>JAQPPZ010001731.1:0-4800000 GCA_028583015.1 Wollemia nobilis
CAAATAATATCAGAATAACCCACATACATAATTTTTTTTTAAAATATAGCTGAAAAAACTATATATATAATCTTATTGAAGGCTTTAAAAAAAAGGAAGACAACAAAAAGATACAAAGAACCAACTCCTAGAACCTCCAAGAGAGAATGCTAGCAAAATCTATCCTACTCTGGTACCATTTTAGAATTTCCTAAAATAGACATGCAAAGAATTACATAAAATATGAAGAGAATAGTAGAACTTATTGCTTCATTCCAAGGATCAACTTTGTATAAATAGCAAAGTTGATCATTGAGAGTCGTTGGATTACAAAAACTCATCAAAATTGATGAAGACACCATTGAGAGTTCTCCTGACACATGGAGGAGTGGAAACTCAAGTGTGTCTATCCTAGTATAACTTAAGAGAATATTCACTTATTCTAACACTTGATTCGATAAAAACAAGCAAAAAGAACATTGTTGAACTTGGATCTATAACTTTGGAGGAGGAAGAAATTTAGGGCCCAACTTTGTCTCTATTTAACTATATGTAGGTTTTTAGAGAAGAATATAGAGTCATAAATAAAATTGTGAAAGGATTAAAACCTGATACTATTTAGTTTGTTGGTTAGTCATCTAAGCCTTATGAAAATTATTATCCAATACATGAGAATAATCGAGAATTAGGTAATAAATAAGTTTGTACATTTCATTATGAATTTTTGAAGAGAAGTCCCAAGGACAAGGACTTTTCTAAGGATTTGGAAAATGGGTTGACAACCTCGGACACATTGAATAGGGATTGTGATCCAAATATTTCTACTATTGGGGGAAGTATTTTTGGCCTATTAGGTGAATCTTCTAGGGAGGTATCTATTTTAAGGGAGGGTTGGAGATGAGCTCCTCTTGCAAATATTTTTTATGGTCTAGGAAAAGGGAATATGAGTTGAGAACTTATGCAGTTACTAGAAGGTTAGATTTATATTCAAACCTTATAAAGGACTCTTTTGCTTATTCAATAGGTAGGAAATATTTTTTATTTCATGCATAGGATAAGGCTTTGAGGAAAAGTCAACATTGTAAACAAAAATCTATCAAAGGGGTCCTTTAGAGCAGGTTAAAACCCCTCTAATATGTTTAAATGATCTTGTTATCCCTTAATATCCGAGGTCTTGGTAGAACCTCTAAAAGACTTGCCTTAGCCAGGCTAGTGAAAATTCATTATCCAAATGTTTTTCTTCTACAAGAAACCATGGGAGAAAATATAAAAGTCATTGAAGGGTTAAGTAAATTGCTTAGGGACTGGGAGTTCTTGGCTCAAGGCTACCAAAAATTTAGGGAGTGTTTTGATTGGCTGGAAGAACTAAATGTTATTAATTAATTATTCCTTTATGGTTTTAGGTATGTGTACATAATTCTTTTTTAAAGACTTGGATTTGAGGTTATCGATTATCAATTGTTATGGTCCCTATGAAGATAGACAATTTTTTTGGGATGATGTTTTCTCCCAAAGGTGTGTTAGGGATGAAAGAGTTATCATTAGTGAGGAATTCCGTTTTACTATGAATAGAAGTGAGGTATGGGGAGAATCTACATTGATGAAGTTACATCATATTTCAAACATAAGATTGAAGAAGCTGGTTTAATTGATTTAGAATCAATAATGTTATTGTCTACATGGAGAAATAATAGAGTTGGGAAAGCTAGGATCTCAAAGAGGTTGGAAAGATTTTTTTTATCTCAGAGACATTATACAATGAAATAGACAAAAAAGGATCATGGGTTGAGTTTGGAGGTGGCTCGGATCATTCTACCATACTTCTTCAATTAGAAAGTTAGGAGGTAAAACCTACTAGTCCTTTTAAGCTTAATCTAATTTGGTTGGAGGAAGAAGATTTTCAACAACTGATTAAAAAAGAATAGATTGGTTATGACCAAAGTTCAAGGTTATCGATACATTCTCAATTTGTTGTTGCTTTGAAAAAATTAAAAGGAGTTGTGGCATCTTGGATTATATTTAAAAAGGAGAGGATGGATAGAGATCTTAATTTGGTGGAGAAGGCATTTTATAAGTTCATAAAAATAATGAGGTTGATTTATTTAAATAGGAGGGGAAAACAAGACTGATTGAAGTAGAAATTAAGAAGAAAAAATTCTTGGAGTGGAGGGAAATTGAATGGAGAATGAAAAGTAAAGTTGTATGGTTAAAAAATGGGATAAAAATACTACCTTTTTTCATAATTTTTCTAATAATAGGAAGAAGGTTAAAACTATCTGGGACATGCAGAATGAAGAAGGGATCCTTGTTAACACTATTTGGGACATGCAAAATGAAGAAGTATTGAAAGAAAAATAATTAGGGAGACAAGGAATTTGTGAAATTATTTAAAGTCATTCAAAAGGTTAGAAAGGTTTGATGAGAATTCAAAAGGAAATTGGTGAGTGAAAATATTATTGGTCCATAAGGAATATTAATGGAAATTTGTTGAATTAAAAGGAGAATGCAAAATAAAAAAAGAAAGCCTTGATTTTTTTTTTAAAAGTACAAAGAAGGAAAAATATTGAATGAGGGAGTTAAAAAGATTTCTACTTGATAATTTAAGGATTTTTTGAAACTTTCCCTCATCCAAGCAAATTGCAAAAGATATAAGAGGACATTTTTTGAAAAACACTTCTTAAAAGGCACCATAGAAAATACAAAAATATTTCTCTCAAAATCTAAGTTACTAAAGGGACCAAATTTGACTCCCTAGAAAAATATGATGAAGTCAATACTTCTTGCAAAAAAACTTTGGGAAACAGTAACTAGAGATGAAAACATTCCAGAATATATCATAGATAGACAAAAATATAAATAAGAAGATGTAAAATCCTAATATTAATAAAATTTGGGATATAAGATGAAATACAAGCACACATAAGTGGGTTTAAGGAAACCCTAGGAGGGAGCGGCCATGGTGACAGTTGAAGATCTATCTATATTTTTTTTGTGCATGTGAACAATAGTTTGAAGAAGTTTGTTTTTCTAGAATTGTGGAGTGCATGCAACAAATCTAGGGTTTGCAAAGTGAAGTACTAAGAAAAAAAAAAAAAAAACACAAGTAACAGTATTTTATTTTTTGGAAAAATCTTTCATTTACTAGAAGAGACACAAATTTGGGGGAAGATAAAAAACCCTAGCATCGATCGATTTTTCTAGGAGAGATTGTGAGTATAATTTTAGGCATGGTACTTCTTTGGATTTAGCTTTGAAAATATTTCATTGGCCAAGGCTTTAAAAATAGGGACCTCTTCTTTAGGAAGTGATTTATGGTAGTCTGTTGGTTGCAATGATGACAACAACCTCACCTCACTTTTCAAAATAGTAGGAAATGAGACCTTCTCCATGTTTTCACAATATTTTCTCTTTGACAAGGAGAAGTTGGATCATATGCGTTAAGTGCTTAAAGTGAGGAAAACACCCCATCCAAAACCACCTACTTACTCTAACAATGGTACCTTTGTACCCAAGTTAGATGAGTCTCTTGTGATTGAGGTACCTCCAGCATTCATCCAATAGCATTTACCCATAGTTTTCACCCAAGCCCTTACATATAAATTTGTGGGAATATGGCCTAGTCGAATCACAATCCAAAAATGGATTAATACAAATTGGGGGGGTAAAGTCTCCTCTTATGAATTTATGATGATAGGTAGAGGAGACTTTATCATTAAATTTACCTCTAGGGATGACAAGAGTAATATTTTTCATGGAGGTCCTTGGTTTTTGGGATCCAACCCACTCTACATGACCTCATGGAGCATGATATTTGATCCTTAAGGGGAGGAGCTTGAAGAATTTTCTATTTGGATGATATTACCATATCTACCATTATACCTATGGAAAAAACCTTCGATGGAATTAATATGGAATTATATTAGAATGTTCATTGACTAGGCTTCCCCAAATGCCAATAACACTATATGCACACATTTTATGTGCAAGTCAATTTTAAAAAGGGTTTGCCTGAGCATATTGAAATAAAGATGTTTTATTAGATCTATAACCAATACCTAGACTACGAGCATATACCATTCAAGTGTATAACCTACCATGAACATGGACATTTCTCCTAAAACTACCCAATTAAACAAACACAGGAAACAAAAAAGGAAGAACTAGGATTCTAGAAAGTCAAAAGGAGACCGCAGAGATCAAGAAGCAAGAATCGACAACCACAACCACATGTTAAAAAAATATTTCAGCACAAAAATAAATTTGTAAATCTTAATGAAGGAGAAAAGGAAATCGCCTCTCTAGATGTGATGGCTCCTAAATATAAATAGAAGATACCTAAAATTGAAGCTGAAAAATCACTAGAGATCTCAGGAGATACACTAGAGAACACAACAACTAGAGAAGAAACTTATGGAAACTCAAAGGAAGAGGTAGAAGAAACACAAGGGAAATAGTGATTCTTGGGGCTTTTCGACCACATGATCTATAGCTAAGGGAATAAAATTGAACCAACAACTCAAAAATGAGCAAGCACAGAAAGACTTGCAATCCAAAATGCAGGTTATAATTAAGGAGAGCTTCATAAAAAATAATAAGAAATACAAAAAATAAATATTATGTTATAAAAATTTAGGGTACTGGGAAATCCTATAAAAAAACTATCTCACAGTTCTAATACAAGAGCAAAAGCCAACAATACTATGTATTCAGGAAACAAAAATAGTAGAGGTAACACTAACTACATAATGGAAGAAGATATGAGTATAGTCAAAATTGATAACTGTTGATTCTATGGGAGCTTTAGGGAGACTGGATTTGGCTTGGGATCCACAATAATTAGTTTGTATCTTATAATATAAGCACAATAACTAGATAGTACAAAATTCATCTTACCGGATGAAACTAGTTTAGAAATAATAAAATTTTATTGTCTAAATCATCCTATCCAAAAAAGAGAAGTATGGTAAAACTTAGCACAATGGCTAGACAATGAGAAATTTTAAAATATAATACTGGGAGAAGATCTCAACATAATTCTCTACCACTGGGATAATGTTGGAGGAAGTTTAGCAATGGATCCAAATAGACATTTGTTCAATCAAATTTTGGTAGGTGAAATCTTAAAAGATATTTGACCAACCAAAGGAAAGTACACTTCAAGCAATAAAAGAGCAAGGATAAACTATATTGTAAAAATATTGGATAAATTCTTGATCAGTGAAAATCTCCTAACACACTTTCCCTTTACTTTGAGTCACATCATTCAAAACTCTATCTCAGATCATAAGCCAATTCTATTGGATATCGGCTAAAGCCTACAACCTCTAAAAACTCCTTTTAAGTACAGCTCTGAATGGGTGGAAGAAGAAAATTTCAGTTAACTTGTGGAAAGCACTTGGAACCAACATTCCAATCCACCAACCCCCAAGAAAAGTGGAAAAGCAAAATTTAAAAATTGAAGCATGTGATAAAAATTATTGGCAAAAAATCAAGAGTTAAACCAGACAAGGAGCACTTGATGCAACAACTAGAAACAAAAATTAGGGATCATCCTCCTCAACCATGGTAAGAAGATGCAAGAAATAATCTAATTTAGAAGCTCAATAAATTAAGTACTGAAGAAGAAACACATTGGAGGCTTAGATCTCGAATGGTTTGGCTAAGGAAGGGGGATAGAAATACCAAATATTTTCATCTGAAAACCATGCAACACTGTCAAAGGAACATAATCAAGGAGATAGAGTATGAAGGAACCCCTTATAAAGATAGGGAGAAAATTAAGAAACTTTCCAATCAATAGTACTCAGCTCCCATCTCTAGAGAAAATGTAATCCACATTCCCAAGGAATACTACTATAGAATATACCGATAGTATTAAGTTTGGAAGACAAATAGGATCTCAGTGAACCAATCGCTATGGAGGAACTTAAGGAGATTATAGCAACTCTACCAAAGGAAAAAGCTCCCGGACCTGATATATTCACAAACAACATTTACCAACAATACTTACATATCATCGGAGAAGATTTGCTACGTATGATTGAGGATGTTAGGGTGAAAGGTAAGCTTCTTAGAACCATCAACTCCACATTTCTAGTATTGATTCCTAAAGAAAAAAATTCCACTACTTTCTCTAGATTCAGACCAATTTCTCTGTGTAACTCTTCCTATAAAATTATTATCAAATTGTTGGCCAATACAATAAAGAAGAAACTTGATAAATTAATACCAAAAGAGCAAGGGGCGTTCATGCCTAGAATATATATATATATATATATATATATATATATATATATATATATCATTACAGTATTTGCAAAAGGAATGCAAACCTTAGGTGTAGTCAAGAATTGAAGGAAGAGGGTTGTTCACAGACCATTTCTTCAGCTCGTGAGAAATCCTCTTTGGTCAAAAGAAATATCTCTCAGGGATATTTGGATTCATAGGTGGATGAACCTTTGTCCTTTATCAATATTTTAGAGGATGAATTTGGGTTGGATTTGATTTGTCATGAAGCCCAAACAATTATCTGCAAATCCAAGGGTAAAATACCAGGTTTGGAGGATCTCAAAGGATACATTAAATATTGGTGGACCAGTACAAAATTCCAATACTTTAAAAATACAGTTGAAGAAGGGGCAAAATGGATATTTAACAAATTGAAAGGCAAAATGTAAAAACTATTAACAGAGTTGTTACAAGATTATAATTTTCCTTCAGGAATATTCCTTAAAAATACTATCAATTATAATTTTGATGAAGTGAGGACCAAATTCACTATCTATATACCTTCTATATGTGAAGTGGGCTTCAAAGATTCATCAGTTGTAAGATATACCGCACGAGTGACAAGCTTTCTACTGGGGGAAAGCTAACAGGAATCTAATGAATGAAAACTAAATTTATCATATGGACCAAAGTTACCACAATTTTGATAGATGGTCCTCGATCAAGTAAGGTGCATTTCACTGGAGGTGTGACAAAGTCAAGGTCAAGAGATGCATATGAGTTGCTTTGAGATGGGGTGACGGTTGATGAGTTTTAAGCTAGACAACTTTTCCTTGGAAAAGATACCTAGTTGATTTTTATTATCTATATTTTAAGATGCTATACTTAACACATTGTAACCAAGGAAAAGAATGAAATGAAATGTAATAACTATTCTTGTTCGTGAATATTCTATTGTAGAAAATAATATAAATATTGTATCCTTCTATCTTTAAAAAAAAGTAAGTTCAAGACTTCACAAGAGACTTGGGATAAACTGTGCACCATATTGACGGAAAGAATGAAGCCACTATTCCATACTTACAATCATAATTGTATTCACTGAAAGTTCAAGATAGTGAAATAGAACACTTTCTTAGAAGGATAAAAAATTTAAAATTGAAGCTACAAACTATGAGAGAGAAAATAGAAGAAAAGTTTCTTTCCTAAGTTACACTTAAAGCACTTCCAAAATTATTTAAACCATTGGTCACATAGCTCCAAGTGTCAAATAGAAAAGTGTTATTTAAAGAGTTAGTTAATATTCTTAAGGAATATGAAATAGAAAATCGATTCAAAGATGAAATGTCAAAGAATGCTTTTATTTCAACAAAAATATCATCAAATAACATAAAAAATTCTTCTTTATCATCACAAAATAAACCAAAATGGAAAATAATATAGTCATATATGTAACAAAGGACATATCACCAAATTTTAGAGATATAATTCACTAAATCAAATTAGCAATGATATACACAAACTCAACAATAATATCTAAAATGGAAAAATAAAAAATGATACATGGCTCAAGAGGTACAAGAATGTAATTATGAGGAAGAACATAAATCAATTTACAAGATACTTATGGATAAAATAACTACAAATCTACCCACATTTGATTAAATATTGAATAGTACATCCAAAGAAACAAATGCATATCAACAAATAGATGAAAATTGTAATATGAGTACTATATGAGAAAATGCATGGTGTGAAACTAAGGATCTTGTATAGAGGATAGTATGTGACATTCAAAATTTAAGCAGTAAATATAAGGTTGTGCAAAGAACGATTATGATTATATTGACAATAATGAAAAAACATTTTCAAAATTAAATCATTAAATAGGGTAAAAAATAAATCTAGTATTGATAAGCATTGTGTTGAAAAAAATAGTATTGAGAGTTCATTTTTTGGTATTTTACATTCAAAGATAGTCAATGGTTCCAAGGATAGAACTAAATGGGTTTTTACAAAGGATTATGATTTGAGGGCTTTTGAATTTGATAGTGATAGTTTCAAATACGTTCATAAAAGTGCTTGTATAGAAAATATTTGCCTTAATTGTGTAGAGTTTTTTGGTCAAAATGTAGGCCAAATTGCTAGTGTTGATGGACAATATGTTGATAATGGTTTAAAGTATTTAATTAATGGTAAGGATGATGATGGCATAGGTAATGCAAAATCTATCAATAATGATCTAAGTTATGGTAAATATTCGTGTAATAACTTATTGCATTAAACCAAGACAATGATGAAATTAAAAATCATATAAAAGTAGTTGGTACTAAATAGGGATGTAATGAAATAGGGAAAGAACATAACTTAAAATACAAAGACTTGAGACTTACAAGATAAGCTTATGAGAGTGATTTTGTGACAAAGAATGCTAATACTAGTTTTGTAACAGGGAATGTTGGCACAAGTGACATTGAATATGTAAATGATAATAGCAAGATAAAAATCATTAAAAAAGAATCAAGAAAAATAATTAGTCATAGTAGATATAGGCATAAAACACAGAATGTTGGATCCACTAGTGTTGTAAAATTTGTGGAGAAAATAATCAATCTCAACAGTTTTTAAAAAAATGAAAAACAAAACATATGTGCGCTATGGATGAATAAACATGACATAATGGAATAGAATTATGGAAATGTTAAAGTGTTAAAAGAGTTGGATAGGAGATGGCAAAACTCCAAGGGAGGTCCCAAGTTCGAATCTCCACCCTACCAAAAAATTTCAATGGGTACCCAAAATCCAATTGATAATATTGGTGCGATCAGGACCGGGCATGACTCCTGGGTGACTTTAACGGTGTAGAACCCCCTGATCATGGTCTCTTAGACCAAGGTGGCCCCACAAGGGGTTTTTTTCTTAAAAAAAAGAGCTTGATAAGAATAGGTTCATCCATAGATTATCCTAAAATGCTTTTTTCACAAAGGAAATAATATTCAAACATTTAAGAAAGATATAATATGATAATTTATCAATTGATCTAGGAATAAAGTTAAAGTTAAATTTAGGAAGACAAAATAAAAAGGACAAGAGCCAGAGTTAGTATCAGAATTAGTACTAGAACCAAATATGGAAAGTCAAAACCAAAAACAAATATCTATAGCATACCAAATAATGTAATACAGGGGGGTGTTGGAGTTTATTACATTATTTGATACCTTATAATTACATTGTAAGTAACTTGAAAATACTTTGTAAATAGTTGGTAAATAGTTTGACTCTATGAGTCTTGTTTTTTATTGATAACGGGTTTTTTAAAGGGACCCAAAACCTTATAAACATAATCTAGAGAGGATCCCATGAAGATTCAACTCTCTACAGGACAAGCCAAAAGTGGACCATACACTGAGTCCAGAAACCAGAAACAAGCATAAAACCCTATTACAACAAAAGGGAAAAACCCACAGAGGAAACCAAGAAACTCAAAGAAAGGACAGGGATCGTCTCGGATAACAAAAGGGGACAATCATATAAGAGGACTACCTCCATCATTCAGGGGCATAGTCCTCATATTCCTTGGGATCGTCCTCCACAAAAATGGTGTTCTTCTGCTTATTCATCTAGGTGATAATCTTGTTGTATCTGAGGAGCATTGAAGTAGCAAGGGTGACTATCTTCTAGATTAATAATTTCATCCACATATCCCATCTGCTGCATGAAGCAGGCCTATGACGGTCCTCTAGATCTTGCGAGCAAGGGATGGGCTTGAATTTTTATTAATATTTTTGAATTGGACAAAGCGTCGTGTTGGGGTTCGAGAAGACCCCACTTGGAGATATTCCTTAGGATGGCCAACTTTGCTTAGAGTATCGTTGTTCGCTTCTACCACCAAATAATCTTGAGTGCCATCCATAATTGCCAACGAGGTAGGTTCAAGGTTGCGACCATGTCTCTATTGCTCCACTACATGTTGATCAAGATTCTAACTGATAAATTTGTAAATGATGTAATGTAGGCCCTGGTGCTTGGGGTGGGTGGATTTTCCATGCCTAACACTATCCACAGATATCTCCATTGACCAATACAGGTATTCTAGGATATTAATCTGCTTGATGTCCTTGAGGTAGTTAAGAAATACCATATGGAAACTGTGCAAAGGTGATTTTGGCTCATAAATATTCAAGTACAACATTATAGGAACCATAACCCTATTCCATGGAGGGGTAAGCCCTTCCCTAACGTACCCATTGTCTTTCTTAGTTAATGACTTCCCCTTGTCGTGAAGCAGCACCAATTAACCAGCCATGGAATGCTTATCCCTATGGATAATCTCACCTTTTTTTTGGAGCTTAGTGATCTTCACAAGCATGTCAATGGTAACAGTGAAGGTTAAGATTTTCAAGGATACGATGTCATTGTCCTAGGTCTGAACAAATTCCCTGGATATGTCAGGGTCATGGTCACCAATTTTTTTTAAGAAGTTTAATAGTCCACAAGCCACTAGGATCTCCTCGACCATTGGGTCCAGCTGCAACTGGTCGGGCTCAAGTAGTGCCATAATTCTCCACTCAATAGAGAAATATTTGTGCCACTATTTTGCCACCCCACTCGGCTTGATGATAATTATGGGTCTCTCTATATTGGTTTAGAAAAATCCTTCCTTCACATGGCCAAATCTACTTCATGTCAATATGCGTGGTCTTGGATGGACCTTTCAGTTGTGAGATGTCTTGAAGCATAGTTCAATCAATTTTGAAGGATGATTTGGTTCATAATGTAGGCATGCACCAAAATTAAAGGTGATCGAGGTGGTGGAAAAGGTTGATAGGAGTAGTTGGAAGTTTTATTAGTGGATAGGGTTTACCACAGGGGACCTACCATGTTTATAGTGCTTCTCCATAGATGACCCATTAGGGCATCAACTGCCACATCGAGGTCTAGAGCAAGCTCAATACTGACAAGATTGTCATCATGTTCTGCATGGTTATCATCTTGGCACAATGTGGTAGTCCCTATATGGATCATTTCACACATGTGATAGGTATCGCATTTCTATTGGTGTTCCTTCTCTGCACTTTGTCCATGGATACCTTCCCAATGGATGTTATTGGCATTGATATTATGAATACCATCATTGAGTTGGTGCGACACAACATGTTTACATTGGTTGTTATGCCGAGATATGTTGACCCAATGAGCAAGGATGACTCCTAAGAACATGTGTCTTCCACCGATTTCTCCATGAAGGCAAAAATCAATATGCCACCTTGGCATTGTAGTGTAGTGAGGTCCACCAACACACCTCACATGGTGGGGCAAGAGGGTCCTTGATGTCGTGGCATTAACCATCATTGGCTACCACAAGTTCATGGTAAGAGTTGATGATGCATTGGGGAAGGTCCTCCCACCATGTCAAAAAGGAGTGAACTGTCAACCCAAAGTTTACCAATGCATCCACAACCTTATTGCCTTCCCTATACACATGTTGGATACACCTGTTCCTAATCACCCTTAGGTGGAGAATGGTTTCTTTGATGAGCAGCCCCACATTCTAGGGTGGATTCGACACCCCTTTTAAGTAGTTCATTGTGTTCAAGAAGTTGCCTTCCACGATAAGGTGGTGAATGTTGTATTTGATGGTCAATTAAATACCACAGAAAGCTGCTCGGGCCTCTACAAAATTATTTTTTTGGATTCCAAGCCTTTTTGCGTAGGCTAAAATGATTATGCTTCTATCATCTTGGATCACTCCACCACAACTTGCATCATCATGATTACCCTTGGATGCGCCATAAAAATTTATCTTGAACCATCGAGGGGTAAGGGAATCCAGGAAACCAAGGATCTATCCACAATGACACGAGGATGGCCAGAAACCTCAAATGAGATTTTAGCAGAATGAGCCATGTGGGTCTCAAAATAATATGAAGGGTAATCATTAGCGGGAATGATATTGATATTTTCAGAGGCAAATGTGATAACTCTTAGTGACATAGATTCTAGATCGAGGTACAAGAACCTAAAGGTTCTGTTGTTCCTTTCTAGCCAAATCTGTCATATAAAGTGAGGGAGGATAATCGACCAATAAAACTTTAGGTGAGTAGAGTGAAAGGAGTTAAGCCATTGGATAATGAGGTCACTGATGGATTAAGGGGCAGCCCAAGAAACGGATACGCTAGAAAAAATTAATTACAGGACAAGACTAGAAAAGGGGCAATCAAGGAACATGTGGTTGATCGATTCCCAAGTAGATTTGCAAAGGAGTTATCTGTTTGGCAAGATCATGCCACGGGTAATAAGGTTATCAGTGGTCAAGAGTCTGCTTTTACCTACCAACCAATAAAAATGAGCTATCTTGGGAATGAGGTTTTTAATACAAATAAATTTGGAAGGGAACCAGTCATTCTCAGGTTTGATCAATGACATGTAGGCTATTTTAATAGAAAAAATCCCATACTTGCCAAGGTACTAGAAGGGAGCATCAGGTGGTCAGGTGTTAGGAATAAACTGGGTTCATAGGAGCTGGGAAAGATAGAAATGAGTAGAGCAGAGTTCCAGTGATCCCAGGTCAGTAGGTACATTAACCCAATAGGGGAAAGCTAGGTCATGAATAATAAAATTCTCAACTTTAAGATCAAACATCAGATCAGTAATAGGTTTGATGATACTTACAGACTGATCATGAATCAAAGGTTGAGTCATAATCCATGGACCTTCCCAAAATCTAATTTGCAATCCATCCCCGAGCTTCCATCGATAACATTTCTAGATGATAGATATGGTATGGCACATTGAGTTCCAAAATGCAAACCCAGGAGGCATAAGGGAGTTGTCCAACAAAGACCCTTGCTTGAGGTATTTGCTTTTTACAATGTCGACCCATTGGGCTGGTGAATTGGTCGCAACCTTCCATCCCTGTTTTGATATCATGGCCATGTTCATTTGGTGGACTCTTCGAAGACCTAGCCCACCCATGCACTTAGGAAGACAAACCTTATCCCATGCGATGAGTGGGAATATGCTTTTATTCTCCATTCCTGACCATAGAAATTTCCTTTGAATTTGTTCCAATTTGTTACATACAGTGATCAAGGCTCAAAACAAGGATATGAAGTACATTGGCACACTCTAGAGACAAGCTTGGACTAATGTGAACTTACCTGCACTACTAATAAGGGCTCCTTTCCATCCTACGAACTTCTTCATTACCTATAAAATAACATCATCCTACATTCTTGTAGTAGGATGTCCTTGGACTAGAGGAAGGCCAAGGTAAATTGTAGGGAGCTTAGCATAGCACACCCCAATATTTGAGCAATTCTTGCTTGTCTATGGGTCAAAGTATTAATGAAATAAATTTTGCTTTTCAAATAATTGTCTTTTTAGCTGACATCCCTCTCTTACACCTCCAAAATGGATCTAATTACTTTGGCTTCTAGGATGCTGGAGAGGTTGGAAAGGATTATGTCATCAACAAACTATTGATGAGACACAGGAAGAAGACCAATTGAGGCTTTGATTCACGAAATATCATCCAAGTGCATGCAACTTTCAAAGCCCTTCCCAGACTATCAGCCAAAAGAATGAACAAAAACAATGACATGGGATCGCCTTGCCTTACCCCCATTTTGCTTTTGAAGTACCCTACTGCTGCTCCATTTATAATCACTGATAACCAAGTGGACGAGACGCACACTTTGATCAAGTGAATCCATCTATGGTGGAAGCCAAACCTGGTTAGGACAGTGATGAGAAAATCCCAAGAAATTCTGTCAAAGGCTTTACTAATGTCCAATTTTAGAAAAAAACTTGGTGATCTATTGGTCGTAATAGTATGGATGAGCTCATGGATAGTGATCACACTGTCAGTAATGACCCTTCCTTGGAAAGTGTCTAGAAGTCGTGTAAATATGCCATTTAGTAATCATTATATGTGTTATTATTATGGAGTCAATAAATAAATTTCTCCTATGAGAAATATGAAGTTATATCTCTTATTATTTTGAGGAGATGAAGAGTTAGTTGAAATTGATATGTCAAAAGCCTCCTTGTAAATGCTATTTGTAAGAGTAGCATATAAGGGATATTGTAATGTGAAATTGCAGTACAATATTTTGTATTGTAAAGCATTGTAATCTTGTCATCCACATGAATATAGTGTGTGTGTTAATTTTAGCATTCATGAGTTGAATATATGTGTAATGTATCCTGGTATATTGTGAAGTTCTTTATACTTGGTATTCATTATTGGGTATTGAATTAATCACAATTTCTAACAAAAGCAAGAAAATTTTAATGTAGTAGAAATTGGATTAGATCAAGGATTTTCCACTCCTAAAACTATAGTAAATAAATCACATCTCTATCATTAGATGGTGAAAGCCATTAAGGTTCACTTAGATTAATATTTAAAATAAATAAAGAAGGATACAAGCAATGAGAAAGTGCACTCTAAAAATTCAAATCAACATGAATGAATATGTGAAGACAATATTTGTAATAAAGAAGGTAGAAGAGATCAAATGCAATCCAATCAAATTGTGTTTATTTTTCATAAGTAGTATAAAATCCTCTCCTTGGAAAAATGATAATATAGAGTATACCTCTTACATTATAGAGTTTTAAGAATAAAGTAATAAAGAAATAAGTATGGAGGATATCCATGAAATTTTATTTTTTTATTTAAGAATAAGAAAGTAAATATGAGGGAGGATAGTCCTTACACTTTGAGGTTTCCAAGGCAACATAAAGAAGAAATTCATGAGGCTATTTATTACACTTAAATTCTCATGGATAGAATAAACCTATAGATGATAATTCTCATTATGAACAATTTGTAAAATTTGAAGACATTGATGAAGATAAAAGTGTAAATAGGATGAAAAAATAGAGAGGAAGATTGTTAAAACAAATAGAAAAGAGAAATCAAAGGGATATCAATATGGGAAGTTCAATAAAAATGTTAACTACATATAGAGCTAAGACAACATATACAAATAAAAGTAATGATAAGAACAATATCTTAGAGTATTCGGGGTGAATGAGACCCCTAAAAAATTTGCAAGTGGTTGTTATAGTCCTATTGGTAGTATTTTTTGCTATTATTTAAAAAAATAATTGTGCAAATTTTGGTGCCATAATTCACAGTGGCTTCTCGAAATAGGTTGTTAGTACATAGTTTTATACTGTGTTTTTTGCACTGTAGTTTTAGTACATGATATTAGAACATAGTTTGTAAAATAACATCTTATCTTTAAAGGCATATGACATGCCTATTTATACCTAGATATATGAAAAAAGAAGGGAAGCTTTTTTCAAATCCAAAATAAAAAGGATGAAATAATAATATATATTAGAGCATTCATGTTGTTTTCAAAAATTAAGTGACTTAAATTAGAAATTTATGATTCTTAGTTAAATTTTCTTTCATGATCTGTGTTATTTGCAAGTTTATGTAAGGTCCACATTTTTGCTGATGTAAATATACTTTATGATGGATTTTTAAGCCTTAATACTACCACAAATATCACAGTATCAAATATAATGTAGCCACAATTTAATCAGATAAAAATAATGATATGAATTAACAATATAGAAATAAACTTATAGTAATAATAAAAAATAATACAATCCAAAGTTTTTAATTATATGAACTTGTACATCAATTGAGGGGGCTTTGTCTCCATAATATAGTTTTACAAAATTACTTTCGAGTTCTTATCTCGCCATTTGTCTAAGAGACTCTTGATAAACATATATATAATGTAATATACTCTAATACCCCCTATATTACATTGTTTGATGTGTATTTCTCTTGATTCTGCATAGATGATCCCTAAATATTTGAAACTTGCTTCGACCAAGTGCCTTTGTAAAAATATTTGCAATCTGATCTTCGGTAGAAATATGTTTTAGCT
The DNA here is from genome assembly GCA_028583015.1 of Wollemia nobilis. Lineage (NCBI taxonomy): Eukaryota > Viridiplantae > Streptophyta > Pinopsida > Araucariales > Araucariaceae > Wollemia > Wollemia nobilis. The sequence continues at coordinate 16,125 of JAQPPZ010001731.1, forward strand.
GAATATGATGACTTTGAAAATGATCCCTAATAAAATAACATTTAGCTTCAATATGTTTTGTAATTTTATGAATGATTGGATTTTTGATCAAATTTAATACTCCTTGATTATCACAATTTATTATTGTTGGAGGTTTTTTGATTCCCATATCTAATAGTATGTTTTGTAACCATAATGCTTCACATACTGCATTCTTAGTTGTACAATACTCTACTTCTATAGATGAATGTGCTATTGCATGTTGTTTTTTACTATACCAAGAAATTGATCCTAAACCAAGATAAAAAAATGTAACATGATATAGATTTTCTATCATTTATAGTCTCGCATAATAGGAATCTAAATATCCTTGTAGATAAAACTTCTTATCATCCTTTTTGTATGTAATTCCATATTTTGTAGTCTTGTTGATATATTGTAATATTATTTTTATGGATTTCTAGTGAATATTTGGGTTCTTGCATAAATTTTAAAATTTAATTTACAACAAAAACTACATCTGGTCAAAAATTTATTAAATATAAGAGACTTCTAGTTAATTGATCATAGATTATAGCTGAAACTAAAAATGTCTCACCATATCTTGATAACTGCAATATTTGTTTTATAGGAGTATCCTTGGATTTGTAATTATTCATCCTGTATTTTTCAAGTAGAGATTTTGCATACTTTGTTTGTGTTATTGTAATATTATTTTCATTTTTATGAATTTCTAAACCAATATAATAATGAAGAAATCCTAAATCTATCATCTCAAAATATTTTTCTAGGTCTTTTTTAACTTTATTTATCAAACCTTTTGAGCTTCCTGTAATTACTATATCATCAACATGCACCACAAGTATTATTATATCATTCCCAAAAAAAATTGTATAGAGATTTGGATCTGATATACTTATTTTAAAGCTAATTTTTTTATATACCATGCTCTTGATGCTTGCTTTATACTATACAAAGATTTGTTTAACTTACAAACTTTGTCTTCTTGTTCCTTAATCACAAATCCTTCTCGTTGTGACATATAAACTTCTTATTCAAGATCACCATTAAGAAATTCATTTTCTACATCCATATGATGAAGTTTACATCCATGATTAGCTACCAAAGCACAAATTATTCTAATAGGAGTCATTATTGTTGTTGATGCAAAATTTTCTTCATAATCAATTACTTTTATTTGAGTGTATCCTTTTACAACTAGTCAAGCCTTGTACTTGTCAAGTGAACCATTTGCTTTATATTTGATCTTGTAGATCCATTTACAACTGACTATTTTCTTTCTTGGAGGTAAATCAACTAGATTCCATGTTTTATTTTTCATCAATATTTCATATTTTGATTCCATAGTTGCCTTCCATTTTGGATGATTTAAAGCCTAAAGTGTCATTGTAGGTTCTACTATAGAACTTATCACTCCCTTATTTACTTTGGTTAGGCTATGATTTTGAGGTCTTGTAGTAGTAATATTTGGTATTTGCTCTATATTTGAATCTTTAAGTGTATTTCTAAGCAAAATTCATTATCTTCTCTGTAATTTTGTAGTAATTTATTTATTTTCAATTTGTTTATCTTGTAACTCTGATTTTGTATTTTCACTCGATGAGTCTTCTTCTAAAGAATTTAGAATAGCTTATGAATTAGCTTTTTGTTCTTTAATAACATTTTTTATTCCCTCATCAAATACTACATCTCTAATTATATACATTTTCTTTATTATTGGATCAATTATTCTATATCTTATAGACTTATTATCATAACCATAGTCTTATCATAAAATTTTACTCTTTTTTCTTTGGAATATGCATATAAAACTTACATCCATAAATCCTTAGTCGCTCTACAGTTGGTTTTTATCCTCACCATACTTCTTCTACATAATATTTTTAGTATTCTTACAGGTAATCTATTTTGCAAATATACAACTATTTTAACTACCTCAACCCAATACTGATGATCAAGATGATCTTCTTTTAGCATACACATAACCATTTTTGTGATAGATCTATTTCTTTTTTCTGCATTACCATTTTTTTGTGGTGAGTTATCTTTTTATTCTATTCTCTTTTTAAATAAATTGAATTCCTTTGACAAAAATTTACCTCCTCTATCTAAATGAATATTCTTGATGGTTTTTTATGATTCTTTTTTAACTAAAAGTTTGAACTATTTGAAACAACTAAATGCTTCATATTTGTATTTCATAAAGTATACCCACATTTTTTTGGAATAATCATCAACAAAAAGTTGAAAATATTTGTTTCCTCTAATACTAGTAATATTCATTGGTCCACATAAATATGTATCTATTAATTTCAATGGTTTTTGAGCTCTATAATGATGAATAAAAGGTATCCTATGTTGTTCTCCTACTAGACATTATAGAAAAACTATAGTTTCCCAAGAAAGCTTAGGTAAATCTTTAACCATTTGATATATAGTCATTTTGTTCAATGATGACACACTTTTATGTCCTAGTATTTTATGCCAAAGCTCTTTTATTTCTGATATTCCCACTTATAGAGCTATATTTTTTATTGTATCTAGAGTGAATAAACTATCTCTATAAGATCCTGGGACTATCATGTTTTCTTGCTTGATAATAAGACATTGATATTTTTCTTTGACAACTATAATTTCAACTGCTAAATTTTGATCCATAAGTTGAGATATTGAAAGGAGTTTAGTAGTTAATCTGGGGATATATAACACATTGATTATATTTTTTGGATCGACTAGAACATTTTCTACTCCTTTGACTTCATAAGTCATACTATCTGCTATGACAACTAGTTTCTCATATTTTTCATGAAAGGTATTAAACCATTGTTTGTTTCCTGTCATATGCCTACTTGCTCTAGAATCAATGTACCAATAATCCATTATGACCTCTAGGTTTAAATAATTCAAAGTTTCTAATTTAATTCCTATGGAGTAGTAAACCTTATGTCTCCCTAGTTTTAGAAAGTAATAATTTTTAAATTTATGGTTTTCCTAATCCTTTGAAGTTGAAAACATTTTATCTCCCATAAATCCAAATTTACAAAAACTCAAAATTTTCAATTTTTATTTTTTCTTTTGATTTTTCAAAAATAGAACCCAATAAAATTTCAAACTTATAAAACTCACAAAAAATATTTAAAAAAAAAAATAGACTAGTTAAAAACCTTATCACTCCAAACTTATAAAAAAACTATTGAAAACTTTCAAAATTAACTATAGTCCTTATTACTCCAACTTATAAAAACTTTTTATAACTCAAAATAAACTTTAATAAAATTTTCACTCCAAAATTAACCTTATTCCTCCTAGAATAAATTATAGGTAAGCTCCAAATATTAAAAATAATCTTAAAACTCTAATTTCATCAACATTTTGAAATTGAACTTTGTATGTGCACATTATTGCTCGATGTTGTTTTGGCTGCTCATGCATGCTCTTTCAATGCTTCTTTAACCTGAAGGCTTTAGAATTGATTCTCCACGCGTAAGCTTGCATGGAGATGTTTCACCCTTTTATATGTTTCAACCTACTTGTTAAGATAGCTTAATACCTTCATCATGATGACATATAAAGTTGGTGATAATAAGCAGCCTTGTCTTATGCCTCTAGAAGTGTTGAAAAAATCATAAATTGAGAATGTGCTAGAGCCGATGAAATATTCGATCCATTTTATCCATTGCTCACAAAATCCCATTTTATGGAGGTCCATTAAGAGAAATCTCTTGTTGATTTTATCATAGCTTGTAGCAAAGTCAAGTTTGATCAACAATGTCCTTCTCCTTGATTTAATTTTAGAGTGAATTGCTTCTTGTGCCATGATCACTTCATCTAAAATTTGTCTTCATTTGATCGTTCCCCTCGCTCTTTTGATATGATCATATGCAACTATTTTTTAATCTACTAGCCATTATTTTTTAAATTACTTTAAAGGAAAATTTGCATAGAGAAATGGGTATAAATATATCAAACTTGCTTACCTTTTTCTCTTTTGAGATAAGTGCCAAGAATCTTAAATTTATTGAGTCTTAAATTTTACTGTTGTTCTTGCTTCTTCCACAATTGCTAGAAAAGCCTCAACTATAATTTCTCTTGCTACTCTATTTTTTCCTCTTAAATCCATCTAGACTTGGAGCTTTGTCTAGCTTAAATGAATACACTATGTCTCTTTATTCTTCCATGTTGACTTCCTTCAATATATGATTATTCATTTCTTGTGTGACTATTTTTGGTATTAATTCAACCACTTATCTCTGGATTTCTTCTCTATAAATATTATCATTTTATAATGTGTTTTGAAGATAATTCATTGCAACATTTTATATTTCATTATCCTCTACCATATCCTCCCCATTGTCTTGCTCAATATGTGATATGTGGCTCTTCATTCTATAAGCAATCAAGGATTTATGGAAAAACTTGGAATTTGCATCCTTTTTTTGTGCCTAGAGTACTCTTACTCTTTTTTTTTTGTTAAAAAAAAGATTTATATTGCAATAAGGGTTTTAAGGATCCCTGAACCTAGTTACAAAATCAGCTAGGATAGTTGTATGATGTTGGAGGATATACCTAGTATTCCTAGTAATACATTGACTCATAGAGGCCTTAACAGAGGATGCAGCCTTAGCCTTGAAAATCTAGATATATTTCCTAAAAGCAAGATAATGAGGATGCAGCCCTAGGGCAGAAGCCATAGTAAAAAATAAATAGAACTTAAAACAGGAAACTAAACCTAAAGAAATAAACTCCTCCTCACTGGAAGGATAGATAACCAGATATAGCCTATTAACAGAAAAGGACCAGGCTTTGCACAAGGTAGCCGTATACACAGAAAACCAAAACATGAGGAAATCAGTCCTTTGCTGCAGCTTTGCTTTCTTCCTTCATGACATCTTCCTCAAATTATTTGGGTTCATCTTACTCTTAATATTAATATTAATAGATCACTCTCCTTCTTCTTAGTCCTTTTCATTTTTGCGATCAATTTATGATGCAGACAAATAGATAAATAAACAAATTTAACAATGACAAGCTAATATTTTCATTCAAAAAATGATTATAAATAGCCAAATTACATCACCTTTGAAGGATATTTATTAAAGATATCAAATAGGATTGAATTAATTTCTTTATCAAGAAAGCCTATCTGATTTAAGCAACACAAATTTATTTCCTATTTATGAAGGATATTACATTCAGATTCCTAATTGTAAATTAAACCTTATAACAAGAAAATTAAAAAGGTTGGCCTACAAATTTTATGTAATATTATTTGCTAGCCAACATACAAAGGATAACATTCAATATAATATAAAATACTAATTCTTATCATTCCTTTCCATCATAGAAGTATTGGAATACAATGCACACAAAAGGGAAGAAAAATGTGAACCATCTGGCGATGAGAACATACTCAAAGCGAGAGCAAAAGGAGAGAAAAATAATAGAAACAACTAGAACAACTAGAATAATAACAATAATTGGAACCAAAGTAGGAGCAAGAACAAGAACAACCAGAGTAGGAGCAAGAACTAGAACAACTAGAGCAACAACAAGAGCAAGAGTAGAAGCAAGAGCAATAATTGGAACAATCGAAGTAGAAGTAAGAACTAGGACATCTAGAGCAAAAACAATTGCAAGAGAAACAATGGGAGTAGAAGCAACAACAGGAGTAGGTGAAGCAATAGGAGAAAGAGAAAGAGTAGTAGCAAAATTAAGAACAACAATAAGAGAAACTACTTTATGATAATCTACTTGAAAAGGTGTAACATATCAATTAGACAAAAGAGCTTTTACTTAGGAATTGTGAGATTGTGTTCCACTAAAAACTAATACAACCTTGTGTGTATGATATAGATTACATGAGCTAGATGTGTAGTAGGCTAGGTACTACAAATGAGAAAATTTTGATGCTCATGCTAGAAGGTATAAGTATTATGATATGCATTATATTGAGATTTTTTATCATATTGATAAGGTTTACCTAGAAATAGACCACAACAATCCATAGGAGTGACATCCAGGGAATATTGTCTACATACTTAGGACAAAAAGTAAAAGATAAAGTGTAAGTGTATGTGACCATGGAAGAAGTATCACTATCCTTCTATCTAAGTGAGTATGGATGAGGATGAGGACGTAAAGGTAGTTGTAACTTATCAACAATGGACTTTATAATTAAATTATTGATAATGCAATCCACAGAGAAATTATGTGTAATATGAGCATGCATATCAAATAGATATCATGACCTCTTGTAAAATATTCATGACTAAGGTAATATTATTGAGTCAAACTTCTAAACTAGGATAGGTACGATCTTCTCCACAAATTTTTTATTTTTTTTTTTTTTCTTCTACAATAATGAAAAAATACATTAGAAGAAGCTAGAGAAGGAGAATAAAATTGAGAATAAGAAAAAAACTTTTGCATATGTTTGTGATGTAGAGAATACAAAGGTTTGGAAGTTCCTATTAAAAAATAAAATTGAGTTGTTGAAGAATATTGAAGAGCAACTAAAAAAGAAGACCGATGAGCACCTGGTGAAAATAAAGACCAAGTTGCATGAGACTAAGCAAACAATTTCTCATTTTTAAGATGATTTTAATTAAAAGTTGCATCAAGTATGTCAAGTGAAGTATATTTCAATTCTCGAAATAAATGTGTTTAAAGGCCACTCTTAAAATTAGAAATAAGAGTAGGTGCAAGATCCTCTTCATGAAGTAGGATATGCAAATAGTTAAACTAATAAATAATCTTGAATAAACATGTGGCTTCCTTGCCTCAAGTGAAGCCATTGGATGAGAATTTTATTATTATAATTGGATGGATAGAATGTAGCCTTCAAGGCTATGACCAAATGATCCCAAGTGGTGATGGTATTTTATGTATTTTATTGCTTAGTAATTAGGATTTTAGCAACACCAAAAAGTTTCAACTTAGCAAAAGGAACCTTATCATCATCAAGTATTTGGCTATAAGAAAACCAAATTTCCATATCTAGAATCCAACTATTGAGAACTTTAGGATTCCTAGACCCATCATAGATCCTAACCTCACATTTGATATGAGAATGAATGTCAAGAGTTTATCCTAGATGATTGAGGTTGGACTTGCATACTATTAACTTTATCAGCCAAATTACTAACTATATTAGATAAGGTCATCATTTTTTCTATTTGCCAATGTGCCATGAATCCTCTAGTGAATGCTAGGGAGGGTGTTTGACTAAATTTACGAGTAGAGCATTGTTTGTGTTGAGGAGTGTTGGGTACTACAAAAATACATTGTGTTTTACAAGAGATAGTTCAAGGTATAATTAAACACATCAAATAGTTACAAAAGTGAAAAATATCACTTCCAATGGATCAAGCCCAAAAAGAGAATTCCAATGAGTATAAATTAAAGGGTATACTATGAAAAAATAGGTGCCTTAAACTTCAATAATTACAAGATCTCTCTAGGCAAAAAAAAATTAAACTAATTTATTGTTCCCAAAAGAAATATTCTTGTAAAAACTAAAATGCACGCTAAATACTCATTGTGCCTCCTAATATCATATTAAAATAAAAACAAATACTAAAATATAAAATATGGGCAGACAACATGTTGATCTCCTAATTATCTCGAGTATTTCTTCATTAAATATGTGGTGACTTTCAAGCAGTAACACGTCACCAACAGATGAAAATATAGAAGGATTACTTGTATGGTTTGGAAATAGCCACTTGATACGTTCACCATAAGAAATGAAGAATGATGCTATAGCTTAAGTAAATTACAATCTGGTTAAGTACCTCTAGATTAGAATTGTTATTGGACTATCTCAAAGAAATGAACACCACGTAGCATTGAATAGAGTGACATGTAGGTAGTAATTTCTCAATGTGATACTGCAGATCAACTGGGATATGATTTACTGTATCTCCAGAGGGATTGCAGGTCATTTATTCAACCAAATGTAATGCATGCAACTACAATATCAATAATATCAAATGAAGGAATGAGATACAGGTTAACAGAGTAGGACTGATCAATTATAACTAGATCTGGAACTCCATTCTATATAAAATAGGAGGTAGGACCATGTGTTGATTAATTTTTTCTTAGGTTTCAATGAGAGGAGATCAAGCCAGTGATAGACATGAATTTAGACTGATGTCGCACGTTGGACATCTATAGTTATAAAAAATTGTAAGTGGCTTTTGAAAAAGTAAGCAACATACATGATCTCTTGATATATTATTGTAAATATTATTTAGGATAATAATCAATAATTATTCAACAAATAACTTGGAACACTTCTTTAGAATCAACAAGAGGTTCATCTATGTTTTCACTAAAATAAAACTAGCATAAGTTTTCCAAACCGATAAGTTCTTGGACTCTGTGTGGCTCGTGATCCAATGCACCAACTACCTATGAAATTAGTTGCACAATTAGGATTTTTAATGTAAATAATATTATCTTCACCAAAAATGGACTAAAATGCTCCTTCAAAAAAATATAAAAGTAGATGATGACATCACATGTCATACCAACAAATGACATGTCAAAGTAGCGCATGGACAAATGATATCCTTATCCAATTTGAATCATTAACCACTTCTATGAATTTCCATTTTATTTTCTTCCATATTGTAGCAATACCTCCTACTTGATCTCTTGAGCCAAAATATTCACTCTGGTATATATTTGTATTTCATATTCCTTCCATAGTTGTCCATTCATTTTTTATTATCTCAGTAACATAAAGAAAAAAGTATATCAAGAATAATTTCTTGAATCTTTCCCTTCAAGGTTCTTTTTATTGAGGTAGAACCCATATCTCTTATATTCCAATAGAATATAATCATTTTCTTAGACTATGCAATACAACCTTCTTACTTTTTCTTCCCTGTCCACTTGGGAGATTTAATTTTGCTATCTTGTCCTCTATACTGATTTGCTTTTGAGATCCCTCCTCAATGGTTTTTTGCAAATATGTTTGCAATACCATTGACCTTATGGGTCTTCCTACCTTCTTCTTGGTACTTGTCCATAATCCACTTGTGATTCTTTTTGAATTAGGGATAGTATAACACCCTACATTGTTATATCATCTTCCACTTTTTCACCTTATGTTCCTTGTTCTTCTTCTCAATTTTCTGTTTTTTCCTCTTCTCTCTTTTGAACTTTAATTGCTTCAAACTTCTCACTATTCATTTCTAAATTATTTTCTCCTATTGTAATCTCTTATAGTGTTTTTTCCTTCTCCAATGCCTCAAATTGATTTTTCATAATTTCTCTTTCTTTGTTGGTATCCACTTTTATTTAGTATGTTTTTCTTTGATACATTCATAAATCCTCCATTATCCTTCTCATTGCTATGTTCTTTTGATACTTATCTTGCTTTTCTTAGGCAATTACAAATATAATATCCATATTTATGGTATTTAAATGGTATTTGCTCATAATCTAGCTCTTGTTTCTATACTTGACCCTGTAGTTCAATTTCAATATGCTCCATTAAGCCTTCCCTTATGTCTATCTCCATCCATATTATGGCATATGTGGTTAACTTTCATTGTTTTGTTATCTTAGTTGTTTTAATGAACCATCATAAAGAGTCTCCTATTGATTTGAAAGATTATTCCTACCAAAACTAATATGGGAAAAAACATCTTAACATATATTTGAATGGAGTTCAAAATTTATTCTCTTGGGTCAAAATTATCATCCCAATACTTCATAAATAGTCCACTTCTTACCATGAACTAGGGACCTCTCTCAAAAATAATTTCCTTATCTTTGGGATTGTTAAATGTCACAAAAAAACCCTCTTCCTACATATACTATCTCTAGTTCTTGCAAGATTAATGGGAGCTAGTTATTTTTAACCCAAGTTTCAATACCCTTGGGAGATGACCATAAGTTAAAGAGCCAACATATTAATCCACATTTAACCAACTTGTTATAATCCCCTATGAGGTTTTGTTCATCAAACTTTACCTTTGGAATTTATTGTTTTCTTTTTACAAATCCATCATTTTTAGGGAAAGAAGAAATCTATATTTTCTATTCCTAAATTCAACCATTGATCGTAATATTTTAATAGGTGTCCTTTTTGGATCAGCCCCTCTGAAGATGAAGATCCCTAGACAACCATTTTGGGAAACCTAAATTATTTATACTTTACTTGTTTTGTCTTCTTCATTTCTAATATCAGATCTCTGTTGTCTGGCCTCTACTGCTCAAGTCTCCTTTGGCATATTCTAATCATTGTAGTTTGAACTCTCATTTTATACCTATTCCTTGGTTTTGTAATGCTCATCCCTCCATCTTCTTGGTTCTCTATATACATGATTATATCTCTAATATTAAAGACTATGTACCTAATATTATCTTTGATAATTAGATGAAATTATCAATCTTCATTAAATCCTCTTATGAATCCCTTTTATATGTGTAAACTATATCAATTATTTTCCACTTTAATAGTGAAATTTTCTTATTTTAATTTATTTTTTTAATGGATCATATGGGATTGAAACGATCTCATTCTTATTGTATCATATCATCATGACCACATAGTGATATATTATAACAAGGTAGAAATTATGCATGTATCCTTAGATATGATTTGAACTTACCATTTGATTAAAATATTAGGGTTCACCCATATTTGAACCATGGTCTATGATATGAAATTGCCACTTCCAACCAATTGCCCTAAACATCATGGATTTTGATACTGGTAAAGTTACTTCTACAAAAATACTTAAAATTTAGTTCTAAAAAAACTTAAAATTTCATCAAATGCCATTAGCTCAACCAATTATATTCCTCAAATTCAAGAAGGAAACCTAGGTTCAAATATTTCCAAACAATACATGCATAATTACCAAACTGTTGTAATACTATTATATGGTCATGACTTAATACGACCTCCTTCAATCCTATATAACCAATTTTAAAAAATACTTAAAATTTTAACATGATTTTTTTATAATAATAAAATTTTACTTTATAAATTTTTAAAACACCTCTCCTATTTATTTAAAATTTTAATTTTGCATAATTTTTTTCTTCTTCTTCATATTTACCTTATATTTAGGTACAAATCTAACTTTATCATTAAAACATAATAAAATCAAGTTTTTAACTTTTTCTAAAATAAAAAAATTAATTTTCAAATGATGTTTGTTTAGGAATGTAGGGAACATAAAAGGCGTTTATGCAGGTATACCCTGAACATTTAAAAAAAGCATTACGTCCTCTCCAAGCTGCTGCAAAGGAGAATCCAAGAATGTCGTTTAATTTGGGGAGAATTCATTAAATGTTGTCTAAGCCATACAAGAATGTCGTTCAATTTTAATATGATTTTGTTTACCATTTTTTTGATTGATTGGAGGAAGGGGTTTTGAAAGGAACCCCGACCCTTTTACAATTGAACTTCCTTTGTATACCAATTTTTTTTACCAATATTTTTTTGATTAATGGTAAAAAAATAGGGTTTTGAAAGGTCCCAAAACCTTTTACATTAGAGGAGGTAGAGAAAGATAAGGCTAATTAAGCACAAGCCAGCCTCCAAGGCCAAAAGAAATAGAAATTAAACTAAAACAACCATCCAAAAGCAAAGACCATACCATCCCACCACTCAGCAGGGCATAAAGGAGAATTTTTATTCAACTTTCTTTTAGAGATACCAATGACTATGCTCTATTTTTGCATAAGACTAGAAGGGTAGTAAATACATCAAGATGCACCTAATAAAACTCCAAACTCAGGGAGCAAGGATGAAGGCAAAACACCAAGCATATTCCTTGAGAATGATAACACCAAGCATATTTTTAGGTTATAATTATAATTAATTTTAATATCCATAGGTTTTTAATATGTTTCCTTACACTAACTTATTAAAAAAACATGTTTCCTTACAAAAAGTATTTGCAAACTTATGTTTTTGTGTCTTTAATTTACATAGTTGACTTATTATGCCATTATTATATTAAAAAATATGTATGTTTAAATTGATTTGAATAGTAATAATGTATTTTAATTTTATATAAATTTTGGATGTGATGTATTTCATTAATATTTATACTTATTATATTAACTATATATTTTATGTTTTGAAAAAAATAAAATTTAAAGTTCAAAAATTAAATTTGATGTTTGTATATTTGTTTGTATTGTGCTTGTGGTTGTATTTATTTATTAAATATTAATTTGTATTGTTTATTATATTTTATATTTTGATGTAAAATTGGTTATTACATTAAAATTATATGTTTTTTACCTAAAGGATATAAATCTAAAATGTCGAGAGTTATCAATCAGGGGCCTAATAAAAAAATTATTAATCGATTTTTTAATAAATAAAATTATTTACGGCATACATCTATACCTCTTTCCTCCCACCCCTTTCCCTTGTAAACGCCTCTCGGTGTAATTAAATATTAATTTGTATTATCTATTATATTTTAATGTAAAATTGGGTTATTACATAAAAATTGTATGTTTTTTGACCAATTAATTTTAATAGTAATTTATTCATGCGTGCCCTGACATTGAATCCATCCGTAGGTGGGCCTTCAAAAAATGACGGTCTACTAAAAACATAGAGTTAATTGCCTTCCCGAGAGGTTTCTTCATGATCAGATTTAACAACCCTCAAGATACAAGGTGAATCCTAATTGGTGGCCCTTGGTTCTTCAGTAGAACAAGTCTTTTTTGTGAATATGGGGTAAGCATTTTGATCCAAAGACCTAAAGCATAAACATGTTACCTACTTAGGTCAAACTTTATGGTCTTTCCACTAAGTTTTGGCATACCAAAATCCTTAAAGGCAATTCTCAAACCATGGGTGAGCCAGTCACCTTAGATCCAATAATTAAAACTTGGTCATGCATGACCTACATATACATTTGTGTGACAACATATTTGGATTTTGAACTTCCCACCTACATGGATCTCATTAAGTTCCTATCGAAGGCACCAAGCGATTGAGTATGAAAATAAACTAGCTTTCTATGTTGAATATGAGAAACAAGGTCACCTTAGGGTTCAGTACCCTATCCTAAGAAAAGATGTAAAGAAGGATGAGACTAGTGCTAAGAAAGGTCCTCTTCCAAGCTACCAGGGTTAATATTTCCATAAAAATAACTAAGGCAACAAAGGCAAGCAAGCAATTTATTATTCCCATTCAAAAACTCAATATAAGGATTCTTTCATCTTTTTTTGCTAAACTTAATCCTTTTCAAACATTAAATGGCCTAAATATTGGTGACAATGAAGATGTTTTCCTGGAAGACCCTAATTAATTTCCCAAATTAGTAGAGACCTCATGTCCCATAGATGATCCTCCTTAATTTCCTACTAGATTGGGTCCTTCATCCCCATCCAAGCCCATTATCCCTCCTTCCCCCTCTAGTTTGAGGTTCTCTCACTTCCACCAGCTCAATGGATCTTTGAACCCTAATGGTGACCTTCTTCCTCAAGTTGAATTTATTAACTTTTAGAAGATTAGCTCCATCTCCCTTATTTTATAAGAACTTCCAAGTCCTCCCAATCAAGCTTTAAACCCTAGAGGTGATTCTCTTTCTTAGGTTGAAATTATCCAAAATATTAGCTCCACCTCCCCTATTCCAGCAGAGCTTTCAATCCCTTCCAAAAAGGTTAAACACACCTAATCTATTTTAGCAGATCTTACAAGACCTTCCAAATAGATCACCAAAAATAAAAATAAAAAATGCTTTTGATGTAGGCAACGATAGAAAAAGGGTTAGACCTTTCAATTAAGAGAAAAGGTGCAAAGAAAGTGAATGTGATATAGCGAATGGCTTCCAATATACCATTCTATAATCACTTACAAATCTCTCAAAATTGATCCTCCAAGTGATGAAGGGAACCGAACCAAACCTCCATTCCAAGGTAGAGGAGGAGGAAAGAAAGCATCTTCTAAAAATATCAGATGAATATCCTCTCATGGAACATGAGAGATCTTAATGGATTAACCAAACAACGATTGTTTAGATCCATGAGGAAATAAATCAAACTGAGCATCTTTCTTCTCCAAGAAACCAAAATGATAGAAAGAACAACATAAATATTTTTAAGATGATTTAAAAGAATAGTGATTTTGTTTATAACCCAGCTCAGGGCACTTTTGATGGCCTCTGGTGTATGTGGGACCCCAACACAATTGAAGGTAGGCTCATATCTGTCTTAAAAAGAATTATTAATATTCTTTTTTATAACAAAGACACCATACACCAATGGATTTTGTCTAACATTTATGTTCCCAACAATCCATCTAGTTGGACCTTTGGAACACTTTAACTCAAATTATAAGCCATTTTCAAAGTGAACCATGGATGCTTGTCGGTGATTTCAACACTCCCCTTTATCCATATGATAAGAGAGGGAGAGCTCCCATAACAACCAGGTGCTTTGAATATTTTGTAAATTTTATCGATGGGAACAAGTTAATGAATATGCAGTTAAAGGGTTCAAAGTTCACATGGAGTAATAAGAGATATGGTAGCCAACTAATCTAGCTATGACTTGATATATTTTTGCTTTCTAAGGAAGTTATTCAATTTTTTGGAGATGCTAACTTGCAATCACTCCCTAAAATTTATTTAAACCACAACCCTTTAGTCCTAGATTATTTCTAACAGATGGATCCTTTCAAACCACTTTTTAGGTTCGAATAAATGTGGCTTCAGCATCTAGATATAAGGAATCGCATATCTGATTGGTGGAAAGAGAAATTCCTAGGGTCTTGGTTATCTCAGCTAGCTAGAAAACTCTGATCTATTAAACACAAGCTAAAAGTTTAGAATAAAGAAATCTTTGGGGATATATTTAGGAGTAAGCAGTGAATCTCTGAACAAATGAGCATCATTGAAAATCACTTTCAGAATGGGGGCACTGATCCTGATCTAATGTGAGAAGAAAAGAACCTCCTTGCTAAGTATCATAACATTCTGGCCAGAGGAGAGATATTTTGGAGGTAAAAATATCATGCTTTGTGGTTGAAGGAAGGGGACTCTAACATAAAATATTTATATACATCAATGCTCAGGCATAGGAGCACTAACTGAATTAGAAAAATTTCAAGAAGTGATGGATCAAAAACCATCGACATCCAAGAAATAAAATTTGAAGTCATTTTCCATTTTTAAAATATTTTGGGTCCAAGCCCACCATGTTCCATCCAAATTTGCAATGCTCTCTTGCAAAAAATTCCCCGTCTTGTATCTCAAGACATAAATTCAGGTCTCCTCAAAAAATTCAGGACCTAAATTTAGGTCTCCTCAAAAATTCTCAAATGATGAAATCAAAGAGGCCATGTTTTCCATGAACCCCGATAAAGCTCCAGGACGTGATGGTTTTCCTCCTTGTTTTTTCCAACATTTTTGGGATATTGTTGATCAAGAGGTCATGGAATATGTGCAAGAATTCCAACAAACTAAGTTGTTACCAAAGGATTTCAACTCCACTTTTCTTGGCCCTCATCCCTAAATCTCAAGTCTGTAATTCCATCTCTAATTATAGGCTTATTAGCCTTTGTACTGTAATTTATAAGCTCATCACCAAGGTCATGGCTAATAGGCTTAAGGATATTCTTTCATCCATCATTGACCACTACCAAAGCAGCTTAGTTAAAGGCAGATATATAATTGATGGCATAGTAACTATCCATGAGCTTATGCTTTCAATAGTGAAAAATAAAAAACCTAGCTCATTCTTGAAGCTTGAAATGAACAAAGCCTTCCATAGAGTTTTTTAGGATTTCCTCTTTACAGTGTTAACCAAATTTGGATTTCATGAGGAATGGGTAGATCTAATCAAATAATGCATTTCCTCTGCCTATTTCTTTGTTATTGTCAATGGTTCACCTGCTGATTATTTCAAGAGTTTTAGAGGTGTTAGACAAGGTGACCCTCTATCCCCTTTTCTCTTCATCATCATGGTTGAATCCCTTGGTAGATCTCTTAAAGAAGCCTGCTCCTTGGATCTTCTATCAAGCATTAAACCCTCTTTTGTTTCCAGGCCGATCACTCATCAACAATTCATGGATGATACTATTCTTCCTACTTTATCCTCAATTCTTAAAGCCAAAATAATAAGAACTATTCTTAACTTCTATGAAGAGGTCTTAAAACAAAAAGTCAATTTTGAAAAAAGCAAAAATTTCTTTATGAACACCTCAATTCACAGGTAAATAAAAATTGCAAGGATTCTTTGCCGCACCATATCCGAAATACCCTCCACTTACCTTGGCCTCCCACATTTCCATGGGAATTCTTCTGCCAACATGTGAAATATGGTCATTGAACATGTTACCAAGAAACTGGAAGGATGAAAAAAATAAATATTGAGTCAATCAGCCAAAGCCACCCTGGTTCAAGCTTGTTTGTAGAGCATACCTATATTTTTCATGTCAATTTTTAAGTTTCCATCTTCCATAGGGTAAAAATTGAGCAAATTCAAAGAAAATTTCTTTGGCCTGGAAATGAGAACCACAATATGTTTCCACTAGTAGCATGAGATAGGGTTTGTTCCAAGAAATACATGGTGGATTAGGCTTAGGAAAGTACACAAGATGAACCTGGCTCTCGTAGCCAAACAAGCTTAAATAATTATCAATGATAAGAAAACTACTTGGATAGACATAGTTAAAGGAAAATACCTCCAACAATATTTTTTCATGGATGAGCAACCCCTGCCCAGCGGGTCCTACTTATAGAATTTAATTATCCAAACCAAGACATCATCAAGAAAGGTCTGAGAAGTCATCTCGGGTGTGGTAAAGTCATAAATTTTTTGGAAGATGCTTGGTTAAGGGATCAACCCCTTATTAATGAACCAAATCTCGTTATTCTCAATCCTATTACTAATCATATTTTTGGTAGCAGAGTTGTCAATTTTACTACCCAAATTTCTAATTATCGGTAGTGGAAACTCCTTCCTACCAATAGCCCCAGTAATGAGATTAATGCAACTGCTAGAACTATTCAAAACCTATTGAGAATATATGTTATCACAAACAATCACAAAATGAATTCCCCTATCTAAAAAATATCTAAGAAAGGTATTTTCACTGTCAAATTTGTATATTATCCTCAAGATCCGCCTGCTGCATCCTAGGTCTTAGCTAAGTTTGTTTGGCTAAAACACTTGATACCTAGAATTGGCTTTTTCTCATGGCTTACTTTCCAAAACAAAATCTTAACCATAGACAATCTAATCACTAGAGGCCTGTACATTTCTAATTGTTATCCTCTCTACAAATCAAACTGGAAATCAACCTTTCACCTTTTTCTAGAATACCCCATATCACTGTTAATATTGAATTTCTTGATTGATATTGTTAACATTGCTTGGGCACATCTGTCATCGCTTAATATCTTATTCCAGCAATGGCCCAATCCCTTTACCAATTCCTAACTTGATTTTCTTTGGACCTCTTTCTTACACAACTACATGTGGAAAATTTGGCTAGAGCAAAACAATAGGATTTTCAATGGGATTGCTAAAGACCCACGCTCTGTCTTCTTGCGAATTACCACCTTTGCTGCTGAGAATACCTAAATCATCTCATCCACTGATGCCCCTAAACCTAGCGTTGAGTTCCATTTGTTTTCTTACTTTAAACTTACAAACATTTCAACTCGTACATCTAATTATGTTGTTGATAGGTCTAGTATCAGGTGGACCACTCTCCTTGCAAAGTGGATCGAGTTTAACTTTGACGGTGTGGCTAAAGGAAATATTGGAGTAGTGGGTAGTGGAGGTATAGTTGGAAATTATCGTAGGATAATTCTCTTTGCCTATGCTAAAAATATTAGCCTTGAAATGAACAATATGGCTAAAGCAAGAGCCCTATATCAAGGGTTGCTTATCCTAGATGGTTTCAATTTTGACAACATCATTGTTGAAGGAGACTCATTATTCATCATCAACTGCCTCAAAGCCACCCAATCTCCATCGTGAAATCTATGTAACATTATTGGTGAGTGCATAAGACTTATAAGTATTCCAATATTATTATCCAACATGTTTATAGAGAAGGGAATAAGGCAACATATTTATTGGATAACATAGGTATCAAATAGGGGACCCTTTATGTGTGGCAAATAGACTTTTCACTGCACCTCAAGATGACCAATCATGTCGATGATATTTACCTTCTGCAAGCTGGGTTGCACAATAAATTGCATTCCATCAAGAGTCTTCACATCTTCCAGTTCTACCAACGACAACTTACTCCATAAGTCCATATGGGAGGTTACTTTGTATTTGAATAATCCTGTGATGCCAGAGATTTAAAAAAATAAAATATTTTTTTCAATGTTGAACCAAGGACCCGGATCCAATTAGGACTCACTCAAAATATCCACCTTACCGTTGAGCAGTATACCTAAGTTTTGATTATCATCCATTTCCAAAATTGATAATGTGATGGAAATGGTGGAGTAATTATTCCTCTTGGATTTGTCCTTCTTTGTAGCTATTCGTTTGCTTGGGTTTGTTCTACCTAAGTTGTTTATGTTTGGTTGTGTTTGTTGCTCTTTTTCTCTGGCCTGTTTTGGCTTTATGACCAATGGATTTTCTCCTTTCTTCAATTTGTAAAAGGTTCAGGGACCCTCTCAAAACCCTTTATACTAATCATTTTTTTAAATAGTAATAACTTCTTTTATGTATTGGTTTGTATGTTTCTTATTGTATTTGTTTGGATGATTTGAATGATAATATATTTTATTTTCTATAAAATATTTTATAATTTTTATTATATAATGTTTTAAATATGATTTTAATTTGATTATATGAGGTTGAAAGAGGCCATTATGATCATTTTTATCATTTTTATTTCAATAGTTTGGTATACATGTGTTGTTTGATAAGATTTGAACTTAGCATTTCCTCTTTGAGAAAATTTATATATATTTAAATTCATTTAAATGAAGATAATATAGTTTAATTTTTACGATATTTTTGTGTTCTATTATTTTATATTAAACTTTTGGATACAATTTGATTGATGCATATACAATATTTTATATTTTAATGTAAAATTGGGTTATTACATAAAAATTTGTATGTTTTTGACCAATTAATTTTAATAGTAATAACTTCTTTTATGTATTTGTTTGTATGTTTCTTATTGTATTTGTTTGGATGATCTGAATAATGAAAATATATTTTATTTCCTATAAATATTTTATAATTATTATTGTATTGCGTTTTAACATTTGTTTAAATTCATTTAAATGAAGATAATATATTTTAATTGTTATGATTTTTTTTGTGTTCTATTATTCTATATTAAAGTTTTAGATGCAATTTGATTTATGTATTGTATATGTTTGTGTGTATATTATATGTGTGTTTGTTGTTTATGTAGAATTTAATTTAGTGTATTAAAATTTTATGTTCGGATTAATTTGATTGATATTATAACTTTCAACTTCTATATATTTTAATGTTTCAACCTATATAGCTTTTAATATTTTATTTTATATTTACGGATATAATATTTGATTGTGTTTTTAATATTTGTCTTGTTGTGTATTTTGTTTTATGTGTTACAAAAAAAAAAAATTGAAACGATTTTTTTTTTTAATTTATACATTTATTTGTAATTATATTTGTTTATGTTTTTGGTTCTCTGATCTGTGTTGAAGACATGATCATTTGGGTTGATGATAATGGAGGCTACACTGTGAAAGAAACATATAATTTGCTTGATCCTATGCTCTGTGCTTGTTTTTGGTTGAGAGAATGTGGCCAAAAGGACTAACTCCTAAAGTCAACATTTTTTTTTTGGTTAGCCAACTTTAATAAGATTGTTTCAATTGAGAATCTGCTTAAGAGAGGTATGCAAATTATAAATATTAGTCACTTGTGTGAAGTTGATTGGGAGTCATCTACACATTTGTTTCTCTTATATCCATTCTTTCGTGATGTTTTTGTCTGCATTCTAGATAAGTTAGGGGTACATTGGGTGTTTCCTAATTCCTAAGAAAAAATTATTTTGCAATAGACATCCCCTTTAATGCCCCTCATATCAAGTGCCTGTGGAGCTTCCTTTTGCTACATATTTTGGGGTATTTGGTAAAAGCAAAATGCTAGGGCTTTTAAAAACTACAAAATATATGCTCTTTGAATAGGTCTCATAATCTTGTGGAGTTTAATTGAGAATGTTACCAATGTGTTTCCTGATCTAGAGAGAAATTGCCTGAAGAGTTCTCCTATTGAAGTTCTATTGGACGCTAAGATGGGATTCTCGAGGTTTGATCTTGGACCTCCTGCGTTGAATCTAAGGAATAATGTGAGATGGTCACCCCCATTGGCTGGCTCATATTGAACTTCGATGGGGCATCAAAATGTAATCTTGGGATTACTGGGTGGGTGGCATCATTAGGAAAAATATGGACAAAGTTATTGTGAGCATTTATCATCCCAAACTTTCCACTTCATGGAGACTTGAGCTGCTTTCCAAGGTATAAAATTATGGATCATTTGGGATATTTGAATGCTTTGATTGAAGAAGACTTGAATAATGTGATTAATATTCTTAATTCCACTGTTGATCCGAGCTGGAATATTATAAATATGATGTGGGAGTCGAGAAGGTACCTCCAAGGTTTAAATCAATTCAAGGTGGCACATATTCTAAGGGAGGGTAATTCGCTTGCTGATTGTTTGGCCAATCTTGGAACCAACCTTCCTGGCTTTACAGTGTGGAGAAATAACTTCCTAGTGGATCTCCTAAATATTCTTAATGTAGAACTCTCTTAAATTCTATCAATGATCAATGATATTTCAGTATGTTACATTACCTTTATTTTGAAAGTGCTAGCAATTATGGTAATTTGAGTTGTTGGTACATCGCACCCTATGATTGCGATGTTCATCTCATCTGTTGGTGGTCTATCTTTTGCTCGAGGATAATAATTTTTCATCGCATCTATTATAGGTAGTTGATGTCGTTCACATCCTTCAATAATTGCTCTTTTTCAAATTTAAACTAGAAGAATGGTACCCATTTTGAATTTTTCCTTCATGGCAGTCAGGTTTCAAATACTCCTTAGTGGAAATCTAGAGCTATCTAGTCACTAATATTACCTCTGATTTTCTTATTTGGTTTGTGGGTCCACATTCTTGTTTTTATATGGTGTATTTGTTTGTCTTTTGTGTCCTTTCTTCTGAGCTAGGATGGATGTTTTGCACAACTTTATTTTATGGTCTATCTTCCATAGGGGAGTTGATGTAAAAGGTTGAGGGATTCCTTTCAAAATCCTCTTTTCCTAATAATACCAATATATATATATATGCCAAATATATTTCATGTATCAAAATTGTATATTTATATAAATCATCTTTAATTATGTGTTTTGAACATTTATTTTGGTTTATTTTATTTTGTTGGTACAAAATATTCATTATTTTTATTAAAATGTGTTTCCAAATAATAAATTGATTTTGATGCCAATTGGGCCATGGTTCAATGGTTGATACATATGGATAATATAGCTCACACCAAGTTTCAAATCTTTAATTTCTCATTTTAAAAAATAAATTGATTTTGATCATTGTATATTTAATTGTAAGGATTTATGTTTGTGTATTATGTATGTAGGTTTAGTATAATTAATATATAGACTCATGTAGGTTCAATTGTAATCAATATAATTTAGTATGATTTTTTATTGTAAAAATATTTAAATTATTTGCTAAATGTATTTCAAAGTGAAATTAAATTTGATTTTTGAATATTTTGTACAATTTGGTTGATGCATTGTTTGTGTGTATTATATAAAACTTTAAAATATAATATAAATGATATTTATTCTATGCATTAGTTGGTATATGTTTATATATATATATATATATATATATATATATATATTATATTTTTTATTATATATATATATATATATATATATAAACATATACAACTAATGCATAGAATAAATATCATTTATATTATATTTTAAAGTTTTATATAATACACACAAACAATGCATCAACCAAATTGTACAAAATATTCAAAAATCAAATTTAATTTCACTTTGACTATTATATTAATGTAAATGTCATTTTTGTATAAAATTTTATGTTTGTTTGGATTAATTGGGTGACTATTATTTAGTTTTCAACTTATATTTTGATGTTTTAATGAAACCTTTAGACATTTTTTTCATATAAATAGTTATATTTGATTATTTTGGTTTTGTATTTTATTTTGTGCTACAAAAACATTCATGTGTTTTTTAATTAATATCTATTTCAAACAAAAAATAAATTTTTTGATATGTGTACAGTTATCTATAATTATAGTTGTTTATGTTTTGGTTGTTCAATTGGGTTAGATGTTTGTTTGATTTACCATATCATATTTATATATTTATAATATTTAATTATGTATTTTCAACATTTATTTATTTTTTAGTTACATAAGGGAGTTGGTTACAGCCACTATTTTTAGTAACTGGTAAGCACGGGGTTCAAACCATAGAGACCGCTCCCAAAAGCCTATTCATCTCATTGTTGTTGACTTGACGCGAGATGAAGACCACCGGTCACTTGGGGTTCGTACCATCGTCAACGATCTAGTGCACACTCAAAGAATTCAGCATGGACTATTATATTTGTTAAAGCTGACAGTGTGCCCCCAAGGTTTGAACCTAGGTCTCTTCTTGGCAATTACTTGGTTAACCTTTTCCAATCCACCTAGCCCTTGGGGGTTAAATTTTTTGTGGTTAGTGTGATAAACCTTTATGACTGACGCATAAGGCTAAGCAATCCCCTCTCAACCATGATCCCTCGTAAGACTGAGAACTACACTTTTTAATAGGGGAATAACACACAAACATCTGGGTATCAACATGGTGAGCATATGGTGAATGGAGCCTTGTCGACCTCTTCCAGCACATAGGACATTCCCAACTGCATCTTGTATCTGTAAAGTGGATACAGGGAGAATAGAACTTGGGTCGGCCTCTACCAACACCCAAGACTTTCACCAACTGCACTACACAAGCATATACAACGCTTGTGTAATGTAGTTGGTACAACATTTATTTTAGTTCTTTATTTTATTTTGTGGTACAAACATATTCATGTATTTTTAATAAAAATGTATTTCAAACTAATAAAATGGCTTTGAAATTTGTATATTTATTTGTATATATTTATGTTTATGTATAGTTATTTTTTATTAATAAAAGGTGTTTTGAAAATGTCCTGAAACCTTTTTAAGAAAGAGTAAAAATATTTAAAACAAATGTTTGCATGAGAAATCACACTTAGAAAATGGGATCACCCTAGCACATCCATCACCAAAAAAGAGGAATCGGGCTCATCTAGACAATCCTCATTTGAACCTTCCTAGCCTTAGATTTTTTATCAAAGATATGTTTATGTATTACGTTTGGATTTTCAATGTAATTAATATGTAGGTTAAATTGTAATCAATATAATTGATTATGAATTTTTTATTTAGATTATGAAATTATGTAAACTATTTTGTTTAATGTATTTCAAAGTGTAATTAAACTTAATGTTTGAATATTTATGTGTTCAATATTGTGCTTTTTGTTTTGTATTATTGTATATAAAATTTTTAGATACAATTTTTTTGATGCATTCTATATGTGTGTATGTATTATAGTGTGTAATATAAAAAATATAAACACAATTTATTTGATGCTTATGTGATATATGCTTGTATGTGTGTTTATGGTTGTTCAATTGTAACCAATATGACTATTTTTATTTATTTAATTATTATGGTAAATGAAGGGGTTTTGAAAAGGCCCCAAATATTTTATATTTGTAGAGGAGAAAAATCATTTTCAACACCTATATACTACACAATTTGGACTAAAAAAGAGCATGTAGCATATTTAAATACAACAATTTTGATTTAACTCTATCTTGTGGGGATTCAGTATTTTTTATATTCCAATCCATTTAGTTTCTTTAAAATATTCAAGAGCTTTAATCAATTCTCTATTGGATTTAGATCAAATCTTCAATTCTGATTCCACTTTCCTAAGATCTTGATAAGAAGCTTCAGCCTAGTCTTCATTCAATATGATTATTATATTAATAAAAAAGTTGTTTATTGTATTGAAATTATGTTCGTTTGGATTAATTTTAGTGCATGGTTATGCATAGTGGCGAATATTATATTAAGATTTACAAAATTGTAAATTGGTGAATATGAGGACCCTCAACGTCGACCATTTTGCCTGAAATTATTTTCAGGATCAATTTGTTTTAGGGTCAATTTGCCACAATATATATCCAGACATAGGTATATTTGTACTCTTTGGAAATATATTTTCAATCCTGATCTAATGGTGGTACTTTCATGAAGTTATAAGGTGATTTAATAGGTCAAAATGTATCCCAAATATGACCTTATATTTTAGGGCTTCAAATGTCCTAAATTTTGGTATGAATATGATTGATTTGATTTGCTTAGGATTCACCTTGATTTCAATTAGGATTCACCATTTTTTACAAGTACATTTTGAGTCCAACCCCTTATGCATAACCCTATTTTAGTGATAATATAACTTTCAATTTCTATATATTTTAATGTTTAGTGAAACTTTAGATGTTTGTTTCATATTTATAGTTATAATATTTGATTACTTGTTTTTAATATTTGTTTTGGTTGTGTATTTTATTTTGTGTTAAAAAATATTTTTGTGATTTCTAATTAAAGTGTATTTCAATTAAAAAACATTGAGTTTGACATTTGTATATTTATTTGTAATTGTAGTTGTTTGTATTTTGGTTGTTTAATTGTGTTTTTTATATATTTATTTCTTTACATGATTGGAATTCCATTCCATGATAATACCTATTTATCTATTTATATTTACATGATATTTTAGATATTTCTTTGAACATTTGTTTTGGTTTTTTATTTTATTTTATGGATATATACATGTATTTTAATTAAAATGAATTTCAAACTAATAGATTGCTTTTGAATCTTTGTACATTTTTTTGTAAATATTTATGTATATGTATTATGTATAAAGGTTTAATGTAATTAATATGAAGGTTCAATTGTAATCAATGTAATTTATTACAATTTTTTTGTATAAATTACAAAATTATGTAAATTGTCTTGCTAAAAGTATTTCAAAGTAAAATTAAATTTGATATTTGAATATTTGTATGTGTTTAATATTTTGTTCTATTATTTTAAAAAAATTTTAGATACAATTTTGTGGTTGATATATGTTATTTATTCGTGTGTGTGAGTCTATATATTTCTTTACGTCTATGTATTTCTTTACATGATACTTTGGATGTTTGTTTGTTCGATGTATAATTAATTGTGTTTTGAAAATTTGTTTTGGTTTTTATATTATTATTTTTATATATTTAAGTATTTTAAACTAATAGACTGATTTTGATATTTGTATATTTATTTGCAAATATTTGTGTATGTATTGTGTATATAGGTTCAATGTAGCAATAGGAGCAGGAATTAGAATAACTAGAGTAGAAGCAAGAACTAAGACAACTAGAGTAACAACAGAAGCAAAAATAATAATAGGAGTAGGTGTAGTAGTAGGAAAAAGAGCAATAGTAGCAAGAAAAGTAGGTACAATAACAAGAGTAGGTGCTCTATGAGAATCTACCTAAAAATATGCAACATATCGATTGGACAATAGAGATTTTACTTGGGGATTATGAGACTTTGGTCTATTAAAAACTAAATCAATCTTATGTGTCTGATATAGATTACATGAGCTAGATGTGTAGTAAATTGGGTACTATGAATGATAAAATTTTTATGCTTATGCTAGAAGGTATAAGTATTATGATATGCATCATATTGAACCTTTTTATCATATTGATAATGTTTACCTAGTAATAGACCACAACAATCTATAGGAGTTATATCATAGGTAATAGTGTCTATATACTTAGGACCAAAAGCAAGTACAAGCATAAGTGATCATGGAAGAAGTATCACTATCCTTCCATTTGAGTGAGTATGGACGAGGATGATGATGTATAGATAGCTACAACTTATCAACAATGGAATTATCAATCAAGTTTTTCTACGATCCAGTATCGATAATGCAATCCACAAAGAAATTATGTGTAATATTACCATAAGTGACAATTGAATTATCATGACCTCCTACAAAATATTGATGGTTTAGTAAGGTGACATTACTGAGTTGACCTATCAACTCAAGATAGGTACGATATTTTTCACAAGTTTTGACGAGATTTTATAGAGTTCCCTCCTCAAGTATTTCCTTCTTAGGAGATTGTACAAGCAATTGTTTCTTTTTCTTCTATGGATAAGCATATTTTGTGTCTCTTATTTTTATAATAATGAAGAATACATCAAAAGAAGAATCTAGAGAAGGAGAAGAAAATTTTTTTTGCATATGTTTTTGATGTAGAGAACACAGAGGTTTGGAAGTGCCCATTGAAAAATAAAATTGAGAAGTTTATGAAGAAGATTGAAGAGCTGCTAAAAAATAATACTGATGACAACTTGGTGAAAATGAAGACCAAGGTGCATGAGACTAAGAAAAAATTTTCTCCTCTACAAGATGAGCTCAAGGTTATGGATAAGGGGTTGGACTCAAAATTTACTTGTAAAAAAATGGTGAATCTTAATCAAAATCAACGTGAATCAAGGAAAATATTAAACAAATCAAATCAATCATCTTTACACCAAAATTTGAGTCATTTGAAGCCCTAAAAATTAAGGTCATTTTTGGGGCCACTTTTGACCTATTAAATTACCTTATAACTTCATAAAAACACCACCATTAGATCAAACTTTAAAAGAGTACAAATATACGTATGTTTGGATATATATATATTTTGGCTAATTGACCCTAAAAACAAATTGATCTCAAAAAATTTAGGAGAATGGGCTGACGTCGAGGGTCCTCATATTCACCAATTTCTAATTTTGAAAATACTAATATTCATCCAATTTGCTAATATTCTCCACTATGCATAACCCTGGATGAGCTTGATTAAAAGTTACTTCAAGTATGTCAAGTAAAGTATATTTCAATTCTTGAAACAAATATGTTTGGAGGCCACTCTTAAACATAGCAATAAGAGTAGGCGAAGAATCTTGTTCACAAAGTAGGATATGCAAATAGTTAAACTAAATAATAATCATGAATAGACATGTGGCTTCATTGCCTCAAGTGAAGCCATTGGATGATAATTTTATTATTATTATTGGATGGATAGAATGTAGCCTTCAAGGTTATGACCAACTGATCCCAAGTGGTGATGGTATTTTATGTACTTAATTTCTTAGTAATTAGGATTTTAGCAACACCAAAAAGTTTTAACTTAGCAAAAAGGACATTATCATCATCAGGTATTTGGCTATAAGCAAACCAAGTTTCCATGTCTAAAATCCAACTATTGAGAACTTCAAGATTCTTTGATCCATCATAGATTCTAACCTCATATTTGATATGAGAACAAGAGTCAAGAGTGTTTATCCTAGGTTATGGAGGTTGGACTTGCATACTATTAACTTTATCAACCAAATTACTAACTATATTAGCTAAGGCCATCAATTGTTCTATTTTCCAATGTGACATGGCTCCTCTATGAAATCTAGGAAGAGTGTTTAACTAAATTTATAAGTAGAGCATTGTTTATGTTGAGGAGTGTTGGGTACTACTATAGAGCACTTTATTTTACAATATATATTTCAAGGTATAATTAAACACATCAAACGGTTATAAAAGTAAAAAATATCACTTCCAATGGATCGCACTTGAAAATATCTTTCCAATGAGTATAAATAAAGGGTATACTCCAGAAAACAGGTGCCTCAAAATTTAAGAATTATAAGATCCCTCCAAGCAAAAAATGTTAAACTAATTTATCCTCCCCAAGAGAAATATTCTTGAAATATACTTGTAAAAATTAACACGTGTCCTAAATACTAATTGTGCCTCCTAATAGCATATCAAAAGCAGAACAAAGACTAAAAGAAAAAAGTTGTGTAGACAACTTGTTTACCCCCCTAATTATCTCAAGTATTTATTCATTAAATATGTGGTGACTTTCAAGCAAAAATATGTTGCCAATAGATGACAACATAGAAGGACTCCTTGCATGGTTTGGAAATAACCACTTGATAGATTCACCATAAGAAATGAAGAATGGTGTTATGGCCTAAGTCAATTACAATTTTGTTAAGTATCTTCGAACTAGAATTGTGATTAGACTATCTTAAAAAAATGATCACCACATAACATTGAAGAGAGTGATACGTGGGCGATAATTGCTAAATGTAATACTGCAAACCGATTGGGCTATACTTTAATGTATCTCCAAAGAGATTGTAGGTCATCTATTCTGCCAAACGTAATGCAAGCAACTATAATGTTGATAATATCCTACGAAGGAATGAGAGGTAGACTAACAAAGTGGGACCGATCAATTATAACCAGAGCTTCAATTCTATTTTATGTGTTGGTTGTTGCATTTTTAGGTGTCAACGAGAGGAGATCAAACTAGTGACAGATGAGACTTCAAACTAGTGTCATACATTGGATATCTATAATTATGAAAAATTATATGCAATTGATTTTTTCTTCTCCAAGGCCTCAAATTGATTTTTTATAATGTCTTTTTTGTTATTGGTACCCACTCTGCTTTTTCTTTGATACATTCATAAATCCTTCATTATGTTTCTCATTACCTTGTTCTTTTGATATTTGTCTTGCTTTGCTTGGTAGTGGGTGGAATTAAATAGGATTTGCTCATAATCTAGCTCTTATTTATATACTTGATCCTATAGTTCAATTTTAATAATGCTCGGTACCCTTCCATTATGTGCATCTTCATACATATTCTGGCACATATGGTTAACTTCCATTATTTTATTATCTTATTTGTTTTAATGAACCACCCTAAAGAGTATCCTATTGATTTGAAAGAGTCTTCCTACCAAAACTAATATGGGAAATAAAAATTCTTAATCTATATTGGAATGAATTAAAAATTTCTTCTCTTGGATCAAAAATATCATCTCAATACTTCATAAATAGTCCATTTATTACTATGAACGAGGGTTCTCTCTCAAAAATAATTTTCCTATCTTTGGGATTGTTAAATGTCTTAAAAAAAACCCCTCTTCCTACATAAACTATTATTGCCAGATTAATGCGTGCCAGCCAGTTATTTTGACCTAAGTTTCAATACCCTTGGGAGACAACCATTAGTTAAAGTTTAGGTATAATTTGAACTTACCATTTGATTAAAATATTAAGGTTCACCCATATTTGAACCTTGGTCTATGATATGAAATTACCACTTCCAACCAATTGCCTTAAACCTCATGGATTTTGATAGTGATAAAGTTACTTCTACAAAAATACTTAAATTTTAATTCTACAAAAAAAACTTAAATTTTTTATCAAATATCATTAGCTCAACCAATATTCCTCAACTTCAAAAAGAAAACCTAGGTTCAAATCTTTCTAAACAATACATGCATAATTAATTATAACACCATTATATGGTCATTACTTACAACCTTCAATCCTATATAACCAATTTAAAAAAATACTTAAAATTTTAACATAATTTTTTTTTAATAATAAAATTTTAATTTTTAAATTTTTAAAACACCTCTCCTATTTATTTAAAATTTTGATTTTAGTTTATTTATTTATTTTATTTAGGTGCAAATCTAACTTTATCATTAAAATATAATAAAATCGAGTTTATAACTTTTTCTAAAACAAAGAAAACAAAGAGTTTAACTTTTCTAAAACAAATAATTTAATTTTCAAATGATGTTTGTTTAGGAACTTAGAGAACATAAAACCCGTTTATGCAGGTATGCCCTGAACGTTAAAATAAAAGCATTGCGTCCTCTGCAAGCTACTGCAAAGGAGAATCCAAGAATGTCGTTCAATTTGGGGTGAATTCATACGTTTGGAGCTGAGATAGCATAACTGAATTTCTGGACGGAGTAACGGACAAATATTTGAATTGAGATGGCATAAGGGAAATGATTGAATTCAAAAGATTTCAGGATATCTCACAGAGTAACGTAACGGAAACATTTGAATTGAGATATTTTGGGAAGCACTAGGGCTGAGACAGCCGTTGGTAAGAGGCATTATAAATACTCTTCTTCATTTTGATTTTCTTCTCTTTTCATTGTGCATTCAGTTTTTCTTTTCTTTGTTTGATATGTCATGGCCATGGATCTTCCTGTTTTGGTTTGTTTTTTTCTTTTTGCGTTTTAGGGTTTATGTGTTTTTTGTTTGATTTACATTTGATTCAAGGAGCACACAGCAGACTTGGCCGACCATACAAAGGAGGCAAAAGAAAACCTAAGAGGCAGATGAAGGTAAAAGGTAAAAGTTTAAGAAAATAAAGCAAAGCAGATCTTTATTGATTTTAAAAGCCATGAATGTCATTTAAATTTCAATTTGTGTTTTACATTTGTTTTACTAACATCACTAGTACTAGTATGTTCTTTATTGATTTTTAATTAATAAACATTTTGTTTACTATTTAACCAAAACATTCTAATTTTGAATGCAATTTTAAAGTTAAAAAATTAACAAGCATTTTGTTCACTGTTATAACCAAAACATTTATATTTAAACTTATTTTTGCACTTTTTATTATAATCTTTAAATATTAATTTTGATATATTTTACCCTTTGTTTCTAAATTAAATTATTTTTTAATGATATATATGAACTTGTAGCATATGGAATGTGCATTTCAATGACTAATATGATATAATACTTTTATATTTTGATCTAAAATTAATAATTGAATCATTATCAATAGTAAATTTTATGTCATTTGTATTACATAACTCATAATTTTGTGTTATACTGAAAAATATTGATTTAATTTATAATATTTGATTTTAGTGTTAAAATCATTATAGAAAAAATATGAATATCATCTAAATTTAAATTTTTGTTTTGTATTTATTTTATTAACATGATTTTGTTTACCAATTTGTTTTTGTTTACAATTGAACTTCCTTTTTATACCAATTTTGTTTACCAATATAACTTCCTCTTTATATAAAACATTTATATTTTTAGTTAGGTAATGTAATATTTCTAATGATATAATTATTAATTTTAGATAAATAATAATATAAATAGTATTTTATCTTATCATGCTTGATATATTTATTTTTCAAAAAGTAATAATCATTTTCCCATAAAAATGTAGTTCTTTTAAATTTATGGTTGTTTGTGTCCATACAATAACAAACCTAGCCAAGTGAAAATGATTTTATTATAATGATAAAAACAAATTTGATTTTTTTTTTTGTTATAAAAATTATAATTAATTTTAATAACCATAGGTGTTTAGTATGTTTCCTTAAACTAACTTATTAAAAAAAACATGTTTCTTTACACACAATATTTGAAAACTTATGTTTTTGTGTCTTTAATTGTATGTCATAAGGATTCTACACCCTCAAACCTGCATGCTCGAATAGGCAGGATAAATGACAGTTTTTGGGTGCTATTTTTCCCAATTTTGACTTTTTGTGGGTCAAATACCCTGGTCATCCCACCTAGGGATGGTTTCCTGTGACCGTCCCTGGGTGGGATGATCATGATCTATGCTCAACCCTGGATGGGACGGTCATGCCTAAATGGTCATAACTTACCAAAAGTGGGATAGAACCTTACAAAACCTTGCAAAAGTGGTTAAGATCACTGTGTAACCTTTGAGGGTTGCTCTAGGGGGCCATATGAAGTCAAATTAATCATTGCTTTTGGTTGCCTAATTGGATTGACATGATTTTAGTGTCTACAAAAACCCCTTTTTGAGATGTGTTGTGTGCAGCACAATGCTAAGCAAAAATAGATGACTAAAATATTATATTATTAGGGTTATTCATTAACCTAACCAACTTTAGATGCTCCAATCATGAAAAGAGCATATGTTCTTGAATTCTTACTTCTAACAAGATAAAAAACTTACTTCAAGTACAACCTCTCCAGTAAGGCTTCCTTGATATTGGATATTGTTTAGTCATGAAGAGGCAAGACCTGTAATACTTAATGCTTCCATGTGCCAAGTATTTGTTTAATTAAAATTTTTGCTTGTTTGATGCCCTAAGCAGGGGCATGATTGTCTTTGTCAATGATTCTTTGAACTAATGCAATTTGAATGATTGAGTGTTTGATTATTGATTTTGATTATGAAATTATTAATTATGAATACCCCTCAAGCAACAAGCCAATGGGAGAACGACTAGTGATAAAATCAACAAGTCGCTTGACCCATGTGACTTTGTTATAGATTCCTTTAGTGTTACGCATTTTGAAATGGAGCATTTTTTAGAGGATTTTGACGATTTTGTTGATGCTTCATGGAAGAAAGGGATGGAAAACCTCATTCTCATTTGGTGGTTTGGCTAAAATGGCCTTCTTAGGGATTAAAGTAAATACCTTTTCATTTATCTATGAGAAATTTATTTGTCATCTTGATCCATGAGGAATTTTGACCAAATTTGAGCTATTTTTGGTGGGTTTTAGACCCTTTTGTACCTTTTTGAGTTGTTTTGGTGTGATTTTTGATGGCCATCCCAGGGTGGGATGGTTACATAGTATATTACTAACCCTGGGTGGGACGAGTGACCAATTAGGTTCTCTTCCTACCCAACGATGGTCAGGCCTCTTTCAGGGTTATTTAAGCCAAAATATGGAAATTGGGCTCATTTGTGCATGTCTAACTTGGTAGTTTGAGAGGTGAGGAGGAGGATATTGATTCTATGTAGCATAACACTACCAAAATCATCCCATAGTCACCATGAGACAGTGTGCAGACTCATCCAACAGGGAGTCATGCTTGATATATTTATTTTTCAAAAAGTAATAATCATTTTCCCATAAAAATGTAGTTCTTTTAAATTTATGGTTGTTTGTGTCCATACAATAACAAACCTAGCCAAGTGAAAATGATTTTATTATAATGATAAAAACAAATTTGATTTTTTTTTTTTGTTATAAAAATTATAATTAATTTTAATAACCATAGTTGTTTAGTATGTTTCCTTAAACTAACTTATTAAAAAAAACATGTTTCTTTACACACAATATTTGAAAACTTATGTTTTTGTGTCTTTAATTGTATGTCATAAGGATTCTACACCCTCAAACCTGCATGCTCGAATAGGCAGGATAAATGACAGTTTTTGGGTGCTATTTTTCCCAATTTTGACTTTTTGTGGGTCAAATACCCTGGTCATCCCACCTAGGGATGGTTTCCTGTGACCGTCCCTGGGTGGGATGATCATGATCTATGCTCAACCCTGGATGGGACGGTCATGCCTAAATGGTCATAACTTACCAAAAGTGGGATAGAACCTTACAAAACCTTGCAAAAGTGGTTAAGACCACTGTGTAACCTTTGAGGGTTGCCCTAGGGGGCCATATGATGTCAAATTAGCCATTGATTTTGGTTGCCTAATTGGATTGACATGATTTTAGTGTCTACAAATGCCCCTTTTTGAGATGTGTTGTGTGCAACACAATGCTAAGCAAAAATAGATGACTAAAATATTATATTATTAGGGTTATTCAATAACCTAACCAACTTTAGATGCCCCAATCATGAAAAGAGCATATGTTCTTGAATTCTTACTTCTAACAAGCTAAAAAACTTACTTCAAGTACAACCTCTCCAGTAAGGCTTCCTTGATATTGGATATTGTTTAGTCATGAAGAGGCAAGACCTGTAATACTTAATGCTTCCATGTGCCAAGTATTTGTTTAATTAAAATTTTTGCTTGTTTGATGCCCTAAGCAGGGGCATGATTGTCTTTGTCAATGATTCTTTGAACTAATGCAATTTGAATGATTGAGTGTTTGATTATTGATTTTGATTATGAAATTATTAATTATGAATACCCCTCAAGCAACAAGCCAATGGGAGAACGACTAGTGATAAAATCAACAAGTCGCTTGACCCATGTGACTTTGTTATAGATTCCTTTAGTGTTACGCATTTTGAAATGGAGCATTTTTTAGAGGATTTTGACGATTTTGTTGATGCTTCATGGAAGAAAGGGATGGAAAAACTCATTCTCATTTGGTGGTTTGGCTAAAATGGCCTTCTTAGGGATTAAAGTAAATACCTTTTCATTTATCTATGAGAAATTTATTTGTCATCTTGATCCATGAGGAATTTTGACCAAATTTGAGCTATTTTTGGTGGGTTTTAGACCCTTTTGTACCTTTTTGAGTTGTTTTGGTGTGATTTTTGATGGCCATCCCAGGGTGGGATGGTTACATAGTATATTACTAACCCTGGGTGGGACGAGTGACCAATTAGGTTCTCTTCCTACCCAACGATGGTCAGGCCTCTTTCAGGGTTATTTAAGCCAAAATATGGAAATTGGGCTCATTTGTGCATGTCTAACTTGGTAGTTTGAGAGGTGAAGAGGAGGATATTGATTCTATGTAGCATAACACTACCAAAATCATCCCATAGTCACCATGAGACAGTGTGCAGAATCATCCAACAGGGAGTCATGCTTGATATATTTATTTTTCAAAAAGTAATAATCATTTTCCCATAAAAATGTAGTTCTTTTAAATTTATGGTTGTTTGTGTCCATACAATAACAAACCTAGCCAAGTGAAAATGATTTTATTATAATGATAAAAACAAATTTGATTTTTTTTTTTGTTATAAAAATTATAATTAATTTTAATAACCATAGGTGTTTAGTATGTTTCCTTAAACTAACTTATTAAAAAAAACATGTTTCTTTACACACAATATTTGAAAACTTATGTTTTTGTGTCTTTAATTGTATGTCATAAGGATTCTACACCCTCAAACCTGCATGCTCGAATAGGCAGGATAAATGACAGTTTTTGGGTGCTATTTTTCCCAATTTTGACTTTTTGTGGGTCAAATACCCTGGTCATCCCACCTAGGGATGGTTTCCTGTGACCGTCCCTGGGTGGGATGATCATGATCTATGCTCAACCCTGGATGGGACGGTCATGCCTAAATGGTCATAACTTACCAAAAGTGGGATAGAACCTTACAAAACCTTGCAAAAGTGGTTAAGATCACTGTGTAACCTTTGAGGGTTGCTCTAGGGGGCCATATGAAGTCAAATTAATCATTGCTTTTGGTTGCCTAATTGGATTGACATGATTTTAGTGTCTACAAAAACCCCTTTTTGAGATGTGTTGTGTGCAGCACAATGCTAAGCAAAAATAGATGACTAAAATATTATATTATTAGGGTTATTCATTAACCTAACCAACTTTAGATGCTCCAATCATGAAAAGAGCATATGTTCTTGAATTCTTACTTCTAACAAGCTAAAAAACTTACTTCAAGTACAACCTCTCCAGTAAGGCTTCCTTGATATTGGATATTGTTTAGTCATGAAGAGGCAAGACCTGTAATACTTAATGCTTCCATGTGCCAAGTATTTGTTTAATTAAAATTTTTGCTTGTTTGATGCCCTAAGCAGGGGCATGATTGTCTTTGTCAATGATTCTTTGAACTAATGCAATTTGAATGATTGAGTGTTTGATTATTGATTTTGATTATGAAATTATTAATTATGAATACCCCTCAAGCAACAAGCCAATGGGAGAACGACTAGTGATAAAATCAACAAGTCGCTTGACCCATGTGACTTTGTTATAGATTCCTTTAGTGTTACGCATTTTGAAATGGAGCATTTTTTAGAGGATTTTGACGATTTTGTTGATGCTTCATGGAAGAAAGGGATGGAAAACCTCATTCTCATTTGGTGGTTTGGCTAAAATGGCCTTCTTAGGGATTAAAGTAAATACCTTTTCATTTATCTATGAGAAATTTATTTGTCATCTTGATCCATGAGGAATTTTGACCAAATTTGAGCTATTT
This sequence comes from Wollemia nobilis, assembly GCA_028583015.1. Taxonomy (NCBI): domain Eukaryota; kingdom Viridiplantae; phylum Streptophyta; class Pinopsida; order Araucariales; family Araucariaceae; genus Wollemia; species Wollemia nobilis. Next base: position 52,050 of record JAQPPZ010001731.1, read on the forward strand.
TTGGTGGGTTTTAGACCCTTTTGTACCTTTTTGAGTTGTTTTGGTGTGATTTTTGATGGCCATCCCAGGGTGGGATGGTTACATAGTATATTACTAACCCTGGGTGGGACGAGTGACCAATTAGGTTCTCTTCCTACCCAACGATGGTCAGGCCTCTTTCAGGGTTATTTAAGCCAAAATATGGAAATTGGGCTCATTTGTGCATGTCTAACTTGGTAGTTTGAGAGGTGAGGAGGAGGATATTGATTCTATGTAGCATAACACTACCAAAATCATCCCATAGTCACCATGAGACAGTGTGCAGACTCATCCAACAGGGAAGTCGGTGCGAGATGGGTAAGGACTAAATTTACCACTGCACTTTGCTAGTGTTAGAAGTGTAATTATTGCTTTTTTTTTTTTTATTTTTAGATAGAGCACACTAAATAGTTGGAAATTGAACCTAATTAGTTATGTTTTGCAATGTTTTATGCCTTTATTTAAGTTTTTGTGCAATTAGATTGCTTTTTCTTGCATTTTTTTGCATTTATTTTGATTATTTTTTGTGGTATGAAAGGCCAATTTTGGCCATTTTGGGGGCTGTCCCTAGGTGGGATGGCTAGGCTAGGCTATTTTGGGGTCATCCCTATGTGGAAAGGTCACACATTTGGGGGCTATCCCTGGGTAGGATGATCATGAATTGTCTTGAAAAAAGGCCTTTTTAGGTACATTTGAGAAATTTTGAAGCATGTTGGGTGCTTTTTATTAACTTGCTTACCTCAGCCATGTGGTTAAGAGTTGGTATAAAGTTTCAACTCACTTTCAGACCATGAGAGACTTATTGATAGAGGTAGACTTAGAATGGTTTGATGTCATTGGCCTGAAGCATGTGACGTAGTTAGATCCTGTGGTGGGCGGCCACACTTTTTTAATTGGTCTTATTGACTTATGGGATTTGCGCACCAACACCTTCCACCTACCGATAGGGGAGATGATGGTGATACTTGAGGACATCTATTAGATTTTGTGCATTCTGATAGAGGGGCATCTGATTGTATCTACTCATCACGATCTAAGATATATGATGATGGAGAGGTACTTTTACAAGGACTGGAAGGAGACAGTACGTGACTCACCGAGCGGAGGTATACTGGTGGGATTATGGTATTAGGCCAAGTATTTACCACTAGGTATGCTTTGTTGATGACACTGATCTCTAATATGTTGTTACTAGACTTATCAGGTGTTAGGTTTCCCTGGAACCTGTTGGAGTTAGTGTTTACTCTAGTAGAGTGCACCATAAAGCTGCTGCTAGTGATGGCTTGGGGTACTATATTATTGGTACAGTTGTGTGATGAGATTTATGACATCTGATCCCATGGATGAAAGGGCCAAGGATGCAACTTTCTACTATAGGTGTGGGGATGGCAACATATAGTTATGGATCGATCACACAGACTACCTTCGATGACATGGGTATAAATGGCATATAGGAAGATAGGCTATGAGATCCTATGGAAGTGAGCTCAGGAGGTAGGGTAGAGTCATCACTTTATAGGTGATTTAGACCATTATGCACAATATTTTTCACAACTCAGGGTAGCAGAGGTGCTTTGAAGACCTTACAGGGATTGCTCAGCATGTTCTGATGTTGAGGCGTAGCTCTCGAGGATGATGCGAGGGAGATGGTTAGCTGGGTAGCATAGGATCGAGTGGGAGTACTTATCTTATTCTCGAGTTATACGACTATTTCAAGGATTTCCCAATGATCTAGTGGTCTACCGACACCATGAGGATGAGAGAAAACTGAGTTGGCTGATAGTGGAGGTAGTGGAGGAGGGGCAGATCCTTTAGTGGATATTCTTGATTTTGGGGGCTATCCTTAGGTGGTACAGTTTTAGGCATTAGTGGGAGTCTTATAGAATCAATGTCGATAGGAGTGGACCTACACTAAGGATTTGGAGGATGAGATAGTGAGCCGTAGGGGGTACTTACTAGCCCCTCCGTATGCTAGTGGGTCGCACCATTTTTGGAGTAGTGGTACAGGGAAGTCTTCGATAAGGATGGAGATGTCTAGCTCTGGAAGAAGGTTAGACAAGGCAAGGGGTAGTAGATCTGGGAGTTCATAGTGAACTTCGATTGAGGGTGGGGGTGAGAGTCATAGTATCGGTCCTACGTAACCATGGTTGTTGAGGCTCTAATGGTTCTTTTTGTTTTAAGATTTTGAGATTGTAAGGTCTGAGGACCCACTTTATTGTAGCCTACGGGTAGTTTGAGGATTATGATGTATCTTTTTACCCCCTCCCCCCACCACACACACACACACACATATAGATATATAATTTCATTATCATCATATGTTTCCTTACTGCTTTATGAGATGTATGCAATGTATATATTGGCTTTATGATGCTTTGATGGATGGGATGCATATTTTTTTGTAATATGATGTTTTTGATGATATGTATATGCATATTTTCATAATAATATGGATGATTGATTGAATTATTTGATGAAATATGAATCAAGATTTGACACACTATGTTAGCACCATAGACTGTATAAAATTTATTGATTTATTTGTAATTTTGTTATGTGATGGATTTATGAAAACGTAAACTAATGAAAAGTGATAAAGTGGAATGAATATTATAGGATGTTTATGAGGTTTTCTTGAGACTCAAACACTCTAATTAATTGATCAAAAGTTATATACTAACCATGCAAGACTTTTTGATAAGGTATGAATCTACTAGGATGACCAAGATACTCAATATCCCTATGTATGCAAGTGATTTCATTGTTGTGAGACACATAATATTACCCTAGTGCCAAACATGATTAACACAACCCATATGTACTGAAGATAACCCTATGAGGATCATGATCCTAGGTTTTGTACGTAGTTGGATTAGACCACTAGGTAGTATATGCCATCAAAAGCTAGCTCATCCACAACATTGGTATGTACAAAAGCAAGATACTAATGTGACAGACATATCGTCGTGTAGAAGGATACTGCCATTTCTAGGAAGGCTTGATGCCACCTAACCTGTAATGAGGATCACCTCCTGGTTTGTCAAATGCTGAGAATTCCAAAGATTCAAGTTTAGGACTTCCTTATTTTATTTTATTTGCTTTGGGATAGTTGCTCATATGTAGTGATAAAAATCACTATTTATTTTATTTTTTTTCTTTGAGCAAGGGATTTGTTTAGTGATAAAAATCACTATTTATTGTGCTTTTGATTTTTACTTTTTAGGATTTTTCTTATTGATAGTGGTGAAAACCATTGTTTATTTTAGGGAATTGGGTAAGGAGGAACTTGTCATTTTATCAATTCTCAACATCTTTAAATTGATCACACATGGGTATGAGCAAAGTAAACTTTTCACTTAAGGTGACCTAGATCACTTTGTAGGTTTCATCTTTTCTTGTGCAAAACTTGGATTTATTAGTGTGTAAATGTGTTGGGATTTTGACATATACAAGGTACAATCAAAGCAAGACTTTACCTTCTAAAAATCAGGATAGCTTTCTACAAAATCTAAAAAAGAAAACTAGAGACAACTGAGTGACTGAAAACCCTAAAGATATTATAGAAAAAATGGCTAGGTGAAGGGAAATAGACACTAATATGAGAAGTGGGGAATGTAGGTGGAAATGATAAGTGAAATATGAAATTATATGAATGATGGATTTGACAACATTGATTTTTGAATGATGACTAGTCGACAGACCCGGTGCTAGACATGTATGAGAAACTCTTAAATACAAAGTGCAATGATGAGTATACCTAATGCAAGTGATTTTAGAATGCAATGGTATGCAATGTGATGCAATGCAATATTTTTGTATTTTTGACATTTTGATGATGTTTTTGAGTTTTGATTGAGTTATATGTATACACATATGACCAATGGGCTTATTGGGTGCCATTGGAGCATTTTGGATTGACCAAGTGGTTTTTTAGGTACCCTTGAGGTATTTTTGGTTGACCAAGTGGTTTGGACATACCCTTGGAGCATTTTGGGTTGACCACGTGGTTTTGTAGATACCCTCAGAGCATTTAGGGTTGACCAAGCAGTTTGGAGATGCCCTTGGAGCATTTTGGATTGACCAAGTGGTTTTGAGATACTCTTGGAGGATTTTTTGGATTGACCAAGCAGTTTTGTAGACACCCTTGAAGCATTTTGGGTTGACCAAGCAGTTTGGACATACCCTTCGAGCATTTGGGGTTGACCAAGTAGTTTTGAGATACCTTTGGAGCATTTTTGAATTGACCAAGCAATTTTGTAGACATCCTTGGAGCATTTTGGGGGGTCATGGTGCTTTAAGTATGGAAATGTCACAAATGAAGGATGTTCAAGGGTTCAGGATCCTTGATTCCTTCAAGGGAGGCTAGGTGGTAAGTTCTGGGTTTGATCTGACTAGTGATGATGAAAGGACCTAACTAGTTTACTAAAAATTTGTTCCAAATGGAGTAACAAGTTAGAATTTTGTTGGTTATCTTTTAGAATGAGGTCATCAATCTAAAATGCTTTAGGATGGACTTTTATATTATAGGATCTCTTAATTTACTCTTGATAAATGCGTAGGTACTTAAGATCATTGACGCATCATTTATTAAGTAATGTAAGTTGGTCTAGGTGAGCCTATCGTGTAGTGTCATCATCAATGAACTCTTGCATGGAGATGCGCAGTGATGGTATTTCTAGCTCGAAAGACATGATTGCCTCGATGCCATACACTAGTGAAAACATAGTTGCCTTAATGGGCGTTTGAATACTAGTGCGGTAGGCCCATAGAGCAAGGGGTATTTACGTGTGCCAATATTTGTGATTCTCTTTAACTATTTTCTTCATAATGGTAATCAAAGTTTTGTTTGATACCTTTGCTTACCCATTTGCTTGTGGATAATAGGGCATCAAAAAGTTGTGTTAAATATTATAATTTTTTGTTAAAGCACACACATATTTGTTCTTTAAAGATGTCCCATTATCAAAAATTATCTATGATGGAATACCAAAATAACAAATGATATTATGCAATATGAACTCCATGATGTGGGGTTCAATCATAGAGGTAAGAGGAATTGCTTCCACCCATTTTGTAAAATACTCGATAGACATAATGATGAACGTGTGACAGCCCAAGGATGCGGGTGATATTTTTCCAATTAAATAAAACCCCCACTGTGAGAATGACCAAACTGATTGAAGTAGTTGTAAGGTTTGAGAAGGTACATTTTTCAAGTTAGTATGGTGTTGACACTTTACGCACTTTTTAATATAAACACAACAATATCACTCTAAGGTTGTCCAATAATAGCCCATACGAAGAATGCACTTTGTGATGGTCATATCGTTGAAATGGCCACCACATGTACTATTGTGTGCTTTGGTGATTGCCCAAACTGACTCTTGATACTCTAAGAAATGAAAAGTGATACCTTCATAGCTTCGACAATACAAAATATCTCCCAATAAGACATACTTTGTTACATTTTGTATAAATGTTTGTTTGGCAGCATACAACAACCCAGAAGGGATATTACCCATCTTTAGATAATCTTTGATTTTAGTAGACCAGTCTTGATGTGAGGAAGCCTTGATTGCGTGAACTGCCTGATGCTTTTGAAGTTCATCTCGAGTGAATTCTAATTGGAAAATAACTTGTAAGAATAGCATTGTATTGCTATCAAAAGGGGTTTGAGGGAATAGAGTCCCTCAAGCGGCATGATTCAAGCGATCATGAATTTATGAAAACTTTTCTTGAGGAGGTTCAATATGAATCATGTGGAATTCTAGCATGGATTGAGTGTTCTCAGGCTTGATTACAGATTGCAACAATATTTTAACCTGATTGGTTGTCATGTCATCAGCAGGTTTCTATGAAATCAAAGATCCTAAGGAGGCCATTGAATTCAAAAAAAAATTTGATGAGCGAGGGAGTGCCTCGATGGTGTACCATTCAAATTTTAGTAGAAGATTATCCACAAGGGCTTTATAGGCTTGCAAATGGACACTTGCATTGGAAAATCTCTTTGACTTGGTTTATGATGAGCAAGGAGTGAGCTTGGTTATTTTTATGGTGATAGTCGTTTGAAGGCCTATGAGCAAGGCTTCATACTCGACATTGTTGTTGATGCTTGGGAAATCAAGTTTGAAATATAGGGGTATAGGAGCCCCTTGAGGTGTGAAAAATGCAATTCATGTGCCATCCTCCTACTTGAATTTAGAGCCATCGAATAATAGAGTCATATCATCCTGGGACTCAGGCTCATCAAAATCAGGTGATTCTGATATTTGGAAGACTCCATCATCAATAAGCTCCATGCTAAGAGGTTGATCATCCTAGATAGGAGCGTATATGATTTTATTGGTGATGACCCGACCTTTAATTGATTTTTATCCTATAAATTTTAGGTCAAACTCCATCAATAACATGATCCATTTCATCGTGTGACTATTATGATAAGTACTACTCATCATGTATCACAATGGATTCTCTTTTGATACAACATACATGGTATGACTAAACATATAATGGCATAGCTTTTTTATGGAAAAAACCACCGCTAAGCATAGCTTTTCAACGTATGCATATTTGATTTCATAACTGACCAAGGTGCAGTTAAGGTAGTAAGTAACCTATTCCTTATGTAATTCATTCTTTTGGGCTAACATGATTCCTAATGCAATCTTAGTGGATGATATGTATAAGCAGAACATTACTCCTGGTTTGGGTGGAGCCAATACTAGCGGTGAAGCCAGATATTGTTTTATTGCATCAAAGGCAGCTTGAAACTCATCATCCCAATGGAATGTGACCCCCTTGTCTAATAGTTTGTTCATGGTTTGGTGTTTATTAGATAACTATGTTATGAAGCGCTTGATAGATGTGACCTTACCCTATAGGCAATGCAGATGCTTGATGGTAGTTAGAGGAGGCATTTCAAGGATCGTCTTAACTTTGTTGGGGTCTACTTTGATGCCTCTTTTGAAGACTATGAATCCCAAGAGTTTTCTAGATGTGACACTGAAGATGCACTTCTTGGAGTTTAGTCTCATGTTATGTTCAATAAGGCGATTGAGGACTTTGCGCAAGATATTGAGATTCTCATGGCATAATAATGATTTGGCCAATAAGTCATCCATGTAATATTACATAATAGTATGCATATAATCATAGAATATGTATGTCATGGTGCACTGGTAGGTAGCACAGGTGTTTTTAAGGCCAAAAGGCATGACCTTATAGCAAAATATCCCCCAAGATGTTGTGAATACCGTTTTGAGTTGATCTTTTGGATTGATACAAATTTGATTGTATCTAGAGAAGCCATTCATGAGGGATAATATTTTGTATCCCAATGTGGCATCTATTATGGTGTCGATATTCAGCAAAGGGAACTCATCCTTAGGACTCGCCTTGTTCAGGTCTCAAAATTTAGTGCAAATATGAATCCTTCCATTGAGCTTCTTAATGAGAACCATGTTGGATAGCCATCGCGTATAGTCCACCGATATGATGAACTTGGCATCCAACAACTTTTTTAGCTCATATTTTACCGTTAAGACTACTGTCGGATGCATTTTTCTTAGCTTTTGCTTAACAAGCTTGGCCTTTGGGTCAAGCATTAGATTATGTGTGACTAGATTTAGATCTAGTCCTAGCATATCTTTATAGGACCATGCAAAAGCTTTATTCTTATCTATGATAAGGGCTATGTAATTGGCTTGCTCGAAGGGGGATAAGCTTTCCCCTAAATTGATATATTAAGGGTTCTCAGGATCTGAGCTGATATCCTTGTCAAAAATTGGTGCGATCCCTCTTCCAACTAATGGGGGATAGGGATCAAATGAATATCATCCAATAGGTTTAGATCATTAATGGGAACTTTAGGTTTGAACTTGTCTTAAAAGACATCTTGAGTAGGCCTAGAAGAGAAATGAAATGGTTGTAACATCTTGTCACAAGGCCAGTACTTGGAAGGCAATGGGGGAGAATATCTCCGATAAAATTCATTTATCCCCAAGTCAAGGTGTAGTGGCTTTGATGGGTTATTCGGATCTCGTAGGGGTACAAAAAGGTTTATGGAAATCATGTTGATGGATGGATGATTTTCCCTAGGTGGTTTATGGTGTCTATTGGCATCAGGGTGTTGTAAGACTTATGGAGGTAGTTGAGGTGGAGGTGGAATGATCAGAGGTGATCATGGCAGATTCTTCCTCGTCACTCGTAGCCTCTACTCAAACAACCTGCACTATCATCCTTTGAAATACACCCTCTAACTGTTTGTTACATGCACCTTCAACTGCAACTTGTTTAGAGAGTTTCTATTGTGGCTTTGGTTCTTGGTATTGTCTCCCAAAATTGTATGATGTTGTTTTGAATGGGGGTCTCTTCATTCATAGATGAGAACTTGTATCTTTTAAAATTTGATGATTGCACTCCAAGTGTTCCCAAAACCACTTGGTCAATCCCCAAATGCTCCAAGGGTTCCCAAAACTACTTGGTCAATCCCCTAAATGCTCCAAGGGTTTCCAAAACTGCTCGGTCAATTTAAAGGCTCCGAAATATATATATATATATATATATATATATATATATATATATATATATATATATATATATGTGTGTGTGTGTGTGTGTGTGTGTGTGTGTGTGTTGTGTTTCTGTGTGAATTGATTTGAATAGTAATAATGTATTTTAATTTTATATAAATTTTGGATGTGATGTTTTGAAAAAAATAAATTTTAAAGTTCAAAAATTAAATTTGATGTTTGTATATTTGTTTGTATTGTGCTTGTGGTTGTATTATTTTATTAAATATTAAGTTGTATTATTTATTATATTTTATATTTTATATTCTAATGTAAAATTGGGTTATTACATAAAAATTTGTATGTTTTTTGACCAATTGATTTTAATAGTAATAACTTCTTTTATGTGTTTGTTTGGATGATTTGAATGATGATAATATATTTTGTTTTCTGTAAAATATTTTAATTTTTTTATATAATATTTTAAATATGATTTTTAATTGGTTATATGAGGTTGAAAGGGGCCATTATGACCATTGTTATTATAATAGCTTGATATGTATGTGTTGTTTGATAAGATTTGAACTTAGCATTTCCTATTTGAGTAAATTTATATTTATTTAAATTCACTTAAATGAAGGTAAAATATTTTAATTAGATATATGAGGTTGAAAGGGGTCATTATGACCATTGTTAATATAATATCTCCGTATGTATGTATGTGTTTTTTGATAATATTTAAACATAGCATTTCCTCTTTGAGTAAATTTATATTTATTTAAATTCACTTAAATGAAGATAAAATATTTTAATTAGATATATGATTTTGGTATTCAACAATTTGAGAAGCTCCTATTTCATTACTGCTTCTATTTTAGGATTAGTCGGTCTATATTTTTGGATGAATGGCTTGGATTCAGGTGTTAGCTCTATGGTATGCTAGATTATCTCCTTGTCATAAATACAAAGATCATTATAGCTCCATGTAATTATGTCTTGGTACCATTTGCATAGTGACTTGAATCTATCTACTTCTTTCATGGAGCAATAGATTTTGACCTTCATATTTTTACCTGGTTCAATTTGGACCTCTTTGTAAGCTTGCTCTTCTATTTTCATTTTATACCCTGTATTTTGGTCATTGTTATCAAACAAGCTTTCTAAAGTGATTAGTCCTTTTGGGATATGATTTTTCTTTACTTGAATAACTTTTTCTTATTCAATTTCTTGTAGAATCTCTTCTTGTTGATTTGCATAGATCACCTCTCTTGTCAAGAAATCAATGATAATTTGATCATCTTCAAACACATGCTAGAATACTTATTTATCTGGGATTGCTGATCTGAATATCATCTTTACCTTATTCATATTTTGACCATAATTGGAGGTGGGTATATAATTTTCTCGTTGAGAAGTTAGTGTATAAGCTAATTCATTTTGTTCCTTGGGTATAGCTTTTATACTTAATGCTTCAAAAATCTCCATCAATTCACATACCTAATTATAGTATACTTTCAAGTAGTGATGTTTACTGCTATATTTCTCTATCACTTGACTAACCATAAGCTCATAGTCACCGTAGATTGAGAGTAACTTAATACCCACTCTTTTTGTTTACATCAAACCAAGACACAAGGCTTCATATTTAGATGCATTATTAGTGCAACTCCACATCAACCTATAGAATAAGTTTTTTATTCCTTTTGAAGGAGATATTAGCACTATGCTTACTCTAACCCCATTCTTACAACTAGATTCATGAAATTAAAGCTTCCAAATCTCTATTTTTAGAGTTCTTGGTTTGTCATAGAATGGATCTATTCTTGTTTTGACTTTATGATACAATACATGCCAATTCCCGTTTCAATCAAGGCATTGTAATATTTCAAAAAGAATTCATCTTTAGTATACAACTCTTAAAGAATATCTTCCAGAGGGTCGATTTCTTCAATGATAATATTGATACTTTCTTTCTCAATATTTTCTATATGATACACTATCAAATTTTTGGGAAAGATCTTAATTTATTTACCCTTATGCAGGATTATCATATGGGAATAATCTAGGTACATATAACCTCCCAATTTCGCTATGAATTACCATGAAGCAGAGTTGGTCAAATTGAATTTTGATGAAGCATCTTAAGAAAATCTAAGACCAGTAAGAGGGGGAATAATTAGAATTAATAGGGGTGATATTTTATCACATTACACTTTCAATAGTGGATTGAAGATAAATAACTAAGTTAAAACTTGGGTAGCTTTGAAATGGTTAAAAATATGTAGACAAATGAAATGGAATAAAGTGTATAGAAGGAAATTTATTAATAGTAATAAATATAATTTTGAGAAAATTAAAGGCTCCATGGAACATACAAGAGATAATTGTGGAAATACAAGACCTTGCTATAGAGTTTGAAAAAATAAAGTTTGCACATTCATTTAGGGAAGGGAACACATGTGCAGATAGGCTAGCCAAAAAGGGGTTTTAGTATAGGATCAGGAACTTAAATTCTCTTTTCCATGGTTAGACATAGTAGTAATTTTAGTTAAAACTAACAAGAAAATTTTGGAAGGAGCAAATTCAAAATAATGTTCTAGATGATTACAAAAATTTATAGGGGATAAATTTATAGATCAATGCATTAGAGGAAACTAATGGTCTAGATTTGGTAAAGCAGACTATGATTCCATGAAGTGAGTAGAAGTTTGTATGTTGAAGCCAAAAAAGATGATATTATATGGGCATCATGGTTGAATATAGATTATTTGAGTTGTTGGTCATTGGTTGGATTGTGGAACAAAGTATGAATTTGAACACTATTAAACTATTTATTAAAATAATATCATTATGATTTGTTAGCATATCATTATAACATGAATGAGATTCATTTTATAACTCATTAGAATAATAATTTTTTTTTGTAAATTGGTTATTTGGGATTAAAATGAATTCCACTTGTATTATATAATGATCCATAGTTTAATTATGCATATATCATTTGATAAGATTTAAAAACAAATTTTTAACTTTTTAAGACTACTAACCTATTTATTATAGTTCTTGTGGGTGCACTTATGCTTCAGGAAGGAAACTAAAGTCTAGAGTTGGTAAAGCAAATTATGATAATGTAAAGTTATGGAAATATCACTCTACTAAGATGTATCGTGTAGACTGTAGAGGTGGAGTTTTGGTATTGTGAAGGTTGCTACAAAAAAATATCAAAGGTGCTGAATGAAGGTAGCATGTTATCACTCTAGTAAGATGCAGTGTCTAGATTGTAGAATGTGCTTAGATCTATTCATATGAATAAAATAAAGGCATTTCTAGTTCTTGATTGGTATTTACAAAAATGATATGAGAAGCATCAACATTTCTTCAAAACCGAAGTGTAATCAGATATGTTCATGTGAAGAAAATGAAGGTTGGACAACTTTCATTCTAGAATTAGAGCATGCAAAAGCTTAGGAAATTGATTTATTTTTTGATGGAGAATGAAGAGGAACGCTTGGAATTCTCAGAGGACCCCTTTGATAGGTAATACATTTTTTCAACTCCGAGGGACAAGGGTCCAATTTTTGGACAAGACTTAGAAGTTGAGAACTAGGGGTCCTTAGGTTTTTTGAGTGGCTAGAATAATATTGCAAGTTATCAAAATTTAGTGGGTAAATGGGAGTCTATGTTAATAGGTTCAAATTAGGTCAATTATCCTTTTGACTACTCACTCTCAGGTATATCAGAACACTCTACTCAAATAATGGGTCTAATGAATGAGAACATTTGATTGCAGGGAAGAAAAACTTGAGCAGACTCCAAACAACACAGACTCACTTTTTCTTATGGAGTTTCCTTTGTTTGGTTTTAGTTTTATTAGAAAAATTCTTGATTCAAAAGCCCTAAGTGGAGTGGGTCTAAACTTTCAATCAACATAAACTACAACTCTGGTTACTCAATTGCATAAGGTACACAAAGTGCTTAAAAATAAAATATCGAAGATTAGAATGGTTCTTGGGGAAGACCTAAGGATGGAACAAGTTTTTGAGTTTTCAAGGAAGGGCCTTATTGGGATGTTTCATGGACATCAAATAGTTTATAATATAAAAATTTGTAATTGTAGAAGGTATGGGTCCTAATTTTAGGAAATGGGTTGATTTTTCACTTAGTTGTCAGAGGATAGATAGGTTTATTTTGGGCTAATTTTTCACTTAGTTTCCAAAGGATGGATATGTTTACTTTTTTGATCTAAGGAAGATGCACAAAAAAAATTGGGAGGTCGTCGATATTGGGGGTATTCTTTTTTGTCTTTGAAGGCTTGGACAACTTGCTTTGATCCTAGAATTGAAGTTGCTAGAAGAATCCCAATCTAGGTGAAACTTCCAAGTTTGCCAATGGAGTTATGGTTTAAAAGAGATTTGAAATAGATTGGAGACTCATTAGGTAAAACCTTGGATATATATATTTCTTTCAAATATAGTATTTTTTGGTTTGTAGCTTAGGTTTTGGTTGAGATGGATATCAGTGAAGGCTTACTAAACTGTATGGAGATAGTTATGGTGAATACAATTCATAATCAAATCCTATACTATTTATATTGCTTTTAGATGTGTTTGTTGTTATATTTATGAACATATTGTTAATAAATACTCTTAATATTTCACATAGAAAGTATGGAGGAGAAATTTTAAGTCAGTTAACAACAATCAAGAGATACCCATTTTTTAGTACTTAGTATTGCTCCTTTATTTGACATAAACAAGCAAAAAGAATGTTGTTGAACTTGGATCCATAACTCTGGAGGAGGAAGAAATTTAGGGCTTAGTTTTATCTCTATTTAACTGTTCGTAGGTTGTTAAATAAGGAGATAGAGTCATAAAGAAATTTGTGAAAGGATTGGGACCTGATATTATTAAGTTTGTTGGTTAGTCATCTAAACCTTATGACAATTATTTTCCAATACATGTGGAGAATAATCGAGAATTAGGTAATAAATAAGTTTGTGCACTTATGAATTTTCAAAGAGAAGTCCCAAGGACAAGGACTTTTCTAGGGATTTGGACAATGGGTTGACAACCTCAAATACATTGAATAGGGATTGTGATCCAAATATTTCTACTATTGGGGGAATTATTTTTGACCTATTAGGTGAATCTTTTAGGGAGGTATCTATTTCAAGAGAGGGTTTGGAGATGAGCTCCTCTTGCAGATATTTTTTATGGTCTAGGAAAAGGAAATACGAGCTGAGAACTTATGCAGTTACTGGAAGGTTAGGTTTATATTTAGACCTTATAAAGGACTCTTTTGCTTCTTCAATAGGTAGGAAATATTTTTTGTTTTATGCACAAGAGAAGGCTTTGAGGAAAAGTCAAGGGGGTAAACAAAAATCTATCGAAGGGGTCCTTAGAGTAGGATGAAACCCCTCTAAGATGTTTAAAAGATCTTGTTATCCCTTAATGTCCGAGGTCTTGGTAGAACATCTAAAAGACTTGCCTTAGCCAGGCTAGTGAAAATTCATAATCCAGATGTTTTCCTTCTACAAGAAACCATGGGGGCAAATACAAAAGTCATTAAAGGGTTAAGTAAATTGGTTAGGGATTGGGAGTTCTTTGCGTGATGCTACCAAAAATTTAGGGGGTGTTTTGACTAGCTAGAAGAACTCAATATTCTTAATTAATTATTCCTTTATGGTTTTAGGTATGAGGACATAATTATTTTTTAAAGACTTGGGTTTGAGGTTATCGGTTATTAATTGTTATGGTCCCTATGAATATAGGCAGGTTTTTTGGTATGATGTTTTCTCCTAAAGGTGTGTTAGGTATGAAAGAGTTATCATTAGTGGGGACTTAAATTTTACTATGAATAGAAGTGAGGTATGGGGAGAATCTACAAGACTTGATAAACTTACAGATTATTTTAGACATAAGATTGAAGAAGCTGGTTTAATTGATTTGGAACCAATAAAGTTATTGTCTACATGGAGAAATAATAGAGTTGGGGAAGTTAGGATATCAAAGAGGTTAGAAAGATTGTTTTTATCTCAGAGTCATTATACAATGAAATAGACAAAAAAGGGTCATGGGCTGAGTTTAGAGGTGGCTCAGATAATTTTCCCATACTTCTTCAATTAGAAAGTTAGGAGGTAAAACCTACTAGTCCTTTTAAGCTCAATCTAATTTGGTTGGAGGAAGAATATTTTCAACAATTGATTGAGCATAGTTCAAGGTTATCGATACGTTTTTAATTTGTTGTTGCTTTGAAAAAATTAAAAGGAGTTGTGGCATCTTGGATTATAGTTAAAAAGGAGAGTATGGATAGAGATCTTAAGTTGGTGGAGAAGGAAATTTAGAAGTTCATAAAAAGAATGAGGTTGGTTTATTTAAAGAGGAGGAGAAAACAAGACTGATTGAAGTAGAAATTAAGAAGAACAAATTCTTGGAGTGGAGGGAAGTTGAATGGAGAATGAAAATTAAAGTTCTATGGTTAAAAAAGGGTATAAACATACTATATTTTTTCATAATTTTGCTAATCATAGGAAGAAGGTTAACACTATCTGGGATGTGCAGAATGAAGAAGGGGTCCTCGTTAACACTATCTGGGACATGCAGAATGAAGTATTGAAAGAAAAATAATTAGGGAGATAAGGAATTCATGAAATTATTTACAGTTATTCAAAATGTTAGAAAGGTTTGATAAAAATTTAAAAGGAAATTGGTGAATGAAAATATTATTGGTCCATAAGGAATATTAATGGAATTTTTTTAAATTAAAAGGAGAAGGTAAAATCAAAAAAGAAAACTTTGAATTTGTTTTTGAAAGTTCAAAGAAGGAAAAATATTTAATGATGGAGTTGAAAATTTTCCTCCTCCTAGAAAATTGCAAAATATATATTTTAAAATAAATTCAAGAGGACATTTTTTGAAAAACACTTCTTAAAAGGCACCATAGAAAATACAAAAATATTTCTCTCAAAATCTAAGTTACTAAAGGGACCAAATTTCACTCCCTAGAAAAATATGATGAAGTCAATACTTATTGTGAAAAAACTTTGGGAAATAGTAACTAGAGATGAAACCATTCCAGAAGATATCATAGGTAGACAAAAATATAAAGAAGAAGATGCAAAATCCTAATATTAATAACATTTGGAATATAAGATGAAATACAAGCACACATAAGTGATTTTAAGGAAACCCTAGGAGGTTTTGGCCATGGTGATAGTTGAAGATCTATCTATTATTTTTTTGTACATGTGAACAACAGTTTGAATAAGTTTGTTTGGCTAGAATTATGGAGTGCATGCAACAAAGCTAGGGTTTGCAAAGTGAAGAACAATGAAAATTTAAAAAAAACACAAGTGATAGTAATTTATTTTTTTGAAAAAATATTTCATATGCCGAAAGAGGATCAAATATGAGGGAAGACAAAAAACCCTAGCATCGATCGATTTTTCCAAGAGAGATCATGAGTATCATTTCAGGTATGGTACTTTTTTGGCTTTTGCTTTAAAAATATTTCATTGATCAGGGCTTTAAAAATAGGGACCTCTTCTTTAGGAAGTGATTTATGGCAGTCTGTTGGTTGCAATGACAACAACAACCTCACTTTTAAAAATAGTAGGAAATGAGACCTTCTCTATGTTTTCACAATAGTTTCCCTTTGACAAGGAGAAGCTGGAACATATGTGTTAAGTGCTTAAAGTGAGGAAAACACCCCATCCAAAACCACCTACTCACTCTAACAATGGTACCTTTGTGCCCAAGTTAGATGAGTCTCCTGTGATTGAGGTGCCCCCAACCTTTATCCAATAGCCTTTTCTCACACTTTCTACCCAAGACCTTGCATACAAATTAATGGGAATATGGCCTAGTCCAATCACAATCCAAAAATGGATTAACATAAATTGGGAGGGCAAAGTCTCCTCTTATGAATTTATGATGATAGGTAGAGGATAATTTTTCATTACATTAATCTCTATGGATTTAAAGAGCACTAATTTTCATGGAGGTCCTTGGTTTTTGGGATCCAACCCATTCTACATGACCTCATAGAGCATGATATTTGATCCTTAAGAGGAGGAGCCTAAAGAATTTTTTTTCTGGGTGAGATTGCCATTTCTGTCATTGCACCTATGGAACAAACCTTCGATGGAATTAATAAGGAATGATATTATAATGTTCGTTGACTAGGCTTCACCAAAGGCCAATAATGCTATATGCACACATATTTGTGTGTAAGTCAATTTGAAAAAGGGTTTGCTTAAGCATATTGAAATAAAGGTGTTTGATTGGATCCATAACCAAACTTTGGACTATGAGCATATACCATTCAAGTGTATAACCTACCATGAGCATGAGCATTTATCCTAAAACTACCCAATTAAACAAGCACATGAAACAAAAAATGAAGAACTAGGATTCTCGAAAGTCAAAAGGAGACCGCATAGATCAAGAAGCAAGAATCGACAATGACAACCACATGATCAAAAAATCTTATAGCACAAAAATAAATTTGCAAGTCTTAATGAAGGAGAAAATGAAATCACCTCTTTAGATGTGATGGCTCCTAAAGATAAAGAGAAGATACCTACAACTAAAGCTGACAACTCACTAGAGATCTTAGGAGATACACCAAAGAACACAACAAATAGAGAAGAAACTGATGGAAACTTAGAGGAAGAGGTAGAAGAAACACAAGTGGGAAAATTAGTGATTTTTGGGGCTTGTCGACCACACGATCTGCAACATGAGCAAGCACAAAAATACTTGTAATCCAAAACACAGGTTAGAATTGAGGAGAGCTTCATAAAAAATAAGAAGTAATCCAAAAATAAAGATTATGTCATATAACTATATGGGATTGGGAAATACTCTAAAAAAACTATCTCAAAGTTCTAATACAAGAGCAAAAGCCAACAATAGATTATATTTAGGAAACAAAAATAATAGAGGTAACACTAACTACAAAATGGAAGAAGATATGGGCACAATAAAAATTGATAATTGTTGATTCTATGGGAGCTTCAAGGGGATTGGCTTTGGATTGGGATCCACAATAATTAGTTTGTAGCTTACAATATAAGCATAATAACTAGATAGATATAAAATTCATCCTACCAGATGAAACTAGTGTAGAAATAATAAATTTTTATGGTCCAAATTATCATATCCAAAAAAGATAAGCATGGTAAAACTTAGCATAATGGCTAGACAATGAGAAGTTTGACAACATAATACTGGGAGGAGATCTCAACATGATTCTCTACCACTGGTAGAATGTTGGAGGAAGTTTAGCAATGGATCCAAATAGAGATCCGCTCAATCAAATTTTGGCAAATGAAATCTTATAAGACATTCGACCGACCAAAGGAATGTACACTTGGAGCAATAAAAGAGAAAGGGTAAACTATATTGTAGAAGTATTGGATAAATTATTGATCATTGAAAATCTCCTAACACACTTTCCCCTCACTTCCAGTCACATCATTCAAAAATTTATCTTAGATCATAATCCAATTCTCTTGGATAGCGGCCAAATCCTACAACCTCAAAAAATTCCTTTTAAGTACAACTCTGTATGGGTGGAAGAAGAAGATTTTAGTGAACTTGTGGAAAGCACTTGGAACCAACATGTCCAATCCACCAACCCCCAAGAAAAGTGGAAAAGCAAAATTTAAAAATTAAAGCATGTGATACAAATGGTTGGAAAAAAATCAAGAATCAAACTAGACAAGGAGCAGTTGATGCAATAACTATAAACAAAAATTGGGGATCATTCTCATAAACCATGGTAAGAAGATGCAAGAAATAACCTGATTTGGAAGCTCAATAAAATAAGCACTAAAGAAGAAACACATTGGAGGCTTAGATCTCGAATGGTTTGGCTAAGGAAGGGGATAGAAACACCAAATATTTTATTTGAAAACCATGCAATGCTATCAAAGGAACACAATCAAGAAGATAGAGAACATGAAGGAACCACTTATATAGATAGGGAGAAAATTAAGGAACTTTCCAATCAACATTACTCGGCTCTCCTCTCTAGAGAAAATGGTAACCCACATTCCCAAGGAATACTACTGTAGCATATACTGATAGTATTAAATTTTGAAGATAAAGAACATCTCAATAAACCAATCATTATGGAGAAACTTAAGGAGATTATAACAACTCTACCTAAGGACAAATCTCCCAGACCAGATGGATTCACAAACAAATTTTACTAGAAATACTTACACATCATCGAAGAAGATTTGCTATGCATGATTGAGGATGTTAGGGTGAAAGGTAAGCTTCTTAGAACCATCAACTCCACCTTTCTAGAATTGATTCCTTAAGAAAAAATACCACTAATTTATCTAGATTCAGACCAATTTCTCTATGTAACTCTTCCTATAAAATTATTACCAAACTATTAGCCAATAGAATAAAGAAGAAACTTGAAAAATTAATACCAGAAGAGCAAGGGGGATTCATGCTTGGAAAAAATATATATGATAATATCATAATAGTGCATGAATCCCTCCACAGTAGTAGAAAATAAAAAAAGATACAAATTGTTATAAAACTTGATATGACAAATGCCTTTGAGCGAGTTAATATACAATTTTTAGAAAAAGTCCTGCAAAAGTTTCGATTCCCATATCAGGTCATCAAGTGGATCAAAACATGCATAAAAAACCTAGGATAGCCCCATTAATAAATGGTGAACTAAAAATTTTATTTTGGGATACAAGAGGAATTAGACAAGGGTGTCCACTATCACCATACCTTTACATCATTTTAGCTGAGACTCTTGGAAGATTAATTAACTATCTTTGAAGTGAAATAAAAATAGCAGGGGTAGAAAATATAGTAGGATGTAAAGTTGTAACACATGCCCAATTTACTGATAATCTCATTCTTCTAAGCAAAGCCACCAAGCAAAATGTTAGACAATTCAAGAAATACCTAGATTGGTTCATACAAGCTATCGGGGTTCATATAAACACTAAAAAGAGTAATTCTATGAACAAAATATTGCAACAATAAGAGTCAAAATCTTTTTTATTATCCTAGGATTTTGGTATGGCACAAAAAAATACTTCAGATATCTAGGAGTGCCCATGAGCTTGCACCTCAAAGCCTTAGACTACTGGACCTCAACAATGGACAAGATGGTTAGGAGGATACATAGTTACAGTAATAGTTGGCTCAGTCGTGCAGGAAGGGCAATATTGATAAAATTAGTGTTAGCTTGTCTTCCAGTCGACCAACTATTAGTATATCATGCTCCCAAGTTTATTTTGTAAAAGGTATATGGTATAATGCATAACTTCCTATGGCAAGGAGGTAGTCAATTAGAAAGAAAAAATTTCTACTTGATCAATTGGAAGATGGTCACCAAAAGTAAAATTAAAGAAATACTGGAAATTAAAAAAATGGAGATAGTTTCAAAAGCATTGGGAGAAAAATTCTCTAGAACATGCTTAAATACAATCGAGCATGGCAGTGCATACTAGTCAACAAGTACGTAAATAATCAAATAGGTATTCAAATTCTCAAACACAGAAAACTTCCCAGAGCCTCATTGGTTTGAAAACATATAGTGGCTGCAAAAAGCATAATAGATTATAGAATTTCTTGTGTATCGGGAGATGGTAAGTCAATTAATTTATGGGAGGATCTGATCCTAGAAAATCCACCACTAAGAGAGAGAACTCCAATCTAATTACATAATCACTTAGAAAGTCAAATAATACTCAAATTAGATGACTTGTTTCATTGGACATTAGAAAATTTGAACTAGATCTCCCATCTCATTCCATATCAGCTTCAAGGATATTGGGATTACTTTAGGTCCCACGTGGAGAGCATTAGACCTCTTCATTGTATGATTCCTGATAAACTTATTTGGGTAGCATCAACAGTAATTGGGAATACTAAGTGCATTTAGGAGTTCAAAATTTGCAGATTGGTCCTGCCAATAAAAACTATTGATAGTGTGGAAAAATAGAGCACCACCTAAACTACAAGTATTTAGTTGGCTAGTCTCTCAAAATAAAATATTAATAGGTGATAATCTGCAAAAGAGGAGTATAGTGGGGCCTCATGTTTGTTATAGGTGCATGCAAAATAGTGAAAAAAATTTCCATCTTTTGTTTGAATACCCAAAGGTGATTTTAGTTTGGTTAGGAATAAATAAAATTCTTGGTACTTCCTACTCTGTAAGGTTAAACATAGATACATGTTTTACCAAGTGGAACAAAGAATATAAACGTAAACTAGTAGGTAAGCCCCTTTTGAAATATTTGTGGAGCTCTATACCATATTTTGTCATATGGAATATTTGGTTGGACAAAAACCAAAGGATTTTTTAGGGAAAAGGTGAGGACAACAAAAATTTACTATAAAGGATAAAAGAAGAATTAGTCCTAAATTTCAAATCTAGTTTTTGTCAACAACATTATGAATAATCTATCACCCATAGAAAGAAGAATGATCTACCAACTTAATATCCAAGCTTTCCTGACATAGGGAGGATACAAAGCAAACAATTCTTTGTCTAACATATGTTTTCTAACTCTCTTCTTTGATGGTACCTCCAAGTCCAATCTTGGTCAAGCAATGGTAGGGGAATTGATTCTTACAGGATCCCGTGAGATCCTGCTCAAATACATGATCAAATTGGGAACAACATCTAACAATGTGGTAGAGGCTATTGGATGTGAAATTGACTTAAAATTGGTGGCAAAGTAAGGAATCACTCAGGTCACAGTTTACAAGGATTCTAAACTAATAATAAAAGCTCTTGCAAAAAATAAATATTTAGATCTTTACAATTGAATATTTTTCAAGATAGGACTAGACAACTAGGTAGGATAATTTGTAAAATATTCTATCAACACATAAGACAGGAATTCAACAAAGAGGTCGACACACTAGCAAATTAGGCAATAAATATAGCCCATGGTAATTACCACCAAATCATCAAGAAGCAGAAGGGTAGGGATGGTATATGAGGATTATGAGGACTCTAATAATGTGGTGCAGTTAAGCAGTTAAGCGATGAAATAAAGTAATAATTCTAGTTAAACTCTTCGCAAAAGAGGTGCAAAACTTAGGTGTAGTCAAGCATTGAAGGAAGAGGGTTGTTCGTAGACCATTTCTTTAGTTTATGAGAAAGCCTCTTTGGTTTGAAGAAATATCTCTCCAAGATCTTTGGATTCACAGGTGGATGAACCTTTGTCCTTTATCAGTATTTCAGAGGATGAATTTGGGTTAGATTTTATTGATCATGAAGCCCGAACAGTTATTTGCAAACTCAAGGCAAAAGACTAGGTTTGGAGGGGCTCAAATGATACATTAAATAAATGATACATTAAATATTGGTGGACCAGTTCAAAATTCTAATACTTTACAAATACAGTTGAATGAGGGAAAAAATGGATATTTAACAAATTGAAAGGCAAAATGCAAAAACCATTGATTGAGTTGTTACAAGATTATGATCTTCCTCCAGGAATATTCCTTAAAAATGCTACCAATTATAATTTTGATGAAGTGAGGACCAAATTCACTGTCTATATACCTTTTGTATGTGAGGTGGGCTTCAAAGATTCATCAATTGTAAGATATGCCACACGAGTGACAGGCTAATAGGAATCTAATGAATGAAAACTAATGTTGTCATATGGACCAAAGTTACCACAATTTCGATAGATGGTCCTCGATCAAGTAAAGTGCATTTCACTACAGGTGTGAAATTTTCAAGGCCAAAAGATGCATATGAGGTGCTTCAAGATGGGGTGACGGGTGATGATTTTTAAGCTAGACAAATTTTCCTTGGGAAATATACCTAGTTGATTTATCTTATCTATATTTGAAGAATCTATGCTTAGCACATTGTAATCGAGGAAAATAATGGAATGAAATGTAATAACTATTCTTGTTCATGAATATTCTATTGTAGAAAATAATCTAAATATTGTATCCTTCTATCTTAAAAAAAAAGTGAGGTCAAGACTTCACAAGAGACTTGGGATAAACTATGTACCATATTGAGGGAAATACTGAAGCCACTATTCCACACTCACAATCATAATTGTATTCACTGAAAGTTCAAGATAGTGAAAACATAGAACACATTCTTAGAAGGATAACAAATTTAAAATTGAAGCTACAAACTATGAGAGAGAAAGTAGAAGAAAAGTTTCTTGCCCAAGTTACACTTAAAGCACTTTCAAAATCATTTAAACCATTGGTCACATATCTCCAAGTATCAAATATAAAAATGTCATTTAAAGAGTTAGTTAATATTCTTAAGGAATATGAAATAGAAAATCAAGTAAAAGATGAAATGTCAAACAATGCTTTCATTTCAACAAAAAGATCATCAAATAAGAGAAGAAATTCTTCTATATCGTTACAAAATAAACTAAAATAGAAAAGAAGATAGTCATATATGTAACAAAGGACATATCAACAAATTTTAGAGATATAATTCACTAAATCAATTGAATTAAATGCATAGACTTTTTCTAATATATCTATAGAGACAATATTAATCAAATTAACAATGATATACACAAACTCAACAATATTATCTAAAATTGGATAATAAAAAAGGGCACATGACTCAAGAGGTACAAGAATATAATGACGAGGAAGAACATGAATCAATTCACAAGATACTTATGGAAAAAATAACTACAGATCTATCCACCTTTGATGAAATATTGAATAGTACATCCAAAAATACAAATGCATATCAACAAATAGATGAAAATTGTAATATGAGTGCTATATGAGAAAATGCACAATATGAAACTAAGGATCTTGTATAGAGGATAGTATGTGACATTCAGAATTTAAGCAGTAAAGATTAGGTTGTGCAAATAATGCTTGTGATTATATTGACCATAATGAAAATATTTATAAAATTAAATCATTAAATAGGGTAAAAAATAAATCTAGTATTGATAAGCATTGTGTTGACAAAGATAGATAGTATTGACAGTTCATTTTTTGGTATTTTACATTCAAATATAGTCAATGGTTCCAAGGATAACACTAAACGGGTTTAGAAAAAGTATTATGATTTGAGGGTTTTTGAATTTGATAGTGATAATTTCAAATATGTTCATGAAAGTGCTTGTATAGAAAATATTTGCCTTAATTGTGTAGAGTATGTTGGTCAAAATGTAGGCCAAACTGCTAGCATTGATGGACATTATATTTATAATGGTTTAAAGTATTTAATTAAAGGTAAGTATGATGATGGCATAGGTAGTTCAAAATTTGTTAATAATGATCTAAGTTGTGGTAAATATTTGTGTAATGACTTATTGCATTAAACCAAGACAACGATGAAATTAAAAAGTATACAAAAGTAGTTGGTACTAAATAGGGATGTAATAAAATAGGAAAAGGAATGAAAGAATATAACTCAAAATGCAAAGACTTGAGATTTATAAGACAAGCTTATGAGAGTGATTTTGTGACAAAGAATGCTAATACTAGTTTTGTAACAGGGAATGTTGGCACAAGTGACATTGAATATGTAATTGATAATAGAAAGAAAAAAATCATTAAAAAAGAATCAAGAAAAATAATTAGTCATAATAGATATGGGCATAAAGCACTGACTTGTTGGATCCTCTAGTATTGTAAAATTTATGGAGAAACTAATCAATCTCAAAAGTTTTTTCAAAAAAGAAAAACAAAACATATGTGCGTTATGGATGAATAAAGATAACATAATGGAATAGAATTATAGAAATGTTAAAGTGTTAAAAGAGCTTGATAAGCATCGGTTCATCCATAAATGTTCCTACTATGATTTTTCTCACAAATAAATTAATATTCAAACATGCAAGAAAAAAATAATATGATAATTCATCAATTGATCTAGGAATAAATTTCAAGTTAAAGTTAGGAAGACAAAATAAAAAGGACAAGAGCCAGAGTTAGTATCAGAATTAGTGCTAGAACCAAATATGGAAAGTCAAAACCAAAAAAAAATATCTATAGCATACCAAATAATGTAATACAGGGGGGTGTTGGAGTTTATTACATTATTTCATACCTTGTAAGTACATTGTAAGTAACTTGAAAATATTTTGTAAATACTTTGTAAATAGTTTGAGTCTAGGAGTCTTGTAAATATGCCATTTAGTAGTCATTAGATGTGTCATTATTATGGAGTCATTATTATGAAGAAATATGAAGCTATATATCTCATTATTTTGAGGAGATGAAGAGTTAGTTGAAGTTGATATGTCAAGAGCCTTCTTGTAAAGGCTATTTGTAAGAGTAGCATATAAGGGCTATTGTAATGTGAAATTGCAGTACAATATTTTGTATTGTAAAGCACTGTAATCTTGTCATCTACATGAATATAGTGTGTGTGTTTATTTTAGCATTCATGAGTTGAATATATGTGTGATGTATCCTAGTATATTGTGAAGTTTTTTATACTTTGTATTCGTTATTGAGTATTAAATTAAGCACAATTTCTAACAAAAGCAAGAAAATTCTAATGTAGTAGAATTTGGATTAGATCAAGGATTTTCCACTCCTAAAAATATAGTAAATAAATCACATCTCTATCATTATATGGTGAAAGCCATTAAGGTTCACTCAGATTAATTTTTAAAAGAAATAAATAAGGATACAAGCCATGAGAAAGTGCACTCTACAAATTCAAATCAACATGAATGAAGATGTGAAGACAATATTTGTAATAAAGAAGGTAGAAGATATCAAATGCAATCCAATCAAATTGTGTTTATTTTCCTTAAGTAGTATAAAGTCCTCTCCTTGGAAAAAGGATAATATAGAGTATACCTCTTACACTATAGAGTTTTAAGAATAATGTAATAAAAAATACCATGGAGGATATTCATGAAATTTTATTTTTCATTTAAGCATAATAAAGTAAATATGAGGGAGGATAGTCCTTAAATTTTAAGGTTTCCAAGGCAACATAAAGAAGAAATTCATGAGGCTATTTCTTGCACTTAAATTCTCATGGACAGAATAAACCTATAGATGATAATTCTCATTATGAACAATTTGTAAAATTTGAAGACATTGATGAAGATAAAAGTGTAAATAGGATAAAAAATGGAGAGGAAAACAATTAAAACAAAGAGAAAATAGAAATCAAAGGGATATCAATATAGGAAAACTAATAAAAAATGTTAACTAGATATGGAGCTAAGACAACATATACAAATAAAAGTAATGATAAGAACAATATCATAGAGTATTCAGGGTGAATGAGACCCCTAAAAAAATTGCAAGTGGTTGTTATAGTCCCGTTGGTAGTAATTTTTGTTATTATTTAAAAAAATATTTGTGCAAATTTTGGTGCCATAACTCATAGTGGCTTCTATAAAGAGGTTGTTAGTACATAGTTTATACTGTGTTTTTTGCATTGCAGTTTTAGTACACAAGATTAGAACATAGTTTGTAAAATAACAGCGTATGGCATGCCTTTTATACCTAGATCTATGAAAAAATAAAGGGAAGCTTTTTTCAAATACATCAGAGCAGTCAAGTTGTTTTCACAAATTGAAGTGACTTAACGTAGAAATCTATGATTCTTATTTAAATTTTCTTTCATGATCTGTGTTATTTGCAAGTGTATGTAAGGTCCTCATTTTTGCTGATTTAAATATATTTTATGATGGTTTTTTAAGCCTTAATACTACCACAAATATCACAATATCGAATATAATATAGCCACAATTTAATCAAATGAAAATAATGATATGAATTAACAATATAGAAATAAACTTATAGTAATAATAAAAAAGAATACAATCCAAAGTTTTTTATTAAATGAACTTGTACATCAATTTATGGAGCTTTTTCTCCATAATATAGTTTTACAAAATGACTTTTGAATTCTTATCTTGCCACTTGTCTAAGAGACTCTTGATCTTCACTTAGGACATATATATATATAATGTAATATACTCTAATACCAACTATATTACATTTTTTTATGTGTATTTTTAAATATTTAAGGATATATGTTGTACTTACTCCCCACGCCCACCCTCATATATATATATAATGTAATATACTCTAATACCCCCTATATTACATTTTTTGATGTGCATTTCTCTTGATTCTACATAGATGATCCTTAAATATTTGAAACATGTTTCGACTAAGTGCCTTTGAAAAATATTTGCCGTATGATCTTCGGTAGAAATGTGTTTGAGTTGAATATGATGACTTTGAAAATGATCCCTAATAAAATGATATTTAGCTTCAATATGATTTATTATTTCATGAATGATTGGATTTTTTATCAAATTTAATACTCCTTGATTATCACAATTTATTATTGTTGGAGTTCTTTTGATTCCCATATCTAAAAGTATGTATTGTAACCATAATGCTTCATAGATTGTATTCTTAGCTGCATAATACTCTGCTTCTATAGATGAATGTTGTAGACAAAATTTCTTATCATCGTTTTTGTATGTAAGTCCATACTTTGTAGTCTTATTGATATATTGTAATATTATTTTTGTGGATTTATAGTGAAGTAATTTGAGTTCTTGCATAAATATTAAAAGATAATTTACAACAAAAACTATATCTAGTCAAATATTTATTAAATATAAGAGACTTCTAGTTAATTTATGATAGATTGTAGCTAAAACTAAAAATGTCTCACCATACCTTGATAACTGCAATCTTTGTTCTATAGGAGTATCCTTGGATTTGTAATTATTCATCCTGTATTTATCAAGTAGAGATTTTGCATACTTTGTTTGTGGTATTGTATGTCTTCATTATGTTTAATTTCTAAACCAATATAATAATGAAAAAATCCTAAATTTGTCATCTCAAAATATTTTCTAGGTCCTTTTTGACTTTATTTATCAAACCTTTTGAGCTTCCTATAATTACTATATCATCAACATACACAAGTATTATATCATTCCCAATATTTTTTGTATATTGATTTGGATCTGACATACTTCTTTTAAAGTTGTGTTATAATAGATGATTGTTAATTTTTATATACCATGCTCTTGGTGCTTAATTTAGACTATACAAATATTTATTTAACTTACAAACTTTGTGTTCTTGTCCCTTAATCACAAATCCTTCTCGTTGTGATATATAAATTTCTTCTTCAAGATCACCATTAAGAAATTCACTTTTTACATCCATTTGATGAAGTTTCCATCCATGATGTGCTACCAAAGCACAAATTATTCTAATAGTAGTCATTCTTGTTGTTGGTGCAAAATTTTCTTCATAATCAATTCCTTTTATTTGAGTGTATCCTTTTACAACTAGTCAAGCCTTGTACTTATCAAGTGAACCATTTTCTTTATATTTGATCTTGTAGATCCATTTACAACCAACTATTTTCTTTCCTAGAGGTAAATCAACTAGATTCCATGTTTTATTTTTCATCAATGTTTCATATTTTGATTCTATAGTTGCCTTCCATTTTGGATGATATAAAGCCTAAAGTGTCATTGTATGTTCTACTATAGAACTTATCACTCCTTATTTACTTTGGTTAGGCTATGAGTTTGAGGTCTTGTAGTAGTAAGATCTGGTATTTGCTCTAGATTTGAATCTTTAAGTGTATTTCTAAGCAAAATTCATTATTTTCTCTGTAATTTTGTAGTAATTTATGTATTTTCAATTTTTTTCATCTTGTAACTCTGATTTTGTGTCTTCACTCGATGAGTCTTCTTATAAAAAATAGATAATAGCTTATGAATTAGCTTTTTGTTCTTTAATAACATTTTTTATTCCCTCATAAAATACTACATCTCTAATTATGTACATTTTCTTTATTATTGGATCAATTATTCTATATCCTATAGACTTATTATCATAACCATAGTCTTCTCATATAATTTTACTCTTTTTTCTTTGGAATATGCATATAATCCTTACATCCACAAATCCTTAGTCGCTCTACAGTTGGTTTTTATCCTCACCATACTTCTTCTACATAATATTTTTAGTATTCTTACAGGTAGTCTATTTTGCAAATATACAACTATTTTAACTACCTCTACCCAATACTGATGATCAAGATGAGTTTATTTTAGCATAAACCTAACCATTTTTGTGATAGATCTATTTATTTTTTCTGCATTACCATTTTGTTGTGGTGAGTTATCTTTTTATTCTATTCTCTTTTTAAATAAATTGAATTCCTTTGACAAAAATTTACCTCCTCTATCTAAATGAATATTCTTGATGGTTTTTTATGATTCTTTTTTAACTAAAAGTTTGAACTATTTGAAAAAACTAAACACTTCATATTTGTATTTCATAAATTATACCCACATTTTTTTGGAATAATCATCAACACATAGTTGAAAATATTTGTGTCCTCCAATACTAGTAATATTCATTGGTCCACATAAATATGTATATATTAATTACAATGGTTTTTGAGCTCTATGTTGATGAAGTTCAAAAGGTATCCTATGTTGTTTTCCTACTAGATATTCTAGACAAATTGTAGTTTCTCAAGAAAGATTAGGTAAATCTTTAACCATTTGATATATAGTCATATTTTTCAATGATGACACACTTATATGTCCTAGTATTTTATTCCAAAGGTCTTTTATTTATGATATTCCCACTGATACAACTATTTTTTTTATTGTATCTAGAGTGAAAAACTATCTCTATAGGATTCTGAGGCTATCACTTTTCCTTGCTTGATAATAAGACATTAACTTTTTGTTTGAAAACTTTAAATTCAACTGCTAAATTTTAATCCATAAGTTGAGATATTGAAAGGAGTTTAGTAGTTAATCTGGGGATATATAACACATTAATTATATTTGTTAGATCAACTACAACATTTCCTACTCTTTTGACTTCAAAAGTCATACTATATGTTATGACAACTAGTTTTTCGTATCTTTCATGAAAGGTATTAAACCATTGTTTGTTTCCTATCATATGCCTACTTGCTCTAGAATCAATGTACCAATAATCCATTATCACCTCTAGATTTAAATAATTCAAAGTTTCTAATGTAATTTCTATGGAGTAGTAAATCTTATGTCTCCATGGTTTTAGAAAGTTATAATGAAAATTTCAAATTTATGATTTTCCTAATCCTTTGAAGTTGAAAACCTTTTATCTCCCAAATATCTAAATTTACAAAAACTCAAAATTTTTAATTTTTAATTTTTATCTTTTGATTTTTCAAGAATAGAACCCAATAAAAACTTCAAACTTATAAAACTCACAAAAAATATTTTTAAAAAATAAATAGACTGCTTAAAAATCTTATCACTCCAAAATTATAACAAAAACTATTGAAAAATTTCAAATTTAACTGTAGTCCTTATTATTCCAACTTATAAAAACTTTTTAAAAGTAAAAATAAACTTTAATAAATTTTTCACTCTAAAATTAACCTTATTCCTCCTAGCATAAACTTTAGGTAAGCTCCAAATATTAAAAATAAACTTAAAACTCTAATTTCACCAACCTTTTGAAATTGAACTATGCATGTGCACATTCTTGCTCACTGTTGTTTTGGCTGCTCGTGCATGCTATTTCAATGCTTCTTTAACCTGAAGGATCTGGAATTGGTTCCCCAGGTGTAAGCTTGCATGGAGATGTTTCACTCTTTTAGATGTTTCAACCTACTAGTTAAGATAGCTTAATGCCTTAATCATTATGACGTATAAAGTTGGTGATAATAGGTAGCCTTGTCTTATGCCTCTAGAAGAGTTGGAAAAACATATGATCCTCCATTGACTAAAATTGAGAATGTGTTACAATCGATGCAACATTCCACCCATTTTACCCATTGCTCGCAAAACCCCATTTTATGGAGGACCATTAAGAGAAATATCTTGTTGATTTTGTCATAGCTTGTAGCAAAGTCAAGTTTGATCATCATTTTCCTTCTCCTTGATTTAATTGTAGAGTGAATTGCTTCTTATGCCATGATCACTTCGTCTAAAATTTATCTTCATTTGACTGTTCCCCTTGCTCTTTTGATATGATCATATACAACTATTTTTGAAATCTACTAGCCATTATTTTTTAAATTACTTTAAAGGAAAATTTGCATAAAGAAATGGGTCTAAATCTATCAAACTTACTTGCCTTTTTCTCTTTTGAGATAA
Organism: Wollemia nobilis; assembly: GCA_028583015.1. Classification (NCBI taxonomy): domain Eukaryota; kingdom Viridiplantae; phylum Streptophyta; class Pinopsida; order Araucariales; family Araucariaceae; genus Wollemia; species Wollemia nobilis. The sequence goes on from JAQPPZ010001731.1 coordinate 82,704, forward strand.
GTGCCAAGAATGTTGAATTTATTGATTCTAAAATTTCACTATTGTTCTTGCTTCTTACACCATTACTAGCAAACCCTTAGCTAAAAATTCTCTTGTTGCTGTATTTTTTCCTCTTAAATCCATTTAGACCCAGAGCTTTGTCTAGCTTAAATGAATACACTATGTCTCTTGATTCTTCCATGTTGACTTCCTTCAATTTATAATTATTCATTTCTTGTGTGACTACTTTTGGTATTAATTCAACCACTTCTCTCTGGATTTATTCTTATAAATATTATCATTTTATAATGTGGTTTGAATATAATTTGTTGTAACATTTTATATTTCATTATCCTCCACCATCTCCTTCCCATTATCTTGCTTGATAAGTGATATGTGGCTCTTCATTCTACAAGCAATCGAGGATTTATGGAAAAACTTAGAATTTGCATCCCTTTTTTGTGCCCAAGGTACTCTTACTCTTAATATTAATAGATCAATCTCCTTCTCAACCATTTTCATTTGTGTGATCAACTTATGATGCATAAAAATAGATAAATAAATAAATTTAACAATGACAAGCTAAGATTTTCATTCAAAAAAACTATAAATAGCCAAATTACATCACCTCTGAAGGATATTTATGAAAGATATCAGATAGGATTGAATTAATTTCTTTGTTAAGAAATCTAATATGATTTAAGCAACACAAATTTATTGCCTATTTATGAAGGATATTACATTCAGAATCTTTACTTTTAATTAAACCTTATCAAAAATTTAAAAAGATCGGCCTAAAAATTTTATGTAGCATTATTTTCTAGCCAACATAAAAAGGATAACATTCAATATAATATTAAATACTAATTCATATCATTCCTTTCCATCATAGAAGTATTGGAAATCAATGCATACAAAAGGGAATAAAAATGTGAACCATTTGGCGATGAGAACATACTCAAAGCGAGATAAAAAGAAGAGAAAAATAATAGAAATAACTATAACAACTAGAACAAGAACAATAATTGGAACCAAAATAGGAGCAATAACAATAACAATGAAAGTATAAGAAAGAACTAGAACAACTAGAGCAACAATAAGAGCAGGAGTAGAATCAGGAGCAATAATTGGAACACCTAGAGTAGAAGCAATAACTAGGACATCTAGAGCAAAAACAATTGCAAGAGCAACAATAGGAGTAGAAGCAACAACATGAGTAGGTGAAGCAATATGAGAAAGAGAAAGAGTAGCAACAAAAGTAAGAAAAACAATAAGAGCAACGAATTTATGATAATCTACTTTAAAATATGCAACATATCAATTGGACAAAAGAACTTTTGCTTGGGAATTGTGAGATTGTGGTCCACTAAAAACTAATACAATATTGTGTGTATGATTAGATTACATGAGCTAGATGTGTGGTAGGCATGGTACTACAAATGATAAAAAATTTATGCTCATTCTAGAAGGTATAAGTATTATGATATGAATTATATTGAGCTTTTATATCATATTGATAAGGTTTACCTAAAAGTAGACCACAACAATCCATAGGAGTGATATCCAGGGAATATTGTCTACATACTTAGGACAAAAAGTAAAATATAAAGTGTAAGTGTATGTGACTATGGAAGAAGTATCACTATCCTTCTATCTAAGTGAGTATGGATGAGGATGAGGATGTAAAGGTAGCTACAACTTATCAAAAATGGACTTTGCATTTAAGTTTTTTTGTGATTTGTTATTGATAATGCAATCCACAAATAAATTATGTGTAAGATGAGAATGCATATCAAATAGATATCATAACATCTTACAAAATAATTATTACTAAGGTAATATTATTGAGTCAAACTTCTAAACTAGGATAGGTACGATCTTCTCCACAAGTTTTGATGAGATTTTACAAATTTTCCTCCTCAAGAGACTGTACAAGAAATTGTTTCTTTTTATTCTATGGGCACGCATATTTCATATATCCCTTGTTTTTACAATAATGAAAAATACATCAAAAGAAAAAACTAGAGAAGGATAAGAAAAATGAGAAGAAGGAAAATACTTTTGCATATGTTGTTGATGTAGAGAACACAAAGGTTTGGAAGTGCCTATTGAAAAATAAAATTGAGGAGTTGTTGAAGAATATCAAAGAGCAACTAAAAAATAAGACCTATGAGCACCTAGTGAAAAAAAAGACCAAGTTGTGTGAGACTAAGCAAACAATTTCTCCTTTGTAAGCCGAGTTCTATTAAAAGTTGCATCAAGTATGTCAAGTGAAGTATATTTCATTTCTCGAAACAAATGTGTTTAAAGGCCACTCTCAAATAAAACAGTTTTCCAGTGAGTTTAAATAAAGGGTATACTATGAAAAACTAGGTGCCTTAAACTTCAAGAATTACAAGATCCCTCTAGGCAAAAAACGATAAACTAATTTATTATCCCCAAGAAAAATATTCTTGAAATATTCTTGTAAAAACTAAAGTGCATGCTAAATACTCATTGTGCCCCCTAATAGCATATTAAAAGCAAAACAAAGACTAAAAGACAAAATATGGGCAGACAACTTGTTGACTCCTTAATTATCTCGAGTATTTATTCATTAATAAGTGGTGACTTTCAAGTGAAAATATGTCGCCAATAGATGAAAACGTAGGAATCCTTGTATGGTTTGGAAATAGCCACTTGATAGGCTTACCATAAAAAATGAAGAATGGTGTTATAGCTTAAGCCAATTACAATCTGACTGAGTACCTCTCGATTGGAATTGTGATTAGACTATCTCAAAGAAATGAACGCTATGTAGCATTGAAGAGAGTAACATGTAGGTAGTAATTGCTCAATGTGATACTACAGATCGACTAGGCTATGATTTAATGTATCTCCAAAGGTATTGCAGACCATCTATTCAACCAATCGTAATGCAAGCAACTACAATATCAATAATATCCAACGAAGGAATGAGAGAGGCTAACAAAGTAGGACCGATCAGTTATAACCAGATATAGAACTCCATTTTATGTCAAATATGAGGTAGAACCATGTGTTGTTATTTCATTTTTAGGTATCAATGAGAGGATATCAAGCCAGTGATATATGTGACTTCAGACTGGTGCTGCACATTGGACATATATAGGTATGAAAAATTGTATGTGGCTTATGAAAAAGTAAGCAACATACATGATCTCTTGATATATTATTGCAAATATTAGTTAGGATAGAAATCAAGAATTATTCCATAAATAACTTGAAACACTTATTTAGAATCAACAAGAGGAGGCATCTATGTTTTCACTAAAATAAAACTAGCATATATTTTCCAAACCAGTAAATTCTTGGACTCTGTGTGGCTCGTAATCCAATGCACCAACTACCTACAAAATTAGTTGTACAATTAGGATTTTTGATGTAAATAAGATTATCTTCACCAAAAATTAACTAAATTACTCCTTCAAACAACATACAAGTAGATGATGACATCATATATCATACCCACAAATGACATGTCAAAGTAGCGCATGGACAGATGATATCCGTATCCAACTTGAATCTTTAACCACTTATATGAATTTCCATTTTATTTTCTTTCATATTGTAGCAATACCTCCTACTTGGTCTCTTGAGCCAATGTATTCACTCTGGTATATTTTTGTATTTCATATTCCTTCCATAGTTATCCATTCATTTTTTGTTATCTCAGTAACCTAAGGAAAAAATTATATCAAGAACAAATTCTTGAATCTTTTCCTTCAAGGTTCTTTTTGTTGAGGTAGAACCCATATCTCTTATATTCCAATAGAATATAATAATTTTATTATACTATGCAATACAACCTTCTTACTTTTTCTTCCCTGTCCACTTGGGAGATTTAATTTTGCTATCTTGTCCTCTATACTGATTTTTTTTTGAGATCCCTCCTCAATGGCTTTTTGCAAATATGTTTGAAATACCATTGACCTTATGGGTCTTCCTACCTTCTTCTTGGTACTTTTCCATAGTCCACTTGTGATTCTATTTAACTTATGGATAGTATAACACCCTACATGGTTACATCATCTTTCACTTTTTTCACCTTATGTTCCTTGTTCTTCTTCTCAATTTTCTTTTTTTCCTCTTCTCCCTTTTGAACTTCTTTAATTGGTTCAAACTCCTCACTATTCATTTATAAACTATTTTCTCCTATTCTAATCTCTTCTTGTGGTTTTTCCTTCTCCAAGGCCTCAAATTTATTTTTCATAATGTCTCTTTCGTTGCTGGTGCCCACTTTTCTTTAGTAAATTTTTTCTTTGATACATTCATAAATCTTCCATTATCCTTCTCATTGCCCTATTCTTTCAAAACTTATCTTGCTTTACTTGGGTAATTACAAACATAATATCCATATTTATGGTAGTGGGTGTATTTAAATGATATTTGCTCATAATCTAGCTCTTGTTTCTATACTTGATCCTATAGTTCAATTTCAATATACTCCAATAAGTCTTCCCTTATGTCTATCTCTATACATATTCTGGCATATGTGGTTAAATTTCATTGTTTTGTTACCTTAGTTATTTTAATGACCCATCATAAAGAGTCTCCTATTGATTTGAAAGATTCTTCCTACCAAAAATAATATGGGAAAAAACATTTTAACATATATTTGAATGGAGTTCAAAATTTCTTCTCTTGGGTCAAAATTATCATCCCAATACTTCATAAATAGTCCACTTCTTACCATGAACTAGAGACCTCTCTCAAAAATAATTTCCATGTCTTTGGGGTTGTTAAATGCACAAAAAACCCTCTTCCTACATATACTATCACTGGGGTCCGATGTGTAGACCAATTGGTTCATCCAAACCCCATAAGGGGGTGGAGGTCCAAGGTTCAAATCTCGGGCATCGTCGAACTGAACGCTTGTCCCTTTCCTGGTGCTTTCAGCGACGTAAAAGGTTTAAAATGATTGTGGCATGGTGGTTATAGGGGCGGATTGCGTGAAGATATGTGTGGCGACTTTTGGGGCGGACAGCGCAGAATACTATGGCAGCCATAAAAAGCTGGACAGCCTGCCCGGATTCGTGGCGGCTACCGATTCCACCATGTAAATTCAAAAAAAAAAAAAACATATACTATCACTGGTTCTTGCGAGATTAATGAGAGCTACTTATTTTTAACCCAAGTTTCAAAAACCTTGGGAGATGACCATAAGTTAAAGAGCCAACATATTAATCCACATTTAGCCAACTTGTTATAATCCCCTATGAGTTTCTATTCATAAAAATTATACCTTTGGAATTTATTGTTTTCCTTTTACAAATCCATCATTTTTGGGGAAAGAAGAAATCTCTATTTTATCTTCCTAACTTCAACCATTGATCGCAATATTTTAATATGTGTTCATTTTGTATCAGCCCCTCTGAAGATGAAGATACCTAAACAACCATTTTGAGAAACCTAAATTATTTATACTTTACTTTTTTTGTCTTCTTCATTTATAATATCATATCTTTGTTGTTTGGCCTCTACTACTCAAGTCTCCTTTGGCATATTCTAATTGTTGTAGTTTGAACTCTGGATTTATGCCTATTCCATGGTTTTGTAACACTCCTTTGATACCTGCCTCCCCTCATCCATCTTCTTGGTTCTTTATATACATGATTATATCTCTAATATTAAATACTATGTACCTAATATTATCTTCAATAATTAGATGAAATTATCACTTCATAAAATCCTCTTATGAATCCCTTTTATATGTGTAAACTATATCAATTATTTTCCACTTTAATAGTGAAATTTTATTATTTTAATTTATTTTTCTAATGGATCATATGGGATTGAAACGATCTCATTCTTATTGTATCATATCATCATGACCATATAGTGATATTATAACAAGGTAGCAATTATGCATGTATCCTTAGGTATGATTTGAACTTACCATTTGATTAAAATATTAGGGTTCACCCATATTTGAACCATGGTCTATGATATGAAATTGCCACTTCCAACCAATTGCCCTACACGTCATGGATTTTGATATTGATAAAGTTACTTCTACAAAAATATTTAAATTTAGTTCTAAAAAAACTTAAAATTTCATCATATGCCATTAGCTCAACCAATTATATTCCTCAACTTCAAGAAGGAAACCTAGGTTTAAATATTTCCAAACAATACATGTATAATTACCAAACTTTTGTAATACCATTATATGGTCATGACTTAATATGACCTCCTTCAATCTTATATAACCAATTTAAAAAATACTTAAAATTTTAACATATTTTTTTTATAATAATAAAATTTTACTTTATAAATTTTTAAAACACCTCTCCTATTTATTTACAATTTTAATTTTACATAATTTTGTCTTCTTCATATTTACCTTATATTTAGGTGCAAATCTAACTTTATCATTAAAACATAATAAAATCAAGTTTTTAAATTTTTCTAAAATAAAGAATTTAATTTTTAAATGATGTTTGTTTAGGAATGTAGGGAACATAAAACATGTTTCTGTAGGTATGCCCTGAACATTTAAAAAAAGTATTGCATCCTCTCCAAGCTACTGCAAAGGAGAATCCAAGAATGTCGTTTAATGTGGGGAGAATTCATCAGATGTTGTCTAAGCCATACAAGAATGTCGTTCAATTTTAATCTGATTTTGTTTACCATTTTTTTATTGATTGGAGGAAGGAGTTTTGAAAAGGCCCCGACCCTTTTACAATTGAACTTCCTTTGTATATCAATTTTTGTTACTAATATTTTTTGATTAAAGGTGAAAAAACAGGGTTTTGAAAGGTCCTAAAACCTTTTACATTAGAGGAAGTAGAGAAATATAAGGCTAATTAATCACAAGCTAGAATCCAAGGCCAAAAGAATTAGAAATTAAACTAAAACAACCATCCAAAAGAAAAGACCATCCCACCACTCAAAAGGGCATAAAGAAGAATTTTTATTCAACTTTATTTTAGAGACACCAACGATCCTGCTCTATTTTTGCATAAGGGTAGTAAATACATCAAGATGCAGATAACAGAACTCCAAACTCAGAGAGCAAGGATGAAGGCAAAACACCAAGCATATTCCTTGAGAATGGTAACACAAAGCATATTTTTTTGTTATAATTATAATTAATTTTAATAACCATAGGTGTTTAATATGTTTCCTTACACTAACTTATTAAAAAAAACCATGTTTCCTTACACAAAGCATTTGCAAACTTATGTTTTTGTGTCTTTAATTTACATAGTTGATTTATTATGCCATTATTATATATATAAAAATATGTATGTTTGAATTGATTTGAATAGTAATAATGTATTTTAATATTATATAAATTTTGGATGTGATGTATTTCATTAATGTTTATACTTATTATATTAACTATACATTTAAGTTTTGAAAAAAAATTAAAGTTCAAAAGTTAAATTTGATTTTTGTAATTTGTTTGTATTGTGTTTGTTGTTGTATTTGTTTATTAAATATTAATTAGTATTGTTTATCATATTTTATATTTTAATGTAAAATTGGGTTATTACATAAAAATTAAATGTTTTTTAACCAATAAATTTTAATAGTAATTTGTCGATACCTACCCTGACATTGAATCCATTTATAGGTGGGCCTGCACAAAATGACGATCTACCAACAAAATGGATTTAATTGCCTTCTCGAGAGGTTTCTTCATGATTAGAGTTAATAACCCTCAAGATACAAGGTAAATTCTAACTGGTGGCCCTTGGTTCTTCACAGAACAAGCTTTTTTTGTAAATATAGGGTGGGGATTTTGATCCAGAGATCCAAATCATAAACATGGCACCCATTTGGTTCAAACTTCATGGTCTTCCCACTCAGTTTTGGCTACCAAAATCCTTAAATATATTTCTCAAACCATAGATGAGCTAGTACCTTTAGATTCGATAACTAAAGCTCAGTTTTGCATGACCTACACATGCCTTTATGTGACCGTATATTTGGATTATGAACTTTCCACCTACGTGGATCTCATATCAGGTTCCTATCAAAGGCACCAAGCTATTGAGTATAAAAATAAACTAGCTTTCTATGTTGAATGCAAGAAACAAGGTCACCTTAGGGTTCAGTGTCCTATCCTGAGAAAATATGCGAAGAAGAATGAGACTCGTGCTAAGAAAGGCCCTCTTGCAAGTTTCTAGGGTCAAGCTTTCCAGAAAAATAACTAGGGCAAAAAAGGCAAGCAAGCAATTTATTATTCCTAGTCGGAGAATCAAGATAAGGTTTCTTTCGACTAGGTGTAGTATTGTTTTGCTATACCTAATCCTTTTAAAACTTTAAATGGCCTAAATATTGGTGATGATGAAGATGTTTTCCTGGAAGACCATGTTTCACTTTCCAAATCAGTAGATCTCTCAAGCCCCATCGGTGATACTCCTCAGTCTCCTACTAGATCAGGTCCTTCATGCCCATCCAAGACCATTATCCCTCCTTCCCCCTCCAGTTCGAGGCCCTATCACTTCCACCAACTCAATGGATCTTTGAATCCTAATGGTGGCCTTCTTCCTCAAGTTGAATTCATTAACTTTTAGAATATCAGCTCCACCTCCCTTGTTTTAGAATAACTTACAAGTCCTCCCAATCATGCTTCAAACCCTAGTAATGATTCTCTTTGTTACGTTTAAATTATCCAAAATATTAGCTCCACCTCCCTTATTCCAGCAGAGCTTTCAATACCTTCCAAATAGGTTAGATACCCCTTCCCTATTTTAGCAGATCTTGCAAGCCCTTCCAAATAGGTCACCCAAAAAAAAATTGCTTTTGATGTAGGCAACGATAAAAAGAGGGGTAGATCTTCCAATCAAGATAAAAGGTACAAATAAAGTGAATGTGACATAGTGAATGGCTTCCAATAAACCATTCTATCATCACTTGCATATCTCTCAAATATTGATCCTCCAAGTGATGAAAGGAACCGAACCAAACCTCCATCCTAGGGTAGAGGAAAAGGAAAGAAATTTTCTTCCAAAAATATCAGATGAATATCCTCTCATAGAACGTGAGAGGTCTCAATGGATTAACAAAATAATGATTGGATAGATACTGAGGAAAGAAATCAAACCGAGCTTATTTCTTCTCCAAGAAGCCAAAACTGATAAGGAGAATAACAAAAATATTTCTAAGATGATTTGGAAGAACAATTATTTTGTTTATAGTCCAAATCAGGGAACTTTCGATGGCCTCTAGTGTATGTGGGACCCCAAAACAATTTAAGGGAGGCTCATATCTGTCTCAGAAATCATTATTACCATTCTTTTTCATAATAAATACACCAAGCACCAATGGATTTTGTCAAAAATTTATGCACCCAACAATCCATCTAGTTGGTGTAACCTTTGGAACACTTTAAATCAAATTATAAGCCATTTCCAAAGTGAGCCATGGATGCTTGTGGATGATTTCAACACTCTCCTTTATCCAAATGACAAGATAGGGGGATCTCCCATCACAACCAGGTGCTTTGAAGATTTTGTAAATTTTATCGATGGAAACGAGTTAATGGATATGCAGTTAAAGAGCTCAAAGTTCACATGGAGTAACAAGAGATATGGCAACCAAATAATCTAGCTACAGCTTGATATATTTTTGTTTTCTAAGGAAGCTATTCAATTTTTTGGAGATGCTAACTTGCAATCACTCCCTAAAATTGATTCAGACCACAACCCTTTAGTCCTACATTATTTCCAACAGATGGCTCCTTTCAAACCACCTTTTAGATTCGAATCAATGTGGATTCAACATCTAGATATTAGGATCCACATATCTGACTGGTGGAAAGAGAAATTTCTAAGGTCTCGGCTATATTAGCTGGCTAGAAAACTCTAATCCATTAAACACAAGCTAAAACTTTAGAAAAAAGAAAATATTTAGGGATATATTTAGGAGTAAGCAGTGAATCTCTGAATAAATTAGCATCAATGAAAATCACTTTCATAATAGGGGCACTAATCCTAATCTAATATGAGAATAAAAGAACCTCCTTGTTGAGTATCATAACATTATAGCGAGAGAAGAGATATTTTGGAGGTAAAAATCTCATGCTTTGTGGTTGAAGGAAAGAGACTCTAACATGAAATATTTTCATGCATCAACTGTAGTAGTGTGAACACATAGTATATTAAGTGGTTAGTTTAGTGGTTGGCTAGTTTAGGTTTAGTTGCCGGAAAATTCTTAATGTCGGCATGATTTTTAAGTTAATAAATTCTTCTATTTCCCTTATCCCTCCATTCTCTCCTATATTCCTTCTTCCTCCTTATCACTCCACCTCCTTTCCCCTTATTCCTCCAACCTCCCTTCATCTTCTCCTTCGTCTTCCTCCCTTCCCGCTTCTCCTCTAACCTCCTTTATCCCTTTATATAAATTAAGTTGTATTTCCTATGTTTTAATTGATCGCTGGATTAGCTCTGCGTGAGTTTTTTATGAAATAAAGATTTGTTTGTTTTTTATCGTCACCTGGTCCGAATTGTATATTTGGTATCAGAGCTGGTCGGGCAAGCATGCTGGGCACGAATCCTGAGGTCACACGGGCACGAATCTCGAGGTCGCACGATGACTAGCTGGCGAGCATGTTGGGTACGTATCCTGAGGGTGCATTGTATTCAAGGAGCTGAGGTGGTAGAGCGAAGAGTTGGGCGTGCATTTTGAGGTGACACGTGGTAGAGCAGTCATAGAGCAGATAGCTGATGTGGACACGTAGCTCGAGGAGCTAAGGTGGACGCTGATGTGGCGGTAGCTGACACGTGGTGGGCGTTGATAGAGCGCTGACTGGGCGAGCCGGGAGCTGACGTGGCGAGCCGGGAGCTGATGTGGCGGATCTGACGTGGCGGTCGGGCGTGTGCGGTGACATGGCAAAAATTGGTTTGTCCACGTGGCGAAAGCGGATTCGTCTGAAGGAGACACGTGGCGGAAGTAGATTCGTCACAATAGAAGATAGAGTTGGGGAGTGATTGCCCGAAGGCAATCGAAAGTATATGCGCTCGCGCGCATATTTGAAGTGCGTTTTGCCTTCTTCCCACTGCATGTGGGATAAATCCACGATTATTATTTTTTTTTTAAACTGTCGCCCATCCGCTATAAGGAACATCAAGTTCCTTTGTTCTCCAGCCGAAGCGCTTAGCGCGGTTGGTTTGTTTGTTTGGTTGCGGCACAGAGGTCCCGGGGTCGAATCCCGCCGGGGTAAAAAGATACAAATTTTTTTATTTTTTTTGTTAATGCCGACATCTGAAAGGTTTAAATAGGCGGAGGGTTGCATTCCTCTCACCGGAGCCACGTGGTGCAGCGGCTAGTGCTTGCGGGTAGGAAGCGGAGGTCCTTAGATCGAATCCCGTCGAGGGTTTCACGAAAAAAAAAAGGTTTTTTTATTTAATTTTTCATTATTTGTTTTTTAATTAAAGTTTTTTAAAAATATTTAATAATTTTTATTTATATTTTTTATTATGTTTTTTTAAATAAACTTTTATTTAAAAAAATAATTTAAAATATATATAGAAAATTGTTAAAAATTTTAAGGGCTTTATTAAAACAAATTTTGGAAAATTGTTTAAAAAATTAAAAGGGTGAAAAGTTTTTTTTTGGCATCATTATTGTAACCCAGTGCATGCGATGTAATTTTGGGTAGATGATTCGGTCATCTGGATGCTATTATGCATTGCTCTCTCTGTTGAGAAGAGAGACTCCTGATTCCTTTGACAGGAAAGTCCAATAGAGTGGACTTCATACAGTGTTTTGTCAGTTGGAAAACCAAGTGATTGCACATCAGAGAAAACCAGATTCTAGATACGAGGCGGATTCTGAAGATAATATCTTCGGGCAAAGAGTAGTTGAATTCGAGACGGTTGAAATAGTACCTGAAGGACAATCAAGTGACAGTTATACTCTTACAGTGCCTGAAGTTGAAACGAGTGAGAGCTATACACCTCGCTCTCCTGATTCAGAACCAGCAGAAGCAGAAGCAGAAGTAGAGGAAAAAGAACCAGTGGAGGTGAAACCTGCAATTGAAGAACGAGTTGTTCTCAAAAGGCGTCTTGAGTCAGCAGTAGTAGCAAAAGAAGTCATTATAATTAGTGACGACGAAGCAGACAACTTCACCTTTCCAGTCTTGGGAAATCCTCAAGAAGAAGAACGCCAAATCGATGAGCATTTTAAGAAAGCTAGATTTGATTTAAATCAGTAAATCAGTGATCTATTTTGTACTTCTTTGTATAGCTTGTTTGAAGTTGAAATAAAATTTGCTTTCTAAAATGGCTTCCAATACTAGTTTACCAATCCCTGAGTTCAATGGTGGTGATTACGAGTATTGGTCAATTAAAATGAAAACTCTGTTGATTGGCAAAGGTCTTTGGGATGTGATTGAAGAGGGATATACTGAACCTTCAACTGCTGAGTGGGCAGTTTTGAGTGGTGCTGATAAAAGGGCTAGAAAGGAAGCTCAGAAGAATAATTCTTTTGCCCTTTATCACATTCACGCCGCCCTTGATAAAAGTATTTTCCCTAGAATAGCTTCTTTTATAACTGCTGAATCTGCTTGGAATGCTTTAAAAGAAAGTTATAGGGGTAGTGACCAAGTCAAACAAGTTAAACTCCAAACCTTGAAAAGAGAGTTTGAAACTCTTAAAATGCAAGAAAATGAAAAGGTTGGTGATTACTGCGTGCATGTGAAAGCCGTAGTAGATAAGATGGTCACTTTAGGAGAAGATGTAAAGCCTGAAGTTATAGTGAAGAAAGTGTTGAGGACACTTCTTCCTAAGTGGAATTCAGTAGCCATCATTATAGAAGAATCTAAAGACCTAACTTCTCTATCTTTTGAAACCCTCATTGGCTCACTTCTCTCACATGAGGAGAGATTACAACCATCTCCTTCCACAAGTTATGGAGGAGATGATAAAGCCTTTGCTTCTCAAGAAGGCAGAGGTAGAGGTCGTGGCAGAGGAAAGTCTAGAGGAAGAGGCAAAAATAATCAGAGAGGTGGAACTCCTAATAGAGGAGGAAATCAGAACAGAGGAGGATTCTCAAACAATAGTGAACAACAGCAGAATAGAGGAGGACAACAAAATAGAGGGAAACAATCAGGCAGAGGTAAAGGAGGAGATAAGTCAAAACAATCTTGCTACAATTGTGGCAAACTTGGCCATTATGCTCGTGACTGTTGGACTAAGACTTCACAAGGAGCTAGTAGCAGCGAGAGCGATCGGTTTGGAAACTTTGGAGAAGAGGAAGAGGCCACAAATATCTTTCTCTCATATGGTCGAGCAGATCAGAACATGAATGATACATGGATCTTGGACACCGGGTGTTCAAACCATATGAGTGGCAAAGAAGAGCTCTTTGCTACTCTAAACTCCTCCTACAAATCCAGCATCAAATTGGGAGATGATAAATCATTGGCAATAGAAGGCATTGGAGCTATGGCAGTTCCAACTAAAGAAGGAGTCAAACAAGTAAGTGATATCTATTATACACCCCATCTCCAACATAATCTTTTAAGTGTTGGACAAATGTTAGAAAAGAACTACAAGTTGCTTTTTGATGAGGGTAAATGCACTATTTTTGATAAAAATAACAATAATAGAATCATTACTCAAGTGCCAATGTCAAAGAATAGATTGTTTCCTTTAAATTTTGGCCAGCCAGGGGGAGATAAGTTAGCAAGTGTTGCTATTTCCAATCCAAGTGTTCTATGGCACTTGAGATATGGCCATTTGAATTCTGCTAGTTTGAAAATGCTAACTTCCCAAGCCATGGTCACTGGACTTCCTAAAGTTCAGGATAGTAAAGAAGTCTGTGAAGGGTGTGCTCTTGGGAAGCATGCCAGATCAAAGTTTCCTCATGGACAAGCATGGCGGGCCAGCTATCCACTCCAGCTAGTGCATACCGACATCTGTGGTCCGATGCAGACACAGAGTCTGGGTAACAACTCTTACTTTCTACTCTTTATTGATGATTATACTAGAATGTGTTGGATATATTTTTTGAAACATAAGGATGAAGCATATGAATGCTTTATTGATTTCAAAACAAGAGTTGAAAGTGAGAGTAGATATTTTGTAAAATGTCTTCGATCAGATAGGGGAGGAGAATACTCCTCTAATGAGTTTGTGAATTTCTGTAAGCAACATGGCATTAAGAGGCAGTTCATCGCTGCCTACACTCCACAACGAGAATGGTGTCGTAGAGAGGAAGAATCGCACCATTGTGGAGATGGCAAGGTCTATGCTTCAGACGAAGCATTTGACTAATTCATATTGGGCAGATGCAGCCAGGACCAGCGTATATATCTTGAACAGAAGTCCTACTTCAAGTTTGAAAGGACTGACACCTTACCAAGCATGGTATGGTAAAAAGCCAAATGTTAAGCATTTCAAAGTGTTTGGCTCGCTGGCCTATTCTCACATTCCTGATGAGCTTAGGAAGAAGCTCGATCCAAAGAGTCAGGCATGTATCTTTGTAGGATACTGTGAGAATACAAAAGCTTACAGACTCTATAATCCCCGGACTAGAAAGTTTGTGATTTCTAGGGATGTGATTTTTGATGAAGGGGGAGAATGGGGTAAGCCCCAAATATTCAGTGATGTTGAATCCACTGATGTAGTTTCTCAACAGGTGCAACAACAGACACCACAGAAAGGAAAGCAGTCTCCTCCCGATCCAGGTTCATCTTCTGATTCCTCTTCTTCACCAAGTCCTTCTCCACAGTGATCCGTATGTTCCTCACCAATGGACATTGATTCTCCATCCAGAGGTAAGAGAACTCTACAGTATCATCCATCATCTCAGATGTTGGATAAATTTTTTTCAAGAAGATACACTAGGAGTCAAGCTAGTGAAATGGATTATGTTTTACATAGATTAGAAAGTATGCACCTGTATGGTGATGATGTCTCCCAACAGGAACCTAGGGGAGATCAAGTTAACTATGCTTTGTTAACTAGTGCACAGCTTGAACCTTCTAGTTATGAGAAGGCATGTACTCAAAAAATTTGGCAAGATGCCATGAAAGAGGAGATAACCTCTATAAAAAACAACGACACTTGGGAGTTGGTAAAGCTTCCTAAAGGCAAGAAATGTGTTGGATGTAAGTGGGTCTACAAGACCAAGTTTAATGTTGATGGTAGCATTGAAAGGCACAAGGCGAGACTAGTTGCAAAGGGATTCACTCAGAAATATGGAGTTGATTATGAAGAGACTTTTGCTCCTGTAGCCAGACAGGAGACTATTAGAACAGTTCTTGCCTTAGCTGCAAATAAGGGATGGAAAGTCCAACACATGGATGTGAAAAGTGCATTTCTAAATGGTTACTTGATAGAAGAAGTGTATGTTGAGCAACCACAAGGATTTGAAGAGAAAGACAAGGAACATCTTGTTTACAAACTGAAGAAGGCACTTTATGGCCTCAAGCAGGCACCACGAGCTTGGTACTCATGCATTGATGGGTACTTCAAAGAATTTGGGTTCACCAAAAGTAGAAATGAACCCACCCTTTACTACCTACAGCAAGGAAATGACATCCTCATAGTTTGCTTGTATGTGGATGATCTCATATTCATGGGTAGTAATGAAAAACTGAATATGAAGTTCAAACACTCCATGATGGAGCAGTTTGAGATGAAGGATCTTGGCTTAATGCACTACTTCCTTGGAATGGAGGTTCATCAGTCAGATATAGGGATCTTCATCTGTCAACATAAGTATGCTCGGGACATGCTTAAGAAGTTTGCTATGGAGCATTGCAAACCAGTTGCAACTCCAATTGGACATGGGATCCAATTAAGCAAAGATGATGGAGCATCAAAAGTTGACGTGACCACTTTTAGAAGCATGGTTGGGAGTTTGATGTTTCTCGCCAACACCAGACCTGATATTCAGTATGTTGTTTCTCTTGTCTCTCGATTTATGTCTAACCCTTCTGAGTTGCATTTGCAGGCAGCTAAGAGAATTCTCAGATATGTAAAGGGTACATGGGATTTTGGAATCCATTACCATAAATGTAACACTATCAAGCTTGTAGGCTTCAGTGATAGTGATTGGGGTAGCAACATTGATGACAGAAAATCAACCTCAGGGAACTGTTTTAGTCTGGGATCGGGACTAATAACTTGGAGTTCCAAGAAGCGATAATGAGTAGCACTATCTTCAACAGAAGCTGAGTATATAGCGGTCACTCATGCTAGTACTCAAGCTCTATGGCTACGAAAGGTATTAGAAGAAATTGGAGAGCAGCAAAGTGGTCCAACAAGGATATTCTGTGACAACATTAGTGCCATTCAGTTGGCATACAATCCTGTCCACCATAGTAGATCAAAGCATTTTGATATGAAGTACCACTTCATCAGAGATATGGTGGAAACTAAAACTGTTGAGCTTCACTATTGCCACACTTTGGAGAATGTTGCGGACATCTTCACCAAGGCACTGGCCAAAGCTCAATTTGTAAAGCTGAGAGACTGTATTGTCAGTCCTCTCACCTTTAAGGGGGAGAATGTAGCAGTGTGAACACATAGTATATTAAGTGGTTAGTTTAGTGGTTGGCTAGTTTAGGTTTAGTTACCGGCAAATTCTTAATTTTGGCATGATTTTTAAGTTAATAAATTCTTCTATTTCCCTTATCCCTCCATTCTCTCCTATATTCCTTCTTCCTCCTTATCACTCCACCTCCTTTCCCCTTATTCCTCCAACCTCCCTTCATCTTCTCCTCTGTCTTCCTCCCTTCCCGCTTCTCCTCTAACCTCCTTATCCCTTTATATAAATTAAGTTGTATTTCCTATGTTTTAATTGATCGTTGGATTAGCTCTGCGTGAGTTTTTTATGAAATAAAGATTTGTTTGTTTTTTATCGTCACCTGGTCCAAATTGTATATCAATAGTCAGACATAGGAGCACTAACAGAATCAGGGAACTTTCAAGAAGTGATGAATAAAAAACCATCGACATCCAAGAAATCAAATTTAATGTCATTTCCCAATTTAAAAATATTTTGGGTCCCAACCCACCATGTTCCATCCAAGTTTGCAATGCTCTCGCAAAATATTCCTTGTCTTGTGTCTCAAGACCTAAATTCAGGTCTTCTCAAAAAAATTAGGACCTAAATTTAGGTCTCCTCAAAAAAATATCAAATGATGAAATCAAAGATGCCATGTTTTCCATGAGCCCCGATAAAGCTCTAGGACCCGATGGTTTTCCTCCCTATTTTTTCCAATATTTTGGGGATATTGTTGGTCAAGAGGTCATGGAAGCTCTACAATAATTCCAACAAACTAAGTTTTTACCAAAGGATGTCAACTCCACTTTTCTTGGCCCTCATCCCTAAATCTCAAGTCTGCAATTCCATCTCTAATTATAGACCTATTAGCCTCTGTAATGTAATTTATAAGCTCATCACCAAGGTCATGCCTAATAGGCTTAAGGATATTCTTCCATCCATCATTGACCACTACCAAGATATCTTAGTTAAAGGTAAATATATAATTGATGGTGTAATAACTATCCATGAGCTTATACATTCAATAGTGAAAAACAAAAAACCTAACCTATTCTTGAATCTTGATATGAACAAAGCCTTCCATAGAATTTCCTGGGATTTCCTCTTTACGGTGCTAGCAAAATTTGTGTTTTATGAGGAATGAGTAGCTCTAATCAAAGAATGCATTTCCTCTACCTATTTCTCTATTATTATCAATGGTTCACCTGTTGATTATTTCAAGAGTTTTAGAGGTGTTAGACAAGGTGACCCTCTATCCTCTTTCCTCTTCATCATAATGGCTAAATCCCTTGGAAAATATCTTAAATAAGCCTGCTCCTTGGGTCTTTTATCAGGTATTAAACCCTCTTCTATTTCTAGGTTGACCACTCATCAACAATTTATGGATGATACCATTCTTACCACTTTGTCCTCAATTTCTGAAACCAAAATAATAAAAACTATTTTTAACTTCTATGAAGAGGTTGTAGAATAGAAAGTCATTTTTGAGAAAAGCAAAATTTTTCATTATGAACGCATCAATTCACAAGTAAATAAAAATTGCAAGGATTATTGGCTGCACCATATTCGACTTACCCTCAACTTACCTTGGCCTCCTGGATTTCCATGGGAATTCTTCTACCAACATGTGAAATATGGTCATTGAGCATGTTACCAAGAAACTAGAAGGATGAAAAAAATCAATGTTGATTCAAGCAGCCACAGCCACCCTGGTTCAAGCTTGTTTGCAGAGCATACTTCTATTTTTCATGTCAATTTTCAAGGTTCCATATTACATAGGGCAAAAAATTGAGCAAATTAAAAAAAAATCCTTTGGCCTGGAAATGAGAACCACAACATGTTTCTGCTGGTAGTGTGGGATAGGGTCTATTCAAAAAATACATGGTGGATTAGGCTTCAGGAAAGTCCACAAGATGAACCTGGCTCTCATGGTCAAACAAGCTTGGAGAATTGTCAATGATGATAAAGCTACTTGGATGACATAGTTAAATAAAAATACCTCCAACGATCTTTCATGGATGAGAAACCCCTACCCGGTGGGTCCTACTCCTAGAGTTCAATTATCCAAACCATGGACTTCATCAAGAAAGGTCTGAGATGGCATCTCAGGTGTGGTAAAGTCATTAAATTTTGGGAAGATGCTTGGTTGAAGGATCAACCCCTTATTAATAAACCATATCTCATTATTCTCAAGCCTATTAATGATCATATTTTCATAGAAAAGTTATTAATTTTACTACCCAAATTTCCAATTATCAGTAGTAGAAACTCCTTCTTACCAACAACTTTAGTAATGAGATTAATGCAACTACTAGAACTATTCAAAAGCTATTTAGAATCTATGTTATCCCAAACAATTAGAGTATGGATTCCCATATCTAGAAATAATCTGAGAAAGGTATTTTCACTATCAAATATACATATTATTCCCAAGATCCACTTGTTGCATCCTAGGTCTTAGCTAAGTTTATTTGGCTAAAATACTTGATACCTAGAATTGGATTTTTCTCATGGCTTGCTTCCCAAAACAGAATTCTAACCATGGACAATCTAATCACTAGAGGCTTGTACATTTCTAATTATTGTCCTCTCTGCAATGTTAAACTGAGAATCAACCTTCCACATTTTTCTGGAATATCCTATCTCATTGTCAATAATGAATTCCCTGATTGAGCTTGTTAACATTGCTTGGGCCCATCCATCATCGCTCACTCTCTTATTTTAGCAATGGCCCAAGCCCTTTACAAATTCCCAAATTAATTTTCTTTGGACCTCTTTCTTACACCACTACATGTGGTAAATTTGGCTAGACCGAAACAATAGGATTTTCAATGGGATTTCTAAAGACCCACGCTCTGTGTTCCTGTAAACTATCACCTTTGCTACTGAGAATGCCCAACTCATCTCATCCATTGATACCCCTAAACCTGGCCTTAATTCCCATTTGTTTGCTCACTTTAAACTTACAAACCTTTCAGTTGGTACATCTAATTATGTTGTTGGCAGGTCTAGTATCAGGTGGACCCTTCCCCTTGTATAATGGATCAATTTTAACTTTGACGGGGTGGCTAAAGGAAATCCTGGAGTAGTGGGTGGTGAAGGTATAGTTAGAAATAATCATGGGAGAATTCTCTTTGCCTATGCCAAAAACATTGGCCTTAAAATGAACATATGGCTGAAGCAAGAGCTCTATATCAAGGGTTGCTTATCCTGGATGGTTTCAATATTGATAATATCATTGTTGAAGGAGACTCATTATTCATCATCAACTGCCTCAAAGCCATCCAATCTCCATCATGGAATTTGTGCAACATTATTGGTGAGTGCAAAAGACTTATAAGTAAGTATTCCAATATTATTATCCAACATGTTTATAGAGAAGGGAATAAGGCAACATATTGGTTGGCCAACATAGGTGTCAAAGAGGAGACTCTTTATGTGTGGTAGATAAACTTTTCACCGTACCTCAAGATGGCCAATCATGCTGATGATATTTACCTTTTGTAAGTTGGGATGCACAATGAATTGCATTCCATCAAGAGGCTTCACATCTTCTAATTCTACCAACCACAACTTACTCCATAAGTTCATGTGGAAGGTTACCTTGTATTTGAATAATCATGTGATGCCAGAGATTTTGAAAAATAAAATATTATTTTCTATGTTGAACCGAGGACCCAGATCCAAGACTCACTCAAAATAGCCACCTTACCGTTGAGTAGTAAACCTAAGTTTTGATTATCATCCATTTTCAAAATTGATAATGTGATGGAAATGGGGGATTAATTATTCCTCTTGGGTTTGTCCTTATTTGCAGCTATACGTTTGCTTGGATTTGTTCTACCTAAGCTATTATTGTTTGGTTGTGTCTGTTGCTCCTTTTCGCCAATATGTTTTGGCTTTATGACCAGTGGATTTTCTCCTTTCTTTGGTTTGTAAAAGGTTCAAGGACCCTCTGAAAACCCTTTCTCCTAATCAGTTTTTTTTAATAGTAAACTTTTTTTATGTATTGGTTTGTATGTTTCTTATTGTATTTGTTTGGATGATTTGAATGATGATAATATATTTTGTTTTCTATGAAATTTTTTATAATTTTTATTATATAATGTTTTAAATATGAGTTTTAATTGATTATATGAGGTTGAAAAGGGGGTATCATGACCATTGTTATTACAATAGTTTGGTATGCATGTGGTGTTTGTTAAGATTTGAACTTAGCATTTCTTCTTTGAGAAAATTTATATTTATTTAAATTCATTTAAATGAGGATAATATATTTTAATTGTTACAATATTTTTGTGTTCTATTATTTTATTTTAAACTTTTCAATACAATTTGATTGATGCATATATAATATTTTATATTTTAATGTAAAACTTGTTGGATCTAAGAGGCAGAGCAGAATGCAAAGAACAATTACAAAAATAAAAAAATAAAATGACTCCAGCAAAATATATATATATTTTGCATTAAATTCAGAACTTCAAATTTTACACAGAGCTTCAGCTCAATTTTTTTCTCCAGCTTCTTCTCCTCTATTGGCTACCTATAGGTCATCATAAGATACAAATACTAAAAAAATCAGAGTATTTATAGTAATATTTCTTTCCTCACATTGAGGCCAAAAAAGCTACGAAAAATCCTTAAGTTCTTGCAAGAGTGGATTGGGCCGATCCCAAAACGATCTCATCCTTCCAAATATTTGCGTAGAAAAAAACATTCTAAAAATAAACCCTAGACTATCGCCTTACATTTAATTATTATTTTTTATATTATAAGATATACTTCGAATTTTAATACTTATATACGCTAAAAAAAATTGCTCTGTTTCTGTTCTGCAAAATGAAACGATGTAGTTGAGATTACTCTTTCCAAAATTGCCCTTTAAGCTCAACTACTACACCTCCATCTATGATGCCCAAATTATTACGTTGTTGTACACAACTCCTTGTTCCCAATGGCTTTTTAAAAGTATCTGCATATTGATCCTCTATTTTGCAATGTTCCAAAATGATCTCTCCAACATTTATCAGTTCTCTAATAAAATGATACCGTGTATCAATATATTTGGTTCTTTTGTGAAACACTACGTCCTTGAAGAGGGCTATTGCTGATTTATTATCACAAAATAATTTTGTTGCTTCTCCCTGTTTATGAGCCAAGTCTTTTAATATCCATCTCATCCAAATGGCTTGACATGCTTCCCTTGTTGCTGCAATATACTTAGCTTCGTTGTAGATGTTAGAGTTAATGTAATGTGCACTATGCCTTCCTTGACACTTGTCAGTTTCATTTGACAAGTGTCATGCATTTCATATAGGCTTATGCCTATATATTGTAACTCATTTCATGAATAAAATATCCCCTTCAGTTTTCAGTCCTAACATCTGGTATCAGAGCGGGCTTTCCCTACCCTGTGAAACCCCTTGAGGGGGGATTTCCATCATGGAAATCCTACCTCCGCATTTTTTTAATTTTTTTTTTTTTTTTCTGACTGAGGGAGTATGCTCTCCATCCATAGGATGGATCAGAAACCAGAAAGTCTAAAAAAAAATGAAAGAAGAAACTAATATTCTGAGTTGCCTCTCTCTGCCATTGAAGCTTTCCTGGCTGCATAGAGACAATGGCAATGGAAGATACAATTTTAGAATTCGCTAATAATGGTGTTCACTCTGCATGTTTGTCGCTAGGTCTGCCGCTCCATAAACAGAATGACAATAATAATTTGGATGGTGATAAGTTGTCCGGCTCTTTACTGGCTACGGGCTGCCCGAGGTGTCTGTTGTATGTGCTGCTGCCCAAAAGCAATTACTCCCTGAAGAGATAGAGAGCGCGCCTCAATCCATTCGATATGAAGAGTGAATCTGCAAGTGCTTCCAATGCTAATGTCGTCGTCGGATCTAACGACGTCTCTTCATCTTTCCTCTTTGATTTAAATACCGCGAGCTGAGCGCGCATTCGTAGCCATTCATTCATTAATTGTTCTCTTCTGGCATTATCGGAGACACTTCTCTCTCTCTGCTATGAGGCCGAGGGTCTGGGTGAGGAGCCAGAACAACCAGTTGATACGACGTTTCTTCTCGTCGATGACGAGCTTGACATTTTTTCTTGCATATGTTTGAGGGGTCGCAGCCTATGTTCCCATCTGCATCAGGCGGAGGGAAATGGACAACGCGACGGTGGTGGTGTCGTCGTTCATCGGAGAGAGCAGCACACTGCCTTGTCATCGAAATTTTCACCACTCCTTTTTTATTTTGAGGGTGGTGACACTGGCACTGGCACTGGAAGTGCACTGGAAGTGCACCTATGATTGCAGGAATAGCAAAGTCTTGCGACAATCGTGCAGCAGTTGTGCGATGGTGATTTTAGCACTACGAGAGTGCTAATTAACAGAGACAAAGAGTGTTTTTGCGAGTTCCATCTCAGTAAATGCCGTTATAGGTGGGGATACTCCTTTTGCAATAATTTTCAAGGCCTTCTATATAGGCTTCACAGGTATGGGCTTTGAAAGATCCGATAATACATCCCACTCTCACTCGATCGCCTCCTTTGAAGGAGCCTTTTGCCTTTCTTCCCACAGCAGTTATGATACCAACAATCTCGTTCCCTGGCACGATGGGAGAGACGGTTCTTCCCCAGTCGGTTCTGCAGTAGTGCAGATGCGAGAGACGTGGCAAGAAAAACAATGTCACGGCGGAAGAAAAAGAGGAATATGAAAGATATTTCAGTTGGTTGCTGGCGAAACAGGGAGTTGTTGATGGAGTGGCAGTTGAGGGAGTCATCCACAATGTCGCACAGTATGATTGGCTGTGCATGCTGGTTCAATGGATCTGGCCCTATCTTCATCTCCGTAAGCAAATTTGTGAGCCACCATGAGTGCCCTAGCTTGGAACGCATGAGGACGATTCTGTCCTCATCTATTGGCTGCTCCTTTTGGCACTATTGGTGTTTCTGCCAATGCACTCTACCGATACTGCAATATCAAACTCGTCCTTCCACTCTCTATATTATACCGATATTGCATCTTCATGCAGTGATTTATGCCTTACACGCTTCACAGTTTGTGTTCTTTTTTTTGTTTTGCACCCACAGATCTGATGCCACTTCCTCGCTAGGCCAAGTTTTGAAAATGATGGCAACCACTATCAACCTCCAGTGTCAAAATGGCCCATCGTCTATGTTTGGGCGATATTTCATTGGTGATGATGATCTGGTAGCTGAACTTGGGAAGACGGATGAGGATTTGTGGTGGAGAATGTGACTGAGGCGTTAAGGGGGATGACTGCGAATCCCGAGAACGCGTGGGCGGTGGCCAGGGAGGGTGGCAAGGTGCCCGCAACATGTGAAAGTCATCGAAGGCAGCGGGCCAGAGGAGTAGAGGAGCAGCATTATTATTATTTTTGAATGTGATTATGGCCACACCATGCATTTTAAATACATTTATTTAATGTGTGAGGGAATATAGTTGTGCATGCTTTATTAAAGTGGAGGGGACCACTTTGTTTTATTGGGGAATTGAATACCGGTTGTAGGCCCATATAATTCCCCTGCATGGGAAAATTGAGTCTGTCTTTTTTCCACCACAGTGCGATGCCAGGAATATGATATTCTTGAGGTTTATTTTGCTGCCTTAGAGAGGCATGATGTTATTTTTGCACATGATGAAGGCCCCTTTGATGGTGGAATATAGGGGTATTTATAGTCGTTGGAAACATTTTTTTGTGATGGACACAATGGTGGTGTCAAATTGTAATTTTGAGGCTATTTTAGTTCAGTTTTTAAGCCTCAAAATTTTTCTACCTTGGAGTGCACTTTCGGTTGTACCCGACACTCCCAAGGTAATTTCATACATGATCCTTATACCTAGTGATCTTTTCTATACACTTGGCGACTTCAGCGGCTGGTTACCCATGCATTTCGATGGGATGAAATGGTCACCATAAGGACACTTATACTAGGGACTACAGACAAAGACACCCTAGACTCTATCCAAGGTTTTTCCGGATCTACTTCTGAAGACTATAGACAAAGACACTTTAGAAGATTCTCTTCTTTTCTTCTTCTCTCCTCCTATTTTGATCTATGGCTCATTTTAATGTATTGAGTGCATTTTCAACAGAGACCGACACTCTTATATGGCTCATTTTTCCTTTCATTAGGTGCATTTTTTAGCAGACACCGACACCTTCTAGATTGAGTTCACCATGAGGAGGGATTTCATACTCATGGTGAATCTAGTCAGTGACCTACGAGAGGCAACATCCTCTGAGGATGACCTCCAGAGGCAACAAACCTAGAAGTGGCTGACCTTGAGGGACCAATGATGACACCGAGGCACTTAGACGGCTGACCCAGTGGCAACAGACCCGTGGAAGTGGCTGACCCTGAGGCAACAGACTGAGATGTATACACAGTGAATCTAGCATTATTCACAGTTGGAGAGCCAAGCGCAAAGAGCACGAGCCTAGACCAAATAAGAGAGGATGATAGGTTGTTTTAGAGAAGTCAACATTAAGGGGGAATGTTAGAGTTAATGTAATGTGCACTATGCCTTCCTTGACACTTGTCAGTTTCATTTGACAAGTGTCATGCATTTCATATAGGCTTATGCCTATATATTGTAACTCATTTCATGAATAAAATATCCCCTTCAGTTTTCAGTCCTAACAGTAGACAAGGAGACTATAGGATGTTTCTTCGAAGCCCATGAAACTACTCCTGACCCAAGATGAAATACATAGTCTGATGTGCTTTTTCTATCTTCTATACTACCTGCCCAATCACTATATGTATATCCAATCAATTTAAATTCATTTGTCTTGGTGTACATAATACTATATTCTTTTGTTCCATTAACATATCGTAAAATTATTTTTATTGCTTGCAAATGCGTTGCCTTGGGAGTCTCAATGAACCTTAAAATTAAACTAGCTACATACATTATATCTGGCCTTGTGGTTGTCAAATACATCAAGCTCCCTACAATGCTCTTGTACAATGTTGAAATTACATTTTTAGTCCAATCTTCTTTTCTTAGTATTAAACCAATTTCTATAGGAATGGGGGTAGGTTTACAATTTTCTATTTTAAATCTCTTAAATATATTTGTTGCATATTTTGATTGACATATAAAAATACCATGATCCATTTTCTACACTTTATCCCAAGAAAATATCTCAACAATCCTAAACCTGACATCTCAAACTCTTTCTTCATTGCATTTTTAAACTCAACAACAATATATTCATCATTGTCCATAAAAATTAAGTCATTTACATACAACACAACAATCAGAAGCTTACCTTAACTTGAATTAAAAAAAAAAGAGTGGGCTCACCATCACTTTTGCAAAATCTATTGCTCATAAAATAAGAATCTATTCTGCTGTACCATACCCATGGTGCTTGCTTCAGTTCATAAAGTGCCTTTTTCAGTTTATATACTTTGTTTTCTTCTCTTTAAATATCATAACCAGGTGGTTGCTGCACATACAATGCTTCCTTCAACACACCATTTAAAAAAGTTAATTTCACGTCCATTTGATGACATTCCATCCATACTAGGTTGCAAATGCAAGGACTATTCTCATTGTTTCTATTCTTACTACTTGAGCAAATGTATCTTCGTAATCAATTCCATATTGTTGCTTATATACCTTCACAACTAGTCTTGCTTTGTACCGCTCAAATTTTCCTTCTGCATTGCATTTTGTTTTATATACCCACTTCACTCCAATTACATATTTTCCTTGGAAGATTCACCAACTCCCATGTTCCATTCTTTTATATTGCATCTATCTCTTCATTCATTGCAACTATCCATTTTTCTTCTTTAACTGCATCTTCAAAATGTATTGGATCACTTGCAAGTGAAGATAAGGCAAATAAAGTATTTTGACCTACATTGTTCTCATTTTCTTCTTGTTGATAAACATCATTTAAACTTCTATATTTTTGCCTCCTGAAAGTTGCTAATGTTGGGTTAGATGTATCACTAGAGGTTGGACTATTTGATGGGTCTGCTAATGGGGTTTGTTGTGCACTTACTGGAGTGCTTGATTGTATTCGTGGGGCTGATTTTATGTTTGCTGATGGTGTTAGTTGTGGACCACTTTGTTGTGCATGCATTGGTGTGGATGGAGTCACAACTGTGGATCTATTAATTGACACTATATCCTTTATATATTTATGTGTACTTGTTGCAAAAACATTGATTGTTTTCTCCAAACTTCCATCCAATGTTTTTTCTTCAATGAACTATACATCTATGCTGATTACTAGTTTCTTTGTCACTGGATTGTATAGTTTGTATGCTTTTGAGTGTTCACTATATCCTATAAATATGTATTTTTCTCCTTTGCTATCCAATTTATTTCTTAACTCATCTGGCACATGTGCATAAGCCACACAACCAAATATTTTCATGTGAGAAACACTATGTTTTCTTCCACTCCATACCTCTTCAAGAACTATATCTCTCACACTCTTGGTTGGACACCTATTTATGATATAAAATGCACTTTCTATTACTTCTGCCCAATATTCATTTGGCATATATTTTACCTTCAACATGCTTCTTGCCATTTCTATAATTGTCTCATTTTTCCTTTCAGCTACACCATTTTGTTGAGGTGTATACCTTGCTGTAAATTGTTTGTGAATTCCATTATATTTGTAGTAATTTAAGAACTCCTTTGAAACATACTCACCACCTCTATTCGTCCTCAACACCTTGATGTAATATCCACTTTGCTTCTTCACTAAAGTCTTGAATTTTTTAAAGTAATCAAATACTTCATATTTATGCCTCAAAAAACAAACTCTCGTCTTTCTTGTATAATTATCTATGAAAGTTAAGAAATAATGCATTCCATTGATTGATGTTGTTTGTATTTTTCCACACAAATCTGAGTGTATAATCTCTACAGGTGCTTGGGCTCTTAGTGTCTTTCCTGATTGAAATGAATCTCTGTGTTGTTTTCCTAGAATGCATCCTTCACATTATTTTTTCTGATCTTTCTATGGGTGGTAAACCTTTCACCGTTCTCTTTCTATACAGTAAACTTAAACCTCCAAAGCTTAAATGCCCAAGTCTTAAGTGCCATAACCAGTTTTCATTTTTTATTTCAGCTTGAAACATAGTTTGACTGACTGGTGCAACTATTCCTTCCATTTGTGGATTCAAATTATGTCTTATCTTCAAGAGAAACATTCTATTGCTGGTCATTTGAACTCTTGAAATAATTTGCTTACTAGGATATTTATCCAAAATTACACATTCATTGTTGTCAAAATAAATTTTGTACCCTTTTTCAAGAAGCTGACTAAGGCTAATCAAATTGTGTTTTAGACCAAAAACAAAATACACATCTAATATATATTTTTTATCCCCCTTGTTAGTTAAAATATTTATGTTTTATTTTTCCAAGACTAAAACTTTATTATCATTCCCCAAAGTAACATCAAACTTCACATTTTCATCTAAGTTTGTAAACAAATCCTTGTTTCCTGACATGATTACTACATCCAGAGTCTAAATACCATACATATTTTTGATATTCCTCTAGTACATTACATACTAACAACATACTACACTGACCTTCATATTCTCTTGTAAAATTGACATTTTTTTTCTTTTTTAAGATCATATTGCTTCTTTCTACATTCATTTGCATAATGACCAAATTTTCTGCAATAATAGCATTGAGCTTGAGATTTATTATACCTTTCACCTTGAGATTGATTTTGTCTCCAGTTCTGGCTTAGGTTTTGGCTTATATTTTGGCTACTTCCCCTTCCACTCAAATTTTATGGACTGCCTCTACCTCCTCTATACGAATTTCTTCCTCTTCCTCTGTAATTTTGCCTTCCTCTGCCTCTGCCTTGGCCAATATTAACTTATGTTTCAAAGGTATTCTCCAATGAGGTGTCTCCTGATCTACTCAACCTATGCTCATGTGATATAAGAGATTCTTGGAGCTCATCCACTGAATACTGAGCTATATTCTTAGTTTCTTCTATGGCATCTACAAGAGAATCAAAAAAAATTTCGTAGGCTCCTCAATATCTTTTCCACTATTCTTCTATCCTGAATATTATCTCCATGTGATATCATATAATTTACTAGCCCAATAACTTGGGTGAAAAATGAATCTACTAATTCTGATTCCTTCATTTGCAATGTCTCAAAATCCCTCAGCATTTGTAGTTTTGTTGCCTTTATTTTCTCCATTCCTTGATAAGTTTTTTGTAAGATGTCCCAAGATTTCTTAGACTTTGTTGCTCCTTAAATCCTTGGGAAGATGCTCTGATCTACTCCTTGAAATATGTAGAAAATAACTTTTAAATTCTTCTTCCGGTTATCTTTCAATGTGTCTTTCTCAGCTCTTGTGAGTGCATTGAATGTTGTTGCATCTGTTGGTTTTGGAAATCCATTCTCAACAACTTCTCATATATCTTGTGAATAAAATAGGGCTTCCATTGTAATAGACCAATACTCATAGTTCTTACAGTTAAACTGAGGAATCTTCTGATTCAACAAGCTTGTGCTTGGACCCATTTGTGTTGCCATTGTGGCTTTCAACCTTCTACAAAACCCTACGCTCTGATACCACTATTGGATCTAAGAGGTAGAGCAGAATACAGAGAACAATTACAACAATTAAAACAATAAAATGACTCCAGCAGAATAGATATATTTTGCATTAAATTCAGAACTTCAAATTTTACACAGAGCTTCAACTTAATTTTTTTCTCTAGCTTCTTGTCTTTTGTTGGCTACCTACATGTCATCATGAGATACAAAGACTAAAAAAATCAAAGTATTTATAGTAAGATTTCTTTCCTCACATTGAGGCCAAAAAAACTATGAAAAAGCCTTAAGTTCCTATAAGAGTGGATTGGGTCGATCCCAAAATGATTTCATCCTTCCAAAGATTTACGTAGAAAAAAAACATTCTAAAAATAAACCCTAGACTATCACCTTACATTTACTTTTTTTTTTTTTACATTATAAGATATACATCTAATTTTAATACTTATATACGCCAAAAAAAATTGCTCTATTATGCAAAATGAAACAATGTAGTTGATATTACTCTTTCCAACAAAATTAGGTTACTATATAAAATTTGTATGTAGGTAGTAATAACTTCTTTTATGTATTTGTTTGTATGTTTCTTATTGTATTTGTTTAAATGATCTGAATAATGATAATATATTTTATTTTCTATAAAATATTTTATAATTATTATTGTATAACATTTTAACATTTGTTTAAATTCATTTAAATGAAGATAATATATTTAATTGTTATTCTATTATTTTATATTAAACTTCTAGATGTAATTTGATTGATGTATTGTATATGTTTATGTGTATATTATATGTTTTTTCGTTAATAAGGTAAAAGTTTATTTAGTGTATTAAAATTTTATGTTTGGATTAATTTGATTGATATTATAACTTTCAACTTCTATATATTTTAATGTTTCAACTTCTATAGCTTTTAATGTTTTATTTCATATTTACGGATATAAAATTTGATTATGTGTTTTAATATTTGTCTTGTTGTGTATTTTGTTTTATGTGTTACATAAATATTTTTTGAAACAAAAAAAAATTAAAATTTATAAATTTATTTGTAATTATATTTGCTTGTGTTTTTGGTTCTCCGATATGAAGATGTCGAAGACACGATCATTTGGGTTGGTGATAATGAGGGAGGTTACACTATCAAAGCGGCATATAATTTGCTTTATCGTGATGCTCCATGCTTGTTTTTTGTCAGGAGAATGTGGCCAAAAGGACTAACCCTTAAAGTCCACATTTTTTTGATTAGCCAGCTTTAATAAGATTCTTTCAATTAATAATTTGTGTAAGAGAGGTATGCAAATTGTAAATAGATGTTACTTGTGTGAAGCTGATTGGGAGTCATCTACACATTTGTTTCTCTTATATCCCTTCTTTCGTGATGTTTTTGTCTACATTATAGATAAGTTGGGGGTGTAGTGGGTGTTGCCTAATTCCTAGGAAAATTTTATTTTGCAATGGACCTCCCCCTTTAATGCCTCGCGTATCAAGTTCCTGTGGATCTTCCTCTTGCTAAATATTTTTGGGGCATTTGGTAAAAATGAAATTCTAGGGCTTTTAAAAACTATAAAAGAGATGCTCTTAGAATAGGTCTCAAAATATTGTGGAGTTCAATTGAGAATGTTACCAATACGTTTCCTGATCTGGAGAGAAATTACCTGAAAAGTTCTCCTGCTCAAGTTCTATTGAAAGCGAATCTAGGCTTCTCAAGGTTTGACCTTGGGCTTCCTATTAGAATTTCCCAAGAGTAGAACTGCAAAGCATTACAAGATTTGAAGAGAAAAATAGAACTGATTGATTTATTCCATGGATCAACTTTGTATAAATAGCAAAGTTGATCATTGAGAGCCGTTGGATTACAACAACTCATCAAATATGATCTAGACTATACTAAGTTCACCTGACTCATGGAGGAGTGGAAACTCAAGTATGTCTATCCTAGTAGAACTTAAGAGAATAATTACTTATTCTAACACCCCCCTTAAGTGATACTAGGGGTGTATGATACAAATGAGTCCCGAAAATAGGGCCTGATGAGGTACTCATGTACAATGATCTTATTTGATGGGATGGTAAAAACCACATGGGAAAAAACCATCTATCAAAAAAGGAAGAGGCATGTCTTTGGTTTGCGAAGATTGTCCTCATTGACAAAAAAAAGGGATGAGTCCCGACAACTGGGCCTGATGAGGTACTCATTTACAATATATAGATGGTGAAAAAACCTCTTGGGAAAAAACCATCTATCAAAAAATATAGATAGAGGCATGTCTTCGGATGGTGAAGATTGTCCTCAAAAAAGAATGAGTCCCGACAACTTGGCCTGATGAGGTACTCATGTACAATTTATATTTTTTAGGAGAGATGATAAAAAAACCACATGGGAAAAAACCATCCTCCAAAGAATACAACAATAAGAAGAGAGTAGAGGTGAAAGACCTCTATTGTTCTAATGCAACTGCTTTACCCCAAGTTTCTCTCGCAACTGAATGTAACGCGGAGAAGGAAATGACTTGGTGAAGATGTCTGCAATTTGATTTTCAGTGGGAATATAGTCCAAGTATATTTCCCCTCTCTGAATATGTTGTCGAATGAAGTGCATGTGAATCTCAATGTGCTTGGTGCGTTGATGCTCAACTAGATTGCATGCAATATGAATTGTGCTCTGATTGTCACACCAAAGAGTAATAGGTTTGTCATGGGAAAAACCAAATTCTCTTAGTATCTGATGAAGCCAAAGAGCTTCCTGACTTGCCAAAACTGCTGCCCTGTATTCTGCCTCTGTAGATGATAAGGCCACTTCCTGTTGTTTTTTTGCATAACCAAGCAATTGGTGAAGAACCAAGACAAAAGACATAGCCAGAAGTTGAACATTTGTCTTCTACTAAACCTGCCCAATTAGAATCTATGTAACCAATGATATCCATGGATTTTCCCTCATATAAGAGCCCAAAGTGAGGAGTTCCTTGCAAGTAGTGGAGGATTCTTTTTGTTGCTTTCCAATGACTGAAATGAGGTTGATGTGAGAATCTGGATATCAAGCCAACAACATATGAGATATCTGGGCGAGTATGAGTAAGGTATAATAGACTCCCTACAAGCTGATGGTATAGAGTTGCATCACATAGAGAGGATGTGCAAGAAGTACTTAGAGTGACTCCAGACTGAAAAGGTGTAGGAGAAGGTTTGCAATCTGTCATCTTAAACCTTTGAAGAAGGTCTAGAGTGTATTTTTGTTGACACAATGAAATTCCTGCATCTGTTTGATTTATTTGAATCCCAAGGAAGTAATGAGCTAAACCCAGATCAACCATTTCAAATTTTTTAGAGAGGGAGTCCTTGATAGTCTGAATGTGAGTGATGTCACTACCAATGAGTAGTAGATCATCAACATAGAGAACAAGTATGGTGATTTTTCTTCATCTCTCCAAATGTAGACTGTGGCATCAAACTCACAATGAGAAAAACCTGAGGAAAGAAGGAAGGAGTCCATTTTTTCATACCAAGCTCTAGGAGCTTGTTTGAGGCCATAGAGAGACTTCCTTAGCCTACAAACAAGGGAGGAGTCTTGAGTGAAACCAATAGGTTGTTCCATGAATATATCTTCCTTTAAGTCCCCATGTAAGAAAGCACTTTTTACATCCATTTGAAAGACATGCCACTTTTGGGAAGCAGCTAGAGCAAGAACCAGTCTAACAGAATCCATTTTGGCAATTGGTGCAAAGGTTTCAGAATAATCAATCCCTTCAATTTGAGAGAAACCTTTGGCTACCAGGTGAGCTTTGTGTTTGTCAATTTCTCCATTAGGTCCATATTTCGTTCTGTAAATCCATTTACAATGAACTAATTTCCTTCCTTTAGGTAGGGGAACTAAATCCCAAGTTTTGTTTTTGATTAAGGAAGAGAATTCATTCTCCATGGCATCATCCCACTCTTTAATACTAGTTGCTTCTTTGAAGGATTGAGGATCTATGGAAATGGATTGACAGACAAGACCAGAGCCTACGGAGTTGCCTAATCTGGATGATGGAATATTTTGGATGTATGGAGTAGCTTCTTTAACAATGGTGCGGGCCCATTTTGGCATAGTGGAAGGAGTAGTAGGAGTGGTAGGACTTTGAGTTGGAGTTATAGGTTCCTCATATTGATCATTAATCTCTAAATTAATCTCTAAAGTTGGTTCTTCATTATATTGAGGCTCTAACATTGGAGAAGGCTCAAGAGAATCAATGGAGGAAGAGGATGGTTGAGGATATTTATGAGGGAATGTTTCATCAAATTGGACATTCCTATGAAAAAATACCTCATGAGTTGTGGGATCAAGGAGCTTGTATGCTTTCATTTCCTCACAATAACCAACAAAGATGAGATTTTTGCTTTTCTTATCTAGAGCCTTCCTTTTCTTCTTTGGGATATGCGCCCAAGTAGTACACCCAAAAATCTTGAAGAAAGAGACATCAGGTTTTGAGCCAGTCCATGCTTCCTCGGGAGTCAAATGGCCAAGAGCTTTATGAGGTGTGTGGTTTTGAATATAGTTGGCACAATTAATTGCTTCTGCCCAAAATACTTTTGGAAGATCTCTTGAGTGGAGCATACAGTTTACCATTTCCTTTAAAGTTCAGTTTTTCCTCTCTGCAATGCCATTTTGTTATGGATTATGGGAGACAGAATGTTGATGAATTATGCCATGACCTGACAAAAAATTGGAGAACTCATTACTACGAGTATTCCCCCCATTATCTATACGAATTTGCTTGATTTTGCAAGAGGCCTAATTTTCAACTAAGGCTTTGAAGATTTTGAAGTGGGATAGAACATCACTTTTGTATTTTAGGAAGTAGACCCAAGTTCTTCTGGAAAAATCATCAATGAAGGTTAAAGCATATTTTTCTCCTTTGAAAGAAGGTTCTGGGAAGACCATCAAGTCACTATGGATTAACTCTAGAGGGGATGAGGCCTTTAGAGAACTACTTGGGTGGAAATGATCTTGATGTTGCTTTCCAAGAGCACAACTAGGACATACTCCATAAATAGAAGAGATTTGTGGTAATCCTATTACCATTTCATGGGTGTTCAATTCCTTTAGGTAGTTATAACTGAGATGTCCAAACCTTTCATGCCAAATTTTGCTTTCAAAATCTCCATGAGCAACAAAATAGGAGGCCCCTTCTGAATTTTTGAATCCTTTGAAGTGAAATAGGTGAGTATTGTGATCAATATCTCCTTTTGCTATGAGAGAGTGAGGGTCTTGAAAGTCTCTTATCTCAACTCCTGTTGGGGAGAAGAGAACTATTTTGCCATTTCCAAAAGTACAAATATGATAGACGGAGAGGAGATTTGTTGCAATGTTTGGTACATAGAGAACATTATTGATATAACCACCATCAATGGATATGTCACCTTTTCCTTTGACTGGGATAAAGGATGAGTCACCAACTTCTATGCTACATGTTGAACTTGAGGAGATTGAAGTGAATGACTCATCTGAGGAAGTCATGTGATGAGTTGCTCCTGAATCTAGAACCCAGTATTTTGATGAAGTTTTTATAGTCTTGCCTTGAAC
Source organism: Wollemia nobilis (assembly GCA_028583015.1). NCBI lineage: Eukaryota > Viridiplantae > Streptophyta > Pinopsida > Araucariales > Araucariaceae > Wollemia > Wollemia nobilis. Next base: position 117,324 of record JAQPPZ010001731.1, read on the forward strand.
ATTTAAGGATTTTCCTATCTACTTCTTAGTGTCTACCTTTTGATCCTTCATTGCTGCCTCTAGTTTTTGAAGTCTTTTCCAACATTTGTTCATAGAATGGCCATTCTTTTTGCAGTGAGTACAAGTTATGGGACTCTTTTATTTCTTTTTGAATTTTTCTTTAGTATAGGTGGATGCTACTAAGGCTTTTGAGGAAGAGGAAGAGATCTCATACTTTGCAAGTTTTGTTTCTTCTCTAGTTAGCCTATCACAAAATTCTTCTAAGGAGGGCATTTTAAAGCTTGCACCAAGAGCATCTTTTGTAGATAGAAAGGTGGTTGCAAAAATTTGAAATACACCATTTAATTTAGAAATAATTAGATATATGCATTCTTCTTCTATTTTATTCTTCCCACTACCTTTGTATTGAGTGAGGACTTCTTTAAATTTGGTGAGAAAGTCAACAATATTGTTGAAGTCTTCAGGAGATAATGTTGTTAATTCTGCCTCTAGTTGCATTGATCTTATTTGATCTACTTTCCCAAACAAGTTATTTAGTTTCTCCCAACTTTCATATGGAATTTTACAATATGTAATGTGAAACCATAAGCTTTCATTTACATTAGTGCTTATAATACCCATTGTTTCATACATCTTGCCTTTATGAACAAATATTTCATATTCTTTCTCAAATTCAGGTTGCTTCTCTTCTAGCAAGTGAGTGAGCCCTTTTTGAGAAATGAGATTTAATATTTTTGGTTTCCATGTATGATAGTTATGAGGGGTGAGAGGATCAATTATATTCATTGTATTCATTTTGCCAAAGAAATTTGAAGTGAACCAATAATTCCCCCTTTGACTTCAAGTATATTTAGTTTAGAGAATACAATGGAGATTAAAGAAGGAAACAAAATCCTGAGATGAATACCAATTTCCTCAATATACCCGCCCTGACGAGAGGGAAACTATAAGTAAATGAGGAGGTTTGATACTTCGAAATAGGCTTATGTAGGAAAAAAAATGGCCAGGCCTTTATACTTATCTTCTCAATTACCCGCCCTTACGAGAGGGAAACTATAAGTAATGAGAGAAAGGTACGTGGAACATAGGCTTTTGGTTTTAAGATAATCAACTAGACCGATATATTGTATTTCTCAATAACCCACCCTTACGTGAGGGAAACTATAAGTTTTTGAGAAGTGCAATACTTGGAATTTGTTGAATTGGAAGTGCTTTTAATGAATAATTTAAAAACATATAAATTATGAATTTTACTTCTTGTTCCTTTGAAAGAAAAATATGAAATGAAATGAAAGTGGATGACTAAGAGGCTAAATAAATTAAAAAACCACAATATTAGTTTCTCATTTAATATTTCCTTTAGTTGATAAAAGTAGAACTTATTCTAAAAAAAGATTAGAGCAAAGGCAATGATCATAAAAAAAGGAAAGAGGCAATGACCAACAATAATAACAAACCCCCCTTGAATCCTTTTGAATAGGTGCAAGAATATGGCACCCTCTAAAGAAATCCCCCCAAAATATATATATATTTTTATTTATGAGGTTACAATCTAAAAGTCATTTTTTCTTTGTAATGGCCAAAAAAAGGACACTAAAGAAAAAAAATGGATAGGAGACTTAGAGAGGATGATACAATTTATAAGAAGGGTCAAATATTTATAAAGGACTGCTTTTTTTATATTATAAAAACCAGTTTGAAACTAAAGATCTGATTTTAATTAAAGATCAACCCTTTAATGGATTAAAGGCTCGATAGAGCACTTCGATGCCTTTGACAGAGCCCACGAAAAAAAAGAATGAACCCTGAGAAGACGTCTACATTCAGCAAGATAGAGGTCTTCGAAATAAGCATGATAACCAATGCTTCATGCTCTCTCGCAAAAGACGGACTCCAAAAGATGTGAACAAAATTTTGCTTTCATGTTGAATCGGTCATTGTACTTCAGAGGAAGCTCAAAAAATGTCAAATAAACCTACGAATATCACTGCACTTCTGATAAGATAATCTAAAGCTAAAATATTTTTAAAAAATTACCTTTGATTCTCTGAATGGGATGCGGAAGACGTCAGAAAGGCGACGGATTTTGAAAGACGTTAGAGAAGAAAATTAGGGTAAAGGAGCTCGTCTCGAGTTGATGCTTTGTCAACTGATGTAGGGAAGACGCAGAGAAGGCTAAGATCATTAAATTTTCGTTGCATCAGATAAGGTAAGCACCACACAACAAAACAAAGCCAAATATACTCATAAAATAATATTAAAGCTACGATGGCAGAGCATATGCAAAGATAAACATCAGAGATGGAATATATGAAGTGAATATGCTCGCTTGAACCTGCAGAGAACGGATAAATAGGCATAGCTTTGATAAAGGTGAAGAAGGAAGATCGAAATCGATCTAGTTTCTCCGAGTTGAAAGCTTCAAGATCCGTTCAAAATTCTTGTTGAGGGAAGACAAGAAGAAATCTCAATACGCCAAGGAAAGGACGTTGGCAAATATGGAGACAATATGCCACGTCTAAAATTATATATAATGCACTATGGTCTTAATATTAATGACCAAACGTCTCTTGAAATGAGACGCAAAATATATGATTTTTTTAAATACTTTTTAGATCTCACCAACATACACTTTGGATTTTAATTTAAATACAAAGATATCATGAGAAAAAAATATGCCACAAAACTCTATGTTCTCCATGAAAGAAAAGGAACGCCCATGAAGATATCACAGCGATAGCGAAGGGGATCCAAGGCTAAGAGTGATGTCAAGAGAGGTGGATCTGCATTTCTTGAACTGAGATCTACAGAGAACAAGAAAAAAATGGCAGGAACAAAGGAAAAATAATGATATGCCTATATTGCGATTGCAATTAGGCAAAAATAATTGAAATACTTGTTCCTATAGTGAAGTCAATATCAATATCTTTTGAAAAATAAGGAGAATCTCTTTTATGGTAAAACAAACTTGTAAAACAATATTAGATAGAACCATAAACATTTTTTTTTTAAAAAATTTTTTGTAGATAAAATATGAGCAATCTACAATAGATATGAAAAAAAAAACTCCTTTAAAAAAAATATAAAAGATAAGAACCAGTTCATGAACTGGCTTCAAGAGAGAATGCCTAGAAGAATATATCCTGCTTTGGTACCATGTTAGAATTTCCCAAGAGTAGAACTAAAGAACATTACAAGATTTGAAGAGACAAATAGAACTCATTGATTTATTCCATGGATCAACTTTGTATAAATAACAAAGTTGATCATTGAGAGTCGTTGGATTACAACAACTCATCAAATCTGATCTAGACTATACCGAGAGTTCACTTGACTCATGGAGGAGTGGAAACTCAAGTATGTCTATCCTAGTAGAACTTAAGAGAATAATTACTTATTCTAACATTTCCTGTGTTGAATCTAAAGAATAATGTGAGATGGTCATCCCCCCATTGGCTGGCTCAAATTAAACTTTGATGGGGCATCAAAAGGTAATATCGAGATCACTAGGTGTGTGGCATCATTAGGAACAATATGGATAAATTTATTGTGACATATTGTGAGTATTTATCATCCCAAACTTCCCACTTCATGGAGGCTTGAGCCGCTTTACAAGGTATTAAACTCCTAGCTGATTTGGGATATCTAAATTTTGAGATTGAAGGGGACTCGAATAATGTGATTAATATTCTTAATTCCACTATTGATCTGAGCTTGAATATCATAAATATGATGTGGAAGTTGAGAAGGTGCCTCCAAATTTTAAATCAATTCAATGTGGCACATATTCTAAGGGAGGGGAATTCGCTTGTTGATTGTTTGGCCAATATTAGAACCAACCTTCTTGGATTTAGAGTGTGGAGAAATAACTTCCTGGTGGATCTCCTAAATATTATTAAAGCATAACTCTCTTAAATTCTATCAAGAATTTGATCAATGACATTTCAGTATGTTACATTACTTTTATTTTGAAAGTTCTGGCAATTATGGTAATTTAAATTGTTGGAGCATCGCACCCTGTGAATGCGATGTTCATCTCGTATGTTGGTGGCCTAGCTTCTACTCAAGGATAATAATTCTCCATAGCATCTATTATGGGTAGTTGGTGCCATTCACATCCTTCAATAATTGCTCTTGTTCAAATTTAAACTAGAATAATGGTGTCCATTTTGACTCTATCCTTCGTGGCAATCAGGTTCAAATACTCCTTAGTGGAAATCTAGAGCTATCTAGTCATTGATCTTACCTCTGCTTTGCTTGTTTGGTTTGTGGATCCACCTTCTTGTTTTTTGTGCTGGTAATGTTCCATGTGATATTTTTGTTTATCTTTTGTATCCTTTCTTTTGAGCTAGGGTGGATGTTTTGCACAACTATATTTTATGGTCTATCTCCCATGGGGGAGTTGATGTAAAAGATTGAGAGATTCCTTTAAAAACCTATTTTCGTAATAATACCATATATATATATATATTAATGCCAAAAATATTTCATGTTTCAAAATTTTATATTTATATAAATTGTCTTTAATTATATGTTTTGAACATTTATTTTTGTTGGTACAAAATATTTATTATTTTTTATTAAAATGTGTTTCAAACTAATAAATTGATTTTTATGCCAATTGGGCCATGGTTCAATGGTTGATACATATGGATAATATAGCTCACACCAAGGTCCAAATCTAGGATATACTTTCAATAAAAAATTACTTGATTGTATATTTAATTGTAAGGATTTATGTTTGTGTATTATGTATGTAGGTTTAGTACAATTAATATATAGACTCATGTAGGTTCAATTTTAATCAACATAATTCATTATGATTTTTTATTGTAAAAATAAATTAAATTGTTTGCTAAATGTATTTCGTGAAATTAATTTTTATTTTTGAATATTTGGTACAATTTGGTTGATGCATACTATATGCTTATTTGTTTGTGTATTATATAAAACTTTAAAAAATAATATAAATGATATTTATTTTATGCATTAGTTGGTATATGTTTTCATGTATATTATATATATGTGATTGTTTTTTCTTGTACAATTGTAAATAATATGACTATTACATTAATGTAAATGTTATTTATTGTATTAAAATTTTATGTTTTTGGATTAATTGGGTGATTATTATTTAGTTTTCAACTTATATTTTGATGTTTTAATGAAATATTTAGAAGTTTGTTTCATATAAATAGTTATATTTGATTATTTTGGTTTTGTATTTTATTTTGTGCTACAAAAATCTTCATGTGTTTTTTAATTAATATCTATTTCAAACAAAATTTATCTATAATTATAGTTGTTTGTGTTTTGGTTGTTCAACTGGATTACCATATCATATTTATATATTTATAATATTTAATTACAAATTTTCAATATTTATTTATTTTTTTGGTTACAACCACTATTTTTAGTAACGGGCAAGCGTAGGGTTCAAACCACATGGACTTCTCCGAAAAGCCTATTCATCTTGTTGTTTGACCCGACGTGAGATGAAGACCATCGGTTGCATAGGGTTCATACTGTCGTTGATGATTTAGCATGCACTCAAAGGATTCAGCATGGACAACTACATTTGCTAAAGCTAGAAGTATGTCCCCAAGGTTTGAACCTAGGTCTCTTCTTGGCAAGTACTTGGTCAGTCAAGCCTTAGCCAATCCACCTAGCCCTTGAGGGTTAAAATTTTTATGGTTAGTGTGATAAACCCCTATGACTGACGCATAGGGCTAAGCAATCTCCTCCCAACCATGATTCCTCGTAAGGCTATGAGATACACTTGTTAATAGAGGAATAACACATAACCATTTAGATCCTTGTCGACCTCTTCCAGCACATAGGACATTTCCAACTACATCTTATATCTACATGGTGGACACAGGGAGAATGGAACCTAGGTTGACCTCTACCAACACTCAAGACTTTCACCAACTGCACTACACAAGCAGATACAAGGTTTGTATAACGCAGTTGGTACAACATTTATTTTAGTTCTTTATTTTATTTTATGGTACAAACATATTCATGTATTTTTAATAAAAATGTATTTCAAACTAATAAAATAACTTTGAACTTTGTATATTTATTTGTATATATTTATGTTTATGTATTATTATTTTTTATTGATAAAAGGGGTTTTGAAAGGGCCCCGAAACCTTTTTACAAAAAGAACAAAAAATATTTAAAACAAAAATCTGCATGCGAAATCACTTAGAAAATGGGATCACCCTAGCACATCCATCACCAAAAAAGAGGAATCAGCAGAAGAGAAACAAAAATAGGAGAAATAATAAACAACCATCCACACGAACCTCATTTGAACCTTCCTCGCCCTAAATTTTTTGTCAAATATATGTTTATATATTATGTATGGATGTTCAATGTACCAAAAAAAAGAGGAGTCATGCAGAAGAGAAACAAAAATAGGAGATAATAAACAACCATCGAGACAATCCTTGTTTGAATCTTCCTCGCCCTAGATTTTCATCAAATATATGTTTATGTATTATGTATGGATGTTCAATGTAATTAATATGTAGGTTAAATTGTAATCAATATACTTTATTATGAATTTTTTATATATATTATGAAATTATGTAAATTGTTTTGTTAAATGTATTTCAAAGTGAAATTAAACTTAATTTTTGAATATTTATGTGTTCAAGATTGTGCTTTTTGTTTTCTATTATTGTATATAATAGTTTTAGATACAATTTGTTTGATGCATTCTATATGTGTATGTATTATAGTATGTTCTATTAAAAAAATTAAATACAATGTGTTTGATGCATTATGTGATATGTGCTTGTATGTGTGTGTTTGTGGTTGTTCAATTGTAAGTAATATGACTATTTTTAATTATTTATTTATTATGGTAAATGAAGGGGTTTTGAAAGGGTCCCAAATATTTTACATTTGCAAAGGAGAAAAATCACTTTTAACATCTACATATTACACAATTTGGACTAAAAAAGAGCATACAACATATTTAAATACAATAATTTTTATTTAACTTTATCTTGTGGAGATTCAATATTTTTATATTCCAATCCATTTAGTTCATTACAAGAGCTTTAATCAATTCTCAATTGGCTTTAGATTAAGTCTTCAATTCTAATCCACGTAACCGGTAAGGACACCACTTGCATTATCTGTGATGTGACCCGAGTTCAATCCCCACGGTGGATGTTTATAAGAAGTATCATTAAAAAAAAAAATCTTCAATTCTAATTCCACTTTCCTAAGATCTTGAGAAGAAGCTTTTGGCCTAGTCTTCATTCAATATGACTATTATATTAATGAAAAAGTTGTTTATTGTATTAAAATTTATGTTGGTTTGGATTAATTTTAGTGATAATATAACTTTCAATTTCTATATATTTTAATGTTTAATGAAACTTTAGATGTTTGTTTCATATTTATAGTTATAATATTTGATTACTTTTTTTTAATATTTGTCTTGGTTGTGTATTTTATTTTGTGTTAAAAAATATTCATGTATTTTCTAATTAAAATGTATTTCAATTTAAAAAAATGATTTTGATATTTGTATATTTATTTGTAATTATATTTGTTTGTGTTTTGGTTGTTTAATTGTGTTTTTATATATTTATTTTTTTACATGATATTTTAGATATTTGTTTGAACATTTGTTTTGGTTTTTTATTTTATTTTGTGGATATATACATGTATTTTAATTAAAATGAATTTCAAACTAATAGATTGCTTTTGATATTTGTACATTTATTTGTAAATATTTATGTGTATGTATTGTATATAAAGGTTTATTGTAATTAATATGCAGGTTCAATTGTAATCAATGTAATTTATTATAAAAAAAATTTGTATACATTACCAAATTATGTAAATTGTTTTGCTAAAAGTATTTCAAAGTAAAACTAAATTTGATATTTGAATTTTTGTATGTGTTTAATATTGTGTTCTATTAATTTATATAAACTTTTAGATACAATTTGGTGGTTGATATATGTTATTTATTTGTTTTGCTAAAAGTATTTCAAAGTAAAACTAAATTTGATATTTGAATATTTGTATGCGTTTAATATTGTGTTCTATTAATTTATATAAGCTTTTAGATACAATTTGGTGGTTGATATATGTTATTTATTCGTGGTGTGATTCTATGTATTTCTTTACATGATACTTTCGATGTTTTTTTTATGTATATTTAATTGTGTTTTGAACATTTGTTTTGGTTTTTTATATTATTTTGTTGATATATTCATCTATTTTAAATTAATAGACTGATTTTGATCTTTGTATATTTATTTGTAAATATTTGTGTATGTATTGTGTATATAGGTCTAGTGTAATTTATATGTAGGTTTAGTTGTAACCATAATGATTTATTATGATTTTTTTGTATACATTATGAAATTATGTAAATTGTTTTGCTAAATATATTTCAAAGTGAAATTAAATTTGATATTTGAATATTTATATGTGTTTAAGATTGTGTTCTATTATTTCAGGATTATAAAACTTTAAAATAAAATTTGTTTGATGTATTGTGGGATGTGTTTGTGTGTATTTTTTGTTGTCCAATTGTTCTTAATGTATATATATAAATTTACACGGTGGAATCGATAGCTGCCAGAATCCGGGTAGGCTATTTGGCTTCTATGGCAGCCACAGTATTATGCACTATCCACCCCGAAAGCCGCCATACAGATCTTTGCACAGTCCACCCCTATAACCACCATGACACAATTATTTTAAAACTTCACCCCTCTTACGAGCTTTGGTTGAACCAATTATTCTACACATCAGACCTTATTTTTATTTTTTTAAGTAATACTTCTTATAAACATTCGCCGTGGGAATTGAACCTGGGTCACATCACGATAATGCAAGTGGTGTCCTTTCTAATAGACCACACTCACCTGGATCATATGATTAATATATTAATATAAAAGTTATTTATTATTTTAGAATTTCATGTTTGTTTAGGTTAATTTGAGTGATAAAATAGTTTTATATATTTTATAATATTTAATGAAACTTTAAATTTTATAATTTGTATTTCTTGATACTTTAGATGTTTGTTTGATGTGTATTTAATTATGTGTTTTGAATATTTATTTTGATTTTTAATTTTATTTTGTGGATATATATTCATGTATTTTTAATTAAAATGTATTTCAAAGTAATAAATTGATTTTGATCTTTGTACATATATGTTTATGTAGGTTTAGTATAATTAATTTGTAGGCTCAATTATATGAAATTTATATATGTTTAGTTGAAATCAATATAATTTATTATGAAGATACAAGCTATTGTAATGATAAGGACTGCTTTGACCTCTGTTTGGGAGGTCCAAGGTTCAAACCCCACTCAGTATGAGGGGACCAAGACCTCTTATAAATTGAATTCCTTCAACAAAAATTTACCTCCTCTATATGAGCAAAGATTCTTGATGGTTTTTTCTGATTCTTTTTTAACTAGAAATTTGAACTGTTTGAAACAACTAAATGCTTAATATTTTTATTTCATAAAGTATACTCACATTATTCTAGAGTAATCATAAACAAATTGTTCTAAATATTTGTGTCCTTCAATACTAGTAATATTCATTGGTCTACATAAATCTGTATATATTAATTCTAATGGTTTTTGAGCTCTATTTTGATGAAGTCCAAAAGTTATCCTATGTTGTTTTCCTACTAGATATTCTAGAGAAATTATAGATTCCCAAGAAAGCTTAGGTAAACCTTTAACCATTTGATATTTAGTCATCTTATTCAATGATGATGCACTTATATGTCCTAGTCTTTTATGCCAAAGCTCTTTTGTTTATGATATTCCCACTGATAGAGCTATATTTGTAACTATATCTAGAGTGAACAAACTATCTCTATAGGATCCTAAGGCTATCACTTTTTCTTTCTTGATAATAAGATATTGTTTTTCTTTGACAAATTTAAATTCAACTACTAAATTTTGATCCATAGGCTGAGATACTGAAAGGAGATTAGTAGCTAATCTAGGGCTATATAACACATTATTAATTACTCATTTTCCATTTGTTAGATCAACTAGAACATTTCCTACTCCTTTGACTTCATAAGTCATACTATTTGCTATGACAATTGGTTTCTTGTATTTTTTATGAAAGGTATTAAACCATTATTTGTTTATCTCATATGCCTACTTGCTCAAAGATCAATGTACCAATAATCCATTATGACCTCTAGGTTTAGATAATTCAAAGTTTCTAATTTAATTCCTATGGAGTAGTAATACTTATGTCTTCGTAGTCTTATAAACTAATAATAAATTTTGCAAATTTATGTTTTTCCTAATCCTTTGAAGTTAAAAACCTTTTATCTCCCATATATCTAACTTTGCAAAAACTCAAAAATTTCAATATTCATTTTTTTTTAATAGAACCCAATAAAAACTTCACCTTTATAAAACCCACAAAAACATTGTTTTAAAAACAAATAGACTAGTTAAAAATATTATCAATAAAGACTTATAAAAAACTTTTGAAAACTTTCAAATTGAATTATAGCCCTTATTAATCCAACTTATAGAAACTTTTTATAATTTAAAAAAAAAATTAATACATTTCCACTCCAAAATTAACCTTATTCCTCCTAGCATAAACTTTAGATAAGTTCCAAATATTAAAAATAAACTTAAAAACCCTAATTTCACCAACCTTTTGAAATCAAACTCTGCGTGCACATATTCCTGCTCATTGTTGTTTTGGCTTCTTGTGTATGCTCTTTTAATGCTTCTACCTGAAGGCTCTAGAATCGATTCGCCATGTGTAAGTTTACATGGAGATGTTTCACCCTATTAGATGTTTCAACCTGCTTGATAAGATAACTCAATGCCTCAACCATGATAACATATAAATTTGGTGATAATAAGCAACCTTGTCTTATACCTCTAGAAGAGTTGAAAAAATCATATCATCCTCCATTGACTAAAACTGAGAATGTGGTAGAGTTGATGCAACATTCCACCCATTTTATCCACTACTCACAAAACCCCATTTTATGGAGGACCATTAAGAGAAATCTCTTATTGATTTTGCCATAGATTGTAGCAAAGTCAAGTTTGATCATCATTGTCCTTCTCCTTGATTTAACTATAGAGTGAATTGCTTCCTGTGTAATGATCACTTCATATAAAATTTACCTTAATTTGACCTCGCCCCTTACTCTTTCAATATGATCATAGGTAACTATTTTTGCAATCTACTAGCCATTATTTTTAAAATTACTTTATAAGAAAATTTGCATAGACAAATGGGTCTAAATATTTCAAACTGATGTGCCTTATCTTTTGAGATAAGTTCCAAGAATGTTGAACTTATTGACTCTAAAATATCCCTATTGGTTTTGCTTCTTCCCGCATTGCTAGCAGAACCTTAGCTATAATTTCACTTGCTACTATAACTTTTTTTCCTAAAATCTATTTGGACTTGGAGATTTGCCTAGCTTAAATGAATACACTATCTCTCTTAATTCTTCCATGTTGACTTCCTTCATTAGATGATTATTTATTTCTTGTGTGACTACTTTTGGCATTAATTCAACCACTTCTCTCTGGATTTCTTCTCTATCAATGCTATCATTTTATAATGTTGTTTAAAAAATAATTTATCATAAAATTTCATATTTCATTATCCTCTACCATCTCCTCCCCATTGTCTTTCTTGATATGTGATATGCTACTCTTCACTCTGTAAGCAATCAAGGATTTATAGAAAATTTTAGAATTTGCATCCCCTTTTTGTGCCTAGAGTACTCTTGCTCTTAATCTTAATTGCTCACTCTCCTCCTTCTCAATTCTTTTCCTTTGTGCAATCAACTTATGATATAGATAAATAGACAAACATATAAATTTGACAATGGCAAGCTAAGATTTTCATTCCAAAAATAGCTATAAATAGCCAGATTACATTACCTCTAAAGGATCCTTCTAAAATATATTAGATAGGATTGAATTAATTTATTTGTTAGGCAAACCTATCTGATTTATCAGATATTATATTTTGAGACCTTACTTTTAATAAAATATTATATTAGAAAATAAAAAAAAGTTAGTCTCCAAATTTTATGCAACATTATTTGCTAGCCAACATACAAATTATAACATTGAATATAATATTAAATACTAATACCTATCATTCATTCCCATCATAAAAGCATTGGAATCCAATGTATATTGAAAGCACGAGGATACGAAAGCAAAAAGGAAAGCGAATATGCGAAATGCAAACAAAAACCGAACTTAGCGCTAAATCCTAGGAACTTGAAAGTGCATGAAAAGAGGGAAAAGCATGAGCGAATCGAAATGAAACAAATGTGAATAAAGAAGACAGCCCTTTTTATTGATATGTTTCACAACTCGGTTACAATGCGCATCCTCCCCTTCCAAGGGCTAGGAGCGTTTAAGCATGCGTTCTTGTTACATCCATGGGTGCCTTTCCTTCTTCCGCGTGCCCACATGTAAAATGGGCGGACCAAACATGTCGCCGCCGCTTGGATTGATGAGTCTTGACTCCTCGCTGCTCCTCCGATGTCCAAACCCTACGTTCAAAGGAACAAGAAATGGTCAGTAGCACCTGCGGATGAAACAAAGCATGCAATCCCCAAGCCTACGATAAGTGAATGAGAAAAATGAATTAAACTATGACTAAAATAGGTCCAAATGCTCTAAAAATTTGACAGGGGCATCAAGACACCACCAGGAAGGCTCTGCAAAAAGAACAGTCGAGAAATTCCTCACCGATTTGAATTCGCTCCGGGGCGGGACGAATTCACCTACAACAAAATGCCGAAAAGGTACTGTCCCAAATGTCCTGCCTAGGAAGCTCCAAAAGACCTGCAAACTTGGGGTTAGCTAATTGGGGGCATTTTGGGAAGACCCAGATGGTCAGATTTTCCCAATTTGGCCTCCATCAATGGGAATTTGATGATGCTACCTCGTAGGTTAGTAGAAGCGAGCAAAGCTAGAAATATGATCAAAATTGTTCAAAACGAGACGAAATTCAAATGACAACCTATCTAAGCATCATAGAATTGAATGCAAAAATGAAAGAAAGCAAATCTACCATGGAATTCCCATCGCTCCGAAAGGGGGCGATTAGGATTGTGGCAGTGTGGGAGGGGGCGCCCATGGGGCAGGCCGCCTGTCGTTTGAGGCCTGATTTCGGCACCAATCCACTTGGGATGGGTCCAAAACCTCTTGTGTGGTATTGTCGAAAAATTTGGTGGGATATTGTGGCCAAATGTCAGGTTTTGGGATCAATATTCGTCCTCCCAATAGTCACCCAATGACCTCCCCTCTAAAGGAGATCAAGGATGTGAAAGGCGCAAATCCAAAAGGTGTGAGGTGTGTAAATAAAATGACAGACACTTCGTTGCTCTAAAATGCTCCTTCTCTCTTTATATTTTGGGGTGAGGAAACTCACCAATTTATAGACCTGGAGGTCTCTTGAAATGGGCATGCAGAGGCGCCACTTGGCAATCATGCCTTCCCGAGGGGGAAGGAGATTCCTCCCTGAATAGGGACTTCATGACTGACCTTGTAAATGCCTCTAACGCTCGAAAACGCTCACCCATACTCCCATGCGATGAAGGAAGCATTGAGTGGCGGATCTGAGCTGCCATTTGTCAAGATTTGACTTTTTTCCCGTCAAACCTGCAATTCGCCCCACCCCGGAGCGAATCCAGAATTCGTCCCTGGGTGGGGCGAATCCCAGTTTGAATTCGTCCCAGGGTGGAACGGATATTGAGCAAAGTGCCTGAAGGTGCCAAATTGATCTTTGACCTTCCAAAACTGCTGTGAGAGTGGTTAGGACCACTGTTTAACCTCTGGGGGCTGCCCTTGGGGCTGTGTGTGTCAAAGCGATCAGTGTTTGCAGTCACATAATCGGATTGGTGTTGTTTTGGTGTCTATAGATGCCCCTTTTTGGGATGCGCTGTGCATGGCGCAGCGTCGAGCAAAAATAGATAACCAAAGCACTAATGATTAGGGTTTCTCAGTAACCTAACCAAATTTTGATGCCCCAAGTATGGAAAGGGCATGCATTCTTGAATCCTTGCTTCTGATGAGCGAAGGAACTCAATTCAAGTGTTAACCTTTTTCGGTGAGGTGTTACTTGATCTTGGACATTGATCGGTCATGAATAGGCAAAGGGCGCAACCTTTTGTCCGTGAGAACCTTGAGTTCATGATTCACGAAATGCCAAGTGATTTGATCAGGTTGTGATTATTGCTTGTTTACTGCCCCAAGCAGGAGCGTAATTGTCTTTGTCAATGATTCTTTGAATGCATGTCATTTTCCTTAATTGGGTGTGTATTTGTTGATTGGTGACTAAGTGTGACTACCCCCTCAAGCGACGAATCGATGAGGGAATGACCTTCATGAGAAAAGTGACGAGTCGCTTGACCCAAGATGACTTGTGCAAGGGTGCCTTTAGATGTTTTAGTGTTGAACGTGTGTGCAGTTTTTCGACATTTAGACCTATTTTTGGTGGGTGTTAACCCTTTTGGTGACGCTTTTTGGAGCTGAAATTGGCAGAAATCCATCCTCCCGTGGAGCGGTCCGGCTATGGTAGCCTTCTTAGGGAGTAGGATAGTGACAATTTGTAACCCCAACGTCTATTTTGGATGCCAAGAATGTCAGGCGGAAGCGCCTTCGTTCGGCAATTTTATTACTATTTTTGGGTGGGTTTTGACCCTTTTGTAACGTTTGGGGATGAAATTCTCAAAAATCCTCTTCCCGTGGAGTCCTTATCGTAGCCTTCTTAGAGGATAGTGAGGATTTGTGACCCATTTTCGCAATCTGAAAGTTTATTATTTTTGGTGCATTTTTGATGATATATACAGATGACTTTATTTTGTTTATGCGAGTGATGATTTGATTTTATGCATGATGAGTGATGAGTATGGATGTATGCATGTTAATTTATTTTGATGGATGCATATGTTATGATGAATGCAAATGTTTTTAAATTTTAGGATATGCAAATGGAATGGATGAATTGAATTTGTGTTGTTTGGCGAGAGCACCATAGACTATTTAGGAATTTTTGGGGTTGTTTTTTGGTGATTGTTGATGGCAATGCGAGGATGAAAGATAGCGCAGTTGGTTTAGAAATGTAGCTAAGGTTTTCTGAGACTCAGACGGTTTTAACTCACTAGCCATGACTGTACTTTATCTTACAAGACTTTTGGACAAGGTATGAATCGGACTTGTCTTTGACCAAGTTATTTCACATCCCTGTGTGTGCAATTGAGTTCATTTATGTGGTATTTGTCAGGATACCGCCAGTGCCAGATAGGTTGTCAACCAAACCTATACTGAGGATCACCTAATTAGCTCCACTAACTCCTTTGTTGTATTTAGTCAGATTAATCTGCGGTGCTATCTAGGATACCATAAGCTAGCTCATCCACATGCAAACATTGATCTGTACATGAGTTAATGTGATAGATATATCATCATGCGGGAGGTTTACCACCAATGACCGATAGGCTATCCACCAAACCGGTATTGAGGTTTGCCTCATGACCTGTCGGAATGTTGAGAGTTCCAGGGATTCAAGTTCGACTCCCTTCTTTTCTTCAATTGTATTGGGATACTTGCTCTTTTGTAGTGATAAAAATCATTGTTTATTTTTATATATTTTTCTTTTGAGCAAGGGATTTGAATTTCGAGTGATGAGAATCACTATTGTATGTGCCTTTTGATGTATGCACTTTGGTGGTGATGTCAAATTTTTGGAGTTTTGACTTTTTGCAAAATTTTATGATGTTTGCAACTTTTTGAGAACTTGGGATTCTTGGGGAATTGGGTAGGGAAGATGCTTGTCCTTTTGCCAACTCTCAGCATTCTTGGGGTCATTCGCATAGGGGGATGAGCAAGATAACCGTTTCGCTTATGGTGACCTGGATTGTTGTGCAGGTTTCATCTTTCATTCACACAACTTGGGAATTTTTATGTGTTTTAATTTGTGTTGGGATGCTACGTAACAAGGTGTGATCCAAGTAGAACTCTACCTTCGTAAAATCTGTCTGACTTGGTACAGTACGTGGCTAGAAAGCTAAATGACGACTGAAGGATGAAAACTCTTGATACATTAGAAGACCACTGACTCTGGTATGGTAAAAAGAAGTGAATGGCGTTTATTTTTGATGGACTGCTTATAGAATGGAGAAATGTGGAACAAGATGGACTAGCGGAGTAATTACAGTCTATGGTGCCTTTGACCTGTATGACCACAAATATGCAATGTATGGATGTGATGCTTAATGCAGCTACATATTTTTGTGTTTTTGATGGATTGATTTTTGTGAATATGAAGATGAGATGCGAGAAGAGCTCTTTATTGTTGTGATGAGTTTGAGCATGCCTGGAAATGAGATGCAAATTTTTGTTATTTTTGATGATTTTACTATTTTTGAATTTTCTTATTTTTGACCAAGCGATTGTGGGAATCCTTGGAGCATTTTGAGATTGACCAAGCGATTGTAGGAATCCTTGGAGCATTTTGGGATTGACCAAGCGATTGTAGGAATCCTTGGAGCATTTTGGGATTGACCAAGCGATTGTAGGAATCCTTGGAGCATTTTGGGATTGACCAAGCGATTGTAGGAATCCTTGGAGCATTTTGTTTGGGATATGGCTCTCTTAGATATGGAATGGTCGCAAATGACTGATGTTCAAGGGTTCTAGTTCCTTGATTCCATCAAGAGAGGCTAGCCGGTATGTCCCGGGTCCTATTTTGCTATCAATTACATATGGACCTAACCAATTTTCCGTGAACTTGTCCCTTAGATGGGACGGCAAACTAGAGTTCTGTTGGTTTTCTTTTAAGACCAAGTCACCAACCCGAAAGTCCCTCAAGTGAACTTTCATGTTGTAAGCTTTCTTAAGTCGCTCTTGATAGATACGTAAATGCTCGAGAGCATTAACGTGTCGTTCGTCAAGCAACGTAAGCTGGTCTAACCGGGCCTGCCGTGCAGTGTCATCATCGATGAACTCTTGCATTGATATGCGTAGGGAAGGAATTTCCAACTCGAGAGGCATGACTGCCTCGGAGCCATACACGAGCAAAAATGGAGTTGCCCCGGTGGGCGTCCGAATGCTAGTGCGATAAGCCCACAGGGCAAGTGGGATTTGGATGTGCCAATCCTTATGACTGTTTGTGACTGTCTTTTTGAGGATGGCAACTAGCATTTTGTTTGACGCCTCTGCTTGCCCATTTGCCTACGGATAATAGGGTGTCAAAAAACTATGCTGAATTTTGTACTTTGTGGTCAAAGCACGCACGTCTTTGTTCTTGAATGACGTCCCATTATCCGAGATTATTTTGGATGGAATACCAAAATGACATATGATGTTATGCAAAATGAACTCCACAATGCGGGGTCCTGTCGTAGAGGTAAGCGGAACTGCTTCCACCCACTTGGTGAAATACTCTGTGGCCGTTATGATAAACGTGTGACGACCTGACGACGCAGGGGAGATCTTTCCGATTAGATCTAAGCCCCACTACGAAAATGGCCAAGCTGACTGGACTGTCTGCAAGGCCTGGGAAGGTACGTGCATCAAATTAGCATGATGTTGACACTTCACGCACTTCCTGACATATGCGCAACAATCTCGCTCTAAAGATGGCCAATAATAGCCCATGCGAAGAATGCGCTTTGCGATGGCCATACCACTGAAGTGGCCACCACATGTACCATCGTGCGCTTGGGCGATCGCCCAAGTGGACTCTTGTTGGTCCAAGCAACGAAGGAGGATTCCTTCATAGCTACGATGGTACAAAATGTCTCCTAACAAGACATACTTAGCCGCTTTCTGCTTGAATGCTCATTTTGTGGCATGCGTCAATCCAAGCGGGAGATTACCTAACTTGAGGTAGTCCCTAATGGGTGAATACCAATCCTGTTGATCGAAAGCCTCGATGGTATGAACAACCAATCCCTCTTGAAGTTCATCCCTAGCAAACGTTGAGCGGGAGAGAACTTGTAAGAATAGTATTGTGTTGCTATTAATGGGAGTAGGGGAGAACAAGGACCCCCAGTTGGCATGTTTCAGACGATCATGGATTCGAGAGAACTTATCCGAGGATGGTTCAATCTAGATCATGTGGATTCTTTGGGGGCAAGGTAGGGGGTGGGGGGCCCCCCCTGAGGGGGTTCTTTTTCTCCCCCCTCTGTGTGGCCCCCGGGTCGTCGGGCCCCCCCCCCCCGGAGGGGTCTGTGTGGGGGGGGGGGGGGAGGGGGGGGGGGGGGGGAGGCGAGGTCTCCCCATGTCTTGCATGGACTCTAGCATGGTCGTTGCTACAACATTCCACACTAGATACTCCCCTAGGCCCGTACTGGCCATTTCAACAATAATTGTTGGCGATTGAGAGGGAGGGAACATAAGCTCTTCCTGAGTCCACTCCATGTTGGGTGGACTAGGAGCCTCAACTTCCATTGTGCTAGGCATCTCTTCGATAGAGATGGTTGATATTATTGGCAGCGCCTCTTCTAGGGGTTGAGCCTCTTCCAGGGTTTGCTTCCCTTTGTCCTTCTATTTAGCCATGATAGGTGGCATTGGTGGTGAAGGACCTGACGATGAAGATGCACCTGGCTAGGGTTTTGATGGATTTATCACCAGTGGTGCTTACGACATCGGACCTTATCTAGATGGATTTAACTAAAAATCCAAGTGCATCGATGGGAGGGTCGATTGCGGCATCAACTACACCGCATTGCAATATTTGAAGGGTTCTAAGTCCGTCGAGACTACATGTACTTCCCCTTCAAATGTATACTTCAAACACTGATGAGCTATCGAAGGGACACACTTCATGTCCCTGATCCATGGCCGCCCTAGCAAGATGTTATAAGCCATCTCGCCTTCCAAAATATGGCACAATGTAGGTATCATATTTTGTCCTACTTGAATGGGTAGGACAATTGTGCCAATTATCGAGCATATCGCATCATTGAATGCTCGCAGTGTATAGGTGGAAGCCGTGATGTGAGAGGCTAGCAACTTTAGATGTTTCAATGCTGTTATGGTAATGATGTTACTGGATGAGCCAGTGTCTATCAACACCCTCTTATACGGGATCCCGTTGACCCATGCGATAACGTGCAGGGGTGGATCTGCCATGTCATCAGACACTGATTTAACTTCATCCTCTCGAAAGGTGATGACTGGCTCCGTGCATCATTTGACATGTCCCATGAAGTTGTTGAAGGAATTCGCTTCGTGGGGCTGCAACTCGATGGCTTTCAAAATCTCCATTAGAGCCTCCCGATGGGGTGTTGATTGTTGTATAAGCTCGTATATGGAGAGCCTAGCCGACGTGGTCCTCAAACTCTACGTGAGTTTGGTTCGAATCGTGGCCGCGGGTCTAGGCGGAGGTAGTTGCATAGGGTGTTGTTGAGGTTGTGACGTCGATGGAACCTCTCTTGTGGCTGCCTCGAGGGCAACTCCTTGGTATCTCTTGTTCCTAGTCACTATGCTTATCATTCCTACATACCCTTGCATGGGGCAATTCTATTGCACCTCATTGACTTGAAGGGGTTTTGCCTGTGCCTCATGGGTAGGCAAGGGGTCCTTGAAAACTCCCATCTATTGGTTGTTTGGCGCTACGGGGTTGTCCACTGCCAATGTCTTATTGTCAATCAGGTCTTGTATCAATCCTTTGAACTTCCAACATGCATTCAGGTCATGTCCCCTTCGCCTGTGGAACCTACAATACAAGTCCTCCCGGTATCCCTTAGGCTTGGGAGCATTAGGATCTATGGTTTGAATCTCTGGAAGGTTGATCAAGTTCGCCGTTGACAAGCGATCAAATAGGGAGTCCCTAGACTCCGTATAAGGTGTGTACTGTCGCCTAGGGTGACGCTGCTGATTTTGCTCCTGCTTCTGATTTTCTCTTTCATAATTATTAGGAGGCATTGCCTAATAGTTAGCCTTTTGAGGCTGTATTTCTTGTGTAGGCTTAGGGACATTTATAGCAACTTGATTAACCGTAGCGGGTTTTTGTTGCGTAGTCCCTATTTTTGTGTTCTTGTTCCATTCTTTCTTCTTAGGTTTGGCAATCTTGCCATCCTGTATCTTGATCTCTTCAATAATTTTGGCTTGCGCCAGAGCTTCCTCTAAGGTGGCATATTGCTGCAGCTGCAATAGCACAGAGATCGATCTCAAACAACTTCGTGAGAACATTTGTGTAAGGTCGGACATAGGAGGGAGGTAGGGTAGCTTGGAAAGTAGAGTCCTCCACCGATTCCCGTAGGCCGCCATGGTCTCTTCCTCATACTTCCTCGAGGCTGGCCAGGTCACTTAGTGATGCCTTCTTCTTGGTGTTGAAGGTGAAGCGTTCGAGGAACGCATCCACTAACTGATCCAAGTTATTGATGTTGTGCTTCGGAAACTGAGTGAACCAATCCGAGGTAGGGCCCATGAATGTGGTTATAAATGTCCTTAGCAACAATGCATCATTGTCCTGAATGCCAAAACATTGGCTCAGGAATCTGGTCACATGCTCTTGGGCATCCTCCTCACCCTTAAAGATTGCCAACTGAGGCAGCTTAAAGTGTTCGGGGTAAGGGGGTGCGAGCACTGACGGATGCACAGGATGACTATGGAGTTGGCGTAACATGGGCTTTTGGGGCCCAGAAGCTTTGGTTTCCATAGACTCCAAATGCTCTAGCAGCGCTTTGTATGCATCGAAAGATTTAATCTCTTCCTCTTTAGTTTGCTCCCGTTGTGGGTTGTGGGAGACTTGAGGCCTATGGGGGGTGGCCGGATAGCAACCCCTCCACCTTGGTAGGGCATTTCGGCCCGCTCTGCTTCTTGTTCATACTCCTCGTAAACTTCCTGAGGAGTCTCTGGGTGAGACCTATGACCCTGGGTGGGTCCCCGCGGAGGGTACCCATCGTTGTTCCAGGGAGTGGCCTCCCTCTCAGGTCTAGGGGGTCTCGGAGGCAAAACTTGATAAGGTCACGGAGACCTATCTCGCACCAAGGGATTATGCCTCTCATATGGTTCTGCTCTTTGGGTGCGAGGGGTTGGAACCCTCTCAGGTAGGTTATGAAGCAGCTCATCTATTTGGCGCTGAATGCGCTCCTTGCTAAGGTGGTATAGATGCTCTAGCTGCTGCTGATCTTGCTCAAGCCGCATGATCTAGGCTTGGTGGGTGGCATGTCTAGCGACTGCCAGGTCAATTTGTTCTACCATCTTGAGCCTAGGAGGCCTGGATGCCTCTCCTATGCATTTACCTCGGTCATGATGATCCGAGATCTCAATGGGTCGCTTCCCTCTATCGAGGTTGGTGGCATTTACCCGAGGCTCTGGCCTCAGTGGGTGACCATGGTACATAGTAGGTGTGGAAGCGCATGGCTCCCACGCTATACATTGCTCTCGAGGAATGTGATGGTCTTCCTCGTACTCCCTTTCATATGTGTGAAAGGGGTGGGCGGAGTTAGCTCGCCCTGCTTGGAGAGCCCTACGCTCTGGGGTTTGTCTATTGGTTCTAACAGTGATGGGGGGCAAAGGAGGGATGCCATAGTCATGTGGCCTCTCCTCATGGACACTATGCCGCTCTAGCACTTCATCGCATGGTGGCCACTCATATCGAGCTTCTAAGGGAGCTTTCTTGTCTATGTTGAGTGCCACGTGTAAGGATTCTTCCTGAAAGGGGCTATGATGAATGGGCGTGTCCCCCAAAGGGGTGTCCCTATAATTCCACCTTGACATGGAATGATGTGGACTCTCTTGTGGGTCAGGCCGCCAAGGCGGTATGACCAAGTCCTTAGGGCTATAGCGGAGGTGACTTGTGCCCCCTTGTACACTTTTCGTAGCTTTTGCCCTTGATTGGGCTTGGCTACGGGTGTACACCATGGTGTTGCTCTTCTACAAGCTAAGTAGATTTTTATCTCTTTTTATGATTTTTTTATGCTACACTAAACAGAAAAGAGCACACACATACACAAAGTAGTGATTATCTCATTTAAATATTGAGAGTGTGTCCTAAACCTGGTTTAGTGTGTTTTGTTTTTTGTTTTGTTTTTGAAGGTTTTTGTAAAGAATGTTTAAATGCAAAATGAGGGCTCTTATGACTCCCAAAATTGGTCGCCCCTTCGATATACCATTGCCAGGCCGATATACCAACCTCTCTATATACCCGCCCTTACGTGAGGGAAACTATAGGTACGTGAGAGCAGATGGTACGTGGAACATAGGCGGTACGGAAGGGGAATCACCTTATTTATGACACCTACCATAGAAGACTTATCCTCGCATGTTGGGAATCACCCCAGCTACACTCGGTCAGCTTTCATCAGGATTTACGTCTAGCAACAGTAGCGATCGGGGTTTATGAATGCAAAATTCAAGCCAAGGTGGTGATGAAATCCACCGTTGGTCTTGATCAAGGGCTGGGGTTTTACGACCAGCTCCTTGGTGTTTAAGTTTCCACGTGGTGTGTGGGGTTCCTTTTATTATGCATGGAACAAAATAAACATGCAGCAACTTTTCCTATGCATGCAAAAAGAAACCAGAAAAATAGAAAAACTGAAGACAAAAAATGACAGGAAAAGTGCAGAATTCTTACCTCTTCTCTGCCCGAATCTGTCGGTTCTGAGTTTCTACCCGAAAACCTCATAGGCTGGAATTCATCCCGAGGTGGAATGAATTACAGGACTGTATTCATCATAGGGTGGGGCGAATTCCCATTCATCCCTGGGTGAGACGAATTACAGCTCTGTATTCGCCCTTTGATGGAACGAACAACAGTCAACGTATGAAAACGCGGTACCTGCAAGCAAAAACAACCAAGTTTGGATCAGATATCTGATATTAAAAATAGAGGACAAGGTCCCACCATGATCGCCACTGAAAGCATGAGGATACGGAAGCAAAAAGGAAAGCGAATATGCGAAATGCAAACAAAAACCGGACTTAGCGCTAAATCCTAGAAACTTGAAAGTGCATGAAAAGAGGGAAAAGCATGAGCGAATCAAAATGAAACAAATGTGAATAAAGAAGACAGCCCTTTTTATTGATATGTTTCACAACTCGGTTACAATGCGCATCCTCCCCTTCCAAGGGCTAGGAGCGTTTAAGCATGCGTTCTTGTTACATCCATGGGTGCCTTTCCTTCTTTCGCGTGCCCACATGTAAAATGGGCGGACCAAAACATCGCCGCCACTTGGATTGATGAGTCTTGACTCCTCGCTGCTCCTCCGATGTCCAAACCCTACGTTCAAAGGAACAAGAAATGGTCAGTAGCACCTGCGGATGAAACAAAGCATGCAATCCCCAAGCCTACGATAAGTGAATGAGAAAAATGAATTAAACTATGACTAAAACAGGTCCAAATGCTCTAAAAATTTGATAGGGGCATCAAGACACCACCAGGAAGGCTCTACAAAAATAACAGTCAAGAAATTCCTCACCGATTTGAATTCGCTTCGGGGCGGGACGAATTCACCTACAACAAAATGCCGAAAAGGTACTATCCCAATGTCCTACCTAGGAAGCTCCAAAAGACCTGAAAACTTGGGGTTAGCTAATTGGGGGCATTTTGGGAAGACCCAGATGGTCATATTTTCCCAATTTGGCCTCCATCAATGGGAATTTGATGATGCTACCTGTAGATTAGTAAAAGCGAGCAAAGATAGAAATATGATCAAAATTGTTCAAAACGAGACGAAATTCAAATGACAACCTATCTAAGCATCATAGAATTGAATGCAAAAATGAAAGAAAGCAAATCTACCATGGAATTCCCATCGCTCCGAAAGGGGGCGATTAGGATTGTGGCAGTGTGGGAGGGGGCGCCCATGGGGCAGGCCGCCCACCGTTTGAGGCCTGATTTCGGCACCAATCCACTTGGGATGGGTCCAAAACCTCTTGTGTGGTATTGTCGAAAAATTTGGTGGGATATTGTGGCCAAATGTCGGGTTTTGGGATCAATATTCGTCCTCCCAATAGTCACCCAATGACCTCCCCTCTAAAGGAGATCAAGGATGTGAAAGGCGCAAATCCAAAAGGTGTGAGGTGTGTAAATAAAATGACAGCACTTCGTTGCTCTAAAATGCTACTTCTCTTCATATTTTGGGGTGAGGAAACTCACCAATTTATAGACCTGGAGGTCTCTTGAAATGGGCATGCAGAGGCGCCACTTGGCAATCATGCCTTCCCAGGGGGAAGGAGATTCCTCCCTGAATAGGGACTTCATGACTGACCTTGCAAATGCCTCTAACGCTCGAAAACGCTCACCCATACTCCCATGCGATGAAGGAAGCGTTGGGTGGTGGATCTGAGCTGCCATTTGTCAAGATTTGACTTTTTGCCCATCAAACCTGCAATTCGCCCCACCCTGGAGCGAATTCAGAATTCATCCCTGGGTGGGGCGAATCCCAGTTTGAATTCATCCCAGGGTGGAACGGATATTGAGCAAAGTGCCTGAAGGTGCCAAATTGATCTCTGACCTTCCAAAACTACTGTGAGAGTGGTTAGGACCACTTGTTTGACCTCTGGGGGCTGCCCTTGGGGCTGTGTGTGTCAAAGCGATCAGTGTTTGCAGTCACATAATCGGATTGGTGCTGTTTTGGTGTCTACATATATAAAATGGGAGGAAAAATATGAACCATATGACAGTGAGAACATACTAAAAATGAAAGCAAAAGGAGATAAAAACAATAGCAACAACTAGAATAAGAATACCAACTAGAACCAAAGCAAGAGCAAGAACAAGAGAGACCAAAGTAGAAGCAAGAACTAGAACAACTAGAGCAAAAATAGGAGTAGGAGTAGCAATAGGAACAAGAATTAGAACTAAAGTAGAAGCAAGAACTAAGACAAATGGAGCAACAACAGGAGCAAAAGCAACAATAGGAGTAGGTGTAGTAGTAGGAGAAAGAGCAAGAGTAGCAACAAAAGCAAGAAAAACAACAAGAGTAGGTGCTCTATGAGAATCTACCTAAAAATGTGCAACATATCAATTGGACAAAAGAGCTTTTGCTTGGGAATTATGAGACTTTGGTCTAGTAAAAACTAAATCAATCTTATGTATTTGATACAAATTGTTAGAATAAGTAATTATTCTATTAAGTTCTACTAGGATAGACTTACTTGAGTTTCCACTCCTTCATGATTCAGGTGAACTCTCAATTATAGTCTACATTAGATTTGATGAGTTGTTGTAATCCGATGGCTCTCAATGATCAACTTTGTTATTTATACAAAGTTGATCCATGGAATAATCAATCAGTTCTATTTTGTTTCTTCAAATCTTGTGATGCTGAGTAGTTCTACTCTTGAGAAATTCTAACATGGTACCAGAGCAGGATAGATTCTGCTAGGCATTTTCTCTTGAAGGAAGTTTCATGGACTGGTTCTTAATCTCTTATCTTTTATTTTCTAAAGAAAGAAATGGGTTTATATATATATATATATATATATATATATATATATATATATATATATATATATATATATATATATATATTTTGTAGATTGCTTATTTCAAATCTGCAATTTCTTTTTGAGATATTTGTTTATGGTAATATCTAAATAGTTTATCTAGTTTTTTTTACCATATTATGCAAATATTCTCCTAATTGTTTTTCCAAAAAATATATAATTTGATGCTCTTTCTTTGCAAAATATATATATTTTTAAAAAAAGTATTGTCGTCCTCTTTTGCCTATTCTTGCATTCAAAAATCCTCTTTTAATCTGGACGAACGCAACTTCATTTGGTTCAATAGCCATCATTGTGTATCGTCCATAGATGAACGCAGATCTGCATATCATCCAAAGTGGAGATCGTAATAATAACAATTTCCTTTTGGTGGGCGATAATAATTTTTTTTAAAATAGGTTTTTTTTAAATATTCATGAAATCTTCAACTAAAAGAAATCACTGCTTCTAAAGTCTATTAAAAACACCATAGTCTATTTTTTTTTGAAAGCGTGGCATTTTGCCAACAATCTATTGGCGCGTGGTTGGGTAAACATCTTCTATAACGGTTGTTTCCCTTTTGATTTCCTAACATTCGAAGATTTTATAAGTTCCCTATTAATTATCTAAACCTTCTTCATTTTTTTTCGTCCTTTGGTGCTCCAGGAAGAACTTTGATTTCTCTTATAAATTCATCTACTCTTTGCTTAGAAATATTGAGATTTTATATTGTCTCTGGTATTGATAGCTATTTCTTCATTTAGAGCATTTACTATGATGAATTTTGGGACTAACGTCTTCTGATTTCATATCAAAGAGCAACGTATGTGAGTTTTTTCTTCTCTCGTCTTCATAAAGATCACTGTCAGTGCCTCCTCTACATTCTAATGCAGCGTATCTTCCGTGCACAGCACTATTTCTAGCATCTTTTGGGAACGCGCCTTCTCTACATAGTAATGTGATGTCTCTTTGGAGACATCTCTGTGTGTGATGCCATTTGCAAATCTCTTTCAGGATCGCGCCCTCTCTTCCTTCTTCGGAGACTTCCCTTCGAAGAAGCAGTAAAAGAGGTAAATTTAAATTTTTATATAATTTTTTTTTATTGGCTCCCTTTTATCTAACCTTTTGCAGTGATACGAAAGCCAAACATATCCTTCATTTTTCAACCATCGTTGTTGAAAATAAAGTAAGGAGTTCATTGCGGGAAAGACCTTGACGGAATGTCTCCTTCGCTGCTTCTTTCATCATTTCCATCGTCAAAAATGCAGGGCTCAAAACTTCTAGTTCATTTCAATTTTTTTTTAATTTTTATTTATAAAATTTATATTTACTAGTTATTTTCAATTGTACCCTTATAATTTTCTTATATCCTTTTCTTTGAAGCCCTACCGAGGCCTCAAGAAAAGGAATTCAATTGTAATCTCATAACTATAAATTTTGGGGGCTTTTTTTATAGGTGCTAATTTTTGCACCTATCTAAGCATAAAGGGGGGTTGTTATTGTGTCATTCATTTCCTTATTTTTTCATGACTCATTCCATTTCTTATAATTCTTCCCTCTTAAAATTATAATATAAAGTAATTCTTTTATAAAATACATTTTACCTTTTCATTATATTACTAAAGTACTGTGAGATTAATTGTTTTAATCAATTAAAGTTTAATAATTCTCAAATTTAAAAATATTATAAAATACATTTATTCTTTCATTAGAATTATTGTAATTGGTTAACATTAACTTCAATTTTTTCTCAAATATAGTATTTTTATAAAATTTTCCTATTCCTTAATTGATAAAACTTTATTAAATTTTAAAATTTATTAATAATCATCTTTTTTGTTTTTGAAAAATTTGAAAAATCTTGTATTAAAACAAAGATCAATTACAATATGGGAAGAGACTCCTAAATCAATAACTAGCTAGCAGGGGATCAGCATGGACATATGATGCAACTGGTCTCGAAAACGCGACATGTCGTGATATCGTGACACCTTCTCACCTTTGGCCACGAAAAAGCAACATGTCGCGATATCGCGACAACTTTCCTCCAGTGGCCGCGACGGTGCAACATGTCGTGATATCATGACAACTTTCCACCAACGACCGCGATGGCACAACATGTCACAAAATCGTGACAACTTTCCTCCAGCGATCGAGACGGCACAACATGTCACGATATCACAACAACTTCCTCTAGCGGCCGCGACGGCGCAACATGTCGCGATATCGTGACCACTTTCCTCCAGCTACCGTGATGGCACGACATGTCACAAAATCGTGACAACTTTCCTCCAACGATCATGATGGCACTGCATGTCGCGATATCGCGACAACTTTCCTCCAGCAACCGCGATGGCGCAACATGTCGCAAAATCGTGATAACTTTCCACCAGCGACCGCGACAACACAACATGTTGCAAAATCGCGACAACTTTCCAATGGTGCAACATGTCGCGAGATCGTGACAACTTTCCACCGACGACCGCGACGGCGCAACATGTCGCGATATCGCGACAACTTTCCTCCAGCGATCATGATGACACAACATGTCATGATATCGCAACAACTTTCCTCTAGCGGCCACGATGGCACAACAAGTTGCGATATCGCGACAACTTTCCTCCAGCGGCCGCTACGGCACAACATGTCACGATATCGCGACAACATTCCTCTAGCGATCGCGACAGTGCAACATGTCGCGATATCGTGACATGTCACGATATCGCGACAACTTCCCTCCAGCGATCGCGACGGTGCAACATGTCACGATATCGCGACAACTTTCCTCCAGCAACTGCGATGGCGCAACATGTCATGAAATCGCAACAACTTTCCACCAGCGACCGTGACAGCGCAACATGTCACGAAATAACGACAACTTTCCAACGGCGCAACATGTCGCGATATCACGACAACTTTCCTCCAATGATCATGACAATGCAACATGTCACGATATCGTGACATGTCGCGCTATCGCGACAACTTACCTCCAACAATCGTGACGGCGCAACATGTCATGATATCGCGACATGTTGCGATATCGCGATAAATTCCCTCCAGCGATCGCGACGGTGCAACATGTCGCGATATCGTGACAACATTCCTCCAGCGACCGCGACAGCGCAACATGTCACGATATCGCGACAACATCCCTCCATTTGCTTTTTCTTTGATCATTTGTTCAAGGACCTTTCCAGACCCTGCCTGATCATCTCATCCTCAATAGCCATATCACTGTGAAGCTGGACCCCTGCCTCCTTCTCAGCACCCATCTTAGCCAGGAAGTCGGCCGCGTTGTTTAAATCTCGACTCACATAAACTGGGATCACATCATCTAATTCCTTCCATAATTCCTTAATTTGAGAGACAAGGATCCTCAACCTCCATGCTTTCAAAGCAAAGTTTCTCATGCAATCAAGAGCTCCAACCATTATTTGAGATTCTGATTCAATAATGATCCTCTTGTGGCCCTGTTTCACTACCCAAATAGAAGTGAATTTAATAGCTATGGCTTTTGCTTCATTGTTTGTGGCTCTTCCCAAGCCTTGCAATTCCCAATATAGCACTGATCCATCATGATTCTGGCAAACCACTCCAATTTCGACACTACCCGGATTGCCCTTTGCAGCTCCATCAGTATTAATTTTAATCCAGCCTTCTGGTAGTGGTTTCCAACTAGCTCTATCTTGTCCCTGTTGTTCTTCAACTCCCTCTTCCATTGGCCCAGTAACAACATGAGTTTCCTCTATAGCATAGATAGCAACAGTTTCTGTAACCTTGCTCCAAATAATCTACCAAACTCCATCTAACGAGGAAAAAAATTCTCTTAAAATTCTCGCATTTCTCTCCAACCACACTTGCCACCAAATGAAGTTTAGTCCAAGCTCCCAACCAATTCGAAGAGCTTTAGATTTAAATATACCACTCTTCCATGTTTTCCAGATATTAGTCCGATTCAAGTCACCATTAACTTGAATTTTATAGCAAGAAATCCAACGCTTCCAAATCTGATGCGTGAAAGGGCACTCAAACATCAAGTGATCAGTTGTTTCCTCATTCTTGTAGCATAAAACACATTGAGATGGACCGATGATTCCTCTACATCTGAGATTGTCAAAAGAGAGAATTTCGTTGTGCATAAACTGCCAGGCAAAAAAGTTTACTTTCGGCCAGCCCTTGGAGTGCCAAATCTTTGTCCAATCCTCAATCAGGAATGAATGGGGGGAGGCTCTGGGAGGATCTTCTCATATCCATCCTTCATTGTAAAGACACCAAGGCTCCCATAGCCCCAAGATAATTCATCCTCCTCGTCTCTACCTATGAGAAATATTTCTGACAAGATTTTAGTCATGATTGGTGCCAACTCCGGAGGGATTGAAATTGGCCACTCCTCCAGCTTCTTAAACTTCTTAAACTTATACTCCCCCATCTGACTAGTGATGAAGTAACTGTTAATGTTAACCCATCCTTTGGTTTCTATGGCAGTTTTTATTGGTTACAATTCAAGAAATTCAACAATGATGGGTGGGTACTGATCCTAAGAGTCTATCCAGAAACGAGCCTTCTCCCCTCTCCCCACTTTCCAAAACAATCAATCTTTAACCACCTGAGATCCTAGCTTGAGAGCCTGCCACACTAGGGATCCAAGGCCATCCAAAGGGAAACGGCCCACCTCATTGGGGTTAACATGACCCAAATATTTACTAGTTAGGATTCTGCTAATAAGGAGGTTGGTTGGGAAATCCACCTCCAATATCTGACTTTCCAACCAAAGCTTTATTATTGAACTTGGATCTTCTCAGTCCCAGCCCTCCTTTTACCTTGGGCTGGGTAACTTTATCCCAACCAACTAAGGCCCATTTCCTCTCTCCTTTTGCTCCTTCCCATAAAAATATTCTAGCCATATTCTCCAGCTCTTTCCATATCTTATGAGAAGTAGCCAGGATAGAAAATTTGTAAATTGGCATGGCCTGAATGACTGACTGTAAAAAAGTTAATCTACCCCCATAGCTTAACCATTTTTGAGACCAATGATTCATTCTATCTTTGATACCATCCAAAATATCCTTCCAGATATCCATTTTTAGTTTTTTGAAATGCAAAGGAACCCCCAAGTAAACCACTGGAAGAGAAGTCCTTGTGAATCCCAAGATCTCTAGAACTCTTTACTGGAGCCTTTGATCAAGATTAAGAAAGACCACTTTGGATTTTTTATCATTGATGACTTGGTTTGAAGCCCTAAGGTAGACATTAAGAGTATCTCTGATCACTCTTGCTTCTTTGAAGCTGGCCACTCCAACCAATCCTGTATCATCCACAAACCGTAAGTGAGTCAAAAATTCCTCACCCACCTTGATACCTGTTAGCAAACCTTGATGTCTTCTCCTCAAGAAAAGTCTACCTAATCCTTCAGCCAAAATGAGGAAAAGATAGGGAGAGCAAGGATCCCCTTGACGAAGACCTCGAGAGGCTCCAAAAGGTTGCGAGGGAAGACCCTTGATTAATACTGAATAAGATGGCATAGATACACAACTCATGACCCAATCTATCCAGTCCTAAGAAAAACCAAAGGCTGCCATCATTTTTGACAAGAAACTCCACTCCACCCTATCATAGGCCTTTGACATATCTAATTTAATGAACATTCCTTTATTACCAGATTTTTGCATTGTATGGATTGCCTCCTGAGCAAGAACCACCCCATCCAAGATCTGCCTACCCTCTACAAAACCCCCTTGCTCTGAGGAGATAATGTTATGTAAAAGGGGTTTTAGCCGTTCAACCATTACCTTTGTGATTATTTTATAAATCACATTGCATAAGGCAATAGGTCTATAATCTGAAATATGAACCCCCTCCTCCCCTTTTGGAATTAAAGTGATGAAGGTATGATTTAATGCCTTAAGCATTCTTTTATTACCTCTGGACTCCTCTATGACAGCCAAAACATCCTCATCCAAAGTATCCCAAAAGGCCTAAAAAAACTCAATTGGAAAGCCATCTGGTCCTGGAGTTTTGCCGGTACTCATTCCAAAGACCACATTCTTCAGTTCTTCTCTACCAATGGGTTTAAGAAGGGCCTAATTTTCTTCTTTAGAGATAACAGAGGGTATGACATCAATCACTTCATTTTGAGCCTCTACATCTTGCTCCATACTTGCCTTAAAAAGTTTAGAAAAATAATCCATTGAATGGGAATGCATACCAGGAAGAGTATCAAAGGAATGTCCATTCTCATCTTGAAGAGCTTCTATGTTATTCATCTGTCTCCTAGCACAGGCTGACCGATGGAAAAATTTGGTATTTCTATCACCTTCCAATAACCAAGTGGTTCTTGCTCTCTGTTTCCAGTAGGTCTCCTCTTGGTTATCAATGTCCTCAACCGCTTTACGCAAGGCATCATCCTCGGATTTGAGCTGCTCTGAAATTTTTCCTTCCCTAAAGTTTTTTTGAACCTCATCCCATCTGGCCACCAAAGGAGCTCTTTGGATCTGGAAGTCTATCTTGTTAGCTTGCCTCCATTGTTTCAGTTGAGCTTTGACATAATGAAGTTGTTTGTGGAATCTAAACATTGTTGTCCCAAAAGGTAGACGACCTTCCTCCCACCACTGTGGAATTTTCTTTCAAATATCCTCTTTTTGTAACCAAAAATTCTCAAATTTAAAGGGTTTGTGATACTGCCCTGTCGTAATCCCTCCCTCCAATAAAATGGGAAAGTGATCTGAAATCGGGCCCTCCAAAATCTGGAATTTTGTATTCCATTTTATGAATGCCTCCTCTGAAACCAGAAAATGGTCTAGCTTTACCTTCCGACTATGTGGCTCCTTCCTCATGTTAGTCCAAGTAAAGTTGGGTCCAGGGCCTTTAATATCCACTAGGTGAAAATCCTGGACTTGGGCAATCAGAAGTCGATCCCCTGGGTCCAAAATTGGGGTTCCTCCTTACTGATATCTAGAAGATAATTTAGCATTGAAATCCCCAGCAATAATCCAGTCTAAATCATCCCTTGAGGCACTCATGTTATGCACAACTTTCCATTGAAACCTCTGGCCATCAAGGGTTTGAGCCCCATAAAAATTTGTGATTAAAACATGTTCAGCTGTGACATTATTTCCTAAAATGAGATGTGAGAACACCCCTCCAGGCTATATGTTCTATTGCAGTCCATTCCAAAGAGTTCCAAAGAGTGAAAATCCCCCCTGAGGCACCTTGTGCCGCCACATCCATATGACCAGCACCCCTCCAAATTCTGTTAATTGTTTTACTCATAAGATCTAACGACATTTTGGTCTCCTGGATAAGAAAAAAATCTATTTTGCATTTTCCTAAGAGTCTTTGAATAGCATATTGATGGGTTCTACTGTTTAAACCCCTAATATTCCATGATTTAATAATCATTGAAAACCTTGAGAGCAGTAAGAATCAATTGTCCTCACCGATCCTCCAGTGATCAGCTTGTCTCCTTGAACTGCTAGCAGGTCCTTATTTGATTTTTTGTCCGCTCCTTGAGAGTTGCTATTTTTTTATCTCTTTTCCACCTGAGTTATCCCTAGGGCTGGCCTTTCTCTTTTCTTTTCTTCTATTCCCATGATGACATCCTTGATTATTGGTTGCGCTTGGGAGTGCACTATCAATGCCCCTACATTCTCTGGCTACGGTAACTCAGTGTACTCAATCACCTGTTCTATGACGATGGGAGATGAAGGAGAAGCATGAGCGTGGATGTTATTGTCCTCAATATTCCCATCCACTCCTTCCATGACTTGATCCTCTTGGTCCACTAGTGTCTTAAAAATTTCATACCTATTGGCTGGCTTGAGTTTTTATTGCTCCTTACCATTTTTATTTTGTTTTCTCCTTCTTTTGGGTTGTTCAAATCCATATTTTTGAACATCATTACCCTAAGGCGATTTGGCATTCCAAGTGGGGCCTCCATTTTTGTGTTCAAAATATTTGGACAAAATCGGGCCAAATGCCCATGTTTGTGGCAAACTCTGCATCTGAAGGGCAGAGCCTCATAATCTAGTTGTTGGATTCAAGATAGTCCTGCCAGTTCCAGTTCCACCTTTATCGGTAGAGGCTGGCTAATATCCATTTCCACACAAATTCTTGCAAAAATAGCTGTGTTTCCTTCTATGGTGTCTTTGGAGACACCCAGATGTCTATCGAGGGAGTTACTGATCATTTCCAGAACCTGCTCACCCCAAAACTCCATTGGGAGAGCATACAACCAGATCCAAATCGGGACAACCGTGGTTTCAATACGAGGATCGAAACCCACTCTCCAGGGTTGAAAAATAACCTTGTCGGACCGTGGTTCCTCTTTTCTAATTCAAAAGCCCTGTTTCTATCGGCTAGAGAAGAAAAAATAACAATGAAATACCCATTGCTAATAAACCATAAGGAGTACTCACCATGAGGCTCCCAGTTTTTTCTGACCCAAGTATGCAAGAAATTCAGGGTAGGGCGAATACCCATGCATTTACAGATCAGATCATGGTTGTCTCTGTATATGATTATGTCTTCGACCATCTTTGGCTCGATGACAATCTTGGGTCTTGAGGCGGATTGTAGAAGGCATCCATTAACTCGATGTGCTGTTGAGCTATTTCTAGCATTCTTGAAGAGCGTATGAAGAGTATTTCTCTGAGCTTCGTCAATAGAAGACGAAGAATTTTTTTTTAGCAATTTAGCATAAGAGCTCTTTCTCCTAGATAGAGGATCTGGAGGAGTCCCCATTGGACCCTCTTGGGGCAACAGACTTTCCTTCAGATCCAAAGTAACCAGCAAAACACTACGGCAACCCACCTGATGCCTTGGATTTTCCTTCGCTCCAGAAACCCTAGAACATCGCCTCTCGCCTGCTCAAAAATTTTCCTGCTCGATCAGTCTCAATTTACATGTCTATCAATAATCATCTTATACCACATATTGGAATATCAATAACTTATAGTTTCCCTCAAGTTAGGGTGGGTTATTCAGATAACAATATAGGGGATTGGCTGATTATCCTTTCAAAAGCCTATGTTCCATGTATCAATTCTACTCACTACTTATAGTTTCCCTCTCGTAAGGGCGGGTATTTGAGAAGAAGAGATATATAAGTCTGGCATTTTAGATTTCATAAGCCTAAATTATATCAAGTCTCCTCATTTATTTATAGTTTCCCTCTTGTTATGGTGGGTACTTTGAGGTATTTTATTGTTCTTTCAGGCTTCTAATATCATCATTAATATTCATTGCATTATCTAAAAATTTTAATTAAATTTAAAGGGAGGAATTATCAGTTCACTTCAATTTTCTTTGGTAAAATGAATACGATGAATATAATTTATCCTCTCACCCCTCATAACTATTATACATGGAAATCCAAAATATTAAATCTCATTTCTCAAAAAGGCTCACACACCTGCTAGAAGAGAAGCAACCTAAATTTGAAAAAGAATATTAAATATTTATTCATAAAGAGAAAATGTATGAAACAATGGGTATTATAAGCACTAATGTAAATGAAAGCTTATGGTTTCACATTACGGATTGTAAAACTCCTTATGAAATTTGGGAGAAACTAAAGAACTTATTTGGAAAAGTAGATCAAATAAGGTCAATGCAATTAGAGGCAGAATTAACAACATTATCTCCTGAAGACTTTAGCAATATTGTTGACTTTCTCAATAAATTTAAAGAAGTCCTTACTCAATTTAAATGCAGTGGCAAGGATAAAAAATATGAATAATGCATTTATCTAATTATTTCTAAATTAAATGTTGTATTTCAAATATTCGCAACCACATTTCTATCTACAAAAGATGCTCTTGGTGCAAGTTTCAAAATGCCCTCCTTAGAATAATTTTGTGTGAGACTAACTAGAGAAGAAATAAAACTTGCAAAGAATGAGATCTCTTCCTCTTCCTCTAAATCCTTAGTAGCATCCACCTCCACTAAAGAAAAATTGTAAAATAAAGAAAGAAGTCCCATAACTTGTACTCGCTGCAAAAAGAATGGTCATTCCGCAAACAAATGCTGGAAAATATTACAACAACTAGAGGCAACTATGAAGGATCAATATATAAATAGTAAAAAGCAGATAGGAAAAGCCCTAAATGTTCAAGGGAATACCACCAATACTTATTCTAATTACTGGGTCCTAGATTCTTGAGCAACTCATCACATGACTGCTTCAAATGAGTCATTCTCTTTTATCTCCTCAAGTTCAACATGTAGCATAGAAGTTGGTGAATATTCCTTTATCCCATTCAAAGGAAAGGATGGCATATCCATTGATGGTGGCTCTATCAATAATGTTCTCTATGTTCCAAACATTACAATAAATATCCTCTCTGTATATCATATTTATACTTCTGGAAAGGGGAAAATTGTTCTATTATCTCCAATAGGAGTTGAGATAAGAGACTTTCAAGACCCCCACTCTTGTAGCAAGTGTGAACAGGACTTAGCTTGAAATGGCTTAGAAAAATCTAGTTTTTTCTAAGCAAAGTGTGAACTCACTTACCTTTTGTCGGCTAAATTTGTCGGATGGTCGGCATGATTTTCTTTCTCCCTCACCTCTATTTTCTCCTTATCCCTCCATTGTCCTTCCTCCTTTCCTGCCGTCCATTTTCCCTTATCACTCCACTCCCTTCCTCTCCCCACGCTCGTTGCCACCTCCCACTCCACTTCCTACTCCTCCGTTCTCTCTAATCTCCCCGATCTTCCTCCACCTTCCCTTCCCTACTATTTCGCTTGTTCTAAGCCTATATAAGGTTTATTTTAATGTAATATTCAACTGGTTAATTTAATGAATTATTTTGGCTATATTTTATTCGTGTCAATTTTTACCTTGGCCTAATGTTAATCTAAGCTTACCTTAATCTTAGATTCACACTGGTATCAAAGCTGAGGGGGCACGGATCCCGAGGGCCGAGGTAAGGCACGAAAGCCGAGCACAAGATCTCGAGGTGCGACTAGCGAGAGACT
The DNA here is from genome assembly GCA_028583015.1 of Wollemia nobilis. Classification (NCBI taxonomy): domain Eukaryota; kingdom Viridiplantae; phylum Streptophyta; class Pinopsida; order Araucariales; family Araucariaceae; genus Wollemia; species Wollemia nobilis. The sequence goes on from JAQPPZ010001731.1 coordinate 153,768, forward strand.
GGTGCATGGATCTCGAGGATCTGATTGGAAGCAAACAACAGGCTGATGTGGTGGTGTCAAACTGGAAGTGGAGCTAGGCGGCAGCTGACATGGACAAGCGGAGTTGACATGGCTGAGGTGCGAGCAGACGTGGCAGAGAGGAGCTGACGTGGCAGAGGCACGAGCAGACGTGGACAAGCGTGCTGACGTGGATGACGTGGACGAACCGGGTGTGTGCCACGTGGCAGAGTTTGTCTGGTCGACGAAAGGGCAAAAGGTTGGCGAGATCGATTGCCCGAAGGCAATCGACCTAATGAGTGTTCGCAGGCTTTGATAAAGCCTGGAAACACTCATCGCCCACTGAATGTGGGACTAATTTTTTTTTAAAAGTGTTTTAGCCGATGATTTCAAATATAAACTATTTCCTCTATTTCCCGTCCGGCTAGAGTGGTCTAGCGGTCAAGTCTCCCGCCTTGCAGAGAAGAGACCCGGGGTCGAATCCCGTCGGGGTAAAAAAAAAAAAGGTTTTTTATTTTTTTTGTACTTCGCCATTTAGAAGGGTTTAAATTTGTTTTTTGACATTCTCTACCACAGCAGCCGCGTGGTGCAGCGGCTAAGACTTTCGGGTAGACGGCGGAGGTCAACAGATCGAATCTCATCGGGGATTTAAAAAAAAAGGTTTATTTTTTTAATTAAATTTTTTATTATTTGTTTTTTAAAAGGTTTTAAAAAAATAATTTAGTAATTTCTATATATTTTTTATTATGTTTTTTTTTAAATATCCATTTTATTTAAAAAATAATAATTAAAAATATATATAGGAAATTGTTAAAAAATTTTTAAAAAGGTCTTTATTAAAACAAATTTTAGAAAAAAAAATTATAAAAATAAAAGGGTGCAAAGATATTTTGATATAAAAAGTTTTTTTTTGGCATCATATTAAGTTGTAACCCAATTCATACGGTGTGATTCTGGGTAGATGATCCGGTCAGCCGGATGCTATAATGCATTACTCTCTCTGTTGAGAAGAGAGACTCCTGATTCCTTTGACGGGAAAGTCCAGCGGTATGGACTTCATACAATGTTTTGCCAATTAGAAAACCAAGTGATTGCTCATCTGAGGAAACCAGATTCTGGATACGAGGCGGATTCTGAAGATAATATCTTCGAGCAAAGGATAGTTGAATCCGAGATGGTTGAAATAGTACCTAAAGGACAATCAAGTGACAGTTATACACCTACAGTTCCTGAAGTAGAAACAAGTGAGAGCTATACACCATGCTCTCCTGATTCAGAACCAGAAGAAGAAGAAGAAGAAGAAGAAGAAGAGGAAGAAGAACCAGTGGAGGTGAAACCTGCAACTGAAGAACGAAATGTTCTCAAAAGAAGTTATGAACCAGCAGTAGCACAAGAAGTCATTATAATTAGTGATGATGAAGCAGACAATTTCACCTTTCCAATTTTGGGTGATCCTCGAGAAGAAGAATGCCAAATCAGTGAGCATATTAAGAAAGCTAGATTTGATTTAAATCAGTAAATCAGTGATCTATTTTGTACTTCTTTGTACTACTTGTTTGAAGTTGCAATAAAGTTTGCTTTCTAAAATGGCTTCCAATACTAGTCTACCAATCCCTGAGTTCAATGGTGGTGATTACGAGTATTGGTCAATTAAAATGAAAACTCTTTTGATAGGCAAAGGTCTTTGGGATGTGATTGAAGAGGGATATACTGAACCTACTGCTGCTGATTGGGCAGCTTTGAATGTTGTTGATAAAAGGGCTAGAAAGGAAGCTCAGAAGAATAATTCTTCCACCCTTTATCATATCCAAGCCGCCCTTGATAGAAGTATTTTCCCTAGAATAGCTTCTTTTATAACTGTTGAATCTGCTTGGAATGCTTTAAAAGAAAGTTATAGGGGTAGTGACCAAGTCAAACAAGTTAAACTACAAACCTTGAAACGAGAGTTTGAGACTCTTAAAATGCAAGAGAGTGAAAAGGTTGGTGATTACTGCGTGCGTGTGAAAGCCGTAGTAGATAAGATGGTCACTTTAGGAGAAGATGTAAAGCCTGAAGTTATAGTGAAGAAAGTGTTAAGGACACTTCTTCCTAAGTGGAATTCAGTTGCCATAATTATAGAAGAATCCAAAGACCTAACTTCTCTATCTTTTGAATCCCTAATTGGCTCACTTCTCTCACATGAAGAGAGGTTACAACAAACTCCTTCCACAAGTTACGGAGGAGATGATAAAGCCTTTGCTTCACAAGAAGGCAGAGGTAGAGGCCGTGGCAGAGGACAGTATAGAGGTAGAGGCAAAAATAATCAGAGAGGTGGAACTCCTAACAGAGGAGGAAATCAGAACAGAGGAGGATTCTCAAACGAGAGGTGAACAACAGAATAGAGGAGGACAACAAAATAGAGGAAAACAATCAGGTAGAGGCAAAGGAGGAGATAAGTCAAAACAATATTGCTACAATTGTGGCAAACTTGGCCATTATGCTCGTGACTATTGGACAAAGACTTCACAAGGAACTAGTAGCGACCGAGAGCGATCAGTTTGGAAATTTTGGAGAAGAGGAAGAGGCCACAAATCTCTTTCTCTCTTATGGTCGGGCAGATCAGAACATGAATGATACATGGATCTTGGACACTGGGTGTTCAAACCATATGAGTGGCAAAGAAGAGCTCTTTGCTACTCTAAACTCCTCATACAAATCCAGCATCAAATTGGGAGATGATAAATCATTGGCAGTTGAAGGCATTGGAGCCATGGCAGTTCCAACTAAAGAAGGCGTCAAACATGTAAGTGATATCTATTACACACCCCATCTTCAACACAATATTTTAAGTGTTGGTCAAATGTTAGAAAAGAACTACAAGTTGCTTTTTGATGAGGGTAAATGCACTATTTTTGATAAAAATAACAGTAATAGAATCATTACACAAGTGCCAATGTCAAAGAATAGATTGTTTCCTTTAAATTTTGGCCAGCCAGGGGGAGATAAGTTAGCAAATGTTGCTATTTCCAATCCAAGTGTCCTATGGCACTTGAGATATGGTCATTTGAATTCAGCTAGTTTGAAAATGCTAACTTCACAAGCGATGGTAACCGGACTTCCTAAAGTTCAGGATAGTAAGGAAGTCCGTGAAGGGTGTGCTCTTGGGAAGCATGCCAGATCAAAATTTCCTCATGGACAAGCATGGCGGGCCAGCTATCCACTCCAGCTAGTGCATACGGACATCTGTGGTCCGATGCAGACCAAGAGTCTTGGTAACAACTCTTACTTCCTACTCTTCATTGATGATTTTACTAGAATGTGCTGGATATATTTTTTGAAATATAAGGATGAAGCATTTGAATGCTTTGTCGATTTCAAAACAAGAGTTGAAAGTGAGAGTAGATATTTTGTAAAATGTCTTAGATCGAGATAGGGGAGGAGAATACTCCTCTAATGAGTTCGAGAATTTTCGTAAGCAACATGGCATTAAGAGGCGGTTCACGGTTGCCTACACTCCACAACAGAATGGTGTCGCAGAGAGGAAGAATCGCACCATTGTGGAGATGGCAAGGTCTATGCTTTAGACGAAGCATTTGACTAATTCATATTGGGCAGATGCAGCCAGGACCAACGTACATATCTTGAACAGAAGTCCTACTGCAAGTTTGGAAGGACAGACACCTTACCAAGCTTGGTATGGTAAAAAGCCAAATGTTAAGTATTTTAAAGTGTTTGGCTCACTGGCATATTCTCACATTCCTGATGAGCTAAGAAAGAAGCTCGATCCAAAGAGTCAGGCATGCATCTTTGTAGGATATTGTGAGAATACAAAAGCTTATAGACTCTACAATCCCAGGACTAGAAAGTTTGTGCTTTCCAGGGATGTGATTTTTGATGAAGGGGGAGAATGGGGTAAGCCCCAGATTTTTAGTGATGATGAATCTAGTGATGTAGGTTCTAAGCAGGTGCAACAACAGACACCACAGAAAGGTAAGCAGTCTCCTCCCATAGACCCAGGTTCATCTTCTGATTCAACTTCTTCACCAAGTCCTTCTCCGTAGAGATCAGTAAGTTCCTCACCAATGGACATCGATTCTCCATCCAGAGGTAAGAGAACTCTACAGAATCATCCATCATATCAGATGTTGGATAAGAATTTTTCAAAAAGATACACTAGGAGTCAAGCTAGTGAAATGAATTATGTTCTACAAAGATTAGAAAATATGCACTTGTATGGTGATGATGTTTCCCAGCAGGAACCTAGGGGAGATTTAGTTAACTATGCTTTGTTAACTAATACACAACTTGAACCTTCTAGTTATGAGAAGGCTTGTACTCAAAATATTTGGCAAGATGCCATGAAAGAGGAGATCACCTCTATAAAAAACAACGACACTTGGGAGCTGGTGAAGCTTCCTAAAGGAAAGAAACGTGTTGGATGTAAGTGGGTCTACAAGACCAAGTTTAATGCTGATGGTAGCATCGAGAGGCACAAGGCGAGATTAGTTGCAAAGGGATTTACTCAGAAATATGGAATTGATTATGAAGAGACTTTTGCTCCTGTAGCCAGACAGGAGACTATCGAAACAGTTCTTGCCTTAGCTGCACACAAGGGATGGACAGTCCAACACATGGATGTAAAGAGTGCATTTCTAAATGGTTACTTGACAGAAGAAGTGTATGTTGAGCAACCACAGGGATTTGAAGAGAAAGACAAGGAACATCTTGTTTACAAACTGAAGAAGGCTCTTTATGGCCTCAAGCAAGCACCGAGAGCTTGGTACTCACGCATTGATGGGTACTTTAAAGATTATGGGTTCATCAGAAGCAAAAATGAACCCACGCTCTACTACCTGAATCAAGGAAATGACATCCTCATAGTTTGTTTGTATGTGGATGATCTCATTTTTATGGGTAGTAATGAAAAAGTTAACATGGAGTTCAAGCACTCCATGATGCAAGAATTTGAGATGAAGGATCTTGGCTTAATGAAATACTTTCTTGGAATGGGAGTACATCAAACATATTTGGGGATCTTCATCTGTCAACTTAAGTATGCTCGAGATATGATTCAGAAGTTTGCTATGGAGCAATGCAAATCAGTTGCAACTCCAATTGGACATGGGATCCAATTAAGCAAGGATGATGGAGCACCGAAAGTTGATGTGACCACTTTCAGAAGCATTGTTGGGAGTTTGATGTTTCTCGCCAACACCAGACCAGACATTCAGTATGTTGTATCTCTTGTTTCTAGATTTATGTCTAATCCATCTGAGCTGCATTTGCAGGCAGCTAAAAGGATTTTGAGATATGTGAAGGGTACATTGGATTTTGGAATCCAAGTACTACAAAAGTGATACTATCAAGCTTGAAGGCTTTAGTGATAGTGATTGGGGCAGCAATATTGATGATAGAAAATCCACATCGGGTAACTATTTTAGTCTTGGTTCGGGCCTAATAACTTGGAGTTCCAAGAAGCAGATAGTAGTAGCGCTATCTTCAACAGAAGCTGAGTATATAGCGGTTACTCATGCTAGTACTCAAGCTCTATGGCTACGAAAGGTATTAGAAGAGATTGGAGAGCAGCAAAGTGGTCCAACTCGAATATTCTGTGACAACATCAGTGCCATTCAGTTGGCATACAATCCTGTCCACCATAGTAGATCAAAGCATTTTGATATGAAGTACCACTTCATCCGAGATATGGTGGAAACTGATATTGTTGAGCTTCACTATTGCCACACTTTGGAGAACGTCGCTGACATCTTCACCAAGGCGCTGGCCAAAGCTCAATTTGTAAAGCTGAGAGACTGTATAGTCAGTTCTCTCAACTTTAAGGGGGAGAATGTAGCAAGTGTGAACAGGACTTAGCTTGAAATGGCTTAGAAAAATCTAGTTTTTCTAAGCACAGTGTGAACACACTTACCTTTTGTCGGCTAATCTTGTCGGATGGTCGGCATGATTTTTCTTTCTCCCTTACCTCTATTTTCTCCTTATCCCTCCATTGTCCTTCCTCCTTTCCTGCCGTCCATTTTCCCTTATCACTCCACTCCCTTCCTCTCCCCACGCTCGCTGCCACCTCCCACTCCACTTCCTACTCCTTCGTTCTCTCTAATCTCCCCGATCTTCCTCCACCTTCCCTTCCCTACTATTTCGCTTGTTCTAAGCCTATATAAGGTTTATTTTAATGTAATATTCAACTGGTTATTTTAATGAATTATTTCGGCTATATTTTATTCGTGTCAATTTTTTACCTTGGCCTAATGTTAATCTAAGCTTACCTTAATCTTAGATTCATAACTCTCTTATAACCAAAGGAGATATTGATCACAACACTTACCTATTTCACTTCAAAGGATTCAAAAATCTATAAGGGGCCTCCTATTTTATGGCTCATAGAGATCTTGAAAGCAAAATTTGGCATGAAAGGTTTGATCATCTCAGTTATAACTACTTAAAGGAATTGAACACCCATGAAATGGTAACAGGTTTACCTCAAGTCTCTTCTATTGATGGAGTATGTCCTGGATGTGCTCTTGTAAAGCAACATCAATATCCTTTCCACCCAAGGGATTCTCTAAAAATCTCATCCCCTCTAGACTTAATCCATAGTAACTTTATGTTTTTCCCAGAGCCTTATTTCAAAGGAGCAAAATATGATTTAACCTTCATTAATGATATTTCCAGAAGAACTTGGGTCTACTTCCTAAAATACAAAAGTGATGTTCTATCCCACTTTAAAATATTCAAAGCCTTAGTTGAAAATCAGGCCTCTTGCAACATCAAGCAAATTTGCATAGATAATGGGGGTGAATACTACAGTAATGAGTTTTCAATATTTCTATCAAGTCATGGCATCATTCATCAGCATTTTGTCTACCATAATCCATAGCAAAATGGCATTTCTAAGAGGAAAAACTGAACATTAAAGAAAATGGCAAACTGTATACTCCATTCAAGATATCTTCCAAAAATCTTTTGGGCAGAAGATATTAACTGTGCAAACTATATTCAAAACCGCACACCTCATAAAGCTCTTGATCATTTAATGCCTAAAGAAGCATGGACTGGCTCAAAACTAGATATATCCTTCTTCAATATTTTTGGGTGTACAACTTGGGCACACATCCCAAAGAAGAAAAAGAAGGCTATAGATAATAAAAGCAAAAATCTCATCTTTGTTGGTTATTATGAGGAAATGAAATCATACAGGCTTCTTGATCCCACAACTCATGAGGTCATTTTTCATAGGAATGTCCAATTTTATGAAACATTCTCTTAGAAAGATCCTCAACCATCCTCTTCCTCTATTTCACCTTCTACTATAGTAGAACCTCAATATAATGAAGAACTATCTTTAGAGATTAATTTAGAGATTGATGATCAAGATGAGGAACCTATAACTCCAACTCAAAGTCTTTCCACTCCTTCTACTCCTTCCACTATGCCAAAATAGGCCCGCACCATTGTTAAATAAGCTACTCCTTACATCCAAAATCTTCCATCATCCAGATTAACCAACTCCATAGGCACTGGTCTTGTCTGTCAGTCTATTTCCTTTAATCCTCAATCCTTCAAAGAAGCAACTGCTATTAAAGAATGGGATGATGCCATGGAAAATGAATTCTATTCCTTAATCAAAAACAAAACTTGGGATTTAGTTCCCCTACCTAAAGGAAGGAAATTAGTTCGTTGTAAATAGATTTACAAAATAAAATATGGGCCGGAGAAATTGACAAACACAAGGCTCGCCTAGTAGCCAAAGGTTTCTCTCAAATTGAAGGAATTGACTATGTGAAACCTTTACACCTGTTACCAAAATAGATTTTGTTAGACTGGTTCTTGCCCTGGCTGCTTCCAAAAAGTGGTATGTCTTTCATATGGATGTAAAAAGTGTTTTCTTACATGGGGACTTGAAGGAAGAGATATTCATGGAATAACCTGTTGGTTTCACTCAAGACTCCTCTCTTGTTTGTAGGCTAAAGAAGTCTCTCTATGGCCTCAAACAAGCTCCTAGATCTTGGTATGAAAAAATGGACTCCTTCCTTCTTTCCTTAGGTTTTTCTCATTGTGAGTCTGATAACACAGTCTACATTTGGAGAGATGAAGGAAAAAACACCATACTTGTTCTATATGTTGATGATCTACTACTCATTGGTAGTGACTTCGCTCACATTCAAACTATAAAAGACTCCCTCTCTAAAAAAATTGATATGGCTAATTTGGGTCTAGCTCATTACTTCCTTAGGATCCAAATAAATCAAACATATGCAGGAATTTCATTGTGTTAACAAAAATATACTCTATATCTTCTTCAAAGGTTTAAAATGATAGATTGCAAATCTTCTCCTACACCTTTTCAATCTGGAGTCAATCTAAGTACTTCCTGCACATCCTCTATTTGTGATGCAACTCTATACCATCAACTTATAGGGATTTTGTTATACCTTAATCATACTCATCCATATATCTCATATGTTGTTGGATTAATATCCAGATTCTCTCACCAACCTCATTTCAGTCACTAGTAAGCAACAAAATGAATCCTCCACTACTTGCAAGGAACTACTCACTTTGGGCTCTTATATGAGGTAAAATCCATGGATATCATTGGCTACACAGATTTAGATTGGGCAGGTTTAGTAGAAGATATATGTTCAACTTTTGGCTATGTATTTTGTCTTGGTTCTTCACCAATTGCTTGGTTATGCAAAAAATAACAAGCAGTGGCCTTATAATCTACAGATGCAGAATACACGACAGCAATTTTAGCAAGTCAGGAATCTCTTTGGCTTCATCATATTATAAGATAATTTGATTTTTCCCATGACAAACATATTACTCTTTGGTGTGACAATCAAAGCACAATACATATTGCATGCAATCCATTTGAGCATAAGTGCACCAAGCACATTGAGATACACATGCACTTTATTCGACAACATATTTAGAATGGGGACATATACTTGGACTATATTCCAATTGAAATCAAGTTGTAGACATCTTCACGAAGTCATTTCCTTCTCCATGTTACATACAATTGTGAGAGAAACTTGGAGTATTATAGCTACATTGAAACAAAGGTCTTTAACCTCTCCTTTTATTATTGTATTCTTTGGAGGATGGTTTTTCCCATGTGGTTTTTCACCATCTCTCATATAAATTGTAAATGAGTACCTCATCAGGCCATGTTTTCGGGACTCATATTTTTTGTTTTGTTATTAAGGACAATCTTCGTCATCCGAAGACATACCTCTTTATTTCATAGCAAATGGTTTTTCGCATGTGGGTTTTTTACCATCTCTCATAAAAATTGTAGATGAGTACCTCATCAGACCATGTTTTCGGGACTCACCTCTCTCTGTATTAAGAGGACAATCTTCACAAATCGAAGACATGCCTCTTCCTTTTTTATTTTTTGATAGATGGTTTTTCCCATAGGGTTTTTACCATATCTTCAAAAAATAAACCATTGTACATGAGTACCTCATTAGGCTCTGTTTCCAGGACTCATTTGCACAATACACCCCTAGTATCACTTAAGGAGGGTGTTAGAATAAGTAATTAATCTCTTAAGTTCTTCTAGGATAGACTTACTTGGGTTTCCACTCCTTCATGAGTCAGGTGAACTCTTAGTTATAGTCTACATCATATTTGATGAGTTTTTGTAATCCAACGACTCTCAATGATCAACTTTGTTATTTATACAAAGTTTATCCATGGAATAATCAATCAGTTCTATTTTGTTTCTTTAAATCTTGTAATGTTGTGTAGTTCTACTCTTGGGAAATTCTAACATACGATTACATGAGCTAGATGTTTAGTAGAATAGGTACTACAAATAATAAAATTTTAATGCTCATGCTATAAGGTATAAGTATTATGATATGCATCATATTGAACATGTTTATCATATTGATAACTTTTACCTAGCAATAGACCACAACAATCCATAGGAGTGATATCATAGGTAATAGTATCTACATAATTAGGACCAAAAATAAGTGTAAGTGTAAGTGATCATGGAAGAAGTATCACTATCCTTCCATTCAAGTGATTATGGATGAGGATGAGGACGTATAGGTAGTTGTAACTTATCAACAATGGAATTCTCAATCAAGTTTTATACGATCCATTATCGATAATGCAATCCACAAAGAAATTATGTGTAAGATGAGCATAAGTGATAAATAGATTATCATGACCTCCTGCAAAATATTGATGGTTGAATAAGGTGATATTATTGAGTCAACCTTCTAACTCAAGATAGGTACAATATTCTTTACAAGTTTTGATGGGATTTCGTAGAGTTCCCTCCTTAAGGGTTTCCTCCTTCGAAGACTGTACAAGCAATTATTTTTTTTCTTCCGTGAATAAACATATTTTATATGTCCCTATTTTTACAATAATGAAAAATGCATCAAAAGAAGAAGCTAGAGAAGGAGAAGGAAAAAACTTTTGTATATGTTGTTGATGTAGAGAACACATAGGTTTGTAAGTACCCATTGAAAAATAAAATTGAGGAGTTTTTTAAGAAGATTAAAGAGCTACTAAAAAAGAAGACCGATAAGAACTTGGTGAAAAGAAAGACCAAGGTGCATGAGACTAAGAAAAAAGTTTCTCCTCTACAAGATGAGTTTGATTAAAAGTTGCATCAAGTATGTCAAGCGAAGTTTATTTCAATTCTTGAAACAAATATGTTTGAAGGCCACTCTTAAACTTAGCAAAAGAGTAGGTGAAGGATCTTGTTCACTAAGTAGGATATGCAAATAGTTAAACTAATAAATAATCTTGAATATACATGTGGTTTCATTACCTCAAGTTAATTCATTGGATGAGAATTTTATTATTATAATTGGATGGATATAATATAGCCTTCAAGGCTATGACCAAATGATCCCAAGTGGTGATGGTATTTTATGTAATTTATTGCTTAGTAATTAGGATTTTAGCAACACCAAAAAATTTTAAATTAGCAAAAGGAATTTTATCATCATCAGGTATTTGGCTATAAGTAAACCAAGTTTCCATGTCTAGAATCTAACTATTTAGAACTTCATGATTCTTGGATCTATCATAGATACTAACCTCACATTTGATATGAGAACAAGATTCAAGAGTGTTTATCCTAGGTGATGGAGGTTGGAATTGCATACTATGAAATTTATCAGTCAAATTACTAACTATATTAGCTAAGGCCACCAATTATTCTTTTCCAATGTGACATGGCTCCTCTATGAAATCTAGAGAGAGTGTTTGACTAAATTTACAAGTAGAGAATTATGTGTGTTGAGGAGTGTTGGGTACTACCAAAAGTACCCTTTATTTTACAAGAGATAGTTCAAGGTATAATTAAACATATAAAATGTTTATACAAGTAAAAAATATCACTTCCAATGGATCAGGCTTGAAAATAGCTTTCCAACGAGTATAAATAAAGGGCATACTCAAGAAAAATAGATGCCTCAAAATTCAATAATTACAAGATCCCTCAAAGCAAAAAATGTTAAACTAAGTTATCCTCCCCAAGAGAAATATTCTTGGAATATACTTGTAAAATATAACATATGTCCTAAATACTAATTGTGCCTCCTAATAGCATATTAAAATCAGAACAAATACTAAAAGATAAAAGTTATGCATATAACTTGTTGACCCTCTCAAGTATTTCTCCATTAAATATATGGTGACTTGCAAGCAAAAATACGTTGCCAACAGATGACAACATAGAAGGACTCCTTGTATGGTTTGGAAATAACCACTTGATAGATTCACCATAAGAAATGAATAATGGTGCTATGGCCTAAGTCAATTACAATTTGGTTAAGTGCCTCCAAACCGAAATTGTGATTAGACTATCTCAAATAAATGAGCACCACATAACATTGAAGAGAGTGATACATGGGCGATAATTGCTAAATGTAATACTACAAATTGATTAGGCTATACTTTAATGTATCTCCAAAGATATTGCAGGTCGTTTATTCTGCCAAACGTAATACAAGCAACTATAACATTGATAATATCCTACGAAGGAATGAGAGGTAGACTAACAAAGTGGGACCAATAAATTATAACCAGAGCTTCAATTCTATTTTTTGTGTTGACTATTGCATTTTTAGGTGTCAACAAGAGGAGATCAAGCCAGTGACAGATGAGACTTCAGACTAGTGTCATACATTGGATATCTATAGTTATGAAAAATTATATATAATTGATGAAAAACTAAGCAACATGCATGATCTCTTGATATATTATTGCAAATATTCTTTAGGATAGAAATCAAGAATTATTTAACAAATAACTTGGAACACTTCTTTATAATCAACAAGGGGAGTCATTTATATTATCACTAAAATGAAACTTGCATAACCTTTCCAAACCAGTAAAGTTTTGAACTCCATGTGGCTTGTGATCCAACACACCAACTAGCTACCAAATTAGTTACACAATCAATATTTTTATTGCAAATAATATTATCTTCACCAACAATGATCTGGAATACTCCTTCAAACAACACATAAGCATATGATGATATCATAGGTCATGCCAACAAATAAAAGTGAAAGTAGCACATGGACAACACATTTTATATGCACGTGATATTTTCAAGCCATGCATGATATTCATCCTTTAAAATCCAAGTTGAAGTAAAACTCAAAGTAATCAATGATGCATGCATAAAATAAATTCTTCAACCAAAATATTTCTAATGTACAAAACTATTAATATTTTTAAAGCACTGGTCTTGCAAAGCAAGAACAAGGTGCATCAAACAATCATGAAGAAATACAAGTGCTAGAAAATCAACTATGCTACTTATCGGTGTGGTCGTGCTACATTCATAAGAAAATTTATATTTAACAATACTAGATCTTATTTACTAATTTTTTGAATCCCACATCGCAAGACATCAACATCCAATAGATGCTTTCAAAATATAATATTTTATACTAATTTACATCAAAGAAGTCCATATTAGACTTTCTAATGTAACCATAGTAAGATGAGGATACAGAAACAAAAGGTCATTAGCTACTGGAGTTGGCACGTAGGATTGCAATATTTGACTACATGCTAAATTTGTGGTAAGGTAACAACAAGAACAGGTAAGATTTCAACAATGTCATAATAAACATATATGGCCATAAAGGTATATATCAACACACTATGCAGAAGATATTGTCATAGAAATGAAAATGACTCTCTTTGCTTATAAAAGAAACACCAAAGCCAAAATAAGACAATCACAGACCAAAAAATAATATGAAAATATACACCAAAATCAAGATCCATTGGTGGAATATTTCTTGTTCCTCTTTTGAAACAAATTGGTCTAGAGGAAGAGGATAATCTCTTCCAATCCAACTTTATTGTTTTGATACTAAACTTACACAGACAGAAAAACAGATAAATTTGGTAATAAAAAAATGAGATTTTCATTCCAAAAGTGGCTATAAATAGCTAGACTACACTGCCTCTAAAGGATCCTTATGAAATATATTAGATAGGATCAAATTAATTTCTTTTTCAGGTAGGCCTATTTGATTTGTTAGATATTAAATTCGGAGGCCTTACTTTTAATTAAACCTTATATTAAAAAATTAAAAAGGTTGGCCTACAAATTTTATGTAACATTATTTGCTATCCAACATACAAATATAACGAGATCTGAAGTGTAGACCAATTGGCTCGACCAAATCCCGTAAGGGAGGCGAAGGTCCAAAGTTCAAATATCGGGTCTCATCGAACTGAATGCTTGTCCCTTTCCTGGTGCTTTCAGTGGCGTAAAAGGTTTAAAATGATTATGGCATGGTGGTTATAGGGGTGGACTGCGTGAAGAACTATGTGACGCATTCCAAGGCAGACAACATAGAATACTGTGGCGGCCATAAAATCTGGATAGCCTACCCGGATTCATGTAGGCTATTGATTCCACCATGTAAATTAAAAAAAAAACATACAAATATAACATTAAACATAATATTAAATACTAATCCCTATCAACTTAAATTCCTCATTTCTACTCAAATCTACATCTATTCTATTTTGTTTAATTCTTCCAATATATCATATATTTCTTTCTTCTTTTAGCTTTGGCTTTCATTATACTTATTTGCTATCCTTTAATTTTATTCTTGATATGTTTCATTTTGCAAAATCTGAAAATTTTTGTTTCATCAACTTTAATCTCATTCCACCATTTTTTAACATTTTCTTGAAACTCTTCATGTTTCATCAGATGAGAATTGAATTTAAACAACACATTTTTTGTAGGTTCAAATTCCTACATCTTCAATAATACTAGTGCACGGTTTGATGTTGCTCTAGACAATATAAAATACTCCATTGATATATTTATTCCTAATATGGATTCATAAACTAAAAATCTATCTAATATTTCTTGAATTAAGGCTCCTCCTCTTTTATTTGATCATGTGAAATGCCATATTTTGGAATGATGTCTACCAGGTTTCTCTCTTCCATCATATCTAATAGCATTCTTGAATTGTTCTTTAGAATCATAATTCCTCCTTTCTTCTTTAATCTGAGAATTAAATTAAAGTCTTCTATTATCCAATTTTTAATGTTATTTCCATCTTACCATATTTTTTACCAGTATTATTTTACCAAGGATTGATGAGTGGTTCTATACACATTTGTCAAATGATATTTTTTCCTGGGTCTTTGGCATTCTAATGATATTTGTATCCAATTTGCATCTTTAACCACTTCTATTAATTTTCATTTTCTTTTGTTTCGTATTATAGCAATGCCAATATAGTCACTCGGGTATATATTTATATTCTATATTTCTTCCATAGTTGTCCATTCATTTTTTGTTATCTTTATTTTATGAAGAGAAAGTATATCAAGACTGGATTCTTGAATCTTTCCCTTTAAGGTTATTTTTGTTGAGGTAGAACCTATATCTCTTCTATTCCAAGAAAATATAATCATATTCTTAAGCTATGCAATACAACCTTATTACTTTTTCATCCATGTCCACTTGGGGGATTTAATTATGCTATCTTGTCCTCTATACTGATTTGCTTTTTAGATCCCTCCTTAATGGCTTTTTGAAAACATATTTGCAACACCAATGAATTTATGGGTCTTCCTACCTTCTTCTTGGTACTTGTCCATAGTCTACTTGTAATTCTATTTGATTTAGGGATATGTTGAGTGGTATTTTCACCCAGTTGTGAAATTACACTCTCCTTTAGGATTTGGGTTCCAAATCCCCTCTTGCAAAGAAGTTAAACAAACAACTTCTCCAAGGTCTCCGTTGTATTAGCATTTGCATATGTGTATTAGTAATCTCAAATAAAGATATTCAATTTAAATTCTTGGAACACATTAGTGATTGCAAGTAACTGTAAACAAGGGGCAATGTTGGTTTATTTCACCATGAAACTTTAGTGATTGTTCATTGTTTTTTGGATTTTGAAAATTTTTAAATGTTTATTTTAATGCCTTGAAATTTTAAAATAAGTTAAAATTTCTGGAAAAATAAAATAAAATGCAGAAAAATAAAAATGAAATGCAGAGAAATGGAAATAAAATGCATTCAGTATAATGCTATCATATTTCAACAAAATCGAAGATATGAGGTCTCCACGCATGCAACCTAATCCTACTAGAACTCGCAATAACATAGCTCAACCAAAAGATATTTATTCAGAGGTTGAAGAGCTTAAGAAGATAATTCACAAATTGAGTAATTATTTGGTTCAAAAACAGAAGTATGAATCCCATGCCCCTCACCCAAATCGAAACTTCAACAATGGAGGGATACAATGGAATACGAATCCAAACAATGGGGGTGTGCCTTCCCCTATTGCTAATCAGATAGATACTTCTGCAGGACCAAGTCACTCTAGTTCCATTCTTAATATTTCTGATTTTGCATGGGAAAAGAGGTGTAGATTGCATAATACAAAGGAGCATAATGAAAGGAATTGTCCCGAAATTGCTAGGTATACCCATTGTCTCCAAGCTCAAGTGGATGATTTGGAACTTGTGCCAAATAAGGGTCCACCCCAACATCAACAAGGAGAGGACAACATTTTGGTGGTGGAAACTCTATATCGTCAAGAGAGTGAGAATGAGGAAGGTGAAGATGAATGGGGTGAGAAACATGTTGATGAATCGGAGGATGAAGAAGAAGTACTTGAGCGTCACGACTTGAACTTGGAGGATGATTACTATGATTCGTGGAAGAAATGGGAAGAATATTATCAATCTAAATCTTCTAATAAACTTGTTGTGTCAATTAATATGCAGGATAACTCAATTGCTTCCTCACATGAGGATACTATAAATCCTGTACAATTTGAGAAAGTTTTGGAAGAGGAATTCGAATCTCATCAAATTTTGGAACATGATAAGGATTCTACAACCATGAATCAAGAAAGAGAGTCATTTGCTTTAGATTCCTTTGGAGGAAAAGAAATTGAAAATCTTGATCCACTTACTTGTGCTACAATGATTATGCCATTTCAAAATGAGAAAATTACAAAACCTAAATCATTTGGGTTTGATATCATTGATGATCCAATTGAAAATCTCACGTTACCCAAAACAACCCAAGTGATTGATCACGAAAATGTGTTAGTTAACCCACCCCTAGATAGACAAGACTTATGGTTTGAAAGGGATGGACATATTTTCAATTGGGTACCTAAGTTTGGTGCCTTTGATAAACAAGTCATGGAGAAAGAACAAGTGCTACATGATGATGAATGTCATGAGAGAAAAGAGGAATTTTCAAATCCTCTTCAAGTAAGGTCAAATGAAAACATGCCAAAGGTAAAATCTCACCTTTTTGGTTTCACCATGCAAAATTCGAATGAAGGTTTGCCTAATGAATGGTTTGATTCAAATATTATTAATGTTATGGCTTTATTGAATGAAAATGAAAGCTTATTTCTACACCATGAATCAAAGTGCGGAATGGACATCTTAAAGAATAGACATAAAGGAATTGAATATCAATCATTGTCTAATCAATTTGAAAACTTGAAACTCCACCATAGGATTATTAATGAAACTAAATCAAATTGGTATGGTGAGAGGGGCAAGTGGAAGTTTGTTTCTTTGTTTGGTTTGATCTTGTTTTTGTTGGATTCCTACAAAACTTGGTATGCGTATCACGTCATACATCTTTTAAAGAATTCCAATCAGGTTTGGGATCCGAGAAAATGATAATCCAAACTTTTGCACCATCTTGCATTATATTGTACATTTGTATATACTTTTGGTTTTCGTGTTTTGGTTTTGGATTGGATCTCATTTTGGTTTTAAGTTTTGTGTGTTGGTCCTTTGGACACTTTTGGTTTGTTTATGTCAACTTAGGTCCTTATGAATGTTGACTAAGACTAGGAGAATATGAAACATCGGAATTGTATTGTAGAAAGCTCCACGAGTATCGCAAACACATTAAAGAATATCGTTTGGAACTTGTGATGCATGAAGTTGTCAGTTTTACACATTATGGTAAAGTAGGTGATATACTCCATCCGCATTTCAAAAGGAGCAATGCATTCATATCTCATGTTACATTCCACATTGCATATACATTTCATCTCAGTTGCATCTTCATTTCATGTACAATCATTGAAAAGGTGTCGAATCCTCTTAGGGTTATTACATAACATATATTAAAAGGATCCTAAGGTTGGGAACCGATGCCCGAACTATCTTGAACCAAGCACGTTCTACGCATATTAAAGAGGATCTTGAGCAAAATGGTCAAAACCATACTTGGAAGAAAAGGTGAGGCGAAAGGAATATTTCGTGTCTGTCCTATCATGCAACATAATCCTTAAAACAGTGGTTTTTACCACTCCCATAATGCTTAAAGCCTAAAATCGAGTAGTAAGGATAGGGTTAAATCCCCCACTTGGGTTGGGGATCCCAATCCCCCAAACCTTCATGGAGTAGTAAGGATAGGGTCTAATTCTCATCTCGCTTAGGTTGAGAATCCGATTCCCCAAAGCTTCTATTTTGCCCATTCAAGAACTTGAAATTCCAAAGCAAATATTTTTCATTTCTTTATTAATATTGGATTGGAAGGATCGTACTACATGTCCCTTGCAAGGATGGGTAGTCATCCCCAAGGTCCAAGAAATCAAAAGTAGAGCCAAATCCTGGATTATGGGGTTGATCTCCACCGGGGCTATAGACGCCTAGCTGGTAGTGGAGTATGCTCATGCGTGGCAACATGTCTTGTCTAAAAGCAAGACCACTGATTGCTCAAACGGATAGGCTAGCCTCGAAAGTTTCATCCATAACAGGTTAAATCATTTTGTTCAAGATGAGGTAATGAACTCTAGATCGGAGTAGTAAGGATAGGGTTAAATTCCCATCTCGCTTAGGTTGGGAATCCTATTCCCCAAAGCTCTGATTTCACTTACACTTGCACATGGGTTCAAGATGGTAGTGACACATAACCAACTTTGGGATCTAGTAAATTAATTCAGTATACATATATTTGGTCCTAAGAGGGTTTGACAGTTTTGATATGTTTGTTCATGATACTAGAAGGTTTGAGCCTTTGCAAAGTAGGTTGTTATATCTCTAGCATAGTTGTCATACATCAAATCCTGCACAAATCATTCATAGCCTTGCATACGAATCATAAGTGAAACTGACAATGGAAAGTTGAACGAGTTTCAAACGATAGGGAATGAAGCACATTGCACACACCGAGCTGATGCTTAATAATTCTAATGCTTCATGTATTTCTCATCTAGTTTTATTCTTGGGATATTTGTTGACGCTTGTATTTGAGTCTGTGTGTTTTCAGGTTGAGTTCTCACCGAAATGCTCGGGAGCATTTCCCAATAGTCACCATTTGTTGTGGCTGCTCCACAACGTACCCCAAAATTGGGGACCCACCTTTTTTGCATGTGTTCCAAGAAGACCGAAGTGGCCCATAGGCTAAAGATCAAAGAAAAAGCAAAACACCACAAGGAGAAAAAGTGTCGCGATATCGCGACATGTTGCGTTTTCGTGGCCAAAAGAGAAAAAGTGTCGCGATATCGCGACATGTTGCAGTTTCGTGGCCAAAAGAGAAAAAGTGTCGCGATATCGTGACATGTTGCAGTTTCGCGGCCAAAAGAGAAAAAGTGTCGCGATATCGCGACATGTTGCAGTTTCGCGGCCAAAAGAAAAAGTGTCGCGATATCGCGACATGTTGCATTATCGTGGCCAAAAGAGAAAAAGTGTCACGATATCGTGACATGTTGCATTTTCACGACCAAGAAAAGTGTCGCGATATCGCGACATGTTGTCAAAAAAAGTGTCGCGATATCGCGACATGTTGCATTATCTGGCCAAAAGAAAAGAAAGAAAAGTGTCACGATATCGCGACATGTTGCATTTTCCCGGCCAAAAGAGAAAAGTGTCGCGATATCGCGACATGTTGCATAGACAAAGAGAAAAGTGTCACGATATCGCGACATGTTGCATTTTAGAAAGAGAAAAGTGTCGCGATATCGCGACATGTTGCATTTCGCGGCCAAAGAGAAAAGTGTCGCGATATCGTGACATGTTGCATTTTCACGACCAAAGAGAAAAGTGTCGCGATATCGCGACATGTTGCATTTTCGCGGCCAAAAGAGAAAAAGTGTCGCGATATCGCGACATGTTGCATTTTCACGACCAAAAAAGAAAGAAAAGTGTCGCGATATCGCGACATGTTACATTTTCATGGCTAAAAGCAACAAAAGAGAGCAAGGAGGCAAAAGTGTCACGATATCGCGACATGTTCCATTTTCTCCAAGGTAACGGACCTGCATAGTGACGTGGACATAAGGACAAAATCCAATGAATAAGACAAAGCGTTACATAAGGAATATTTAATGATTTGAAATCATTTAAGATGGTCGTTACACACGGAGGGAAACGGACGCAAGCCCATGTGGAGAAAACGCAACGAAGGGCCACAAAATGGAAACCAGAAGGGAAGGTGAAACAAGGGAAGGTGAAACGAACAAGTCATGGAAGAAGAAACAATTTTTTAGAAGTTTAAATACGCCATTCAAAGAGGCCAGAAGGGGTTGGAAATCTGCGAGCAGAGTTGCAGAGTTGAAGGCGAGAAGGCCATTCTGGACCTGTTTGAGTTGTTTTTCTTCCATAGACTGGTTTGGGAAAACCAAAAATTTTGCTATTGTAAAATGACATATTTTTAATGCAGAAGTTTTCAGAAATTTGCATCTTATGGGCAAGAAAGAAGGAGTCATTCTCTTTGCATGCTATGGATTTAATGTCTATTTTTTCCCTTTTTCAGATTTTGAGTTTGTAGATGGAGTTTATGCAAGTTTTCTTGGTTGCTTCATACGAATGTTTGAAATCTGGAAATTTATTTTAAACCCTAGGAGCCAGCACTTAGTCTATCGGGATTGTGCTTGTTTTGCAAGTCCAATAGGTTAGGTTGCATGCATGGAGACCTCACATCTTCGGTTTTGTCGAAATAGGATAGCATCATACTGAATGCATTTTATTTTCAGTTTTCTGCATTTCATTTTCATTTTTTGCATTTTATTTTTTTCAGAAATTTTAACTTATTTTAAATTTTCAGGCATTAAAATAAACATTTAAAAATTTTCAAAATCCAAAAAAACAATGAACAATCACTAAAGTTTCATGGTGAAATAAACCAACATTGCCCCTTGTTTACAGTTACTTGCAATCACTAAGGTGTTCCAAGCATTTAAATTGAATATCTTTATTTGAGATTACTAATACACATATGCAAATGCTAATACAACGGAGACCTTGGAGAAGTTGTTTGTTTAACTTCTTTGCAAGAGGGGATTTGGAACCCAAATCCTAAAGGAGAGTGTACTTTCACAACTGGGTGAAAATACCACTCAACAGATTGGCGCTAGAAGGAGGGCCTGAATTGTTTTATTTCAGAGTGATTTAAATGCTATAGGGATTTAAATTTTGAATATTTCATGCCCTATTGATTATTATCTTTAGCCCTCTTTTAATAATACAACCTTGTAGTGTTAAAAGGAGGACATGAATTGCTATGCATTGTTCTAACGCTTTTGATTGTTCATACAGGAATAATGTGTTTTGATTTGATTTAAAAAAAAATTGGTCTTGACTAACGAGGTTGTCTCCATGCAATTACTTTCATTCGATTTTAATGGATACACCTCTTGGTTAATGCTAACATATTATTCAACGTACAGTTTGATATTTGCTAGTCATTTCATGCTGATTTGTAAGGAATTATTTTTGTCTAAAAATGTATTTGTTGTCGGTATTATGCTCTTCACCTATGCGTAATGCGATCTTGTGAATCAGAAAGCCTACAACACTAGGAGTATGCTCTTCACTTGCGCATATGCGATCTGGTGAATCAGAAACTTACATTTTTAGAATACTGCTTTGTCAAGGTTCCTTCTTTCATGACTAACAAATTGATTTTGAAGTTATTCTTTGAATTTCATTAATTGCAGGATTTTTTGTGTGTCGCAGGTTTTCTTTGAGGTACTGAGAGTTTTGTCAGGTTCTTGTAGGGTTATCATCATCGATTTTGAATCAAATGGCCCAACCTCCACCACCTCCTTGGTACGGAGCCCATAACATTCCTTTGAATATTGCAGGGGATATTCATGAGATCCCTAGGAATATAGAGAGATTTTTGCCCAAATACAAATCGGATGGCCCAAGGACCGCAGAAGAACATATTCAGGCCTATAGGGATGTTTTGATAAGATTGCAAGTTCAACATGAAGATGTGGCTTGTAGACTCTTCCCCATGAGCCTAGACCAAGTGGCTTACGAATGGTATATTTGCTTACCTATCGGTTCCATTACGTCATGGACGCAAATGGAGAATGCTTTTGTCAACCAATTCAGGTCACCATTAGATCCCACAATCATCTATAATCAGTTCATTACATGCAAAAGAGGCCAGGGTGAGCCAATCCAAACTTTTAATCAGAGATTTTAGAAGTGCTATAATAGAGCAATTCGGCATTTTGCCATTGATCCCGCAGTAGCTTTGCAAATATATTTTGGGGCATTGGATCCTATGACGACAATGTTTGCAAGGCGAAATCCTCAAGTTACCACGCTTGCTCTAGCCTACAATGAAGCTATGACCATTGAACAACAAATGACACCACAGGGTTATGGGTTTTCCCAGATGCCTATGGTAGGACAATATGGTCCATATGGTCAAGCTCCTATGATGAATCAGATCATGGCACCACAAATATCAGGCATAAATGCTTTGCCTTATCAACAACCATATTCATCAACACCCGCTTACGCACCCAATCCAATTTCGATTCAAAGTGTGAATCCCTACGCAAATCAAGTGGCTCAAAATCCAACTCAAATGTTAAGTCAAGATCTCACCAATTACGCAAATCCTACTGGAACTAGCAATAACATAGCTCAACCAAAAGAGATTTATTCAGAGGTTGAAGAGCTCAAAAAGATGGTTCACAAATTGAGTAATGATTTGGTTCAAAAATAGAAGTATGAATCCCATGCCCCTCACCCAAATCGAAACTTCAACAATAGAGGGAGACAGTGGAATACGAAGCCAAACAATGGGGGTGTGCCTTCCCCTATTGCTAATCAGATAGATACTTCTGTAGGACCAAGTCACTCTAGTTCCATTCTTAATATTTCTGATTTTGCATGGGAAAAGGGGTGTAGATTGCATAATACAAAGGAGCATAATGAAAGGAATTGTCCCGAAATGGCTAGGTATACCCATTGTCTCCAAGCTCAAGTGGATGATTTGGAACTTGTGCCAAATAATGGTCCACCCCAACATCAACAAGGAGAGGACAACATTTTGGTGGTGGAAACTCTATATCGTCAAGAGAGTGAGAATGAGGAAGGTGAAGATGAATGGGATGAGAAACATGTTGATGAATCAGAAGATGAAGAAGAAGTACTTGAGCGTCACAACTTGAACTTGGAGGATGATTACTATGATTCGTGGAAGAAATGGGAAGAATATTATCAATCTAAATCTTCTAATAAACTTGTTGTGTCAATTAATATGCAGGATAACTCAATTGCTTCCTCACATGAGGATACTATAAATCCTGTACAATTTGAGAAAGTTTTGGAAGAGGAATTAGAATCTCATCAAATTTTGGAACATGATAAGGATTCTACAACCATGAATCAAGAAAGAGAGTCATTTGCTTTAGATTCCTTTGAAGGAAAAGAAATTGAAAATCTTGATCCACTTACTTGTGCTACAATGATTATGCCATTTCAAAATGAGAAAATTACAAAACCTAAATCATTTGGGTTTGATATCATTGATGATCCAATTGAAAATCTCACGTTACCCAAAACAACCCAAGTGATTGATCACGGAAATGTGTTAGTTAACCCACCCCTAGATAGACAAGACTTATGGTTTGAAAGGGATGGACATATTTTCAATTGGGTACCTAAGTTTGGTGCCTTTGATAAACAAGTCATGGAGAAAGAACAAGTGCTACATGATGATGAATGTCATGAGAGAAAAGAGGAATTTTCAAATCCGCTTCAAGTAAGGTCAAATGAAAACATGCCAAAGGTAAAATCTCACCTTTTTGGTTTCACCATGCAAAATTCGAATGAAGGTTTGCCTAATGAATGGTTTGATTCAAATATTATTAATGTTATGGCTTTATTGAATGAAAATGAAAGCTTATTTCTACACCATGAATCAAAGTGCGGAATGGACATCTTAAAGAATAGACATAAAGGAATTGAATATCAATCATTGTCTAATCAATTTGAAAACTTGAAACTCCACCATAGGATTATTAATGAAACTAAATCAAATTGGTATGGTGAGAGGGGCAAGTGGAAGTTTGTTTCTTTGTTTGGTTTGATCTTGTTTTTGTTGGATTCCTACAAAACTTGGTATGCGTATCACGTCATACATCTTTTAAAGAATTCCAATCAGGTTTGGGATCCGGGAAAATGATAATCCAAACTTTTGCACCATCTTGCATTATATTGTACATTTGTATATACTTTTGGTTTTCGTGTTTTGGTTTTGGATTGGATCTCATTTTGGTTTTAAGTTTTGTGTGTTGGTCCTTTGGACACTTTTGGTTTGTCAACTTAAGTCCTTATGAATGTTGACTAAGACTAGGAGAATATGAAACATCGGAATTGTATTGCAGAAAGCTCCACGAGTATCGCAAACACATTAAAGAGTATCGTTTGGAACTTGTGATGCATGAAGTTGTCAGTTTTACACATTATGGTAAAGTAGGTGATATATACTCCATCCGCATTTCAAAAGGAGCAATGCATTCATATCTCATATTACATTCCGCATTGCATATACATTTCATCTCAGTTGCATCTTCATTTCATGTACAATCATTGAAAAGGTGTCGAATCCTCTTAGGGTTATTACATAACATATATTAAAAGGATCCTAAGGTTGGGAACTGATGCCCGAACTATCTTGAACCAAGCACGTTCTACGCATATTAAAGAGGATCTTGAGCAAAATGGTCAAAACCATACTTGGAAGAAAAGGTGAGGCGAAAGGAGTATTTCGTGTCTGTCCTATCATGCAACATAATCCTTAAAACAGTGGTTTTTACCACTCCCATAATGCTTAAAGCCTAAAATCGGAGTAGTAAGGATAGGGTCTAATTCTCATCTCGCTTAGGTTGAGAATCCGATTCCCCAAAGCTTCTATTTTGCCCATTCAAGAACTTGAAATTCCAAAGCAAATATTTTTCATTTCTTTATTAATATTGGATTGGAAGGATCGTACTACATGTCCCTTGCAAGGATGGGTAGTCATCCCCAAGGTCCAAGAAATCAAAAGTAGAGCCAAATCCTGGATTATGGGGTTGATCTCCACCGGGGCTATAGACGCCTGATTGGCAGTGGAGTATGCTCATGCGTGGCAACATGTCTTGTCTAAAAGCAAGACCACTGACTGCTCAAACGGACAGGCTAGCCTCGACAGCTTTCATCCATAACAGGTTAAATCATTTTGTTCAAGATGAGGTAATGAACTCCAGATCAGAGTAGTAAGGATAGGGTTAAATTCCCATCTCGCTTAGGTTGGGAATCCTATTCCCCAAAGCTCTGATTTCACTTACACTTGCACATGGGTTCAAGATGGTAGTGACACATAACCAACTTTGGGATCTAGTAAATTAATTCAGTATACATATATTTGGTCCTAAGAGGGTTTGACAGTTTTAATATGTTTGTTCATGATACTAGAAGGTTTGAGCCTTTGCAAAGCAGGTTGTTATATCTCTAACATAGTTGTCATACATCAAATCCTGCACAAATCATTCATAGCCTTGCATACGAATCATAAGTGAAACTGACAATGGAAAGTTGAACGAGTTTCAAACGATAGGGAATGAAGCACATTGCACACACCGAGCTGATGCTTAATAATTCTAATGCTTCATGTATTTCTCATCTAGTTTCATTCTTGGGATATTTGTTGACGCTTGTATTTGAGTCTTGTGTTTTCAGGTTGAGTTCTCACCGAAATGCTCAGGAGCATTTCCTAGTAGAGTCGCCATTTGTTGTGGCTGCTCCACAACGTACCCCAAAATTGGGGACCCACCTTTTTTGCATGTGTTCCAAGAAGACCGAAGTGGCCCATAGGCTAAAGATCAAAGAAAAAGCAAAACACCACAAGGAGAAAAAGTGTCGCGATATCGCGACATGTTGCGTTTCGCGGCCAAAGAGAAAAGTGTCACGATATCGACATGTTGCAAAGAAAAAGTGTCGCGATATCGCGACATGTTGCATTTCACGGCCAAAATAGGAAAGTGTCGCGATATCGCGACATGTTGCATTTCACGGCCAAAGAGAAAAAGTGTCGCGATATCGCGACATGTTGCATTGTCACGGCCAAAGAGAAAAAGTGTCAGATATCGCGACATGTTGCACTTTCCCCAAAAAAAAAAGTGTCGCGATATCACGACATGTTGCATTTAAAAAAAAAGTGTCACGATATCGCGACATGTTGCATTTTCGGCCAAAAGAAAAAGGAAGAACCAAAAGAGAAAAGTGTCACGATATCCGACATGTTGAAAAGAAAAGCAGATACACATGCAAAGAAAAAGTTGTACGATATCCGACATGTTGCGTTTTCCAAAGAGAAAAGTGTCGCGATATCGCGACATGTTGCATTTCACGGCCAAAGAGAAAAGTGTCGCGATATCGCGACATGTTGCTTTTCCGCCAAAGAGAAAAGTGTCACGATATCGTGACATGTTGCATTTCCAAAAAAAGTTGAGATAACACATTAACCAAAAAGAAAAAAGTGTCACGATATCGCGACATGTTACATTTTCTGGCTAAAAGCAACAAAAGAGAGCAAGGAGGCAAAAGTGTCGCGATATCGCGACATGTTCCATTTTTGCCAAGGTAACGGACCTGCATAGTGACGTGGACATAAGGACAAAATCCAATGAATAAGACAAAGCGTTACATAAGGAATATTTAATGATTTGAAATCATTTAAGATGGTCGTTACACACGGAGGGAAACGGACGCAAGCCCATGTGGAGAAAATGCAACGAAGGGCCACAAAATGGAAACCAAAGCACACGCATACAAGGGAAGGTGAAACAAACAGTCAGGGAAGGTGAAACGAACAGCCATCGGAAAACGAAACAAACAGGAAGGAGAAGGAAACAATTTTTTTAGAAGTTTAAATACGCCATTCAAAGAGGCCAGAAGGGGGTGGAAACTGCTGCGAGCAGAGTTGCAGAGTTGAAGGCGAGAAGGCCATTCTGGACCTGTTTGAGTTGTTTTTCTTCCATGGGCTGGTTTGGGAAAACCAAAAATTTTGCTATTGTAAAATGACATATTTTTAATGCAGAAGTTTTCAGAAATTTGCATCTTGTGGGCAAGAAAGGAGGAGTCATTTTCTGCATGCTATGGATTAAATGTCTATTTCTTTTCCTTTTTCAGATTTCGGGCTTGTAGATGAAGTTTATGCATGTTTGATTGGTTGCTTCATGCGAATGTTTGAAGTCTGAAAACTTTATTTTAAACCCTAGGAACCAACACTTAGCCTATGGGGATTGTGCTTGTTTTGCAGGTCCAATAGGTTAGGTTGCATGCATGGAGACCTCACATCTTCGGTTTTGTCGAAATAGGATAGCATCATACTGAATGCATTTTATTTTCAGTTTCTGCATTTCATTTTCATTTTCTGCATTTTATTTTTTCCAAAAATTTTAACTTATTTTAAATTTTCAGGCATTAAAATAAACATTTAAAAAATTTCAAAATCCAAAAAAACAATGAACAATCACTAAAGTTTCATGGTGAAATAAACCAACATTGCCCCTTGTTTACAGTTACTTGCAATCACTAAGGTGTTCCAAGCATTTAAATTGAATATCTTTATTTGAGATTACTAATACACATATGCAAATGCTAATACAACGGAGACCTTGGAGAAGTTGTTTGTTTAACTTCTTTGCAAGAGGGGATTTGGAACCCAAATCCTAAAGGAGAGTGTACTTTCACAACCGGGTGAAAATACCACTCAACAGGATAGTATACCACCATGCATTGTTACATCATCTTCCACTTGTTTACCTTATGATTCTTATTCTTCTTCTAGATTTTCTACTTTTTTCTCTTCTTCTTTTTGAACTTCTTCAACTATTTCGAACTCCTCACTATTCATTTCTAAATTCTTTTCTCCTATTGTAATCTCTTCTTGTGGTTTTTTCTTCTCCAAGGCCTCAAATTTATTTTTCATAATGTCTTTTTTGTTATCGGTACCCACTCTAATTTTTCTTTGATACATTCATAAATCCTTCATTATCCTTCTTATTACCTTGTTCTTTTGATACTTGTCTTGCTTTTCTTGGTAGTGGGTGGAGTTAAATAGGATCTGCTTATAATCTAGCTCTTATTTCTATACTTGATCCTATAGTTCAATTTTAATATGTTCTGGTAAGCCTTCCATTATGTCCATATCCATTCATATTCTGGCACATATGGTTAACTTCCATTGTTTTCTTATCTTAGTTGTTTTAATGAACCATCCTAAAGAGTCTTCTATTGATTTGAAAGAGTCTTCATACCAAAACTAATATGGGAAATACAACATCTTAACCTATATTAGAATGGAGTTCAAAAATTTTTCTCTTGGATCAAAATTATCATTCCAATACTTCATAAATAGTCCATTTCTTACCATGAACCAGGGTTCTCTCTCAGAAATAATTTCACAATATTTGGTATTGTTAAATGTCATAAAAAAACTCCTCTTCCTACATAAACTATCTCCGATTGCTAGGAGATTAATGTGAACTAGTTATTTTGACCTAAGTTTCAATACCCTTGGGAGACAACCATAAGTTAAATATTCAACATATTAAGCCATATTTAGTCAGCTTTTTAGAATCCCCTATGAGGTTTTGTTCATCAAACTTTACCTTTAGAATTTGTTCTTTTCTTTTTACAAATCCATCATTTTTGGGGAAAGAAGAAATCTTCATTTTCCCTTCCTAGATTCAACCATTGTTTGTAATATTTTAATAGGTGTATTTTTGTTAGGAGTAAAACTAATGAGATATATAATTGATACAAATGGGTTACAATATATAGGCATAAGCCTATATAAAATGCATGACACTTGTCAAGTGAAACTAACAAGTGTCAAGGAAGACATAGTGCACATTACATTAATTCTAACATTCCCCCTTAATGTGCACTATCCTAACTAAAGAAAAAATAGGTAAACATTAGGTAAAATTCCCCCTTAATGTTGACTTATCTAAAAGCAACCTATCATCCTCTTTTATTACTGATTTGTTCTAGGCTCATGCTGTTTGTACTTGGCTCTCCAACTATGAATAATGCTAGATTCACTGTGTATACATCTCGGTCTGTTGCCTCAGGTTCAGCCACTTCCATGGGTCTATTGCCACTGGGTCAGTCATCTAAGTGCCTCAGGGTCATCATGGGTGCCTCAGGGTCAGCCACTTCTGGGTCTCTTGCCTCTGTAGGTCATCCTCAGAGGATGTTGCCTCTCGTAGGTCACTGACTAGATCCACCATGAATATCAAATCCCTCCTCATGGTGAACTCAATCTAGAAGGTGTCGGTCTCTACCGAAAATGCACCTTAATACAAAAGAAATACGAGCCATGAAATAAAATAAAATTGAGCCTTAGAATCCAAGTGTGGAGGAGAAGAAAGAAGAATAGAAGAGAATCTTCTGAAGTGTCTTCATCTGTAGTCTTCAGAAGTAGATCCGGAAAAAACCTCGGATAGAGTCTAGGGTGTCTATGTCTATAGTCCCTAGAATAAGTGTCCTTATGGTAGTCACCTCATCTTACCGGAATGCATGGGTAACCATTCGCTGCATCCGCCAAGTAGAAGGAGGAGAATACTTGATACTGGGTTCACTTACAAGTGCCTTGGGAGTGTCGGGTTCAACCGAGAGTGCACTCCAAGGTAGAAAAGTTTGAGGCTTAAATACTCAACTAAAACAACCTCATAATTACAAATGGACACCACCAATATGTCTGTCTCAAAAAATTCTTTCCAACGATTATAAACATGGCTATAGTCGGATCTCAATAAGTCTTCCATACATGGGAAAAACAACAACATGCCTCTCAAAGCGGCAAATAAACCTCTCAATGTGGCGACATCGTTCTCTGGCGGAATAAAAAAAACATCATACTTCCACTCTCCATGTGGAAAAATATTAACAATGGTCAAAGAAGACCATATTGTCCGCCATAAAACATCCATGATGCTTGAAAAATTTTCCCTCCAAGGGAAATTACATAGGCCATGTGGCCCTCCACGGCATGTGGGAAAAAGAAAATGCCCCACTATCATTTTTAAATAAATATGCCCCATTCCATAAAGTGGTCCGCCATGAAATTATAAAGTGTTCCCTTACACTTAATAACTTAATTAAAGAGAAATTATGGGTAGAATGCATGGGTCTGATAAATTTATGAGGAGCATCTCCATATGCACAACAATCATTAAAAATTTTAAAAAATTCTCTTTTTAAACTGTGCTTATCTATAGCAGCAACGAGCCTCTGATGACTGTGGTGACGACGTTCAATTCGATGACGATATTGGCGCGGTGTTTTCCATTGAACGAATACTAGAACCATTAAGACAAACACGACCGTCAGTGAGGATATGCACCCAGATACGTTTACCGTAAATTTAGGCTCTCAAAAATGACCTCAGCAAGGGAATGAAGTCATCGTAATTGTACTCGAAGCTCTATGCAAGGCAGCTTCTCTCCCCATTGAGTGCCTTCAGCCTGAGAAACAAAGGATCCTGCAATGCAATGCAAAATGAAAAGGAATGTAGCTGGAAGGAGGTCCTCTCTAATGGAGGCTGGAGAGCAGGCCTCAAGAGCAACCTCCCCCCTATGCCTACAGTCGTGGATTGCCCTACCGCTGCGTCTAAAAATGACATCACAGCAGCAGTAGCTACAACAACAATAATATAACTATTAATAGCAAATAACAGTAATGGAAAGAGCAGGAATAACAATAAAGAAAGCATGAGGGGTTTGTTTAAATGGGGCTCAAAGGGCAGCAGGAACACCTGGTCTGAGGTTGTGCGGATTGGCCATCAGAGTAGCATGGAAGAAATCATAGTATTTAAATCCCAGCTTTGCTCTGCAATCGTCACGATATTCGGCTTCAGCGAGTGTGCCATCAAAAGGGCCCTAAAATTGGCCCACCACGCTTTTGCTCCTTCAGCGGCTTCAGCACTGGATTGATATCTACTCAAAATTCTTTGGCGCATTCGTGCTCATCCTTGGCCCACGCGGGGAACACTTTTCGATCCGAGGGCATTATCACAAGACTCCTCGTGTCATAGTCTTGGCCTCCTTTTCCCATGGTTATTTGACACTACTGACAACACTTCTTCAAGCCTTAAACCGTTTCCAGATGGAAACCTCTCAAACTCTCATGAATCTCGAGTGGAGATTGATCACGACACCCATGCCAACATCAACGAAAACAAGATAAAAGGAAATCCTGCTGCACCTTGTGAACCCCAGATCAGTCTAGAATATGCGAACCTGCACTTTAACAATCGTAGCCATAAAGTGCTTGCCTCCTGAAGACACAACCAGTACCAACATATATGGGCCCTTGAATACCATCGAGACCTTTCATATTGATATCAAAGAAAACTATGTTTCGATTGGCATATCGATCATGCTTATCAATACCATCAAACATCTGAAAAAACTGCACATAACAGACTTTCTTTCCAACAGTTGGATCCATCATGAAACACATAGCTTCTCGGATTGCTTTGTTGTTGTTTATGTAATGGTCACAATCCAGATTCAATAGATAAGGAGCATTTGTAAGAACAGTTGAGACTCGAACCAAAGTATTCATAGCACCCGCTTTCTTGTGATGATTAAATCTAGGTCTCTTTTCTCTAGAAACATACACCGTCTGAGGTAGCTCGTTTCCATCTGTATCATTTCCTCCACTATGGCCCAAAAACACTTGTATCATTTCTGGATGGTCCCGAACATTATTCCCAGGCCATGGAGTTCTTCACATTATCATAATATTCAGAATAACGATCTCCTTCCAACAATACGTCCTTGGAAGTGGGGGTGCCTAAAATGCTTGGTCGCCTTGGTTTCAAGCTGCTCCATCTCAAGATCTTGAATCTGCTACAATGTTGGATCTTCGGTAAAGATGGCATAATTTTGCAAACCCTAAATTATAACTATAAAAAAATCCCTTCAAAAAATTGGTAGCCATGAAAACTTCTGGTTTTTGATCCATCAAATATGGAGAGCATACTCCCTTAGTTTTTAAAAAAATGGCCAAAGGGAAAAAAATGATGGGGGAGGGAGGATTTCCATGAGGGAAATCCCCCCTCAAGGGTTTCATAGGTAGGAGAGGGAACCTGCTCTGATACCAAATGTTATGACTAAAACTAATGAGATATATAATTGATACAAATGGGTTACAATATATAGGCATAAGCCTATATGAAATGCATGACACTTGTCAAGTGAAACTGACAAGTGTCAAGGAAGGCATAGTGCACATTACATTAATTCTAACAATTTTTTGGATCAAACCCTGAAGATGAAGATCCCCAGACAACCATTTTGGGAAACCTAAATTATTTATACTGTATTTGTTTTATCTTCTTCATTTATAATATCTCTGTTATTTGGTCTCTACTACTCAAGCCTCCTTTGGCATATTTTGATCATTGTAGTTTGAACTCTGGTTTTCTGCCTATAACCCTCCTCCATCTTCTTAGTTTTTATATACATGATTATATCTCTAATATTTTTTCATTGAGTTTACACAGGTTTGTATAAGGGGTCTTGATCCTCTCATACTGAGTGGGGTTTAAACCTTGGACCTCTCAAAGAGAGGCCAAAGCCCTTACCACTCCAATAAGCTTGTAGTTGATTATATCTCTAATATTAAAGACTATGTACCTAACATTATCTTCGATAATTAGATGCAATTATCAATCTTCATTAAAACCTCTTATGGATCCTTTTTATATGTGTAAACCATATCAATTATTTTCCACTTTACTTCTTATTTGATAGTGAATTTTTATTTTTATTTTACTTTATTTTTTTATGGGTCGTATGGGATTGAAAAGGACCCCATTCATATTACATCATATTATCATGACCACATACTAGATATTATAACAAAGTAGCAATTATGCATGTATCCTTAGGTATAATTTGAACTTAACATTTGATTAAAAAATTAAGGTTCACCCATATTTGAACCTTGGTACCACTTCCAACCAATTGCCCTAAACCTCATGGATTTTTGATAGTGATAAAGTTATTTGTATAAAAATACTTAAATTTTAGTTATCCATTCATGTAGAGGAGTTGGAGAGCAAGTGGGTAGTTAAAACTCTCCAAGTTGATATCGAAGGACACAAGTTCAAATCTCTCCTGTAGTATCACATAATAATATTTATCCTTTAAAAAAAAAAAAAACTTAAAATTATCATTAAAATACAATAAAATCAAGTTTATGACTTTTATAGAAACAAAAACAAAGAGTTTAACTTTTCTAAAACAAATAATTTATTTTTTCAAATGTTGTTTGCTTAAGAATTTAGGGAACATAAAACCCGTTTGTGCAGGTCTGCTAACGTTTAAAAAAAAGCATTGCGTCCTCTGCAAGCTACTGCAAAAGGAGAATCCAAGAATGTGGTTCAATTTGGGGAGAATTCATACGTTTGGAGCTGAGATAGCATAACCGAATATCTGGACAGACTAACGGACAAATATTTGAATTGAGATGGCATAAGGGAAATGAATGAATTCAAAAGATTTCAGGATATCTCACAGAGTAACGTAACGGAAACATTTGAATTGAGATATTTTGGCAAGTACTAGGGCTGAGAGAGCCGTTGGTAAGAGCCATTATAAATACACAGTCCAGTCGCTTTCATTTTGACTTTCTTCTCTTTTCATTGTGCTTTCAGTTTTGCTTTTCTTTGTTTGATATGTCATGGCCATGGATCTTCCTGTTTTGGTTTTTTTTTTTTTGCGTTTTAGGGTTTATGTGTTTTTTTTGTTTGATTTACATTTGATTCAAGGAGCACACAGCAGACTTGGCCGACCATACAAAGGAGGCAAAAGAAAACCTAAGAGGCAGATGAACAGAGAAGGTAAAAGGTAAAAGTTTAAGAAGATACAGCAAAGCAGATCTGGTTCCTGTTTCTTTTTGGTTTGGAAGGGTTTTAATGCTTTGATTTGTTTACTTTAGTTTTTTTTTCATGTCTTTCGGTGTTTTAGCCCTATTTATTTAGTTTGTCTATGTCTTACACATTTACCCTGATTTTGATTTTTATTTGGAGTAGCAGAACAGAGCAAATCACATAGCTGGTCGGAGAAAAAAAAAAAATTCCAATAGAGAAATGAACAAAGGCGGCAAAATTTCCATAAGGTGAAGGCAAAGCAGCTCATACGTATGTATTATTTTAAAAAAATTTGGTTCTTATTCCTTGCAATTGTTCTCATGTCATGTTTTGATTTGTTTTATTTTTACCATATCTTTTACTTTTTCTCCCTTAACAATCAACAATGTATAACTTAGATCAAATTCTGAAGCGTGGAATTACAGGGTTAAAGGCTCATTAAAATTTTAGTTCCGTAAAGTTAATTGAAATTTGAAATCGCTTAAACAAGATAGCCTCTAGCCTCCTTGTTCCTTTTCTTTCTTGCCTCGGCAGTTTCGACAAACTGACTCTTCATATACCAAACCTATTAGGAATGGACAGGCATGCAGAATCGCACCTATGGACTCCTGTAGCATATTATATACAGACCATTACATTACAGAGATGTTTGTGTTGGCGGCGGGTGGATCTCCCTCAACTCAACAATGTATAACTTAGACCAAATTCAGAAGTAAATTTACATGGATATTTGACTGGCCCTTTTTTTCATGGATATTTGTCATATTTGTCATTTTGGAAGCTAGTTATAAAGGTTAGGAACTTCCACTGTTACGCCACAGCTTAGTATAATATAAATGTAGTACAACGCTACATCACACTTCTATCACTTCATTCCCTCAAATTCCGTCTGGTCTTTATCATGCGATCACGAGATGATAGTGTTGGCGGCGGGTGGATCCCTTTAGGTTTCTTAGACCCTTTAACCCAACATTCTCTCCTGGGCAGAAGCCTTCCACAGGTGCTCTGTTTTACTTTTTCCTCTTCAACTTCTGAAGCTGTCTATATTCAAACCAAATTCTGAAGCTGTCTATATTCAAACCTATTTATATTCAAACCTATTTTTTCTGGATGTCAGATTTCTTTTTTCCTGTTTGTTTTATTTTGTTTATTTTATTTCATAACTTGCGTCTCTGTTTTACTTTTTCCTCTTCAACTTAGATCAAATTCTGAAACTGTCTATATTCAAACCTATTTTTTCTGGATGTCAGATTTTTTTTTTCTGTTTGTTTTATTTCATAACTTATGTCTGAAGCCTTTAATTTGTTGTCTACTTTTCTCCAGTTTACTTTTTCTCATTTTATTTTATTTAGGTTCTTATCATCTGTATTTCATTTATTGGATAGTGTTTAATTTTTTTTTATCAAATTAGAATTAGTTCAAAGACATTGGTGCCATGCAACAATGGTGGTTTAAAGATATTTTTCTCTTTGTAGATAATTATAAGCTATAAATATCCGCCCATGTAGAGGAGTTGGAGAGCAAGTGGGTAGTTAAACCTCTCTAGTTGCTGAGAGGCCCAGGTTCAAATCTCTCGCCTCACATGTTGCGGATATGTTATGTAATGGTTCCCTCGTGGTCACAGTCTGTTTACCCCTTGTGGCCACCACCAATTAAAAAAAAAAAAAAAAAAAATTATAAGCTATAAATATTGGTTTTTCTTCAAGACCTTTTTAGTTTTGATGAAGCTAATTAGTTCTAGTTCTAATTATTTTCTAAATTTAGTATATCATTAGTTAAAGGATCAAGTTTACAACATTTAATATGCTTTGATGGCCGGTAATTGTTATTGTATGTAAATCTCATCAAAATGTTTTAAATTCCATTAATATTGTTTTTTAAATACTAAGTTGCTTTTCTTTGGATTTTAAAAAAGAAATTTACTTTTTGTTTTACAATTTTTTATTACTAAACCTTTATAGTGCTTTATTATTGGTATTAAATTTAATAGACCACTAATATCTTCTTTTATTTGTTTTGCATTAACATAAAAATCAAATAAATTATTTGCTATACGAAGCTCTTCCATATATTCGAAGAACAAGGAGCTACAATAAAAATTATATAGTGTAGAGAATTTTTGAGATCTATCTAAAGTCCAAACTAATTAATTACTTTGTAATATTACATTGTAATATTAAAAATATTTTTTTTTTTGTGGGAGGGGTAAACTCCCCTCCTAAAGCCCTCAAGGGATGGCCATGGTCTTCCTTGAGGGTGTGTCTTTCATAGTTGTTTTATGTATTGTAAGTTGCAGATTTTAAAATTACTTTTTATTGGAATGTCTTAAATTAAATAATAATAAAAACATAAATTTATACTCTCAAATAAAAGACTTTGAACATACAAACCATATCAATAGCAATAATACTAACAACAAAATAATTATATAATGAATTTTTAATTTATTCATAAATAATACATATACTTTTCAAGTGCATGCATAGAATTTGGGTATTGTAATAAAAAATACTTATTTTAATTTGTTATATTTATTTTTATGTTCTAACATCAATATAAAAGCCATGAATGCCATTTAAATTTTAATTTGTGTTTTACATTTGTTTTACTAACATCACTAGTACTTGTATGTTCTTTATTGATTTTTAATTAATAAACATTTTGTTTACTATTTAACCAAAACATTCTAATTTTGAATGCAATTTTAAAGTTAAAAAATTAGCAAGCATTTTATTCACTGTTATAACCAAAACATTTATATTTAAACTTATCTTTTGCACTTTTTATTATAATCTTTAAATGTTAATTTTGATATATTTTACCCTTTGTTTCTAAATTAAATTTATTTTTAATGATATATATGAACTTGTAGCATATGGAATGTGCATTTCAATGACTAATATGATATAATACTTTTATGTTTTGATTTAAAATTAATAATTGAGTCATTATCAATAGTAAATTTTATGTCATTTTTATTACGTAACTCATAATTTTGTGTTATACTGAAAAAATATTGATTTAATTTATAATATTTGATTTTAGTGTTAAAATCATTATAGAAAAATATGAATATCATCTAAATTTAAATTTGTGTTTCGTATTTATTTTATTAACATGATTTTGTTTACCAATATAACTTCCTCTGTATATAAAACATTTATATTTTTAGTTGGGTAATGTAATATTTCTCATGATATATATATTAATTTTAGATAAATAATAATATAAATAGTATTTTATCTTATCATTATATTTATTATTCAAAAAGTAATAATCATTTTCCCATAAAAATGTAGTTCTTTTAAATTTATGATT
The DNA here is from genome assembly GCA_028583015.1 of Wollemia nobilis. Lineage (NCBI taxonomy): Eukaryota > Viridiplantae > Streptophyta > Pinopsida > Araucariales > Araucariaceae > Wollemia > Wollemia nobilis. The sequence continues at coordinate 190,780 of JAQPPZ010001731.1, forward strand.
GTTTGTGTCCATACAATAACAAACCTAGCCAAGTGAAAATGATTTTCTTATAATAATAAAAACAAATTTGAATTTTTTTGGTTATAATTTTAATTCCATAGATGTTTAATATGTTTCCTTACACTAACTTATTAAAAAAACATGTTTCCTTACATACAACATTTGCAAACTTATGTTTTTGTATATATATATATATATATATATATATATATATATATATATATATATATATATAAAATTAAGTATGTTTGAATTGATTTGAATAGTAATAATGTATTTTATTTTTATATAAATTTTGGATGTGATGTATTTCATTAATGTTTATACTTATTATATTAACTATATATTATGTTTTGAAAAAAATATATTTAAAGTTCAAAAATTAAATTTGATGTTTATATATTTGTTTGTACTGTGCTTGTGGTTATTTGTTTATTAAATATTTTTGATGAACATACACCCACCTCCTCACACACTCACCCATTGGGTTATTACATAAAAATTTGTATGTTTTTCGACCAATTAATTTTAATAGTAATAACTTTTATGTATTTGTTTCGATGATTTGAATGATGATAATATATTTTGTTTTCTATAAAATATTTAATTTTTTTTGTTATATAATGTTTTAAATATGATTTTTAATTGATTGTATGAGGTTGAAAGGGGCCATTATGATCATTGTTATTATAATAGCTTGGTATGCATGAGGAAATTTATATTTATTTAAATTCACTTAGATGAAGATAAAATATTTTAATTAGATATATGATTTTGGCATTCAACAATTTGAAATTACTACTTCTATTTTGGGATTAATCGACCTATATTTTTGCATGAATGACTTAGCTTCAGATGTTACCTCTATGGTATGCTAGATTACCTCCTTGTCATAAACACAAAGATTATTATAGCTCCATGTTATTATATCTTGGTACCATTTGCATAGTGACTTGAATTTGTCTACTTCTTTCATGGAGCAACAAATTTTGACCTTCAAACTTTTGTCTGGTTTAATTTGGACCTCTTTGTAAGCTTGCTCTTCTATTTTCATTTTATACCTTGTATTTTGATCATTGTTGTCAAACAAGCTTTCTAAAGTGATTAGTCCTTTTGGGATATTATTTTTCTTTAGTTGAATGACTTCTTCTTGGTCAATTTCTTGTAGAATATCTTCTTGTTGAGTTGCATAGATCACCTCTCTTGTCAAGAAATCAATGATTTTTTAATCATATTCAAACACATGCTAGAATGCTTTTGTATATGGGATTGTTGATCTAAATATCATCTTTACCTTATTCATCTTTTGACCATAATTGGAGGCAGGTGTATAATTTACTCCTTGAGAAGTTAGTGTATTAGCTAGTTTATTTTATCCTTGGGAATGGCTTTTATACTCAACGCTTCAAAACTCTCCATCAAATACCATACCCAATTATAGTATACTTTCAAGTAGTGATGTTTACTATTATATTTCTCTATCACTTGACTAGCCATAGGCTCAAAGTCACTGTAGATTGAGACTAACTTAATGCCCACTATTTATGTTTACATCAAACCAAGATACAAGGCTTCGTATTCAGATGCATTATTAATGCAACTCCACATCAACCTATAGAATAATTTTTTTATTCCTTTTGAAGGAGATATTAGCACTATCCTTACTCTAATCCCATTCTTACAACTAGATCCATGAAAGTAAAGCTTCCAAAACACTATTTTTTAGAGTTATTGGTTTATCATAGAAGGGATCTATTCTTATTTTGGATTTATGATACAATACATGCCAATTCCCGTTTCAATCAAGGTATTGTAATATTTAAAATAGAATTCATCTTTAGTTTTCAACTCTTAAAGAATATCTTCGAGAGGGTTTATTTCTTCAATAATAATATTGATATTTTCTTTCTCAATCTCTTCTATATGATACACTATCAAATTTCTAGGAAAGATCTTAATTTATTTGCCCTTATACGGGATTATCATATGGGAATAATCTAGGTACATATAACCTCCCAATGTCATTATGAATTACCATGAAACAAAGTTGGTCAAATTGAATTTTGATGAAGCATCTTAAAGAAATCTAAGACCAGTAAGAGGGAGAATAATTAGAACTAATGGGGGTGATATTTTATCACATTACACTTTCAATAGTGGATTGAAGTTAAAACTTGGGTAGCTTTAGAAGGATTAAAAATATGTAGACAAATGAAATGGAACAAAGTGTATGGAAGGAAATTTATTAATAGTAATAAATGCAATTTTGAAGAAAGCAAATGATCCATGGAACATACAAGATATCATTGTGGAAATACAAGACCTTGCTATAGAGTTAAAGTTTACACATGCATTTAGGGAAGGAAACACATGTGCAAATAGGCTAGACAAGAAGGGGTTTCAGTATAGGATCGTAAACTTTAATTCTCTTCTCCATGGTTAGACATAGTAGTAATTTTAGCTAAAACTAACAAGAAAAATTTAAAAGGAGCAATTTCGAAATAATGTTCTAGACGATAACAAAATGTTATAGGGGATAAATTTATAAATTAATGCATTAGAGGAAACTAATGGTCTAGATTTGGTAAAGCAGACTATGATTTCATGAAGTGAGTAGAAGTTTATATGTTGAAGCAAAAAAAGATGATATTAGATGGGCTTCATGGTTGAATAGATTATTTGATTTGTTGGTCATTGGTTGGATTGTGGGATAAAGTATGGATTTGAACACTACTAAACTTTTTATTAAAATAATATCATTATGATTTGTTAACATATCATTATAATATGAATGAGATTCATTATATAACTTATTAGAACGATATATTTTTTTAAGTTGGTTATTTAGGATTAAAATGAATTCCACTTGTATTATATAATGATCCATAGTTTAATTATGCATATATCCTTTGATAAGATTTAAACATAAATATTTAATTTTTTAAGACTACTAACCTATTTATTAAAGTTCTTATGGGTGTACTTATGCTTCAGGAAGGAAACTAAAGTCTAGAGTTGGTAAAGTGAATTATGATAATGCAAAGTTTTGAAAATATCACTCTACTAAGATGTAGTGTTTAGATTGTAGAGGTGGAGTTTTGGTATTGTGAAGGCTGCTACAAAAAATATCAACGATGCTGAATAAAGGTAGTGTGTTCTCACTCTACTAAGATGTAGTGTCTATATTGTAGAATGTGCTTAGATCTATTCATGTGAATAAAATGAAGGCATGTTTGATTCTTGATTGATATTTTAAAAAATGACATAAGAAGCATCAATATTTCTTCAAAACTAAAGTGCACTCAGATATATTCATGTGAAGAAAATTAAGGTTGGACAACTTTCTTTCTAAAATTGAAGCATGCAAAAGTTTGGGAAAATGATTTCTTATTTTGATTGAGAATGAAGAGGAAGGCTTGGAATTCTCAGAGCACCCCTTTGAGAGGCAACACATCTTTTCAACTCCAAGGACCAAGGGTCTAACTTTTGAACAAGACTTAGAAGTTAAGAACTGAAGATCCTTAGGTTTTTGAGTGGCCAAAATAATAATGCAAGTTATCAAAATTTAGTGGACAAAAGGAAGTCTATGTTAGTAGATTCAGATTAGGTCGGTTGTCCTATTGACTGCTCATTCTCAGGTGTATCAGAACACTCTACTCAAGTAATGGGTCTAATGAATGAGCAAGCATTTGATTGCAGGGAAGAAAAACTTGAGCAGGCTCTAAACAACCCAGAATCACTTTGTCTAATGGAGTTTCCTTTGTTTGATTCTAGTTTTATTAGTAAAAGTCTTGATTCAAAGACCCTAAGTGGAGTGGGTTTAAACTTCAATCAACATAAACTACAACTCTGGTTACTAAATTACATAAGGCACACAAAGTGCTTAAAAATAAAAGATTGAATATTATAATGGTTCTTGGGGAAGATCTAAGGATGGAATAAGTTTTGGATTTTTCGAGAAAGGCCTTTATTGAGAAGTTTCATGGACATCAAATAGTTGATAATACAAAAAATTGTAATTGTAGAAGGTATGGATCCCAATTTCAGGAAATGGGCTGATTTTTACTTACCTGCCAGAGGATGGATAGGTTTCCTTTTTCGATATAAGGAAGATGCACAACAAAATTTGGGAGGTCATCAGTATTGGGAGTCTTCTTTTTTGGCTTTGAAGACTTGGATGACTTGCTTTGATCCTAGGATTGAAGTTTCTAGGAGAATCCCAATCTAGGTGAAACTTCCAAGTTTGCCAATGGAGTTATGGTTAGAAAGAGATTTGAAATAGATTGGAGATTCATTAGGTAGAACCTTGGATAAACTAGTTTTACCTAATGAATCTCCAATCTATTAGGTAAAATCTTGATTGGAGATTCTAGTATTTTTTGGTTTGTAGCTTAGGTTTTGGTTGAGATGGATATCAGTGAAGGCTTACTAAACTATATGGAGATAGTTGTGGAGAATACAATTCATAATAAAATCCTAGACTATTTTAAGATTCTTTTTAGATGTGTTTGTAGTTATATTTATGGAAATATTGTTAAGGAATGTTCTCAATATTTCACACAGAAAGTATGGAGGAGAAAACAAATGACTAGTGGGGATTTCAAATCAACTAACAATAATTAAGAGATACCTATTTTTTAGAACTCAGTAGTGCTCCTTGATTTGATAGAAACAAGCAAAAATAATGTTGTTGAACTTGGATCCATTACTCTGGAGGAAGAAATTTAGGGCCTAGCTTTATCTCTATTTAACTATTTGTAGGTTGTTAGAGAAGGAGATAGAGTCATAAAGAAAATTGTGAAAGGATTGGAACCCAATACTATTAAGTTTGTTGGTCAATCATCTAAAACTTATGATAATTATTATCCAATACATGTGGAGAATAATCGAGAATTAGGTAATAAATGTAGTACAATGCTACATCACACTTCTATCGCTTCATTCCCTCAAATTCTGTCTGGTCATTATTATGCGATCATGAGATGTTAGTATTGGCAGCGGGTGGATCCCTTTAGGTTTCTTAGACCCTTTAACCCTACAATCTCTCCTGGGCAAAAGCCTTCCACAGGTGCTCTGTTTTACTTTTTCCTCTTCAACTTAGATCAAAATTTGAAGCTGTCTATATTCAAACCAAATTCTGAAGCTGTCTATATTCAAACCTATTTTTTCTGGATGTCAGATTTCTTTTTTTCCTGTTTGTTTTATTTCATAACTTATGTCTCTTTTTTACTTTTTCCTCTTCAACTTGGATCAAATTCTAAAGCTGTCTATATTCAAACCTATTTTTTTGTGGATGTTAGATTTCTTTTTTTTGTGTTTTTATTTCATAACTTATGTCTGAAGCCTTTAATTTGTTGTCTACTTTTCTCTAGTTTACTTTTTCTCATTTTATTTTATTTAGGTTCTTATATCTGTATTTCATTTATTGGATAGTGTTTAATTTTATCAAATTAGAATTAGTTCAAAGACATTGGTGCCATGCAACAATGGTGGTTTAAAGATATATTTCTCTTTGTAGATAATTATAAGCTATAAATATTGGTTTTTCTTCAAGACCTTGTTAGTTTTGATGAAGCTAATTAGTTCTAGTTCTAATTATTTTCTAACTTTAGTATATCATTAGTTAAAGGATCAAGTTTACAACATTTAATATGCTTGGATGGCCAGTAATTATTAGTGTATGTAAATCCCATCAAAATGTTTTAAATTCCATTAATATTGTTTTTTAAATATTAAGTTGGTTTTCTTTGGATTTTAAAACTAAGAAGAAATTTACTTTTTGTTTTACAAATTTTTATTACTAAATCTTTATAGTGCTTTATTATTGGTATTAAATTTAATAGACAACTAATATCTTCTTTTATTTGTTTTGCAGTAACATAAAAATCAAATAAATTATTTGCTATACCAAGCTCTTCCACATATTCAAAGAATAAAGAGCTACAATAAAAATTATATAGTGTAGAGAAGTTTTGAGATCCATCTAAAGTCCAAACTAATTAATTACTTTGTATTATTGTGAATTATTATTTTTAATAAAAAATATATTTTTTGTGGGAGGGGTAAACTCCCCTCCTAAAGCCCTCAAGGGATGGCCATGGTCTTCCTTGAGGGTGTGTCTTTCATAGTTTTTTTATGTATTGTAGGTTGCGGATTTTAAAATTACTTTTTATTTTGAATGTCTTAAATTAAATAATAATAAAAACATAAATTTATACTCTTAAATAAAAGACTCTGAACATACAAACTATATCAATAGCAACAATACTAACAACAAAATTATTATATAATGAATTTTTAATTTATTCATAAATAATACATATACTTTTCAAGTGCATGCATAGATTTTGGGTGTTGTAATAAAAAAATACTTATTTTAATTTGTTATATTTGTTTTTATGTTCTAGCATCAATATAAAAGCTATGAATGCCATTTAAATTTCAATTTGTGTTTTACATTTGTTTTACTAACATCACTAGTACTTGTATGTTCTTTATTAATTTTTAATTAATAAACATTTTGTTTACTATTTAACCAAAACATTCTAATTTTGAATGCAATTTTAAAGTTAAAATATTAACAAGCATTTTTATTCACTCTTATAACCAAAACATTTATATTTTAAACTTATCTTTAATATACACAACTTAATAGTATTTGAATCTTTAATATATTTTATCCTTTGTTTTTAAATAAAATTGTTTTTTAACGATATACACGGACTTGTAACATATGGAATTTGCATTTCAAGGATTAATTTTGTGTTATATTAAAAAATATTTATTTAATTTGTAATAATTAATTTTAGTGTTAAAATCATTATAAAAACAACATGAATATCATCTAAATTTAATTTTTTGTTTTGCATTTGTTTTATTAACATGATTTTGTTTACCAATTTAACTTCCTTTGTATAAAAAATATTTTCATTTTTAGCTAGGCAATGTAATATTTCTTATAATATAAATATTAATTTTAGATAAATGATAATATAAAAAATATTTTATCTTATAATGCTTGATGTTTTTATTTTTTTTAAAAGTAACAATTATTTTTCAATAAAAATGTAGTTCTTTTAAATTTATGGTTGTTTGTGTCCATAGAACAACAAACCTAACCAAGTGAAAATGATTTTCATATAATAATAAAAATAAATTTGATTTTTTTTTGTTTGAATTATAATTAATTTTAATAACCATAGTTGTTTAATATATTTTCTTGCACAAAGCATATATAAACTTATATTTGTATCTTTAATTTACATAGTTGATTTATTATGCCATTATTATATTAAAAAAATTATGTACATTTGAATTGATTTGGATGGTAATAATGTATTTTAATTTTATATAAATTTGGGATATGATGTATTTCATTAATGTTTATACTTATTATATTAGCTATATATTTTAAGTTAAAAAAAAAATTAAAGTTCAAACATAAAAGTAGATATTTGTATATTTGTTTGTATTGTGTGCTTGGTTGTATGTGTTTATTTAATATTAACTTCTTTTTTTAAAAAAGAGGGGTAAATTTTTTATTGAAATCAGAAAAACATACAAGAGTTAAGAATCATAATACAACAAAAATACCTCATCTAGGCATATCAACCTTCAATAAACTAGTAAGAGTTTGAGAGCACGCTGAAGGAAGGTGATGCCACTCCCTAACACTCCAACCTTTTTGAAATTTAGAGGCTCATCTAGCCAAGCAACCAACAACACCATTCCACTCAATTGGAATATGAGTAAAAGCGATGAACTCCATATGACAACAAAAACGAAGAATCTGCCTAACCATCCCTGCCAACCTCTAATTAACATTGGTAAGATTACTAGTATTTAATAAATTTATGATAATTTGAGAATCTGATTCACAAATTATCTTACGCCAACCCAAAGCATATCCTTGCTCCAATGCATAAAGAACAACAAGGGCTTCCATATAATTATTGGTATGCCTTCCTTTAAAACATGAGAAAAAGAAACCTACCACACCACTACAATCACATCCCACTCCACCTGTTAGAATTTCACAATAGATATGCAAAGCATTACAAGAGATGAAGAGGAGTAGAATTGATTGATTTATTCCAAGGTTCAACTCTTTATAAATAGCATGTCTGATCATTGAAATTTGTTGGATTACAACTCATCAGACTTGATGAAGACACCACTGAGAGTTTTCCTGACAAATGGAGAAGTGGAAACTCAAGTGTCTATCCTAGTAGAACTTAAGAGAATATTCTCTTATTCTAACACCTCCCTTAAGTGATACTAGGGGTGTACGTACAAATGAGTCCTTCAATAAGGTTACTCATGTACAATGACTTCTTTTGTAGAGATGGTAAAACCCAATGGGAAAAAAACATCAATCAAAAGGAAGTTATAGGCTTGACTTCGTATGGCGAAGATTATCCTCCTTATACAATAAATAGTTGGTGAAAAAATCCCTATGGGGAAAAACCAACTATTAGAGGCTTGTCTTCATATGGTGAAGAGTGTCCTCTTTAACAATAAATAAAGACGTCCCGTCAACATGGCTTGATTAGGTACTCATTTGAAAAAACCCTTGTGGGGAAAAACCAACTATTAGAGGCTTGTCTTCATATGGCGAAGATTTTCCTCTTTATACAATAAAGAAAGATGAGTCCCGATGACTAGGCTTGATTAGGTACTCATTTACATAATATTGTTGGTGAAAAATCCCATGTGGGAAAAAACCAATAATGAGAGGCATGTCTTCGTATGGTGAAGATTGTCCTTTTGTACAAGAAAGAAATATGAGTCCCGACAACATGACTTGATTAGGTACTCATTTACATATAATAGTTGGTGAAAAAATCCCTGTGGAAAAAAAACAACTATAAGATAAAGAGAGGCATATCTTCGTATGGTGAAGATTGTCCTCAAAACCGATCAATGCAGTTGTATGACTCCAAGCTTTTCTCGCAACTGAAGGTAACGTGGAGAAGGAAATGACTTGGGGAAAATATCTGCAATTTATGACTCAGTTGGAATATACTCCAAGTGAATACCCCATTTTTTAATATGTTGCCTCATGAAGTGCATGTGTATCTCAATGTGCTTGTTTCTTTGATGTTTAATTGGATTACGTGTAATATGAATTGTGCTCTGATTGTCACACCAAAGAGATAGGATGTTCATGTGTGAAGCCAAATTCTTTCAGAATTTGACGAAGCCAAAGACATTCCTGACTAGCCAAAACTGTTGCCTTGTATTATGCTTCTGTAGAAGATAGGGCTACTGCTTGTTATTTCTTGCAAAAACTAGGCTATCAGTGAGGAACCAAGGCAAAAGATAGCCTGATGTGGATCATCTATCTTCTACTTAACCTGCCCAATCGAAGTCTGTGTAGCCAATGATATTCATGGATTTCCCTTTGTAGAAGGGCCCAACGTGAGTAGTTCCCTACAAGTAATGGAAGATCTTTTTTACTACTTGCCAATGACTGAAGTGAGGCTGATGAGAAAATTTGGATATGAGGCCAACAACATATGAGATATTTGGGTAAGTATGAGTAAGGTCTAGCAAGCTTCCTACAAGCTGATGGTATAGAGTAGCATCATAAATAGGGGATGAGCAAGAAGTTCTAAGATTAATACCATATTGAAAGGGGGTAGGAGAAGGTTTACAATCTATCATTTTGAATCTTTGTAGAAGATCTAGAGTGTACTTTTATTGGCACAAAGATATACCTTCATCTGTTTGACTTATTTGGATCCCAAGAAAGTAATAAGCTTTTCTAGATCAACCATTTCAATTTTTTTAGAGAGTCTTTTATAGTCTGAATGTGAGTCAGGTTACTATTAGTGAGAAGAAGATCATCAACATAAAGAACAAGAATGGTGATGTTGCCTTCATTTCTCCAAATGAAAACTGTGTTATCAGACTCATAATAAGAAAAATTTGTTGAAAGAAGGAGAAGTCCATCTTTTCATACCAAGCTCTAGGGGCTTGTTTGAGGCCATAGAGAGATTTTTTAAGCCTACAAACCAAAGAGTCTTGAGTAAAACCAACAAGTTTTTCCATGAATATTTCTTCCTTTAAATATCCATGTAAAAAAGCACATTTAACATCCATTTTATAGACGGGCCACTTTTGGGAAGTAGCTAGAGCAAGAACCAATCTTACAGAATCCATTTTAGCAACAGAAGCAAAGGTTTCTGCATAATCTCTGCCTTCAGTTTGAGAAAAATCTTTGGCAACTAGACGAGCCTTGTTTTTGTCTATTTCTCCATTAGGCCCATATTTTGTTTTGAAGATCCATTTACAATGAACTAATTTCCTTCCTTTAGGTAAGGGAACTAAGTCCCAAGTCTCATTTTTGATCAGGGAACTAAGTCCCAAGTCTCATTTTTGATCAGGGAACTAAGTCCCAAGTCTCATTTTTGATCAAGGAAGAAAATTTGTTTTCCATGGCATCATATCATTCTTTAATACCTGAGGCTTCTTTGAAGGATTGATGATCAGAGGAAATAGACTGACATACAAGACCAGTGCCTATGGGGTAGCTTCTTTAACAATGGTACGGGCCCATTTTGGCATAGAGGAAGGATTTGAAGGAGTTGAAAGATATTGATATGGAGTTACAGGTTCCTCATCTTGATTATCAATAACCAAGTTAACTTCAAGAGTTGTCTCTTCATAATATTGAGGTTCTACTATAGGAGAAGGCTCAATGGAGGAAGAGGGCTTTTGAGGATCTTTTTGAGGGAATGTTTCATCAAATTGGACATTCCTATGAAAGAAGACCTCATGAGTTGAGGGATCAAGAAGCCTGTTTGCTTTTAGTTCTTCACAATAACTGAAAAATATGAGTTTTCTGCTTTTCTTATCAAGAGCCTTCCTTTTCTTCTTTGGGATGTGAGCCCAAGTAGTACACCCAAAAATCTTGAAGTAGAAACATTTGGTTTTAAGCTAGTCCATGCTTCTTCAGGAGTTAAATGTTCAAGAGCTTTATGAGGTGTGCGATTTTGAATATAATTTACACAATTAATAGCTTCTGTCCAATTTTTTTTTGGAAGATCTCTTGAATGGAGCATACATTTAGCCATCTCTTTTAATATCTGGTTTTTTCTTTCCGCAATACCATTTTATTGAGGATTATGGGAGACAGAATGATGATGAATGATGCCATGATTGGATAAAAAAATAGAGAACTCATTATTGTAGTATTCCTCCATTATCAATGTGAATCTTCTTGATTTTGCAAGATGCCTGATTTTCAACTAAGGCTTTAAAAACTATAAAGTGGGATAGAACATCACTCTTATAATCTATGAAGTAGGCCCAAGATCTTCTAGATAAATCATCAATAAATGTTAGAGCATTCTTTGCTCCTTTGAAAGATGGTTCACGAAAGGTCATTAATTCACTATGGATTAAATCTATAGGGGAAGAGGTATTTTGAGAACTACTTGGGTGGAAAGAATCTTGATGTTGCTTTCCAAGAGCACATCCAGGACAAACTCCATCACTACAAGAGACTTGGGATAATCTTGTAACCATATCATGGGTGCTCAAATCCTTTAGGTAGTTGTAACTAAGATGACCAAACCTTTCATGCCATATTTTACTTTCAATATCACTATGAGCCACAAAACAGGAGGCTCCTTTTGGATTTTGAAAATCTTTGAAGTTAAAAAGACAAGAGTTGTGAACAATATTCCCTTTGGCTATAAGAGATTTGAGATCTTGAAAATCTCTTATCTCAACTCCTATTGGGGAGAAGAGAACAGTTTTCCCCTTTCCAGAGGTGCAAATTTGGTAGACAGAGAGGAGATTAGTGGTAATATTTGGAACATAGAGAACATTGTTAATAGAGCCACCATCAATGGTTATATCCTCTTTTCCTTTGACAGGGATAAAGGAATAGTCACCTACTTCTATGCTACAAGTAGAACTAGAGGAGATAGAAGAAAAAGACTTATCTGAAGTAGTCATGTGATGAGTAGCTCCCGAATCTAGAACCCAAAAATTAGAGGTTTTTCCTTGAACATTAAGGGATTTTCCTATTTGCTGTAATCTTTTCCAGATTTTATTAGCAGAGTGACCATTCTTTTTGTTGTGAGTACAGGTTATGGGGGTCTTTTTCTTTTTCCTGAATTTTTCTTTAGAAGAAGTGGAGGCTACTAAGGCTTTAGAAGAAGAAGAAGAAGAAGATATTTCATATCTAACAAGCTTAGTTTCTTCCCTAGTTAATCTATCACAAAATTCTTCTAAAGAAGGCATTTTAAAGGTTGCACCCAAAGCATCTTTGGTAGATATAAAGGTGGTAGCAAATATTTGAAAAATACCATTTAGCTTAGAAAGGATTAGATAAATGTATTCCTCTTCAGTATTAGTCTTCCCACTGCCTTTGTATTGAGTGAGGACTTCTTTGAACTTAGTGAGGAATTCAACAATACTACTAAAGTCTTCAGGAGACAGAGATGTGAGTTCGGATTCTAATTGCATTGATCTCATATGATCTACTTTTCCAAACAGAGTCTTCAGTTTCTCCCAACTTTCATAAGGAGTTTTACAATCTGTAATATGAAACCACAAACTTTCATGAACATTAGAGCTTATAATACCCATAGTTTCGTGCATTTTTTCTTTATGAACAAAGATTTCATATTCTTTATCAAATTTTGGTTGTTTTTCTTCTAGCAAATGAGTAAGACCTTTTTGAGAGATAAGATTTAAAATTTTAGGTTTCCAAGTGTGAAAGTTATGAAGGGTGAGAGGTTCAATTGAATTCATCATTTTAACACAGGAAAAATATTGAAGTTATATTTTACCAATATATCCCCCCTTAGAACTTCAATTAATTGATTAATGCAACTGGAAGAAAGATACGAAGCTTTTCAATATTTAGAACTTAGAATACCCGCCCTAACGAGAGGGAAACTATAAGTATAATGAGTTTTTAATATTGTTTACTTGATATTGCCAAATCTTTTTATTCCTCACTATACCCACCCTTATTTGAGGGAAACTGTAAGTAGAGAGAAGAATTGGAAGGGTTTTGGCTTGAATGCAAGGAATCAATCTGTTTAATTGGTGTATCTCAATACTCACCCTTATAAGAGGGAAACTATAAGTTAGAGATATATCCAAAGAAACGAATGAAGAAAAATATTTGTCAGACCGTTATAACAAGTGCCTCAAAAACTCGCCCTGACGTGAGGGAAACTATAAGTTTTTAAGGGTAATGATATATGGAACGTAGGCAAAATATATTTTGAGAAAAAATTAGATTGTTTTTAAACTTGTAAACCAAATTTAATTATAAACAATTTTTATTTAAAAGGTTTAGATTTAAAATATACTTCTTCTAAATTTTTTTTTAATGAAATGCTCTTTTCTTTGAAATAAACAAAGGTTTATAAAAAGCAAATATGAAGATAGACAAAAAATATATATTACTTTCTCTTTTTGAAGATGGGCCTTTTAAAAAATGAGAAATATTAAATTTTTGAATATCTTTTCTAAGAAATATTAAAGTAATTTAAAGAAAATAACTTTAAGCATTGATTAAGATAGACAAAAAAGGATAGTTATTTTTTAAATATAGGCCCCCCTTAAATAAAACAAATATAATGAAATTTTGTGATCTTCACTATGAAATATAAAGTTTTATGGAAACAATTATAACCTTATGATTTACTTGAAAGAAAGTAAAATCATAGAAGAAGATTGACAAAAGATAGCATACCCTCCCTTTAAAGTGATGGACTAATAGAGTGCAAAAATATGCACTAACGCCCCCCCCCAAAAAAAAAAAAAATTATTAGAAAAAAGGTTACAATTTTATCTCATGAAAGGTTCAGAGACAAATGATGTCCTTCGAAACGAAGGAAAGCAAATAACCTAATTAAAAACACAATATAGGGAAAATAAAGAAATTATACACAATCCACAAGAGAAGAGAACGAATTTGAAAAAACCATATAGATGTTCCTTTCGAAGGCTTGCAAAATATAATTTCAAAACGAAAGAAGCGCCTTTCAACGATCGAAAGGAGAGAACCCGTTGGATGCGAAATGGAGGTTTTGAGAACTCGACTCTCTGCAATCGAAAGGAGAGAAGCTTCGACATTCAAATGGAGGTGCAGAGACCCTTTGCATCGTGAAGAGACCCTTCAGAGCAGATGAAACACAGGCACTGAGCGAAGGTGAACTTGAGCTTTCGTTATCCTAAAAATACGTAAAAGGAAGGGACGATTATGCAAGACCACATTATGAAAAATAAGTGAACGCTCCTGCAAGACCACGTTATGAAGAAAAAACCAGTGATGCTCCTACAAGACCATGTTAAATAACCATAGAACGCTCCTGCAAGACCACGTTATGAAACAATAACTAGATATTTGCTTAATCGTATCTTGCAATACCACATTATGAGGAAAAAATAGCGAATGCCCCTGCAAGACAACGTTAAATAACCAAAGAATGTTATTGCAAGACTACGTTATAAAAAATAACCAGATAAAATTCTTGCAATACCACGTAATGAGAAAGGCAATTCTGCATAAAAACTTGTTATATATTTAAAACAAAATCTATAATAGTTCAAGTTGTAAAATAAGCGAACTTGAAAGTCAGATTTTGCTTTGAAAAAAAAAACAGGGAAAGTTGTTTACAAGCACCAGGTTGAAAGAGCGTCAGAGAAGAGAAATCAATATTTGGATATTTTATTGGAGAGCGGCGAGAGAGGATCATCCACGAACCAACGTGCCAGGTAGAAGAAATCGTCCAAGCTGTTGTGGGCGCCAGAAGTGTTGAGCACCAAGGGATAGCTGGAAAGAGGATCTCTATGAAATGCAAGTACTAGGAGAGCTAACGGGAATAAAATGATCCATGTAATTAAGCCATGAGCTCCAAGTAAGGATTACCCGAATCTCCAAAGATCAAAATATCCCATGATAATAGAGAAAAGACACCACTTTTTAAGATGAAACAGGTGTTGCTTATTACGCAATCCAAAGATTTTAAAATGAACTTTTACATAATAAAAGAACTATTACTTTTATGATAAGTAAAAGGATTTCCAATATTTAAAAAAAATATGCTGAAAGAATAATTCGAAGAGAGGGAGAAAAATAAAATAATAAGAACCCTCCTTTGAAAATGGGCTAATAGCCCATAGAACATGGTAAACCTGTTTTGAAGCAAAGGAAGAGATTTTTAATATTTTGAAATCCCTCAAAGACGAATTAGAACAAATATATTAAAAAATTGCATAAAATATATTCAACAATAAATATTTTTTTGAAAAAAATTATGGATAAAATAGAAATGAATATTGAAATAATTTCACGAATATAGCCAAAAAATTATCCAAAGTAAATGAACCAGATCCTAGAACCTTCAAGAGAGAATGCTAGCAAAATCTATCCTGTTGTGGTACCATGTTAGAATTTCATAATAGATATGTAAAGCATTACAAGAGATGAAGAGAAGAGTAGAACTGATTGATTTATTCCAAGGATCAACTCTGTATAAATAGCAGTGCTGATCATTGAGAGTCGTTGGATTACAACTCATCGGACTTGATGAAGACACCACTGAGAGTTCTCCTGACACATGGAGGAGTGGAAACTCAAGTGTCTATCTTAGTGGAACTTAAGAGAATATTCTCTTATTCTAACACCACCAATACCAACATTTCGAGGATTACCTCTTGAAGACCCATTAGTATTAATCTTAAGAAACCCCCTAGGAGGGGGTTGCCATCTACTATCAGTATTAAATATTAATTTATATTGTTTATTATATTTTATATTTTAATATAAAATATAAAAACTGCTTGGGAGGGGGGCTCTCTAAGTGACTTCCCATGGAAGTCTTGTTCCTCTTTCCTACATCCCTTCCTTTCCCCTGTCCCAGGTCCTTGATCCTTTCCCAGTTTCCTTGGCACCTTTTCCCATCCTTCACGGAAGGAAGGTGTTGCAGATGATCTCCTTTTGGGGGGAGATCCTTGATCCATTGTTCTACACCTTTCCTTGCCCTAAGGTGGGAAAATTTTTGTCCCATTTCTGTCCCACTATTCCATCCTTCGATGTCTGGGTTCTTGGGATGTTCAGGTTCAAGTTATTCCCTATGACTCTTCCTGGGTTTTCTTAGGTTGCTTTTGGAAGTCTTCTTAACATCTGCTCATTGAGGATATTCAGTGGTGATTGGCTGGGTCTGAGGAATTTTGGCTTCTTGAGCAATTTTGCACAACATCCTTTTGGTCAGTGGAAGGACCATGTGCTTGATACTATGACTCTACTCTTTGGATTCGAGGTGGTGGGTCTTGTAGGATTTTAGTTCCTTTCGTGGCTTTGCAGCCTCTGGACTTTTTGCTGTTGAATCCTTACAGGTTCTCCTCGTTTTCTTGAAGTTGATTTTTTGCGGTTCTAAGGAATTCTGGCTTCATGAGCAGTTTTGCAAAACATCCTTTTGGGCTTGAGGGGTTGCCCATGTGCTTTCTATTGTGACTCTACTCTTTGGGTCTAAAGTGGTAGTTCTTGCGGGTCTCAGTTCCTATCATGGCTTCTGGGGGCCTTTGGTTTTATTATTGTTGATTCCTTAAGGGACTTTCTTTTCTTTGACCCTGAAGTTGTTGTTGAAGGTTGTATGGTATATATGGCTGATTTTTTTGGTTTGTGCTCTAACGTCTGTAGTCATGCATCCTCGTGCTTCCTTATTGGTCAATTCCTGTTGTACTTTCCCATCCTTTCCTTCAAAAGTGTTGTTCTATTACTGCTGATTCCTTTGCTAGGTAGGTGTTCTTGAAGGCTTCCTTTTCTGCATAAGGACCCTGTGGCCTGGGGTGTTCCTTTTGTTGTTGAACCACTGTAGTACCATCTTCAGGCTATTGTTCCATTTTGCTTCTTTTTGGGCTCCCCTGCGTGGGATGTTGGTTCTCTTTAGATCTTTGTTTCCCAAGGGTGGTTTCTGGTTTTCCCACCCTTGGGATGTTTCAAATTTTAAAACTTTGGCTTTATTTCCTTTTCCCGCCCATGGGAAAGTTTCAAAAGGATTTTTCATGGTTGGGACGGTTTGGCGCTTTCTCCCGCCCTTGTTTAGCGCCTGGTGATTCAAATTTTGGTTTCTGGCGGGCTTTTCCTTCTTGCCCGTTTTTCCTTTGGAGCAAAGGAAGACGTCTTCCTCTGGCACAAAAGATTGTGTGTTCCTTAATTTGTTCCTTTGGGCTATCTTTGCATGTCCTTTTATCCATCCTTGGAAAAATTCCTTTTGTTTCATTCTGATGTTTCGTGTTGTATTCTAATCCTTTGTAATTAGGTTTTGGGTCCTTGAAAAAAACCCACTTTTAATCTACCAAAAAAAATATTTTATATTTTAATGTAAAATTGGGTTATTACTTAAAAATTTGTATGTTTTTGACCAATTAGTTTTAACAATAATAACTATTTTTTATGTATTTATTTGTATGTTTCTTATTTTATTTGTTTGGATGATTTGAATGATGATAATATATTTTATTTTCTATGAAATATTTTATAATAATTATTATATAACGTGTTAAATATGATTTTTAATTGATTATATGAGGTTGAAAGGGACCATTATGGCTAGAGTGTTATTACAATAGCTTGGTATGCATGTGTTTTTTGATAAGATTTGAACTTAGCATTTCCTCTTACATTTATTTAAATTCATTTAAATGGAGATAATATATATTTAATTATTATGATATTTTTATGTTCTATTATTCTATATTAAAATTTTAGATACAGTTTTATTGATGAATTGTATATGTTTATGTGTATATTATATGTGTATTCTTTATTAATGCAAAAAATTATCTAGTGTATTAAAATTTTATGTTTGTTTGGATTAATTTGATTGATATTATAGCTTTCAACTTCTATATATTTTAATGTTTTAACTTCTATAGCTTTTAAAGGTTTGTTTCATATTTACTTTGATTATGTGTTTTTAATATTTGTCTTGTGTATTTTGTTTTCTATAAAATATTTAAACTTTTTTGTTATATATTGTTTTAAATATGATTTTTAATTGATTGTATGAGGTTGAAAGGGGCCATTATAACCATTGTTATTATAATAGCTCTGTATGCATGTGTTTTTTGATAAGATTTAAACTGAGCATTTTCTCTTTAAGAAAATTTATATTTATTTAAATTCAGTTAATTGAAGATAAAATATTTTAATTAGATATATGATTTTGGTATTCAACAATTTGAAAAGCTTCTATTTCATTACTACTTCTATTTTGTGATTAATTGACCTATATTTTTGCATGAATGGCTTGGCTTTAGGTGTTAGCTCCATGGTATGCTAGATTACCTCCTTGTCATAAACGAAAAGATCATTATGGCTCCATGTTATTATGTCTTGGTACCATTTGCATAGTGACTTGAATTTATCTACTTCTTTCATGGAGCAACAAATTTTGACCTTTAAACTTTTATCTGGTTCAATTTAGACCTCTTTGTAAGCTTGCTCTTCTATTTTCATTTTATACCTTGTGTTTTGGTCATTGTTGTCAAATAAACTTTCTAAAGTGATTAGTCCTTTTGGTATATGATTTTTCTTTAGTTGAATGACTTCTTCTTAGTCAATTTCTTATAGAAACTCTTCTTGTTGAGTTGCATAGATCACCTCTCTTATCAAGAAATTAAGGATTTTTTGATCATCTTCAAACACATGCTAAAATACTTCTTTATCTGGGATTGTTGATCTGAATATCATCTTTATCTTATTCATATTTTGACCATAATTGGAGGTAAGCATATTATTTGCTCCTTGAGAAGTTAGTGTATCAGCTAATTCATTTTATTCCTTGGGGATGGATACTCAATGCTTCAAAACTCTCCATCAAATCCCATACCCAATTATAGTATACTTTCAAGTAGAAATATTTACTGCTATATTTCTCTATCACTTGATTAGCCATAAGCTCAAAGTCACTATAGATTAAGAGTAACTTAATGCCCACTATTTCTGTTTACATCAAACCAAGACACAAGGCTTCATATTCATATGCATTATTAGTGCAACTCCACATCAACCTGTAGAATAATTTTGTTATTCCTTTTGAAGGAGATATTAGCACTATCCTTACTCTAACACCATTCTTACAACTAGATCCATGAAAGTAAAGCTTCCAAAGCTCTATTTTTTAGAATTATTGGTTTGTCACAGAAGAGATTTATTCTTGTTTTAGATTTATGATACAATACATACCAATTCTTGTTTCAATTAAGGTATTGTAATATTTAAAAAAGAATTCATATTTAGTTTACAACTCTTAAAGAATATCTTTGAGAGGGTCTATTTCTTCAATAATAATATTGATACTTTCTTTCTCAATCTTTCCTATATGATACACTATCGAATTTTTGGGAAAGATCTTAATTTGTTTGCCCTTATGTGGGATTATCATATGGGAATAATCTAGGTACATATAACCTCTCAATTTCGCTATGAATTACGATGAAGCAGAGTTGGTCAAATTGAATTTTGATGAATCCTATTAAGGAAATCTAAGACCAGCAAGAGGGGGATAGGGGTGAAATTTTATCACATTACACTTTCAATAGTGGATTGAAGATAAATAACGAAGTTAAAACTTGGGTAGCTTTGGAAGGATTAAAAATATGTAGACAAATGAAATAGAACAAAGTGTATGAAAGGAAATGTATTAATAGTAATAAATGCAATTTTAAAGAAAGCAAAGGCTCCATGGAACATACAAGAGATCATTGTAGAAATACAAGACATTGCTATAGAGTTTGAAGAAATAAAGTTTATACATGCATTTAGGGAAGGGAACACATGTGCAGATAGGCTAGCCAAAAATAGGTTTCAGTATAGGATCATGAACTTAAATTCTCTTTTCCATGGTTAGACATAGTAGTAAGTTTAGCTAAAACTAACAAGAAAAATTTGAAAGGAGTAAATTCAAAATAATGTTCTAGAGGATTACAAAATGTTATAGGGAATAAATTTATAAATCAATGCATTAGAGGAAACTATTGGTCTAGATTTGGTAAAGCAGACTATGATTTTATGAAGTGAGTAGAAGTTTATATGTTGAAGCAAAAAAATATGATATTATATGGGCTCGTGTTTGAATAGATTATTTGAGTTGTTGGTCATTGGTTGGATTGTGGAACAAAGTATGGATTTGAACACTACTAAACTATTTATGAGAATAATATCATTATGATTTTTTAACATATCATTATAATATGAATGAGATTCATTTCATACATTAGAATGATATATTTTTTATAAGTTGGTTATTTAGGATTAAAATGAATTCCACTTGTATTATATAATGATCCATAGTTTAATTATGCATATATCCTTTGATAAGATTTAAACACAAATTTTTAACTTTTTAAGACTACTAACCTATTTATTATAGTTCTCATGGGTGCACTTATGCTTCAGGAAGGAAAATAAAGTCTAAAGTTGGTAAAGCAAATTATGATAATACAAAGTTTTAGAAATATCACTCTACTAAGATGTAGTGTGTAGACAGTAGAGGTGGAGTTTTGGTATTGTGAATGCTGCTACAAAAAAATATCAAGGACACTCAATAAAGGTAGTGTGTTATCACTGTACTAAGATGCAGTGTCTAGATTGTAGAATGTGTTTAGATCTATTCGTGTGAATAAAATGAAGGCATGTCTAATTCTTGATTGATATTTAAAAAAATGACATAAGAAGCATCAACATTTCTTCAAAACTGAAGTGCACTTAAATATATTCATTTGAAGACAATGAAGGTTGGACAACTTTCTTTTTAGAATTGAAGTATGCAAAAGTTTGGGAATTGATTTCTTATTTTGATGGAGAATGAAGTCCCCATGTAAGAAATCACTTTTTACATCCATTTGATAGACATGCCACTTTTGGGAAGCAGCCAGGGTAAGAACCAGTCTAATAGAATCCATTTTGGCAACTGGAGCAAAGGTTTTTGCATAGTCAATACCTTCAATTTGAGAAAAATATTTGGCTACTAGGCAAGCGTTGTGTTTGTCTATTTCTTCATTAGGCCCATATTTTGTTTTGTAGATCCATTTATAACGAACTAAATTCCTTCCTTTAGGCAAGGGAACTAAATCCCAAGTTTTGTTTTTGATTAAGGAAGAAAATTCATTTTCCATGGCCTCATCCCATTCTTTGATTCCTGTTGCTTCTTGAAGGATTGAGGATTAGAATAAATAGACTGACAGACAAGACCATTGCCTATGGGGTTGGTTGATCTGGTTGAAGGAATATTTTGGATGTATGGAGTAGTTTCTTTAAAAATGGTGTGGGCCCATTTTGGCATAGTGGAAGGAGTAAAAGAAGTTGAAAGAAATTGAGTTGGAGTTATAGGTTCCTCATATTGGTTATCAATTTCCAATTTAATCTCAAGAGTTGGCTCTTCATAATATTGAGGTTTTACTATAGGAGAAGTCTCAATGGAGGAATAGGGGGATTGAGGATCTTTTTAATGGAATGTTTCATCAAATTGGACATTCCTATGGAAGAAGACCTCATGATTTGAGGGATCAAGGAGCCTGTATGCTTTCATTTCCTCACAATAACCGATAAATATGAGATTTTTGTTTTTCTTATCTAGAGCCTTTATTTTCTTCTTTGGGATGTGTGCCCAAGCAGTACACCCAAAAATTTTGAAGAAGGAAACATCCGGTTTTGAGACAGACCATGCTTATTCAGGATTTAAATGGTCAAGAGATTTATGAGGTGTGCGGTTTTGAATATAATTGGCACAGTTAATAGCTTCTACCCAAAAAACTTTTGGAAGATCTCTTGAATGGAGCATGCAATTTGCCATTTTCTTTAATGTCTGATTTTTCCTTTTTGCAATGCCATTTTACCGAGGATTATGGGATACAAAATATTGATTAATGATGCCATGACTTGATAGAAAGATGGAGAACTCATTACTGCAGTATTCCCCCCATTATCTGTGCAAATTGTCTTGATTTTTCAGGAGGCCTGATTTTTAACTAAGGATTTGAAGACTTTAAAGTGGGATAGAACATCACTTTTACATTTCAAGAAGTAGACCCAGGATCTTTTAGAAAAGTCATCAATAAAGGTTAGAGCATACTTTGCTCCTTTGAAATAAGGTTCTGGAAAAGACATCAAGTCACTATGGATTAATTCTAGAGGGGATGATGCCTTTAGAGAACTACTTGGGTGGAAAGGATCTTGATGTTGCTTTCCAAGAGCACATCCAGGATAAACACCATCAATAAAAGAGACTTGGGGTAACCATGTGACCATATCATGGGTGCTCAATTCCTTTAGGTAGTTGTAACTAAGATGACCAAACCTTTCATGTCAAAATTTGCTTTCAGGATTATCTTCTGGATTTTGGAATCCTTTGAAGTGAAATAGGTGAGTGTTGTGATAAATATCTCCTTTGGCTATGATATAATGGGGATATTGAAAGTCTCTTATCTCAACTCTTGTTGGAGAGAAGAGAACTGTTTTTCCCTTCCCAAAAGTATAAATTTGATAGATGGAGAGGAGATTTGTGGCAATGTTTGGAACATAGAGAATATTATTTATAGAGACACCATCAATGGTTATGTCCCCATTTCCTTTAACTGGAATAAAGGAAGAGTCACCCACTTCTATGTTACACGTAGAACTTGAGGAGATATAAGAGAATGATTCATTTAAAGCAGTCATGTGATGAGTAGCTCAAGAATCTAGGACCCAGTAATTAGAGGAAGAATTAGAGGTTTTACCTTGAACATTTAGGGCTTTTCCTATTTGCTTTTTATTATCTATCTTTTGATCCTTCATAGCTACCTCTAGTTGTAATATTTTCCAACATTTGTTTACAGAGTGACCATTCTTTTTGCAATCAGTACAAGTTATAGGATTCTTTTCCTTCTTTTGAATTTTTCTTTAGAAGAGGTGGAGGCTACTAAGGCTTTTGAGGAAGAGGAAGAAGAATATATTTCATATCTTGAAAGTTTCATTTATTCCCTAGTTAGTCTATCACAAAACTCTTCTAAAGAGGGCATTTTAAAGGTTGCACCAAGAGCATCTTTGGTAGATAAAAAGGTGGTAGCAAATATTTGAAATACACCATTTAGTTTAGAAATGATTATATAAATGCATTTTTCTTCAGATTTACTCTTCCCACTACCTTTGTATTGAGTGAGGACCTCTTTGAATTTGGTGAGGAAGTCAATAATATTGCTGAAGTCCTCAGGAGATAGAGTTGTTAATTCTGCTTCTAGTTGCATTGATCTAATTTGATCTACTTTTCCAATCAAAGTTTTTAGTTTCTCCCAAATTTCATGAGGAGTTTTACAATCTGTAATGTGAAACCATAAAATTTCATGAACATTAGAGCTAATAATACCCATAGTTTCATACATTTCCCCTTTGTGAACAAATATTTCCTATTCTTTTTCAAACTCGGGTTGCTTTTCTTCTAATAGGTGTGTGAGCCCTTTCTGAGAAATAAGATTTAGAATTTTGGGTTTCCATGTATGGTAGTTATGAGGGGTGAGAGGATCAATTGTATTCATTGAATTCATTTTGAAGTTAACCCAAAGTTCCCCCCTTTAAATTTATAGAATGAAATGAATTATAGTTAACAGAAGCCTTTAGGAAATTCCAAATTCTTAAAATTACCCGCCCTAACGAGAGGGAGACTAAAAGTAATATGAGGACTTTGATATTTCTTGAGGTAAATGTTAACAAATTTGCTAAAGTTATTTAGGAACACCAAATAAATAAAAAATACCTACCCTAACTAGAGGGAGACTGTAATTATTTTGAGGATATTTGATTATAATATTGTTTAATGATAAAAAATATGCCTGGCCTATATATATTTCTTTTCAAATACCCGCCATTACGAGAGGAAAACTATAAGTATTGAAAGATTTTATACTTGAAACATAGGCTAATTTCATCGAGGTCTATATTGGTTATCGTAATAACTCGTCCTTACTAGAGGGAAACTATAAGTTATTTAGACAGTCCAATATGGGTGATGATAATATATATATATATATATATATATATATATATTAAAGAAATTACAATTTTTTTTATAGATTTTTAAAAAATAAAGAAAGAGATATCATAAAAATTGTAGTAATGATTAATTTAAGTAAGAATATTTTGAACATCTAGAAATGAAAAAAGAAGGTACATACAAGAAATTCTTACTCTTTCACTTATGAAAATATAATTTAAAGTTTTACTTATTGAAAAGAAAAAAGAAAGAAAAAATTATATTTCTTTTAAGAAAAATAAATTGTACTTAAAAAGGACAAATTAAAGCTTTGCTTTTATGATCACTCTAAATAAAATGTTAAAATTTTCTTTAATATAAATCAAATTAATTTTTACCAAACAATAAAAGGAGGCGAAGAAAAATATGCAATGACAAAACTCTTTCCCCCTAGATCGAAGATAGGTGCAAAAAGGCACCGGAACAACCCCCAAAAGATTTTATTTATTTATGAGGTTACAATTGACTTTCCCATTTTTTAAGCCTTTGAAAAATTAAAGGTTTAAAAAGGAGTCAACCTTCGAAATAGAAGGGAAATACTTTGTTAAAAGGAATATAGACAACAACAAAGGCGTTGCGTTAGAAGTCGTACAAATGAAAAAATAGAGAAGGGCCTTCTAAAAACGAAGGGCTAATCCAATGCTAAAAACCCGAGATAAGCCTTCGAAAAACCCTTTGGAACCCATATGAAGAGGGGATTTGAAATGGAAACATGTTGAATTACCTGTAAAAAATGATTTAGAAATCAAACGAAAGAACTCAGAGCCTAGGAAGAATAGGCAGCGAAGTCCTTTTTGAAGAAGATACGTTCCACTTTAATGGATCTTTGTTTTCATGCAAGAAAAGGTTAGAGACGAAACTAAAGAACTTGTAGCCTATGAAGAAAGGTTAGTGAAGTCCTATAGAAGATGTTTCATTCGGTTGAGTTGATCTCCTTTAAAGCGACGGGTGCCTTTATCCAAAGCGAATGTTCTCTCAAAAAAACCTGTATAAGAAAAATATAACAGGAGAGGATAGAGAACTATGCCTTACTGAAATTTAAAAAATTAGCATTGCCTGAGGATTATAATAACTTAAACCTACCATGAACACAAGCAAGAATAAGAATGAAACCAAAGAAAGTAATGTGCAATATGGAAGTCCTGGACGAGCTTAAAAAGAACCCAATGATAGTCATTTACCAAATGCCAAACAAATTATGACGTTGGGGAGTTTTACTTAGGCATGAGCTGGTTCTAATTAGGTTCACCAAAAATAAAAGACATTACACTTTAGAACAATCCCTCTAGTAAATTAAATTAAGGCAACTGAAAGAGATGAAATCGGACTAAGGTAAGATAAATATTTAATGAAATTTTTAACTCCAATCATTGAGAAAAAAGGAATTTTACCAAAAGAGAGAGTGGCAGAGAGTGCTTTCTTATTTCTATATTGACGCAAGAGAGGCGCCACGTGCTGCCTACGGTACCCAAAATTGGATTTCGAGGAAATGAAAAAGGGAATGAAAAATGGAACCTCCCTTTGAGGTCTCCGAGTACACTCCTAGACATACATAAGAGAGGCTTTATGTTTTGTAGCTAAGGCACCCAAAATAAAGGGTGCGGAGAGCATGGAAACAAGCCTTCTATGAGGTCACTGAGTGCAGCGAGACTGAAATTTTACCTGTAAAAAAAACTTATGATAGGAAATAATCCTATTATATCAAGATATATTTTAAAAACAAGCCCTTTTGCTAAGGTAAAAGATAAGGAAAAAACTAGTGTATGATTATTTCATAGAAGATTTCTAAACAAACAAAAATTGGAATATTTTCCTTTTTGTGTTGTAAAACAAATCTATGAAAAGAGAATGGGAAATATTTCTGAAAAAAAATTATTCTAGAAGATAATGAATCTTCCCTTATTTAATTTAGAAGGAGATAAATAATATCAGAATAACCCACATACATATTTTTTTTTTTTTAAATATAGCTGAAAAAACTATATATAGAATCTTATTAAAGGCTTTAAAAAAAAGGTGTAGAGACCAAAACAACACCAATCCAATTATGTGACTGCAAACACTGATCGCTTTGACACACACAGCCCCTAGGGCAGCCCTCAAAGGTTAAACAATGGTCCTAACCACTTTTATAGCAATTTTGGAAGGTCAAAAATCAATTTGGCACATTTAGGCACTTTGCTCAGTATCCGTCCCACCCTGGGATGAATTCAAAATGGGATTCGCCCCACCCAGGGATGAATTCTTAATTCGCTCCGGGGTAGGACGAATTCTAGGTTCAACAGGAAAAAAGAGAAATTGCGCCAAATGGCAACCGAGGATAGTCAATTAATGCCTCCTGCCTTGCATGCGCGTGTAGGTGGGAAGATTGGACGTTAGAGGATTGTCACAAGGGCAGTCATGGAAGCCCAAGTCAGGGAGGACTTTCCTCCCTCATGGGAAGGCATGACTGCCACATGGCACCCATACATGCCCATCCAAAGAGACCCCCTGGGTCTATAAAATGGTGAACTTTCTCACCCAAAAAGAGAGGTTGGAAGCATTTTCAAGCAACGAAGTGCTGCCAAATTTGATACCACGCTTTTACCTTTGATTCACCTCTTCCACATCCTTGATCTCTTTCGCAAGACAGGTCATTGGGTGGTTATTGGAAGTGTGAATCCGGATCCAAAATACGACATTTGACCACATTTATCTACCAATTCGCCGACAACCCATTACAAGAGATTTTGGGCCTATCCCAAGTGGATTGGTGTCGAAATTAGGTTCTAACGATTGGCGGCCTGCCCGGGCACCCCGCACTCCTGCGAGCCTAATCTTCTTTTCTAAGAACGATTTGGAATTCATAGCAGATTGTTCTTTTGTCACTTGTTTATCTTGCATTCCATTTTATGCTGTTTAAATAGTTTGTAATCCCAATTTCATAAGGCTTTGATCAAATCTTATCATGTTTTGTCGCTTTTGTTGTCCTCACTAACTTGCAGGTAGCAGCGTTAAATTCCCATGGATGGAGGCCAAATTGGGGAAATCTGACCATCTGGGTCTTCCCAATTAGCTAACCCCAAGTTTGCAAGTCATTTGGAGCCCTCTAGACGCAACATTTGGGGCAGTATCACTTCGGCGCTTTGTCGCAGGTGAATTCGTCCTACCTCGGGACGAATTACAGTCGAATTCGTCCCGCCCAGGAGCGAATTCAAATCGGTGAAGAATTTCTCGACTGTTTCATTTGCAATGAACTTCTGGTGATGTTCCCTTGTTTCTGTGAAACTTGCAGACTATTTTGATTCAGTTCATTTATCCTTTTATTCAGTTTCATGCATGCATCCTTCATTATTTTTTAGAGAACAAATGTTTCATCTTTGCAACAGGTGCTACTAACAATTTTGTTGTTTCTTTGAATGCAGGAGGAGCAGCAAGGATCAAAGATTCATTCACACTAGTGGCAGCAGCACTTTGGCCCACCCATTTTGCATGTGGGCACGCGGAAGGAGGATCACTAGTCACTATTGTAACCGAAACATGTTAACGCTCCTAGCCCCTAAAAATGTGGGAGACGTCTTTGTAACCGATATTGAGAGAGTATAAATAAAAAGGGTTGTGCTTTCTATACTTCTTTCATTTTGTCTCAATTCGTCTCTTTTCCCTATTTCATGCATTTCAAATTTCTAGGATTAAAGCATTACATTTTGTTTTGCATTGCATAGCTTTAGTGTTTCTTTTCAATTTTTGAAATCTCGTGCCTCCAGTGGCAATCACGGTGGGACTCTGTCCCCTAATTTTTGAGATCAAAAAACTGATCAAAATTTATGTTTTTGTGCTTACAGGTACCGTTTTTTGAGCACTGACTGTGGTTCGTTCCAGCCTGTGGCGAACATAGTACTGGAATTCGTCTGACCCTGGGACAAATTCGAATTTGTCTTAGCCTGGGACGAATTCTGTTCTGGAATTCGTCTCACCTAGGGATGAATTTTTGTCTGTGCAATTTCAAAGTCGAGAATCAGAAACATTCTTTTGAGCAGAGAAGAGGTAGGGGTTTTTAACAAGCCTCTGTCAAATTTTTATTTTCTGTTTTCTAATTTTTAGTTTTTGTATGGCTTAGGGAAAGTTTCCTTTTTGTTTGCCTGTTTCAATTTTTGCAAATTAAAATGAACCCCACACACATCACATGGTATTTTTAAACCAAGGAGCTGGTCGTAAGACCCCAGCCCTTGATCAAGACCAACGGTGGGTTCATCACCACCTTGGCTTGATTTTGCATCCATTACCTCGATTGTCACTGTTGCTAGACGTAAATCCTGATGAAAGCTGATCGAGTGTCGCTGGGGTGATTCCCAGAATGCGAGGATAAGTCTTCTATGGTAGGTGTCATAAACAGGGCAATCCCCCTTCCGTACCGCCTATGCACCACGTACCATCTGCTCTCACGTACCTATAGTTTCCCTCTCGTAAGGGCGGGTATATAGAGAGGTTGGTATATCGACCTGGCAATGGTATATCGAAGGGGCGACCATTTATGGGAGTCATAAGAGCCTTCATACTGCATTTAAACGTTCTTCAAAAAGTTTTCAAAAACAAACATTAAAACACACGAAACCAGATTTAGGGCACACTTTTAATCTTTAAAAGAGATAATCATCGCTTGCATGTGTGTGATCTTTTCTGTTTTGTGTAGCATAAAAATAAAAAAAATCATAAACAAAAGACAAAAATTTATGCATTTTGTAGAGAAGTATCACAATGGTGTTCACCTGCAGCCAAGCCCAATCACGGGCGGATGCTGTGGGGAATATCCAAGGAGGCACAAGTCACCTCCAGTACAGCCCCAAGGATTTGGTCATACCACCTTGGTGGCCTGACACACAAGGCAGTCCCCTCTGTGCCCTAACGAAATGCGACTATAAGGGCACCCCTTCTAGGGGCACTCCTTTCCAGCACAACACCCAACACACACCCGTTCAGGAGAGGTATACCCATGGGAGAACTCCCTTAGACGCCCGCTATAAGTGGCCACTGTGCGATGAAGTGCTAGAATGGCAGGGGGTCCATAAGGGGGGGCCATATGACTATGCCATCCCTCCTACACCTCGCATCATTGTTAGCAACAACCGATCAAATCCAGAGCGCACGGCTCTTCAAGCAGGCTGAGCCAACTCCGTCCGTCCATTTTTCACTTATGAAATAGAGCACGAGGAATAACCCTACCTTCCTCGAGAGCAATATACAGTGTAGGAGCAATACGCCTCCACACCTGCTATCTATCAGGACCACTCACTAAGGCCAAACCCCCGAGGGAATGCCGCTACCCCAAATAGAGGGAGGCGGCCTATAGATATCTTGGATCACCATGACCAAGATAGATATGTAGGAGAGGCATCTAGCCCTTCTAGACATGAGACGGTGGGACCAACTATCTTAGAATTTTCCAAACATGTCGCCTGTCGGGTGCAACTCACGCAACTTGAGGCAGAGCAATTATAGTTAGAGGACCTGTACCATATTAACAAAGACAACCTTCAACGCCAGAAGGATGAGTTGTTCCAACACACTATGCAGGAGAAGACTCTAACCCCTCACACGCATAAGACAAAATATTATGAGAGGCACAACCCCCGGGTGTGAGACAAGTCTCCGTGACCTTATCAAGCACCGCCCCCGATGCCTCCTAGACATGAGCGGGAGGCCACTCCTATAACCAATGACGGGCGCCTTCCTCAGGAACCCACTCAGGTTTATGGGCCACCCTTAGAAATTCATCAAGAAGCCTCTAAGGAATCAGAGCGAGAAGGAGAGCAGGATGAATACCCTACCAAGGCATGGGGGGTGCTATCTGGCCACCCCTACATAGGCCCCAAGTTCGTCAACAGGAACCAACCAAAGAGGAGGGGCTCAAATCCCTCGATACATGCAAAGCGCTAGAGCATTTAGAGTCGATAGAGACCAAGATTTTGGAGCTCCCAAGGCCCAACATACATGAGTCTCCTTTCGAAGAGGATCAACCTCTGACCATAGAGCTACCTGATGATGCAGTATTCCATGTCTCAGAATCGCCAGATTACGATGAGCTCGGACTCGCTGGTCGAAGGTGAGGATAAAACAGAGATGGCCCACAGCAATCACATGTGACAACATCAACACCCCATGGATATTGATGACGCACTTCAATAGCTAAACATAAGGCCAGGGCATGAGTGGTGCGTTAACCCAGTGCAGTGGAACCAACTATTGAATCCACCACTTTGGGCACACAGAGATCAACTTCCGCCTAGAGACCCCATAGCAATACAGTACCGAGGGTATACCCTGTCCTCCTATCCGTGCATAGGGCCGATCCATTCATGCCAATACCTCCAAAGCCAGATCCGGAGCACAAATACCAAAATCTGGGGGTACCTCTATCCCTTGAAGATCCATAGTCCAAACCAAAAAGCTCCAAGGATTCCCGCAATTGCTTGGTCAAACCCAAAAAGCTCCAAGGATTCCCGCAATCGCTTGGTCAACCCAAAAAGCTCCAAGGATTCCCACAATCGCTTGGTCATCCCCAAAAGGCCCCAAAGGTGTCCATGACCCCTTTGGTCAACCCAAAAGCGCCCCAAAGGTGCCCATAAATGATGAATGAGCATCCAACGAAATGGGAAAAATTTTATTTTATTTTATTTTTATTTTTTCCTAAATTTTAGTGCATTTTGTCGGGGCCATAACTTTTCAACCGTAGCTCCGATTGATGTGAAATTTGATAGGCAGCTAGTTGGGAGATTTTTAAACAAGTACGACTCCCTAGAGTCCTATTTGCCCAGAAAACCCAGTTTTCGAGGCCAAATTCCATCATCTAGTGCCCCGAAATTAGGTTTTAAAATTACTCACCTAATTTTTTATGCTTTTTGAGTTGTTCGGAGGTCTATATATCCTAATGTATTTAGATTTAGGACTTAAAATTTTATTTTTGGCTTGTCTATTATAAGAGGGATGCGCACCCCAATTTTGGGCCCCATCCGACTCATTTTAATTTTTGGGTTTTTTTTTTTTTGGCTATATAGCCACAAAATGAGGGTTTATTGATGGAGAGCCAAGCTTGCTCAAACCAGTTCTCATTCAAAACTTGGAAAATATTACCTCACAAAGATAGCACTTCATTGCACAAAAGCCCCAAAGGTGCCCACAAACCCTTTGGTCAAACCCAAAAGCTCCAAGGATTATTGTAATCGCTTGGTCATCCCAAAAAGCTCCAAGGATTATCGCAATCTTTTGGTCCATCCCAAAAGGCCCCAAAGGTGCTCACAAAACCTTTGGTCAAACCAAAAGCTCTAAGTATTATTGCAATCCTTTGGTCAAACCCAAAAGCTCCAAGGATTATCACAATCGCTTGGTCATCCCAAAAAGCTCCAAGGATTATCACAATATTTTGGTCCATCCCAAAAGGCCCCAAAGGTGTTCAAAAACCCTTTGGTCAAACCTAAATCTCCAAGGATTATCGTAATTACTTGGTCATCCCAAAAAGCTCCAAGGATTATCGCAATCTCTTGGTCAACCCTAAAAGCTCCAAGGGTTATCGCAATCCCTTGGTCACCCCAAAAGCTCCAAGGATTATCACAATCGCTTGGTCAAGAAAATCCAAAAACAAACAAAATCATCAAAAACAAACAAAATCTGCATCTCAAATTCATGTATACTTCAAAATTCAAAATACATATAGTTGCATAAACATTGCATCCATCCATTGCATATTGTTGATCACACAAGGCAAAGGCACCATAGACTGTCATTACTTGGGAAATCCACCACCTTTCACATTTTCCATTTTGAAAACAATCCATCAAAAATACAATGCTATCCATATTTCCGCCATACTATAGTCAGTTGTCTTCTAATGTATCATGAGTTTTTGTCATTCAGCTACCAATAGCTTTCTAGCCGAAACTGTACCAAGTCTGATAGTTTTTACGCAGGTAGAATTCCACTTGGACCACACCTTGTTTTTTTTGAAAAAAATTGAAAATCTTGTATTAAAACAAGGGGCAAATACAACAGGGAGATAACTCATCCCAAAAAAATAGCAGAGAACTGAACAACAAGCAAGGAGCACAAAGGAAACTACCACAAAGCAAAGAAGGCAACAAGGAGCAAAACCGCGACATGTCGCGAAATCGTGACATGTCGCGGAATCGCGGGTAACAACCCAGTCGCGGCCGCAGCAGCGTCCTCAGCCATGATAGTGCGACATGTCACGAAATCGTGACATGTCGCGATATCGCGACAAACCAAGGCCTCCACGCCCGGTTGACAAGAGAGTCACGAAATCGCAACCAAAACTCCAAGAAGCATCAAGTCTTCAAAAAGGTCGCGACATCGCGACGAGATTCCTCCAAAGCTCCCAACCTGCTAAAATGTCGCGAAATCGTGACCAGTTTCGAGTGAGGGCAGCAGCAGCAAAACCGGTCGCGATATCGCGACAGTTCTCAACCTCGACTCCCCTGCGCCAAAAGCGTCGCGATTTCGCGACATGTCGCGAAATCGCGGCACGTCGAGAAATTGCGATGAAATTCCTCTAAAACTCCCAGCCAGCTAAAGTGTCGCGATATCGCGACCATTTCCAAGTGAATGCAGTGGTAGCAAAATAGGTCACATCGCGACAATTTTCAACCTTGACTCCCCTGCGCCAAAAACGTCGCGAAATCGCGACGACTTCCATCCCCAGACCGCGAAAGCTCAGCAGGTCGCGAAATCGTGACAATTTCTCAAAGAAGACCTCATCAGCCAAAAAGGTAGCGAAATCGCTACAACTTTGCATCAAAGACAACGGCAGCGCGCCAGGTCGCGATATCGTGACATGTCGCGAATTCATGACATGTCACGATTTCATGACCTATTTTCTGTGGAGGCTGGGAAGGCAAAACCTGTCGCGATATCGCGACAACTTCTCGCCAGAGGCCACGACGTCATTACAAGTCATTAAATCGCTACGAAAACCATCCTTAGCAGAAAAATCTTTACACATGATCATAAATGGCATTCAAGGCCTTGTCTAATCACAACGTCCTCGACAGGCATATCACTATGCATCTGCACTCCAACTTCCTTCTCGACACCCAGCTTAGCAAGAAAATCAACCACCTTGTTGAAGTCTCTATGCACATAGGTGGGAACCACATCATCCAATTCTTTCCAGAGATCCTTTATTTGGGAGACAAGGGACCGCAGCCTCCAGGCCTGCAAATTGAAGTTCCTCATGCTATCAAGAGCACCCACCAGAATTTGAGAGTCGAACTCAAGAATTATCTTTCTATGGCCCTGCTTTACAGCCCAGATAGAGGCAAATTTAACGGCCAAGGCCTCCGCTTCATTGTTTGTGGCATGACCCAGACCTTGCAGCTCCCAATAGAGCACAGACCCAAGATGATCGCGACAAACAACACCAGTTCCCGCACTACCCGGGTTTCCCTTAGCAGCACCATCAGTGTTAATTTTGATCCAGCCTGCAGGGGGAGGGTGCCATCTATCAAAAGCCTGTCTTTCAAGATCAACAGCTCCCTCAGCCGATGGCGCAGAGACAAACTGTTTTTCCTCCTCCACGTAGATAGCAACCGTTTCCGCTACTTTGCTCCAGATGACCTGCCAGATTCCTTCAAGAGAAGAAAAAGTTTCACGGAAGATGCGAGAATTTCTCTCCAACCACACTTGCCACCAAATAAAAAGAAAGCCGAGCTCCCAACCAATGCAAAGAGCATTGGATTTAAATCTGCCTCTCTTCCATCTGTTCCAAATATTGGTCCGAGTCACATCACTGTTGGCTTGGATTTTAAAGGTGGAGAACCAGCGCATCCAAATCTGCCGAGTGAAAGTGCATTCAAACAGCAAATGATCAGCAGTTTCCTCTTGCTTGCGACATAACACACACTGAGAAGGACCGATGATACCTCTATGTCTGAGATTGTCAAAGGTGAGGATTCCATTATGCATAAATTGCCATGCAAAGAAGTTCACCTTTGGCCAGCCTTTGGGGTGCCAAATCTTCTTCCATACATGGACCGGAAAAGAGTGAGGTGGAGGCTCTGGAAGAATATGATTGAATCCCGCTTTCACAGTATAAACCCCAAGGTTCCCAAAGCCCCAGGAAAGTTCATACTCCTCATCTCGTCCAGTAAGAAACCTAGCTGTCAAAATTTTTTCCAAGATGGGTGCCAGCTCCGGGGAAATTGGAATTGGCCATTCTTCCAGCCTCTTGAACTTTTTAAACTTGTATTCCCCAATTTGACTGGTATTGAAATAACTCTCAATAAGAATCCATCCCTTGTCTTCTATGGCTGATTTAATGGGTTGCAGTTCAGGAAACACAGTAATAATAGGAGGGTGCTGATCCCAGGAATCAGTCCAAAAGCGGGCCTTCTCCCCTCTCCCCACTTTCCAAAACAATTGATCTTTGATGACTTGAGCTCCAAGCTTGAGAGTCTGCCACACTAAGGATCCGTTACCTTCCAAAGGGAAACGTCCCAAATCATTGGGGTGAGCATGGTCCAGGTATTTACTAGATAGAATTCTGCTAAAAAGGGAAGTTGGCTATGAAATCCACCTCCAGTATAATTTTCCAGCCAAAGCTTGATTATTAAGCTTGGAGCTTCTCAGTCCCAGCCCGCCTTTATCCTTGGGCTGGGTGACCTTATCCCAACCGACCAAGGCCCATTTCTTCTTCCCTTTAGCACCCTCCCATAAGAAGCTTCGGGCCATTTTGTCAAGCTCTTTCCAGATAGAATGTGGGGCAGCCAGGATGGAGAATTTATAAATTGGCAAAGCCTGAATAACAGATTGTAAGAACGTTAATCGACCTCCATAGCTTAACCATTTAAGAGCCCAATGATTCACTTTCTCTTTGATGCCATCCAAAAGATCCTTCCAAAAATTAATTTTTAGTTTTTTGAAGTGTAGAGGAACCCCCAGGTAAGTAACAGGTAGAGAGGTCCTAGTAAATCCCAAAACCTCAGTGATTCTGTCCTGTAACCTTCGATCGAGGTTGAAGAAGACCACCTTGGACTTTTTATCATTAATGACTTGATTTGATGCCCGAAAGGTAGATGTTAAGAGTATCTCTGATTCCTCTGGCTTCCCTGAAGCTGGCCACTCCCACCAATCCTGTGTCATCCACAAACTGTAAGTGGGTCAAGACTTCTGTCCCCACTTTGATACCTGTTATCAAACCGAGATGACGTCTTCTCAAGAAGAGTCTGCCTAATCCTTCAGCTAAAATGAGGAAGAGGTAAGGGGAGCAAGGGTCTCCTTGACGAAGACCCCGAGAGGCACCAAAAGGAGTCGAGGGGAGCCCTTTGATTAGAACAGAGAAAGAGGGAGTGGAGATGCAACTCAAGACCCAGTCAATCCAATCCTGAGAAAAGCCAAAGGCAGCCAACATCTTAGCCAGGAAGCCCCACTCCACCCGGTCATAAGCCTTAGACATATCCAGCTTTATAAACATTCCTTTGTTACCTGAAGTTTGCATTGTGTGGATTGCCTCCTGAGCAAGGACCACTTCATCTAGGATCTGTCGACCTTCCACAAAACCCCCTTGCTCCGAGGAAATTATTTTTTGTAAAAGAGGTTTTAGCCGCTCAGCCATAATCTTCGTGATTATTTTATAAATAACATTACATAAGGCAATCGGTCTGAAATCAGAGATATGAACCCCCCTCCCATTTAGGAATTAAAGTGATGAAGGTATGGTTGAGAGCTTTAAGCATTCTTTTGTTAGTTCTGGACTCCTCAGCAACAGCCAAAACATCCTTCTCCAGAGTATCCCAGAAGGCCTGGAAAAATTCAATAGGAAAGCCATCTGGACCTGGCGATTTTCCAGTGCTCATCCCAAATACCACTTTCTTTAGTTCATCACTGTCAATGGGTCTAAGGAGGATCTGATTCTCTTCTTGAGAGATGAGAGAAGGGATGACATTGATAACTGCATTCTGAGCAACCACATCTTGGTCCATACTATTCTTAAAAAGGTTTGAGAAATAATCCATTGAGTGGGAATGCATTCCAGGGAGAGTATCAAAAGAGTGGCCATTCTCATCTTGAAGGAATTCCATGTTATGCATTTTTCTCTTAGCACAAGCTGAGCGGTGGAAAAAATTTGTATTTCTATCACCTTCTAATAACCAGGAGGTTCTAGCTCTCTGTTTCCAGTAAATTTCCTCTTGGTTATCAATGTCTTCAACCGCTTTGCGTAGAGCATCATCCTTCGCCTTAAGGTGCTCAGAAATGGAGCCATCCCTGAAGTGTTTTTGCACCTCCTCCCATCTTGCCATCAAGGGAGCCCTCTGGAGCTGGAAGTCCGACTTATTGGTTTGTCTCCACTGTTTCAGTTTACACTTGACGAAATGAAGCTGTTTATGGAATTTGAACATAGCTGTCCCATAGGGTAGGCGGCCTTCCTCCCACCACTGGGGGATTTTCCTACGGAGATCCTCCTTTTGCAACCAGAAGTTTTCAAATTTAAATGGCTTGTGGTGTTGACCTATCATCATCCCTCCTTCAAGCAAAATGGGAAAGTGATCTGAGACAGGGCCTTCCAAAATCTGGAGCTTCAGATTCCATTTAATAAATGCCTCTTCAGAGACCAAAAACTAGTCTAATTTTACCTTCCGACTGTGTGGCTCGCTACTCTTATTTGTCCAAGTAAAGTAGGTTCCAGGGCCTTTGATATCAACCAGGTTAAGGGTCTGGATTTGGGCAATCAAGAACCGGTCCCTTGGATCCAAAACTGGGGCCCCACCTTCCTGATCCCGAATAGACAATTTGGCATTAAAATCCCCAGCTAAGATCCAGTCAAACACTTCCTGGGAGGATCTCATATTGTGTACAACATTCCATTGGAGCCGCTGGCCATCAAAGCATTGATCCCCATAGAAGTTTGTAATGAGAACATGATCAACTGTGACATTATTTCTAAACAGAGAAGTCAGAACACCCCTCCAAGCTATGTGTTCTAAAGCTGTCCAAACCTGAGAGTTCCATAAAGTGACAATCCCCCCCGAGGCACCTTGAGCAAACACATCCATATAACCAGCACCCCGCCATATTCTATTGGAAGTCTTGCACATAAGATCTACTGACATTTTGGTCTCCTGGAGGAGCAAAAAGTTTGTTTTACATTTTCCTAAAAGTATTTGAACAACAGATTGATGGGTTCTATTGTTTAAACCCCTAACATTCCAGGATTGAATAATCATTGAGAACCTTAAGAGCAGTAGGACTCAATGGACCTCACCAATCCTCCATTGATCAGCTTATCTCCTTGCACTGCCAGTAGATCCTTATTGGATTTTCTGCCTGCTCCTTGGGAAGTACTATTTTTAGACCTCTTCTCCACCTGGGTAATCCCAAGAACCGGCCTTTCCCTATTCTTTTCAGAGCTTCCCATAGTAACATCCTTGATAACCGGCTGTGCTGGGGAGTGGATGACCAGTGCCCCTGAATTCTCTGGCAGCAAAGTCCCAGGGGATTCCATTACCTGTTCTAAGACAGGGGTAAATGATGGAGAAGCCAGGGAGTGAATGTTAGTATCCTCAACATTCCCATCCACTCCCTCCATAACTTGGTCCTCTTGATCCACTAGGGATTTAAATATTTCATATCGATTGGTTGACTTAAGTTGTGCATGCTCCTTAGAATTTTTCTTCTTATTTTTCCTTCGCTTCGAAAGTTCAAAACCATCTTTTTGGAGACCAGAATCCTGAGGGATACTAGATGGTTCTTGGATAGGGGTAAACTTACCCACTCTGGAGCGGTTTGGATTTCCAAGAGGAGCCTCCACTTTTGTGTTCAGGGTATTTGGACAGAACCTCGCCAGATGTCCGTGCTGATGGCAGGCTTTGCATCTAAAAGGAAGGGCCTCATAATCTAACTGTTGTATCCAAGTAAGCCCTGTCAACTCGAGTTCCACCTCGATAGGTAAAGGTTGGCTAATATCCATTTCAACACAGATCCTAGCGAAGACAGCTGTGTTTCCCTCTATAGTATCTCTGGAGACTCCTATAAACCTGCCTAATGAATTACCAATCATTTCTAGAACCTGTTCCCCCCAGAACTCCATAGGAAGAGCATACAGTCGGATCCAGACCGGGACTGCCGTAGGTTCAATACGAGGGTCAAAACCCACTCTCCAAGGTTGGACAAATAACCCAGCTGGGCCATGGTTCCTTTTCTCAGATTCAAAAGCTCTGTTTCTATCTGCTAAAGAAGAGAAACTAATAATGAAATATCCATTACTAATAGGCCATAAGGAGTACTCACCTAGTGGCTCCCAATTTTGTCTAACCCAGGTGTGCAGAAAGTTCAGAGTGGGATGGATACCCATGAATTTGCAAATCAGGTCGTGATGAGCACGATAGAAGATTGTGTCTTCGACCAGTTTCGGTTCTATAATAATCTTTGGTCTGGAAGTTGATTGCGGAAGGCAACCGTTAACTCGGTGTGTGGAAGCACCCTTGCCAGTGTTCTTGAGTAACGTCTGAAAAGCAGTCCTCTGCGCTTCACTAGTGGAGGGCGAGGGGTTTTATTTCAGCATCTCAGCGTATGAACTCTTTTTTCCAGCAGAAGAGACTGGAGGAGACCCCATCGGGCCCTCCGGAACAGCTTACAAGTCTTCAAAGTAGTGCAGAAACAATCAACCAAAGGCTCTGGGAAGATCTGTCAGGCCAGAGGCCCTCGAGCAGCGCCCGATGCTGGTTCAGAATTTTTCCCGCCAAATCACCAGAGCTCGAAAACTCTTCCGCCGCAAAGGTCCTACTTGGACCACACCTTGGTACATAGCATCCCAACACAAATTAAAACACATAAACATTCCCAAGTTGTGTGAACGAAAGATGAACCCTACAAAGCAATCCAGGTCACCATAAGCGAAACGGTTATCTTGCTCATCCCCCTATGCGAATGACCCCAAGAATGTTGAGAGTTGGCAAAAGGACAAGCATCCTCCCTACCCAATTCCCCAAGAATCCCAAGTTATCAAAAGTTGCAAACATCATAAAATTTTGCAAATAGTAAAAACTCCAAAAATTTGACATCACCACCAAAGTGCATACATCCAAAGGCACATACAATAGTGATTCTCATCACTCGAAATTCAAATCCCTTGCTCAAAAGAAAAATCAAAATAAAATAAACAATGATTTTTATCACTATAAACGAGCAAGTATCCCAATACAAATGAAGAAAAGAAGGGAGTTGAACTTGAATCCCTGGAACTCTCACCATTCAAAAGGTCATGAGATAAACCTCAATGCGGTTTGGTTGATAGCCTATCGATCACTCGTGGCAAACCTCCCGCATGACGATATATCTGTCGCATTAACTTGTGTGCAGATCAATGTTTGCATGTGGATGAGCTAGCTTATGGTATCCTAGAACACAAAACAGATTAATCTGACTAAATACAACAAAGGAGTTAGTGGAACTAATCAGGTGATCCTCAGTATAGGTTCGGTTGAAAGCCCATCTGGCACTGGCGGTATCCTGACAAATACCATAAAAAAAATTCAATTGCACACACAGGGATGTGAAATAGCTTGGTTAAAGACAAGTCCGATTCATACCTTGTTCAAACATCTTGTAAGACAACAGTATAGTCTTGGCTAGTTAGTTAAACCATCTGAGTCTCAGAAACACTTAGCTACATTCTACGCCAACCGTTGCATATAATCCATCCCTATATCACTATCAAAATAGAAAAAAGAAAAAAAAAAGAGCAACATATATACACAAAAGCATTTATCACAACAATCACCCAGTACACAAAGCCATAAGTCCTGTATAGTCTATGGTGCCAATGCAAGGTTATCAACAAATCATTTCATCCATTCCATTACCTATCATATAAATCAACAACATTCACATTTATCATACCATATGCATACATCAATATAAAGTAGCATGCATCCATCAACATCAATCATTGTCCATAACATGAAATTATGACATATACACAGCAAGAAAATCAAAACAACAAAAACAACAAATATCCACAAACAATAGCAATAAAAGTGTTGAACAAAGGCACATTTGTGCCTGACATTCAATGGCATAGAAAACTGATGTCGGGGTCTACATTGTCACTATCCTACTCCCTAAGAAGGCTACCATAGCCGGACCGCTCCACGGGAAGAAATTTTTTTGACAATTTCACCCCCAAACGACGTCCCAAAATGGGTCAAAACCCACTCAAAAACAATAAAACAACAAACCAACAAAAACAACAAAAACAACAAATAAATGCAACAAAAAAGAAGCAATAAACACTGCCAGACAAGAGTGCTCTTGCACCTAACCTCTTGGCATAGCAAAACTGATGTCGGGGTCTACATTGTCGCTATCCTACTCCCTAAGAAGGCTACCATAGCCGGACCGCTCCACGGGAAGACGAATTTTTGACAATTTCACCCCCAAACGACGTCCCAAAATGGGTCAAAACCCACTCAAAAACAATAAAACAACAAACCACAAAAAACAATAAAAAAAAAAAAAAATGCAACACAAACAAACAGCAATAAGCATTGCCGGACACAAGTTCTCTTGCACTTAACCTCTTGGCATAGAAAATCGATGTCGGGGCTCAAATTGTCACTCTCCTACTTCCCCAAGAAAGCTACCATAGCCGAACCGCTCCACGGGAAGACGAGTTTTTGACGATTTCACCCCATTATGGCATCACCAAAAGGGATTTTACCCACCAAAAATAGGTCCAAATATCGGGAAACTGCTTAAGCTTTAAACGGAAAACATCTGAAGACACCCTCACCTAAGTCATCTTGGGTCAAGCGACTCGTCGCTTTTCTCATGGCAGTCATTCCTTCATCGATTCATCGCTTGAGGGGGTAGTCACACTTAGTCACCAATCAACAAACACACACCCAATCAAGGCAATGGCATGCATTCAAAGAATCATTGACAAAGACAATCACGCTCCTGCTTGGGTCAGCAAACAAGCAATAATCACAAATTGATCAAACACTTGGCATTCTCGAAGCATGAACACAAGGTTCCCCCGTGGACAAAAGGTTGCACCCTTTACCTATTCATGACTGATCAATGTCCAAGCTCAAGTCACACCTCACCAAAATAGGTTAATACTTGAAATCAAATTCCTTAGCTTGTCAGAAGCAAGGATTCAAGAATGCATACCTTTTCCATGCTTGGGGCATCAAAATTTGGTTAGGTTACCAAGAAATCCTCATCATTAGTGCTTTGGTTATCTATTTTTGCTCAGCACTACGTCACCCGCAGCGCTTTCCAAAAAGGGGCATCTGTAGACACCAAAACAGCACCAATCCGATTATGTGACTGCAAAACATTGATCGCTTTGACACACAGCCCCTAGGGCAGCCCTCAGAGGTTAAACAGTGGTCCTAACCACTTTTATAGCAATTTTGGAAGGTCAAAAATCAATTTGGCACATTCAGGCACTTTGCTCAGTATCCGTCCCACCTTGGGATGAATTCAAAATGGGATTTACCCCACCCAGGGATGAATTCTTAATTCGCTCCGAGGTAGGACGAATTCCAGGTTCAATAGGCAAAAAGAGAAATTATGCCAAATGGTAGCCGAGGACAGTCAATTAATGCATCCTGCCTTGCATGCGCTTGTAGGTGGGCAGATTGGACGTTAGAGGACTGTCACAAGGGCAATCATGGAAGCCCAAGTCAGGGAGGACTTTCCTCCCTCATGGGAAGGCATGACTGCCACATGGCACCCATGCATGCCCATCCAAAGAGACCCCCTGGGTCTATAAAATGGTGAACTTTCTCACCCAAAAAGAGAGGTTGGAAGCATTTTCAAGCAACGAAGTGCTGCCAAATTTGATACCATGCTTTTACCTTTGATTCACCTCTTCCACATCCTTGATCTCTTTCGCAAGAGAGGTCATTGGGTGGTTATTGGAAGTGTGAATCTGGATCCAAAACCCGACATTTGACCACATTGATCTATCAATTCGTCGATAACCCATTACAAGAGATTTTGGGCCCATCCCAAGTGGATTGGTGCCGAAATCAGGTTCTAACGGTAGGCGGCCCGCCCGAGCACCCCGCACCCCTACGATCCTAATCTTCTTTTCTAAGAACGATTGGGAATTCGTAGCAGATTATTATTTTGTCACTTTTTTATCTTGCATTCCATTTTATGCTATTTAAATAGTTTGTAATTCCAATTTCATAAGGCTTTGATCAAATCTTATCATGTTTTGTCGCTTTTGTTGTCCTCACTAACTTGCAGGTAGCAACGTTAAATTCCCATGGATGGAGGCCAAATTGGGGAAATCTAACCATCTAGGTCTTCCCAAAATACCTCCAATTAGCTAACCCCAAGTTTGCAGGTCGTTTGGAGCCCTCTAGCTGCGACATTTGGGGCAGTATCACTTTGGCGCTTTGTCGTAGGTGAATTCGTCCTACCTCGGGATGAATTACAGTCGAATTCATCCCGCCCATGAGCGAATTCAAATCGATGAAGAATTTCCTGACTGTTTCATTTGTAATGACCTTCTGGTGATG
Organism: Wollemia nobilis; assembly: GCA_028583015.1. NCBI lineage: Eukaryota > Viridiplantae > Streptophyta > Pinopsida > Araucariales > Araucariaceae > Wollemia > Wollemia nobilis. The sequence continues at coordinate 233,351 of JAQPPZ010001731.1, forward strand.
TTCCCTTGTTTCTGTGAAACTTGCAGACTATTTTGATTCAGTTCATTTATCCTTTTATTTAGTTTCATGCATGCATCCTTCATTGTTTTTTAGAGAACAAACGTTTCATCTTTGCAACAGGTGCTACTAACGATTTTGTTGTTTCTTTGAATGCAGGAGGAGCAGCAAGGATCAAAGGATCATTCACACCAGCGACGACAACACTTTGGCCCACCCATTTTGCATGTGGGCACGCGGAAGGAGGATCACTAGTCACTATTGTAATCGAAACATGTTAACGCTCCTAGCCCTTGAAAAGGCGGGAGACGTCTTTGTAACCGATATTGAGAGAGTATAAATAAAAAGGGTTGTTCTTTCTATACTTCTTTCATTTCGTCTCAATTCGTCTCTTTCCCCTATTTCATGCATTTCAAATTTCTAGGATTAAAGCGTTACATTTCGTTTTGCATTGCATAGCTTTAGTGTTTAGTGTTTATAAATAATATCAGAATAACCCACATACATATTTTTTTTTTTTTAAATATAGCTGAAAAAACTATATATAGAATCTTATTAAAGGCTTTAAAAAAAAGGAAGCCAACAAAAAGATACAAAGAACCAACTCCTAGAACCTCCAAGAGAGAATGCTAGCAAAATCTATTCTAATATGGTACCATGTTAGAATTTTCTAAAATAGACATGCAAAGCATTACACAAAATATGAAGAGAAGAGTAGAACTTATTGCTTCATTCCAAGGATCAACTTTGTATAAATAGCAAAGTTGATCATTGAGAGCCGTTGGATTACAACAACTCATTAAAATTTATGAAGACACCAATGAGAGTTCTCCTGACACATGGAGGAGTGGAAACTCAAGTGTGTCTATCCTAGTATAACTTAAGAGAATATTCACTTATTCTAACACTTGATTCGATAAAAACAAGCAAAAAGAACATTGTTGAACTTGGATCTATAACTTTGGAGTAGGAAGAAATTTAGGGCCCAACTTTGTCTCTATTTAACTATATGTAGGTTGTTAGAGAAGAAGATAGAGTCATAAAGAAAATTGTGAAAGGATTAAAACCCGATACTATTTATTTTATTGGTCAGTCATCTAAGCCTTATGACAATTATTATCCAATACATGAGAATAATCGAGAATTAGGTAATAAATAAGTTTGTACACTTCATTATGAATTTTCGAAGAGAAGTACCAAGGACAAGGACTTTTCTAAGGATTTGGACAATGGGTTGACAACCTCAGACACATTGAATAGGGATTGTGATCAAAATATTTCTACTATTGGGGGAATTATTTTTGGCCTATTAGGTGAATCTTCTAGGGAGGTATCTATTTCAAGGGAAGGTTGGAGATGAGCTCCTCTTGCAAATATTTTTTATGGTCTAGGAAAAGGGAATATGAGTTGAGAACTTATACAGTTACTAGAAGGTTAGGTTTATATTCAAACCTTATAAAGGACTCTTTTGCTTATTCAATAGGTAGGAAATCTTTTTTATTTCATGCATAGGAGAAGGCTTTGAGGAAAAGTCAACATGGTAAACACAAATCTATCAAAGGGGTCCTTTAGAGCAGGTTAAAACCCCTCTAATATGTTTAAATGGTCTTATTATCCCTTAATATTCAAGGTCTTGGTAGAACCTCTAAAAGACTTGCCTTAGCCAGGCTAGTGAAAATTCATTATCCAGATGTTTTTCTTCTACAAGAAACCATGGGAGAAAATACAAAAGTCATTGAAGGGTTAAGTAAATTGCTTAGGGACTAGGAGTTCTTGGCTTGATGCTACCAAAAATTTAGGGAGTGTTTTGATTGGCTGGAAGAACTAAATGTTCTTAATTAATTATTCCTTTATGGTTTTAGGTATATGTACATAATTCTTTTTTAAAGACTTGGGTTTGAGGTTATCGATTATCAATTGTTATGGTCCCTATGAAGATAGGCAATTTTTTTGGGACGATGTTTTCTCCCAAAGGTGTGTTAGGGATGAAATAGTTATCATTAGTGAGGAATTACGTTTTACTATGAATAGAAGTGAGGTATGGGGAGAATCTAAAAGAATTGATGAAGTTACATATTATTTCAGACATAAGATTGAAGAAGCTGGTTTAATTGATTTAGAACCAATAATGTTATTGTCTACATGGAGAAATAATAGAGTTGGGGAAGCTTGGATATCAAAGAGGTTGGAAAGATTTTTTTTATCTCAGAGAAATTATACAATGAAATAGACAAAAAAGGATCATGGGTTGAGTTTGGAGGTGGCTCGGATCATTCTACCATACTTCTTCCATTAGAAAGTTAGGAGGTAAAACCTACTAGTCCTTTTAAGCTTAATCTAATTTGGTTGGAGGAAGAAGATTTTCAACAACTGATTAAAAAAGAATAGATTGGTTATGACCAAAGTTCAAGGTTATCGATACATTTTCAATTTGTTGTTGCTTTGAAAAAATTAAAAGGAGTTGTGGCATCTTGGATTATATTTAAAAAGGAGAGGATGGATAGAGATCTTAATTTTGTGGAGAAGGCATTTTAGAAGTTCATAAAAATAATGAGGTTGATTTGTTTAAAGAGGAGGAGAAAACAAGACTGATTGAAGTAGAAATTAAGAAGAAAAAATTCTTGGAGTGGAGGGAAGTTTAATGGAGAATGAAAAGTAAAGTTGTATGGTTAAAAAATGTGATAAAAATACTAACTTTTTTCATAATTTTTCTAATAATAGGAAGAAGGTTAAAACTATCTGGGAAATGTAAAATGAAGAAGGGGTCCTTGTTAACACTATTTGGGACATGCAAAATGAAGAAGTATTGAAAGAAAAATAATTAGGGAGACAAGGAATTTGTGAAATTATTTAAAGTCATTCAAAAGGTTAGAAATGTTTGATGAGAATTCAAAAGGAAATTGGTGAGTGAAAATATTATTGGTCCATAAGGAATATTAATGGAAATTTGTTGAATTAAAAGGAGAGGGCAAAATAAAAAAAGAAAGCCTTGAATTTTTTTTTGAAAGTACAAAGAAGGAAAAATATTGAATGAGGGAGTTAAAAAGCTTTCTACTTGATAATTTAAGGATTTTTTGAAACTTTCCCTCATCCAAGCAAATTGCAAAAGAAATAAGAGGACATTTTTTGAAAAACACTTCTTAAAAGGCACCATAGAAAATACAAAAATGTTTCTCTCAAAATCTAAGTTACTAAAGGGACAAAATTTAACTCCCTAGAAAAATATGATGAAGTCAATACTTCTTGCAAAAAAACTTTGGGAAACAGTAACTAGAGATGAAAACATTCCAGAAGATATCATAGGTAGACAAAAATATAAAGAAGAAGATGTAAAATCCTAATATTAATAACATTTTGGATATAAGATGAAATACAAGCACACATAAGTGGGTTTAAGGAAACCCTAGGAGGGAACGGCCATGGTGACAGCTGAAGATCTATCTATAATATTTTTGTGCATGTGAACAATAGTTTGAAGAAGTTTGTTTTTATAGAATTGTGGAGTGCATGCAACAAAGCTAGGGTTTGCAAAGTGAAGCACTAAGAAAATAAATAAAAAAACACAAGTAACAGTATTTTATTTTTTGGAAAAATCTTTCATTTACTAGAAGAGACACAAATTTGGGGGAAGACAAAAAACCCTAGCATCGATCGATTTTTCTAGGAGAGATTGTGAGTATAATTTTAGGCATGGTACTTCTTTGGATTTAGCTTTGAAAATATTTCATTGGCCAAGGCTTTAAAAATAGGGACCTCTTCTTTAGGAAGTGATTTATGGTAGTCTGTTGGTTGCAATGATGACAACAACCTCACTTCACTTTTCAAAATAGCAGGAAATGAGACCTTCTCCATGTTTTCACAATATTTTCCCTTTGATGAGGAGAAGTTGGATCATATGCATTAAGTGCTTAAAGTGAGGAAAACACCCCATCCAAAACCACCTACTTACTCTAAAAATGGTACCTTTATACCCAAGTTAGATGAGTCTATTGTGATTGAGGTGCCTCCAGCCTTCATCCAATAGCCTTTACTCATAGTTTTCACCCAAGCCCCTACATATAAATTTGTGGGAATATGGCCTAGTCAAATCACAATCCAAAAATGGATTAATACAAATTGGGGGGGTAAAGTCTCCTCTTATGAATTTATGATGATAGGTAGAGGATAATTTATCATTACATTTACCTCTAGGGATGACAAGAGTACTATTTTCATGGAGGTCCTTGGTTTCTGGGATACAACCCACTCTACATGACCTCATGGAGCATGATATTTGATCCTTAAGGGGAGGAGCTTGAAGAATTTTCTATTTGGATGATATTACCATATCTACCATTGTACCTATGGAAAAAACCTTCGATCTAATTAATATGGAATGATATTATAATGTTCGTTGACTAGGCTTCCCCAAAGGCCAATAACACTATATGCACACATTTTATGTGCAAGTCAATTTGAAAAAGGGTTTGCCTAAGCATATTTAAATAAATATGTTTGATTAGATCCATAATCAATATCTAGACTATGAGAATATACCATTCAAGTGTATAACCTACCATGAACATGGACATTTCTCCTAAAACTACCCAATTAAACAAGCATAGGAAACAAAAAAGGAAGAACTAGGATTCTAGAAAGTCAAAAGGAGACCGCGGAGATCAAGAAGCAAGAATCGACAACCACAACCACATGTTAAAAAAATATTTCAGCACAAAAATAAATTTGTAAATCTTAATGAAGGAGAAAAGGAAATCACCTCTCTAGATGTGATGGATCCTAAAGATAAATAGAAGATACCTACAACTAAAGCTAAAAAATCACTAGAGATCTCAGGAGATACACTAGAGAACACAACAACTAGAGAAGAAACTTATGGAAACTCAAAGGAATAGGTAGAAGAAACACAAGTAAGGGAAATAGTGATTCCTGGGGCTTTTCGACCACATGATCTGTAGCTAAGGGAAGAAAATTGAACCAACAACTCAGAAATGAGCAAGCACAAAAAGACTTGCAATCTAAAATGCAGGTTAGAATTAATGAGAGCTTCATAAAAAAAAAGAAGAAATACAAAAAATAAATATTATGTTATAAAACTTTAGGGTACTGGGAAATCCTATAAAAAAATTATCTCAAAGTTCTAATACAAGAGCAAAATCCAACAATACTATGTATTCAGGAAACAAAAATAGTAGAGGTAACACTAACTACATAATGGAAGAAGATATGAGTATAGTCAAAATTGATAACTGTTGATTCTATGGGAGCTTCAGGGAGACTGGATTTGGCTTGGGATCCACAATAATTAGTTTGTATCTTATAATATAAGCACAATAACTAGATAGTACAAAATTCATCTTACCGGATGAAACTAGTTTAGAAATAATAAAATTTTATTGTCTAAATCATCCTATCCAAAAAAGAGAAGTATGGTAAAACTTAGCACAATGGCTAGACAATGAGAAATTTGAAAATATAATACTCGAAGAAGATCTCAACATTATTCTCTACCACTGGGATAATGTTGGAGGAATTTTAGCAATGGATTCAAATAGACATTTGTTCAATCAGATTTTGGTAGATGAAATCTTAAAAGATATTTGAACAACCAAAGGAAAGTACACTTCAAGTAATAAAAGAACAAGGATAAACTATATTGCAAAAATATTGGATAAATTCTTGATCAGTGAAAATATCCTAACACACTTTCCCTTTACTTTGAGTCACATCATTCAAAACTCTATCTCAGATCATAAGCCAATTCTATTGGATATCATCCAAAGCCTACAACCTCAAAAAAATCCTTTTAAGTACAACTCTGAATGGGTGGAAAAAGAAAATTTCAATGAACTTGTGGAAAGCACTTGGAACCGACATTCCAATCCACCAACCCCCAAGAAAAGTGGAAAAGAAAAATTAAAAAATTGAAGCATGTGATAAAAATTATTGGCAAAAAATCAAGAGTTAAACCAGACAAGGAGCACTTGATGCAACAACTAGAAACAAAAATTAGGGATCATCCTCCTCAACCATGGTAAGAATATGTAAGAAATAATCTAATTTAGAAGCTCAATAAATTAAGCACTGAAGAAGAAACACATTGGAGGCTTAGATCTCGAATGGTTTGGCTAAGGGGGATAGAAACACCAAATATTTTCATTTGAAAACCATGCAACACTGTCAAAGGAACATAATCAAGGAGATAGAGTATGAAGGAACCCCTTATAAATATAGGGAGAAAATTAAGAAACTTGCCAATCAACAGTACTCAGCTCCCCTCTCTAGAGAAAATGTAATCCACATTCCCAAGGAATACTACTATAGCATATATCGATAGTATTAAGTTTGGAAGACAAATAGGATCTCAGTGAACCAATCACTATGGAGGAACTTAAGGAGATTATAGCAACTCTACCAAAGGACAAAGCTCCCAGACCTGATATATTCACAAACAACATTTACCAGCAATACTTACAGATCATCGGAGAAGATTTGCTACATATGATTGAGGATGTTAGGGTGAAAGGTAAGCTTATTACAACCATCAACTCCACCTTTCTAGTATTGATTCCTAAAGAAAAAAGTCCATTACTTTCTCTAGATTTAGACCAATTTCTTTATGTAACTCTTCCTATAAAATTATTATCAAATTGTTGGCCAATACAATAAATAAGAAACTTGATAAATTAATACCAGAAGAGCAAGGGGCGTTCATGCCTAGAAAAAAAAAAAAAAAAAAAAAAATATATATATATATATATATATATATATATATATATATATATAATTACGATATTTGCGAAAGGGATGCAAACCTTAGGTGTAGTCAAGAATTGAAGGAAGAGGGTTATTCACAGACCATTTCTTTAGCTCGTGAGAAATCCTCTTTGGTCGGAAGAAATATCTCTCAGGGATATTTGGATTCATAGGTGGATGAACCTTTGTCCTTTATCAATATTTTAGAGGATGAATTTGGGTTGGATTTGATTTGTCATGAAGCCCAAACAATTATCTACAAACTCAAGGGCAAAATACCAAGTTTGGAGGAGCTCAAAGGATACATTAAATATTGGTGGACCAGTACAAAATTCCAATATTTTACAAATACAGTTGAAGGAGGGGCAAAATGGATATTTAACAAATTGAAAGGAAAAATGTAAAAACTATTAACATAGTTGTTACAAGATTATAATCTTCCTCCAGGAATATTCCTTAAAAATAATATCAATTATAATTTTGATGAATTGAGGACCAAATTCACTATCTATATACCTTCTATATGTGAAGTGGGCTTTAAATATTCATCAGTTGTAAGATATACCACACGAGTGACAGGCTTTCTACTGGGGGAAAGCTAACAGGAATCTAATGAATAAAAACTAAAGTTATCATATGGATCAAAGTTACCACAATTTCGATAGATGGTCCTTGATCAAGTAAGGTGCATTTCACTGGAGGTGTGACAAAGTCAAGGTCAAGAGATGCATATGAGGTGCTTCGAGATGGGGTGACGATTGATGAGTTTTAAGCTAGACAACTTTTCCTTGGAAAATATACCTAGTTGATTTTTATTATCTATATTTTAAGATGTTATACTTAACACATTGTAACAAAGGACAAGAATGAAATGAAATGTAATAACTATTCTTGTTCGTGAATATTCTATTGTAGAAAATAATCTAAATATTGTATCCTTCTATCTTAAAAAAAAGTAAGTTCAAGACTTCACAAGAGACTTGGGATAAACTGTGCACCATATTGACGGAAAGAATGAAGCCACTATTCCATACTTACAATCATAATTGTATTCACTGAAAGTTCAAGATAGTGAAATAGAACACTTTCTTATAAAGATAACAAATTTAAAATTGAAGCTACAAACTATGAGAGAGAAAATAGAAGAAAAGTTTCTTGCCTAAGTTACACTTAAAGCACTTCCAAAATTATTTAAACCATTGGTCACATAGCTCCAAGTGTCAAATAGAAAAGTTTTATTTAAAGAGTTAGTTAATATTCTTAAGGAATATGAAATAGAAAATCGATTCAAAGATGAAATGTCAAAGAATTCTTTTATTTCAACAAAAATATCATCAAATAACACAAGAAAATCTTCTATCTCATCACAAAATAAACCAAAATGGAAAATAATATAGTCATATATGTAACAAAGGACATATCACCAAATTTTAGAGATATAATTCACTAAATCAAATTAGCAATGATATACACAAACTCAACAATAATATCTAAAATGGAAAAATAAAAAATGATACATGGCTCAAGAGGTACAAGAATGTAATGATGGGGAAGAACATAAATCAATTTACAAGATACTTATGGATAAAATAACTACAGATCTACCCACCTTTGATTAAATATTGAATAGTACATCCAAAGAAACAAATGCATATCAACAAATAGATGAAAATTGTAATATGAGTACTATATGAGAAAATGCATGGTGTGAAACTAAGGATCTTGTATAGAGGATAGTATGTGACATTCAAAATTTAAGCAGTAAATATAAGGTTGTGCAAAGAACGATTATGATTATATTGACCATAATGAAAAAATATTTCAAAATTAAATCATTAAATAGGGTAAAAAATAAATCTAGTATTGATAAGCATTGTGTTGAAAAAGATAGTATTGAGAGTTCATTTTTTGGTATTTTACATTCAAATATAGTCAATGGTTCCAAGGATAGAACTAAATGGGTGTTTCCAAAGGATTATGATTTGAGGGATTTTGAATTTGATAGTGATAATTTCAAATATGTTCATAAAAGTGCTTGTATAGAAAATATTTGCCTTAATTGTGTAGAGTTTGTTGGTCAAAATGTAGGCCAAATTGCTAGTGTTGATGGACAATATGTTGATAATGGTTTAAAGTATTTAATTAATGGTAAGGATGATGATGGCATAGGTCATTCAAAATCTATCAATAATGATCTAAGTTATGGTAAATATTCATGTAATAACTTATTGCATTAAACCAAGACAACGATGAAATTAAAAATCATATAAAAGTAGTTGGTACTAAATAGGGATGTAATGAAATAGGGTAAGAACATAACTCAAAATACAAAGACTTGAGACTTACAAGATAAGCTTATGAGAGTGATTTTGTGACAAAGAATGCTAATACTAGTTTTGTAACAGGGAATATTGGCACAAGTGACATTGAATATGTAGTTGATAATAGCAAGATAAAAATCATTAAAAAAGAATCAAGAAAAATAATTAGTCATAGTAGATATAGGCATAAAACACAGAATGTTGGATCCACTAGTGTTGTAAAATTTGTGGAGAAAATAATCAATCTCAAAAGTTTTTTAAAAAAAGAAAAACAAAACATATGTGCGCTATGGATGAATAAACATGACATAATGGAATAGAATTATGGAAATGTTAAAGTAGTTGGATAGGAGAGGGAAAAACTCCAAGGGAGGTCCCAAGTTCGAATCTCCACCCTACCAAAAAATTTCAATGGGTACCCAAAATCCAATTGATAATATTGGTGCGATCAGGATCGAGCGTAACTCCCGGGTGACTTTAACGGTGTAGAACCCCCTGATCGTGGTCTCTTAGACCAAGGTGGCCCCACAAGGGGTTTTTTGCTTAAAAAAAAGAGCTTGATAAGCATAGGTTCATCCATAGATTATCCTAAAATGATTTTTTCACAAAGGAAATAATATTCAAACATTTAAGAAAGATATAATATGATAATTTATCAATTGATCTAGGAATAAAGTTAAAGTTAAAGTTAGGAAGACAAAATAAAAAGGACAAGAGCCAGAGTTAGTATTAGAATTAGTACTAGAACCAAATATGGAAAGTAAAAACCAAAAACAAATATCTATAGCATACCAAATAATGTAATACAGGGGGGTGTTGGAGTTTATTACATTATTTGGTACCTTGTAAGTACATTGTAAGTAACTTGAAAATACTTTATAAATAGTTTGTAAATAGTTTGAGTCTAGGAGTCTTGTTTTTTATTGATAATGGGTTTTTTAAAGGGACCCAAAACCTTATAAACATAATGTAGAGAGGATACCATGAAGCTTCAACTCTCTACAGGACAAGCCAAAATTGGACCATACACTGAGTCCAGAAACCAGAAACAAGCATAAAAACCTATTACAACAAAAGGGAAAAACCCACAGAGGAAACCAGGAAACTCAAAGAAAGTACAGGGATCATCCCAGATAACAAAAGGGGACAATCATATAAGAGTACTACCTCCATCATTCAAGGACATAGTCCTCATATTCCTTGGGATCGTCCTCCAGAAAGATGGTGTTCTTCTACTTATTCATCTAGGTGATAATCTTGTTGGATCTGAGGAGCATTGAAGTAGCAAGGGTGACTATATCTTCTAGATTAATAATTTCATCCACATATCCAATCTGCTGCATGAAGTAGGAACCACCCAGGTATGGGCCTATCATGGTCCTCTAGATCTTGCGAGCAAGGGATGGGCTTGAATTTTTGTTAATATTTTTAAATTAGACAAAGCGTCTTGTTGGGGTTCCAAAAGACCCCACTTGGAGCAATTCCCTAGGATGGCCAAATTTTCTTAGAGTATCATTGTTCACTTCTACCACCAGAGCATCCTAAGCGCCATCCATAATTGCCAACGAGGTATGTTCAAGGTTGCGACCAGGTCTCTATTGCTCCACTATGTGCTGATCTGGATTCTAACTGATAAATTTGTAAATGATGTAATATAGGCTCTGGTGTTTAGGGTGGGTGGATTTTACTTACCTAACACTATCCACAGATATCTCCATTGACCAATACAGGTATTCTGGGATATTAATCTGCTTGATGTCCTTGAGGTAGTTACGAAATACCATATGGAAACTGTGCAAAGGTGATGTTGGATCATAAATAGTCAAGTACAACATTACAGGAACCATAACCCTATTCCATGGAGGGGTAAGCCCTTCCCTAACGTACCCATTGTCTTTCTTAGTTAACGACTTCCCCTTGTCATGAAGCAACACCAATTCACCAGCCATGGAATGCTTATCCCTATGGATAATCTCACCTTTTTTTGGGAGCTTAGTGATCTTCACAAGCATGTCAATGGTAACAGTGAAGGTTAAGCTTTTCAAGGATACAGTGTCGTTGTCCTAGGTCTGAAAAAATTCCCTGGATATGTTAGGGTCATGGTCACCAAATTTTTTAAAGAAGTTTAATAGTCCATGAGCCACTAGGATCTCCTCGACCATTGGGTCCAGCTGCAATTGGTCGGGCTCAAGTAGTGCCATAATTCTCCACTTAATAGAGAAATATTTGTGCCACCATTTTGCCACCCCACTTGGCTTGATGATAATTATGGGTCTCTCTATATTGGTTTATAAAATGCCTTCCTTCACATGGCCAAAGCTGCTTCATGTCGATATGCGTGATCTCAGATGGACCTTTCAGTTTTGAGATGTCTTGAAGCATAGTTCAATCAATTTTGAAGGATGATTTGGTTCGTAATGTAGGCATGCACCAAAATTAAAGGTGATCGAGGTGGTGGAAAAGGCTGATAGGAGTAGTTGGAAGTTTTATTAGTGGATAGGGTTTACCATAGGGGACCTACCATGTTTATAGTGCTTCTCCATAGATGAACCATTAGGGCATCAACTGCCACGTCGAGGTCTAGAGCAAGCTCAATACTGACAATATTGTCATCACGTTTTGCGTGGTTATCATCTTAGCACGATGTGGTAGTCCCTATATGGATTATTTCACACATGTGATAGGTATCACATTTCTATTGGTGTTCCTTCTCTGCACTTTTTCCATGCATACCTTCCCAATGGATGTTATTGGCATTGATATTAGGAATACCATCATTGAGTTGGTGCGACACAACAAGTTTACACTGGTTGTTATGTCGAGATATGTTGACCCAATGAGCAAGGATGACTCCTGAGAACACGTGTATGCCATCGATTTCTCCATGAATGCAAAAATTGATATGCCATATTGGAATTGTAGTGTAGTGAGGTCCACCAACGCACCTCACATGGTGGGGCAAAAGGGTCCTTGATTTTGTGGCATTAACCATCATTGGCTACCACAAGTTCATGGTAAGAGTTGATGATGCATTGGGGAAGGTCCTCCCACCATGTCGAGAAGGAGTGAACTGTCAACCCAAAGTTTACCAATGCATCCAAAACCTTGTTGCCTTCCCTGTACATGTGTTGGATACGCCTATTCCTAATCACACTTAGATGGAAAATGGTTTCTTTGATGAGCAGCCCCACATTCCAATGTGGATTCGACACCCCTTTTAAGTAGTTTATTGTCTTCAAGAAGTTTCCTTCCACGATAAGGTGGTGAATGTTGTATTTGATGGTCAATTGAATACCACAGAAAGCTGCTCAGGCCTCTACAAAATTATTTTTTTGGATTCCAAGTCTTTTGCATAGGCTAAAATGATTCTGCCTCTATCATCTTGGATCACTCCACCACAACTTGCATCATCATGATTACCCTTGGATGCACCATAGAAATTTATCTTGAACCATCAAGTGGGAAGGGAATCCAGGAAACCAAGGATCTATCCACGACACGAGGATGGCCAAAAACCTCAAATGAGATTTTAGCGAAATGAGCCATGTGGGTCTCAAAAGAATATGAAGGGTAATAATTAGTGGGAATGATATTGATATTTTCAGAGGCAAATGTGATAACTCTTAGTGACACAGATTCTAGATCGAGGTAAAAGAACTTAAAGGCTCAATTTTTCCTTTCCAGCCAAATCTGTCATATAAAGTGAGGGAGGATAATCGACCACCAAACATTTAGGTGAGTAGAGTGAAAGGAGTTAGGCCATTGGATAATGAGGTCACTAATGGATTGAGGGGCAACCCAAGAAATGGATACGTTAGAAAAAAATAATTACAGGAAAATACTAGAAAAGGGGCAATCAAGGAACATGTGGTTGATCGATTCCCAAGAATATTTGCAAAGGAGTTATCTTTTTGGCAAGATCATGCCATGGGTAATAAGGTTATCAATGGTCAAGAGTCTGTTTTTAGCTGCCAGCCAATAAAAATGAGCTATCTTGGGAATGAGGTTTTTAATCCAAATAAATTTGGAAGGGAACCAGTCATTCTCAGGTTTGATCAATGACATGTAGGCTCTTTAAAAGAAAAAATCCCAGACTTACCAAGGTACGATAAGGGAGCATCAGGTGGTCAAGTGCTAGGAATAAAATGGGTTCATAGGAGCGGGGAAATACAGAAACAAGCAGAGAGCAGAGTTCTAGTGATCCCAGGTTAGTAGGTTCATTAAACCAGTAGGGGAAAGCTAGGTCATGAATAATAAAATTCTCAACTTTAAGATCAAACATCAGATCAGTAATAGGTTTGATGATACTTACAGACTGATCATGAATTAGAGGTTGAGTCATAATCCATGGATCTTCCCAGAATATAATTCATAATCCATCCCCGAGCTTCCATCGATAGCCTTTCTAGATGATAGATATGGTATGGCACATTGAGTTCCAAAACATAGACCCAGGAGGCATAAGGGAGTTTTCCAACAGAGACCCTTGCTTGAGGTATTTGCTTTTTACAATGTCGACCCATTGGGCTGGTGAATTGGTTGCAACTCTCCATCCATGTTTTGATATTATGACCATGTTCATTTTGTGGACTCTTCGAAGACCTAGATCACCCCTGCACTAGGAATACAAACCTTATCCCATGCGATGAGTGGGAATATGCTCTTATTCTCCATTCCTGGCCATAGGAATGGAGAATAAGATTGCCTTTGAATTTGTTCCAATTTCTTCCATACAGTGATCAGGTCTCAAAACAAGGATATAAAGTAGATTGCCACACTATAGAGACAAGCTTGGACTAACGTGAACTTCCCTGCACTACTAATAAGGGCTCCTTTCCATCCTACAAGCTTCTTCATTACCTGTTGAATAACATCATCCCACATTCTTGTAGTTGGATGTCCTTGGAAAAGAGGAAGGCCAAGGTAAATTATAGGGAACTTAGTAGTAGCACACCCCAATATTTGAGCAATTCTTGCCTGTCTATGGGTCAAAGTATTGATGAAATAAATTTTGCTTTTCAAATAATTGACTTTTTGGCCGACAACCCTCTCGTAAGCCTCCAAAATGGATCTAATAACTTTGGCTTCTGGGATGCTGGAGAGGTTGGAAAGGATTGTGTCATCAACAAACTATTGATGAGACACAGGGGGAAGACCAGTTGAGGCTTTGATTCCTGAAATATCATCCACAGTGAATGCAACTTTCAAAGCCCTTCCCATACTATCAACCATAAGAATGAACAAAAACAATGACATGGGATCGCCTTGCATTACCCCCCTTATGCTTTTAAAGTACCGTACTGCTGCTCCATTTATAATCACTGAGAACCAAGTGGAAGAGATGCACACTTTGATCAAGTGAATCCATCCATGGTGGAATCCAAACCTGGTTAGGACGGCGATGAGAAAATCCCATGAAATTATGTCAAAGGCTTTACTAATGTCCAATTTTAGAAAAAGACTTGGCGATCTATTGGTCGTAATAGTATGGATGAGCTTGTGGATAGTGATCACACTGTCGGTAATGACTCTTCCTTGGAAAGAGTCTAGAAGTCGTGTAAATATGCCATTTAGTAATAATTATGTGTCATTATTATGGAGTCAATAAATAAATTTCTCCTATGAGAAATATAAAGCTATATCTCTTATTATTTTGAGGAGATGAAGAGTTAGTTGAAATTGATATGTCAAAAGCCTCCTTGTAAATGCTATTTGTAAGAGTAGCATATAAGGGATATTGTAATGTGAAATTGCAGTACAATATTTTGTATTGTAAAGCATTTTAATCTTGTCATCCACATGAATATAGTGTGTGTGTTCATTTTAGCATTCATGAGTTGAATATATGTGTAATGTATCCTGGTATATTGTGAAGTTCTTTATACTTGGTATTCATTATTGAGTATTGAATTAAGCACAATTTCTAACAAAAGCAAGAAAATTTTAATGTAGTAGAAATTGGATTAGATCAAGGATTTTCCACTCCTAAAACTATAGTAAATAAAACAAATCTCTATCATTAGATGGTGAAAGCCATTAAGGTTCACTCAGATTAATATTTAAAATAAATAAAGAAGGATACAAGCCATGAGAAAGTGCACTCTAAAAATTCAAATCAACATGAATGAATATGTGAAGACAATATTTGTAATAAAGAAGGTAGAAGAGATCAAATGCAATCCAATCAAATTGTGTTTATTTTTCATAAGTAGTATAAAATCCTCTCCTTGGAAAAACGATAATATAGAGTATACCTCTTACATTATAGAGTTTTAAGAATAATGTAATAAAGAAATAAGTATGGAGGATATCCATGAAATTTTATTTTTTTATTTAAGAATAAGTAAATACGAGGGAGGATAGTCCTTACACTTTAAGGTTTCCAAGGCAACATAAAGAAGAAATTCATGAGGCTATTTATTACACTTAAATTCTCATGGATAGAATAAACCTATAGATGATAATTCTCATTATGAACAATTTGTAAAATTTGAAGATATTTATGAAGATAAAAGTGTAAATAGGATGAAAAAATAGAGGTGAAGATTGTTAAAACAAAGAGAAAAGATAAATCAAAGGGATATCAATATGGGAAGTTCAATAAAAAATGTTAACTACATATAGATCTAAGACTCCTTGATTATCACAATTTATTATTGTTGGAGGTTTTTTGATTCCCATATCTAATAGTATGTATTGTAACCATAATGCTTCACATACTGCATTCTTAGTTGTACAATACTCTACTTATATAGATGAATGTGCTATTGCATGTTGTTTTTTACTATACCAAGAAATTGATCCTAAACCAAGATAAAAAAAATGTAACATGATATAAATTTTCTATCATTTATAGATCTAGCATAATAGGAATCTAAATATCTTTGTAGACAAAATTTATTATCATCCTTTTTGTAAGTAATTCCATACTTTGTAGTCTTATTGATATATTGTAATATTATTTTTATGGCTTTCTAGTGAAGTTATTTGGGTTCTTGCATAAATCTTAAAATTTAATTTACAACAAAAACTACATCTGGTCAAAAATTTATTACATATAAGAGACTTCTAGTTAATTGATCATAGATTATAGCTGAAACTAAAAATGTCTCACCATATCTTGATAACTGCAATCTTTGCTCTATAGGAGTATCCTTGGATTTGCAATTATTCATCCTGTATTTATCAAGTAGAGATTTTGCATACTTTGTTTATGTTATTGTAATATTATCTTCATGTTTATTAATTTCTATACCAAGATAATAATGAAGAAATCCTAAGTCTATCATCTCAAAATATTTTTCTAGGTCCTTTTTAACTTTATTTATCAAACCTTTTGAGCTTCCTGTAATTACTATATCATCAACATGCACCACAAGTATTATTATATCATTCCAAAAAAAAATTGTATAGAGATTTGGATCTGATATACTTCTTTTAAAGCTAATTTTTTTATATACCATGCTCTTGATGCTTGCTTTAGACTATAAAAATATTTGTTTAAGTTACAAACTTTGTGTTCTTGTTCTTTAATCACAAATCCTTCTCGTTGTGACATATAAACTTCTTATTCAATATCACCATTAAGAAATTCATTTTTTACATCCATATGATGAAGTTTCCATCCATGATGTGCTACCAAAGCACAAATTATTCTAATAGTAGTCATTCTTGTTGTTGGTGCAAAATTTTCTTCATAATCAATTCCTTTTATTTGAGTGTATCCTTTTACAACTAGTCAAGCCTTATACTTGTCAAGTGAACCATTTGCTTTATAATTGATCTTGTAGATCCATTTACAAGTCACTATTTTCTTTCTTGGAGGTAAATCAACTAGATTCCATGTTTTATATTTCATCAATATCTCATATTTTGATTCCATAGTTGCCTTCCATTTTGGATGATTTAAAGCCTAAAGTGTCATTGTAGGTTCTACTATAGAACTTATCACTCCCTTATTTACTTTGGTTAGGCTATGATTTTGAGGTCTTGTAGTAGTAAGATTTGGTATTTTCTCTATATTTGAATCTTTAAGTGTATTTCTAAGCAAAATTCATTCTCTTCTCTGTAATTTTGTAGTAATTTATTTATTTTCAATTTGTTTATCTTGTAACTCTGATTTTGTTTTTTCACTCTATGAGTCTTCTTCTAAAGAATTTAGAATAGCTTATGAATTAGCTTTTTGTTCTTTAATAACATTTTTTATTCCCTCATCAAATACTGCATCTCTAATTATATACATTTTCTTTATTATTGGATCAATTATTCTATATCCTATAGACTTATTATCATAACCATAGTATTATCATAAAATTTTACTCTTTTTTCTTTGGAATATGCATATAAACCTTACATCGATAAATCCTTAATCGCTCTACAGTTAGTTTTTATCCTCACCATACTTCTTCTACATAATATTTTTAGTATTCTTACAGGTAATCTATTTTGCAAATATACAACTATTTTAACTACCTCTACCCAATACTGATGATCAAGATGAGCTTCTTTTAGCATACACGTAACCATTTTTGTGATAGATCTATTTCTTTTTTCTGCATTACCATTTTTTTGTGGTGAGTTATCTTTTTATTTTATTCTCTTTTTAAATAAATTTTATTCCTTTGACAAAAATTTACCTCCTCTATCTAAATGACTATTCTTGATGGTTTTTTATGATTCTTTTTTAACTAAAAGTTTGAACTATTTGAAAAACTAAACGCTTCATATTTGTATTTCATAAAGTATACCCACATTTTTTTAATATAATCATCAACAAAAAGTTGAAAATATGTGTTTCCTCTAATACTAGTAATATTCATTGGTCCACATAAATATGTATATATTAATTCCAATGGTTTTTGAGCTCTATGTTGATGAAGAAAAGGTATCCTATGTTGTTTTCCTACTAGACATTATAGAAAAACTATAGTTTCCAAGAAAGCTTAGGTAAATCTTTAACCATTTGATATATAGTCATTTTGTTCAATGATGACACACTTTTATGTCCTAGTATTTTATGCCAACGCTCTTTTATTTCTGATATTCCCACTTATAGAGCTATATTTGTTATTGTATCTAGAGTGAACAAACTATCTCTATAGCATCCTGAGGCTATCACGTTTTCTTGCTTGATAATAAGACATTGATATTTTTCTTTGACAACTATAATTTCAACTGCTAAATTTTGATCCATAAGTTGAGATATTGAAAGGAGTTTAGTAGTTAATCTGGGGATATATAACACATTAATTATATTTTTTGGACCGACTAGAACATTTTCTACTCCTTTGACTTCATAAGTCATACTATATGTTATGACAACTAGTTTCTCATATTTTTCATGAAAGATATTAAACCATTGTTTGTTTCCTATCATATGCCTACTTGCTCTAGAATCAATGTACCAATAATCCATTATGACCTCTAGGTTTAAATAATTCAAAGTTTCTAATTTAATTTCTATGGAGTAGTAAACCTTATGTCTCCCTAGTTTTAGAAAGTAATAATTTTTAAATTTATGGTTTTCCTAATCCTTTGAAGTTGAAAACCTTTCATCTCCCACAAACCCAAATTTACAAAAACTCAAATTTTTCAATTTTTATTTTTTCTTTTGATTTTTCAAAAATAGAACCCAATAAAAATTTCAAACTTATAAAACTCACAAAAAATATTTTAAAAAAACAAATAGACTAGTTAAAAACCTTATCACTCCAAACTTATAAAAAAACTATTGAAAACTTTCAAATTTAACTATAGTCCTTATTACCCCAGCTTATAAATACTTTTTATAACTCAAAATAAACTTTAATAAAATTTTCACTCCAAAATTAACCTTATTCCTCCTAGCATAAATTATAGGTAAGCTCCAAATATTAAAAATAAACTTAAAACCCTAATTTCATCAACCTTTTGAAATTGAACTTTGTATGTGCACATTATTGCTCGATGTTGTTTTGGCTGCTCATGCATGCTCTTTCAATGGTTCTTTAACCTGAAAGCTTTAGAATTGATTCTCCACACGTAAGCTTGCATGGAGATGTTTCACCCTTTTATATGTTTCAACCTACTTGTTAAGATAGCTTAATACCTTCATCATGATGACATATAAAGTTGGTGATAATAAGCAGCCTTGTCTTATGCCTCTAGAAGAGTTGAAAAAATCATAAATTGAGAATATGCTAGAGCCGATGAAACATTCGATCCATTTTATCCATTGCTCACAAAATCCCATTTTACGGAGGTCCATTAAGAGAAATCTCTTATTGATTTTATCATAGCTTGTAGCAAAGTCAAGTTTGATCAACAATGTCCTTCTCCTTGATTTAATTTTAGAGTGAATTGCTTCTTGTGCCATGATCACTTCATCTAAAATTTGTCTTCATTTGGCCGTTCCCATCGCTCTTTTGATATGATCATATGCAACTATTTTTTAATCTACTAGCCATTATTTTTTAAATTACTTTAAAGGAAAATTTACATAGAGAAATGGGTCTAAATCTATCAAACTTACTTACCTTTTTCTCTTTTGAGATAAGTGCCAAGAATGTTAAATTTATTGAGTCTAAAATTTTATTGTTGTTCTTGCTTCTTCCACAATTGCTAGAAAACCCTCAACTATAATTTCTCTTGCTACTCTATTTTTTTCTCTTAAATCCATCTAGACTTGGAGCTTTGTCTAGCTTAAATGAATACACTATCTCTCTTTATTATTCCATGTTGACTTCCTTTATTATATGATTATTCATTTCTTGTGTGACTACTTTTGGTATTAATTCAACCACTTCTCTCTGGATTTCTTCTCTATAAATATTATCATTTTATAATGTGTTTTGAAGATAATTCGTTGCAACATTTTATATTTCATTATCCTCTACCATATCCTCCCCATTGTCTTGCTCGATATGTGATATGTGGCTCTTCATTCTATAAGCAATCAAGGATTTATGGAAAAACTTAGAATTTGCATCCTTTTTTTGTGCCCAGAGTACTCTTACTATTTTTTTTTGTTAAATAAAGGATTTATATTGCAATAAGGGTTTTAAGGATCCCTGAACCTAGTTACAAAATCAGCTAGGATAGTTGTATGATGTTGTAGGATATACCTAGTATTCCTAGTAATACGTTGACTCATAGAGGCCTTAACAGAGGATGCAGCCTCAGCCTTGAAAATCTAGATATATTTCCTAAAAGCAAGATAATGAGGATGCAGCCCCAGGGCAGAAGCCATAGTAAAAAAGAAACAAAACTTAAAACAAGAAACTACACCTAAAGAAATAAACTCCTCCTCACTGGAAGGATAGATGACCAGATATAGCCTATTAACAGAAAAGGACCAGGCTTTGCACAAGGTAGTCGTATGCACAAAAAACCAAAACATGAGGAAATCAGTCCTCTGTTGCAGCTTTGCTTTCTTCCTTCATGACCTCTTCCTCAAATTCTTTGGGTTCATCTTACTCTTAATATTAATATTAATAGATCACTCTCCTTCTTCTTAGTCCTTTTCATTTGTGCGATCAATTTATGATGCAAAAAAATACACAAATAAACAAATTTAATAATGACAAGCTAATATTTTCATTAAAAAATGATTATAAATAGCCAAATTACATGAAATCTGAAGGATATTTATTAAAGATATCAAATAGGATTGAATTAATTTCTTTATCAAGAAAGCCTATCTGATTTAAGCAACACAAATTTATTTCCTATTTCTGAAGGATATTATATTCAGAGTCCTAATTGTAAATTAAACCTTATATCAAGAAAATTAAAAAGGTTGGCCTACATAATTTATGTAATATTATTTGCTAGCCAACATACAAAGGATAAAATTCAATATAATATAAAATACTAATTCTTATCATTCCTTTACATCATAGAAGTATTGGAATTCAATGCATACAAAAGGGAAGAAAAATGTGAACCATTTGGCGAGGAGAACATACTCAAAGCGAGAGCAAAAGGAGAGAAAAATAATAGAAAAAACTAGAACAACTAGAACAATAACAAAAAATTGGAAATTAGGAGCAAGAACAAGAAAAACTAGAGTAGAAGCAATAACTAGAATAACTAGAGCAACAACAAGAGCAAGAGTAGAAGCAGGAGCAAGAATTGGAACAATCGAAGTAGAAGTAAGAACTAGGACATCTAGAGCAAAAACAATTGCAAGAGAAACAATGGGAGCAAAAGCAAAAATAGGAGTAGGTGAAGCAATAGGAGAAAAAGCAAGAGTAGTAAAAAAATTAAGAACAACAATAAGAGAAACTGCTTTATGATAATATACTTGAAAAGGTGTAACATATCAATTAGACAAAAGAACTTTTACTTAGGAATTGTGAGATTGTGTTCCACTAAAAACTAATACAATATTGTGTGTATGATAAAGATTACATGAGCTAGATTTTTAGTAGGTTGGGTACTACAAATGAGAAAAGTTTGATGCTCATGCTATAAGGGATAAGTATTATGATATGCATTATATTGAGCTTTTTTATCATAATGATAAGGTTTACCTAGAAATAGACCACAACAATCCATAGGAGTTACATATAGGAAATAGTGTCTACATACTTAGGACAAAAAGTAAAAGATAAAGTGTAAGTTTATGTGACCATGGAAGAAGTATCACTATCCTTGTATCTAAGTGAGTATGGATGAGGATGAGGACGTAAAGGTAGCTGTAGCTTATCAAAAATGGACTTTATAATTAAATTATTGATAATGCAATCCACAGAGAAATTATGTGTAATATGAGCATGCATATCAAATAGATATCATGACCTCTTGTAAAATATTCATGACTAACGTAATATTATTGATTCAAACTTCTAAACTAGGACATGTACGATCTTCTCCATAATGAAAAAATACATCAGAAGAAGAAGCTAGATAAGGATAAGAAAAATGAGAATAAGGAAAAGACTTTTGCATATGTTGCTGATGTAGAGAATACAAAGGTATGGAAGTTCCTATTAAAAAATAAAATTGAGTTGTTGAAGAATATTGAAGAGCAACTAAAAAAGAAGACCGAAGAGCACCCGGTGAAAAGAAAGACCAAGTTGCATGAGACTAAGCAAAAAAATTCTCCTTTTTAAGATGAGTTTAATTCAAAGTTGCATCAAGTATCTCAAGTGAAGTATATTTCAATTATCAAAATAAATGTGTTTAAAGGCCACTCTTAAAATTAGCAATAAGAGTAGGTGCAAGATCTTGTAGATGAAGTAGAATATGCAAATAGTTCAACTAATAAATAATCTTGAATAAACATGTGGCTTCCTTGCCTCAAGTGAATCCATTGGATGAGAATTTTATTATTATTATTGGATGGATAGAATTTAGCCTTTAAGGCTATGATCAAATGATCCCAAGTGGTGATGGTATTTTATGTATGTTATTGTTTAGTAATTAAGATTTTAGCAACACCAAAAAGTTTCAACTTTGCAAAAGAAACCTTATCATCATCAGGTATTTGGCTATAAGAAAACCAAATTTCCATATCTAGAATCCAACTATTGAAAAATTTAGGATTCTTAGACCCATCATAGATACTAACCTCAGATTTGATATGAGAATGAATTTCAAGAGTTTATCCTAGATGATTGAGGTTGGACTTGATACTATTAACTTTATAAGCCAAATTACTAAGTATATTAGCTAAGGTCATCATTTTTTCTATTTGCCAATGTGCCATGAATCCTCTAGTGAATGCTAGGGAGGGTGTTTGACTAAATTTATGAGTAGATAATTGTTTGTGTTGTGAAGTTTTGGGTACTACCAAAAATACATTGTGTTTTACAAGAGATAGTTCACGATATAATTAAACACATCAAATAGTTACAAAAGTGAAAAATATCACTTTCAATGGATCAAGCCCAAAAAGAGATTTCCAATGAGTATAAATTAAAGGGTATACTATGAAAAAATAGGTGCCTTAAACTTCAATAATTACAAGATCTCTCTAGGCAAAAAAAAATTAAACTAATTTATTGTTCCCAAAAGAAATATTCTTGTAAAAACTAAAATGCACGCTAAATACTCATTGTGCCTCCTAATATCATATTAAAATAAAAACAAATACTAAAATATAAAATATGGGTAGACAACGTGTTGATATCCTAATTATCTTGAGTATTTCTTCATTAAATATGTGGTGACTTTCAAGCAATAACACGTCACCAACAGATGAAAATATAGAAGGATTCCTTGTATGGTTTGGAAATAGCCACATGATAGGTTCACCATAATAAATGAAGAATGGTGTTATAGCTTAAGTAAATTACAATCCGGTTAAGTACCTCTAGATTGGAGTTTTGATTGGACTATCTCAAAGAAATGAAAACCACATAGCATTGAATAGAGTGACATGTAGGTAGTAATTTATCAATGTGATACTGCAGATCAACTGGGATATGATTTACTGTATCTCCAGAGGGATTGCAGGTCATTTATTCAAGCAAACGTAATGCATGCAACTACAATATCAATAATATCCAATGAAGGAATGAGATACAGGTTAATAGAGTAGGACCGATCAATTATAACTAGATCTGGAACTCCATTCTATATAAAATAGGAGGTAGGACCATGTGTTGATTAATTTTTTCTTAGGTTTTAATGAGAGGAGATCAAGCCATTGATAGACATGAATTTAGACTGATGTCGCACATTGGACATCTATAGGTATAAAAAATTGTATGTGGCTTATGAAAAGGTAAGCAACATACATGATCTCTTGATATATTATCCTAAATATTATTTAGGATAGAAATCAATAATTATTCAAAAAATAACTTGGAACACTTCTTTAGAATCAAAAAGAGGATTCATCTATGTTTTCACTAAAATAAAACTAGCATAAGTTTTCCAAACCGGTAAATTTTTGGACTCTGTGTGGCTCGTGATCCAATGCACCAACTACCTATGAAATTAGTTGCACAATTAGGATTTTTAATGTAAATAATATTATCTTCACCAAAAATGAACTGAAATACTCCTTCAAAAAATATAAAAGTAGATGATGACATCACATGTCATACCAACAAATGACATGTCAAAGTAGCGCATGGACAAATGATATCCTTATCCAATTTGAATCATTGACCACTTATATAAATTTCCATTTTATTTTCTTCCATATTGTAGCTATACCTCCTACTTGATCTCTTGAGCCAAATATTCACTCTGGTATATATTTTTATTTCATATTCCTTCCATAGTTGTCCATTCATTTTTTATTATCTCAGTAACATAAAGAAAAAAGTATATCAAGAATAAATTCTTGAATCTTTCCCTTCAAGGTTCTTTTTATTGAGGTAGAACCCATATCTCTTATATTCCAATAGAATATAATCATTTTCTTAGACTATGCAATACAACCTTCTTACTTTTTCTTCCCTGTCCACTTGGAAGATTTAATTTTGCTATCTTGTCTTCTATACTGATTTGCTTTTGAGATCCCTCCTCAATGGTTTTTTGCAAATATGTTTGAAATACCATTGACCTTATGGGTCTTCCTACCTTCTTATTGGTACTTATCCATAATCAACTTGTGATTCTTTTTGAATTAGGTATAGTATAACACCCTACATTGTTATATCATCTTCCACTTTTTCACCTTATGTTCCTTGTTCTTCTTCTCAATTTTCTGTTTTTTCCTCTTCTGTCTTTTGAACTTCTTTAATTGCTTCAAACTTCTCACTATTCATTTCTAAATTATTTTCTCCTATTGTAATCTCTTATAGTGTTTTTTCCTTCTCCAATGCCTCAAATTGATTTTTCATAATTTCTCTTTCTTTGTTGGTATCCACTTTTATTTAGTATGTTTTTCTTTGATACATTCATAAATCCTCCATTATCCTTCTCATTGCTATGATCTTTTGATACTTATCTTGCTTTTCGTAGGCAATTACAAATATA
Organism: Wollemia nobilis; assembly: GCA_028583015.1. Lineage (NCBI taxonomy): Eukaryota > Viridiplantae > Streptophyta > Pinopsida > Araucariales > Araucariaceae > Wollemia > Wollemia nobilis. The sequence goes on from JAQPPZ010001731.1 coordinate 258,337, forward strand.
ATATCCATATTTATGGTATTTAAATGGTATCTGCTCATAATCTAGCTCTTGTTTCTATACTTGACCCTGTAGTTCAATTTCAATATGCTCCATTAAGCCTTCCCTTATGTCTATCTCCATACATATTATGGCATATGTGGTTAACTTTCATTGTTTTGTTATCTTAGTTGTTTTAATGAACCATCATAAAGAGTCTCCTATTGATTTGAAAGATTATTCCTACCAAAACTAATATGGGAAAAAACATCTTAACATATATTTGAATGGAGTTCAAAATTTATTCTCTTGGGTCAAAATTATCATCCGAATACTTCATAAATAGTCCACTTCTTACCATGAACTAGGGAACTCTCTCAAAAATAATTTCCTTGTCTTTGGGATTGTTAAATATCACAAAAAAACCCTTTTCCTACATATACTATCACTAGTTCTTGCAAGATTAATGGGAGCTAGTTATTTTTAACCCAAGTTTAAATACCCTTGGGAGATGACCATAAGTTAAAGAGACAACATATTAATCCACATTTAACCAATTTTTTATAATCCCCTATGAGGTTTTGTTCATCAAAATTTACCTTTGGAATTTATTGTTTTCTTTTTACAAATCCATCTTTTTTGGGGAAAGAAGAAATCTCAGTTTTCTCTTCCTAACTTCAACTATTGATCGTAATATTTTAATAGGTGTCCTTTCTGGATCAGCCCCTCTGAATATGAAGATCCCTAGACAACCATTTTTAGAAACCTAAATTATTTATACTTGTTTTGTCTTCTTCATTTCTAATATCAGATATCTGTTGTCTAGCCTCTACTGCTCAAGTCTCCTTTGGCATATTCTAATAATTGTAGTTTAAACTCTTATTTTATGCCTATTCCTTGGTTTTGTAATGCTCCTCCCTCCATATTCTTGGTTCTCTATATACATTATTATATCTCTAATATTAAAGACTATGTACCTAATATTATCTTTGATAATTAGATGAAATTATCAATCTTCATTAAATCCTCTTATGAATCCCTTTTATATGTGTAAACTATATCAATTATTTTCCACTTCAATAGTGAAACTTTCTTATTTTAATTTATTTTTTTAATGGATCATATGGGATTGAAATGATCTTATTCTTATCGTATCATATCATCATGACCACATAGTGATATTATAACAAGGTAGCAATTATGCATGTATCCTTAGATATGATTTGAACTTACCATTTGCTTAAACTATTAGGGTTCACCCATATTTGAACCATGATCTATGCTATGAAATTGCCACTTCCAACCAATTGTCCTACACATCATGGATTTTGATACTGATAAAGTTACTTCTACAAAAATACTTAAAATTTAGTTCTTAAAAAACTTAAAATTTCATCATATGCCATTAGCTCAACCATTTATATTCCTCAACTTCAAGAACGAAACCTAGGTTCCAATAATTCCAAACAATACATGTATAATTACCAAACTGTTGTAATACAATTATATGATCATGACTTAATATGACCTCCTTCAATATTATATAACCAATTTTAAAAAATACTTCAAATTTTAACATGATTTGTTTATAAATTTTTAAAACACCTATCCTATTTATTTAAAATTTTAATTTTGCATAATTTTTTTCTTCTTCTTCTTCATATTTACCTTATATTTAGGTACAAATCTAACTTTATCATTAAAACATACTAAAATCAAGTTTTTAACTTTTTTAAAAATAAAAAAATTAATTTTCAAATGATGTTTGTATAGGAATGTAAAACACGTTTATGTAGGTATGCCCTGAACGTTTAAAAAAAGTATTACGCCCTCTCCAAGATGTTGCAAAGGAGAATCCAAGAATGTCGTTTAATTTGGGGAGAATTCATTAAATGTTGTCTAAGCCATACAAAAATGTCATTCAATTTTAATATGATTTTGTTTACCATTTTTTTGATTTATTGGAGGAAGGAGTTTTGAAAGGAACCCCGACCCTTTTATAGTTGAACTTCCTTTGTATACCAAATTTTTTTACAAATTTTTTTTTGATTAATGGTAAAAAAATAGGGTTTTGAAAGGTCCCAAAACCTTTTACATTAGAGGAGGTAGAGAAAGATAAGGCTAATTAAGCACAGACCAGCCTTTAAGGCCAAAAGAAACTAAAATTAAACTAAAAAAACCATCCAAAAGCAAAGACCATACCATCCCACCACTCAGCAGGGCATAAAGGAGAATTTTTATCCAAATTTCTTTTGGAGATACCAATGACCATGCTCTATTTTCATAAGACTAGAAGGGTAGTAAATACATCAAGATGCACATAATAAAACTCCAAACTCAGGGAGCAAGGATGAAGGCAAAACACCAAGCATATTCCTTGAGAATGATAACACCAAGCATATTTTTAGGTTATAATTATAATTAATTTTAATAACCATAGTTGTTTAATATGTTTCCTTACACTACCTTATTAAAAAATACCATATTTCCTTACACAAGTATTTGCAAACCTATATTTTTGTGTCTTTAATTTACATAGTTGATTTATTATACCATTATTATATATAGAAAAATATGTATATTTGAATTGATTTGAATATTAATAATATATCTTAATTTTATATAATTTTTGGATGTGATGTATTTCATTAATATTTATACTTATTATATTAACTATATATTTTATGTTTTGAAAAAAATAAAATTTAAAGTTCAAAAATTAAATTTTATGTTTGTATATTTGTTCGTATTGAGCTTGTGGATGTATTTGTTTATTAAATATTAATTTGTATTATTTATTATATTTTATATTTTAATGTAAAATTGGGTTATTACATTAAAATTGTATGTTTTTTTGACCAATAAAGGATAAAAAGGATATATATCTAAAAACGTCGAGAGTTATCAATCCGAGGCGCCTAATAAAAAAATTATTAATGTCGATTTTTTAATAAAATAAAAAATTATTTACGGCATGACATCTATGACCTCTTTGCCTCCCACCCCTTGTCTGCCATTGTAGAAATGCCTCTCGGTGTAATTAAATATTAATTTGTATTATTTATTATATTTTATATTTTAATGTAAAATTGGGTTATTACATAAAAATTGTATGATTTTTGACCATTTAATTTTAATAGTAATTTATCCGTGCGTGCCCTAACATTGAAACCATCCGTAGGTGGGCCTTCACAAAATGACGGTCTACTAAAAACATAAATTTAATTGCCTTCCCGAGAGGTTTCTTCATGATCAAATTTAACAACTCTCAAGATACAATGCGAATCCTAACTGGTAGCCCTTGGTTCTTCATAGAACAAGTCTTTTTTGTGAATATGGGGTAAGCATTTTGATCCAAAGACCTAAAGCATAAACATGTTACCTACTTAGGTCAGACTTTACGGTCTTTCCACTAAGTTTTGGCATACCAAAATCCTTAAAGGCATTTCTCAAACCATGGGTGAGCTAATCACCTTAGATCCAATAATTAAAACTCGGTCCTGCATGACCTACACATACCTTTGTGTGACAACATATTTGGATTTTGAACTTCTCACCTACGTGGATCTCATTAAGTTCCTATCGAATGCACCAAGCGATTGAGTATGAAAATAAACTAGCTTTCTATGTTGAATATGAGAAACAAGGTCACCTTAGGGTTCAGTACCCTATCATAAGAAAATATGTGAAGAAGGATGAGACTAGTGCTAAGAAAGGTCCTCTTCCAAGCTACTAGGGTTAAGATTTCCATAAAAAGAACTAAGGCAACAAAGGCAAGCAAGCAATTTATTATTCCCAGTCAAAAACTCAATATAAGGATTCTTTCATCTTTTTTTGCTAAACTTAATCCTTTTCAAACATTAAATGACCTAAATATTGGTGATAATGAAGATGTTTTCCTGGAAGACCCTAATTAATTTCCCAAATTAGTAGATCTCTCATGTCCCATAGACGATCCTCCTCAATATCCTACTATATTGGGTCCTTCATCCCCATCCAAGCCCATTATCCCTCCTTCCCCCTCTAGTTTGAGGTTCTCTCACTTCCACCAGCTCAATGGATTTTTAAACCCTAATGGTGACCTTCCTCAAGTTGAATTTATTAAATTTTAGAAGATCAGCTCCACCTCCCTTATTTTATTAGAACTTCCAAGTCCTCCCAATCAAGTTTTAAACCTTAGCGGTGATTCTCTTTCTTAGGTTGAAATTATCCAAAATATTAGCTCCACCTCCCCTATTCCAGCAGAGCTTTCAATCCCTTCCAAATAGGTTAAACACACCTACTCTATCTTAGCAGATCTTACAATTCCTTCCAAATAGATCACCAAAAATAAAAATAAAAAATGCTTTTCATGTAGGCAACGATAAAAAGAGGGTTAGACCTTCCAATCAAGAGAAAAGGTGCAAAGAAAGTGAATGTGATATAGCAAATGGATTCCAACCTACCATTCTATAATCACTTACAAATATCTCAAATATTGATCCTCTAAGTGATGAAGGGAACCAAACCAAACCTCCATTCCAAGGTAGATGAGGAGGAAAGAAAGCATCTTCTAAAAATATCAGATGAATATCCTCTCATGTAACATGAGAGGTCTTAATGGATTAACCAAACAACAATTGTTTAGATCCATGAGGAAATAAATCAAACCGAGCATCTTTCTTCTCCAAGAAACCAAACTGATAGAAAGAACAACAAAAATATTTGTAAGATGATTTAAAAGAATAGTGACTTTGTTTATAACCCAACTCAGGGCACTTTTGATGGCCTCTGGTGTATGTGGGACCCCAACACAATTGAAGGTAGGCTCATATCTATCTTAAAAAGAATTATTAATATTCTTTTTTATAACAAAGACACCATACACCAATGGATTTTGTCTAACATTTATGTGCCCAACAATCCCTAGTTGGCGTAACCTTTGGAACACTTTAACTCAAATTATAAGCCATTTTCAAAGTGAACCATGGATGCTTGTAGGTGATTTCAACACTCCCCTTTATCCATCTGATAAGAGAGGGTGAGCTCCCATCACAACCAGGTGCTTTGAAGATTTTGTAAATTGTATCGATGGGAACAAGTTAATGAATATGTAGATAAAGGGTTCAAAGTTCACATGGAGTAATAAGAGATATGGTAGCCAACTAATCTAGCTATGACTTGATATATTTTTGCTTTTTAAGGAAGCTATTCAATTTTTTGGAGATGCTAACTTGCAATCACTCCCTAAAATTTATTTAAACCACAACCCTTTAGTCCTAGATTATTTCCAATAGTTGGATTCTTTCAAACCACCTTTTAGATTCGAATTGATGTGGCTTCGGCATCTAGATATCAGGAGTCGCATATCTTACTGGTGGAAAGAGAAATTCCTAGGGTCTTGATTATATCAACTAGCTAGAAAAATCTAATCTATTAAACACAAGCTATAAGTTTAGAACAAAGAAATATTTGGGGATATATTCAGGAGTAAGCAGTGAATCTCTAAACAAATAAGCACCATTGAAAATCACTTTCAAAATGGGGGTACTAATTTTGATCTAATGCGAGAAGAAAAGAACATCCTTGCTAAGTATCATAACATTCTAGCCATAGAAGAGATATTTTGGAGGTAAAAATATCATGCTTTGTGGTTGAAGGAAGGGGACTCTAACATAAAATATTTATATACATCAATGCTCAGGCATAGGAGCACTAACTGAATTAGAAAACTTTCAAGAAGTGATGGATCAAAAACCATCGACATCCAAGAAATAAAATTTGAAGTCATTTTCCATTTTTAAAATATTTTGGGTCCAAGCCCACCATTTTCCATCCAAGTTTGCAATGCTCTCTTGCAAAACATTCCTTGTCTTGTATCTCAAGACCTAAATTCAGGTCTCCTCAAAAAATTCAGGACCTAAATTCAAGTCTCCTCAAAAATTCTCAAATGATGAAATCAAAGAGGCCATGTTTTCCACGAACCCCGATAAAGCTCCAAGACCAGATGGTTTTCCTCCTTGTTTTTTCCAACATTTTTGGGATATTGTTGATCAAGAGGTCATGGAATATGTGCAAGAATTCCAACAAACTAAGTTGTTACCAAAGGATTTCAACTCCACATTTCTTGGCCCTCATCCCTAAATCTCAAGTCTGCAATTCCATCTCTAATTATAGACTTATTAGCCTTTGTACTGTAATTTATAAGCTCATCACCAAGGTCATGGCTAATAGGCTTAAGGATATTCTTCCATCCATCATTGACCACTACCAAGGCAACTTAGTTAAAGGTAGATATATAATTGATGGCATAGTAACTATCCATGAGCTTATGCATTCAATAGTGAAAAAATAAAAACCTAGCTTATTCTTGAAGCTTGAAATGAACAAAGCATTCCATAGAGTTTCTTAGGATTTCCTCTTTACAGTGTTAACCAAATTTGGATTTCATGAGGAATGGGTAGCTCTAATCAAATAATGCATTTCCTCTGCCTATTTATTTGTTATTGTCAATGGTTCACCTGCTGATTATTTCAAGAGTTTTAGAAGTGTTAGACAAGGTAACCCTCTATCCCCTTTTCTATTCATCATAATGGATGAATCCCTTGGGAGATATCTTAAAGAAGCCTGCTCCTTGGATCTTCTATCAAGCATTAAATCCTCTTTTGTTTCCATGCCGATCACTCATCAACAATTCATGGATGATACTATTCTTGCCACTTTATCCTCAATTCTTAAAGCCAAAATAATAAGAACTATTCTTAACTTCTATGAAGATGTCTTAAAACAAAAAGTCAATTTTGAAAAAAGCAAAAATTTCTTTATGAACACCTCAATTCATAGGTAAATAAAAATTGCAAGGATTCTTGGTCGCACCATATCTGAATTACCCTCCAATTCTTGGCCGCACCATATCTGAATTACCCTCCACTTACCTTGGCCTCCCACATTTCCATGGGAATTCTTCTGCCAACATGTGAAATATGGTCATTGAGCATGTTACCAAGAAACTGGAAGGATGAAAAAAAAAAATATTGAGTCAAGCAGCCAAAGCCACCCTGGTTCAAGCTTGTTTACAGAGCATACCAGTATTTTTCATGTCAATTTTAAGTTTCCATCTTTCATAGGGTAAAAATTGAGCAAATTCAAAGAAAATTTCTTTGGCCTGAAAATGAGAACCACAATATGTTTCCACTAGTAGCATGGGATAGGGTTTATTCAAAGAAATACATGGTGGATTAGGCTTAGGAAAGTACACAAGATGAACTTGGCTCTCGTAACCAAACAAGCTTAAATAATTATCAATGATAAGAAAGCTACTTGGATAGACATAGTTAAAGGAAAATACCTCCAACAATCTTCTTTCAGGGATGAGCAACCCCCGCTCAGTGGGTCCTACTTATAGAATTTAATTATCCAAACCAAGGACATCATCAAGAAAGGTCTGATAAGTCATCTCGGGTGTGGTAAAGTCATCAATTTTTTGGAAAATGCTTGGTTAAGGGGTCAACCCCTTATTAATGAACTAAATCTCGTTATTCTCAGGCCTATTACTAATCATATTTTTGGTAGCAGAGTTGTCAATTTTACTACCTAAATTTCTAATTATCAATAGTGGAAACTCCTTCCTACCAATAGCCCCAGTAATGAGATTAATGCAATTGCTAGAACTATTCAAAACCTATTGAGAATCTATGTTATCACAAAAAATTACAACGTGAATTCCCCTATCTAAAAACTATCTAAGAAAGGTATTTTCACTGTCAAATTTGTATATTATCCTCAAGATCCACCTGTTGCATCCTGGGTCTTAGCTAAGTTTGTTTGGCTAAAACACGTGATACCTAGAATTGGCTTTTTCTCATGGTTTACTTTCCAAAATAGAATCCTAACAATAGACAATCTAATCACTAGAGGCCTGTACATTTCTAATTGTTATCCTCTCTACAAATCAAACTGGAAATCAACCTTTCACATTTTTCTGGAATAACCCATATCATTTTTAATATTGAATTTCTTTATTGAGCTTGTTAACATTGCTTGGGCACATCCGTCATCGCTTAATCTCTTATTCCAGCAATGGCCCAAGCCCTTTACCAATTCCTAACTCGATTTTCTTTGGACCTCTTTCTTACACAACTACATGTGGAAAATTTGGCTAGAGCAAAACAATAGGATTTTCAATGGGATTGCTAAAGACCCACGCTCTATCTTCTTGCGAATTACCACCTTTGCTACTGATAATACCTAAATCATCTCATCCACTAATGCTCCTAAACCTGGCGTTGAGTCCCATTTTTTTGCTCACTTTAAACTTACAAACCTTTCAACTCATACATCTAATTATGTTGTTGATAGGTCTAGTATCAGGTGGACCACTCTCCCTGAAGAGTGGATCGAGTTTAACTTTGACGGTGTGGCTAAAGGAAATCTTGGAGTAGTGGGTAGTGGAGGTATAGTTAGAAATTATCGTAGGAGAATTCTCTTTGCCTATGCTGAAAACATTGGCCTTGAAATGAACAATATGGCTGAAGCAAGAGCCCTATATCAAGGGTTGCTTATCCTGGATGGTTTCAATTTTGACAACATCATTGTTGAAGGAGATTCATTATTCATCATCAACTGCCTCAAAGCCACCCAATCTCCATCATGGAATCTATGTAACATTATTGGTGAGTGCATAAGACTTAAAGTATTCCAATATTATTATCCAACATGTTTATAGAGAAGGGAATAAGGCAACAGATTTATTGGCCAACATAGGTATCAAATAGGGGACCCTTTATGTGTGGCAAATAGACTTTTCACTGCACCTCAAGATGACCAATCATGTCGATGATATTTACCTTCTGCGAGCTGGGTTGCACAATAAATTGCATTCCATCAAGAGGCTTCACATATTCCAGTTATACCAACCACAACTTACTCCATAAGTCCATATGGGAGGTTACCTTGTATTTGAATAATCCTGTGATGCCAGAGATTTTAAAAAATAAAATATTTTTTTCTATGTTGAACCAAGGACCCGGATCCAATTAGGACTCACTCGAAATAAAATATACCTAAGTTTTGATTATCATCCATTTCCAAAATTGATAATGTGATGGAAATGGTGGAGTAATTATTCTTCTTGGATTTGTCCTTCTTTGCAGCTATTCGTTTGCTTGGGTTTGTTCTACCTAAGTTGTTTCTATTTGGTTGTGTTTGTTGCTCTTTTTCTCTGGCCTATTTTGGCTTTATGACCAATGGATTTTCTCCTTTCTTCAATTTGTAAAAGGTTCAGGGAACCTCTCAAAACCCTTTATACTAATCATTTTTTAAAATAGTAATAACTTCTTTTATGTATTGGTTTGTATGTTTCTTATTGTATTTGTTTGGATGATTTGAATGATAATATATTTTATTTTCTATAAAATATTTTATAATTTTTATTATATAATGTTTTAAATATGATTTTAATTTGATTATATGAGGTTGAAAGATGCCATTATGATCATTGTTATTTCAATAGTTTGGTATACACATGTTGTTTGATAAGATTTGAACTTAGCATCTCCTCTTTGAGAAAATTTATATATATTTAAATTCATTTAAATGAAGATAATATAGTTTAATTTTTACGATATTTTTGTGTTCTATTATTTTATATTAAACTTTTGGATACAATTTGATTGATGCATGCACAATATTTTATATTTTAATGTAAAACTGGCTTATTACATAAAAAATTGTACGTTTTTGACCAATTAATTTTAATAGTAATAACTTCTTTTATGTACTTGTTTGTATGTTTCTTATTGTATTTGTTTAGATGATCTGAATAATGAAAATATATTTTATTTCCTATAAATATTTTATAATTATTATTGTATTACGTTTTAACATTTGTTTAAATTCATTTAAATGAAGATAATATATTTTAATTGTTATGATTTTTTTTGTGTTCTATTATTCTATATTAAAGTTTTAGATGCAATTTGATTTATGTATTGTATATGTTTGTGTGTATATTATATGTGTGTTTGTTGTTTATGTAAAATTTAATTTAGTGTATTAACATTTTATGTTCGGATTAATTTGATTGATATTATAAGTTTCAACTTCTATATATTTTAATGTTTCAACCTATATAGATTTTAATATTTTATTTTATATTTATGGATATAATATTTGATTGTGTTTTTAATAGTTGTCTTCTTGTGTATTTTGTTTTATGTGTTACAGAAAAAAAAAATTGAAACAATTTTTTTTTTTGAAATTTATACGTTTATTTGTAATTATATTTGTTTGTGTTTTTGGTTCTCTGATATGTGTCGAAGACATGATCATTTGGGTTGATGATAATGGAGGCTACACTATGAAAGCAACATATAATTTGCTTGATCCTATGCTCTGTGCTTGTTTTTGGTTGAGAGAATGTGGCCAAAAGGACTAACTCCTAAAGTCAACATTTTTTTTTTGGTTAGCCAACTTTAATAAGATTGTTTCAATTGAGAATCTGCTTAAGAGAGGTATGCAAATTATAAATATTAGTCACTTGTGTGAATTTGATTGGGAGTCATCTACACATTTGTTTCTCTTATATCCCTTCTTTCGTGATGTTTTTGTCTGCATTCTAGATAAGTTAGGGGTATAGTGGGTGTTTCCTAATTCTTAAGAAAACTTTATTTTGCAATAGACAACCCCTTTAATGCCCCTCGTATCAAGTGCCTATCAAGTGCCTGTGGAGCTTCCTCTTGCTATATATTTTGGGGTATTTGGTAAAAAAAAAATACTAGGGCTTTTAAAAACTACAAAAGAGATGCTCTTTGAATAGGTCTCACAATCTTGTGGAGTTTAATTGAGAATGTTACCAATGTGTTTCCTGATCTAGAGAGAAATTGTCTGAAGAGTTCTCCTACTGAAGTTCTATTGGATGCTAAGATGGGATTCTCGAGGTTTGATCTTGGACCTCCTATGTTGAATCTAAGGAATAATGTGAGATGGTCACCCCCATTGGCTGGCTCAAATTGAACTTCGATGGGGCATAAAAATGTAATCTTGGGATTACTGGGTGGGTGGCATCATTAGGAAAAATATGGAAAAAGTTATTGTGACATATTGTGAGCATTTATCATCCCAAAATTTCCACTTCATGGAGACTTGAGCCGCTTTCCAAGGTATAAAACTCCTGGCTCATTTGAGATATTTGAATGCTTCGATTGAAGAGGACTCGAATAATGTGATTAATATTCTTAATGCCACTATTGATCTGAGCTGGAATATTATAAATATGATGTGGGAGTGGAGACGGTACCTCCAAGGTTTAAATTAATTCAAGGTGGCACATATTCTAAGGTAGGGTAATTCGCTTGCTGATTGTTTGGCCAATCTTGGAACCAACCTTCCTGGCTTTACAGTGTGGAGAAATAACTTCCTGGTGGATCTCCTAAATATTATTAATGTAGAACTCTCTTAAATTCTATCAGTGATCAATGATATTTCAGTATGTTACATTACCTTTATTTTGAAAGTGCTAGCAATTATGGTAATTTAAGTTATTGGTACATCGCACCCTATGATTGCGATGTTCATATCATCTGTTGGTGGTCTATCTTCTGCTTGAGGATAATAATTTTTCATCGCATCTATTATGGGTAGTTGGTGTCGTTCACATCCTTCAATAATTGCTCTTGTTCAAATTCAAACTAGAAGAATGGTACCCATTTTGACTCTGTCCTTCATGGCAGTCGGGTTTCAAATACTCCTTGGTGGAAATCTAGAGCTATCTAGTCACTAATATTACCTCTGATTTGCTTATTTGGTTTGTGGATCCACCTTCTTGTTTTTATATGGTGTTTATGTTTGTCTTTTGTGTCCTTTCTTCTGAGCTAGGATGGTTGTTTTGCACAACTTTATTTTATGGTCTATCTCCCATGGGGGAGTTGATGTAAAAGGTTGAGGGATTCCTTTCAAAATCCTCTTTTCCTAATAATACCAATATATATATATATGCCAAATATATTTCATGTATCAAAATTGTATATTTATATAAATCATCTTTAATTATGTGTTTTGAACATTTATTTTGGTTTATTTTATTTTGTTGGTACAAAATATTCATTATTTTTATTAAAATGTGTTTCCAAATAATAAATTGATTTTGATGCCAATTGGGCCATGGTTCAATGGTTGATACATATGGATAATATAGCTCACACCAAGGTTCAAATCTTTAATTTCTCATTTTAAAAAATAAATTGATTTTGATCATTGTATATTTAATTGTAAGGATTTATGTTTGTGTATTATGTATGTAGGTTTAGTATAATTAATATATATACTCGTGTAGGTTAAATTGTAATCAATAAAATTCAGTGTGATTTTTTATTGTAAAAATATTTAAATTATTTGCTAAATGTACATCAAAGTGAAATTAAATTTGATTTTTGAATATTTTGTACAATTTGGTTGATGCATTGTTTGTGTGTATTATATAAAAATTTAAAATATAATATAAATGATATTTATTCTATGCATTAGTTGGTATATGTTTATATATATATATATATATATGACTATTAATTAATATGACTATTATATTAATGTAAATGCTATTTATTTAAAATTTTATGTTTGTTTGGATTAATTGGGTTACTATTATTTAGTGATTTTTTATTGTAAAAATATTTAAATTATTTGCTAAATGTACATCAAAGTGAAATTAAATTTGATTTTTGAATATTTTGTACAATTTGGTTGATGCATTGTTTGTGTGTATTATATACAAATTTAAAATATAATATAAATGATATTTATTCTATGCATTAGTTGGTATATGTTTATATATATATATATATATATGACTATTAATTAATATGACTATTATATTAATGTAAATGCTATTTATTTAAAATTTTATGTTTGTTTGGATTAATTGGGTTACTATTATTTAGTTTTCAACTTATATTTTGATGTTTTAATGAAACCTTTAGGCATTTGTTTCATATAAATAGTTATGTTTGATTATTTTGGTTTTGTATTTTATTTTGTGCTACAAAAATATTCATGTGTTTTTTAATTAATATCTATTTCAAACAAAAAAAAAAATTTTTGATATGTGTACAGTTATCTATAATTATAGTTTTTTATGTTTTGGTTGTTCAATTGGGTTAGATGTTTGTTCGATTTACCATATCATATGTATATATTTATAATATTTAATTATGTATTTTCAACATTTATTTATTTTTTGGTTACATAAGGGAGTTGGTTACAGCCACTATTTTTAGTAACTGGTAAGCGCGGGGTTCAAACCATAGAGACTGCTCCCAAAAGCCTATTCATCTCATTGTTGTTGACCCGACGCGAGATGAAGACCAAAGGTCATTTGGGGTTCGTACCGTCGTCAACGATCTAGTGCACACTCAAAGAATTCAACATGGACTACTATATTTGTTAAAGGTGATAGTGTGCCCCCAAGGTTTGAACCTAGGTCTCTTCTTGGCAATTACTCGGTTAACCTTTTCCAATCAACCTAGCCCTTGGGGGTTAAATTTTTTGTGGTTAGTGTGATAAACCTCTATGACCCACGCATAAGGCTAAGTAATCCCCTCTCAACCATGACCCCTCGTAATACTGAGAGCTACACTTTTTAATAGGGGAATAACACACAAACATCTGGGTATCAACATGGTGAGCATATGGTGAATGGAGCCTTGTTGACCTCTTCCAGCACATAGGACGTTCCCAACTGTATCTTGTATCTGTAAGGTGGATACAGGGAGAATGGAACTTGGGTCGGCCTCTACCAACACCCAAGACTTTCACCAACTGCACTACACAAGCATATACAAAGCTTGTGTAATGTAGTTGGTACAACATTTATTTTAGTTCTTTATTTTATTTTGTGGTACAAACATATTCATGTATTTTTAATAAAAATGTATTTCAAACTAATAAAATGGCTTTAAAATTTGTATATATTTATGTTTATGTATAGTTATTTTTTATTAATAAAAGGTGTTTTGAAAATGTCCTGAAACCTTTTTACAAAAAGAGTAAAAATATTTAAAACAAATGTTTGCATGAGAAATCACACTTAGAAAATGGGATCACCCTAGCACATCCATCACCAAAAAAGAGGAATCGGGCTCATCTAGACAATCCTCATTTGAACCTTCCTCGCCTTAGATTTTTTTATCAAATATATGTTTATGTATTACGTTTGGATTTTCAATGTAATTAATATGTAGGTTAAATTGTAATCAATATAATTTATTATGAATTTTTTATTTAGATTATGAAATTATGTAAACTGTTTTGTTTAATGTATTTCAAAGTGTAATTAAACTTAATGTTTGAATATTTATGTGTTCAATATTGTGCTTTTTGTTTTGTATTATTGTATATAAAATTTTTAAATACAATTTTTTTGATGCATTCTATATGTGTGTATGTATTATAGTGTGTAATATAAAAAATATAAATACAATTTATTTGATGCTTATGTGATATATGCTTGTATGTGTGTTTATGGTTGTTCAATTGTAACTAATATGACTATTTTTATTTATTTATTTATTATGGTAAATGAAGGGGTTTTGAAAAGGCCTCAAATATTTTATATTTGTAGAGGAGAAAAATCATTTTCAACACCTATATACTACACAATTTGGACTAAAAAAGAGCATGTAGCATATTTAAATACAACAATTTTGATTTAACTCTATCTTGTGGGGATTCAGTATTGTTTATATTCCAATCCATTTATTTTATTTAAAATATTCAAGAGCTTTAATCAATTCTCTATTGGATTTAGATCAAATCTTCAATTCTTATTCCACTTTCCTAAGATCTTGATAAGAAGCTTCAGCCTAGTCTTCATTCAATATGACTATTATATTAATAAAAAATTTGTTTATCGTATTGAAATTAGGTTCGTTTGGATTAATTTTAGTGGAGGGTTATGCATAGTGGCGAATATTCACAAATTGGACGAATATTAAGATTTACAAAATTGTAAATTGGCGAATATGAGGACCCTCAACGTCGACCAATTTGCCTGAAATTATTTTCAGGATCAATTTGTTTTAGGGTCAATTTGCCACAATATATATCCAGACATAGGTATATTTATACTCTTTGGAAAGATATTTTCAATCCTGATCTAATGGTGGTACTTTAATGAAGTTATAAGGTGATTTAATAGGTCAAAATGTATCTCAAATATGACCTTATATTTTAGGGCTTCAAATGCCCTAAATTTTGGTATGAATATGATTGATTTGATTTGCTTAGGATTCACCTTGATTTCAATTAGGATTCACCATTTTTTACAAGTACATTTTGAGTCCAACCCCTTATGCATAACCCTATTTTAGTGATAATATAACTTTCAATTTCTATATATTTTAATGTTTAATGAAACTTTAGATGTTTGTTTCATATTTATAGTTATAATATTTGATTACTTGTTTTTAATATTTGTCTTGGTTGTGTATTTTATTTTGTGTTAAAAAATATTTTTGTAATTTCTAATTAAGGTGTATTTCAATTAAAAAACATTGAGTTTGACATTTGTATATTTATTTGTAATTGTAGTTGTTTGTATTTTGGTTGTTTAATTGTGTTTTTTATATATTTATTTCTTTACATGATTGGAATTCCGTTCCATGATAATACCTATTTATCTATTTATCTTTACATGATATTTTAGATATTTCTTTGAACATATGTTTTGGTTTTTTATTTTATTTTATGGATATATACATGTATTTTAATTAAAATGAATTTCAAACTAATAGATTGCTTTTGAATCTTTGTACATTTTTTTGTAAATATTTATGTATATGTATTATGTATAAAGGTTTAATGTAATTAATATGAAGGTTCAATTGTAATCAACGTAATTACGTAATTACAATTTTTTTGTATAAATTACGAAATTATGTAAATTGTTTTGCTAAAAGTATTGCAAAGTAAAATTAAATTTGATATTTGAATATTTGTATGTGTTTAATATTTTGTTCTATTATTTTAATAAAATTTTAGATACAATTTTGTGGTTGATATATGTTATTTGTTTGTGTGTGTGAGTCTATATATTTCTTTACGTCTATGTATTTCTTTACATGATACTTTGGATGTTTGTTTGTTCGATGTATAATTAATTATGTTTTGAACATTTATTTTGGTTTTTATATTATTTTTTTTGATACATTTATGTATTTTAAACTAATAGACTGATTTTGATCTTTGTATATTTATTTGCAAATATTTGTGTATGTATTGTGTCTATAGGTTCAGTGTAGCAATAGGAGCAGGAATTAGAATAACTAGAGTAGAAGCAAGAACTAAGACAACTAGAGTAACAACAGGAGCAAAAATAATAATAGTAGGTGTAGTAGTAGGAAAAAGAGCAAGAGTAGCAACACAAGTAGGAACAATAACAAGAGTAGGTGCTCTATGAGAATCTACCTAAAAATATGCAACATATCGATTGGACAATAGAGATTTTACTTGGGAATTATGAGACTTTGGTCTATTAAAAACTAAATCAATATTATGTGTCTGATACAAATTACATGAGCTAGATGTGTAGTAAATTGGGTACTACGAATGATAAAATGTTTATGCTCATGCTAGAAGGTCTAAGTATTATGATATGCATCATATTGAACCTTTTTATCATATTGATAAGGTTTACCTAGTAATAGACCACAACAATCTATAGGAGTTATATCATAGGTAATAGTGTCTATATACTTAGGACCAAAAGCAAGTACAAGCATAAGTGATCATGGAAGAAGTATCACTATCCTTCCATTTGAGTGAGTATGGATGAGGATGATGATGTATAGATAGCTACAACTTATCAACAATGGAATTCTCAATCAAGTTTTTCTATGATCCAGTATCGGTAATGCAATCCACAAAGAAATTATGTGTAATATTAGCATAAGTGACAATTGAATTATCATGACCTCCTACAAAATATTGATGGTTGAGTACGGTGACATTACTGAGTTGACCTATCAACTCAAGATAGGTACGATATTTTTTACAAGTTTTGACGGGATTATATAGAGTTCCCTCCTCAAGTATTTCCTTCTTAAGAGACTGTACAAGCAATTGTTTCTTTTTATTTTGTGGATAAGCATATTTTATGTCTCTTATTTTTATAATAATGAAGAATACATCAAAAGAAGAATCTGGAGAAGGATAAGAAAAAAACTTTTGCATATGTTGTTGATGTAGAGAACATAGAGGTTTGGAAGTGCCCATTGAAAAATAAAATTGAGAAGTTTATGAAGAATATTGAAGAGCTGCTAAAAAATAATACTGATGACAACTTGGTGAAAAGGAAGACCAAGGTGCATGAGACTAAGAAAAAATTTTCTCCTCTACAAGATGAGCTCAAGGTTATGGATAAGGGGTTGGACTCAAAATTTACTTGTAAAAAAATGGTGAATCTTAATCAAAATCGATGTGAATCAAGGAAAATATTAAACAAATCAAATCAATCATCTTTACACCAAAATTTGAGTCATTTGAAGCCCTAAAAATTAAGGTCATTTTTGGGGCCACTTTTGACCTATTAAATTACCTTATAACTTCATAAAAACACCACCATTAGATCAACCTTTAAAAGAGTACAAATATACCTATGTTTGGATATATATATTTTGGCTAATTGACCCTAAAAATAAATTGATCTCAAAAATTTTAGGAGAATGGGTTGATGTCGAGGGTCCTCATATTCACCAATTTATATTTTTTTAAATACTAATATTCATCCAATTTGCTAATATTCCCCACTATGCATAACCCTGGCTGAGCTTGATTAAAAGTTACTTCAAGTATGTCAAGTAAAGTATATTTCAATTCTTGAAACAAATATGTTTGGAGGCCACTCTTAAACATAGCAATAAGAGTAGGCGAAGAATCTTGTTCACGAAGTAGGATATGCAAATAGTTAAACTAAATAATAATCATGAATAGACATGTGGCTTCATTACCTCAAGTGAAGCCATTGGATGAGAATTTTATTATTATTATTTGATGGATATAATGTAGCCTTCAAGGCTATGACCAACTGATCCCAAGTGGTGATGGTATTTTATGTACTTTATTTCTTAGTAATTAGGATTTTAGCAACACCAAAAAGTTTCAACTTAGTAAAAAAGACCTTATCATCATCAGGTATTTGGCTATAAGCAAACCAAGTTTCCATGTCTAAAATCCAACTATTGAGAACTTCAAGATTCTTGGATCCATCATAGATTCTAACCTCATATTTGATATGAGAAGAAGAGTCAAGAGTGTTTATCCTAGGTTATGGAGGTTGGACTTGCATCCTATTAACTTTATCAGCCAAATTACTAACTATATTAGCTAAGGCCATCAATTGTTCTATTTTCCAATGTGACATGGCTCCTCTATGGAATCTAGGAAGAGTGTTTAACTAAATTTATAAGTAGAGCATTTTTTATGTTGAGGAGTGTTGGGTACTACTATAGAGCACTTTATTTTACAAGATATAGTTCAAGGTATAATTAAACACATCAAACGGTTATAAAAGTAAAAAATATCACTTCCAATGGATCGCACTTGAAAATATCTTTCCAATGAGTATTAATAAAGGGTATACTCCAAAAAATAGGTGCCTCAAAATTCAAGAATTACAAGATCCCTCCAAGCAAAAAATGTTAAACTAATTTATCCTCCGTAAAAGAAATATTCTTGAAATATGCTTGTAAAAATTAACATGTGTCCTAAATACTAATTGTGCCTCCTAATAGCATATTAAAAGCAAAACAAAGACTAAAAGATAAAAGTTGTGTAGACAACTTGTTGACCCCCCTAATTATCTCAAGTATTTCTTCATTAAATATGTGGTGACTTTCAAGCAAAAATATGTTGCCAATAGATGACAACATAGAAGGACTTCTTGCATGGTTTGGAAATAACCACTTGATAGATTCACCATAAGAAATGAAGAATGGTGTTATGGCCTAAGTAAATTACAATTTGGTTAAGTATCTCCGAACTGGAATTGTGATTAGACTATCTTAAAAAAATGATCACCACATAACATTGAAGAGAGTGATACGTGGGCGATAATTGCTAAATGTAATACTACAAACCGATTGGGCTATACTTTAATGTATCTCTAAAGAGACTGCGGGTCATCTATTCTGCAAAACGTAATGCAGACAACTATAATGTTGATAATATCCTACGAAGGAATGAGAGGTAGACTAACAAAGTGGGACCGATCAATTATAACCAGAGCTTCAATTCTATTTTATGTGTTGGTTGTTGCATTTTTAGGTGCCAACGAGAGGAGATCAAGCCAATGACAGATGAGACTTCAAACTAGTGCCATACATTGGATATCTATAATTATGAAAAATTATATGCAATTGATTTTTTCTTCTCCAAGGCCTCAAATTGATTTTTTATAATGTTTTTTTTGTTATTGGTACCCACTCTGCTTTTTCTTTGATACATTCATAAATCCTTCATTATCCTTCTCATTACCTTTTTCTTTTGATATTTATCTTGCTTTGCTTGGTAGTGGGTGAAATTAAATAGGATTTGCTCATAATCTAGCTCTTACTTATATACTTGATCCTATAGTTCAATTTTAATAATGCTCCGTAAGCCTTCCATTATGTGCATCTTCATACATATTCTGGCACATATGGTTAACTTCCATTATTTTATTATCTTATTTATTTTAATGAACCACCCTAAATAGTATCCTATCGATTTGAAAGAGTCTTCCTACCAAAACTAATATGGGAAATAAAACTTCTTAATCTATATTGGAATGAATTAAAAATTTCTTCTCTTGGATCAAAAATATCATCCCAATACTTCATAAATAGTCCATTTCTTACTATGAACGAGGGTTCTCTCTCAAAAATAATTTTCCTATCTTTGGGATTGTTAAATGTCTTAAAAAAACCCCTCTTCCTACATAAACTATTGTTGCCAGATTAATGCGTAATCGTGCCAGCTAGTTATTTTGACCTAAGTTTCAATACCCTTGGGAGACAACCATTAGTTAAAGTTTAGGTATAATTTGAACTTACCATTTGATTAAAATATTAAGGTTCACCCATATTTGAACCTTGGTCTATGATATGAAATTACCACTTCCAACCAATTGCCTTAAACCTCATGGATTTTGATAGTGATAAAGTTACTTCTACAAAAATACTTAAATTTTAATTCTACAAAAAAACTTAAAATTTTATCAAATGTCATTAGCTCAACCAATTATATTCCTCAACTTCAAAAAGAAAACCTAGGTTCAAATCTTTCTAAACAATACATGCATAATTAGTTATAATACCATTATATGGTCATTACTTACAACCTTCAATCCTATATAACCAATTTAAAAAATACTTAAAATTTTAACATAATTTTTTTTTAATAATAAAATTTTAATTTTTTAAATTTTTAAAACACCTCTCCTATTTATTTAAAATTTTGATTTTAGTTTATTTATTTATTTTACTTAGGTGCAAATCTAACTTTATCATTAAAATATAATAAAATCGAGTTTATAACTTTTTCTAAAACAAAGAAAACAAAGAGTTTAACTTTTCTAAAACAAATAATTTAATTTTCAAATGATGTTTGTTTAGGAACGTAGAGAACATAAAACCCGTTTATGCAGGTATGCCACCGTTAATATAAAAGCATTGCGTCCTCTGCAAGCTACTGCAAAGGAGAATCCAAGAATGTCGTTCATGCAAGCTACTGCAAAGGAGAATCCAAGAATGTCGTTCAATTTGGGGAGAATTCATACGTTTGGAGCTGAGATAGCATAACTGAATTTCTGGACAGAGTAACGGACAAATATTTGAATTGAGATGGCATAAGGGAAATGATTGAATTCAAAATATTTCAGGATATCTCACAGAGTAACGGAAACATTTGAATTGAGATATTTTGGGAAGCACTAGGGCTGAGACAGCCGTTGGTAAGAGGCATTATCAATACTCTTCTTCATTTTGATTTTCTTCTCTTTTCATTGTGCTTTCAGTTTTGCTTTTGTTTGTTTGATATGTCATGGCCATGGATCTTCCTGTTTTGGTTTGTTTTTTTTTTTGCGTTTTAGGGTTTATGTGTTTTTTGTTTGATTTACATTTGATTCAAGGAGCACACAGCAAACTTGGCCGACCATACAAAGGAGGCAAAAGAGGCAGATGAAGGTCAAAGGTAAAAGTTTAAGAAGATAAAGCAAAGCAGATCTGGTTCCTGTTTCTTTTTGGTTTGCAAGGGTTTTAATGCTTTGATTTGTTTACTTTATTTTTTTTTCATGTCTTTCGGTGCTTTTGCCTTATTTATTTTGTTTGTCTATGTCTTACACTTTTACCCTGATTTTGATTTTTATTTGGAGTAACAGAACAGAGCAAATTACATAGCTGGTCGGAGAAAAAAAAGAAAAATCCAATAGAGAAATGAACAGAGGCGGCAATATTCCGATAAGGTAAAGGCAAAGCAGCTCATATGTATGTATTATTTTTAAAAATTTTGGTTCTTATTCCTAGCAATTGTTTTCTACCATATCTTTTACTTTTTCTCCCTCAACAATCAACAATGTATAACTTAGATCAAATTCTGAAGCGTGGAATTACAGGGTTAAAGGCTCATTAAAATTTTAGTTCGGTAAAGTTAATTGAAATTTGAAATCGCTTAAACAAGATAGCCTCTAGCCTCCTTGTTCCTTTTCTTTCTTGCCTCTAGCCTCCTTGTTCCTTTTCTTTCTTGCCTCGGTTTGAGCAGTTTCGACAAACTGACTTCATATACCAAACCTATTAGGAATGGACAGGCATGCAGATTCGCACCTATGGACTCCTGTAGCATATTATATACAGATTTCTTTTTTTTCTGTTTGTTTTATTTCATAACTTATGTCTGAAGCCTTTTAATTTGTTGTCTGCTTTTCTCCAGTTTACTTTTTCTCATTTTATTTTATTTAGGTTTTTATGATCTGTATTTCATTTTATTGGATAGTGTTTAATATTTTTTTATCAAATTAGAATTAGTTCAAAGACATTGGTGCCATGCAACAATAGATATTTTTTCTTTGTAGATAATTATAAGCTATAAATATTGGTTTTTCTTCAAGACCTTCTTAGTTTTGATGAAGCTAATTAGTTTTACTTCTAATTATTTTCTAACTTTAGTATATCATTAGTTAAAGGATCAAGTTTACAATATTTAACATGTTTTGATGGCCTCTTAGTGTATGTAAATCCCATCAAAATGTTTTAAATTCCATTAATATTGTTTTTTAAATATTAAGTTGGTTTTCTTTGGATTTTAAAACTAGGAAGAAATTTACTTTTTGTTTTACAATTTTTTATTACTAAATCTTTATAGTGCTTTATTATTGGTATTAAATTTAATAGACCACTAATATCTTCTTTTATTTTTTTTGTAGTAACATAAAAATCAAATAAATTATTTGCTATACGAAGCTCCTCGTCCATATATTAGAAGAATAAGGAGCTACAATAAAAATTATATAGTGTAGAGAAATTTTGAGATCCATCTAAAGTCCAAACTAATTAATTACTTTGTAATATTGTGAATGATTATTTTTAATAAAAAATATTTTTTTTGTGGGAGGGGTAAACTCCCTTCCTAAAGCCCTCAAGGGATGGTCATGGTCTTCCTTGAGGGTGTGTCTTTCATAGTTGTTTTATGTATTGTAAGTTGCAGATTTTAAAATTACTTTTTATTTTGAATGTATTAAATTAAATAATAATAAAAACATAAATTTATACTCTTAAATAAGAGACTATGAACATACAAACCATATCAATAGCAACAATACTAACAACAAAATAATTATATAATGATTTTTTAATTTATTCAGAAATAATACATATACTTTTCAAGTGCATGCATAGAATTTGGGTATTGTAATAAAAAATACTTATTTTAATTTGTTATATTTATTTTTATGTTCTAACATCAATATAAAAGCCATGAATGCCATTTAAATTTCAATTTGTGTTTTACATTTGTTTTACTAACATCACTAGTACTTGTATGTTCTTTATTGACTTTTAATTAATAAACATTTTGTTTACTATTTAACCAAAACATTCTAATTTTGAATGCAATTTTAAAGTTAAAAAATTAACAAGCATTTTGTTCAGTGTTATAACCAAAATATTTATATTTAAACTTATCTTTTGCATTTTTTATTATAATCTTTAAATATTAATTTTGATATATATATATATATATAGTTTTAATTTTGATATATTTTACCCTTTGTTTCTAAATTAAATTATTTTTTAATGATATATATGAACTTGTAGCATATGGAATGTGCATTTCAATGACTAATATGATATAATACTTTTATATTTTGATTTAAAATTAATAATTGAGTCATTGTCAATAGTAAATTTTATGTCATTCTTATTACATAACTCATAATTTTGTGTTATACTGAAAAAATATTGATTTAATTTATAATATTTTATTTTAGTGTTAAAATCATTATAGAAAAAATATGAATGTCATCTAAATTTAATTTTTTTTTTGTATTTATTTTATTAACATGATTTTGTTTACCAATATAACTTCCTCTTTATATAAAACATTTATATTTTTAGTTAGGTAATGTAATATTTCTCATGATATAAATATTAATTTTAGATAAATAATAATATAAATAGTATTTTATCTTATCATGCTTGATATATTTATTTTTCAAAAAGTAATAATCATTTTCCCATAAAAATGTAGTTCTTTTAAATTTATGGTTGTTTGTGTCCATACAAACCTAGCCAAGTGAAAATGATTTTATTATAATGATAAAAACAAATTTGATTTTTTTTTTTTGTTATAAAAATTATAATTAATTTTAATAACCATAGTTGTTTAGTATGTTTCCTTAAACTAACTTATTAAAAAAAACATGTTTATTTACACACAATATTTGAAAACTTATGTTTTTGTGTCTTTAATTGCATGTCATAAGGATTCTACACCCTCAGACCTGCATGCTCGAATAGGCAAGATAAATGGCAGTTTTTGGGTGCTATTTTTCCCTATTTTGACTTTTTGTGGGTCAAATACCCTGGTCATCCCACCTAGGGATGGTTTCCTGTGACCGTACCTGGGTGGGATGATCATGATCTATGCTCATCCTTGGATGGGACAGTCATGCCTAAATGGTCATAACTTACCAAAAGTGGGATAGAACCTTACATAACCTTTCAAAAGTGGTTAAGATCACTGTGTAACCTTTGAGGGTTGCTCTAGGGGGGCATATGAAGTCAAATTAATCATTGCTTTTGGTTGCCTAATTGGATTGACATAATTTTAGTGTCTACAGAAACCCCTTTTTGAGATGTGTTGTGTGCAGCAGAATGCTAAGCAAAAATAGATGACTAAAATATTATATTATTAGGGTTAT
Organism: Wollemia nobilis; assembly: GCA_028583015.1. Taxonomy (NCBI): domain Eukaryota; kingdom Viridiplantae; phylum Streptophyta; class Pinopsida; order Araucariales; family Araucariaceae; genus Wollemia; species Wollemia nobilis. The sequence goes on from JAQPPZ010001731.1 coordinate 282,734, forward strand.
TCATTAACCTAACCAAATTTAGATGCTCCAATCATGAAAATATCATATGTTCTTGAATCCTTACTTCTAATAAGCTAAAAAACTTACTTCAAGTACAACCTCTCCAGTAAGGCTTACTTGATATTGGATATTGTTCAGTCATGAAGAGGCAAGACCTGTAATACTTAATGCTTCCATGTGCCAAGTATTTGTTTAATTGAAATTTTTGCTTGTTTGATGCTCTAAGCAGGGGCATGATTGTCTTTGTCAATGATTCTTTGAACTAATGCAATTTGAATGATTGTTTGATTATTGATTTTGATTATGAAATTATTAATTATGAATACCCATCAAACAACGAGCCAATGGGAGACTGACTAGTGATAAAATCAACAAGTCGCTTGACCCATATGACTTTGTTAGAGATTCCTTTAGTGTTACCCATTTTGAAATGGAGCATTTTTTAGAGGATTTTGACGATTTTGTTGATGCTTCATGGAAGAAAGGGATGGAAAACCTCATTCTCATTTGGTGGTCTGGCTAAAATGGCCTTCTTAGGGATTAAATTAAAGACCTTTTCATTTATATATGAGAAATTTATTTGTCATCTTAATCCATGAGGAATTTTGACCAAATTTGAGTTGTTTTTGGTGGGTTTTAGACCCTTTTTGTACCTTTTTGAGTTGTTTTGGTGTGATTTTTTGGTGGCCATCCCAGGGTGGGATGGTTACATAGTTTATTACTAATCCTGGGTGTGACGAGTGACCAATTAGGTTCTCTTCCTACCCAATGACGGCCAGGCCTCTTTCAGGGTTATTTAAGCCAAAATATAGAAATTGGGCTCATTTGTGCATGTCTAACTTGGTAGTTTGAGAGGTGAGGAGGAGGATATTGATTTTATGTAGCATAGCACTACCAAAATCATCCCATAGTCACCATGAGACAGTGTGCAGACTCATCCAGCAGGGAAGCCGCTGCGAGATGGGTAAGGACTAAATTTACCACTACACTTTGCTAGTGTTAGAAGTGTAATTATTGCTTATTTTTTATTTTTATTTATTTTTAGACAGATCACACTAAATAGATGGAAATTGAACCTAATTAGTTATGTCTTGCAATGTTTTATGTCTTTATTTAATTTTTGTGCAATTAGATTGCTTTTTCTTGCATTTTTTTGCATTTATTTTGATTATTTTTTATGGTATGAAAGGTCAATTTTGGCCCATTTTGGGGGTTGTCCCTAGGTGGGATGGCTAGGCTAGGCTATTTGGGGGTCGTCCCTATGTGGGAAGGTCATACATTTGGGGGCTGTACCTGGGTAGGATGATCATGAATTGGCTTGAAAAAAAGGCCTTTTTGGTTACTTTTGAGAAATTTTGAAGCATGTTGGGTGCTTTTTATTAACTTGCTTACCTCGTCCATGTGGTTAAGAGTTGGTATAAAGTTTCAACTCACTTTCAGACCATGAGAGACTTATTGATATAGGTAGACTTAGAATGGTTTGATGCCATTGGCCTGAAGCATGTGACGTAGTTAGATCCCATGGTGGGTGGCCACACTTTTTTAACTGCTCTTATTGACTTATGGGATTTGCGCACCAATACCTTCCACCTACCGATAGGGGAGATGATGGTCATACTTGAGGACATCTATTAGATTTTGTGCATTCTGAGAGAGGGGCATCTGATTGTATCTACTCATCACGATTTGAGAGATATGATGATGGAGAGATACTTTTACAAGGACTGGAAGGAGACAGTACATGACTCACCGAGTGGAGGTATACTAGTGGGATTATGGTATTAGGCCAAGTATTTACCACTAGGTATGCTTTGTTGATGATATTGATCTCTAATATGTTGTTACTAGACTTATCAGGTGTTAGGTTTCCTTGGAACCTGTTGGAGTTAGTGTTTACTCTAGTAGAGTGCACCATAGAGCAGTTGCTAGTGATGGCTTGGGGTACTATATTATTGGTACAGTTGTGTGATGAGCTTTATGAAATCTGATCCCACGGATGAAAGGATCAAGGATGCAACTTTCTACTGTAGGTGTGGGGATGGCAACATATAGTTATGGATCGATCACACAAATTACCTTCGATGACATGGGTATAATTGGAAGATAGGAAGATAGGCTATGAGATCCTATGGAAGTGAGCTCAGGAGGTAGGATAGAGTCATCACTTTATAGATGATTTGGACCATTATGCACAATATTTTTCACAACTCATGGTAGCATAGGTGCTTTGAAGACCTTATAGGGATTGTTCAGCATGGTCTGATGTTGAGGCGTAGCTCTCAAGGATGAGGTAAGGGAGACAGTTATCTGGGTAGCATAGGATCGAGTTGGAGTACTTCTCTTATTCTTGAGTTATACGGCTATTTCAAGGATTTCCCAATGAGCTAGTGGTCTACCGACACCATGAGGATGAGAGAAAACTAAGTTGGCTGATAGTGGAGGTAGTGGAGGAGGGGGCAGATCCTTTAGTGGATATTCTTGATTTTGGGGGCTATCCTTAGGTGGCACAGTTGTAGGCCTTAATGGGAGTCTTATAGGATCGATGTCGATAGGAGTGGACCTACACTAAGTATTTTGAGGATGAGATAGTGGGCCTTAGGGGTACTTACCAGCCCCTCCGTATGCTAGTGGGTCGCACCATTTTTGGAGTAGTGGTACAGGGAAGTCTTCGATAAGGATGGAGGTGTCTAGCTCTAGAAGAAGGTTAGACAGGGTAGGGGGTAGTAGATCTGGGAGTTCGTAGTGAACTTCGATTGAGGTTAGGGGTGAGAGTCATAGTATCGGTCCTAGGTAACCATGGTTGTTAAGGCTCTAATGGTTCTTTTTGTTTTTAGATTTTGAAATTGTAAGGTTTGAGGACCCACTTTATTGTAGCCTACGGGTAGTTTGAGGATAATGATGTATCTTTCTACCAAAATCATCCCATATTCACCAGACCCCACCCCGATTTCCCCCATTTTCTCTCTCCCCCCCCCCCAATCCCTCACCCCCCCCCCCCCCCCCCCCACACACACACACACACACACACACACACATATATATATATATATATATATATATATATATATATATATATATATATATATATATATATATATATATATATATATAATTTCATTATCATCATATGTTTCCTTACTACTTTATGAGATGTATGCAATGTATATATTTGCTTTATGATGCTTTGATGGATGCTTATCATGGATGCATATTTTTTTGTAATATGATGTTTTTGATGATATGTATATGCATATTTTCATAATGATATGGATTATTGATTGAATTATTTGATGAAATATGAATCAATATTTGACACACTATGTTAGCACCATAGACTGTATAAAATTTATTGATTTATTTGTAATTTTGTTATGTGATGGATTTATGAAAATATAAACTAATGAAAAGTGATAAAGTGGAATGAATGGAATGAATATTATAGGATTTTTATGAGGTTTTCTTGAGACTCAAACACTCTAATTAATTGATCAAATGTTATATACTAACCATGCAAGACTTTTTGATAAGGTATGAATCTACTAGGATGACCAAGATACTCAATATCCCTGTGTATGCAAGTGATTTCATTGTTGTGAGATGCATAAGATTACCCTAGTGCCAAACATGATTAACACAACCCATATGTACTGAAGATAACCCTATGAGGATCATGATTCTAGGTTTTGTACGTAGTTGGATCAGACCACTAGGTAGTATATGTCATAAAAAGCTAGCTCATCCACAACATTGGTATGTACAAAAGCAAGATGCTAATGTGACAGACATATCATCATGTGGAAGGATATTGCCATTTCTAGGAAGGCTTGATGCCACCTAACCTGTAATGAGGATCACCTCATGGTTTGTCAAATGCTGAGAATTCCAAAGATTCAAGTTTAGGACTTCCTTATTTTATTTTATTTGCTTTGGGACTTCCTTATTTTATTTATTTTATTGTGCTTTTGATTTTTACTTTTTAGGATTTTTCTTATCGATAGTGGTGAAAACCACTTTTTATTTTAAGGAATTGGGTAAGGAGGAACTTGTCATTTTATCAATTCTCAACATCTTTGAACTGATCACACATGGGGATGAGCAAAGTAAACTTTTCACTTAAGGTAACCTAGACCAATTTGTAGGTTTCATCTTTTCTTGTGCAAAACTCAGATTTATTAGTGTGTAAATGTGTTGGGATTTTGACGTATACAAGGTACAATCAAAGCAAGACTTTACCTTCTAAAAATCAGGATAGCTTTCTACAAAATCTAAAAAAGAAAAATAAAGACAGCTGAGTGACTGAAAACCCTAAATATATTATAGAAAAAATGGCTAGGTGAAGGGAAATAGACACTAATATGAGAAGTGGGGAATGTAGGTGGAAATGATAAGTGAAATATGAAATTATATGAATGATGAATTTGACAACATTGATTTTTGAATGATGACTAGTGGACAGACCCGGTGCTAGACATGTATGAGAAACTCTAAAATACAAAGTGCAATGATGAGTATACCTAATGCAAGTGATTTTAGAATGCAATGGTATGCAATGTGATGTAATGCAATATTTTTGTATTTTTGACATTTTGATGATGTTTTTGAGTTTTGATTGAGATATATGTATACACATATGACCAATGGGCTTATTGGGTGCCATTGGAGAATTTTGGATTGACCAAGTGGTTTTTTAGGTACCCTTGAGGTATTTTGGGTTGACCGAGTGGTTTGGACATACCCTTGGAGCATTTTGGGTTGACCACATAGTTTGGTAGATACCCTTAAAGCATTTAGGGTTGACCAAGCGGTTTGGAGATACCCTTGGAGCATTTTGGGTTGACCAAGTGGTTTTGAGATACTCTTGGAGGATTTTTTGGATTGACCAAGCAGTTTTGTAGACACCCTTGAAGCATTTTGGGTTGACCAAGAAGTTTGGAGATACCCTTCTAGCATTTGGGGTTGACCAAGTAGTTTTGAGATACCTTTGGAGCATTTTTGAATTGACCAAGCAGTTTTGTAGACATCCTTTGAGCATTTTGGGGGTTCATGGTGATTTAAGTATGGAAAGGTCACAAATGAAGGATGTTCAAGGGTTCAGGATCCTTGATTCCTTCAAGGGAGGCTAGGTGGTAAGTTCTGGTTTTGATCTGACTAGTGATGATGAAAGAACCTAACTAGTTTAATGAAAATTTGTTCCAAATGGAGTAACAAGTTAGAATTTTGTTGGTTATATTTCAGAATGAGGTCACCAATCTAAGAGGCTTTAGGATGGACTTTTATATTATAGGCTCTCTTAATTTGCTCTTGATAAATGCGTAGGTACTTAAGAGCATTGACGCATAATTTATTAAGCAATGTAAGTTGGTCTAGGCGAGCCTACCGTGGAGTGTCATCATCAATGAACTCTTGCATGGAGATGCGCAGTGATGGTATTTCTAGCTCGAAAGACATGATTGCCTCGATGCCATACACTAGTAAAAACATAGTTGCCTCAATGGGCGTCTGAATACTAGTGCGGTAGGCCCATAGAGCAAGGGGTATTTACGTGTGCCAATATTTGTGATTCTATTTAACTAGTTTCTTCATAATGGTAATGAAAGTTTTGTTTGATGCCTTTGCTTACCCATTTGCATGTGGATAATAGGGCATCAAAAAGTTGTGTTAAATATTATACTTTTTTGTTAAAGCACACACATCTTTGTTCTTTAAAGATGTCCCATTATCAAAAATTATCTATGATGGAATACCAAAATAACAAATGATATTATGCAATATGAACTCCATGATGTGGGGTTCCATTATAGAGGTAAGAGGAATTGATTCCACCCATTTTGTAAAATACTCGATAGACGTAATGATGAACGTGTGATAGCCCAAGGATGCGGATGATATTTTTCCAATTAAATCAAATCCCCACTATAAGAATGACCAAACTGATTGAAGTAGTTGTAAGGTTTGAGAAGGTACATTTGTCAAGTTAGTATGTTGTTGGCACTTTACGCACTTTTTAATATAAACACAATAGTATCACTCTAAGGTTGGCCAATAATAGCCCATATGAAGAATGCACTTTGTGATGGTCATACCGTTGAAATGGCCACCACATGTACTATTGTGTGCTTTGGTGATTGCCCAAACTGACTCTTGATACTCTAAGAAACAAAAAACGATACCTTCATAGCTTCAACAATACAAAATATCTCCCAATAAGACATACTTTGCTACATTTTGTATAAATGTTTGTTTGGCAGCATGCAACAACCCAGAAGGGATATTACCAATCTTTAGATAATCTTTGATTTTAGTAGACCAGTCCTGATGTGAGGAAGCCTTGATTGCGTGAACTGCCTGATGCTTTTGAAGTTCATATCGAGTGAATTCTAATTGGAAAATAACTTGTAAGAATAGCATTGTACTGCTATCAAAAGGGGTTTGAGGGAATAGAGTCCCTCAAGCGGCATGATTCAAGCGATCATGAATTTATGAAAACCTTTCTTGAGGAGGTTCAATATGAATCATGTGGACTTCTAGCATGGATTGAGTGTTCTCATGCTCGATTATAGATTGCAACAATATTTTAACCTGAATGGTTGTCATGTCATCAGCAGGTTTCTATGAAATCAAGGATCCTAAGGAGGCCATTGAATTCACAAAAAAAAATTATGAGCGAGGGAGTGCCTCGATGGTGTACCATCCAAATTTTAGTAGAAGCTTATCCACAAGGGCTTTATAGGCTTGCAAATGGACACTTGCATTAGAAAATCTCTTTGACTTGGTTTATGATGAGCAAGGAGTGAGCTTGGTTATTTTTATGGTGATAGTCATTTGAAAGCCTATCAGCAAGGCTTCATACTCGACATTATTGTTGATGCTTGGGAAATCAAGTTTGAAATATAGGGGTATAGGAACCCCTTGAGGTGTGAAAAACACAATTCATGTGCCATCCTCCTACTTGAATTTAGAGCCATCGAATAATAGAGTCATATCATCCTGGGACTCAGGCTCATCAAAATCAAGTGATTCTGATATTTGGAAGACTCCATCATCAATAAGATCCATGCTAAGAGGTTGATCATCCTGGATAGGAGCCTCTATGATTTTACTGGTGATGACCTGACCTTTAATTGATTTTTATCCTATAAATTTTAGGTCAAACTCCATCAATAACATGATCCATTTCGTCGTGTGACTATTATGATAAGTATGACTTATCATGTATCACAATGGATTCTCTTTTGATACAACATACATGGTATGACTAAACATATAATGGCATAGCTTTTTTATGGAAAAAACCACCGCTAAGCATAGCTTTTCAACGTATGCATATTTGATTTCATAACTGACCAAGGTGCAGTTAAGGTAGTAAGTAACCTATTCCTTATGTAATTCATTCTTTTGGGCTAACATGATGCCTAATGCAATCTTAGTGGATGATATGTATAAGCAGAACATTACTCCTAGTCTGGGTGGAGCCAATACTAGCGGTGAAGCCAGATATTGTTTTATTGCATCAAAGGCAGCTTGAAACTCATCATCCCAATGGAATGTGACCCCCTTGTCTAATAGTTTGTTCATGGGTTGGCGTTTATTAGATAACTATGTTATGAAGCGCTTTTAGATGTGACCTTACCCTATAGGCAATGCAGATGCTTGATGGTAGTTAGAGGAGGCATTTCAAGGATCGTCTTGACTTTTTTGGGGTCTACTTCGATGCCTCTTTTGAAGACTATGAATCCCAAGAGTTTTCTAGATGTGACACTGAAGATGCACTTCTTGGAGTTTAGTCTCATGTTATGTTCAATAAGGCAATTGAGGACTTTGCGCAAGATATTGAGATTCTCATGGCATAATAATGATTTGGCCAATAAGTCATCCATGTAATCTTACATAATCGTATGCATATAATCATGGAATATGTATGTCATGGTGCACTAGTAGGTAGCACATGTGTTTTTAAGGCCAAAAGGCATGACCTTGTAGCAAAACATCCCCCAAGACGTTGTGAATACCATTTTGAGTTGGTCTTCTAGATTAATACAAATTTGGTTGTACCTAGAGAAGCCATTCATGAGGGATAACATTTTGTAGTCCAATGTGGCATCTATTATGGTGTCGATATTCAGCAAAGGGAACTCATCCTTAGGACTCGCCTTGTTCAGGTCTCAAAATTTAGTGCAAATATGAATCCTTCCATCGGGCTTCTTAATGAGGACCATGTTGGATAGCCATCGCGCATAGTCCACCGATATGATGAACTTGGCATCCAACAACTTTTGTAGCTCATATTTTACCATTAATACTACTGTCGGATGTATTTTTCTTAGCTTTTGCTTACAGGCTTGGCCTTTGGGTCAAGCATTAGATTATGCATGACTAGATTTAGATCTAGTCCTAGCATATCTTTATAGGACCATGCAAAAGCTTTCTTCTTCTCTATGATAAGGGTTATGTAATTGGCTTGCTTGAAGGGGGATAAGCTTTCCCCTAACTTGATATATTGAGGGTTCTCAGGATCTGAGATGATATCCTTGTCAAACATTGACTCAATTGACATATGTGATCCCTCTTCCAACTAATGGGGGATAGGGATCAAATGAATATCATCCAATAGGTTTACATCATTAATGGGAAATTTAGGTTCAACCTCAACTTAAAAGATATCTTGAGTAGGCCTAGAAGAGAAATGAAATGGTTGTAACATCTTTTCACAAGGCCAGTACTTGGAAGGCGATGGGGGAGAATATCCCCGATCAAAGTCATTTATCCCCAATTCAAGGTGTAGTGGCTTTGATGGGTTATTCGGATCTCGTAGGGGTACAAAAAGGTTTATGGAAATCATGTTGATGGATGGATGATTTTCCCTAGGTGGTTTATGGTGTCTATTGGCATCAGGGTGTTGTAAGACTTATGGAGGTAGTTGAGGTGGAGTTGGAATGATCAGAGGTGATCGTGGTGGATTCTTCCTCGTCGCTCATAGCATCTGCTCGAACAACCTACACTATAATCCTTTGAAATACACTCTCTAACCGTTTGTTACACACAACTTCAACTGCAACTTGTTTAGAGAGTTTCTATTGTGACTTTGGTTCTCGGTATTGTCTCCCAAAATTGTATGATGCTGTTTTGAATGGGGGTCTCTTCATTCACAGATGAGAACTTGTATCTTTTAAACTTTTATGATTGCACTCCAAGGGTTCCCAAAACCACTTGGTCAATCCCCAAATGCTCCAAGGGTTCCCAAAACTACATGGTCAATCCCCTAAATGCTCCAAGGGTTTCCAAAACTGCTCGGTCAAATTAAAGGCTCTGAAATATATATATGTGTGTGTGTGTGTGTGTGTGTGTGTGTGTGTGTAATAATGTATTTTAATTTTATATAAATTTTGGATGTGATGTTTTGAAAAAAATAAATTTAAAAAAAATACAAGACCTTGCTATAGAGTTTGAAAAAATAAAGTTTACACATGCATTTAGGGAAGGGAACACATGTGCAGATAGGCTAGCCAAAAAGAGGTTTTAGTATAGGCTCATGAACTTAAATTATCTTTTCCATGGTTAGACATAGTAGTAAGTTTAGTTAAAACTAACAAGAAAATTTTGGAAGGAGAAAATTCAAAATAATGTTCTAGATGATTACAAAAATTTATAGGGGATAAATTTATAGATCAATGCATTAGAGGAAACTAATGGTCTAGATTTGGTAAAGCAGACTATGATTTCATGAAGTGAGTAGAAGTTTGTATGTTGAAGCAAAAAAAATGATATTATATGGGCATCATGGTTGAATATAGATTATTTGAGTTGTTGGTCATTGGTTGGATTGTGGAACAAAGTATGGATTTGAACACTATTAAACTATTTATTAAAATAATATCATTATTGTAGACACCAAAACAACACCAATCCGATTATGTGACTGCAAACACTGATCGCTTTGACACACACAACCCCAAGGGCAGCCCCAGAGGTCAAACAGTGGTCCTAACCACTCTCACAGTAGTTTTGGAAGGTCAGAGATCAATTTGGCACCTTCAAGCACTTTGCTCAATATCCGTTCCACCCTGGGACGAATTCAAACTAGGATTCGCCCCACCCGGGGACGAATTCTGGATTCGCTCTGGGGTGGGGCGAATTGCAGGTTTGACGGGCAAAAAGTCAAATCTTGACAAATGGCAGCTCAGGTCCACCACTCAACGCTTCCTTCATCGCATGGGAGTATGGGTGAGCATTTTCGAGCGTTAGAGGCATTTGCAAGGTCAGTCATGAAGTCCCTATTCAGGGAGGAATCTCCTTCCCCCTGGGAAGGCATGATTGCCAAGTGGCGCCTCTGCATGCCCATTTCAAGAGACCTCCAGGTCTATAAATTGGTGAGTTTCCTCACCCCAAAATATAGAGAGAAGGAGCATTTTAGAGCAACGAAGTGCTGTCATTTTATTTTCACACCTCACACCTTTTGGATTTGCGCCTTTCACATCCTTGATCTCCTTTAGAAGGGAGGTCATTGGGTGACTATTGGGAGGACAAATCTTGATCCCAAAACCTGACATTTGGCCACAATATCCCACCAAATTTTCTGACAATACCACACAAGAGGTTTTGGACCCATCCCAAGTGGATTGGTGCCGAAATCAAGCCTCAAACGGTGGGCGGCCTGCCCCATGGGCGCCCCCTCCCACACTGCCACAATCCTAATCGCCCCCTTTCGGAGCGATGGGAATTCCATGGTAGATTTGCTTTCTTTCATTTTTGCATTCAATTCTATGATGCTTAGAATGGTTGTCATTTGAATTTCGTCTCGTTTTGAACATTTTTGATCATATTTCTAGCTTTGCTCACTTCTACTAACCTACAGGTAGCATCATCAAATTCCCATTGATGGAGGCAAAATTGGGAAAATATGACCATCTGGGTCTTCCCAAAATGCCCCCAATTAGCTAACCCCAAGTTTGCAGGTCTTTTGGAGCTTCCTAGGTAGGACATTGGGATAGTACCTTTTCGGCATTTTGTTGTAGGTGAATTCGTCCCGCCCCGGAGCGAATTCAAATCGGTGAGGAATTTCCTGACTGTTATTTTTGCAGAGCCTTCCTGGTGGTGTCTTGATGCCCCTGTCAAATTTTCAGAGCATTTGGATTTATTTTAGTCATAGTTTAATTCATTTTTCTCATTCACTTATCGTAGGCTTGGGGATTGCATGCTTTGTTTCATCCGTAGGTGCTACTGACCATTTCTTGTTCCTTTGAACATAGGGTTTGGACATCGGAGGAGCAGCGAGGAGTCAAGACTCATCAATGCAAGTGGCGGTGATGTTTTGGTCCGCCCATTTTACATGTGGGCACGCGGAAGAAGGAAAGGCACCCATGGATGTAACAAGAACGCATGCTTAAACGCTCCTAGCCCTTGGAAGGGGAGGATGCGCATTGTAACCGAGTTGTGAAACATATCAATAAAAAGGGTTGTCTTCTTTATTCACATTTGTTTCATTTTGATTCGCTCATGCTTTTCCCTCTTTTCATGCACTTTCAAGTTCCTAGGATTTAGCGCTAAGTTCGGTTTCTTGTTTGCATTTCGCATATTCGCTTTCCTTTTTGCTTTCGTATCCTCATGCTTTTAGTGGCGATCATGGTGGGACCTTGTCCTCTATTTTTAAGATCAGAGATCTGATCCAAACTTGGTTGTTTTTGCTTGCAGGTACCACGTTTTCATACGTTGACTGTTGTTCGTTCCATCAAAGGGCGAATACAGAGCTGTAATTCGTCTCACCCAGGGACGAATGGGAATTCACCCCACCCTATGATGAATACAGTCCTGTAATTCATTCCACCCTAGGATGAATTCTAGTCTGTGAGGTTTTCGGGAAGAAACTCAGAACCGACAGATTCGGGCAGAGAAGAGGTAAGGATTCTGCACTTTTTCTATCATTTTTTGTCTTTAGTTTTTCTATTTTTTTTTCTTGGTTTCTTTTTGCGTGCTTAGGGAAAGTTTTCCTGCCATGTTTATTTTGTTTAATGCAAAATAAAAGGAACCCCACACACCACGTGGAAAATTAAACACCAAGGAGCTGGTCGTAAAACCCCAGCCCTTGATCAAGACCAACGGTGGATTTCATCACCACCTTGGCTTGAATTTTGCATTCATAAACCCCGATCGCTACTGTTGCTAGACGTAAATCCTGATGAAAGCTGATCGAGTGTAGCTGGGGTGATTCCCAGCACATGAGGATAAGTCTTCTATGGTAGGTGTCATAAACAGGGCGATTCCCCTTTCATACCGCCTATGTTCCACGTACCATCTGCTCTCACGTACCTATAGTTTCCCTCACGTAAGGGCGGGTATATAGAGAGGTTGGTATATCGGTCTGGCAATGGTATATCGAAGGGGCGACCAATTTTGGGAGTCATAAGAGCCCTCATTTTGCATTTAAACGTTCTTTACAAAAACCTTCAAAAACAAAAACAAAACACACTAAACCAGGTTTAGGACACACTCTCAATCTTTAAACGAGATAATCACTGTTTGTGTATGTGTGTGCTCTTTTCTATTTAGTGTAGCATAAAAAAATCATAAAAGAGATAAAAATCTACTTAGCTTGTAGAAGAGCAACACCATGGTGTACACCCGTAGCCAAGCCCAATCAAGGGCAGAAGCTACAGAAAGTGTACAAGGAGGGGGCACAAGTCACCTCCGCTATAGCCCTAAGGACTTGGTCATACCGCCTTGGTGGCCTGAACCACAAGAGAGTCCGCATCATTCCATGTCAAGGTGGAATTATAGGGACACCCCTTTGGGGGACACGCCCGTTCATCATAGCCCCTTTCAAGAAGAATCCTTACATGTGGCACTCAACATAGACAAGAAAGCTCCCTTAGAAGCTCGATATGAGTGGCCACCATGCGATGAAGCACTAGAGCAGCATAGTGTCCATGAGGAGAGGCCACATGATTATGGCATCCCTCCTTTGCCCCCCATCACTGTTAGAACCAATAGACAAACCCCAGAGCGCAGGGCTCTTCAAGCAGGGTGAGCTAACTCCGCCCACCCCTTTCACACATACGAAAGGGAGTACGAGGAAGACCATCACATTCCTCGAGAGCAATGTATAGCGTGGGAGCCATGCGCTTCCGCACCCGCTATGTACCATGGTCACCCACTGAGGCCAGAGCCTCGGGTAAATGCCGCCAACCTCGATAGAGGGAAGCGACCCATTGAGATCTCGGATCATCACGATCGAGGTAAATGCATAGGAGAGGCATCCAGGCCTCCAAGGCTCAAGATGGCAGAACAAATTGACCTGGAAGTCACCAGACATGCCGCCCGCCAAGCCCAGATCATGTGGCTTGAGCAAGATCAGCAATAGCTAGAGCGTCTATACCGCCTTAGCAAGGAGCGCATTCAATGCCAAACAGATGAGTTGCTTCATAACCTAGCTGAGAGGGTTCCAACCCCTCGCACCCAAAGAGTGGAACCATATGAGAGGCATAATCCCTTGGTGCGAGATAGGTCTCCGCGACCTTATCAAGTTTTGCCTCCGAGACCCCCTAGACCTAAGAGGGAGGCCACTCCCCGAAACAACGATGGGTACCCTCCGCGGGGACCCACCCAGGGTCATAGGTCTCACCCAGAGACTCCTCAAGAAGTTTACGAGGAGTATGAACAAGAAGTAGAGCGGGCCGAAATGCCCTACCAAGGCGGAGGGGTTGTTATCCGGCCACCCCCCCATAGGCCTCAAGTCTCCCACAACCCACAACGGGAGAAAACTAAAGAGGAAGAGATTAAATCTTTCGATGCATACAAAGCGCTGCTAGAGCATTTGGAGTCTATGGAAACCAAAGCTTTTGGGCCCCAAAAGCCCATGTTACGCCAACTCCATAGTCATCCTATGCATCCGTCAGTGCTTGCACCCCCTTACCCCGAACACTTCAAGCTGCCTCAGTTGGCAATCTTTAAGGGTGAAGAGGATGCCCAAGAGCATGTGACCAGATTCCTGAGCCAATGTTTTGGCATTCAAGACAATGATGCATTGTTGCTAAGGACATTTATAACCACATTCGCGGGCCCTACCTCGGATTGGTTCACTCAGTTGTTGAAGCACAGCATCAATAACTTGGATCAATTAGTGGATGCGTTCCTCGAACGCTTCACCTTCAACACCAAGAAGAAGGCATCACTAAGTGACCTGGCCAGCCTCAGGCAATATGAGGAAGAGACCATGGTGGCCTACGAGAATCGGTGGAGGACTCTGCTTTCCAAGCTACCCTACCTCCCTCCTATGTCCGACCTTACACAAATGTTCTCACGAAGTTGTTTGAGATCGATCTCTATGCTATTATAGCTGCAGCAATATGCCACCTTAGAGGAAGCTCTGGTGCAAGCCAGAATCATCGAAGAGATCAAGATACAGGATGGCGAGATTGCCAAACCTAAGAAGAAAGAATGGAACAAGAACACAAAAATAGGGACTACGCAACAAAAACCCGTTGCGGTCAATCAAGTTGCTATAAATGTCCCTAAGCCTACACAAGAAATACAACCTCAAAAGGCTAACTATCAAGCAAGTGCCTCCTAATAATTATGAAAGAGAAAACCAGAAGCAGGAGCAAAATCAGTAGCGTCACCCTAGGTGACAGTACACACCTTATACGGAGTCTAGGGACTCCCTATTTGATCGCTTGTCAATGACAAACTTGATCAACCTTCCAGAGATTCAAACCATAGATCCTAATGCTCCCAAGCCTAAGGGATACCGGGAGGACTTGTATTGTAGGTTCCACAGGCGGAGGGGACATGACCTAAATGCATGTTGGAAGTTCAAAGGATTGATACAAGACCTGATTGACAATAAGACATTGGTAGTGGACAACCCCGTAGCGCCAAACAACCAACAGATGGGAGTTTTCAAAGACCCCTTGCCTGCCCATGAGGCACAGGCAAAACCCCTTCAAGTCAATGAGGTGCAACAGAATTGCCCCATGCAAGGGTATGTAGGAATGATAAGCATAGTGACTAGGAACAAGAGATACCCAGGAGTTGCCCCCGAGGCAGCCACAAGAGAGGTTCCATCGACGTCACAACCTCAACAACACCCTATGCAGCTACCTCCGCCTAGACCCGTGGCCATGATTCGGACCAAACTCATGTAGAGTTTGAGGACCACATCGGCTAGGCTCTCCATATACGAGCTTATACAACAATCAACGCCCCATCGGGAGGCTCTCATGGAGATTTTGAAAGCCATCGAGTTGCAGCCCCATGAAGCGAATTCCTTCAACAACTTCGTGGGACATGTCAAACGATGCACGGAGCCAGTCATCACCTTTCGAGAGGATGAAGTTAAATTAGTGTCTGATGACATGGCAGATCCACCCCTGCACGTTATCGCGCGGGTCAATGGGATCCCGTATAAGAGGGTGTTGATAGACACTGGCTCATCCAATAACATCATTACCACAACAGCATTGAAACATCTGAAGTTGCCAGCCTCTCACATCATGGCTTCCACCTATACACTGCGAGCATTCAATGATGCGATATGCTCGATAGTTGGCACAATTGTCTCACCCATTCAAGTAGGACAAAAGACGATACCTACATTGTGCCATATTTTGGAAGGCGAGATGGCTTATAACATCTTGCTAGGGTGGCCATGGATCAGGGACATGAAGTGTGTCCCTTCGATAGCTCACCAGTGTTTGAAGTATACATTTGAAGGGGAAGTACATGTAGTCCCGGTGGACTTAGAACCCTTCAAATATTGCAATGCGGTGCAACTGATGCCGCAATCGACCCTCCCATCGATGCACTTGGATTTTTAGTTAAATCCATCTAGACAGGGTCCGATGCCGCAAGCACCACTGGTGATAAATCCATCAAAACCCCAGCCAGGTGCATCTTCATCGTCAGGTCCTTCACCACCAACGCCACCTATCATGGCTAAATAGAAGGACAAAGGGAAGCAAACCCTGGAAGAGGCTCAACCCCTAGAAGAGGCGCTGCCAACAGTATCAACCATCTCTATCGAAGAGATGCCTAGCAAAATGGAAGTTGAGGCTCCTAGTTCACCCAACATGGAGTGGACTCAGGAAGAGCTTCCGTTCCCTCCCTCTCAATCACCAACAATTACTATTGAAATGGCCAATACGGGCCTAGGGGAGTATCTAGTGCGGAATGTTGTAGCAACGACCATGCTAGAGTCCATGCAAGACATGGGGAGACCTCGCCTCCCCATCGGTACAATTGTTCCTTTAGGCTACCCGCCAAACCAGACAAATTTTGTGTATGGGGGCCTTGATCATGGTATTGAGCCATGCATCCAAGAGGATGAAGATGAAGAGCCCTTTGCAGAAGATGTCAACTATCTATCTAACTTGACACTAGGAATCCACATGATCCAGATTGAACCATCCTCGGATAAGTTCTCTCAAATCCATGATCGTCTAAAACATGCCAACTGGGGGTCCTTGTTCTCCCCTACTCCCATTAATAGCAACACAACGCTATTCTTACAAGTTCTCTCCCACTCAATGTTTTCTAGGGATGAACTTCAAGAGGGATTGGTTGTTCATACCATCGAGGCTTCCGATCAGCAGGATTGGTATTCACCCATAAGGGACTACCTCAAGTTAGGTAATCTCTCGCTTGGATTGACGCATGTCACAAAATGAGCATTCAAGTAGAAAGTGGCAAAGTATGTCTTGTTAGGAGACATTTTGTACCATCATAGCTATGAAGGGATCCTCCTTCGTTGCTTGGACCAGCAAGAGTCCACTTGGGCGATCGCCCAAGCGCACGATGGTACATGTGGTGGCCACTTCAGTGGTATGGCCATCGCAAAGCGCATTCTTCGCATGGGCTATTATTGGCCATATTTAGAGTGAGATTGTTGCACATATGTGAGGAAGTGCGTGAAGTGTCAACATCATGCTAATTTGACACACGTACCTTCCCAAGCCTTGTAGATGATCCAATCAGCTTGGCCATTTTTATAGTGGGGCTTAGATCTAATTGGAAAGATCTCCCCTACGTCATCAGGTCATCACACGTTTATCATAATGGCCATAGAGTATTTCACCAAGTGGGTGGAAGTAGTTCCACTTACCTCTACGATAGGACCCCGCATTGTGGAGTTCATTTTGCATAACATCATATGTCATTTTGGTATTCCATCCAAAATAATCTCGGATAATGGGACGTCATTCAAGAACAAAGACGTGCGTGCTTTGACCACAAAGTACAAAATTCAGCATAGTTTTTCGACACCCTATTATCCGTAGGCAAATGGGCAAGCAGAGGCGTCAAACAAAATGCTAGTTGCCATCCTCAAAAATACGATCGTAGACAGTCATAAGGATTGGCACATCCAAATCCCACTTGCCCTATGGGCTTATCGCACTAGCATTCGGACGCCCACTGGGGCAACTCCATTTTTGCTCGTGTATGGCTCCGAGGCAGTCATGCCTCTCGAGTTGGAAATTCCTTCCCTATGCATATCAATGCAAGAGTTCATCGATGATGACACTGCGCGACGAGCCCGGTTAGACCAGCTTACGTTGCTTGATGAACGACGCGTTAATGCTCTCGAGCATTTACGTATCTATCAAGAGCGACTTAAGAAAGCTTACAACATGAAAGTTCACCTGAGGGACTTTCAGGTTGGTGACTTGGTCTTAAAGGAGAACCAACAGAACTCTAGTTTGCCGTCCCATCTAAGGGACAAGTTCATGGCAAATTGGTTAGGTCCATATGTAATTGATAGCAAAATAGGACCCGAGACATACCGGCTAGCCTCTCTTGATGGAATCAAGGAACTAGAACCCTTGAACATCAGTCATTTGTGGCCATTCCATATCTAAGAGAGCCATATCCCAAACAAAATGCTCCAAGGATTCCTACAATCGCTTGGTCAATCCCAAAATGCTCCAAGGATTCCTACAATCGCTTGGTCAATCCCAAAATGCTCCAAGGATTCCTACAATCGCTTGGTCAATCCCAAAATGCTCCAAGGATTCCTACAATCGCTTGGTCAATCCCAAAATGCTCCAAGGATTCTTACAATCGCTTGGTCAATCCCAAAATGCTCCAAATTCCACTCAAGGATTCCTACAATCCTTGGTCAATCCCAAAATGCTCCAAGGATTCCTACAATCGCTTGGTCAATCCCAAAATGCTCCAAGGATTCCTACAATCGCTTGGTCAATCCCAAAAAGCTCCAAGGATTCCCACAATCGCTTGGTCAAAAATAAGAAAATTCAAAAATAGTAAAATCATCAAAAATAACAAAAATTTGCATCTCATTTCTAGGCATACTCAAACTCATCACAACAATAAAAAGCTATTCTCGCATCTCATCTTCATATTCACAAAAATCAATCCATAAAAAAAACAAAAATATGTAGCTGCATTAAGCATCACATCCATACATTGCATATTTGTGGTCATACAGGTCAAAGGCACCATAGACTGTAATTACTCCGCTAATCCATCTTGTTCCACATTTCTCCATTCTATAAGCAGTCCATCAAACATAAATGCCATTCACTTCCTTTTTACCATACCAGAGTCAGTGGTCTTCTAATGTATCAAGAGTTTTTCGTCCTTCAGTCGTCATTTTGCTTTCTAGCCACGTACTATACCAAGTCAGACAGATTTTACGAAGGTAGAGTTCTACTTGGATCACACCTTGTTACGTAGCATCCCAACACAAATTAAAACACATAAAAATTCCCAAGTTGTGTGAATGAAAGATGAAACCTACAAAGCAATCCAGGTCACCATAAGTGAAACGGTTATCTTGCTCATCCCCCTATGCGAATGACCCCAAGAATGCTGAGAGTTGGCAAAAGGACAAGCATCTTCCCTACCCAATTCCCCAAGAATCCCAAGTTCTCAAAAAGTTGCAAACATCAAAATTTTGCAAAAAGTCAAAACTCCAAAAATTTGACATCACCACCAGAGTGCATACATCAAAAGGCACATACAATAGTGATTCTCATCACTCGAAATTCAAATCCCTTGCTCAAAAGAAAAATATATAAAAATAAATAGTGATTTTTATCACTACAAAAGAGCAAGTATCCCAATACAATTGAAGAAAAGAAGGGAGTCGAACTTGAATCCCTGGAACTCTCAGCATTTCGACAGGTCATGAGGCAAACCTCAGTACCGGTTTGGTGGATAGCCTATCGGTCACTAGCGGTAAACCTCCCGCATGATGATATATCTATCACATTAACTCATGTACAGATCAATGTTTGCATGTGGATGAGCTAGCTTATGGTATCCTAGATAGCACCACAGATTAATCTGACTAAATACAACAAAGGAGTTAGTGGAGCTAATTAGGTGATCCTCAGTACAGGTTTGGTTGACAACCTATCTGGCACTGGCGGTATCCTGACAAATACCACATAAACGAACTCAATTGCACACACAAGGATGTGAAATAACTTGGTCAAAGACAAGTCCGATTCATACCTTGTCCAAAAGTCTTGTAAGATAAAGTACAGTCATGGCTAGTGAGTTAAAACCGTCTGAGTCTCAGAAAACCTTAGCTACATTTCTAAACCAACTGCGCTATCTTTCATCCTCGCATTGCCATCAACAATCGCCAAAAAAAACACAAAGGTCTAAATAGTCTATGGTGCTCTCACCAAACAACACAAATTCAATTCATCCATTCCATCTTGCATATCATATATAAATTAAAAACATTTGCATTTACCATAACATATGCATCCATCAAAATAAATTAACATGCATACATCCATACTCATCACTCATCATGCATAAAATCAAATCATCATTCACATAAACAAAATAAAGTCATAAAAAAAATGATTCCTCCCACCCGAATAATTCAGGAAAAATTTCAAAAACAACAAAAATTGAACAAAAATGCACCAAAACAGCTAATAAACTTGCCCAATGAGAGTGCTTTTGCACTTGACATTCTTGGCATCCAAAATAGATGTTGGGGTTACAAATTTTCACTATCCTACTCCCTAAGAAGGCTACCATAGCCGGACCGCTCCACGGGAGGATGGATTTCTGCCAATTTTAGCTCCAAAAAGCGTCACAAAAAGGGTTACCACCCACCAAAAATAGGTCTAAATGTCGGAAAACTGCACACACTTAACGCTAAAACATCTAAAGGCACCTTTGCACAAGTCATCTTGGGTCAAGCGACTCGTCGCTTTTCTCATGAAGGTCATTCCCTCATCGATTCGTCGCTTGAGGGGGTAGTCACACTTAGTCACCAATCAACAAATACACACCCAATTAAGGAAAACGACATGCATTCAAAGAATCATTGACAAAGACAATTACGCTCCTGCTTGGGGCAATAAACAAGCAATAATCACAACCTGATCAAATCACTTGGCATTTCATGAATCATGAACTCAAGGTTCTCACAGACAAAAGGTTGCGCCCTTTGCCTATTCATGACCGATCAATGTCCAAGATCAAGTAACACCTCACCGAAAAAGGTTAACACTTGAGTTAAGTTCCTTCGCTTGTCAGAAGCAAGGATTCAAGAATGCATGCCCTTTCCATACTTGGGGCATCAAAAGTTGGTTAGGTTACTGAGAAACCCTAATCATTAGTGCTTTGGTTATCTATTTTTGCTTGGCGTTGCGCCATGCACAGCGCATCCCAAAAAGGGGCATCTGTAGACACCAAAACAACACCAATCCGATTATGTGACTGCAAACACTGATCGCTTTGACACACACAGCCCCAAGGGCAGCCCCCAAAGGTTAAACAATGGTCCTAACCACTCTCACAATAGTTTTGGAAGGTCAGAGATCAATTTGGCACCTTCAAGAACTTTGCTCAATATCCGTTCCACCCTGGGACGAATTCAAACTAGGATTCGCCCCACCCAGGGACGAATTCTGAATTCGCTCCGGGGTGGGGCGAATTGCAGGTTTGATGGTCAAAAAGTCAAATCTTGACAAATGGCAGCTCAGATCCGCCACTCAACGCTTCCTTCATTGCATGGGAGTATGGGTGAGCATTTTCGAGCGTTAGAGGCATTTGCAAGGTCAGTCATGAAGTCCCTATTCAAGGAGGAATCTCCTTCCCCCTGGGAAGGCATGATTGCCAAGTGGCGCCTCTGCATGCCCATTTCAAGAGACCTCCAAGTCTATAAATTGGTGAGTTTCCTCACCCCAAAAGATAGAGAGAAGGAGCATTTTAGAGAAATGAAGTGTTGTCATTTTATTTACACACCTCACACCTTTTGGATTTGCGCCTTTCACATCCTTGATCTCCTTTAGAAGGGAGGTCATTGGGTGACTATTGGGAGGACAAATCTTGATCCCAAAACCCAAAATTTGGCCACAATACCCCACCAAATTTTTTGAAAATACCACACAAGAGGTTTTGGACCCATCCCAAGTGGATTGGTGCCGAAATCAAGCCTCAAACGACGGGCGGCCTGCCCCATGGGCGCCCCCTCCCACACTGCCACAATCCTAATCGCCCCCTTTCGGAGTGATGGGAATTCCATGGTAGATTTTCTTTCTTTCATTTTTGCATTCAATTCTATGATGCTTAGATAGGTTGTCATTTGAATTTCGTCTCGTTTTGAACAATTTTGATCATATTTCTAGCTTTGCTCGCTTCTACTAACCTACAGGTAGCATCATAAAATTCCCATTGATGGAGGCCAAATTGGGAAAATCTGACCATCTGGGTCTTCCCAAAATGCCCCCAATTAGCTAACCCCAAGTTTGTAGGTCTTTTGGAGCTTCCTAGGTAGGACATTTGGGACAGTACCTTTTCAGCATTTTGTTGTAGGTGAATTCGTCCCGCCCCAGAGCGAATTCAAATCGGTGAGGAATTTCTTGACTGTTATTTTTGCAGAGCCTTCATGGTGGTGTCTTGATGCCCCTATCAAATTTTTAGATCATTTGGACTTGTTTTAGTTATATTTTAATTCATTTTTCTCATTTACTTATCGTAGGCTTGGGGATTGCATGCTTTGTTTCATCCGCAGGTGCTACTGACCATTTCCTATTCCTTTGAACGTAGGGTTTGGACATCGAAGGAGAATATAGGAGTCAAGACTCATCAACGCAAGCGGTGGCGATGTTTGGTCCACCCATTTTACATGTGGGCACGCGGAAGAAGGAAAGGCACCCATGGATGTAACCAAGAACGCATGCTTAAACGCTCCTAGCCCTTGGAAGGGGAGGATGCGCATTGTAACCGAGTTGTGAAACATATCAATAAAAAGGGCTGTCTTATTTATTCACATTTGTTTCATTTTGATTCGCTCATGCTTTTCCCTCTTTTCATGCACTTTCAAGTTTCTAGGATTTAGCGCTAAGTCCGGTTCTGTTTGCATCGCATATTCGCTTTCCTTTTTGCTTTCGTATCCTCGTGCTTTCAATTATGATTTGTTAGCATATCATTATAAAATGAATGAGATTCATTTTATAACTCATTAGAATGATAAATTTTTTTTTTTTAAATTGGTTATTTGGGATTAAAATGAATTCCACTTGTATTATATAATGATCCATAGTTTAATTATGCATATCATTTGATAAGATTTAAACACAAATTTTTAACTTTTTAAGACTACTAACCTATTTATTATAGTTCTCATGGGTGCACTTATGCTTTAGGAAGGAAACTAAAGTCTAGAGTTGGTAAAGCATATTATGATAATGTAAAGTTATGGAAATATCACTCTACTAAGATGCATTGTGTAGACTGTAGAGGTGGAGTTTTGGTATTGTGAATGCTGCTACAAAAAAATATCAAAGATGCTGAATAAAGGTAGCGTGTTATCACTCTAGTAAGATGCAGTGTCTAGATTGTAGAATGTGCTTAGATCTATTCATATGAATAAAATAAAGGCAGGTCTAGTTCTTGATTGGTATTTAAAAAAATGATATGAGAAGCATCAACATTTCTTCAAAACCGAAGTGCAATCAGATATGTTCATGTGAAAAAAATGAAGGTTGGACAACTTTCATTCTAGAATTAGAGCATGCAAAATCTTAGGAAATTGATTTATTTTTTGATGGAGAATGAAGAGGAACACTTGGAATTCTCAGAGGACCCCTTTGAGAGGTAATACATTTTTTCAACTCCAACGGACAAGGGTCCAATTTTTGGACAAGACTTAGAAGTTGAGAACTGGGGGTCCTTAGGTTTTTTGAGTGGCTAGAATAATATTGCAAGTTATCAAAATTTAGTGGGTAAAGGGGAGTCTATGTTAATAGGTTCAAATTAGGTCAATTATCCTTTTGACTACTCACTCTCAGTTATATCAGAACACTCTACTCAAATAATGGGTCTAATGAATGAGAAAACATTTGATTGCAGGGAAGAAAAACTTGATCAGACTCCAAACAACACAGACTCGCTTTTTCTTATGGAGTTTCCTTTGTTTGGTTTTAGTTTTATTAGTAAAAGTCTTGATTCAAAAGCCCTAAGTGGAGTGGGTCTAAACTTTCAATCAGCATAAACTACAACTCTGGTTACTCAATTGCATAAGGTACACAAAGTGCTTAAAAATAAAATATCAAAGATTAGAATGGTTCTTGGGGAATACCTAAGGATGGAACAAGTTTCTGAGTTTTCAAGGAAGGGCCTTATTGGGATGTTTCATGGACATCAAATAGTTTATAATAAAAAAAATTGTAATTGTAGAAGGTATGGGTCCTAATTTTAGGAAATGGGTTGATTTTTCACTTAGTTTTCAGAGGATGGATAGGTTTATTTTGGGCTAATTTTTCACTTAGTTGCCAAAGGATGGATATGTTTACTTTTTTGATCTAAGGAAGACGCCAAAAAAATTTGGGAGGTCGTCGGTATTGGGGGTATTCTTTTTTTGGCTTTGAAGGCTTGGACGACTTGCTTTGATCCTAGAATTGAAGTTGCTAGGAGAATCCCAATCTAGGTGAAACTTCCAAGTTTTCCAATGGAGTTATGGTTTAAAAGAGATTTGAAATAGATTGTAGATTCATTAGGTAAAACCTTGGATATATATATCTTTCAAATATAGTATTTTTTGGTTTGTAGCTTAGGTTTTGGTTGAGATGGATATCATTGAAGGCTTACTAAACTTTATGGAGATAGTTATGGTGAATACAATTCATAATCAAATCCTAGACTATTTGAAGATTGCTTTTAGATGTGTTTTTTTTTATATTTATGAACATATTGTTAATAAATATTCTCAATATCTCACATAGAAAGTATGGAGGAGAAATTTCAAGTCAGCTAACAACAATCAAGAGATACCCATTTTTTAGTACTTAGTATTGCTCCTTGATTTGACATAAACAAGCAAAAAAAATGTTGTTGAACTTGGATCCATAACTCTGGAGGAGGAAGAAATTTAGGGCTTAGTTTTATCTCTATTTAACTGTTCATAGGTTGTTAAATAAGGAGATAGAGTCATAAAGAAAATTGTGAAAGGATTGGAACCTGATATTATTAAGCTTTTTGGTCAGTCATCTAAACCTTATGACAATTATTTTCCAATACATGTGGAGAATAATCGAGAATTAGGTAATAAATGAGTTTGTGCACTTATGGATTTTCGAAGAGAAGTCACAAGGACAACGACTTTTCTAGGGATTTGGACAATGGGTTTTCAACCTCAAATACATTGAATAGGGATTGTGATCCAATTATTTCTACTATTGGGGGAATTCTTTTTGACCTATTAGGTGAATCTTTTAGGGAGGTATCTATTTCAAGGGAGGGTTTGGAGATGAGTTCCTCTTACAGATATTTGTTATGGTCTAGGAAAAGGAAATACGAGCTGAGAACTTATGTAGTTACTGGAAGGTTAGGTTTATATTTAGACCTTATAAAGGACTCTTTTGCTTCTTCAATAGGTAGGAAATATTTTTTGTTTTATGCACAAGAGAAGGCTTTGAGAAAAATTCAATGGGGTAAACAAAAATCTATCAAAAGGGTCCTTAGAGTAGGATAAAACCCCTCTAATATGTTTAAATGATCTTGTTATCCCTTAATGTCCGAGGTCTTGGTAGAACATCTAAAAGACTTGCCTTAGCCAGGCTAGTGAAAATTCATAATCCAGATGTTTTCCTTCTACAATAAACCATGGGGGCAAATATAGAAGTCATTAAAGGGTTAAGTAAATTGCTTAGGGATTGGGAGTTCTTTGCGTGATGCTACCAAAAAATTATGGGGTGTTTTGACTAGCTAGAAGAACTCAATATCCTTAATTAATTATTCCTTTATGGTTTTAGGCTTATGGACATAATTATTTTTTAAAGACTTGGGTTTGAGGTTATTGATTACTAATTGTTATGGTCCTTATAAAGATAGGCATGTTTTTTGGTATGATGTTTTCTCCTAAAGGTGTGTTAGGTATGAAAGAGTTATCATTAGTGGGGAATTAAATTTTATTATGAATAGAAGTGAGGTATGGGGAGAATCTACAAGACTTGATAAACTTATAGATTATTTTAGACATAAGATTGAAGAAGTTGGTTTAATTGATTTGGAACCAATAAAGTTATTGTCTACATGGAGAAATAATAGAGTTGGGGAAGTTAGGATATCAAAGAGGTTAGAAATATTGTTTTTATCTGAGTCATTATACAATGAAATAGACAAAAAAGGGTCATGGGTTGAGTTTGGAGGTGGCTTGGATAATTTTCCCATACTTCTTCAATTAGAAAGTTAGGAGGTAAAACCTACTAGTCCTTTTAATCTCAATCTAATTTGGTTGGAGGAAGAATATTTTCAACAACTGATTGAGCATAGTTCAAGGTTATTGATACGTTTTTAATTTGTTGTTGCTTTGAAAAATTAGGAGTTGTGGCATCTTGGATTATAGTTAAAAAGGAGAGTATGGATAGAGATCTTAAGTTGGTGGAGAAGGAACTTTAGAAGTTCATAAAAATAATGAGGTTGGTTTATTTAAAGAGGAGGAGAAAACAAGACTGATTGAAGTAGAAATTAAGAAGAACAAATTCTTGGAGTGGAGGGAAGTTGAATGGAGAATGAAAAGTAAATTTGTATGGTTAAAAAAGGGGATAAACATACTAGATTTCTTCATAATTTTGCTAATCATAGGAAGAATGTTAACACTATCTGGGATGTGCATAATGAAGAAGGGGTCCTCGTTAACACTATCTGGGACATGCAGAATGAAGTATTGAAAGAAAAATAATTATGGAGATAAGGAATTCATGAAATTATTTACAGTTATTCAAAAGGTTAGAAAGGTTTGATAAAAATTTAAAAGGAAATTGGTGAACGAAAATATTATTGGTCCATAAGGAATATTAATGGAATTTTTTTAAATTAAAAGGAGAAGGTAAAATCAAAAAAGAAAACTTTCTTCCAAGCTTGCCAATGCCAAAGGAGAAGGTTGTAAAAGCTCAATGCTCAGTCAGGCAGCCAAAGCCACTCTGGTCCAGGCTTGCCTACAAAGTATTCCCATTTTTTTCTTATCTATCTTCAAAGCTCCAGCTTCCATCTACCAAAGAATTGAGCAAATTCAATGTAGATTCCTTTGGGCGGGAAACGAAAACAAGAATAAATTTTCACTTGTTTCCTGGGATAGGGTCTATTCCAAGAAAAAGGATGGAGGACTCGAATTCAGATACATCAAGCGGATGAACATGGCCCTCATTGCCAAGCAGTCTTGGAGACTTACCATCAATGAAAAAGTCACTTGGATTGACATCATCAAAGCTAAGTACCTCCATTAGGTTTCCTTTCTTGGAGAGCACAACCTTCCTAGCGGATCCCATTTCTGGAATGGCGTCACCAAAACAAGGAAGATCATCATGGAAGGCTTAAGGTGGTGTCTTGGAACTGGAACGACCATTCATTTCTAGGATGACCCGTGGATCCGTGATAAACCTCTCAACCAAGATCCGCATCTTGCAGTGCTCAAGATGGTTATCGAAGCCACCTTTGGAGATAAGGTGTGTCATTTCATTAACCTAGGTATCACAAGACCTGAATGGAAACACCTGGCTCTTAACGGGCCTAGGCATATCACCGAGGCGCTCAGGCGGTTACAAAACTTGCTGAGGACTTGCATCATCCCTAGCTCTCACAAAGATGATTCCATGGTTTGGAACCTTGAAGATTCAAGGAATTTCACTGTTAAATCAGCTTACTACAGTCAAGAAACTCCCAATGATGGTCGAGACTTATCTAATCAGGTTTGGGTTCCCAAGATCATTCCCAAGGTCAAATTCTTTTGCTGGTTGGCCATCCAAAACAGAATCCTCACCACTGACAACTTGATAATCAGAGGGTTACTCATTCCCAATTGGTGCATCCTATGCAAAAATGCCTGTGAGTCAACTTCGCATATTTTTTTGGAATGTCCCTTCTCTCTAGCAGTTCTCAACCAGGTTCTTAACACCTTCAACATCTTCACAGCCCTCCCTCATTCCATTCCCCTCCTTTTTCAGCAATGGCCCCGGCCTTTCAAGAGCAATCAACTTAAATTCATGTGGCAAGCTTGCCTCCACCTTTTCCTGTGGCAGATATGGCTCGAGAGAAATGCTAGAATTTTCAAAAACCAAGCCACTGATAAGAAGATTATTGTTGCCAAAATCTTGGCCCTTGCTGCGGAGAATGCCTCTCTTGTTTTGTCTTCCAAACCCCCCCTCCTGACCTTGAATCAGACCTAACCAAACTTTTCAATATTTCTAATTTCTCTTCCATGCCTCGTACTTCTGTTGACAGGTCTGTCATCAAGTGGGTCTTACCACCTACTGGGTGGCACAAGCTCAATTTTGATGGTGTGGCCAAAGGCAACCCAGGAGTGGCTGGCGGAGGAGGAATTCTCGAAATCACGAGAGGAGAAATAATTTTGGCCTTTGCCCAGAACCTGGGAATTCAATCTAACAATATGGCAGAGGCTCGAGCTCTGCTCCAAAGCTTGATCCTCTTGGAAGGTTTGACCATCAATAAAATTATCATAGAAGGAGACTCACTGCACTATATCAACTGGCTCAATGGGACTTCTGTGCCTCCCTGGGCCCTTGTTTTGATTTTCCAAGAATGCAAGGCACTAATTGGCATTTACCTAGAATTAGTCATTAAGCATTAGTACCGGGAAGGAAACAAAGTTGTAGACTGGCTTGCTAACAAGGGAGTAGACGAATCTAACATTCATGTTTGGAGAGACTCCTTCCCCATTGGCCTAAGGAACGATTCTATAAGTGTCAATGTCTGCACAATGTGAGTGGTTGGCAGGGGACCGGTTTGGTTTGCTCATGGAACTGGTCGAGTTTTCGTGTCATTTCTTCCTTCTTCTCCTCCTTCGGCCGTGTTTTGGCAACATGTCGTGATATCGCGACACCTTTCACCTTTGGCCACGAAATTACAGCATGTCACGATATCGCGACATCCCTTTCCCCTCTGGCCGTGAGGTTGCAACTTGTCGCGATATCGCGACACTTCTTTCTCCTTCGGACGCAGTCTTGCAACATGTCGCGATATCGCGACACTTTTTCTCTTCGACCGCATTTTTGCAACATGTCGCAATATCGTGACACTTTTTCTCTTCGATCGCGATTTTGCAACATGTCACGATATCGCGACACTTTTCCTCTTTGGCCGCATTTTTGCAACATGTCGCGATATCGTGACACTTTTTCTCTTCGGGCGCGTTCTTGCAACATGTCGCGATATCGCGACACTTTTCTTCTTCGACCGCGAATTTGCAACATGTCACGATTTCGCGACACTTTTTCTCTTCAGTCGCGATGATGCAGCCTATCTCGATTTTGCGAAACTTTTTCTCTTCGGCCGCGGTCTTGCAACATGTCGTGATATCGCGACACTTTTTCTCTTCGGATGTGGTCTTCCATCATGTCGCGATATCGCGACACTTTTTCTCTTCGACAGCGGTCTTCCATCATGTCGCGATATCGCGACACTTTTTCTCTTCGACTACGGTCTTCCATCATGTCGTGATATCGTGACACTTTTTCTCTTCAACAACGGTCTTCCATCATGTCACGATTTTGCGACACCTTTTCTCTTCGACCGCGATGTCTCTTCTTGTCGTGATTTCGTGACACCTTTTTTGTCTGGCCGCAGTTTTGCATCATGTCGCGATTTTGTGACACTTTTTCTCTTCGGCTACGATTTTGCAACATGTCGCGATATCGCGACACTTTTTCTCTTTGGCCTCGATGATGCAGCTTATCGCGATATCGTGACACTTTTTCTCTTCGGCTGCGATTTTGCATCATGTTGCGATATCGCGACACTTTTTCTCTTCAGCCGCCTTTTTGCAACATGTCGTGATTTCACGACATCCTTTCTCTTCGGCCATGATTTTGCAACATGTCACGATATCGCGACACTTCTTCTCTTCGGGCATGATTTTGCAACATGTCACGATATCACGACACTTCTTCTCTTCGGGCGTGAATTTGCAACATGTCGCGATATCGCGACACCTTTTCCCTTCGATCGCTTTTTTGCAACCTGTCACGATTTCGTGACACTTTTTCTTCTTTGGTCGCGATAACGCTGCTTGTCATGATTTCGCAACTCTTCTTCTCTTCTGGCACCAACCTTGCAACATGTCGTGATATCGTGACACTTCTTTTCTTCTGGCAGCAACCTTGCAACATGTCGCGATATTGTGACACTTTCTCTCCTTCGGCTCCGATGCCACTTCTTGTCACGATTTCATGACATCTCTTCCTCTCTTGGATGCAATGGTGCAACATGTCACGATTTCGCGACATCATTTCCAAACTGGTCCCGATTTCGTGACACTTTTCCTCGTGTGGCGTTTTGCTCGTTCTTTGATCTTTAGTTCTTGGACCACCTCGGTCGATTTAGAATTCATGTAAAACCTCTTGTACAAGGTTCAGGGACCTTTCAACACCCTTTCAACCAATCAAAAAAAAAAAACTTTGAATTTTTTTTTTTTAAGTTCAAAGAAGGAAAAAAGTTTAATGATGGAGTTGAAACTTTTCCTCGTCCTAGAAAATTGCAAAATATATATTTTTAAATAAATTCAAAAGGACATTTTTTGAAAAACACTTCTTAAAAGGCACCATAGAAAATACAAAAATATTTCTTTCAAAATCTAAGTTACTAAAGGGACCAAATTTCACTCCCTAGAAAAATATGATGAAGTCAATACTTATTGTGAAAAAACTTTGGGAAATAGTAACCAGAGATGAAACCATTCCAGAAGATATCATAGGTAGACAAAAATATAAAGAAGAAGATGCAAAATCCTAATATTAATAACATTTGGAATATAAGATGAAATACAAGCACACATAAGTGAGGTTAAGGAAACCCTAGGAGGTTTTGGCCATGGTGATAGTTGAAGATCTATCTATTATTTTTTTATACATGTGAACAACAGTTTGAATAATTTTATTTGGCTAGAATTTTGGAGTGCATGCAACAAAGCTAGGGTTTGCAAAGTGAAGAACAAAGAAAATTAAAAAAAAAACACAAGTGATAGTAATTTATTTTTTTGAAAAAATCTTTCATATGCCGGAAGAGGATCAAAATATGAGGGAAGAAAAAAAACCCTAGCATCAATCGATTTTTCCAAGAGAGATCATGAGTATCATTTCAGGTATGGTACTTCTTTGGCTTTTGCTTTAAAAATATTTCATTGATCAGGGCTTTAAAAATAGGGACCTCTTCTTTAGGAAGTGATTTATGGTAGTCTGTTGGTTGCAATGACAACAACAACCTCACTTTTAAAAATAGTAGGAAATGAGACCTTCTCTATGTTTTCACAATAGTTTCCCTTTGACAAGGAGAAGCTGGATCATATGTGTTAAGTGCTTAAAGTGAGGAAAACACCCCATCCAAAACCACCTACTCACTCTAACAATGGTACCTTTGTACCCAAGTTAGATGAGTCTCTTGTGATTGAGGTGCCCCCAACCTTTATCCAATAGCCTTTCCTCACACTTTATACCCAAGCCCTTGCATATAAATTTGTGGGAATATGGCCTAGTCCAATCACAATCCAAAAATGGATTAACATAAATTGGGAGAGCAAAGTCTCCTCTTATGAATTTATGATGATAGGTAGAGGATACTTTTTCATTAAATTAATCTCTATTGATGTCAAGAGCATTAATTTTCATGGAGTTCCTTGGTTTTTGGGATCCAACCCATTCTACATGACCTCATAGAGCATAATATTTGATCCTTAAGAGGAGGAGCCTAAAGAATTTTTTGTCTGGGTGAGATTGTCATTTCTGTCGTTGCACCTATGGAACAAAACTTTGATGGAATTAATAAGGAATGATATTAGAATGTTCATTTACTAGGCTTCCCCAAAGGCAAATAATGCTATATGCACACATATTTGTGTGTAAGTCAATTTGAAAAAGGGTTTGCTTAAGCATATTGAAATAAAGGTGTTTTATTGGATCCATAAACAAACCTTGGACTATAAGCATATACCATTCAAGTGTATAACCTACCATGAGCATGAGTATTTCTCCTAAAACTACCCAATTAAACAAGCATAGGAAACAAAAAAGGAAGAACTAGGATTCCTGGAAGTCGAAAGGAGACCGCATAGATAAAGAAGCAACAATCGACAATGACAACCACATGATCAAAAAATCTTAGAGCACAAAAATAAATTTGCAAGTCTTAATGAAGGAGAAAAGGAAATCACCTCTTTAGATGTGATGGTTCCTAAAGATAAAGAGAAGATACCTACAACTTAAGCTGACAACTCACTAGATATCTTAGGAGATACACCAAAGAACACAACAAATAGAGAAGAAACTGATGGAAACTCAGAGGAAGAGGTAGAAGAAACACAAGTGGGAAAATTAGTGATTTTTGGGGCTTTCCGACCACACGATCTGCAACGAAGGAAAGAAAATCGAACCAACAACTCAGAAATGAGCAAGCACAGAAAAACTTGTAATCCAAAACGCAGGTTAGAATCGAGGAGAGCTTCATAAAAAATAAGAAGTAATCCAAAAAATAAATATTATGTCATAGAAATGTAGGGGATTGGGCAATACTCTAAAAAAACTATCTCAAAGTTCTAATACAAGAGCTAAAGCCAACAATAGTTTATATTTAGGAAACAAAAATAGTAGAGGTAACACTAACCACAAAATGGAAGAAGATATGGGCACAATAAAAATTGATAATTGTTTATTCTATGGGAGCTTCAAGGGGACTAGCTTTGGCTTGGGATCCACAATAATTATTTTATAGCTTACAATATAAGCATAATAACTAGATAGATATAAAATTCATCCTACCAGATGAAACTAGTGTAGAAATAATAAATTTTTATGGTCCAAATTATCATATCCAAAAAATATAAGCATGGTAAAACTTAGCATAATGGTTAGACAATGAGAAGTTTGACAACATAATACTGGGAGGAGATCTCAACATGATTCTATACCACTGGGAGAAATTTGGAGGAAGTTTAGCAATGGATCCAAATAGATATCCGCTCAATAAAATTTTGGCAGATGAAATCTTATAAGACATTTGACCGACCAAAGGAATGTACACTTGGAGCAATAAAAAAGAAAGGGTAAACTTTATTGCAGAAGTATTGGATAAATTATTGATCATTGAAAATATCCTAACACACTTTTCCCTCACTTCCAGTTACATCATTCAGAACTTTATCTTAGATCATAATCCAATTCTCTTGGATAACGGTCAAATCCTACAACCTCAAAAAATTCCTTTTAAGTACAACTTTGTATGAGTGGAAGAAGAAGATTTCAATGAACTTGTGGAAAGCACTTGGAACCAACATGTCCAATCCACCAACCCCCAAGAAAAGTGGAAAAGCAAAATTTAAAAATTAAAGCATGTGCTACAAGTGGTTGGAAAAAAATCAAGAATCAAACTAGACAAGGAGCAGTTGATGCAACAACTAGAAACAAAAATTGGGGATCATTCTCCTAAACCATGGTAAGAATATGCAAGAAATGACCTGATTCAAAAGCTCAATAAAATAAGCACTGAAGAAGAAACACATTGGAGGCTTAGATCTCGAATAGTTTGGCTAAGGAAGGGGGATAGAAACACCAAATATTTTATTTGAAAACCATGCAATGTTATCAAAGGAACACAATCAAGAATATAGAGAACATGAAGGAACCACTTATATAGATAGGGAGAAAATTAAGGAACTTACCAATCAACATTACTCAGCTCTCCTCTCTAGAGAAATGGTAACCCACATTCCCAAGGAATACTACTGTAGCATATACTGATAGTATTAAATTTGGAAGATAAACATCATCTCAATAAACCAATCATTATGGAGGAACTTAAGGAGATTATAACAACTCTACCAAAGGACAAAGCTCCCGGACCTGATGGATTCACAAACAAATTTTACTAGCAATACTTACACATCATCGAAGAAGATTTGCTATGCATGATTGAGGATGTTAGGGTGAAAGGTAAGCTTCTTAGAACCATCAAATCCACCTTTCTAGAATTTATTTCTTAAGAAAAAATACCACTACTTTCTCTAGATTCAGACCAATTTCTCTATGTAACTCTTCCTATAAAATTATTACCAAACTATTGGCCAATAGAATAAAGAAGAAACTTGAAAAATTAATACCAGAAGAGCAAGGAGGGTTCATGCCTGGAAAAAATATATATGATAATATCATAATAGTGCATGAAGACCTCCACAGTAGTAGAAAATAAAAAAAGATACAAATTATTATAAAACTTGATATGACAAATGCCTTTGAGCGAGTTAATATACAATTTTTAGAACAAGTCCTGTAAAAGTTTGGATTCCCATATCAGGTCATCAAGTGGATCAGAGCATGCATAAAAAACCTATGGAAATCCCCCCTAATAAATGGTGAACCAAAAATTTTCTTTCGGCTTACAAGAGGAATTAGACAAGGGTGTCCACTATCACCATACCTTTACATCATTTTAGCTGAGACTCTTGGAAGATTAATTAACTATATTTGAAGAGAAAGAAAAATAGTGGGGGTAGAAAATATAGTAGGATGTAAAGCTGTAACACATGCCCAATTTACTAATAATCTCATTCTTCTAGGCAAAGCCACCAAGCAAAATTTTAGATAATTCAAGAAATACCTAGATTGGTTCATACAAACTATCGGGGTTCATATAAACACTAAAAAGAGTAATTCTATAAACAAAATATTGCAACAATAAGAGTCAAACTCTTTTTTATTATCCTAGGATTTTGGTATGGCATAAAAAAATATTTCAGATATCTAGGAGTGCCCATGAGCTTGCACCTCAAAGCCTTAGACTATTGGACCTCAACAAGGGACAAGATGGTTAGGAGGATACATAGTTACAGTAATAGTTGGCTCAGTATTGCAGGAAGGGCAATATTGATCAAATTAGTGTTAGCTTCTCTTCCAGTCTACCAACTATTAGTATATCATGCTCCCAAGTTTATTTTGCAAAAGGTATATGGTATCATGCGTAACTTCCTATGGCAAGGAGGTAGTCAATTAGAAAGAAAAAAGTTCTACTTGATCAATTGGAAGATGGTCACCAAAAGTAAAATTAAAGAAATACTGGAAATTAAAAAAATGGAGATAGTTTCAAAAGCATTGGGAGAAAAATTTTCTAGAACATGCTTAAATACAATCGAGCATGGCAGTGCATACTAGTCAACAAGTACGTAAATAATCAAATAGGTATTCAAATTCTCAAAACAGAAAAGCTTCCCAGAGCCTCATTGGTTTGAAAACATATAGTGGCTGCAAAAAGCATAACAGAGTATAGAATTTCTTGTGTATCGAGATATGGTAAGTCAATTAATTTATGGGAGGATCTGATCCTAGAAAATCCACCACTAAGAGAGAGAACTCCAATCTAATTACATAATCACTTAGAAAGTCAAAGAATACTCAAATTAGATGACTTGTTTCATTGGACATCAGAAAATTTGAACTAGATCTCCCATCCCATTCCATCTCAGCTTCAAGGATATTGGGATTACTTTAAGTCCCACGTGAAGAGCATTAGACCTCTTCATTGTATGATTCTTGATAAACTTATTTGGGGTAGCATCAATAGTAATTGGGAATACTAAGTGCATCTAGGAGTTCAAAATCTATAGATTGGTCCTGCCAATAAAAACTATTGCTAGTGTGGAAAAATAGAGCACCACCTAAACTACAAGTATTTATTTGGCTAGTCTCTCAAAATAAAATATTAACAGGTGATAATCTGCAAAAGAGGAGAATAGTGGGGCCTTATGTTTGTTATAGGTGCATGCAAAACAGTGAAAAAAATTTCCATCTTTTGTTTGAATACCCAAAGGTAATTTTAATTTGGTTAGGAATAAATAAAATTCTTGGTACTTCCTACTCTGTAAGGTTAAACATAGATACATGTTTTACCAAGCGGAACAAAGAATATAAACATAAACTAGCAGGTAAGCCCCTCTTGAAATATTTGTGGAGCTCTATACCATATTTTGTCATTTGAAATATTTGGTTGGACAAAAACCAGAGGATTTTTTAGGGGAAAGGTGAGGGCAACAAAACTTTACTACGAAGGATAAAAGAAGAACTAGTCCTAAATTTCAAATCTAGTTTTTTTCAACAACATTATGAATAATCTATCACCCATAGAAAGAAGAATGATCTACCAACTTAATATCCAAGCTTTCTTGACATAGGGAGGATACAGAGCAAACAATTCTTTGCCTAACATATGTTTTCTAATGCTCTTCTTTGATGGTACCTCCAAGTCCAATATTGGGCAAACAATGGTAGGGGGATTGATTCTTATAGGATCCCGTGAGATCCTGCTCAAATACATGATCAATGTGGGAACAACATCTAACAATGTGGTAGAGGCTATTGGATGTGAAATCGACTTAAAATTGGTGGCAAAGTAAGGAATCACTCAGGTCATAGTTTACAAGGATTCTAAACTGATAATAAAAGCTCTTGCAAAAAATAAAGATTTTAGATCTTTAAAATTGAATATTATTCAAGATAGGACTAGACAACTAGGTAGGATAATTCATAAAATATTCTATAAACACATAAGGCAAGAATTCAACAAAGAGGTCGACACACTAGCAAATTAGGCAATAAATATAGCCTATGGTAATTACCACCAAATCATCAAGAAGCAGAAGGGTAGGGATGGTATATGAGGATTATGAGGACTCTAATAATGTGGTGCAGTTAAGCGATGAAATAAAGTAATAATTCTAGTTAAACTCTTCGTAAAAGACATGCAAAACTTAGGTGTAGTCAAGCATTGAAGGAAGAGGGTTGTTCGTAGACCATTTCTTTAGTTTATGAGAAAGCTTCTTTGGTTTGAAGAAATATCTCTCCAAGATCTTTGGATTCACAGGTGGATGAACCTTTGTTCTTTATCAGTATTTTAGAGGATGAATTTGGGTTAGATTTTATTGATCATGAAGCCCAAACAATTATCTACAAACTCAAGGGCAAAAGACTAGGTCTGGAGGGGTTCAAATGATACATTAAATAGTGGTGGACCAGTTCAAAATTCTAATACTTTACAAATACAATTGAATGAGGGACAAAATGGATATTTAACAAATTGAAAGGCAAAATGCAAAAACCATTGATTGAGTTGCTACAATATTATGATCTTCCTCCAAGAATATTCCTTAAAAATGCTACCAATTATAATTTTGATGAAGTGAGGACCAAATTCACTGTCTATATACCTTTTTTATGTGAGGTGGGATTCAAATATTCATCAATTGTAAGATATGCCACACGAGTGACAGGCTTTCTACTGAGGGGAAAGCTAATAGGAATCTAATGAATAAAAACTAATGTTGTCATATGGACCAAAGTTACCACAATCTCGATAGATGGTCCTCGATCAAGTAAAGTGCATTTCACTACAGGTGTGAAAAATTCAAGGCCAAAAGATGCATATGAGGTGCTTCAAGATGGGGTGACGGGTGATGAGTTTTAAGCTAGACAACTTTTCCTTGGGAAATATACCTAGTTGATTTATCTTATCTATATTTGAAGAATCTATACTTAGCACATTATAATCAAGGAAAATAATGGAATGAAATGTAATAACTACTCTTGTTCATGAATATTCTATTGTAGAAAATAATCTAAATATTATATCCTTCTATCTTAAAAAAAAAGTGAGGTCAAGACTTCACAAGAGACTTGGGATAAACTATGTACCATATTGAGGGAAATACTCAAGCCACTATTCCACACTCACAATCATAATTGTATTCACTGAAAGTTCAAGATAGTGAAAACATAGAACACATTCTTAGAAGGATAACAAATTTAAAATTGAAGCTACAAACTATGAGAGAGAAAGTAGAAGAAAAGTTTCTTGCCTAAGTTACACTTAAAGCACTTTCAAAATCATTTAAACCATTGGTCACATAGCTCCAAGTATCAAATAGAAAAGTGTCATTTAAAGAGTTAGTTAATATTCTTAAGGAATATGAAATAGAAAATCAAGTCAAAGATGAAATGTCAAACAATGCTTTCATTTCAACAAAAAGATCATCAAATAAGAGAAGAAATTCTTCTATATCGTTACAAAATAAACTAAAATAGAAAAGAAGATAGTCATATATGTAACAAAGGACATGTCAACAAATTTTAGAGATATAATTCACTAAATCAATTGAATTAAATGCATAGACTTTTTCAAATATATCTATAGAGACAATATTAATCAAATTAACAATGATATACACAAACTCAACAATATTATCTAAAATGGGATAATAAAAAAGGGCACATGACTCAAGAGGTACAATAATATAATGACTAGGAAGAACATGAATCAATTCATAAGATACTTATGGAAAAAATAACTACAGATCTATCCACCTTTGATGAAATATTGAATAGTACATCCAAAAATACAAATGCATATCAACAAATAGATGAAAATTGTAATATGAGTGCTATATGAGCAAATGCACGATATGAAACTAAGGATCTTGTATAGAGGATAGTATGTGACATTCAGAATTTAAGCAATAAAGATAAGGTTGTGCAAAGAATGCTTGTGATTATATTTACCATAATGAAAAATATTTTTAAAATTAAATCATTAAATAGGGTAAAAAATAACTCTAGTATTGATAAGCGTTGTGTTGACAAAGATAGATAGTATTGACAGTTCATTTTTTGGTATTTTGCATTCAAATATAGTCAATGGTTCCAAGGATAGCACTAAACGGGTTTAGAAAAAGTATTATGATTTGAGGGTTTTTGAATTTGATAGTGATAATTTCAAATATGTTCATGAAAGTGCTTGTATAGAAAATATTTGCCTTAATTGTGTAGAGTATGTTGGTCAAAATGTAGGCCAAACTGCTAGCATTGATGGACATTATATTGATAATGGTTTAAAGTATTTAATTAAGGTAAGTATGATGATGGCATACGTAATTCAAAATTTGTTAATAATGATCTAAGTTGTGGTAAATATTCGTGTAATGACTTATTGCATTAAACCAAGACAACGATGAAATTAAAAAGTATACAAAAGTAGTTGGTACTAAATAGGGATGTAATAAAATAGGAAAAGGAATGAAAGAATATAACTCAAAATGCAAAGACTTGAGATTTATAAGACAAGCTTATGAGAGTGATTTTGTGACAAAGAATGCTAATACTAGTTTTGTAACAGGGAATGTTGGCACAAGTGACATTGAATATGTAATTGATAATAGCAAGAAAAAAGTCATTAAAAAAGAATCAAGAAAAATAATTAGTCATAATAGATATGGGCATAAAGCATAGACTTGTTGGATCCTCTAGTATTGTAAAATTATGGAGAAACTAATTGATATCAAAAGTTTTTTCAAAAAAGAAAAACAAAACATATGTGCGTTATGGATGAATAAAGATAACATAATGGAATAGAATTATAGAAATGTTAAAGTTTTAAAAGAGCTTGATAAGCATAGGTTCATCCATAAATGATCCTACAATGATTTTTCTCACAAATAAATTAATATTCAAACATGCAAGAAAGAAATAATATGATAATTCATCAATTGATCTAGGAATAAAGTTCAAGTTAAAGTTAGGAAGACAAAATAAAAAGGACAAGAGCCAGAGTTAGTATCAGAATTAGTGCTAGAACCAAATATGGAAAGTCAAAACCAAAAAAAAATATCTATAGCATACCAAATAATGTAATACAGGGGGGTGTTGGAGTTTATTACATTATTTCATACCTTGTAAGTACATTGTAAGTAACTTGAAAATATTTTGTAAATAGTTTGTGTCTAGGAGTCTTGTAAATATGCCATTTAGTAGTCATTAGATGTGTCATTATTATGGAGTCATTATTATGAAGAAATATGAAGCTATATATCTCATTATTTTGAGGAGATGAAGAGTTAGTTGAAGTTGATATGTCAAGAGCCTTTTTGTAAAGGCTATTTGTAAGAGTAGCATATAAGGGATATTGTAATGTGAAATTGCAGTACAATATTTTGTATTGTAAAGCATTGTAATCTTGTCATCTACATGAATATAGTGTGTGTGTGTTTATTTTAGCATTCATGAGTTGAATATATGTGTGATGTATCCTAGTATATTGTGAAGTTTTTTATACTTTGTATTCGTTATTGAGTATTAAATTAAGCACAATTTCTAACAAAAGCAAGAAAATTCTAATGTAGTAGAAATTGGATTAGATCAAGGATTTTCCACTCCTAAAACTGTAGTAAATAAATCACATCTCTATCATGATATGGTGAAAGCGATTAAGGTTCACTCAGATTAATTTTTAAAAGAAATAAATAAGGATACAAGCCATGAGAAAGTGCACTCTACAAATTCAAATCAACATGAATGAAGATGTGAAGACAATATTTGTAATAAAGAAGGTAGAAGAGATCAAATGCAATCCAATCAAATTGTGTTTATTTTACTTAAGTAGTATAAAGTCCTCTCCTTGGAAAGTATACCTCTTACACTATAGAGTTTTAAGAATAATGTAATAAAAAATACCATGGAGGATATTCATGAAATTTTATTTTTCATTTAAGCATAATAAAGTAAATATGAGGGAGGATAGTCCTTAAATTTTAAGGTTTCCAAGGCAACATAAATAAGAAATTCATGAGGCTATTTATTGCACTTAAATTCTCATGGACAGAATAAACCTATAGATGATAATTCTCATTATGAACAATTTGTAAAATTTGAAGACATTGATGAAGATAAAAGTGTAAATAGGATAAAAAATGGAGAGGAAAACAATTAAAACAAAGATAAAAGAGAAATCAAAGGGATATCAATATAGGAAAACTAATAAAAAAATTTAACTAGATATGGAGCTAAGACAACATATACAAATAAAATTAATGATAAGAACAATATCTTAGAGTATTCGGGGTGAATAAGACCCATAAAAAAATTGCAAGTGGTTGTTATAGTCCTGTTGGTAGTAATTTTTGCTATTATTTAAAAAAATATTTGTGCAAATTTTGGTGCCATAACTCATAGTGGCTTCTAGAAATAGGTTGTTAGTACATAGTTTTATACTGTGTTTTTTGCATTGTAGTTTTAGTACACAAGATTAGAACATAGTTTGTAAAATAACAGCTTATCTTATGGTATGCCTTTTATACCTAGATCTATGAAAAAACAAAGGGAAACTTTTTTCAAATATATCAGAGCAGTCAAGTTGTTTTCATCAATTGAAGTGACTTAACTTAGAAATCTATGATTCTTAGTTAAATTTTCTTTCATGATCTGTGTTATTTGCAAGTGTATGTAAGGTCCTCATTTTTGCTGATTTAAATATATTTTATGATGGTTTTTTAAGCCTTAATACTACCACAAATATCATAGTATCGAATATAATATAGCCACAATTTAATCAAATGAAAATAATGATATGAATTAACAATATAGAAGTAAACTTATAGTAATAATAAAAAAGAATACAATCCAAAGTTTTTTATTAAATGAACTTGTACATCAATTGAGGGAGATTTTTCTCCATAATATAGTTTTACAAAATGACCTTTGATTTCTTATCTTGCCACTTGTCTAAGAGACTCTTGATCTTCACTTAGGACATATATAATGTAATATACTCTAATACCAACTATATTACATTTTTTGATGTGTATTTTTAAATATTTAAGGATATATATGATGTACTTACTCCCACCCCCACCCTTATTATATATATATATATATATATATATATATATATATATATATAATGTAATATACTCTAATACCTAATACCCCCTATATTACATTTTTTTATGTGCATTTCTCTTGATTCTACATAGATGATCCTTAAATATTTGAAACATGTTTCGACTAAGTGCCTTTGAAAAATATTTGCAGTATGATCTTCGGTAGAAATGTGTTTGAGTTGAATATGATGACTTTGAAAATGATCCCTAATAAAATGATATTGAGCTTCAATATGTTTTGTTCTTTCATGAATGATTGGATTTTTTATCAAATTTAATACTCCTTGATTATCACAATTTATTATTGTTGGAGTTCTTTTGATTCCCATATCTAATAGTATGTATTGTAACCATAATGCTTCATATATTGTATTCTTAGTTGCATAATACTCTGCTTCTATAGATGAATGTTGTAGACAAAATTTCTTATCATCCTTTTTGTATGTAAGTCCATACTTTGTAGTCTTATTGATATATTGTAATATTATTTTTGTGGATTTATAGTGAAGTAATTTGAGTTCTTGCATAAATATTAAAAGATAATTTACAACAAAAACTATATCTAGTCAAATATTTATTAAATATAAGAGACTTCTAGTTAATTTATGATAGATTGTAGCTAAAACTAAAAAGGTCTCACCATACCTTGATAACTGCAATCTTTCCTCTATAGGAGTATCCCTGGATTTGTAATTATTCATCTTGTATTTCTCAAGTAGATATTTTGCATACTTTGTTTGTGGTATTGTATGTCTTCATTATGATTAATTTCTAAACCAATATAATAATGAAAAAATCCTAAATCTGTCATCTCAAAATATTTTCTAGGTCATTTTTGACTTTATTTATCAAACCTTTTGAGCTTCCTGTAATTACTAGATCATCAACATACACAAGTATTATATCATTCCCAATATTTTTTGTATATTGATTTGGATCTGACATACTTCTTTTAAAGTTGTGTTATAATAGATGATTGTTAATTTTTATATACCATGCTCTTGGTGCTTGCTTTAGACTATACAAATATTTATTTAACTTACAAACTCTGTGTTCTTGTCCCTTAATCACAAATCCTTCTCGTTGTGATATATAAATTTCTTCTTCAAGATCACTATTAAGAAATTCACTTTTTACATCCATCTGATGAAGTTTCTATCCATGATGTGCTACCAAAGCACAAATTATTCTAATAGTAGTCATTCTTGTTGTTGGTGCAAAATTTTCTTCATAATCAATTCCTTTTATTTGAGTGTATCCTTTTACAACTAGTCAAGCCTTGTACTTGTCAAGTGAACCATTTTCTCTATAATTGATCTTGTAGATCCATTTACAATCAACTATTTTCTTTCCTAGAGGTAAATAAAGTAGATTCCATTTTTTATTTTTCATCAATGTATCATATTTTGATTCTATAGTTGCCTTCCATTTTGGATGATTTAAAGCGTAAAGTGTCATTGTATGTTCTACTATAGAACTTATCACTCCTTATTTACTTTGGTTAGGCTATGATTTTGAGGTCTTGTAGTAGTAAGATCTGGTATTTGCTCGAGATTTGAATCTTTAAGTGTATTTCTAAGCAAAATTAATTATTTTCTCTGTAATTTTGTGGCAGTTTATGTATTTCCAATTTTTTTCATCTTGTAACTCTGATTTTGTGTCTTCACTCGATGAGTCTTCTTATAAAAAATAGATAATAGCTTATGAATTAGCTTTTTTTTCTTTAATAACATTTTTTATTCCCTCATCAAATACTACATCTCTAGTTATGTACATTTTCTTTATTATT
This sequence comes from Wollemia nobilis, assembly GCA_028583015.1. Classification (NCBI taxonomy): domain Eukaryota; kingdom Viridiplantae; phylum Streptophyta; class Pinopsida; order Araucariales; family Araucariaceae; genus Wollemia; species Wollemia nobilis. The sequence goes on from JAQPPZ010001731.1 coordinate 325,702, forward strand.
GGATCAATTATTCTATAACCTATAGACTTATTATCATAACCATAGTCTTCTCATATAATTTTACTCTTTTTTCTTTGGAATATGCATATAACCCTTACATCCACAAATCCTTAGTCACTCTACAGTTGGTTTTTATCCTCACCATACTTCTACATAATATTTTTAGTATTCTTACAGGTAATCTATTTTGCAAATATACAACTATTTTAACTACCTCTACCCAATTCTAATGATCAAGATAAGTTTATTTTAGCATACACCTAACCATTTTTGTGATAGATCTATTTCTTTTTTCTGCATTACCATTTTGTTGTGGTGAGTTATCTTTTTATTCTATTCTCTTTTTAAATAAATTGAATTCCTTTGACAAAAATTTACCTCCTCTATCTAAATGAATATTCTTGATGGTTTTTTAGGATTCTTTTTTAACTAAAAGTTTGAACTATTTGAAAAAACTAAACACTTCATATTTGTATTTCATAAATTATACCCACATTTTTTTGGAATAATCATCAACAAATAGTTGAAAATATTTGTGTCCTCCAATACTAGTAACATTCATTGGTCCACATAAATATTTATATATTAATTCCAATGGTTTTTGAGCTCTATGTTGATGAATTTCAAAAGGTATCCTATGTTGTTTTCCTACTAGATATTCTAGACAAATTGTAGCTTCTCAAGAAAGCTTAGGTAAATCTTTAACCATTTGATATATAGTCATATTTTTCAATCACGACACACTTATATGTCCTAGTATTTTATTCCAAAGCTCTTTTATTTATGAGATTCCCACTGATAGAGCTATTTTTTTTATTGTATCTAGAGTGAAAAACTATCTCTATAGGATTCTGAGGCTATCACTTTTCCTTGCTTGATAATAAGACATTAACTTTTTGTTTGACAACTTTAAATTCAACTGCTAAATTTTGATCCATAAGTTGAGATATTGAAAGGAGTTTAGTAGTTAATCTGGGGATATATAACACATTAATTATATTTGTTAGATCATCTAGAACATTTCCTACTCCTTTGACTTCAAAATTCATACTATATGTTATGACAACTAGTTTCTCGTATCTTTAATGAAAGGTATTAAACCATTGTTTGTTTCCTATCATATGCCTACTTGCTCTAGAATCAATGTACCAATAATCCATTATCACCTCTAGATTTAAATAATTCAATGTTTCTAATGTAATTTCTATGGAGTAGTAAATCTTATGTCTCCATGGTTTTAGAAAGTTATAATGAAATTTTCAAATTTATGATTTTCTTAATCCTTTAAAGTTGAAAACCTTTTATCTCCCAAATATCTAAATTTACAAAAACTCAAAGATTTTCAATTTTCATTTTTTTTCTTTTGATTTTTCAAAAATAGAACCCAATAAAAACTTCAAACTTATATAACTCACAAAAAATATTTTTAAAAAATAAATAGACTGGTTAAAAACATTATCACTCCAAACTTATAACAAAAACTATTGAAAACTTTCAAATTTAATTGTAGTCCTTATTATTCCAACTTATAAAAACTTTTTAAAAGTCAAAATAAACTTTAATAAAATTTTCACTCCAAAATTAACCTTATTCCTCCTAGCATAAACTTTAGGTAAGCTCCAAATATTAAAAATAAACTTAAAAATCTAATTTCACCAACCTTTTGAAATTGAACTCTACATGTGCACATTCTTGCTCGCTGTTTTCTTTGCTGCTCGTGCATGCTCTTTCAATGCTTCTTTAACCTGAAGGATCTAGAATTGATTCCCTAGGTGTAAGCTTGCATGGAGATGTTTCACTCTTTTAGATGTTTCAACCTACTTATTAAGATAGCTTAATGCCTTAATCATTATGACGTATCAAGTTGGTGATAATAGGTAGCCTTGTCTTATGCCTCTAGAAGAGTTGAAAAAACATATGATCCTCCATTGACTAAAATTGAGAATGTGTTACAATCGATGCAACATTCCACCCATTTTACCCATTGCTCACAAAACCCCATTTTATGGAGGACCATTAAGAGAAATATCTTGTTGATTTTGTCATAGGTTGTAGCAAATTCAAGTTTGATCATCATTGTCCTTCTCCTTGATTTAATTGTAGAGTGAATTGCTTCTTGTGCCATGATCACTTCATCTAAAATTTGTCTTCATTTGACCGTTCCCCTTGCTCTTTTGATATGATCATATACAACTATTTTTGAAATCTACTAGCCATTATTTTTTAAATTACTTTAAAGGAAAATTTGCATAAATAAATGGGTCTAAATCTATCAAACTTGCCTTTTTCTCTTTTGAGATAAGTGCCAAGAATGTTGAATTTATTGACTCTAAAATTTCACTATTGTTCTTGCTTCTTACACCATTACTAGCAAACCCTTAGCTAAAAATTATCTTGCTGCTATATTTTTTCCTCTTAAATCCATCTAGACCCAGAGCTTTGTCTAGCTTAAATGAATACACTATGTCTCTTGATTCTTCTATGTTGACTTCCTTTAATATATGATTATTCATTTCTTGTGTGACTACTTTTGGTATTAATTCAACCACTTCTCTCTGGATTTATTCTTATAAATATTATCATTTTATAATGTTGTTTGAATATAATTCGTTGCAACATTTTATATTTCATTATCCTCCACCATATCCTCCCCATTATCTTGCTTGATAAGTGATATGTGGCTCTTCATTCTACAAGCAATCAAGGATTTATGGAAAAAATTAGAATTTGCATCCTTTTTTTGTGCCCAAGGTACTCTTACTCTTAATCTTAATAGATAAATCTCCTTCTCAACAATTTTAATTTGTGTGATCAACTTATGATGCATAAAAATAGATAAATAAATAAATTTAATAATGACAAGCTAAGATTTTCATTCAAAAAAAATTATAAATAGCCAAATTACATCACCTCTGAAGGATATTTATGAAAGACATCAAATAGGATTGAATTAATTTCTTTGTTAAGAAATCTAATCTAATTTAAGCAACACAAATTTATTGCCTATTTATGAAGGATATTACATTCATAATCTTTACTTTTAATTAAACCTTATCAAAAAATTAAAAAGATCGGACTAAAAATTTTATGTAGAATTATTTTCTAGCCAACATACAAAGGATAACATTCAATATAATATTAAATACTAATTCCTATCATTCCTTTTCATCATAGAAGTATTGGAATTCAATGCATACAAAATGGAATAAAAATGTGAACCATTTGGCGATGAGAACATACTCAAAGCGAGATCAAAAGAAGAGAAAAATAATAGAAATAACTATAACAACTATAACAAGAACAATAATTGGAACCAAAGTAGGAGCAAGAACAAGAACAACGAAATTATAAGAAATAACTAGAACAACTAGAGAAACAATAAGAGCAGGAGTAGAAGCAGGAGCAAGAATTGGACCAACTAGAGTAGAAGCAATAACTAGGACATCTAGAGCAAAAACAATTGCAAGAGCAACAATAGGAGTAGAAGCAACAACATGAGTAGGTGAAGCAATAGGAGAAAGAGAAAGAGTAGCAACAAAAGTAAGAACAACAATAAGAGCAACGAATTTGTGATAATCTACTTTAAAATATGCAACATATCAATTGGACAAAAGAACTTTTGCTTGGGAATTGTGAGATTGTGGTCCACTAAAAACTAATGCAATCTTGTGTGTATGATTAGATTACATGAGCTAGATGTGTGGTAGGCATTGTACTACAAATGATAAAAAATTTATGCTCATTCTAGAAGGTATAAGTATTATGATATGAATTATATTGAGCTTTTATATCTTATTGATAAGGTTTACCTAAAAGTAGACCACAACAATCCATAGGAGTGATATCTAGGGAATATTGTCTACACACTTTGGAAAAAAATTAAAATATAAAGTGTAAGTGTATGTGACCATGGAAGAAGTATCACTATCCTTCTATCCAAGTGAGTATGGATGAGGATGAGGATGTATAGGTAGATACAACTTATCAAAAATGGACTTTACAATTAAGTTTTTTTGTGATTCGTTATTGATAATGCAATCCATAAATAAATTATGTATAATATGAGAATGCATATCAAATAGATATCATAACCTCTTACAAAATAATTATTACTAAGGTAATATTATTGAGTCAAACTTCTAAACTAGGATAGGTACGATCTTCTCCAAAAGTTTTGATGAGATTTTACAGATTTTCCTCCTCAAGAGACTGTACAAGCAATTATTTCTTTTTCTTCTACGGACAAGCATATTTCATATATCCCTTGTTTTTACAATAATGAAAAATACATCAAAAGAAAAAAATAGAGAAGGATAAGAAAAATGAGAAGGAAAATACTTTTGCATATGTTGTTGATGTAGAGAACACAAAGGTTTGGAAGTGTCTATTGAAAAATAAAATTGAGGAGTTGTTGAATAATATCAAATAGCAGCTAAAAAATAAGACCTATGAGCACTTGGTGAAAAAAGACCAAGTTGTGTGAGACTAAGCAAATAATTTATCCTTTGCAAGCCGAGTTTTATTAAAATTTGCATCAAGTATGTCAAGTGAAGTATATTTCATTTCTCGAAACAAATGTGTTTAAAGGCCACTATTAAATAAAAGAGTTTTCCAGTGAGTTTAAATAAAGGGTATACTATGAAAAACTAGGTGCCTTAAACTTCAAGAATTACAAGATCCCTCTAGGAAAAAAACATTAAACTAATTTATTAAAATATTCTTGAAATATTCTTGTAAAAACTAACTTGCATGCTAAATACTCATTGTGCCCCCTAATAGCATATTAAAAGCAAAACAAATACTAAAACACAAAATATGGGCAGAAATTTTTTTGACTCCCTAATTATCTCGAGTATTTATTCATTAAATACGTGGTGACTTTCAAGCGAAAACATGTTGTCAATAGATGAAAATGTAGGACTCCTTGTATGGTTTGGAAATAGCCCCTTGATAGGCTTACCATAAGAAATGAATAATGGTGTTATAGCTTAAGTCAATTACAATTTGACTAAGTACCTCTCGATTGGAATTGTGATTAGACTATCTCAAAGAAATGAACGCTATGTAGCATTGAAGAGAGTGACATGTAGGTAGTAATTGCTCAATGTGATATTGCAGATCGACTAGGCTATGATTTAATGTATCTCCAAAGGTATTGCAGGCCATCTATTCAACCAACCGTAATGCAAGCAACTACAATATCAATAATATCCAACGAAGGAATGAGAGAGGCTAACAAAGTAGGACCGATCAATTATAACCAAATATAGAACTCCATTTTATGTAAAATAGGAGGTAGAACCATGTGTTGTTATTTCATTTTTAGGTATCAATGAGAGGAGATCAAGCCAGTGATTTACGTGACTTCAAACTGGTGCTGCACATTGGACATCTATAGGTATGAAAAATTGTATGTGGCTTATGAAAAAGTAAGCAACATACATGATCTATTGATATATTATTGCAAATATTATTTAGGATAGAAATAAAGAATTATTCCATAAATAACTTGGAACACTTATTTAGAATCAACAAGAGGAGGCATCTAGGTTTTCACTAAAATAAAACTAGCATATATTTTCCAAACCAGTAAATTCTTGGACTCTGTGTGGCTCGTAATCCAATGCACCAACTACCTACAAAATTAGTTGTACAATTAGGATTTTTGATGTAAATAATATTATCTTCACCAAAAATTAACTAAATTACTCCTTCAAACAACATACAAGTATATGATGGCATCATATATCATACCAACAAATGACATGTCAAAGTAGCGCATGGACAGATGATATTTGTATCCAACTTGAATCTTTAACCACTTATATGAATCTCCATTTTATTTTCTTTCATATTGTAGCAATACCTCCTACTTGGTCTCTTGAGCCAATGTATTCACTCTGGTATATTTTTGTATTTCATATTCCGTCCATAGTTATCCATTCATTTTTTGTTATCTCAGTAACCTAAAGAAAAAATTATATCAAGAACAAATTCTTGAATCTTTTCCTTCAAGGTTCTTTTTGTTGAGGTAGAACCCATATCTCTTATATTCCAATAGAATATAATAATTTTATTATACTATGCAATACAACCTTCTTACTTTTTCTTCCTTGTCCACTTGGGAGATTTATTTTGCTATCTTGTCCTCTATACTGATTTGTTTTTGAGATCCCTCCTCAATGGCTTTTTGCAAATATGTTTAAAATACCATTGACCTTATGGGTCTTCCTACCTTCTTCTTGGTACTTTTCCATAGTCCACTTGTGATTCTATTTGACTTATGGATAGTATAACACCCTACATGGTTACATCATCTTCCACTTTTTTCACCTTATGTTCCTTGTTCTTCTTCTCAATTTTCTTTTTTTTCCTCTTCTCCCTTTTGAAATTCTTTAATTGGTTCAAACTCCTCACTATTCATTTATAAATTATTTTCTCCTATTCTAATCTCTTCTTGTGGTTTTTCCTTCTCCAAGGCCTCAAATTTATTTTTCATAATGTCTCTTTCATTGCTGGTACCCACTTTTCTTTAGTATATTTTTTCTTTGATACATTCATAAATCTTCCATTATCCTTCTCATTGCCCTATTCTTTCAAAACTTATCTTGCTTTACTTGGGTAATGACAAACATAATATCCATATTTATGGTAGTGGGTGTATTTAAATGATATCTGCTCATAATCTAGCTCGTGTTTCTATACTTGATCCTATAGTTCAATTTCAATATACTCCAATAAGTCTTCCCTTATGTCTATCTCCATACATATTCTGGCATATGTGGTTAAATTTCATTGTTTTGTTACCTTACTTATTTTAAAGAACCATCATAAAGAGTCTCCTATTGATTTGAAAGATTCTTCCTACCAAAAATAATATGGGAAAAAACATTTTAACATATATATGAATGGAGTTCAAAATTTCTTCTCTTGAGTCAAAATTATCATCCCAATACTTCATAAATAGTCCACTTCTTACCATGAACTAGACACCTCTCTCAAAAATAATTTCCATGTCTTTGGGATTGTTAAATGGACAAAAAACCCTCTTCCTACATATACTATCACTGGTTCTTGCGAGATTAATGAGAGCTACTTATTTTTAACCCAAGTTTCAAAAACCTTGGGAGATGACCATAAGTTAAAGAGCCAACATATTAATCCACATTTAGTCAACTTGTTATAATCCCCTATGAGTTTCTATTCATCAAAATTATACCTTTGGAATTTATTGTTTTCTTTTTACAAATCCATCATTTTTGGGGAAAGAAGAAATCTCTATTTTATCTTCCTAACTTCAACCATTGATCGCAATATTTTAATAGGTGTTCATTTTGTATCAGCCCGTGTGAAGATGAAGATACCTAGACAACCATTTTGAGAAACCTAAATTATTTATACTTTACTTGTTTTGTCTTCTTCATTTATAATATCATATCTTTGTTGTTTGGCCTCTACTGCTCAAGTCTCCTTTGGCATATTCTAATCGTTGTAGTTTGAACTCTAGTTTTATGCCTATTCCATGGTTTTGTAACACTCCTCTGATACCTGCCTCTCCTCCTCCATCTTCTTGGTTCTCTATATATATTATTATATCTCTAATATTAAAGACTATGTACCTAATATTATCTTCAATAATTAGATGAAATTATCAGTCTTCATAAAATCCTCTTATGAATCCCTTTTATATGTGTAAACTATATCAATTATTTTCCACTTTAATAGTGAAATATTCTTATTTTAATTTATTTTTTTAATGGATCATATGGGATTGAAACGATCTCATTCTTATTGTATCATATCATCATGACCATATAGTGATATTATAACAAGGTAGCAATTATGCATGTATCCTTAGGTATAATTTGAGCTTACCATTTGATTAAAATATTAGGGTTCACCCATATTTGAACCATGGTCTATGATATGAAATTGCCACTTCCAACCAATTGCCCTACACATCATGGATTTTGATATCGATAAAGTTACTTCTACAAAAATACTTAAAATTTAGTTCTAAAAAAACTTAAAATTTCATCATATGCCATTAGCTCAACCAATTATATTCCTCAACTTCAAGAAGGAAACCTAGGTTCAAATATTTCCTAACAATACATGTATAATTACCAAATTGTTGTAATACCATTATATGGTCATGACTTAATATGACCTCCTTCAATCTTATATAACCAATTTAAAAAATACTTAAAATTTTAACATGATTTTTTTATAATAATAAAATTTTACTTTATAAATTTTTAAAACACCTCTCCTATTTATTTACAATTTTAATTTTGCACAATTTTGTCTTCTTCTTCATATTTACCTTATATTTAGGTGCAAATCTAACTTTATCATTAAAACATAATAAAATCAAGTTTTTAATTTTTTCTAAAATAAAGAATTTAATTTTCAAATGATGTTTGTTTAGGAATGTAGGGAACATAAAACATGTTTCTGTAGGTATGCCCTGAACAATTAAAAAAAGTATTGCATCCTCTCCAAGCTACTGCAAAGGAGAATCCAAGAATGGTGTTTAATGTGGGGAGAATTCATCAGATGTTGTCTAAGCCATACAAGAATGTCGTTTAATTTTAATCTGATTTTGTTTACCATTTTTTTATTGATTGGAGGAAGAAGTTTTGAAAATGCCCTGACCCTTTTACAATTGAACTTCCTTTGTATATCAATTTTTGATACTAATATTTTTTTGATTAATGGTGAAAAACAGGGTTTTGAAAGGTCCCAAAACCTTTTACATTAGAGGAGGTAGAGAAATATAAGGCTAATTAAGCACCAGGCTAGACTCTAAGGCCAAAAGAATTAGAAATTAAACTAAAACAACCATCCAAAATTAAAGACCATCCCACCACTCAAAAGGGCATAAGGAAGAATTTTTATTCAACTTTCTTTTAGAGACACCAACGATCCTGCTCTATTTTTGCATAAGGGTAGTAAATACATCAAGATGCAGATAACAAAACTCCAAACTCGGAGAGCAAGGATGAAGGCAAAACACCAAGCATATTCCTTGAGAATGGTAACACCAAGCATATTTTTTTGTTATAATTATTAAAAAAAACCATGTTTCCTTACACAAAGCATTTGCAAACCTATGTTTTTGTGTCTTTAATTTACATAGTTGATTTATTATACCATTATTATATATAGAAAAATATGTATATTTGAATTGATTTGAATAGTAATAATGTATTTTAATATTATATAAATTTTGTATGTGATGTATTTCATTAATGTTTATACTTATTCTATTAACTATACATTTAAGTTTTGAAAAAAAATTAAAGTTCAAAAGTTAAATTTGATTTTTGTAATTTTTTTGTATTGTGTTTGTTGTTGTATTTTTTTATTAAATATTAATTTGTATTGTTTATCATATTTTATATTTTAATGTAAAATTGGGTTATTACATAAAAATTAAATGTTTTTTAACCAATAAATTTTAATAGTAATTTGTCGATACCTACCCTGACATTGAATCCATTTATAGGTGGGCTTGCACAAAATGACGATATACCAACAAAATGGATTTAATTGCCTTCCCGAGAGGTTTCTTCATGATTAGAGTTAATAACCCTCAAGATACAAGGTAAATTCTAACTGGTGGCCCTTGGTTCTTCACAGAACAAGTCTTTTTTGTAAATATGGGGTGGGGATTTTGATCCAGATATCCAAATCATAAACATGGCACCCATTTGGTTCAAACTTCATGGTCTTCCCACTCAGTTTTGGCATTCCAGAATCCTTAAAGACATTTCTCAAACCATAGATGAGCTAGTCCCTTTAGATTCGATAACTAAAGCTCAATATCGCACGACCTACACATGCCTTTATGTGACCGTATATTTGGATTATGAACTTCCCACCTACGTGGATCTCATATCAGGTTCCTATCAAAGGCACCAAGCGATTGAGTATAAAAATAAACTAGATTTCTATGTTGAATGCGAGAAACAAGGTCACCTTAGGGTTTAGTACCCTATCCTGAGAAAATATGCGAAGAAGAATGAGACTCGTGCTAAGAAAGGCCCTCTTGCAAGTTGCCAGGGTCAAGCTTTCCAGAAAAAGAACCAGGGCAAAAAAGGCAAGCAAGCAATTTCTTATTCCTAGTCAGAGACTCAAGATAAGGTTTCCTTCGACTAGGTACAGTATTGTTTTGCTATACCTAATCCTTTTAAAACTTTAAATGGCCTAAATATTGGTGACCATGAAGATGTTTTCCTGGAAGACCATGTTTCACTTTCCAAATCAATAGATCTCTCAAGCCCCATCGATGATACTCCTCAGTCTCCTACTAGATCGGGTCCTTCATGCCCATCCAAGACCATTATCCCTCCTTCCCCCTCTATTTTGAGGCCCTATCACTTCCACCAACTCAATGGATCTTTGAATCCTAATGGTGGCCTTCTTCCTCAAGTTGAATTCATTAACTTTTAGAATATCAGCTCCACCTCCCTTGTTTTAGAATAACTTACAATTCCTCCCAATCATGCTTCAAACCCTAGTAATGATTCTCTTTGTTATTTTTAAATTATCCAAAATATTAGCTCCACCTCCTTATTCCAGCAGAGCTTTCAATCCCTTCCAAATAGGTTAGATACACCTTCCCTATTTTAGCAGAGCTTGCAAGCCCTGCCAAACAGGTCACCCCAAAAAAAATTGCTTTTGATGTAGGCAACAATAAAAAGAGGGGTAGATCTTCCAATAAAAAGAAAAGGTACAAATAAAGTGAATGTGACATAGCGAATGGCTTTCAATATACCATTCTATCATCACTTGCATATCTCTCAAATATTGATCCTCCAAGTGATGAAAGGAACCGAAGCAAACCTCCATCCTAGGGTAGATGATGCAGGAGCATCCAGCAGCACCAGCAGCAGAGGCATCAAATTGCGTAAAAGCCACTTCAAAAGAGTTGGCTCAGGAAGCAAAATAAGAAAGCGGGAAAAATTTTCCTAAGGCAAAGGAAGAGGAACGTCGCGATTTCACGACGTGTCGCGAAATCACGATAGAAATTGGCAAGAAGAGCGAGGAGGAAAACCTGTCGCGATTTTGCGATATGTCACGAAATCGCGATAGCGAAGCGGGGACGAGGCAAAGGCAATGGAGAGGTCGTGATTTTGCAACATGTCACGAAATCGTGACTATCGTGAAATCATGACCGCAGAACAGCGGAGAGGCAAAAGAGAAAATTTGTAGTGAAATCGTGACGTCGCGAAATCGTGACGTCGCGAAATCGCGACGTCCTGGCGAGGCAGAGGTGAAGTCGAAAAGCCGTAGCAAAATTGTGACGTCACGATTTCACGACGTCAAATGGCAACAAAGGCGAGGCGACAGTTTTGTCGCGATATCGCGACGTCGCGATATCACAACATAAATCAAGGCAAGGGGCTTGGAGGCAAAATGGTCACGATATCACGACATGTCGTGATATCATGACCAAAATGAGAAAAGAGCACGAGGTGGCCAGAACATCGTGATATCGTGACATTTCGCGATATCGCGACGGAGAGAGAATGCGCGAGAGGAAGAGAAAGAGATGGCGGGAAAGCCGTAGCAGGCGATATTTTCGAGAAATGATCCAAGTGGACACGTGGCACCTAGGGAGTAGTCAAGACAGACACGAACCAAAGAGCACGGGGAACAAAGAGGATGGACGTGCAGAGAATCTGATAGGGATCATCAGCGACAGGACCATGCAAAGTGCGGGTCTTTAATCGGGTTGGTGTCCCAGTTTTTGTGAATGTAATTAATCGGGTTGGTGAATCCTTTTAGGTGGGATTTGATGCTTTAGAGGGTCGGGGCCTCTATAAAAACCCAGTTTATTGTATTTGTCGGGGTGATGGATCGGGATTGAACGTAGAGTGTAGAAGTGTGAAGCTAAGCTAGGAGCTAACTATTGTAAGCCTACGAGCTATTCTTCTGATGTATATTTTTTAACTAATTTTAATGAAAAATTAGGGTTTGGTTGAAGCGTGTTTCTCGGTCCCCCATCAATGGTATCAGAGCGAGAGTTCCTAAGTGCGTAACAGATCGTCGGACGTGAGGTAGTTACGCCAGGATCTATGGTAGGGTTTGAGAGAGAGAGAAAGAGAGTTTAAGATCCCCGAGTGTGTTAGCAGATCGCCGACTATGAGGCAGCTACACCGGATCGGTAAAGCTTTGTAAGAAAAGCAAAGAAATAAAAATGCATTCCCAAAGAAGACGGGACAGCAAGGAAGATATAGTGTCGGAGGAAGAATTTTTAGCTTTACAAAAATAGTTGAAGGCCCTGCAAAAGGAATGGCTCGCAATAAAGTTGCGGGAGCAAGAGGAGCGGCAAAGAAGACGGGAAGAGAGAAAGAGAAAGAAAGAGGAGAAGTTGAAGAAGGCTGCAGAAGAGTGCAGCAGTACCGGGACCTGCCCGGAAGAAGGCACAAATTTTTCTATGCAAGAGGAGGAGTTGAAGCAGGCTGCAGAAGAAGTATGCAGCAATGAGAAAATCTATCTGGAAGAAGACAAAAGTTGTGTGGACCAGGAGACGGGGTTGGGACAGTCTGCTGAGGCAGAGAAAAGTCTGGAAGTGTTGCAGGAGGTAGCAACCGGACCAAGCAGAAGTGAAGATCACTTCTCCACTTACCCCGGGTGTCTGATGCAGGAGCATCCAAAGCAGCACCAGCAGCAGAGGCATCAAGTTGCGGGAAAGCCACTTCAGAAGAGTCGGCTCAGGAAGCAGAAGAAGAAGGCGAGAAAAATTTTCCTAAGGCAAAGGAAGAGGAACGTCGCAATTTCGTGACGTGTCACGAAATCATGACAAAAATTGGCAAGAAGAGCGAGGAGGAAAACCTGTCACGATTTCGTGACATGTCACGAAATCGCGACAACGGAGCGAGGACGAGGCAAAGGCAGTGGAGAGGTCACGATTTTGCGACATGTCATGAAATCACGACTATTGCGAAATTGCGATCGTAGAACAGCAGAGAGGCGAAAGAGAAAAGTTGTAGCGAAATCACGACGTCGCGATTTCATGACATTGTGAAATCGTGACGTCCTGGCGAGGCAGAGGTGAAGTCGAAAAGCTGTAGCGAAATTGCGACGTCGCGATTTCACAATGTCGCAAAATCGTGACGTCAATTGGCAACAAAGGCGAGGCGGAAATTTTGTCACGATATCGCGACATAAATCAAGGCAAGGGGCTTGGAGGCAAAATGGTCGTGATATCATGACCAAAATGAGAAAAGAGCACGGGGTGGCCAGAACGTCGCGATATCGCGACGAAGAGAGAAGAAGGCACTGGAGGAAGAGAAAGAGATGGCGGGAAAGCCGTAGCAGGAAGTATTTTTAGGGAACGATCCAAGTGGACACGTGGCACCCAGGGAGCAGTCAAGACAGACAAGAACCAAAGAGTGTATGGAACGAAGAGGATGGACGCACAGAGAATCTAACAGGGATCATCAGCGACAGGGCCATGCAAAGTGTGGGTCTTTAATCGGGTTGGTGTCCTAGTTTTTGTGAATGTAATTAATCGGGTTGGTGAATCCTTTTAGGCGGGAGTTGATGCTTCAGAGGGTCGGGGCCTCTATAAAAACCCAATTTATTGTATTTTTCGGGGTGGTGGATTGGGATTGCATGCAGAGTGTAGAAGTGTGAAGCTAAGCCGGGAGCTAGCTATTGTAAGCCTGCGAGCTGTTCTTCTGATGTATATTTTTTAGCTAATTTTAATGAAAAAGTAGGGTTTGGTTGAAGCATGTTTCTCGGTCCCCCATCAGTAGAGGAGAAGGAAAGAAATTTTCTTCCAAAAATATCAGATGAATATCCTCTCATAGAACATGAGAGGTCTCAATGGATTAACCAAATAATTATTGGCTAGATCCATGAGGAAAGAAATCAAACCGAGCTTATTTCTTCTCCAAGAAGCCAAAACTGATAGGGAGAATAACAAAAATATTTCTAAGATGATTTGGAAGAACAATGATTTTGTTTATAGTCCAATTCAGGGAACTTTCGATGGCCTCTAGTGTATGTGGGACCCTAGAACAATTGAAGGGAGGCTCATATCTGTCTCAAAAATCATTATTAACATTCTTTTTCATAATAAATACACCAAGAACCAATGGATTTTGTCCAAAATTTATGCACCCAACAATCTATCTAGTCGGTGTAACCTTTGGAACACTTTAAATCAAATTATAATCCATTTCCAAAGTGAAACATGGATGCTTGTGGATGATTTCAACACTCTCCTTTATCCAAATGACAAGAGAGGGGGATCTCCCATCACAACCAGGTGCTTTGAAGATTTTGTAAATTTTATCGATGGAAACGAGTTAATGGATATGCAGTTAAAGAGCTCAAAGTTCACATGGAGTAACAAGAGATATGGCAGCCAAATAATCTAGCTACAGCTTGATATATTTTTGCTTTCTAAGGAAGCTATTCAATTTTTTGGAGATGCTAACTTGCAATCACTCCCTAAAATTGATTCAGACCACAACCCTTTAGTCCTACATTATTTCCAACAGATGGCTCCTTTCAAACCACCTTTTAGATTCAAATCAATGTGGCTTCAACATCTAGATATTAGGATCCACATATCTGACTGGTGGAAAGAGAAATTTCTAAGGTCTCGGCTATATTAGCTGGCTAGAAAACTCTAATCCATTAAACACAAGCTAAAACTTTAGAAAAAATAAAATCTTTAGGGATATATTTAGGAGTAAGCAGTGAATATCTGAATAAATTAGCATCAATGAAAATCACTTTCATAATAGGGGCACTAATCCTGATCTAATACGAGAAGAAAAGAACCTCCTTGATGAGTATCATAACATTCTAGCGAGAGAAGATATATTTTGGAAGTAAAAATCTCATTCTTTGTGGTTGAAGGAAAGAGAATCTAACATGAAATATTTTCATGCATCAACAGTCAGACATAGGAGCACTAACAAAATCAGGGAACTTTCAAGAAGTGATGGATAAAAAACCATCGACATCCAAGAAATCAAATTTGAAGTCATTTCCCAGTTTAGAAATATTTTGGGTCCCAACCCATAATGTTCCATCCAAGTTTGAAATGCTCTCTTGCAAAATATTCCTTGTCTTGTGTCTCAGGACCTAAATTTAGGTCTTCTCAAAAAATTCAGGACCTAAATTTAGGTCTCCTCAAAAAATTATCAAATGATGAAATCAAAGAGGCCATGTTTTCCATGAGCCCCGATAAAGCTCCAAGACCTGATGGTTTTCCTTCCTATTTTTTCCAATATTTTGGGGATATTTTTGGTCAAGAGGTTATGGAAGCTCTGTAATAATTCCAACAAACTAATTTTTTACCAAAGGATGTCAACTCCACTTTTCTTGACCCTCATCCCTAAATCTCAAGTCTGCAATTCCATCTCTAATTATAGACCTATTAGCCTCTGTAATGTAATTTATAAGCTCATCACCAAGGTCATGCCTAATAGGCTTAAGGATATTCTTCCATATATCATTGACCACTACCGAGATAGCTTAGTTAAAGGTAAATATATAATTGATGGTGTAATAACTATCCATGAGCTTATACATTCAATAGTGAAAAACAAAAAACCTAACCTATTCTTGAAGCTTGATATGAACAAAGCTTTCCATAGAATTTCTTGGGATTTCCTCTTTACGGTGCTAACCAAATTTGTGTTTTATGAGGAATGAATAGCTCTAATCTAAGAATGCATTTCCTCTACCTATTTCTCTGTTATTATCAATGGTTCACCTGCTGATTATTTCAAGAGTTTTAGAGGTGTTAGACAAGTTGACCCTCTATCCTCTTTCCTCTTCATCATAATGGCTGAATCCCTTGGAAAATCTCTTAAATAAGCCTACTCCTTGGGTCTTTTATTAGGTATTAAACCCTCTTCTATTTCTATGTTGACCACTCATCAACAATTTATGGATGATACCATTCTTACCACTTTGTCCTCAATTCCTGAAACCAAAATAATAAAAACTATTCTTAACTTCTATGAAGAGGTAGGATAGAAAGTCATGTTTGAGAAAAGCAAAATTTTCTTTATGAACACCTCAATTCACAAGTAACTAAAAATTGCAAGGATTATTGGCTGCACCATATTCGACTTACCCTCAACTTACCTTGGCCTCCTGGATTTTCGTGGTAATTCTTCTACCAACATGTGAAATATGGTCATTGAGCGTGTTACCAAGAAACTGGAAGGATGAAAAAAATCAATGTTGATTCAAGCAGCCACAACCACCCTGGTTCAAGCTTATTTGTAGAGCATACTTCTATTTTTCATGTCAATTTTCAAGGTTCCATATTAGATAGGGCAAAAAATTGAGCAAATTAAAAAAAAATCCTTTGGCCTGGAAATGAGAACCACAACATGTTTCTGCTGGTAGCGTGGGATAGGGTCTATTCAAAAAATACATGGTGGATTAGGCTTCAGGAAAGTCCACAAGATGAACCTGGCTCTCATGGTCAAACAAGCTTAGAGAATTATCAATGATGATAAAGCTACTTGGATAGACATAGTTAAATAAAAATACCTCCAACGATCTTTCATGGATGAGAAACCCCTACCCAATGGGTCCTACTCCTAGAGTTCAATTATCCAAACCATGGACTTCATCAAGAAAGGTCTGAGATGGCATCTCGAGTGTGGTAAATTCATAAAATTTTGGGAAGATGCTTGGTTGAAGGATCAACCCCTTATTAATAAACCATATCTCGTTATTCTCAACCCTATTAATGATCATATTTTTCATAGAAAAGTTATTAATTTTACTACCCAAATTTCCAATTATCGGTAGTAGAAACTCCTTCCTACCAAAAACTCTAGTAATGAGATTAATGCAACTACTAGAACTATTCAAAACCTATTAAGAATCTGTGTTATCCCAAACAATTAGAGTATGGATTCCCCTATCTAGAAATAATCTGAGAAAGGTATTTTCACTATCAAATATACATATTATTCCCAAGATCCACCTGATGCGTCCCAGGTCTTAGCTAAGTATGTTTGGCTAAAATACTTGATACCTAGAATTGGATTTTTCTCATGGCTTTCTTCCCAAAACAAAATTCTAACCATGGACAATCTAATCACTAGAGGCTTGTACATTTCTAATTATTGTCCTCTCTGCAATGTTAAACTGAGAATCAACCTTCCACCTTTTTCTGGAATATCCCATCTCATTGTCAATATTGAATTCCTTGATTGAGCTTGTTAACATTGCTTGAGCCCATTCGTCATCGCTCACTCTCTTATTTTAGCAATGGCCCAAGCCCTTTACCAATTCCCAAATTAATTTTCTTTGGACCTCTTTCTTACACCACTACATGTGGTAAATTTGGCTAGACTGAAACAATAGGATTTTCAATGGGATTTATAAAGACCCACGCTCTGTCTTCCTACAAACTACCACCTTTGCTACTGAAAATGCCCAACTCATCTCATCCATTGATACCCCTAAACCTGGCCTTAATTCCCATTTGTTTGCTCACTTTAAACTTACAAACCTTTCAGTTGGTACATCTAATTATGTTGTTGATAGGTCTAGTATCAGGTGGACCCTTCCCCTTGTAAAATGGATCAAGTTTAACTTTGACAGGATGGCTAAAGGAAATCTTGGAGTAGTGGGTGGAGGTATAGTTAGAAATAATCATGGGAGAATTCTCTTTGCCTAAGCTAAAAACATTGGCCTTAAAATTAACACATGGCTGAAGCAAGAGCTCTATATCAAGGGTTGCTTGTCCTGGATGGTTTCAATATTGATAATAGCATTGTTGAAGGAGACTCATTATTCATCATCAACTGCCTCACAGCCATCCAATCTCCATAGTGGAATTTATGCAACATTATTGGTGAGTGCAAGAGACTTATAAGCAAGTATTCCAATATTATTATCCAACATGTTTATAGAGAAGGTAATAAGGCAACATATTGGTTGGCCAACATAGGTGTCAAAGAGGAGACTCTTTATGTGTGGTAGACAAACTTTTCATCGTACCTCAAGATGGCCAATCATGCTGATGATATTTGCCTTTTGTAAGTTGGGATGCACAATGAATTGCATTCCATCAAGAGGCTTCACATCTTCTAATTCTACCAACCACAACTTACTCCATAAGTTCATGTGGAAGGTTACCTTGTATTTGAATAATCCTATGATGCCAGAGATTTTTAAAAATAAAATATTATTTTCTATGCTGAACCGAGGACCCGGATCCAAGACTCACTCAAAATAGCCACCTTACCGTTGAGTAGTACACCTAAGTTTTGATTATCATCCATTTTCTAAATTTATAATGTGATGGAAATGGGGGAGTAATTATTCCTCTTGGGTTTGTCCTTATTTGCAGCTATACGTTTGCTTGGGTTTGTTCTACCTAAGTTATTATTGTTTGGTTGTGTCTGTTGCTCCTTTTCGTCGATCTATTTTGGCTTTATGACCAATGGATTTTCTCCTTTCTTTGATTTGTAAAAGGTTCAAGGACCCTCTCAAAACCCTTTCTACTAATCAATTTTTTTTAATAGTAATAACTTCTTTTATGTATTGGTTTGTATGTTTCTTATTGTATTTGTTTGGATGATTTGAATGATGATAATATATTTTGTTTTCTATGAAATTTTTTTATAATTTTTATTATATAATGTTTTAAATATAAGTTTTAATTGATTATATGAGATTGAAAAGGGGGTATCATGGCCATTGTTATTACAATAGTTTGGTATGCATTTGTTGTTTGTTAAGATTTAAACTTAGCATTTCTTCTTTGAGAAAATTTATATTTATTTAAATTCATTTAAATGAGGATAATATATTTTAATTGTTACAATATTTTTGTGTTCTATTATTTTATTTTAAACTTTTCAATACAATTTGATTGATTCATATACAATATTTTATATTTTAATGTAAAACTTGCTAGATCTAAGAGGTAGAGCAGAATACAGAGAACAATTACAACAATAAAAAAATAAAATGACTCAAGAGAATATATATATATATATATATATATATTTTGCATTAAATTTAGAACTTCAAATTTTACACAGAGCTTCTTCTCCTCTGTTGGCTACCTACAGGTCATCATAAGATACAAATACTAAAAAAATCAGATTATTTACAGTAATATTTCTTTCCTCACATTGAGGCCAAAAAAGCTATGAAAAATCCTTAAGTTCCTGCAAGAGTGGATTGGGCCGATCCCAAAACGATCTCATCCTTCCAAATATTTGCATAGAAAAAAACATTCTAAAAATAAACCCTAGACTATCGCCTTACATTTAATTATTATTTTTTATATTATAAGATATACATCTAATTTTAATACTTATATACGCTAAAAAAAATTGCTTTGTTTCTGTTCTGCAAAATGAAACAATGTAGTTGAGATTACTCTTTCCAAAACTGCCCCTTAAGCTCAACTACTGCACCTCCATCTATGATGCCCAGATTATCACGTTGTTGTACACAACTCCTTGTTCCCAATGGCTTTTTAAAAGTATCTGCATATTGATCCTCTATTTTGCAATGTTCCAAAATGATCTCTCCAACATTTATCAGTTCTCTAATAAAATGATACCGTGTATCAATATGTTTGGTTATTTTGTGAAACATTGCGTCCTTGAAGAGGGCTATTGCTGATTTATTATCACAAAATAATTTTGTTGCTTCTTCCTGTTTATGACCAAAGTCTTTTAATATCCATCTCATCCAAATGGCTTGACATGATTCCCTTGTCGCTACAATATACTCAGCTTCAGTTGTAGACAAGGAGACTATAGGATGTTTCTTCGAAGCCCATGAAACTACTCCTGGCCCAAGATGAAATACATAGCTTGATGTGATTTTTATATCTTCTATACTACCTGCCCAATCACTATATGTATATCCAATCAATTTAAATTCATTTGTATTGGTGTACATAATACTATATTCTTTTGTTCCATTAACATATCGTAAAATTCTTTTTGTTGCTTGCAAATGTGTTGCCTTGGGAGTCTCAATGAACCTTAAAATTAAACTAGCTACATACATTATATCTGGCCTTGTGGTTTTCAAATACATCAAGATCCCTACAATGCTCTTGTACAATGTTGAAATTACATTTTTATTCCAATCTTCTTTTCTTAGTATTAAACCAATTTCTATAGGAATGGGGGTAGGTTTACAATTTTCTATTTTAAATCTCTTAAATATATTTGCTGCATATTTTGATTGACATATAAAAATACCATGATCCATTTTCTGCACTTCTATCCCAAGAAAATATCTCAAAAATCCTAAACCTAACATCTCAAACTCTTTTTTCATTGCATTTTTAAACTCAACAACAATATCTTCATCATTGTCCATAAAAATTAAGTCATCTACATGCAACACAACAATCAGAAGCTTACCTTAACTTGATTTAATATAGAGAGTGGGCTCACCATCACTTTTGTAAAATCCATTGCTCATAAAATAAGAATTTATTCTGTTGTACCATACCTGTGGTGCTTGCTTCAGTTCATAAAGTGCATTTTTCAGTTTATATACTTTGTTTTCTTCTCTTTAAATCTCATAACCAGGTGGTTGCTGCACATACAATTCTTCCTTCAACACACCATTTAAAAAAGTTGATTTCACATCCATTTGATGACCTTCCATCCATACTAGGTTGCAATTGCAAGGACTATTCTCATTGTTTCTATTCTTACTACTTGAGCAAATGTATCTTCGTAATCATTTCCATATTTTTGCTTATATCCTTTCACAACTAGTCTTGCTTTGTACCGCTCAAATTTTCCTTCTGCATTGCATTTTGTTTTATATACCCACTTCACTCCAATTACATATTTTCCTTGTGGAAGATTCACCAACTCCCATGTTTCATTCTTTTCTATTGCATCTATCTCTTCATTCATTGCAACTATCCATTTTTCTTCTTTAAATGCATCTTCAAAATGTATTGGATCACTTGCAAGTGAATATAAGTCAAATAAAGTATTTTGACCTACATTGTTCTCATTTTCTTCTTGTTGATAAACATCATTTAAACTTCTATATTTTTTCCTCTTGAAAGTTTCTAATGTTGGGTTAGATGTATCACTAGAGGTTGGACTATTTTATGGGTCTAATGATGGGGTTTGTAGTGCACTTACTGGAGTTCTTGCTTGTATTCATGGGGCTGATTTTGTGTTTATTGATGGTTTTACCTGTGGACCACTTTGTTGTGCATGCATTGGTGTATATGGAGTCACAACTGTGGATCTATTAATTGACACTATATCCTTTATATATTTATTTGTACTTATTGCAAAAACATTTATTGTTTTCTCCAAACTTCCATCCAATGTTTTTTCTTCAATGAACTATACATCTCTGCTGATTATAAGTTTCTTTGTCACTGGATTGTATAGTTTGTATGCTTTTGAGTGTTCACTGTATCCTACAAATATGCATTTTTCTCCTTTTCTATCCAATTTATTTCTTAACTCATCCGACACATGTGCATAAGCCACACAACCAAATATTTTCATGTGAGAAACAATATATTTTCTTCCACTCCATACCTCTTCAAGAACTATATCTCTCACACTCTTGGTTGGACACCTATTTATGATATAAACTGCAATTTCTACTACTTCTGCCTAATATTCATTTGGCATATGTTTTACCTTCAACATGCTTCTTGCCATTTCTATAATTGTCCTATTTTTCCTTTCCGCTACACCATTTTGTTGAGGTGTATACCTTGCTGTAAATTGTTTGTGAATTCCATTATATTTGCAATAATTTAAGAACTCCTTTGAAACATACTCACCACCTCTATTCGTCCTCAACACCTTGATGTAATATCCACTTTGCTTCTTCACTAAAGTCTTGAATTGTTTAAAGTACTCAAATACTTCATATTTATGCCTCAAAAAATAAACTCTTGTCTTTCTTGTATAATTATCTATGAAAGTTAAGAAATAATTCATTCCATTGATTTATGTTGTTTGTATTTTTCCACACAAATCTGAGTGTATAATCTCTAAAGGTGCTTGGGCTCTTAGCGTCTTTCCTGCTTGAAATGAATCTCTGTGTTGTTTTCCTAGAATGCATCTTTCACATTATATTTTTTAATCTTTCTATGGGTGGCAAACCTTTCACCATTCTCTTTCTATACAGTAAACTTAAACCTCCAAAGCTTAAATGCCCAAGTCTTAAGTGCCATAACTAGTTTTCATTTTTTATTTCATCTTGAAACATAGTTTGACTGACTGGTGCAACTATTCCTTCCATTTGTGGATTCAAATTATGTCTTATCTTCAAGGGAAACATTCTATTGTTGGTCATTTGAACTCTTGCAATAATTTGCTTACTAGG
This sequence comes from Wollemia nobilis, assembly GCA_028583015.1. Lineage (NCBI taxonomy): Eukaryota > Viridiplantae > Streptophyta > Pinopsida > Araucariales > Araucariaceae > Wollemia > Wollemia nobilis. Next base: position 348,055 of record JAQPPZ010001731.1, read on the forward strand.
ATATTTATCCAAAATTACACATTCATTGTTGTCAAAATAAATTTTGTACCCTTTTCAAGAAGCTGACCAAGGCTAATCAAATTGTGTTTTAGACCAAGAACAAAATACACATCTAATATATACTATTTATCCCCCTTCTTAGTTAAAATATTTATGTTTTCTTTTTCCATGACTAAAACTTTGTTATCATTCCCCAAAGTAACATCAAACTTCATATTTTCATCTAAGTTTGTAAACAAATCTTTATTTCCTGACATATGATTACTACATCCAGAGTCTAAATACCATACATCTTTTTTATCTTTCTTTAGTACATTACATAATAACAACATACTACCCTGAACTTCATATTCTCTTGTAAAATTGATATTTTTTTTCTTTTTTAAGATCATGTTGCTTCTTTCTACATTCATTTGCATAATGACAAAATTTTCTGCAATAATAGCATTGAGCTTGAGATTTATCATACCTTTCACCTTGAGATTGATTTTGTCTCCAGTTCTGGCTTGGGTTCTGGCTTATATTTTGGCTACTGCCCCTTCCACTCAAATTTTATGGACTGCCTCTACCTCCTCTATACGAATTTCTTCCTCTTCCTCTGTAATTTTGCCTTCCTCTACCTCTGCCTTGGCCAATATTAACTTGTGTTTCAAACGTATTTTCCAATGAGGTGTCTCCTGATCTACTCAACCTATGCTCATGTGATATAAGAGATGCTTGGAGCTCATCCACCTAATACTGAGCTATATTCTTAGTTTCTTCTATGGCATCTACAAGAGAATCAAACTTTTTTGGTAGGCTCCTCAATATCTTTTCCACTATTCTTCTATCTTGAATATTATCTCCATGTGATCTCATATAATTTACTAGCCCAATAACTTGGGTGAAAAATGAATCTACTGATTCTGATTCCTTCATTTGCAATGTCTCAAATAAAACTAGAGCTTCAAATTCAGAACTTCAAATTTTACACAGAGCTTCAGCTTAATTTTTTTCTCTAGCTTCTTCTCTTTTGTTGGCTACCTACATGTCATCATAAGATACAAAGACTAAAAAAATCAAAGTATTTACAGTAAGATTTCTTTCCTCACATTGAGGCCAAAAAAACTACGAAAAAGCCTTAAGTTCCTATAAGAGTGGATTGGGTCGATCCCAAAATGATTTCATCCTTCCAAAGATTTACGTAGAAAAAAAACATTCTAAAAATAAACCCTAGACTATCGCCTTACATTTAATTTTTTTTTTTTACATTATAAGATATACATCTAATTTTAATACTTATATACGCCAAAAAAAAATTGCTCTATTCTGCAAAATGAAACAATGTAGTTGAGATTACTCTTTCCAACAAAATTAGGTTACTATATAAAATTTGTATGTAGGTTGTAGTAACTTCTTTTATGTATTTGTTTAAATGATATAATGATAATATATTTTATTTTCTATAAAATATTTTATAATTATTATTGTATAACGTTTTAACATTTATTTAAATTTATTTAAATGAAGATAATATATTTAATTGTTATTCTATTATTTTATATTAAACTTCTAGATGCAATTTGATTGATGTATTGTATATGTTTATGTGTATATTATATGTGTGTTCGTTAATAAGGTAAAAGTTTATTTAGTGTATTAAAATTTTATGTTTGGATTAATTTGATTGATATTATAAATTTCAACTTCTATATATTTTAATGTTTCAACTTCTATAGCTTTTAATGTTTTATTTCATATTTAAGGATATAACATTTGATTATGTGTTTTAATATTTGTCTTGTTGTGTATTTTGTTTTATGTGTTACATAAATATTTTTTTAAACAAAAAAAAATTAAAATTTATAAATTTATTTGTAATTATATTTTCTTGTGTTTTTGGTTCTCCGATATGAAGATGTCGAAGACACGATCATTTGGGTTGGTGATAATGAGGGAGGTTACACTATCAAAGCGGCATATAATTTGTTTTATCGTGATGCTCCATGCTTGTTTTTTGTTGGGAGAATGTGGCCGAAAGGACTAAACCTTAAAGTCCACATTTTTTTGGTTAGCCAGCTTTAATAAGATTCTTTCAATTAATAATTTTCTTAAGAGAGGTATGCAAATTGTAAATAGATGTTACTTGTGTGAAGCTGATTGGGAGTCATCTACACATTTGTTTCTCTTATATCCCTTCTTTCGTGATGTTTTTGTCTACATTATAGATAAGTTGGGGGTGTAGTGGGTGTTGCCTAATTCTTAGGAAAACTTTATTCTGCAATGGACCTCCCCCTTTAATGCCCCGCGTATCAAGTTCCTGTGGAGCTTCCTCTTACTAAATATTTTTGGGGCATTTGGTAAGAACGAAATTCTAGGGCTTTTAAAAACTATAAAAGAGATGCTCTTCGAATAGGTCTCAAAATATTGTGGAGTTCAATTGAGAATGTTACCAATACGTTTCCTGATCTGGAGAGAAATTACCTGAAAATTTCTCCTGCTGAAGGTGTATTGAAAGCTAATTTAGGCTTCCCGAGGTTTGACCTTGGGCTTCCTATTAGAATTTCCTAAGATTAGAACTACAAAGCATTACAAGATTTGAAGAGACAAATAGAACTGATTGATTTATTCCATGGATCAACTTTGTATAAATAGCAAAGTTGATCATTGAGAACCGTTGGATTACAAAAACTCATCAAATATGATCTTAGACTATACTGAGAGTTCACCTAACTCATGTAGGAGTGGAAACTCAAGTATGTCTATCCTAGTAGAACTTAAGAGAATAATTACTTATTCTAACACCCCCCCTTAAGTGATACTAGGGGTGTATGATACAAATGAGTCCCGGCAACAGGGCCTAATGAGGTACTCATGTACAATGATCTTATTTGATGAGATGGTAAAAACCACATTGGAAAAACCATCTATCAAAAGAGGAAGAGGTATGTCCTCGGTTTGTGAAGATTGTCCTCATTGATAAAAAGAAAGGATGAGTCCCAACAACTTGACATGATGAGGTACTCATTTACAATATATAGATGGTGAAAAAACCTCTTGGAATAAAACCATCTATCAAAAAATAAAGATAGAGGTATGTCTTCATATGGTGAAGATTGTCCTTAAAAAAGAATGAGTTCCAGCAACTTGGCCTAATGAGGTACTCATGTACAATTTATATTTTTTAGGAGAGATGATAAAAAAAACCACATGGGAAAAAACCATCCTCCAAATAATACAATAATAAGAAGAAAGGAGAGGTGAAAGACCTCTATTGTTTTAGTACAACTATTTTACTCCAAGTTTCTCTCGTAACTAAATGTAATGTGGAGAAGGAAATGACCTGGTGAAGATGTCTGCAATTTGATTTTTAGTGGGAATATAGTCCAAGTATATATCCCCTCTCTAAATATGTTGTCGAATGAAGTGCATGTGAATCTCAATGTGCTTGGTGCGTTGATGCTCAACTGGATTGCATGTAATATGAATTGTGCTTTGATTGTCACACCAAAGAGTAATAGGTTGGTTATGTGAAAAACAAAATTCTCTTAGTATCTGATGAAGCCAAAGAGCTTCCTAACTTGCAAAAACTGCTACCCTATATTTTGCCTCTGTAGATGATAAGGCCACTGCCTGTTATTTTTTGCATAACCAAGCAATTAGTGAAGAACCAAGACAAAATACATAGCCAGAAGTTGAACATCTATCTTCTACTAAACCTGCCCAATCAGAATCTATGTAACCAATGATATCCATGGATTTTCCCTCATATAAGAGCCCAAAGTGAGGATTTCCTTTCAAGTAGTGGAGGATTCTTTTTGTTGCTTTCCAATGATTGAAATGAGGTTGATGTGAGAATCTGGATATCAAGCCAACAATAAATGAGATGTCTGGACGAGTATGAGTAAGGTATAATAGACTCCCTACAATCTGATGGTATAGAGTTGCATCACATAGAGAGGATGTGGAAGAAGTAATTAGAGTGACTCCGGACTGAAAAGATGTAGGAGAAGATTTACAATATGTCATCTTAAACCTTTGAAGAATGTCTAGAGTGTATTTTTGTTGACACAAAGAAATTCCTTCATCTATTTTATTTATTTGAATCCCAAGGAAGTAATGAGCTAAATCCATGTCAGCCATTTCAAATTTTTTAGAAAGGGAGTCCTTGATAGTCTGAATGTGAGTGATGTTACTACCAATGAGTAGTAGATCATCAACATAGAGAACAAGTATGGTGATTTTTCTTCATCTCTCCAAATATAGACTGTGTTATCGAAACTCACAATGAGAAAAACCTGAGGAAAGAAGGAAGGAGTTCATTTTTTCATACCAAGATCTAGGAGCTTTTTTGAGGCCATAGAGAGATTTCCTTAGCCTACAAACAAGGGAGGAGTCTTGAGTGAAACCATCAGGTTGTTCCATGAATATATATTCTTTTAAGTCCCCATGTAAGAAAGCACTTTTTACATCCATTTGGAAGATAGGCCACTTTTAGGAAGTAGCTAGAGCGAGAACCAATCTAACAAAATACATTTTGGCAACTAGTGCAAAGGTTTCTGAATAATCAATTCCTTCAATTTGAGAGAAACCTTTGGCTACGAGGTGAGCTTTGTGTTTGTCAATTTCTCCATTAGGTCCATATTTTGTTCTGTAAATCCATTTACAATGAACTAATTTCCTTCCTTTAGGGAGGGGAACTACATCCCAAGTTTTGTTTTTGATTAAGGAAGAGAATTCATTCTCCATGACATCATCCCATTCTTTAATACTAGTTGCTTATTTGAAGGATTGAGGATCAGTGGAAATGGATTGACAGACAAGACCAGAGCCTACGGAGTTGCCTAATTTGGATGATGGAAGATCTTGGATGTAGGGAGTAGCTTCTTTAACAATGGTGTGGGCCCATTTTGGCATAGTGGAAGGATTAGTAGGAGTGGTAGGACTTTGAGTTGGAGTTTTAGGATCCTCATCTTGATCATTAATCTCTAAATTAATCTCTAAAGTTGGTTCTTCATTATATTGAGGCTCTATTATTGGATAAGGCTCAAGAGACTCAATGGAGGAATGTGATGGTTGAGGATCTTTATGAGGGAATATTTCATCAAATTGGACATTCCTATGAAAAAATACCTCATGAGTTGTGGGATCAAGGAGCTTGTATGCTTTCATTTCCTCACAATAACCAACAAAGATGAGCTTTTTGCTTTTATTATCTAGAGCCTTCCTTTTCTTCTTTGGGATATGCACCCAAGTAGTACACCCAAAAATATTAAAGAAAGAGACATCAGGTTTTGAGCAAGTCCATGCTTCCTCAGGAGTCAAATGGATAAAAGCTTTATGAGGTGTACGATTTTGAATATAATTGGCACAATTAATTGCTTCTGCCCAAAAAACTTTTGGAAGATCTCTTGAGTGGAGCATACAGTTTGCCATTTCCTTTAAAGTTTAGTTTTTCCTCTCTGTAATGCCATTTTGCTACGGATTATGGGATACAGAATGTTGATGAATTATACCATGACCTAACCAAAAATTGGAGAACTCATTACTACAGTATTCCCCCCATTATCTGTTCGAATTTGCTTGATTTTGTAAGAGGTTTGATTTTCAACTAAGGCTTTGAAGATGTTGAAGTGGGATAGAACATCACTTTTGTATTTTAGGAAGTAGACCCAGGTTCTTCTGGAAAAATCATCAATAAAGGTTAAAGCATATTTTGCTCCTTTGAAAGAAGGTTCTGGGAAGACCATTAAGTCACTATGGATTAACTCTAGAGGGGATGAGGCCTTTAGAGAACTACTTGGGTGGAAAGGATCTTGATGTTGCTTTCCAAGAGCACAACCAAGACATAATTCATTAATGGAGGAGATTTGTGGTAATCCTGTTACCATTTCATTGGTGTTTAATTCCTTTAGGTAGTTATAACTAAGATGTCCAAACCTTTCATGCCAAATTTTGCTTTCAAAATATCCATGAGCAACAAAACAGGAGGCCCCTTATGAATTTTTGAATCCTTTGAAGTGAAATAGGTGAGTATTGTGATCAATATCTCCTTTTGCTATGAGAGAGTGAGGGTCTTGAAAGTCTCTTATTTCAACTCCTGTTGGGGAGAAGATAACTATTTTGTCATTTCCAAAAGTACAAATATGATAGACGAAGAGGATATTTGTTGCAATGTTTGGTACATAGAGAACATCATTGATATAACCACCATCAATGGATATGTCACCTTTTTATTTGACTGGGATAAAGGATGAGTCACCAACTTCTATGCTACATGTTGAACTTGAGGAGATTGAAGTGAATGACTCATCTGAGGAAGTCATGTGATGAGTTGCTCCTGAATCTAGAACCCAGTATTTTGATGAAGTTTTTATAGTCTTCCCTTAAACATTTAAGGCTTTTCCTATCTTCTTCTTTGTGTTTACCTTTTGATCCTTTATTGTTGCCTCTAGTTGTTGAAGTCTTTTCCAACATTTGTTCATAGAATGAACATTCTTTTTGCAATAAGTACAGGTTATGGGACTATTTTCTTTCTTTTTGAATTTGTCTTTAGTAGAGGTTGATGCTACTAAGGCTTTTGAGGAGGAAGAAGAGATCTCATACTTTGCAAGTTTTTTTTCTTCTCTAGTTAGCCTATCACAAAATTCTTCTAAGGAGGGCATTTTAAAGCTTGCACCAAGAGCATCTTTTGTAGATAGAAAGGTGGTTGCAAAAATTTAAAAAACACCATTTAATTTAGAAAGAATTAGATATATGCATTCTTCTTTTGTTTTATTCTTCCCACTACCTTTGTATTGAGTGAGGATTTCTTTAAATTTGGTAAGAAAGTCAACAATATTGTTGAAGTCTTCAGGAGATAAAGCTATTAATTCTGCCTCTAGCTGCATTAATCTTATTTGATCTACTTTCCCAAACAAGTTATTTAGTTTTTCCCAACTTTCATATGGATTTTTATAATATGTAATTGGAAACCATAAGATTTCATTTACATTAGTGCTTATAATACCCATTGTTTCATACATCTTTGCCTTTATGAACAAATATTTCATATTCTTTCTTAAATTCAGGTTGTTTTTCTTCTAGCAAGTGAGTGAGCCCTTTTTGAGAAATGAGATTTAATATTTTTGGTTTCCATGTATGATAGTTATGAGGGATGAAAGGATCAATTATATTCATTGTATTTATTTTTCCAAAGAAATTTGAAGTGAACCAATAATCCCCCCCTTTACTTCAATTTTATTTAGTTTTAGAGAATACAATGTAGCTTTTAAAGGAAACAAAATCTTGAGACGAATACCAATATCCTTAATATACCCGCCTTGACAAGAGGGAAACTATAAGTAAATGAGGAGGTCTTGATACTTCAAAATAGGCTTTGTAGACAAAAAAAGACTAGGCCTCTATACTTATCTTCTCAATTACCCACCCTTACGAGAGGGAAACTATAAGTAATGAGAGAAAGGTATGTGGAACATAGGCTTTTGGGTTTAAGATAATCAACTTAGACCGTTATATTGTATATCTCAATAACCCACCCTTACGTGAGGGAAACTATAAGTTTTTGAGATTTGCAATATTTGGAATATGTTGATTTTGGAAGTGCTTTTAATGAATAATTTAAAATCATTAAATTATGAATTTTACTTCTTAAAAAACTGAAATGAAATGAAATTGGATGACTAAGAGACTAAATTAATTTAAAAAAAAAAACAATATTAGTTTATTTATTTATTTTAATATTCTTTTTTTTTGATAAAATTAGAACTTAAAAAAAGTTTAGAGCAAATGCAATGATCATAAAATAAAGAGGCAATGACCAACAATAATAACAACCCCCCCTTGAATCCTTTTGAATAGGTGTAAGAATATGGCACCCTCTAAAGAAGCCCCCCTAAAAAATATTTTCTTTTATTTACGAGGTTACAATTTAGTTGTCATTTTTTGTAATGGCCAAAAAAAGGACACTAAAAAAAAAAATAGGAGACTTAGAGAGGATGATACAAATTATAATAAGGGGTGGACCTTTTTAAAAGACTATTTTTTTTTTAAACCAGTTTGAAACTAAATATATTAAAGACCAACCCTTTAATGGATTAAAGGCTCGATAGAGCACTTTATGCCTTTGACAAAGACGTCTACGTTCATCAAGATAGAGGTCTTTGAAATGAGCACGATAACCAATGTTGCTCTCCTGCAAAATACAAACTCTAAAATATGTGAATGAAACCTTTGGCTTTCATGTTGAATCGGTCATTGTACTTTGGAGGAATCTCAAAAGACGTCAACGAACCTACGAATTCACTGCATTTTCGATAAGATTAATATTAAGCTAAAATAATTTTAAAAAAATACCTTTGGTTTTTTGTTATGCGATGCAGAAGACATCGAAAAGGTGACGTATCTCGAAAGACGTCAGAGAAAAAAACATAGCTTGCTACCAGGGCCCTCGCGCGTCGCTTCTGCGTTGCACTACAACACTAGCCTGGCGCACCCCTCTACTAGGTAAAGGAGCTCGTCTCTATGATGCTTTGTCAACTGATTTGGGCACCACTAGGATTTTAAACTCGTTGCATCACAAAATGTAAGCACCACACAACAAAACAAAGCCAAATATATTCATAAAATAATTTGAAAGCTACTATTGCAGAGCATATCAAAGATAAACATCAGAGATGGAATATATGAAGTGAATATGCTCGATTGAACCTACAGAGAACAAATAAATAGGCAAAGCTATGATAATGGTGAAGAAGGAAGATCAAAATTGATCTAGTTTTCATCGAGTTGAAAGCTTCGGTATTTATTCAAAAAATTTGTTGATAGAAGACTAGAAAAAATCGCAATGTGCTAAGAAAAGGACGTTGTCAAATATGGAGACAAAATGCCACGTCTAAAAAATATATAATGCACTATGGTCTTAAAATTAATGACCAAACGTCTCTTGAAATTAGACGTGAAATATATGTTTTTTTTTAATACTATTAGATCTCGCCAACATACACTTTAATTCAAAAAAGATATTGTGAGAAAAAAACCATGAAAATCTATGTTCTCTATGAAAGAAAAGGAACGTCCACGAAGACATCACAGTGATAGAAAAGGGGATCCAAAGCTAAGAGTGATGTCAAGAGAGGTGGATCTGCATTTCTTGAACTGAGATCTACGGAGAACAAGAAAAAAATGGCAGGAATAAAGGAAAAATAATGATATGCCTATATTGCAATTGCAATTAGGCAAAAATAATTGAAATACTTGTTCCTATAGTGAAGTCAATATCAATATCTTTTGAAAAATAAGGAGAATCTCTTCTATGGTAAAACAAACTTGTAAAAAAATATTAGATAGAACCATAAAAAAAAATTGTAGATAAAATTTGAGCAGTCTACAATAGATATGAGAATAAAAACTCCTTTTTTAAACAAAATATAAAAGATAAGAACCAGTTCGTGAAACTTCCTTCAAGAGAGAATGCCTAGAAGAATCTATCCCCTCTCGGTACCATGTTAGAATTTCCCAAGAGTAGAACTAAAAAGCATTACAAGATTTGAAGAGACAAATAGAAGTGATTGATTTATTCCATGGATCAACTTTGTATAAATAACAAAGTTGATCATTGAGATCCGTTGGATTACAACTCATCAAATCTGATATTAGACTATACTGAGAGTTCGCCTAACTCATGTAGGAGTGGAAAATCAAGTATGTCTATCCTAGTAGAACTTAAGAGAATAATTACTTATTCTAACATTTCCTGTGTTGAATCTAAAGAATAATGTGAGATGGTCATCCCCCCATTGGCTGGCTCAAATTAAACTTTGATGGGGCATCAAAAGGTAATATCGGGATCATTGGGTGGGTGGCATCATTAGGAACAATATGGATAAATTTATTGTGACATATTGTGAGTATTTATCATCCCAAACTTCCCACTTCATGGAGGCTTGAGCCGCTTTACAAGGTATTAAACTCCTGGCTGATTTGGGATATCTAAATGCTGAGATTGAAGGGGACTCGAAGAATGTGATTAATATTCTTAATTACACTACTGATCTGAGCTTGAATATCATAAATATGATGTGGAAGTCGAGAAGGTACCTCCAAAATTTAAATCAATTCAATGTGGCACATATTCTAAGGGAGGGCAATTCGCTTGCTGATTGTTTGGCCAATCTTAGAACCAACCTTCCTAGATTTAGAGTGTGGAGAAATAACTTCCTGGTGGATCTCCTAAATATTATTAAAGCATAACTCTCTTAAATTCTATCAAGAATTTGATCAATGACATTTCAGTATGTTACATTACTTTTATTTTGAAAGTGCTGGCAATTATGGTAATTTAAATTGTTGGAGCATCGCACCCTGTGAATGCGATGTTCATCTCGTATGTTGGTGGCCTAGCTTCTACTCAAGGATAATAATTCTCCATCGCATCTATTATGGGTAGCTGGTGCCATTCACATCCTTCAATAATTGCTCTTGTTCAAATTCAAACTAGAAGAATGGTGCCCATTTTGACTCTATCCTTCGTGGCAATCGAGTTTCAAATACTCCTTGGTGGAAATCTAGAGCTATCTAGTCGTTGATCTTACCTTTGCTTTGCTTGTTTGGTTTGTGGATCCACCTTCTTGTTTTTTGTGTTGGTAATGTTCCATGTGGTATTTTTGTTTGTCTTTTGTATCCTTTCTTTTGAGCTAGGGTGGATGTTTTGCACAACTATATTTTATGGTCTATCTCCCATGGGGGAGTTGATGTAAAAGATTGAGATTCCTTTAAAACCCCTATTTTCATAATAATACCATATATATATATGCCAAAGATATTTCATGTATCAAAATTTTATATTTATATAAATTGTCTTTAATTATATGTTTTGAACATTTATTTTTGTTGGTACAAAATATTTATTATTTTTTATTAAAATGTGTTTCAAACTAATAAATTGATTTTTATGCCAATTGGGCCATGGTTCAATGGTTGATACATATGGATAATATAGCTCACACCAAGGTTCAAATCTAGGATATACTTTCAAAACCCTGCTTTAATTTCTCATTTTAAAAAATTAATTGATTGTATATTTAATTGTAAGGATTTATGTTTGTGTATTATGTATGTAGGTTTAGTATAATTAATATATAGACTCATGTAGGTTCAATTTTAATCAACATAATTCAGTATGATTTTTTATTGTAAAAATAAATTAAATTGTTTGCTAAATGTATTTCCAAGTGAAATTAAATTTGATTTTTGAATATTTGGTACAATTTGGTTGATGCATACTATATGTTTATTTGTTTGTGTATTATATAAAACTTTAAAATATAATATAAATGATATTTATTTTATGCATTAGTTGGTATATGTTTGTATGTATATTATATATATGTGATTATTTTTCTTGTCCAATTGTAATTAATATGACTATTACATTAATGTAGATGCTATTTATTGTATTAAAATTTTATGTTTTTTTTTTGGATTAATTGGGTGATTATTATTTAGTTTTCAACTTATATTTTGATGTTTTAATGAAATATTTAAAATTTTGTTTCATATAAATAGTTATATTTGATTATTTTGGTTTTGTGTTTTATTTTGTGCTACAAAAATATTCATGTGTTTTTTAATTAATATCTATTTCAAACAAAAATGATCTATAATTATAGTTGTTTGTGTTTTGGTTGTTCAATTGGATTAGATGTTTGTTTGATTTACCATATTATATATATAAATTTATAATATTTAATTATGTATTTTCAACATTAATTTATTCCCTTGGTTACATAGGGGAGTTGGTTACAACCACTATTTTTAGTAACTGGCAAGTGCAGGGTTCAAACCACATGGACTGCTCCCAAAAGCCTATTCATCTTGTTGTTGTTGACCCGACGTGAGATGAAGACCATCGGTCACTTGGGGTTCATACCGTCGTTGATGATTTAGCATGCACTCAAAGGATTCAACATGGACTACTACATTTTCTAAAGCTGGAAGTATGCCCCCAAGGTTTGAACCTAGGTCTCTTCTTGGCAAGTACTTGGTCAGTCAAGCCTTAGCCAATCCACCTAGCCCTTGAGGGTTAAAATTTTTGTGGTTAGTGTGATAAACCCCTATGACCGACGCATAGGGCTAAGCAATCCCCTCCCAACCATGATCCCTTGTAATATTGAGAGCTACACTTATTAATAGGGGAATAACACACAACCATTTGGGTATCAACAGGGTGGGCAAAGGGGAAATAGAGCTTTGTCAACCTCTTCCAGCACATAGGACATTCCCAACTACATCTTGTATCTACAGGGTGGACACAGGGAGAATGGAACCTAGGTCGACCTCTACCAACACCCAAGACTTTCACCAACTGCACTACACAAGTAGATACAAGGTTTGTATAACGCAGTTGGTACAACATTTATTTTAGTTCTTTATTTTATTTTATGGTACAAACATATTCATGTATTTTTAATAAAAATGTATTTCAAACTAATAAAATAACTTTGAACTTTGTATATTTATTTGTATATATTTATGTTTATGTATTATTATTTTTTATTGATAAAAGGGTTTTGAAAGGGTCCCGAAACCTTTTTACAGAAAGAACAAAAATATTTAAAAAAAAAATCTGCATGGGAAATCACTTAGAAAGTGGGATCACCCTAGCACATCCATCACCAAAAAAGAGGAATCGTGAATAAGAGAAACAAAAATAGGAGAAATAATAAACAACCATCCACACTATCCTCATTTGAACCTTCCTTGCCCTAAATGTTTCATCATGTATGGATGTTCAATGTACCAGAAAAGAGGAATCATGCAGAAGAGAAACAAAAATAGGAGAAATAATAAACAACCATCCAGACGATCCTTGTTTGAATCTTCCTCGCCCTAGATTTTTCATCAAATATATGTTTATGTATTATGTATGGATGTTCAATGTAATTAATATGTAGGTTAAATTGTAATCAATATAATTTATTATGAATTTTTTATATAGATTATGAAATTATGTAAACTGTTTTGTTAAATGTATTTCAAAGTGAAATTAAACTTAATGTTTGAATATTTAGGTGTTCAATATTGTGCTTTTTGTTTTCTATTATTGTATATAATAGTTTTAGATACAATTTGTTTGATGCATTCTATATGTGTATGTATTATAGTATGTTCTATAAAAAAATTAAATACAATGTTTTTGATGCATTATGTGATATGTGCTTGTATGTGTGTGTTTGTGGTTGTTCAATTGTAACTAATATGGCTATTTTTAATTATTTATTTATTATGGTAAATGAAGGGGTTTTGAAAGGGTCCCAAATATTTTACATTTGCAAAGGAGAAAAATCACTTTTAACATCTACATATTACACAATTTGGACTAAAAAAGAGCATGCAGCATATTTAAATACAATAATTTTGATTTAACTCTATCTTGTGGAGATTCAATATTTTTTATATTCCAATCCATTTAGTTCATTACAAGAGCTTTAATCAATTCTCTATTGGCTTTAGATTAAATCTTCAATTCTAATCCACGTAAGTGTGGACCGTAAGGACACCACTTGATTATCTGATGGCCCGAGTTCAATCCCACGGTGGAGTAAGAAGTATTATTCAAAAAAAAATCTTCAATTCTAATTCCACTTTCCTAAGATCTTGAGAAGAAGCTTTTGGCCTAGTCTTCATTCAATATGACTATTATATTAATGAAAAAGTTGTTTATTGTATTAAAATTAATGTTCGTTTGGATTAATTTTAGTGATAATATAACTTTCAATTTCTATATATTTTAATGTTTAATGAAACTTTAGATGTTTGTTTCATATTTATAGTTATAATATTTGATTACTTGTTTTTAATATTTGTCTTGGTTGTGTATTTTATTTTGTGTTAAAAAATATTGATGTATTTTCTAATTAAAATGTATTTCAATTTAAAAAAATGATTTTGATATTTGTATATTTATTTGTAATTATATGTGTTTGTGTTTTGGTTGTTTAATTGTGTTTTGGTTGTTTAATTGTGTTTTTATATATTTATTTCTTTACATGATATTTTAGATATTTGTTTGAACATTTGTTTTGGTTTTTTATTTTATTTTGTGGATATATACATGTATTTTAATTAAAATGAATTTCAAACTAATAGATTGCTTTTGATATTTGTACATTTATTTGTAAATATTTATGTGTATGTATTGTGTATAAAGGTTTATTGTAATTAATAAGCAGGTTCAATTGTAATCAATGTAATTTATTATCATTTTTTTGTATACATTACCAAATTATGTAAATTGTTTTGCTAAAAGTATTTCAAAGTAAAACTAAATTTGATATTTGAATTTTTGTATGTGTTTAATATTGTGTTCTATTAATTTACATAAACTTTTAGATACAATTTGGTGGTTGATATATGTTATTTATTTGTTTTGCTAAAAGTATTTCAAAGTAAAACTAAATTTGATATTTGAATATTTGTATGTGTTTAATATTGTGTTCTATTAATTTATATAAACTTTTAGATACAATTTGGTGGTTGATATATGTTATTTATTCGTGGTGTGATTCTATGTATTTCTTTACATGATACTTTCGATGTTTGTTTGATGTATATTTAATTGTGTTTTGAACATTTGTTTTGGTTTTTTATATTATTTTGTTGATATATTGATTTTGATCTTTGTATATTTATTTGTAAATATTTGTCTATGTATTTGTGTATATAGGTCTAGTGTAATTAATATGTAGGTTTAGTTGTAACCATAATGATTTATTATGATTTTTTTGTATACATTATGAAATTATGTAAATTGTTTTGCTAAATATATTTCAAAGTGAAATTAAATTTTATATTTGAATATTTATATGTGTTTAAGATTGTGTTCTATTATTTCATATAAACTTTTAGATAGAATTTGGTTGATATATTTTATAAAACTTTAAAATATAATTTGTTTGATGTATTGTGGGATGTGTTTGTGTGTGTATTTTTTGTTGTCCAATTGTAATTTTTTGGTTGGTTTTCTTTTTTTTTTTTTTTTTTTTTTTTTTTTTTTTTTTTATATGTATATATATAAATTTACATGGTGGAATCGATAGCCACCATGAATCCGGGTAGGCTATCCGGATTTTATGGCAGCCACGAGTTTATGCACTATCCACCCTGAAAGCCGCCATACAGATCTTTGCGCAGTCCACCCCTATAACCACCATGACATAATTATTTTAAAACTTCACCCCTCTTACGGGGTTTGGTTGAACCAATTAGTCTACACCTCGGACCTTATTTTTATTTTTTGAGTAATACTTCTTATAAACATCCACCGTGGGGATTGAACCTGGGTCACATCACGATAATGCAAGTGGCATCCTTTCTAGGTAGACCACACTCGCGTGGATCATATGATTAATATATTAATATAAAAGTTATTTATTATTTTAAAATTTCATGTTTGTTTAGGTTAATTTGAGTGATAAAATAGTTTTATATATTTTATAATATTTAATGAAACTTTAAATTTTATAATTTTTATTTCTTGATACTTTAGATGTTTGTTTGATGTGTATTTAATTATGTGTTTTGAATATTTATTTTGGTTTTTAGTTTTATTTTGTGGATATATATTCATGTATCTTTAATTAAAATGTATTTCAAAGTAATAAATTGATTTTGATCTTTGTACATATATGTTTATGTAGATTTAGTGTAATAAATTTGTAGGATCAATTATATGAAATTTATGTAGGTTTAGTTGAAATCAATATAATTTATTATGAAGATACAAGCTACTGTAATGATAAGGACTGCTTTGACCTCTGTTTGGGAGGTCCAAGGTTCAAACCCCACTCAGTATGAGGGGACCAATACCTCTTATAAATTGAATTCCTTCAACAAAAATTTACCTCCTCTATCTGAGCGAAGATTCTTGATGGTTTTTTCTGATTCTTTTTTAACTAGAAATTTGAACTATTTGAAACAACTAAATGCTTAAGATTTTTATTTCATAAAGTATACTCACATTATTCTAGAGTAATCATCAACAAATTGTTCTAAATATTTGTGTCCTTCATTACTAGTAATATTCATTGGTCTACATAAATCTGTATATATTAATTCTAATGGTTTTTGAGCTCTATTTTGATGAAGTCCAAAAGTTATCCTATGTTGTTTTCCTACTAGATATTCTAGAGAAATTATAGATTTTCCTACTAGATATTCTAGAGAAATTATAGATTCCCAAGACAGCTTAGCTAAACCTTTAACCATTTGATATTTAGTCATCTTATTCAATGATGATGCACTTATATGTCCTAGTCTTTTATGCCAAAGCTCTTTTGTTTATGATATTCCCATTGATAAAGCTATATTTGTAACTATATCTAAAGTGAACAAACTATCTCTATAGGATCCTAAGGCTATAACTTTTTCTTTCTTGATAATAAGATTGTTTTTCTTTGAAAAATTTAAATTCAACTACTAAATTTTGATCCATAAGCTGAGATACTGAAAGGCAATTATTAGCTAATCTATGGATATATAACACATTATTAATTACTCCTTTTACATTTGTTAGATCAACTAGAATATTTCCTACTCCTTTGACTTCATAAGTCATACTATTCGCTACGAGAATTGGTTTCTTGTATTTTTTATGAAAGGTATTAAACCATTATTTGTTTATCTCATGTGCCTACTTGCTCAAGAATCAATGTACCAATAATCAATTATGACCTCTAGGTTTAGATAATTCAAAGTTTCTAATTTAATTCCTATGGAGTAGTAATACTTATGTCTTCGTAGTCTTATAAACTAATAATAAATTTTGTAAATTTATGTTTTTCCTAATCCTTTGAAGTTAAAAACCTTTTATCTCCCATATATCTAAATTTACAAAAACTCAAAAATTTCAATATTCATTTTTTTTTTAATAGAACCCAATAAAAACTTCAAACTTATAAAACTCACAAAAACATTGTTTTAAAAACAAATAGACTAGTTAAAAATATTATCACTACAAACTTATAAAAAACTTTTGAAAACTTTCAAATTGAATTATAGCCCTTATTAATCCAACTTATAGAAACTTTTTATAATTAAAAAAAAAATTAATACATTTTCACTCCAAAATTAACCTTATTCCTCCTAGAATAAACTTTAGATAAGCTCCAAATATTAAAAATAAACTTAAAAACCCTAATTTCACCAACCTTTTGAAATCAAACTCTGCATGCACATATTCCTGCTCATTGTTGTTTTGGTTGCTTGTGTATGCTCTTTCAATTCTTCTATAACCTGAAGGCTCTAGAATCGATTCTCCATGTGTAAGTTTACATGGAGATGTTTCACCCTATTAGATGTTTCAACCTTATTGATAAGATAACTCAATGCCTCAACCATGATAACATATAAATTTGGTGATAATAGGCAACCTTGTCTTATACCTCTAGAAGAGTTGAAAAAATCATATGATCCTCCATTGAATAAAACTGAGAATGTGGTAGAGTTGATGCAACATTCCACCCATTTTATCCACTACTCACAAAACCCCATTTTATGGAGGACCATTAAGAGAAATCTCTTATTGATTTTGCCATATATTCTAGAAAAGTCAAGTTTGATCATCATTGTCCTTCTCCTTGATTTAACTACAGAGTGAATTGCTTCCTGTGTAATGATCACTTCATATAAAATTTACCTTAATTTGACCTCGCCTCTTACTCTTTCAATATGATCATAGGTAACTATTTTTGCAATCTACTAGCCATTATTTTTAAAATTACTTTATAGGAAAATTTGCATAGACAAATGGGTCTAAATATTTCAAACTTACGTGCCTTATATTTTGAGATAAGTTCCAGGAATGTTGAACTTATTGACTCTAAAATATCCATGTTTTTCTTGCTTCTTCCCGCATTGCTAGCAGAACCTTAGCTATAATTTCACTTGCTACTATAACTTTTTTTCCTAAAATCTATTTGGACTTGGAGATTTGTCTAGCTTAAATGAATACACTATCTCTCTTAATTCTTCCATGTTGTCTTCCTTCATTAGATGATTATTTATTTCTTGTGTGACTACTTTTGGTATTAATTCAACCACTTCTCTCTGGATTTCTTCTCTATCAATGCTATCATTTTATAATGTGGTTTAAAAAATAATTTATCATAAAATTCCATATTTAATTATCCTCTACCATCTCCTCCCCATTGTCTTTCTTGATATGTGATATGCTGCTCTTCACTCTGTAAGCAATCAAGGCTTTATGGAAAATTTTAGAATTTGCATCCCCTTTTTGTACCTAGAGTACTCTTGCTCTTAATCTTAATAGCTCACTCTCCTCCTTCTCAATCCTTTTCCTTTGTGCAATCAACTTATGATATAGATAAATGGACAAATATATAAATTTGACAATGACAAGCTAAGATTTTCATTCCAAAAATAGCTATAAATAGCCAAATTACATTACCTCTAAAGGATCCTTCTAAAATAAATTAGATAGGATTGAATTAATTTATTTGTTAGGCAAACCTATCTGATTTATCAGATATTATATTTGGAGACCTTACTTTTAATAAAATATTATATTAGAAAATAAAAAAGTTAGTCTACAAATTTTATGCAACATTATTTGCTAGCCAACATACAAATTATAACATTAAATATAATATTAAATACTAATACCTATCATTCCTTCCCATCATAAAAGCATTGGACTCCAATGTATATAAAAGGGGAGGAAAAATATGAACCATATGACAGTGAGAACATACTAAAAATGAAAGCAAAAGGAGATAAAAACAATAGCAACAACTAGAATAAGAATACCAACTAGAACAAAAGCAAGAGCAATAACAAGAGCGACCAAAGTAGGAGCAAGAACTAGAACAACTAGAGAAAAAATAGGAGTAGGAGTAGCAATAGGAGCAGGAATTAGAACTAAAGTAGAAGCAAGAACTAAGACAAATGGAGCAACAACAGGAGCAAAAGCAACAATAGGAGTAGGTGTAGTAGTAGGAGAAAGAGCAAGAGTAGCAACAAAAGCAGGAAAAACAACAAGAGTAGGTGCTCTATGAGAATCTACCTAAAAATGTGCAACATATCGATTGGACAAAAGAGCTTTTGCTTGGGAATTATGAGACTTTGGTCTAGTAAAAACTAAATCAATCTTATGTATTTGATACAAATTGTTAGAATAAGTAATTATTCTCTTAAGTTCTACTAGGATAGACTTACTTGAGTTTCCACTCCTTCATGAGTCAGGTGAACTCTTAGTTATAGTCTACATTAGATTTGATGAGTTGTTGTAATCCAACGGCTCTCAATGATCAACTTTGTTATTTATACAAAGTTGATCCATGGAATAATCAATTAGTTCTATTTTGTTTCTTCAAATCTTGTGATGTTGTGTAGTTCTACTCTTGGGAAATTCTAACATGGTACCAGAGCAGGATAGATTCTGCTAGGCATTCTCTCTTGAAGGAAGTTTCACGGACTGGTTCTTAATCTCTTATATTTTATTTTCTAAAGAAAGAAATGGGTTTATATATATATATATTATATATATATATATATATATATATATATATATATATATATTGTAGATTTCTTATTTCAAATCTGCAATTTCTTTTTGAGATATTTGTTTATGGTAATATCTAAATAGTTTATCTAGTTTTTTTACCATATTATGCAAATATTCTCCTAATTTTTTTTTCCAAAAAATATATAATTTGTTGCTCTTTCTTTGCAAAATATATATATTTTAAAAAAAAGTATTGTCCTCCTCTTTTGCCTATTCTTGCATTCAAAAATCCTCTTTTTATCTGGACGAACGCAACTTCATTTGGCTCAATAGCCATCATTGTGTATCGTCCATAGACGAACGCAGCTCTGCGTATCATCCGAAGTGGAGATCGTAATAATAGATATTTCCTTTTGGTTGGCAATAATAATTTTTTTTAAAATAGGTTTTTTTAAATATTCATGAAATCTTCAACTAAAAGAAATCAATGCTTCTAAAGTCATTAAATTAAATAGGCTTTTGGTCTATTAAAAACACCATAGTCTATTTTTTTTTTTTGAAAGCGTGGCACTTTTCCAACAATCTATTGGCGCGCAGTTGGGTAAACATCTTCTATAATGGTTTTTTTTTATTTCCTAACATTTGAAGATTTTATAAGTTCCCTATTAATTATCTAAACCTTCTTCCTTTTTTTTCGTCCTTCGGTGCTCCAGGAAGAACTTTGATTTCTTTTATAAATTCATTTACTCTTTGCATAGAAATATTGAGATTTTATTTTGTCTCTGGTATTGATAACTATTTCTTCATTTAGAGCATTTACTTTGATGAATTTTGGGACTAACATCTTCTGATTTCATATCAAAGAGCAACGTATGTGAGTTTTTTTCTTCTCTCTATGTTGTCTTCATAAATATCACTGTCAGCGCCTCCTCTACATTCTAACGCAACGTATCTTCCGTGCATAGCGCTATTTATAGCATCTTTTGGGAACGCGCCTTCTCTGCATAGTAATGTGACATCTCTTTGGAGACATCTCGGTGTGTGTTGCCATTTGCAAATCTCTTTCAGGATCGTGCCCTCTCTTCCTTCTTCGGAGACTTCCCTTCGAAAAGCAACAAAAGAGGTAAATTTAAATTTTTATATAATTTTTTTTATTGGCTCCCTTTTATCTAACCTTTTGCAGTGATACGAAAGCCAAACATCTCCTTCATTTTTCGAGCATCGTTGTTGAAAATAAAGTAAGGAGTTCATTACAGGAAAGACCTTGGCGGAATGTCTCCTTCACTGCTTCTTTCATCGTTTCCCTCGTCAAAAATGTAGGGCTCAAAACTTCTAGTTCATTTCAATTTTTTTTTTAATTGTTATTTATAAAATTTATATTTTCTAGTTATTTTCAATTGTACCCTTATAATTTTCTTATATCCTTTTCTTTGAAGCCCTACCGAGGCCTCAAGGAAAGGAATTCAACTGTAATCTCATAAATATAAATTTTGGGGGCTTTTTTTATAGGTGCTAATTTTTGCACCTATCTAAGCATAAAGGGGGGTTGTTATTGTGTCATTTATTTCCTTCTTTTTTCATGCCTCATTCCATTTCTTATAATTCTTCCCTCTTAAAATTATAATATAAAGTAATTCTTTTATAAAATACATTTTACCTTTTCATTATATTACTAAAGTACTCTGAGATTAATTGTTTTAATCAATTAAAGTTTAATAATTCTCAAATTTAAAAATATTATAAAATACATTTATTCTTTCATTAGAATTATTGTAATTGGTTAACATTAACTTCAATTTTTTCTCAAATATAGTATTTTTATAAAATTTTCCTATTCCTTAATTGATAAAACTTTATTAAATTTTAAAATTTATTAATAATCATCTTATACCACATATTGGAATATCAATAACTTATAGTTTCCCTCAAGTTAGGGTGGGTTATTTAGATAACAATATAGGGAATTGGCTAATTATCTTTTCAAAAGCCTATGTTCCATGTATCAATTCTACTCACTACTTATAGTTTCCCTCTCATAAGGGTGGGTATTTGAGAAGAAGAGATATATAAGCCTGGCATTTTAGATTTCATAAGCCTAAATTATATCAAGTCTCCTCATTTATTTATAGTTTTCCTCTTGTTATGGTGGGTACTTTGAGGTATTTGATTGTTCTTTCAGGCTTCTGATATCATCATTAATATTCATTGCATTATCTAAAAAATTTAATTAAATTTAAAGGAAGGAATTATCAGTTCACTTCAATTTTCTTTGGTGAAATGAATACGATGAATATAATTTATCCTCTCACCCCTCATAACTATTATACATGGAAATCCAAAATATTAAATCTCATTTCTCAAAAAGGGCTCACACACCTGCTAGAAGAGAAGCAACCTGAATTTGAAAAAGAATATGAAATATTTATTCATAAAGGGAAAATGTATGAAACAATGGGTATTATAAGCACTAATATAAATGAAAGCTTATGGTTTCACATTACGGATTGTAAAACTCCTTATGAAATTTGGGAGAAACTAAAGAACTTATTTTGAAAAGTAGATCAAATAAGGTCAATGCAATTAGAGGTAGAATTAACAACATTATCTCCTGAAGACTTTAGCAATATTGTTGACTTTCTCACTAAATTTAAAGAATTCCTTACTCAATTTAAATGTAGTGGCAAGGATAAAAAATATGAAGAATGCATTTATCTAATTATTTCTAAATTAAATGGTGTATTTCAAATATTCGCAACCACCTTTCTATCTACAAAATATGCTCTTGGTGCAAGTTTCAAAATGCCCTCCTTAGAATAATTTTGTGTGAGACTAACTAGAGAAGAAATAAAACTTACAAAGAATGAGATCTCTTCCTCTTCCTCTAAATCCTTAGTAGCATCCACCTCCACTAAAGAAAAATTGTAAAAGAAAGAAAGAAGTCCCATAACTTGTACTCGTTGCAAAAAGAATGGTCATTCCGCAAACAAATGCTAGAAAAAATTACAACAACTAGAGGCAACTATGAAGGATCAAAATATAGACAATAAAAAGCAGATAGGAAAAGCCCTAAATGTTCAAGGGAATACCACCAATACTTCTTCTAATTACTAGGTCCTAGATTCTTGAGCAACTCATCACATGACTGCTTCAAATTAGTCATTCTCTTTTATCTCCTCAAGTTCAACATGTAGCATAGAAGTTGGTGAATCTTCCTTTATTCCATTCAAAGGAAAGGGTGACATATCCATTGATGGTGGCTCTATCAATAATTTTCTCTATGTTCCAAACATTACAATAAATATCCTCTCTGTATATCATATTTATACTTTTGAGAAGGGGAAAATTGTTCTATTATCTCCATTAGGAGTTGAGATAAGAGACTTTCAAGACCCCCACTCTCTTATAACCAAAGGATATATTGATCACAACACTTACCTATTTTACTTCAAAGGATTCAAAAATCTAGAAGGGGCCTCCTATTTTATGGCTCATAGAGATCTTGAAAGAAAAATTTGGCATGAAAGGTTTGATCATCTCAGTTATAACTACTTAAAGGAATTGAACACCCATGAAATGGTAACGAGTTTACCTCAATTCTCTTCTATTGATGGAGTATGTCCTGGATGTGCTCTTGTAAAGCAACATCAATATCCTTTCCACCCAAGTGGTTCTCTAAAAATCTCATCCCCTCTAGAGTTAATCCATAGTAACTTGATGTTTTTCCCAGAGCCTTCTTTCAAAGGAGCAAAATATGATTTAACCTTCATTAATGACATTTCCAGAAGAACTTGGGTCTACTTCCTAAAATACAAAAGTGATGTTCTATCCCACTTTAAAATATTAAAAGCCTTAGTTGAAAATCAAGCCTCTTGCAACATCAAGCAAATTTGCACAGATAATGGGGAGAAATACTACAGTAATGAGTTTTCAATATTTCTATCAAGTCATGGCATCATTCATCAACATTCTGTCTCCCATAATCCATAGCAAAATGGCATTTCAAAGAGGAAAAACTGAACATTAAAGAAAATGGTAAACTGTATACTCCATTCAAGAGATCTTCCAAAAGTTTTTTGGGTAGAAGCTATTAACTGTGCAAACTATATTTAAAATTGCACACCTCATAAAGCTCTTGATCATTTTACGCCTGAAGAAGCATGGATTGGCTCAAAAAATAGATATCTCCTTCTTCAATATTTTTGGGTGTACAACTTGGGCACACATCCCCAAGAAGAAAATGAAGGCTCTAGATAAGAAAAGCAAAAATCTCATCTTTTTGGTTATTATGAGGAAATGAAATCATACAGGATTCTTGATCCCACAACTCATGAGGTCTTTTTCATAGGAGTGTCCAATTTGATGAAACATTCCCTTAGAAATATCCTCAACCATCCTCTTCCTATATTGAGCCTTCTCCTATAGTAGAACCTCAATATAATGAAGAACTATATTTAGAAATTAATTTAGAGATTGATGATCAAGATGAGGAACCTATAACTCCAACTCAAAGTCTTTCCACTCCTTCTACTCCTTCCACTATGCCAAAATGGGCCCGCACCATTGTTAAATAAGCTACTCCTTACATCCAAAATCTTCCATCATCTAGATTAACCAACTCCATAGGCACTGGTCTTGTCTGTCAGTCTATTTCCTCTAATCCTCAATCCTTCAAAGAAGCAACTGATATTAAATAATGAGATGATGGAAAATTAATTCTCTTCCTTAATCAAAAACAAAACTTGGGATTTAGTTCACCTACCTAAAGGAAGAAAATTAGTTCGTTGTAAATGGATTTATAGAATAAAATATGGGCCTAATGGAGAAATTGACAAACACAAGGCTCGCCTAGTAGCCAAAGGTTTCTCTCAAATTGAAAGAATTGATTATGTTGAAACCTTTACACCAGTTGCCAAAATAGATTCTGTTATACTGGTTCTTGCCCTGGCTGCTTCCCAAAAGTGGTATGTCTTTCATATGGATGTAAAAAGTGTTTTCTTACATGGGGAATTGAAGGAAGAGATATTCATGGAATAACCTGTTGGTTTCACTCAAGACTCCTCTCTTGTTTGTAGGCTAAAGAAGTCTCTTTATGGCCTCAAACAAGCTCCTAGATCTTGGTATGAAAAAATGGACTCCTTCCTTCTTTTCTCAGGTTTTTCTCATTGTGAGTCTGATAACACAGTCTACATTTGGAGAGATGAAGGAAAAATCACCATACTTGTTCTATATGTTGATGATCTACTACTCACTGGTAGTGAATTCGCTCACATTCAGACTATAAAATACTCTCTCAAAAAAAAAAATTGATATGGCTAATCTGGGTCTAGCTCATTACTTCCTCGGGATCCAAGTAAATCAAACATATGCAGGAATTTCATTGTGTTAACAAAAATACACTCTATCTTATTCAAAGGTTTAAAATGATAGATTGCAAATATTCTCCTACACCTTTTCAATTTGGAGTCAATCTAAGTACTTCCTGCACATCCTCTCTTTGTGATGCAACTCTATACCATCAACTTATAGGGAGTTTGTTATACCTTATTCATACTCGTCCATATATCTCATATGTTGTTGTTGGCTTAATATCTAGATTCTCTCACCAACTTCATTTTAGTCACTAGTAAGAAACAAAAAGAATCCTCCACTACTTGCAAGGAACTACTCACTTTGGGCTCTTATATGAGGTAAAATCCATGGATATCATTGGCTACACAGATTTAGATTGGGCAGGTTTAGTATAAGATATATGTTCAACTTTTGGCTATGTATTTTGTCTTGGTTCTTCACCAATTGCTTGGTTATACAAAAAAAAACAAGTAGTGGCCTTATAGTCTACAGAGGCAGAATACACGGTAGCAGTTTTAGCAAGTCAGGAAGCTCTTTGGCTTCATCATATTCTAAGATAATTTGATTTTTCCCATGACAAACCTATTACTCTTTGGTGTGACAATCAAAGAACAATACGTATTGCACGCAATCTAGTTGAGCATAAGTGCACCAAGCACATTGAGATACACATGCACTTTATTCGATAATATATTTAGAATGGGGACATATACTTAGACTATATTCCAATTGAAATCAAGTTGTAGACATCTTCACCAAGTCATTTCCTTCTCTGTGTTACATACAGTTGTGAGATAAACTTGGAGTATTACAGCTACATTGAAACAAAGGTATTTAACATCTCCTTTTATTATTGTATTCTTTGGAGGATGGTTTTTCCCATGTGGTTTTTCACCATCTCTCATATAAATTGTAAATGAGTACCTCATCAGACCATGTTGTCGGGACTTATATTTTTTGTTTTGTTATTAAGGACAATCTTCGTCATCCAAAGACATACCTCTTTATTTCATAGCAAATGGTTTTTCGCATGTGGGTTTTTTACCATCTCTCATAAAAATTGTAGATGAGTACCTCATCAAACCATGTTGTCGGGACTCACTTCTCTCTGTATTAAGATGACAATATTCACAAACTAAAGACATGCCTCTTCCTTTTTATTTTTTGATAGATGGTTTTTCCCATAGGGTTTTTACCATATCTTCAAAAAAGAAACATTGTACTTGAGTACCTCATTAGGCTCTGTTGCCAGGACTCATTTGCACAATACACCCCTAGTATCACTTAAGGGGGGTGTTAGAATAAATAATTATTCTCTTAAGTTCTACTAGGATAGACTTACTTGAGTTTCCACTCCTTCATGAGTCAGGTGAACTCTCAGTTATAGTCTACATCAGATTTGATGAGTTTTTGTAATCCAATGGCTCTCAATGATCAACTTTGTTATTTATACAAATTTTATCCATGGAATAATCAATCAGTTCTATTTTATTTCTTTAAATCTTGTAATGTTGTGTAGTTCTACTCTTGGGAAATTCTAACACATATTACATGAGCTATATGTTTAGTAGAATAGGTACTACAAATAATAAAAGTTTAATGCTCATGCTAGAAGGTATAAGTATTATGATATGCATCATATTGAACATGTTTATCATATTGATAAGGTTTACCTAGCAATAGACCACAACAATCCATAGGAGTGATATCATAGGTAATAGTATCTACATAATTAGGACCAAAAATAAGTGTAAGTGTAAGTGATCATGGAAGAAGTACCACTATCCTTCCATTCAAGTGAGTATGAATGAGGACGAGGACGTACAGGTAGTTGTAACTTATCAACAATGGAATTCTCAATCAATTTTTTATACGATCCATTATCGATAATGCAATCCACAAATAAATTATGTGTAATATGAGCATAAGTGATAAATAGATTATCATGACCTCCTGCAAAATATTGATGGTTGAGTAAGGTGATATTATTGAGTCAACCTTCTAAATCAAGATAGGTAGGATATTCTTCACAAGTTTTGATGGGATTTTGTAGAGTTCCCTCCTTAAGGGTTTCTGTAGACACCAAAACAGCACCAATCCGATTATGTGACTGCAAACACTGATCGCTTTGACACACACAACCCCAAGGGCAGCCCCCAGAGGTTAAACAGTGGTCCTAACCACTCTCACAATAGTTTTGGAAGGTCAAAGATCAATTTGGCACCTTCAAGCACTTTGCTCAATATCCGTTCCACCCTGGAACGAATTCAAACTGGGATTCGCCCCACCCAGGGACGAATTCTGGATTCGCTCCAGGGTGGGGCGAATTGCAGGTTTGACGGGCAAAAAGTCAAATCTTGACAAATGGCAGCTCAGATCCGCCACTCAACGCTTCCTTCATCGCATGGGAGTATGGGTGAGCGTTTTTGAGCGTTAGAGGCAATTACAAGGGCAGTCATGAAGTCCCTATTCAGGGAGGAATCTCCTTCCCCCTGGGAAGGCATGATTGCCAAGTGGCGCCTCTGCATGCCCATTTCAAGAGACCTCCAGGTCTATAAATTGGTGAGTTTCCTCACCCCAAAATATAGAGAGAAGGAGCATTTTAGAGCAACGAAGTGCTGTCATTTTATTGTCATACCTCACACCTTTTGGATTTGCGCCTTTCACATCCTTGATCTCCTTTAGAGGGGAGGTCATTGGGTGACTATTGGGAGGACGAATCTTGAGCCCAAAACCCAACATTTGGCCACAATATCCCACCAAATTTTCTGACAATACCACACAAGAGGTTTTGGACCCATCCCAAGTGGATTGGTGCCGAAATCAGGCCTCAAACGGTGGGCGGCCTGCCCCATGGGCGCCCCCTCCCACATTGCCACAGTCCTAATCGCCCCCTTCGGAGCGATGGGAATTCCATGGTAGACTTGCTTTCTTTCATTTTTGCATTCAATTCTATGATGCTTAGATAGGTTGTCATTTAAATTTCGTCTCGTTTTGAACAATTTTGATCATATTTCTATCTTTGCTCGCTTCTACTAATCTACGGGTAGCATCATCAAATTCCCATTGATGGAGGCCAAATTGGGAAAATATGACCATCTGGGTCTTCCCAAAATGCCCCCAATTAGCTAACCCCAAGTTTGCAGGTCTTTTGGAGCTTCCTAGGTAGGACATTTGGGACAGTACCTTTTCGGCATTTTGTTGTAGGTGAATTCGTCCCACCCCGGAGCGAA
The DNA here is from genome assembly GCA_028583015.1 of Wollemia nobilis. Taxonomy (NCBI): domain Eukaryota; kingdom Viridiplantae; phylum Streptophyta; class Pinopsida; order Araucariales; family Araucariaceae; genus Wollemia; species Wollemia nobilis. Next base: position 376,138 of record JAQPPZ010001731.1, read on the forward strand.
TTCAAATCGGTGAGGAATTTCCTGAATATTATTTTTGCAGGGCCTTCCTGGTGGTGTCTTGATGCCCCTATCAAATTTTTAGAGCATTTGGATTCATTTTAGTCATAGTTTAATTCATTTTTCTCATTCACTTATCGTAGGCTTGGGGATTGCATGCTTTGTTTTATCCGCAGGTGCTACTGACCATTTCTTGTTCCTTTGAACATAGGGTTTGGACATCGGAGGAGCAGCGAGGAGTCAAGACTCATCAACGCAAGTGGCGGTGATATTTGGTCCACCCATTTTACATGTGGGCACGCGAAAGAAGGAAAGGCACCCATGGATGTAACAAGAACGCATACTTAAACGCTCCTAGCCCTTGGAAGGGGAGGATGCGCATTGTAACCGAGTTGTGAAACATATCAATAAAAAGGGTTGTCTTCTTTATTCACATTTGTTTCATTTTGATTCGCTCATGCTTTTCCCTCTTTTCATGCACTTTCAAATTCCTAGGATTTAGCGCTAAGTTCGGTTCTATTTGCATCGCATATTCGCTTTCCTTTTTGCTTTCGTATCCTCATGCTTTCAGTGGTGATCATGGTGGGACCTTGTCCTCTATTTTTAAGATCAGATATCTGATCCAAACTTGGTTGTTTTTGCTTGTAGGTACCACATTTTCATACGCTGACTGTTGTTCGTTCCATCAGAGGGCGAATACAGAGCTGTAATTCGTCTCACCCAGGGACGAATGGGAATTCGCCCCACCCTGTGATGAATACAGTCCTATAATTCATTCCCCCTAGGATGAATTCTAGTCTATGAAGTTTTCGGGCAGAAACTCAGAACCGACAGATTTGGGCAGAGAAGAGGTAAGAGTCCTGAACTTTTCCTATCATTTTCTATTATTATTTTTCTATTTTTTGGTTTCTTTTTGCGTGCTTAGGAAAAGGTTTTGCTGCATGTTTATTTTGTTTCATGCAAAATAAAAAGAACCCCACACACCACGTGGAAAATTAAACACCAAGGAGCTGGTCGTAAAACCCCAGCCCTTGATCAAGACCAACGGTGGATTTCATCACCACCTTGGCTTGAATTTTGCATTCATAAACCCCGATCGCTACTGTTGCTAGACGTAAATCCTGATGAAAGCTGACCGAGTGTAGCTGGGGTGATTCCCAATGCACGAGGATAAGTCTTCTATGGTAGGTGTCATAAACAGGGTGATTCCCCTTTCGTACCGCCTATGTTCCATGTACCATCTGCTCTCACGTACCTATAGTTTCCCTCACGTAAGGGCGGGTATATAGAGAGGTTGGTATATCGGCCTGGCAATGGTATATCGAAGGGGTGACCAATTTTGGGAGTCATAAGAGCCCTCATTTTGCATTTAAACATTCTTTACAAAAACCTTCAAAAACAAAAAAAACAAAACACACTAAACCAGGTTTAGGACACACTTTTAATCTTTAAACGAGATAATCACTGCTTTGTGTATGTGTGTGCTCTTTTCTGTTTAGTGTAGCATAAAAAAATCATAAAAAGAGATAAAAATCTATTTAGCTTGTAGAAAAACAACACCATGGTGTACACCCGTAGCCAAGCCCAATCAAGGGCAGAAGCTACGAAAAGTGTACAAGGGGGCACAAGTCACCTCCGCTATAGCCCTAAGGACTTGGTCATACCGCCTTGGTGGCCTGACCCACAAGAGAGTCCGCATCATTCCATGTCAAGATGGAACTATAGGGACACCCCTTTGGGGGACACGCCCATTCATCATAGCCCCTTTCAGGAAGAGTCCTTACACGTGGCACTCAACATAGACAAGAAAGCTCCCTTAGAAGCTCGATATGAGTGGCCACCATGTGATGAAGTGCTAGAGTGGCATAGTGTCCATGAGGAGAGGCCACATGATTATGGCATCCCTCCTTTGCCCCCCATCACTGTTAGAACCAATAGACAAACCCCAGAGCATAGGGCTCTTCAAGCAGGGTGAGCTAACTCCGCCCACCCCTTTCACACATACGAAAGGGAGCATGAGGAAGACCATTACATTCCTCGAGAGCAATGTACAACATGGGAGCCATGCGCTTCCACACCCGCTATGTACCATGGTCACCCACTGAGGCCAGAGCCTCGGGTAAATGCCGCCAACCTCGACAGAGGGAAGCGACCCATTGAGATCTCGGATCATCGTGACCGAGGTAAATGCATAGGAGAGGCATCCAGGCCTCCAAGGCTCAAGATGGTGGAACAAATTGACCTGGCAGTCGCCAGACATGCCGCCCACCAAGCCCAGATCACGTGGCTTGAGCAAGATCAGCAGCAGCTAGAGCATCTATACCGCCTTAGCAAGGAGCGCATTCAGTGCCAAACAGATGAGCTGCTTCATAACCCAGCTGAGAGGGTTCCAACCCCTCGCACCCAAAGAGCGGAACCATATGAGAGGCATAATCCCTTGGTGCGAGATAGGTCTCCATGACCTTATCAAGTTTTGCCTCCGAGACCCCCTAGACCTGAGAGGGAGGCCACTCCCTGGAACAACGATGGGTACCCTCCACGGGGACCCACCCAGGGTCATAGGTCTCATCCAGAGACTCCTCAAGAAGCTTACGAGGAGTATGAACAAGAAGCAGAGCGGGCCAAAATGCCCTACCAAGGTGGAGGGGTTGCTATCCGGCCACCCCCCATAGGCCTCAAGTCTCCCACAACCCACAATGGGAGCAAACTAAAGAGGAAGAGATTAAATCTTTCGATGCATACAAAGCACTGCTAGAGCATTTGGAGTCTATGGAAACCAAAGCTTCTGGGCCCCAAAAGCCCATGTTACGCCAACTCCATAGTCATCCTGTGCATCCATCAGTGCCTGCACCCCCTTACCCCAAACACTTTAAGCTACCTCAGTTGGCAATATTTAAGGGTGAGGAGGATGCCCAAGAGCATGTGACCAGATTCTTGAGCCAATGTTTTGGCATTCAGGACAATGATGCATTGTTGCTAAGGACATTTATAACCACATTCATGGGCCCTGCCTCGGATTGGTTCACTCAATTGCTGAAGCACAACATCAATAACTTGGATCAGTTAGTGGATGCGTTCCTCGAACGCTTCACCTTCAACACCAAGAAGAAGGCATCACTAAGTGACCTGGCCAGCCTCAGGTAGTATGAGGAAGAGACCATGGTGGCCTACGAGAATCGGTGGAGGACTCTGCTTTCCAAGCTACCCTACCTCCCTCCTATGTCCGACCTTACACAAATGTTCTCACGAAGTTGTTTGAGATCGATCTCTATGCTATTGTAGCTGCAGCAATATGCCACCTTAGAGGAAGCTCTAGCGCAAGCCAGAATCATCGAAGAGATCAAGATACAGGATGGCGAGATTGCCAAACCTAAGAAGAAAGAATGGAACAAGAACACAAAAATAGGGACTACGCAACAAAACCCATTATGGTCAATCAAGTTGCTATAAATGTCCCTAAGCCTGCACAAGAAATACAACCTCAAAAGGCTAACTATCGAGCAAGTGCCTCCTAATAATTATGAAAGAGAAAACCAGAAGTAGGAGCAAAATCAGCAGCGTCACCCTAGGCGATAGTACACACCTTATACAGAGTCTAGGGACTCCCTATTTGACCGCTTGTCAGCGGCGAACTTGATCAACCTTCCAGAGATCCAAACCATAGATCCCAATGCTCCCAAGCCTAAGGGATACAGGGAGGACTTGTATTGTAGGTTCCACAGGTGGAAGGGACATGACCTGAATGCATGTTGGAAGTTCAAAGGATTGATACAAGACCTGATTGACAATAAGACGTTGGCAGTGGACAACCCCGTAGCGCCAAACAACCAATAGATGGGAGTTTTCAAAGACCCCTTGCCTGCCCATGAGGCACAGGCAAAACCCCTTCAAGTCAATGAGGTGCAACAGAATTGCCCCATGCAAGGGTATGTAGGAATGATAAGCATAGTGACTAGGAACAAGAGATACCCAGGAGTTGCCCCCGAGGTAGCCACAAGAGAGGTTCCATCGACGTCACAACCTCAACAACACCCTATGCAACTACCTCCGCCTAGACCCATGGCCATGATTCAGACCAAACTCACATAGAGTTTGAGGACCACGTCGGCTAGGCTCTCCATATACGAGCTTATACAACAATCAACACCCCATCGGGAGGCTCTAATGGAGATATTGAAAGCCATCGAGTTGCAGCCCCATGAAGCGAATTCCTTCAACAATTTCGTGGGACATGTCAAATGATGCATGGAGCCAGTCATCACCTTTCGAGAGGATGAAGTTAAATCAGTGTCTGATGACATGGCAGATCCACCCTTGCACGTTATCATGTGGGTCAATGGGATCCCGTATAAGAGGGTGTTGATAGACACTGGCTCATCCAGTAACATCATTACCACAGCAGCATTGAAACATCTAAAGTTGCCAGCCTCTCACATCATGGCTTCCACCTATACACTACGAGCATTCAATGATGCGATATGCTCGATAGTTGGCACAATTGTCCTACCCATTCAAGTAGGACAAAAGATGATACCTACATTGTGCCATATTTTGGAAGGTGAGATGGCTTATAACATCTTGCTAGGGCGGCCATGGATCAGGGACATGAAGTGTGTCCCTTCGATAGCTCATCAGTGTTTGAAGTATACATTTGAAGGGGAAGTACATGTAGTCCCGATGGACTTAGAACCCTTCAAATATTGCAATGCGGTGCAACTGATGCCGCAATCGACCCTTCCATCGATGCACTTGGATTTTTAGTTAAATCCATCTAGACAGGGTCCGATGCCGCAAGCACCACTGGTGATAAATCCATCAAAACCCCAGCTAGGTACATCTTCATCATCCGGTCCTTCACCAACAATGCCACCTATCATGGCTAAATAGAAGGACAAAGGGAAGCAAACCCTGGAAGAGGCTCAACCCCTAGAAGAGGCGCTACCAATAGTATCAACCATCTCTACCGAAGAGATGCCTAGCACAATGGAAGTTGAGGCTCCTAGTTCACCCAACATGGAGTGGACTCAGGAAGAGCTTCCATTCCCTCCCTCTCAATCGCCAACAATCACTATTGAAATGGCCAATACGGGCCTGGGGGAGTATCTAGTGTGGAATGTTGTAGCAACGACCATGCTAGAGTCCATGCAAGACATGGGGAGACCTCGCCTCCCCATCGGTACAATTGTTCCTTTAGGCTACCCACCAAACCAGACAAATTTTGTGTATGGGGGCCTTGATCATGGTACTGAGCCATGCATGCAAGAGGACGAAGATGAAGAGCCCTTTGCAGAAGATGTCAACTATCTGTCTAACCCGGACTTCGCTCTGAGATATCTTGGCCAATGCAATTGGCATGGATATGGGCTAGGTAGGTATGAGCAAGGAGTGCGTGTCCTTTGCCAGCCAAGATACCAAATGCCTTATGACAAGTCGAGAGTAGGGTTCAACCACCCCCTACCCTTGGACATCTTGGTGGAAAACATGCAAGGCCTAGGGATAGGCAACAAGGGTGGATTGGCATCAGATCCTTATGCCAACCCAAACACAATGTATACATTGGGAGATTACCTCCCTGGGGCAACAACCACCCTTTTTAACCTCAATAACCCTTCTCCTTTGCTAGAGAGAGGCGAAAGTTCGGGGACTCACTTTCAAGGAAGGTATAAATAGTGTCAAGAGGGATCTTCGAAGGATGAATCAGAATATGAACCAACATCATATGATCCCTTCGAATCCGATAGTGATCACTCACAAGTGATCCCCATGAATGACTGTCAAGAGAGCCTCTTGACAATGTTCCCTCTAGAGGCTCCAAGCGAGCCAGTGTCGCGTCAAGAGAATCAGGTCCCCCATGGAGAGTGGAACAACCACAATGGGGCCAGATTAATTTGCTCGAGCAGGATGAGCCTGTAATGCCTCAAATAGTTGTCGAAGCCAACGAGGGCTTTTGGATCTCCGATAGTGATTACGAAGATGAAACAAAAATGACATATCTTAATCACATGCGGTAGAGGCCGCAACCATACCCCTTGGAGATTAATGACATATTTGAATAGATGGGCATAGTGCCAGGGCACGAGTGGTACGTAGACCCAATGGGGTGGGATCAAGTGTTGGATCCGCCGCTCTAGGTATACGAAGAGCACCTTCCACTCCGAGACCCTAGGGTGATATCAGTCCCAAGGGTAGACCCTATCCTCCTATCAACACATAGGGCCGATCCATTCATGCCAATACCTCTAGAGCCAGATCCGAAGCACAGAGAACATCCAGAATGTTCGAGTCATCACACCCATGGTAATGGAGACCAAAATCATTTCATCAACATGATCTCCATTGACTTAACCGCCCCCATCCGCAATCCGGCCGATCCAACATGGTCCTTGCATCTAGACATAGATGCCATTGACTGGGATCATGTCAATTCACCTCCATCCCCATAGAGTACTGGCCTTTCGATAAAATGCTTCATTTTACCCTAGGGACAACTCAGGATATCTTTCATGCCGAAGAGGAACCCGAGGTTCCCAATGCAGATTTAAACTCAACAAATGATATCCATTTGATCCCAACTCCACATCAGTTGGAGGATGGATCCCACATGTCGGTCGAGGAGACGACTGACGTAGACATCGGCTTGGATCCAATGAATCCATAGATCATCAAGTTGGGGGTAAGCTTATCCCCTGAAGAGCAAGCCGACTACATTGCCCTTCTCAAAGAGAAGAAGGAGGTTTTTGCATGGTCATACAGAGACATGTCGGGGCTAGATCCATAGCTAGTCATGCATAATCTAACGCTTGATCCGACAATCAAGCCAGTTAAGCAAAAACTACGTAAGATGCACCCAACAGTGGCCTTGATGGTCAAAGATGAATTGCAAAAGTTGTTGGATGCACAGTTTGTCATCTCCATGGATTATCCGCCATGGCTGTCCAACATGGTGCCCATCAAAAATCTTGATGGGAGGATTCGCATATGCACTAATTTTTGAGATCTAAACAAAGTGAGTCCTAAGGATGATTTCCCCTTGCCAAGCATCGACGCATTGGTAGATGCTACAGAAGGTCACGAAATGCTATCCCTCATGGATGGTTTCTCGGGATACAATCAAATTCGTATCAATCCCGAAGACCAACTAAAAATGGTGTTCACAATGCCTTGGGGGACATTTTGTTATAAGGTCATGCCCTTTGGCCTTAAAAATGTTGGCGCCACCTACCAACGTGCCATGACGTACATCTTCCATGATTACATGCATAAAACTTTGGAAGATTACATGGATGATTTGTTGGCCAAATCTCTTTTGCGCCCGGATCATCTCGATGACTTAAGCAAGATCCTCGATCGCCTCATGGAACATAAAGTCGAGTTGAATCCCAAGAAGTGCGTATTTGGCATCACATCTGGAAAACTCTTGGGTTTCATAGTCTCAAAGTGAGGCATCGAGGTGGACCCAAACAAAGTCAAGGCAATCCTTGAAATGGTTCCCCCAACTACCATTAAGCAGCTCAGAAGTCTACAGGGAAAGGTCACGTCAATTAAGCGCTTCATAGCACAGCTATCTGACAAGTGCCGACCCATGAACAAATTATTGCACAAGGGGGTAGCATTTCACTGGGATGACGAGTGCCAATCAGCCTTTGATGACATCAAATGATACTTGGCTTCACCGCCAGTATTGGCACCACCTAGACCAGGAGTGTCATTCTACTTATACATCTCAGCTACCGAGGTGGCACTGGGCGCCATGCTAGCCCAGAAGAATGAACTTCACAAAGAATAGGCTACTTACTATCTTAGCCGCACCCGGTCAGTTATGAACTTAACTATGCATACGTCGAGAAACTCTGCTTGGCAGTGGTGTTTGCTACCAAAAAGCTATGCCACTACATGCTGAGCAACACTACGTATGTTGTGTCTAAGGAGAATCCATTGCGGTACATGATGAGTCATACTTATCATAGTAGTCGCACGGCGAAATGGATCATGTTGTTGATGGAATTTGACATAGAGTTTATTGGACAGAAATCCATCAAAGGATAGGTCATAGCCGATCAACTAGCAGAGGCTCCTCTCGAAGACGATCAGCCTCTGGTCATAGAACTACCCGATGATGGGGTCTTCCATGTCTCAGAATCACCAGATTCTGATGAGCCTGAGTCACAAGCCGACATAACCCTATTTTTTGATGGTTCTAAATGTGAGCAAGGTGGTGGCATGGGAATTGTATTCTTCACACCGCAAGGGGCTCCAATGCCCCTATCCTTTAAATTAGACTTCCCATGCACCAACAATAATGCAGAGTATGAAGCCTTGCTCATAGGTCTTCAGACAACAATCACCATGAACATCAAATGACTGAACATCTTTGGTGATTCACTGTTAATTGTCAACCAAGTCAAAGGGGTATTCCAATGCAAATGCCCAGTTCTATAGGCCTACAAAGCCCTTGTGGACAAATTCTTAGTAAAGCTTGAGTGGTACGACATCGAGGCACTCCCTCGGTCATCGAATCATTTTGTGGACACTATGGCCTCCTTGGGGTCACTAATCCCGCAAGACCTTTTCGGTGATATGACAACCATTCAAGTCAAAACACTATCGCAATCCATGATGGAGCGTGCAAGCTCTAACTTGATGCCAGGAATCCACATGATCCAGATTGAACCATCCTCGGATAAGTTCTCTCGAATCCATGATCATCTGAAACATGCCAACTGGGGGTCCTTGTTCTCCCCTACTCCCATTAATAGCAACACAACGCTATTCTTACAAGTTCTCTCCCGCTCAACATTTGCTAGGGATGAACTTCAAGAGGGATTGGTTGTTCATACCATCGAGGCTTTCGATCAGCAGGATTGGTATTCACCCATAAGGGACTACCTCAAGTTAGGTAATCTCCCACTTGGATTGACGCATGCCGCAAAATGAGCATTCAAGCAGAAAGTGGCTAAGTATGTCTTGTTAGGAGACATTTTGTACCATCATAGCTATGAAGGAATCCTCCTTCATTGCTTGGACCAGCAAGAGTCCACTTGGGCGATCGCCCAAGCGCACGATGGTACGTGTGGTGGCCACTTCAGTGGTATGGCCATCGCAAAGTGCATTCTTCGCATGGGCTATTATTGGCCATATTTAGAGTGAGATTGTTGTGCATATGTAAGGAAGTGCGTGAAGTGTCAACATCATGCTAATTTGACACATGTACCTTCCCAGGCCTTGCAGCCGATCCAATCGGCTTGGCCATTTTCATAGTGGGGCTTAGATCTAATCGAAAAGATCTCCCCTACATCGTCAGGTCATCACATGTTTATCATAATGGCCACAGAGTATTTCACCAAGTGGGTGGAAGCAGTTCCGCTTACCTCTACGATAGGACCCCGCATTGTGGAGTTCATTTTACATAACATCATATGTCATTTTGGTATTCCATCCAAAATAATCTCGGATAATGGGACGTCATTCAAGAACAAAGACGTGCATGCTTTGACCACAAAGTACAAAATTTAGCATAGTTTTTTGACACCCTATTATCCGTAGGCAAATGGGCAAGCAGAGGCGTCAAACAAAATGCTAGTTGCCATCCTCAAAAGATAGTCACAGACAGTCATAAGGATTGGCACATCCAAATCCCACTTGCCCTATGGGCTTATCGCACTAGCATTCGGATGCCCACTGGGGCAACTCCATTTTCGCTCGTGTATGGCTCCGAGGCAGTCATGCCTCTCGAGTTGGAAATTCCTTCCCTACGCATATCAATGCAAGAGTTCATCGATGATGACACTACGTGATAGGCCCGGTTAGACCAGCTTACGTTGCTTGATGAACGATGCGTTAATGCTCTCGAGCATTTACGTATCTATCAAGAGCGACTTAAGAAAGCTTACAACATGAAAGTTCACCTGAGGGATTTTTAGGTTGGTGACTTGGTCTTAAAAGAGAACCAACAGAACTCTAGTTTGTCGTCCCATCTAAGGGACAAGTTCATGGCAAATTGGTTAGGTCCATATGTAATTGATAGAAAAATAGGACCCGGGACATACCGGCTAGCCTCTCTTGATGGAATCAAGGAACTAGAACCCTTGAACATCAATCATTTGTGACCATTCCATATCTAAGAGAGCCATATCCCAAACAAAATGCTCCAAGGATTCCTACAATCGCTTGGTCAATCCCAAAATGCTCCAAGGATTCCTACAATCACTTGGTCAATCCCAAAATGCTCCAAGGATTCCTACAATCGCTTGGTCAATCCCAAAATGCCCCAAAGGTACCCATTACCACTTGGTCAATCCCAAAAAGCTCCAAGGATTCCCACAATCACTTGGTCAAAAATAAGAAAATTCAAAAATAGTAAAATCATCAAAAATAACAAAAATTTGCATCTCATTTCCAGGCATACTCAAACTCATCACAACAATAAAGAGCTCTTCTCACATCTCATCTTCATATTCACAAAAAAATCAATCCATCAAAAACACAAAAATATGTAGCTGCATTAAGCATCACATCCATACATTGCATATTTGTGGTCATACAAGTCAAAGGCACCATAGACTGTAATTACTCCGCCAATCCATCTTGTTCCACATTTCTCCATTCTATAAGCAGTCCATCAAAAATAAATGCCATTCACTTCTTTTTACCATACCAGAGTCAGTGGTCTTCTAATGTATCAAGAGTTTTCATCCTTCAATCATCATATAGCTTTCTAGCCACGTACTGTACCAAGTCAGACAGATTTTACAAAGGTAGAGTTCTACTTGGATCACACCTTGTTACGTAGCATCCCAACACAAATTAAAACACATAAAAATTCCCAAGTTGTGTGAATGAAAGATGAAACCTGCACAGCAATCCAAGTCACCATAAGCGAAATGGTTATCTTGCTCATCCCCCTGTGCGAATGACCCCAAGAATGCTGAGAGTTGGCAAAAGGACAAGCATCCTCCCTACCCAATTCCCCAAGAATCCCAAGTTCTCAAAAGTTGCAAACATCATAAAATTTTGCAAAAAGTCAAAACTCCAAAAATTTGACATCACCACCAAAGTGCATACATCAAAAGGCACATACAATAGTGATTCTCATCACTCAAAATTCAAATCCCTTGCTCAAAAGAAAAATATATAAAAATAAACAGTGATTTTTATCACTACAAAAGAGCAAGTATCCCAATACAATTGAAGAAAAGAAGGGAGTCGAACTTGAATCCCTGGAACTCTCAGCATTCCGATAGGTCATGAGGCAAACCTCAATACGGTTTGGTGGATAGCCTATCGGTCACTGGTGGTAAACCTCCCGCATGATGATATATCTGTCACATTAACTCATGTACAGATCAATGTTTGCATGTGGATGAGCTAGCTTATGGTATCCTAGATAGCACCATAGATTAATCTGACTAAATACAACAAAGGAGTTAGTGGAGCTAATTAGGTGATCCTCAGTACAGGTTTGGTTGATAGCCTATCTGGCACTGGCGGTATCCTGACAAATACCACATAAACGAACTCAATTGCACACACAGGGATGTGAAATAACTTGGTCAAAGACAAGTCCGATTCATACCTTGTCCAAAAGTCTTGTAAGATAAAGTACAATCATGGCTAGTTAGTTAAAACCGTCTGAGTCTCAGAAAACCTTAGCTACATTTCTAAACCAACTGCGCTATCTTTCATCCTCGCATTGCCATCAACAATCACCAAAAACCACAAAGGTCTAAACAGTCTATGGTGCTCTCGCCAAACAACACAAATTCAATTCATCCATTACATTTGCATATCCTAAAATTTAGAAACATTTGCATTCATCATAACATATGCATCCATCAAAATAAATTAACATGCATACATCCATACTCATCACTCATCATGCATAAAATCAAATCATCACTCGCATAAACAAAATAAAGTCATCTGTATATATCATCAAAAATGCCCGTAGGCTACAATGAACTGGTCCTGTGACCCCGCAACAAAATCCAAAAGCTCAAAAACCCCCAAGCCTAGGGCGTCGGCCACCATGATCATGCAGGATCGGTGCGACGGGAACTACCCCCATGGTGTGGGTCCTATGAGACCCCTCAAGGTGGCTATTGCTAGCCCTCGCATCATGCCTACTCGCCCCCCTCATCCAGTCGCCTACGTCGAGAGGATGTTGATTGCTCAGTCTCGCTCCCTCTCGAGCGGCGTGATGATCCACCTCTACTGAATGTAGGGACCCACCCACCAAGGTGGCTAATCTCTACCTCCAGCTCCAACCTTGTCGCACCGAGTCCATCTCCCACTGGCGATACGTCGCCAAGTTCTCCTCGCACTATGCCAAAGCCCTATCCCTCTCTGCCAGCTACATCCGTAGGAGATCCCTCTCCCATGCAGCATCGATACCCCCATCCTACCGATGGTAGGCAGCCAATGCATTCTCTCACTCTACCAGCTGCATGCACAAGAGATCCCTCTCCCACAATGCATCCCCCAACTCCTCATCATGCCTCCACAACAACCCCTCCAACCATGCAATCTCAACGCATAGCCTAGACTCCATGTCCTCCACATCTGCCTGAGGCATAGGCATCTCTAGAATAGCAGCCTACTCTGGCTCCCACTGCTCCGTGATGTCCTGCATCTTCGGCTGATCCGAAACCCCAAATCCACATCCTCATCCTCCACCTCCACCATGTCTACATCCTCCCGAGGAGCTCCCCAATCATCTCCTGGTGCCTCGACACCCTCCCCCCACTCTTTGCCTCTACGCCTCCTAGTGGCCCCTCTCCCCACCATCACCATAGTACCCACCACTGGTCATACTCTATGGTAGTCCCGACGTCATCCACATCCGGGACGTCGATCACTACATCTGAATCCTCGCCTAGTGGCACGATGACCGATCGATCCAGAGTCCTCTCATCCCCCGACATCGATAGACCACGGGCTCACCAGGCAACCCTTGGCGCACCCCAAACTATCATGTCACCCGACTATAAGGGAAGAACTCATGCTCGGTCCCATGCCACCCAATCATCCACCGCTCCCTACGTACCCATCAGAGCCACTCTCCAGCCTTCAGCCAGGCTGGACAGTCTCGATAAGGTGTCACAGAACACCTCCCCTAGAGTAAGCCGAGCGAGGGCATCGACATAGTGCCCTACGACACCTGCCCACCATCGACTCTATCCCTGCTCCTCAGACCACGCCACAGAACCGCATAGCCTATATCCTTATCCTCCATCTCCATTCGAGTCATCCATGGTAACCCCTAGCCTCTCCACCGCTATGTGTTGCCAAGCCCAGCTCTACAATAGATAGCTATAGCTAATCCCCTTTCACCTCCATAGTAGACCTCGTACAGCTCACCATAGAGCTATGCCAGCAACGTCTATCCCCACCTCATGATCAACGGTGCCTCCATCGAGCACTCTACCACCAGACCACATCCAATAGGTTCCACGAGAACCTCGCACCTGACGAGTCAGGTAGCAGCATGTTGGAAATGAGGCCCATGAGTACTGCGTGCCTCACTCCCAACACCCCTCTCTCAAGCCACCATCGGACCAGAATCCTACCAATCTGGCAGTCACCCTCTACCCTCTCCACTGGGCTCTCCACACCTAGCTCCTCCCCATGCCCGAAGCATCGTATCAGTACAACTATCCATTGATCACGCGATGACGTTCTGATCGGTAGTCCATCTATCGAAATCCGTAGAAGTCGATAGACATCCTCCAAGGTCACTATCATCTCCCCTATTGGGAGATGGAAGGTGTTGGTCCGAGGATCCCACAAGTTGATCAGGGCCATCAGATAGGCCCGATCCCCGACCATAGGCTCCAGTCGAGCCACCTGCTTGAGCCCAAGGGCATCAAGCCACTCCCAGTCAGCCATAGTTAGCGCCCCCACGCTTCAGCAAAAGTAGTAGGTACACGATACCGACTCTTCACAACCTGCAAAAGAAAACAACACAAAAACATTAAAATCATGAAAAATTGTACAACAATAACATGAATATACAACACTGCCTACCAATGTACAGCTCAAAAACAACAAAATTCACAAAAATTCAAAATAAAACAAAAACAATTCAAAAATTTGTCAATCTTAGGGTTTTTGTACTCTAAGTTTAAAACTGACAACAACATAAAAACACAAAAACATTTTCTTTTAAATACAGTTTTTCAGTCTTAGGGTTTGTACTCTAAGTTTAAAACTGACAACAACATAAAAACACAAAAACATTTTTTAACTACAGTTGTCAGTCTTAGGGTTTATGTATTCTAAGTTTAAAATTGACAAAGTCTGCACAAACAAAACAAAATTAAAATAACAGTTTTTAACCTAGGGTTTTCACCTACGTTTTAAAACTGACAAGCTCAACCTAAAAAACTAGGGTTTTACGTTCCGTTTATCCTAGGGTTTTAGTTAAAAGCAAAAAAAAAAAATTTCACCTAGGTTTTAACTACGTTTTCCATTCAGTTTTAAGCTAAGTCTTGGTTTGTGTTCAAGCTCAGTTTTAGGGTTTCAATTTTAATTTTGGAAAACAACATAACAAAGAAAATTAAACAAATCACTTGCAGTTTTAAAACATATAACAAAAGCAATAACGCTAAGGAGCACTTACTGGTCTCGCTTCGTCCCGCTCGATCCGGTTTGTGCACTCATGATGTCAGGAGAAATTCAGCAGCGCTTCGCTTCGCAGAATTAACCTCCTCCTCCCAGAGCTCCAAATCGCAAGAAAATTCGAATGCAAATGAGCCCAAACCCTAGTTTTGGCCTTTAAATAGGCCTTTTGAGCTTATATTCATTCCTCCCTAGGATGAGCACTCTGGTTAGCACTCGTCCCACCCTAGGACGAATACTAAGCTAGTATTCGTCCCACCCCGAAATGAATTCAGGGCAAAAATTTCAAAAAACAACAAAAATTGAACAAAAATGCACCAAAACAGCTAATAAACTTGTCCGATGAGAGTGCTTTTGCACTTGACATTCCGGGCATGCAAAATAGATGTCGAGGTCACAAATCCTCACTATCCTATTCCCTAAGAAGGCTACCATAGCTAGACCACTCCACGGAAGAATTTTCAGAATTTTCCCCAAATCAAGGTCAAACCCACCCAAAATAGTAATAACATTCCGAACGAAGCGCCTTCGACATTCTTGGCATACAAAATAGATATTGGGGTTACAAATTGTCACTATCCTACTCCCTAAGAAGGCTACCATAGCCGGACCGCTCCACGGGAGGACGAATTTCTGCCAATTTTAGCTCCAAAAAGCGTCACCAAAAGGGTTAACACCCACCAAAAATAGGTCTAAATGTCAAAAAACTGCACACACTTAACGCTAAAACATCTAAAGGCACCCTCACACAAGTCATCTTGGGTCAAGCGACTCGTCACTTTTCTCATGAAGGTCATTCCCTCATCGATTCGTCGCTTGAGGGGGTAGTCACACTTAGTCACCAATCAACAAATACACACCCAATTAAGGAAAATGACATGCATTCAAAGAATCATTGACAAAGACAATTACGCTCCTACTTGGGGTAGTAAACAAGCAATAATCACAACCTGATCAAATCACTTGGCATTTCATGAATCATGAACTCAAGGTTCTCACAGACAAAAGGTTGCGCCCTTTGCCTATTCATGACCGATCAATGTCCAAGATCAAGTAACACCTCACCGAAAAAGGTTAACACTTGAATTGAGTTCCTTCGCTCGTCAGAAGCAAGGATTCAAGAATGCATGCCCTTTCCATACTTGGGGCATCAAAAGTTGGTTAGGTTACTGAGAAACCCTAATCATTAGTGCTTTGGTTATCTATTTTTGCTCGACGTTGCGCCATGCACAGCGCATCCCAAAAAGGGGCATCTATAGACACCAAAACAACACCAATCCGATTATGTGACTGCAAACACTGATCGCTTTGACACACACAGCCCCAAGGGCAGCCCCTAGAGGTTAAACAGTGGTCCTAACCACTCTCACAATAGTTTTGGAAGGTCAGAGATCAATTTGGCACCTTCAGGCACTTTGCTCAATATCCATTCCACCCTGGAACGAATTCAAACTAGGATTCGCCCCACCCAGGGATGAATTCTAGATTCGCTCCAGGGTGGGGCGAATTGTAGGTTTGATGGGAAAAAGTCAAATCTTGACAAATGGTAGCTCAGATCCGCCACTCAACGCTTCCTTCATCGCATGGGAGTATGGGTGAGCATTTTCGAGCATTAGAGGCATTTACAAGGTCAGTCATGAAGTCCCTATTCAGGGAGGAATCTCCTTCCCCCTAGGAAGGCATGATTGCCAAGTGGCGCCTCTGCATGCCCATTTCAAGAGACCTCCAGGTCTATAAATTGGTGAGTTTCCTCACCCCAAAATATAGAGAGAAGGAGCATTTTAGAGCAACGAAGTGCTGTCATTTTATTTTCATACCTCACACCTTTTGGATTTGCGCCTTTCACATCCTTGATCTCCTTTAGAGGGGAGGTCATTGGGTGACTATTGGGAGGATGAATCTTGAGCCCAAAACCTGACATTTGGCCACAATATCCCACCAAATTTTTTGACAATACCACACAAGAGGTTTTGGACCCATCCCAAGTGGATTGGTGCCGAAATCAGGCCTCAAACGATGGGCGGCCTGCCCCATGGGCGCCCCCTCCCACACTGCCACAGTCCTAATCGCCCCCTTCGGAGTGATGGGAATTCCATGGTAGACTTGCTTTCTTTCATTTTTGCATTCAATTCTATGATGCTTAGATAGGTTGTCATTTAAATTTCGTCTCGTTTTGAACAATTTTGATCATATTTCTATCTTTGCTCGCTTCTACTAATCTACAGGTAGCATCATCAAATTCCTATTGATGGAGGCCAAATTGGGAAAATCTGACCATCTGGGTCTTCCCAAAATGCCCCCAATTAGCTAACCCCAAGTTTGTAGGTCTTTTGGAGCTTCCTAGGTAGGACATTTGGGACAGTACCTTTTCGGCATTTTGTTGCAGGTGAATTCGTCCCACCCCGGAGCGAATTCAAATCGGTGAGGAATTTCTTGACTATTCTTTTTGCAGGGCCTTCCTGGTGGTGTCTTGATGCCCCTATCAAATTTTTAGAGCATTTGGACTTATTTTAGTCATAGTTTAATTCATTTTTCTCATTCACTTATCGTAGGCTTGGGGATTGCATGCTTTGTTTTATCCGCAGGTGCTACTGACCATTTCTTGTTCCTTTGAACGTAGGGTTTGGACATCGGAGGAGCAGCAAGGAGTCAAGACTCATCAACGCAAGTGGCGGCGACATTTGGTCCGCCCATTTTACATGTGGGCACGCGGAAGAAGGAAAGGCACCCATGGATGTAACAAGAACGCATACTTAAACGCTCCTAGCCCTTGGAAGGGGAGGATGCGCATTGTAACCGAGTTGTGAAACATATCAATAAAAAGGGCTGTCTTCTTTATTCACATTTGTTTCATTTCGATTCGCTCATGCTTTTCCCTCTTTTCATGCACTTTCAAATTCCTAGGATTTAGCGCTAAGTTCGGTTCTGTTTGCATCGCATATTCGCTTTCCTTTTTGCTTTCGTATCCTCGTGCTTTCAGTTTCCTCCTTCAGAGACTATACAAGCAATTATTTTTTTCTTCCATGAATAAACATATTTTATGTCCCTATTTTTACAATAATGAAAAATGCATCAAAAGAAGAAGCTAGAGAAGGAGAAGAAAAAAACTTTTGTATATGTTGTTGATGTAGAGAACACATAGGTTTGTAAGTACCCATTGAAAAATAAAATTGAGGATATTTTTAAGAAGATTAAAGAGGTACTAAAAAATAAGACCGATAAGAACTTGGTGAAAAGGAATACGAAGGTGCATTAGACTAAGAAAAAAGTTTCTCCTCTACAAGCTGAGCTTGATTAAAAGTTGCATCAAGTATGTCAAGCGAAGTATATTTCAATTCTTGAAACAAATATGTTTGAATGCCACTCTTAAACTTAGCAATAAGAGTAGGTGAAGGATCTTGTTCACTAAGTAGGATATGCAAATAGTTAAACTAATAAATAATCTTGAATATACATGTGGTTTCATTGCCTCAAGTTAAGTCATCGGATGAGAATTTTATTATTATAATTGGATGGATATAATATAGCATTCAAGGCTGTGACCAAATGATCCCAAGTGGTGATGGTATTTTATGTATTTTATTGCTTAGAAATTAGGATTTTAGCAACACCAAAAAGTTTCAAATTAGAAAAAGGGATTTTATCATCATCAGGTATTTGGCTATAAGTAAACCAAGTTTCCATGTCTAGAATCTAACTATTGAGAACTTCATGATTCTTGGATCTATCATAGATCCTAACCTCACATTTGATATGAGAACAAGATTCAAGAGTGTTTATCCTAGGTGATGGAGGTTGGAATTGCATAATATGAAATTTATCAGTAAAATTACTAACTATATTAGCTAAGGCCACCAATTATTCTATTTGCCAATGTGACATGGCTCCTCTATGAAATCTAGGGAGAGTGTTTGACTAAATTTACAAGTAGAGCATTGTGTGTGTTGAGGAGTGTTGGGTACTACCAAAAGTGCCCTTTATTTTACAAGAGATAGTTCAAGGTATAATTAAACACATAAAATATTTATACAAGTAAAAAAAAAATCACTTCCAATGGATCGGGCTTGAAAATATCTTTCCAACGAGTATAAATAAAGGGCATACTCAAGAAAAATAGATGCCTAAAAATTCAATAATTACAAGATCCCTCAAAGCAAAAAATGTTAAACTAAGTTATCCTCCCCAAGAGAAATATTCTTGGAATATACTTGTAAAATATAACATATGTCCTAAATACTAATTGTGCCTCCTAATAGCATATTAAAAGCAGAACAAATACTAAAAGATAAAATTTGTGCATATAACTTGTTGACCCCCTAATTATCTCAAGTATTTCTCCATTAAATATATGGTGACTTTCAAGCAAAAATACGTTGCCAACAGATGACAACATAGAAGGACTCCTTGCATGGTTTGGAAATAACCAATTGATAGATTCACCATAAGAAATGAATAATGGTGCTATGGCCTAAGTCAATTACAATTTGGTTAAGTGCCTCCAAACCAGAATTGTGATTAGCCTATCTCAAATAAATGAGCACCACATAACATTGAAGAGAGTGATACATGGGCGATAATTGCTAAATGTAATACTGCAAATCGATTAGGCTATACTTTAATGTATCTCCAAAGATATTACAGGTTGTTTATTCTTCCAAACGTAATACAAGCAACCATAACATTGATAATATCCTACGAAGGAATGAGAGGTAGACTAACAAAGTGGGACCAATAAATTATAACCAGAGCTTCAATTCTATTTTTTGTGTTGACTATTGCATTTTTAGGTGTCAACGAGAGGAGATCAAGCCAGTGACAGATGAGACTTCAGACTAGTGCCATACATTGGATATCTATAGTTATGAAAATTTATATGTAATTGATGAAAAACTAAGAAACATGCATGATCTCTTGATATATTATTACAAATCTTCTTTAGGATAGAAATCAAGAATTATTTAACAAATAACTTGGAACACTTCTTTATAATAAACAAGGGTAGTCATCTATATTATCACTAAAATGAAACTCGCATAACCTTTCCAAACCAGTAAAGTTTTGAACTCCATGTGGCTTGTGATCCAACACACCAACTAGCTACCAAATTAGTTACACAATCAATATTTTTGTTGCAAATAATATTATCTTCACCAACAATGATTTGGAATACTCCTTCAAACAACACATAAGCATATGATGATGTCATAGGTCATGCCAACAAATAACAGTGAAAGTAGCACATGGACAACACATTTTCTATGCACGTGATGTTTTCAAGCCATGCATGATATTCATCCTTTAAAATCCAAGTTGAAGTAAAACTCAAAGTAATCAATGATGCATGCATAAAATAAATTCTTCAACCAAAAGATTTCTAATGTACAAAACTATTAATATTTTGAAAGCACTGGTCTCGCAAAGCAATAACAAGGTGCATCAAACAATCATGAAGAAATACAAGTGCTAGAAAATCAACTATGCTACTTATCGATGTGGTCGTGCTACATTCATAAGAAAATTTATATTTAACAATACTAGATCTTATTTACTAATTTGTTGAATCCCACATCGCAAGACATCAACATCCAACAAATGCTTTCAAAATCTAATATTTTACACTAATTTACATCAAATAAGTCCATATTAGACTTTCTAATGTAACCATAGTAAGATGAGGATACAGAAAAAAAAGGTCATTAGCTACTGGAGTTGGCAGGTAGGATTGCAATATTTGACTACATGCTAAATTGGTGCTAAGGTAACAACAAGAACAGGTAAGATTTCAACAATGTCATAATAAACATATTTGGCCATAAAGGTATATATCAACACACTATGCAGAAGGTATTGTCATAGAAATGAAAATGACTCTCTTTGCTTATAAAAGAAACACCAAAGCCAAAATAAGACAATCATAGACCAAAAAAATAATATGAAAACATACACCAAAATCAAGATCCATTGGTGGAATATTTATTGTTCCTATTTTGAACCAAATTGGCCTAGAGGAAGAGGATAATCTCTTCCAATCCAACTTTATTATTTTGATACTAAACTTACACAGACAAAAAAATAGATAAATTTGGTAATAACAAAATGAGATTTTCATTCCAAAAGTGGCTATAAATAGCTAGAATACACTGCCTCTAAAGGATCCTTATGAAATTTATTAGATAGGATCAAATTAATTTCTTTTTGATGCAGGAGCATCCGGTGGCAGCAGAGCAATCTTGCATCAACAAAAAAAATTCTAAGTGTTTGCCTTGATGTCGCGATATCGCGACAGAGAAAAGTGTCGCGATATCGCGACATGTCACGTTTTCACGACTCAGGAAGGAGAGAGAAGGCACGGAGCAAAAATGTCATGATATCGCGATAGAGAAAAGTGTCGCGATATCACGACATGTCACGTTTTAGCGACTCAAGAAGGAGAGAGAAGGCATGAAGCAAAAATGTCATGATATCGCGACAGAGAAAAGTGTCACGATATCGTGACATGTCACGTTTTCATGACTTAGGAAGGAGAGAGAAGGCACGGAGAAAAATGTCATGATTTCGTGACATGTCGCGAAATCGTGACCGAAAGAAGACAGGAAAGGCCAGAGAAGAAAATGTCATGATTTCACGACATGTCACGAAATCGTGACCGAAGGAGCAGAAAGAAAGCAAGGAAGGAAACTATCGTGATATCGTGACATGTCACGATTTCACAACCCGAAGCAGAGAGCAAAAGCGAAAGGCAAAGCTGTCATGATATCACGACATGTCACGATTTCATGACCCAAAACAGAGAGAGAAAGCAGAGAGCAAAGATGTCACGATATCGTGACATGTCACGATTTCATGACCCAAAGAGGCGAGAAGGAAGCAGAAAGGAAGAATGTCGTGATATCATGACATGTCGTGATTTCATGACCCGAGAGGCGAGGAGGAGGCAGAAAGGAAAGATGTCATGATATCGTGACATGTCATGATTTTACGACCAAAAAGGAGAAAGAAGAGCCGAAAAGGAAAGATGTCACGATATCATGACCCAAAGAAGAGAAAGGTAACGAGGAAGAAAAATGTCGCGACATGTCATGATATCACGACATACTATTGGTTCACGATTTGAAAAGGCACGTGTTCCCAGATGGTGTTTCTTGAGGTGGTCAAAGGCCTCATTAATGCATGATTTCTTGCCCGGTAAGCTTGCTGAGCATGGTGGCCACTCGAATGCTGCGTCCAGAGGTCAGAGACGTTCAGACAGCTCATCAATGCATGTTTCCATGGCTGACCCGATGGCAGTTGCTAGTTAGGGTAAAAGATGTGAAGGTTTAGTCATGAAGGTGGAGGAAGAGCCAACTTTTTAGATTCGGAGGATGTATTCTTCTAGGTGGGTCATTAATGGCCTAGAGGGTCAGGACCTCAAAAGAAACCTAGAGATTGTAATAGAAGCTAGTGGTGAGCTAGGGAGAAGGAAGGGGAAAAAAGAAAAAGAAAACTACGCCTGTGGGCTAGTGTTGTAATTGGTTTTCTATGATCAAAGGAGAATATTGGATCTAGATTTTTGATGGTGAATCTTGGCTCCCCATCAAGTGGTATCAGAGTAGGAGTTCCTGAGTGTGTGAGCAGATCGCCGAAAGTGAGGCAGCTTGCACCAGGATCTGTGGAAGGGTTGTAAGAGAAACAAGTAGAATGCCTCCACGAAGAAACCATGGTGGTGGAAGAAATATGGTGCCAGCAGAAGATTTCAGAGCTTTGCAGAGGCAAGTTCAGGCCCTGCAAGAGGAGCTGCGCAGAGGGCTTGAACCCAGAGGAGAAGAAGGAAGTGAAGATGAAGTTGATGAAGAAGAGGACCAGTTTGAGGAAGAAGAAGAGGCTGTAGATCCTGCACAAGCCAGGTTATACAGAGCCATCTCCCAGATTGGAAAGAAACCAAAGATGGAGGTTTTTGCATACTCTAGAAATCTAGATCCAGAGGAGTTGATTGATTGGATCAATGACCTGGAAGAATACTTTGAATATGAGGAGGTCGAAGATCCTGATCGGGTCAGATTTTCTAAGACCAAGCTGAAGGGTCATGCCAGCATCTGGTGGAAGGGAGTACAACTGGAAAGAAATAGAAGAGGAAAGGAGAGAATAACAAGATGGGATAGAATGGTAGATAAGTTGAAAAGATAGTTTATTCCTGTAGATTACGAATTGGATCTGCTAAGGAAAATGCAAAGTTTGAGACAGTCAAGCAAAACTATCAAAGAATACACAGAGGAGTTTTATAAGATCTCCATCAGAACTGGCCATTCAGAGGCTAACAAGGAGAAGGTGGCCCGTTACATCAATGGGTTGAGAACCAGTATTCAAGAAGAGTTGAGTCTGGTTAGGGTGAGCACCATTGAGGATGCTTACTAGTTTGCCCTCAAAGTCGAAGAGAAGCTGAACAGACGGTTTGAGGGTAAGCAAAGAGGAAGAGGTCATGGTGGAAGAACTGGTGGAAGGACCAATGGAGAAAAATATAAGGATCAGAAGAAGGTTGGTGAAACCAAGTAATACCCAGGATCAGAAAGAGGGGAACACCTACCAACCCCGTAATCAGAACAATGGTTACCCAAGAGGGAGAGGTAGATCTGGACATGGATTTGGAAGGGGAGGATTTCATGGAACCTGTTTCCACTGTGGCGAAGAAGGACATCGAGCATACGAGTGTCCACAACACCGAGAAAGGATGAATAAGAGACCTGAGGGTCCTGCCAGAGCTGTTGTAGCAGATGAAGGTGCTGAATCAGAACATTCTGAGGAGGTAGAGAGAGGAGAAGTTATGGTCACAAGGAGGACCCTGTTGAATGAGGAGAAAGGATCAGACCAGAGGAGGAGCCTGTTTCGCACAAGGTGCAGAAGTTCGGGTAAGGTCTGTAATATTATTATAGATAATGGTAGTACTGATAACTTGGTCTCAGAAGAAATGGTTACTAAGTTACAGTTAAAGAGGAGGAGACACCCGCATCCATATCGGATTGCGTGGTTACAGAAGGACCATAGGGCTTTGGTCAATGAGCAATGCTCGATGAAATTTAATATTGGGAATTACTGTGATGAGGTCCTGTGTGACATCCTGCCTATGGATGCTTGCCATTTGTTGTTGGGAAGGCCATGGAAGTTTGATCGATGTGCAGTGCATGATGGTCGTGCCAACACTTACTCAGTGACGAAGAATGGAGTGCGCCATAAGCTGAAGCCCTTGAAGGAGGCAGGCGAAAGGGTATGTAGCAACGCTAGAATCTATTTAGTTGAAGGGGGGAGATTTTTGGATAGTTTAAAGCATGAGCATATGTGCTATGCATTAATTCCTAGAGTTAGGAAGGAAGAATGCAAGGATACCCCTGTAGAAGTCTTAGGACTGTTAGAAGAATTTCTAGACATTATATCTGATAATGTGCCTGAGGGTTTACCACCAATGAGGAAGATCAGTCACCATATAGATTTGGTACCAGGATCTAGTTTACCCAATAAGGCAGCACATAGAATGACTCCTACAGAAACTGAAGAGCTGAACAGGCAAGTCCAAGAGTTGCTGGAGAAGGGACTGATTCGGGAGAGCTTGAGTCCATGTGCAGTGCACTACAGTACTAGCACCAAAGAAATATGGAGAGTGGAGAATGTGTACAGACTCTCGAGCCATTAACAAGATCACCATAAAGTATAGATTTCCATTGCCAAGGATGGATGACATTATGGACTGTTTGAGTGGAGCCAAGTACTTCACAAAGATTGATCTGAAGAGTGGTTATCATCATATTCGTGTCAGAGAAGGAGATGAGTGGAAGACAACCTTCAAGACCAGAGAGGGTTTGTATGAATGGTTGGTCATGCCATTTGGGCTAACCAATGCACCAAGCACATTCATGCGACTGATGAATGAGGTATTGAAAGAATTTTTAGGCAAATTCATCATTGTCTATTTGGATGATATTTTAATATTTAGCAGAACCCTGGAAGAGCATCTGATGCATATCAAAAGGGTTTTTGAGAAGCTGTGGGAGGAGCAGTTGTTAATTAATCTGAAGAAGTGTAATTTCGTGAAGGAGTTAGTGTACCTGGGATTTGTCATCTCAATCGAAGGTCTAAAAATGGACCCAAAAAAAGTGAGAGCTATCATTGAATGGCCTACTCCGAGAAGCACGACTGAGGTAAGATCATTTCATGGTCTAGCAAGTTTTTACAAGAAATTCATTAGGAATTTCAGCAATATTTGTGCACCCCTTACAGAAACAATGAGAGGGGATAAGAAAGAATTTAAGTGGACCTTAGGAGCAGATAAGAGCTTTGATATGTTGAAGAAGAAGGTTACAGAGCAACCTATTTTGGCACTTCCAAATTTTAATAAGGTATTTCAGGTAGATTGTGATGCTAGTGGTAGTGCCATAGGAGCTATTTTGAGTCAAGAAGGTAAACCTGTTGCTTACTTTAGTGAGAAACTCAATGATGCTAGGAAGAAGTATTCAGTTTATGATCAAGAGTTTTATGCTATAGTTCAGGCTCTAAAGAAGTGGCGACATTACTTGTTGCCAAAAGAGTTTGTTCTATATACCGATCATCGTGCCTTACAATATATTAATAGCCAAGGGAAGCTAAATCAGAGGCACCTGAAGTGGGTTGAGTTTCTACAGAGTTATACCTTTGTGTTGAAGCACAGGAGCGGAAGGTCAAACAGAGTTGTAGATGCCTTAAGTAGAAGGCAGTGTTTGTTGACAGAAATGAAGGTGGAAGTGGTAGGATTTGATGAACTAAAGGGTTTGTACCCTGAAGATCCTGATTTTGCAGAAGCCTGGAAGGCTTGCTTGGCACTTGTTACTTTGGACAGGACCAAGTGGTTGGATTTTCTGATCCAAGATGGAATGTTGTTTAGAGGAAGTCAATTATGCATTCCAAGGAGTTCAATGAGGGAAAATCTGGTCAAGGAGAAACACAGTGGAGGGTTGGCTGGACATTTTGGTCGGGATAAGACCATTGCCCTGGTTAGTGAGAACTACTATTGGTCATAACTACAGCAATATGTGAAGAGGTTTGTGCAAAGCTATAGAGTATGCCAGATGGTGAAAGGTGTGAGCCAGAACACTGGATTATATCAGCCATTACCTATACCAGAGAGACCATGGGAGGACGTCAACATGGATTTCATTCTTGGTCTACCAAGGACACAGTGGGGAAATGACTCCATATTTGTGGTGGTTGACAGGTTTTCAAAGATGGCACATTTTATCCCCTGCTAGAAAACTAGTGACGCAGTTCACGTTGCAGGTTTATTTTTCAAAGAGGTGGTACGACTTCATGGTCTACCAAAGAGTATCATTTCTGACAGAGATACCAAGTTTGTGGGGTATTTCTGGAGGACCTTGTGGAAGAAATTGAAGACAGATTTGAAATTCAGTTTTGCATACCACCCACAGACTGATGGCCAAACGAAGGTGGTGAATAGAAGTCTGGGAAATCTATTGAGATGCTTGATAGGAGATAAGCCCATGGGATGGGATTTGGTTTTGCCATAGGCAAAATTTGCATACAACAATTCTGTCAACAGGAGTACTAACAAATCTCCATTCTAGATAGTATATGGGAGCAGTCCAAGGAATGCTTCTGAGTTGAGGAAGATGGATACAGGGGAAAAGTGCAGTGTCGAGGCTGAGGACTTTGCAGAGCATCTGAAGAGCGTGCATGAAGAAGTGAAGAAGCACATTACTAACATGAATAACCAATATAAGACAAGGGAAGACCAGAAGCGACGGTTCAAGGAATTCGCGGTGGGAGATGAAGTCATGGTCCATCTGAGAAAAGAAATATTTCTTGCTAAAACCTATAACAAGCTGAAGATGAAGAAGTTTGGACCATGCCGAATTATAGGAAAACGAGATTCAGGCAATGCATATGAAGTGGAATTGCCAAGTGGCCTTAACATATCACCTATTTTTAACATTGCATATTTGGTAGAATATCATGAAGGAGGCAGTAGCGAGACACCAAGTACAGAATTGTGGAGTATTCCAACATCTACTCCAGCAACAGACGAGATCGAGGAAATACTAGACACTCGAGCAGGCAGAAGTACCAAGAACAGGCAGTATTCTGAATATCTGGTCAAGTGGAAGGGCAGGCCTATCGAAGATGCAACTTGGTTGTCAAAAATAGAGGTCGACCACCTGGGTCTTCCTCCAACAGTACAGAAGTGAAGGACACTTCTCAATCCACCCCGGGTGTCTGATGCAGGAGCATCCGATGGCAGCAGAGCAATCTTGCATCAACAAAAAAAATTTCTAAGTGTTTGCCTTGATGTCGTGATATCGTGACAGAGAAAAGTGTCACGATATCGTGACATGTCACGTTTTCACGACTCAAGAAGGAGAGAGAAGGCACGGAGCAAAAATTTCGTGATATCACGAGAAAGAAAAGTGTCGCGATATCGTGACATGTCACGTTTTCACGACTCAAGAAGGAGAGAGAAGGCAAGGAGAGAAAAATGTCGCGATATCACGACATGTCATGATATCGCGACTCAAGAAGGAGAGAGAAGGCACGGAGGAAAAATGTCACGATATCGCGACATGTCACAAATTCATGATCGAAAGAAGATAGGAAAGGCAAGGAGAAGAAATGTCACGATATCATGACATGTCACGAAATCATGACCAAAGGAGCAGAAAGAAAGCAAGGAAGGAAACACGTTGTTGCGATTTTGTGACCCGAAGCAGAGAGCGAAAGCGAAAGGTAAAGCTATCATGATATCGTGACATGTCACGATTTTATGACCCAAAATAGAGAGAGAAAGCAGAGAGCAAAGTGTCATGATATCGCGACATGTCATGATTTCGTGACCCAAAGAGGCGAGAAGGAAGCAAAAAGGAAGAATGTCACGATATCGTGACATGTCACGATTTCATGACTCGAGAGGCGAGGAGGAGGTAGAAAGGAAATATGTCATGATTTCACGATCGAAAAGGAGAAAGAAGAGTCGAAAAGGAAAGATGTCACGATATCGCGACCCAAAGAAGAGAAAGGCAACGAGGAAGAAAAATGTCACGATATCGTGACATACTATTGGTTCACGATTCGAAAAGGCACGCGTTCCTAGACGGTGTTTCCCGAGGCGGTCAAAGGCCTCATTAATGCATGATTTCTTGCTCGGTAAGCTTGCTGAGCATGGCGGCCACTCGAATGCTACGTCCAGAGGTCAGAGACATTCAAACGGCTCATCAATGCATGTTTTCGCGGCTGACCCGGTGGCAGTTTCCAGTTAGGGTAAAAGATGTGAAGGTTTAGTCACGAAGGCGGAGACAAGAGCCGACTTTTCAGATTCGGAGGATGTATTCTTCCAGGTGGGTCATTAATGGCCTAGAGGGTCGGGACCTCAAAAGAAACCCAGAGATTGTAATAGAAGCTGGTGGTGAGCTAGGGAGAAGGAAGGGGGGAGAACAAGAAAAAAGAAAAAGGAAAATGATGCCTGCAGGCTAGTGTTGTAATTGGTTTTCTATGATCAAAGGAGAATCTGGTTCTGGATTTTCAATGGTGAATCTTGGCTCCCCATCACTTTTCAGGTAGGCCTCTTTGATTTGTTAGATATTAAATTCGGAGGCCTTACTTTTAATTAAACCTTATATCAAAATATTAAAAATGTTGGCCTACAAATTTTATGTAACATTATTTGCTAGCCAACATACAAATATAACGAGGTCTGAAGTGTAGACCAATTGGCTCGACCAAATCCTGTAAGGGAGGCGAAGGTCCAAAGTTCAAATATCAGGCCTCATCGAACTAAATGCTTGTCCCTTTCCTGGTGCTTTCAGTGGCGTAAAAGGTTTAAAATGATTATGGCATGGTGGTTATAGGGGTGTACTGCGTGAAGAACTATGTGACGCCTTCCAGGGCAGACAATGTAGAATACTGTGACGGCCATAAAATCCGGATAGCCTGCCCAAATTCATGTAGGCTATCAATTCCATCATGTAAATTAAAAAAAAACATACAAATATAACATTAAAAATAATATTAAATACTAATCCCTATCAACTTAAATTCCTCATTTCTACTCAAATCTACATATATTCTATTTTGTTTAATTCTTCCAATCTATCATATATTTCTTTCTTCTTTTAGATTTGGCTTCCATTATACTTATTTGCTATCCTTTAATTTTATTCTTGATATGTTTCATTTTGCAAAATCTGAAAATTTTTGTTTCATCAACTTTAATCTCATTCCACCATTTTTTAACATTTTCTTGAAACTCTTCATGTTTCATCAGATGAGAATTGAATTTAAACAACACATTTTTTGGAGGTTCAAATTCCTACATCTTCAATAATACTAGTGCACGGTGTGAAGTTGCTCTAGACAATATAAAATACTCCATTGATATATTTATTCCTAATATGGATTCATAAACTAAAAATCTATCTAATCTTTCTTGAATTAAGGCTCCTCCTCTTTTATTTGATCATGTGAAATGCCATCTTTTGGAATGATATCTACCAGGTTTCTCTCTTCCATCATATCTAATAGCATTCTTGAATTCTTCTTTAGAATCATAATTCCTCCTTTCTTCTTTAATATGAGAATTAAATTAAAGTCTTCTATTATCCAATTTTTAATGTTAGTTCCATCTTACCATATTTTTTACCAGTATTCTTTTACCAAGGATTGATGAGTGGTTCTATACACATTTGTCAAATGATATTTTTTCCTGGGTCTTTGGCATTCTAATGATATTTGTATCCAATTTGCATCTTTAACCACTTCTATTAATTTTCATTTTCTTTTGTTCTGTATTATGGCAATGCCAATACATTCACTCGGGTATATATTTATATTCTATATTCCTTCCATAGTTGTCCATTCATTTTTTGTTTATCTTTATTTTATGAAGAGAAAGTATATCAGGATTGGATTCTTGAATCTTTCCCTTTAAGGTTATTTTTGTTGAGGTAGAACCCATATCTCTTCTATTCCAAGAGAATATAATCATTTTCTTAAGCTATGCAATACAACCTTCTTACTTTTTCATCCATGTCCACTTGGGGGATTTAATTATGCTATCTTGTCCTCTATACTAATTTGCTTTTTAGATCCCTCCTTAATGGCTTTTTGAAAACATGTTTGCAACACCAATGAATTTATGGGTCTTCCTACCTTCTTCTTGGTACTTGTCCATAGTCTACTTGTAATTCTATTTAATTTAGGCATAGTATACCACCCTGCAGTGTTACATCATATTCCACTTGTTTACCTTATGATTCTTATTCTTCTTCTAGATTTTCTACTTTTTTCTCTTCTTCTTTTTGAACTTCTTCAACTATTTTGAACTCCTTACTATTCATTGAGTATACATGTGGTTTCACTGCTAGGACTCATTTGCACAATACACCCCTAGTATCACTTAAGGGGGGTGTTAGAATAAGTAATTATTCTCTTAAGTTCTACTAGGATAGACTTACTTGGGTTTCCACTCCTTCATGAGTCAGGTGAACTCTTAGTTATAGTCTACATCAGATTTGATGAGTTTTTGTAATCCAACGGCTCTCAATGATCAACTTTGTTATTTATACAAAGTTTATCCATGGAATAATCAATCAGTTCTATTTTGTTTCTTTAAATCTTGTGATGTTGTGTAGTTCTACTCTTGGGAAATTCTAACACAGATTACATGAGCTAGATGTTTAGTAGAATAGGTACTACAAATAATAAAATTTTAATGCTCATGCTAGAAGGTATAAGTATTATGATATGCATCATATTGAACATGTTTATCATATTGATAAGGTTTACCTAGCAATAGACCACAACAATCCATAGAAGTGATATCATAGGTAATAGTATCTACATAATTAGGACCAAAAATAAGTGTAAGTGTAAGTGATCATGGAAGAAGTACCACTATCATTCCATTCAAGTGAGTATGGATGAGGACGAGGACGTATAGGTAGTTGTAACTTATCAACAATGGAATTCTCAATAAAAATTTTATACGAGCCATTATCGATAATGCAATCCACAAAGAAATTATGTGTAAGATGAGCATAAGTGATAAATAGATTATCATGACCTCCTACAAAATATTGATGGCTGAGTAAGGTGATATTATTGAGTCAACCTTCTAACTCAAGATAGGTATGATATTCTTCACAAGTTTTGATGGGATTTTGTAGAGTTCCCTCCTTAAGGGTTTCCTCCTTCGGAGACTGTACAAGCAATTATTTTTTTTCTTCCATGAATAAACATATTTTATGTCCCTATTTTTACAATAATGAAAAATGCATCAAAAGAAGAAGCTAGAGAAGGAGAAGGAAAAAACTTTTGTATATGTTGTTGATGTAGAGAACACATAGGTTTGTAAGTACCCATTGAAAAATAAAATTGAGGATTTTTTTAAGAATATTAAAGAGCTACTAAAAAAGAAGACCGATAAGAACTTGGTGAAAAGGAATACCAAGGTGCATGAGACTAAGAAAAAAGTTTCTCCTCTACAAGCTGAGTTTGATTAAAATTTGCATCAAGTATGTCAAGTGAAGTATATTTCAATTCTTGAAACAAATATGTTTGAATGCCACTCTTAAACTTAGCAATAAGAGTGGGTGAAGGATCTTGTTCACTAAGTAGGATATGCAAATAGTTAAACTAATAAATAATCTTGAATATACATGTGGTTTCATTGCCTCAAGTTAATTCATTGGATGAAAATTTTATTATTATAATTGGATGGATATAATATAGCCTTCAAGGCTATGACCAAATGATCCCAAGTGGTGATGGTATTTTATGTATTTTATTGCTTAGTAATTAGGATTTTAGCAACACCAAAAAGTTTCAAATTAGAAAAAGGGATTTTATCATCATCAGGTATTTGGCTATAAGTAAACCAAGTTTCCATGTCTAGAATCTAACTATTGAGAACTTCATGATTCTTGGATCTATCATAGATCCTAACCTCACATTTGATATGAGAACAAGATTCAAGAGTGTTTATCCTAGGTGATGGAGGTTGGAATTGCATACTATGAAATTTATTAGTCAAATTACTAACTATATTAGCTAAGGTCACCAATTATTCTATTTGCCAATGTGACATGGCTCCTCTATGAAATCTAGGGAGAGTGTTTGACTAAATTTACAAGTAGAGCATTGTGTGTGTTGAGGAGTGTTGGGTACTACCAAAAGTGCCCTTTATTTTACAAGAGATACTTCAAGGTATAATTAAACATATAAAATGTTTATACAAGTAAAAAATATCACTTCCAATGGATCAGGCTTGAAAATAGCATTCCAACGAGTATAAATAAATGGCATACTCAAGAAAAATAGATGCCTCAAAATTCAATAATTACAAGATCCCTCAAAGCAAAAAATGTTAAACTAAGTTACCCTCCCCAAGAGAAATATTCTTGGAATATACTTGTAAAATATAACATATGTCCTAAATACTAATTGTGCCTCCTAATATCATATTAAAAGCAGAACAAATACTAAAAGATAAAATTTGTGCATATAACTTGTTGACCCCCTAATTATCTCAAGTATTTCTCCATTAAATATATGGTGACTTTCAAGCAAAAATACGTTGCCAACAGATGACAACATAGAAGGACTCCTTGCATGGTTTGGAAACAACCACTTGATAGATTCACCATAAGAAATGAATAATGGTGCTATGGCCTAAGTCAATTACAATTTGGTTAAGTGCCTCCAAACCGGAATTGTGATTAGACTATCTCAAATAAATGAGCACCACATAACATTGAAGAGAGTGATACATGGGCGATAATTGCTAAATGTAATACTGCAAATCGATTAGGCTATACTTTAATGTATCTCCAAAGATATTGCAGGTCGTTTATTTTGCCAAACTTAATACAAGCAACTATAACATTGATAATATCCTATGAAGGAATGAGAGGTAGACTAACAAAGTGGGACCAATAAATTATAACCAGAGCTTCAATTCTATTTTTTGTGTTGACTATTGCATTTTTAGGTGTCAACGAGAGGAGATCAAGCCAGTGGCAGATGAGACTTCAGACTAGTGCCATACATTGGATATCATAGTTATGAAAAATTATATATAATTGATGAAAAACTAAGCAACATGCATGATCTCTTGATATATTATTGCAAATCTTCTTTAGGATATAAATCAAGAATTATTTAACAAATAACTTGGAACACTTCTTTATAATCAACAAGGGGATTCATCTATATTATCACTAAAATGAAACTCGCATAACCTTTCCAAACCAGTAAAGTTTTGAACTCCATGTGGCTTGTGATCCAACACACCAACTAGCTACCAAATTAGTTACACAATCAATATTTGTGTTGCAAATAATATTATCTTCACCAACAATGATCTGGAATACTCCTTCAAACAACACATAAGCATATGATGATGTCATAAGTCATGCCAACAAATAACAATGAAATTAGCACATGGACAACACATTTTCTATGCACGTGATATTTTCAAGCCATGCATGATATTCATCCTTTAAAATCCAAGTTGAAGTAAAACTCAAAGTAATCAATGATACATGCATAAAATAAATTCTTCAACCAAAAGATTTCTAATGTACAAAACTATTAATATTTTGAAAGCACTGGTCTCGCAAAGCAAGAACAAGGTGCATCAAACAATCATGAAGAAATACAAGTGCTAGAAAATCAACTATGCTACTTATCGATGTGGTCATGCTACATTCATAAGAAATTTTATATTTAACAATACTAGATCTTATTTACTAATTTGTTGAATCCCACATCGCAAGACATCAACATCCAACATATGCTTTCAAAATCTAATATTTTACACTAATTTACATCAAAGAAGTCCATATTAGACTTTCTAATGTAAGCATAGTAAGATGAGGATACAGAAACAAAAGGTCATTAGCTACTGGAGTTGGCACGTAGGATTGCAATATTTGACTACATGCTAAATTTGTGCTAAGGTAACAACGAGAACAGGTAAGATTTCAACAATGTCATAATAAACATATATGGCCATAAAGGTATATATCAACACACTATGCAGAAGGTATTATCATAGAAATGAAAATGACTCTCTTTGCTTATAAAAGAAACACCAAAGCCAAAATAAGGCAATCATAGACCAAAAAAATAATATGAAAATATACACTAAAATCAAGATCCATTGGTGGAATATTTCTTGTTCCTATTTTGAACCAAATTGGCCTAGAGGAAGAGGATAATGTCTTCCAATCCAACTTTATTGTTTTGATACTAAACTTACACAGACAGAAAAACAGATAAATTTGGTAATAACAAAATGAGATTTTCATTCCAAAAGTGATTATAAATAGCTAGACTACACTGCCTCTAAAGGATCCTTATGAAATATATTAGATAGGATCAAATTAATTTCTTTTTCAGGTAGGCCTATCTTATTTGTTAGATATTAAAGTCGGAGGCCTTACTTTTAATTAAACCTTATATCAAAAAATTAAAAAGGTTGGCCTACAAATTTTATGTAACATTATTTGCTAGCCAACATACAAATATAACGAGGTCTGAAGTGTAGACCAATTGGCTCGACCAAATCCCGTAAGGGAGGCAAAGGTCCAAAGTTCAAATATCGGGCGTCGTCGAACTGAATGCTTGTCCCTTTCCTGGTGCTTTCAGTGGCGTAAAAGGTTTAAAATGATTATGGCATGGTGGTTATAGGGGTGGACTGTGTGAAGAACTATGTGACGCCTTCCAGGGCAGACAACGTAGAATACTGTGGCGGCCATAAAATCCGGATAGCCTACCTGGATTCATCTAGGCTATCGATTCCACCATGTAAATTAAAAAAAAAACATACAAATATAACATTAAAAATAATATTAAATACTAATCCCTATCAACTTAAATTCCTCATTTCTACTCAAATCTACATCTATTCTATTTTGTTTAATTCTTCCAATCTATCATATATTTATTTCTTCTTTTAGCTTTGGCTTTCATTATACTTATTTGCTATCCTTTAATTTTATTCTTGATATGTTTCATTTTGCAAAATCTGAAAATTTTTGTTTCATCAACTTTAATCTCATTCCACCATTTTTTAACATTTTCTTGAAACTCTTCATGTTTCATCAGATGAGAATTGAATTTAAACAACACATTTTTTGGAGGTTCAAATTCCTACATCTTCAATAATACTAGTGCACGGTTTGATGTTGCTCTAGACAATATAAAATACTCCATTGATATATTTATTCCTAATATGGATTCATAAACTAAAAATCTATCTAATATTTCTTGAATTAAGGCTCCTCCTCTTTTATTTGATCATGTGAAATGCCATCTTTTGGAATGATATCTACTAGGTTTCTCTCTTCCATCATATCTAATAGCATTCTTG
The DNA here is from genome assembly GCA_028583015.1 of Wollemia nobilis. NCBI lineage: Eukaryota > Viridiplantae > Streptophyta > Pinopsida > Araucariales > Araucariaceae > Wollemia > Wollemia nobilis. The sequence continues at coordinate 411,131 of JAQPPZ010001731.1, forward strand.
AATTCTTCTTTAGAATCATAATTCCTCCTTTCTTCTTTAATCTAAGAATTAAATTAAAGTCTTCTATTATCCAATTTTTAATGTTATTTCCATCTTACCATATTTTTTACCAGTATTCTTTTACCAAGGATTGATGAGTGGTTCTATACACATTTGTCAAATGATATTTTTTCCTGGGTCTTTGGCATTCTAATGATATTTGTATCCAATTTGCATCTTTAACCACTTCTATTAATTTTTATTTTCTTTTGTTCCGTATTATAGCAATGCCAATACATTCACTCGAGTATATATTTATATTCTACATTCCTTCCATAGTTGTCCATTCATTTTTTGTTATCTTTATTTTATGAAGAGAAAGTATATCAGGACTGAATTCTTGAATCTTTCCCTTTAAGGTTATTTATGTTGAGGTAGAACCTATATCTCTTCTATTCCAAGAGAATATAATAATATTCTTAAGCTATGCAATACAACCTTCTTACTTTTTCATCCATGTCCACATGGGGGATTTAATTATGCTATCTTGTCCTCTATACTGATTTGCTTTTTATATCCCTCCTTAATGGCTTTTTGAAAACATGTTTGCAACACCAATGAATTTATGGGTCTTCCTACCTTCTTCTTGGTACTTGTCGATAGTCTACTTGTAATTCTATTTGATTTAGGGATAGTATACCACCCTGGAGTGTTACATCATCTTCCACTTGTTTACCTTATGATTCTTATTCTTCTTCTAGATTTTCTACTTTTTTCTCTTCTTCTTTTTGAACTTCTGCAACTATTTCGAACTCCTCACTATTCATTTCTAAATTCTTTTCTCCTATTGTAATCTCTTCTTGTGGTTTTTTCATCTCCAAGGCCTCAAATTTATTTTTCATAATGTTTTTTTTGTTATTGGTACCCACTCTAATTTTTCTTTGATACATTCATAAATCCTTCATTATCCTTCTTATTACCTTGTTCTTTCGATACTTGTCTTACTTTTCTTGGTAGTGGGTGGATTTAAATAGGATCTGCTCATAATCTAGCTCTTATTTCTATACTTGATCCTATAGTTCAATTTTAATATGTTCTAGTAAGCCTTCCATTATGTCCATATCCATACATATTCTAGCACATATGGTTAACTTCCATTGTTTTCTTATCTTATTTGTTTTAATGAACCACCCTAAAGAGTCTTCTATTGATTTGAAAGAGTCTTCGTACCAAAACTAATATGGGAAATACAACATCTTAACCTATATTAGAATGGAGTTCAAAATTTTTTCTCTTGGATCAAAATTATCATTCAATACTTCATAAATAGTCCATTTCTTACCATGAACCAGAGTTCTCTCTCAGAAATAATTTCTCAATCTTTGGGATTGTTAAATGTCATAAAAAACTCTTCCTACATAAACTATCTCCGATTGCTGGGAGATTAATGCGAGCTAGTTATTTTGACCTAAGTTTCAATACCCTTAGGAGACAACCATAAGTTAAATATTCGACATAGTAATCCATTTTTAGTCAGCTTTTTATAATCCCCTATGAGGTTTTGTTCATCAAACTTTACCTTTAGAATTTGTTCTTTTCTTCTTACAAATCCATCATTTTTGGGGAAAGAAGAAATCTTCATTTTCCCTTCCTAGATTCAACCATTGTTTGTAATATTTTAATAGGTGTATTTTTTGGATCAAACCCTGAAGATGAAGATCCCCAGACAACCATTTTAACCTAATTATTTAACTTTATTTGTTTTACTTCTTCATTTATAATACCGTTATTTGGCTCTACTCCAGCCTCTTTGCAATATCATGTTTAACCGGTTTCCAAACCTCCCATCTTCTAGTTAAATGATATCTCAAATTTTTATTAGACAGTTGAAAGCCACCCAGGGTTAAACCGGACCTCTCAAACAGCAAAGCCCTTACCACTCCAAAGTTACTTGATTATATCTCTAATATTAAAGACTATGTACCTAACATTATCTTCAATAATTAGACACAATTGTCAATCTTCATTAAAACCTCTTATGGATCCCTTTTATATGTGTAAACTATATCAATTATTTTCCACTTTAATTCTTATTTTGATAGTGAATTTTTATTTTTATATTTTATTTTGCTTTATTTTTTTAATGGGTCATATGGGATTGAAATGATCTCATTCGTATTATATCATATTATCATGACCACATACTGGATATTATAACAAAGTAGCAATTATGCATGTATCCTTAGGTATAATTTGAACTTACCATTTGATTAAAATATCAAGGTTCACCTATATTTGAACCTTGGTCTATGATATGAAATTACCACTTCCAACCAATTGCCCTAAACCTCATGGATTTTGATAGTGATAAAGTTACTTCTATAAAAATACTTAAATTTTAGTTATTTGCCCTAGAGGAGTTGGAGAGCAAAGTCGGTAGTCAACTAATTATACTCCCCAACTTGATAAAGAAAGACCTAAGTTCAAATCTCTCAAACAATACGTGGATATACTATCACATAATAATATGTTCATCCCTTTAACCAATTTAAAAATACTTAAAATTTTAAAATAATTTTTTTTATAGTAATAAAATTTTAATTTATAAATTAAAACCCTACTCCTATTTATTTAAAATTTTGATTTATATATATATATATATTTGAGTTCTTCTCGCCTTATATTTAAATACAAATCTATCTTTATCATTAAAATATAATAAAATCAAGTTTATAACTTTTTCTAAACCAAAAAAAAGAACGAAGAGTTTAACTTTTCTAAAAACAAATAATTTAATTTTCAAATGATGTTTGTTTAGGAATGTAGGGAACATAAAACCCGTTGATGCAGGTTTGCCATACCTGAACGTTTAAAAAAAAGCATTGCGTCCTCTCGAAGCTACTGCAAAGGAGAATCCAAGAATGTCGTTCATCCAAGAATGTCGTTCAATTTGGGGAGAATTCATACGTTTGGAGCTGAGATAGCATAACCGAAACTATTGAATTCAAAATATTTCTGGACAGAGTAACGGACAAATATTTGAATTGAGATGGCATAAGGGAAATGATTGAATTCAAAATATTTCAGGATATGTCACAGAGTAACGTAACGGAAACATTTGAATTGAGATATTTTGGGAAGCACTAGGGCTGAGAGAGCCGTTGGTAAGAGGCATTATAAATACTTGCACAGTCCATTCGCTTTCATTTTGATTTTCTTCTCTTTTCATTGTGCTTTCAGTTTGCTTTCTTTGTTTGATATGTCATGGCCATGGATCTTCCTGTTTTGGTTTGTTTTTGCGTTTTAGGGTTTATGTGTTTTTTTTTGTTTGATTTACATTTGATTGAAGGAGCACACAGCTTGGCCGACCATACAAAGGAGGCAAAAGAAAACCTAAGAGGCAGATGAACACAGAAATAAAGCAAAGCAGATCATATTGAGGTTTGTATGATTTTCTTTAAATCTGTCTGGTTCCTGTTTTTTTTTTGTTTGCAAGGGTTTTAATGCTTTGATTTGTTTACTTTAATTTTTTTTTCATGTCTTTCCATATTTTTACCCTATTTTTTTAGTTTGTTTATTTCTTACACTTTTACCCTGATTTTGATTTTTATTTGGAGTAACAGAACAGAGCAAATCACATAGCCGGTCGGATAAAAGAGAAAAATCCAATAGAGAAATGAACAAAGGCGGCAAAATTTCCATAAGATAAAGTCCAAGCAATGTCTCATACGTATGTATTATTTTTAAAAATTTTGGTTCTTATTCCTTGCAATTGTTTTCATGTCATGTCATGTCAACAATGTATAACTTAGATCAAATTCTGAAGCGTGGAATTACAGGGTTAAAGGCTCATTAAAATTTTAGTTCCGTAAAGTTAATTGAAATTTGAAATCGCTTTAACAAGATAGCCTCTAGCCTCCTTCTTCCATTTCTTTCTTGCCTCGGCCTCCTTCTTCCTTTTCTTTCTTGCCTCGGTTTGAGCAGTTTCGACAAACTGACTCTTTATATACCAAACTGTCTCAACAATGTATAAGTTAGACCAAATTCTGAAGTAAATTTACATGGATATTTGACTGGCCCATTTTTCATGGATATTTGTCATACTCTGTCTCTATCCTTCAAACTTAATCCCTTCCCAAAAAAAAAAGTTCGATAACCGTCATTTTGGAATCTAGTTATAAAGTTTAGGAACTTCCACTGTTACGCCACAGCTTAATATTTTAAAGTTAAAAATAGATTTTAATTTGTAAAAATATTATTTAATTAAATATAATTTTAATTTGAAATTTAAATATTTATTATGTTCCAAAATTCAAAATTCCTGAAAAACTATTAAATCGTCCCGCCTGGTTCATGTCTTTACTCACCTACCAACCAAAACCACTTCTCGCTTAAGGTGATGGGTGGGGACCGTGGGTGAGGTGGCGCGGGACCATATGTAGTAGTACAACGCTTATCACACTTCTATCACTTCATTCCCTCAAATTGCGTCTGGTCATCATTGATGCGATCATGAGATGTTAGTGTTGGCGGTGGGCGGTGGGCGGATCTCTTTAGGTTTCTTAGACCCTTTAACCCTGCAATCTCTCCTGGCTAGATCAAATTCTGAAGCTGTCTATTTTCAACCTATTTTTGCTGGTGGAATCTCTCCTGGCTAGATCAAATTCTGAAGCGGTCTATTTTCAACCTATTTTTGCTGGTGGATGTCAGATTTCTTTTTTCTGTTTGTTTTATTTTATAATTTATGTCTACATCTGAAGCCTTACTTTTTCTCGTTTTATTTTATTTAGGTTCTTATCATCTGTATTTCAGATATTGGATAGTGTTTAAATTTTTTTTATCAAATTAGAATTAGTTCAAAGATATTGGTATAATGCAACAATGGTCTATTTATGGTTTAAAGATATTTTTCTTTTTGTAGATAATTATAAACTATAAATATTGGTTTTCTTTCAAGACCTTGTTAGTTTTGATGAAGCTAATTAGTTCTAGTTCTAATTATTTTCTAACTTTAGTATATCATTAATTAAAGGATGAAGGTACATGGCTTTTAGAGACAGGATAAGTTTACAACATTTATTATGCTTTGATGGCCAGTAATTGTTAGTGTATGTAAATTCCATTAATGTAAATTCCATTAATATTGTTTTTTAAATATTAAGTTGGTTTTCTTTGGATTTTAAAACTATGAAGAAATTTATTTTTTGTTTTACAAATTTTTATAACTAAATCTATATAGTGCTTTATTATTGGTATTAAATTTAATGGACCACTAATATCTTCTTTTATTTGTTTTGCAGTAACATAAAAATCAAATAAATTATTTGTTATATGAATCTCTTCAATATATAAAGATGATTAGAAGAATAAGGAGCTACAATAAAAATTATATAGTGTAAAGAAGTTTTGAGATCCATTTTATGTCCAAACTAATTAATTACTTTGTAATATTGTTTTTAATAAAAAAAATATTTTTTTCTGTTGGGGAGGTAAACCCCCCTCCTAAAGCCCTCAAGGGATGGCCATGGTCTTCCTTGAAGGTGTGTCTTTCATAGTTGTTTTATGTGTTGTAAGTTGCAAATTTTAAAATTACTTTTTCTTTTGAATGTCTTAAATTAAATAATAATAAAAACATAAATTTATACTCTTAAATAAAATACTGTGAACATACAAACCATATCAATAGCAACAATACTAACAACAAAATTATTATATACTGAATTTTTAATTTATTTCGAAATAATAAATATACTTTTCAAGTGCATGCATAGAATTTGGGTGTTGTAATAAAAAATACTTATTTTAACTTGTTATATTTGTTTTTATGTTCTAACATCAATATAAAAGCCATGAATACCATTTAAATTTTAATTTTTGTTTTACTAACATGACTAGTACTTGTATGTTCTTTATTAATTTTTAATTAATAAACATTTTTTTTACTATTTAACCAAAACATTCTAATTTTGAATGCAATTTTAAAGTTAAAAATTAACAAGCATTTTGTTCCCTCTTATAACCAAAACATTTATATTTTAAACTTATCTTTTGCACTTTTTATTATAATCTTTAAATATTAATTTTGATATATTTTACCCTTTGTTTCTAAATTAAATTATTTTTTAATGATATATATGGACTTGTAGCATATGGAATGTGGATTTCAATGACTGCTATGATATAATACTTTTATGTTTTGATTTAAAGTTAATAATTGAGTCATTATCAATAGTAAATTTTTATGTCATTTTTATTACATAACTCATAATTTTGTGTTATACTAAAAAAATATTGATTTAATTTATAATATTTGATTTTAGTGTTAAAATCATAATAGAAACAACTTGAATATCATCTAAATTTAAATTTTTGTTTTGCATTTGTTTTATTAACATGATTTTGTTTACCAATTTGTTTTTGTTTACAATTGAACTTCCTTTGTATGCCAATTTTGTTTACCAATATAACTTCCTTTGTATATAAAACATTTACATTTTTAGTTAGGTAATGTAATATTTCTCATGATATAAATATTAATTTTAGATAAATAATAATATAAATAGTATTTTATCTTATCATGCTTGATATTTTTATTTTTCAAAAAGTAACAATTATTTTCCAATAAAAATGTAGTTCTTTTAAATTTATGGTTGTTTGTGTCCATACAACAACAAACCTAGCCAAGTGAAAATGATTTTCTTATAATAATAAAAATAAATTTGACTTTTTTTTGTTATAATTTTTATTAATTTAAATAACCATAGGTGTTTAATATGTCTCCTTACACTAACTTATTAAAAAACCATGTTTCCTTACACACAAAATGTCTAAACTTATGTTTTTGTATATATATATATATATAATTAAGTATGTTCGAATTGATTTGAATAGTAATAATGTATTTTATTTTTATATAAATTTTGGATGTGATGTATTTCATTAATGTTTATACTTATTATATTAACTATATATTTTATGTTTTGAAAAAATAAATTTTAAAGTTCAAAAATTAAATTTGATGTTTGTATATTTGTTTGTAATGTGCTTGTGGTTGTATTTGTTTATTAAATATTAATTTGTACTGTTTAATATATTTTATATTTTAATGTAAAATTGGGTTATTACATACAAAATTTGTATGTTTTTGGACTAATTAATTTTAATAGTAATAACTTCTCTTATATATTTGTTTGGATGATTTGAATGATGATAATAGATTTTGTTTTCTATAAAATATTTTAATTTTTTTATTATATAATGTTTTAAATATGATTTTTAATTGATTATATGAGGTTGAAAGGGGTCATTATGACCATTATTATTATAATAGCTTTGTATGCATGTGTTGTTTGATAAGATTTGAACTTAGCATTTCCTCTTTGAGGAAATTTATATTTATTAAAATTTACTTAAATGAAGATAAAATATTTTAATTAGATACATGATTTTGGCATTCAACAATTTGAGAAGCTCCTATTTCATTACTACTTCTATTTTGGGATTAATCGACCTATGTTTTTGAGTGAATGGCTTGGCTTTAGGTGTTAGCTCTATGGTATGCTAGATTACCTCCTTGTCATAAACCCAAAGATCATTATAGCTCCATGTTATTATGTCTTGGTACCATTTGCATAGTGACTTGAATCTATCTACTTCTTTCATAGAGCAATAGATTTTGACCTTCAAACTTTTGCCTGGTTTAATTTGGACCTCTTTGTAAGCTTGCTCTCGGTCATTGTTATCAAACAAGCTTTCTAAAGTGATTAGTCCTTTTGGGATATGATTTTTTTAGTTGAATGACTTCTTCTTGGTCAATTTCTTGTAGAATCTCTTCTTGTTGAGTTGCATAGAATACCTCATTGTTAAGAAATCAATGATTTTTTTTATCATATTCAAACACATGCTAGAATACTTATTTATCTGGGATTGTTGATCTAAATATCAACTTTACCTTATTCATCTTTTGACCATAATTGGTAGCAGGTTTGTAATTTGTTCCTTGAGAAGTTAGTGTGTTTTCTAATTTATTTTGTTCCTTGGGAATGGCTTTTATACTCAACGTCATCAAATGCCATACCCAATTATAGTATACTTTCAAGTAGTGATATTTACTACTACATTTCTCTATCACTTGACTAACCATAAGCTTAGAGTCATTGTAGATTGAGAGTAACTTAATGCCCACTCTTTATGTTTACATCAAACCAAGACACAAGGCTTCATATTCAGATGCATTATCAGTGCAACTCCACATCAACCTATGGAATAATTTTTTTATTCCTTTTGAAGGAGATATTAGCACTATCCTTACTCTAACCCCATTCTTACGACTCGAACCATCAAAGTAAAGCTTCCAAAGCTCTATTTTTTAGAGTTCTTGGTTTATCATAGATGGGATCTTTTCTTATTTTGGCTTTATGATACGATACATGCCAATCACCATTTCAATCAAGGCATTGTAATATTTAAAAAAGAATTCATCTTTAGTTTACAATTTTTAAAGAATATCTTCTAGAGGGTCTATTTCTTCAATAATAATATTGATACTTTCTTTCTCAATCTTTTCTATATGATACTCTATCGAATTTTTTGGGAAGATCTTAATTTATTTGCCCTTATGCGGGATTATCATATGGGAATAATCTAGGTACATATAACCTCTCAATTTCGCTATGAATTGCCATGAAGCAGAGTTGGTCAAATTGAATTTTGATGAAGCATCTTAAAAAAATCTAAGACCAGCAAGAGGGGGAATAATTAGAAATAATAGGGGTGAGATTTTGTCACATTACACTTTCAATAGTGGATTGAAGATAAATAATGAAGTTAAAACTTGGGTATCTTTGGAAGGATTAAAAAAAAAAAAAAAAAAATTTATTTATAGTAATAAATGCAATTTTGAGGAAAGCAAAGGCTCCATGGAATATACAAGAGATCATTGTGGAAATACAAGACCTTGCTATAGAGTTTGAAGAAATAAAGTTTACACTTGCATTTAGGGAAGGGAACAAATGTGCAGATAGGCTAGCCAAAAAGAGGTTTCAGTATAGGATCGTGAAGTTAAATTATCTTTTCCATGGTTATACATAGTAGTAACTTTAGCTAAAACTAACAAGAAAATTTTGAAAGGAGCAAATTCAAAATAATATTCTAGAGGATTACAAAATGTTATAGGGGATAAATTTATAGATCAATGCATTAGAGGAAAGTAATGGTCTATATTTGGTAAAACACACTATGATTTCATGAAGTGAGTAGAAGTTTGTATGTTGAAACAAAAAAATATGATGTTAGATGGGCTTCATGGTTGAATAGATTATTTGAGTTGTTGGTCATTGGTTGGATTGTGGGACAAAGTATGGATTTGAACACTACTAAACTATTTATTAAAATAATACCATTATGATTTGTTAAAATATCATTATAATATGAATGAGATTCATTTCATAACTCATTAAAATGATAATTTTTTTAATTGGTTATTTGGGATTAAAATGAATTCCACTTGTATTATATAATGATCCATAGTTTAATTATGCATATATCCTTTGATAAGATTTAAACAAGATTAACTTTTTAAGACTACTAACCTATTTATCATAGTTCTCGTGGGTGCACTTATGCTTCAGGAAGAAAACTAAAGTATAGATTTGGTAAAGCAAATTATGATAATGCAAAGTTTTAGAAATATCACTCTACTAAGATGTAGTGTGTAGACTGTAGAGGTAGAGTTTTGGTATTGTGAAGGCTGCTACAGAAAAATATCAAGAAGGATGTTGAATAAAGGTAGTGTATTATCACTTTACTAAGATGCAATATCTAGATTGTAGAATATTCTTAGATCTATTCATGCGAATAAAATTAAGGTAGGTCTAATTCTTGATTGATATTAAAAAAAAATGATATAAGAAGCATCAACATTTCTTCAAAATCGAAGTGCACTCAAATATGTTCATGTGAAGAAAATGAAGGTTGGACAACTTTCTTTCTAGAATCGAAGCATGCAAAAGTTTGGGAAATTGATTTCTTATTTTGATGGAGAATGAAGAGGAATGCTTGGAATTCTCAGAGGATCCCTTTGAGAGGTAACACATCTTTTCAACTCCAAGGGCCAAGGATCCAATTTTTGGACAAGACTTAGAAGTTGATATTGGGGGGTCCTTAGGTTTTTTGAGTGACCAAAATAATATTGCAAGTTATCAAAATTTAGTGGACAAAGGGAAGTCTATGTTAGTAGGTTCAGATTAGGTCGGTTGTCCTATTGACTGCTCACTCTCAAGTGTATCAGAACACTCTACTCAAGTAATGGGTCTAATGAATGAGCAAGCATTTGATTGTGGGGAAGAAAAACTTGAGCAGGCTCCAAACAACCTAGACTCACTTTATCTAATAGAGTTTTCTTTGTTTGGTTCTAGTTTTATTAGTAAAAGTCTTGATTCAGAGGCCCTAAATGGAGTGGGTCTAAACTTTCAATCAACATAAACTACAACTTTGGTTACTAAATTGCATAAGGCACACAAAGTGGTTAAAAAGAAAAGGTCAAATATTAGAATGGTACTTGGGGAAGACCTAAGGATGGAATAAGTTTTGGAGTTTTCGAGGAAGGCCCTTATTGGGAAGTTTCATGGACATCAAATAGTTGATAATACACTAAATAAGTAGTTGTAGAAGGTATGGGTCCCAATTTTAGGAAATGGGCTGATTTTTCACTTTATAGAGAATGTATAGGTTTCCTTTTTCAATCTAAGGAAGATGCACAAAAATATTTGGGAGGTCATTGGTATTGGGAATCTTCTTTTTTGGCTTTGAAGGCTTGGATGACTTGCTTTGATCCTAGGATTGAAGTTTCTAGGAGAATCCCAATCTAGGTGAAACTTCCAAGTTTGCCAATGGAGTTATGGTTAGAAAGAGATTTGAAATAGATTGGAGATTCATTAGGTAAAACCTTGGATATAGATGTTTCTTTCAAATCTAGTATTTTTTGGTTTGTAGCTTAGGTTTTGGTTGAGATGGATATCAATGAAGGCTTACTAAACTGTATGGAGATAGTTGTGGAGAATACAATTCATAATCAAATCCTAGACTATTTGAAGATTTCTTTTAGATGTGTTTGTTGTCATATTTATGGACATATTGCTAAGGAATATTCTCAATCTTTCACACAAAAAGTATGGAGGAGAAAACAAATGACTAGTGGAGATTTCAAGTCAACTAACAACAATCAAGAGATACCTATTTTTTAGAACTCGGTAGTGCTCCTTGATTCGATAGAAACAAGCAAAAAGAATGTTGTTGAACTTGGACCCATAAATCTGGAGGAGGAAGAAATTTAAGGCCTATCTTTGTCTCTATTTAACTATTCATAGGTTGTTAGAGAAGGAGATAGAATCATAAAGAAAATTGTGAAAGGATTGGAACCCGATACTATTAAATTTGTTGGTCAGTCATCTAAGCCTTATGAAAATTATTGTCCAATACATGTGGAGAATAATCTAGAATTAGGTAATAAAGAAGTTTGTACACTTCCTTATGAATTTTCGAAGAGAAGTCCCAAGGACAAGGAATTTTCTAGGGATTTGGACAATGGATCGACAACCTCAAACACATTGAATAAGGATTGTGATCCAAATATTTCTGCTATTGGGAGAAGTCTTTATGATCTATCAGATGAATCTTCTAGGGAGGTATCTATTTCAAGGGAGGATTTGGAGATGAGCTCCTCTTGCATATATTTGTTATGGTCTAGGAAAAGGGAATCCGAGTTGAGAACTTATGCAATTACTGGAAGGTTAGGTTTAGATTTGGACCTTATAAAGGACTCTTTTGCTTCTTCAATAGGTAGGAAATATTTTTTGTTTCATGCACAAGAGAAGGCTTTGAGAAAAAGTCAACAGGATAAACAAAAATCTATCAAAGGGGTCCTTAGAGCAGGATAAAACCTCTTTAAGATGTTTAAATGATATTGTTATCCCTTAATATAGTCCCTCTAAAATACTTGCCTTAGCCAGGCTAGTGAAAATTCATAATCCAAATGTTTTCCTTCTACAAGAAACCATGGGGGCAAATACAAAAGTCATTGAAGGGTTAAGTAAATTGCTTAGGGACTGGGAGTTCTTGGCTCTAGATGCTACCAAAAATTTAGGGGGTGTTTTGATTGGCTAGAAGAACTCAATATTCTTAATTAATTATTCCTTTATGGTTTTAGGTATGTGGACATAATTCTTTTTTAAAGACTTGGGTTTGAGGTTATCGGTTATTAATTGTTATGGCCCCTATGAAGATATGCAAGTTTTTTGAGATGATGTTTTCTCCCAAAGGTGTGTTAGGGATGAAAGAGTTATCATTAGTGGGGACTTAAATTTTACTATGAATAAAAGTGAGGTATGGGGAGAATCTACAAGACTTGATAAACTTACATATTATTTTAGACATAAGATTGAAGAAGTTGGTTTAATTGATTTGGAACCAATAAAGTTATTGTCTACATGGAGAAATAATAGAGTTGGGGAAGCTAGGATCTCAAAGAGGTTGGAAAGAGTTTTTTTATCTCAAAGTCATTATACAATAAAATAGACAAAAAAGGGTCATGGGTTGAGTTTGGAGGTGGCTCAGATTATTCTCCCATACTTCTTCAATTAGAAAGTTAGGAGGTAAAACCTACTAGTCCTTTTAAGCTCAATCCAATTTGGTTGGAGGAAGAAGATTTTCAACAACTGAATAAAAAAGAGTGGATTGGTTATGACCAAAGTTCAAGGTTATCGATAAGTTTTCAATTTGTTGTTGCTCTAAAAAAATTAAAATAAGTTGTGGCATCTTGGATTATAGTTAAAAAGGAGAGTATGGATAGAGATCTTAATTTGGTGGAGAAGGAATTTGGAAGTTCATAAAAAGAATGAGACTAGTTTGTTTAAAGAGGAGGAGAAAACAAGACTGATTGAAGTAGAAATTAAGAAGAATAAATTCTTGGAGTGGAGGGAAGTTGAATGGAGAATGAAAAGTAAAGTCGTATGGTTAAAAACAGGGGATAAAAATACTAAATTTTTTCATAATTTTCTAATCATAGGAAGAAGGTTAACACTATCTGGGATGCGCAAAATGAAGAAAGGGTCCTCGTTGACACTTTCTAGGACATGCAAAATGAAGAAGTATTGAAAGAAAAATAATTAGGGAGACAAGAAATTCATGAAATTATTTAAAGTCATTCAAAAGGTTAGAAAGGTTTGATGAAAAATTAAAAGAAAATTGGTGAATGAAAATATTATTGGTCCATAAGGAATATTAATGGAAATTTTTTAAATTAAAAGAAGAAGGCAAAATCAAAAAAGGAAACCTTAAAAAAAAAAAATGGCAGAGAGCGGGATCGCAAGCGGGAACGCTAGCGGGAGGCTTTCTGGGAGCCCTCCGGGATCCACCTCCCTGGTTTCTGGATCCGGTGGTCCAGAGCCTGATCCACCTGAGGAAGGGGAAATTCCCCCCCGAAAACCCCCGATCCTTCTTCACCTTCCCAGGGATCGTATGCGCATGCGGTATCTAAAGGGACCCCAAACCCTCTCCCCTCTCAAACCCTGCTTCCCAACGGCTCCGACTTGGTGATCCCAGGGGCGTTGTTGGACAGCTTTGCTATTCAGGACAAATTCACCCTCATTGGCAAGTTCATCGGAGGCAGACCAGATATGGAAACAATTCGAAAATGGGCGAGCAGCAAATGGCGCACAAGTGGGAGCTTGCAGCTAATAGCCCTGTCCCGAGGTTTTTTTGCGATCAGATTAAATAATGCAGAAGATTCATGCAATATCCTTGCTGGGGGGCCCTGGTTCCTGGGAAGGCGAAGCCTATTCCTCCGCAGGTGGGGAGAGGATTTCAACCCAGACACGCAGAACATCAATGTGGCGCCTATTTGGATTCGGCTTCCAAACCTACCCTTCCACTGCTGGCAAGAAGAAGTCCTGAGAGGAATTGCCCGCACTATTGGAGAGCTCGTTGCTGTAGATTCGTCTACTAAGGTACGCTCCCGCATGATCCACGCTCGCCTGTGTGTCAATGCCAATTTGGAAACCGACCTTCCTTCCTTTGTCAATCTGTTCAAGGATTCCATCCTCATCAAAAAGCAGCCCATTGTTTATGAAAATAAACCCGCTTTCTGCTCTGCATGCAATACCCAAGGGCATCTGATCCACCAATGTCCCCAAGCTCGAGTTTTGAAGCCCTCTTCGCAGGGCCCTCTTGGTAAAGGCGAGAATCTCAATGTTCCTAGACGTGATAGGGAAGTCCCAGTCCCGGAGGGGGATCCCCCCATTGTCCCTTCAGAATCCCAAGGTCTGGGCCAGGAGGGGCTTCTCAAAGGCAAATCTCGAGAATCTGCTTCAAACCCTAGCGCCAACCTCGAACCATCCTCAGAGCCCCTCAGAGTCTCTGCCATCAATACAGAAACCTTAAACCCCATCCTTCAGGAGATCGAGAACTTCCTACCCCATCAGTCTTCGTCTGGGAAGTTCAGTCCAATCAACACCAGAAGCAAAGGGCAAACCATGGATTATGGATCCGAGAGGAAAAGAGGACGCCCTTCTACAGCTGAACAACGTATCAGGGCAACTGAGGATGACTTAGCAAACGGCTCCCAGCGGACCCTTTTCCTAAACACTGACGAATCCCTCACCGATGATCCTAAAGTGTCTAAACCCCCCTTCCAGCAGGCGAAGGGAGGCAAGAAACCTCTCAGATCTTCTAGATGAAAATCCTCTCCTGGAATGCGAGAGGGCTCAACAGTGCGGCCAAGCTCAAACTTGCTGCTAATATGCGTAAGGATATCAGACCCTCCATCTTCATCATGCAAGAAACCAAATGTGACGAGAAGACCTCCAGGAAAGCTGCCAGGACCATCTGGTCTCAAGGCGAAGCTCTGCACAGCCCCGCTCAAGGTTCCTACGGAGGACTTATTTGCCTCTGGGACCCGTCCCAAGTGGAAGGTAGGCTCCTATCATCCTCCAGCAGAGTCATTAATATTCTCTTTCATTGCATCTCCAGTAATCAGTCTTGGATCCTGTCCAACCTGTACGCTCCAAATTCCCCTATTGAGAGAACTGAATTTTGGAATTCCATCTCCCGGATGAGGGACTCCTTCAGCACTATCCCTTGGGTGGCTGTAGGGGATTTCAATAGCCCCCTGTATCCAACGGAGAAAAAGGGAGGGTTGGCTGCCACCCACCGTTCTACTGAGGATCTAAGGGAATTTGTGGATACAAACGAGCTCATTGACATTCCTCTCAAAGGGACTCGCTATACGTGGAGCAACAGGAGGATTGGAGGTAATCTGATACAGGTCAAATTGGATAGGTTCTTGATCTCCCAGGAAGCTATTCCTCTCTTTGGTGACGCTTCCCTTTTGGCTCTCCCCAAGATTGGATCGGACCATAATCCCATTATCCTCCAGGTGGGCAAGTCTCCCGTGTTTCGAACCCCCTTTCGGTTTGAGGCTATGTGGCTCAAACACAAGGACTTTCGTGAAAAGATGAGTCAGTGGTGGAACCAGCATGTCCATGGATCTCCCATCTTCAGGATAACTCAGAAGCTCAAGTTCACCAAGGATAACTTGCGGAGGTGGAACAGAGAGGTGTTTGGCAACATTTTCAGCCAAAAGAAGCTAATTTCAGATCAACTCCAAGCCATTGAGAGAAGGGTCGAAGAAGGGGAATCCGGGGCTGCAGTGAGGAAGGAGGAAGGGAAACTACTTGCTGAATTCCACTCCATTCTTGCCAGTGAGGAAACCTTCTGGAGGCAGAAATCCAGAGAACTATGGATCAAAGCGGGAGACTCCAATACCAGATTCTTCCATGCTACAACCATGAGACACAGAGGCTCCAATAAGATTAGCAAAATTCAATGCAGCGATGGTTCCAGCACTGAAGATATCCACGAGATCAGAACTGAGGTTGTCTCTTTCTTTCAAAACCTCTTAGGAACCTCCCCAGAAAGCTCTGCCTCTGCCAAGGCCGCCCTTCTGGAGAACATCCCCAGTCTGGTTTTTGGTGACTCCAATTCCTCCCTCCTCAAGCCCTTCTCCGACTCGAAAATCAAGGAGGTGGTCTTCTCCATGCAACCTGATAAAGCCCCCGGGCCGGACGGATTTCCTCCCCGGTTCTACCAAGCCTGCTGGGACCTGGTAGGACCGGACGTCTGTGCTGCCATTCGTGACCTCCAATCCCACCCCATTCCCCGGGCTGTTAACTCCACCTTCATTGCTTTGATCCCCAAGTCCCCTGATTGCCGGTCTATGGCTGACTTTCGCCCCATTAGTCTCTGCAACGTTCTCTTCAAGATCCTCTCCAAAGCCATGGCATCCAGGATGAAGCCTATCCTCCCCATCATTATTGACCCCCGCCAAGGAAGCTCGGTCAAAGGCAGAAACATTCTGGACGGCGTCATTTCCATTCATGAAACCCTTCATTCTACGGTCCGGAACAAAAAAGCAGGTCTCTTCCTCAAACTTGATATGACCAAAGCTTTTGATCGTGTTAGCTGGGAGTTTCTCTGGGACGTCCTTCTGAAGTTTGGCTTCCACCCCAGATGGGTTCAGCTAATCCATAACTGCTTCTCCTCTGCCTGGTTCTCGGTGTTGGTCAATGGCTCCCCCGCTGGTTTTTTCCCAGCGTCAGAGGACTCCGTCAAGGAGACCCTCTATCCCCTCTTTTGTTCATCATCTTGGCGGAATCCCTTGGCAGAACCCTTTCTACGGCCAGAGTGGCGGGGAAGATCTCCGGCATCCCAGTGGCGTCCAACTCCACTCCCACTACTCACCAGCAATTTGTTGATGACACCATCCTTTCTACGCAGGCGTCTATCATTCAGGCTAGAAACATCAAGCATATCCTTTCCCTCTATGAGAAAGCGGCTGGGCAGCAGGTTAACTTCTCCAAAAGCAAGCTATTTTTCGTTCACACCCCCCCGGACCGTCAGGGCAGGATTGGGCGGATCCTTGGGTGCTCTGCAGGAGCTCTCCCATCCTCCTATCTGGGACTCCCCTTTTTCTGGGGAAGACCAAAAGAGAGTATGTGGAACAATGTTGTGGAAAGATTCCAACGGAAGCTGGCAGCCTGGAAAGGTAAACTTCTGTCCCAAGCGGCGAAAGCAACCCTATCAAGTTCAACCCTCCAGAGCATCCCCATTTACTTCATGTCAGTTTTCTCTCTTCCCAAGTCAGTGTGCAAGCTTATTGAACGCATCCAAAAAAAATTTCTATGGTCAGGGTCCGAAGACAAAGCTAAGATTCCCCTAGTGGCTTGGGACATTGTCTGCAGAAGTAAGAAGCAGGGAGGGCTGGGATTCAGAAAACTGTCAGACATGAACACAGCCTTGCTAGGCAAGTAGGCTTGGAGGATTATCTCGAAAGACCCTACGGAGTGGACCGTGCTGGTGTCTAAGAAATACATGGGAAACCACTCTTTCCTTGATTCTGGCAACCACCCCAATGGATCTGCCTTCTGGAAGGCTGTGACTCATTCCAAAGTGCTCATCCAGAAAGGCCTCAGATGGGTTTTGGGGGACGGACAAAGCATTGATTTTTGGAGTGACAGATGGTTATTGGATGAACCCCTAAGCGGCAGAGCGGACCTCGCCATGCTTCAAACGGTTCCTGACTCTCGTTTGGGAATGAAGGTTTCTGACTTCATAGTCTGGGAGGATGGTCAACCCCGATGGAGGCTCCTCGCGGGCACCTCTCCTGAGGCTGCTGCTCTCAACATTATGCTCCAAGCAACTACCATTCCCACTGAGCAAAAAGATGACAAGCCTGCCTGGGCTGGATCCGACAAAGGGTTGTACACTGTTAAGTCTGCCTTCTCCCTCCTGAAGGATCACCCCGTCTCCCCTTCCCATATTGTTTGGAAGAAGAACCTCATTCTGAAAGTGGCCTTCTTCTCGTGGATTGCCTTCCAAAACAAATCCCTCACCACTGAGAACCTCATCAAAAGAGGCATCCCCCTTCCTAACAGATGTTACCTGTGCCTGTCCAATTGGGAATCCACCGATCACCTGTTCCTCCACTGTGAGTTCACCTCGGCTGTGTTTGGGTTCACCCTGTCTACCTTTCAGATCCAATGGGTTCCTCCCAAGTCTTTGTGTGATGCCTTCTACCAATGGCCCCAACCCTTTGCTAATCTTAAGCTCCGTTTCCTCTGGGACATCTGCCTTCACCACCTGATATGGCAAGTCTGGCTTGAGAGAAACTGTAGGATCTTTGGAACCTCTACCCGGGATCCTCCCTCGGTGGCCATCAGGGCTATGGCTTTCGCTTTCAAAAATGCCAATCTCATTCAATGCCCTGAGCCCCTGTCCTCTGACCCGGGAAGGGCGTATCCTCACTTCTCTTAATATTTCTGATTGTCCCCCCTGGGGAACCCTCTACCTCACCCCCGTACCCTTGCTAAGTGGAGTCCTCCCCCTTCGGGATGGATTAAGCTTAACTTTTATGGGGCTTCCAAAGGGAACCCAGGAGCAGCGGGGGCTGGTGGCGCTGTCAGGGACCATCGTGGTATGGTTATCCTCGCCTTCTCTGAAGATCTTGGAGTTCAGACCAACCATGTCGTGGAAGCCAGAGCCCTTTGGAGAGGTTTAGCCCTCATTTCGGAGGATTCCAGAGCTATCATCATAGAAGGTGACTCCATGAATATCATAAACTACTTGAACAAGGATAAGACCCCTGCCTGGAGGGTCCACAACACCATCGAAGAAATTCGGAGGATTCTCCGCAGCAGGACCCATAGATGCCAGCACATCTTCAGGGAAGGAAATTCTTTGGCTGACCTCCTAGCCAACAGAGGATCCTCCTCCGGCAAACTCACCACGTGGGATCTCGAAATCCCTCAAGATGTTGCTGACGTGGCTGCGTCAGAGTTCCAAAAAGCTCAATGATTCTCGCCAGATCAGCTAGATGGGACACGTCAGGCGTTCTTGGGAAGGAGGACAGTTGGCGGTTGGGTTTCTTGCGGCATCCAATTACTGCTCGCGGTGAGACGACCGGCGTACCCGTCAGCACCCCTGACGTGGGCGGCAGTCCCAAGTCGGCAAGCAGCTCTTTTCCCGTTCATAACGCTTTACTAGGCATGATTTCCTTTCGTCATCGGGACCGAGCGAGCCTATCTTCTTCCAATCCGATGGCTCCCCTCATTTCGCCTATTTCCCATGCATGCGGCTTTCGTGATCCGTCGTCCTTTCGGTGCAAGCTTCCTTTCTTTTTATTCCAGGGTGGTGAAACGGGTGATTTCATTCTTCTTTGTCCTCGTCTCAGAATCGTGTGCAGTCATCCCTGTACCGTAGCGTATTCCTGCCTTCAGGCCCTCTTTCGTAGATCCCCTGCCCCTCCCATGGATGTTCCCTACATTGAGCCAGAATTCTCTTCCCTGTCTGAGGAGGAGAAAATCTTCATGAAAGCCCTCGGGTTAATCCCTTTCCTCAGCAAGTTTCAGGGCCCGGATGATGAAATCACGTCCGATTTCATGGAGACCTGGCAAGATGGGGAGGTCCGGGTGAAAGGAGTCCACCTGAAGGTCACCTTTGATCTCTTGCTCGAGATTACTGGAATGCCGGCCACCGGGCGTTTCATTCGGCGGGACAAGCACAACTGGCAGGAGGAATTGGACCAGTTTTTGGACAAAGGGAAAGGTTTGGGCTGGGACAAGTCTGCCCTCTTCAGAGAGGAACTGGATGAACCGTGGAGCTGGGCTTTGAAACCGTTGATGCAGTTCATATGCTGTGACGATCCGGATAAGCCTCTTCGCAGCTACCACATCAGTCTCGTGAACCACATGCGGGCGTCCAAGAAGCTGTGCTTCCCGGACTTCCTCAACTACTCCCTCGGGTGTTCCATCGAGGCCGCTCGAAAGAACAAGTCCAGGCCGCGGCACCAGGGGCTAATGGGCGTTATCTTCCGCCATTGTCTAACTAACAGGGCCCCCCTCAGATTGTCCCTCCCCTCTCTTCCAACCCGCCTGCTTCCCCGGGCACCGACGCTCCCAAGACCGAGTCTCCCATTCCTCCCGACCAGGCCACCCCCAGTCGCAGTCGCTGTCGCAGGCGGGCCAAGGCAACTCCTCAGAGTGGCAGATCTTCCAGGCGGCTCAAGAAAGCTAAGGCCGAAGTTGAGAACGATTCTCCTCTCCACCTGAGCTCGGATTCTGATTCGGTGCAGAAGGAGCAGGAGAAGGTTCCCCTGAGCTTGCTCATCGATCTGGCCATCGACGCTATGGGGAACATCTCTAGGGCTGCTGAGTCGGCAATCCTGTGCCTCCGTAATCTCAAGACGCATGTTGAAGGATCCTCTGGGACCCCGGAGAATCCTACTGCCAATTAAGGGTGCTGGCGCTCCCTGGCCGGTTGGGTTTTTGAGCCTCCTGGAGGCTTGCTTATCCTTTTTTCTTCAATGCTATGGCAGCTTCAGTTTCCCTTTTTTTTTGTTCAGGTCTGAGGCTCGCTTTGAGACCTCAACCTCGTGGCTGTAATGGGTTCATCCCGTTTTTGTAATAAGGTTTTTGGGATCCTCTAGAAAAACCCACTTTTGTATATAAATGTTACTTATCAAAAAAAAAAGGAAACCTTGAAATTTTTTAGAAAGTTCAAAGAAGAAAAAATATTGAATGAGGGAGTTAAAAATCTTTCTACTTGATAATTTAAGGAATTTTTTGAAACTTTCCCTCATCGAAGCAAATTGCAAAAGATATATTTTTAAATAAATTCAAGAGGACTTTTTTTGAAAAACACTTCTTAGAAGGCACCATAGAAAATACAAAAATATTTCTCTCAAAATCTATGTTATTGAAGGGACCAAATTTCACTCCCTAGAAAAATATGATGAAGTCAATACTTATTGTGAAAAAAATTTGGGAAATAGTAACTAGAGATGAAAACATTCCAGAAGATATCATAGGTAGACAAAAATATAAAGAAGAAGATGTAAAATCCTAATATTAATAACATTTAGGATATAAAATGAAATACAAGAACACATAAGTGGGGTGAAGGAAACCCTAGGAGGGAGCGGCCATGGTGATAGCTGAAGATCTATCTATAATTTTTTTATGCATTTGAATAATAGTTTGAAGAAGTTTGTTTTTCTAGAATCATGAAGTGCATGCAATAAGGATAGGGTTTGCAAAGTGAAGCACTAAGAAAATTTAAAAAAAAACACAAGCGACAGTAATTTTTATTTTGAAAAAATCTTTTATTTGCTGGAAGAGAAAAAAATTTGGGTGAAGACAAAAAATCCTAGCATCGATCAATTTTTCCAGGAGAGATCACGAGTATCATTTTAGGTATGGTACTTTTCTGGCTTTAGCTTTGAAAATATTTCATTGGCCAAGGCTTTAAAAATAGGGATCTCTTCTTTAGAAAGTAATTTATGGCAGTCTGTTGGTTGCAATGACGATAACAACCTCACCTCATTTTTCAAAATAGTAGGAAATGAGACCTTCTCCATGTTTTTACAATAGTTTCCCTTTAATAAGGAGAAGCTAGATCATATGTGTTAAGTGCTTAAAGTGAGGAAAACACCCTATCCAAAACCACCTACTCATTCTAATAATGGTACCTTTATGCCCAAGTTATATGAGTCTCCTGTAATTGAGGTGTCTCCAAACTTCATCCAATAGCCTTTGCTCACACTTTCCACCCAAGCCCTTGCATATAAATTTATGGAAATATGACCTAGTCCAATCACAATCCAAAAATGGATTACCACAAATTGGGGGGGTAAATTCTCCTATTATGAATTTATGATGATAGGTAGAGGATACTTTGTCATTACATTTACCTCTATGGACGATAAGAGCACTATTTTTCATGGAGGTCCTTGGTTTCCTTGGTTTTTTCATGGAGGTCCTTGGTTTCTAGGATCCAACCCACTCTACATGACCTCATGGAGCATGATTTTGATCCTTAAGAGGAGCCTGAAGAATTTTTGGTTTGGGTGAGATTGGTATTTTTGTCATTGTACCTATGGAAAAAAACTTCGATGGAATTAAAATGGAATGCTATTGGAACGTTCATTGACTAGGCTTCCCCAAAGGCCAATAATGCTATATACACACATATTTATGTTCAAGTCAATTTGAAAAAGGTTTTGCCTAAGTATATTGAAATAAAGGTGTTTGATTGGATCCATAACCAACCCTTGGACTACAAGCATATACCATTCAAGTGTATAACCTACCATGAGCATGGATATTTATCCTAAAACTACCCAATTAAATAAGCACATGAAACAAAAAAGGAAGAACTAGGATTTCAGGAAGTCAAAAGGAGACCGCGTAGATCAAGAAGCAAGAATCAACAACCACAACCACATGATAAAAAAAGCTTCCAACACAAAAATAAATTTGCAAGTCTTAATGAAGAAGAAAAGGAAATCACCTCTCTATATGTGATGGCTTCTAAATATAAAGATAAGATACCTACAACTAAACCTGACAACTCACTAGAGATATCAGGAGATACACTAGAGAACACAACTAGAGAATGAACTGATGGAAACTTAGAGGAAGAGGTAAAAGAAACACAAGTGGAGGAAATAGTGATTCCTAGGGCTTGTCGACCACACGATCTGCAACTAAGGGAATAAAATCGAACCAACAACTTAGAAATGAGCAAGCACATAAAGACTTGCAATCCAAAATGCATGTTAGAATTAAGGAGAGCTTCGTAAAAAATAAGAAGCAATCCAAAAAATAAATATTATTTCATAGAAATTAGGGTACTAGGAAATTATCTAAAAAAACTATCTCAAAGTTCTAATACAAGAGCAAAATCCAACAATAGTCTATATTCAAAAAACAAAAATAGTAGAGGTAACACTAATTATAGAATGGAAGAAGATATGGGTACAATCAAAATTGATAATTGTTGATTCTATGGGAGCTTCAAGGGGACTGGCTTTGGCTTGGGATCCACAATAATTAGTTTGTAGCTTATAACATAAGCACAATAACTGGATAGTACAAAATTCATCTTATAGAATGAAACTGGTGTATAAATAATAAATTTTTATGGTCTAAATCATCCTATCCAAAAAGAGAAGCATGGTAAAACTTAGCACAATGGCTAGACAATGAGAATTTTAACAACATAATACTGGGAGGAGATCTCAACATGATTCTCTACCACTGGGAGAATGTTGGAGAAAGTTTAGCAATGGATCTAAATAGAGATATGCTCAATCAAATTTTGGTAGATGAAATCTTAGAAGACATTCGACCGACCAAAGGAAAATACACTTGGAGTAATAAAAGAGCAGGGGTAAACTATATTGCAAAATTATTGGATAAATTATTGATCAGTAAAAATCTCCTAACACACTTTCCCCTTACTTCCAGTCACATAATTCAAAACTCTATCTCATATCATAAGCCAATTCTCTTGGATATCGACCAAAGCCTACAACCTCAAAAATATCCTTTTAAGTACAACTCTGAATGGGTGGAAGAAGAAAATTTTAGTGAACTTGTGGAAAGCACTTGGAACCAACATGTCCAATCCACCAACCCCTAAGAAAAGTGGAAAAGCAAAATTCAAAAATTGAAGCATGTGATAAAAATGGTTGGCAAAAAATCAAGAGTTAAACCAGACAAGGAGTAGTTGATGCAACAAATAGAAACAAAAATTGGAGATAATCCTCCTCAACCATGGAAAGAAGATGCAATAAATGACCTAATTTAGAAGCTCAATAAATTAAGCACTGAAGAAGAAACACATTGGAGGTTTAGATCTCGAATGGTTTGGCTAAGGGGGATAAAAACACCAAATATTTTCATTTGAAAACCATGCAACACTATCAAAGGAACACAATAAAGGAGATAGAGTATGAAGGAACCACTTATATAGATAGGGATAAAATTAAGGAACTTGCCAAACAACATTACTTAGCTCTCCTCTCTAGAGAAAATGGTAACCCACATTCCCAAGGAATTTACTACTATAGCATATACCGATAGTATTAATTTTGGAAGACAAACAGGATCTTAGTGAACCAATCACTATGGAGGAACTTAAGAATATTATAGCAACTCTACCAAAGGACAAAGCTCCCAGACCTGATATATTCACAAACAATGTTTCCCAACAATACTTACACATCATCGGAGAAGATTTACTATGCATGATTGAGGATGTTAGGGTGAAAGGTAAGCTTCTTAGAACCATCAACTCCACCTTTCTAGCATTGATTCCTAAATAAAAAATACCACTACTTTCTCTATATTCAGACCAATTTCTCTATGTAACTCTTCCTATAAAATTATTACCAAACTGTTGGCCAATAGAATAAAGAAGAAACTTGAAAAATTAATACCATAAGAGCAAGGGGCGTTCATGCCTAGAAAATATATATATGATAATATTATAATAGTGAATGAAGCCCTCCACGGTAGTAGAAAATAAAAAGATACAAATTTTTATAAAACTTGATATGGTAAATGCCTTTGAGTGAGTTAATATACAATTTGTAGAATAGGTCTTGTAAAAGTTTGGATTCCCACATTAGGTCATCAAGTGGATCAGAGTATGCTTAAAAAATCCATGGATAGCCCCCTTAATAAATGGTGAACCAAAAAAATTCTTTCGGGCTACAAGAGGAATTAGACAAGGGTGTCCACTATCACCATACCTTTACATCATTTTATCTGAGACCCTTGGAAGATTAATTAACCATATTCAAAGAGAAAGAAAAATAGTAGGGATAGATAATTCAGTAGGATGTAAAGTTGTAACACATGCCCAATTTACATATGATATCATTCTTCTAGACGAAGCCACTAAGCAAAATATTAGACAATTCAAGCAATACCTAGATTGGTTCACACAAGCTACCGCGGTTCATATAAACACTAAAAAGAGTAAGTTATATACACAAAATTTTGCAGCAATAAGAGTCAAACTCTTTTTATTTATCCTAAGGTTTTGGTATGGCACAAAAAATACTTCAGATATCTAGGAGTGCCCATGAGATTGTACCTCAAAGCCTCAAACAACAGGACCCCAACAATGGACAAGATGGTTAGGAGGATACATAGTTATAGTATGGCTTAGTCTTGCAGGAAGGGTAATATTGATCAAATCAGTGTTAGCTTCTCTTCCAATCTACCAACTATTAGTATATCATGCTCCCAATTTTATTTTGCAAAATGTAGATGGTATCATATGCAACTTCCTATGGTAAGGAGGTAGTCAATCAGAAAGAAAAAAGTTATACTTGGTCAATTGGAAGATGGTCACCAAAAGTAAAATTAAAGGAATACTGAGAATCAAAAAAATGGAGATAGTTTCAAAAGCCCTGGAAGTAAAAATTCTCTAGAATATACTTAAATACAATTGAGCATGGTAGCGCATACTAGTCAGCAAGTATGTAAATAATCAAACAGGTATTCAAATGCTCAAGTACATAGAAAAACTTCCTAGAGCCTCATTAGTTTGGAAACATATAGTGGCTACAAAAAGCATAATAGAGGATATAATTTCTTGTCTATCGGGAGATGGTAAGTCAATTAATTTATGGGAGGATCCGATCCTAGAAAATCCACCATTAAGAAAGATAACTCCAATCAAATTGCAAAATCACTTAGAAAGCCAAAGAATACTCAAATTAGATGACTTGTTTTATTGGATATCAAAAATTTTGAACTAGATCTCCCCTCCCATTCCATCTCAGCTTCAAGGATATTAGAATTATTTTAAGTCCCACATGGTGAGCATTAGACCTCTTCATCATACGATGCTAGATAAAATTATTTGGGGTAGCATCAACAGTAATGGGGAATACTCAGTGCATCTAGGAGTTCAAAATATACAGATTGTGCCTGCTAATAAAAACTATCGAGAGTGTATAAAAATAGAGCATCACCTAAACTACAAGTATTCAATTGGCTAGTCTCTCAAAATTAAATATTAACAGGTGATAATCTACAAAAGAGGAGAATAGTGGAGCCTCATGTTTGTTATAGGTATAAGCAAAACAGTGAAACAATTTTCCATCTTTTGTTTGAATACCCAAAGGTATTTTTAATTTGGTTAGGAATAACTAAAACTCTTGGTACTTCCTACTCCATAAGGTTAAATGTAGATACATGTTTTACCATATGGAACAAAGAATATAAATGTAAACTGGCAGGTAAGCCCCTCCTGAAATATCTGAGGAGCTCTATACCATATTTGGCATCTGGAACATTTGGTTGGATAGAAACCAGAGGATTTTTGAAGGAAAAGGTAAGGACAACAAAACTCTAATACGAAGGATAAAAGAAGAATTAGTCCTAAATTTTAAATCTAGTTTTTGTCAAAAATAGTATGAAGAAGATCTATCACCCATAGAAAGAAGAATGATCTACCAACTTAATCTCCAAGCTTTCCTGATATAGGGAGGCTATAGAGCAAATAATTCTTTGCCTAACATATATTTTTCAATGCTCTTCTTTTATGGTGCCTCCAAGTCCAATCTTGGTCAAGCAATGATAGGGGGATTGATTCTTACAAGATCCCATGAGATCCTGCTCAAATACATGATCAACTTGGGAATAATATCTAACAATGTGACAGAGGCTATTGGATGTGAAATTGACTTAAAATTGGTGGCAAATTAAGAAATCTCTTAGGTCATAGTTTACGAGGATTCTAAACATATAATAATAACTCTTGCCAAAAATAAAGATTTTAGATCTTTACAATTGAATATTATTCAAGATAGGATTAGACAACTAGGTAGGATAATTGGTAAAATATCCTATCAACACGTAAGGCAAGAATTCAACAAAGAGGTCGATACACTAGCAAATCAGACAATAAATATAACCCTTGGTTATTACCGCCAAATCATCAAGAAGTAGAAGGGTAGGGATGGTATGCGAGGATGATGAGGACTCTAATAATGAGGTGCAGTTAAGCAGTTAAGTGATGAAACAAAGCAATAATTTTGGTTACAGTCTTTGCAAAAGGGATGCAAACCTTAGGTGTAGTCAAGCATTGAAGTAAGAGGGTTGTTTGTAAACCATTTCTTCAGTTTGTGAGAAAGCCTCTTTGGTCAGAAGAAATATCTCTCAGGGATCTTTGGATTCATAGGTGGATGAACCTTTGTCCTTTATCAGTATTTTAGAGGATAAATTTGGGTTGGATTTGATTGATCATGAAGCTCGAACAATTATCTACAAACCCAAGGGCAAAAGACCAGGTTTGGAAGAGCTCAAAGTATACATTAAATATTGGTGGACCAGTACAAAATTCCAATACTTTAAAAATATAGTTGGAGGGGCAAAATGGATATTTAACAAATTGAAAGGCAAAATGTAAAAACCATTAACCGAGTTGTTACAAGATTAAGATCTTCCTATAGGAATATTCCTTAAAAATACTACCAATTATAATTTTGATGAAGTGAGGACCAAATTCACTGTCTATATACCTTCTGTATGTGAGGTGGGCTTCAAAGATTCATCAGTTGTAAGATATGCCACACGAGTGACATGCTTTCTACCGAGGAGAAAGCTAATAGGAATCTAATGAATGAAAACTAAAGTTATCATATGGACCAAAGTTACCACAATTTTGGTAGATGGTCCTCGATCAAGTAAGGTGCATTTTATTGTAGGTGTGAAAAAGTCAAGGTCAATAGATGCATATGAGGTGATTCGATATGGGGTGATGGTTGATGAGTTTTAAGCTAGACAAATTTTCCTTGGGAAAGATACCTAGTTGATTTATCTTATCTATATTTGAATATGCTATACTTAACACATTGTAACCGAGGACAAGAATGGAATGAAATGTAATAACTATTCTTGTTCATGAATATTCTACTGTAGAAAATAATCTAAATATTATATCCTTTTATCTTAAAAAAAGTAAGGTCAAGACTTCACAAGAGACTTGGGATAAACTATGCACCATATTGAGGGAAAGAATGAAGCCACTATTCCACACTTACAATCATAATTGTATTTACTAAAATTTCAAGATAGTGAAAATATAGAACACTTTCTTAGAAGGATAACATATTTAATTTTGAAGCTACAAACTATGAGAGAGAAAGTAGAAGAATTTTTTTTACCTAAGTTACACTCAAAGCACTTCCAAAATCATTTAAACCATTGGTCACATAGCTCCAAGTGTCAAATAGAAAAGTATCATTTTAAGAGTTAGTTAATATTCTTAAGGAATATGAAATAGAAAATCAAGTCAAAGATGAAATGTCAAACAATGCTTTCATTTCAACAAAAAGATCATCAAATAACACAATAAATTCTTCTATCTCATCACAAAATAAACCAAAATAGAAAATAATATAGTCATATATGTAACAAAGGACATATTACCAAATTTTAGAGATATAATTCACTAAATCAAA
Organism: Wollemia nobilis; assembly: GCA_028583015.1. Classification (NCBI taxonomy): domain Eukaryota; kingdom Viridiplantae; phylum Streptophyta; class Pinopsida; order Araucariales; family Araucariaceae; genus Wollemia; species Wollemia nobilis. The sequence continues at coordinate 439,482 of JAQPPZ010001731.1, forward strand.
TTAGTAATGATATACACAAACTCAACAATAATATCTAAAATGGGAAAATAAAAAAGGACACATGGCTCAAGAGGTACAAGAATATAATGATGAGGAAGAACATGAATCAATTCACAAGACACTTATGGAAAAAATAACTACGGATCTATCCACCTTTGATGAAATATTTAATAGTACATCCAAAAAGACAAATGCATATCAACAAATAGATGAAAATTGTAATATGAGTACTATATGAGAAAATGCATGGTGTGAAACTAAGGATCTTGTATAGAGGATAGTATGTGACATTCATAATTTAAGTAGTAAAGATAAGGTTGTCCAAATAATGCTTGTGATTATATTGACCATAATGAAAAAATATTTTTAAAATTAAATCATTAAATAGGGTAAAAAATAACTCTAGTATTGATAAGTGTTGTGTTGACAAAGACAGTATTGATAATTTATTTTTTGGTATTTTACACTCAAATATAGTCAATGGTTCCAAGGATAACACTAAATGGATTTCTCCAAAGGATTATGATTTGAGGGCTTTTGAATTTGATAGTGATAGTTTCAAATATGTTCATGAAAGTGCTTGTATAGAAAATATTTACCTTAATTGTGTAGAGTGTGTTGGTCAAAATGTAGGCCAAATTGCTAATGTTGATGGACAGTATGTTGATAATGGTTTAAAGTATTTAATTAATGGTAAGGATGATGATGGCATAGGTCATTCAAAATTTTTCAATAATGATCTAAGTTATGGTAAATATTTGTATAATGACTTATTGAATTAAACCAAGACAACGATGAAATTAAAAAGTATACAAAAGTAGTTGGTACTAAATAGGGATGTAATGAAATAGGGAAAGGAATGAAAGAACATAACTCAAAATGCAAAGACTTGAGATTTACAAGATAAGCATATGAGAGTGATTTTGTGAAAAAGAATACTAATACTAGTTTTGTAACAGGGAATATTTGCACAAGTGACATTCAATATGTAATTGATAATAGCAAGACAAAAATCATTAAAAAATAATCAAGAAAAATAATTAGTCATAATAGATATAGGCATAAAACACAGACATGTTGGATCCTTTAGTGTTGTAAAATTTGTGGAGAAAATAATCAATCTCAAAAGTTTTTTCAAAAAAATAAAAACAAAACATATGTGCACTATGGATGAATAAACATAACATAATGGAATAGAATTATGGAAATTTTAAAGTGTTAAAAGAGTTGGAGAGGAGAGGGCAATCCTCCAAGGGAGGTCCCAGGTTTGAAAGTCCACCCTACCAAAAAATTTCAATGGGTACCAAAAATACAACTGATAATGTTGGTGCGGTCAGGGCCGGGCGCGACTCCTGGGTGACTTTGACGGTGTAGAACCCCCTGATCATGGTATCTCATACCAAGGAGGCCCCGCAAGGGGTTTTTTGCTTAAAAAAAAGAGCTTGATAAGCATAGGTTCATCCATAAGTGATCCTGCAATGATTTTTTTTCACAAAGAAAATAAAATTCAAACATGCAAGAAAGAAATAATATGATAATTCATCAATTGATCTAGGAATAAAGTTATATTTAAAGTTAGGAAGACAACATAAAATGGACAAGAGCCAAAGTTAGTATCAGAATTAGTGCTAGAACCAAATATGGAAAGCCAAAACCAAAAACAAAAATATATAGCATACCAAATAATGTAATATAGGGGGGTTTTGGAGTTTATTACATCATTTCATACCTTGTAAGTACATTAAGTAACTTGAAATTATTTTGTAAATACTTTGTAAATAGTTTGAGTCTAGGAGTCTTGTAAATATGCCAATTAGTAATCATTAGATGTGTAATTATTATAGAGTCAATAAATAAATTTCTCCTATGAGAAATATGAAGCTATATCTCTCATTATTTTGAGGAGATGAAGAGTTAGTTGAAGTTGATATGTCAAGGGCGTAAAGGCTATTTGTAAGAGTAGCATATAAGGGATATTGTAATGTGAAATTGCAGTTTAATATTTTGTATTGTAAAGCATTGTAATCTTGTCATCCTCATGAATATAGTGTGTGTGTGTGTGTGTTTATTTTAGCATTCATGAGTTGAATATATGTGTGATGTATCCTGGTATATTGTAAAGTTATTTATACTTGGTATTCGTTATTGAGTATTGAATTAAGCACAATTTCTAACAAAAGCAAGAAAATTTTAATGTAGTAGAAATTGGATTAGATCAAGGATTTTCCACTCTCAAAACTATAGTAAATAAATCACATCTCTATAATTAGATGGTGAAATCCATTAAGGTTCACTTAGATTAATCTTTAAAATAAATGAATAAGGATACAAGCCATGAGAAAGTGCTCTCTACAAATTCAAATCAACATGAATGAAGATGTGAAGACAATATTTGTAATAAAGAAGGTAGAAGAGATCAAATGCAATCCAATCAAATTGTGTTTATTTTTCTTAAGTAGTATAAAATCCTCTCCTTGGAAAAAAGATAATATAGAGTATACCTCTTACATTATAGAGTTTTAAGAATAATGTAATAAAGAAAGAAGTATGGAGGATATCCAAAAACATTTATTTTTTTCATTTAATCATAAGAAAGTAAATATGAGGGAGGATAGTCCTTATACTTTAAGGTTTTCAAGGCAACATAAATAAGAAATTCATGAGGCTATTTCTTGCACTTAAATTATCATGGACAAAATAAACCTATAGATGATAATTCTCATTATGAACAATTTGTAAAATTGGAATACATTGATGAAGATAAAAGTGTAAATAGGATGAAAAATGGAGAGGAAGACTATTAAAACAAATATAAAATAGAAATCAAAGGGATATCAATATGGGAAAATCAATAAAAAATGTTAACTAGATATGGAGCTAAGACAACATATACAAATAAAAGTAATGATAAGAATAATATCTTAGAGTATTTGGGATGAATGAGACCCCTAAAAAATTTGCAAGTGGTTGTTATAGTCCTGTTGGTAGTATTTTTTGCTATTATTTAAAAAAATAGTTGTGCAAATTTTGGTGCCATAATTCATAGTGGCTTCTAGAAATAGGTTAAACTAGTACATACTTTTATACTGTGTTTTTTGCACTGTAGTTTTAGTACATGAGATCAAATCTGCTATAAAAGAACCTAAAATTGAAGCAGACATTTATTTTGTAGCCCAAATAAGAAGTGGACCATTCAATGGTCCATCTAATTGGTCAAATTGTAGTTATTCCAAGGAAACAAGATCTAACTATTGATCAAATACACCAAATTAGATAAATTGAAATTCATCCAACCAAGAATGGAATATGCCTCCATGGGCTCAATTTATGACCAACTCATATGGGAGTCCACCTCTATAGACTCAAGGAATGTCAAGTCAAAATTAGAATATGCCTAATTAGAATATGAATGGCCAATATAATCAAGTAAGACCTAGCTGGTCTCAAGGTCCACCTCAACAATATAATTTTCAAGATCAATTTAGGGGACAAGCCCCTCAAAACAAACCTCAAAATATACTCTTACCACCTCTAAATAATGTGAACAATCCTCCTAAACAACCACCCTTACCAACTCAACCAGTACCTAACCCTAATAACAATAAAATAGTTCAACAAGTATATGAAGCTAATGAAACATGTTCAATATTTATGGTACCTTGCCAACATATTAATTTAAGATCTAGAAAGGTGTTGGACAATAATAAAGTGACTTTTCCAAAATTTGAGAAACCCACCCAAAACTTGCTTGAAAAAAAGATAGAGATGAAAAACCTGAAGATGAGATATAAACCTTAACAGAGAAAGATCTAGAAAAATAAAATGAGGTTCAAATCCCCCAAAATAAAGAAATAGAAATCCCATTTTCTAAAATACTGGTAATACCTAAAGAATCCTCCAAACCAAATTTCAATTTCCTTCAAGAACTAGAAAATGTTACCATTAAAATCCCTCTTTTACAAGCTATCAAGGATATCCCTATTTACTCCAAATTAATAAAGAGTATGTGCACAAAAAATTTAGAAAGTAAAAAGAAAAATGAATCTCAAACCATCCAATTTATTAGACAACTATCTAAGATAATTATTGGAGGAGGGTTACTACCAAAATATGCAGATCCTAGAGTATACTTACAATCCACATTGGTAAAAAAACCTTGTATAATATCTTGGTAGATTTAGGGGTTGCCATCAATGTTATGACCAAAGAAATAGTAAAATTATTAGGAGTATATACATTACAACCAACCTCTATAGTGCTTAAACTTTTAGATAGATCTACCAATAAACTAGAAGTAAAATTAGAGGACGTTATAGTTTTTGTAAGTTCATGGGAGTACCTTGTAGACTTTATAGTCTTACAGCCAAAGAAGAAGTTCAGGGGACATCCCTTAATTCTAAAACACCCATGGCTTGCAATAACTGATGCTTATATTAGTTGTAGGTCTAGAAATATGACCATTTCCAATGGTAAGCACACTAAATATCAGAGCATGTTTCTTGAGTCAACATTAGATCAAGGTTTTTCAAAAAAACTTTGTTATGATTTTCCTGATGACTTGAATGATATTCAAACTCTATCAGTTAATGTATTAAGTGAACATTTACAACAAGATATTGAAAGACCACTATCACTACTATTAGATGATCAAGAGGAAGACCAAGATCAAAATACTAGTTGTCCACTTGAATTTGTCATGTCCCATGATGAAGCAAGTATAATTCAATCTCATCAATTGGCACCCTATAACTATAAATTAAATGTTCTTGAACATGAAATAATGTGAATAGATGCAAATAATGAGAACTACAAAAAAATAGACATCGCATCTGGAAAAACTCTAAACATAAATAATGCACTCACAAGCATACAAGAATCACTTTTGATAGATGTACTTAGGAAGCATCAAACTGTTAGAAATATTGAGTTGTCATTGATGTCAAAGGTAGAAATATCTTCAAGGATGAAATGTTGAGTTTTCATTGATGTTAAAGGTAGGAATATCTTCAAGGAGGATGTGAATTACAAGTATGCAGGAATATATTCAAGGAGGATTTGAATTACAAGTATATGCTTTAATATTTAAATTGAAAATTTAAATATTAAAGTTATAAAAATATATTATAAAGTTAAACCTTATAATATTTAAATATTATAAAGTAAGGGTTTAAATATTTATTGGAGTGGAAGTTTGAACTTGTGAAAGCGTCGACCTCATGGGTGCCAAGCAAGGAAGAATGTGCACGGTTGAATTTCATTGTAATATTATAGAAGGATGAAGTGGGCCGACATTGAGTGTCAAGATAGATTAGATGAATGTTTACATATTAATACAAGGTCAATAATTCATTTTGAAAATTAAGAATACCGATCTGAATATCTTCGAGGTGCACATCATGTAGAGGAAGCAGAACTTGAGGCAATGAAAGGACATGTTTGTGAGGAGAGCACAATAAAGTTTTGGAAAATGTCTTTGTGAGGAAGCAATGGAGTTTTTGTGAATGTCTTCGTGAGGAAGCAGTGGAGGTTTGGCGAATGTCTTCATGAGGAAGTAGTGGAGTTTCAATGAATATCTTTGTGAGGGAGTCCACAGTGGAGTTTTGGCAAACATCTTCATGAGGGAGCATAGAGTGAAGTTTCAACGAACATCCTTGTGAAGTGAGTGCAAATGGAAGGTACAACAGTGTAACATAGATCCAAATCAAGTGCACGAAGATCAAGTTTGAAGGTCATTATAAGCATCAATGGAAGGGACAATGGTATAATAGCAATATGAAGCAAGCATACAAAGACAGGAAGAGAAGCACAAGTTGAAGTGTGTGCAAGGAGCACCGAATACAAAAGAGAGCAAATGGCACGATTAATGAGTGAGACAAAGGAAATATTTCAAAGTAGCTAGAGGATGTCCACGTTGTGTGTGCACTATCATGTGGCCAAGAAATAGATATCTATTTCATCACAGGGAATCAAGATCAGTTTGAGCATGATCTAGAAAGTGCTATGTAGACGTTACACAGGTACCATTTATGTGTTTTGGCAAAAGAAGTTTAATAGAAGATGAGTGACATCATTGGCAACATAGAAACAGAAGGGTTGAATACATCATCTTGCACTTTTAGTCACAACCGTTGGGTTATCCCAATCGGTTTCCCACCAGCATCAAAGAGCTATGTTGCCTAAGGTCAGAAGTTCAAATCTCCTCGACAGTGTGATAAGGTTTTTGCTAAAAGGTTTTCCTACTATATTTAATGTTTATTTAGTTGAAGGAGAATAAATGATTTTTGTGCTACATTTAATATTCAATGTGTTGAAGGAAAGCACGTGAAATGAAAAGAGGTATGTGAGTCATAGTGAATGTTATATTCTTTAATTAAATTTGATTAAATAATTAAGGGAGATATAAGGTGTAATTTTTCTTTTATAAAGTTTTATTTTGAAAATATTTAAATAGGGAGTAATAAGGGATATTGAAGAGTTTGATTTGAAAATTAGAAAATAAGTAGATTTGTGCATTTGTTATGATTGAATTAAGAGTAGATGAGCAAATCAAATGTGTACATTGATTTTGATTGAATTGAGAATAGATGAGAAGGGTAGATTTGAGCATTTTTTATGATTGAGATTGAGAATAGATGAGAAGGGTAGATTTATGCATTGATTTTGATTGAATTGAGAGTAGATGAGTAGAGCATATTTGTGCATTGATTATGATTGAATTTAGGAGGATTTGACCAGGGTTTTGTAACAAGGTTTTGGAGCAGATTTGAGCAATTATTATGAGTAGGTTTTGGAGAACACTTGAGCAAGGATATTGGTGTCTCCTGTGGATTGGTGTCCACAAATTGAGCAAGGATATTGATGTCTCTTATGGATTGGTGTCCACAAACTTGAGCAAGGGGATTGGTGTCTTATTTGGATTTGTATCCACGAATTTGAGCAAGGGGATTGGTGTCTCCTATGGATTGGTGTCCACGAAATTGAGCAAGGGGATTGGTGTCTCCTATGGATTGGTGTCCACAAACTTGAGCAAGGGGATTAGTGTCCATAAACTTGAGAGGGGATTGGTGTCTCCTGTGGATTGGTGTCCACAAACTTGTATAGGGTATTGGTGTATCCTATGGATTGGTGTCCACGAACTTGTATAGGGGATTGGTGTCTCCTATGGGTTGGTGCCCACAAAATTTATTGAAGAAATTTATAAGAAATATTTTGTCATGGTTTTCTCCCGAGAGGGTGTTTCCACATAAAATATTTGTCTCTTATGTGTATGGTGATTTGTGCATTGTTTTATTATTGCATTGATATTATTTGAAGTTATTTCTTTGGAAAGAAAAGAGAAAAGTTTTATCTTATACTTTTCACCCCCCTCTCAGTATAAGCTTGTGTTCTTCAATTGGTATCAGAGCGGGTTCCTTCATGAAAGCCTAACAAATTGAAGGAAGATCTTACAAGAACACACATGGCTAGCCATGAAGGTTTTTTGTCAAATAGGGCACCACTGTTTGATGGGACTAACTATGCTTTTTGGAGCATAAGGATGCGAACTTATTTTATGGCACATGGCTATGATATATGGAAATCCATTGAGGATGGGTTCACACCACCTACAACTCCTCCCATAGATAGATATGGCAAGAAACTATTTGAAAATAATGCTAGGGAAATGAATGTAATATTAAGTGGGTTATGTGAATCAGATTTTGTGAAAGTCATGCAATGCACCTCAGAAAAAGAAATATGGGACAAGTTACAAAGAACATATGAAGGAGACAACAAGGTTAAAATGGTAAAAATTCAAACCCATAGGAGGAAGTTTGAAGACTTAAATATGAAATATGAGGAAGATATTGCCAAGTATCTACTCCGAGTTGATGAGGTTTTCAACACCATTCATGGACTTGGAGAAAATATTGAAGACTCTAAGATTGTTCAAAAAATATTAAGGTCACTTCCCATGAGGTTTGATGCAAAGGTTTTAGAAATAGAAGAGATGAAGGATATTAAAACCTTAAGCATGGATAAGCTACATGGAATTCTCACAGCCTATGAGATGAGGAATTAAAAATATCAAACATCCAAATGGGAAGCAACATTTAAAGCTTCAAAGAAGACAAAGAATAAGGAACCAGAATCAAGTGAAGAATCAAGAAGTGGAGAAGAAGCTAACTTTGTGCGAAGGAATAAGAAGGGTCCAAGAAAACATAAAGGTATGCATTCTATGAAATTTTTTAATTGTGGTAACCTTGGTCACTATGCATCTAATTGTCCACAAGCTAGAAGTAGTAGCAGTGAAGAAGAAAAGGAATATAAGAAAAAGAAAGAAAGAAAATTTTATCATGAAAAGAAAAATAGGTATGGTCAAAACAAGCATGAGAAGAAAATCTTTCAAAGACACAAGAAGAGTTTTTATGTTGAAGAAGCAAGTAGTACTTCCAACAGTAGTGATGAAAGTCTCTCAAATAGTGAAAGAGAAGAAATTCTATTTTTGGCCATAGAAGAGAAAGAAGATGCTCTTGTTGTCAAAGACCAAGAAGAAGAAAAAGATTCATAAAATGAAGAAGAAGCCATGGTTGACATAGAAGAGGAACTTATTGTTGCTCTTGAAGAGTTGAAGAGGGTTAGAAAAAAGAACTCAATATTGAAGGCTCAAGTACAAGAGGATGAGAAGACAAAGGTAAATTTGTCACAAGAACTCATTGACCTAAAATTTAAAGTTGAAGAGGTAAAGCAAATTGAAGAAGGTATGGTTGAGCAGTTAAAGATAAAAGAGTTGGAATGTGAAAAACTGGAACATGAGGTTGTCTCTATGAGGAAGGAAGTGGAAGATTCTAATGATAAGCTACACAGGTTTGGAAAAAGCACAAAAATCATGGGTGATATTATCAAAACACAGAGATATTCGACTATAAATATTGGACTTGGTTTTGAAGAAGGTCAAAGAAAACAAAAGGGGGAGTCAAGCTCAAAAGAAAAAGAGGCATCAAAGAAAATTATTAAAGAGGAACCTAAGACCTATGTTGATGTGTTGAGAAGTGGAAGCATCAAGAAGAAATAAAACAAAGCATCATCATGGTCCAAGGACCATCATAGAAACAACAATGAGAGAACCATGTAGCAATATCCTCCAAGGCAATCAAATAGGTTTCAATATTCCTTCCATGGTTATTGTTTCTCATGTAACCAATTTGGTTATAAAGCTGTAAATTGCAAGGTCCATGCTAAGAATTATTTTGGCTTCACCAAGAGGAATTTCAATTCATTTACACCTCTCATGGACTACAACATCATATGCTACAAATGTAATAATTTTGGGCATACAACTAGATGGTGTAGAACAGTGTTCCCTGAACTTCCAAAGTCAAGCAAGAAGGAGGATAGTCAATCTATTCAAAAGAGTATGACCTCCAAATTTGGAGAAAGAAAATAGAACAAGAAGAGGAGCATAGTAATTTGGGAGTAATCACTCCCACCTCATAATTGAAGTCTTAAGAAAAGAAGAGAGGAATGAGGTAGAATCAAGTGTCTTTTTTTTTAGCCCCAAGGAACCTTTGCCATTGATGTCAAAGAAGGGGAATTTCAGCAAGGAGAAGCAACTAGTCAGGGGGAGTAGTTTGTGATCATGTTGCAATAAAGGACAATTTCATTGTAGGGTTACCATCAATGACAAAGGGGGAGATTGTGAAAAATATTGAGTTGTCATTGATGTCAAAGGAATAAATATCTTCAAGGATGAAATGTTGAGTTGTCATTGATGTTAAAGGTAGGAATATCTTCAAGGAGGATGTGAATTACAAGTATGCAAGAATATATTCAAGGAGGATTTGAATTACAAGTATATGCTTTAATATTTAAATTTAAAATTTAAATATTAAATTTATAAAAATATATTATAAAGTTAAACCTTATAATATTTAAATATTAAATTTAAATATTATAAAGTAATGGTTTAAATGTTTATTGGAGTGGAAGTTTGAACTTGTGAAAGCGCCGACCTCCTAGGTGCCAAGCAAGGAAGAATGCACGGTTGAAGTTCATTGTAATATTATAGAAGGATGAAGTGGGCCAAAGTTGGGTGTCAAGATAGATTGGATGAACGTTTGCATATTAATACAAGGTCAATAATTCATTTTGCAAAGTGAGAATAGCAATCTGAATATCTTTGAGGTGTGCATCATGTGGAGGAAGTAGAACTTGAGGTAGTGAAAGGACATCTTTGTGAGGAGAGCACAATAAAGTTTTGGCAAACATCTTTGTGAGGAAGCAGTGGAGTTTTGGTGAATGTCTTCATGAGGAAGTAGTGGAGTTTCGGTGAATGTCTTCATGAGGAAGCAGTGGAGTTTCATCGAATGTTTTTGTGAGGGAGTACACAGTGGAGTTTTGGCGAACATCTTCGTGAGGGAGCACAGAGTGAAGTTTCAGTGAATGTCCTCGTGAAGTGAGTGCAAATGGAAGGTATAATGGTGTAACAGAGATCCAAATAAAGCACACGAAGATCAATTTTGAAGGCCATTATAAGCATCAATGGAAGGGACAATGGCGTAACAACAATCTAAAGCAAGCATACGAAGACAGGAAGAGAAGCACAAGTTGAAGTGTGTGCAAGGAGCACCAGATACAAAAGAGAGCATATGGCGTGATTAATGAGTGAGACAAAGGAAATATTTCAAAGTAGCTAGAGGATGTCCACATTGTGTGTGCACTATCGTGTGGCCAAGAAACAAACATCTATTTCATCACAGGGAATCAAGATCAGTTTGAGCATGATCTAGAAAGTGCTACACAGATGTTACACAGGTACCATTTATGTGTTTCGATAGAAGAATTTTAATAGAAGATGAGTGAAATCATTGGCAAAATAGAAATAGAAGGGTTGAATACATCATCTTGCACTTTTAGTCACAACCATTGGGTTATCCCAATCGGTTGCCATGTCAACATCAAAGAGCTATGTTGCCTAAGGTCAGAAGTTCAAATCTCCTCGACAGTGTGATAAGGTTTTTGCTAAATGATTTTTCTACTATATTTAATGGTTATTTTGTTGAAGGAGAACAAATGATTTTTGTGCTACATTTAATAGTCAATGTGTTGAAGGAAAGCACGTGAAATGAAAAGAGGTATGTGAGTCATAGTGAATGTTAAATTCTTTAATTAAATTTGATTAAAGAATTAAGGGAGATATAAGGTGTAATTTTTCTTTTATAAAGTTTTATTTTGAAAATATTTAAATAGGGAGTAATAAGGGATATTGAAGAGTTTGATTTGAAAATTAGAAAAGAAGCAGATTTGTGCATTGATTTTGATTGAATTGAGAATAGATGAGAAGGGCAGATTTGAGCATTTGTTATGATTGAGATTGAGAATAGATGAGAAGGGTAGATTTATGCATTGATTTTTATTGAATTAAGAGTAGATGAGTAGAGCGGATTTGTGCATTGATTATGATTTAATTTGGGAGGATTTAAGCAGGGTTTTGTAAGTAGGTTTTGGAGCAAATTTGAGTAGGTTTTATGAGTAGGTTTTGGAGTGAATTTGAGCAAGGATATTGGTGTCTCCTATGGATTGGTGTCCATGAACTTGAGCAAGGGGATTGGTGTCTCTTGTGGATTGGTATCCACAAAATTGAGAAAGGGGATTGTCCCTCCTATGGATTGGTGTCCATGAACTTGAGAAGAGGATTGGTGTCTCCTGTGGATTGGTGTCCACTAACTTGAGCAAGGGTATTGGTGTCTCCTGTGGATAGGTGTCCATGAACTTGATAGGGGATTGGTATCTCTAATAGATTGGTGTCCATTAACTTGAGAGGGGATTGGTGTCTCCTGTGGATTGATGTCCACAAACTTGAGAGGGGATTGGTGTCTCCTATGGATTAGTGTCCACGAAATTGTATAGGGGATTGGTGTCTCCTGTGGATTGATGTCCATGAACTTGTATAGGGGATTGGTGTCTCATGTGGGTTGGTGCCCACAAAATTTATTGAAGAAATTTATAAGCAATATTTTGCCATCGTTTTCTCTCGAGAGGGTGTTTCCACGTAAAATATTTATCTCTTATGTGTATGGTGATTTGTGCATTGTTTTATTATTGCATTGATATTATTTGAAGTTATTGCTTTGGAAAGAAAAGAGAAAATTTTTAGCTTATACTGTTCACCCCCTCTCAGTATAAGCTTGTATTATTAACAAACAACATTCGCATGGAACTATGAGGATATGAAAGGAATACACCCAAATATTTGTACCCATCGTATATTCATCTAAGAAGGTTGTAATCTAGTAATACAACCTCAAAGAAGGTTGAATCTAGCTATGAAAGACATAGTTCAAGAAGAGGTTATTAAGCTATTGAATGTAGGATTTATATACCCAATTTCTAATAGCCAATGGGTATCACCACTTGTGATAGTTCCCAAAAATAATGGTAAGTGGAGAATTTGTGTGGATTATAGGGAAATAAATAAAGTAACAAATAAAGATAATTTTCCTTTACCTTTTAATTGATCAAGTTCTTGATACCTTGGCTAGGAAGAAGTAATTTTGATTTTTAGATGGCTTTAGCGGGTAAAATTATGTCTCACTAGAATAAGAATACCAAGAAATGTGTCTTTTAGGTACCTATGCTTACAAAGTTCTACCCTTTGTATTATGCAATGCACCTGCTACTTTTTAGAGGGTTTTTTGTCAATATTTGCTGATTTAATCAATGAATATGTATAATTTTATATGTATGACTTCACAGTTTATGGTAACACTTTTAAGGAAACTTTGTTGAGTTTACAAAAAGTTATTGTTATATGCCATGAAAAATATCTCTCTTTGAGTCATAAAAAATGCTTCATGATGATGAAAGGAGAAATTATCGTAGGATATTATATATCTAAGAGAGGTGTTAAACTGGATCCTGCAATTATCCAAGTCATTGAATCCCTCAAACCTCCAAAGACACAAACTAAGGTAAGGATATTTTTGGTACATGTAGGATATTATCATAGAATCATTAAGGAATTCAATAAATTTGTCTCTCTTATGCTTAATCTCTTAACAAATAAAAGTGAATTTAATTGGACAAAGGAATGTCAAAAAGCCTTTGAATTTATAAAAGATAAATTGACTACTGCTCCCATTTTAAGGGGATCAAATTGGGAATTACCCTTCCATATACATTGTGATTCTTTAGGTTATGTAATAGGATCAGTACTATAATCAATTGAGAACAAGATGCCTTATGCTATCTATTATGTGAGAAAAAAATTGCATGGGGTAGAACTCAAATATACAGTCATTGAAAACAATTTTTTTACTATAGTTCATGCCATTAATAAATTCAAACATTATATAATAGGGTATGAAGTATTTGTTCACACTGATAACTCTACCATTAAATATTTAATGAACAAAGCTATAGTATGAGGGAGAGTGGTTAGGTGGTTTCTTTTATTGCAATAATTTAATTTCACAGTTATAGATAAAGCGGGTAAAGATAATGTCATTGCAAATTATGTCTCGTATGCATATATTTGATGATGATGAGTTGATTCCTAATAATTTCCCAGATGAATATTAATTTTCTCTTTCTATTTTTACTCCTTGGTATGTTGATATTGTAAACTATTTGGTAACAGGAAAAATACCATAAAATTTCACACCGTATAAGCGTAGAAAGTTAGTGCATTGTTGGCAATTTTGGGTACCTTAAGTACATTGCCTTTGCTCAAGTGTAGTTGTTGTCATTGATGTCAAGGAGTTCTTGAAGCAATTTGTTTTTATGTCAAAGAATGTGTTTTGATGAAGGTTTCAGCATGGTCAGTGAGTTTCCAAGAAGATCAGAGTAGCCCAGTTGCAAAAGATCAAGAAAAAGACAAGTTAGAAAAAGTATGCAGGCGGCTGGAAAAACTATCGCGATTTCGTGACATGTTTGAGGAGAGAGAAAGTTTTGGCAAAACTGTCACGATTTCGCGACATGTTTGAAGGAGAGAGAAGCGAGCAAAACTGTCATGATTTCGCGACATGTTGGCAGAGAAGCGAGCAAAATAGAAAGTGTCGCGATTTCGTGACATGTCGCATTTTCGCGACTCGAAAAGTGGGAAGGCAGAGAAAGAAAAGTGTCACGATTTCACGGACACATTGCCAAGAAAGTTGTTCGGACGAGAAAGTGTCACGATTTCGCGACATGTTGCAGGAGAGAGAGTCTGAAAGGAAAGTGTCATGATTTTCAGAAGACAAGTACAAAAATCAAAGTAAGGCATCACGATTTCAGACATCAAAGTTGAAGAAAGACATGATTTCGTGACATGCAACAAAAGGAAGAGTCTGAAACAAGAAGCGTCATGATTTCGTGACAGGCTACAAAGAAGTTGTATGGATGAAGAAAGTGTCACGATTAGTTGAGAGTTGAGAGAAAGCTTGTGAATGAGAAAGTGTCACGATTTCGTGACAGGTTGAGTTGGTAGCATTCAGTTGGAGAAAGTGTCACGATTTCATGATAGAAACTGGAAGTAGGTCTTCTATAGGAGAAGTGTCACGATTTCATGATAGAAGTAGAGAGGAAGGCTTTGTAGACAAAAGCGTCATGATTTCGTGACATGTTCCATTTTCACTGGTGCAAGCCGAGAAAAGGTTGAAGAAGCAAGAAGGGTCACGATTTCATGATAGAGTTGCAGTTGACGTCAGCAGAAGCAGATGTGTCATGATTTCATGACAAAAGTGAAGAAGAAGGCTTTGAAGTCTAAAGCATCATGATTTCATGACAGGAGTGAAGATGACATCAGCAAAAGTCAGAAGTGTCATGATTTCATGACAAGCACGTTGTCAAGGCAGACAAAGGCAAAAGTGTCATGATTTCATGACAGCAAGCAATAGAAGGTGTACGACAGGCAAAGGTGTCGTGATATCGTGACATGTTGAAGTTTCATGCCAGAAGCTACAGGGAGGCAGTGAAGCCGATAGAGTTAAATCTGGGCCGACGCAGCGTAGGGTTTTGCAACCGACGTGGTTGAAGGGTAAACAATCGACTAAGATCAAGATTTTAATCTTGAGATTGTGAGTATAAAAGGAGGGCTGCTTGAAGAGTTTGGCATCATCGATCAAGTGTGCGTTCGAAGTGTGATTTGCGCAGATAGAGTGTAGGGAGAAGTTCGATCGCAGAGGTGCATAAGTGGAAGTCTGATCGAATATTGTGTTTGCGTAGAGTGTGCGAAACTATGTCTGTGTTTGAAAGGAGTTTTTGAATTGAACTATGTTGCTATGTTTTCAGAAGTGCATAAGTTGATCGAGTGTCTTTGTGTATGCGTAGACAGTGAAAAGTTGGTTTCAACCAAGTGCTTGTAAAAAAAGAAAAGAGGAAGAGGACAGATTTGTGCTAGACCGAAGGACTATGTTTAGTGCGAATTTGAGGAACGACTTTGAGGTGATAGAGTTGAGGACAGAGATCTCCAGCCAGAGCAGGGAAGACAGGTGTCTTCTATGGATAGAGTTCCACTTGCTAAGGGCAGAGGAGGTAGAGGTCTTCTAGAGGATCACCACTAAGAGCAGAGCTAGGGGAAGGTGTCTCCTTTGGGTTGGTGCCCATAAACTTTGTAATTGGGAAGGTTTCCCAAAGGAATTGTGATATAACTTTTAGAGAAAAGTTTTATCCGTGGAGTAGCCCACATTGGGTGAACCACGTAAATTGTTGTGTCACTTTGTGGATGGTGTGTTGTGCATTGCTTTGATTATTGCTATTGTTATTACTGCTATCTATACATTGCATTATACTATTTTGAAAGTTGATTTTAAAGCAAAATTAAAAAGTGGTCTTATACTGTTCACCCCCCCTCTCAGTATAAGCTTGTGTTCTTCAATTGGTATCAGAGCGGGTTTCTCTAGATAAAGCCTAACAACTTGGAGAAGGATCTATCAGAAGAACATACAGTTTTAGAAAAGGATGAAGAGGTTAAGTTCGATCTCTAAAGTGAATTCTTCTGGGCTTTAAGGATTTCAGAGAATAGAGTTCTGTTCTCAAGCATCATGACAGGAAGAAGAGACAGCAAGATCAATCTTCAGCCTGAAGAACGATGGATTCCAGTTGGTCACAAGAAGATCAAACATCCAAGGCATCAAAACAGGTTACATTTTACTTTTCATGGCTACTGTTTTTCTTGCAAGAAATTTGGTCACAAAGCTATACATTGCATTAAATCCGTGAATAGCCATAGTAAGGAAAATGTTAACTCTTTTGCACCTCTTATGGATAAAAATGTCATGTGTTACAAATGCAAGAATGTTGGGCATATAGCAAGGATGTGCAGTTTGGATAGACCTAGCCTTAAATTCACTAAAAAGAGAAATGAGATCAAGTCTAAGTCAATGATAGTTCAAACTGCTTTTCATGCTCAAGACAAGGTAGAGAAATGGTATCTTGATAGTGGTTGTTCAAAACATATGACTGGTGAAAAGGAAAAGTTTTTGGTCTTAAAAAACACAAACAGAGGAACAGTAAGTTTTGGAGATAACAGGTCTGCTAAAATCTGTGGTAAAGGGACTCTTAGCTTGGATGGGAAATCTAAAACTGAAAATGTGCTTTATGTAGAAGGTCTAAGACATAATCTTCTAAGTGTGAGTCAACTTTGTGATCAAGGACATATAGTATCTTTCTTTTCAGATAGATGTGAGATTCGTAAAGAAAAAAATGGAAAACTCATTGCTAGTGCTACAAGGACTCCAAACAATCTTTACATGCTAAGTGAGATAAAAAAGGAAAAGTGCTTTCTAACTCAAGAAGATGAGAGTTGGTTATGGCATAAAATATTGGGGCATTTGAGCTTTGATAATCTTGTCAACATTAGTAACAAGGAAGCAGTTAGAGACTTGCCCAAAATAAAAAGGCCCTATAACACCATTTGCGGTCCTTGTCAACATGGAAAACAGACCAGAACCAGTTTTAAATCAAAAGGGTATACTTCTTCAAAACCATTAGATCTCATTCATACTGATTTATGTGGCCCCACCAGAACTCAGAGCATTCAGGGAGAAAGCTACTTCATGTTGTTTATAGATGATTATTCTAGAATGACTTGGGTTACTTTTCTCAAAGAAAAATCTGAAGCTTTTGAAAAATTTAAAGCTTTCAAAGAAATGATTGAAAATGAGACTGAAAAGAGAATCAAATGCTTAAGATCGGATAGAGGAGGAGAGTTCACATCTAATGAATTTGTGGAATACTATGAGCAACAGGGAATTAAAAGAGAATATTCAGCAGCAAGAACTCCTCAACAAAATGGAGTAGTTGAAAGAAAAAATAGAACTATTGAAAATATGGCTAGAGCTATGTTAAATGAGTCAAAACTTTCAGATGGTTTTTGGAAAGAGGCAGTCAGTACAGTAGTCTACATTATCACCAGGGCCCAACTTAGAGTAAATCATCATAAAACTCCTTATGAGTTGTGGAAAGGAAGACCAGCTACAATAAAACATTTCAAAGTGTTTGGGAGTAAGTGCTTCATCAGAAGGGAAGATCAGAATTTGGGTAAGTTTGATCCTAGGTGTGATGAGGGAATTTTTCTTGGTTATTCCAATAGAAGCAAGGCTTACAGATGCTTCAACAAAAGAACGCATACAGTCGTAGAGAGCATAAATGTAACAGTTGATGAAAAGACAGGGATAAGAGAACCTGTCAAGGAAATCAGTGATGAAATCTATCAAGAAGAATTCAGAGAGGTTTCAGATGAAGAAGAGGAAAAACAGCAGCTGCTTCCCAAAACTCCGTCACGATATGTTCAGAAACATCATCCCAAAGATTTGATCATTGGTGATCCAAACAACAGACAAACTAGAAGAAGAGTCATTTCGTCACACGATTCTACAAATATTTCTTTATTATCTCAGATTGAGCCAAAAGATTTTAGTGAAGCATGTGCAGATAAATTTTGGGTAAAAGCAATGGATGAAGAGCTAAATCAAATAGAGAAAAGTGAAACTTGGGATTTAGTTCCAAGACCTAAGGACAAGAATGTCATTGGCACAAAATGGATTTTCAGAAATAAACTCAATGAGGATGGAAAGATTGTCAGAAACAAAGCCGGGTTGGTTTGCAAAGGTTATGCTCAAGTAGAAGGTGTTGATTTCGAAGAGACGTTCGCTCCTGTTGCTCGTCTCGAAGCCATCAGAATGTTTTTGGCCCTTTCAAGCTTCAAAGCATTCAAGGTGTATCAAATGGATGTGAAATCAGCCTTTTTAAATGGAGTTTTGGATGAAGAAGTCTACGTAGAACAGCCAGAAGGCGTGTCTCTCTCAGATCAATCGGACTATGTGTGTAAACTAAAAAAGGCCTTGTATGGGTTAAAGCAAGCACCTAGGGCTTGGTATTCAAGACTTGACAGGTACCTTCATGAGCAAGGTTTCAGGAAAGGTGTGGCAGATAGCAATTTGTATATTAAGGATAAAGGTAATGATATGCTGATTGTAGTTGTCTATGTTGATGATATCATTTTTGGGGGAAATAATACCCAGATGTGCAAAGATTTTGCTAACACCATGCAGAAGGAATTTGAGATGTCTATGATTGGAGAGTTGTCATTCTTTTTGGGTCTTCAGATTGCTCAATCAAAAGACGGTATATTTCTCTCTCAAGGAAAGTATATCAAAGAAATGTTAAAAAAATTTGGGATGATGGACAACAAACCTGTATGTACTCCAATGACTACGGGGTGCAAGATGAGTAAAGATGATGAATCTCCAGCGGCAGATCAGAAATTGTACAGATCGATGATTGGCAGTTTATTATATGTTACAGCTACCAGACCAGATATCATGCAGGTTGTTGGGTTAGTAGCCAGATTTTAGGCTGCTCCGAAAGATTCTCATGTTATAGCAGTTAAAAGGATATTCAGATATCTGAAGGGAACTATGGACTTTGGGCTTTGGTATCCCAAAGGTGATGATTTCACTCTCACAGCCTATACAGATGCAGATTGGGCAGGCAGTAATGATGACAGGAAAAGCACCAGTGGTGGAGCATTCTTTCTGGGAAAGAGTTTGGTTTCTTGGCTAAGTAAGAAACAACCTTCAGTTTCCTTATCTACGGCAGAAGCTGAATACATAGCAACAGTGGCTGGGTGTACACAAGTTCTATGGATGAAAACCACCTTGGAGGATTTCAAAGTCAAGCATGAACAACCCATCTCCATATTTTGTGATAATACTAGTGCCATAAGTATTTCCAAAAATCCGGTAATGCACTCAAGGACAAAGCATATTTCCATCAAGTATCACTTTCTAAGGGAGAAAGTGCAAGATAAGCAGGTCAAGGTAGAATATGTGTCTACTAAAGAGCAGATTGCAGATATCTTCACAAAACCTCTTCCAAGAGATACATTTGAGTATCTAAGGGAGAAATTGGGAGTTGTACTCCCACCCCAGAATTAATCACCTCATCAGGAGGTGGGGGAGGGACTAAGCTAAGAGACTCATTCTTAGTCCCAAGCCCCAAAGGTGACCCTTTGCCATTGATGACAAAGGGGGAGAGATATGAGTAAGGGGGAGAGCTTCATAGTGAAGAGGAAAGCTTCAAGTCAGGGGGAGCAAAACTTCAAAGAAATATTCTCAGTTGTCAGCTCAGATTGATTTCAGTTTTGGCTCTTGAAGATGTGCTTTTAGTAAAGGTTTGCCATCAATGACAAAGGGGGAGATTGTTGGCAATTTTGGGTACCTTGAGTACATTGCCTTTGCTCAAGTGTAGTTGTTGTCATTGATGTCAAGGAGTTCTTGAAGCAATTTGTTTTTATGTCAAAGAATGTGTTTTGATGAAGGTTTCAACATGGTCAGTGAGTTTCCAAGAAGATCAGAGTAGCCCAGTTGCAAAAGATCAAGAAAAAGACAAGTTAGAAAAAGTATGCAGGTGGCTGGAAAAACTGTCACGATTTCGTGACATGTTTTAGGAGAGAGAAAGTGGCAAAACTGTCATGATTTCGTGACATGTTTGAGGAGAGAGAAAGTTTAGGCAAAACTGTCATGATTTCATGACATGTTGGGAGAAGGAGAGCAAATGGAAAGTGTCACGATTTCATGACATGTCGCATTTTCGTGACTCAAAAAGTGTAGGAAGGAGAGAAAGAAAAGTGTCATGATTTCATGACACATTGCAAGAAAGTTGTACGGACGAGAAAGTGTCACGATTTCATGACATGTTGCAGAGAAAGAGTCCGAGAGAAAAATGTGTCGCGATTTCGCTGACATGTTAGAAGACAAAGTGAGAATCGTGACAAAAAATCAAGTAAGGACTGATTTCGCGACATCTAAAGCTTGAAGAAAGATCTGTCACGATTTCGTGACATGCAGTAAAAGGAAGAGTCTGAAACAAGAAGCGTCGTAATTTTGTGACAGGCTACAAAGAAGTTGTACGGATGAAGAAAGTGTCACGATTTCACGAGGAGAAAGAAAGCTTGAATGAAAGTGTCACGATTTCACGACAGTTGAGTTGGCAGCGTTCAATTGGAGAAAGTGTCACGATTTCATGACAAAAATTGGAAGAGGTCTTCTATAGGAGAAGTGTCATGATTTCATGACAGAAGTAGAGAGGAAGGCTTTGTAGACAAAAGCGTCACGATTTCGTGACATGTTCCATTTTCGCTGGTGCAAGCCAAGAAAAGGTTGAAGAAGCAAGAAGGGTCACGATTTCATGACAGAGTTGCAGTTGACGTCAGCAGAAGTAGATGTGTCATGATTTCATGACAAAAGCAGAGAAGAAGGCTTTGAAGTCTAAAGCATCATGATTTCATGATAGGAGTGAAGATGACGTCAGCAAAAGTCAGAAGTGTCATGATTTCACGACAAGCACATTGTCAAGGCAGACAAAGGCAAAAAGTGTCACGATTTCGTGACAGCAAGCAATAGAAGGTGTACGACAGGCAAAGGTGTCGCGATATCGTGACATGTTGAAGTTTCATGCCAGAAGCTACAGGGAGGCAGTGAAGCCGACAGAGTTAAATCTAGGCCGACGTAGCATAGGGTTTTGCAGTCGACGTGGTTGAAGGGTAAACAGTTGACTAAGACCAAGATTTTAATCTTGAGATTGTGAGTATAAAAGGAGGGCTGCTTGAAGAGTTTGGCATCGATCGAATGTGTGCGTTCAAAGTGCGATTTGTGCAGATAGAGTGCGGGGAGAAGTTCGATCGTAGAGGTGCATAAGTGGAAGTCTGATCGAATACTGTGTTTGTGCAAGAGTGTGCATACTTTTTTAAACTATCTTTTTTTGCGAAGAGTGTGCGAAGACTGTGTTGTGTTTTCAAGAAGTGCATAAGTTGATCGAGTGTTGTTGTGTATGCGCAGATAGTGAAAAGTTGGTTTCAACCAAGTGTGGCTATAACAAAAAAGAACAGAGGAAGAGGACAGATTTGTGCTAGACCGAAGGACTGTGTTTGGTGCAAATTTGAGGAACGACTTTGCAGTGATAGAGTTGAGGACAGAGATCTCCAGCCAGAGCAGGGAAGACAGGTGTCTTCTATGGATAGAGTTCCACTTGCTAAGGGCAGAGGAGGTAGAGGTCTTCTAGAGGATCACCACTAAGAGCAGAGCTAGGGGAAGGTATCTCCTTTGAGTTGGTGCCCATAAACTTTGTAATTGGGAAGGTTTCCCAGAGAACTGTGATATAACTTTTAGAGAAAAGTTTTATCCGTGGAGTAGCCCACATTGGGTGAACCACGTAAATTGTTGTGTCACTTTGTGGATGGTGTGTTGTGCATTGCTTTGATTACTGCTGTTATTACTGCTATCTATACACTGCATTATACTATTTTGAAAGTTGATTTTAAAGCAAATTAAAAAGTGGTCTTATACTGTTCACCCCCCCTCTCAGTATAAGCTTGTGTTCTTCAATTGGTATCAGAGCTGGTTTCTCCAGATAAAGCCTAACAGCTTGGAGAAGGATCTATCAGAAGAACATACAGTTTTAGAAAAGGATGAAGAGGTTAAGTTCGATCTCTAAAGTGAATTCTTCTGGGCTTTAAGGATTTCAGAGAATAGAGTTCTGTTCTCAAGCATCATGACAGGAAGAAGAGACAGCAAGATCAATCTTCAGCCTGAAGAACGATGGATTCCAGTTGGTCACAAGAAGATCAAACATCCAAGGCATCAAAACAAGTTACATTTTACTTTTCATGGCTACTATTTTTCTTGCAAGAAATTTGGTCACAAAGCTATACATTGCATTAAATCCGTGAATAGCCATAGTAAGGAAAATGTTAACTCTTTTGCACCTCTTATGGATAAAAATGTCATGTGTTACAAATGCAAGAATGTTGGGCATATAGCAAGGATGTGCGGTTTGGATAGACCTAGCCTTAAATTCACTAAAAAGAGAAATGAGATCAAGTCTAAGTCAATGATAGTTCAAACTGCTTTTCATGCTCAAGACAAGGTAGAGAAATGGTATCTTGATAGTGGTTGTTCAAAACATATGACTGGTGAAAAGGAAAAGTTTTTGGTCTTAAAAAACACAAACAGAGGAACAGTAAGTTTTGGAGATAACAGGTCTGCTAAAATCTGTGGTAAAGGGACTCTTAGCTTGGATGGGAAATCTAAAACTAAAAATGTGCTTTATGTAGAAGGTCTAAGACATAATCTTCTAAGTGTGAGTCAACTTTGTGATCAAGGTCATATAGTATCTTTCTTTTCAGATAGATGTGAGATTCGTAAAGAAAAAAATGGAAAACTCATTGCTAGTGCTACAAGGACTCCAAACAATCTTTACATGCTAAGTGAGATAAAAAAGGAAAAGTGCTTTCTAACTCAAGAAGATGAGAGTTGGTTATGGCATAAAATATTGGGGCATTTGAGCTTTGATAATCTTGTCAACATTAGTAACAAGGAAGCAGTTAGAGACTTGCCCAAAATAAAAAGGCCCTTTAACACCATTTGCGGTCCTTGTCAACATGGAAAACAGACCAGAACCAGTTTTAAACCAAAAGGGTATACTTCTTCAAAACCATTAGATCTCATTCATACTGATTTATGTGGCCCCACCAGAACTCAGAGCATTCAGGGAGAAAGCTACTTCATGTTGTTTATAGATGATTATTCTAGAATGACTTGGGTTACTTTTCTCAAAGAAAAATCTGAAGCTTTTGAAAAATTTAAAGCTTTCAAAGAAATGATTGAAAATGAGACTGAAAAGAGAATCAAATGCTTAAGATCGGACAGAGGAGGAGAGTTCACATCTAATGAATTTGTGGAATACTGTGAGCAACAGGGAATTAAAAGAGAATATTCAGCAGCAAGAACTCCTCAACAAAATGGAGTAGTTGAAAGAAAAAATAGAACTATTGAAAATATGGCTAGAGCTATGTTAAATGAGTCAAAACTTTCAGATGGTTTCTGGAAAGAGGCAGTTAGTACAACAGTCTACATTATCACCAGGGCCCAACTTAGAGTAAATCATCATAAAACTCCTTATGAGTTGTGGAAAGGAAGACCAGCTACAGTAAAACATTTCAAAGTGTTTGGGAGTAAGTGCTTCATCAGAAGGGAAGATCAGAATTTGGGTAAGTTTGATCCTAGGTGTGATGAGGGAATTTTTCTTGGTTATTCCAGCAGAAGCAAGGCTTACAAATGCTTCAACAAAAGAACGCATACAGTCGTAGAGAGCATAAATGTAACAGTTGATGAAAAGACAGGGATAAGAGAACCTATCAAGGAAATCAGTGATGAAATCTATCAAGAAGAATTCAGAGAGGTTTCAGATGAAGAAGAAGAAAAACAGCAGCTGCTTCCCAAAACTCCGTCACGATATGTTCAGAAACATCATCCCAAATATTTGATCATTGGTGATCCAAACAGCAGACAAACTAGAAGAAGAGTCATTTCGGCACACGATTCTACAAATATTTCTTTATTATCTCAGATTGAGCCAAAAGATTTCAGTGAAGCATGTGCAGATAAATTTTGGGTAAAAGCAATGGATGAAGAGCTAAATCAAATAGAGAAAAGTGAAACTTGGGATTTAGTTCCAAGACCTAAGGACAAGAATGTCATTGGCACAAAATGGATTTTCAGAAATAAACTCAATGAGGATGGAAAGATTGTCAGAAACAAAGCCAGGTTGGTTTGCAAAGGTTATGCTCAAGTAGAAGGTGTTGATTTCGAAGAGACGTTCGCTCCTGTTGCTCGTCTCGAAGCCATCAGAATGTTTTTGGCCCTTTCAAGCTTCAAAGCATTCAAGGTGTATCAAATGGATGTGAAATCAACTTTTTTAAATGGAGTTTTGGATGAAGAAGTCTACGTAGAACAGCCAGAAGGCGTGTCTCTCTCAGATCAATCGGACTATGTGTGTAAACTGAAAAAGGCCTTGTATGGGTTAAAGCAAGCACCTAGGGCTTGGTATTCAAGACTTGACAGGTACCTTCATGAGCAAGGTTTCAGGAAAGGTGTGGCAGATAGCAATTTGTATATAAAGGATAAAGGTAATGATATGTTGATTGTAGTTGTCTATGTTGATGATATCATTTTTGGGGGAAATAATACCCAGATGTGCAAAGATTTTGCTAACACCATGCAGAAGGAATTTGAGATGTCTATGATTGGAGAGTTGTCATTCTTTTTGGGTCTTCAGATTGCTCAATCAAAAGACGGTATATTTCTCTCTCAAGGAAAGTATATCAAAGAAATGTTAAAAAATTTGGGATGATGGACAACAAACCCGTATGTACTCCAATGACTACGGGGTGCAAGATGAGTAAAGATGATGAATCTCCAATGGCAGATCAAAAATTGTACAGATCGATGATTGGCAGTTTATTATATGTTACAGCTACCAGACCAGATATCATGCAGGTTGTTGGGTTAGTAGCCAGATTTCAGGCTGCTTCGAAAGATTCTCATGTTATAGCAGTTAAAAGGATATTCAGATATCTGAAGGGCACTATGGACTTTGGGCTTTGGTATCCCAAAGGTGATGATTTCACTCTCACAGCCTATACAGATGCAGATTGGGCAAGCAATAATGATGACAGGAAAAGCACCAGTGGTGGAGCATTCTTTCTGGGAAAGAGTTTGGTTTCTTGGCTAAGTAAGAAACAACCTTCAGTTTCTTTATCTACGGCAGAAGCTGAATACATAGCAGCAGTGGCTGGGTGTACACAAGTTCTATGGATGAAAACCACCTTGGAGGATTTCAAAGTCAAGCATGAACAACCCATCTCCATATTTTGTGATAATACTAGTGCCATAAGTATTTCCAAAAATCCGGTAATGCACTCAAGGACAAAGCATATTTCCATCAAGTATCACTTTCTAAGGGAGAAAGTGCAAGATAAGCAGGTCAAGGTAGAATATGTGTCTACTAAAGAGCAGATTGCAGATATCTTCACAAAACCTCTTCCAAGAGATACATTTGAGTATCTAAGGGAGAAATTGGGAGTTGTACTCCCACCCCAGAATTAATCACCTCATCAGGAGGTGGGGGAGGGACTAAGCTAAGAGACTCATTCTTAGTCCCAAGCCCCAAAGGTGACCCTTTGCCATTGATGACAAAGGGGGAGAGATATGAGTAAGGGGGAGAGCTTCAAGTGAAGAGGAAAGCTTCAAGTCAGGGGGAGCAAAACTTCAAAGAAATATTCTCAGTTGTCAGCTCAGATTGATTTCAGTTTTGGCTCTTGAAGATGTGCTTTTAGTAAAGGTTTGCCATCAATGACAAAGGGGGAGATTGTTGGCAATTTTGGGTACCTTGAGTACATTGCCTTTGCTCAAGTGTAGTTGTTGTCATTGATGTCAAGGAGTTCTTGAAGCAATTTGTTTTTATGTCAAAGAATGTGTTTTGATGAAGGTTTCAAGCATGGTCAGTGAGTTTCCAAGAAGATCAGAGTAGCCCAGTTGCAAAAGATCAAGAAAAAGATAAGTTAGAAAAAGTATGCAGGCAGCTGGAAAAACTGTCACGATTTCGCGACATGTTTGAGGAGAGAGAAAGTTTTGGCAAAACTATCATGATTTCATGACATGTTGTAGGAGAGACAAAGTCAGCAAAACTGTCACGATTTCGTGACATGTTGGTAGAGAAGAAGAGCAAAATAGAAAGTGTCACGATTTCATGACATGTCGCATTTTCGTGACTCAAAAAGTGCAGGAAGGCAGAGAAAGAAAAGTGTCACGATTTCATGACACATTGCCAGGAAAGTTGTACGGACGAGAAAGTGTCATGATTTCATGACATGTTGTAGGAGAGAGAGTCCGAAAGGAAAAGTGTCATGATTTCACGACATGTAGAGAAAGTGAGTGACTTCATGACAAGCTGCAAAAATCAAAGTAAGGACTATCATGATTTCATGACATGCTGAAAAGCTTGAAGAAAGACTATCGTAATTTTGTGACATGCAGCAAAGGAAGAGTCTGAAACAAGAAGCGTCATGATTTTCGCAACAGGCTACAAAGAAGTTGTACGGATGAAGAAAGTGTCACAAGGAAGTGTCAGATTTCATGACGGTTGAAGAGAAAGCTTCAATGGAAAGTGTCACGATTTCATGACAAGTTGAGTTGGCAGCGTTCAGTTGGAGAAAGTGTCACGATTTCATGACAAAAATTGGAAGCAGTTCTTCTATAGGAGAAGTGTCACGATTTCACGATAGAAGTAGAGAGGAAGGCTTTGTAGACAAAAGCGTCATGATTTCATGACATGTTCCATTTTTGCTGGTGCAAGCCGAGAAAAGGTTGAAGAAGCAAGAAGGGTCACGATTTCATGATAGAGTTGCAGTTGACGTCAACAGAAGCAGATGTGTCATGATTTCATGACAAAAGCGGAGAAGAAGGCTTTGAAGTCTAAAGCGTCATGATTTCATGACAGGAGTGAAGATGACATCAGCAAAAGTCAAAAGTGTCATGATTTCATGACAAGCACATTGTCAAGGCAGACAAAGGCAAAAGTGTCATGATTTCATGATAGCAAGCAATAGAAGGTGTACGACAGGCAAAGGTGTCGCGATATCATGACATGTTGAAGTTTCATGCCAGAAGCTACAGGGAGGCAGTGAAGCCGACAGAGTTAAATCTGGGCCGACGCAGCGTAGGGTTTTGCAACCGACGTGGTTGAAGGGTAAAACAGTCGACTAAGACCAAGATTTCAATCTTGAGATTGTGAGTATAAAAGGAGGGCTGCTTGAAGAGTTTGGCATCGATGAAGTGTGCGTTCGAAGTGCGATTTTGCAGATAGAGTGCGGGGAGAAGTTCGATCGCAGAGGTGCATAAGTGGAAGTCTGATCGAATGCTGTATTTGTGAAGAGTGTGCGAAGACTGTGTTGCTATGTTTTTGTAGAAGTGCATAAGTTGATCGAGTGCTGCTGTGTATGCGTAGACAGTGAAAAGTTGGTTTCAACCAAGTGCGACTGTAACAAAAAGAATAGAGGAAGAGGACAGATTTGTGCTAGACCGAAGGACTGTGTTTGGTGTGAATTTGAGGACCGAATTTGCAGTGATAGAGTTGAGGACAAAGATCTCCAACCAGAGCAGGGAATACAGGTGTCTTCTGTGGATAGAGTTCCACTTGCTAAGGGCAGAGGAGGTAGAGGTCTTCTAGAGGATCACCACTAAGAGAAGAGCTAGGGGAAGGTGTCTCCTTTGGGTTGGTGCCCATAAACTTTGTAATTGGGAAGGTTTCCCAAAGAACTGTGATATAACTTTTAGAGAAAAGTTTTATCCGTGGAGTAGCCCACATTGGGTGAACCACGTAAATTGTTGTGTCACTTTGTGGATGGTGTGTTGTGCATTGCTTTGATTATTGTTGTTATTACTGCTATCTATACACTGCATTATACTATTTTGAAAGTTGATTTTAAAGCAAATTAAAAAGTGGTCTTATACTGTTCACCCCCCCTCTCAGTATAAGCTTGTGTTCTTCATGCATCAAAGTATCCCTTATATGTGGATCAATGGAGCATTGTTTAAATATTTTCCTAACCATGTTATTAGAATATGTGTGCAAGAAGATGATGTATATGACATCATTTAGGCTGCACATGAATAACCTTGTGGAGGCCGTTATGTTGCTCAAATAATAGTTAGTAAAATACTTAAAACAAGTTATTTTTGGCCTACTATGCGTAGGGATACCCATAGGTTTTTAATCAATGTGATCCTTGTAAAAGGGCTAGCAAACCCACACCTACAGTGGAGATGCCTTTGGTACCACAAATAATGTTTGAACCATTTGATAAATGGGGAATTGATTTTGTTGGGCCAATAGATCCTCCAAGTAAACGTAATAAACATATACTTGTGTGCACATATTATGTCATCAAGTGGACTGAAGTAAAATCCTTACCACGAGCACAAGTTGAGCCTGTATCTGATTTCCTTTACACACATATCATGCAATGCTTTGGAGCACCTAGAGAATTGGTTTTAGATCATTGATCTCAATTTCTCTCCAAAGTGATTGAGCATTTTGTTAAAATATATAAAATAAAACATAGGAATACGTTGCCATATCATCCTCAAGCTAATGGATAGGTAGAGGTTACAAATAGATAACTTGAAAATATTATAACAAAAATTGTAGTCATCAATAGGGTTGATTGGGTAGAAAGACTAAAAGAAGCTACATGGGCATATAATACAACTTGGAAAACTACCACAGGACTATCATATTATGAGATCATCTATGGGAACCAAGCTATCTTGCATATTGAATTTTAAACTTCGCACAATGGTACAACTTTATATGGATTTGGATCAGGCACAAAAAGCTAGGTTAGAACAATTAAATATTCTATATGAAATAAGATTAGAGGCATTACACAAGATAGAACTAATGTAAGTTCAAAGGAAAAAATGGCATGATAAACATATTGTACCATGAACATTTTAACCAGGAGATTGGGCATTGCTATTTGACTCTTGCTTTCAAGATTTCCAAGGAAAGCTAAGGATACAATGGCTTGGACCCTATGAGATTGAGGAAATATTTGGTAATGGTATAGTTAAACTTAAGCCCATTGATGATTCAACATGAAGATTATTAGTTAATGGACATAGGCTTAAGCTCTATAGGAAGCCATTATCTAAAGAAGAATTTATAAACCACCTTAAGCAACAAGTTGATTTGTAGTGCATTTCTGAAATGCAATCAACTATTATTAAATAAGAACTTCTCTTTCTACCTAAGGCAACAAAACACTATTTACTAAATAATTTGTTGCTCTATAATCTAATATATACTAAGCAAATAAGTGCAATCATTAAAATGAATGTAGTCTAATTAGTCCTCTTGTCTAGATTTATAAGTACCAGTAAATAAGATGGATGGAAAAAAATTTTACACTACTTGACCAATGAAAGAAGGTTATCATGCAATAATTATATTTCATGAAAATAAACTAGAAAATCACTCTATGTTTTTTAAAATATGATTCCTTTATTTCATGATGGAGTTCTATCATACAATATTTTATTCATCTTATCATTCATCACTTTTCATTCACAATATCACGTTTTAGAGGTTAATTAAAATTTGGTGTGGGAAGACATATTTTTGTCTCACAAAAAGGAGGTCATATAGTCATGATAGTATCACAAATTAATAAAACAAGATAATAAAAATACCTTGTTTTTTATAGCCCATAAATTATATAAAGAGAAAAAAATGATAGTAAGGATAGGATTACATTTCCATCCAGATGGTTATGTAGTTTGAATCCCCAAAGTTCTAATTTCTTCCCCAAATAAAAGAGAGGGTAGTAAGGATAGGATTACATTTTCATCCATATGGTTATGTAGTCCGATTCCCCAAAGCCTTAACTCTTCTTACTTAAGAGGGCAAAGTAGTAAGGATAGGGTGACAATTCCCATCAGGACTTTGATAGAGTGGTTGGGAATCTAATTCCCCAAAGCTTTGCACATCTAAAAAACTTAATCTATATGTATATGAAAAAATGGGCAATAAAATGGTAAAACAAAGATGATATCAGAATGACTATCTTACTTTCTTATTCCAAAGCAGGTTTTGAATGTGTCCAACCATTGATAAGACCTATTTATGAGAACCAAAATATTGTTGATTGACATTGGTTTAAGCTCATTATCATCTTTTTCATAAAGGGCTCCACAATGATACTAGAGGAAGTAGGACAAAGAAATTGATAATAGAAAGATTTATTATGAAATCCATGGAATATTTTATTAAAAATTCAAGGAAGACATCAATGTTTTTGCATAACATCTTTGCTATTGGGAACAAACAATTCCATTCTAAGAATATTTATTATCCTACAACTTTATTTTGATGGCTTAGCTTGAAATAAATAGTTGATATATAAGAAAATACCCCTAAAAATAAGTTATATATATATATATATAATTAAAATTTCCTATAGTATAAACTCCTACAACTTTATTTTGATGGCTTAGCTTGAAATAAATAGTTGATATATATAAGAAAATACCCCTAAAAATAAGTTTTATATATATATATATATATATATATATATATATATATATATATATATATATATATATATATATATATATATATATATATATATATATATATATATATATATATATATATATATTATAATTAAGATTTCCTATAATATAAACCCCTATAAATAAAAAAAATTTCTCCTTATATTGTTTTGGCTATATAGCCAAAAATTCAGTTTGGGGGAGTAAAGGAGTATAATATAGTTTGTGGGAGGAAAAAGAAAAAAGAAGAGAAAAAATGGAAGCAATTAAAACATTCCTATAAATATAGGTTATTTTCATAGTTAATTTATGGAATTAAATTTTTGTAGTCAGTTTATGTAGTTAATTTCTATAGTTAGTTTTTGTAGTTTATTTCTACGTATGTTTTCGTAGGTGCGTCTTCACAAGAAAATTTTCTAAGTCTATGGCTATAGCAAATTCATGCCACAATTAAAGCCACGTGTCAAGTGGGTAACAAGGATTTGAGGGATAATAATATTTATTTTCAATTGTCAAAGCCATTGTGTAAGAAAAAATATTAAATGCAAATACACATATGCAATATGCATGTGTAATATGCCATATGAAGCTGGTAGAGATTTCATAAGACATCAAAACTAGTGAAACTCGTTTCCTGATAGTTTGATAAGGGCACAATGCAAATTACAAATGAATGCTAAGCAGAAGGAGGTGTAGGAACTTACGATCTAGTCAAAAGATTGAATGTAAGGGCCAATTTTTAATATTTTTATTACAAATTCATAGAAGGGAATATAATAGGAATTCTTGAAATGCAAAAAAGTATTTATAATGAGAATTATTGTCTTATTTTTTCAAATCAAAATAAGAATATTTTAATATTTTTAAAGAAAAATTCAAGAATAAAATATAAATCTTTGAAGTTTAAAATTTTTCTTCTATATGCACTTGATTTTTTTGTAGAATAGTGATAGACGCATGCATGTATATGTAATTCTTTCTCTGCATGATAAGCTTCACAACCGTTTGAAGGAACAATTTGTAGAGACGAACTAAAAACAAAAACCTATTTCAAACTCCTTACCTCCCTGCCTACTAAAAACTCTTGTTTCACAATGATAAAGTCCACCTTCCATAAATAGATTGAACCATCCTCCATAGCCACCCAGACGCTTAGTGACTCCATTATGAAGCTATTCCAAAAAACTAGATGGTAGGAGGCCCTAACGTGGTTTCAAGGTCATGACTAGGGTGTGGCCAAACAATTCATTTTGAATTGTGACCCCACATCCATGGTCACTCATGTGGGTGGGGTGGAAGTTGAAATTACCCCTAGTCTAATCTCAAAAGTTTTGCACCTCCCAAAATTTGGCTAGAGATATTTCAAATCTAATAACAAAGGAGTCACCCAACTGGTTGATAAATTAGAAGAGAAGTATTCTATTATTTGAGATCGGGAGGGGTCAATTAAGGGGGTAGTGACTTCCTCTCTCCCTTTAAAGTGGTAAGAAGCTACCACTTTGATCATGAAATTCTTTACTTTAGAAGGCAGGTTATCGGTATGCGGGGGCTATCACCTCAAAATGCTTCTTAACCTTAAATTTCCTGAGCAAGAATATTGTGTTATTAATCTATTGTATTTCCTCTATAAATCCCTAAGGGATGTGGTTGAGAGGTTTCAAGCCAAAAACCCTTGAACCAAACCTAAATTACACTTAATAGCCCACCACGACCTCATTAAGTT
This sequence comes from Wollemia nobilis, assembly GCA_028583015.1. Lineage (NCBI taxonomy): Eukaryota > Viridiplantae > Streptophyta > Pinopsida > Araucariales > Araucariaceae > Wollemia > Wollemia nobilis. The sequence continues at coordinate 471,618 of JAQPPZ010001731.1, forward strand.
ACTTGTTCTTCACAAAGCCCTTGAAACTAAGAATACCTGGGATAATATTATGGAGGAAGCAAACCTATCGGTACAGTCATCTGGGCCAAGTGAATTTGAGTTCAGTGAGAGCATTGTGTCTAAGTCTAGTGATACCCAGGATGAAGATGATTCTCCCATGCTCAAGAAAATGACCTAGTCTAAAATAGTAAAGACACCCAAGCCTCCCCCACTTACACCAACAAAGAGAATCCAATTTAAGGTTTATAATCTAGAAAAACATGGGAGGGAATAAATTTCTAGCCCATGCTTGAGTCCACCTACCTTGAATCCTTACAAAATATTGATTGAAGACCTAACTCAAATCCACACCCAATAGAGTCTATTATGGATGCAGCTGGATAGTTTTAGGAAAGAATTTGTAGAGCATTCAACACTGGTGGAGAAAACCCTCTCCACCTAGATTGATATCCTAAGGTAGATATCTATAGAAAATGTGGCAAAATTGGTTGAGTAGATTTCTCAACTATTGATTTCCAGTGCCTCACCCAACAAAAGTTCAATAGATGGGAATAAAGTGAGGGGGTATGTTAATATTAGTAAGCAATTTGCCTTGGCCAAGATGTTCGATGAGGATAGCTCACCTATATTATCAAACTTTAGATTTCAAAGGTGTCCCACTCCTCAAGCATGTAGTACACAATAGGTGAACCCAAGCATGGAGATAGATATTTTGGTAGAATTAGATAAGGTAATCAACAAGGTCATCGAGTCAGCCGAACAGTTGTCCCCACCAGTAGGTAAAGAAAAAATGGAATCACCATGTGGCACAATAGATGTAGGAGATGAACATGGTGATATAACCTATCTGAATACTATGGCTATTGAGAATCCACCCAATCTAGATGCAACCAATGCACGTGCGAGGAAAATCAAGCATGAGAAGTTGTCAACTACAGAACACCTTATTCCAACCTCGGATTTCATCCCATATTAAGGCTAGAAACACTTGATTTTTAATATGTTATCATAAAAACTATGGACTTATATTTATTTTTGTTATCTGTATATGGTATGGTTTTATGATTTTTGTAGTATTTGGTTTTATGCACGAGGACATGCATCCCCTTAATTTTAGGGTAAAATGATGAGCGTTTAAATATGATTGTGATATGTAATTTTATTTTTGATTATAGTTTACAAATCTGATGATTATGGATGTGTTTTTCCAAATAATATGTATAATTTATATGATTTTTTGGTAAATTTGATCTATAATACTTTGTGTTGTATGCTGGTAATTTCATGTAAATTGTGTGAATATTTTGTGCTTCAAACAGATCTAAAATATAGGTGGTTCACAAGGAAGCTTCAGGCGATTTCTGGCTGAATTACACTACAAAAGGTTATGCTTGAAGGTGCTACAAAAGATGACTACTGAAACCATATATGGAAAATGACTACTGAAACTAGCTATGGAAATATGCTACTAACATGGTCTACAAAAAATTTTAGACTATGTAAAACCTAATTTATGCAATGAAAGCACCACGTAGGATGATAGCTTGAGCAGAACAATGTGTATTGTTGACATCAACACAATTGTTATCTTATTGTTGACCGCAAGAATTGGTTGTATAAATTGTTATATGGTTTCGATTGTGAATTGTAATGAATTTATATTTTTCTAAATAAAAGGATAAATTAGTTCAAATAAGTCCAAGTCAGTTCAAATAAGTCCAAGTTAGTTAGTAGATTATTCAAATTATAGAATATTTGGTTATGTAATTTTAAGCATCCAATTTGAAACCGTTTGATATGCAACAAAAAGACGTTGGAAATTTCTATTGTAAGAAAAAGTGTAAAAACTATATATTACAATGTCAAGGCCTTGAAAAAGGTCCTCTCCAAGCTAGTGCATATGTCTAGTCTACTATCAAAAACATATTGTTACATTGTACGAATGAAGTAATAAAATAGCAGCAACATTTTCCTCAATGAAATAGCAATGGTATTTTGTATTTCTTGCATGATTTACTTTTTGTTGTAGCTTTCATTTACTTTTCTACAAGCATTAAATAAGTAGCATTAAGTTAGATTAATGAATATAAATTGCTGAAGTAAAGTAGAGTAAAAATGGGAGAAGATATTAATACTGACCTCAAGGAGGTAGGGATCACTCCAAGAAGATTAGTCTCTTTCTGTCTTCCTCCTCAAATACTGTAGGTTTAGTTAGACTGTAGAATAGTATTAGAACAATTAAATTGCATAATATAGATTTTAGAATATAATAAATAGATAATGCATTATTAAATCATAAAGTGGATCCACATAGAATCTAGATTAATTCATAATTGCATCCTTTAATTTAAGCATAATTTTAGTATTTCATTTACTGCAACTTTTACTTTTCTACCAAAAACTAAGAAAAAGGGAATAAAATTCAATGATTAAGAATTGTGGATATCTATACGGGATAACTATTCTTTAAATCTAATCTTGGTTTGACAATTAAGTGTGATACATTACAACTCAATGGTAATCATGATAGATTTAAAATATGTGCAACCTCATGATATAATGAAACTCACCAAAGAGGCTGGTAAAATAGTCAAAAATGACTATGAGTAAAATGGCTAAATACCAACAAGAAAATAAAATGAGCTAGAACAAATCAAGAAGGTCCTGAAGGATTCTTAGGCAAAAACCAAGGCCCTTTAAAACTAGATAAATACATTGACCAAACAATTGATGGAACATAAATCTAAGGCTATCCTAAAGTGTAAAGAGAAACAAATTAAGGATCTTTCAAATGAACTTGCTAGTCAACAAGCTTAGTTTAATCAAGAGAAGGATACCCTAGTAAAGAAAATAAAATATTTGAAGTAGAAAAGCAAAGAGGAGTAATGGATTGGGATAAATAATCTTATTAAGTAAACAAAAAATAATTTCTGGGATGAAATCTATAATGTTACATTAATATGATTTCCACTATTTAAATTTATCAATTCCATTGTACTCTTAAGTATGTAGATAAATAATAAAGTCAAATAAGTTCTTAAGAAATTCAGAACAAGATTGGAGGAAGCTAAAAAAATTTAGGCTAAACTAGACATGATGTTGGATTCTAATATTGTGACTATAGAAATACTAAATAGGAAAAATATGGAACAAATAGTAATCAAACATTTCTAATAATAATAATGCATGAATCAAATCAATGCCTTGTATGTCACCATAAAAAAACTCAAGGGGAGGTGGATTCTTTAATTTAAGTGAGGCCCCCTTCACCATGGAAACAGTCTAGCCAACTTTGCTTAGAAGAGGAGTTTTTAAAACTATGTAAAATAAGGATGGCCCCCTTTAATCTAAAGAACAAATGGAATTCCCTAGTACATAGGAAATAACCCAAGTTATTGAGCCATTGGTGGAAATAAAAATGCATGTACATGAAGTGATAGGCTAAACAAAGAATTTTTTCCTAATATGGTAAATTTTAAGTACTTACAATTTAAGTAGAATTCCAACATATTCAATGCCCATTAAAATAGAATGGGCTGAAATAAAACACATGTTGAAGAAGTTGTTTGCCTTGTAATGTTATCCTTAACAATATTTTTTTCTTTTCTTTTGCAGGATTTATAAATTTTGACTCTAGACCCAAGGATGAAGACAACAAATTTTGTGTTCTCCTTCAAGCAAGATAGAAGGCACTTGTGATCCCCCAAAACTATAGTGACTCCTCGCTACTAATTGCACTTAAGACAATTTTAAGGGGCACAAAGTTTCAATTAGAGGCATTTGTAATTTTTTAGAAGTCACAAATGATGGAGATAGACCAATATCTCAAGAGCACATGATGTGTTTTAAAAACAAGAAGTTGAGAAAGTTTTGAAGTATATAAAATATAAGGGAGAAAATATTTGACAAGCATAATGATAAGGAAACCAATGAAGAAGGAAATTTCATCTTAAATATCTCTCGATATCAAATTATTTTCTATATTTGATAAAGGCTAGTAATAGGAAGTTTTGACAAGCAAGAAATAATGCATAGGGTTGAGGAAATTGAAGACACACTAGATAACTTGTAGCTATCACCAATATATTCAGTGAACCAGAATGTGTAGGAACCCAAGAAGGGTAGGTTAGATGAATTAATGTGCTCTTACTAAAAGGAATAAGGACTACCTACCAATGTCATCTCAGCTGAGTAGCTCAAGAATATATTAAAAGTGGGTATGGTAAATATAGTCCCACATTTGATAACTATTATGGCTAAGAGTACCTCATTCAATTTTATAATCTCTAGAAGGGGCAGTTGAAATTATCAAAGACACCTACAAAAGTTAAGATGGAAACTCTTCCTATTATATCTATGAATAGTAGTAGTGCTAGCTTTATGAAGGATCAAAAAAATCTGTAAATATTTCCTTTCATTTCTCCTTGTATAGCAATACACATACCTCTAGGTGGTCTTGTAAAAAACCAAACCCCTGATCCTAGCATAATCTATGTATTTTTTATTGTATATATATATATATATATACTAGAGGCCTACACATCTATTTTGAGTAGCCATTTGTGGTTCTCATGCTTTGATCCATCTCTTTTAAGTATATTTATATTTACAATTTCAACCTACTTTTGAGTTTCACTTGCTTTTGTGTGTATATTGGAGGTCTGTATGTCTACTTTGAGTAGCCATATGTGGTTCTCATGCCTTTATCCATATTTTTTATACATGAGTATGCATATGGATCTTATCTAGGCTCATATAAGTTGAGTAAAAAAAGTGTTCATACCGATGCATTATGGCCAAAGTTGTGTAGGGGGATCTTATTTTATCTTTGGCACATCACCACTTTGTTAACTTAGGAATATTTTTTCCTTTTTGATATCTTTCCTTTTCCTAATTTTGGTAACCCTTTTCCCTCTAAGTTGTTATATTATAAAAGCGAACCTAAAGATCAAATCTTAGCAAGGTGTCAACCTTGTAAAAACTCTTGGAAGACCTTGATTGAGCCAAACCCCTATGCTCTCAAGACTAGACTTATGTTGCTCTACACAAGGTATGATTATATTAATTACCTCCCTAGGACAATCAAAGATGACAATAATAGTCATCTCTAATAACATAATTTGAAACTATCAAATATCAAATCTCCATAAACACTTCCAACATCTACACATGATCTTCCTAAATCCTCACTCTCCTTGGCTCATTCTCATGAAGGCTACCTATGAGGTTTTTTTACTACTTCAACTTCCCTAATTTTGCATGCCCAATTGAATAATTCAACTCATTTTATTAATACTTCCTTATTTTATTCCTCATAATTGTTGGACAAAGATTCACCTTGACTCCACCATAAGGAAGTTTAATTACTCTTAATGAAATACCTTTTTAACTTTACCTTAACTTGCCCTTGCTAGAAAAATATTTACTTATATTTTAGGTGAACTTAAATCCAATCCACTTTGTTATTTAAATATGAACTTTAAGTTATCATCATCATCTAATTCAGCTCACTTTTCCCCTTTGGGATAAAAGCATTTCTTACCTAGTTGCTCACCATAAACTACTTTCATGATCCCAACTAATATTTTCTTAATTTCCATTTTTTGTCCATTCAATTCTCCAAATTAACTTCTCTACCCTTATATATCTTAAAAATAAGAGGGATTTCTTGTCCTTCCTATTCTCTTAGTGTTTGACCCTCTTCTTATGAGCTTATAAAGTCGATATTGGTCATTATTCCCTCTTACTTGATCAAAGACAAGCATTTATTATAGATATTATCCCACCTTAGATCATTTTAACCCTGTGGACCTATCAAATACAAATGGAATTCACCTTAGGGGTAATTAGTGTGGTTTTTTCTCCTTTTTTTAAGATGGAGGTATGGTGATCAAATAGATCACGAAAGAAATAATGACATCCAACCTAAGAGTTTGGGCCTCTTATTTTTTATTTTATAACTAGTCCATTTAGACAACTATCTATGAATGGATAATAGAACTTTGTGTGTTTTATTATGGATAAATAACTCAACACATCCATGTGAAATAAATGAGCACAATGGCTCTGATACTAGCTTCTAGGATGATTTATCAAAAGGTACTAGTTTCTCATCCTAGGACAAAGGGTCACCTAGGAATACAACCCCTTTTGATCCCATGCTAGATAAGGTCAAACTTATATTTAACAACCAATTACTGCTCAATTCCCTTAGTTTCTACCATAGTAACATCAACTGGTAATGAGGAGAAGGCCCATGGCATGTGGCCTGACTTGTTAATCTATTTACTTACCAAATAATTTGTATAATGAGGCCTTCTAAGGAATTACCCAAGCATGATTCATATCTCATTCCCAAATATAATAAGCCTCAATATGTGAGTGAGATGTAGAGTGAAAGAATAAATTCCTTAGGTATTCCATGACCTAAGTACTTGTGTGCTCCCCCAATAAATACAAATCATAACTTGGCCTTCATACTATAAGTTTGTACCTAGTCTCAACACTAATAGTCTCTCAACTCACTCAATAGATAAAATCACAAATTCCCTACATACCCTATCTCACAATATGAATGTACTCAATTGGGATTTGAGGGTGGGAAAATGGATAATTTTTTTTAGGATTTTATCTAGTATGTATATGCAAATGAGTTGGTGAGGCAAGTGTGTGAGGGTAAGTCTCAACACTTCTCCATATCTAATAATAATCCTCCTCCATGGTGCCCATGTTTATATTCCAAATATTGGAATTCACACCTATTTATAAAAACAAAAAAAAGTAGTCCATCCACTCAAATATTATACATAAAATGTAAAAAATGACTAAAGAGATATAGTTAGTGAGAACTCGCAAGAAATAATTGTATCATCCATAGATAAGGATCACAACTCTTTGATAGAATGGATGGAGTGGTGGGAATGTTTATACCAATGCCAAGACCTCAATTACATAAATTAAGTTAAACTAAGTTAACATTTGCTAAGGTTGTTTTCTAGAATTATTGCTATGGATGTTTTGCAAGACTGTTACTAAGGTTATTTTCTAGGATTATTGTTAACATTGTTTTTCAAGACTGTTGTTAAGTTTATTTTTAGAACTATTAATACAATTATTTTCTAAGACTATTGCTAAGACTACCTTCTAATATTGTTGTTAAGGGTTTTATGATAATATCTATATTTGACATGTGCTAAATTATCTATGTCAAGAGTGCAACATAATTCATATAGTAGTTCATGTCAAAATATGTACAATAGAGATGTATTGGAGTATGTTGTAGTGTTTATGAACCAAAATAAATTAAATATCTGATGTGCTACAATATATTAATTTTTTTGCAGTTTTCATGTAGCCAAGATAAAATGAATATTAGTAGTGATATGTTGTAATAATATCTAAAAATATTTTAGTAAATAGTAGTGATATGTTGTTGTAAGGATATATATAAATATTTCAGTATGTATTGAATTTTTTTGTAAGAGGAAAAATAGAATGTAAGACTTGATAGATACGTCTACGCTTGTAAAAGGGTTTGGGCCCTTTCAAAAACCCTATTTTACCAATAACATAAAAATAAGAAAAGGGATTTAGATTAATTACAAGTTCTAAGGTGGGTTTAACTATAACAATTTTAATCATGATAGTAAAATAATACAATAAAGTAAATACTTTTACACAATGATTGCACATAGGCCTATACAAGATTGGATCATGTAATATTAACCTTAGCATAAGTCAAATTACCATTTCAAAATCCCATCATAATATAAACTAAGGGACCAAGTAGAGAAGACATTATTTAAAATAATATCTTCCCACATAATGGTGTTAAGACTCTATCCTAACACTATAATGTAATTACCCCTTACTTAATGTGGGAACCCCCATGAAAATATTTTGTAATGATATCATGTACTTTTTTGTAATAGTTTAGGGCACTAGAAGTGCCTAGAAAAGTGGAACCATTTTATGTAATTGTTATCAAGAATTTAATTGTTTTGTTTGATAGAAGATTCTAGCTTGGGTGGCATTTTGCATGTGAGTCAGCCTTGAGCATTAGGTAGTGTGACAAAGTCTTTAAAAATGCAAGGAATGGGAATGAATGTATCCTTTTTGTCACATCCTTCCTTGAATGAATCCTTGTGCTTGATGATTAAGAAACTAATGCTTATTTTATGAAGCTCTAAGGGGTATTGGTTATTTATAGAGTTTTGTAAATTTTGGTGATATATTTAGTGTTTTAAAATATATACACTTTAGAAAGAAACTGAATAGGGCTTTTGTAATAAAAATGTATCTTTTACAAAAAGTAATTTAGTTTAATTAATTAGGTTCAGTTAACCTAATTTAACATGATTAAGTGCTCACAAGACTTGTCCAATTTTGATTGGACCAAGAGGAACACTAACATTATTGAATAATAATAAAAAGAAATATTTTATTATTCACCCTCTTATATGACTTTTGCTTATTGGTGGATATAAAGGGATATCCCCTTTTTCCTATTTCCAATAGTTCTAGCTTGGTATTTCACTACTCTCTAATAGTTTTAGTGTTGAAATTTTCACCCACCTTATACCAAATTGGACCTCCTTTTACTATTTGGAATTCCCCCTCTACATGAGTTGAGTTGACTCATCCAATTATGGGTATATTTTATTAATAAAATAATAAGCCACTTGTGGTCCATGATATGAAATATTTTTCTATAAATTGAGAGCCTCTTGGGAAGAGAAATGGGGAAGCAATCCTGAAGGAATATTGGAAGGAAAACTTGGGCTTAGGGATTATGCTCTCCACCTTGGTGGATCAGAAACCAAACAACCTTAAGTTTTAGAGACATTTGGTCAAGACATTTATAGAAGGACGCAATAAGGAAAGGACTGGTGGGCTAAGAATGAGAAGCCTAGAAGTTTTCAATAGAAGGATTAATAAGATCGGAATATATTTTAAACTTGGGATGCCTCGATGGTTGTTTTATGATTTTATATGGATTGCATGTATTAATTTTAGAGAATAGCATGTAGTTTTTGTTTGTATGATAATTTGTAAATATAGCATATTTTTATAAGAGATCTATATGGGTTTTATTAGATTATTATTTATTTATTAGAAGGGACAATCCTCTCAATCTTAGAACCCAAGAAAACATTCCTAAAGTTAACTTGTAGAGGTCTCATCAGGGTGATTTTCCCATTTTTATTGGTCTACACCACTATTTAAATATTTGTGGTGGGCTAGTACGTAGATGAACTCATAGGGGATGTTATTATAAATAAATTGATGTCTCTGTAATATAGTGGATCCAAAATATAGTAGTGTCACCAATTAACCGATTATAGGATGAATTTGAATGTCCCTCATAAATTATATGAACCCAAAGGATGATTAGTTTAGTGTGTGATCAGACTAGTGTTATTTGTCGATGATGAATTTAGGGTGATATGTTTTTATGTCTATGAATGAATTTTGAATTTACCCCCTGCCACTATAAATTGATCTATGATAGACTAATTGCATAGGAAATACAGTTACTTATCATTGACTTGTGATGGATGTCAAACTATAAGCATGTAGAGCCTTGGGTTTAGTTAAAATCAATCCACTGAGCTATTTGAAAACACCATATGAGTGAAGCTTCTCCTTAGTCTACATTTGTAATGTAGAAAATGGTTACCTCTGCTTTCAATTCTTAGTGTCATATGCAGTTGTTATGTTCTTCTTGGCACCTCATCACAGGCCTACTCTATTGAAAACCCCTAACAATTCTTGGTTACTACCGCATATGTTGACCAATAGGAAGGAGGAGAGTTTATAAAATTAAACCATAATCATACGAAACCATAAACTTACCTTGTAATTATTAGATGACTAATGGTATGTTATAACAACATGCAATTGGTATCAATGGTAAGATTGTTTGGTACAACCGCTCCACTTGGAAGGTAACATTACTCATAGCACACTTAGTGGATAGCTAAGTAGGAAACTCACTTGGTACTATATGACACTAAAACCAAACTCGTCATGCCATCGATGCCAATATTTTTTAGACTATCTTTCACTACTATCCACTAATCATACTGTATCGATGCACACCCATTGATCTACCATGTGGCATTCACCAAGTCTTATTGGTGAATTTAGGTGTCTTCGATGCTCTTCCTCCAAAATATCATGGATTTAATGTTACACTAAATGCAATGCCATATCGTGTTGAAATTAATATGAGATCTATCCACATTCGTGATAGGGTGAGATAAAGTCCTATGTAAGGAATAGGAGTTGTAGGGACTCATATTTATAAGTCATCATGTACTATTACATGTGTGCAATATGGCTACCACCTAACCGATTTATCTTTGGCACCTATTATTTTTGGGAAAAGTAGTGAGTGCTGATTATGGCCTATGGACAATAGTATCTGAAATCACCCTACCAACTAAGGGTCAAAGTCCTGCATGATCCTTTTAAACCTGTAAAATATTAAATGAAATTATTTTACTACTTGTTCAATTAAACCTTAGTATATGGTTTATTTAAAAAAAATACTTTTCAAATAAACCTTAGAATGTGAAGAAATGATTTATTCTAAAAGTAACCTAATGGAATACTTAGCGATAATCTATAGCATAATTTGAAGACAAAGTGGTAAATATTATTGCCATTATGGGAAAATTGATATGGAATTTGCAGAAACCAAGTAGTAATATTTAAGTAGATTTTGAAACAAATTTTAAGAAAGAATTTGTGAAATTTACAAGTGCAATCTCTTTAATTGATTGTGAAAAAAATCTGATAAAATTTGTATAAGTCTCCTTAGAAGACTTGAGGAAATATTGTGGTGAAAATTTGTGTAAACCATGATGAATTCTTGTTTAAATATTTTGAGACAAATTTTGGAAAGATTTGTATAAATTAGGTAATAGTCTTGTTGATAGACTAAACAATACATTTTAAAAACTATAGTTTAACCTTGATGAAAATTGATTAAAATATCCTATTTGCTAATATTGTGTACCTATAGTGTATTTCCTGTAACAAATTAAGGGCCAAGTTTGTAAACCTATAGTGTAATCTTGTATGATAGATTACAAGATGAGTTGTAGCTAAACTTGAGTAATCTTGTTGGTAGATTGCAAGAGAGATTGTAGCTAAACTTGTGGAACTATAGTACGATCTTGTTGATAGATCCTGAGACAACTTGGTAGCTATATTTGTGGAAAACTATAGACTACAAGATAAATTAGTAAACATATTTATGAAGGGACTATAGTGTGATCATGATGATGGATTATAGAACAAATTTAGTATGTAATCTCATAGTAGATTATGATTAAACCTTTGGAATGATTTGTAGATCTATAATTGAATCCATTTGTTTAAATGTTATTTCTAGGTGAAAGAAATATGAGTTATTGTGAAAGTATTATCTATTTCATGTGTGAAAGAGAATATTTTCATGAATGAATTTATGATATTATCTTTGAAAATGATTGGCAAAATTTGGCTATAATAATGTTTGTTTCAAAGGCATATCTTTGTGGAAAATTATATGAGATGAAAATGTGATTTTCAATCTTAGGAAAGTATGGGATTTCCTTCCTTTGAATCGTGGGAATGCTTTAGATAATTACATTATGATAAATATATTTTTTTTAGTTGCATTAAATTTGGAAATTATTACATACTATTGCTTTCCTAGAATGCATTTTCATATACATGTAATGGGTTGTCCTAATCCCGAAATACCTACAACCTAGTATTGGTGGCTCGAATAGAGTCAAGTGAAGATTGGAACTATTCGACTTCTATTGAACATGTATATATGTTGTAACAAGGCCTCTTTAATGAAATGCCTCCATTATTGTAAAATATATCCTTTGAGATCAATTTGTAATTTGATTGTATCACTCTTTAAGAGGATTTGTAAACAATGTAATACTCGATTTCAAGCAATTATGGAGAAAAATGTAAAGTTATTTCATGGCATGAATTTATCATATATTAGGGCTTATATATTTGAATGTGATTTAAATATTGTTTCTAGATGACATAGAGTAACCCTAAATTAAGAGGAATGTGTAAATCATGCATGACACGTAAAGATGTATCTCTAGTGGTTAAGTATGAGAAGAATCATAAGAGATAATTTAAAAGTTATCTCATTTCATGGAGATTGTAGTTGAATAAATCAAGGCATAATGGTAGGCATTCACAAGTCTATGGGGGTTTGTGTGATCACCCCATTAGTTTCCTATTATTGATATAGGATAGAAAGCATTACAATGATTGATGTTCTATCCTTAAGGAATAATAAGCTAATCTTCAAGGCATATGCCTAATGTACGAGTTGAAAGAGACCTAACATTAGGACTATTTTAATGTTTGATTTAAGCTGGTAGGAAAAAAGGTATTCCTATTTGAGATAGGAAAATTCCCAATTTCAAGGTAAAGAAACCTTACCTGTAGGTCATTATAGGGGTTGGTGTTGGCAATTTTGGGTACATTGGGTACATTGCTTTTACTCTAAGTGTAGATGTTGTCATTGATGTCAAGAAGGTCTTGAAGCAATTTGGTTTGATGTCAAAGAATGTGTATTGATGAAGGTTTTAGCATGGACAGTGAGTTTCCAAGAAGATCAGGGTAGCCCAGTTGCAAAAGATCAAGAAAAAGACAAGTAAGAAAAAGTATGCAGGCGGCTAGAAAAACTGTCACGATTTCGTGACATGTTTGAGGAGAGAGAAAGTTTGGGCAAAAGGGTCGTGATTCCACGACATGCTAGAAGACAGAGACAAAGTAGGCAAAACTGTCGCGATTTCGCGACATGTTGGCAAGGAAGAAGAGCAGATGGAAAGTGTCATGATTTCGCGACATGTCGCATTTTTGCGACGTAGAAAGTGCAGGAAGGCAGAGAAGGAAAAGTGTCACAATTTCATGACATTCTGCAAAGTAAGTTATTCAGACAAAAAAGTGTCACGATTTCGCGACATGATGCTGAAGAGAGAGTCCGCAAAAAGAACTGTCGTGATTTCACGACAAGTTCGAAGAGAGAGAAAGTTACATGTAAAATGTTGCGATTTCATGACATGCAGCAAAGGGAAGAGCCTAAAAGGAGAAGCGTCGCGATTTCGTGACAAGCTGCAAAAGAAATCATACGAAAGCCAGAAGTGTCACGATTTTGTGATAGGTAGTAAAGAAAACGTACGAAAGCCAGAAGTGTCACGATTTTGCGACAGGCAGTAGAGAAAGCTTTCAAAAGTTGAAAGCATCATGATTTTGCGACAGGCTACAAATAAGTTGTACAGATGTAGAAAGTGTCACGATTTCACGACAGGTTGAGTTGGCAGCTTGCAGTTGGAGAAAGTGTCACGATTTCACAATAGAAATAGTTAGCAAGTCTTAAACAGAAGAAGTGTCACAATTTTGCGATGAATTGAAGAAGGAAGAGCTCGAAGGTGAAAGCATCGTGATTTCATGACATGTTCCAGTTTTGCGGGCATATGGCAGAAAAGAGCTTAAGGCAGCAAAAGCGTCACGATTTCACGACAAAGTTGTAGATGACGTCAGCAAAAGCAGATGTGTCACGATTTCACGACAAAAGCTAAGAGGAAGGCCATGAATACTAAAGTGTCATGATTTCGTGATAGAAGTGAGATGACGTCAACAAGAGGCAAACGTGTCACGATTTTGCGATAGAAGCACAAAGGAAGTCGACAAAGGCCAAGGTGTCATGATTTCGCGACAGCAGGCTATAGAAGGTGTACGGCTGTAAAAATGTCATGATATCGCAACATTTTGTAGTTTCATAGGGACAGCTACAGAACCAGAGGCAGTTGAAGAACAGAGTTAACTTTGAGCCGACAAAGTTAAAATTTGGGCCGACGCAGCACAGGGTTTTGCAGCCGACACAGTTGAAGAGTAACAGTCGACTAAGATTGAATGTAATGATCTTGAATCTTACTCTATAAAAGGAGGGTTGTTTGAATAGTTTGAGTATCGATCAAGTGTGCGTTTGAAGTGTGATTTGCATAGATAGAGTGCAGGGAGAAGTTTGATCGCAGAGGTGCATAAGTGGAAGTTTGATCGAATACTGTGTTTGCGTAGAGTGTGCAAAAATTATGCTACTGTGTTTGAACAGAGAGTGCAAAGATTATGTTGCTATGTTTGTGTAGAGTGTGCAAAAACTATGCTACTGTGTTTGAGTAGAGAGTGTGAAGACTGTGTTGTTGTATTTGTGAAGAGTGTGCAAAGACTGTGTTGTTGTGTTTTCATAGAAGTGCATAAGTTGATCGAGTGCTGCTGTGTATGCACAGACAGTGAAAAGTTGGTTTCAACCAAGTGCGGCTATAATAGAAAAGAACAGAGGAAGAGGACAAATTTGTGCTAGACTGAAGGACTATGTTTTTTGTGAATTTGAGGAATCGCTTTGCAGTGATAGAGTTGAGGACAGAGATCTCCATCTAGAGCAGGGAAGACAGGTGTCTTCTGTGGATAGAGTTCCACTTGCTAAGGGCAAGGAGGAGGTAGAGGTCTTCTAGAGGATCACCACTAAGAGCAGAGCTAGGGGAAGGTGTCTCCTTTGGGTTGGTGCCCATAAACTTTGTAATTGGGAAGGTTTCCCAAAGAACTATGATATAACTTTTAGAGAAAAGTTTTATCCGTGGAGTAGCCCACATTGGGTGAACCACGTAAATTGTTGTGTCACTTTGTGGATGGTGTGTTGTACATTGCTTTGATTACTGCTATTATTACTGCTATCTATACACTGCATTATATTGTTTTGAAATTTGATTTTAAAGCAAATTAAAAAGTGGTCTTATACTGTTCACCCCCCCTCTCAGTATAAGCTTGTGTTCTTCAATTGGTATCAGAGCGGGTTCCTTCAAAAAGGTTTAATAGCTTGGAGGAAGAACTGGTTAAGAACACAATGGATTATTCAAGTGGCAATGCAGCACCTATTCTTGATGGATCAAATTTTGGTCTGTGGAGTGCAAGAATGAAGGTTTATCTAATGGCTCTTGGTAATGAGGTTTGGGAAGTGATTGAAGACGGGTACACTATTCCTGTAAATGGTCCTTATACTAAAGAAGACAGGCTCCTACATCACAACAATTCAAAAGCAATGAATGCAATCTTAAAATGTTTACAAAAGGTAGATCTTACCAAGGTGATTCACTGCAAGATAGCTAGTGAAATGTGGAAACAGCTGCAAGTGGTTCACACAGGTGATGTAAATGTCCGAAAGGCCAAGTTGAGACACTTCAAAGGTATGTTTGAACAACTCAAGATGAATGATGATGAAAATATTAGTGACTACATGCTCCGTATGGATGAAGTTGTTAATTCTATGAAATACTTAGGTCTTGAACTTGCTGAAAATGATGTGTGTGATAAGATTTTAAGATCTCTTCCTAATAGATTTAGTGAAAAGATTTTTTAAATATTTAGAAAAGTTGAAAAAGGATGAGCTCCATAGTATTCTTGCAGCATTTGAGCTGAGAACTTAAGTGAAATTTGATGTAAAGAAAGAGGCAGCTTTCAAAGCTACCAAGAAATCAAAGGGCAAACAGATTCAAGAGAGTGATGAGTCTTCTAGTGAGGAAGAGGCATATTACAGCAAAAAAGGCAAGTTCTCTAGAAAGCACAAAAGTAAGAAAAATATAATATGTTTCAACTGTGGAAAGTTTGGTCATTATGCTACTGACTATACTATTTTCAAGAATGAAAGTGATGAAGATATACAGGATGTTAAGAGCAAGGATTCTGAAAAGCACGGGTATTACAGAAAGAACAAATATGAGCACAACAATCAAGGAAAGAGGTATTCACACAAGAACAAGAAGAGCTTCTATCCGGACAAAGCAATTAAGTGTTCCAGCAAGTGATAGTGAAAGCTCTTCTAGTGATAATGAAAATGAGATGCTGTTCATTTCAGAAAAGGAGGAAGAATCAAAACATAAATTCACTGTCATGAAATGTTTTAGATGTGGAAATTTTGGGCACCTTGAGGATGATTGCACAAATAATGATTTGATTGCTAGTATGTATGAGGATGCTTCAGAAAATGATAAGGAAAATGCATGTATGGTTTTTGAAATGGGTAGCACCTCTAGTGATAAGAAATCTAAAAAAGGCCTTGATAATTCAAAGTGCAATCAAATAGAGGATCTTGAATGTGAACTCAATAATGCTCTTAGTGTTTTGAAAAAGAAAAGAAAGAAGAATGATAGACTCAAGATTTAGTTAGATGAATGTTGTATGGATAGATATGATCTTATAGAAAGTCTTGACTTCTCTATAGCTAAAACACAGGAACTCAAGGATGAGTTAGAGTCTAAGATTCTTGAGTATAATAAGTTGGAACAGAAAATGGCCTCTCTGGAAGTGGAAATTAAATAGTACAAAGATAAGCTGTACAGGTTTCAAGATAGCTCCAAAAGGGTTAAGCCTTTCATCAAAGGTCAAATAAATCCAATAGATAAAATAGGTCTTGGCTTTGTTAAACCGCTCAAAGAACAGGTCGGGGAATATAGCAAGATATTCCAAAAGGAAAAGAGTTCTGATGAAGAAAGTACTTTAGAACATGAGTCTGTGAGTGATCAATGCACAGAAATAGAAAAAAAAATTCATAATGCAAAGAAAAAAATTTCAGGACCCAAGAGGTTGTATAAAGGAAAATTTCACGGCAGATGTTTTGCGTGTTACAGGTTTGGTCACATGGCTGCACATTGCATGTCTCAAATGAAGAAGGTTAAAAATAATTTCAGAAGTGGTAATTTCTTCCAAGGGTATTGTTACTCTTGCAATCAGTTTGGGCATAAAGCAATTTTTTGCAAGGCAAATATCAGGAACTGGGTTAGTCAGAATAGGCGGATTCAAAGAACAGCTATGCCTAAAAGAAATAATATTGTTACTTGCTATAAGTGCAACAATGTAGGTCACACAACCAGACAATGCAGAGCTAATCTTCCAAGGTACAGGAATAGGAACAGTGGTATAAACAGGTCCAAGGATCAAGGTGTGGACAAGAAAAGAGATGAGAACAAGAACAAGAAAAGTGCCAAGAACAGAAACATTGACAAAGAGTTCAAGAGAAGGCCCGACAAAGAAATTGTAGACACTGATTATGATGAGTGCCTAATGGGATTTTTACTCCCACCCTTGTTTTAAATCACCTTAATAGGATGTGGGGGAGGGACTAAGCTAAGAGGTTCTTTCTTAGTCCCGAGCCCCAAATGTGACCCTTTGCCATTGATGACAAAGGGAGAGAGATTTGAGTAAGGGGGAGAGATATGAGTAAGGGGGAAAGCTTCAAGTGAAGAGGAAAGCTTCAAGTCAGGGGGAGCAAAACTTCAAAGAAATATTCTCAATTGTCAGCTCAGATTGATTTCAATTTTGGCTCTTGAAGATGTGCTTTTAGTAAAGGTTTGCCATCAATGACAAAGGGGGAGATTGTTGGCAATTTTGGGTACATTGCTTTTACTCTAAGTGTAGATGTTGTCATTGATGTCAAGAAGGTCTTGAAGCAATTTGGTTTGATGTCAAAGAATGTGTCTTGATGAAGGTTTCAGCATGGACAGTGAGTTTCCAAGAAGATCAGGGTAGCCCAATTGCAAAAGATCAAGAAAAAGACAAGTAAGAAAAAGTATGCAGGCGGCTAGAAAAATTGTCGCAATTTGGTGACATGTTTGAGGAGAGAGAGAGTGCTGGCAAAACTGTCATGATTTTGTGACATGTTTGAAGAGAGAGAAATTTTGGGCAAAAGGATCGCGATTTCGTGACATGCTGGAAGACAGAGACAAAGCAGGCAAAACTGTCACGATTTCACGACATGTTGGCAGGGAAGAAGAGCAGATGGAAAGTGTCACGATTTCACGACATGTCACATTTTTGCGACTCAAAAAGTGCAGGAAGGTAGAGAAGGAAAAGTGTCACAATTTTGTGACATTCTGCAAAGTAAGTTATTCAAACAAAAAAGTGTCGCGATATCACGACATGATGCTGAAGAGAGAGTCTGCAAAAATAACTGTCGCGATTTCGCGACAAGTTCAAAGAGAGAGAAAGTTTCATGTAAAATGTCGTGATTTCATGACATACGGCAAAGGGAAGAGCCTGAAAGGATAAGCATCATGATTTTGTGACAAGCTGCAAAAGAAATCGTACGAAAGCCAGAAGTGTTGCGATTTCATGACAGGCAGTAAAGAAAACGTACGAAAGCCAGAAGTGTCACGATTTCACGATAGGCAGTAGAGAAAGCTTTCGAAAGCTAAAAGCATCGTGATTTTGTGACAGGCTACAAAGAAGTTGTACAGATGTAGAAAGTGTCACGATTTCATGACAGGTTGAGTTGGCAGCTTGTAGTTGGAGAAAGTGTCACGATTTTACGACAAAAATAGTTAGCAAGTCTTAAACAGAAGAAGCATCATGATTTCGCAATGAATTGAAGAAGGAAGAGCTCGAAGGTGAAAGCATTGTGATTTTGTGAGATGTTCTAATTTCGTGGGCATATGGCAGAAAGAGCTTAAGGCAGAAAAAGCGTCGCGATTTCACGACAGACTTGCAGATGACGTCAGCAGAAGCAGATGTGTCACGATTTCACGATAAAAGCTGAGAGGAATGCCATGAAGACTAAAGTTTCATGATTTCATGACAGAAGTGAGATGACATCAGCAAGAGGCAAAGGTGTCATGATTTCGTGACAGAAGCACAAAGGAAGTCGACAAAGGCCAAGGTGTCGCGATTTCGTGATAGCAGGCTATAGAAGGTGTACGACTATAAAAATGATACGATATCGCGACATGTTGTAGTTTCATAGGGACAGCTACAAAACCAGAGGTGGTTGAAGAACAGAGTTAAATTTGAGCCGACAAAGTTAAAATTTGGGCTGATGCAGTGCAGGGTTTTACAGCCGATGTAGTTGAAGAGTAACAGCCGACTAAGATTGAATGTAATGATCTTGAATCTTACTCTATAAAAGGAGGGTTGTTTGAATAGTTTGAGTATCGATCAAGTGTGCATTTGAAGTGTGATTTGCGTAGATAGAGTGCGGGGAGAATTTCGATCGCAGAGGTGCATAAGTGGAAGTCTGATCGAATATTGTGTTTGCGCAGAGTGTGCGAAAACTGTGCTACTGTGTTTGAACAGAGTGCAAAGATTGTGCTGCTATGTTTGTGTAGAGTGTGCAAAAATTGTGCTACTGTGTTTGAGCAGAGAGTGTGAATACTGTGCTGTTGTATTTGCGAAGAGTGTGCAAATATTGTGTTGTGTTTTTGCAAAAGTGCATAAGTTGATCGAGTGCTACTGTGTATGCACAGATAGTGAAAAGTTGGTTTCAACCAAGTGTGGTTGTAATAGAAAAGAACAAAGGAAGAGGACAGATTTGTACTAGATCGAAGGACTATGTTTGGTGCGAATTTGAGGAATGGCTTTGCAGTGATAAAGTTGAGGACAGAGATCTCCAGCCAGAGCAGGGAAGACAGGTGTCTTCTATGGATAGAGTTCCACTTGTTAAGGGTAGAGGAGGTAGAGGTCTTCTAGAGGATCACCACTAAGAGCAGAGCTAGGGGAAGGTGTCTCCTTTGGGTTGGTGCCCATAAACTTTGTAATTGGGAAGGTTTCCCAAAGAACTGTGATATAACTTTTAGAGAAAAGTTTTATCCGTGGAGTAGCCCACATTGGGTGAACCACATAAATTGTTGTGTCACTTTATGGATGGTGTGTTGTGCATTGCTTTGATTACTATTGTTATTACTACTATCTATACACTACATTATACTATTTTGAAAGTTTATTTTAAAGCAAATTAAAAAGTGGTCTTATACTGTTCACCCCCCTCTCTCAGTATAAGCTTGTGTTCTTCAGTTGGCCACTCCTATCCATGGGAGAGACATTGACCATGTTTTCTCCTATGAAGTGCAGCCTTGAACTTACTTGAATACTCATCTATAAGAAAACCACATGAAGATACTTTTAATTCACTCATGAATTAGTGACAATGATAAGAACTTAACAAAAAAAAAATCCCTAAGATTGGTTGGTTTTGGTAAGGATGTTACACTTTTGTACAATTGAATGAAATTATTGAAGAAGGTTGCCCCCTTGAAGAGACCTACAATTCTATGTTGTAAATTGTGAGATTTAAATGTTTGTGCATTTAAATTTTATATTGTGATATTATGTTCTTTTCATGAATTTCTACTTTATTTACAATATCTATGTGAATGTATTTATTTTATTAGAAGGTTCCTACTAAGTGGTATCAACACACTTTTCAGGGTCGTGTTCTACTACAACTACAACCATTCCTACCTTGCTATTCTAACTGTTAGGAATAAGTTTTCATGTTTTTTTATTTTTTGCCAGTTTTCTTATTAAAAAAATATCCAACCTTTGTTTTTTGTATTAGTTTATTAGGTTAGAAACCTTGTGTTGAGGGTTATAAAAATATATAGAGGAACTATAATTATTGGCTAAGCTATATTACCTATAAAGTATCTAGTGAAATGAGGGACGATTAGGCTCCAATACCCGAGCCTCAAACATCACCCGTCTATGGAATTGATCTCCCACATATGTTTGGGTATATTGGAAGACCCCCTAGGATTAGGAGAAACCTTTAGCCCTAATAATATTTTTGGCTTTGCATTATCCATAGTATACCAAACACAACATCTAAAAATATCACCCTCTCATACTATTAAAGAGATAGTTAGTGTGTTCAAGGGTATGCATGGAATCCTTCTTCAAAGGCTACTATGAATGACTTAGTCTTTATTCTCTCAATGTACAAGTCATATTCACCTGATGAATCTACCTCCAACAAAAAAATCTAGAGTTATGTAAGAAAAAAACCATTATCGGATATTTTATCACTATCTCTAATTCATAAGAGGTCAAAACATGGTCATATCTCTAGTTAGCCTTCCCTTGAGTTGGGATAATTTGAGTCCATTTTGCACCCCAAGGCCACCAACTATATGAGAAGAGCTCCTAGAATCAATGCTAGAAATATTACTAGAATATACTAGGAAAGGTTCAACAACCCCACTAGAACACTTAAAGGAGTTGGTATTTATATACCAAACACAAAACATCACAAAATAAGCCTTAGATTATTAATGGCATCTCTTGGAGGAGAAGCATACCAAAAAAATAAGTCTCTTCCCCCATATTCAATTTTAGAATAGGATCAACTAGCTACCCTACTTATGGAAGGATTCAAAACAAAGATAAAGGAGGAAGATATAAAAATCAAGAATGATTTGACTCTAGAAGAAGAATCACCTTCCACTTATATAAATCAAAGCAATAAATTGAAACTGGGTACCTAGTAAGTGTCTTCTCAATCTGAGGTTAGCCAAAGACTTATTGCACGTCACAAAGAGAACCGCCAAAAGCAACATGCTAAAAAAAGGATAAAATGAAGGTTATTTGAACAAGGATATACAATCCTAGACCAATCCTAGCCAATCTAGGGAAATAAAAATATGGGCCCTACGGAAAAAATATGGGGATGCCAAAGCAAATCCAATCGTAAGTTCTTATATTCTCACCATCACTAATACATGACAACACACTATTAAGTAAGGATTAAATACTTATAGGGGTATATGCCTTGAATACAAACCTACAAAATTGCAAAGGCATGTTTTTGGGATAACATTTGATCATACACTTGTAAATAAAAAGGGATTAACCAAGTTGAATATTTTAGTGACCAGAAGTCCCCATAGCTAAGAAAAGCAAAAGTAAAAATTGAAAATTACAATATTGGATCTTGGATTGAATGAAATGTAGGGTTAGATATGGGGGATGAATAGAAGCCATGCATCTCTTAAAAAAATTTAATAAGGGGACACCAATCTAAAAACATGCACAACACAAAAACCAAGGTTGACCAATCATAAATAACCAATGACTGAAATACAAATGGATGGTTTTGAAGATGTCAACAATGAAAAGAAATCAATTAGTAGGTCCAAAAAATAGCATATTGGGAAAAGGTATATGGTGAAGCCTTTCCACCAAAATGTTCCTTGGGAACAAGAGTTAACAACCATGAATAGAAATCTGTATTAAATGCCAAATCCAATATCCACTCCATCCATGATCAAGGACTGACAAGAAGATAGAAAAAAATAGTCTTTAAAAATATGGATATTTATGAAGGTATTATCTATAAGGTATGGACATTCTCCATAAAACTAGTAAGGGATAACAAATGCATGATACGTGGAAAAGGCAAAAAGTATTTTGAATGAAGATGAAAATAACCATTTAAGCTAGGTGTTTTCCAAATATGATAAAACAGTTTAGTCTTCTATAGCAGTCTTTGGGTGAATACAAAGGAATATTAGAAATTTAAAATTATAGATACCAATTGAATGGAGAAGAAAAGGGCATTTAGTTAACCAAAAACTCCTAAATCCAATATGATAAAGCCAGAAGGCCCTCATGTAGTAGAATATTTTAAAGTACCAATATCTACTTACTCCAACATTAATATACTAAGTAACCCATTGAAAACTGTGCAAATCCAAAGACCTCAAAAAAAATAAAGAATCTAAGGATGGATGGCCTAGAATATTTCAAAATTATTAAAACCTCAACTTTCATGGCAATAATAAGGAGAATTATCTTGATCATTTTTTCATTCTAGCCATTAAATTGATTAGATAATCTTAAAAGAGACACATCTCACAAAACTGCATATTGTTTTTGAAAGGAAGGATCCCTAGGTATTGGTACTTCTCTTAGGAAGGAAAAATTATTAGGATGTATGGTTTTAGCTTCCTTGTTTACCTTCTACCTAAATATATCCTTGACCAAGTCTTGGCCTTAGAATTTTTTATATGGATTGATATGATAGACTTTAAATATGGAAGTAGCAAGTCAAAGGCATCATACTATAAGCAACCACTCAACCTATATGGGGTGAAATTGCATAGAAATAAAGGAGCTTCCACTATGGAAATTAAGTTGAAATAGTTAAGGCTTGAGAAAATTAAAGACCATTTGGAATATGACCCTAAAATAAAATTTATTGCATATTTAAAGGACATTAAGGGCCTAAAGTTCACCCATGAACATAGGACTAAAATAGAAAGCCTTAGAAATCCTAAAGATGATACAACCATGTTTCATCTCAGTTATTTCACTAGATCTTCACCAAGCTTAAAATCATACAAGTCATTTTATGAGATAAATGATAGCTTCAACTCATGGAAAAAAGTTAGGATAATGTAAAAGAGTTGAAGGGAAGGCATTGGAAAATGCCTAAAATAAATGTGTGGTGGAGGATGAGACAATCGATTGGAAAAAAGAATAACTTGGTTTGATACAAGAAGATACAATTTTTAATGAATTATATAATTAAGAACATAAAAATGCAAAAAAATCAAGGTTTGAGCAATACAGTGAGGAAGTTAGGATTGATAAGCTTCATGAAGTAAGTGCATCTAGGATTGCATAGGCAAATATTGAAGGGGTGTTCCTAACCCCATAAATAAAATGTTAGGGGTATAAAAAAACTCTTATGCCTTGAGTGCTATGACCCCCCATAGTTGTGATTGCTCTTTGCCTCTCTAGGTAGGTACATTTTGTACCCTACACCTTGTGTGGGGCATCAATACTAGGAATTCTAGGGAGTGTGGGATGCAGTTCTTTTGGAAAACCTCTAGGTATTTTTCCATAATCTACTCCTTGAATTAATTTGATCTTTGGTTTTTTTTCTTTCTTCCTACTCTAGCCTACTCTATTAGGTTTCTCTTCCAAGAAAAAGTAAAAAGAGAGAAAAAATGGTAACTAAAAGTGGTAAACCTAACTAGCCTAGCTATGGGTGGTGAAGCACCAAATATCTAATAGATTATTTAAGTTGTGGCAGGTTGAATTGAACATATGCATAGCAACCAATAGCACACAAGGAACATGGATCCTCCAAAATATGCATAAAAAATGAACACCCACACTAGAACCAAGATAGAGATTTCATAAGTAGTCACAATTTCCTATTAGTGTGAACTTTGAGTTACATACATAAAGAGGAAAGAGGCTCAAAAAATATTTGGTCTATAACACAAGGGTCATTCCAGGCTAAGATACAAGATAGAATTAAGGAAAACACCCTTAGGATGATGGATTGTGTAGACATCTAAAATACATCATGTTTAGGATACAACTCATATGGGTATCCTTGTAGACCATATGAATGATCTTGGAATTTTCCAAGGCAAAGCAAAGGTTCTAACCACTTAATTTAGGTAAATTTGACCTAATCTATCTTAGTCATGGATGGCATCCGTAGATAAGGTCTCAGCTATGGCTGAAACCCATGGCTAGGATTCTAGCTACGCTTAGGAGCCACGACTAGATCTGTAACTATCTTAAACTCCCGAGCCAAGCCAAAATCAGTTGCAATGGCTATGGAAACTGATCTTGGATGGTTTTGAGTGAGGAAGCTTTTGGATTCTTCCTCCCAACTAATCCAACCTTCCATTTCTTGATCTTGGCTTCTCAAGGAAGATAGGATGAGGAATTGGGGAGTCTATAAGACCCCTTTCCAAATTGGGAAGAAATATTAGAAGAGTTTTGAAGTGAATGCAATGAAACCCTACCGAATTGGATAGCTACATACAAAACTTTAGGAGTGTCTATAAGTTGTCCATTTGGAGAATCATGACTGCATTTGAAGCAATGAAGATCCTAAGAGCTTGAGAAGTAAGCTTTGCTAATTGAACCACATCCATTGCAAATTCAAGTGAAATTCATCATCAACCTATTCCAAAATAATGAGGTGACCCTTGATCATAAATTACTCAGAGGAATTAGGAGTTTTAAACTTTGGTTGCAAGAGAAAGAGGAATTTACCCTTAACTTTGGCTATCAGCCATGGCTAACAAAGCTAGATGTGTTTAAAACCTGCAACTAGGGTTTGAAGATCATTTCCTTCCATTTAGTCATAGGATTTCAATTTCATTCATGCAATTAGTTATATCTAGCTTAGATTAACCTTCATTAGAACATTTGTATGGTTAATTTGAGAGATTAGAGGTAGCTTTACCCTTATTTCATCATATTTACTAGTTTGCATTAATCTTCTTAGATTAGATCTATTTCATGCTTTCATTGCAAATTATATACTAGATTGACTAGATTTACTATTTTTCAAGCATGCTTTATCATAATTTAGATATTTTATAAGCATCTTTATAAGTCTTTATGCTTTCTTTGCATATTTGCCATATTTCTTACAATTTCTTGGTCAAAGCCTCATCATGAGAGGCCTCATATGCTCCTAATTGTGTTTTTTTGTTTCTTGCATGTAGGATACAGATTCTTGGTAGCTTCAAAGCACTTTCAATCAATTTCCTCAAATCAAGTGAGAAGAAAGCATCTGATGCGAGGATATTTGGCATATATTTTTGTAATAGAATGTTTCAATCTTATGTTTAAATTGATGATTATAATATATTTTATATAAGTTATTGTTGTATATTTATGTAATTTGTCAATAAAAAGATAAATGTAGTTAATCTGATAAATGTGTTTGTTTTATGTAAAATACATCCGAGATATGAGTGATTATGTAGGCAAGGGGTTGAAAAATTTTCCATAGATGAACGATGCAGCTAGCACAAGCTTTGAGATACACATTGGATGCAAGGAGATGGATGTAAGAACAAAGGATGAGGAAGCCTAAGGCATAATGACAAAGCAGTAGCAAATTACTGTTACAGAAGATGGTAGCTGAAGCATGTTAAGGAAGATAGTTACCGAAGTACGTTGTAGAAGGTAGCTACTAAAATATGTTATCGAAGGATTTTTACCAATAGTTATCGAAGGATTATTAAGTTTGTTGATTTACGTTGCATGCCATATTGCTTTCACATGGTAGCCAAGTATTTTCAGTTAGAATAATATTTGTTTTATCACATATTCTTCACATGGGATATTGTGATTAATAAAGTTGTTATTACTTTATTCAATAAAGTGGTGTAATCCAACTATTGTTAGGTTTATTAGATTTAGATGCAAAAGTGTTGAACCTTTTCCTGGAATAAAGGACATTTGGTTATATTGTATATCTTACGAAATGTCAAAGTTAGTATTTCTTTGTTAAGTTAGCTTACGTATTTCCACTTGGCCCATTTAGGAGGTTTACCAAGTCCAAGAAGAAATAGAAAATGTATTAGTTTAGATTATTTTTGTTAGTACATATTTGTCGCATCATAAATCCACAAGCTCCACATGGAAAAATACGTGGAATAGTTTATTCAGAATTGTACAGGTCATCATATATATTACATAGGAAGACCTTTGAAAAGGTCTAATGCAAAAATATCAAAAAGTATGATGGAGAAATAGCTAATGTTGAATTTTTGTAAATTTATGAATAACTGCGCCAGCCTATACATTTGAATCACCTGTAATAAAAGTAGCACTTTATTCTTCGCATATGGTAACTGTGTCATTTGTATTTATCGCTTAATCCATTTTTGTAATCGTAATTGTATTTCCCGATATTCATTAGAACAAAATAATGTTAGGAATAGTTATACATTTTAGTTACTGATATAAAGTAAACTAGGGGAGAAAGACTTACACTATCTTCTAGGAGGTAGGGCCCACTCCTACAACCAGTCCCTAAGCTCTCGCGCCTACAATAGGTTAGAAATAGTTAATTCAGTTTAGAATATAAAATGGAGTAAATTACATTTTCTTAAAATATAAAGTTAAAATATATAAATAAAACTAACTGCACGAGGATCCTCCACAATAGTTAAACTCATCAATAGTCAATCATTGATAGAATAAGTTTGTTTTTATACTTGCACAATTTAAATTATGTTTATTTATTTTTCTGCAAACACCTGAAACTAAATAGAAAGCTGAACTAAGCTTAGTATTGATCCTTGTGGTACAATATATAATGGATTTCTATTCTCTAAATCTAACCTTGATTTACCCTCGGATTGATAAATTAAATGTAAGTTATTACAGCCAATCATTTTGGCACTGTTGTTGGGGAGAATAGCGTCATAGTGGTTAATCATAAAAGTTGTTTGGTAGTGCAATTATGCAAGGCTTACTTATATACGGAAAAAGGCACGTATGATTCCTTGGGAAGAATATGATTTTGAGTGGCATGAGGTCCCATTAAGTCCCTTTGTACGATGCTTCCAGGTTCATTTTTATTGAGGAATCAGTTTTACTACTTTCTTAATTAGAATTTTATTTCCTACAAATTTCAATTTCTGCAAATTTTAATTTTTGCAAATTTTATTTCCTACAAATTTCCTACTTTGGGTAATTATTATTGCTTAGTTGACTTAGGACCTATGAGAAAAATAGGAAGTAGGTTTACACTGAAAAAGACCTAAATTTGGCTTAGGACCTTGTTAGAAGTAGGAAGTAGTTACGTTTGAGTGGCACAACTATAGTGAAACCCTCCTAATAATCAAAGAAGTAGTAATAGTTTACCTTTTATTTCAGCAAATTTTATTTCTACACATTTCTAGCTTTGGGTGATTCTTATTGTTGGTTTGACTTAGGCCTTATGAGAAAAATATGAAGTAGGTATACACTAAAACAAATCTAAACTTATTTTAGGACCTTGTTAGAAGAAGGAAGTAGGTAAGGTTGAGTGACGCAGCCTTAGTGAAACCCTCCTAAACAATCAAACAAACAGTAATAGTTTAACCTTTTATTTTCAAGTAAATTTTACTTTTCCAGCAGTATTTCATTTTGATCCTAATGTGCTGAAATTGGTTGTATAAAGATTCGTAGGAACGTGAGTCGCAACTAATTTTAGAAAAACATTAGGATTGTTAAATTTTATTTTTCCTGCAATATTTCATTTTGTTCCTAATATGCTAAAGTTGGTTGTATAAATATTTGTAGGAACGCGAGTCGCATATAATTTTAGCAAAATATTAGGATTATGGTAAAATTTTATTTCAATTGGTCTATGTTGTATTAAGGATAGTTATAAAATCAATTGCTATGATTTGTATCTAAAATTCTTTATAGTAGACTTAAAATAGAAAATAAAAACCAAAACCCAAACAACAAAAACAAAACCAGAGAGAGAAAAAAAAATAAAAATAAGTTTCTAAATGGTGGAAAATAGTCTGAATCAGTATGCACTTATATACCTTAGAGAACTATTATAAAATAGGAAATTAATATTCTTTTTGGGCAAGGAAATAGAGCATCTAGTAAATATTGGGAAAGTCTGTATGAATGCATTGACATTATTAAAGAAAGATCAGATGAACTGAAGGAAATCAAAAGGATGGACAACTAAAACTCTAGGGGCAAACTACCATTCATATTACCTAGATCTTAAAAGAAACTGTGAACATTGGATTTGGGATAGAAGAGCAACAGTAAATCCAATAATATACGCTTGGAATCAATATTTTGAAGACTCCCTCCTCATTTACAGGTTTCTTGGAGACCTAGAAAAGAAAGAAGTGGCCCTCGAATATAGCAAGAAATATCATAGGATACCTAGAGCTATGCGCTTTAGGGAGCTGTTTCAACATTTATGTTGTGAGTTACAATTTGGAAACCCTAACCCCATTCCAACTCAAGCTTTTCTCATTCAATTGATTCACTTGGTGATATACCATTTTAATTTTGAATAAGAAAATTTCATGACACCTAAACAACTTGATCTTAGCAATAATATTCATAGACTACTCAAGGAATATTAGGCATGTTGTAAAAACAAGAAACTTAGAAAATTCATGAACAGACCTAAAGACTCTAATGAAAGATTCATAAAAATCAACAACTCAAAAGGGAACTTCCAAAGAGACTTTAGTAGGCATCCTGGAATTTATAAGTTAGAAGAACTTGAAACAACAACATCAACCAAACAAGTTGAAATCCTAGAACAAGATCCCGATTCATACTTGTTGCTTGAACCAAAATTTAACAACCACATAGATCCTTATTCTATATTTACTAAATCCATACCTGATACAATTATTGAGATCTTATATTCAGCTATGTATTACCAAAAAAGTGGGCAAGGTGAATTAGATGAGAACCAAAGGGGAATGAACAAAGAAAAAATAGATACCAAAGAAGAAATGAAAAAAGAAATACCTTTGCCTTCCCAATATTACATACATACTGGACAACAAGAGAACCTAATTCAGTCTCTATTTATGTATTATCCACCTTCCATGGGAAACCACACGAAGATCCAGATGCTTTTCTCTTGGAATTTGAAGTATTTTTTCAAGCTTAATTTTACACTACCGATGAACAAAAGCTAATATTTGTCCCTCTACTCTTAAAGATGTAGCTTTAAGATGGTTCATGGGTCTAGGAAAAAATGTTTGCAATAAATGGGATGGAGAACATGGATTAAAATAGTTATTCCCTGAACAATATTAGTATTACTATAGAGTTAGGGACAAGAAAGCAGAATTATTCTGCATGAATTAAAAAGAAGAGGAATTTTTGGAGGATTAACTTGAGAGATTTCTATTTGTTGGGTCTAAGATAAATATAGACCTTGATGAAGAAATATTAAAAGAACTCTTTTTAAAGGGACTAAAGGAGGATGTCCTCAAGATTTTAAATCTCATGGAAAAAGGAGATATCCATATTATGGCATTTGAGGAGATTGTGAACCTTTGCAGAAACTATTCAAGAAACAAACCTCTAAGGAGTAACAATTATACATCTAATGGAAGAGTGACGAGAGTAGAAATTGGAAATATGTTGGAAGGGTTAAAAATTGATTTGTTAAGCACCTTGACTACATTTATGGATTTAATGGATAAAAATCCAAAGGGACAAGACAGTGAAGAAATGTACTACTATAGATGTAGGAAAAAGCACAATATAAGGGAATGTCCTCTTAATATTACCAACATCTCCAATATTTCTACTTGTAAAATTTGTGATAAAGATTACAAAACTAAAAACTACAAATACATCTCCACTGTTAAAGCTTTCATAAAAGAACCTAAATTTAAAGAGGCAGAAGACATTTATTTTGTAGCCCAAATATGGAATGGACCATTCAATGGACCACCAAATAGGTCAAACCCTAGTTATTCCAAGTCACAAAGGCCTAATCAATGGTCTAATGCACCAAACTAGGCAAATTGGAATTCTTGTTCAAACAATCAAGACTAAAACACACCTCCATGGACCCAATTTATGGCCAATACCTATGGAAATTCACCATGGAATCAAGGAATGTCTAGCCAAAATAACTGGAATACTAGTGGCCAATATAACTAGGGAGGATTTGGTTGGTCTCAAAATCCATCACAACAATAGAACTTTCAAAATCAATTTAGGAGACAAGCCCCTCAAAATATACCTCAGAATAGACTTCTTCCACCTCCAATTAATAATAATAATTCTCCTAAGCAACCTCCTCTTTCAGCTCAATCGATCCCTAATCCTAACAACAAGAACATTCAAAAAGCCTATGAAACTAGTGATACATGTTCTATATCTATAGTACCTTGTCAACAAATTCAATTGAGATCAAGAAAAGTGTTGGAAAAGAATGTAACTCACAAATATTGAAAAACCGACTACAAATTTGTTCAAAAAGGAGGATAACAATGAAAAGGAAATGGAAAATTCACCAGAAAACATTCCAAAAAAACAACAAGAAATTAAAATTCCTCAAAGTAAGGAAGTAGAGGTATCTTTTCCTCAAAGACTGGCAATACCAAAAGAACCACTTAAACCAGCCTTTAACTTCCTTCGAGAATTATAAAATGTTACTATCAAGATCCCTTTGTTACAAGTTATCAGATATATACCCATCTATTCCAAGCTCATTAAAAACGTGTGTACAAATTCAAGAAAGAAAAATAAGAATGAAGCACAAACTATTCAAGTCATTGGACAATTATATGAGATAATAATGGGAGGTAGGTTATTACCAAAGTACACAGATCCTGGAATACCTATACTCATGGTGCACATTGGTGACATAGCCTTGCAAAATATCTTGGTCAATTTAGGAGCCACTATTAATGTCATGACTAAAGAGACAACAAAATCTTTAGGGTTACATAAATTACAATCAACTTCTATTGTACTCCAACTCACAGATAGGTCTACTGTTAAGCCAGAGGGAAAACTAGAAGACGTTATAGTCTATGTAAGTTCATGGGAATACCCTATAGACTTTATAGTCTTACAACATAAGAAAAAGTTAGGGTGATATCCCTTAATTTTAGGGTGCCCATGGCTTGCAACAATAGATGCTTACATAAGCTGTAGAATGGGAAATATGACTATTTTTGATGGTAAAAATACTAAAGACCTTAGCCTAATTCCAGAATCAACAATAGAAGATGAGTTTCCAAAGAAATTGTGGTGTGATTTCCCTCATGATTTTGATGAAATCCAAACCTTATAAATAAATGTTTTGAGTGAACAACTTCAACAAGAGATCGAGGGACCTTTACCATTATTGTTAGGGAATCAAATCAAGTATCAAGGTCAAGATAATGGTTGTTCATATGAATCTACCATGGCTATTAATGAAGCAAGCACAAGTCAGTCTCAACAAGTGACATCATATGATTATTACTTAAATGTTCTTGAACATGAGATAATGGGAATAGATGCAAACATAGAGAAATGCAAGAAAATAGATATCACACTAGGAAGGACCTTGAATATCAATGATGAGCTCATAAGAGTACAAGAGTCATAACTAATAGATGTGCTTAAATAATATCAATCGACATTTGTATAGAACTACGAGGATATGAAAGGGATACATCCAAATTTTTGTACCCATCATACTTTTATCCAAGAAGGATGTTATCCAATAAGACAACCTCAAAGAAGATTGAATCTAGCTATGAAAGACTTGGTTTAGGAAGAAACCATTAAACTCTTGAAGGTAGGATTTATATATCCAATTTTTGACAGTCAATGGATGTTGCCTCTTATGATAGTCTCTAAAAAGAATGGCAAATGGAGGATTTTCATGGACTATAGAGAATTAAACAAGGTAACAGAGAAATATTATTTTCCCTTGCCATTCATTGATCAAGTTCTTGATACATTGGATGGAAAGAAATATTTCTTCTTTCCAGATGGGTTTAGTGGCTATAATAAAGTTTCCATAGCTGAGGAATATTAGGAAAAGATAACCTTCACGTGTCTAGTAGGCACCTATGCTTATAAAGTCTTACCTTTCGGGTTATGCAATGCACCTGCCACTTTCCAAAGAGCAATTTTGGCTATCTTTGCTGATTTAATAAATGAGTGTGTAGAAGTCTATATGGATGACTTCACAGTCTACGGTAATACCTTTGAAGAAACCTTGTCAAGCTTACAAAAAGTTTTTATTAGATGTCAAGAGCAAAACCTCTCTTTGATTCATGAAAAGAGTTTCATGATTATGAGAGGAGGGATTTTTCTAGGGTATTACATATTAGAAGAAGGTGTTAAAGTAGATCCTAAAAAAATACAAGTTATTCAATCCCTTCAACCTCTGAAACAACAAACAAAGGTGAGAGGTTTCCTAGGATATGCAGGATACTGTCGTAGGTTCATTAAATACTTCAGTAAAATTATTGTTCCCATGCTTAAGCTCTTAACTAAATAAAGTGAATTCAATTGGACTAAAGCATTTCAAGAAGGCTTTGAAGTTATCAAAGATAAATTGATTACTACTCCAATCCTAAGAGGAACAAATTGGAAATTACCATTCCATATACATTGTGATGCTTCGGGTTACGCAATAAGAGCAGTATTGCAACA
This sequence comes from Wollemia nobilis, assembly GCA_028583015.1. Lineage (NCBI taxonomy): Eukaryota > Viridiplantae > Streptophyta > Pinopsida > Araucariales > Araucariaceae > Wollemia > Wollemia nobilis. The sequence goes on from JAQPPZ010001731.1 coordinate 504,387, forward strand.
AGTTGAGAATAAAATATCTTATGCTATCTATTATGTAAGTAAAAATTTGCATGGAGCCAAGCTTAATTACATTGTTACTAAAAAGGAATTTTTAGTTGTAGTCCATACCATTAATAAATTTAAACATTACATAATAGGGTATGAAGTATTCGTTCACACTAATCACTCTGCCATTAAATACTTAATGAACAAAGCAATAGTAGGAGGTAGAGTGGTTATATGGCTTTTCTTGCTACAAGAGTTCAATATCACAATTATAGATAAGGTAGAAAAATATAACATCATCATAAATCACCTATCTCGTATGCAAATCTTTGATGATGATGAGTTGATTCCTGATAACTTCCCAGATGAACATTTGTTTGCTCTTTCTATTTTTACCTCTTGGTATGCTTATATTGTAAATTACATAGTAACAAAAAAAATTCCTCAAAACTATACACCGCATGAGCATAGAAAATTGATACGTCAAAGCATTCCTTACATGTGGATTCATTGAATCTTGTTTAGAAGATGTCCTGACCGAGTAATTAGGAGATATGTGCAATAATATGATGTATATGACATAATTCGGGCAATGCACGAAGAACCCTGTGGAGGCCATTATGCCACCCAAAGAACAGTCAGTAAAATACTTCAAATTGGTTATTTTTGGCCTACCATGAATAAATATATCCATAAATTTGTTGATAGATGTGACGCTTGTCAAAGAGCTAGTAAGCCTACTTATTTGATGGAAATGACTTTGGTTCCACAAGTAGTACTTGAACCATTTGAAAAGTGGGGAATTGAATTTTTTGGAGCTATAGACCCTCCAATCAAAGGTAATAAGCACATACTTGTATGTATGAATTACGTTACTAAGTGGGCTAAAGTTAAAGCTTTACCACGAGTGCAAGCTAAACCAGTCGCTGATTTCCTTTATGAAAACATTATGCAACGCTTTGGAGCACCTAGAGAGTTAGTTTCAGATCATGGAACCCAATTTATATCCAAAGTGATTGAAAATTTTGTTGATACTTATCAAATAAAACATAATAAAACCTCACCATACCACCCTCAAGCCAATGGACAAGTAGAAGTTATGAATAGAGAACTTGAAAATATCATTACAAAAATCATAACTGTTAATAGGGATGATTGGGCTGAGAGATTAAAATAAGTTGTATGGGTATACAATACAACTTGTAAAACCACCATAGGATTATCACCTTATGAAATGGTCTATGGAAAACAAGCTATCATGCCCATAGAATTTGAGATAGAAACTCTTCACACAATGCTACAACTTGATGTAAATTTTGATAAAGCGCAAAAATCTAGATTGGAAAAGTTAAACATTCTGGATGAAAGGATACTAGAGGTATTATATAGGACTAAAATAACCCAACAACAATAAAATAAATGGCATGATAAACACATTATACCACGCACATTCGAATTAGAATATTGGGCTTTGTTTGATTCTCATTACCAAGACTTTTAAGGTAAGTTGAGGACCATATGGTTAAGCAATAAAACATAAAATAATCAATAATAAAACTACTAGATGGTTCGACAAGAAAACTACTAGTAAATGGCCATAGGCTTAAGCCATTTAAGAAGGCATTATCTAAGGAGGAATGCATACACCATATTAAGAAGCAAGCCAAATTGCAGTGCATTTCTAAACTACAATCAACATTATTAAATAAAAAAATTCTCTCTCACTTAAAAAAAAAGTATGCTTCTTTTGTTTCATCATGAAGTTTCTATATCTGTAATTTCTATCTTATTCTCATCAATTTTTAGTCCCAATGTTTCAAAAGTAGCTTAAAGAGGTAATTCTTTAAAAAATCTTGTAGGAAATGACTATTATATGTTACATAATACTTTGTTTGCTAGAGAAAATTTGGATGTTTTTCAATTACTCAAACAACATTAGTGTTTTGAGCAATTTTCATTGAAAGTCAAGCAATATTTTGATGTTGTAAGTTATTCCTAGTCAATCAAACTTTTTCTTGAACTACGCACATTTGAACATATAAAAATATTTTTGGATGTGGATATATTGACTCATGTATTACTATTGCCATGAGTAAATAATTTCCCTTGCTTATCCATTTATGCGCAAGGTCTAGAGTACTATCAAATTGGCAAAAGGACAAGCTCGTCCCTCATCCCTAAATAGAAAAAAATGGAGGAGAATAGTAAGGATACGATCAAATTTCCTTCAAGACTTTGATAGAGTGTTTGGGAATCTAATTCCCCAAAATTCTTACTCCTTAAAAAAAAATTGCTTGCTCCTCATCTAATCGAGCAAGTATCCCAAAAAAAGTATCTTCTTTCTTCTCATAAAAATATGCAAGAATCCCAAAAGCAATAAAAGTCCCTTGCTCTCTCTCAAAATGAGCAAGTATCCCAAAGAAAAATTAAATAAGGGTACAAGATCTTGAATCCCTAGAATTATTAATATCTTGAACACCATGGGGTACTCTCCATTAAAGTATCCTTATGCAGTAGCACTAAGTCTGGACAAGACCTATGGATGCTCACAAATAATATAGCTTGTTGGCATAAGTGATCTTTGTTGTTACTCAATCCTCACTCATAATAGTAAATGAATACTCACTGTACACATAGTTGGTCCTTGAGGAAGCTTGAAAATATTAGGATAACTTTAGCGTCATTATGATTTGTGAAATGAATAGATGAAATTGTTTAAAAATCACTAGGATGTTTTAAGTTTTTGAGAAATAACTCTAGAATATCCGGAGCAGGAAAAAATCATAAGCAAATTCTTACAGTTCATTTCCTCCTACCAAAATATGGCTTTCATCTCTCAAAATCTTGTATCTTTTTACAGAAGCCATCATAACATCTGAATATCTATTTCATTTTTTTTAAAATACTTCGAGTCTTTGATCGATATCTATTTTTGTATACATTGATGACTGATATAAATACTTATAATCATTATATTTCTCTCACTTGGTTACTCCTTAATGAAATTCAGGAAGCACAATCACAAAAATTATAATAAACCCCCATAAATAAAACTTATTATTATATCATCCATCAATACAAATAAAATACCCTTCATCTTGTTTTAGCTATATAGCCAAAATTATAGTTTGGGGGGGGATAATAGAGTATATAAAGTTCACAATACAGTCTGGGGGGAAGAAACATGTAAAGTATTATCTCAAACTCTAGCAACTATAGTCCCATAGATGTCTTCTGTAAATGTCTTCTATAGATGCCTTCTATAGGTATCTTTTGTAGGTATCTTTTATAGATGTCTTCTATAGAGGTTTTATGTAGATGTCTTCTATAGATGTCTTCTATAGATATTATCTATAGGTGTCTTTCTTAGATATCTTCTGTAGATGTCTTTTGTATAGGTCTGTTGTAGAAATTTTATGTGTCTTTCATAAATATTATCAGTAACAATCTTTCATAAATTATTTTTGTAGGTATCATTAGTAACAATATTTTGTAAGCATCATTTGTAGACATCATCTGTAAGCATATATCGTAAAATATTCTAAGTGTCAAAATTTAAAATCAGGCCAAGCAAAATGAGACACGTGGTAATTCAAGAAACGCTAGGACCAGTAATAAGGGCACGTCAACAAAACTTTTAAGGGAAACTTGGCAGTAATGTTTAAACCAATTAAGGTGGACAAGACAACAAAATAAAGGAAAATTAGCCCTCTTATGACATGTACATTTAACTCAGCACCATGTATTGCCTCTTATGATGTGTCCAGGCAAACAAGTGACACGTGCTGATTAGAATTTAAATTTTTTATTGAAAACGTAGTCATTTGTGGGGTCAAAAATTAGAAGTATGATTTTTTATTGGATTGTGTGCATAAATAAGGATGTGGACTAATCCACTTGGACACATTAGCAATAAAATTCCACATAAGACAAAACATAGCATAAGACATGTAGGCTGGTACAAAAGGGAACAAGGTGGTAAGATTTAGTTGAAGATTGCCAAGAATCAAATCAGATCATGACACTTGGCAACTAAAGGTCCACCTCGCTATGCAAGGTGGCAGGCAAGTTTGGTTCCAAGAGGAAATCGATCACCCTAGAACCCATACTATTGTAGGATAGGTGGATTCTCTTCTCCAATCATAGGAAATGATGCGTATTGATAACATCAGCCATTGATTAAGGTTTTAATGAAGGGTTGTGATGGAAAGAGGAAAAACATGATGGATCTAGAAATTTCACCATGATATCTACGAAAGAGAGATGATTGTCGATGTGTGGCCTTCAATGATGAATTAAATACCAGCAACATAGATCTAATCCATTCATCATTGATTAAAAATAGATCGACGAACGATAATTTATTCAACCAAAAGTATTTCTTTTATCATTGATTTTAGGGTAAATGGTCTTCACCATTGATAGATGATTAGATCGATCTTCACCGTTGGATAGGAATGATCGATGATGCATAATTGTTGCATGGCTAAAAACTCCATATAGAGGGAAAAAAACCCTAAATCATCAACTCTTCCATAGAAAATCACTCGAAATCGTCGTCAACGCTCTAAAACCCAATTCTGATTGAAACTCTCTGCTTTTTTCGATGGAAATTATTGAGTTCTTTCGGTTAAATGGTGGCAAGCTAAAAAATTTTGCAAAATTACATGGGTAGAAGGACAATTCTTTGACACCATAGGAAGGGTGGCAGATTAAATAAAAAATGATAGGTAAATATATTTTTTTATTGTTACTGATGTTGCAAATCATTTTTTTTGTATTTCTCTATTGCACACAAATTAAGTGATATTAAAATTTTGATAAAGCGCAAAAATCTATATTGGAAAAGTTAAACATTCTGGATGAAAGGATACTAAAGGTATTATATAGGACTAAAATAACCCAACAGCAATGAAATAAATGGCATGATAAACACATTATACCACGCACATTCGAATTAGAATATTGGGCTTTGTTTGATTCTCATTACCAAGAATTTTAAGGTAAGCTGAGGACCATATGGTTAAGCAATAAAACATAAAATAAGCAATAATAAAACTACTAGATGGTTCGACAAGAAAACTACTAGTAAATGGCCATAGTCTTAAACCTTTTAAGAAGGCATTATCTAAGGAGGAATGCATACACCATAATAAGAAGCAAGCCAAATTGTAGTGCATTTCTAAACTACAATCAACATTATTAAATAAAAAAATTCTATCTCACTTAAAAAAAAAATTATGCTTCCTTTGTTTCATCATGAAGTTTCTATATCTGCAATTTCTATCTTATTCTCATCAATTTTCAGTCCCAATGTTTCAAAAGTAGCTTAAAGAGGTAATTCTTTAAAAGATCTTGTAGGAAATGACTATTATATGTTACATAATACTTTGTTTGCTAGAGAAAATCTGGATGTTTTTCAATTACTCAAACAACATTAGTGTTTTGAGCAATTTTCATTGAAAGTCAAGCAATATTTTGATGTTGTAAGTTATTCCTAGTCAATCAAACTTTTTCTTGGACTACGCACATTTGAACATATAAAAATATTGTGGGATGTGGAGATATTGACTCATGTATTACTATTGCCATAAGTGAATAGTTTCCCTTGCTTATCCATTTATGTGCAAGGTCTAGAGTACTATCAAATTGGCAAAAGGACAAGCTCGTCCCTCATCCCTAAATAGAAAAAAATGGAGGAGAATAGTAAGGATAGGATCAAATTTCCTTCAGGACTTTGATAGTGTTTGGGAATCTAATTCCCCAAAATTCTTACTCCTTAAAAAAAAATCCCTTGCTCCTCATCTAATTGAGCAAGTATCCCAAAAAAAGTATCTTCTTGCTTCTCATAAAAATATGCAAGAATCCCAAAAGCAATAAAAGTCCCTTGCTCTCTCTCAAAATGAGCAAGTATCCCAAATAAAATTTAAATAAGGGTACAAGATCTTGAATCCCTAGAATTATTAATATCTTGAACACCATGGGGTACTCTCCATTAAAGTATCCTTATGCAGTAGCACTAATTCTGGACAAGACCTATGGATGCTCACAAATAATCTAGCTTGTTGGCATAAGTGATCTTTGTTGTTACTCAATCCTCGCTCATAATAGTAAATGAATACTCACTGTACACATAGTTGGTCCTTGAGGAAGCTTGAAAATATTAGGATAACTTTAGCGTCATTATGATTTGTGAAATTAATAAATGAAATTGTTTAAAAATCACTAGGATGTTTTAAGTTTTTGAGAAATAACTCTAGAATATCCTGAGCAGGAAAAAATCATAAGCAAATTCTTACAATTCATTTCCTCCTACCAAAATATGGCTTTCATCTCTCAAAATCTTGTATCTTTTTACAGAAGCCATCATAACATCTGAATATCTATTTCATTTTTTTTTAAATACTTCGAGTCTTTGATCGATATCTATTTTTGTATACATTGATGACTAATATCAAGACTTATAATCATTATATTTATCTCACTTGGTTACTCAATGAAATTCAGGAAGCACAATCACAAAAATTATAATAAACCCCCATAAATAAAACTTATTATTATATCATCCATCAATACAAATAAAATACCCTTCATCTTGTTTTGGCTATATAGCCAAAATTACAGTTTTTTTTGGGGGGGGGGATAATAGAGTATATAAAGTTCACAATACAGTCTTGGGGGAAGAAACATGTAAAGTATTATCTCAAACTCTAGCAACTATAGTCCCATAGACGTCTTCTGTAAATGTCTTCTATAGATGCCTTCCGTAGGTATCTTTTGTAGGTATCTTTTATAGATGTCTTCTATAGATGTCTTCTATAGATGTCTTCTATAGATGTCTTCTGTAGATATTATCTGTAGGTGTCTTTCGTAGATATCTTCTATAGATGTCTTATGTATAGGTTTGTTGTAGAAATTTTATGTGTCTTTCATAAATATTATCAGTAACAATCTTTCGTAAATTATTTTTGTAGGTATCATTAGTAACAATATTTTGTAAGCATCATATGTAGACGTCATCTGTAAGCATATATCATAAAATATTCTAAGTGTCAAAATTTAAAATCAGGCCAAGCAAAATGAGACACGTGGTAATTCAAGAAATGCTAGGACAAGTAATAAGGGCACATCAACAAAACTTTTAAGGGAAACTTGGCAGTAATGTTTAAACCAATTAAGAGGGACAAGACAACAAAATAAAGGAAAATTAGCCCTCTTATGACATGTACATTTAACCCAGCACCATGTATTGCCTCTTATGATGTGTCCACACAAACAAGTGACACGTGTCGATTAGAATTTAAAATTTTTATTGAAAATGCAGTCGTTTGTGGGGTCAAAAATTAGAAGTATGATGTTTTATTGGATTGTGTGCATAAACAAGGATGTGGACTAATCCACTTGGACACATTAGCAATAAAATTCCACATAAGACAAAACATAGCATAATACATGTAGGCTGGTACAAAAGGGAACAAGGTGGTAAGATTTAGTTGAAGATTGCCAAGAATCAAAGCAGATCACGACACTTGGCAAATGAAGGTCCACCCTCACTATGCAAGGTGGCAGGCAAGTTTGGTGCCAAGAGGAAATCGATCACCCTAGAACCCATACTATTGTAGGATAGGTGGATTCTCTTCTCCAATCATAGGAAATGATGCGTATTGATAACATCAGCCATTGATTAAGGTTTTAATGAAGGGTTGTGATGGAAAGAGGAAAAACACGATGGATCTAGAAATTTCACCATGATATCTACGAAAGAGAGATGATTGTCGATGTGTGGCCTTCAATGATGAATTAAATACCAGCAAAACAGATCTAAGCCATTCATCATTGATTAAAAATAGATCGACGAACGATAATTTATTCAACCAAAAGTATTTCTTTTATCATTGATTTTAGGGTAAATGGTCTTCACCATTGATAGATGATTAGATCGATCTTCACCGTTGGATAGGAATGATCGATGATGCATAATTATTGATGTTTTAGGGTAAAAACTCCATACAGAGGAAAAAAAACCATAATCATCAACTCTTCCATAGGAAATCACTCAAAATCATCGTCAATGCTCTAAAACCTAATTCTTAGTGAAACTCTCTGCTTTTTTCGATGAAAATTATTGAGTTCTTTCGGTTAAATGGTGGCAAGCTACAAAATTTTGTAGAATTACATGGGTAGAAGGAAAATTCTTTGACAACATAGGAAGGGTGGCAGATTAAATGAAAAATGATAGGTAAATATTTTTTTTGCCTGTTACTGATGTTGCAAATCATTTTTTTTGTATTTCTCTATTGCACATAAATTAAGTGATATTAAAATTGTAGAAGGTGTGCAGAGGATTAGGAGGAATTAAAAATGGTTTCACTGATAATTTTTTGGGTTTATCATTAACATAGGTTTAAAAAATATTTTTTTACTTCAATATTGTTCTACGTTTTTGAGAAAAATAAACTACTCTACAGAATTATAAAGCAATTTTTCTTTTGTTATTTGAAATATTTGTAGGGTTCCCGGTTTATAAAATATTGAGGATTTATAAACGAAAATAGCTATTCCTTTCTACTCTAAATAAAAATAAAAAACTTAGACTCCACTATGCCTCACTATGTTTTAGAAGCGTAGTGAATCGTCCTCGGTTGAAACCCAGAACCCTAGTGATGCTATAACTGAGTTATTCCAAAACACCAGATGGTAGGAGGCTCTTACCAAATTTAGAGGGCATGACCAAGGGATGGCTAAACATTTTATCCTAAATTATGATCCTAATAGGATGACCACTCAAGTTGGAGGTATTCAATTTGATCTTAACCTGAGTTTAATTTTAGATGTACTGAATCTATCAAAAGTAGGGTTACCATACTACAAAATCCCCTCTAAAAGTATCACTCAGTTAGTAGCCAAATTTGGTGAGAAATGTACTATTATCAAAGATAAGGAGGGATGGATTAAAGGGGTGTCTACTTCTTCACTTTCCCTCTTATGGTAAGAGGCAATTGTCCTGATTATTAAGTTCTTTACCCTAGAAGGACGAATGTCCACCTTCGTGGTTTACCATCTTCGTATGTTAATGAATTTGAAGTTTCTTGAAAATAGTAAATGTGTTATCAATCTACCTTACTTCTTGTTTTAATCATTGAAATCTATAGTTTTACAGGTTAAGCCTAAAAACCCCTAAGAAAAACCCAAATTGCACCTACTTGTGCATCATGACTTGATTAAACTAATAGTTTTAAAGAAAACACATGAAGTCAAACTTGCATGGAATCGGATAGTGGATAAATCTAACTTGCTAGAGTACTTTGAATCCACTGAGAATGAGTTTGAATAATATGATTCGACTGAAGATGAACATGATTCGATAGTTAAGAGGAAGAACCTGACAGTCCAAAACGTAAATGTTAACCTACTAAAAATATTAAACCAATCCAGTCAAAAATTAGGTGTCAAAAAAATATTGTCAAAACTCATAAGAAAAATGATACATTAGGGCATGAGTCTGATTTACCTGAACTTGAGTCGATTATCAAAATCATGTCTCACCTTCAGGTGCAAAATACTATCTTACAGATAAAAATTGATAAGTTGCGAGAGGATTTCATAGAGCATTCTAAATTGATTCAGCGATCCCTTACCTTTAAGATAGATATTATCAAACAACTTTTAGTGGATAGGGTGATGAAACCCGTTGATTCTATCAACTGACTGCCACCTGTAGATACTTCTCTGAACAAAAGTTCCACACCCGATAAAAAGTAGAAAAATTCAGTGAACTTCAGCAAAGAGGCCCATAGCCCATACAAATAAACCCATTGACTTTTATAAACTCCTTGATGAAGAAATTCCCCACCAACTCATCAGTTTGACACAACAAAATCAACCTAAGAAAGTAGTTTCTCCCATAAAGATAGGAACCGCACTAGGGAATCTTGTATTGAATGTCAGGATGCCCCCAGAAATAAATGTAGTAATAGATAATATTATTATACTAGTTGAGAAACTTCACCTTCTCAAACGCAAGACGTAGAGAAGAAGGAAGATTCTCATGAAATTGAACATATTAAAACTATCATGGTTGAGACACCAATGTGTGAACAAAAAACTAAGGAGTAGGTATAGAAAGTAAAAAGGGAACGCAGGTTATCGCAGCCGAGACCACCATCTTCACGAATATCTATCCGATGAGCATAATTTGGATGAACTGCAAAGCAAAAACTATTGAATTATTTTATATAGACTTTTATATTGATATTATTATTATTATTATTTGTAGAATGTTGATGTTTTGTCTATAATTATTTCAATCATATACATAAATATTTTGATGTTGATGATGTTATATATAAATGTTTTATGTTTTAAAAATAGTATGCACAGATAATGTTTGATGTTTTATATGAGATTGTGGAAAATAATTTGAAGCATGTTTTTTTTTCTCTTTATTAAGAAATCATTCTGATAATATACTTTTGTAGAACTGTTCTCTAAAAAAACTAGTATAAAAGATACATCATTTTTGTTATCATTTTCTAATAAAATTTTGTATAATTTTTATTATCTAGAATGTTTTATCTATAGTTATTTGAATAGAACTATATAATATGTTGGCTTATGTTCTACTTATTTATGGAAATCTTCATTTTTCAGTATCAATAATTATTTTCTGTATATTACATCTGATATCTTTTTGTTCATTCCTAAATAATTATGATGTCCAGTTTTGTAAATTGCAAATGATTTTTTGAAAAGACAATATGGAAATATAGTATGAATTTTGATAAAATTTAATCTTTCATTTATTTACAAATATCTGGATGGTGACATCTGATATATGTGTAAAAATTGTCATATTTTGTTTATCTTATTTCTCCATATGCATGAGGACATGCATAGATTTTAGTTTGGGGGAAAATGATGAGAGGATATTTGGCATATATTTTTGTAATAGAATATTTCATTCTTATGTTTAAATTTATGATTATAATATGTTTTATGTAAGTTATTGTTGTATATTTTTGTAATTTGTCAATAAAATTATAAATGCAGCTAATCTGATAAATGTGTTTGTTTTATGTAAAATACATCTGAGTTGAGTAATTATGCAAGCAAGGTGTTGAAGAATATTCCACAAATGAACGATGCAGCTAGTGCAAGCTTTGAGATACACCTTGGATGCAAGGATATGGACATAATAATAAAGGATGCAGGAATCCTAACGCATGGTGATAGAGCAGTATTAGATTACTATTACAAAAGATGGTAGCTAAAGCATTTTACAGAAGATGGTAGCTGAAGCATGTTATAAAATATAGTTACCAAAGTACGTTGCAGAAGATAGCTACTAAAATATGTTACTGAAGGATTTTTACCAGTAGTTACCGAAGGATTATTAAGTTCATTGACTAACGTTGCATGCCACATCGCTTTCACATGGCATCCAAGTATTTCCAATCAGCATAATATTTGATTTGTCATGTATTCTTTGCATGGGTTATTGTGATTAATAAAGTTATTATTGTATTCAATAAAGTTGTGTAATCCAACTATTGTTAGGTTTATTAGATTTAGACACAGGAATATTGAAATTTTTCCTGGAATAAATGATATTTGGTTATATTGTATATCTTGTGAAATTTCAAAGTTAGTATTTCTTTATTAAGTTAGCTTACGTATTTCCACTTGGACCATTCATGAGGTTTACCAAGTCCAAGAAGAAATAGGAATTGTATTAGTTTAGAATATTTTGATTAGTACATAGTTGTCGCATCATAAGTCCAAAAAATCCATATGGAAAAATACATGGAAGATTTTATTTAGAATTGTACAAGTCATCATATATATTACATAGGAAGACCTTTGAAAATGTCTAATTCAAAAATATTGAAAAGTCTGGTGGAGAAATAGCTAATGTTAAATTGTTGCAACTTTCTGAAGAACTGCACCAGCATGTACATTTTAATCACCAGCAATAAAAGTAGCACTTTATTATTTGCATATGGTAATTGTGTCATTTGTATTTATCGTTTAATTCCATTTATGTAATCGTAATTGTATTTCCCTACATTCATAGAATAAAATCATGTTAGGAATAGTTATATATTTTAGTTACTGAGATAAAGTAAACTAGGGGAGAAATACTTACACTATCTTCTAGGAGGTAGGGCCCACTTCTATAGCCAGTCACTAAGCTCTCGCCCCTACTATAGGTTAGAAATAGTTAATCAACCTTAGAATATAAAATAGATTAAATTGCATTTTCATAAAATATAAAGTTAGAATAGATAAATAAAACTAACTGCACGAGGATCCTCAACAATAGTTAAACTCATCAATAGCCAATCACTGATAGAATAATTCTATTTTCATACTTGCATAATTTAATTATTTTTTATTTATTTTTTTGTAAACACCTAAAACTGAACAGAAAGTTGAACTAAACTTAGTATTGATCCCTATGGTACAATCTATACTGGATTTTTATTCTTTAAATCTAACCTTGATTTACCCTTGAATTGATAAATTAAATGTAAGCTATTATAGCTGATCAACATCCATAAGCCCTCAAGCAGTTCATGTCGAATCTAGAAAATATGTGGATTGCACTCCCTCCACTTAGGGATTTCAAAACATTGTATTCATTGTATCAAAATTTTGGTATCCCTGAGAGGGACCTATTTGTAACCAATATTTATCATGATTTAATAAAAGAAGGTTTTATATTCTTGTTAATTCATGGTTTTACATGCTTTATTGCTTTATCCTTGGTATTAATGATACAATAGCTTAGGTGCATGTTTTCTAGAATTGTACATGAAGAACATGTGCTTATACAGAGAGGGGGGTGAACAGAAGAAGATAAAACTCTTTACTTCTCAATCCATATGATAACATCAATAGTAATAAAATAGCAATCATTACACAAAGCATCACACACATGAGAGACATGATTTAACATGGTTCACCCAATGTGGGCTACGTCCATGGAGAAAATCTTTCACTTAAATTTTCTCAACAAATTTCTTAGGAATCCTTCCCTATTACAATATTTATGGACCTTTGTCCAAAGGAGACACCAATCCCCTAATCAAGTTCATGTATCTCTATCCGTAATAGAACTCCTTCTCCCTTACTTTGGTTGATGATTCTATAGAATACTACTACCTCCACTTCACTGGCTTGTGGATATCTCTCCACTGAAAATCCTTGTCCTTACTTAGAAGACCTCTATCCTAACTACCCTAGCTTAAAGATCTCTATCCACTGGAGACTATTATCCCCTACTTCGTCACCTCTAAATCCTGCTCTTACTCTATATCTATCTCAGATCTATACTAAACACTATCCTCTACCCTGCATAAATCCACTCAATATTTATCTCTGATCTACACTAAACATAGTCCTTCGGTCTAGCACAAATATGATCAATCTCTATCTTTGATCTGCACTAAAAATAGTCCTTCGATCTAGCACAAATTTTCTCAATATCTGTCTATGGCCTGGCACAAACCTATCCTCAAATCTGCACCAAACTCTACCCTCAATACTTAACACAAAGCTTGATCCAATCACTAATCAACTCTGTTATATCTACCTCAAACCTTAACTCAAGGTTTGAACAAATTAATCAATCAACTCTATTCACAAGTCTTCTCAAATACTTACCTAAAAATTTCTTTGTAAGCTTCCACAAAAGCTCACACAAATATATCCTTTAGCTTTCAAAAAATCTTTCTCAACTTTTTCCTTCAGTCCTCTCTAGGACTTACTCAAATCTGCTCACAAGTTCTCACAAAAGCTTGTTTATCTCAACTCAACCAAACACTCAATGAAAATTATTCAATAATGCTTATCAAACAAACTTCACATAACAATGATACTCATGATCTTTCACAAACCCTAATCATGCACTTGAAGGCTCACTCAATATTTCCAACAATGCTTATCAAACAAGGTTTCTAGCATCAACCTTTATTCTAGAAAAACCTTCAACAATCAATATTGGATATCTCAAAACCAAACTCAATAATGCTTATCAAACAATCATTTTCACTCCAACTTAGCATTCACAATATCCAATCCATAAATAATTCACTCACAAGGAGGATGTACCCATAACTTTTATTTTTATGGAGATATGTCTTCAACACCTGTCTTACCCAAAATTAAAATTTATTTGCCAACACTAGGGTTATGTTACCACAACCTATCTCAAGATCTCCATAACATAATTTTCTCAAAAATTATTTTTCATACAAAATATCAAATCCTTTTGTACACCTTATAATCTACAAAATCACAATATTTAACTCAATAATTTCACCATAACAAAATACTTAACAATTTCCCTTGTACAACTTATAATCTCTAATCTCATAATATTTAACTTAATAATTTCACGATAACAAAACACTTAGCAATTTCCCTTACAGACCTTATAATGTCAACACTTTGTAAAACAAGTTTCAATCACCAAAAATCAAAATAAAATATTTTAATATTTCTTTACCTTATAACTCCCCCAAGCACTTAGCACTCATGACAATATCAAAGCACTTTTAATTTTCAACACCTTGGAGAATAAAATTGAATGGCATACCTTTTATTTGTTTTACCCACAAAAACTATCTTCAGTGGAATCGACCATGTGATCTTGCACTCCAAACACCCTAGCTCCAAGCTAGGCCACCAAGTGGGGTGCATACCCACATGAGACAAACGGTGCACACTATCCCAAAAAGACTATCGCACGAAAGCCATCAAGCAAATCAAATGAAGGCATCTTCCTCATGCAAAACATCGATCGCGTGGATCAAACCATGATCTCCTCCATGCAATCCTTAGCACTCTTCTAACTACCACCTACGCTACCACCATCGGTGGGATGTCAAATCACTTTGTGGCCTTTATTGTCTCATTTCCCTCCAAGCTCTTTGAAATGTAAATTATCTTCTTCTTAGATGCAGTGCTCGATATTCTCTTTTCTCGTATTCGAAGGTGTGTGATTAAATTTAGGAAATGGAAATCATTTCCTATATAAATGCACATTATCTTTTGACTTCTCATGTTGGTCCATTTTCAAATTTAAAAATTCGTATTTAGTTTTTAAATATTAAATTTAAAAACCTTTGCCTTCATTATTAATTTAAATTAAAATTTTAATCAAATATTAAAATATTTTAATTTAAATTAAACCTTTTGAAAATGGCTCATGGATCTGTTCAATTTGAACTTTATTTTTCTTCACCTTGTCATTTGGCCCAAAATATTATAATAGTAGAATATTATTATTTAATTTAAACTTGCTTCTCCTTCCTTGGGTCTTCATTCTTTGGGCCCTTTTTAGGCATATGATATTAAAAATAAATATTATATCCTATTCCTTTCCAAGACCTTATTGCTTTTGTAAAAACCACTTGATGTTCTTAATGATGATAAAATTAAACCAATATTCTTTTGACATCAATGACAACAAAACTACTCAAAATTTTTGAAAATATCCCCCTTTTTCATTGATGGCAATTCCTTTATTTTTATCATTCCTTTTTCTTTTTCAAAAGCCGCTTTCCCTGAGAAACTGATCTCCCTAACTGAATGCTCTCCCCCTAACTCAAATCTCTCTCCCTTTGTCATCAATGGCAAAGGGCCACCTTTGGGACTTAGGGCTAAGAATGAGACTCTTAGCTTAGCCCCTCCCCCACCTCCTCTTGAGGTGATTAATTTTGTGGTGGGAATATTTCTACTTTCAGCATACACTGATTTTTACCTTTGTCCACTTTCTTCTTCAACTGATTCTTCTGATTCCTCTAACTATTCTTGTTCTTGCTTGTCTTTGGTATTTCTGCTCTACATCACTTTGTTGTATGCTCATCATTATTACACTTATAACACTTAATGTTGTTATTCATTAAAGGTGTAAATATCTTAGGGTTTCTCACGGTGAAGCCTATCTATTCCTGTCATGAACCCTGCAATTTACTGCCTTGTGACCAAAATTATTACAAGAGTAGCAACACCCTTGAAAAATTTGCCTATTTCTAAAACTTCCATATTCATGTCTTTCATGTCTCCTACACTATGTAGCCTTGTGCCCAAACCTGTGACATGAGAAGCATCGTCCATTGAAACTACTTTGCCTTGATCCCATTAGTCTCTTAGCTTCTTTTATCCTATGTTGGTTTTTGTTCCATTTGTTCCTTATTTGTGCATTGTTCCTTTTCTTGTTGAACTTTATGTTGTCCAAATCATCCTTAGAGGTCTCACTTTCTCTTTCACTCTCTTCTTCTTATTCCTCATGAAACTCTTCTTGACAACTTCCATCTTCCTGATATACAATTTGTTGAATTGGTTCTCTTGAATCTATCTTCTCATCAATTATTACATTTATAATTTCTACAATAGTAGAATAACCAAGAAAAATTCCCTCATCACATCTTGGGTCAAACTTGCCCAAGTTTTGCTCTTCCCATCTTATGTAACACTTGCTTCCAAAAACCTTGAAGTGTTTTACAGTGGTTCCAAAGCTCATATAGGGTCTTGTGATGATTTACCCTCATTTGAATCCTAGTGATTATATATACTGTTGTGTTGACTCTTCCCTCCAAAATCCATCTGAAAGCTTGGATTCATTTAACATAGCTCTAGTCATATTCTTAATAGTCCTATTTTTCCTTTCAACTACTCTATTTTGTTAAGGAATTCTTGCAGCTGAGTATTCTCTCTTGATTCAATGTTCAAAAAAATCTGCAAATTCATTTGAGGTAAAATTTCCTCCTCTTTCAGATCTCAAGCACTTAATCCTTTTGTCGATTTTATTTTTGACATGTTCTTTAAATACCTTGAATTTATCAAATGCTTTTGAATTATCTTATAAGAAAGCTACCCAAGTCATTCTGGAGTAATCATCTATAAAAAATATGAATTAACATTCACCTTGAATATTCTGTGTTCTGGTAGGACCACATAGATCAGTATGTATTATTTTTAATGGCTCAAAATACATATATCCCTTTGATTTGAAACTTGTTCTAGTTTTCTTTCCATGCTGAGAAGGTGCACATATTATATTTTATGTTCTTTTTAGCTTGGGTAAATCTCTGACAACCTGTTTATTGCTTATGTTGACTATGTTTTCAAAATTCAAATAACTCATTCTTCTATGCGAAAACCAACTCTTATCTTCTTGTGATAGAAAACACTTTTCCCCTTTAATCTCACTAAGCGTATAGAGGTTTTTTGGAGTTCTACTTACATTTGCAATGACTTATCCAGTTTTTGACTTTCTTATCTCACATCTATCTAGGTGAAATGCAACCATATTACCTTGATCACATTACACTTGGCAGATTGTGTCTTAACCCTTTGATATATAGTACATTTTATGTTCTTGTTTTTCCGTTATCTAAACTCAAAGTTCCTTTTCCACCAATTTTTGTTGATCCATTATCACCAAAACTTACTGATCCTCTATTATTTTCTTTGAGTACAAGAAATTTATCTTTGTCTCCTATCATGTGTCTAGAGCAACCACTATCAATAAACCATTGTTCTTCTCTATCCTGAGCATGAAGAGTTGTTTGAACTAACATTGATCTAGCTTTTTCATCCCCTTTTCTTTCTTTCCTAATTTTTGAAGTTGCATTATTTTTACTTGACTTAGGCAATACTATTTTACGCCATCTAGCCTTGTGCCCAATATTATTGCACTTATAACATATAATATCACTATCCATAAGAGGTGCAAAATAATTTAAATTTTTATTTACATCCTTTAAACATAACCAGAGAAATGTACAGCTCTATGACCATATTTTTTACATGAAAAGCAATAGCCATGGAAGAGATTATGTAACCTTTTTGAATACCTTGGAAAATATGGTCAAGTGCTCCTCCTTTTTTTGTAATTAACCTTTGTCCATGGTTCTTATTTATTTTATTCTTTCTTGATGTCTTTTCCTTTTAGAGTATAATTCACTTGCTTATATTTGTTTGCTTCTTGAAGGCTTGACTCCTCTTTCTGTTTCCCTAGCTTTATATCTTGTAGTACCTTGGTATTTTCAACTTCATTCCTTAGATAAACAATTTTTGCTTCCAATATTTCACATTCTTTTTCTCTTGCTCTTAATAGATCTATCATATCATGTTCAATTTTATTTCCCTCTTCTACCTTTATATTGAGTTCTGTGAGACTCTGTAGAAGTTCTATCCTTACTTCCTCATATTCTTGAATTCGTTCCTTCAAGCTTGAGTTCTTCTTTCTAATCCTTTCCAAATTCCTGAGAGTAGTGAATAATTCCTCTTTTATATTAAACATGGTCTCTTCTTCATTTTATGAAGTCATGTGTGTTTCTGATGGATCCTTCTCCAAGTTGTTAGTCTTTTCACGAAGAGACCTGCTCTGATACCAATTGAAGAACATGTGCTTATACTAAGAAAAAGGGTGAATAGTATAAGATAAAAAAATGTACTTCTCAATCCATATGATAACATCAATAGTAATAAAACAACAATCATTACACAAAGCATCACACCCATGAGAGACATGATTTAACGTGGTTCACCCAATGTGGGCTACATCCACAGAGAAAATATTTCACTTAAATTTTCTCCAAAAAAAATTGGGAATCCTTCCCTATTAAAATGGTTATGGACATTTGTCCAAAGGAGACACCAATACCCTAATCAAGTTCATGGATCTCTATCCACAAGATAACTCCTTCTCCCTTACTCTGGATGGTTATCCTCTAGAAGACTACAACCTCCACTGCATTGGCTTTTGGATCTCTCTCCATTGAAGACCCATGTTCTCACTCATAAGACCTCTATCCTCATTACCTTGGATAATGGATCTCTATCCACTGGAGACTACTATCATTTGCTCTATCACCTCCAAAGCCTGCTCTTACTCTATATTTATCTTATATTTGTACTGAACACTATCCTCTACCCTGCACAAATATTCTCAATCTTTATATTTAATCTGCACTAAATATAGTCCTTTGATCTAGCATAAATATGATCAATATTTGTCTTTGATCTGTACTAAACATAGTCCTTTAGTCCAGCATAAATTTTCTCAATATCTATATTTGGTCTAGCACAAACTTATCCTCAAATCTACACCAAAATCTACCCTTAAGCCTTAACACAAAGCTTGATCCAATCACTAATCAACTCTGCTAGATCTGCCCCAAATCTTAACTCAAGGTTTGAACAAATCAATCAATCAACTCTGCTCGTAAGTTTTCTCAAAGACTTACCTAAAATCTACTTTGTAAGCTTCCATAAAAGTTTACACAAATCTATCCATAAGCTTTCACAAAATATTTTTTTAACTCTATCCTTAAGTCCTCTCTAGGACTTACTCAAATCTGCTCACAAGTTCTCACAAAATCTTGTTTATATCAACTCAACCAAACACTCAATAAAAATTATTCAACAATGTTTATCAAAAAAACTTCACATAATAATGATACTCATGATCTTTCACAAACCCTAATCATACACTTGAAGTCTCACTCAATATTTCTAACAATGCTTATTAAACAAGGTTTCTAGCATCAACCTTTATTCCAGAAAAACCTTTAACAATCAATATTGGATATCTCAAAACAAAACTCAACAATGCTTATCAAACAATCCTTTTCACTCCAACTTAGCATTCACAATATCCAATCCAACAATAATTCACTCACAAGGAATATGTACCCATACCTTTTATTTTTATGGATATATGTCTTCAACACCTGTCTTACCCAAAATCAAATTTTCTTTGTCAAAACTAGGGTTAGGTTACCACAACCTATCTCAAGATATCCACAAAATAATTTTCTCAAAAATTAATTTTCATACAAAATATAAAATTCTTTTGTACACCTTATAATGTCCAAACTCACAACATTTAACTCAATAATTTCACCATAACAAAACACTTAACAATGTCCCTTGCACACCTTATAATCTCCAAACTCACAATAACTTAATAATTTTACAATAATAAAACACTTAACAATTTCTCTTGCACACCTTATAATATCCACACTTTATAAAACAAGTTTCAATCACCAAAAATCAAAATAAAATATTTTAATTTTTCTTTACCTTATAACTCCCCCAAGCACTTAGCACTCACGACAATCTCAAAGCACTTTTAATTTTCAACACCTTGGAGAATAAAATTGAATGGCATACCTTTAATTTGTTTTACCCACAAAAACTATCTTCAGTGGAATCTACCACGTGATCTTGCACTCCCAACACCCTAGCTCCAAGCTAGACCACCAAGTGGGGTGCATACCCACATGAGACAAACGGTGCACACTATCCCAAAAAGACTATCGCATGAAATCCATTGAGCAATTCAAATGAATGCCTCTTCCTCATGCAAAACATCGATTGCATGGATCGAACCACGATCTCATCCATGCAAGCCTTAGCACTCTCCCAACTACTGCTTGTGCTACCGCCATCGATGGGATGTCAAATCACTTCGTGGCCTTTATTGCCTCATTTCCCTCCAAGATCTTTAAAATACAAATTGTCTTCCTCTTAGATGCAGCGCTCGATATTCTCTTTTCTCGCATTTGAAGGAGTGTTATTAACTTTAGTAATAATTTCCTATATAAATGTACATTATCTTTTGACTTCTCATGTCAGCCCATTTTCAAATTTAGTTTTTAAATATTAAATTTAAAAACCTTTGCCTTCATTATTAATTTAAATTAAAATTTTAATCAAATATTAAAACATTTTAATTTAAATTAAACCTTTTGAAAATTGCTCATGGATCTTTTCAATTTGAACTTTATTTTTCTTCACCTTGTCATTTGGCCCAAAATATTATAATAATAGAATATTATTATTTAATTTAAACTTGCTTCTCCTTCATCGGGTCTTCATCCTTTGGGCCCTTCTTAGGCATATAATATTAAAAATAAATAGTATATCCTATTCTTTTTCAAGAACTTCTTACTTTTGGAAAAACCACTTGATGTCCTTAATGACGATGAAATTAAACCAATATTCTTTTGACATCAATGACAATAAAACTACTCAAAATTTCCAACAAGTACATATGGCGATCACATTGGGGATCTGCAAAATTTGTTGTATTTACTATTTTTTTTATATTTTGTATTGCAGATCTTATCCACGCTTGATAGTGATGGTGCACAGTGTTAGTCATGCCTAACACCTATGGCTAGTATCTCAGCCGCACTTGATAGCCTAGCTAGCAAAAAACAAAGAAAAATATAGTATATAGCCTGTCTCTTCATCAGATGAGGGAATTCCAGGTAATTTTTCCTTCTTTGTGATTTTTTATTTCTATGTTTTTCCTATCATTAGGCTAATTAGATCATCTAGCAAAATTTTAGAGGGAAAAATAATGAAAATTACCTTGTCTATTGTTAGTTGTGGTTGACAACAACAGCTAGCACTGTTAGCTATGGTTGTCACCCACAACTAGGAATTTAGCTACGTTTTTATCCCACGATCGAGTCTGTTGCCTATGTTACAGAACAATAGCTAGCATTTAGATTGAGTGGTAGGGTTTGCATGCTTGGGGCCTATCTAAAGGCTAGTTGTTCATATAATTTTGCATTATATCATCTAAAAATAACATTTAATTTTGCATCCTCTTTGAAATTAAAACGTCAATTTCTTAGGCATGTAGGAAAAATCATGGATGCTCTATGATGTATTTTCCTTTTACATAAATTTAAAATGAACTCTCACACACCACATCACATTTAAATATTAGTGAGTTGAAATTCATACCCAACCACTAATAGAGTACAACGACGGTGGGTGTCATATCCATCCGTTGGCTCAAATCCCATGAACCCATTTTATTGGCCAATATTAGATCCAAGAACTGACATAGCCTAGAAAATTTGCATGTACTTCTCTTCATAGGGTATAATACTGATCATGTAAGATTGGGTGAATACCGATAGGACCTGTTCTCCTTCATCATGTATGGGTTTCATTTCCATACTTTGGTGGGTTTACGTGACTGAACTTTCATTATCGGTTGTTGATATGTGAGCATACAGGTGAAATTCATTAAACTATACAGGTATATCATAAAAAAAATTCAAACACGATGAGAGATAGTTTATATATTCAACAAATCTAAAACACACTAAAACAATTTTAGGGATCACAAAGAAACTTTAAAAGAGATAAATACCCTTGTATGCTTTGTTTTCTCTAAAATTTACATAAGAGATAATTCAATATGGTTAACACACGGAGAGGTCGATCTCGATGCACAGTCAAGGAGAAGGCTAAAGCTCTAAAAATACATAAAATAACATGTTGGACTCTCGACCACAAGATCCTCCCAAATGATGTTCAATGAGTATTAGAGGGGATAATTTAACGCATGGGGATTCTATTCAAAAAACCCCAATAAGAGGATGTAACACACACTCCTCAATAGATAGAGATAAGGGTGGCTCAAGGCCCCCATCATCCCATGGTAGACAAAAATAAAATCCACCCAATTAGGGATAGGAAGAAAGGGTTGCATTAGAGCACAGACCCCTAGAAACTCCAAATTCTAATGGACCTAGAAAGTTCACGATAGATCTTACCATGCTTAGTGCTAATGGTACACTACCTAATAAGCTCTAGAAGACTAGGGAATTGGATGGACTAGAATAAGTTCTAAGGTGATTAGTTTGTAAGCCCTCTATTGCTCACTCTCATTTCGATGAACCAGGAGAGTTCTCAAAGCATGCCCGTAGTATGAATGCCCCATCCACATAGGTAGGCACAAATGATAGACTACAACGTAACATGAATTTCATCTACAAAAACAAGAGCAAAAGTATCATGGATAAGTCTGTTGGAGCTCACACTAAAAAAGCCCCTCGAACTGAGCTGAACAACCAGAGGCATCACACTATCGATCGTATAGATCGATATCATAGATTGGATTTAGAGCAGAGGCAATGTATCTTCCCATACCAATTGGAAGATGCACATGTAGAACGTGAATACCTAAAACATGAAGATTCTAAGCATCAAAGGTTGCTTAGGTAATGGCTATATGAGTAGCGCATGAGAGAACAATGCATCTTGGATCAAAAGGAGCATGATGAGAGAGATGATGGATTAGCTTGATCTAATCTTCCCCCTCAAAGTGAATACAAGAAGCACAAGCAAATATGTGCTACTTCACAGCCAAAAGTACACCTTGAGCGAGTTGAACAATGTACTCATCGTATGGCCTAGGATACACTACAGTGCCATGCACTTGCACAATGTGGGTATACCTAGTATGTAGAAGCATAAGGAGATGAGCAAGAACAACAGTATCTTGAGATATCCTTAGTAGACAAGGAGGATGAGCCTAGTACTCCACCTCAGCCCAAGATGAATTGACCTCCAATAGCTCCATAGAGACAGCTTATGGAAGAATAAATCTTGTCCTCGCAAGCATACAAAGCCTTAGCAAAAAAGTTGAGAGCTATTTAGAAACAAGGTATGGCTTATCAAAAGCCTACCTTAAATAAGATTCATAATGCGCCCTTGTGATCTTCAATTCCTAGCCCAGCGTATCTTGATCATTTTGAGATGCCCAAGCTGGATAAATTTCAAGGTGATGAATATGTGCAGGAGCATGTCACGAGTTTTATGAACATGTGCTTTCAAATACAAAGTAACGATGCCCTGTTACTTAGAACCTTCATAATAACCCTTTCAATTCCTGCCCTGGAATGGTTCAAAAAAATTGAAGAGGCACAACATTACCAGCTTTGAACAGTTGGCAAATGCCTTTCTTGAATGTTTTCCTTTAGCATCAATACAAAGACCAATCTGACTGACTTGGTAGGTCTAATTATGACAACAAGCCAATAATTAGTTATATAAATAGATGGAGAAATCTGATGGCTAAGCTCCCATTTTCCATTCTTACTACTGAAATGACTTGGATATTTACCAAAAGTTGTACAAAACACATCTTGTTGTTATTGCAATCACAGCAATATCAGACATTTGAGGAGGACTTGGCTCAAGCCAAGGTTATAGAGAATATCAAGTTGCAAGAGGGCAACTTGAAACTTCAAACTAAAAAAGAGCAGAATAATAAGGATGCTAAGAACCAACACGTGTAGGCCAAGCCTGCACAAGTAAATCAGGTGGTGTTGAATCAAAAAAAGGGGAATCAGGGCTAGCAATAGTAGAACTATTAGGCTCAACCTCCCCCTGTGCAGTACAACCAGTGCAATAACAATAAGCATGGTAAAAACAAATATCAGAACCCTCTTCACCAGTTTAAACCACTATCGAAGACTATGACATCCATTTTTCAATAATTATGTGAGGCTAAGGCCATAAATTTACCCGAGGTCAAATTACTTGATCCTAATAAACCTAGATTAAAAGCATTTAGGGAATATCTATATTTATTGTACCATAGAAAAAAAGGGCATGACATTTAAAGATGTCATAGTTTCAAATATTTGGTGCAGAACATGATTGACAAGAATGAGCTAATTGTTGAAAATCCTCGAGCTTTAGATAATTAGAACATGGGGATATTAAAAAATCCCCTACCAAATCATGACCCCCAAAGTAATAATGTTAGGAAAGTGAATCAAGTGTGGATAAAACCTCCCATACAAGGCTTTGTTAGTAAGGTGAACATTATCACCAGGAACAAGAGGTATAATCAGCTAGATCCTCCTCCTGCTCTAGTTAGAATTTAAGCTACATCCCCTCAAAGGATAGCATAAAATAATTTACCAGACCTACCTACTATATTGGTGGTGACCATAAGAAATAGGCTTATCCAATTCCTACAGATAGCCTCAGTAAAGTTGTCAATTTATGAGATAAAACAACAGTCTCCTAGGCATAGGGAGACATTAATGGATATTCTAAGGTCCATAGAGGTTCAGTCCCAAGACCTGAAAGCATTTACTAATTACATGGAACATGTGCAAAATTGTCAAGATCCTGTGATTCAATTTCATGATCACAAAATAAAAATGGCCTCTACTATTATAGCAGACCCGCTTCATATAATTGCACGTGTAAACCACACATCTTTCAAGCAAGTGTTGATCGACATAGGATCTTTGATAAACATTATTACTACAAATGCCCTAGCACATTTGAAATTGCCAAAATTTCATATTGTGCCCTCGACCTTCACATTGTGAGCATTTAATGATGCATTATTCTCGACGGTTGGTACTATAGTCTTACCTATTCATGTCAGATTGAAGACCATCTTGGTGATGTGTCACGTGCTGGAAGGTGCGATGCAATTTAACATCCTCTTAGGTAGACCTTGGATAAGAGATATGGAATGTGTACCCTCAATACTACATCAGTGTATCAAGTACATACATGAGGTTCAAGTGCACATGGTTCCTTTTGATGAATATCCATTCAAGTATGTGAATAAAGTAGATTTGTTGGGATATTTTATACTCCCTTTGCCTCATTTGGATATAATACCAACATCGCCTATCGAGAATCCAAAAGGTAAATAAAAGGAAGTGTGTGTTGGACCTTCAATGTTAGCACCGTGACCATCTATGTATACAACTACTTCGGTAAAACCTATGGCATCAACGATGCTTAGGAATGATCAGAAGCTCAAGGAAGTAATGGGTGAGAAAGAGACAAAATAAATACCCAACATAGCAACTACTAAGGTCTCTAATACCATGGATGAGGGGGATGCATAGAATGAAGTCGAGGAGGTGCCTCAACCTACCTCACTGTTGGATATTTTGAGTCCCTAAGTCAAAGTTGTCATTGATGTCACCAGATGAAGTCATCACTAATTTAGTAAGAAATAAATTTATCATTTTTATATTCAGGAAGAAGGCCAAAGATCAAGAGAATCAGTGCAAAAGGTAGAAGTTAAAAAGGAGATATAATATTTGTTTTATAAATTATTTAAATTCAATAAGAATTTAAATTTTATAAATAAATATTATTTGCACTATGGAAAAGGAAGCAATTAATCCAAGGCATCAAAAAATATAATATTATAATAATGGTTATTATAATATTAAATAAGATAGTGAAAACCCAAATAAAATATTTATAATTCTTCTTATAATATTTTATAATGCAAAAGTGGGTTTTATAAAAATTAAATATATTTTATAAACCCTAAATTTGGGTTTAAGACAAAATGCATTCGAAGCCTTTATAATCTCCGTCGACGTTGTGGAAGATAACATGGATAGCGTCGACGTTTTCAAAACAATGGAGGAAGCATATAAATACAACGCCCAAAGTTCAATTAATTATCCTTGCTCAAAAATTAAAAATATTGCATGCGAAGAAAAGAGCTTGTGAGTTTTTGTGAAAGTCATGATAGAGAAGCGTTTAAGGGAGGAAGCTTTAATCCTTGAAGTTGCATAGGACAACATGGCCTAGTGGTATTTTGGGAAGTGCGAAAGCGCTGGCTTGCAAGAGGGTTTGCGTTCGAATCTCGGTGGGTGCATCATGAGTTGTGTTGGTTGAGTTGCCTACAGCGCACGTTATTTTACCCAAGGTGAAAGGTGTGAGGAGATTAAGAAGCACGTGGTTCTTCTTTAATCTCAAACGAGTTCTTGGCTCGTACGGTGACTTTGGCTGCGGCTAAGGCGCACATTGGGGGCAAGGTTGAGGGTTCAATTCCCTTCGAAGATGAGGTAATATTTTTGGTTTTAATTTTAATTAAATGCCTAAGTTGGAGGTATAAGGTTGTTTAGTGGTTTGTGTTTGGAAAGGTTGCTTTGTAATAAAGTTGTGGTAGTTGAGAATTATCATTAGGAGTTATAAGGAGATTTTTGTTTTTAATTTTTAATAGTCTTAAAATTGCTATAGTGGTATATTGGAGGATTAAGACTTTGTGGGTATTGTGTTATTTTGAATTAAGGATTTTTGTGATTATTGTGAGGGTGTTGACTATTAATTATTTTGGAGTGATAAGGTGTAATTTTGATATTATTTTTATGTAATGTTTTATTGAGAAAATTATTTTCTTGCCCTTATTGAGATTGGCAAAGAAGTAATTGTGAGTGTGGCAGATTTGTGAGATCAACTACTTGTCAAACAAAAAGGTATGGGCATATTCTTATTTGGTTGAGTTTATTAAATGGCTTACTAGAAAATAAATTTTGGAGTGAAAATTATTTTATTAGGGTTTCCTTTTCGAAAGTGTTTGGTTAAATGCTTCAATGTTTTCTGGAATTAAGTGTTGTAATTAAAACCTTGTTTTATAAGCATTATTGTTAAAGCCATCGGTTGTATGAAGAACTTGAGTTAGGGTTTGAAAATAACATGAGTATCATTGTTATGTGAAGATTGATTTATGAGCATTGTTTTTGAAGTGATTTGTTGTGCAAAGAACTTCAACTAGGGTTTTGAAAGAACATGAGTATCATTGTAATGTGAGATTTGTTGTTGAGCATTATTGGAAACATTTTGAGTTGGTTGACTAGGTTTTGTGAGCAAAGGTTGCTTCATTGAGTGATTGGTTGAGTAGAGTTGATTGAGCCTAGTCAAGTGGGTTTGTGAAGTGATTGTTCAAGTTCCATAAAACAAACTATTCTATATTCTGAGTTGAGTTGATTGATCATTGAGATAGAACATATTGAGTCTCTAACAATTATCCTTATGCTTCTATGATTTTGAGTTGAGGAATCATTTGAGCATTGAGTTTAGAACATATTGAGTCTCTAACAATTCTCTTTATGCTTCTATGAGATTGAGTTGAGAAATTAATTGAGTATTGAGTATAGAACATAGTGAGTCTCTAACAATTCTCTTTATGCTTCTATGAGATTGGAAAAGTTCTAGAGAGAACTTATTGAGCAGGTTTGATCAGGTTCTGTGTGGACCTGTTGAGCAGATTTGAGTAGGTTCTATGTGGACCTATTGAATAGATTGAGCAAGTTCTAGAGAGGACTTGCAGACATATAAGTGTAAGCTTTTGTGGAAGCTTACAAGGTCGATTTAAGACAAGTCTTTAATAGGACTTGAGATTAGAGTTGATTTATTTGTTCAAACCTTTAGTTAAGGTTTGGGGCAGATCCATCAGAGTTGAGTCAAGCTTTGAATTAAAGATTGAGGACAGAGATCGAGAATAGATTTGTGCTAGACTAACTAGACTGTGTTTACTACAGATTTGAGAGTAGATTTTGGTGTATATTTGAGGACAGGTTTGTACCAGACCAAAGATAGAGATTGTGCAAACTTGTGCTAGACCGACTGAACTGTGTTTAGTGCAATATTTGAGCAGATTTATGGTAGACCGACTGGATTGTGTTTAGTGTAAATTTGAGTGATATTATTAAGCAAACTTGTGCTAGACCAACTGAACTGTGTTTAGTGCAAGAGTTGATTAGATTTGTGCTAGACTGACTGGACTGTGTTTAGTGTAGATTTGACTAAGATTATTGAGCAGACTTGTGCTAGACTGACTTGACTATGTTTAGTGCAAGAGTTGAGCAGATTTGTGCTAGACCAATTGGACTGTGTTTAGTGCAGATTTGAGATAAATCTTTGGAGGTGATAAATAAGAGAGGACATTAGTCTCCAATGGATAAATATCCATCAGCCAGGGTAGTGAGGACAGGTTTTTTGAGTGGGGACAAGAGTCTTTAGTGGAGAGAGATCCAAAAACTAGTGCAGTCAAGGCAATAGTCTTCTAGAAGATCACCAGCCAGAGTAAAGGATAAGGAGTTCTCCTGTGGATAGAGATCCAAAAAAATTATTTAGGGGATCAGTGTCTCCTTTGGACATAGGTCCATAAACATTGTAATTGGGAAGGATTCCCAAGAGATTGATTGAGAAAATTTTAGTGAAATATTTTCTCCGTAGAGTAGCCCACATTGGGTGAACCACATAAATTGTGGTGTCTTTATTGTGTGTGATAATTTGTGCATTGATTTGATTACTACTATTGTTATTGTTATCTACACACTACATAATATTGGTTTGGAAAGAAAAGTAAAAAGTGGTCTTATATTGTTCACCCCTCCCTCTTAGTATAATCTTGTGTTCTTCAATTGATATCAGAGCGGGTTCCTTCAGAAGAGTTAAATAGCTTGAAGGAAAAGCTAACAAGAACACAATGGATCTTAAGGAGGTGTCCTCAAATAACTCAGCACCAGTATTTGATGTAAGTGACTATTTGTATTGGATTCTGATGATGATATTCTAATTGATGGCACTTGGCAATGAAGTTTGGGAAGTAGTGGAATTTGGATATGATCTTGTAGTCAATCCTCCTACCGATAAGGAAGGTAAGATTCTACAATACTATAATTAAAAAGCAATGAATTCATTTGTGATATATTTGCATAGAACAGAGTCTATGAAAGTTATGCATTGTAGAACTGCAAAAGAGATGTGGGATAAATTGCAAAATATTTATGGAGATAAAAGTGTCAAGAAAGCAAAGAGTAGAAATATCAAAAGGAAATTTGAAGTATTAAGAATGAATGAAGATGAAAATATTAGTGCTTATATACTTCGAATTGATGAGGTTGTTAATGATATGTGAGGACTCGGTATAAAAATTGATGAATCTGATGTTTGTGATAAAGTTCTAAGATCTCTTCCAAAAATATTCAGTGAATAGGTTTCTACTATAGAAGTATCAATAGATGGTGATACTTTGACAAGATATAAGTTGCTTGGTATGCTTACAACATTTGAGATAAGAACAAAATATCCTTTTCCCGAGAAGGAAGCAGTATTCAAAGCAATTAATAAGATAAATAATAAGAATCCAGAATCAAGCAATGAGTCATCTAATGATGAAGAAGCTAATTATGGCAGAAGAGATAAAGGTTCCATAAGACCCATAGATCTAATATCTGTTAAGTGTTTCAATTGTGGAAGGTTTGGACATTTTACAATAGATTGTAAAGAACCAAATGATAGCAATGGTGAAGAAAAATAGTATCATAGGTACAAGTATTCATAAAGATATAGGCACCAAAAGAAAACTAAGGATGGACAAAGCAAACAAGGAAATAAGTTCTTCCAAAGAAAAAATAGGAGCTATTATGCGAATAATGCAAGTAAGTACTCAAATGACAGTGATGTTATTTTTTCATACAATGATAGATATGAAGTCCTATTTATGATTGAAGAAAGAGAACTAGTTAAGAAAAGGACTCCAATTATTCTCAAGTGTTTTAGATGTGGTAAATTTGGACATCTTGAAGATGATTGTACAAGGGATGGTTATAGTTTCAATGATGATGAGTATGATAGTGCACTTGAAGGACCAGATAAAAATCTTCTAATGGAATTAGAAGAAGAAGTGAGTGATCCTATAGAAGACAAGCCTAAAGAGAGTAATGATGTGGAAAAAGGTAAACAAATAGAGGATTATTCAGTAGAGAATGGTTATGATCTCAAGGGAGAACTCATCTATGCCCTGGACACGGTAAATAAGGTAAGGAAGCAACACTCAAAAATTGAAATTCAGCTTCAAGAATGTGATGAAGAAAGAAGATTGCTCATAGAGGATTTAGAAAAGTCAAAGGCTAAGACAAAGAAGTTCAAAGATAAGTTAGAGGTAAAGATCTTGGAATGTGAGAAGTTAGCACAAGAAGTGGAACTACTAAAAGAAGATTTAGAAGACTCCAAGATCAATATGAAAGGATTTAAAAATAGCTCAAAGAACTTGGATAAGTTCATCAAAACACAAAAGACTACATCCAAGAATACAGGTCTTGGATTTGAAAAGGTTCAAAAGAAATAGAAGAAAAGTCAACTTCAAGTTTTGGAAAAGATACTTCAGATGAAGATACTTTTGAAGAAGACAGTGTAAAATAAATTCAGACATCAGAGGATGAGTTGGACAATAGAGATTTTAATAAAAATAGGAACAATGCACAAAGAAGATACAAATGAAACAACAATCAGAATAGAAGACCAATGAGGTCAAGACTATGAAACTTCAATGGAAGATGTTTTTCATGTCACAAATTTGGGCATATGGCTTCACAATGCAGGACACATGTAAGACAGGAATATGGGAACCGACAACATTTTCATGGGTATTTCTACTAATGTAATCACTTTGGTCACAAGGCAATTAATTGTAGGGTTATTGATAGAAGAGAATATGGCTTCACTAGGAGAAATCCTAAGACATTTGCACCTACAAGGAATAATAACATTAAGTGTTATAAGTGCAATAATGATGGTCATACAACAAAGTGGTGTAGAGCAAAAATTCCAGAAATATGTATGAACAAGAACTAGAACAAGAATAGACATAAGAACATAAACATGGATAGAAACAGGAACAAGAACATGGATGTGAACCAGAACAAGAATAGGAATAGGAATGTTGAGATGGATAGGAACATGGACACGGATAGAAATAGTTAGAGGAATAAGAAAACTCATAAAAGAAGAGAAGAGGATAAAGGTAAAGAACAGTGCTTTCAGGGAGTAGAAATACTCCCACCCCAGAATTAACCACCTCAAAATGAGGTGGTGGAGGGGCTATGCTAAGAGGCTCATTCTTAGACCCGAGCCCCAAAGGTGATCCTTTGCCATTGATGTCAAAGGGGGAGATATTTGTGTAATGGAGAAATATTTGATATTTTATAAAGCATTGAGCCAGGGGGAGCAATGTCCCAGGGGGAGCAGAATAAAAGAAAGGTCAAGCCTTCGGTAAAAAGAAGTTGGGTTGCCATCAATGACAAAGGGGGAGATTGTTTGACATTTTGAGTCTCTAAGTCAAAGTTGTCATTGATGTCACCAGATGAAGTCATCACTAATTCAACAAGAAATAAAGTTGACATTTTTATATTTAGGAAGAAGGCTAAAGATCAAGAGAATCAGTGCAAAAGCTAGAATTTAAAAAGGAGATATAATATTTATTTTATAAATTATTTAAATTCAAAAAGAATTTAAATTTTATAAATAAATATTATTTACACTATGGAAAAGGAAGCAATTAATCATCAAAAATATAATATTATAATAATGGTTATTATAATATTAAAGAAGATATGGTGAAAACCCAATTAAAATATTTATAATTCTTATTATAATATTTTATAATGCAAAAGTGGGTTTTATAAAGTTTAAATATATTTTATAAACCCTAAATTTGGGTTTAAGACAAAATGCATTCGAAGACTTTATAATATCCATCAACGTCGTGGAAGATAACATGGAGAGTGCCGACGTTTTCAAAAGAATGGATGAAGTATATAAATACAGCGCCCAAAGTTCAATTAATTATCCTTGCTCGGAAATTAAAAAGATTGCATGCAAAGAAAAGAATGTGGCCTAGTGGTATTCTAGGAAGCATGAAAACGTTGGCTTGCAAGAGGGTTTGCGTTTGAATCTCAGCAAGTGCATCATGAGTTGTGTTGGTTGAGGTACCTACGACACACTTTATTTTACCCAAGATGGAAGGTGTGAGGAGATTAAGGAGCACATGGTGCTTCGTTAATCTCAAATGAGTGCTTGGCTCGTACGGTGACTTTGGCCGTGGCTAAGGCGCACATTGGGGGTAAGGTTGAGGGTTCGATTTCCTTTGAAGATGAGGTAATATTTTTGGTTTTAATTTTAATTAAATGCCTAAGTTGGAGGTATAAGGTTGTTTAGTGGTTTGTATTTGGAAAGGTTTCTTTAAAATAAAGTTGTGGTAGTTGAGAATTATCATTAGGAGTTATAAGGAGATTTTTGTTTTTAATTTTTAATAAAGTCTTAAATTGCTATAGTGGTATATTGGAGGATTAAGACTTTGTGGGTATTGTGTTATTTTGAATTAAGGGTTTTTGTGATTATTGTGAGGGTGTTGATTATTAATTAAGTTGGAGTGATAAGGTGTAATTTTGATATTATTTTTGTGTAATGTTTTATTGAGAAAATTATTTTCTAACCCTTATTGAGATTGGCAAAGAAGTAATTGTGAGTGTGGCAGATTTGTGAGATCAACTACTTGTCAAACAAAAAGGTATGGGCATATTCTTCTTTGGTTGAGTTGATTGAATGGCTTACTAGAAAATAAATTTTGGAGTGAAAAGTATTTGATTAGGGTTTCCTTTTAGAAAGTGTTTAGTTAAATGCTTCAAGGTTTTATGGAATTAAGTGTTGTAATTAAAACCTTGTTTTATAAGCATTGTTGTTGAAGCCTATGGTTGTGTGAATAACTTGAGTTAGGGTTTGAAAAGAACATGAGTATCATTGTTATGTGAAGATTTATTTAAGAGCATTATTTTTGAAGTGAGTTGTTGTGCAAAGAACTTGAACTAGGGTTTTGAAAGAACATGAGTATCATTGTTATGTGAGATTTGTTGTTGAGTATTATTGGAAACATTTTGAGTTGGTTGACTAGGATTTATGAGCAAAGGTTGCTTCATTGAGTGATTGGTTGAGTAGAGTTGATTGAGCCTAGTCAAGTGGGTTTGTGAAGTGATTGTTCAAGTTCCATAAAACAAACTATTCTATATTATGAGTTGATTTGATTGAGCATTGAGTTTAGAACATATTGAGTCTCTAACAATTCTCTTTATGCTTCTATAATTTTGAGTTGAGGAAGTGTTTGAGAATTGAGTTTAGAACATATTGAGTCTCTAAAAATTCTCTTTATACTTCTATGAGATTGAGTTGAGAAAGTAATTGAGTATTGAGTATAGAACATATTGAGTCTCTAACAATTCTCTTTATGCTTCTATGAGATTGGACAAGTTCTAGAGAGAACTTATTGAGTAGGTTTGAGTAGGTTTTATATGGACTTGTTGATCATAATTGAGCAGGTTCTGCATGGATCTATTGAGCAGATTGAGCAAGTTCTAGATAGGACTTATGGACTAAAAAATGTAATATTTTATGGAATATTACAAGGTAGATTTGAGACAAGTCTTTGAGAGGAATTGAGAGCAGAGTTGATTGATTTTTTCAAACCTTGAGTTAAGGTTTTGGGCAGATTCAGCAGATTTGAGTCAAGCTTTGAATTAAAGCTTGAGGACAGAGATCAAGAATAGATTTGTGCTAGATCGACTGGACTGTGTTTAGTATAGATTTGAGAGCATATTTTGGTGTAGATTTGAGGATAGTTTTGTACCAGACCAGAGATAGATATTGTGCAGACTTGTTCTAGACCCACTAAATTGTGTTTAGTGCAAGAGTTGAGCAGATTTATGCTAGACCAATTGGACTGTGTTTAGTGCATATTTGAGTGATATTATTGAGCAGACTTGTGCTAGACCGATTGAACTATGTTTAGTGTAAGATTTGATCAGATTTGTGCTATACCGACTAGACTATGTTTGGTGCATATTTGAGTGATATTATTGAGCAGAATTGTGCTAGACTGACTGGACTGTGTTTAGTGTAAGATTTGAGTAGATTTGTGCTAGATCAACTGGACTGTGTTTAGTTTAGATTTGAGATAAATCTTTGGAGGTGAAAAAGTAGAGAGGATAGTAGTCTCTAGTGGATAGAGATCCATCAGCTAGGGCAGTGATGATATGTCTTCTAAATGGGGAAAAGAGTCTTTAGTGGAGTGATATCCACAAGCCAGTGTAGTGGAGGTAGTAGTCTTCTAGAAGAACACCAACCAAATCAAATGAGAAGGAGTTCTCCTATGGATAGAGATCCACAAACTTGATTTAGGGGATTGGTGTCTCCTTTGGATAGAGGTCCATAAATATTGTATTTGGGAAGGATTCCCAAGAGATTGATTGACAAAATTTTAGTGAAATATTTTCTCTGGGGAGTAGCCCACATTGGGTGAACCATGTAAATTGTGGTGTCTCTATTGTGTGTGATGCTTTATGCATTGCTTTGATTACTGCTATTGTTATTTCTATCTACACACTACATAATATTGTTTTGGAAAGAAAAGTAAAAAGTGGTCTTATACTGTTCACTCCCCCTCTCACTATAATCTTGTGTTCTTCACTCACATGTCTCTTCATCTGGGTCATCTACACTACAGGTGACCATTCACCTGGTTAATCCTAGGTTAGCATAATACATAGTGCAAAATGTGACTTTCACACTTTCATTAAAATTGCACAACATATGGGCAGATCTCAAGCCCATCGCTTTCATGTAGGGATGGTGGTACTTTTGGGGGTTCCACCCAACCAAACCAATTTCATCTATAGAGGCCTTGATCAACTTTTTGATCGTACACCTATAGAAAAAGATGATGATGAACCATTTGTAGTGAACGCTCATTATCTATCCAACCCAGATTTTATCCTTCGATATTTTGAGCATTACCATTATCATGGTTATGGTCTAGGGATATTTGAGCAATGATGATGAACTCCATATGAATCACAATATTAGTTTCCAACTGATCAGTTTATATTGGGTTATAATATCAAAGGTTATGATGAACTTCTAGTAGCATCTCTCGATTTCCTGAATCTCAGCTTAGGGTATGGCATGGATTGGAACCCCTACCATCCTAACCCTTATTATTCATGAAGGGGTAATTGGAAAGTGACCATGGTTGCTATCAAACCACCTGTGATCTATCACAACAAAATTTTGGTAGAGGTCAATCTAGAGGATATCCCAAGAGTTGACTTGGTGATTGGAAACCATGAATATGTTGATGATACTGGCATCCAAATTCATAATTTGAGTTTAACAATAGAGACCAAATCATAAGTTGCTTCTAAGGAGGTTAAAGTAGAATCTATGTCCAAAATAAGTGGAGCAGAATGTGATTTTAGTGAAGATGATAACGAGTAGTCCTCAAACAATGAAGAATATGAGGATGAGATAGAGATGGCCTACCTTGGGCCTTGACATTCACATCATATTATAGATCCAATGGCTATGGATAATAGATACTTCATGGATGATAGTGATTATAAATATGAGATCAAAATGGCCTACCTTGGGCCTCAGCACTTACATCATCACAATGAACCATTCGACATGGATGAGATGTATCAAAGATTTTATCCTAATCCTTACCTTAAGGGGAGACCAGCTAATGCATATGAAATCTATTGCATAGTTTTCCCTGATCATTCTGCATTCATACAACTCCTAGAGCCAAATGATCCCATTTTCATGTATGTTCATAGATCGAATTCTGATATCCCCATACCCCTAGAGCCACATATTGGGTATGAGAGTCACATTAATAATGTAGAATGGCACACACATGGTCCCTAAGATCTCATCTATTCCATCAACATGATCTCCATTGAGTCAACCACTCAACTCTACAACCCATATGATCCTGCCAAACTATTATATCTTAATCTAGATGTTATAGATTAGGATTGCTCTGATTCACCTCCAGAGCCTAAATATTTCTTCCCTAACAAAGAAATGTTATAACCATAACACTTTGCACCAAGCTGTGCATATTATGTTTATCACACTGAGGGTAATTTTTATTTAGAACCATTAAACCCAGTGGATGATATCCATATAATCCCTATGTCTCACCAAATTGAGTAGGGATCACACATGGCAGTAGAGAAAACATTCGATGTGGATATCAGTAATGATCCCAGTAATCCTAAGAAGGTTAAGTTTGGAGAAATTCTATCTCCTGAGGAGAGTGCCAACTTAATTCCTCTACTAAAATAGAAACTTGATCTCTTTGCTTAGAAATACAAGGATATGTAAGGACTAGATTTGAAAGTGGTTACTCATAACCTTTTGCTAGACCCCTCTAAAAATCCAATCAAGAAAAATCTCAAGAAAATGTATGCAACCATCACTTTAATGGTTAAATATGAGTTGCAAAAACTATAGGATGTATAGTTTATCATCTCCATCGACTATCCAAAATGGGTATCAAACATGGTACCTGTAGAAAAACCTGATGGAAGAATCTATATTTGTACAGATTTCAAGGATCTCAATAAGGCAACACCAAAGGATTCATTCTCATTGCCTAATATAGATGCTCTCATAGATGCAACTATGGGTCATGAGATGCTTTCCCTTATGGATAGTTTTTTTGGTTACAATAAAATTCATATTAAACCTGAAGACTAGCACAAAACCACATTCACAATGCCATGGGGAAAATTTTATTATAAGGTTATGTCATTCGGTCTTAAAAATGTTGGTGCCACATACCATCGAGCCATGAAATATATCTTTCATGACTACATGCAGAAGATCCTAGAGGATTATATCTATGACTTATTAGCAAGGACATTGTTGCATTTATAGCATGTCGAGATTCTTATAAAAGTCTTCAATCACCTGATAGAGCATAACATCAGGTTGAATCCCAAGAAGTGTGTATTTGGCATAACTTTAGGAAAGCTCTTGGGATTCATCATTTCTAAATGAGGGATCGAAAGTGATCTAGAAAAGGTCAAGGTCATTCTAGAAATGTGTCCTCCCACCAATATCAAAAAACTAAGAATCTTGTAGGGCAAAGTGGCATCCATAAAGTGATTCATCGCACAATTATCAGAAAAATGATAGTCTATGAATCAACTTCTACAAGGGGATCCCATTCAATTGGGATGAGGACTGTCAAAATGCCTTTGCTAAAATTAAGCAACACTTGGCAACACCACTAGTTTTAGCTCGACCAAGGCCAGATGTGCCATTCCTACTTTATATATAGGCTACTAACTTTGCATTAGGAACCATGTTAGCCCAAAATAATGTGCAATACAAAGAGCAAGCGATATATTTTATCAGCCATTCCTTGGTGAGCTATGAGCTAGGGTATGCATACGTAGAAAAGTTGTGCTTAGCAGTTATTTTTGTGACTAAGAAGTTGTGCCACTACATGCTAAGTTATACGATGGATGTGATATCAAAACAAAATCCTTTGCAGTATATTATGAGCAATACATAGCAAATTGGATCATGTTATTGATAGAATTTGACTTGGAATTCATCAACCAAAATTTCATAAAGGTATAGGTCATAGTTGATCAGCTGGTAGAGGCACCTCTCCAGGATAGTAAGTCTTTTATCATAAAACTCCTTGATGTTGCAGTCTTTGCATTATCAGAGTCACCCGACCCTGAAGAAGAAGATAATAAATCTAACATGATTTTTTTCTTTTACGATTTGAAGTGTGAGCAAGGGGGTGGTACAAGAATTGTCTTTTTTATGCCGTAAGATGCTCCACTACCCTTATCATTTAAACTAGACTTTCCTTGTGCCAATAACAACACTAAATATGAGGTCCTAATATTGGATCTCCAAACAACAATCACCATGAATATCAAAAGACTAAACATATTTGGTGAGTCCCTTCTCATTGTTAACCAAGTTAAGGGACTATTTCAATGCAGGTGCTCTATCCTCAAAGCTTATAAGGATCTTGTTGACACTTATATAGACCATCTAGAGTGGTATGACATCAAGGCAATCCCTCATACATAAAACATATTTGTAGACACTATGGCATCTTTGAGGCAATCCCTCGTACATAAAACATATTTGTAGACACTATGGAATCTTTGAGATCCTTGATCCCTCAAAATTTGTCTACCAATTTCACTACCACTCATGTGAATACGCTATCGTAATCCACGATGCAGTTTTAGGCTTTTGACAATAAAGAATAAATCAACATGATTCATATAGAACCAAACCATGAGTGGTTCTATAAATCTAGAGACTTTCTTAATAAGGCACCCTAGGGGTCTTTAATCTCACAGTGTCCTATGAGGAATGGCACCACCATTCACCACAAGGTTGTGTCCCAGTCTGCATTTGTGCATATCAAATCGTAAACAGAACAAGTCATCTTATCAGATGAGGTTTTAGCTTATCAAGATTGGATGTCACAATTGCATGACTTCCTTAATTTTGGATTAATCCCTTAGGGATTGTCACATCTTGCAAAATGCACATTCAAATAGAAAGTGACAAAGTATGTCTTACTAGGAGACATCTTGTACCATTGAAGCTACGATGGAATTCTCCTTTGTTGTCTTGATCCCTAATAATCAGCTTGGGTAATCTCACAAGCTCATGATGGTACATGTGATGTTCATTTTAATTGCATGACCGTCATTAAGCGCATCCTTAAAATGGTCTATTATTGTCCCACTATGGAGAAGGATTGCACCGCATATGTCAAGAAATGAGTTAAATGTCAACATCATGCTAATATTATGCACTTGCCATTGTAGACCTTACAGCCCATTCAAGCAACTTGGTCATTTTCTTAGTGGGGTTTGGATCTAATTGTTAATATCTCTCCCCCATCATTGAGTTGACATACATTCATTAGAACAACTACTGGGTACTTTACAAAATGGGTGGAAGAAATCCCTTTGACAATGACAATAGGAGCACGTATTGTAGAGTTCATACTCCACAATATCATATATTTTTTTGGGATACCATCCAAGATCATATCGGATAATGAAACATCATTCAAAAACAAAACTGTAAGGGCTTTAACATCCAAGTACAATATACAACATAGTTTTGTCACTCCATACTATATGCAAGAAAACGAGCAAGTTGAGGCTTCTAACAAGACAATTGTAGCAATCTTGAAAAAGACTATTCAAGAGAACCACAAATATCGACATATCCAATTACCCCTTGCATTATGGGATTACATGACTAGTATACAGATGCCCAATGGGGAAATATCATTTTCACTAGTGTATGGCACTAAGGCCATTATGCCTTTAGAGTTGGAAATTCCAAAACTATGCATCGCATTGAAAGAGTTCATCAATGACAACACTGCATGGTAAGTTCACCTTGACCAAATAACACTTCTTGATGAACATCGTTTGAATGCCCTTGAGAATTTCTGAGTTTATCAGGAATGCCTAAAATGAGGTTATAACAATAAAGTCCATCTAAGAGACTTTAAATTTGGTGATCTTGTACTGAAATAAAACCAACAAAACTCAAACCTCCTACCACACTTACAAGATAAATTTACAACCAATTGGTTAGGTCCATATATCATCTTAGAGAAGACAAGACCTAGAACGTATTGCTTAACATCGAAGGTATTGAAGAGCTTGAACCTCTCAATATTCTTCATCTTAAGGCATTCCACACATAAAATCAAAAATTCAAAAACATTCAAAATAATCAAAATTTCAAAAAACAATTTAAAATTTCAAAATTCA
Organism: Wollemia nobilis; assembly: GCA_028583015.1. Lineage (NCBI taxonomy): Eukaryota > Viridiplantae > Streptophyta > Pinopsida > Araucariales > Araucariaceae > Wollemia > Wollemia nobilis. The sequence continues at coordinate 544,436 of JAQPPZ010001731.1, forward strand.
AAAATAATGCAAAACATCAAAAATACAAAAAAAACATTTACATTTTGTATTGCATTGTTAGTTTGCATATGCATTCATGTAATTACATTGCATTAGGTATATTCATCCATTGCATTTGCATTAGAATAGGTTGTATTTGCAATATTAAAAATGACACCATTTTTGTATCTTAATCATGCATCTATTCATCATCATCATCCATCTCCCTTGTGAGTGATTGTGTTTTTCAACACAACCCCTCCTGTTTCTATAGGGAATATACTAGGGTTTTTTGGTCATTCAGACATACCTAGTTATCTTATCATATTTTGTAGAAATCTTGCTTTGCTTTTGAATATGAGGTCTAGTTTTGATAGCACCTAGCATATTTCAAAATCTTATCAATGATTAAACACATTAACAATCCTAATTAGGACAAAGAAATATGACCACCACAAAGTGATCCTAGTCATCTTAAGTGAAAGGTTTTTACTTGCTCATATTATGATGTGCATGGTCTAAAGCATTGATCATTGTCAAAAGGACAAGATCCCCCTACCCAAAGAAATTCCTTGCTTTGATACAAAATGAGCAAAATTTCAAAATAAAATCAAATCCCTTGCTCAAAACACAAGAAAAAAATACAAAATAAACAGTGATTTTTATCACTATATATGAGCAAGTATCCCAATAAATCAAAATAAAATAAGGGGGTGAAGAGCTTGAATCTATGGAATTGTCACTACTTGAAACCATAGAGTGATACTCAATACAGCAATGGGTTGAATGAATCTCGCCTAGAATTGGGGTAGATCTAAGCAATTTACAATTAAGCTAGCTTTAGGTGGCTTGGACTACCTAGTGGTCTAGTCTAACTACGTCTAAACTTAGGATCATGATGAACATTTGGTGATCCTCATTACAAAAATAGGCTGAATGAATCCCGCCTGAAAATGAGGTAGTCTTATGTCTCGTCTAATAAATTCATTTGCATACACGAGGATAATGAATATCTTGGTCTTTCATAACAAAAACTTTATCTTTTAGGAGTCTAGTATAGTCATTATACAACTTTTGATAAGTCAACTAGGGTGTTTGAGTCTCATGGAAAACCTCAAAAATACCTTAAAGCAACAAATCTCATTAAACAATCAATTATAAAATGCCTTTTATAAAGTTTTATTTATTAAAGGGTGTTCATAACATAGGTTAGATACTGCATGGATATCGGCAATGATATTTAAATGACCACTGACTATTTTATGCATATATTTTAACTTACAAAATCTCATGAAAGAAAACAATACATCATCTTGCATCTCATTTATGGGTGTTAAATGATTAATTCTTATGATAAGATTTAACATTTACATTCATGATTTTTGTACATTCTGTGGTGCTGTCCATTAGATTTTTAAGCACATATTTCATTGATTCCTTATATTTTAAGTGATTAAAGCATACAGGTTCATTTACACTAGATTACATCATGTAAATAATGCATTACATACATTGCATTCACCATATCATATCACATAAATTAGATGCATATAATTAAATCAAAATTAAATATGCATTTAACAATAAACATTGCATCCATATATGCATACATAAGTAGTACATCTACACATCTAGATCATACCATCTAAACCATACATACATCATCTAGTTAGCGCATATCATCCATACATCACATGATATAGCAATAATCAAATCATGTAAACATTGCATCCATGTGTATCTCATCAACATAAAAACAACAAAAATGAACACATATAGTGAGTTATAATCAAATGTCATATCATATATATAGTGTGTCAGAATATATACATATGGGTATATCTAAATTCCCATAGACTATAATAGTATAGGTCGCAAGACCTTACACTCAAAAATGAGACAAAGTCAACCATATCAAATCCTGAGTGGCCTACGCCACCTGGAGCACCTCCACCATCTCTGCCCTCTATGTGAGTCTACCTAGAGTTGGTACCTATGGATCTCTATGATCTGCCACCTGTGCTATGACTAGGTTGCACTAATGACTGCCTAGACTCATTCTACCTACTCAAGTGGTAGTCCCTTGCTATAGACCACTCTCTAGGAGTTCCACTAAATAGCCTAACCTATGCCTATAGAGCCACAATATACCCAGCATCTATGATCGCTTGTGTGGTAGCATCCACTAAGTGCCCCTGTAGGTGCCTAATATCTACATAACCACCCAAACCTGTGGGTCCCTAAGCTACTTGAACAATTTTTGTAGCCTATGAGGTAGAAGGGGTACCACTAGCTACCTTGAGCGCATCTCGATCTGTAGTCCTGAGGTCTAGCTATACTTGGACAAGATCCTACTGAGTGGTGATATTCTCAATATTTATAGTAACTGAGTCCACCTACATCTGGAGAGTGATCATATCCTCCTCGTAGCCCCTCCATTGCATCTGCTCTACCATGATCTAGTTTTATAGTGCACCCATATGAGCCTATAGAGGATCACAAAGGAGGTATCTCTCTCTAGGATCTGCATCCAAGTTATCTATAGCTATGTTTGTAGGCTAGATACCTAATCTTAGAGCTATGACACCTCATCATAGGGCTCCTTCTTACCCTCCTCATCATCTTGGACCCCCTCCTCTAGTATAGTGACTATGCTCCACTCTCCTTCAGTCCTCTGGCAAACTTGTCGTCCCTCTGGATCATCACTCGCTGCCTCAGTAGCCTTCCCATCTCTAGACCTCCCTAGAGGACCACTGCCCTACCATATCCTGGTCATCCACTAAGCATCATAATTTGGAGTGATACTATAATTTGCCAATAATGAAATCTTAAAATGTGTTATCCTCATATCCTAAGGGGGTCACATGTGGCTAGGCTAGCTGAGTTTCTACCTTAAGGTGACGGTAGAGGACTGGTTTCTTTGTGATTTCTTGGCATATCCCAAATTTCTTGAAGATGCAAACGAAGTGGAATAATTCTCATACACTGGGCTTACACCTAATGATCCATCCATCGCATCTAGCCCATATCAAATAGATATTTGCCTCCTCCTATGCTAGGAAATACATATAAGGATGCCAAATAACCTAGTCGACCCATAGTCTTATGAGTTTATCCATGTAGTGTTGGGGGTCCCCTACACGAGACCTGCTCCTATAAGTCTCGGCATCTTAAGGCCAACAAGCTCCATAAAACTATGATGCATCTGCTATCACACCAATTTTTCAAGGTAATCCTCTAGGATGCTCTATGCTAATGTGCTCCTAGACCTAGATCTAAAGCAACAAGCTACATACCACTCTTGCTCTTCCTTTCTAGGTTATGTAGTAGAGCTCATCATACAACTGTACAAGGAGATTACTCTCCCATGATAGAACGAGTGGTTGCACCATAGTACTAGCCAACAAATCCTACAATATAGCTAGTATGTTCCAATGGAACCTTACTCCTAAAGTATTCGGTAGCACAACATTCACGATGATATGCATTAGTATGGTCTGTCACCATGTAAAGACCTATTCCTTGTACCAGTGCTCAATAAGCACCCTACCATGCTCAGTATTTGCTAGCACCTCATCATAATAGTGCCAAATATCCTGTAGAATATTGTAGTCTTTGCCCTGGTCGATGAAGAAGTGATGGCCTCTCCATCAGTAGGGATCCAAAAAATGTGGTACACATCCTCCAAAGTGACTATCATATCCCCCATTGAAATATGGAAGGTGTTGCTCCATGCATCCTAGCGATGGGCCAACGCAGTCATATAGGCCTAGTTGGTCTTGATAGATGGTAGGCATAGAACATAGTCGAGGCCCATGGCCCCCAACCAATCTAAACCTGTCTGGGTAAGTAGGGGTAGTAGCTCACAGAGTAGATCAGACTCCCACGCCCTTGCAGTCAAATTCTAAGAGATATTAATAACATAAATAATCAAAATATCAAAAACAATGAAAAATCAACTTCAAAAGTACAAACAAATCCAAAAACACTTTAAAAAGTTTAAAAATAATATAAAATATACCAAAATGTCCAAAAAAATTCAATTCAACGCTCGCAAAAATTAAAACAAAATCAATTAAATCAAGTCAAAAACTAAAAAAATAAAAAATTTGTCTAAGGTTGCTTAGTTGCGGTTGTCACCCGCGACCAGCGCCAATGATAAAAATTTTGACCATTGGTGTTTCAACTTAGCCATAGTTGACAACCGTAGCTGCTACCCGTGGCTACAGGAATGACCTCCTTAGAGGTCAATTTCCACCCCAAGCAACCCAAAACAATTAAAAACCCACCCACTAATCTAGCCTAGATCTACTCCTAGCTAGGGTGAGGTTCATTACCAAGTAATCCTTTGTTTCTTGGATGTTATGAATGAATATGGCATCTTAGAAGGTTTGTGCCAAGTGGCACTTTACATGTAACTCTTTGTTATAGCGCTCCAATATGAATGATATAACTCCTATTCCCTTTAGAGCAAGTAACTTCTTTATTTTGTAGGTGCTTCGATGAGGATGTTGGATAGTGCTAGTTATGACGTCCTTTGCTTCTATGGAGCTTCCAATGGCTATTTTGTAGCTGATATTGGTGCTTCTATTGGTGGAAATTTTTCTCCAAGCTTGAAACCTTGGATTTAGCACCTATTCTTTCACCTTCAACGTGTTGATTTTGTCCTCCTTTCCATGTTGGTTTTGATGCCTTCTTTTCTCCCTTTTTAAACCTGTTATGTATTTCTTTCTTTGTATATAGTATTGCTCTCAAATATAATGTTTTTCTTTCCTTGTGTTGTCCCTTGAAGACTTGTAGGTTCAACTGTCCAGAATGAAGAAGATGTGAGCCTTTTGAGAGGCTCCTTTGCTACGTTTGGAGTGTGCTAGTGTCCAATTTTTTAACCTTGTATAATGTGCCTTTGTGGTACCTCAAACTCTACCTTATCACCTATGTAAAACAAATTAGAATGGTGCAACAATATGTAATAATTTTGGGATATAAAAACACCCCTTTTGCACCTTTTTGCACTCCTTTTGCTACTTCTAATTTTTTGATTTTATGGCAGATTTTTGGAGATGTTATTCTGAATATGCAACTCTCATTTTTGTTGGTTTTATGAATCCAACTTATAACCACTTTTAGTGTTTTAAATATTAGACTCACCAAGTCTCGATTTGAGGCAATCCTTGCTGATTTTTTGCGGCTATTTTCTTCTCCAAAACTTGGAGGATTGAGCTGATTTTTGTGGCTTACTTTGGCCACTAAAAGTTGTAGATTTTGATGCACTAGCGGTGTCTTTAGACACTTGATGCTAATATAATTTTGTACCCTTTTCAAGAACACAAACACTAAGCTTTTTTAGAGTAATATAGTAGTGCAAATTAACCCATTAATATTTTACTTTTAATGCACTAACAATGTCACCTTATCACTCCAATCAACTCTCAAAATAACTTATAAGTACACTTAATCAATTTACTGCAACTAAGCAAGAATAATCTGAAATGAATCTTCAAGAGTTATTTTACAATTTCACTACAAACAAAGTTGTAGGAACTAGTATTATTTTTCTTTCCAAAGTAGATATTTGGTAGTTGATAGATAGTTGTAATTTTGTAATCTAATAAACTCCAAAACTAATATGAAAATGAATCTTAAAAGCAAATTTTCTCTTTTTGCACTTTTGAAGACTGTAATTCAATGTTTCCTCTTTTTCAACTCTAATCTAATATAAGGTGCTTTAACAAATCTGATAAGTAATTCAATTAATGAATCTACTTGCACCAATAGTTGCTTACCTTTTTTGAAATATTTTGTAGCTTCCGTAGAGGATGTAGATCTTGGTGTCTAAGATCACCAAGTTGTTGCATTGAGTAGGATCTCACTGCTTAGTTTCTTATTCACAAAAAAGTGGTCTAGAACTTTCTTTTATGAGCCTAGGTTTTGGTTATTTGATCCTTGAAGAAATCTATTCTTTTTGTTGTATATTTGGAGAAGTCTTTGTCTCTAAAATGGTGCCTTCTTGCTGTGAGAGGTAATCTTCAAATCTCTTGGATTTGATAGGTTTCTCCTATCTTCAAGTCTTCTTGTTGAATTTTAACTTCAAGTAGGATTTTCTTCTCAAGATTCTAAATATGTTGAGGTCTTCTAAATATTCTTCTGAGATTTGGCACTCCTTGCCAAATTCTTCTTCTTTTGGGCTTGTTGTCGGATGGCGATAATTGTCCCAAATATTTCACTATCTTTTGTAGTGAATTTATCCAATGAGTTCTCCTCGGAAATCCTTTGATGATTTATTTATATCTCCAAGACTTTTACAAGATGCTCATTTAGACCTCTCCAAGGTCTTTGATCTTAAAGTTTTTTTGGTCTTCCTTGAGACCTTTTCTTCAACCTTCTATTTTAGAAAGTTTTGGTGGTGAAATATTCTTTTGGATATCTAATTCTGTTGCTTCTGGATTCAAGTAGGACTCTCCTATTCCTTCTTCTTATTCCAAGATTAGAATTTCTTCAATGATATCTTCTCTTGATCTCTTTGTCTTCAATTTTTCTTAAAGTACTGGATTTATTCTAAAGAAGATACTCTTCCTAACTTTCTTGTAGGAAGTTTCCCAACTCACTGAATCTCCTTTCCCTACAACAAGTATTAGTACTAAAATCTAAATAAATTAGATACTCTATTTTGGAGTCTTCTTCAGGATCAAGGCTTCTATTGCCTTTTCTTCAATATCAAGGCTTATGTGGCCTTTTCTTCAGTATCAAGCTTTTGTGTCCTTTTTTTTAGAATCAAGGCTTCTATGACCTTTTCTTCTAGAACAAGGATTTTGTGGCTTTTTCTTCTAGAACAAGGCTTCTTTGTTTTTTCTTCTATATCAAGGCTTCTATGGCATTTTATTCTTCTGTGAAGTCGTCAATCTGGCAATGGAGATCTCCAGTCTTCCAAATTCACCATGACTCTTCTCTAGGAGTCTTCTTCCATAGTATTCTCTTCTTGCACAAGAAACTAATTTATGCACTATGAAGGCACACCGACCTTCAGAAAATAAAGTTGAAATCTCTTAGATTTCTATTCTAGGAGGTGTTCCAATCATATAAGAATTAATTTTTTGCAAAAAAAGAAAATTTGGGCAATAATTGACAAATTCTATATATATTGAATGATCTTCACTAGTTGATTTGTCAATCTAGTGGATTGAATGTCGAGTCCTAGTCTTCACAAGTTTTTCCTACAGCTATGTGGAAAGACTCTAACCAAATGTAATCTCAGTATTTTTGGAACTGATATTTCTTTTAGTCCTCACTTGTGGCTCTCCCTAATTCTACCACCTAGACTCTTTTGAGATTTTTTGATAGTGGTTTGTCCAAAGGCATGTCAGATCAACAAAAAATTCAAGCTTAATGATAATGGTAGCTTTCCTATCGATATACTATGGCTAGATCTACCATGGCTCTGATACCACTATTAGCTTTTGATGCAGTATGCAACAGGAGATAGCAATCACAAGATGCAGAATAATATGAAAGAAAGTAAATCTGCGAGATGACTAAAATATGCTATAAATAGAAATGATGAAAATGAATACAATGTAGCTATGGAATAAATGGACACTTCATGAATAAATCTACTAGACTACATTGCACTCATCACCAATATATGGTGATCTACACAACACTATGCTACTACCTACAAATATGCTACAAGATTGTTATCTACTTATTACAATAAGGCCCTTTTATATAGGAAGATAGGTTCCTTGGCCAACACTCTACCTAACCATACAAGGGACACCTTGCACATATACAGCTTGCACATTGACACTTGTGCATTTATTACATTGCATGAAGTAACTAGATAACTTCCCCCTAAAGTAATCTAATGTCCTAAGTATGTACCTAGGAAGGTACACTTACATGACCCAAATGATGTAATATATTCTATCTCTAACAACAACATTCTAGAAAGTTAAGCATCCATTAGAAAGAAGCAAACAAAAAGCAAAAGTTCAAGGTTCATGCTTATAAGTCTAAAATCCAAGGTAGAGACACAAGCTCATAAATGTAAAAGTAGAAGTCCAGGTTCATGAAGAGTCTCAAGGCAGAACATAAAAGGGAAGGAGAATTTAGTGCAACTCCAAAGCAAAAAAAGAAAGAGCCATTCAGCTCAAGGTAAAGCAAAGAAGGATTAAGTCATTCAACTTAAATAAGAGTTAAAACTAGACTACAGTACTAAGAGCAACTAGATCCATTTACATAGAGCCAACATATAGCAGGGACAATTAGAGGAATATATAGTCATCAGACATAAAGCTACACAAAATGTATATTAATGTAAGACCAAAGGTTAGAGTTCTAAAAGCATATGTAAATGAATAAACAAGCAATAAGAGCAACACTTAATGACACCCTAAGAATGTTTGAGCAACATTTTAAACATCAAACATTGATCAAAAATGTCAAATAACAACGTTGCGCAGTGTCCTACATTGAGCAACGTCTTACATTGAGCAACATCAATCGAAGCTCTCTATATTGTTAGAAACAATGCATAGATAATACCAAGCACTCTTTAACATCAAGAAGTCATATTGCTTGAGAAGGAAGACAAAGAGGTTGTTAGGAAAGAAAGGAAAAGGTAGCATTTGTATTCAGTTGGTAGAGTAAAAAATGCCAACATCATTGTTGAGTAATGTCTGCAGTTTGAAGGAGAAACACCTCACATGCTTGGAAGCAAAATGCCTAAAGGTGAAATGCTTTACTTAATTATAAATAGAATGTATGAAGTGAAACATCATACCTCGTGTGAAATAGAAATACCTTGGCATGTGTGGTGACACACTTCGTTCAACTAAGCCCATTTAGAGCTATCTGCATGAGTCATTCTGAGTGCAATATTCGTAGAGCAGCATTGTGGAGAGTTTGAAGGTAAATTAATAGTAGGTTTTTCATATTCTAAGGTTTTATTTTTTCAAAGTGATATTAGGAGTTATAAGGTTAATGAAGAGTTAAATTTATTTAATTTACTTTAATTCTTCATTAGGAGTAATAAGGTTATCTAGAAAGTTTTTTAAAGTTATTTAAAAAAAAAAAGTTAAAGTTTATTTGGTATCAAATTAAAGTTGGAGTGATAAGGTATCAAATTAGTTTATTTGGTTTTTTAATTTTTCAATTTTTTTGAAGTCTATTTAATTTGGTTCTTGAAAAAATAAAGATTAAATATTTGCAAATTTAGTTATTTGGGAGACAAAAGGATTTCTACACCAAAACTTAAAAAAAACAAAATTTGTAAAATTCATTCTTTAGTTTCTAAAATTAGGGAGACATAAGGATAGGAATTAAAAATTACAAACTTTGTATTATTTAAACCTAGGAGATATAAGGTTGTCTACATCAAAGGAAATATATCTTAATTGTTTGCATATCATGGAAGAAATTAAAAATACATTCAATAATGAAGATATTGTAAATAAATTGAAACATTATTTTCAAAGAATGATAGATGATCTTGATAGTAAGGAGAAATCAACAAGATTACAAAATAATCATGAGGATACAAAATTGGATCTTGTTACTACAAAATCAGAAATTACTAAAAATATTTAACAATTTCATCATCTACAACTTATCTACATGGAAAATAAGGAAATAATAACTTTGGTTGTACATAAAAGGTTATGTTATTTTACCAAGAAGACATATGAACTTGAAACTCTATGAAGGATGAATAAAGCAATAAAAATATCTTCAAGATGCATTTATTGTAATAGAGTTGGTCATGAAAAGGTAAATTTCTAGAGTCTACATCCATGTAAATATTGTGGAAGAAAATATCGTTCTTCTATTTTCTGTTGGTACAAGGACAAGTATTGTAGAAGATTTGAAAGAGAATTAGTATTCAGATTAGATTATCTTTTTCAAATACTTATTTTTGAAGCATCTTCTAACAATGGATCCAAGTGTACAATTTCTAAAGTATAGAAAAAGAAAACATTCAAAAAATAATAAAAATGACGATGAATAAAATATGGTCCATATTTGTCTTACAAAGAAAGTAGATCTCATAAAGGAACAAGAATCTAGTGACAATAATCTTGGAGCTACAAATATTGAAGAACATAAATATGATGATGAACACAAAGCAAAAACCAAGCAAGAAGAAGAACCATATGGAGCTCAAGTAGAGGAACACTTATATTGCAAGGTCACTTGAAGATTGAAGATCAAGACGAAGACCATGATTGAAGACTAAAGCCTTTAATAAACAAATAATATAATACAAGGAAATATTGGAGTATATTACATTATTTGGTACATGCTAATGTACCCCCATGGTACCCTCATGGTACCATGGAGGTGGTACTTGTAGATATTATATTAGGTTTGAGTCATAGTTTAGAGTGTGAGTATTATTTTCCCTTTCATGTAAGTGTGTATGTGCAAGAAATGTACAAGTGTCATGTGAGTGAGTGTGCAAGTGTAAGTTGAGTTTATGTGCACAAGTATCTTATATGTAAGAATGTAAATATGTAATGATGTGCACAAATGTATTAGATTAGAGAGTGCAAAGTGAAGGTTAAGAGTCATGTCTAGGTGTGCATACAATATAGTATGCAAGTATCCAATAAAGAAGCCAAGAGTCATGAGACTTGACATAAGGAGAGGAATGGTCAAGTATCCAAAGAATCATACTACTATGGATATATACTCCATAAGGATGCAACATATTTAATCAAGCAATCTATCACTATCAGTCACTATCATATTTGTAAGAGGAAAAGAAGTAATAAATATTGCATACATTTTGAGCAATTAATATTGTAAGTTGTGCTACATGCTTTGTACATGTATGATTCATGCTATCTACATTCATATTGTTGTTTATTATTAAATGATATTTGTGTAGACACCTAAAACGTGTCATGCTAAGGTGACTACTCATATGGGACATGCTAGAAGACCATATGGAAGACCTTTGGACAAATCCAAGGTATAGTAGTGGTTTTTACCACTCATTTTGGGTGCCTTTGCCTAGTCAATGCTAGCCACTGCTAACACCCGTAGTTAGCAGTGCTAACCACACCTGTCAATCGTGATTAGGACTAAAAATTAGTTGCAATGATCAATTGGTTACGGATTGGAGTGGTTTGAGAGAGGAAAGATCCAAAACCTTCCATCCAACAAACTCAACTACCCAATCTTGATTGATGAGGATTGATGTATGATCTTTCATATGACCCCTCTAGTAGTTCCTAGCTTAGGTTTGCTTAGTTTATTTCTAGCAAATTCATATTGTAAGTGAGTCTCTTTCTCACATGCACTTGTGGGCACTAGTTGTCTACTAGTTGTCTTTTAGAGTGTTAGTTAGCAAGTGTGAACTCAAAGTAGGAAGTGTGTGCTTCAAGTTAGCTAAAATGGATCTTCTAGTTAGCAATCTTAACTTAGAAGTTTACGTGCATTCTTCTTTGCACCTTTGTAGCTTTTGGGTTAAGCGTGTGAATCAAATCCATGATTTCATGGGTTGGTTATGTATTTTGGGCCATTAGTGCCTATATAATGATTTGTAAATAATAGAACTCTTAGTTGGATTTTCATCCTTTTCATTGGTATCAGAGCCTAGTTCATGTTTGCACTAGGGCTTGTGAGGTGAGAGGATAGGAGATAGGATTATTATGAGAAACGTTTTCTCATTGAGGACTCGGTTTAAGCCCAAAGGGAGCTTGAAAACCATTCGGAGAAGGAAGTTCCTTCGCCGACAAACCCCTCGTTCCAACTTCTTGCTTATGCTTAAAAAGTATAGGAAGAGTTTGCCCCAGAGTTCTTCGTATACCGATCCTTGGAAGGGATTGGATCGTAGCTACGGTCCAATTAGGATTAGGGAGCCTTTTGACCCTGTTGCCCCCCCCATTTTTGAGTATTGAAGAGCTTCAGGAGGACTCCAAAGCTAGGTCGTGTGTCGACTTAGAGCTGGGTGCCTTTCAAACGCTGGTCGTGTGTCGACCGGATCTTGAAAGGAGAGCTACTGGTGGGAGCTGGTTGCTCACATTTGCATAGTTTCAAGCTTTTTAAATTTTAAGATTAACCCCCATGGTTAATTTTTAAATTTTTTTAATTTTGTGTTAGAAAGCTTTCAAATTCGGTCAATATATTATTTTAAATATATATATTAGATCTGCTGCAAAATTGTAAAAAAAAAAAAAAAGGCATTGTTATTTTTTTATTTTTTTTTTTTTGCAGCACTCGGCCCACCTCGGCTGCACTCGGCAGCTTCGGCAGCCTTCGGCTGTGTTCGGCAGGCGGTCGGCCAGCCAGGTTGCGGCACCCCGGCGCGCGCATTTGCGGCAGGGGGTAGCCGAGGGCCGGCAGCCGACAGCCTTCGGCTGTCGTTCCGGCGCTGTCCGGCGCGACAGCGTTCGGCTGGGCCGAGGCTGTCCAGAGACAGCACTACGGCCGAGGCTGTCCCGCGATAGCACTTCGGCCGAGGCTGTCCCGCGACAGCACTGCGGCCAAGGCCCGCAGCGCGTCGACCGACAGCGTCAGGCTGACGCCTGACATTCTGTCAGGCGTGACAGCGCCCGCTATCGTAGCCGACATCGCGTCGGCCTTCGGCCGTGCTGTCTACTGTCAACGACCAGACTACCACCTGATAGTCGGGGTCAACGCGCCCTGACAGCACTATTCGTTGTCAGGGATCGCACGGCCTGACAGCGCTGTCGCTGTCAGGGCCATTCGACCTGACCCGGCTGTCAGAAGTGACAGCGACGTAGCCAAGCAGGAGGCCTGGCTACGCTGTCCTTCGGCAGTGCCGACGGCGGCGTTTAGCGCAACCGCACGGGTGCGTGGCTTGGAAGCCCGCACCGGGGTTTTTCCCCTCTGTCGAATTTTTCCACTCTGTGAATTTGGACCTCGACGATTGTACCTGGACCTCGGGATGCGTGCAGTGGCAGAGTTAAGTGCACATAAAATTTGCATGCACAGTTAAAGTCCAGTTGCACAGCAGAGATAGGGTAAAATTTATTTGTAAAATTTTTAAATTTTTACTACTTTTAAAGTTGCATGTTTAAAAATTATATTTTATTAATTTAATTTTTAATAACTTAATTAAATTCTTTAATCTTTTGATTAATTGCAATTTAATTTTTTTAAGTTATTTTTAAATTAATAAGTTTTAATTTTGTGCACTTTATATTAGTTAAAAAATTTTCAAAAAAATTACTAGCCTTAGGAGTTAATTTTTCAGTTAAGCAGCACTCCATTGTAACAAGGAAATTTGCATTGTACTTCCTTGATTTAGTGCTTTCTTAAACTGTACTTCTGGCTTATACCCGAGAACACATGGCCTCTGACTTGGCTGCCCAAGTGGCAGAATTGGCCCATGTTGTAAACACTTTGGCGAGATAAGGCAAATGACACTACAATGGCAGAAGTCCTTGGCAACCTTGCCATGAAGGTAAATGACATTTCTTTGCATAATACCTCCACTTCGCTCATGATTCACGTTTGAGAGTTCGTTGTGAAGTCCCATTGTATGATGGATCCAGGAACCCTGATGTCTTGAATAGTTGGATTCTTGACATGAGTTCTTGGTTTGCTTTTTCTCAACTTTCAGAAGATGATGTAGTGCCTTATGCTAAGCTTAAACTTTCTGGCTTAGCCAAAGTACTTGTGGAACGAAAACGAGGGCAAGAACTCTCTACTTGGGAGGACCTTGTACAATGTCTGAAAACCAATTTCTATCCTTCAAATTATTCTAGGGAATTGGTTATTAAATGGTTTCGTTTTCGCCAAAGTACTAATATGTCTGTACAAGAATATATTTTCCAGTTTAACAGATTCAGAATACTTGTAAATGTGGAAGATGATATTTCAGGTTTGATTCTCAAGTTTCAAAGTGGCTTGTTAGAACATTTGTACAGGGAACTAATGTTTGTTTCTATGGAAACATTGGATCAAGTTTTCAACCAGGCGCAGCTTGCGGAGGACAAGTTCAAGGCGCAATCACAGGCATTCCGCACACCTGTTACTCAAGTGGTTGGAAACTCATCAAAAGGGAATAATTCTTTCTCACAAAAGAAGAATTTTGCTCAAAAGAAGAATGTGTCTTCTCCATCTCCTTCTTCTCCTTCCCCTTCCGCTTCTACTCCTTCTTCTTCTTCTAAATCTTCATCTTCTTCTTCTAAGAAATTCTGCAATTATTGTAAGAAGAAAGGGCATGAGAAAGCTGATTGCTTTAAGCTCAAAAAGAAGAGTTTAGTGATTACTACTCAAGAGGAGGATGCTTCCAAGGGTCCCCTTGAGTCTGTAGGAGAGAGTAGAGTATATACGGAATTACGAGGTAAGCTTAATGAAGTTACCTTAGTAAATGTAAGTTCTTCAGATGGGGCTCGTGATGCGTTGTTCATCACTAGAGCCCATTTACTTCACAACTTTGCAACTGATTGTATAGTGGACAATGGCTCGCAGAAAAATCTAATTGCGAGGTCCATTGTCGAGCGTTTGAAGTTACCTATGGAGCCTCATCCTCAACCTTATTCTTTGGGTTGGAAGGATAGTGGAAGAGGCTCAGAAATCACCCACACTTGCACTTTAAAATTTGCACTTGGCCCACAGTTCATAGATCAAGTCACTTGTGATGTGACTCCTATGGATTGTTGTGGGATTTTGCTTGGACAACCTTTTCAGTATGATAGGAGAGCTGTTTATGATGCTTTTAAAAGAACCTACACACTTCAAAAATATGGTAAGGTCTTTCTCATTAAAAGCACCAACACTCCTAATATCATTCTAAGTTCCAAACAAACGAAAAGAGTAATTAAGAAAGGTGGTGATGTTGCTCTAATTTTCATTCGCTCTCAAAACACTTCTACATCTACATCCATTACAAAGCAACACTCTTCAATGGATAAAATATTGCAAAGTTATTCACACATATTTCAAGAGCCAAAGTCTCTTCCTCCAATTCGCACAATTAATCACAACATTGAAATAATTCCAGGTTCTTCTCTTCCTAATGCTCCCATGTATAGACAATCTATTTTGCAAAATGAAGAAATAAAAAAGCAAATAGAAGATTTGTTGTCTAAGGGTTTCATTAAGGAAAGTACTTTTGCTTGTGCATCACCTATTTTGTTAGTTCTTAAGAAAGATGGCACTTGGAGATTATGCATTGATTTTCGTGCATTGAACAGAATTTCTGTGAAGAATAGATATCCCTTACCCCGCATTGATGATTTATTAGATCAGCTTCAAGGAGCTAAGTTCTTTTCAAAAATAGATCTCAAAAGTGGATATCATCAAGTGCGTATCCAAGCTGAGGATACATGGAAGACTGCTTTCAAGACGAAGATGGGCCTCTTTGAATGGTTGGTCATGCCCTTCGGTCTTACTAATGCTCCTGCAACCTTTATGAGGTTGATGAATGATGTATTTCGTGAAGTCCTTGACAAATTTGTCATCATATATCTTGATGATATATTGATTTTCTCAAAAACTTGGGAGGAACACCTTAGGCATATCCAACAAACCCTTGATCTTCTTGCGAAGAATCAATTATATGCCAACTCTTCCAAGTGTTCTTTTGGCAATACTTCAGTTTCCTACCTTGGCTATGTGATTAGTGAGAGTGGAATTCAGGTAGATCCCCTTAAAGTTGATGTTTTGCTTAAGTGGTCCCCTCCAACAACTCTCACTGAGTTAAGGAGTTTCCTAGGACTTGCGAATTTTTATCGCAAGTTCATTCCTCAATATTCCACCCTTGCAGCTCCATTGCATTATCTCACTAAGTCCAAAACTCCATTTCATTGGGAGAAAAGCCAAGAAGTTGCCTTTGAGAAACTCAAAAAGAAATTGTGTACAACACCTGTGTTAACTTTACCTGACCTTTCTCAACCTTTTGAGATTGAAACAGATGCCTCTAAAGTTGCCTTAGGAGTTGTGCTCAAGCAGAATGGTCATCCAGTTGCTTATCATTCAGAAACCTTTTCTGCTGCTAAGTTGAACTATTCTACATATGACAAGGAGTTGTATGCTTTAGTTCAAGCCATTAAGTCTTGGAGACACTATCTTTTGGGAAAAGATACAGTAGTACACACTGATCATATGCCTCTCAAGTTTTTACAATCTCAAAGTAAAATTGAAGAATCAAGACATATGAAGTGGGCCTCTTACCTCCAACAATTTCACTTGGTGATCAAGTACAAAAAGGGGAAGAGTAATACGATTGCTGATTGTTTGAGTAGGCCTCCAGCCGCTCTTGCCTTAACAGTCATGTCCACTTCACACTTGGGATTTCAGACTTGGCCTAATCGGTATTCTCGGGATCCCGATTTTGGAAAAATATTTGAGCAAGTGAGTAAGCCTTCTTCTTCCAATTTGCGTCCTTTCCAAGATTTCTACATCAAAGAAGGACTTCTCTACAAATTGGACAAGGTTTGTGTTCCTTGTGAACCTCGAGTGTCGCTTCTTAAGGAAGCTCATTCTACACTTTATGGTGGTCACTTTGGGAAGCATAAAACACTTCATCATTTGCAACGATTTTTCTATTGGCCAAAAATGCAGAGGGATGTGTTGAGATTTCTCAAGCAGTGTGCAGTTTGTTGTCGCTCAAAACCAGCTAATAGAAAGTTTGGCTTAGGCATGCCTTTGCCCATTCCTTCTCGTCCTTGGGAAAGCATTTCCATGGACTTGGTTAGTGGTTTTCCTATGACAGTGCGCCAACATGATTGTGTGTTCGTGGTGGTTGACAGATTCAGCAAAATGGCTAAGTTCATTCCATGCCGCAAGACAAGTTCTGCATCAGACTTAGCTCAATTTTTCTTTGATAGCATTTGGCGTTCCTTTGGTCTACCTACCAGCATTATCTCGGATCGTGATTCACGCTTTGTGGGTCACTTTTGGCGTTCTTTGTGGAAGATTTTGGGAGTTTCCCTTAACTTTTCTATCGCCTATCATCCGCAGTCCGATGGGTAGACTGAAGTGGTAAACCGTACACTTGTGCAAAGTTTGTGAATCTATCATCATGCTTCACCAGAAAAGTGGGACTTGAGTCTCACGCATATTGAACATGCCTATAATAGGGCCCTACACTCTTCTACGGGTCATTCACCCTTTGAAGTTTGTATGGGATTTCAGCCCTTGGCACCTTATGAGTTACCTTTGTCTTTGCCTTCTCCTGTCACTTCACATCTTCAGAAGGAGCAAGACAAGGCACACTCATTTGTTCAACACTTGCACAATCTTCAATCAAAGGTGGTTGAGATTTTGCAAAAGACACAAGCAGCAACAGAAAAATGCCATGGATCGACATCGAATTCCTCATCCTTTTCAGGTTGGTGATAAAGTTTGGTTGCATCTTGACAAGCGGCGTTTCATTGATAAGACTCATAGCAAAATCAAACCAATTCGCTATGGGCCTTACACTATTCTTCAGCAGGTGTCCGAGAATGCTTTCCGCCTTGATCTTCCCGCACACTTGGGAATTCATGACGTCGTCAATGTGGATCTCTTGAAGTTGTACTTTGACTCTACATTAGAGACTGCACCAGCTATCAGTCATCCTGTGGACGTGGTTCCTGAAGCACAGTTACCATTAGATGCAGATCAGATCTATGACACGAAGACTCGGCAGACTCGTTAGGGGTCTACCACCTCATATCTTGTGGCTCGACGAGGACAACTGCCACATCAGGCTCGTTGGATTTCTTTTCATCAGATGTCCCGTGACTTTCCTATTCTTTTGAAAGCATTGGAGTCCAATGCTTCTATTGTGGGGAGGCATGATGAGGATTGATGTATGATCTTTCATATGACCCCTCTAGTAGTTCCTAGCTTAGGTTTGCTTAGTTTATTTCTAGCAAATTCATATTGTAAGTGAGTCTCTTTCTCACATGCACTTGTGGGCACTAGTTGTCTACTAGTTGTCTTTTAGAGTGTTAGTTAGCAAGTGTGAACTCAAAGTAGGAAGTGTGTGCTTCAAGTTAGCTAAAATGGATCTTCTAGTTAGCAATCTTAACTTAGAAGTTTACGTGCATTCTTCTTTGCACCTTTGTAGCTTTTGGGTTAAGCGTGTGAATCAAATCCATGATTTCATGGGTTGGTTATGTATTTTGGGCCATTAGTGCCTATATAATGATTTGTAAATAATAGAACTCTTAGTTGGATTTTCATCCTTTTCATTGATCGTATCTTCCTCATGAAGCTACCCCTAGCCCTGATAAAATGCTATAAAATCCCCCTCCACATTAGGGAAGAGATATAGAGAAGCTTTCAATTGAAATCAATGAAGCCCTGTCGAATTGCATACCTATTCACATGCATTGAGAGGGACACTTTTACTATCCAATTGAAATTCAAATTGCCATGGAGAACCTAGGAGGCTAGGAGAGCCAAGAAATGTTAATTTGTGCAATCCGTACACAATATGATCAATTCAACCACCAAATTTTTTAGAGGACATAAGGGCGACCCTTGAACATCAATTCCCCCAAGGAGAATCAGAGAATTGGCCCTGTTTTGGAGAGCAAACTTACCTCAATCTTCGTTGTGGCTGTTAGTCACAATGAACAGTGCTCATCGCTTGAAGGACCCACGATTAGAGGGTAATATCTGATTTCCATGTTTTCTCTTTTGCAGCATGTTTAATTAGGATATATTAATCATTCTATAGGTTTAATTCAATATTTTAGTGATTTCTAACCAACATATTAGGCTCCTAATTGCAATTTCCCTTCATTGTTATAGTGCAAGTAGAATGAATCTTTTTCATGCTTTTGTATCTTCAATTGGATAATTAGGAGCTTAGATAGATGCATCGTGCTCTCTTTTATGTTCCTAATGGTAGGATTATCATGTTCACTATAGTTTAGTATGTTTCTTGTAGTTTCTTGATTTTACATTGTTATGACATCTTTGGTACAGTATTTCTTTCAAAGCCTCATCAAGAGAGGCCTCCTTTATTACTAATGTGTTTCTTGTTGTTTATTGCACGTAGGACTAATAGGTTTTTGGGATGCAAGGCAAAAAATACCTCTAATCATGGAGAAGAGGGTCATCGAAACCCTAGAGCAGTTTGTGTCACCTTGAAAGGTATTTTGATTGCATCTACCCTTGAGAGGGATTTGAAACTCTATTGTAATTGATGTATCAAATGGGTATCCCTAAGAGGGATGAAACTGTAACTTGGTTTCATTAAAATTAGGATTCTTCATTTTTGTTCATTTCTTATTGTGAACTTATGCATTCCTATTTGTGCTTATTTCCTCAATTGCAATAGATAGATTAGATATTAAAAGAGCCTTTTTTGTGGTTACAGAAGGTGATCATGGTGGAACTTCACATTTTTAGCCATGATTTACTGACTTTGGTATGTGTTTTTATGGTAGGTACTCACCGCGACTGACAACCATGGGAAAAAATTTGGTTCGTGATTGACAAGCGCGGGTAACAATCACAACCGCACATCAGAGTCACAGTCAACAACAAACCAATCATAGAGTAGGAGTAAAAAGCTTAATCATATGAGGACTTGAGGTAGACCTTTCTTGCATCCCCTATTTCTATTTTCTATCTCTGTATTTTTCCATAACATCAAAAATGAAACCTAGCTAAGATAAGGATAAAAAGAACAATAAAACGAATTAGATCCTTAGGGTTTCTACTAGTCGCTGCTAGGAACAGCGGGCCTCTGAGTGCAGCCTACCCTAGTCTCCAGCGGTCTAGGCCAATTGTATGTTAGATTTTTATTGCATGAGGCCCAATTAGTGGCCAATTAATCATACTATTTGCATTCTCAGAACATCACATAGTGTAGTGTGCATATATCTCTGAATATCAAACGTTCTTTATTGCATATCATGTAGGAAATGATCATGTTAATGTTGTATTATGCATATTTCCTTTATGCAAATTAAAAATAACCCACACACACCACGTTTCACAATAAACACTAGTGAGTTGGAAGTGACATCCAACCGCTAGTAGGGTTTCAACGATGGTGGAGGTGATTTCCATCTTTTGGCCCAACTCCCTCTTACCTTTGTTCTATAGACCAATACTAGATGTAAGAACCATCCATTACCCAAAAAAATTGCATGTACTTCTCTTTAGAGGGTATAAAACTGATTGGGTGACACTGGGTGAGGATCTGGGAAGACCTATGCTCCCTACCTGGGTGTGGATCTTGTCACCACATTTAGGAGGGATTACGTGACTTGGAGTTCATCGCAAAGTTGTCGAGCTATGAGTATACAGGTGAAAGCCCTGAAAAATCTAAGAAAATCATCAATATATTGCAAAACACGATGGGATTTTCATATTGATACAACAAATTTTAAAAACACATCAAACAGTCTAGGGCTCACTTTAAAATTGTAAAGGAGATAATAATCATTGTATTCTTTATGTGCTAATAAAATTTAAATATAGACATAGGATACACATCATGGTGCTTACACGGAGTGACCGATCTGGTCACAGACTTGAGATCAAAATCCAAGCTCCACCTAATGCACAACACATTGTAGAACTCTCTCAATCACAGAATCCTCCTGCATGATGTTCAGCAAGTATTAGAGTGGATAATTCTACACAAAGGAATTCTATTACGAAAACCCCAATTAGAGAAAGTGTTAAACATTCCTCTATGCATAGATCAGAGCTTGGTGCTTCCCGGCATGGGGGTTCCCAACATGGTGGTATTTATCATGACTACATTCTACGTTCGTCCATGGGCTCTACTGAGGAGTATGTCATTGAGGGATCCAGATTGGTACCCCTTTGACCTATAGCTAAGAGAGGTTCAAAACCTCCACCATCCAAGTATAGACAGGCTTGAGATTCACCTATTTAGGGCTAAGTATATGAGGGTGCTTCGAGCATAGACCCAACCAGACTCCTTATAGAGGTGAACCTTGCAAGATCACCATTGATATATCTAAGGTAGGAGTCAATGGCACGCCATCTCATGAACCTTGGCATAGCAAGCAACTAGATGGTTTAGATAGAGTCCTAGTATAGTTGGGCTATAAGCCTACTCCTGCACCTTCTCATCCTACAGGTGTGCATAGCGATAGCACAATTAGGACTGTATAGGAACCTAGAGAATGCTCTAAGCATTCTCATGACATGCAAGCTCCTACATCCCATGCAGGCACCGAGTATAGGAGATAGCCTAATGCAAATATCATCTTTACAGACAAAGGCAAGAGTGTGGCAGATAAGTCCATTAGAGGACACACCCATAAAGTTGCTTGAACAAAGTGCACGCACTAGAGGCCTCGAATGACTGACAACATAGATAGATATCATATATTGGTGTCTGAGCAAAAACAATAGATCCTCCAAGATCAATTGGAGGATGGTCATGTAGAGTAAGAATGCCTTGAAAAAGAGAATGCTTAGGGATAGAGGCTCATAATGCAACGCTTATACAAACATACAACGCATCCTGGATCATAAGGAGCATGCAGAGAGAGAGGATCAATTGGCTAGGGCTAGTTTACCTCCTCATAGTGATATTAGGGAATGTGTCGATAGTTGAGTGGCTTCATAGTGCGAGTTATACCCTGAGCACATAGACACACATATTCATCATGTATCACAACATAGAGAGTGACATCTAGCATCCACACAACATGAGCAAAGATAGTATAAGGAAGCAATGGGAGAGGAATTGGAACAAGAATATCTTGAAATCTTCCAAATATAAGGGTATGACGAGCCTAGTCCTCCACCTCGATAGAGGAGGAACCTGCCTCTAAAACTGCCTCAAAGGTAATCTAAATAAGAGGAGCTTCTCTCTTTGTAGGCCTTAAAGGTCTTAGTAGAGAAGGTTCATGCCATATAAAAGCAAGGGATGACTTATCAAAATCCTACATTGAACAAGATCCATAATGAACCTCTATGCACATCGTTACCTATTCCAGCTTACCCCGAGCATTTTAATATGCCTAGGCTGGAAAAGTTCAAAGGAGAGGAAGACGCATAGGAGCATGTGACTAGTTTTCTGGATATGTGCTTTCATATTGAAAGCAACGATGCCTTGCTCTTGCACACCTTCATCATGATCCTCGCAGGCCCAACTCAAGAGTGGTTTAACCAAATTAATAGGTACAACATCACTAGTTTTCATAAACTAGCAGATGCATTTCTTGAATGCTTCTCCTTTGGCATTAAGAAAAAGGTAAATATTTTTGATCTGGTTGCTTTATTGCAACACGACGACGAGCTAGTGATGGATTATGGAAAGTGATGGAGAAAAATGATGGTGAATTTGCCATTTCCCATCCTGCTTCTGAGTTGATTATAATGTTTATGAAAATTTGTGCAAAGCACATTTTTTTATTACTACAGTTATAGCAATACCAAATCTTCAAAGTAATTAAGGATATCAAGTTGCAGGAGGGTAAATTGAAGCTTCGAAATAAGAACGAATGGAATAATAAGGGAATCGAAAACCAACAAGTCAAGTTGGATCATGTCAATCAGGTGGTGTTGAACCTTCAAAAATGGGATAAGGGATAACAACAACAAAACTATCAAGCCCAACCTCCTCCTGTGCAGTAAAAAAAGTGCAACAATTACAAGGGTAATAATAAATATCTGCGCCCACCTCGCGTATTCACTCAGTTATCGAAGTCATTGGCTTCAATTTTTCATCAGTTATATGAGGCTAAGGCCATAAACATACCTGAAGTAAAATTAATGGACCCTAATCAGCATAATCCAAAATGCTACAAAGATGATCAATATTGCATCTTTCATCGATCAAAAGGCCACGACATCGAGGTATGTTGGTCTTTCAAACATCTTGTGCAAAATATGATCAAAAGAGGCACACTACTTGTCGATAATCCACAAGCGTCTAGCAATAAAAATATGGGGATCTTCAAGAATCCTCTACCCAACCATGAGGCATCGAGGAATATGTTTGTCAAGTCAACCAAGTATGCATCGAATCCCCAACCCATGGGTTCGTTGGTATGGTCAACGTTGCTACAAGGAATGTGATGTATGAGAGACCAATTTAGTACAAGGAATGCGAGGTATGAGAGACCATTTTAGCCTCCAGTACCTATGAGAGTCCAATTTGTGTCTCTTTCAATGCCAACCTAGAATATACCAGGCCCACCAACTAGATCAGTGGTGACCATCAAAAGTAGATTGGTTCAAAACCTACAGACAACTCTAGTGAAGTTCTCAATCTATGACCTTATTCAACAGTCTTCTAAGCATAAGGAGATGCTTATGGACATTTTAAGGTCCATAGAGATACAGTCCCAAGATCCTGAAGTGTTTACACACTTTGTGGGATACATGCAATAGTGTTAGGAGCCGATCATTAAATTTCATGACCATAAAGTCAAGACGGTCTCCACTATTATAGCAGACTCGCCGCTACATATTATTGCGTGTGTGAATCATATACCATTCAGGTAGGTGTTAATAAATACAGTATCATCGATTAATATTATAACAACCAAGGTGTTAACTTACTTGAAGTTACCAAAGGTGCATTTCATACCTTCTATCTTCACGTTGAGAGCATTCAACGATGCATTATGCTTGATTTTCGGTACCATAGTCTTACCTATATAGGTAGGATTAAATACCATCCCTATGATGTGTCACGTCATCGAAGGTGCTATGCAATACAACATACTTCTAGGTAGGCCTTGGATCAGAGAGATGCATTGCATCCCTTCCATTTTGCACCAATGTATCAAATATGTGCATGAGGGACAAGTTCACGTGGTGTCGTCAGACGAGGAACCTTTCAAGTATGTGAACTTAGAGGATTTATCAGGGGACTTCATACTCCCCTCAACATACTTGGATATTTGGCCTGCATCACCAATTCAAAATCTATGAAGCAAAGTCAAAGAAGTGTGTGTAAAGCCTTCAATGTCTATATCACACAGATCGAAGCACACAATAGCTGCTTCTACTAGACCATTTGCATCTAGATGCGACATTATGACAAGAAGATTAAAATAAAGATGTGCAAAAATAAAATCAAACAAGCACCCAAACCAATCATCATTGAAGCCCCTACTCCCATGGAAGTAGAGGAGATTCAAGGAGAAGTCGAGGAGGCACCTCATCCTGCTTCACCTGCATCTTCAGCAGGGTCATATGCACCGCAGGTGACCATCCATTTGGTTAATCCTAGATTGGGGTAATACATTATGCATAATGTGATGTTTACACCAATCATTGATACTACATAAGATATTGGTCGACCACGAGCCCATCACCTTCTCGTAGGGATGGTGGTACCACTAAGGGTGCCACCTAACCAAACCAACTTCATCTATGGAGGGCTCGATCAGTTAGCTTCTCGCACACCCATGGATGAAGATGATGATGAACCTTTTGCTATAAATATTCATTATCTTTCCAACCCTGAATATGCCATGTGATACTTCGAGCATCACCATTGGCATGGTTACGATCTCGGACTATTTGAGCAAGGACGCAGGAGACCTATCGAACCATGATATCATTTACCTATTGATAGGTTCGATGTAGGATTTTATAGCGGAGGACAGGATGAACTTCTCACGATATCCCTAGACTGCCTTTTTACCTCAGTCTAGGGGGTGAAGTTGATTTTAATACTTATCACCCTAATACCTTCATTTTTCAAAGGGATATCCAGCTAGTGACTTATGTCACTATAGAACCACCTAAAAGAAACCATGAAAACATCTTGGTGAGAACCGGCCCAAAACGCATTCCAAGAGTTGACTTGGAAAAGAAAAGTCGTAGAGATACCGATGACATAGGTATGCATATCCAGAGTCTAGATACAGCTATAGACACTGAATCAGAGGTTGCTTTTGAGTACGTGCATGCAATATCCATCACTAAAAATGATGGACCAGAAAATGATTTAGGAACAGGTGACAATGAACTATCCTCAAACCACGAGCAATATGAAGATGAAACTAAGTTGACATACCTAGGCCTTCTCAACCTACATCATCTATTACCCATGGAATAAGTAGATGATATCGAAGAGTGCTTCATAGTCGATAATGACTATGAGGATGAAACAGAGTGGGCTTGCCTTGGGCCTCATATTTTTTATCTGCCAATTTCATTGGGTAGGGGTCAAAGATTTATTTACAACAATGACTATGAAGATGAGACAGAGAGAGCTTATCTAGGACATCTTCACTTACGTCACTGTAATGCACCATATATGATCGAGGACATGTACAAAGAGATCAATCACCATCCTTGCCTTAGGGGAAGACCACCAAACATTAGTGTGATTTATTGTATGGTGTTTTTCGATCCATCGACTTATATGGAGCTCCTTGATCCCAACGATCCCATCCAACAGTCTGTTTATAGATCGGATCTAGAGATACCCATACCCCTAGAACCACATCTCGAGGATGGAATTTGCACTCATGTATAGTCGTACACACGTGGTCTTGGAGATATGATCCATTCCATCAATATGATCTCCATTTATTTGACCACTCCACTCCACAATCTAGCCGATCCATATAAACCATTATATCTTAATGTAGATGATATTGATTGGGATCATGCTGATTCACCCTTAGAGCCTAAATATTTCTTCCCTAATGAAGAAATGTTGCAACCATTTCATTTTTCACCAGGCTATGCTTATGATGTTTATCATGTTGAGAATGCTTTTGATGCGAAACCTATAAACCCAGTTGATGACATCCATTTGATCCCTACGCCTCATCAGCTTGAGGAGGGATCTCATATGTCAGTAGAGGAAACCTTCGAATTGGACATCAGTGATGACCCCACTAATCCAAGGAGGGTTAAATTTGGAGAAACTTTAACTCCTGATGAGTGTGCCAACATCATCCCTTTGCTGAAAGAGAGACCTAATCTCTTTGCTTGGACTTACAAATATATGCCATGTTTATATCCAAAATTGGTTACCCATAACCTTTCGCTAGATCTGTCGAAGAAGTCAGTCAAGCAAAAACTTAGGAATATGCATCCAATAGTAGTATTAATGGTTAAATACGAGTTGCAAAAGTTTTTGGATGTAGAATTTGTCATTTCCATCGATTATTTGGAATGGGTTTCCAACATGGGACCCATAGTAAAACTTGATGGAAGGATTCGTATCTGTATGGATTTTAGAGACCTAAATAAGGCAACACCAAAGGATTCATTTATGTTACCAAATATTGATTCTTTTGTAGACGCAACTACAGGTCATGAAATGCTCTCCTTAATGGATGATTTTTTTGGTTACAATCAAATTTAGATTAAGCTTGAACACCAGCATAAAATTACATTTATAACACCGTGGGGGACATTTTTCTATAAGGTTATGCCATTTGGTCTTAAAAATGTTGGTGCTACATATCAACGGGTTATGAAGTATATCTTTCATGACTACATGCATAAGATCCTAGAGGATTATATCGATGACTTATTGGCAAAGTCATTGCTGCTTTCAGAGCATGTAGAGGTCTTGAGGAAGATCTTTGATTACCTGATAGAGCATAACATCAGGTTGAATCCTAAGAAGTGCGTGTTTGGCATAACTTCAAGAAAGCTCTTAGGATTCATCGTTTCAAAGCGAGGCATCGAAGTTCACCCAATAAAGGTTAAGGCTATTTTAGATATGTGTCCCCCCACAAATATCAAGGAATTAAGAAGCCTTCAGGGAAAAGTAGCATCCATAAAGCAATTTATCGCCCAATTATAAAATAAATGTCGACCCATGAATCGACTACTACACAAGGGGGTCCCATTCAATTGGGATAATGATTGTCAAGTAGCCTTTGCTGAAATCAAGAAATACCTAGCAATGCCACCAATGCTAGCTCCACCAAGGCTAGACGAGTCTTTTCTACTATATATATCGGTGATCGATTTTGCATTGGGAACCATGTTAGCCCAAAAGAATGTACAAAACAAAGAGTGGGCTATATATTACATTAGCCGAACCTTGGTGACTTATGAGCTAGGATATGCATACATGGAAAAGTTGTGTTTAGCAGTAGTGTTCGCTACCAAGAAATTGTGGCACTATATGCTAAGTCATACGACATATATTATATCAAAACAAAATCCTTTGTAGTATATGATGAGAAAGATATATCATAACATGCATACTGCAAAGTGGATCATGCTATTGACATAATTTGATTTGGAATTCATTAGCCAAAATTCCAATAAGGGATAAGTCATAGCTGATCAACTAGTTGAGGCGCATCTTGAAAATAGTAGGCCCCTCACCATAGAGCTTCCTGATGACGTAGTCTTCATTGTATCAAAAGCACCCGAACCTGAAGAATCAGATAACAAAACTGACATGACATTGTTCTTCGACGGTTCAAAATGTGAGCAAGGGAGTGGTGCAAGAATAGTGTTGTTCACACCACAAGGTGCTCCAATGCCCTTGTCATTCAAGTTGGGCTTTCCTTGCACTAAAAATAATGCTGAATATGAAGATCTAGTTTTGGGTCTCCAAATAGCTATCGCCATGAAGATTAAGAGGTTAAACATCTTTGGTGATTCCCTTCTCATTGGCAACCAAGTGAAGGGACTTTTTCAATGTAGGTGTCCTATTCTGGAAGCTTACAAAGATCTTATTGATACTTCTCTAGCTTAATTAAAATGGTATGACATCGAGATAATCCTTAGATCATCTAATAAATTTACAAACACCATGGTATCTTTGGGATCCTTAATCCCTCAGAATAATTCTACTGATTTTACTACCATCCATGTCAAAATGTTGTCACACTCCACTATGCAGCACGAAGCATTGGATAATAAGGAGTCAATCCATGATTCATGTGGAACCAAATCATGAATGGTTCTATAGAGCCAAAGACTTTCTCAAGAGAGTGTCATGGGGTTCTATGATCTCACAGGATCCGACAGGGAGTGGCACTACCGTTCACCACAAGGTTGTTTTCCAGTCCACATTCATAGGTGTTGAACCTCATGGGGAGCATGTTGTCTTGTTAGTTGAGGTTGAGGCTTACTAGAACTGGATGTCATAAATTTATGATTTCCTTAAGCTTGGTATAATCCCACAAGGATTTTCACGTGTCGTGAAACACACATTTAAAAAAAAAGCGACAAAGTATGTCTTTCTAGGAGACATCCTGTACCGTAGAAGCTACAATGGAGTTCTCCTTCATTACCTTGAGCTCCAAGAGTCATCTTGGGTAATTTCACAAGCTCGTGACTGTATGTGCGATGGCCATTTCAGCGATATGGCTATCGTAAAGCGCATCCTTCGTAGGGGGTATTATTGGCCCACTATGGAGAAGGATTGCAATGTGTATGTCAAGAAATGCATTAAATGTTAGCATCATGTGAATCTTACGCACCTGCCATCATAGGACTTATAGCCCATTCAAGCGGCTTGGCCATTTGCTCAATGGGGTTTGGATCTTATAGGTAATATCTCTCCTCCATCATCGGGTTGGCATACATTCATTATTACGGCTGCTAATTATTTTACAAAGTGGTTGGAAGTCATTCCCTTGACAACGACAACTGGAGCGTGTATTTCTGAGTTCATACTCACTAATATCTTAAGTCATTTTGGGATACCATCCAAGATTATTTTGGATAATGGAACGTCATTTAAAAACAAAACTATGAGAGCTTTGATGTCAAAGAATCAAACACAGTTTTGCAAATCCATACTATCTGTAGGCAAACAGGTAATTTGAGGCTTCAAATAATATAGTGGTCTCCATATTTAAAAATATGGTACAATAGCACCACAAAGATTGGCACATCCAGCTACCCCTTGCGCTTTGGGCTTACAGGACTAGCATTCAGACACCCACTGGGGAAACTCCATTTTCACTAGTATATGAAAATCAAGTTTATCAAAGAAGTTAAATCAGTATCAAATCCCTTTATCAAGAGAAAAATAAGAGAATACAAAATAAACAATGATTTTTATCACTATAGAGAAAATAAACAGTGATTTTTATCACTATATATGAGCAAGTATCCTAAAAAATTGAAGAAAAGAAGGAAGTGAACTTGAATCCCTGGAATTGTTTACACTACTGTACTTTACGCACGATGATGTCTGATACATTACTATTTTTCTTCTATGTAGATCAATGTTTGAATGTGGAAGCTAGCTTTAGGTGTCTTGTATCGCCTATTGGTCTAGTCCAACTAAAATCCAAATCTAGGATTGGATAGACATTTGAGGATCCCCTATCTTAGCAATGGGCTGAAAGAATCCCGCCTGACATCGGGGTATGCTTATGTATTATCTAATATACTCATTTACACACACAAGGATAATGAATAGTTAGGGTCTATCCTAGCGAAATCCTTATATTTCAGAAGTCTAGTATGGTTAATATACAACTTTTGATAAGTCAACTAGGGTGTTTGAGTCTCATGGAAAACCTCAAAAATTCCCAAATAGCAACATTATATTTGCAACACAAATCATCAAAATTCTTTTTATGAGAGTTTATTTACTATGAGGTGTTCATGATGTAGGTTAGATACCGGATGAATATCAGCAATGATATTTAGACGGCCACTGACTATGTTGTGCATATCTTTTAATTTACAAGATTTTATAATAAGATATATTAAATCATTCATCTCATACATTAATTAATTATGGCATAATCATATCATCACATTTCATATATGGGTGATTAATTGATTAATTATTTTATAAGGATTACCAATTATTTTTCATGATTATTATACATTTTGTGGTGTCATCCATTAGATTGTTAAACACATATTGCATTCATTCCTTATGTTTTAAGTGATTAAAGCATATAGGTTCATTTACATTAGATCATGATCATGTACATAGTGCATTACCATATATTGCATTATCATATAACATCATCATAAATTAAATGCATAACAATAAATCAAAATTACACATGCATTTAAAATAAACATCGCATCCATATGCATCCATCATAAGTATTCCATCTACACATATATCTCATAGCATCTAAACATCTATCACATATCTAGCTAGTGCATGTCATCCATACATCACATCATATAGCATTAAATCAACATAACATATAAGCATTGCATCCATGTGCATATCATAAAAAATAAACAATAAAAAAACATAAAATCTACACATATAATGAAGTCTCAATGTCATATATATATATATATATATATATGTGTGTGTGTGTGTGTGTGTGTGTGTGTACGTACCAAAAATAATAACTATGCAGTACGTTGGATTGGTAAAAAATGCCCGTAGGCTACATATGTGTAGGTCCTCGACCTTACACTCAAAAATGGTACAATGACATCTCCTAGATGTGTACTAAACTGAGCCTATGTCCCTAGTCTGTGAGGCCCCATCACTGTCTCCACCATCCCTATGGGTCCTCTGTGAGCTAGCGCCTTAAGTCCTATCTAATCGATGAGTCCTCTCAAACCTGAGTCTTATGACTAGAACTCATAGAGGACTACCTTGTATCCCTGGTCCCGGTCTCGCTCTGATGTATACCTGTAGTGGTGGTCCTCTCTAGCACCCGCCCGCCTAGCAATCTAATGATGCCCTCTAACTAGGCATTACGGGATATATTTGTTGTGTGTTGATCATTACCCTCCTCCACGAGGGTATGTAGCCAATGAATATCTACTACTAGGTCAATACCTACAAGGTCAAGAATATATGGTACTACAAGAGGTGCCATGATGTCTTGTGAGGATGAAGGATCTTCCCTCGTTGCCTTGAGCAGGTCTCTCTCAGTAGTCACTGCACTCAGTTGTGCCCGTGCTAGATCTTGCTCGCTAGTGAGTTGCCTAATTTGCGTATCTGTTATGGCAACCTATACCCGAAGAGCTACTCTCTCCTCTTCATGCCCATGTCACTACCTCTTATCATGTAGTAGCTTCACCTCCAAAGTGGCGATAGAGGTATCCCTATGAAGGATTTGGATGCAGAGTCTCCCCACCTGGCTCTGTAGGTCGGAAATCTATGTCCTCAGCTGCTCGACCTCACTATCTGGAGTTGTCTCACCCTCCTCAGGAGCCTCCTCCTTGACCTCTACCTATGGGCCCTCCTCTACTATGGCCCTTGTGCCCCATGTGCCTTCTATTCGCTGGTGGGTCCTGCGCCCATGAGGATCCACCTCTACATCCTCTACTACAAATCCCTCTGCTGGCCTACCTAGAGGAACTTATTCATACCACTAGAAGTCTGCCCACTAGCCATCCTAGTCCACAGTAGTGCTAGCATCAGCCAGGCTCAACTCCTAAAAATCGTCATCATCCTCTCCCAGTGGAGTGACCTAGGGTGAGGTCATGTCCCTCTCTAAGACCAGGCATCTATAAATGATCAAAATATCTAGGATATCCTATCGAATCCCAAATTGCCTCAAGACATGAGATAAGTAGTGATACTCACACCAATCGCCCTTGTGGTCGATGATCCATCTGCCTCTGTGTGCTCGGCACAGGTATTTGGCTACCTCTGTCCAAGGTGGGCAGTCCCTATAGGGTCACCACTAGATTTGCTCAGGGTAGAGCTATGCAAAGCGATCGATGTAGTGATCTAGATCTCCTGCATGAGACCTACTCCTAAAGCCCTCCTGCTCACAAGACCAGCAGGTGGTATAGCACTATCGATCATTAGGAAGGGTAGTGATCTGCAAGGGCAAATCAATTGGGTGCTCTATCAGAATATGTTGCCAACCCCAGATCTATAGGAGGAAGTTGTAGTTGATGCCCACTCTGCTGCGGTGAGTGATCTGATATAACTCATGGTAAATTTGTGCTAAGAGAGTGCTCCCCCAGGATAGGATCAACAGTCGCTCATTCAAACTAACCATAACATCTCTGGTTTGAGCCAAAAGGTTCCAAGGGAATATCACACTTGAAGAGTCTAGGAGGACTATCTAAATGATGATATGCATGAACACTACCTCCCTCTATAAGAAAAATTTGGCCTGGTACCACTCCTCGACGTGGATGCCTTTGTGATCAATGCGGCCCTATGCCTCCATGCTCCATCTCCTAAATGTAGAATCAAATACGACCTTCCTCACCATGGTAGGAGAGGAGGTGATGGGCTAGCCATCAATGGGAAGGCATAAGATGCGATACACATCCTCCAAGGTGATAGTCATTTCACCCATATTTAGGTGAAATGTGTTGGTCCTCGTGTCCCAACAATGGGTCAATGTAGTAAGGTATGCCTAATCCACTCTAATGGTGGGGAGGTCCAAGATGTATCAAAACCCCACGATAGCGAACCAATATCTCTTCGTGTCAGTGAGAGTGCAGTGTAGGTTGCAAAGGAGATCAGTCTCCCTCACTCTTTTTGTCAATGACTGAATAAAAGCAATCAACTAAAACAAAAAACAATTAAAAATAACTCAAAAATGATTAAAAAAATCAAAAAATCTCATAAAAAAGCAAAAATATGCATAAACATGATCAACAATTTCATAAAAATCAAAACAAGCATTTCAAAACAGCAATAAATGACATTAATTTCCCATAAAAACTCAAAAAAATTAATAATTTTGAAAAAAATTCAAAAATTTGGGTGCCACGGGTCAGAACCGTGATCGGCCCAATGATCAAAAAAGTGACCGTTGGGATTTGAATCCCACCGTGGCTGACAGTCGTGACCCCCAATCTGCCAATTGGGGATCGCGACTGCCACCCATGGCTAGGGAGTGAGACCCTTTTAGGGCCCATCCTTCGCAAAAAAAACCTCAAAAAATTAAAAACCCCACCCCCTAATCCAACCTATTCTAAACCTAACTACGATGAGGTTCGTTATTGGTAGTTTAGTGAAGTTCATTTACCTATTACTTAATGTGGTTAATTTTAATTTGATAATTCAAGTGTGATCTCGATTTATGTGTTACATTAGCGGCACCGGCTCCTCCACTGGTCGAGGCCTCCGGTTGATCAACCATTAGTGGGGAATGTAGGTAAGAAGGTATGGTTTGCGGTAGCGTTTCGTGTCAGTTTTATGTGTTTACCTCTTAGAGCTCTAAATTTTAACCGTCAATGTTAGGTAAAAAATGAAACTTTTCAAAAGGTAACCCTTTTTATACATTTTTTGAATTTGGTTCGACCTGGGGTTGACATCCGTGGTCCCCAAATTAGGGTTTTGCGCCCGTGGGTCCTAGTTGCAATCAACAAAACTGCCCGCAGTTGAGAGCCGCAATCAGTAAGTTGCATAAAATATTCCTAATTCCCCTTGAGGAAAGTTGTCAAATGGCAAGTTAAGCATACCAACCAGACCAGACAATTCAAAAATACAAAATAACAAAAAAATTAGATAGAATTCAAATCCAAATGTGCTTTGTATCCAGTTATTTACCCTATACACTTGGCGGTTGCAGCGACTGGCGCTCCATGCAATTCGATAAGATGAGTAAATTACCATAAGGAAATTTGGGGTAAATTCATCATCATAGAATTGCTATGCTTCACTTCAAACCCTAAGAAGGCCTACACAACCGGACTACTCCAAGGGAACGAAGTATTCATCGCAATCCTCCTATGATATTTTTATCAGATCATCGAAAATATAATTCAACATAAGCCTAATTGGAATTGCTTTCATTTTGATTCGCTAAGAAGGCCTTCATGGTCGGACCGCTCCATGGGATAGAAATGGGCATTTATCATCAACAATTGCAAATCCTAGCTGATTAGGCCTTGCCAAGTATTCAAATGCTAACTCCTTAAATTGGTTCAAGATATTTTATAGTGGTCAAGCGACCTCGTCGCTTCATTTAATTGTCATTACCCTCATCAACTCGTCACTTGAGGGGGTAGTCATAATATTAAATCATAATCAAAGTCAATAGCAGATCCCTTGATCGTAGAACCCTTTATCATAGATCCCTTGATCTTGTCAAAATTACGTTCATCTTATGAATCATTGCCAAAGACTATCATAAGCTTACCCTTCTGCTGGGGTAAATAGCATACATGACAGTTTGTTTGTGTCTCTCCTCCTTTCGGTTATATAGGCCTAACTCCTATTGTAGCACCAAATCTACCCGAATGTGTAATGACGAGTGCAAACCCTTTTAAAATTAAGCCTTCTATTTGGAAGCAATGATTCTAATATGTGCATCCTTTTGCTAGACCTGGGGCATCTAATGTTGATTAGATCAATGATCATCATTCAACCTACGACATCAATTTAGGAGGTCTAGTTTTTCTCAGCGTTGTTCGATATCACAACGCATCTCAAAATGGGCATATGTAGACACCTAAAACGCATCATGCTAAGGTGACTACTCATATGGGACATGCTAGAAGACCATATGGAAGACCTTTAGACAAATCCAAGGTATAGTAATGGTTTTTACCACTCATTTTGTGCACCTTTGCCTAGTTAGTGCTAGCCACTGCTAACACCAACGATTAGCAGTGTTGATCGCACCTGTCAACCGTAGTCAGGACTGAAAGTCATTTGGCCTTCATCCAACCCCAAAGTTGGTTGCAACGGCCAATTGGTTACGAATTGGAGCAGTTTAATAGGGGAAGGATTCAGAACCTTCCATCCAACAAACTCAACAGCCCAATCTTGATCTTAGCTTCCTCATGAAGCTACCCCTGGCCCTGAGCAAATGCTATCAAATCCCCCTTCAAATTGGGAAAGAGATATAGAGAAGCTTTCAATTGAATGCATAGAAGCCCTATCGAATTACATGTCTATTCACATGCATTGATAGGGATACTTTTACTACCCAATTGAAATTCAAATTGCCATGGAGAACATAGGAGGCTAGGAGAGCCAAGAAACGCTAATCCATACAATCCATGCACAATCTGATCAATTCAACCACTAAATTTGTTAGAGGACATAAGGGCGACCCTTGAACATCAATTACCCCAAGGAGAATCAGAGAATTGGACCTATTTTGGAGAGCAAACTTACCTCAAGCTCCGCCACGGCTGTCAGTCGTGGTGAACAGTGCTTACCGCTTGAAGGACCTGTGGTTAGAGGATAATCTCTGATTTCTCTATTTTCTCTTTTGCAGCATGTTTAATTAGGATAGATTAATCATTCTATAGGTTTAATTTAGTATTTCAGTGATTTCTAACCAACAGATTAGGCTCCTAATTGCAATTTCCCTTCATTGCTATAGTGCAAGTAAAATGAATATTTTCATGCTTTTGTATCTTTAATTGGCTAATTAGGAGCTTAGGTAGATGCATCATGCTCTCTTTTATGTTCCTAATGGTAGGATTATTATGTTCAATATAGTTTAGTATGTTTCTTATAGTTTCTTGATTTTACATTGTTATGACATCTTTGGTACAATATTTCTTTAAAAGCCTCATCAAGAGAGGTCTCCTTTATTACTGATTTGTTTCTTGTTGTTTATTACATGTAGGACTAACAGGATTTTGGGATGAAAGGCAAAAAATACCTCTAATTGTGGAGAAGAGCGTCATCGACACCCTAGAGCAATTCGTGTCACCCTGAAAGGCATTTTGATTGCATCTACCCTTGAGAGGGATTTGAAACTCTATTGTAATTGATGTATCAAATGGGTATCCCTAAGAGGGATGAATGTGTAACTTGGCTTCATTGAAATTAATAAAAGGATTCTTCATTTTTGTTCATTTCTTGTTGTCAACTTATGCATTCCTATTTGTGTTTATTTCATCAATTGCAATAGATAGATTAGATAGCAAGAGAGCCTTTTTGGTGGTTACAATTTGATATATTAAAAGCCTTGATATACATATTAATTTGTTCATATTATTCTACTCATATCATTATCTTGATCTTACTATATTATGGCTATATTATATTTGATCCTATGATATTTAACCTATGAGTTTTATGGTAGTATTAAGGCTTAAAAAACCATCACCTCTTGACTTACTTACATGACACATTGCACACTCTCACATTTTATACACTTGCACACTTTATTACATAACACTTTACACACTTGTACATTTTATTACATGACACCTGGACTCTTCTCACACATTAACACACTTTAGGGAAAATATAAATCACACTTCCTAATCTAATATTTCAAATGTACAAATGTCCCATGGGGGTACTTTAGCATTTACCAAATAATGTAATATTTTTAACACCCCTTGTATTACTAAAGAATTTAGATTATGTAAAGTATATGAAATGCTCAGCAATCATATTGATAATATGTGATGAATAAATACAAATGAGAAGTGGTTTGAATTCAGTTGAATCACCCGAATTTGTTGGCTAACTACCCAAAAACTTGGAGAGCGCATTGGAGGAGCTAATTTTAATTAACCTAATAATGAAATATGCTAACATCCCCCCTTATTACATTATTAGAAAATCCCAAGGATATTGCGAAACAATTCAAATTTGATGCGTCCAAGTGCTTTGGTGAAGATATCTGCAACTTGTGCTTTGGAACTTCATCACGAATAAAATGACATCGAGTGTTGATGTGTTCGATGCAATCATGAAAAATTGGATTCTTGACAAGATTCAAAACACCTTGATTGTCGCAAAACAAATGTAGTGGAAGATTCACTGGAAGACCCATGTTTGTAAGAATGCGACGTAACCATATTATCTCGCAGACTACTCCACTAGCTGCTCAATATTCTACCTCTATAGATGAGATAGCAACCACCTACTGCTTCTTGATATGCCATGAGACAGGACCAGAACCAAGATGAAATATGTATCCAGAAGTTGATTTTTGATCATCACTGGATCCAGCATAGTACTTGTTATTCTTTTTGTATTCCAAGCCAAAATTTGTTGTACCACGGACATAATGTAGAACTCTTTTTGTTGCTTTCCAATGACTTACTTTAGGTTCCTGCATGAACCGTAAAAGATAACCCACAATAAAACTAAGATCATGCCTGGTATTGGTTAGATATAGGAGACTCCCAATCAGCTACTAATAGAGAGTACCATCTACCTGAGGTGATTTATCATATCGTGATAACTTAAGTCCTTGTTCCATTGGAGTTGTTTTAGACTTACAGTTAGTCATTCAATATTTTTCAACTAATGTCTTGGCATACTTATTTTGTGTAACTATGATATGGTGTTCTTTCTGATTTACTTCCAAACCAAGACAATAGTGAAGAAGTCCTAGATCTATCATTTCAAAGGATTGTTTCAAATCATCTTTTACTGCATCAATCATCTTCTCTGAACTTCCCGTTATGATCAGATCATCTACATATAACACCAAAATCACTATATCATAACCATTGTTCTTTATATAAATATTCGCATCTAAAGTACTTCTTTTGAATCCATGATGCAATATGCGACTATCTATCTTGATGTATCAAGCTCGAGGAGCTTGTTTGAGCCCATACAAGGATTTGGTTAATTTACAAACTTTATGTTCTTGCCCTTCAACTACAAATATTTCTAGTTGATTCATGTATACTTCTTCTTGTAAGTCACCATTTAGGAAGGCACTTTTATTCCCCCCTTTGTCTTATATTTTTGCAAAAGGAAAGTGTTGTAATTCCCCCCTATTTGTTGCAAAAAAAATGAGCAGGAAAATTATTCCTCCAAAAAATGAGGGAGAAAATCGAAGAATTTGGAAAAATACCTCAACAAAGCCCCTCCTTGTGGCGTGGTGGCAAAAAATTGGTCAAAAATACCCCTCCTGAAGCAATGTGAACACCTGGAGCAACTTTTAGAGCAAAAAAAAAACTTAGCAATTTAGCAAGTTTTAGCAAAAAAAAATCAATTTTTGCTTTCAAAAAAAATGTTGCGAGCAACCATGGTGGGGCGTGGACAGCATGAATAGTTCAAAAAAGAAGCAAATATCCATGACGGGATTCGACCCGTGGACCTTGTCCACGCAATGCAAGCCCATCACCAACTGTGCTAGAGGGCGCGTTGGACAAAGAAAGCATGATATGTGCTTTGAAAGGCAGTGGGCGCAGAGAGTTGGAAAAAAATCCCAACTTTTATCCCACATGCACTGTGAAATGCATGTGTGGGTCTTCAAAAACCCAACCGCGCACGTAACTAGTCGACTGCCTTCGGGCGGTCATCGTTTATCTTTTTGTCACCTCAAACTCTACCCAGTTATCCACCCTCTGTCTGTCCAGTTGTTTGCCCTATGTTTGCCACGTCGTCTTTGTCTGCCATGTCATTAGTCCTCTGTCTGCCACGTCAGCAGTCCTCTATCTGCTACATCGTCAGTCCTTTGTCTACCATGTCAATAGCCCTCTGTCTGCCACATCAATAGTCCAATAAAAATCTCCTCGGCCCTTGTGCCCTGTCAGCATCCAGTCAACCGTTTCTGTCAGGTTTCATGTCCTATCAGTAGGTCAAACAAAATCTCCTCGGGCCGCATGTAGCTTCAGCGTTCTATGCATCTTTTGTCACCTTGGGCCTCGTGCTCAGGCCACGTATGGCTTCAACGTTCTCTACATCCTCTGTCACCTTGTGCCTCGTGCTCGGGCATCGTGTGGCTCACCCCTTATGTTCGCCCAGTCCAATTCGTGGCTCTGGTACCATAAATAATTTAGAGTATGCAAAGTATATGAAATGCTCAGCAATCGTATTGATAATATGTGATGAATAAATACAAATGAGAAGTGGTTTGAATTCAGTTGAACCACCCGAATTCGTTGGCTAACTACCCAAAAACTTGGAGAGCGCATTAGAGGAGCTAATTTTAATTAACCTAATAATGAAATATGCTAACAATTACATTATTTGGTTTAAAGACTTTTAGTCTTCAATCTTCATCTATTTTTCTTCTTTTTTTGGCTCTTTGCTTTATTCTTTTTTGTTGGTCTTGATCTTTTTTCTTCTATTTTTTTGAGTTCTTTCATGTTCTTGTTACACTTCTCACTAAATCATCACTATAGTATGACACATAACCTTTGTCAATATTGATTTGATTATTGTCTAATTTTTTATCTGATGTAGAATATAAAGGTACACAATTTTCACATTCATTGCTCACTGAAGAGTCTTCTGTATTTTTTTGGTCATTATTCATGTTCATTTCTTGATCAAAGAATCTGAAGTTTGATAAAAAAATTCTTCTTTGATATTGAACTTTTAAAGAGAGTAATGACATATATGTTATTGTCGCTATATCAATAGGTACTATAATTGTATTTCTAAAGTTTTCACTTGCTTAATATAGCTTAGTGCTTAGATAATCTTGAAGTGCTACAAATTATTCATTTTTAGCTTCTTTAAAAAAAAATTGTAAGATCATCTTGAGTTTTGCATATTTTTGTTATTTTGCATTCTCAATCATGCTTTGTATATAGTGTTTTAAATTTTCCAACATTTCTTCTCACTCCTCTAAAGATGCATTTTTAATATTTTCTTCCATGATTAATTTTGCAAATCAATTCCTTTGATGTAGAAATCCTTCTTTCTTTAAAATTTATAATTCTTTCAAGCAATTTCATCAAAAACAATTTCAAATTCTTTTCAATCTACAATTTCATCAATCTTCAAACTTTAACAATCTTCAACTTTTCAAATTTTAATTTTAACTTTTCTTGTATCTCCTAATTTTAATTTCAATTTCAAATTTTCAAGTAATCAAAAAATCAATTTATTTTCCTTCTTATAACTCCCAAATTCAATTTTTATAAATCACAAATTTCTTCAAACAATCATTAATCATTCATTCACTTCTTATCACTCCAATTTAATTCAGAATTTCTCAATTTCTTTAAATATTAATTCCACCCTTACTTGATTGAAATTCAAATTTGAAATAACTTATTCCCTTATAACTCCTATTATATCTCCAATAAATTAGGTGCTACAATATATTAATATGCAATTCACTTACCTTTATTCGTGCTACTCCTCATTTGTGCTACTTCACGGTTCTTTTGCACCACATCTCAAACTATAGGATATTATATTTTGGGAAGGTGTTACTCTTCTAATGCCTTTGCTCCTCCAAATTCTTTAGTCATCAACCAAAATTGCTTCATCTCAAATGTTTTTTTCAATAAAAATCATAATTTCTATTTCGAAAAGGAAAAATTTACATATTATAAATGCCTAAGGCATTCGACATCGATCTTGGGGAAAAACCCCAGCAAGAAAAAAAGTAAAATACCCCTTGTTCAAAAACCAGGGAAAAAGCAGAAGGTAAAAACCAGCCAACCTAAATATATAACTTTGAACCCACTGGGGCAAAATAGTCAAAGGGAAAGAAAAACAACAAATAATGGAGAAAGAGAAAAAAATCACGCTATCCTCCCAAAAACTTCAGGAAAGAAGCTCAAAACTTTAAGTGGTATTAAATTATGGGTCGTATATAGAATTGTTTGTGGTGCCCAGTAATTTACCATATTTCCTTTCCATATCTAACCATTTGCCTTGCTTCATGTGAATTCCATATTTTGATAGAGTCTGTTACCATATTCAATTATCGATAAATATGAGAAAAGGTGATATCTTTGAAATCCCCTTCCACTCCTTTCAGTTGTTCATAAATTGGGTTTAAAAGTAGAACATTCATCCTTTGTAATCCCCTCACACAATTAATAACAAACAAAGAATCCCCAAAAATTTTGATTTGTTCAACCTATTTTTTAATGGCTAATCTAATGAGCAATTTTAAAGAAAGTAATTCAACATTATTATTTGAACCATGCCCCAAACCTACTTTAAATTTTATGTGATGGTTATCAGATAAATATAGAATACACCCAGTCCCACATAAGGATGTGGTAACGTTTTGAGCACCATCAAAATAACCCCATGCACCAGACTTGTCAATATGGATTTCAAAAATTTGTCTTTTCCTTTGGCATTTATAATTCCTCTTAAGACCTTCATAAATGAATCGAATTTGTTGAGAGCATTTAAAGGGAGGAATAGAGTAATTATTGAAAATGTCGGCATTCCTTGAGAGCCATATTCCCCAAACTATGACTAGAGGTAAAGCTCTAAAGACCTTCAACTCTTTTCTTTCGAACCTACTTTTGAAACATTCATCTAGGAACTACCCTTTCCATACATCTTTGCATCTAGTTAAGATTTTAATTTCTGACCAAACATTGTTGGTGTATTTTCACTCCATAGAATAATGCTCACTGGTTTCCTTAGCATCTCTACACAATATACATCTACTGGGTCTGTATCAATTTCTTTTAATGAGAATATCTCATATCAAAGCATTTCTACTTAAAACCAGCCACATAAAAGTGCAGGTTTTCATTAGAGACTTTATTTTTCATATTTGGTTCCACCACCATTTCTGCTCAGCATGAACCCCACTATCAAAAAAACTTTGTATCCAAGCTTTGGAGTGTAATTACCTATAAGTGAATTTTTGGTCCATATCAATTCATCGGACCTTTCATTTATCCTGACATTATTGCTGATAAGATTTTCCACAAAGGCATTCCACTGATTTGCATGATCATTTTCCAAACCTAATTGATTTACCCTCTTTCATCCTTGTTGCCAAATGGTAGTGGTCTCATTTTCGGCCACATGTGCAACTGTATAAAGACAAATCCCATGGAGTAGATCTGTGAGTTTAGAGTGCTTATATTGATCTTCGTTGCCTACCCACAGATCAACACCTAACCTGAATTTTGTTCCATTACCTATCTTCCATGCTAACCAGTTTTCTATTAAAGGAAAAGCAAGACAAATCTTTCCATATAATTGATACCTTGTTTGTGAACTTATTTGGGCTTCTGATCCACTCCACTAGGGTAAGTGGTTCAATATATTTTTGTATTATAACTTGTTTCTAAAGATTTTCGTGACTAATAATTCTCCACAAACTTTTGGTAGCCAAAGCTATCCCAAAATTAAAAATATTTTTCAGTCCCCATCCACCTTCCCTTTTTGGTTTTGCAATGTGCTTCCATTGAACTAAATGAATACCTTATTTGACCCTATTCCTTGACCACAAGAAACTAAACCATTTTCTTCTAATGTTGTCAAGGACCCCATTAGGAATATATGCCAATCCATGCCAAAAATTTGGGATAGCTTCCAAGATTGTTTTGACAAGAATTAATCTTCCACCAAGTGACAACCATCTATTACACCACAAGCTTGTTCTTTTATCTATTTTGTCAATAAGCGAACTCCAGTATTTTTTCCCATAACCTTTTGGTTTCAAATAAAAACCAATATATTTAAAACTCGACTAAAAATCACATTTTGGATAATGAAAAAGGTGCCGGAAATGATT
The DNA here is from genome assembly GCA_028583015.1 of Wollemia nobilis. Lineage (NCBI taxonomy): Eukaryota > Viridiplantae > Streptophyta > Pinopsida > Araucariales > Araucariaceae > Wollemia > Wollemia nobilis. Next base: position 586,561 of record JAQPPZ010001731.1, read on the forward strand.
TTTTTCCTCTTCTTTCAAACTATTGAAGAATATCATAGACTTTGTCATGTTTATCATCATTCTAGTAGCATTACAAAAACTTTCAAGGATACCTTTAAGACTTGTGGCTTCCATCAAATATCCCTTGCAGAATAACAAAATGTCATTCACAAATAAAATATGAGTAAGGAAAATAGATTTGCCCACCCTTATGCCTTTTATAACTCTTGTACGCTTCACTTCTCTGAGAGCCCTACTCAAACCTTCAATAATCAAAAGAAAAAGTATTGGGGATAGAGGGCAACCTTATCTTAATCCATGCAAAGAGGTGAAGAATTTTTAAGCCGAACCATTGATCAAAACAACAAAAGAAACATTGGTCATACATACCCTTATCCAATTTATAGCTTGAATATTAAACCCAATGTATAAAAGCATAATCCTAAGGTACATCCAATTTTTTGTATCATAGGCCTTTGAAAGGTCCAATTTTATGACCACTGCATTCATATTCTTTGTCTTAATTGATTGTAAGCCTTCCTGTGCCACACCTATAGCATCATGAATCTGCCTACCATTCAAAAACCTAAATTGTTCCAGAGAGATAGTAGTCAAAAAATATTATTTAACTTGGAGGCAATTAATTTTGCTATGATTTTATAGAGGCAATTGCATAGTGAAATAGGCCTAAAGTAATCAAAGGATGTGGGAGAATCCTTCTTGGGGATAAAATCTATAAAGATAGAGTTTATATCCATCGGAATAAAGCTTGTGTTTTTTGTCTCCTCCATTACCCTTAATAAATCATTTTCAATCATCTCATAGAAACCAATGAAAAATTATGTTGTCCAACCATCAGGTCTAGGACTTTTATCCTTTTGCATAGAGTTTTAAATACTTTTTATTTCATCCTTTGACACTGCAAAAAGTAACATCTCATTATTCTCTTCTTCAAAAAACCTTGGAAAGAAATAAGTTAGCTTTAAAATATTGGCTAAACTAGCCTTTTTGGGATCTTTGAACATATTTTGAAAGTGTGAGACCCCAAGATTGACAATCTCTTTGAAATTCCTTGCTGCACTACCATATCCTCTTGACATTTTCCAAATGGTGTTTATGTTCTTCCTGTGATTTGCATAGTTATAAAAAAATTTGGTATTTTCATCCCCCTTTTCTAGCCAAATGACTCTGCTTTTTAGTCTCCAAGTTGCCTCTTTAACGGATAGTAAATTCCTTCTTTTTATCTCTAGATTCCTTATTTGTTGTTTGGAATCCTTAGAAAAATCTCCTTCCATATATGTGTCATAGAAATTAGAAATTTATTTTTCCACTGAAATAAGATCTTGTTCTTGAGATTTATATTTTTGATAAGCCCATTTAGAAACTACATTTTTAACCTTCTTCAAACTAGATGTGAATTGTGAGCAAGTGGAATATGTAAGAGAGGCATCATATTTCCTCCATTAATATCTAACTAAATCTTGGATATCTTGTTCCTCTATCTAGGAAGAGTTGAATTTGAAGGGACTAGGAGGCTTTTCATCCTTGAGTCCAATTTGTAACATAATAGGAGAATGATTAGAATCACCTTCGGTTTCCACCCAAGTTATGATAATATCACCTTTTATTAGTAAAGACTCAAAGACAAAAAAACATATCTAACCTTTTAGCAACCAAAGCTATTCCAGACCTATTATTTCTCCAATTTAGAACAAGTTTTATAGGCTCTATATCTACTAAACCTGCTTCCTCTATTTTATGAAGTAAAAAACCAACATTTGAATCTGCCCTCGCCAAAATACCCCAAACCTCAACTCTTTTGGTAGTAAATTTTAGGTCACCGCCTAATATCAAACTGTCATGTTTCAAAAAGATATTGGAGAATAGGGCTTCCCAATAAGGCAATCTATTATTATAAGGGCCATAGATGTTAACCATCACAATTTTTTTCCTATATCCAAAGAAAATATCTCAACACCTAGGCCTAAGACTAGATCCACAATATTTAAGAGTTGTAAGAACCTTTTTTTCCATCCCAAAATGAGCCCTCCAAATATCCCTTCAGCATCCTCTGAGAGGAAACCCTAATATTTCAAGAAAACACGCAAATCACCTATGGTTTTCTTGCCCTCCCCCATGGTTTCTTGTAGCATCATAATATCAAGATTTTGTACCTTCACTAACCTGTTTAAGGCAGTTATTTTATGAGTACTACCTAGACCTCAAACATTTAGAGATAGTATAATCATTATAGATCTTTCCCTCGGGTCATGCTTGCTTTAAGAACCCTCGTTATAGTTTGTTTATTTCCTTGGTTGATTTCTCTGCAGGATTTTTCTTTGGTAATGCTTAGAAAGGATTTCCTTCCTAAAGCACTTGTTAACCTACGTCCCATCCCATCAGTAATCAAACCACCTCTGATTACTATTTCATCTGTTGCAACCATTTTCTGAGATCTGAGGAAATAACGATTCTTACCAATTAAATGTGTATCATCTTCAAAACAAGAAAGAGAGTGAGAGTAATAAAGTGGGTGAATATTCTTTTTTAAGTCTGAGGTTGATTCTTTGGGAGGGGAAGATTCTTTACCAAAAATAAAACTATCTTCCATATAATATTTAACCCTCCTTATGTCTTCCTTACCATTCCAATATTTGTTCTTATATACATTAGAATTTTGTTCAAGATACTCATAAGTTGTTTCAAGTACTTGTATGAGATCATGTGGACAAAAAGAAACATTTTTGTGCTAGAATTCTGATAAAAGATCTTCCTTATTTGATTGATGTATTACAGTAGTTATGGGTTCCATAACAGAAGTAGAAAAAATTCTCAGTATGTCTAATCTACTCATCAACCCTTATGTACCTCCTACTTGTTCTGGAATTGGTAGACTAGCATTTGTCCCTTCAGATAAATTGGATAACATAGTACCTTCCTTTTTATGTGAAGGTCCACCTACACTTCCAATAAAATCCCCTCTTTGATCTTATCATATCTCCCCTTGTATTCTTCGACCAATTGAAGATCTTTGATTCCTATCAAAGAATGTGTTCCCTGTACTCAGATACATAGGTAACCTAGCCCAACATAATTTTTTTACAAAAATTTTGTGAACATTTGCTAGCCACATCTCCATAAACATGGTACTGTGTACAACAAAATGACAGTTTGATATAATCTAAGATCTGAGAGTATTTCCATTTACCAAATGCAATATCAATATCTTTAGGAAGGCCATCCTTCAGGTTCAAAACAACCAAAATTTAAGCCACAGTCCTAGAAACATTTGAAATAATCTTGTCAACCATTTTAATGAAGATACCTATACTGTCACCATTTTTTTTCAAAATATTTTGAGTCCATAACTCCAAAGGTAGACCTGAAAGTTTGACCCATATTGGTTTGGATGTCAATAACTCTTTTTGTGGGTCAAAATATGGAGACCATCTTCTCAGGGATAACAATGAAGAGCCCCAAAACCATTTTGAGTTTAATATAGCTTTTGCATCCTCCTCTGTATTGAAATATAAGGAAAGCCATCCTCTAGCTAGAATATATATTTATGGAGTATAGCCCAAAGCTTGACCCCAAACTTCTTCAATTCATTGCTGAATTGATTTTTCAAAATATAATTTGTTGGAAAATTTTCCAGTAAGAGTCTTCTTCTCCATTTCTAAAATTTGATCTAGACCAATATCTTCACCTAAAACAAGGTTTACTTTTTCCTTCTTCATTTTAACACACTTGGTTTTCTTTCTTATTCCATGTTCCTTTGAAGTCCCACAAAATTTTGATTCTTCCATATTGCCTACCATTTCCTTTGTGCTTAAGAGGTTTCCAAGAAAACTTAAAAACCTTTGTTGGGATGTGTATTAACTCCATATTATTTTTTAACTCCCTTGTTCTAATTTCCAAGAAGACTCTTTCTCCATCCTCCGAATTCAATCGAGTAAAACAACTCTGAGGTTCTTTTGCATTTGAGTAGATTTACGGAGAGATCCCTTGAGAGTGACCACTAGCCTTTGAAGAGATGAAAATATGTTGCCCCTCAAAAGGGATCTTCCAAGTAGTCCACAAGATCCTCTTCAAAATCCATCAAAACTCTTGTTCTTCCACCTTACTCAAACCAAATATTAAGACATAGAAATACCCTATTTTCCTCGTCTCACAAAAAAAAAACTTCAACTCTGCATGAATTACAATTTTTTTTGTGAGTTATATGTTCTACTCAACAGGTGTACAATTGCTTATTGACATCAATCCAACTATCTAAACAAAACAATGGAGAGCCTCCTTGTCAAGGCCAAGCATGTCAATTTTTGCCATATATGTAGTCTATTTCACTCCTTTACATCAATTCCACTTCTTCTATAATTTAATAACATTACCCTGAAGGTCTAATCATCCACCCCAATTTGTGTAAGCCCTGTAAAACTTGGTAGTTCAAACACCCCCATTTCTCTCAGACAATTTTAGACAATTTCTCAAACCTGTCCACCATCACCTTGCACTACCATTTCTCGCATAATCCAACCTATATGTATCCATCCTCCATAGCATTTGACATCACCACATTCCACTAAGGTGTTCAATCAAACAATTCCTATCAATGGACTTCAATATTACCCTCATTTGCACCCACACCCCTCTTTTATCTCTACTCGGGTAAAAATCAAAATCCTGCTTTCTTAGCTTCAATAATTCCTTATGCTTCCTATACCCTTACATAAAAGTCATTTAACTATGTTATTTGGGATTCATGCACACCTGCTATAAAGGTAACCCATAAATTTTACATTATCCTTGAGGTAATTTATAAAACACTTGCTATGCATCTTCAACAGTGCACATTTCGATACAAAGTTACAATACTATTTACTGGAAATGGGTCAATTATTCATCCTAAATAGAGTTCCTCACTATCATGAATATGGGTATGGCCTATCCACTATGGCCCAGAGTGATAGAAACTTTGGGCGGAGACATCAATTCTTCTTCCTGTGTCCACCGACTTGTTGTTCCCTAACTCATTACCTAAAAAACGTTCCCACCGTCGGCTCCTCCAACATGGTCGTCCAGATGAAGAAAAAAATAAATTTAAATGTGTCCCCTGACCTTGGCGATTCTATGGTAATGGAAAAATATTCATCTCGAATGATATCCTTTCTCAATGATAATTTCCCTTCACTCTCAAGCGGTCCTTCTTGCATTCTCAATTGGTCCTTCTTGTGCTCTCATGTGGTTTTTCTTTGCTCATAGGTGGTTCCTCTTGCACTCTTAGGTAGGCTCTTCGCTCACACAATAGTTCTTCTTACACTCACAACATTCATTAAGTAGCTCTCGACTACGAAATTGACCATAGTTTGAATTCTTTGGCTTTCAACTTGACTTCACACATTCTAGATTCTTTTTCCAACAAACTTGTCTTCACATAGTCCAACTTCTCCTTTAAAGGATTTTTGGTTCTTTGGCTCAGAGGATACAATATTGTCTTCTTAAAAACTTTTTTTTCACAACTCATTCACTTTCTCAACTTGCCTTGGATGTTCTAATCTTCAACAAGCACTTATTAATTTATAATCTTTGTTCTTTTTTGATAACTTCTCCAAATCAATGACAACCTACAACTTTTTTCTTCATGACTTGTTTTCTAGAACTCACTCTTGTTCGTCTAAAGTCCTCAATATAATCACAATCATTAGCAGCATAAGGGTGCAATCAACCCATGACAAAAAATCTCTCTACCTTGACTTCTAATATTCTTTTTTTCTTCAATGTAATATTTCAACACTATGCTTTCCAAGGTGTAATATCAACATGTTCTTTCTCAAACTTTATCAAGATGAAATCAATCCTTTCTTCTTACTTTTCCCTCCACAATATCAAATGTCTAGAACAAGCTTTGATACCACTAATGGCTCTTTAGCCACATTAAATTATATGTCCCAATATCCAATATCTTAATCAAACTGAATATTAGAGAATTCAACCAGTATGACCAATATCAATGAATATATCATTCATGAAATAACAATAATATTACTTAATAAATAAACTCAAAATATTATTGATGAATCAAATATACAACTTCAATTTTTGTTCGATATATCTTGATACAATGCATGGATCTTTGTCTCCATAGTATAATCTTAGATGATGACTCTTAAATACTTAAATATTGCTCTCTTCACATATCTAAAGATGCATCCTTTTCTATTTCTCACATATGATAGAACTCTCATGTCTTTTGACTTTACATCTTACCACATACCATGTGACTCTTCACTTGTACATATGACTCTTGACTTACTTACATGATACATTGCACACTCTCACACTTTACACACTTGCACACTTTATTACATGATACTTTGCACACTCTTACACTTTACACACTTGCACACTTTATTACATGACACTTGGACTCTTCTCACACAATAATGCATATTTTACGAGAAATGTAAATCACACTTCCTAATTTTATAAACTAGTCTTTAATCTAATATTTAAAAATATACAAATATACCATGGGGGTACTTTAACATTTACCAAATCAAGTAATATCTCCAATATTTCCTTCTTGGAACAACAAATGTATAGGAAAAAACCTTTGGGAATAAAGGATAGACTCACTCCTAGAGACTTCCATCTCCTTCCAATCCATTTTATCAGAGTCAAAGCCCTTGGACAAGACCCATTAAATTTACTAATGTCTGCCTCATCTTTGAGCAATGAGGATCATTGCTCTGTGAGGTCCTCCCTAACCTTTACTACTAGGGATGATTCTAAGGATTTAGTTGTAAATTGGTCCATGGAAGGAAAACTATAACTCATAATCTACTGAAATTTACTACTCTATCCTATAGTGATTATACTATTTGAAAATAAACCTACAATAATATGCATGTAAAACTAATGAAGGGGACAAATAAACTTAACTAAAAAATTCTATGCCCAGATAGTCTTGCCTCGTTGATGCCCTAACCCTCAATTACTCCTCCCATCATCCAAACCCTAGTTGATAGATATCTACAATTTCATTTCTTGTTACTTGAAAAATCGTCGTTGTCCTTATTCTGAATGGTTGACTTCATAGGGTTGGATCTCCCTTAATACCTCTTGGATTCCCTCATATGACCACTCATTTTAAAGTTCTACAAATTTTGCACAAAATGGTCCAAGAATCATCTGAACCATACAACTCCTCGCAAAGGTATGTCTCATGAAGGATGATAAATTTTTCTAAAAATTATTGCCCTAATGCTACCCTTGTTTCGAACAACTCTATGCAAAGATATGGCTCCTGGAAGATGAGTCGTTTATAAGAAATACCCTAGCTTTGCGATTCATTTCTTCCTATTATTTGTAAAATACCTTTATTTGTTAAGATGTATCTTTAAAAAAATTTGTTCAACACCAAATATTTTAAAGTTTAAACATTATTAATAAATTTATTTAGCATACATCTAACCATTTCATTCACATTAACAAACGTTACTTTAAACTTCGTAAAACTATATATATATATATATATATATATATATATAATAAAAATATTAAGGTCATTTATTAATTTATTTTATCAGTATATTTTTAAACAATTATTTATAAATTTTATTTTTAATAAATATTTAAATAACTTTTTAATTTAATGATATTAAAACAACCTACTAGTATTACATTGAAACAACCTACTATCGAACTATCATGATCACTATCAAACTATCATGATCAACTCTCTTTTTGCAAAGTTGTTTGGGAGTATGATAGAACGTAGAATCAACAAATGGGCGGAAGAAAAGGGAAAGAGAGCAAATGGGCAAGCGGGTTTTAGGCCCAAGCACTCAACTATTGATCATTGTATCACGCTTAGACACATAGTGAAAAAATAAGAGGAGGTTTTCTGTTGTTTGTAGAATTCAAAAAGGCATTTGACATAGTGCCAAGAAAAAAATTATGGAGCAGAATGGAAGAGCTAGATATTCCAATTCACTATAGGGCAGCAACTCACAGACTATATGAGCATGTAAAGGATAGAATCAAAACGCAGGAAGGGTTGGCAAATAGAATTTGATGAGACAACGGAGTGATGGCAAATGAAACCTTGAAATTTGAATCTTCATCGAGCGGGAAGTAGGGAATCTGAAGTACGAGAGCAGGGAACAGAATGGATGCACGCAGTAGTGGGACCAAGGATGGAAAGGGCGGCCATGGAAACAATAATGGGGCCCCAAGTAAGTTCGATTGTGCGGCTTCGAAAGATGGGACTGATAGTTTTTGGGGGAAAGAACCCCCGGATAAAATAACTGCGAAAAATAGGAAAACCCAAGCAGTATCATTTGCAAAAACACTCAAGGGGAGGTCCAAACCCTCCTCAACTGCACCACGCACCTTTATTCCTAATGGATATGATGTAATCCTACCAGAAGAAGTCATGGTCGGGTACATTTCCCTTTATTCCTTTTCCCTAGTCGAGAAGTTTGTGGGGGGAAGACCTGATATGGAGGCTATCCGATGATGGGTGGTGGTGAAATGGAAAACCAAGGGTTGTCTGGAACTGGTTGCTATGTCAAGAGGCTTCTTCATGATTCGACTCAATACTCAAGAGGACGTGGATTGCATTCTATCTGGTGGCCCATGGTTCTTCGGGAGAAGGAGCTTATTCCTCCGCAAGTGGGGCATGGATTTTGATCCAAAAACCCAAAGCATCAACTTTACTCCCATCTGGGTCCGTCTTCCAAATTTACCCTCTCACTTTTGGCATGAGGATGTTCTACAAGGGATCGCCCGCGCGATTGGGGAGCTTGTCACTATTGACCCTGCTACGTATGCTCGATTGATAAGGATCTAAACCGCATAATTAGTTTATTTCTTAAAGTTTTATTTAATAAAATCTTTTTAGATTTTATTAAATGTCGGTATGAATTGTCAGCAATTTATAATGTCGGTAGAGTATTCTTGTCGGAAAATATTATTCTATATTTGGCATCTCATATGCCTATTTAACATTGTAAATTTAATAAAAATATATTCAGGATTTTGGTTCCTGATCATTAGTATCAAAGCCTTCTTGGCTCCTGACCTGAAATCTCCCCTCTTGTTCATTCCGCATTCATCTCTTTTTTCATCCTTTTGGATGCTAGGTGAAAAAAAAGTCTGCCCATGAAGGTCTTTTGTTGTGTCATCGACTGGATCACCAACAGGATCATGTGGTGTTTTCAAGCTCTTTGAGAGTCATCGATATTGAAGCGGCGCTCATTACAACTCACTGGAGCCCTCGATCTCTAGTTGGGAAACCTCACCCCCCAGGGAAAGTTTTTTCTGTAGGCTGGATCTCTTCATGGTGAACAACCGTAGTGATTATCCTATGTGGTGATGGCCCATTTTGCCTTTTAGATTGTGTGAACCTCTCGAGTGCTGCCCCGAGTGCCCCCCATGAAGGTCGTATTCTACCGTGTTCAGATCCATTAGGATCAATCTTTGCCTAGCCACGTCTCAAATTGTGGATAGCTCAGGCACTGTCTAGTTCTACAGCAACCGCTCGTGGTAGAACATTGTGTCTTCAAACAACCCTCTACCATTCGGAGCTTGCGATCCTGAGCGCCACGAAGCTTTCATTGTGCCTGTGCCTATAATGCTCTTCCCACAACGCCGTGTGTCGTAGATGAAATCCAGCTGGGAAACAAACGTCAGCTATGATGGTTTGGTTTTTGTCTGTGTTTTAGTTCAGGGATAAAATTCCATATTCTCTGTGCGGGTATGCTAATTTTTTAAAAAATTTGTGAGATGCCCATTTTAAAATAGCTAGTCTTCTTTGGCGGGCAAAAGCATCATTTCTCCCATGTGTAACCTTCTGCGTGCCCCTGCTTGGGCGCGCCTCATTGGTGGACTTTACCCGATTACCACTTGCAGGATTTGCGTCGGTTGTTTAACTTGCCCACCCTTAAAACTTGCTATATCGGATAGCGTGTTGATGATGGACCGCCTTGATGGGCCTAGATACCACCACGTGGTGGTCGATTGCGCTTTGCTGATGGATTTAAACAAACTTTTGTTGTTTTATTTATTTCTTTTGTAGGAATTTGTCCCACATCCTTCACTTGGAAGCGTACATTGCAATGTTAAATATGCAAGGTGCCAATATACAAGTAGCCAGCTGTATCGGCCGGCTAGACGGTTTTCCTTTGTTGGTTGAGACTGACTAAGAGTCTGATCCATTACGTTGACCCTACACAGTTCGAATGTTGAACCAGTTGACCTCCTCAATGTTGTTGAATTTTTTTTTTAACCGTCGCTTGCCAACTCGCGATGAATCACCTTTTTGATAGAATATTCTTCACAAATATTTTGTAATTCAAATTTGGAAACGACATCTTCTTCCTTTTATTTTGCTGCCCGTAAGCTTTTTGTTTTTCTCAGTTTTTGAGACTTGATATTGTTGCAAGTATAGGCTTGCATATAGTCGTTAGAAAGCTCTTTTCAAGCCGGTTCCAATAGGACTATAATTTTGCTATTTTGTAATGGTTTTTATTGACCTATGGTGCTCTAGAGTTTGGGATGACAAAACCTTCCTTCATACCCAAAATTATTGTAATATGGAGTGCATTCTCGGTTGAACCCGACACTCCTTCAATCCACCATCATCTTTTGAGACATTTTGGAGTGCATTCTCCTTCATAAGACCTTTGGCCCTTGCTATGTGATCAAGGATATCACATGGGTACTCCACACATTGGAGTAGTCTTTGCCCCTAATAGGCTTGTCTCTTCGTGGATTTTTTGTGGATTTTGTCAGGAGCCAAGAGGATCTGATACTATCTCAAGCATCGCTTCCACATCTCCGAAGACTACAAAGATTTTGACATTTCGGATACCCACTAGTTCTGAAGACTACAGAGCCTTGATACTTCAAAAGCTTCTTCTTCTCAATGTTATGCTTTTGAAATAAGGAACGCAATTCAGTGGTACCCAACACTCCATTCTATGCTTGTTTTGGATCCCCATGATTTATGCCTTTTTCCTCTAAAGTTATGACTTCTTGAAGATTGAACGACATTTTTACAAGACCCTTTTTAAGCATAGTAGTGCTCATTCCTACATGCTAGGCATAGTAGTGCTCACTCCTACATGCTAGAGGTTGACCCAAGAGGCAACAAACCTTGAGATCCCATTAGGTTTCCTAAATGGACCCTTTTTGAGCATGTGTTTTGCTCGTTGTTGCTCCCTTTGATGGAGTTGTGGTGATCTCCTTGGGGCTCTTGTACATTGTCTATCTCTCTTCTTTTCTGAACCACTTTGGAGGATTTCATTTTTGGGCACTTCTATTTGTAATATCTTCTCTTCCACTTCCTTGTACAAGCATTGGATTCCAATGCTTCTATGGTGGAGAGGGATGATAAGGATCTAAATCGCATAATTAGTTTATTTCCTAAAGTTTTATTTAATAAAATATTTTTAGATTTTATTAAATGTCGGTATGAATTATCGACAATTTATAATATCGGTAAATATTATTTTGTATTTGGCATCTCATATGCCTATTTAACATTGTAAATTTAATAAAAATATATTCAAGATTTTGGTTCCTGATCATCGATCAAGGATGACACATGCTTGTATCTGTGTTAATACGAACTTGGAATCCCAACTTTCGACCCATGTGAATTTGATTTATGGGTCATACCATCGATGCCAAGTGGTGGAGTATGAGAACAAACCCTCCTTTTGCACTGAGTGCCACACCCAGGGGCACCTTCGAAGCCAGTGTCCAAAATTGAGGCTTACTCAGAATGATTACCAAGAGATGCAACGCCCACCTAAAGGAGAGGTTCAGAGAATGAGAGCTAAAGTGGGTCCGTGCTATGAGCCCAAAGGCAAGCAACCTGCTCCCCCATCTCCAAATGGCGACAAGAATAAGGCAAGTTCCCTGTTTGCTTTTTCCAATAGGTTCAGTTTATTCAACAATTTAAATCTCAATGCAAATGATGATAATGAGGAGATTCTCGGAGAGGAATTCCCTGGCTCAAATCACCCTGACCAATCCATTGAGAAGGCAAACCCTCTCCTGCAACCTCCTCATTCATCCTCTGATCTGTGTCCAAAATCCTCATCGACCATGGCACTTGTTCCCTAGCCCCCACCGTCCAATCCCCCACCGCCATCTAATCCCCCACCCAGCTCCCCCCATCCTCCAACAGGTCTGGCCCTTCTCATCCCCCACCCGACCCCCATGGCGATGAGGTTGATAGCCCTGAGTCATCTCATGATTCTCCTGAAGCATGGAGCCCTAAACAGACCAAAAGTTTTAAAAAATCCCTAATTGATGTCGGAAGTGACAAAAAGAAGGGTAGACCCTCTACTGTGGAGCAAAGAAACAGAGATATAGTGGAAGACATAGCCAATGGCACCCAATGAACTCTCTTTCAAGAACTGGGAATTTCCAATAGAGAAGAATCAAAGAGATCCAAACCTCCTGTGCAACAAGGCAAAGGAGGCAAAAAACCCTCCAAGAGTTCCAAATGAGAATCCTCTCCTAGAATGCGAGAGGATTAAATGGAGCAACAAAATAGAGACTTGTTGCTTCGATGCGAAAGGATTCAAATCCTACAATATTTATAATTCAAGAAACCAAATTAGGCATGCAGTCCTCGCCTAAAGTTGCCAAAATTATATGGAGAAAATGTGAATTTTCCTTTAGTCCTACCTCTGGAACATCTGGCGGACTCCTTTGCCTTTGGGACCCAACCAAGGTGGAAGGAAGAGTGATTTCCGACGAAGGGTGAATCTCCAACATATTTTTTCATGATTCTGTTTCAAAGCATTCTTGGGTGTTGACGAATGTCTATGCCCCAAATATTCCTCAGGATAGGCTGAACCTTTGGAATACCCTCACTCAGATGCGTGAGGCTTTCAATAATATCCCCTGGATCCTTGTCGGGGACTTCAATGCTCCGCTATATCCCTCTGAGAAAAAAGGAGGGAAAGAGATCACTCCTAGGATCACGGGGGACTTCAACAATTTTGTGGATGCAAATGAGTTAATGGATGTTCAGCTAAGGGGATCCCAGTTTACCTGGAGTAATAGAAGGGTAGGGGGTGATCTCATTCAGGAAAGGCTTGACCAATTTTTTCTTTCTCAGGATGCTTTACTTCTGTTTGGAGATGCCAGTTTGCAGGCCCTGCCAAAGATTGGGTCTGATCACAGCCCCCTAATTTTTGAAACTGCCAATAGACCTCCTTTCAAAACTCCTTTTCATTTTGAGGCAATGTGGACCCAACACCCTGACCTTAAAGCACGCATTGTTGAGTGGTGGGGAGAGAGTTTCCCAGGATCTATCACTAACCAAGTTACTCAGAAGTTGCGGTCTATAAAAGCCAAACTGAAGGTATGGAATAAAGAAATTTTTGGCAATATCTTTGAAAACAAGCAGAACATCAGGGACAAACTCCAAATAATTGAAAATCAGTTTCAGCAGGGTCAAGGGGATGCCAGTCTGAGAGCTGAAGAAAAACTTCTTCTATCATATTTCCATAACATATTGAAGAAGGAAGAGATGTTTTGGCATCAAAAATTGAGACACTTGTGGTTGAAAGAAGGAGATTCTAACTCAAAGTTTTTCCACATCTCAATGCTCAAACATAGAGGGGCAAACAGGATCAAGGGTCTAATAAAAAACGATGGCACCTTCACTTCCAATATTCATGAAATTCATGATGAAGTTGTCCTTCACTTTGAGTCCCTCTTAGGTTCCTGCCCTCCCCATTCTACCCAAGCCATGGAATCCCTCCTCATGCACATTCCTAGAATCATCACTGATAACATGAATGCCAATCTGTTAAGACCTTTAAGTTCTGAGGAGATCCACCAGGCCCTCTTCTCCATGCAACCAGACAAAGCCCTAGGCCCCGATGGATTCTCCCCAAGGTTCTTCCAAACCTTTTGGGAAATCATCGGCCCTGACCTTTGCCAAGCCATCAAAGAAATGCAGAGATCCAGAGTCATTCCTAGGGATGTGAATTCTACTTTTCTTGCCCTCATCCCTAAAGGCCCCAATTCCAAAACCCTGTCTGATTATCATCCCATAAGCCTTTGTAATGTTGTCTACAAAATATTTTCAAAGGCTATGGCCAATAGATTAAAAGGTATTCTCCCATCCTTGATTGACCCCTACCAAGGAAGCTCGGTTAAAGGTCAAAATATTATGGATGGGGTCATAACCATTCATGAACTTATCCACTCAACCCACAAGTCCAAAAAGTCAACTTTCTTCCTAAAGCTTGACATGAACAAGGCTTTTGATAGAGTGGATAGGGAGTTTCTATCCAAAGTTCTCCAGAAGTTTGGTTTCCATGATAACTGGGTATATCTGATTATGCAATGCATCTCAACTTCTTGGATTTCTGTGCTTGTGAATGGATCTGCTGCAGGGTACTTCCCTAGTACCAGAGGCCTGAGACAAGGGGATCCTTTATCCCCCATCCTCTTCATTATTCTTGTTGAGAGCCTTGGAAGAGCCATAAAAGCTGCCTGCTCCATGGGTTTGATTTTTGGCATCAAAGCTGCATCCAATCTCCAACCTTCAACTCACCAACAGTTTGTGGATGATACTCTGTTGGCAACTACTGCATCTATTTTGGAGGCAAGAGTCATCAAAACTATCCTCAACCTCTATGAAGAAGTTGTGGGGCAAAAAATCAATTTCACCAAGAGCAAGATTTATTTCATTAATACCCCAGTGCCCCGCCAAGTCAAAATTATGAACATTCTGGGATGTTCTATTGCAGCGTTTCCAGCTTCTTATCTAGGCCTCCCAATGTTTCAGGGGAATCCTACCAAGACGATGTGGAATAATGTTATTGAGAGATTTCATAAGAAACTTGCAGGGTGGAAAGGTGCCCTTCTCTCTCAGGCGGGTAAAGCTACCCTTGTCATGTCAGTTTTACAAAGCATACCTATGTATTTTTTATCAATTTTCAAAATCCCTACAGCAGTTGGGACCATGATTGAACAAATCCAAAAATGCTTCCTATGGGCTGGAGCTGACAATAAGAAAAAGTTCCACTTAGTGGCCTGGGATAAAGTATGCTCTCCAAAAGATAAGGGTGGGCTTGGATTTCGTAGAATCAACAAAATGAATCAGGCCCTCTTAGCTAAGCAGGCTTGGAAAGTTTTCACTAACGAAAATTTGGAATGGATTTCAATCATTAAAAGAAAATATTTGCAGCATCACTCCTTTAGAGATGAAGAAACCCCTCAAATAGGGTCTCACTTTTGGTGGTCTATCATCCAAACTAGACCCCTACTTCAAAGAGGAATCATATGGCAGCTCGGAGATGGAAGATCCATTGATTTTTGGCATGACCCATGGGCTAGGGATGAGCCCCTTATCAATGACCCAGAAATCACTGCTATCAAACCCCTAACTGATCACAGGTTTGGCCCGAGAGTTGCTGACTTCATTGTGCAAGATCAGGGCTGCCCTAAGTGGAAGCAACTTCATTTTAGAATAAGCAATGCAATCATTGACAGAGCTATCACCTCTTTGCAGGCAATTTTTAGAGCAAACTTCATCCCTAGGGCCTAGGAAAAAGATAAACCCTTCTGGAAAGGTAGTGATGATGGCTCCTTCTCGATCAAGTCTACCTTCCTCTTGCTTGATTCCCCATAGGACCTGCATCATAACCAGCTTGCCCTAACTATCGTTAAGAGAATTTGGCTCAAACATCTCATCCCAAAAGTTGCTCACTTCTCTTGGTTAGCTTTCCAAAATAGAATTCTCACTACAGAAAACCTTATCAAGAGGGGTGTCATAGTTCCCAATAGATGTTACATGTGCTTACAGGCTTGGGAATCCACTCAACACCTGTTGATCGAGTGTCCCTTTGCCTACAATGCTTTCTCAATTTTGGTTAATATGTTTCAGGTCAAGTGGGTATGGCCCCAGTCAATCATTGACCTTTTTACCCAGTGGCCCCAAGTGTTTCATAACCCTAGACTCAAGTTCCTGTGGGAAGCATTGCTGCATCATACCCTATGGTAAATCTGGCTTGAGCACAATAGCAGAATCTTCAACGACCATTCCAGGGACCCAGAAGTGGTGGTCAACAAAGCTTTATGCTTTGCCATTGAAAATGTAAATTTGGTCCCCTATCCGAATACCCCAACTTTTGGGTTGGAAGCCTCCCTGTTCAAATCCCTTGGCATCTCTTCTGAGTGCACCAGATCCCATACTCAAACCAGTTGTAGGTCCACCATCAAGTGGACCCCTCCCCCTCTAGGGTGGCTCAAGGTGAATTTTGATGGATCGTCTAAAGGCAACCCCGGAGATGCTGGGGCTGGAGGAGTCATTCAGGACCATGAGGGCAAAATCATCAGAGCTTTCATTGAAAACCTGGGAGTTCAATCCAACAACTATGTCGAAGCTCGTGCCCTCTAGAGGAGCCTTGAACTCAACAAAGGTCTAACTAACCCAATGATATTTGAAGGGGATTCCCTAAATGTGGTTAACCATGTTAAGAATAATTCCAAGGCTGGGTGGAATATTCAAAGCATCATTCAGGAGAGCCAATCCATCCTCAGGCAACGCCCGCTCAACACAGTCCAACATATTTTTAGAGAGGCCAATGTGGTGGCAGATTTGTTGGCTAACAGGGCAGCCAATCAGAATGATTTCATCATATGGGAAGACTCATTCCCTCAAGACATCATAGATGCTGCTAAAAATGATGTTGAGCACAATTCCAAATAAAAGCAAGTGTCGTTTCAAAGGTGTTTTTCTCAACACCAAGGGTGTTCACATTAACACCACGGTTATTTGTTCCCCTTCCCATTTAATCATTGCCTTTCAAAATATTGGTTGTACCTCTTTCCATGAGGGTCGATTAGATCTTGGCAAAGCTTCTGAGCCCCTTTGGCATCATCCCATCACCCCGTGCCTCCACTTCTTCCTCCTCATTTTCCCTCATCTCTCGATGTCCACCTCATCACCTCTCCATTTCCATCGCCTACCCGCCTTCCGCGTCGTCCTCTCTGCCTTGTTAGCTGGCCCCTTCTACCCTATCTTCCATCCTTTCCTCTTGCTTTTCTATTCTATTTCCCTTTCTCGTGCAATTGTTGATGTGGTCCAGTGTTGTTGCCCTATGGTTGAAGTTCCAACATGCATTGGAAAGTGCCTTCTATCTTGTAATCCCTTCTGCTACAAGCCTTGGCACTCCTTATTCTACCACCTTTTGGGATGAATTCATTTGTTGCTTAGCATCCTTGCCTCCATGTTTCTATCTTGGTGCTTTTACTGTTGTTGCCTGTTCGACATTATGGCCATTCTTGAGCCATCCGTGTTGCAGCTCGAACCTATTGTTGAAGCTTTGCTTGGAGCCAAGGGATTCATTCCCTTCTTCAAGCTTTTCGATGGCATGGATGAGGGTGTCACCAACGAGTTCGTCAGTTTGTGGAATGATGGCGTGGTTCAGATTCGAGGGTTCCAAATTGAGGTTTTGGAGCTAGTCTGTATAGGGCTATTACAGGTTTTTGGTTGTCTTCATGTTCATCCTTGTGGCTTTGGGATGCTTTAAATTTTGTACTTTTGGCATCTTAAATGCCCTATGTAATAGGGATTGAGACCTTTCAACCCGACAATTAATTAAATTTTTTTACCTACCCAAAAAAATGCAGGAAGGGTTATCTGAATGTTTTAGGAGTGACATAGGCATCAAACAAGGTTGCCCTCAATCTCTGACATTATTTGGGTTGTACATTGACAAGTTAGAAGAATGGATAAACAAATTTGGGGAGAGGGTGTGCACTTAGCAAAATATGTGGATGTATGCAGATGATGTAATTCTTGTAGCCGAAACAACTAAAGATCTATAAGATCACCTTTGGGTTCTATAATCTTTTGTAAGGAAGTTGAGATGTAGGTAAACACAAGCAAAATAAAAATCATGATTTTTTCAACAAAAAAGAAAAAACAACATCTCAAATTTCATTTTGCAGGAGAACCTCTTGAGGTAGTGGTAGAATATAAATATCTAGGCATAAACTTTCATGACAAACTCAATTGGAATACATGTAGGATGAAAAGAACTCTAAGTGGTTGGAGAGCCCTATATGCACTTCAAAATCAGTGTAGGAATGTCAAATTGTGGAACTGGAAGACCATCAAGATCTTATTTGGCCTACTTGTCACATCGATTGTGTTGTATAGTTACGAGGTGTGGGCCAGTGGCACGACAAATACAAAATGGAGGCAAATAGAAAAAATAGAAAACGTCTAAAAGTGGAATTAAGGCCATAGTCCCTTATGAGATTGTTCTAGTTAAAACTGGAATGTTCCCTCTAGAGGCAATTGCTATGACCAAGCTATTATGTTAATTGAAAAAATAAAAAACATGAAGAACAACAGATAGCTTAAGGCAGTTAGGGATGAAGAGCTGCATAGGCGGAAGAACACATGGATGAAACAAAATCAGAAATGGATGAAGTATGAAGAGTTGCATAGGCGAAAGAACACATGGATGAAACAAAATAAAAAATGGATGAAACTGTGGGAAATCAACATAAATGAATGCCCATATTTCAACAAAGACATAAAAAACTATGTGAACGAAAAGTTTAGAAGTGGAATGTGGAAAATGTGCAAGCAAGAAATAACAATACTATATTGCAAAGTTTAACCCAACGTATGACCACACGAACAAAGCATATATAGGTGCTGAAATCAAGTGAAGGGAAAACATCCTCATTGCTCAGATGAGGACTAGCTCTCATAGGCTTAGATGTGAAACAGGGAGATGGACAACGCCCAAGGAACAATGGGAAGAAATGATATGTACTCTATGCAGCACAGGGACAATAGAGACAGAAGAACATTTCATCTATGAATGCCCAAGTTTTCCGAATATATGTGGTAAAAGTTGGAGAATTGCTAACCCAAATCAACAAAAGAAAGAACAACCTTCTCAAAAATATTAATGGTCATATTATTTGAATAACTATATTTCCATATTTGAAAATCCCATATGCCATATTTAACTTTAAAATATTTCATTTCATTGTGACCACATATAACTTAACTATCCAAAAATATAACTGAATAAATTAAACTAATGTAAATATTTAAATAAATAAATAAACTATAAGTTTTTAATTTCCCATGCACATTTTACCAAAGTTTGTCACTATATCTGATTTAGTAAATTCAATTAACCCGCAATCCGTTGCGTGGCATCCACTTATACAACTCCATAAACATTCTCTGAGTGTTTACTTTCAGTTTCAACCACCTTTAGACCTTTCACATCAAATTTCCCATCAGTGTCCCTAGTTCCGCTAGTACTTCGGTGTCATTCTTTAAATAATAATAATGATTGTAGCTTCCATGAGGATGGCGTAAGCATTCAGCAGAATTTTTTTTTTGGTCTCCTGGCGTTGATTTCATTAAATACGTGGGAGAATGGTGCGCTAGATTCTATTTCTAAATTTTTAAATTAAAATCTGTGCTGCCAATTCCTTCAAAACCAAATTTTTCCAATTTTAGGAATCTTCTTCTGAAATTATTATAAGTTCGGGGTTAGATGTTTTCGACTGGATCAGATTCGCTTTAGAACGGAGAAACTTCAACACATAACAGAGGTTACAATTTTTCTAAAATTTATTTGAAAGCTTTTGTATTTAATCTATGAATCAAATGCATTGTGGTTCTTTTCACAGGAAGATCTGATGATTTGTATAATTTTTCTGTATTAAATTGGATTCGATAGTATTAATTTTACCGTCCCATTTGTAGCAGAAAAGAATCACAAATTGAAGAAATTTAGTTCAATTTTATTTATTTATTTTTATTATAGTATTCTCTTTCAATGGTAATTTTGGATAGAAGAGATCTTCCGGATAGAAAGGGTGTCATCCACGACTGTTTTTTGGAAAGAAATATGTACTACTGATGTCCGTTTATTTTTGGGGCATGTGCAATATTATTCATAGAGAAGAATAAAATGGATAATGTTTTTTCTTGTACAATGACTATGGATAGTTTAGATATCTGTTGTTTCTTTTACTATGTTGTAATAAACCAAACCCTTTGAAAGCTGTAGATGAATGCTTGTCTCAGTGGATTTTTCTTGATCCTGACATTGGACTCAAATTCAGGTGTAGAGCATGAACAATGTTAAAGATGGTGCTTCTTAATTGGAACAAAGAGGTGATACAAGAGAAGAGGTGTAAGATTCGTTTAGATGGCTACCTCTTGCTTTTAGGAAATGATTTAAGGGTTGGCAAGGATACTGAACCAAATTCCTGTATTATGTGAGAATGATATACCCCTGGAATCATGTAGCAAAATTCTGAAAACTATATTGAAGAGGTGATTACAGGGCAAGATACATATGGGTTAAGGGATAAGAGAAAACGCATTTTCAATTGTAAAAATTACTTTGACATAGGCTTAAAACCAGTTTGACATCTTCAAATAAAATTAAGCCTGTTCCATATCAAACGGGACCTTATACTCTGTATTAACTGGATCATAGATGTACTTAGTGTCTTGCCAAAAGCGTGACTGAGCTTAGAATGTTATTTACTGCCTTTATTACCGTCTGACTGTGGTTAATTAGCATCAAGCAATAAATGCTTGTATTTTATCATCATAATAAGCCACTCTTTATAAGAAGTCTCTTCAAAGTGGCTTTCAGGCTTCCTGGGATTGCTCCCTGGTTTTCACTTGTGCCTGCCTAACTATGGTTGCTTGTCTTGTTTATCCTCTATACAATAAAATCTTCCTTTTTTCATCTAAAACGTCCAGAAGCACTTTTTCGACTTGACTGGTCAGTGTGTAAAATCTTTCCCATTTGGAGTGCTCAGTGTGACCAGTGAGCTTTACAGTTACTATTGAATTGAATGGTTATTATATAATTCATTCTGAAAGTGGTTTACAAGACCTTTTACTAAACTTGGTTCTATATAGTTTCACACTAGTGTCCAACTATTATATATAGATGACTCACACTTATAATAGAAAACATCCTTATCTGTTATGATGGAACCATGATATCCTGTTGAATAATTGTCAAATCTGTCTGTACTTGCCTTGCACATAATCTGGCTGTCAATTTCCAAATTTTTGGCATGGACTGATCACTTATCTAAAAATTTCTAATGATAGTACTTTATGCAGTTTATGTAAATGTAGATCATAAGATTAAATTCACAAATTCCTAGAAATGGAATGCTTATGTCCATACCTTTGCTGTTTAAAATTTACATTTTCTTTTTATTTTTCTTTTTAAAGGAGCCTCTAAGTGTATTCAGTTGTAGAACCTGTCCAGCTATCTACTCATCATCCTATTGTATCCAATAAGAGTATCTGGTCATCTATGTTTTGCAATGTTTCTAATAGTTACTATGTCTTGTAATCATTTTTGAGCATTTCCAGTGAATTGTCTCTGTGTATATTATATACTAGAAAGCAGATGACAATCAAAACAAACATGATAAAATACTATGCAAAATCCAATAGAAATCACCAGTAGCTATCACAAATGAGTATGGATTTTGATATGTTGACAAAAGGAAATTCAACGATTTGACCTCTTGTTGAGTTGGGCATTGCTGCCAGCAGTCAACATTTTGCTTGGATCTTAGCATGATGAATTGTATTGGAATGGCTTTGAGAGTGATCCATAAATCAATAAAGCGTGAAACCAGTCCTTGGGAAGCATGTCTTCAAATTAAGCTCTAAGTGTGCAGATGCAATGTGTCTATTCTATATGAAGTTTTCTTGGGAAATCCATCACTTATAAACATTGAAATATCATGGTTACTCTTACAAATAGATAGAAGTGTCAACATACCAATTGCAGGATCCTCTTTTTATTAGTCTAATAAATTCCAAAAATACAATAGGAATGAGCTGCGTGTTTCATATACACTTATTTTTTGTTAGGAACTTACCATTAAAATAAAGCTCACTCACACAAAATATTGTAAAATAACTGAAATGCATCTAATAACAAAATAGTAATTGCAGAATTGAAACAATCTCACAAATAACTCAGAATCGCAGGCCTCTTCAAGGGGGCAACCTCCTTCAATATTTCATTAACTTGCAAAAAGATACCTTCATACATGGCTTCATAGCTTTTAAAGAAAAAATTTCATGCAACTTTAACCCTAAGCTCAAGAGTTGGCTTACATGCAAAATGTCACTCGAGCTAGAATCTTCTACCAAACATCGGTTACAATCTTGATAACGGTTACATGAAATGGCCCCACTTGGCTAGGTGCCTTACTTGCCACATACATGACAAAATATTACAAAATAACATTATAGATGGAATCCCCCACGTTTGAAGTGGGTCATTACATAAGCAAATGAGAATTACAAAATAACGTTAGGATGGGATCCTAACATTTTGTGCTCGCTTAAGCATTTATTTCCTTTTTCTGTGTATATTCAGATCTTTCACTACCTTCTATCATGTTCTAGCTTTTAAGCTTCATGTATCCAATAGGATCTTTTGTCTAATGATGAAAACCAAAATAAGTATCCATGTCCAATGGTTTCAATCTTTTGTATATGCACCTCACAAGAATTTATAGGATTTGGTAACCAACATATTGCCTTGTTCACATGCTCAATAAGTCTGATAGGCAATCAAAGCAAGAGTATCTTTGAAATCAATTCAGAGCAAGTAGATCAAGTTGATTCAATTTCAAAGGGAATAATATGGATACTTATGATTGGCTTGGGTTGTTTTTGCTCTTTAGGTTACAAATAAATTTTTCTTAGTAGACATCTAATTTCAGTGGAAAGTGATTTGTTACAATCTTTTATTGTTTCTTTTATTTCTTAAAGAGGATGATAGCTAATTTATTAAACAAATGTGGCAGTGTTGATAAAAAAGATTCATGAGATAGGAAAGAGTTTTTGTTATCTGGTGGTAAATATGGACAAAGACCAAGAGAGTGTTGGTGAATGTTCTAGCTCAAGTGCCTTAAGCCATCAAGCAGATACTGAAAATGACAGGATGATAGCTAAAATTCTTTCTGAAGAATATTCAAAATTGGATGGCTCAGTTGGGAGACGCCTGTCACATTTGCAATCCATTCCGGTGAGATGCTTTTTGTCACATTATGGGTATCCTTCCTTTCTCACTTAATTTATATGTAGAAATATTTTGTTAGCAAAAATTGAGTAACGTCTCTTGACAATTCTGCATTCAATATTTGTGAAACAAATATTTGAATGTTTGCATGCACTCAAGCAAAGTATATTCCTAAAATGTTACTCGATTGTGCACATTTGGCTATACCAAGGTTCTGTTTGTTGCAAGACCTCTAATTCAAAGAGACATGATTGAGAAGCTGTGATTCTATTCTTAATTGTATCTTAGTATTTACTTTCATTGATTCTTTTTTGGTTTGTGTTTTTGTTTGAGATAAAATCAACAGTAAAATAAAGTATTGTAAGTGGTCAGAGGCCTCTGGTTTGTAATTTCTCTGACATCAATAATGTTTGTGCTGTTGGGTTTGTTGGACAGCATACTCCACGGGTCAATGTGTATATCCCTAGTGCAAATGAAGCAACATTTGATCATGGATGTTTGCTTGAAAGGTTATTGCTTTCTTCCCCTATTTATTAAATGATAGAGCTAGTTTTGATAAGCAGTGTGTTGATAGACAAATATTGGTACGGTCAATGGATCCAAGTGACAAGTAATCAATAATCTATCAAATGGATGTCATCTATTTATGCTAATTTTGCTTTGTACAATTACTGTAATGCATGCTATTTCTTTTATGATTTCTTTTTGTCGTACTTCATTTATTTGTATATTGATTGAATTTTTTTTTAATGGGTTATATGGGATTGAAACTGGCCCCACCTGTATTACATCATGACTACGTTACCACATTATTACAATATCTTGGCAATTACGCTATATTGCTTGGTAAGATTTAAACCCTGGTCACTGCCTTGAAAGTTGATGCATTTAACCAGTTGACTCCTCCCATTTGATTATATTGACAGAATTGTTGCATGACATTAAACACGTTGTTTTGCAGGCAATTTTTTTTGTTTGCCTGCACCTTCCATGCTTTAGCACACAAGAAAATAGTTATTTTTTTTTTTTTAAATATATATTTTTTAATATATAAATTTAATGGAAAACAAATTTACATTCTACATAATAAAAAGGAGATAAAAAACCATATGTGAGAAACTCATACATGGCAAGCCCAATACTGACTTGGACTTGGGACTTGGCAAAAGAAAATCAGAAATAACATGGCTAGATTTTGCCAAGTTTATGTAATCCAGATTTTTTTTGGAGAGACGCAAGTTTTTTGGCTAGTTTTTTTTTTTTTTTTTTTTTTTAAATTGGTTATATGGATTGAAGTGGGCCCCACCCATATTATATAATGATCACTTTACCATGGTATTTCAACAAATCACATAGTGGTATTTGGCAACTATCTATTTTTCTGTCTATCTATCTATTTCTACCCTACGTACCTCTGCACCCACGCACCCATGCAACCTTGATATATATATGAATGAAAAAATTTGGCCCCAAGTCTTTGCATTGAAAACCCACATTTTTAACCACTTGAGCTCATGCTATTTGATCTTTGGCTATTTTTTCTTTAGCAACTGAGCAATGTTTTTTAAACATCTATTGTATCGAGTGGGAAAAACACATTTTCCTGGATTCAGCTTGTCATTTGATGAGCTTTTTAAAAAACTAGAGAAGTTTTGTAACCATTATTTAAAAAAAAAAGGGGCCATATGGAACATTACGTTCATTTTCTGTCTAGGTAAGCAGTACAAGCACCTTAGATTGAGTGCCAACATTAACAAACACTATGCTTTATAAGCAAATGGATCTTAGTACATACTTAAAGCGCTAAAAAGATGAAATAATTCTTAATAAATTCTTTCTTATTGCTTTCAACGTAAATCTTATTTTTAAAATAAAGGATAAGGATGGAAGCCTAAGAACATAATGATGGTACTTGTCTATGGTGCTTTATCTTAAAACATAAAGCCTCAATGGGGACTCTGATGTAACAAATTGGAGTGGCTCAATTAGTGTTTGAAATGATGTGACAACTTTATTTGAGTACAACGAACCCCATATTTTATTATTGATTTGAGCAATCAATGTTATTTTCTAAATAAAGGATAAGAATGTAAGCGTAAGAGCATTAAAAAAACTATCTTTATATACTATTCTGGATCTTCATCTTGCCACTTAAAGCCTCAAGGAGGAAAATAAAATATTAAGTTGGCACACATGTTGCTTAGTGTTTGAATTGGCATCATATCTTGAATTAGGCAAGTGAAGCCATCTTGTATTGAAATAAGCCAAAGAAAGGGCAAAAAATCCATGTAGGTCAGAGGGCCTACTAAGGAGATAATTTCATTAATGGAACCATAGATGTCATATAAGGTGCCTTCCTTTGGAAATGTGATATCTAGGTCATAAGTTCCTTTGATATATCGCATGATCCTTTTTGCAGCTAGCACATGATCTTTTCTTAGATCCTTCATGAGTATGCTGTAATGTCCCCTTTCTGAGCAGTTAGTTAGATGTAGTGGTTTAGCTTACTCACGGGTTCCCGTAGGCTAGGGCAGATTGCAGGGGAGCCTAACTAGAGTTTTGGGAGCAGATAATTGAGCGAAATGGGTATTCGAATCCACTCTCAGATGTTGAATCGGATGGACAGAGCCTTGACTTACTATTTTTAGTAAGTTAGTTTTTAGGGTTTCGGGCAAAACGGATGGTGCAGTGATATTCTTCACCGAAATGGGTGTCCGTATCTATCCTCAGTTTGTGGATCGGATAATCAGAAGGCCAAGTTTTTAATGTGCGAAGGCTTAATTATATAAAGGAAAATTATTTAAATACTTTATATAGTTTAAAAACTTATTTTATAAAAAGGGGACGTCGGACTTAAAAAAGAGTTATGTTTCATGATTTATCCCACATTGAGCGTGCAAAAGGAGTTTGTTGTGGAGGAGTCTATTTATTCGGTGGCTTGGTCTCATTTCATGTCATTCTGGATTTTAGTTATTTTCTCTAGAGTTTGAGGCCAGTGGCTGAGACTTCTTCTCCGAAGGGACGGAAACCCCAATGGTGTGGCTAAGGACGAAACCCCTCAGATTTTTGGAGCTGGAGAAACCCCAGTTCTTTGTTGGTGAATTCACACAAGATTCACACTTGGAGCTTCATCAGTTTTCAAATGTACTTTGGTGTTTGCTGATAAAGTATTTCAAGGGTTTTAAAGTCAGATTGCATAAGAATTTGTGGAAAGATTGTTGATCTTGAAAACATTGTAATTTGTGCCCGAGATTAAAATCTGAAATGAAATTGCAAGTTATTTCTCAATCAATGCATTTTGTATATTTTGCAATTTGGGTTATATTGTTGGAATTTGTTCCTGTTCTTCAAGTTTTATATCTGCAATAAGATTTAGATCAGAAAATTTTTAACAGTCCCAACCAAGGGGGACATTACATATGCAAACCATGGTTTCAGGGAAAGTGATATGAGGTCAATTATGAGACAAACAAGTTTCATGTGGAATCTTGACATGTCCTTGTCTCTTATGTCTAGTAGATGATATTATTATTCAATGAGTTTACACAGGTTTTTATGAGGGGTCCCAGTCCCCTCATACTATAGTAGATGATATATTAGTTAAGAAACAATTTAAATAATACATATAGATATATTCTTTAAATAAACTGCAACATATGTGTGTATGTGTTTGTTTGTGTAGTAGCTGTTGGTTGATGTACTTGTCAGGTTTGTAACAAATAATAGGCATGAATGTAAATCTCAATATTGAATTCAAACTAGTAAGATTTACATGGTCACATGTAAATAAATGAAAATGATGGGGTTGCTAGTTCATTGATGCCATGAGTATGGAGAAATGACATTATTTTTCAAGTAATTTATGATCTTGAAGTTGTATGATAGCTTCAAGTCATACCTATGCACCCTGGAATATTTTGGAGTCAAATTCAAAAACCAAAGTTTCCTTAGGGTGATTGTGCTATTTTTCAAGGTAACGCTAGTAAGAATCTTTGTTAGGTAGGTATCTAATATTTTTCACCCATCTCATTAATCATCTCTAGCCCCATTTGAGTTAAACTCTTTGATCCTATAGCTCACGAGAGTATATATATGTTAGTGTGTGTGTGTGTGTCTCTCTATACACACATATATCCTTTTAGAGGCAGTCAATAAATAATTCATTCTTTCAATTGATGGCTTTGAGAACTTCTTTAGCTCATGAGAGTATATATATGTTAGTGTGAGTGTCTCTCTCTATATATACACACATATATCCTTTTAGAGGCAGTCAATAAATAATCCTTTCTTTCAATTGATGGCTTTGAGAACTACTTTCACCAAAATGTTTTTCTTCTAAATATTGATTTATACTCCATTTAAGACAACTAATTAATGGAAATAACAACACTTAGATTGGTAAGAAATATTGTCAATTCACTTGGCTATTGTGTACTTTTCCTTGCACTTTGTCAGTTTATTAAATATGTACTTTTGTTCTCTTAGTCTACTTTGTTGTATGGATGTTCAATTACATCAAAATTTGACACCCTTATAACTTTGGTGCAATTTTGGTATAAGATGTATTTCTCACAACTGGATCAATTGTATTAACATAATTATTTTCAAATGAAATTCCCTTTTACTATTCAAATCACAACATGATACTAATTGACGCAACTTCTCATCTGGAACACTTTATAATATATATTCTCAAAGCTTGTGGGAAATATTACAACCATTCAAACTGCTCATAAAATATATGGTTTATTTGATCAACCTATCATTCACATTTTTCTAGTTTCACAAGATTATGGTAAAGGATTTCAATAGGGACTCTTAGGCTAAAGAACAATTCCTTATCCTATTCAAATTGCTATAGATACATAAAGGAAATATAAACAAGAGAAACCAAGGGAGTCGTAAATCTATCTTACTAAACCACCTTTACTGAAGATTTACAATTTATTGCATAATTATAAATGGGGTTGAATGTTGCTAATGTCTTTTAGTTAAATGCATTATAAATTACTTAATACATAGAGCTTTTTTAGGTTTATGATAATTTGAAATGGCATAACTAAGTTTATAAAGTAGTCATTTTACAACAAATTTACCATAATTTATGGCATAGAACTACCAAACCAATGTAATTAATCTATCAAAAATCAAAACAAAAGAGATACTGTAAATGGCCAAGTTGGTACAAATGGACCTCATAAGTTTGTTTCTGTTATACATTATTGGAGACAACTTATGCTTCGTCACATTGTGTTAGAATAATCGATGTAATAAGAGCATGTGATGTTTATAGCGTTACAAGTATTTTAATGTTTTGTAACTGTGTGAGTAGGTGGGTAGTTGGGTGGGTTAGATTGTTATTGTCCATCAACCTTCCACCACACTTTCTTATGTATACCTTGTTGTCTAGCCTAAGGTATCATCAAGGCACACTTACCATCATAGTGTTGAGGTATTGTATTGTTGTTGTGTGTGTTGTACACTTGACCAAAATATTCAGTTCTATTGCAAAATATTGAGGATGAATAATATATGTTTTTCTTTGTAAGGTATGTGCATTACCTGGTGTAACATTTCCTTGTACTACTTTGTTGTGTCATGTTGGCTTATTGCTTGTGTATGCTTGTGTTGTGCGTGACAAGAATACTTCCCCATACTAGTATTTTGAGACCATTGTTGATACAAAGTTGGGTTGGTGATATGAGGACTTGATGAGCAAGAGGCCAAACCTTGCTCTAGGACAATGAAGATGACGATAATGGGGAAATTGTCCCACTAAAAGATCAACAATGATCGTGTGTAGAGCATATAATGTGGTGGATGATGAAGAATATGTTAGTGAAGATGGAGCACATGAGAAGGATTCGAGAAGAAATCAAGAGTTGACCCTTCCTTTACTAGAAGGAAGTGTAGAAGGTGTAACTTCTATAATACCCCCTAGGGAAGAGAGGGTGTACAGACACTTGCCTCAAGGAGAGAGAAAATGTGAAGATGAAAATGTTGTTTTAGTCAGTTGGCCTCAAGGAGGGAACTTTGTCACTTGAAATCGAACATGTGTGGCCCCTTAAGATGAGAGAAGTCCTTTGCTAGAAGAAAACCACTTTTGTGAAGATGAATGGAGTACATACAAATTTAATCGGGCTCAACTAGAAGAGATGTTATTGACGATGAAGGAGTAAGAACAACAATTGGAGTAAGAGTGTCCATTGCAAGCAACTAGGATTGTCCAAGGAGTAGCATCCATGGGGGAGATGAGTGGTGAGTTGAGCAATGAGCAAAGAAGTATAACATGAGAAAAGTGTAGGGTAGTGTGTCTTGTGGTGCATAGGATGAGAATTCGTACAAGAGCAACTACAAGGGAGTGCGTCTGAATGTATGTGGACCAAGATTTTGGCACAAGCACATATTAGTGTCTATTGATTAAAAGCGGGGGATCTTGAAAGGGAGCAAGTGATAGAAGATTCAAGAAAGGATTGAAAACAACAAAACAACAAAATTGTCATCACCTCAAAAATTGAGTTCATAGAGGCGAACATTGTCAACAAGGAATAAGTGCAAACAAACTAAATGCCAAATACAAGTAGGACATAGACAACCATGATTATTGTGGTGTAAAGCATAAGTGTCTTAGGTTCTATAGTGATGGGAAGGTGAACTCAATTCGGCATTGTAGAACATGTGTAACAATTTGACAAGCAAATCATTAGGCCTATGAAGCTAATTGAATGAGGTGTTTCCCACAACATTGCTTGAAGTTGCAATCAATTGGTACGCATGATTAGCCAATATGTTCTTACATGGAGGGAATTGTGGGAAACAATCAAGGAGTTAAGACTCCTGCATGGCAACAATGAGATTGTCATGGATATTTACACACCAAGTAAGGTAAGATTGAAATTGGAGAAGGATTTTTACATGGGATCCCATTAGCGTCTATATGTGATGAAGGTCGAGGGATCTTACAAGTGATGCAAGTGAAAGCAGTTGTGAAGAGGATTGAAAGCAACAAACATCTACACAATAGGCTATCACCTTACCTCGAATGTTAAGTACATAGAGGTCAACATCAACAAAGAATTATGCGCAAGCAGATTGGACACAAAATACAAGTAGGACATGGAGGAGCATGGTTGTTGCAGATGGAATGCAAAAGTGTCCCAAGTTCTATGATGATGGAAAGGTGGACCCAATTTAACATCATAGAACATGTAACAATTTGACAAGCAAATGGTCAAGTCTTGAAGCTGATTGGATGAGGTGTTTCCAACAACTTTGTTGGAGTTGCTAGCAATTGGTACACATGATTACCCAATTTGTTTTCACATGGAGGTGACTGTGGGACACATTGGAGAAGTTTAGACTCTTGCATAAAGACAATGAGATTGTCATGGATATTTACAACACCAAGCGAGGTAAGATTGAAAATGTTCGGTTGCATAATAGAAAATTGAAGGAGTTGGTCAAGAAACTAGTTGATTGACCGAGGAAATGGTGGTTAATTGAGGGACTTCTTCCAAAGTTTGGGAAGAAGATGGAGATTGTGCTTCCAACCTCCTATTAGGAAGCATTCCATCGAGTTATGAATCTAGAAACGAATACAAAACATTGGGAGGCAAACAAGGTTGATTTGCAAGTGACTTAGACATCAAGAGTGATGGTGAGGGCCCTCACTAAATGCTTTGCTAAAGGATTGATAAGGAGGTTCTAAGAGTCTAGAGAAGAAACTAAGAAAGATATGAAAGACGTCTGTTATATAGACTGTAAATTGGAGGGACACATTAAAGCCATGTGTCCAATGAAGGCATTGTACAACTGCAACATATGCGATGTGAAGGGACATTCTATAAATGGATGTGCTTTCAACATGAAGAATGGCCAAAACCAAGTGATGAGGGTTTAGGCACACATTGTGCCCAACATTTTGAAGAAAAGCACCATGGGTGGTGAAGGCATTGTTTCCCTTTAATATTTTAAATGCTTCATTGCTCTATGTGTTGCCTTGCTTATGCGTTCACTGAATTTTTATCAAATTTCGAAGCAAAAATGAATGCTGCCACCTATTGTTGTTTACTATTGTTTTGTGCAATGAACTGACATGGTGTGCAATATAGAATGCTCTCTTATGCCAACAAAGAGAATTTGAGCTGTTTTGTCCTGGTGTGCAAGCTATTTTACAATGACGAGAAGCATTTCAATCGATAACAAGGTGTTGGGGAGATAATTATCAATACAAGAATCAAACTCTCTCCAATGCTACCATGAACAACACCTCTATATATATTTAATGAGAATTTTGCCTTAGTGGTCCTACGTCAAAATTTGGCGGATGCACAACACAATATAACTAAGTTTCTTTGATAGCTTCTCTTTGCCATAGGTACTAGGGTGGATTTGTAACTTACTTTTGTAGGTGAGTGGATCTTCGCTTATGCCAAAGCTTGAACCGCCCTGCATATGCTTGGATTGAAGCTCCACTCCACCCTGAATAGTTCTACAAATAGGCCTGATCGGATTTTCGATTTGTCTTGGGTTCGACATGCTTGATTAAGGATTAGGGGATCTCTACCCCTGCTTGGATTGGGCCTTGGCTTCTGTTTGGCAGATCAAATCTTCAATTCCACTCAATGGATCAAATCTCCACCACGAATTCTTCGCTACCTTAAAGGATTTTTTGGTCTTGCAAAAATCTTATAGAAAGTTTGTTAGAAACTATTTGCCAATCGTCTTGACATTGTCACAGTAGACAAAAAAGGGTGCTTTCCGAGGGAACAACAAAGTGGGTGAAGCTTTCCAACAATTGAAGGAGACCTTCATTCCTCCATTGATTTTGGCTACTCCTAATTTTCATTTTTGCAAAATCTTATTGAAATTTTGCTAAAAACTATTTGTCAATTGCCTTGACATTGGCACTCTTGACAAAAAAGGATGCTTTTTAAGGGAACAACAAAGTGGGTGAAGCTTTCCAACAGTTGAAGCAGGCTTTCATTCCTACACTGATTTTAGCTACTCGCAATATTCATTCTTGCAAAATATTGTAGAAAGCTTGTTAAAAACTATTTTTCAATTGCCTTGACATTGACACACTTGACAAAAAAGGGGTGCTTTCCAAGGGAACAACAAAGTGGGTGAAGCTTTGCAACAATGGAAAGAGGATTTTTTTATTATACTGATTTTAGCTACCTCTAATTTTCAAAGATGTTAATAGTTGAATTTTATGTTTTAGAAGGGATTGGAGCAATCTTATTATAAGGTCGTGGACCTATAGCTTATGAAAGTAGAAAGCAAACCCATAGTGAGAAATGAATACTCACCTACAAAAAGGGAATGTTAACAAATTTTACATGCAATCCACACATGGAAGCAATACCTCTTAGGAAATAATTTTGAGTAATGACTGACCATAGCAACATCGAGCATTGACTACAACAAAGAGTCAATCATAGATGAGCAAAGAAAATGTATTGGGAAACTTCAAGGCTGTGATTTTGATATGCAATGCAATAAAATGAAAGAAAATGTTGTAGATGATGCCTTTTTGTGCAAAGTTTGAGATCAAAACCATTTTTCAGTGAGATTTTTGCAATCTAATCATCATGGATTGAAGAATTAGATGTGGACCTCTCCATTAACAATGAAACCAAACAAGGTAATTTACCAAACCATATTTCTAGGTGGGAAAATTTCTGGTGTGACGAGGGTTTGCAGGTATTTGGATTTGTAAAAACAACAGATGAATTTTTGAAAGTCTTTTGGAAGTAGAAATTAAGGTTTTTTTTGTGCAGGTGCAAGTATTCCCTTCAGGCAAAGTGCTGTATGTAGGCTGTGAAGTGGTCTATGGGTGCTAATGAGGGCCCTTTTGGGCCCCCTCCTGGGCCCCCCTCCCCTAATAGATAGTTTGCAGATACAGTTAAAGGGAAACAGGATATGGAGGACGTGTTGTTTAGAGACCCAAATCTTCATTCTATTTTCTCTGCAGCGACCAAGAATCCAAAGCAACAATCATACCAGGCAAGGGTTAATGGCTGCCTTCCCCAGGCGGCCCTTCGTCCTAAACTTGTTATAGATCAAGCCTTGGTGGCCGATAACATTCTCTATAAAAGCAAGCATGACCTAATTTGTAAGTTTATGGGCATAAGATCATCTTTAGGATTTTCTCCTTGTGAATCCAGATTAATTAGGAGCCCCTTGGGGATACCTCAATCACTCTTTATTAGCAATGGCTATTATATTGTGAGTTTTTCTTCTCAAGCAGACAGAGACATCCTTTGAGTTAGGAAGGAGAACATATGGTGCTGCGAGTCTTTTTGTTCAGTCGTGGAAGTTGGGATTTGACCCTCAGATGGAGCCCTTTGTGGTGATTGTTTGGGTTCGTCTTTATGCCTTGCCCACGGAATACTGGTTTGAACCGGTTTTTGAAAAACTAGGCAATTTCTTGGGTCGATATTTATGAGTTTCCAGGGACACGATGAGGGGTGAATCATTTGTTTATGCCCGGATATGTGTGGAGATGGATCTCAACCAACCTCTCCCAGCTAAAATAGAAATTAACATGGGGGACTTATCCTGGATCCAACAGGTAGACTATGAGGCAATCCCATTTCGATGTAGGATTTGCCACAAACACGATCATATATCCCACTTTTGCTCGGAGGGAATTACGAAGAGTCCCATCCCTCCAAAGGAATCCGTCACCAATAGCAAGTTTGCTGAGAAGAAAGAAGAGAATCTGCCCACAACCTTGAATGTTAATCCCCTTGCAGAGGGTTTTGAAGCTCCAAAGAGAAAGAAGAATAAAAAGAGTAAGACAACATGCTCCAACCAATCAGCAGAAAGAAATTTCAACAGGTATGAAATTCTTAATTCTCTCTTGGATATGGAGGAGGAGACCACCTTAATAGATGAATCGTAGAAGGATAACCTTCCCCCTGTAAGGGTTGAGGAAAATGCCCATCATGTTTCTTTGAATTCAGATTTGGGGGCTAATCACTTAGCACTGATAAATCCAGGGAACCAAACCCTTGCAATGGTTATGGTAGATAATGATGTTTCCATGAAAAATAGAGAAAAGGACAAAGGGAAACCTAACCTTGGGATCCAACAAGTGGAGAAAAGGTTAAAATATTCTCAAGAAAAGAGTGTAGGAAGAAAATCGAACCAGGAGAAGTTGGCTAATGAATGAGACCAACTAGTCATCCAGAGAAAGGTCAAGCAGATTGACACTTACTGGAATCCAAGTTCCTAATGATTGTCCAATCTTGGAATATAAGAGGCCTAAACAACAAACCTCATCAAATTGCTGTTCAAAGTTTAATTAAAATCATCATTCTGACTTTATTCTCCTTCCAGAGACGAAAGCTTCCATTCAGAAGATGGATATCATTGTTAAGAAAATTTGGAGACAGCTGAGTACATGGTGGTTGGATTCCAAGGGGCTTCAGGGGGAGTGGTGACTTTATGGAATCCTCTTCTCTGGACGACTTTAGATCACTCTGTTGGTTGGGGTATCCTTCTCTCTTCAAGAGCAAGAACTCCGGGGAGCTTTTATTGGTTTCCAATTTCTATGGTGCTACGAATTTTGTGGAGCAACAACACCAATGGTCAATTTTACAGGATAGTAGAACTGGAAAAGAGGAAGTGAATTGGATAGTGGCAGGGGATTTTAGTGCTAAACTTGCTCTTAGGGATCAGGAAGGGGGAAATCCTTCTTTGGACCAGGGGGATAGATTTATGATGTCCAAAATTAATCAGCTCAATTTAATTGATGTTCAACATGCGGGGTCTTCGTATACGTGGACAAACAAACAAGTAGGGTCGGCAAGTAGGAAAGTCAAGCTTGACAGATTTTTGGTTTTTGAAGAGGCCTTTCTTCGTTGGTCTTTTAGGATGGAGATTCTTAATCGCACTGACTCTGATCACTTTCCGATTCTTCTAGAATGGAAGCTGGGCCATAATCTGCCCCCAAGACCTTTTCATTTTGAGAATTGTTGGCTGGAAAAGGAGGATCTGAAGGAAAAAATCCCCATCTGGTGGGAGGAGGGTCGTCCTTCCCATGGGAGAGCTATGTATGTTTTTCCAAACAAATCCAACATGTCAAATTTCATCTTAAATTCTGGAAAAGAAGTAGCATATCTGACTTTCAGTCCCTAAAGGTTCCTTTGTTGGTAAATATGGAGGAGCTTGCCACCCGCTTT
Source organism: Wollemia nobilis (assembly GCA_028583015.1). Classification (NCBI taxonomy): domain Eukaryota; kingdom Viridiplantae; phylum Streptophyta; class Pinopsida; order Araucariales; family Araucariaceae; genus Wollemia; species Wollemia nobilis. The sequence goes on from JAQPPZ010001731.1 coordinate 621,833, forward strand.
AGGACTGAAACAATCACATAGGATCTAAAATATGAAGATGAACAGGTCAGAAAAGAATTAGACTCCATCGACAATCAGGAGGAAATTTATTGGAAACAAAGAGCGAGAAATGTTTGGCTGTTGGAAGGGGATCACAACACAAGTTTCTTTCATCGCTCTGCATTGGCAAGAAGACAAAGGAATTCTTTGACTTACCTTCAGGATTCCAATGGACAGGTGATGGACACCATACCAGGTATGAAACATGCAGCAAATAATTTTTTCAAAATCTTTTTACTGCACCTGCTATTCCTAATCTTGCAGCGCAACAAGAGATACTTAACCGTATCCCCCAAATTATTTCAATTGAGCAAAACCAAGTCCTTTTCAAACCAGTGGATAAAGATGAGGTGAGGAACATAGTTTTTAGCATGAAATCAGGGAAATATCCAAGGCCCGATGGTTTTCCAATTGAGTTCTTTAAGGCTTTTTGGGATGTCATACAAGAAGATTTAACCCAGGCTGTTGAAGAATCTCGTTCAAATAGTTGTGTGCTTCGGGCTCTAAATCATACTTTACTCACTTTGATTCCTAAAGTGGGACAAGACTCCAACCTTGGAGATTTTTGCCCGATTGCTCTCTGCAATGTGACCTACAAGATAATCACAAAGTTGATAGTTGAAAGGCTTAAAAAGATTATGGACAACATAATATCCCAGGAACAAGGAGGATTTGTGGAGGGGCATCAAATTTTGGATGGAGTTATTCTAGCCCAGGAGGCTATCCATTCTATGCAACATTTTGGTTGAAGAGGCATGTTTATTAAATTAGATATGTCTAAGGCTTATGATAGAGTCCCCTTGTAGTTTTTGGATCAAATGCTTGAGAAATTTGGCTTCTCTCAGGAGTGGAGACAGTGGATCATGAGTTGTGTTTTGACGGTTTCCTTCTCTGTTCTCATCATGAGTTGAAAACCTACATGGATGCTTTGGTCAATAGGTGAATGCGGCCAAATCCAAGGTTGTTTTCTTCAATACAAACAGAAGAATCCAGGATCAGATTCTATCCATTTTGAGCTTTGCCCAGGGTACCCTTCCACTTGATTACCTAGGGATTCCCCTTCATTTTAAGAGCCTAAGGGCTGTTGATTGGAAAGCTTTAATGGATAGAATCGCTGCTAAAGTTAATCATTGGACTCACCGTTGGATTACCTTTGGAGGAAGAATGGTTCTCATCCAATCGGTGATCCAAGCCATGCCTGTCTATAAATTCTCCATCCTAGCTGCCCCTATGAGAGTTCTCAAAGAGTTGGATTCGCTTATGAGAAAATTTTTGTGGGATGGCCCAAGGATGGGTAAGAAGTGGGCTCTGGTTAGTTGGGATACAATATGTTAGCCCAAAGCTCGAAGGGGCCTTGCTTTTTGTAAAGCAACTTTAAACAATCAAACTCTTGTTGGGAAGCTTTAATGGAGGATATCCAACAAGGAGGCTTTCTTCAGTAGAGTAATCACTAGTAAGTATTTGGGTTCTATCCCTCATAAAGAAGCTGGCCGCATTCCTTTAAGGGGCCCTGGCTCTATTATTTGGAAGGTCCTGAAAGTTGGTGAACAATTGGTAAAATCTAGACTTTTCTGGAAAGTAGGTAAAGGAGACAAAGCTAACTTTTGGAGTGATTCTTGGGACCAACATCCTCCCTTAATCTATGAGTTTCTAGAGTTGCAACCCTTGCAACAAAGCCTTAAGGGTAGAGGATGGATAAAGATGGCTTCATACATTACTTCCCGACAAGTTGGAGATTTCTCTTTCTTTCAGTGGAAGAGGTTAGAAGAATGGCCTATTCATGTCCCTCTTCATCAAAGGCTTGTTATTGATAAGATCCTCAAGCAAAGGTGCCTTACAGGGAAAGAGGAAGAGGATAAGATTGCCTAGGGCCTTGGTACTCTAGGTGTTTTCACTATTCGTGATGGTTATAATGCTTTGCTCCCTCCTCTATTGATCCTGCAGGATGCCCCATGGGATAGAGTTTGGGTGGCTAAGGGCTGGCCTAAAATTATTTTTTTTGCTTGGGAAGTGATGCATAGGAGTTGTCTCACCTATGATAATCTTATGAAGAGAGGTTTTTATGGCCCTTCCAATTGCATCATGTGTAACTCCCAAGAGGAGACACTTGATCATCTGCTTTTCCAGTGTGCATTTGCAAGAGAGTTGTGGAAAAGGTGGTTAGACCTCTTTAAGGTTCACCTAAACTTTTAGGTGACTCTTTCTAATATCTGGGAGATTTGGAAATGCAGAAAATTCAAGAATACCTCCATTCAGCTAGGCTGGTCCCTAGGCCCGAGCTTCATCTGGTGGCACATTTGGCTGGAAAGAAATTCCAGAATTTTTAGAGAGGAGTTCAGTCCAATGGATTTGGTTTGGCATAAAATTGTTACCAAGATTTCTGAAATTGTCAGAGCTCACTTTAGGGATAAGAAGACACAAGTGAATGAGGGGACTCCCAAGCCACCAAAGTTGGGACCATGGCAGCCCCCTCCCTCAGGTTGGGAAAAGATTAATTCTGATGGTGTAGCTAAGAATAACCCGGGGGTTGCAGGCATTGGTTTTCTTAGAAGAGATTTCAAGGGGAAGATCCTCCATTGGGAGCTAGAGGGTCTTGGAAGGGCTACTAACAATGAAGATGAAGGCTTGGCTATCAGACAAGGTTCTCTCAATGTTTAGGAGAATGGGGTTAGAAAGCTCATAGTTGAGTCTGATTCACAAATTATGATGGGGCTTTTGGATGCTATTAGAAATTTCAGACCAAAGGCTTGGAGGATAAGAAACATTGTGAGCCAAATTAAGTCCATTTGGCAGCAGTTCGAGGATGCCATCCCGATCTATGTTGACAACAAAATAATGCAGCAGCTGACTTTTTGGCTAAACATGGCAGTGAAAGTCCGGTTGGATACATGCTGAATTCTAACCAGGATAGGGACACTTCTGAATGGCTGGAGGTGACCCAAATGCTTCTTAAATTGGCCAGCAAAGACTTAGCCAAGGATGAGGATAGGTCCAGAGTCCGCTGAGTCTTGTGGATCAATGGAGTTATTTGTTGGGTTTTTTGCTATCTCTTCCAGCACTCTTTGACCCTTTTTGGGATAGCACAGATAGTGTTTGCAGGACTGTCAAGCCTGCTAGGTTTCTTAGGATCTGTGTAAAGCAGAAATGGGAACAGGTTCAAAGTTTCTGCTCTGTAGATGGTACTTGTTTTTTTGTTATTCTTGGAGATGTTACTCCGAGTTTTATTCGGAATTTAGGGCTTGCCAAAAGTGGCAGACCTACGACTGTAATATGATTCTTGTTCTATCAATATAATTTTTACCTTTTCAAAAATAAAAACAATGAAACCAAACAACTAATGGAGGATTTCAAAATTAAAGGAAAGATGATGAATAAGCAAAAAAATGGTTTGATTATATGTGAAAGTGGAATAATACCATGTAGAAATTCAAGTTTCATTAAAAGCGCATTAGAGGAAGGCCATTTTATTCCAACAAGAGGATATAACAGTATGCAAATGAGATGAAAATATCACCAGACTGTTATTGAACAAAAATAAAGAACAATATCATCAAGTTTGTGGCAGAATGTGACCTTTGCCATGTTAACAAAGCTAAGAATGTAAAACCACCTGGCCTCCAAATAATCAATATCCCAAATAAGAAGTGGGAAGAGATATCAATTGGTTTTATCTCAAGGATACTGATGTCAAAAGTGTGTGACCAAATATTTGTAGTAATTAATTGTTTGACATTTTATGGCCACTTTGTGTCAAGCACATTCAAGAAGCATGTACCTCATTACACAGATTTATTTATGAGAAAGATATATCAGTTTCATGGAATTCCCAGTGATTGTGATGAGAAGTTTAGTTGGTAATTTTTGTCGAAATTGAGGAACATAGATTTAATATTGGCTCTATATATCAGCTGCAAACCAATGGCCAACCAAAAGCAGTTAAAAAAATGTTTGGAGGCATATCTGAAAACCTATACATGTGACAAACAAAATAAATGGGTAAAATGGATTCATGTGACTGAGTATTGGCATATGGTATAATGCCTCTTTTTATTGATCGAATGTCTTGTGTCCTTTTAAGCCATTGTATAGGTATGAGCCGACTTCACCAAAGATTTGGTCATTACAGATTCTATATCTCCTGCAACCAAAATACTCTTCAAAGGATGCAAAATATTCATAATACTTTAAAGGATAATTTATATATGGTTATAAAGGAACAACTAGACAGAGGTAAAAGTGAAAGAAGTCATGCAATTAGTGAAATGGTATTTGTTATCATGGGCATTTGGGGCTATTGTAATAGCAAACATCCCAACTGTGAAAGCGTTAGTTTTTTAGACATAATATTTGCGTGCTTCCAAACTTAGAAACAAACAATATTGGATAGTAAAGGGAAGTTGAAACTCCAAATCAATCTTTACAACCCTTCTCAAATTAGGACCAAGGTGGGAGAAGTAGCTTATGCCTTAGATCTGCCCCATAATGGAAGAATATATGTTGTATTTCATGTATGTGTCTTATTAGGCACCTTGGACATATTGTACTAGTCTGAATAGAATTTCCAACCATTAACAAAGAAGGGTGAACGATTTCAGATCTTAAACTAGTTTTACAAACTCAAGTAAAGCAACTACGGATCGGAGATTTGAAGAGATTTTTGTTCTAATAGAAGGGATTGAAGAAGTAACATGGGAAGTGGAAGAACTTGTTCATGAACATTAGCAATTAGAAGGGCTTTGAGGACAAAATCTCACAAGTGGGGGGATAATGTTGTGTATCATATATAACTTTAAAATAAATTAATTGAAAAAAAGGCCAATGTATCATGCACTATGCCAACCTTAAACTAATTATACTAACAAAAAAAATAATAGGCAATTAAGAAAAGGTTATTCAAGGCATGTGTGTGTGTGTTTTACACAAGCAACATTGTAGGGAATATAACTCATAGTTCTTGTCCTCAGTTTTTTGGATTATAACTTACTTAGTTAGGATCCCTTCTTGTGTAGCTGAGTGATTCTATTATTCGTCATGGCTAGTGGATTGCTTTTGCCACCATTTCAATATTGTGCTTCCTTATCTTTAGTTTGAGCCATTGTTTTAGAACTTGCAACTCAGGGAAATCTTGGCAGCCTAATTATGGAGAGTTAACAACTTGGGAAAACTTGGCAAAAAAAAAAAACCAAAGAAATTTTTTCAATAATAAAAAAAAAATTAAGCAACAATTGGAGAGCTGATTTTGTATTAGATATTCATTGCAATGAGTACAATTATAGTTTATGAAACAACAATTCAGCCCAAATGACAAATACAACATAAAAATGCAACATTTTGAAATGTAAAGTAGTTTTTAAACTGCTTTTTGTTTTCCCTTTCTTCCCCTTGCAGTTGATGCCGATGGTTGGCCTTGGCTTTGAACTGGTGGGCGAATTGGAGGCTACTCAAGTGTAGTATCATCATGGTATATCTCCTCCAATCCTCTTAAAATGTTTTGCTTCCTCCTCAAGTGCCTCAAGGTCCTCTATAGTAAACTCGGGATCCATAGAACTCTCGACAATTTAATCAGAAAGTGGATCTAGCTCATCCAATCGAATTGCCTCATAGGATTCACTACCCTCCACTTGTCTTGTGCAAAGCCTAAGATTGTATTGCACAAAGACAAGGTCATTGAGGCACTCTTGGCTCAACTTGTTGCGCTTCTTGGTGTGTATGGCCTCAAATAGAGACCAATTGTGCTCACACCCAAAAGCGCTACAAGGCTGACTCAAGATGCAAACAACCATCTTCTGTAGGGTAGGTGTTTTGGAGCCATAGTCCTCCCACCATAAATCTACAAAAAAAGATAATTTTCAAAGTATTAATTTACGATGCTATACTACAAGAATGTTAACTATATAAAAAATAAAGAAAAATGAATTATTATACACTTGGCTCGATATCTGCTGCCCCTCCTCTTTAGCATGAAATGGTGAGGCATCCCATTCCTTGGACACAAACATCCGCTTCAAAGCAGAGGATGCTGTGAGAAGGCTCTGCAAGGCGATGAAATTAGAGGCAAATTGAGTGGTCCTTGGGCGAAGAATGTCCTTCCCATCATTGTGCTCCCTCATCAAGTTGAGCACCCATATGTGGTTATAGATAAATTGTGTTATGCTCTTCACTTGTTCTACCATTGTATTCACCCATGACATTTTGCCAATGTCTTCCACCATCAGTCAATGCAATGGGAAGCACATGGGCTCCAAAAGATAGAGGGATACTTCTCCTAAAGAAGTGTACTTACAGATACATATGTTGTTGCATTGTTCGTCACTACTTGGACAACATTTTCCATGCCTACTTCAACCACAACCTCCTCCAACAAACTGAATATTAATTGTGCATTTTTTACCTCTCGCGATTGTTGAGTGATGTTTTCACCCAATTGTGAAAGCACACTCTCCGATAGGATTTGGGTTCCAAATCCCCTCTTGCAAAGAAGTTAAACAAACAACTTCTCCAAGGTTCTTGTTATATTAGCATTTGCATATGTGCATCAAATAAAGATATTCAATTTAAATGCTTGGAACACTTTAGTGATTGCAAGTAACTGTAAACAAGGAACACTGTTGGTTTATTTTACCATGAAACTTTAGTGATTGTTCATTGAACCAAGATAAATCAAATGTGAGTTGGCCCTCATATGACCACGATGTAATGCTTTAATTCCTTTTATCTTGATGGTTTTAAGATAGATTTTATCTTGCATTAAATCCTCAATGATGAATAGGGTCTTCAAATATAGCTTCAAAATGTCACTTTAACATATCCCTCTTGAATGAAATCAAATTTTCATCAAGATGAACAATTAAGTGCTTTAAGGAAAAGACCTTCAATGTAGTACTCAAATTATCCCTCTTTCGTAAAATTGGAATTTTTATGAAGAAAGGGTAATTTTAGGCCCGAAATGGAAATTTGTGAAAATGCCGTAAAACATAACCCCTTCAATGAAATTGGAATTTCCATGAAGGGAATGTCATCATAGGCTCATGAATGCAAAACAAAACTGGAAAAATGAAATTTGACCTTAAAATGGAAATTTTCTATTTTCGGATTTTTAAAATCTGTGACAAAACAGCAACTTCGACGAATTTTAAAAAATACTAAACAACTCCGAAAATGAAATTTCAAAGTGCGTATTGGAAGTCTGAATTATAATCTACGCAATGGTGAAATCATTTTTAGATTTTGAAATTTTTTTAATGTTTATTTTAATGCCTGAAAATAGGAAAAAATTCTGAAATTAAAATTTTTGGAAACAGAAAATTAAAATTTGCATCAAAATAATTGCTGAAAATGCAGCAATGCAAAAGCTCCTTCAGTTTGATAGCACCCCGTCCTGCAAAACCGAATACGTGAGAGTTTCGTACATGCAACCTAGCTTATCTGACCTGCAAAATAAACACAATCAAAGTAAACTAGGTGCTTGGTTCCTAGGGTTTTAAATAATTTCCAGATTGCAGACATTCACATGAAATAACCCAAAATAATGGCATCAATTTCACATACAAGTCTGAAATCTGAAAAGAGAAAAATAGAACAATTAAAATGAAGCATGCAGAAAATTTCTCATTCTTTCTTGCTAACAAGGCCTGAAATTTCTGAAGAAAAGCTTTCACATTCAAATTAAAATCCCTGTTTTACAAATGTGGCCATGCCCAAAGTTCCCATTTGGCCACGCCACCATTTCCGTTCCTCGTTTTCCTCTCCCCCCTTTTTTCAATCTCTCAAATAGCGTATTTAAAATTTTCCAATCTGGCTCTTTGCATTTCGTTTCCCTCCTTTGCATGGCCTTTCGTTTCTTTTTCCTGCATCTTTTCGTTTCCCTTTCTCCATGGCGTTTCGCTTCTCTTCCTTTCCTCCATACACAACACCCTGCAAAAAGAAAAAAAACACGTTAGAAAAAACAAAAACTAAACTTTACCTAAAAAAAAAAACACGTTAAAAAAAACAAAAACTAAACTTTACCTAAACTAACATGAAAAAATTAAAAATTAAAACCTAAAAAAAAACAAAAAAGCTAAAAAAAACAATCCTACCACTACATACTACTTAAAGCTAAATAAAAGTGCTTTAAAGGCTTTAAGAGTTATACGTGGCCACCATGAAAAATATAAGATATTTTATATATATATATATATATATATATATATATATATATATATATATAATATCTTATCATTTTTTATTTTTATTATTTTTTTTGTTTTTATTTTATGTTCATTTGTTTATATATATATATATATATATATATATATATATTATTTTTATTTATTTATCTTTTCTTTTTTCTTTTTTTCTTGTTTTATTTATTTATTTATTTTTTTAATTCCCCTTTTTTTTTTAGTTTATTTATTTTTTAAACATGAATTAACCCAAAAGTTAATGTTTGAATTATAAACACTTTAATAAACCTATAAAAAAAAGAAAAAGACAAAAACCACACCAAAATTTATCAAAAAAAATGTGGGTCCCCAAGCTTTGGGGCTAGTTGTGAAACAGTCACAACAGCGATCAACCGACTTCAGGAAGACCATGGATCAACTTGATGCCACTATGAAGTTCAGGAGTGTGCAATTTCTTCCATCCGTCCATCTATCCAAAAGAATGTTGCATCCCTTTTTCTTCCATATCATCCTTTGCTCTTCTATAAGAGCACGTGTGAATCACACACTCCTCTAACAGGGTTCCACTTAATTCATGTGCAAAAGGTGTCTTTACTCCTTTCTCAGACTCACTCAATGCCTTCACTAGGACTTCCTAATAGGGGTTGTTCACGCTGTTCACAGAGTAGAAGGGAATATTGCAATAATACCAAAAATTCGCTATGGCTGTCTTGACCGCCTTCGTCTGGTCCCTTCCCATTGTAGTATCATTAATGGTGGTTTGTCTAGTGTTAGAGCCTTGCCTCACACTTCTCCCACTCCCATTGGCAACTTCTCGATGAATGTGAGGGCTAAGAACAGATTCTTCGGCCATGGCATGGATATCTTGTAGTTTGGCCTCGTCCCCATAAAAGTAGCCCCATGGCCCCACTCCTTGTCCCATTGCAATTCTTGCCCTTTTTTGCTCTATTTTCTTGGCCTCTTTTTTCAACATAAAAGTCTTCACCTTAGCTTTAATTGTTTCATCTATGTTAGGGCAAGGGTCCACATCTTTCCCTGTTTGACCAATCAAATGGAATTTGAGGCGATTGATGCCTCCTTGAATGTCTTTGCCACAAAATTTACAAAATACTTGATTCAACAAGTTTCCCTTAATTCCATACTTCCACATTGGGTCTTTTCCTGGAGTTTGTGTTGGAGTCGTTTGGGTTCCACTTGTAGGAGGGTCATTGCTGCCTGTAGTGGTTCCAGGCATAGTAGTTAGACTCGGCCGGACTCCCGAGTACTCGGCCGAGTCCGAGTCCGAGTGGGCTCAGCCGCGCCGAGCCCACTCGAACTCGTTTTTTTCCTAGACTCGGCCGAGTCCAGCCGAGTCCGGGGGTAGAGTCCGAGTCCCGACGTTGGAACTCGTCTAACTTTAAATAAACAAAAAAATCGGCTAACTTTAAATAAAAAAAATTGGCTAAATTTAAATAAAAAAAAATCGGGCAGGAGCTTTGAAATGTATTTGCTGATGTTCACATGGAGATTACAGCAGTGCATGAGCGTCGCGGGCTTTCCAGGCGTTGCAGTGAATTATAAAATTTAAAAATAAATATTACTCAATTGTACATTTGCCGCAATGAATTATAAAAATTTAAAATAAATATTACTCAGCTGTACATTCGCCGCAATGAATTATAGACTGCGTACGATCTTTTTATTTTTCTACGTATATAAGTAAAAAAAATCCGTTAGAAAACACCGATTTCTACATGGTTTATCTTTCTAATAAACTTTTTAAAAAATCACTGCCAATCCCTAATCAAATTCTAAAAAATCCCTGCTTCATGAAGTAGAGCTTTTGTAGAACCATTTTCTTGTAAACCTGCTTCCTAACAAAAGATTAGAAAGGCCCTGCCATGAATGGACCAGAAAAAGTGAAAACAAGATACAGAGCAAACAAATTGTTAATTCAAGATTATTCAACCACGTAAACGTCCATTGCTACCGAGCTTTGTTGTTGGCTACTCCTAATTCTTCATCATTTTTTTTTTGGTAAGTAGTAGTTTGATTATCAGGGTTTTAACTGGGTCCCAGTCCCAGATATACAAAAACCCTTGCCAGGGTGGTGGATATTGATATTGCAGAAACCTTGTAATGGTAAATAGAAGCCAAAGGCCTAGCAGAATCCCTCTCAGGGGATAAGCATGACAGCAGTCCCACGCAGGGGATTAAGACCTTAACATCTACGGCCGAATAGCCCACGCAGGGGCATTCCTTTCTAGCATAAAACCCTACCCAGAAATGGTGACAGAGCCCCAAGGGCTTTCCAAAAAACAAAAACTTGAAGTAATAAAAAAGGACCAACATAACAAAAACAAGCCAGGGAAACCGAAAGGGAATCCCTAAGGGTCGACCTCCGCGGGGTTCTCCTTCGCGTCCGCAGTGAGCTCCTCCAAGAAGCGCTTCATAGCCTCGGTGGTACTTTCGAATGCAGAAATGAAACATTTAATAAACATTCTTGTCATGCGCTTTGATGTTTCAGGGGCGGGGTCCGAGTCCTCGCTGTTATCATCAGGGACATTAACAGGGGAGTTCTGGCTTGACTCCGTTTTGATCTTCTTGGTCCTCGATGATCTGCGGATCACAGGAACATCCTCAATTACGGTTCTGCGCTTTCCCAACGCCGCCTTCTTGGAGGATGGGGTGGGCTTAGAAGGGGTAGACTGCTTGGGGGGGTCTTCTTGGATTCAGGGGTTTGATACTCGGGATCCGTCTCACTGACCAAGGGCTCGTTGGAAAACGAGTGAGTTGGCGAAGACGCAGGGGGGAACGGGAGGGCTGGATTGGAGGGGAGTGGCTGCCAGGGGAGGATTGGCGGCAACATGGCGAAAGAGAACAACGAAAAGGCCCTGGTGGGTGGGAGGGGAGTGTTTCTTGCGAGCGGCGGAAACCGATAAGCGGACGGAGCGGTGGAGGAAAGCGGGAATGTTCATGGGCTTGTAACCGCGGAAGTGGTTGACAAGAGCCAGATGGAAGCTGGACATCGGCTTAGCGGGATCGTCAGAGGCCAAATACTGGATCAGGGGAATAGCGACAACGGACCAAGGGGAGGGAAGGGAGGTGCGTTCAAGAGAAACACCTGTCCATTTGAACTCTTGGTAGTTGGGGAACCCCTCCAGCTCGGGCTCCCAACTGTGCTTGTCGCGGCGGACGCGGCGACTAGACAGGGGAAGGCCAGACACCTCAGCCATCAACTCGGGGGTAACCTTGAAACGAACACTGCGGATTACGACAAAGCCATTCTTCCACGTCCGGACGAAGTCAACAGAAATATCAGCTTCGAGGCCCTGGAATTTACTCAGGAAGGGCTTCAGATTAAAGGTGTCGATAAAGGGTTTCGCCAGAGGGTCGAGTTGGAGGGAGCTAGGTTCGATGTAAGCCATAGTGCCGGGAGGAAAGGTACGAGGGAAGAGATAGCAACCAGGGCAAAGGGTGACGAATGATAAAAGGAAGGACAAGGGGACTTTTTAAAAAGGCCGACAAGGGACGATTAAGCATGCCGATCCGATCGGGGAGGGGACAGGTGGACAAAGGCCAGGTAGGGTGGGGATTGGTGACAGTTCTTGGGCCTGAGTCGGTACGGGGAAACGGGGATATCTAGAGCCGCTTGGATTCGGTGAGGATGGGCGGGGAAGCGGATTGGACAGGGGCACCGAGGGTGGCGTTGGGGCATCGCAAACCGTATTGGGGAGCGTAATTGAGGAGACCAATCGTCCACATGGGAAATTGATGATTGGCGGTGCCAGCAAGGACGCCAATCATGAGCCAATGGTGAAGGAGGAGCTTGTTGGAGAAGATACTCCTAGGAACAACTGCAAACCTGAAAAAGAAACACATTGGTTAGCGAGGAGGGGGTGACACGAACCTGCCTTGCCTGTCAGCATCTGCTACGTGGGAGACACCCGACGGATTAGAATTGCGCCACACCGTCAGCGGAGATTGAATAAGACCCATGTTGGCAAGCTGGTCAGCGAGTTTGTTTGCTTCACGAAATACGTGGAAAACTGCCACCTGGCATTGCTGACCAATGATAACTTTGCTTTCCCGGATCAGCGAGCTAATGTTCCAAGGGGGATTTTTATTAGTTTTGATGTAACGGATGATGTTCAGAGAATCCCCCTCGATGTGAAGACGGATACGAGAGTCTTTGATCAGGTTCAAACTACGCCAGAGAGCCCAAGCTTTAGCAAAATTATTTGTCTGGTGATCGAGGTTCTCAGCAAAGGCGAGAACGATCATCCCTTTGTGGTCTCGGACGACCCCACCAGCTCCTGACAGTCCCGGGTTCCCTTTGGACGCCCCATCAAAATTTAGCTTTAAAAAACCTACGGGAGGGGGATTCCAAAGGGCCAACCATCTGGGATGGGGAATGGGGTGAGGGCGGTCGGGGATAGGGATGTTGAGGGATTGGAAAATCTCCCCTTCAACCTTGCCAATCGGGGACTTAGACCAAGGGAGTAATTGGAGGTTTTTAGAGGCATAGGCGATGGCTTTGGTGGCCGTAGATATGGCATCGTTAGAAAGGGTGGAAAACACTCTGCGATTGCGCTCTAGCCAAATCTGCCAAATAAGGTGGTGGAGGCAGATCCTCCAAAGAAAGGCAACATTGGGATTCTGAAAAGGGGTAGGCCATTGGATAAAGAGATCCCGGAGAGTGCGGGGTTGGGCCCATTGGATTTGGAACAGGGATAGCAAGTGGTTAAAACTCCCTTGGGTGAACTCACAATGTAAAAAGAGGTGGTTGACCGATTCCCCATTAGACGAGGCAAAGATGACATCTATTAGGGATAGGGATGCCTCTTTTCATCAGAGTTGTCAGTGGTGAGCACTTTGTTTTGAACAACAATCCAGGAGAAAAACCCAACCTTAGGGACTAGGCGCTTGATCCAAACCGACCCAAACGGGAAGGCAGAAACTTGGTGGTTCAACAGGAGAGAATGAGCCGACTTGACTGAGAAAACCCCGTTGTCTGTCCCTGACCAAATCGAAGAATCTAGAGTGGTTGCAGTAGGAATAATGGTGGTTCTGAGAAGCTGGGACAAGGAAGCTCCCACTTGGGTTATCTAGGCACCACCGCCAATGGGGATTTGCTTCCATTCCCGTTGATCATTGAAATAATCCCTGACTCTGCTGCCCCATCTATGCTCAAGAAAGGATTTGAGAGTAGACATACCTGGGATAACTGCGAGGGGCTGGTCGTTCAACCAAACGTCATCCCAAAACTTGATCTCGGAGCCACTGCCAAGTTGCCAATGGGATCCTTTAGTGATAAGAGGTCTGGATTGACTTACCGCCTTCCAGAAAGCAGATCCAGAGGAAGGGAGGTATTCATTCATGAAGGACGATCGAGGGAAGTATTTGCTCTTGACAATCGCCACCCATTCTGATTTGACATTGGTGTAGAGTTTCCACGCCTGCTTGGCGAGGAGGGCAAGGTTCAGATTGGAAGACCTTCTCAAACCTAGGCCCCCTTGGGATTTAGGTTGACAAACTCTGTCCCAGTTAACAAGGTGGATTCTACTTTTTTCTTCAGGACCTGACCACAGGAAATTTTTTTGGATTTGCTCAATCTTGGCATGAACAGACGCTGGGGCTCTGAAGACAGACATGAAGTAGACTGGAATGCTTTGGAGGACCGCCATAGTGAGGGTAGCCTTAGCTGCATGGGATAGGAGGGCACCCTTCCAGCCTGCAAGTTTGCGTTTGAACCTTTCGATGACATTATCCCACATGGACTCTTTCGGGCTCTTGATGAAAAGAGGAAGGCCTAGGTAAGAGGTGGGTAAGCTCGAGATTCTGCACTGCAGGATACGGGCGATCTTGCGCTGTCTGCTATCCGGAGTGTTAAGGAAGAAACACTCACTTTTGGTGTAATTGATTTCTTGGCCTGCTGCTCTGGCATAGGTGTCAAGGATAGATTTGATGGACTTAGCTTGGATGACTGATGCTGAAGAAGCGGTAATGGTATCATCAACGAACTGCTGGTGAGAAAGGGGGGGCATGGTGGATGAAGCTTTGATCCCTTTCACATGCCCAGAAGCACAGGCAGACTTGAAAGCTCTTCCCAGGGATTCTGCCAGGATGATGAAGAGGAAAGGGGATAGGGGGTCACCCTGCCTTATGCCTTTATGAGTCGGGAAATAACCTGCAGCTGAACCATTAACGAGCACAGAGAACCATGGCGTCAAGATACAACCTTTGATGAGCTTGATCCATTCTCTATGAAACCCGAACTTGGCAAGGACTTTCAGAAGGAAATCCCTGTTGACTCTGTCAAAAGCTTTGTTGATATCCAGCTTAAGAAACATGGCTGCCTTGCGGTTGCAGTGAGTAGAATGGAGAGTTTCATGAAGGGATATGATGTTGTCTGTGATAGATCTGCCTTCCACGGAGCTGCCTTGACAAGGATCGATGATAGCAGGGAGAATCTTCTTTAGCCTCAGGGCTAGGGATTTGGTTAAGATCTTGTAGATAATGTTACGAGAGACTAATAGGCCTGAAATCCGCCATAGTCTTGCAGGGGTGGGTTTTGGGGATCAGAGCAATGAAAGTTGAGTTAGTCCCTTTTGGAATGGACTTAGTCGATTGGAGCTCGATGATGGCTTTGCAAATGTCTTCCTTCATAATGTCCCAAAAGGTTTGAAAAAACCAAGGGGAAAGCCATCTAGACCAGGGGCCTTGTCAGCTTGCATGGAGAAGAGAGCAGTCTCGATCTCTTTCGGAGAGAGGGTCTGAATCAGGGTAGCATTCATCTCTGGAGTAACCATGGGGGGAATGTTCTGAAGAAGGGATTCTTGGGCTGCCAAGTGGGAGGGAGAGGGATTTCCCATCATATTACTGAAGTAAGCAGACGCTTCTGATCTGATCTCGAAAATGTCTTGGGAAACAGAGCCATCAGATAAGGTGAGTTCTTTGATTTTGCTGGAGCTGCGGTTCCGCATCGTGGAAGCATGAAAAAATCTGGTATTGGCATCCCCATCTTTGAGCCAGAGGGCTCGGGATTTTTGCCGCCAGAAGGTTTCTTCTCTAGCCAATATGTTGTGATACTCAGACAACAGTTGACTCTCCTCATTCCTCAGCTGAGGAGTCCATTGGTCGTGATGGATTTGCTCCTCCAAAGTCTTAAGTTTATCAATAATGAGCTGCTTGTTCTCAAAGATGTTTCCAAAAACTTCCCTGTTCCAAATTTTGATGTTTTCTTTCACTGATTTGAGTTTACGGGAAACTCGGTCAATGGCAGATCTTGAACATGGAAGATTCCACCACTCAGAAATTCGTTGTTTGAGGTCTGGGTGGTGAATCCACATGTTTTCAAACCTGAAAGGGGTTTTGAAGGACGGGGCCTTGTTGGATTCTAGGAGGAGGGGTGAATGGTCAGACCCAATTCTAGGGAGGGATGTGAGGAGAGTATCGCCAAAGAGAGGGATTGCTTGCTGAGATAAGAAAAATCGGTCCAGCTTGACTTGAATGTGATCTTGCCTTGCTCTTTTGTTGCTCCAAGTAAAACGGCAGCCTCTGATCTGAATGTCCATAAGCTCATTACTCGACACAAAATCCTGGAAATCAGTTATGCTTTTGGAGGGAGTGGATAAGCCGCCTCGTTTGTCGGAAGCAAATAGAGGAGAGTTAAAATCCCCAGCTAACATCCACGGGAGGGCAGAAAAAGCAGTCTTGAGAAGGGACAAGGAAACCCACAGCTGGTGCCTTTCCAGGGGATTGTTGGGGGCATAGATATTGGAGAGGACCCATGTGAACTGGTTGGTCTTGCAATGGAAAACCATGTTAAGGGTTCTGTTGGTGAAGGATACCACCCTTCCCTCAACTTGGAGAGGATCCCAAAGGCAAAGAAGGCCCCCAACCGATCCCTCTGCGGGGGAGGAAGCCCACTGGCAGTCTTTCCAGACTGATTTGATGATGTTCGGGGTTCTCGCTGCATCAGCTTTGGTTTCTTGTAACATGATGATGGTGGGTTTGGAATCCTTTTTGATGGTTACGACCAGTCTCTGCTTGCCTGAGTTGTTAAGCCCTTTGATGTTCCAAGAGAGGATCTTCATTTGGATACTTTGGAAGGTTTCTTACCGCCCTTGGTGGGTACGGGAGGGGGTTTGGGATTCTTGGGATCGTCCAAGGGCTGGCCGAACAGATCAAGGAAGAGGGTTGTTTGAACCCCGTTTGCGACTTGATTCTCAGTGTCTTTCTTAAGCTGGTCGGACATAGACGGTCTGCCTCTCTTTTTGTCACCTCCTGTATCCACTGGCCCTTTCTTACTTTGGTGATGATGGAGCTGGAATCCGAGCGGTTGCGGAAAGGGTTGGACGCCTCCTCAGAAACTAACTTGGTTGGAGACAGAGGTTCGGCTAAAGAAGTGGTGGGAAAGCCCTCCTCGAGGGGAAGGGGGGAAAGGGATTTAGGAGAGGTGGGAGAGAGCGGAGAGGTGGGAGGGGTTGGGGAGAGTGGTGCGGCCGGAGAGGGGCCAGGTAGGGAAAGGGAGGGGAGGGGAGGGAGTGGAGGCAAGGGGGAAGGAGAAGGGGGGAAACGGACTCGGGAAAGAGGACATCATCATCAACACCTAGAGAGAGGACCAAACTTGTTGGGAAAGGCAAAAAGCGAACATACCTGGTTGGAACTTGACGGAGCTTGGTGGGGGAAGGATTTGTGGAAGGGGACTTGTTTCCCTTTGTCAGTTTTCCCTCAGAAAGGGCCACCAGTAGCCTTGGGTCCCGGGTGGGTGACCGGACGCTGAGCAAGGGAGAGCTGGGGTCGAGGAACCTCTTTGGCAGCTTTCAACGAAGGGCATTGGGATCTGAGGTGTCCCTGAGCCTGGCATTCGATGCAGAACGCCGGTTTATTCTCATACTCAATAGCTTGGCACCACTGGAAGTCCCCATAGATGAGATTGATGCGAGTGGGAAGCTGGGACGCTAGGTTCACAGACACGCAGATTCTGGCAAAGGCCATTATGGATCGGGCTTTTGTTGTCGGGTCAAAGGCAACCAGGTCTCCGATGTATCCTCCGATCCCCCGAAGGATGTCTTCGTGAAAAAACTGGATTGGCAGGTCCGGAAGACGAACCCAAATGGGGGCGACATTGATATCTTGAGTTTGGGGGTTGAAACCCTGTTCCCATTTCTTAAGGAATAGACTTTTCCTGCCAAAGAACCACGGTCCTCCGGTGAGGATTCTTGCATAATCATTATGGTTGTTCAACTGAATTAGAAAGAAACCCCTGGAAAGTGCAACTAGCTGAAAACTTCCCTCTGTTCGCCATTTGAAACTGGCCCATCTTCTGATAGACTCCATGTTAGGTCGGCCTCCAACGAATTTCCCAACCAGGGACAGGGATTCGAGGGAAAGTTTTGGAGCCATGCGAGAAATCGGGATAACCATATTTTCCCCGGAGGTGACCAGGGGGGAAGGGAAACCACTTCAGATGGTTTGGGAGAAGGGGATCCCGATACCATCGTGTTGAACGACAGACCGGTCGAGGGAGGGGATTTGGAAGGGGGAAAGGGGGGAATGAAACCTTCCGCCCAAGGTCTCTGCGTCCCACCCGGATCCGGATCGGGGGCATCGGGATCATCCGTGAGATCGACAGGGATCTCGCTTGGTTCCAAATCCCCGGGGAGGGTTTGGGAAACCCTGCCAGGGAAAGCCAGGGCAGCTGCGGTCGAAGTTGACGCTGATGTTGTGGGAACCGTTGCAGAGGGAGCCGTTGTTGTTGAAGCCATCTCCAAAAATCATCGATTCCTAATTCTTCATCATTGTGGTATGAACAAAACACCCATTTACAGATTTCGTAATTGAAATGAACAACTTCATGAGTTTACGAACTCAAGACCCGAAGTATCAATGACATACTATAGAAAAAACATTCATCTGGTATGCAGCGAGAGATGAAAATGAAATATTAACTTACCAAAGATATGGAAATATGAAATAAAGCGAATGAGATCAAATGTAAAATGTGTCTTGGCAGTTACGAGCTCCATGCACACATTTTAAATATATAGCCAGCATGTGACTACACTAAGGCCTTGCTTCGTAAAGTTTACTTAAAAATGTATTGGCTTGCATTGGAAGACAGAGTAAGGGCGTGCTTTTTTATTTTTTTTCTCATTTTACTTTTGAAAAACTTGTAGGTGCTTTACCAAAGTTACATAAATGCTTTAAATACTTATTGTCGTAATTGAAGAGGGGATTTCCATGTGTAAGATTTACCTGGTGGCTATTGCTAATTCTTACCACTTGGTCGTCTAATAAGATACAAGAATTGAGTGTTTGCGGTATAATTTCTTTCCTCCAATTGAGGCCAAAAAAATCTACAAAAAGACCTTAAGTTCTTGCAAGAGTGCATTGGGCCGATCCCCAACGATCTCATCCTTTTAGTTGTGAATATCCAGAGATTTGCGCTTTGAAAATCGAGGAAAAAACATGCATATGACAATCTGCTTTACAAGAAATTTCGTTATCCGTGACCATTCTGAAAGGAAGTGAATCAGAATATCCAATTTTTTTGTTGCCTTTTCTAAATTTTTAAAGAAGAAATGAAGGCTAGAACGTTGGAAGTTGAAATGGGTAGGTTGTACAAAATCTAGATTGTCTTTTTTTCAATTATAATAATTTTTTTTTAATAGGTTGAAAATTGAAGTAAATTGAAGTCATAAAAAGAATTTATCTCCCTTAAAAAATCCAAGACTTTTACTATTATAATATCTGTTACTATATATTTATTATTTTATAAGATTTTTTTTAAAACAAAACAATGCCTAAACCCATAAGTTACATCCTCAAAAAACCTAATTAAATATTTAAATTATTATTTTTATATAATAATATTATTTTTTTTTTTGATAAGTAACTAGAATTTTATATACAAATTGGGTTTTTTAAGAGGATCCCAAAACCTTATAACAAAAATGGCCGTAGCACCGAGATTTAAAGCAATTCCTTAGTACATGAAAATAAACACAAACTAAAAGGGAAAGGGCCAAAAACAACCCTTGATCCAACAGAAAGACCAGATTCTAGAACCAACTAGTGAGACCCACTTCGCCAAAGCATCATCCTCCCATTGCAGGCAGTCTGGGATCCTCCCAGGGGTGGATACAACAGTCTGGGATCCACCCGGGGGTGGATACAACAGTCTGGGATCCTCCCAGAGGTGGATACAACGCATCTGCCCAGACCTGCGCATGGAGAGCAGGAAGGCCAAGAATAGCTTGCAACCAGAAATCCTGCCCGGAAACGAAGTAGGGAATTTTAGAAAACTGGAGAGGATCCTCGCCCAGGGACGGCTCGGGATGCAATCCAGGGTGTAGCGGGGCAGCAAGCAACCGCGTGAGCAAAGCAACAAGCAGCACCGGGATACAGGCCAGGGATCAGCATCGGGACAGCCTGGGAAATGGCATCAGGGTCCTCAAAGAAAAAAACGGGAAGGCTCCGTTAGAGCCTGGAAAGAGGAACAACACTACTGGGGATATCTACAGGCCAAGATATCCCTGTGCACAGCAAGGAGAAATATGAGGAAGCTGGAAGGATCCAGGGAAAACAGCAACAGGTGCAAAGACAGGATCCCGGAAGCCAAAACTGAAGGAGGAAGGAGGGACCACAGTTGCAAACACACTGATCTCCCCCCTAGACCAGAGAATACATGAGGAAGCCCCCACCACTCCAGCAGAAAGGCCCAGGAACTACCATCCTTGCTCACTAACAGATCCAGGGAACTGGGACCAAAAGCCCTTGAACAGGAACTGAAACGAACCTGAGGATCCCAGGTGGGAAGCGGCAACAAGCACAAAGACGGGATCCTCGGAAGCCTAACCTGGGGGAACCAGGGTCTGCATGCACTGATCATGGGTCCCCCCAAGATCCAGACATGCAACAGAAACCCTAGGAACCCCAGAAGAAGGGACCAAGATCCCCCCATCCTTGCTCATGGAAGCTTCAGGGAACTGGGACTGGGGCTGGGAACAACCTAGGCAGAGGAAGAGGCCCACCCCGAAGGCCAACCAATGCCCTGGGTGTCCACCAAATTGTAGATCCAGCAAGAAGAAGCCTTCGAACAGGAAACCGAAAAGGGCCCTACCCAACGGGACGGGACCAACAGCAACCACGGGCATCCCAGAGAGGAGTCACTGGCAGAAGAGGAAACTGGCCCCCCCAGACCAACCCCGAAGCAGAGAGGACCTCACGGGATGCACCAAGAAGCAGTTGAAAACCCAACCTGCCACCACCACCGATCGAGGAAGCCTTGGGAATCGGATCCAAGCAAAAACCTTGCAAAAACCCCAGGGGGATCCTGAGGGAGATCGGGGAAGGGATCCCGGAAGCATGCAGGAAAACCTAGGAGACCCTTGGGATGCACCAGACCCCGGGCTCGGGCAGGGAAACCCTGAAACTGCTGGGAAAGGAGCAAAAAGTGGAGAAGGATCTCCCCCCAAGGAGATCATCTGCTACAAAGCATTCCCAAGGCGGGATGACCCGGGATGAGCCAGGGACTGGGCAAGAACCATCGGAGGGGGAGCAGGACCTTTCCCCTCCTTCTATATAATAATATTATAAATAATATGATATAAGATAGTTTTTTCAACAATCACAATAGTAGATTAAAACCTTAAACAGTTCCCAAATACATTAAGTTGTACACAAGAGTCCTAATTAAATGGTTAAATTTTGTTAAAATTTATCATTCTTGTAGTTTGGGGTCTCTGAAATGGATGGAGTGTACTATATACTTTTAGCAAATGGCACTTGCCATGCAGTTCTCCGCTGACTTTTTTTTTAATTTGAAATTTAAATTTTTTGATTTTAAATTATAAATTTTATTGTTATATTTTATTATTATAAAGTATGAATTTAATGAAGATTTTAATTTTAAAAGAATTAAAATTTAAATGTAAATATTTTCAAATTAAAAAGTAAATGTTCTAACGTTTTTAAGGAACAATAAAGAGGAAATAATAAAAAAATTTTTTTTTAATGTTTTTAATTTTTTAATTTGTATTAGGGGTTTTGGTTCAAAGATTGGAAAAAATAGATGATATAGCCCACACAGGTTTGAATTTAGTGGCACCAAATAGGATACAAAACTCAATGTGTTTAAAGTTGATGTAAACGGGAAAGGGCAACCTTTTCAAAATCCTACTTTTTAAATTTAAAAAAAAAAAATCTTTGCAACACACTTGTTAATTTTTTATTTGTATAATGTTGAATGGTGAGTAAGTGTGTTAGAATATACTAATAAGTAATATGCATGAAAATACTTACTTTTCAATTAAAATTGTTTTTTTTTTTCATTTTTCTTTTTTTTCCAAGTTTTTACCGAGTCTTGTCCAGTTTTTTCGCTGATTCCTGAGTCCGACTCCCGAGTTGAACTTTCCCAGTCCGAGCCAAGTCCGAGTTTTGCTACTATGGACTTCCAGGGACCTCTCCTGAAGAAGCCATCTATATTTCCTAATAAGAAAGAAAATAAGAAAAAAAAATATTAATGAAATGCCCCTTATTACTTAGGTGTTGTCAGGTATAGAGACTCTGTGGTTTGGAACAGAACTAAGAATGGGGAATTCAGCGTGAAGACATCCTATGATCTTTTGGATTCTGCTATAGATAATGGTTTCCCTTGGAATAAAATTTAGGGTAAGAAAGTTATTCCTAAACTGGAGATATTTCTTTGGGAAGTAGTCCAGAATAAGATCCTAACAGTGGATAATCTTAAGAAGAGAGGTTTTCAGTTTCCTAAGATGCAGTTTATGTGAAAAGGCAGAAGAATCAGTGGAACACATCTTCTTGGAATGTCCCTATGCTCTAAACATTTTTCAGCTCCTCATCAACAGGATGGGCATCTCTTGGGTGATGCCTTCTAATATGGTTCTATGGTTACAACAATGGGAGAACCGCCTTTTCAGTCCTCGTCTTAATGTAATTTGGAACCTGATTCCATTTCATTTTGTGTGGGGAGTATGGTTAGAGAGGAACAGGAGAATTTTTAGAGGGGAAAAAAGGTCTGCAATGAGAAGTTTTGGAAGTATCACCCACTTTTTAGAGGAGAATGTTAAATCTATCAAGTACCTTATCAAGCCAAAGAATACTGAAGAGACTATGATAGCTAAGGCATGGAATTTGGAACCTATTAGTGGTGGAGAGGAAAATGTTCAGGTTATAACTGATGTAAAATGGCAACCACCTCGAGATGACTGGTTGAAGTTAAATTTTGATGGGTCATCCAAAGGTAATTCAGGTAAGGCCGGAGCAGGAGCAATTTTGAGGGACAATTAGGGTAGATTGGTGGGGGCAGCCTGCAAGTTTTTGGGAATTACTACTAGTCAAGGATCTAGCATCTAAGTGCAAAGCTAGCCAAGGATCTAGTCAAGGGACAATTAGGGTAGGTAATGCTTTACATCTAAGTGCAAAGCTAGCCAAGGATCTAGATGCTAAAAAAGTTATCTTTGAAGGAGACTCCTTGAATATTATCAATCTTTTGAAAAAGGAGGGAGAAGTTAATTGGCAAATTGATTACATTGTGCAAGATATTAGAGAGATTGTAAAGCATTTTGAAGAAGTTGACTTTGTTCATGTCTATAGAGAAAGTAACAAACCAGTAGACTGACTGGCGAACTTTGGTGCCATTAAAGAAGAGGATACGAGATGGTTCCCCCCTAGGGTGGTCCATGAGGACTTAGAAAAGTTCACAACGGAGGACTGCAGCTAATTGGGGTCTAATGGATACCGTTTGTCTTGCGTCCAGGGGATCTCTGGCTATTTGCCCCTGGTAGCTGTGTAATTGATGGGTTGACTTTGTGTTGTAAAAGGGTTTGGGCCCTTTCAAAATCCAGTTTTTACCCTAATAAAAAAAATGCCCTAACCTACATGCTTTAAAAAAGCAAACAATAAAAATTTAATGTGTAACTACATGCATGAAAAGAAAAAAAAATTGAAAAAAAAAGCTAACTAAACCCTAGATTTTTTTAGGGGCAAGGAATGGAGCAAATTAAAAATATATAGCCCTAGACTATGATTTTTGCATGAAAAGAAAAAACAGGAACAAAAAAAAAAAACAGCTAACTACACCCTAGATTTTTTGGGGGGCAGGGAATGGAGCAGCCCTAGCCTATGATTTTTGCATGCAAAGAAAAAACCCAAAAAAATGAAAAAAAGCAGCTAACTAAACCCTAGATTTTTTTGGGTGTGGGGAATGGAGCAAGTTAAGAATACAGCCCTAGCCTATGATTTTTGCATGAAAAGAAAAAACAAAAAAATAAAAATGAAAAAAAAAACCAAATTAAATCCTAGATTTTTTGGGGGGCAAGGAAAGGAGCAAATAAAAAAAATACAGCCTTAGCCTGTTAAGTGGAACGCGTAATATTATTGATGATAAATATTTATTTATACAAAGCTTAGGCTAGGAATAGCCTAACTCGTTACCATGAAGATAGGTAACAAAATAACACTCTATATTGTTAAAGTAACTAACCTAGGGTAGGAATAATAACCAAATAGGGTAATAATATAGTTACCATAGGATGGTAACTCTAACATCCCCCCTTATTACATTATTTGGGTAATTGAATAACTACTAGCTATACTATCCCCCCCCATACAACAATATTTGGGTAAAGTATATAACTGCCCCAATACAGTGAAGAAGAAGAAGAGAAATGAAAGAATGGTGGCTCGTGTTTTGTCTTCGGCTCTGGCTCAGGGTCATGGCTCTGGTTCTGGCTCTAAGCATACCTCTGGATTTGTACCACTGGGTCTATCTCGAGATCTGCCTGTGAATCTGCCTCTGGATCTGCCTGTAGATCTGCCTCTGGAACTTTGTCTCTGGGTCTGTCTTTAGGTCTGTCTCTGGGTCATTATCTCTGGGACTGCCGCTCGGTCTGTCACTGGATTTGCCTCGGGGTCTACCATAGGTTTTACCTTTTCGGTAGAAGCCATACAACATTTCTTTCATCATGGTCCATTGTGTGAGATCTGTCCATCCACAATCAATATGAACCTTGTTGGTCATTTTCACTTTGTACCAACATCTTGAAGAAGAGTGATTCGTACATCCACAAGAATCACAAGGATGTAATCTCCAACACTTAGCTGCAACATGTCCTGTCTTTCCACAGTGACTGCAACAATGTTTTTTAGGAGTTGTAGGAGATTTAGGTTTTACAAACATAGAATTAATGGTACTTGCATGTCCAGTATAGCCAAGGCCTTCATTCTTTGCCCTGACATTTAGCATTATTGGAGTTTTAATGCTTTGTTCCTGTTTACTTAATCTCTCACCATTGAATCCCATTTTCTTCATCATTTTGGAACCAAATCCTTTGGTGTGTTTTTCAAAACACCCAATTTTATCATCTTCATCAATGATTTTAAAAATATTGCATTTGTCGCTATTGATGAGATTATGGAGCTCTTTTTGAGAAGGTTCAGTTTTTAAGTCACTAGTGTCACCAGTAAAATCTGCTACTGAAATGAGATCACCTGTGCTACAACTGATATCTACCATAGAAGATATGAGGTTGCTTGTATCACAACAAGCATGTGCCACAATGGGCTGAAGGTCACTCGTGTCACAACAAGCATTCGCCACAATGGGCTGAAGGTCACTCGTGTCACAACAAGCATCGACCATTTTTACCTTTGTTTCCTCACCAAAGTCCCTGTAGATTTTACGTTGGGCCATATCAAGAGTAATCAATGATATGTAGACTGCCCTTATGACTCCTATAGGGATTTGAACACCATTTTTCTGAAGGTCTTCAGAATCTTCAGAATCTCTGAGAATGGATTTTACACCACTGCGTAGTGTAGAAAATTTTTCATCCTCATAAAAATCCATCCCTTCCATCTCTGGTGGAAAGTAAGGACCTTTAACTGATTCAACAACATCAGTTTGTTTAGGGGCTTGCTTTTTCTTTGATCTGCCCATTTTTAAGGTGTCGGTCACTGCCGAAAATGCACCTTTTACAATGAAATTTTGCAAAAATAATTTGACTAAGGTGTCGGTCACTGCCGAAAATGCACCCTTATAAGTCTTCCCCCCTTGGTTTTGCAAAAATTATATCTCCCCTGTATGGGGTTCCAAGGGGCAGCGCCCCTGGCGTGCCTCCAAAATTTTCTGGAAGCGCAAAATGGGCGCTCCAGAAGGCTTTTTCCACTGGTTTGTAAAAAATTACAATATTTGCCTCTTAGGCAGATTAGCACAAAAATGTCATCAAAAAAATCCCCCTATGTGAAGTACTTCAAACAAAAGAAGTTTGCTATTTATGAAACCTAAAAAGAGGTAAGCCCCCCCTTTTATAAGGACTTCAAACAAACAATTTGCTATTTATGAAGCCTAAAAAGCAGGTTTGGACGTTTGATGATTTTATGCCTTGTTTGAATGCTTTGACAAGGTTTATCTTCCTTTGTTTTTGCAAAATTTATCCCCCCTTGAGATTGCAAAATAAAGTGGGAGGAAACGTTCAAAGGTATTGAAAAAATAATTATTTTGACCGCGTAATATTATTGATGATAAAGATTTATTTATACAAAGCTTAGGCTAGGAATAGCCTAACTCGTTACCATGAAGATAGGTAACAAACTAACACTAATCTACTAACAATATATGCGCTAACACTATATTGTTAGCGTAACTAACCTAGGGTAGGAATAATAACCAAATAGGGTAATAATATAGTTACCATAGGATGGCAACTCTAACATAGCCTAGCATGAAAAGAAAAAACAAAAAAACAGGCATGAAAAAAATACCTAACTCAACCCTAGATTTTTAAGGGGGTGGGGAATGGAGGAAATTTAAAAATGCAGCCCTAGCCTATGATTATTAATTTGAAAGGAACTACAAAAAATAAATTATAAAAAACCTAGTTTGCAATTGGGGGATTTGAAAAATACCTTGGAAAATTTGCAGAAACAGTGTGAAACCTCTATGCGCCGGTGTCCAATATTCTATTTGAAGTTGAAATGCACTTTAGATTTGTTGTTTGCCGTGGTTCGATTATTTACAATTTCGTTGCCTCTGGAATAAGACTTAAAAAAGTGAAATGTTGCCCCAAAAATTGCTTTTAAATGAAATTCCCTGCTCTGCCTTTACCCGTGCAAGTCTCGATGAGTAATGGCCGGGTAACTTGCCACGAGTCAGCGAGTTACTCAGCCCGAGTAAAAAAAAAAAAACTGGTTTGAGAAATGCCTTATTCATCAAGTTTTGCGGGTACTCGCAAGTAACCTGCAAGTTTTAAAACACTGGTTTGAGAAATGCCTTATTCATCAAGCTATCTTCCTTCTACCTTTTTTGGCAATTTTTTTAAGATTATGCTATTTGGAGCATAAGATAATCTTCAGTATTGTTTTAAAAAGGGAAACATTTTCCTTTTTGATATAGTGGTTTTAGGCCATTGTAAATTTAATGAATAAACATTGATTTGGGCCACACTTTAGTTAAGCTTGGCAATGTAAGGATGAGCTGAGAATTAATTTTCTTTTGAATGTCAGATTGTGCAGATATGGCCTAAGCGAATTGAAGATCCAAGGGGATGGCAATTGCCAGGTTTGTATGTCAGATCATTATCCTGGTTTCTAGGTTTATTTGGAAAGCACATATGATTTTTCTTGAATGGATATAAATTTGAAAATTCTACTCGTCTTTGTTTATTTTCACTCTCAAGAAAATGTGCAAGAGATGTTGTATGTGAATAACTATAGATGACGTTTTATACTTTCATGAGTGAAATTGCCAAGTTTTGATATTGGTAAACATATGTATTGTTTACAGTTTCGAGCATTGTCAGACCAACTATATCATAATCCTGAGTATCATAAACATGTACGAAAGGAGATTGTCAAGCAGGTATTTGTTTGGAAATTCATAGCTGAAATAGTTACTTTAAATGCATGATTGAAATTTCATAATACCATGGATGAAGCTTATCCGTGATTATCCTTTATTGTATTAAAATATCCATGGTTTATTTGGCTTATCTATTTGATCATCTTTCTTTGCGTCTATGGTAGGAAAGGCTTAAAGATATTTTCCAAGAAACTGCTAAACCTGGACACCTTTGCTTAAGTCATAGTCTTCTTCCTTCAAATCCTAATTTATGTATTTGATGCTTTTATGGCACTCAATATGTTGAGACAATTTTTTTTCATGTTATTTGTATGCGTAAATAATAAAATAATATGTAAAGTGTGATATTTGGTAGCTTGTTTGGGAATGTTATGGCATCCACCAAAGAATAACCCCACTGAAGAAGGAATGTTGTAATGGTCAAAGTACAAACAAGAATATAATGATAGGATGGACCATGGTAAATTGTAGAAGTCAATGGTAGTTAATGGTAAGTGTCATGGTCATGGTAAAAGCTCTTCAAGTCACATAGACACAAAGTCTTTATCTTTAGTGGTGTTTAGTTTGTCTTAAGGAAAAGGTACCTATCTCGTCTCATGTGAAAGTCTTACTTGAAAAGTGTCCATTTTGTCCTATATGGAATAGCTAGTGTCACTTAAAGTTATATCTTGATATTTGAATATATGATGAAGGTTATATGGAGAAGAGTCACCTAGGGAAAAGGGAGTCACTAAAGGATATATAATTATTGGAAAAATTCTAGAAGTCTAGAATAATTCGGGAAGCCCAAGGTCCTTTATAAAATATCATGTAATTATTGAAATATCATAAGGAAAGTCCAAGTAGATGTCTCTATGGCCATGTGCTATTTTATGTAGTAATAAAACATCATGAGAAGACTCCAAAAGGAGATATCTAGAACAAGGTGATATTTTACCTATTTAGATTTTTCCATCCATGTAATATTTTGCTCCCATGAACCTATATATGAGAGCAACGTGGATATGAGTTGTCTGAAGCTGAGATTAAAGCAATCACAACAAGAATATGATGTAGGCCGTATAGCCTCATCATTATAAACTTAATCATTAAATTTGTCCATCCAAATTATTCCTTCAAAGGTGGAATACCACCACCTTGTTACATTCTCACATCATTGTTTGTTCGAAGTTGGGTCAAGCTTGGTGACATGGAGTTGTGAGAAGCAAATCACTCGGGAAGGTTCACAACGATAGCGATGGAATGATGACAATGCAGCCAATGACTTAGACGAAGACTTGGACTTATTTGTTGACGTTGACGAAGGGTTGAAGCATGGAGGAGATGTGCAAGGGTTGAAGCATGGAGGAGATGTGCAAGGGTTGAAGCATGGAGAGTTGCATGTAGGCCGCGAGGAGTTTCATGTTGGCGGTGGTGAATTACGTGACTACAATAGAGAATCATGCAATGAGTTATGCGGCGGTGAGGTATTCCATAACGACGATATATGTATGGCGCTGGAGCAATTACAAGTTGATGTATCTGATGGTGAGCTAGACAAGAGTCTGACATTAGTGCAAATGCAAAATGGCATGTTTGACAGTGTACGAGATGAGAGTCTGGCACTAGAGCAACTGCAGGTTGGTGTGCTTGATGGTGAGCGGGATAGGAGTCTGACATCGGAGCAACTACAGGTTGGCATGTTTCATGGTGCGTGGGACAGGAGTCTGGCATGAGAACATTTGCAGTGGACTACGCTTAATGATGTGCATGAAGGAGAGATACGTGAAAAACCACTGCTAATGTCAAGTCAACCTATCAAAACAAAGACCAATTTTACCATATCGTGTAAGTGTCCAATTCATGGAGGGGAAATAGAAGGCCTTGTTAAGTATTGGAAAATCTGCCTCTTGATGTGGAAAGCAAATGGTCATAATATTGACACCGAGTGGAGGAGGTTATTCCCTGCGACATTTTGTGGAATCGTAATGGACTGATACATGAGATTGCCAGAGGGCAAGTACGAGACGTGGGATGAATTGCATGAAGCATTCGTGGAGGAATTTTGGTTGTTCCACAATGACGATGAGATCATTGTTGAAATTTATAGAATTGAACAAGGTGAGAAAGAGCCTACTTATTCATACAACCGGAGGTTGAGTGGGTTGTTTATCCATTTGGAGAAAGATACATCAAATGCATTGAAGAAGAGGTGGTATGTAGAGGGACTTCTTCCTATGTACCTAAAGAAGATCAAGGTGGTCCATTTGAAGAAGGTTGTATGGCAGTAGGCCATTTCAAGTTGGGCCGACAGGGATTGGGGTAGGAGGCTGTATAGTAGGAGGCCATACAATAGGAGGCTGTATAGTAAGAGGCCGTACAACAAAAGGTTGTACGATAGTAGGCCGTCTAAAGTTGGGCTGACGAGGATTAGGCCATTTGGCAGAAGGCTATCCAAGACTGTCTTGTATGAGGTAAGGCCATACGATAGGAGGTTGCATGGCAGGAGGCCATCCAATAGGAGAATGTACGACAAGAGGTCGTACAACAACAGGTTGTAAAGTAGTTGGCTATACAGAGTCAGGCCATACAAAGCAGGGTCGTTTGAAAGTAAGTCGTATAGATCAAGGCCATACAAAGTTAGGTCATACAAAGCAGGGCCGTTTAGAAAGAGGCCATATAGAGCAAGGCCATACAGAGTAGGACCGTTCGGAAGCAAGTCGTACGAAGCGGGGCCGTTCGAGGCAGGACTGTGTGGATGTAGGTCATCCAGAGTTGGACATTTTGATGGAGAAATTGGGTTGTTTGGCCCAAGGCCATCTAAATCAGGAGGTGGGCTGTCCAAGCTAAGAAGTTAGTCATCTGAGACCAAGGGATGTTTGTCACAAGCTAAGGTGGGATTGTTAGAGGCCAAGAAACAGCCATTTGGAGCCAGAGAGAAGTCTTTCAGAGCTGAGTTGAAGCTGGTTAAGTGGGTCGAGTGAAGGCTACCAAAATGTAGACACGTAGAAAAATTCAGTTGAGACAGTGAGGGTATTAATGGTTTCACTTTTGACTCCCGACAAAGGGGGCGTCGGACATTGCTCGTCATGTTAATGATATGACTAATTGCAGAAAGTGGAGTGAGCAATCACAGAACAATGTATTGTTGGAAGCAGTTTGAAACTTTGAAGTGAAGTCAGTTGTAGAAGATGTCTGGAATAGAAGAAAGCGGAAGGAGTGTAACAAGATTGTAGAAATAAAATTTCCAATTTCATACAGGTTACAACGCTAGAATATAGAAATAAAATTTAACATAATTCCATTTCTACTTAAATACCTACAGATCTACTTTATGCAACAATTAACAATGACAATACATACAAGAAACATACAATAGCAATAGTAGATGATAAATGAATATGAGCAAATCTTATATTAACAATAGCCTGTATGGTAAAAGACAATGTTACCGGTTTGGCACCCTAGGACCCCCGGATCTTGGTATGGGATGTACCTGGTCTGGTTACTGTTCTGGTATGCCTGTGGGTCCGTTCAGGGTTCTACTTGGGGGACCCAGATACGTTTGGGTCCATCCTTGGACTGTCCAAGGATGGACCCGAACGTATCTAGGTCCCCGTGTAGAACCCTGAACGGACCCACAAGGTTTGGGGTTTGAAACGGGCAACCAACGACAAGGAAGGCCATGTATATTCCGATTCTGCCTTTCTTGAATTTCCGTTTCGATTGGGTATTTCCTGGAACTTCTCAAGAAGACACCGTGCGGCCGACGACGAAACAGAAAACGCGCACACCTCCATGGGAAGCTCCTCGCATTTCCATTACAAAAAAATCTTTTGTCCACCCTGCTCCAGAACAAGTAAATTTCTATATACATATAATTGTAATCTTCTTTGTATATATACCTAATGCGCCTTGCAGATTGGTGAAGGTGAAGACAGTAAGCATGATTAGCCTGATTGGAGCCATCTTCATGTATCGTACTCTTTGTTTCTTTGATAAATGTGTAGAAACAATTTGCCTCAGATATATAGATGTATGCGTGGCCACTCTCGTATTCGAATTTTAAAACTTTATTAAAGATTCAATATCGATCATGCCTTACATAATATAATTGAAAAACAATTAAACTGCATGTAAAAGTCCTGGATCCAACCATCGGTTGTCGTAAAGTGTGTCTCCTCGAATATGAAAGGAAATATATCTATTAGTTTGGTTGATCCCTTAGTCTTCATTGCCACGAGAAGGGAGCTAGAATAGAATAGGAGGTTTTTAATGTGTATTAGGTTATTCTCCGAAGGGATAATGTAATGGTATTTTTTAAAGTTTTTATATAGGAGATTTAAAATAACGTAATTAGTTAATAATATATTATTAAATAATATTAAAAATAAAATAATTAAATTATTAATTATTAAAGTTGAATAAATAAAATTAATAATTATAATATTATAAATAATTAAAAAAATATTATTCTTTAAAAACAACTAAAATCAACCATTTTCAGCATTTTCCTATAATGTATAATAAACAAAAAATTTCCAACATCTTCCTATACAATGTGTAATAAACAAAAGCTTACTTGTTTAACAAGTAAAAACATCATCCAAAGTGTAACAAATAAAAACTTACTTATTTTTTTAATTATAAAAGCATCTCAATGAAATATGAGAGGGTTTTTTCTTTCCCTTAAAGTAATTTGTTTTTTCTTTTGCTTTTCTAAGAGATTTTCTTTATTCTATTGGTTAAAATAAATAATTTTTATCTTTTATCTTTTAATAATGATATTTCAATATGTGATAGTGTTGAGACACTCCACTGATGAGACCTGTAGGTCGAAACGCGTTCGGAGTTTTGATATTGTATTACTTCTTTTTATTGGAATAAAATTCAATCTCATGTCTTTTTTTTTTTGTTAAGTAGCAATATATACATAGCGGGTTTTTTAAGAGGATCCCAAAACCTTATTACAAAAAAAGGAACACCTTTAAGGCCGCAAGATTGAGACCGAAGAGCTAGTCTCAAACCAATTTACAAAAAAGATCTTAACCACAAACCCAACATCAGTAAATCCCAACAAACATTTCTAGCAAAAACACAGCAGAATCAAAAACCCTGATTCGGGCAGAATTTCAGGACTCGCCATCGAATTTAGTTTTCCTTGGGATCCTCCTGACCGCCTGAGGATCCTCCCGTGTGCTCCTTGAGTTTTCGGAGGCAGTGAATTACCGATTCAGCAGCTTTGGTGATGTTTCCCATGGCATCAATGGCCAGATCGAGCAGCAAATGATTCGATGCTGATAAGGCCAAAGGAGGCCCGATTGGCTAGAAGAAATTGACTGATGTGGTCTTGCTTGAGGATCTGACACGAGTCATTAAACCTTTTTTTGGTCTGACGCTGCCACGTCAGAGATATCCTGTGGGATCTCGTGATCCCAAATGGTGAGATTGCAGGAGGATCCTCTGTTGGCCAGGTGGTCGGCCAGTGAATTCCCTTCCCTGAAGATGTGTTGGCTGTGGGTCTTGCTTCGGAGGATTCGCCGAGCTTCCTGGATGGTGTTGAAAACCCGCCATGCAGGGGTCTCAGCCTTAGTCAAATAATTGATGATGTTCATGGAGTCGCCTTCTATGATGACTGCCCGAGGATCCTCCTTGATGAGAACTAGTCCTCTCCAAAGGGCTCTGGCTTCTACAACATGATTGGTCTGATGACCCAGATCTTCAAAGAAAGCAAGTAAAACCACTCCTCGATGGTCCCTGACAGCGCCTCCAGCACCGCCGCTCCAGGGTTTCCTTTGGACGCCTCGTCAAAATTTAGCTTGATCCAATCATGGGGGGGAGGATTCCACCGAGTAAGAGCCCGGCGGTGAGGCAAGGAGGTCTCTAGGGAGGGTCCACTCAAGATATTGAGAAAATTGAGGATAAGGCCTTCTCGGGACGTCGGAAGAGGACTGGGGCAGTGAATGAGGTCGGCATTCTTGGAAGCGAAGGCAAGGGCTCTAGTGGCGACCGAGGGAGGATCTCGGACAGAAGTCCCAAAGACTCTGCTATTACGCTCAAGCCAGACTTGCCAGACCAAGTGGTGAAGGCATATGTCCTAGAGGAACCAGAGCTTATGGTTAAAAAAAGGTTGGGGCCATTGGAGGAAAGCTTCACACAGGGACTTGGGGGGAGCCCATTGGATCTGAAAGGTAGAGAGGATGAAGCTAAACGCAGCCGAGGTGAAGTCGCAATGGAGGAAGAGGTGATCGGTGGATTCCCAATTGGCTTGGCACAGGAAGCATCTGTTAGGAAGGGGAATGCCTCTTTTAATGAGGTTCTCAGTGGTAAGAGCTTTGTTTTGGAAGGCTAGCCAAGAAAAGAAAGCAATTTTTGGGATGAGGTGCTTTTTCCAGAAAATGTGGGAGGACGATACAGGGTGAGGGGTGAGAAGGGAGTAAGCAGACTTGATAGTGAAAAAGCCTTTGTCCGACCCAACCCAGGTGGGTTTATCAGCCTTCGCTCAGAGGGAATAGTGGTCGCTTGAAGCATGAGGTTAAGGGAAGAAATCTCAGGGCTGCTGCCACAGAGGATCCCCCACCGGGGTTGGCCATCCTCCCATTCAATGAAATTAGACACCTTCCTTCCCCTGCTTGTATCAGAAATCGCTTGTAGCCCTGAAAGATTTGCCCTGTCACCCAGGGGTTCATCCGTTAGCCATCTATAGCTCCAAAAGTCAATGCTGCGTCCATTCCCAAGAATCCATCGGAGACCTTTTTGAACTAGCGTTTTGGTGTGGATCACTGCTTTCCAAAAGGCTAAGCCATTGGGGTGGTTGACTGAGTTGAGGAAGGAGCGGTTGCCCATATATTTCTTTGACACCAATTGGATCCACTCAGCTGGGTCTTTAGAGATGATCCTCCAAGCATGTTTGCCCAACAAGGCTAAATTCATTTCGGACAGTTTTTTGTAGCCAAGGCCCCCCTGCTGTTTACTTCTGCAGACTGTGTCCCATGCCACTAGGGGAATCTTGGATTTGTCTTCGGATCCCGACCATAGGAATATTTTTTGGATGTGTTCAATTTGTTTGCAAACTGACTTGGGGAGTGTGAAAACTGACATGAAGTAAATGGGAATGCTTTGGAGGGTGGATCTTGAGAGGGTGGCCTTCGCCGCTTGGGACAAAAGTTTGCCTTTCCAAGCTGCTAGCTTCCGCTGAAATCTTTCCAGGACATTGTTCCACATGCTCTCTTTCGGCCTTCCCTAGAATAAAGGAAGCCCCAAATAGGAGGATGGGAGGGATCCTGCAGAGCAACCAAGAATCCGCCCAATTCTGGCCTGACGCTCAGGGGGGGTGTGCACAAAGAAGAGCTTACTTTTGGAGAAGTTAACCTGCTGCCCTGCCGCTTTTTCATAGAGGGAAAGAATGTGCTTGATGGTTCTAGCTTGGATGACAGACGCCTGTGTTGAGAGGATGGTGTCATCGACGAATTGTTGATGAGTGATGGGAGTGGAGTTGGATACCACTTGGATGCCTGAAATTTTCCCTGCCACTCTGGCCGCTGACAGGGATCTGTCGAGGGATTCCTCCAGAATGATGAACAAAAGAGGGGATAGAGGATCCCCTTGGCAGAGGCCTCTGACGCTGGGGAAGAAACCAGCGGGCGACCCATTGACCAGTACCGAAAACCACGTAGAGGAGAAGCAATTGTGGATCAGCTGGACCCACTTGGGATGGAAACCGAATTTCAGAAGAACATCCTGGAGAAAATCCCAATCAACACGGTCGAAAGCTTTAGTCATGTCAAGCTTGAGGAGGAGGCCTGCTTTTTTGCTTTGGAAAGCAGAATGAAGGGTTTCATGAACCGTAATGACTCCATCCAGAATGTTCCTGCCTTTGACCGGGCTTCCGTGACAAGGGTCAATGATGAAGGGGAGGATGGGCTTCATTCTAGACGCCATTGCTTTGGTGAGAATTTTATACAGGACATTGCACAGGCTTATGGGACGAAAGTCTGCCATGGATCGGTAATCTGGGGATTTGGGAATCAGCGCAATGAAGGTAGAGTTGACAGCCCGAGGAATGGGCCGGGATTACAGGTCCCGGATAGCTGCACAGACATCCGATCCTACAATATCCCAGAAAGCTTGGTAGAAACGGGGTGGGAACCCGTCCGGCCCAGGGGCTTTATCGGGTTGCATGGAGAACACTGCATCCCTGATTTCCTCATCCGAAAAGGGTTTGAGGAGGGAGGAATTGGCCTCTCGTGAAACCAGGCTAGGAATGTTTCCTAGGAGAGCAGATTTGGCCCGAGCAGAGCTTTCCGGGGGGGATCCTAGGAGGTTTTGGAAGAAGGTGACGGCCTCAGATCTGATTTCGTAGATGTCTTCAGTATTTGATCCGTCATTGCGATTGATATTGCTAATCTTGTTGGATCCCCTGTGCCTCATTGTTGAAGCATGGAAAAACCCGGTGTTAGAGTCTCCTTCTTTGATCCACAGTTCCTTGGATTTCTGTCTCTAGAAGGTTTCATCCCTGGCCAGGATGTTATGAAATTCGGCAAGCAGGTTCCTTTCCTCTTCCCTGACTGCAGCCCCAGAGTCTCCTGCTTCAATTCTCCTCTCAATGGCTTGGAGCTGATCTAAAAGTGCCTTCTTGCGGACAAAAATGTTGCCAAAAACTTCTTTGTTCCAAATCCGCAATTTGTCTTTGGTGAACTTGAGCTTCTGTGTCACCCGAAAGATAGGTGATCCCTTGACTTGTTGATTCCACCATCGGCCCATCTCCCCTCGAATGTCCTTGTGATTGAGCCACATGGATTCAAACCGGAAGGGGGTTTACCCACCTCAAGGAGGATGGGATTGTGGTCCGATCCTGTTTTGGTTAGTGCTGAGAGGGACGCATCACCAAAAACCGGAATGGCTTCCTGGGAAATCAGGAATCTATCCAGTTTGACCTGGATCAGTCCGCCTCCAATTCTTCTGTTGCTCCAAGTGTAGAGTGTTCCTTTGAGTGGAATGTCAATAAGTTCGTTAGTATCAACAAATTCCCTGAAATCTTCAGTGGTGCGATGGGTGGCAGGCAATCCTCCTTTTTTCTCTGTTGGGCGGAGGGTTGTTGAAATTCCCTCCAAAAATCCAAGGGATGGTGCTGAAGGATTCCCTCATCAGGGTGACAGTCTTCCAGAAGTCAGCTCTCTCTAGGGGAGAGTTTGGAGCGTACGGAGTTGGACATGATCCAAGACCGATTACTAGAAATGCAGTGAAAAAGAATGTTGATAACTCTGCTGGAGGAGGATAGAAGTCTACCTTCCACTTGAGACGGATCCCATAGGCACATCAGTCCTCCGCAGGATCCTTGGGCAGGACTGTACAGGGCTTCACCGTGACGCCAGATGATCCTGGCGGCTTTTTGGAGGAGCTCTCGTCACTTTTGGTTTCTTGCATGATGAAGATAGAGGGTTTGGATTCCTTTCGAATATTAGCAGCAAGTCTTAGCTTGGCTGCACTATTGAGACCTCTCACGTTCCAGGAGAGGATCTTCATCTAGTAGATTTGTGAGGTTTTTTGCCTCCCTTCACCTGCTGGAAGGGGGGTTTGGAGCCTTTGGAATCTTCCTTCAGGGGATCGGCGGTGTCAGTGAATAAGGTCCGTTGGGAACCATTTGCTATGTCGTCTTCGGTTGCTCTGATTCGCTGGTCATTGGCAGAAGGTCGCCCTCTCTTTTTCTCACTTCCGATGTCCATAGCCTGTGTCTTGCTCCTAGTGTTCTTTGGGCTATAATTCCCGGATAGAAGTCGAGGGGGTTGGGAGTTCTCGATTTCCTGGAGGATGGGGGGTGGGGAGTCTTCGTTAGCTACTGCAACCTCGGGAGGATTAAGGGGAGGTCCAATGGTGGTGGCAGGGATAAGGATCGCTTCTTGGGGATGGGGGTTTTCAGATGGTATTCCTTCTTGACCCACTTCTCCATTACCTTGAGTTTCGGGAAAGCTTTAGGGGGATCCTCTCTTTGGATTGATGGTTCACCATCTTGCCTGGATCCATTTGTTTTTTTGCCTCTTCTGCCTGAAACATGCGAGGCAAATTTCATGGCCCGAGTCTGGGGGCATTGGTGATTCAAATGGTCCACCAGAAAGGATGTTGCAGGAATCTTCTGCATTATTCAGCCTGATCGCAAAAAACCCTCGGGATAGGGCCACTATTTGCATGCTGCCACTAGTTTGCCATTTGCCACAGACCCATTTCCGGATCATCTCCATGTCTGGTCTGCCCCCAATAAACTTGCCAATGAGGGTGAAATTTTCTTGATCGATGTAACTGTTCAGCAAGCTGCCTGGGATCACCAGATTGGAATCGGATGCGATCAGGGGTTGAGATGGGGTCGGGGAGGTTGACTCCTTTGAGACCGCCTGGGCGTACGAGCCTTGGAAAGGTGGAAAAACACCTTTGTCGAGTGGTTTTTCTTGACGAGGAGGAATTTCTCCTTCCTCTGGAGGATCGGACTCTAGACCGGCTAAGCCAGAGTCCAAGAAGGCGGATCCCCGAGTCGGGCTTCCAGGCCTTCTCCCGCTCTCCGCTGCCCTCCCGCTCATTTTTTTTGCAATATTCTCTAATCTCATGTCTTTTGTTCCTTTCCTAAATCATGTTTTTTTTTATAAAGTTTAATATTTTCCTTTTGTTTTCTGCCACGCTTTTGTTGTTGGTATTATGCTCTTCACTTGCCGCATAATGCAATTTGGTAAACCAGAAAGCCTCCAGAACTAGTAGTATGTTTTTCACTTGCGTGTAAGCGATTTGGTGAATCAGAAACTAGTTTGCGTTTTTTTGAGTACTGGTACGCCATGTTTCATTTTTCATTAATGATATGTATAGTTCCAATAAAAAAAAAATATGTGATAGTGTTGATGTGGTTCATTAGAAATGTTGGCAACCCATTTGTGATAGTGTTTGTACCAATGTGAAATGCTTAGCAAATGTTGATTTAGTAAATTAATATATGTTTTTTATTAATTTTTGTACGACTGAACTCAAAACGAACCCAAGAAAAAAAAATTGCCGTATCGGTGAACCGGGTTTTCCGAACCCGATCCCGAACCCAAAACGTACCGGTAACATTGGTAAAAGATGTACGACATTCACCTTACATACACAATACCCAACGTACCCGGTTAGCCTCTCCTTCCATGCCAACCACAACCACACCAAACATTGGCCAACCACCCGACAACATCCACATTCTTTGGCCAGCCACACACTTCGGCCCTTACATTCTAACCATTATAACCATCATCATTCGAATGAATAAGGGAAGGGTCTTATTTATACAACTAAAAGGTAGTTGCATCCTCCAACTACCCGACACCTCATCATTTTCCTAAATTACATTTGACATGCATTTGACTTACATTTACATTTCATTTCGTGAGTCACTTTATGACTTGTCCATATATAACATTACACATTATCATATGAAATATTACATTATGACTTTATTAATTATATGTATGCACATTTCATCAAACTTTTTGTGTACGAACTACAAAATAACACAAATTGACAAAACTTATTTACTAATTACGCAAACATATCAATTTGCCTACCTACAAAGAGATTCCAATATGGTGTTTAATTCTTCTATCCCCAATGTTCAACTCATGTGTCGTCGAGGACACCGACAAGTCTAGAGGAAGGGATAGATGTAGGCAAGCAAATTGACATGTCTACATAATCAATGAATAAGTGCGTTGGAAGTCAAGTATGCACACATTAAGAGTTTTGATATATTTGATATTATAAAGTCAAGATGTAATATTGTATGTGACAATGCGTAATGTAAAGTGAAGTATTATTCATCTTCGGACAAGTCATAAGTTGCTAGTTTGTCTTGTAGTTGGAAATGAAATGTACATGTAAGTCACATGCGTGTCAAATATAATTTAAGAAAATGATGAGGTGTGGGGTAGTTAGTTGGAGGATGCAACTACCTCCTTAGTTCTATAAATAAGACCCCTCCCTCATTCATTTGTATTGTTGGCATGGAAGGGGAGGGTGGCATGGTATTAAGTGTTTGTATTGAAGGTGGCTATTGTATGTTCGCATTGCAATGTGTATGTAAGAGAATTCTAACTGTTTGGCTGATTGACAGGCCGTCTAGCCTAGTACTTGTTGGCCATGGATCCGCCACCTGGGAAGGACTTGGTGTGTCAATGCGCCCTAGACCCGCAGACCAACATTGAAAGGCCGGGAGGAAGGGATGCCCCCCGTGCCGATCTCCGGAGAAGGCCGGCTCCTTTCCTAACCTACTTGGGGGTTTTAGATAAGGGTGCAGGAAAGAGATTAAAAAAAGGGGGGAAAGGGAACTGGAAAGAGATTGAAAAAGATAAGGGAACAGGAAAGAGATGTAAATATCATGCGTTTCGGGTGGGGGGAGAACAAGCAGCACGATCGCAAATTTGCATCCGAACCAACAACAATTAAAACAAAGCATGTAACAGAAACTGCAGCTGCTATTCTACCCTATGTATCCTTCTGTTTAGTATTCCAGATCCAAATAATCACCAATGCCCAAATCCAGAATTCAGAATTCAGACAGACAGAAATATAAATGGACATGAAGCAGAAATACTAGCGGAAGGCAGCATAAAAGGTGACTGCGATTCTATCCTATGTATCCTCTATCTATGCATTCCAGGAATACTTAATCATCAAATACCGGAGTCCAGAGTTCAGTACAACAGTAAGCAATGAAATAAGAAACATGAGGCAGAAATGACAAGGAGAGGCAACATAAAAGACAGAGACAAGAAGCAGAGCCAAGGATGCTTTGAATTAATTAGAAGGTGGTCCGTCACAGCAGAGTCCTCTAGCAATATGTCCCCCCCCTTTTACAATGATGTGGTGCGGCTATTTATAGCGCAGTTTCCCCCCAATTACAATCCTGGGCACGAAATCCCAGAGCTGACAAAAGCTGACAAAAGCGGCGAAAGAGCTGCTGATGTTGACTCCTGCAGACAGGGGTTGTACTGGCAACAAGGTCCTCCTGAAGACTTGGCAGCTACGTGGCAGTGCGGTTGATGAAACTTCGAGTCAGCATGAATGCGGGTAGCTGTGGTAGATGGAACTTGGCGTCAGCTTAAATGAGGGCAGCTGGAAGAGGTGGTTTTGGCCCATGCTTGTCCTTTTTCCCGTCACATCTCGGCTCGGATCCCGAGGCTGGACACTTGTCAACTTCTGACGGGGGGCACATCTGCCTTGAAAGGCAGTCTCTCTCTTGTGTCCTACTTTGCCTGGAAAAGGAGCGCAACCGGGTAGCGCAAGCGGGGAACAACGAAGTTGGGGAGGCCTCCGTGCCTTAGTCTGTTTTTGGGCTGCTTGGAAGATATTGCCCAACTGCGCGCAAGCTAGAGGGCGCAGCCCGACTTCGCTGCGAAGTCGGGTTGCGCACTCCAACACTTAGCCAATTTGGCAGCTGTTCAGACTGCGCACAGGAATCAGGGCGCAACCCGACTTCGCTGCGAAGTCGGGTTGCGCTCTGGCACTTAGTCAATTTTCATGATCCACTACTTCCCAGGTGCGCGCAGGAAAGAGAGCGCACCCCGACTTCGCAGCGAAGTCGGGTTGCGCTCTCATACTTAGCGAAATTTTTGTTCAGCTCTCCGCACTTCGGCTCCCCAAGTGCGCACAAAATTAAGGGCGCAACCCGACTTCGCTGCGAAGTCGGGTTGCGCACCCAACACTTAGAAAATTTTTGGGCCTTTGTATGAGCGCAGTTGGGAGGATGAGCGCAGTCGGGCGGGGCCCGACACTTAGTCAATTTTCTGGCCCGAAATTGAGCTTCCTGGTCCTGCTTCCCGGGGCCATAACTTTTGATCCGCTGACCCGATCGCCTATTATAATATATCGTCGGAAAGCTAGCGAGAAGATCTGCAATGATAAAATATCCAAAGCTTATTTCATCCCTTTTATCGCCCCCGTTTATGGCCCGTGAAAACCTGAACACCTCCGCATGCTCTTCGCCGCTTTAAAGCTCCATACTTAGGCCAAAGTTTATCAAAAAATTTAATGTGGCAAAATTGCCAACATTCCTGGCGGCTCGCGGGGCATTGAGCTCGCCTCAATGTGAGGACCCAGGCCTTTATCCATTGGGCAACAGAGTCACCCTCGCCGTCCTCTTGATACTCATTGCCGGCAGCAACCTCTTTCTCAAACCCTTGGCACCCATGGCCCTCTTAGAACACTAAAACAAAAACACTGCACAAACTAAACTAAGAAAACAACTAAAACTTTGCATACTAGCCGACTTATTTATATCATTTACACAAAATTTTGCGGCATGATTGGCATGCCGCCAACACAAATCTAGCTTTGGTTGCCTATCCGGTGAACCTGCAGTGTCCGGACCAGATCTGATTGTACTTCAGTTGATCTTTGAAGTCCGGCTGGCCTCCCAAAGTTTGCCAGGTTGCGAACATGGTGCAACGTGGCAGGTTATCATTCATGCCGGTACCCATACAATTGATGAACCATGTGGCAAGGAGATTTGTCAGACGGGAGCCCTCTTCGGGTACCGGTTGCGGTGATGGTTGGAGCCAATACCACCACTCTAGAGAGTCCACCACCTGTGGGCTCTCGAGCACGAGTTCTTCCAACTCCTTGATGCGATAGCAGGAGCTTTCCGACGATAGGCCTTTAGCCGGGGTCTCCTCAGGATCAGCCTCCTGGTGAGGCATGCTTATTGGGCTTTGGCTGAATGCTTGCGTGCTATGCCCTGGGACACAAAAAGGGTGCAAAAATGTGCCCTCTTTGTGTTCAGAATTTGCCACTGGATTTTGTTCCTCCTCTTGGCTCGTCTCTCGATAGAAACTGCAAGCAACCATATTATTCATCATTTGGGCGGTGTTTGCATATTCCCACTGGTGACTTTGGACGAGATCCGCCTCTCGAGCTCCACACAGCTGCATTCTAGGGCTTTGAATAGTATGAGGGATTTGCCATGGTGATTTTGCCAGATGAAGGCAAGCCAGAGATTCACCAACTCGGGCTTCCATATTTCAGCTCAGTCAGAGTCGCCAAGTGATTTTGCCAGATGAAGGCAAGCCAGAGATTCACCAAACTCGGGCTTCCTGAAAATATGGAGACTGTAGGTGAACATTCATTTCTCCGCTTGTGAGGTCAAGGCTGCTCACCAAACCTTGATTCCT
Source organism: Wollemia nobilis (assembly GCA_028583015.1). NCBI lineage: Eukaryota > Viridiplantae > Streptophyta > Pinopsida > Araucariales > Araucariaceae > Wollemia > Wollemia nobilis. Next base: position 664,063 of record JAQPPZ010001731.1, read on the forward strand.
CCGGGGTGTCTTCTATTAGCTTAAAAAAAAGGGCGCCTGCGATCAAGAAATCTGGATCTTCAGCTCAGTCGGAGTCGCCAGGTGATTTTGCCAGATGAAGGCAAGCCAGAGATTCACCAACTCGGGCTTCCTGAAAATATGGAGACTGTTCGTCCCACCGGGCGTGCCAAAAACTGTTGGCCACGGATCCGCCACCTGGGAAGGACTTGGTGTGTCAATGCGCCCTAGACCCGCAGACCAACATTGAAAGGCCGGGAGGAAGGGATGCCCCCCGTGCCGATCTCCGGAGAAGGCCGGCTCCTTTCCTAACCTACTTGGGGGTTTTAGATAAGGGTGCAGGAAAGAGATTAAAAAAAGGGGGGAAAGGGAACTGGAAAGAGATTGAAAAAGATAAGGGAACAAGAAAGAGATGTAAATATCATGCGTTTCGGGTGGGGGGAGAACAAGCAGCACGATCGCAAATTTGCATCCGAACCAACAACAATTAAAACAAAGCATGTAACAGAAACTGCAGCTGCTATTCTACCCTATGTATCCTTCTGTTTAGTATTCCAGATCCAAATAATCACCAATGCCCAAATCCAGAATTCAGAATTCAGACAGACAGAAATATAAATGGACATGAAGCAGAAATACTAGCGGAAGGCAGCATAAAAGGTGACTGCGATTCTATCCTATGTATCCTCTATCTATGCATTCCAGGAATACTTAATCATCAAATACTGGAATCCAGAGTTCAGTATAACATAAGCAATGAAATAAGAAACATGAGGCAGAAATGACAAGGAGAGGCAGCATAAAAGACAGAGACAAGAAGCAGAGCCAAGGATGCTTTGAATTAATTAGAAGGTGGTCCGTCACAACAGAGTCCTCTAGCAATATGTCCCCCCCCCTTTTACAATGATGTGGTGCGGCTATTTATAGCGCAGTTTCCCCCCAATTACAATCCTGGGCACGAAATCCCAGAGCTGACAAAAGCTGACAAAAGCGGCGAAAGAGCTGCTGATGTTGACTCCTGCAGACAGGGGTTGTACTGGCAACAAGGTCCTCCTGAAGACTTGGCAGCTACGTGGCAGTGCGGTTGATGAAACTTCGAGTCAGCATGAATGCGGGTAGTTGTGGTAGATGGAACTTGGCGTCAGCTTAAATGAGGGCAGCTGGAAGAGGTGGTTTTGGCCCATGCTTGTCCTTTTTCCCGTCACATCTCGGCTCGGATCCCGAGGCTGGACACTTGTCAACTTCTGACGGGGGGCACATCTGCCTTGAAAGGCAGTCTCTCTCTTGTGTCCTACTTTGCCTGGAAAAGGAGCGCAACCGGGTAGCGCAAGCGGGGAACAACGAAGTTGGGGAGGCCTCCGTGCCTTAGTCTGTTTTTGGGCTGCTTGGAAGATATTGCCCAACTGCGCGCAAGCTAGAGGGCGCAGCCCGACTTCGCTGCGAAGTCGGGTTGCGCACTCCAACACTTAGCCAATTTGGCAGCTGTTCAGACTGCGCACAGGAATCAGGGCGCAACCCGACTTCGCTGCGAAGTCGGGTTGCGCTCTGGCACTTAGTCAATTTTCATGATCCACTACTTCCCAGGTGCGCGCAGGAAAGAGAGCGCACCCCGACTTCGCAGCGAAGTCGGGTTGCGCTCTCATACTTAGCGAAATTTCTGTTCAGCTCTCCGCACTTCGGCTCCCCAAGTGCGCACAAAATTAAGGGCGCAACCCGACTTCGCTGCGAAGTCGGGTTGCGCACCCAACACTTAGAAAATTTTTGGGCCTTTGGGAGGCTGAGCGCAGTCGGGAGGATGAGCGCAGTCGGGCGGGGCCCGACACTTAGTCAATTTTCTGGCCCGAAATTGAGCTTCCTGGTCCTGCTTCCCGGGGCCATAACTTTTGATCCGCTGACCCGATCGCCTATTATAATATATCGTCGGAAAGCTAGCGAGAAGATCTGCAATGATAAAATATCCAAAGCTTATTTCATCCCTTTTATCGCCCCCGTTTATGGCCCGCGAAAACCTGAACACCTCCGCATGCTCTTCGCCGCTTTAAAGCTCCATACTTAGGCCAAAGTTTATCAAAAAATTTAATGTGGCAAAATTGCCAACAGTACCAAGCCATTCAAAGCAGTTGCCAGGTTGTATAGTGAAGTTGCCAGGCCATACAATGAAGGTGACAGGCCATACAGTGGAGAGCCTAGGGCATCAAGACTCAAGACAAACCGTCTAGTGAGTTTTAGTAGTCTAGAAAAGGGCAAGCCATCCTATTCTCAGACTAGGCCATCTAAAGTTGAGATTAAAGCAGTCACAACAAGCATATGATGTAGGCCGTATAGCCTCATCATTTTAAACTTAATCATTAAATCTGTCAATCCAAATTGTTCCTCTAAGGGTGGAAACCAACCTCATGCTACAAAGGATATCGCAACAAGAGCGATGGCTTTGAGAATGAGTTTGACACTAAGAATGAGCTTGATAAAGCAAGAACATTGCAAAATGTTTATTTTAGGGAAATGATTTGTCTTTCTAAAGAATACATGATTGACGAGAGTCAGGATTCACTGAGTCCATAGGAGTAAAAAAAATATTCTGTGATATCGTTAGAAGAAAAGACATTGGATGAAGGAATTCCCCTTGAACATAAAGAATGTTCGACAGGTGTAGGCACAGAGGTATACTATTATAGCGAGAGGTGCTAGCAACAATGCATTTCGTGACAACTACCAAGGCAATTTGGAAAAGAAGAATTGAGTATGATACTAAAGGAAAACCCATTGTACAAAGTTGTAAATGTCATATTTGGAGGGACATCAAATGAGATTGTGAATGAAAATTTTAATGACCCAATGATGTGTAGAGGACTTGAGAATCATGAGAAGAGTCAAAGAGTCAAACAAGAAAAAGAGAGCATTGCGAACTTGATTGTAATCGACGGTGGACATGCAATGAGTTGTGCAAACATCAGTGCCAACACAATCAAAGGTGTCTACCTTTGACTTAAATATGGAATTTGCAAGGAAGGAATTGGAAATTTGGAAAACATTGGTAAATTCTCTTTGGAATGTCTTTAGTTACAAATGAGGAATGACACCATCAACCTGTTTGATAATGAACATGAGCAATTGTCTCGTTCAGATGGAGGGTGCCCTTTAGCCATGTGGGGTTGTCAAAATGAGGATACAAACTAAGTTGTTAAAGTCCAGGATTTTCTATGATCTAGATAGAGGAGGGTGTTCTGATGATGAAGGATGGCATTTAGGCAAGGAATCCTATCATCTAAATGACACACGATACTATTGCAACTCGGAGGACAAACATAGTCTAGACAACAATAAACCCAATTTGAGTGAAAGAAGGAATAGTGAGCAATTGAGATAAAGTTGTCTAATGGGGCTATTAAGCTATGTAGGGAATCAATATAGCCGTCTAAACATTCTGAGGAATAGGTCATATGGAGCAAGACATTTGGTAGAATGAATAGGCCAAGTTGTCTAAGGAACAATCTATGAGGGGTAGGCCATTTGGGGAGGCCGATTGTTTATCGTCTAACAAGGTCATCTATCGTTAGGGCTGGCTGTTTGGGGGAGGTCATCCGTTTGCTGTCCAGGAAGGTCATGTAGGGAGTTTGTTTGTCTATTAACGGGGAAGGTCGTCTCTTGTCTTGGTAGACCATCTAGTGATAACGTCCATCTACCATTTGTGGAGTGTGTTTATCGTTAGGGAAAGCTGTCTATTTGTTGTTTAGTGAGTTTATCTGTTGTCAAGGCAAGCTGTTTGGGGAGGTTCAAGCAGGCTATTTAGAGGCCACGCAAGCAAGTCGTTCGAGGTATAGTGGTGCTATTGTTCGTGTCAAGGAGGTTGTCTAGGTTGGGGAGGTTGTATGGATCGAAAAGGAGGTTGTCTAGGCTTTTAGGAGGCGTTTGGGCCTGGGTGGTTGGTTGCATTCGAAAGGGGTGCTAATGGGCACCGATTGACTTGCATATAGATGAAAGCCTTGTCATCTGACTTGCTCTCTATGATTATGTTGGGGCAAAAGAAGACCATGCTATCTGAGGTGCAAATGATTGCCATGTCATCAAAATTTGCTTCTACGATTATGTTGATTATGCTATATAAAAGTGTGTATATGCCACCAAAATGCTATATGTAGGAAAAATTTAGACCAAACAATGATGGATTTAGTGATTGGACTGTTGAGGCTTTGAGGCATTGCCCCAAAACTTGTAGGGAGCATGCAGAGGACATAGCTCCTCGACTCCACAAGGGGGGTTCTCATTCCCTTGATCCCAACATAGGTGACCATAGGTGTTTACATGAAGTATTGTAAGTAATTGTTGAAAATTATTGCGTTGTCAAAGATGTGCAATGTGGCCAATGTAAGATGTATGGAACTGAAAGAATTGGAATGAGCGATGACAAGTGCTTGAAGTAGGGAGACTAGAGAGTCCACCCCAATGGTTGTTTTAGGTCTTTCAACGGAGATGCTGTTGAGAAATGAAGCTCGGACAAGAACTTCTTGCACAGGCTTCAGTATGAACGTGCTAGAAGTGGTTTGAGACATTTCAAATTCTATTTTGAAATTCACTTAAGTGAGTTTCTATTTTTAAGTTCACTTAAGTGATAAAATTTTGTAATTCGCTTAAGTGATTCTATTTTGAAATTCACTTAAGTGATTTTCTATTTTTACACTTAAGTGATTCTATTTTGTAATTCACTTAAGTGATTCTCTATTTTTAACCATACATCTCAAGATGAGATGAGATCTAATCTTAGGGTTAGAGAGATTAGGGTTAACTTTTTCAAAGATAAAAGGAGAAGGTCAAGAGTGTTTTATATACAGAAAGAAGAGAAGGAGAACAGATTTCTGAAGGGAAAATTGCAAGCTTAGGAGGAGAAGAACAGTGAAATTGCTGTCCAGAAAGGCAGCAAGAGAACAGGGTGTCCTGTTGTAGCTGTAGCCTCCTTTATTTTGTAATATTTCAGGTTCAGAAATATATTCAACTTCCGCTGTTCACGCTGTTTATTTTTCCAGCCATTTGTGTGATTGTTGCATGTTTAAATAAATTAATTTCAGATTTGATTTATTTTAAATAACATAGGACAACAATTATCTAGGGTTAGAAAAATTTACATGGTATCAGAGCTAGGTTCTGTGATTGAGATCCTCAAGGGTTTACAACAGTAGATCACTACTGGATATTAAAAAAAAAAACAGTAGTTAGAGGGTTTCATATTTTTTGCTTGAAGGACTAAGCTTATTTGTAGGTTTGAGTCATTCATATCAAGTCTGAAATTTTGTACAGCAGATCTCAGAGATGGCAGCAACTAGCCTTAGATTAGAGGATATATTGGAAGGTGCCTCCAATTTCTTGCCCTGGAAAGTTAGGGTAATGTTCTTATTGAAAGAGAATGATCTCTGGGATATTGTCAAGGATGATGTGACTCTGCCTACAAATCCACAACAATTGGCAGCTCATAGAAAGAAGGAAGTGAAGGCCAAGCAGATGATCTTGGATGTAGTGAAGGATCACTTGATTCCTCACATATCCGAGAAGACTAAGGCAAAGGAGATGTTTGATGCCCTAGTTAGCCTCTACCAGAGCGAGAACATAAACATGAAGATGATATTGTGGAACAAACTCAGATCTATGGAGATGATTAGATCTGACACCATTACCAGTTACCTGATGAAGATCACGCAGATTCGTGATCAACTGGCAACAATTGGGGAGAAGATTGAAGACACAAAGTTGGTAAACTTGGAACTGAATGGTTTCTCAGCTTAATGGGAACCATTTGTCAAAGGCATCTGTGCTCATGAGCACCTTCCCACCTTTGAAAAACTGTGGGATGATTTCATCCAGGAGGAGACTCGGATGGAGTCAAAGGCCAACAAGAAAGGTGGTGACGATAACCTAGCTCTCTTTGGGCAAACCAAGAAGGGCAAAGGTAAAGGACCCAACAAGGGTAAGGTAAAGAGTGAGGAGTCAACCTCACAGTCAGGGAAGAAGGACTTGAGCAAGATCAAGTGCTTCATTTGTCATAAGCACGACCATTATGCATCACAGTGTCCAGACAAGAAGGGCAAAGGGAAGCAGTAGCAGACGCAGGTAGCAACCTTTGCAGAAACTTAGATGAGCGAGTTTGTTGCCAAATTCGAGAAGAATTTCTCGTTGGTCTCTTGCCTTTCTACCAGCACGGTTCCAAGAGATGCTTGGTATGTGGATAGTGGGGTATCTCGGCACATGACATCAACCCGACAATGTTTTACTAGTCTACAAGAGAAGGACTTAGGGGTTCAGGTTGAGCTTGGTGATGCTACCAAATATCCAGTTGAAGGAATTGGTACCATTCCTTTTCGACTCCAATTAGGGAACTCTTTAGACTTTGATGATGTTTTGTTTGTTCCAGGTATCTGGAAGAACTTGCTTTCAGTTTCGGGTATGGAGGATAAGGGTTATGCAGTAGAGTTCAAGAAACAACATGTCCTTATTAGACCAAAAGAATCTAGCCCAAATTCAGCACAAGTGATAGGGGTTAGAGAAGGCAGTCTATACAGGTTGTAGGGTGAACCTGTTCGAGCCCTAGTTCATAGCAGTAACAACTTGTGTGAGTTGTGGCACAAGAGGATGGGGCACCTTCATCATAGAGCATTGCCTATTCTGAGGGAGATAGTCATAGGTCTTCAAGAGTTCAGCATTGAGCAACAGGGAGTATGCAGAGGGTGCACGCTTGGCAAGCATGCCAAGGCTGTTTTCCCAAACAACGAGCATAGGTCTAAGGAGATACTAGATCTAGTACATTCGAATGTTTGTGGACCGATGTCAGTAGCATCAATTTCAGGTAGCATGTACTATGTTTCCTTTATTGATGATTTCTCTTGCAAGACATGGATCTACTTCTTAAAGACCAAGGATGAAGTCTTTAGCAGGTTTTAGGAGTTCAAAGCTCTAGTTGAGAACCAGACAGAGAAGAAGATCAAGGTCTTGAGATCAGACAATGGGGGTGAATATACCTCCAAGGAGTTTGATGGTTTCTGCAAGCAGGCAAGAATCAAGAGGGAGCTGACTGTTCCATACAACCCACAACAGAATGGGGTTACAAAGCGAAAGAATCGATCCATCATAGGGGCTGCTAGGGCCATGATTCATGACCAGGGCTTGTCGATGTTTCTTTGGGCAGAAGCATGCAACACAACAATCTACATCCAAAATAGGTGTCCTCACAGGATCTTGGAGGACAAGACACTAGAGGAGGCATTCACTGGTGTGAAACCAGAGGTGAGTCATTTCCGCATCTTTGGATGTCCAGTTTATATCCATGTTCTGGTAGAGAAGAGGACCAAGTTGGAGCCCTCTAGTAGGAAGGGTTTATTTGTAGGATACAATGAGACTTCAAAAGCTTACAAGGTTTATATTCTAGAGAAGAGGAAGACAATAGTGAGCAAGGATATAAATTTTGAGGATGTTGCATCCAAGAAGTCCCATGAGCCTATTCCAGTGATAGAGAATGAGGAGCAAGAAGCTCCGAAGGTTGAGCCAGGGTCACCAAAGACACCAATGGTTTCCAGTTCAGGACAACAACCTTCAGGTGAGGAGGTGGAGACATTAGCCCCTTCTAGTTCTATCAGGAGACCTCGATGGCTTACACAGACATTGAGGGATGCTCAAGAGTATGTTGAGGCTCCTAGCAACATGATTAGGGAGAGCAAACCTCCAAGGAAATTTCAAGCTACATGGCATTGATAAGTAACATCCTAAAGTCAGAGCCTTCCAGTTTTTAGGAGGCAACAAACCAGCAGGTTTGGCAAGATGCTATGGTGGAGGAGTACACCTCCATCATGAAGAATGATGTTTGGGACATAGTGCCAAGACCGAAGGGGAAGTCAGTTGTGAGTTCCAAGTGGCTCTACAAAATTAAGCATGTTGCAGATGGCAGCATTGAGAAGTTCAAGGCAAGGTTTGTGGCGAGAGGGTTCTTCCAGGAAGAGGGAGTGGACTATGAGGAGACTTTTGCTCCAGTTGCTAGATACACTTCCATTAGAGCAGTTATATCTTTAGCTTCATCTATGGGATGACAGATTCATCAAATGGATGTGAAGACAACTTTCCTTAATGGGATCATTGAGGAAGAAGTGTACATAGAGCAGCCTCAGGGATTTGAGGTAAATGGGAAGGAGTCCCATGTTTGTAGGCTGAATAAAGCCTTATATGGACTCAAACAGGCACCGAGAGAATGGTATTCCAGGATAGACGGATACTTGCAGAGTGTGGGCTTCGCCAAAAGTGATGTAGATCCTAATCTATATTACATATTTGTTGGGACTAATCTACTCATTTTGGTGCTATATGTAGATGACTTGTTTCTTACAGGTGCAAAGAAGCTCATTGCAAGGTGCAAAGCAGATATGGCAACTGAGTTTGAGATGGACATTGGCATGATGCATTACTTCTTGGGTTTGGAGGTTTGGCAGAGACCAAGGGAGATATTCCTTGGGCAGGGTAAGTATGCAGTTGAGATCCTAAAGAGGTTTCGGATGGAGGACTGCAAACCTATGGTTACACCCATAATCACTAATCTGAAGAAGGTGATAGCTTCAGATTCAAAATTGGTGGACCCTTACATTGTACAGGCAACTGATAGGATCCTTGATGTATTTGGTCAACATTCGACCAGATATATGTTTCGTAGTGAACACCTTGAGTCAGTTCATGGTGGAGCCAAGCCAAGAGCATTGGGTAGCAACAAAACATGTGCTCAGATATTTGAGGGGCACAGTGGAGTATGGTTTGAGATATCTTGGAGATAGTGAAGTGAGGTTGTAGGGGTAGCGGACAGGAAAAGCACCTCAGGGTGCTGCTTTAGCTTGGGTTCAGGCATGATATCTTGGTTCAATAGGAAGCAGACTTTTATGGCACTTAGCTCAATAGAGGCTGAATACATGGTATTGCTAGTGGTGAGGCCATCTGGCTTCGCAAGTTGCTTACAGTATTGATTGATCAGGAGTTGGATCCCACGGTGGTATACTGTGATAATCAGAGTTGTATCAAACTCTCTGAGAATCTAGTATTTCATGACAAGTCCAAACACATAGACATCAAATATCACTTCATACGAGACAGGATTCAGAAGGGAGCCATAAAGCTCTAGTATATTCCCACAGATCAGCAGGTAGCTGATATTCTAACCAAGCCCTTAGTGAAAGGGAAGTTTGAAGCATTCAAAGACAAACTTGGATTGGTGCAGAATTCCTTCCTCGCTAAGAGGGAGTGTTGAGAAATGTAGCTCGGATAGGAACTTCTTGCACAAGCTTTAGTATGAACGTGCTAGAAGTGGTTCGAGAAATTTTGAATTCTATTTTGAAATTCACTTAAGTGATTTTCTATTTTTAAGTTCACTTAAGTGATTCTATTTTGTAATTCACTTAAATGATTCTATTTTGAAATTCACTAAGTGATTTTCTATTTTTAAGTTCACTTAAGTGATTCTATTTTGTAATTCACTTAAGTGATTCCATTTTGAAATTCACTTAAGTGATTTTCTATTACTATACATCTCAAGATGAGATGAGATCTAATCTTACGGTTAGAGAGATTAGGGTTACCTTTTTCAAGGATAAAAGGAGAAGGTCAAGAGTGTTTTATACACAAAAAGAAAAGGAGAACAGATTGCTAAAGGAAAAACTGCAAGCTTAGGAGGAGAAGAACAATGAAATTGCTGGCCAGAAAGGCAACAAGAGAGCAAGGTGTCCTATTGTAGTTGTAGCCTCCTTTATTTTGTAATATTTCAGGTTCAAAAATATATTTAACTTCCGCTGTTCACGCTGTTTATTTTTCCAGCCATCTGTGTGATTGTTGCATGTTTAAATAAAAAAATTTCAGATTTGATGTATTTTAAATAACATAGGACAACAATTATCTAGGGTTAGGAAAATTTACAGATGCCAATAAGTCTAAATGAGGGGGTAGATATAAGCAAATGATCTAACACATGAATGAACATCATACTTGTACATATGATTGTATGAGCACATATGTGCATGGATGCTTGTGCCACCTGTTGACGATGTGTGTAAATAGAGTTATCGTATGTAGGTGTTGTCATATGCGTACATAGCAATATGTGAGTATATAATATAATGTCATGGGGTATCTTGTAGGCAGATGAATTGTTTGCATGGGTGCCATGCAAGAGTGTACAAATGTATGCACGAATGAGTGAATGCATGCACATGAGTTGGTGTTACATGTAAATAGGATTGTGTTATGTGTGTGTTTGTTGTATAGTTATGTGTGTTCATGTCAAAGTGTTTGTAATAATGTAATGGGGTAGTTTTTAATTTTTTTTATGTATACGAGTAATTCGGTTGTAGTTGGGTAGTTGCCAACCACCAACCGGTCCCGTCATGTCTATAAACAACATCTATATGGGTGATATGAGTAATTGTTTGTTGGTAGATTGTTCATTGAAGTATGATGTATAACAAATAGCTGAGTTATATTTGTAAGTTATTCCCATTGTGTATTTTATTTATATAAGTGGTAATAAATTATATTGCAGTGTGTTGTATTCCATTCTACATTTTGGTGACATGGGGTTGTAATTGGTGACATGGAGTTGTGATGAGCATGTTGCTTGGGATGGTACACAATGACAACAATGGGATGATTATAGTGTAGTTGGCCAATGATGCAGTTTGCCTTGGGAGGAGGGAATATTGGAGTTGCAATTGAACGTGATGCAAACTTGTTTGTTGATGTTATTGATGGGCCAACCAACAAATGTGTGCATAGACGTGCATGCCGACGAAGAAGTGTGCGAGGAGAATCTGCATGATAAACAATGTGACAACCTATGCAAAAAGTGACACAACAATCTACACGATAAGCGACACAACCTATACTATAACATACGTGAGGAGAATGTGCAGATGTGTGCACTGACATCAAATTCTGCACAAGTGAGGATGTGTGTGTATATGTTTGCACTAACAAAGAATTTTTTGCAAGTTAAGATGTGCTTCCCAATGTGGAAATGCACACTGACAAAGGTGTGCATGTCAACGAGAACATTTGCGACCACATGCGTGGTGACGTGTGTGGCCACATGCATAGTGATGTACGCAGCCATGTGTTTGGTGACTTGTCACCACATGAGCATTCATATGTATGGAGGTTGTTAGAGTTATTTAGTTCATAATGGTCATCTAGACTATAGACTTAGGCATATTAATAAAGTCACTATAGACATAGTCTAATTCATGCTTTAATGTTGTATTAATGACCAAGTATATTTAAGTCATTTTAGGGTTTATTGACTTGGGGATTATTTAATTCCTTCAATATAAAAGGATATATGCTCTCTTCATTTTATCATCCAATAAGTATTTTCTCTCTTTCAAGTTCTTTTGTGTTCTTGGTTTTATGTTTTCGGTTTTTTTTCAAATAGCGGCAAAGACGTTTGTAGATGGACAGGTATGTATAGATAGACGAGTTTGCACAGATGAATGAGTTTGCAAGTTGCTTCATTTCATTCAGTCATGGAACCATTTATAAGAACCAAGTTGAGATATATCATGAATGCTTTATACCACTAAACCGAGTCAAGGGATCCTCTCTATCTTCCTTTTTGTCAATCTAATCAAGATTGTGAGAGAGCAGAAGAAGAGGTATTAATGTGGAATGAAATTCATGTAACATAATTCAATCCATTCACGTTATATAACATAATCCAATCCATTCATGTCATGTAACATAAGCCAATCCATGTCATGTAAAGTTATTGCATAAATCTGTCATGTGACATAATCACATAACGTAGTCATGTGACAATTTGTCACTATAATCCATTTGGTTAAATGACCACATGAATTTGTCTCCCATAATTTGTGGCCCCGTCAATAGCCCAAAAGCCCTCAGCCCTTAGAACTAACTAGCTTCACCCCACATGAATCTATTTCCCTGACTCACCCACCTGCATGAATCCTACTAACATTCACCCAAAATAGATGGATTTGTGTCGTATTTTTTACACGTAATAAGGCTCACCTATAGAGCATGAATCTAGGAATATGACTCATAGAAATGGTGTGGTTTTAGGTAATATTCGAATATGGATATTTAAGCCCAAACTCCTCAGGCAAACACATGCATAGATGGACAAGTTTGCACAGACAAATGGGTTTGCATAGGCAGAGATATGCATCAGGAGGACGAGTTCACATAGGCATGTACACAACTAAACATACTTGCAAGGATGTGCACACAACTGGTGGAGGTCTATGACAAAGGCATGTGAGATGGTAGAGGTTAGGCTGATGAAGGTGTTCATGATGAAGGGTGTGATGAAGGCGTGTGCGACAACAAGACATATGAAGAAGACATGCACACATTCTGCGTAGGCAAAGACATGCACATAGACATGTAAATTTGTGTTGACAAAGTTGGGCGTGATGAAGCCGACTACAAGTTTGACGGAGGAGAAAATTTGGGTTGGCAAGAAAGGCTATTAGTGGTTGGAGCAAGTTGTGCATTAGTGCACAAGATGAGAGTTTGGCATTGGAGCAATTGTAGGTTGGTTTGTGTTGTCACATTTTGCACGGGGTGCAATGTCTTCGGTGTTGTAACAGTGCTGCTCTTCTTTTCCCTCTTCCTCCATTTTCCTTCCTTCTTCTCTCCCTTTCCTTTTCTTTCCCGCATTCTCTTTCTTTCCCCCCTTTCTTGGAGTCCCCAGCTTAATTTTTCAACTTCCAGCAAGTCACCTGAAAAATGGCTAAGTTTGGGTGCGAAGTTCGCACTTCGCCCAGTTTTGGTGCGAAGTACGCACTTCGCCCAGTTTTGGTGCGAAGTTCGGACTTCGCCCCTCTTCTGGGCGCACCTTGTAACTGGCAGACTGGCAGGCTGACAAAAGAGAAATCAAGTGCTGGAGCAAGTCCGTACGGCGGCAGACATCAGTTTTCGCCTGTGCGCATTCCGACTTCACACCAAAGTCGGAGTGCGCCCTTGACAGGTGCGCAGTAGGGAACAAACCTGGAATTTGACCAAGGCATGAAGGCCTTCCCGACTGCACTATGTTCTGCCCGCGCATCCCGAGGTGCTCCGATCCCAAGCGAAGATGGACAGACTGCCCTCCAAGGCAGACACGTGTCAAACAGCATCATCCATCATCTGACAAGTGTCCAGCTTCGGGATTAGAGCCGAAATGTGCCGAGCAAAAGGACAAGCATGGGCTGCACTGCCTGTGCCAGTAGCCTCATTCAAAGCTGATCTGAGGTTCTACCTGCTCCAGCTACCCGCATCACTGCCAGATTGAAGTTCTGCCCAGCGCACCGCCATGTAGCTGTCCAGCTTCCAGGAGGACCATGCTGCGGGTACAGTTCGGTCCGACAAAAGGTCAGCATTTGCAGCTCTTTCGCCGCTTTTGTCAGCTTATGTTTGACTCGGACCTTGTGCCCATTAATGTAACGGGAGGGACTCGGGCTATAAAATCCCATCGTGAATTCATTGTAAAGGGTGGAAAGGGGAATGTCTGTTAGGGAACTACTGTGCTTATTGTAACCGTGCTTCTGCTTATGAATATAATCTGTATGCCTGGTTCTGTTCTCATTGTCTTTATTATTTTATGCTGTCTTTCATTATATGCCTTAGGCTAACCTGTCACGGCTTGTTGATTCATTTCAGCAATTGGTGAGCAGGTCCCTCTAGCATTGCTTGTTTAAAGCACCCTCTGTATTTCATTAATTTAAAGCATATATAGAATAGATGCGGTAGCAGTTCCATCAGTTATGTGTTTTGTTGCTGGTCCGTATCTGGTGATTGATGCGATCCCGTATTGTTAGTTCCTTGTAGGGAATGTCTGTTAGGGAGCCATTGAAGTCGTGCGGTTAAATTCTCTACATAAACACATATACCGGCTCGATATCTCTAAGTCTGCTTTCTACTCATGTTAGTGTACGTATCTGGTAAACCGGTGCATTGCCATGCTGTTAGTTCCTTGTAGGGAATGTTTGCTAGGGGATCATTGGAGCTGTGCATACACTGCATGAGTATCGGAAGTACACATAGTTTTTGCAGTTCTTGTCATGCTCTATGTTTATAATGCAGTAAGTAGCGGTAATTAGTATGTTCCCGTACTGTTAGTTCCCCCCACCAACATCTGGACATATTTGTAATTTCTTTCTGTACATTTGTCCCTTTCTGTACATTTATCTCTTTCCTGTACTCTTAGCTTAAATCAGAAAACCCCCCCCAAGGAGCCGGCCTTCTCCGGAGATTGGCTCGGAAGGCATCTCTTCCTTCCGGCCTTTCATGCTGGTGGGCGAATCTGGGCGCATTAACCCAAAATCCTTTCCTCATGGCAGATTCGTAACCAACAGTTTCTCTGGCACGCCCGGTGGGACACTTGTCCCACGTTTTAAAGAAAGGGTACCCGTTTGGTCTTCACCTGGCGCAACAGTTTTCCTGCTACGCTCGGCGGGACACGGGTCCCACATTTGACGAGAGATTTTCCGATCGGCCTCCACCGGCGCCGATAGCTTCCTGAGCTCCGGTGAGACAAGGAAGTTTCTCACCCCCGACGGAATTGAAGCACCGGTGTTCGCTTCATTGCTGTTCCAAATCTGAACACCGGGCGACTCTGCACGAACAAATCCTCTGAGTCTAGAAGACCGGTCCCGTCACCTTCATGCACACGAGAAGGTGGCAAGCAAGAAATCCGAGAAGCCCGCCTGAGTTCTACGAACTGGACATCAACGCTCGAGGCGAGATCCCCAGGCTGGCTGATCCGCGAGCTCGTTTCGACGAAGCCGAGGCTAAGATCCAAGAAGAAGCCGAAGCTGAAGTCGGAGGAGCCGAGTACGAAATAGAAGAAGCCGAGGAAGAAGAAGATCCTGCATCCTCGGAAAGTTCCGACACTGAGTACACAACCGACGGCGGAGAAGAAGAAGAAGAAGAAATGGCTGCCCAACAGCCGAATGACGATGACCTCTTCCCGGCGGTGGACTCCTACGGGGCCCTTGGCCCCGGTCGGACAGCAAGCTGTGCCCCCTGCTGCTTTAAAGTCCATTCCCACATACGACGGCTACGGTAAGACGGCGTACGAGCACATCCAGGACATCCTTGCCCTGGCCGCACTGCATACTATTACCGATGAAAGTGTGAAGACCCGTGTGCTGGCCCTTTCCCTGAGGGGAAAGCTTCTCTACCGGTGGAGATCGCCGCCGTAGGGATCCATCACAGGGTGGCCCCAACCTGCCAGGAGACTCGTAAAAGGATGCAACGAGTCTGCTGACCCTACTTCTCTACTGCATCAGTTCCAAGCTATCCAGAGACATCCTCAAGAGGAGGTGTCTGATTTTAACATTAGGTTTGCGAGATCCTGGAAACGGGTACCTCGCGAACTTCGGCCTTCAGCCAGCATGGCCGCTCACTACTATCTGAGGTCTTTCAACTCAGACATATGCCTGCTGCTAAAGATCGCCCGGATTGATGAGTTCCTAGCGCTGTACGAAGCAGCCCAGCAAGCTGAAGCTGACATTATCTCCATCGGCTTCCGTCCAGAGTGCAGGAACCCATTCATCCCGACTTCCCCAGATCCCAGTATCCTTCTGCTTCTGGTGGTTTGCCGTCCACATCAGGGCAGCAACCCCAGCAGCAGTGGAATCCGGCGCCGGTCGTGACTCCTTACGGCCCGCCTCAGTTGCATTACCCTCATCCGCCACCTCCCGCTCCCCACTTTCCAGCACTTCCTGCTCCCCCACAATACGCGTCCTATTCTAATCCCCCTCCATTGGCCGCATTGCCTCCACCAGCGCAATTGCCGCCACCTGACAACAGCATCCAAAACACGATTCTACAAGAAGTGCGGGCTTTGGCCTCCGGATACCATGCCATGTCCAATGACATGACCGCTATGAAGAAGAAGCAGGCCCAGATGGACCTTGCTCCTAGGAGGCCTTATGCGCCGCCCGCACTGACAAAAGACAAAGCCCCGAAACATCAGCCGCAGAGGCGTCCGCCTCCGAGAAATGTTGCTATAGAAGATCCGCTCGGTCCACCCGACCAAAGTTAACTGGTGCACTACGTGCAATGACCCGCATTCCGAGGAAGACTGCACTTTGCACCAGCACTACATCCAGACATTGGCCGGCAGCGCTATAGAAGATGATGAGCTGTACATGATCTTGGATGGCGAAGCTAACTTTGCTCTCCCGGAAGAAAATCTAGCGCCACCCGCCAAGGAGGAAAAGAAGGCTGCGGATGCGGCCAAGCCTTTGCAAGTTTACGCAAGAAGAGAAAAACCGCAGCCCGGCGGGCTGCCACCGTACAAGCGGCTGTGGCCTTTCACAGCCCAGGAAAAGGCGTCCAAAGATAAAGCTGCCCCCAAGCCTTCTCCGGCAAAGGCTGCCATTGTTCCAGCCAAACCTCCAGCAAGGGCCCCAACTCCGGATAAAGCTCCCGTACCTCAGCCTCTAGCTGAAACCAAAGAACAAGCCCAAGAGAAGCTGAAGTACCCGTCTCTGACCAAGAGACAGCGAGTTGAGGCCACCCAGCAGTACCGGACGAAGTATGAGCCGGCAAAACCAGCAGAAGGAGCTAGTACCTCGGGCTACAGCATTGTAGACGAGTTGAAGAGAACTCCCGCAAGAATCAGCATGTACGATGCTCTTCTGCTCCCAGGCCAGGTAGATCTGCTGCAAGAATCACTGAAGAATATGAAGAGCGGCAAACAGATGCAGCCTGCTGTCCTGGTTCAACCTTTGACAGTCTCAGCCACTGGGAAGAACAGGCCGCCACCCTTTTATCTGTCATTACGGATGCAAGGGCACATAGTTCACAACTGCATGGTGGATTCTGGTGCTTCCTCGACCGTGATGCCGAAGGCCGTCTGCGATGAGATCGGGATGGAATACACACGTAGCAGCCAAGGCGTGCCGCAATTAGACGGCACCCCCTGTCAAGACAGCTTGGTGTCATAAAGGACATCCCTATCCGGCTGCACAAGGCCCTCGACATCGTGGTCATCCAAGAGGTCGTGGTTGTTGACCTGGAGCCTTACTTCGGCATGTGTCTCTCTCGGGAGTTCACTGCGAAGTTGGGCGGGTACCTGTCTCTAGACTACTCGCACATGGAAGTGCCCTTCAAAGGAAGGAGACTGAGAATTTTTAATGAAAAGCCTTCCCCCTTCCTAGTAGACAAGATACCCGGAGGAGAGATGGACTGCATGGTCCAGTTGTCAGAGGAAGAACTGGTGACAGTGGAACTGACCGAGCAAGCCCTCGAAGTGCTGCAACTCGAAGATGAGTTCTCGTTGCGGGACTTTAATGCCGTAATCGGGACAGAGCAGGGCTGCTACTCCATTAAACAGCCCGAGAAGCTTGACGTGTCAGTGGCAAAAGAAGTAGGACCTGCACCCGGAGAGCTGTGGAAGCTTTTCTTTGACGGCGCGCGATGCAAGAATGGCGCCGATGCAGGGGTACTCCTGGTTTCTCCAACCGGAATCCAGAAGGACTATGCCTACAGGCTGGCCTGGAGCTGCACTAATAACTCGGCAGAATACGAAGCCCTGTGCTTGGGTTTGCGAAAAGCGGAGAGGCTCGGAATCAAACATCTCCAAATTTTCGGAGATTCGGAGCTGGTGTGTCACCAAGTGATGGACAAGTGCGCATCCAGACAGCACTATCTCAGAGCGTACCGCAATCGGGTATGGGACCTGATGGAGTCGTTCGACTCATTGAGTATCAAAGCAATATCGCGTGAGAAAAACAAGCACGCTGATATTCTGGCGTCTGTTGGAGCCAGGTACGTTCCGGCTGAAGACGTTGTCCAGAAACCGAAGCCGGTTCGTACTGTCTACATGTGCCTTCGTGCTCGATAAGGACACCCATTGGCAGTGTTCGGCCATGACGAGGAAATCGTCACATTCCTGGTTAACGAAGTGTGTGTAATCGGAGGTAGAGACCCTGATGACGAGCAATATGAGGGGTTGATACAGTTACGGAATAATCACGTCCCAAAAGGACTGATTACATTAGAGAGTCTCTTTGATCAGAATGACAGAGCAATATCCCACAGGATCAAAGTAGACCCGAGGCAGTATGCTGACCTGGAACTTGAACCTGGTAAAACTATCAAGGTCGGAACAGATTGCACGTCGGCGGAACTGGAGCAGATCAGATCACTGTGCCAGGAGTTCCCCGACATCGTGGCCTGGTGCTACGAGGATTTGAGGGGGTATGACAGAACTGTCATCCAGCATACTATTGAGCTAGAGGATGGCGCCAAGCCATTCCGACAGAAGCAAAGGGCCGTGAATCCCAAGATTGAGGCCATGATGAAGACCGAGCTCTTGAAGATGCTGGAGGCCAAGATCATCTACCCCATCAAACATTCATCCTGGGTCGCGAATTTGGTGCCCGTGAGGAAAAAGAATGGCGACATTCGTCTCTGTGTCGACTTCGGAAACCTTAACCGAGCTTCCCTCCGGGACCACTATCCGCTTCCCCAAATCGACCAGATCCTACATATTGTTGCTGGAGCCCAGAGATTTTCACTTTTAGATGGATTTTCCGGCTACAACCAGATTTGGGTCAAAGACGAAGACCAGCATAAGACGGCGTTTACCACGAAGTGGGGGACGTTCGCCTATCAGCGCATGCCGTTTGGCTTATCCAATGCTGGTGCCACGTTCCAAAGGGCCATGGACTTGGCCTTCCGAGAGCTGCTCAATAAAATTATTGTCATCTACCTCGATGACATGACTGTTTTCTCTCACCAGCGAGAAGATCATGTTTCGCACCTACGGCAGATATTTGAGAGTTGTCGAGAGTTCGGCATCTCCATAAACCCGAAGAAGTCTGTCTTCGCGGTAAAGGAAGGAAAGCTGCTGGGACATGT
This sequence comes from Wollemia nobilis, assembly GCA_028583015.1. Classification (NCBI taxonomy): domain Eukaryota; kingdom Viridiplantae; phylum Streptophyta; class Pinopsida; order Araucariales; family Araucariaceae; genus Wollemia; species Wollemia nobilis. The sequence goes on from JAQPPZ010001731.1 coordinate 682,942, forward strand.
CATCTCCGAAGAAGGCCTCGCCATTGACCCTGACAGAGCGGAGGCCCTCGTTCGCTTGCCAGCCCCCATTGACAAAAAAGGGCTGCAGTCCTTCGGTCAGATTAACTTTGTGCGGAAGTTCATCCCGGACTTCGCACAGGTGATCAAGCCCATGGCCGAACTGCTCAAGAAAGACACACCTTACGAATGGACTGATGAGAGAGAGCAAGCCTTCGAGGAGATCAAGGCCCGAATTGCACAAGCTCCGGTGTTGACCAACCCGGACTACTCCAAGGACTTCATCCTGTATGCAGTGGGAGAACCCGAAAGTTACGCCGCAGCCCTGACTCAGAAGGGAGACGACGGTGAGGAGCGCCCCATAGCGTTCCTGAGCCAAGTCATCTTGCCGCATGAAGAAAAGTACAATTTTATAGAGCGGCAAGTTCATGCTGTCATGAAGTCCCTTCGAAAGTTCAGGCACTTTGTCTCCCAGAGCAAGACCACTGTTTTTGTGATTCACCCGGATGTTCGAAGTTTCATTTTGCAAGGAGAACCGGGTCACAAGAGAGCGGGATGGATTGCCAAGATCCAGGAGTTCGACATCGAAGTGCGGCCCACCAAGCTTATCAGAGGCCGAGCCTTGTGTCAGGAATTGGCCCGAAGCGCTGTAGCCGGCATCTCCGCTTGTAAGTGGGAGGACACAGCGACACGCATCTACCTAGCCGACTCCTTATCGGAGGGGAGTGATTGGACAGATGAACTGGTGAGATTCTTCTGCACCGGAAGATGTCCCGATCACCTGAACGCCTCACAACGAAGGAGATTTCGGCTGGGTGCACTCAAGTACACTCTTCGCCCCGAGGGGCTTTACTTCAGAAACATTGACGGCATCCTGTTGCGGTGCGTCAGAAAATCCGACCAGCCTAGGGTCCTCGGAGAATTTCATTCCGGGATGCCTGGGGGTCACCATTCTTCAAGGCCAACGGCCTTAAAAATAATAAGGGCTGGGTACTATTGGCCCACTCTGTTTGCAGACGCGCATGCGGTCTGCGCTAAATGTGATCAATGCCAAAGGTTTGCTGGCCGAAACAGAAAAGCACCCCTGCCCCTTCAACCGATTCAGGCCGAGACTCCATTCCAGCAATGGGGTCTAGACTTCATTGGGGTGATTTCTCCTAATTCCTCTGCCGGCCACAAGTTCATTCTTACGGCTACCGACTATTTCACGCGGTGGACAGAGGCGATCCCGACCAAAAACGCTGACCAAGAAACGGTCATCAGGTTCATTGAGAGCCTGATTACCCGCTTCGGGGTTCCAGAGTCAATTGTGACAGACAACGGTCCGGGATTTGTAGGCGCTGTACTCACGGAGTACACTAGCAGACTTGGCATCTATCACAAGATGTCTTCTAATTACTACCCGCAGGGGAACGGCCTTGCCGAGTCCACGAACAAGAACCTCCTGAAAATCCTTCGGAGGACCATTGAAAGAAACAAGCGGACTTGGCACTTACTCCTGAACCGAGCGCTGTGGGCGGACAGAGTTGCATTCAAGAAATCCCTCAGAACGTCCCCCTATGCGCTCGTCTATGGCAAAGAGGCTGTCATGCCATCGCACATTGAGATCCCTGCCCTGTGGATGATTGACGAAGACAGGCGCAGCGGAGACCCGGTGGACGACAGACTGTGCCAACTCCTGCAGTTGGAAGAAGACAGAGAAAGTGCATACCAGGCCTTCGGGGATCACATTGCAGCCACTCAAGGCTGGTTTGCCAAAGGCACCACTGCCCGAGTTTTCGAAATCGGGGACCTGGTGCTGAAGTGGGACTCATACAAAGCAAAGCCGGGTAATCACGGGAAGTTTGATGCTCTCTGGGAGGGCCCTTATCAGATTGCCCGGGTGAACCAGTTCAATGCCTACATACTGCGGGATATGGAGGGTCAGCTCCCGCCTATCCCTGTTAACGGGTTCCACTTGAAACTTTACCGCTATTAAAAGGCGCTCGAGTGGCCCTTCCTTGTAAAATATTTTCCTTATGCTTTTTATTTCCCAGCATGTACAGTTTCCAGTTTTCAGCTTTTAAATTGTTTTTATTCTTATTTGAGCTTAACTGTGGTATGGGAGAGAGAGAGACAGACTTCGCAGCGAAGTCTGTCGTCGCCCCTCAGGAAGGGCGAAGTTCGGCTGTGCAAAGGAAGAAAATAAGCAAAGAATGCAGGGAAAAGAAAAGAAAAAATTGATTAAGTGTTGGCCGAAGCCCGACTTCGCAGCGAAGTCGGACTTCGGCCCAGCCAAATTGCGAAGTCCGATCAAGGGAGAATGCTAAAGCACACAAAAGACAAGCTCCGCTCAACCCTGAGCGAAGACTAACTTTGCGCGCGAAGTCCGACTTCGGCCGGCTTCCGTGCGAAGTACGCACTGCGCACTCTTTCCGTGCGAAGTACGCACTGCGCGCAACTTTTGCGCGAAGTGCGAACTTCGCGCGAAGTTCGCACTTCGCCCCAAATTCGGGCGAAGTCCGAACCCGCCTCAACGCACGCGCTGCGCAGCCCAGTTCAGTCTAAAGAGCAGAAAAGAGTTTAAGTGCTGGCCAAAGTCCAAAGGTGGCAAGGAAACCAGAACGCGCTCACCCCTTGAGCACAACGAAGAAAGGAGGAACAATGCAGCGCAGCGCTGCGCGAAGTTCGAACTTCGCCCGAAATTCGGGCGAAGTCCGACTCGCCGGGCAAGTCGGGATGCGCCCAACTTTGGGCGAAGTCCGACCCCGCCTTGTAATCCGTGCCAGCTTGCGTGAAGTTTAAAAAACGAATAAAATATTCAAAAAAGGTCCCAAGCTGGGCCCAAGGCGCGTTGCAACCATTCCAAAATAGGTTTCCATACGAATGGTCCTTTCTTGAGCAGTGTGCCCGGTTGGTGGCAGCGACGTCAGCCATGGTGCAGCGCTCGAGACAGAATTAATGATTGCACGTTCCTCAACGAAGGTGCAACAAAAGAGGCTTGGCACGTCTGCCGGAGCGCACTTTTTTCCAAACATTCTCCTGCGCAGCCATCTAAGAACCTTAACTCAGCCGACCTACCCCCTCCTGCGCGACATTTATGGCGCTGTCTTTATCTAGAAAAGGGGGTCAAATGTTTTTAAACATTCCAGACTATGCAGATTATTCCTCGGACAGTGCAAATTATTCCCGTGACAGCGAAATCTGTTGCAGACGTCTTGAACTTGCAATTATTGCTGATTCGGAGAGATGGACAAAGGAAAGATGCCAGTGTCTGCGCAGTCCAGCGAAAGTGGCGAATCAAAGGAGTTACCGCGGCCGGGCCTTTTCAGGAGTGAAACCTCGCCAAAAAAAAGGTCAAAGTCCCGGACGAAGAAAGTACAGCGTGGGCAAGCCCCACCACCTCCGGTGAATTATTTGTCGGGATACAAGGACGGCTCCTTTTCGATGAGCCTGGCGAAGCTGCGGGCAAATGTGGAGAGCTGGGCAGACAAAGTTTCGCCCTCCCACCATTTCGGAGCGGCGTACAAATCCAATCTGTTCAAATTCTTGTGCCCTCCAGTCCACCAATGCCCAGAGCTGGTAGACCTAATTGTCAGACACTACAGACCAGCTACCCGGCAAATTTGCAGCTCCAGCGGTAAACCCTTGTTCGCACTGCGCAGGAAGACTGTCCAGCCGGCTTTCGCCCCAGGGTTGGAGTATGACTCCAACGCCATTCTCAGAAAGATAAATTTGGGCGAGCAAGCGGGACGTTTCATGCCAACCAAACGGATGAGGGATTTCCTCAATTCAGAGCTGAACGCCCCGCTTGCGGCTGGACAGTGGCCCACTGGCCCCATGCCCTTGACACAGTTTCAGAGCAAGTACTTGTACACTATTTTGGCATCTATTCTTGGCTGCGATTCTGATGAGCTGGTATAGCCGTACCAGCTAGCGCTGGCAGAATGCCTCCTATGTGGAGAATCCTACGAGCCAGCAGCACAGAGAAGTGGGAAGCGTCCCATCTCCTTCGACTGGGCAGACTGGCTGGCATATGCCATTCATTCCAGCCTGTTCAAGATTCAGAAGAAGCAGTCCACCGACTTTCGTTTCAGTTCTGTTCTAGCCTGGCTTTGTTTGTACCATCTGCATCCCCAAATGCCGATCCTGAACCTGAAGAAGGTCAACGAGAGGGGAGAACCACAGCCCGTCTATAACTGGACGGATGACTTATACCGGAAAGGGTCCTACTACAAGTTCAACATCAACTTTCTGGGATTCGTCATGTCAGTCTTCACCGAAAGCGAGATCCCCCGTCCCCCGAGAGAAATGACGAGCGCTTTGATAAATCAGAAGCTCGGGGACGTTTTCAGACTGACGCAAGGAATTGTGGTCAGAATCTACGGATTCAAGGGCAAACCCCATTTGCTGCCCTACTGGTGCTCGGAGCATATGTTCGGGATGGAGGTTGCCCGACAAATGGACTATGTTGAAGAGGAGTTCGGCCTAGGAAAGAAGAGAGGACAGATTTTTCAATACCCTCTTTCCTGGGCAAATGTTGAGATTTTTGAGGTAGGACAGCATGTCTACCTAGAGCAAGAGCTTTCCCGATTTGGCCTGGTTTTGTTGCCACAGCGCTGGAAGTATGACCCGTATGGAATAAGGGGAAAGTTTGCGCATCTCTGCCCCCGGGCAGATATAACCGAAGATAGATGCGATGTGGTTCATGTGGATCTTGACTGGGAAATAGAATTGATGGAAGCTTCTCCTCCCTGGCAGGATTTTTACTGCGAGGAGGTGACATATGACCCCAAGAGAAACCCGGACCACCAGTTTTCATCTCCAGGGTTCAAAAAATTTCTATCCAAGATAACAGGCCTTAACTGGTCTAAGGAAAAGATTACTGAATGCTGGAAGATGAGATGCCGCACGCAGCACGACAAATCAACAAGGAGAAACCTGGCCGTAGATGACGACTTTTCGGCTCTCTATGACCAGCATCATGACAGCTGGCGGCCGTTCACATATCAAGGTTACGTTCTCCGAGGTCCCTTTGAAGATTATAAAGGAGGGTCTCCTCCCAAACAGTTGTACACTTCGGCAACTACCAGCGTGGGCCCAACAGACTTCCAGGCAAATCCAATGCAGCCCGTGGCTTCCAAGGCGGCGCCTCAGAAGGCGAAAGAGTTAGTCGAAGCAGCGCCCGAGGCAGTCCCTCAGGCACGAAAAGCGCCAGCGCCGCCACAGAGCAGACCGGTTGCGGCAGACCTTCTGCAAGTCAAACCCCGGTACAAGTTCACCGTGGGAGCCTCAACGCCTGCTGCACCTGCTTCATCTCCTTCCCCTGATCCAACCGTTATTCCAGAAGAAAAGAAGCGGAGGAGAGTTGAGAAAATCAGGCGACCTAGCCTGATAGTGCAGCAACCAAGCCAGTTGCAGAGCCGCAGCCGCGTCCTGCCGCCGCAGAGGCAGTTCCTCTGGGCAGTCCCAAGCCAGCCACCGAGACCAGAAGCGAAGACATCCATTCGGCATCGGCTCAGGCGGAGCCCGCAGGTACGTTTGCTGCCCCTGTCTCTTTAGTCTCACCAAGTCCTACTCCCACTCCGTCTCCCGCTCAATCCGAGCAAGTCATGGCCGCATCCCCCTCCCCGTCTCCGCGTCCTTCTAGCGGCCCCCATTCTTTTGATCAGTTTGCTCAGAACCCTAACGTTTCTCTTTCTCTGAGCACAACTCCAAACCCTTCGCCTGAGGTTAGTGCTGAGGCTGTCCGTTCACCGTCACATCCTCCGTCTCAGCCTCTTCAAACCCTTGCAGTGTCAACCATTCCCATCTCCATTTCCCGGTCGCCCCCACAAGCGGCCGATTCTTCCAAGGTCTGTCCGGTTCCTCCTGATCCCATTCCCGCAGGAGAGACGTCTCATCAGAACCCTAGGCTGGGGGAACCAGATTTCATGGACGACCTCCGTAATACAGACGACTTGCCTCTGGCAACGAGGGCTGTAGAGTATTCTGTCTCTTTCCTCCAGGACCTGAAGCGGAGGAGACATGAAGAGATAGCCGCCCCGGCAAAACGCGCAAAGTATGATTTCGGGAGGAGAGTGATTACAACAAAGAAGGTTGCAGGATAAAGTAAGGCAGCTTGAAGAGGACCTGTCTAGGTCCACTGAGCAGCTGGAAGTGGCGCGGCGAGAAACAGATGAACTCAAAGTCCAGCTGGCCGCTTCTCAGCAACAAGCCACAACCGAAAAGCAAGCAACCTCGGAGCAGATTTCTCAGCTCCAGGAGTCTTTGAAGCAAGCGCAGTCGCAACTTACAGAGAGAGCATCTCAAGCGACGGTCTTTTCAAAGACAAAGGTTAAGGAGATGCGGGCTGGTTTGCTGCGGGAATGCAAGCCCCACACCTTCAAGGCGATGGCAGTTCTGGATTTCGCATCCAGAACTCAAGAAGTTTCTGCCCAGGGAAAGCCTGTGGTAGAGGAGGCCGAGCGCCAGGCGAAGCAATGGCTGGACTTGGCGGTAAATCTTCAGGAGCGCGAGCGCAACGGCCTCCATTTTTCTCCCGTGTCCTCATTCGCTGCAGAATGGGCAGGTGCAAGGGTGACCTTGCACAAATATTTCAAAAAAGTTGAAGAGGTGAGAGTGGCCAGACGAATGCTAGACGCATTCACGCATGAAAGAGACATTTGTTTGGCCCCCTTTCACGCTCTTTCAGAACTTGGGTGCCCAGGTTTTGTTGAAAATGGCGAGCTTCTCACCCTAGATCGGGTAAAAAAGAATTGGCAGTCCTTCGAAGCAGATACAGCTGACATTGATAGCTGGACTGAGCCAATTCAAGACAGTCAGGTCACTCAGATGGTGGTCAAATATTCCAAGATCAGCTCCTACTTCCAGGAGTTAGAAAAAAGATACCTCACCATCGACCTGCACGCGGTCGCTGCTTTCCACGCAGCATTAGAAGATGCAGCTGACCGCCGGCCGTTTGAAGCAGAAGCTTGGCGCCCAGCCAAGGAGGCATACACTCGCATCTGCGAGGTAGAAGCACGAGATGGAGAGTTTTCGGAAGGCGACTCTGAGGAGGCAACTGACAAAGATGAATCTGAAGAACAGTTGCCGCAAGGAGAACAGTTAGAGCAGCAAAAGGCAGGGGAGGCAAGTTCCTCTGCACCCAAAGGATGAAGGCATGGATTCTTTGCGCCGAGGCGAGCTCGACACCCCGCGAGCCGCCAGAAATGTTGTCACATTTTGCACGGGGTGCAATGTCTTCGGTGTTGTAACAGTGCTGCTCTTCTTTTCCCTCTTCCTCCATTTTCCTTCCTTCTTCTCTCCCTTTCCTTTTCTTTCCCGCATTCTCTTTCTTTCCCCCCTTTCTTGGAGTCCCCCAGTTAATTTTTCAACTTCCAGCAAGTCACCTGAAAAATGGCTAAGTCTGGGTGCGAAGTTCGCACTTCGCCCAGTTTTGGTGCGAAGTACGCACTTCGCCCAGTTTTGGTGCGAAGTTCGCACTTCGCCCCTCTTCTGGGCGCACCTTGTAACTGGCAGACTGGCAGGCTGACAAAAGAGAAATCAAGTGCTGGAGCAAGTCCGTACGGCGGCAGACATCAGTTTTCGCCTGTGCGCATTCCGACTTCACACCGAAGTCGGAGTGCGCCCTTGACAGGTGCGCGATAGGGAACAAACCCGGAATTTGACCAAGGCATGAAGGCCTTCCCGACTGCACTACGTTCTGCCCGCGCATCCCGAGGTGCTCCGATCCCAAGCGAAGATGGACAGACTGCCCTCCAAGGCAGACACGTGTCAAACAGCATCATCCATCATCTGACAAGTGTCCAGCTTCGGGATTAGAGCCGAAACGTGCCGAGCAAAAGGACAAGCATGGGCTGCACTGCCTGTGCCAGTAGCCTCATTCAAAGCTGATTTGAGGTTCTACCTGCTCCAGCTACCCGCATCACTGCCAGATTGAAGTTCTGCCCAGCGCACCGCCATGTAGCTGTCCAGCTTCCAGGAGGACCATGCTGTGGGTACAGTCCGGTCCGACAAAAGGTCAGCATTTGCAGCTCTTTCGCCGCTTTTGTCAGCTTATGTTTGATCGGGACCTTGTGCCCATTAATGTAACGGGAGGGACTCGGGCTATAAAAGCCCATCGTGAATTCATTGTAAAGGGTGGAAAGGGGAATGTCTGTTAGGGAACTACTGTGCTTATTGTAACCGTGCTTCTGCTTATGAATATAATCTGTATGCCTGGTTCTGTTCTGCTGTCTTTATTATTTTATGCTGTCTTTCATTATATGCCTTAGGCTAACCTGTCATGGCTTGTTGATTCATTTCAGCATTTGGTGAGCAGGTCCCTCTAGCATTGCTTGTTTAAAGCACCCTCTGTATTTCATTAATTTAAAGCATATATAGAATAGATGCGGTAGCAGTTCCATCAGTTATGTGTTTTGTTGCTGGTCCGTATCTGGTGATTGATGCGATCCCGTACTGTTAGTTCCTTGTAGGGAATGTCTGTTAGGGAGCCATTGAAGCTGTGCGGTTAAATTCTCTACATAAACACATATACCTGGCTCTGATATCTCTAAGTCTGCTTTCTACTCATGTTAGTGTACGTATCTGGTAAACCGGTGCATTGCCATGCTGTTAGTTCCTTGTAGGGAATGTTTGCTAGGGGATCATTGGAGCTGTGCATACACTGCATGAGTATCGGAAGTACACATAGTTTTTGCAGTTCCTGTCATGCTCTATGTTTATAATGCAGTAAGTAGCGGTAATTAGTATGTTCCCGTACTGTTAGTTCCCCCCACCAACATCTGGACATATTTGTAATTTCTTTCTGTACATTTGTCCCTTTCTGTACATTTATCTCTTTCCTGTACTCTTAGCTTAAATCAGAAACCCCCCCCAAGGAGCCGGCCTTCTCCGGAGATTGGCTCGGAAGGCATCTCTTCCTTCCGGCCTTTCATGCTGGTGGGCGAATCTGGGCGCATTAACCCCAAATCCTTTCCTCATGGCAAATTCGTAACCAACAGTTTGCTCAATGGTGAGTGGAAAGGGAGTCTAACATTAGAGCAAATAGAAGATGGTGTGTTTGATAGTGCATGCGACAGGAGTTTGACACTGGAGCAATTGTAGGTTGGTGTGCTTGATAGTGAGCGGGACAGGAGTCTGACATCAAAGCAATTGTTGGTTGACACATTTCATGGCACATGGAATAAGAGACCAACATACAAGCAATTACAGTATGGTGCACCTAACAATGTGCGTGAAGAGGGTGAGACACATGAACAACCATTGCCAATGTTGAACCAATCAGTTATGACAATGACTAACTTTGGCATAACATACAAGTGCTCCATGTTTCATGACGGTGAAATAGAAGACCTAGTTAATATTTGGAAAGTTTGCCTTAGAATGTGGAAATCCAATGGATAGAAGAATGAAATTGATTGGAGGAGGTTGTTCCCTACGAAATTTGTGGAATTGAAATGAACTAGTACATGAGATTGCCATAGGACAAGTACCAAACATGGAAGAAGTTACTGGAAGCTTTTGTGAAAAATTTTAATTGTTTTGCAATGACGGTGAGGTCATTGCCAAAATATATAGAATGAAACAAGGTGAGATGGAGTCTATTTGGTCCTAAAACTGGAGGTTGAGTTGTTTGTTTACATACTTAGAGGAGGATCCATTAGATGTACTAAAGAAGAGGTGGTTCTTGGAGGGCCTTCTTGTGTATTAGAGGAAGATCAGGGTGGTCCCTCAAACATTATATTAAGAGGCCTTTGGGCAGGCCTTGAACTTTGAAAGTGATGTGAAGACATCACTAAAATTTTGGGGTCTTGTTAATAAGGACTAGAGCAACTTTAAAGATAAAAATGATGTCTTCAAAGAATGTAATTGCTAGAGAGAGCGATGATTCTAGGAAAAAGAGTAGCTTGGAGGATGATTTGAGGGCATCATCCAGATGTTGGGGTTGAGAAGTCAGTGAAGAGTGACTCTGAGGATGGAAGCGATGAGAATGAGTGTGATACAGAGAATACGCAATCATCACTATAGGTAGTTGCAACACAAAGAGAGACTGGCCTAAGGAGAAATGCCATCGACATGTGGATCATGACAATTGACAACCACCAATGTAGTGGAAGATGTCAAATTGAGTATGATATATAGTGTAATCCTATTGTGTAGTGTTGAAGATGTCATCTTTGGGGGCACTTTGCATGTGAAGGTGAGAGTGCTACAAGTCAAAGCGAACCAACAATGCGTGGATGCTTCAAAAAATTGGAGAAGAGTTGAAGCCTAGATTGGAAGTAGAGAAAATTGTTAACTAGATTGAAATTCCATATATAACTGCACAATTGGCTAAGACTACACAAGTGTTTGTGATTGTGCGTAAGGTTGAAACCTTAGTTATCAAGTTCGAGTTCGTATTCGAGTTTGATACTTTTAAAGTTCGAAAGAAATTCGACATGTTTAAAAATTCGTAATAAAATTCGACATTCGATATATATATTTTCATATAATTTTATTTTTTATTTTTATATAAAATTTAAAAATCAAATATACAAAATTATAATATTTATTTTTAATAATTTTTTAAATATATTTTTAAAAATATATTCTTTAAAATATATTAAAATATTTTTAAAAATATAAATTTTTTTATAACTTTATGTAAATATAGTAATTTTTAACACATGAGAAGATTCTTAAAGGTTAAATCAATAATTTTTTTGAAATATAAATTATAAGTTTTCTACCAATTATAATAAAAAATCATAAAAAATTGTTCAGATCATTAAAGCACTTAAATATCTTATATTATTCAAGTTTAGAAATTAGAAAAGTTTAATTTTAGGTTTCCTTAGAAGCTAGGGTTAAAGAGCAATGTTTTTTCTTTTATTTTAGGGTAAAGAGCAATGTTTTTTTTCTTTTATTTTAGGGTTAAAGAGCAATGGTTTTTTTTTTCTTTTATTTTGAAGAACTCGAAGATTATTTGAGACAAGGAGCATTTCAAATAGTAGGTGCAGAAATAATGAAGCCTCCAAATGGGAGATTTGTTTGTCAACTACAACTTTCAGAGCTATCCATTCTTTCAAATGATAAAGAAATAAAGAAAACAACATTCCCATGAGGTTGAGAATAGATTGAAAATGGTTGCTTCCGATAGTATCTACAAAAAATTTCAAGCTTCCAAATTGCATGTTGCAGGAGGGAGATTGCAGGAGGGTTTGTTCATAGCTACCGTGTTTATAGCGCTTCCTTTGTATTTTTTTCAATAGCTAAAAATTGATTTTAGTGTTTTTGATGCTTGTTTTTCACCCAAATTGTTTTGGCCGAATTTATGCGATAGGGTTATAAATTCGAGGATTTTCGAATTTCATATAGAAAATTTGATGAATTTGATAACTAAGGTTGAAACTATGTAGGAGGTGGATATTGTGTAGGTGGTGAACGATGAGGTTGTGGTAGATGATGCAGTGATTGTGCAACTCATCCAAATCAAGAAAAATGATGTGCACATGCCTTAGGAGGAGAATTTCACCAAGTGTTGGGTGCAAAAGGCGGAATAAGTGATGCAAATGACAAAGTGAGTGGTGTGAATGGCGAAGTGAGTGACACTAAAGGAGGTCGTTTGGGCCAACACCATCCAAGTTGGGACCTAGGCCATCTAGCCTTGGGGCTAAACTGCCTAGACCAAGCCAAAGGTCGATATGGTCGTCCAAGCAATCAAGCAGGTTGTCTAGAAGTAAGGGAAAATTGTTTTGTTGCAAAGGAGGGTTGTTTGCATGGGTCGTCTAGTTATCTAGAGACCCAACAAGGAGCATTAACCAATCAACAAGCCATTAGTTCAAAACATAGAAGTTGAAGTGTTGAGTGTCGGAGGGCACAGCCTAGGGTTTTGTTGGAGCAAAGCCAATCAGAGATAGGGAGGAGGAAGCAACAACCGTTTTGGAAAGGATTCCACTACAACAAAGCTAGAGGTAAGGTAGGGTGTTGTGTAGAATCAATCGGTACAAAAGTAAACCCTTGTAAATTTCATGTGAAATTGGGAAGTCCTATGAAGATTGCAAGACTAGGTTTTTGTTCTTAGAGTGAAGGGTTGAAAGAAGAAACCCTATCTATCCAAACCATAGAAGTGATTGTAGGGGGGCTAGATGTATTTGACAAAGAATTCAACAAAGGAATTGTTGTTTGAGAACAAAGAGGAGTCGAAGAACCAATTTGAGGGTTTGAAGAAGTTGTTTTGGCTACCCAAGGTGTGTGCAAGGCCATTTGGAGCACGTGCAATGTCGTTTGAGTGGGCATACTTATTGAAAGATTGGAATAAAAGGCCATTTGACCAAGGGAGGCTATCAAGAAGTTGAATGCGACCATCTAGACGTGCCAGAGGGTTGTTTGCATAGAGGTAGTTGTTTGGGTGATTGTGGAGGCCGTCTAAAAAGGAGATTGACATGGGGTTGACTAGATTGAGAAAACACATATTTGATGGCATGGGGCAATCTATGGGAGCGGGTGAGCATTACTTGAGTGGAGATAACCTATAAAGAAGAGTGTTTAGTTGTCTACGAGGGACATTGATAGCAACATGTTGTCTGGGGAATGTTCAAGGTCGTCTGTCTATGGGAGGTGAAGGCAACTATCCAAGGTAACAAGCTGGTCGTTAGGGTGTGGGAAGAGATGATTTGGAGAGTTTGTAAGAACAACCTCGCTGTCCAAGTAAAGGAGGAAGCCAATTGACGATTGGTTGTCATAATTGGAGGAGACTTGGCTAAAGGAATTGCTTGTTGAGAGAGAAAAACAACCATGGAGGCCATCAAGAGTTGAGAAGGAAGTGCCTTGATCATGTAGAAAAGATAAGAGGCTTGTTGGTGGATGGTGGTGGTCGTCCAATAGGAAGACAAGGCTGCTTTGGCTGTCCAATCGAAGGAAAATTTCACATAAATGTAGATTGTTGACATAGAGAAGTAATGAATTGCGCATGAAGAGACAACAATTGGTTAGAAGGAATTACAAGCCATCCCATAGGAGGATATCACTGTGTTGAGGGAAATGTTGGCCAAATGCAAGATTTCAGCTATCTGAGACCAAGGGACAGTCGTTCGAAGTCAAAAGTAGATCATTAAAGAGCAAATCATGGCCATCTAAGTAAAAGAAGCAGCTATCTAATGACTGTTCGCCATTTGGAGCTAGGTGTTGATCATTCTGCTAGTGGAGAAGGTGGGCTGACTTGAGTGAGAAACTTTTTGCATGGTGGCATAGGGCTGTCTAAAGGTTGAATTTATAGAGGGAGGCCATTTGGAACTTAGATGTAGCCTTCTGAAGAGCAACTGTTTTCCAAATGAGCTATTTTCTCATCTGAAGTTGGAATCGTTTGGTCAACTGAGCTAGCTGTTCGGGAGCATCTAACGTAGGCTGTCGTCCATGAGTTACTGATAGAGTTTGTTGTCCAAGAGTAGTCAATAGTGTTGACTATCTAACTGACAAAGTTGGCCATCAAATAGCAATCAAAGACCATTGTTGTCTAGGGTTAGTCTTCTAGCGTTGTCCAATGGGGTCCATAGTCAAAGATTGGTTGTTTGGGCCAAGCCTTCTAGAGCCGATTGATAAGGTTTGCTATTTGAAGTATATCATCTAAAGATGCTGACTAAAACATGTAGTCTAAGGTAACCGTCTAGGGAGTGCCCTCAGGGCCATCTAGCAATTGTGTATGATCTGATCAACGAATTGAGCAAGGAAAGTAGCATGAGCAGAGGAAACCAAAATGCAAATGATGAGAAAAATTCACTGCTGGCCCTTGACCCTGCAAGTGGGCTTCTGCACCCTTGATCCCTGTGGGCTATGGTGGCATTGGCTAATATTTGTAAAACAAACAATTGCACAAAGTGGAGCAAGCAGTCAACAAATAGTGTTTTTCTAGCAACAAATTGGAGTGAAGCTAGTTGCAAAAGACTTGTGGAATAGAAGGAAGTGGAAGGAGCTCGACAAGAGATCAAGTACCATGTTCAATGCTTCTATCCCCAATGTTTAGTTGGTGTGTCGTTGAGGACACCAACAAGTATAGAGGAGGGGATAAGATGTAGGTAGATGAATTGACACATTTGCATGGGTGCCATGCAAGAGCATACAAATGTATGCGCAAATGAGTGAGTGCATGTGCATAAGTTGGTGTTACATGTAAATGGTATTGTCGTATGTGTGTTTGCCATATAGTTGTGTGTGTACGTGGCAATGTTTTTGTAATAATTTAATGTAACGGGGTAATTTTTTATATTAAATGACCAAGGGTAGTTTGGTGGTAGTTGGGTAGTTGCTAATTGCTAACCAATCTTCTTGTGTATATAACTATACGTCTATGTTGGAGATTGAGTTGTTGCTTATTGGTAGATTGTTTGTCAAAGTATGATGTATTGTAAATAGCTGAGTTATATCTATGAGCTATTCCCATTGTGTATTTAGTTTATAGAATTGGTAATGGAATTATATTGAAATGTGTTGCATTTCATTTCTACATATCGTAATGATTGGATGCATACCAGTGGTTCGGTAGGACTTAGACAGTTGTCAACCACCTACCATATTTTATAATACCTATATGTAGATTGGCTCACATTGTGAAAGGGAAGGTTGATCATCAGGTAGAGGTAGAGAAGCTTGTGGTGGCATGTTGGTTGATGGTGGTCAAGGCAAGTTTGTGTGTGTTGTATGCTTGATCAGACCATTATGTATTGTAGACAAGTAGGTTGTGAAGGATACATGTTGTGTGTGCATTGCGTCCACATGTACTTGTAAGTTCTTCCCATTGTGCACCTTTGTTTATATATAATGGAATTATATTGTTGTGTTGTATTCTATTTCTACATGACAAGTGGTGTATCAATTGTCCTACTAAGCGGTAGTTTAATGAATGCTTTTAGTTCTTTGGTGTCCATATTTTTAGTTGTAATCTTCTAGTTCCATGATTTGTGAAGATGGTATTATGATGAACCATACATTTTTTCCTACTTATTGATGTATTCTATAATTACCTTTTCCACAACTATAAGTACCTGTGTTAGCCCATTAAACTATTCAAGATTCAATGAAACTTTAACCTGTTCTTTCTATTTGTTAGCATCATAGAAGAAAACAGATGCTGCTAGATCATAACCATGTCCTGAAAGTAGCTTCAAAACTTCTGCCATCAACTCAAGAATACCACTGTTTCTAATTTTCTTGTCTCTTTTAGTTGGTACTTCTTTGGCTGGAAATATAACAATGCTGTCTTATATTAAAATGTCAAGGGGCCCCCTATATTTGATTTCAACACTCACTGATAACTCTATACTATCAGGGTCATTTTTCTTCATCTTGGTTGCACGTTTGGTTTGCATGCCATGAAGCATGACCATAATTTCATTCATTTCTCCTTTAACACGGAAAACTACAATTCTGCCTCTAATGGTAACATTAAGGGCCCATTCTCCCTACTTGAACAAAGGAGAGCAAATAGGTTAAACCTCTACCATTGAACTCATGAATGCTGCCATTCCTAATTCGTTTGCCTCTTTTAGTTGGTACTTACTTGGTGGGAAGTCTTATGATGCCTTGTTTTGTTAAAATATAAAGAGGGGCACTTTCTTTGAATTCAACATTCATTTATAACTCTATCTGATTAGGGTGCTTTTCTTCTTGACTGCATTTTGGTTTGCATACTATGAACCATAACCATAATTTTCCTTCACATCTCTTCTAGTATGAAAAACTACAATGCCTCTAATGGCACTATTAAGGACCTGTTCTCCATATGTGACCAAAGGAGTGCAAAAAGTGTATGGAGTAGCACGTATGCATGCCTACTAAGTTGACTTAGAGGGTTTAATGATCAACTTTAACATTGTGTAGAGGATGGGACTTGCATGTAAAGGCAGATGGTCAATCAAGGTTCCGATTGATTCTATCTATGGATGATTGGTTTATGCCTATCATTATCCAATCCATAAAAGTAAATGGCCACATTAAGACTCCATTCTATAAACGTATAAGCTATGGGCATAAGATGTCTAGTCTCTGTGCCTTAGAACAGGAAGCACAAAGTTATGCTCTAATCATGATTCTTTGTTAACTTAACGTGGAAAAATCATAATGTTGTGGGAAATTTCATTTGTAATTATCCATTTCTGGTCCGTTCTTACTTGATTTCTAAGCATATATGCCTTAGATGATTTTATGCAAAAGATGATAGGGGTATTTAATTTAGTTTAATTAAAATGCACCATACAGATATGTCTCAAATTTGTTAATTGCACAAGTTAATCAAACTTGCATTGACCAACTATAATGTAGTCTAAGGTGCTAAGCCATTTCAGCTAGTTATTATCTCATATGATTGAGACAACTAATGCATTTTTTAATTTTAGTTTGTTCCATTCTTGGAGCACTGCAAACGTGCATGTGAGAGTATTTATATTGAACTTAGTGCTTTTACATCTGCTATTTCATAAATTTTATTGATAGGGATTGAATAATTTTATTTCTTTTTTTCTTTTGGGGGCAGATCTTATAAGTTGAATATGTTATTTAA
This sequence comes from Wollemia nobilis, assembly GCA_028583015.1. Lineage (NCBI taxonomy): Eukaryota > Viridiplantae > Streptophyta > Pinopsida > Araucariales > Araucariaceae > Wollemia > Wollemia nobilis. The sequence continues at coordinate 699,458 of JAQPPZ010001731.1, forward strand.
CACTTTATGTAATTGATTTGGATTTTGCTACTGACTATTTTTGGATTAAATTGCAGCTCAAGTCTTTTCAATCCACATACGAATGTTATGTCCCTATGCGATACAAGGATTACTTAAAGAAAATGAAGAAGTATGTATGAAATTTTTCATTCTAATAATGGGAATGTTGATATTAGTTGGATTACGTATGATATGATAGCCATTTTGCATTTGTAGGTGTTTTCTTTGTTGTACCAATTGAGAATTTATAATTGGTACATGACTAAATAGTACGACTGATGTTTAGGTGTGGAGAATGGGGAGATCATGTTACCCTTCAATCGGCTGCAGATCGGGTATGTTATAATGTTTAATTTTTTGCATTAGTAATGAATTTATCACTAATGAGCTAAACGTTAATATCATAGTTATGAAACTCAAAAATTGCCAAGTCACAAAGCTGATTCAGGCAAAACGACTTTTTGCTAGTTGACTCGTGAGTCTTATTTTCTTTGGAAAATGGCTGATTTTTTAGAAAAACTTGCCAAAAACTTAGTAGTTGTAAAAGAGTTGAGACCTGAGAAAGACATGGCAATAGCAAAATACATCAAAGGCGCCCCCCCCTCCCCACCCCCCCAAAAAAAAAACTTCCTCAGTCTGCCTGATTTTCAATGTTTTCTCCTTTCTCTCAACTTCGATCCCTCTCTTAATCATTAATTTTAGCATGGAAGGGTTTATTGACTTTGGGTAACCCTCAAGACTGTAATTTTATGCCATATAGTTGTTCCACTTTAGAGTAGTTTACACTAGATTTTTAACTCTAGTTTAGCTTATTTTTGTACATTTTCGTTACTACAGTGCACTGTAAATTGTAACACCTCTTTTCAAAGAGTCCCATTGGCCTACTTTGGCCATCTGTGGACATTAATAGAATTATCATCTCAAAACAGTAGGAGTTTATTAGATGTGAGATCCATTAAAGACATTTATATTTGTATAACCATAAATCACATTATTTATCTACTGAGTTTTTGTTGAGCGTTTTGCCAAGTCTTTCCTAAATCATCAAGTCGGAGTCTCACAACTATGATTAATATGCATCCGTTCTTTAGACAAAAGTGCCATCTTCTTATAACTCAATAACTATTAAAGTGCTAAATCCACAATGATTAGGTTCTTGTATTTCAAAACCTTCATTTGTATAATTATAGTAGCAAGGGAGTTTAATAGATGCTTAATTGTGAAGAGAGTTGCAGTGATTAGATTACTGAAAGTATGTTAGAGATGCCTATATTATTGGAAAATGGTGTGCAATATCTATCAAAGAAATATATGAGACAAATCACTACATTAAGGAGCATCGCTTAATTCTTTAAATGTAAGGGTTTAGTGCTAATTATGCTCACAATAATCTCTTTAACATCTGTTTTTGAAAATAAATGTATGATGAGTGCTCTGTAATGATTAGAAGAATGTAGAAATTACTGCATATCAAGTTCCAACCTAAAAGGTGCTTCATTGTAATACAATCATGACAGTCATAATTCATACAATTTAGAGTATTTGTGTTATCTTTTTTCTTTAATTGGCTATGTAGGATTGAAGTAGGCCTCACCGCTATTACATCATGATTGTGTTACCATGGCATTTCAACAAATTACATAGTCGTATTTGATAATTAGACACATATCATCTGGCAAGATTAGAACCTTGGTCTCCACTCGAATGTCCAGATTTTCCATTTGATGCGAAAAATGTTAACATTTAGCAGAGCTTGTAGAGAACATGAGGGTGGGCTTGGATCCATAATATGGGTAAACTTGACCCAATGTCTATAGCCACTCAACTTGGGTCCATGCATAACTACAAGTTCAATCCCTACCTCTAGGTGTTCTCATGCCCTGCAAGGTTTCCCTTTTGGGATTGGAACCCAAGTTACATTATGAAAATCCTTGCTTCCCACAGCTTGCCTCAAACCTATTGTGTGAGTGTCTATGTTTTATTATCTACAATGGAAAACTGATATTTGAATTAGAAGTTTTTTTTGCTTATAAAAAATATTAACCAAAAAATTCTCCGTTCTCAAACATGCTTGCTTTTTTTTTCAGTTTTAAATATTTGTAATATTTTTTATTTTCATTTTTAATACAACAAAACAAAAGAATGCATCTCAATAACAACAAATTTATCAAGAATTATAAGAAAATAAATTCCATCAGTATCATATGCCAATTTAGTTCAAAGGTTAGTATGGGTCCATTTGAGACTTATAAAGTGAGGAATAATGGCGTCCTTGTCCCAAAGACTCATGATGGTCCGATGGATATTGTAGTTGCGTGTTGTTATTGTAGGATTATTACATGATAAAGAATTGGAAGTATGCCAATTTACTCCCTTTGTTTGAATAATGATCTTAGGTATTAAGTTAATAAACCGCCATTACCTCTACATCATTATGGCAATAAAACTATATACAAGGGATGAAATTCTTTAAAACTAATCTTAAATAAATATGAGAGTTGTGATCTGCTTTTAATTTTGAAGTGTCTCACTTTAAACTAACTTATATTTGTTGATATTTACGAACGGTTAGGATTTTGCAAGATGTAAAAAATCTTTTAAGTTTAACTTTTCATCAAATTAGGATTCAATGAATGTCTGGGAATTTAATTTGAAATTCTTTCATTCAAGGATTGAACTTGCCAAATATGGTGATTGCTTTTTCTTTCAACATAGAAAATCATTACTTAGCTTATTATTGTCAGATTGCAATGATAAATTAATTCTATATTTAGCAATCTGAGATCTTAATTTCTAAGTTGATATATTTGTTCATTTGATCAGTTATAATCTATAGATATCTTCTGGCAATAGAAAACTTCATATTTATTTTTCTTCATACAAATGTTTGCTTCTTATCAACACTTGACCAAGTAGAGAATTGTATATTAACTATAATCTTGTAATTACCACAAGTTGCACAATTGTTCATATGGTTTTGTGCATCACAAAGTATATTTATTTTAAGTAATGTTATAGGAGATGATGATGATGGTGATAAGAATAGGAATGTCTGATATATAAGCATCATGGGTGTATATGGGAACAATCATACATCCCTTCGATGATAATTGAGAACATAATTAATATATTTAAAGTACATAATAGAGTAGCACAAAATAATATATTTGAAATTGTATATATAATGAAGTGAGAATTAAATGTGTGCTAGAGAATTTAATGTTTGCTTCTTATCAACACTTGACCAAGTAGCTCTACATGCTTGAGTAATGCTTCCCATAAACATTTGCAATTTAGTTTTCATCTTTTTGAAGATCATAGGTTTGACAGATGTCACTTGTGGTTTGTATCAATTTATTGTTTTCAGAAATATCTTACAATAGAATATTCAAATGTAGATGATACGTTGGGGTCTTTAGAAAGAGGGAATAGCATATAATGTGCAAATAAATATTAAAGAGTGAAAAAAGATATGGTAGGAACTTGGGACCCAATACAACACTTTATTGCATTAACAAGGTCTAAGAATTACAACTGGATTTGATACAAAATGATTATTAGATAAGCATTTGCAATTATGTTTGTATAAGGGAGAAATGACACAATATTGCAAGCCAGGTTTCTAGGTTGGCTAGGGTTTGCCCCTGTTTTTTGGATCATGGTGGATGGCATATAATCTGTAGAAGTTGTTTTATTTAAGATATCAAAATTTGTAAATTAAACATTTGATTTGTGCCATTGTTGATAATGTCTATGAGAACTGAAAGGAAACAATTTCAACTGTTTACATTTGGGTTGAGAAATTGACTGCTAAGGTGTAAATTGTAGTTAAGTAACTAACCGTTATTCTATTAGTCTAGCCCAACAGTTTTGGGCCAAGCAGTGGTGAGAGAGAAGTTGCATATTGTAAGCCAAGGTTCCAATCCCAGAAGCAAGCACCTTGTAGAGCCATGACGACATCCGAAGATAGGGGTCAAACTTATGACAACACATGGACCTTGAGGCAAGTGTAACCATATTATGGATCCAAGCCCACCCTTATGTTCTCTACAATCTGTGCCTAATGTTGCTTAACATTTAATTCCAAGGCATTGTGGAGTAGTAGTAAGTGGGATGCAATCATATGAACCCAACACGAGTTCAAATCCCTGCATTGTAACAAACACTTTTGCAATAAGGTAGCCTGTTATAATATGGTTTGCTCTAATACCATGATAATACAGTTCCTTAAAATAGATGTAATACGAGTGAGGCCTGTTTGAATAACATATAACTATTTTTTCCTCAACTTAAAAAGGAAGATTCTATTAGTCTAGGCTTGATTTATGATAGCTTAAACTTTCAAGTTTTGTCGAAGGGGCACTTGAAATCAGAATGTGGTACAAAGATATAATTGCATACACAAGCATTTGGTGTATTGTTTGGACTCTATCCACTTGAACAAGAAAGCAAAGATTGACCCAGCTCAAATATAAACAATTTAAAATTGTTTACATTTTGCAATCCTCCATTCTATAGAGGTTAGACAAATTAATTAGTCTAAACTATTTTGAACAATGTCCTAGATATTCAACTTATGCAAGGATGTTTTTAATAGGATATATCAACCCAATTTGTCACTACATGATATATATAGATATATATGTGTGTACATGTTTGTTTAAGAAGTCATACATTTTTAAAAAAACCTAAATCGCCATGGCATTGGTCATCTCTTAGTGTCCATGTCCAAAAGAAAACTCCTAGGCATTTGGAACTGAGGGATGGTCTTGCTTAGGGAGCAAGATGGGGGGATGTCTCCTCACCATATTGGCATCCCGAAACTGCCAGATACAATGGTAGAGGAACCCATGTGGGATTGGGATGGGCCCTCACAAAACACTAAACCAAGAAAATATAAATTATGATATTGTAGTAAGATTTTCAGTAAATTAATTTATGTTCCTACTTGCAAAAACACAGTGCCCAAAACAAATGGCATTAGTTCAACTGGTTAAATCCCTCGACTTTCAAGGAGACCAAGGTTCAAATATTGCAAAGCGATATATGCATAATAGCCAAGCCGTTGTAATACCATTATATGGTCATGATGTAAAATAGGTGGGGTTTATTTCAATCCCATATAACCCATTACAAAAAAACAAAAAACATAGTACCCAAAACGTCTAACATTACAATGACTCGTAATACACACATGTTTTTTTGTAAAAGTTGAGTTCTTCATATACTCTTAATAAGAGAGAGAATGCTTGATTGGAGGGTATACTCCAACTACTTAATACTCGCATTACCAAAGATCTTGTGTTGATGACATTTTAGCAATTTCAAATGTTATTTTTTATGCACTAAGATGTGTGTAAACTAATAGAATATTGCAATATTTATTTCAAATTCTTTAAAATTCTGTTGTGACTATAAATACCTCTAACATATATCCATCTTCAGCTAGATCTGCAATGTTTTGGAACTCATCCAAAAGGCTTGAGTTGCCAATCCCAGCACTGTGTATATGTAAGAACATAAGGATTGGTGTCTTGAGGTATTAATGGATGCATTCCAGTGATGCCATATCTTGGTAAGATGGACTCATGTTGCTTTATAAGCAATGGAAATGTGCAGAAAGGGAATAGAAGGCAAACCCCACACAGAAAAAACATTGCAGTAGATACTGAATCCAATTTTTCTTCACGTGATTGCTTTATACAATATTTGAATTGATAAGAAGACAAAACTATGCTAATTTGCTTCTCTTAATCATGCAAAGCATTTATTTTACAAACTGTTTACAATAGAAAATTATTGGACATTGTTGAAAGATAGAACATATTTTTCTTGCAATAGTTACAAAAATGATTGGTGCCTCACTCAATACATTGATGCTGAGATGCTTCCATGAAAAGTGGCTCTATGACTTGCACCATGTTGAGTTGGCATGTTGTTGAAGCTTAGCTTTGGTGTAGGAAGATACTGCTTAGATGTTGCTGGTGGACTAGGAGGGCTTATATAACATATGACTCAGGGTGAATTAGCAGCCATGTAAAGATGCCTTTATTAAGATTGGTTCCCTGCAAGGAGCTAACTAGTACTTGATGCTGCAAAAGGATCAAGAAAACAATGATGAATTTGTTTTGGGCTGACATGTGCTGAAAAAGTTCATTTGTTACTACTACTTGCATTATAAAAGGACTTCATGGAAGAGAACACCTGATTTTATATGTAAAAAGAAGAGTGTAAAAGCATAGTAAAAGTATGCAGGCAATACGCTGAAATTTGTTGAAAATATGCTAATATTGAAGACTTACATGAGGAATATGTCATCAATATAACAATAATAAAATGCCACAACTTGGTGATGTATGCATGCTCTTTCATTGTCTACTTCAAAGTGAGCCTAGGAGATCTTTTTTTCCTTTAGTTCTCATGTATATCCACAAAGTAGATCAGAATCCCCACATCCACCTTTTCATAGACTGAATTTTGAGGGAACTTGAGAAGGCAATCTTGGTCCAACTAGCTTTTGAAAAGTGATCTGCAGTTCACAAGGGACATCATAGTTGCTTATATTAGGATGGTATTACTCAACTTGTTTGGAAAATTGGTTGGCATACTGGTTAGAGCTGCTGTCCTCATGGCCTACCATGCCTACCTACTCTCATGTAGTATATATGCATTTAAATTTGATCACAACTGAATTGTATTACTTGATTAATGTATTCTTTCTTGTAAATTTGGTGTCAAGCTTTTATCACACATTGTGGCTCAGTGATTAGGTGATGACAAACAATGGAGAGTCCCAAAGACACCCAGAGTTATTCATTCCTCAACATGTCTGGAACGTAGACCAAGATGAGATCGTAGAACATCTGAACCATTCAAACACACTATCTAAAGCAAGTTTGCGACAGCGAAGCAAGGATCAAGAAGAATGAAAAAGCTATAGAAAAATTAACATATGTAAAGAATTAAAAATTGGATGCACTGTCACTTAGAGTAGCTCAAATGCCAGTTATGCTGAGGATAAAATTTCTTTGAAGACATTAGCCTTTTGAAGTTTAGAAAGTCCTGAATTTACATTGTGCTTTTTGGATGAGTTACTGCCCTAAATTCATGTGAATGCATAGATGACAACTATCTAATCGTTATCTAGATTGATCAAACTAAAGCATAAGAGGGCTGATTTGGTATTAAAACACCTGCTTTTCAAATCCAAGTTGGCATTCTAAAGTTGCGTAGTCACAGTGCAAGATCCGGTTTTCTATCATAGCCATTACGTGCATTTCACATCATCCAGTAATGGTAATGCAGCCACCTTTTACATTTGCTGTTATAATCAACCAAATAATATTGGGTAGCCAAGAATCCAATCATATGGGTTAGAGGGGTTGATCTGTTTGAGCAGGCCAAGGTAGATGAGATAGAGCACCTCTCCTTGGCACCAATCCTACTTGTGTACTTGGGACATTCAAGCATGCAGAGCCTTAGGGTCTGAGTCAGTGGGAGGAACAACCAGTTGATTTTTTTAACTTTTCATCTGAGTGGTTTGAAGTAGCTGCCTTGGTGGTACTCATAAATAAGATTCATAAAGCATGGAAGGGAAGCCCAAGAGAGATTCTTTTAATTTTTTCAAATCTGGAAGAAGGGAAAAGAAAAGAAGAGAAGGGTTTAAGTAAATGTTCAAAAGTTGTACTTTTGATATGTGAAGAATAAAAATGGCCTAATGGTTTAAACTGTTCACTTTCAGAATGTAGACCAATGTTCAAATCTCTTTGCCTGCAGGCATCTCAAACATACTTTTCAAAGTCAATTATGTGTTACATTTACATTAAGAATCAAGTGGTGGTTTATTGTTTTAAATCTTCTTTATAAGAGGTCTTAAGTTCAAATCCACAAAACATCTCTCTCTCACACACACATCTATATATATACACGTGTGTCTTACATAGCTGTCAAACTTGTGAGTTTTCTGAAGTGTTGTTATCTCTCATTAGAACTCTGTTTTATACAAACACTTTGACTCATTGAAACCATGTATGAGCTAAACTGTGCCAAGGCAATTATTTTTTCCCTAGTCACTATTTTTTTCTATAGTTGATTCTGTTACTGTGCAATCTTAAGGGTTGAAGGTGGCTATCAATGGTCAAAAGGTTCTTCTTAGTGATTCCCAATTACTGAATGTTCCTTAACTACTGTTCGTAGAAAATACAATGGATTCTATCCTACATTTTGAGTTATGGGACATAGTGGAGAGAGAACAGGAGTGACTAGAGAATGACTAGCAGGCACAATGAACCTATGATGTAGTACGACAGTTTTATATTCCTGAATTGAACGCACAGGAAAGTATCAAAACAGCAATACACATTTACAAAAGTAATCCATAAAATGCACAATGAAAAGGAATTGATGGAGATATATTTGTATTACCAACAAGAAAGACTCGTTACATCATCAGCACAACGCGTCCATATATGCAACATAGTCAATACAAGGCTGCTCACATGAAGTACGATACTGAACAATGAATGTAGGGGTGTCTAAATAGCAACTTTGGCAGGGGGAGGTAGTTATGCAACTAAGCAACCACCTTTATACCTGCTTTCTAACAACAAATTCCTCCTATATAACAAAACACAAGAAGAACATAACCCGTTGTTGCGCAACTCCATGCGACATGATTATTTACAAACGCGAAATGAAACTATTTATAATCAAAATCATTATTTATTGTACGTACTCTTCCTGCCTATGCATCCAAGTCATGTTCATTGGCATATGTGGTGACACCATGTCATAACTGCCGCCTACATATGATTGGTGCAACACAAAGGCACTCGTGATGATAATCCCCTTTTCTTTCAGAGATAATTCAAACACATTCAAAACATTGAGCATGCATACAGTGTTGGGAAATACTTGAAGTCTATTAATGAAGTGAAGAATAGGGCTCAATGGTTTAAAACTTTAATCTATAAAACCCATTCCATACCATTAAAATGTGAGAGGGCTTATCTCTTGATGAGTTCTCAAATAGAGTAGCATAGATAAGAAATCATCTCACAACCATAGAATATGTCAATCATGATATTTTAATAATCATGACTCTTTGGCCCCTGCTTCCCTCATCCAAATATTTATCACTTAACTCCGTACTTTCAAACGCAAGATTTTATTTGCTGATCTATTTGGATGATCTGGCAAGAAGATGCTGCAACGTAATGCTGAAGAAAGTAAAAAGAAGGCACTTTATCTAAACAAAAAGGAAAGGAACTGCTTCACACATGCCATAGAAGTGAAGATTTGATTGTGGTGAAAACCTAAGGAAGAAATGTCACATCTATGGCATCATGATAGGAAAGACTGCTAGTACAATGGAGTCATCCAAGGATGAAATAATTACTGTTAAAATAGACAGAAGAAAAATCAAAGCCATTTTAGGAACAGGCGACAGCAAGGCAATGTTTTAAAAAATGATCAAAGTTATGATGATTTAATGCTTGCTCGTTGGCATCATATAACAAGACAGAAAGAATGATTCTTTCATCTGATGAGACCAACTACAAAGGTGGCGGTCTCCTTGGTGATGACTCTACCTATGTGATCAAAGGTAGAGGTGTTGTCCTGTTGGTAATGAAGAACGTATTCTTTTTCCCTGGTCTAACTAAAGTTCTTTATGAGTTAGCCAGATGGCTCAAGTGTTGCCTTGTTAAAGAGAAGGTTTGTTGATTCCTTGTCATTGCTTGTGGATCAGAGAAAGGTGGAATGCTTGTTCTTGCCGCTCTTGCCTTCAAAATAACAAGTTCGTGGTGTGTCAGCAGAAGATTAGTGTTCTCTTTGGCATCAACAAATGCCAATAAGTTTGGTTTTTAAAATAATAACATGGCAAAGACACATGCTATATCCTCCAAAGGTCTTTACATGGAAATCCAAAATGACATGAAGTCCTTGCCTGTTGAAAGTGACTCATTCGATAGAGTCATTTGCTAAGGCATTTATTGGAAGCTGCATGGAATTATAGTGACATGGATCTTCCATGACAGAGATTTAATAGCTTTGCTTTCTCTTATATTCTAGGATCTGCTAGTAAACTTAATGACATCTTTGTAGATCTTGGGTTTCTCAAGAGTAGAATATCTATTGCACATTCCCTCCACCGTCCTGACATACTTCAAGTTGAACACCTCATCCAATGTGATCTGCCAACATAAAATTGTCTCTGAGGTAAAAGTTCAACATTAATATTTTACCTAAGTTCTTTCTTTAATGCAATAATGACATTAGAGCGGCCATGCCAGTGCTGTGCTTGAAACAGACTAGTAAACATTTTACAGCAGGAATAGCTTCTTGTCAAATAGCAGACAAGCTTAGAGGAAAATATCATTGGTTTAAGCATAAAAATATAAGACTAGCCTAGTGGAGGGGTTTGCAGCTGATAAGAATGCTTTCCAAGCTGAAATCACACAGGCTATCATGACTCTCAGTCAGTCATGTTGTTTAGTGTCTGCCCCACAGCCATCTTTATGAATAGCACCATTATACATAGCCCCATAACCTGCTATCTCTGTTCCTGTTTTATAGCATCAGTTCTGCCTTTTCATTGGTGTGTTTCATGGCCTGATGCTCCACTTTTTCATTCTTGTCCTTCACTAATTAGGCCTTTTGCTAGTCCATCCTAGAGCCAATTTATGCTAGATATTATTAATTATTATAATTCTCTTTATCATTAATGAAAAGAAGAGAGTGTCTTGAATATTTCTGACTATTTTATCATAGTTTCAAATGCTAACTTCATGAAACAATTCATTTTGAAGGACTCAAAGTGCTTTAATAACTTTCTATTTTAGTTATGCTCACAGTAGTTGATTCATCATATGGAATTGAAATCTTTACCATTGATCCCTCTTAAAGTGCAAAGTGCTTTAATAACTTTCTATTTACTGCTTGCTTTATTATGTTGCATGGTATCTTCACACATGCTATTATGCCCAATATTCGGAGACTGGTCCAATGTGTCTATAACTTTCGAATCAACCATGCTAAAATTTTGTTAAAGCAATATTTGTTTCTTGCATTTGTAGTTTGGAGCCAAAATATGTTTGCTCACGTCATTCAAAGACACATGCTTTATTGAAATCATGCCGAAACAACAACCTCCAATAAGAGGTAACTCCTTTACTTCTAGTGATTTGATTGTTGGGTGTTTTCTTTAATAGCTTTTGTCCTTTTGTCATTCCATTGGCCTGAATTACAGAGCAAGATGAGTCAAAAGCATAGATCTACTTTGTATAGCATAGATCTATTTTTAATGAAAATTGAGATGTAAATAAACGTCCTAGTTCGAAAATGTCATGTAAAATAATATTTTATTCTTGTGTCCTTTGAACAATTCATACTGGAATCACCTTCTTCAAGAGTGGAGTTGATGAATATTATACACTTGAAACAACCTAGAGAAGTTGTTTATCCTCATATCATGGAATATCTTAGGTTAATTATGATGAAGCCTTTGTACGAAAACCTACAGAGGGTTGGAGGAGAACAATGTTACAGCTAATGGTAACAAACGGACAACAAACAATGAAGCAGCTACATACATAAATAAGTTGCTGGAACAACCCAAACAAGTTGTGTTATCCTTGTCCTATGGAATACCTCAGCTGAGTGGGCCTAATGGTGAAGTCTTTGGAACTCTAAATAGAAGGTCCAAGGTCTGAATCCTACGGGGGTTAGGGTTGTACATCATACATTGATAATCGGAATATGGTTGGATAAACAACATCCTCCATGAGAATCATCCCATATGGCCTATAGCCCAGTAAACGTTAAAAACTACTTTCAGGTCAATTTTGATGAAGCATATATAGGAAACCTAGAGAGAAGGTTGTAGGAGAACAAAGTTACTGCTCATGATAACAAACCAACAATATACAATAAAGTAGCAACATGCATAATAGAACTCATGGTAGAATGTCTAAATTCATCAATTAAAAACAATATAGTTCGAATATAAATTATGAGAGACGTGGCCTTGACCATGGGGACTTCTACATCCTTAACCATGACTGCAACCATTATGGATAGAAAAAGAGGCAACCAAAGTATTTGTAATCCATCACACTAAAGAATGAGATAACTGATTAAAATAAAGAGAATTTGTCAGCAAGGCCAAAGGTAAAACACCTAAAATGAGTAAACAATTATGTAATGATTAATTATGGCCATGGTTATGTGAGATACTATAAAATTTCAAACTTTATATTAGTACTTTTTAAGTAAAAGTTTTCGACCCCTCCCTTTCTAAGTTTTTGGCCCCCTTGTTATTAGTCACAAGTTTTTGGTTAGACAACAATTTGCAATTTATTCTCCCATTTTTTATTAAATGTAAGTGCAAATCAAATGGCTTGTTCCTCTTGTTATCAAAAGCAAACTGGGAATGCAAACTATGTCTTCTTGAGATGTGAATCGTGCTTCAGCCTTGTAGTCTATTGAGACCTTTTCTCCCTCCTGAGTTGTTTGCCTTATTGATAACTTTTTTTTTGGATGAAAAAATGGGTGTAAGAGTTTGGGATACATCATGTGTGATTGGTTTTGTTTTGAAGTGTTGATACATTAGGCGTGTCCCGTCATCAAGAGATGAGACAAATTACAGGATAATTTGTCAAAGAAGGGACGTTTCTAATGTCTTCTATATATAGATATATCCCTACCCGAGTGTAGTCAACAATTGCTAATAATTAGCCTTCAAAATAAATTTCTAATCTTATTTTTACAATATGTTTTATAACTTTTTTTTTTGGATGAAAAAATGGGTGTAAGAGTTTCGAATACATCATGTGTGTTTGGTTTTGTTTTGAAGTGTTGACACATTAGGCATGTCCCGTCATCAAGAGATGAGACAAATTACAGGATAATTTGTCAAAGAAGGGACGTTTCTAATGTCTTCTATATATATATATATATATCCCTACCCAAGTGTAGTCAACAATAGCTAATAATTAGCCTTCAAAGTAATTTTTTAATCTTATTTTTACAATATGTTTTATAACTAATTAATCAACCAATAGCATTTTATTTCTTTTTGATTAGGATAAATACAGGATTTTTTGAAAGGGCCCATACCTTTTCTCAACTAGGGGCACAACAGGGGCCGCCCTTCCCATGATTCGGACTTGGTCTTCTAGATGAAAGCCCAAAGACATACCAATTCAATGTCCCAACAATGATTCCAATATTGTTTTATAAACACTATTGAAGCCTTTTGGGGTTATGGATTACCTATTGTTCCCATTGTCACCATTATAGTCTTAGGGTTCTCCTAAATGCACTGAACTAGGGGCTTGCATGCAATGCTCAGCTCAAAGCCATCTTTTGTGTTGAGGTTCAAAGGCCTTTTTTCAATTTCTGATGCCTCCATCTTCCTCTTGATGGTGTGATGTTCTTTATGTATCATCCTGGCCTCCTCTAAGTAAATATGGTGTCTCATCTTAAATGAGTATTTGACAGATGCTGAGTTTGCAATTTTTTTATATTATATATCTGCATGGTGCTCCCTTAGCTTCGTTTTTTTGGATTTTCCCCGCTCACCTATATGAGGGATTGGACACAAGCAAGGTATGATATAGACACTTTCACAATGTTTTGGATCCACTTTATCTTTTTGCTTTGTCTAGAAGTCCTCTTAAGGTATTGATAGTCATGTCTAGATTTTTTATTTTAGGATCTTGGCATTTCTTTCTAAGGTTCCTTGAATATAAGGAATTATGACCATAGTTTTCACTTTTTCTTTTTCTTTCTTTTTCCTATGTTGCTTTCTCTTTGGGAGGCCTTGTGAAACTATTTTCCATATAGCCTTTATCTGTAATGACCCTTAGAAGGTAGGCTTTCTCTTCGCATCTGAGAACCTTATCCACAAGGTTATGAATTTGATTCAGTCCCTATACTATCTTGTTGCTAATGTGTTAAGGCCTGCTGTCTTTTACGTTGAGTGATAGTGTGTCTGCTCTTAGGTATGAATGTGTGTATCTTCTTTCTGTAAACCCTATGACCCAAGGTAACATGCAGTTTCTTATGAACCATAACATCTAAAAGGGATTTGATCTTCATCCTCCAATTCTGTGGTAAACTTTATATGATTTGGATGACTTTAAATACTCCAAAAATGTTTCTAATTCTTCCTTCCCATATGACCTTGTCGCAAAGATATCATCTACATATATGTCCCACCAATTTGGATTTAACTGATATGCATCCAATGCTTTTCTTTTGAAATCCTGCATAAAGAGGTTTGCTATATCTGGGGATAGTGGTGATCTCATATCTACTCGTTTTTTCAGAGATCTCTCCGTCGAAGAGAAAGCACGTTGATCTCACCCAATGTTTAACTAATCCAGTCGCTTCTCGATCTATTGGGTTGTTTATGACTTCCACAGTTCCATCTACTGGGATCATAGTGAAAAGCAACACCACATTAAAACTCACCAATGAATCTGTTTCCTTCATTCTTCTGTCATTTAGTTTTTTGATCCGAAAAGATGAATCTTTGCTAAAGGATGTTGTGTTTCCTATTAGTGGTTTTACTTTTAACATCTTTGCTAGTAACATTGCTAAGGCATATGCTGGAATATCTATAGTTTTTACAATTGGTCTAACTAGAATAACTTCTCTATAGACCTTTCAGGATCCTCCATATATACGAGGCACAATTGGTTATCTTGAGGCTAATCTTATTTTTGTATTGTCATCCAATGTAGAATTCTTGATGGCTTTGTTGACCTGCTTTATGATTTTGAGTAGAGACTAATTCTATGTTCCACGAAGATGCCTCCCCCCTTGCAGGTCTTGTTTTGTCATCCTCCATGTTTAGGGACACGGGGATTGGGCCGAAACTTCCCCTTGACGTCCCCATTTTGGGGGACTTGGGGCATCCATCCCTGAAACCGGACATCCCAGGGATGGTGCGGCGATGTCTAAGATGTCCCCATGGCATCCGAGGGTCACCGAGGCTACTTTGGGACGTGTGGACGTGCCTAGGATGTAGGTAGGATTCCCAAGCCTTCCCTGTGACGGCTGGGAATCCCAAATAGCGCCCAAAAAAACAAAATTTGTAATTAAAAAACAAAAAACCATGAAGACTACCGAGCTTTCCTCAATCAGATCCAAGAAAAAATTCACTGTAATAATGTTAATACAATCCTACCAGAGGAGTCAAATGCATGTACAAGTCTTGCAAAAGACATCAAATGCATGTAATGGGTCTGCCAAACAAGTATAATGCATGTACAGGTCTTCCAGAAGATATAAATGCATATATAGGTATGTGAAAAGGAATAAAATGCATTTAACAGGCCTTTCAAGGAAGCACAAACACATTTAACAGGCCTGCAATATCACAGAACATGTCTACAATGCCCATAATAGGACATTCAAGACTGTAACAGGTCCATATATGCCTCACGAGTCATAACAAATCTTTCATTGGTTGTTTTGCAAGTAGAGTAACTAATTTCAGACATGCCCTCTGATTACAACCCCCCATAGATTACTTAAATATACTTCATCTCTATTGCCTCATAGGTGTAAGAGACCTATAGTTGCTAGGAGCAACTTTTACATGAAGTTTAACATGTTTTCACATTAATCCATGTAAATTCAAACACGACCTTTATATAAAACTCCAATAGATTCTTTAATGCTACTATTTCTTCTTATGTGATCTTTTTTCTAGGAAGTTTGGCTTGTTTTTGATACCCTATAACACTCCTAGTGGATCCTTTGGGATGTCTTTATTGGTGGCTTCAATACTTCTTCTAATGTGTTCGTAAGGGAGGATGTTTGGGATTATAACAAAACCTGGAACCTGTTGGTCACGAATCCGCCACGAGGAAAGGATTTGCTGCTATTGCGCCCTGGACCCGCGAACCAACATTGAAAGGCCGGAAGGAAGGGATGCCTTCCGGGCCGATCTCCGGAGAAGGCCGGCTCCTTGCGGGGGTTAGTAAGATGAGAGTGCAGGAAAGAGATAAATGAACAGAAAGAATATACAAATGAGAGTGGAGTTGGGTGGGGGGAACTAACAGTACGGGAACACACCAATCACCGCTACTTACTGCATACAAACACAAAGCATGACAAAGAACTGCAAAACCTAGGCGTACTGCCGATACACAAGCGGTGTATGCACAGCTTCAATGGCTCCCTAGCAAACATTCCCTACAAGGAACTAACAGCAGGGGATCGCATCAATCACCAGATACGTACACTGACAGGGGTAGACAGTAAACCTAGATATATCGAGCCGGTATATGTGTTAGGTAGAGAGTTTAACCGCACGGCTTCAATGGCTCCCTAGCAAACATTCCCTACAAGGAACTAACAGCGGGGATCGCATCAATCACCGGATACGGGCCAGACAACGTCACACATAAGCGATGGAACTGCTACCGGATCTATTATATGAATGCTTTAAATTAATGAAGTACAGAAGGTGCTTTAAACAAGCAATGCTAGAGGAACCTGATCGCCAAATGCCGAAATGAATCAACGAGCCGCGACACAGGTGGGCCTAAGGCATATAATGAAAGACAGCATAAAAGAATAAAGACAATAGAACAGAACCAGGCATACAGATTGTATTCATAAGCAGAAGCACGGTTACAGTAAGCACAGTAGTTCCCTAACAAACATTCCCCTTCCACCACCTTACAATGAAAACGTGGTGGCTATTTATAGCCCAAATTTCCCTCCGTTACATTAATGGGCACAACGTCCCAGTCAAACATTAGCTGACAAAAGCAGCCGCGGAACTGCTGATGCTGACCTCTGTCGAGTCGGGATGTACCCTCGGCATGGTCTCCCTGAAGGTTGAACGGCCACGTGGCAGCGCGTTGGGTAGAACTTTATATTGACAGAAATGTGGGTAGCTGAGGCAGGTGGAAACTCTCATCAGTCTTAAATGAGGCAGCTGACACAGGCGGTGCAGCCCATACTTATCCCTTTTGGTCGGCAGTCTTGGTTCAAATCCCGAAGCTGGACACTTGTCGTATGATGGGTTATGCTGTGTGACACATGTCTGCCTTGAAGGGCAGTCTATCTATCTTCGCTTGGGATCGGAGCTCCTTGGGATGCGTGGGCAGAAAACAGTGCAGTTGGGAAGGCCTTCATGCCTTGGTCAAATTCCGGGTTTGTTCCCCTACTGTACACCTGTCAAGGGCGCATTCCGGCTCTGCTGAAAATTCGGGCTGCGCACAGGTGAACACTGGTGTCTGCCGCTGTACGGACCTGCTCCGCGAGTTATCATTCTTCTTTGTCGACCTGCCCGACCTGCCGATTACAAGGTGCGCCCAGAAAGAGGGGCGAAGTCGGACTTCGCACCAAAGCTGGGCGAAGTACGCACTTCGCACCAAAGCTGGGCGAAGTGCGAACTTCGCACTCAAAGCGGGCGAAGTGCGCACTTCGCACCAAAAACTGGGTTTCCTGGTTCAGCTTCCGGGGCCATAACTTTTGATCCGCTGACCCGATCGCCTATTATAATATATCGTTGGAAAGCTTGCGAGAAGATCTGCAATAATAAAATATCCAGGGCTCATTTTGTCCATTTTATCGCCCCTGTTTATGGCCCGAAAAAACCCGAACTCCTCAGCATGCCCTGACACTTAGCCATTTTTCAGGGCAACTGCTGTCAATTTTGAGAAGAATGAGAATGTAGGGAAGAGAGAGAAAAGGGGGAGAAGGAAGAGCAGCTCTCTTACAAAAATTGAAAACATTGCACCCCGTGCAAAATGTGACAACAGAACCTTACTAATGTGAACTAGGAATCTTTTTTCCATTTTTTATTAGACAAAAGTGCAAATCAGATGTAATTTTTCTCAATTTTTGTATAGTTGGTCCTCCTAGGGTTTCAGTACCAAATATGGTGGTATTTTGTGCAAATGTGGCACTCTTCAAACCATCATATTGAGACTCAGACTCATCTTGCACTTGATGAGCATGTTTGTTTCTGACCCAGACTTTGGCTCAGAGCAGAACTCAAGGAAAAACATATAATATAGTATATTTTACAAAAAGAGACTCAATTGGAGCCAAAATGACTTGGACGAGGTCATCTGGCTCGTGAACTAACTAGTACTTGCAGATTTGGGGAGGGTCTTGCCACAATGCATTTTACATTTGAGGATTTTTGTCTAACCCACATCAAGGATGTTTGAGACACTCTCAGGATTATCTTTCTAGGCCATAGTTGTTGTTTGAACATAAGTTTAATTAGGTTGGTGGACATCCAAGACATTCTGTCTATGCTGCAGTTCAAATTGTTTGAACCAGTGTTGAAGAGAGAAAAGGCAAAAAAAAATCTTAAAAAAAATTGCAATTATCATGTATATCACTATTTTTCCCAGCCCCCTGATTTATTCAGGAATATTAATTTTTTTCAAAAAAAAAATGCCAATATGTTAATGGAAGGGGGAAAAATCATGATTTTTGTTTTTTTCTTCCCAATTAATTGTCAATCCGATTTTTCCTGGGCCTTGTCAATAAATTTCTGATCATGATTTTTTCAACTTTGATTTGAACATAAGAATTTGTTTAAACCACTTAGAGGTCCCAGAATCTATAGTCACAAAATGATCTAGATTGGCATCCATCCCTCTTACACTTTGACTTTGAAGAGAGGACTGGTACCGTTTCATATCATTCAACTCCTAGACGCATTCAATCCCCTTTGCTTGGAAAGTTGTCAATGCCAAAGAATATGTACAACAGACTCACTAAATGGGATCATGAAGCTAGAATAATCAATATCTGAAATTAGGTGCTAGCTAGAACAATTTCAAGATGAATTTTGAGAGGAGGATCTGTTATAGACATGAAATGCCAAGCTACATGAAAAGAAGATTGCTAAACTCATACACTAGACAAGCCCAAGCACATTCCATGGAAGGTCTTCATGGCCTCGAGGAGGCTTTGTTTGAAATTCAAAGCAAACAAAATTCTACTCCAACATGAGAACCCAAAGGTTGAAAGCACAACCTAAAGGTGACTAAAGGCAAGAAGGCCCTTCCAATTTTAAAGCTTACTGTCAAGGCCAAGAATAGGCATGTCAAGCCAAGGAACTTAACATATGGGTGCAAGGCCTCCCAAAGTCCTCCGATCTTGTGGAAATACTACATGTTTTCTTGCATGACGTTCTAGACTGTGGGGTAGTATTCTCAATAGAGCATGGGTGATTCTGGATGGTTTTCTCATTTGATTTTATTGGATGAAGAAAACCACGCAAGGATTGAGAGCTAAAAGGAAAGCATTTACTCTTCTTGATAAGATATTTTTAGATGAGGATTTTGTATGACTTCTAGAAGAGGATTTGAAAGAATCTCATGCATATAGCACATGGCCTCTAGGAAGGATAGCAAGTTAGGTCATGGTGGACATGCCCTTGATCATCTAAATGATGCAACTTGTGGGTCCTTATTAGTTGTACTTTATTAGTCACTTGTGGAAATTGCAATGCTATTGTGTGGTCATCTCCGAGTTCCTTCAATGATGTTCTCTTTTCTCAAGATCACATCTTCTTTAGTGAGACGCATGAAAATCTCGAAGGGAGGTTTCCATTATCATTTGTTATCTTTGGATCTCGACCATTAGACATAAGACATGTTGATTAGGTGGCATTTTTGGCCTAGCCATGGTGTCATGCCTCATTTGTGATTTAAGGCTTTGCTGTTGACCTTAGAAGAAACTTGAGATACATGGGGTTTCAAGTGTAGAGGGATCCCCCATCCATATTAAAGACCTTTTCAGCGCATTATGTTATTTTCCACATAGCCTTATCATTCTTTGCCAATAACACAAACAATGATCCTTTCATTGACCTATACTCGAAGATGTGCATGTCCTCTTACATGGGTGATGTCATCTTGATGGGCAGTTTTAACACTTGCAAGGGGACCTGTTGGATATTTTTTGACAATTTGGATTCAGGATGAGATTTGTCATTTTGATCTAGATGAGGATCTTCATATTTACATAGCTTCATCCAATGGGGAAAATCCTATCATTACTCATGGGAAATGCATTCTCTAGGCGTGCAAGTTGCATAGCCTCCTGATTTCATAGGGCCTTCCTTGCTTTTCTCATTCTTGTGGATTGATGGTTCTCACATAGTGAGGATGCCAATGTAGTTGATTACATCTTGGCTAGCATGGTTATAATTGGCCATATTAAGAATTTTTTATTTGCAACCAGCTTCTGCAAGCCAACCATGTAGTCTTGTCCTTTCTCTTGATATCTTCTCGTTGGCCATTTCCCTTCCTCCCTAGGATGCATTTTTACTCGTACTGTTTTGATATTGAATATGTCATGACTTACATTGAATGTATCTCCCAACTGGTGTTGCCATATTCTTCCCCTTCTATAGCCTCAATTGTAGACAAATATGACTTCCTCTCCCATGTTCTATGGAAAGCTGTCCTTAACCTCTTCCCTGATGCTCTTACCCAAGGTTGACTTGAATCTATGGCTATAGTAACATGAATTGCTAATATGATGAGAATTATAAAGCACTGCATAGGAAACTTACATTTGGCACTAGCACATGTAGATATTGAATACAACATACTGTAACACAATTCCATTTCTACTTAAATGAAAAATATATACAATATGAATAACTTATGATTACAGTGCATACATTGCACACACAACATGTATCAAACTGCCTAGCATAGCAGTTCAGACGGCCCAGTCTACAAATAGGATGGCCTACGCTTTTCCAGACTGCTAACATTCAATGTACTACACATACTTCCCATTGTACAACAATTAGTATCCACTATATGGCAATTAGGCTTCGCTGTATGACACCTGTCTTAATTATAAGGCAATTGTCTTCACTATATGACAAATGTCTTCATTGTATGCCAATTGTCTTCATTGTATGATAAATTCGCTATATGGCGACTTCAACCCTGCATAACAAAACTTGAAAGGATACAATTAACATAATCTATCTACTATAGCAATCAACAATAACAACTCATGCAATAACCATATAACAGATGATGGATGAATATGAGTAGATATTGCGTTAACAATGGCCTGTATGATGATATACATACAGCAATATCTTACATAAATAGTCTGTGATCCTACACAGAGTATCTTTTCTGGGCATTTACAATACAATGCATGTGTTAATGTATCTACTCGCATGCCAACAATGCCAACCACACACTTTGGCCAACCATTGTAGGCGCTAGTTCTAACAAGCCTTAGTCAAAGAAATAAGTGCGCTGAAGTCAAAGTGCACACAAATGTAATTTTGTAATCAATTGTTATGATGCCACAAGAGATGACGTAAGCATTTTTGATATTCCAAAGGTGTAATGTGAATAAATGATGTACAGTATAATGCATGTAATTAAGTGTATGTGCGAACATAGGGTAGTTATCACCCACTTAGAGGTGATGTTGTCCCAAGTGGCAGTTGCTATTAACTACCAGCCCACAATGATAAATAGGGCCTCCTATTCATTGAGCAATTAATAATCATCATAGTAGAGAATCCAGAAGAGATTGTGCCTAACATATACTGTGTCGAGAGAGACTAGACAAGTTTGCATATATAATATCTTTGGAAGAGATGCTTTGCATAGTATCGCAAACTATGATTGAATGCAACGTGTCGTATAGGCAAGAGTGAATGCAATATCTACTCAATTCATCCTTCATCTATTGTGATTGTATATACATTTTGTGTGTTGTCACTATGGAATGTTGTAGCCAGGTAGATCTGGAGATTGTTCCTTCCAAATTCTATATGCAGGGTTGAAGTCGCAATCCAAAAGTGTCGTATGAGGAGTGCCCATGTGAGTTGTTGACATGAGATATTGTACAAGTGAAGTTATACAAATCATTGTTGTACAAGTGAGAGCTATTGTTGTACAAACAAGTGTTATACTGAGTTGTTTTTACAAATGGAGAGATAAGTCTGCATACTAAAAGATAACAGTTTGGAACAAGATAGACTTTCCTATTCACAAATTGAAGTGTTGAGATTGACTTGATTGCAGTCATTGCTGATCAATAAATCAGCCATATCAAATTGTTCCTCTAAGAGTGGAGTACAAACTGCCATGCTATATTTGGTTTTGTTGCCGTTTTGAAGAACGAACCGACACCGTGTGAGACTTGGAGAGGTGAATGACTAATAACTTGTCGTGGGGGCATAGGAGACGTGGATGCAGAAGAATCAACAATCATCCAACAAGGAGTCAAAGAATTGTACAATAATGTCGTAGGATTGCGCAAAACTTTGTCGAGGAAGAAATGTTGTAGATAGGCAATTTGATTCGTCTTCATCTAGAGAATAAGTTGTATTTTGTAGTTGTATGTAATGTGTTTAACGAAATGTACATACATATATTTAATAATGTTATAAAGTGGTAATGTAATGTTGTACGTAATAATATAATGTTATGTATGTTGGCAAAGTCGTAAGTTAGTTTTTCTTGTAGTGGGAAATGTCATATGCAAGTTAAATGCATATGAAATGTAATTTAGGAAATGATGAGATGTCAAGTAGTTGGCAGGTGCAACTAATTTCTAATGACTGGGCATTGGAGAATTTGTAGCATGATGTGGAAAGTGACTAGGCATAATAATAAGGCAGATTGGAAGTGGTTGTTTCTTATGACATTTCATGGATTCGCAATGGACTAGTACATGAAATTCCTTGAGGACAAGTACCAAACATGGGAAGAGTTGCGCGATGCATTTGTGCAAGAATTTCGGTTGTTTGACAATGACAATGCAGTCATTGTTGAAATCTGTAGAATGAAACAAGGTAAGAACGAGTCTGTCAGTTCCTACAACAGGAAGTTGAGTGGGTTGTTTGACCATTTGAAGGAAGACCAATCAAACACATTGAAGAGGAGATGGTTCATCGATGGACGTTTTCCTACGTACCGGACGAAGATGACAATGGTTCCTTTGAGGTCATACCAAAAGGCTTTGAATACACCTTGCATTGTGAAAGTGATGCAAAAACATCACCGAAGTATCGACATCATGTTAATACAGACGAGAGTGATTTTGAGGATGTTAGTGATTCTGATATTGAGAATGACTCAAACATTGAGAGTGATGATTTTGGGCAAGAGAGTAGTTCATCATTAAAGGGTTGGAGTCAAGAAATCAAGGAAGGAAGGCACTCCAAAGAAATGAACGATGATTCTAAGGACGAGTATGACTTAGAGGGTGCAAGATCATCACTACATGTATATGCATCACCAAGGGAGATTGTATAGAGGAGGGTACCACTGGTGAAACAATCTGTGACAACCATTGGAGAACTCGGAGACAAAGAATTCGGTATGATAGTGAGGGTAGACCCATTATGCAATGTTGGCAATGCCAATTGTGGGGGCACTTTGCACGGGCCTATCAAAGTGCTACAAAGCAAGATGAACCAATGAGAGTTTGAAGAGCCATAGAAGAGTTACAGCCATTGCCAGGAAGCAGAGGTGGTGAAGCCAATTGCATTTATGAACTTGATGAGCTTGATTCGAATTGAGCAAGAAATTTAAACTCAATTGAAGAAGCAAAAATCCCACGTCATTGAAATTGTGCAGGAAGGAGTTGCAGAGTGTCATCAGGAGGTTGGTCTAATGGCAGAGTGCAGTCAGTAGGGTCACCATACGAAAGAATGTAGTCAGGAAGAAGGCCAAATGACAGGGTGCCATCAGAAAGAAATCCAGACGACAAGGTACCGTCAGGAGGATGGTCAGACGGATGAGGCTAAGACTGAAGGAGATTGCAATCATACGAAGGAGCATAATATGTTGTCTGATGAGTTATCATCAACTTAGAGACCACCATATGATGAGTTGTTGTTAGAGAGGTTGCCATCAAAAGTGGTGTCATTTGATAAACCGTTGTAGAGGAGGGGATAGATGTAGATAGGCAATTTGATATGTCCGCATTCAGTAAATAAGTTGTGGTATTTTGTAGTTGTATGCAACATGTTTAACGAAATGTGCATACATATATTTAATAATGTTATAAAGTGGCAATGTAATGTTGTACTTAATAATATAATGTTATGTATGTTGGCAAAGTCATAAATTATAAGTTAGTTTGTCCAATAGTGGGAAATTGCATATGCAAGTTAAATGCATATGAAATGTAATTTAGGAAATGATGAGGTGTCAGGTAGTTGGAGGGTGCAACTAATTTCTGGTTGTATAAATAAGACCCTCCCCTCATTCATTCGATATAGCATGTGGGTGCATAGGGTAGAAGGTTGGTGTGTATGTGCGTAGGGTATGATGCAGTCAGGTCATGTATGCAATCATGAAGAGGATTCTGCACAAGGTTTGCAGACTGTAATATTGTAACCTATATACCATTGTTAATACAAATTTTCTCATTTATTTTTCATCTTCTATTGTTGCTGCTATTGTTGTTGTTGTTTCTGTGTATTGGATAGTAGATACGTTTGCATATATAATATCTCTAGAAGAGATGCTCTACATAGTATTGCAGATTGTGATGTAATGCAAAGTGTCGTACAGGCAAGAGTGAATGCAATATCTACTCAATTCATCCTTCATCTATTGTGATTGTATATACACTGTGTGTGTTGTCGCTAAGGAATGTTGTAACAAGGTAGATATGTAGATTGTTCTTTCCGAATTCTGTATGCAGGTTGAAGTCACAGTCCAGAAGAGTCGTACGAAGAATGTCAACGTGAGTTATCATACAAGTTATACAAGTCATTGTTGTATAAGTGACTATTGTTATTTTTGTATAGACAAGTGTTGTATTGAGTTGTTGTATAGGTGGAGAGATAAGTTTGCATACTGAAAGATAGCAGTATAGAACATGATAGACTTTCCTATTTGGAGACAAAAGTGTTGAGATTGACTTGATTGCATTCATTGTTGATCAATAAATCAATCATATCAAATTGTTCCTCCAAGAATAGAATACAAACCGCCATGCTACAACCACCCACTTTGGATTACCATAACAACACAAACAAATGAGGGAAGTGTCTTAATTATACAAGGAGGTAGTTGCATCCTCCAACTTGCTAACTATGCGACGCCTCATAATTTTCTTAAATTACATTTGATATGCATGTGACTTACATTTACATTTCATTTCATAACTCACTTTATGACTAATGACTTATTCGTACATAACTAATACTTCACTTAACATTACACATTGTCACATACAATATTACATCATGACTTTATAATATCAAATATATCAAAACTCTTAATGTGCGTGTACTTGACTTCCAACACATTTATTCATTGATTATGTAGACATGTCAATTTTCCTGCCTACATCTATCCCCTCCTCTAGACTTGTCAGCATCCTTGATGACACTAGGGGATAGAAGTATTGAACACCATATTGGAATCTCTTGTCACGTTCCTTCTCCTTTCTCCTATTCTAGACATCATTTGTAACAGACTTCAATTCAAACTACTTCCGACAATACATTGTTCTATGATTGCCCACCCTACTTTGTACAATCAATTGCATCATCATGTCCAACATGATGGGCAACGCCTGTTGCCACCTTTGTTGGGGATCAAGGGGGCCAAAGGCCCCTTGCACGGTCAAGGGGCAACGCCCCTTATGGGGTTGAGGGGCAGCACCCTTCGCACGTACCCTATTTGAACTGAATTTTTCTCCTCGTCTGCATTTTGATAGCCTTTAAACCCTCTTAACCAGCATCCCCTCAATTTTGAATGACCTCCCTTGCTTGATATGACTCTTTCTTGGCCTTTGACGGCCCTGCCTTAGCCTCTGATAGACATCCCTTGGTGTCAGAAGACCCACCTTTTGAGTTAGACAATCCACTTTCTGTGACAGACAGTTCGACTTTAAGCAGCCTGCTTCTAGACGATCCTATCTCAGACAACCGAGCTCCATACAACCTATTTCTTGATGGCCCTACCTTAGACGATACGGTCTTGCGTTGTACGGCCTTGCATTGTACGGCATCTTGTCATGCACTCTTGTGTTGTACGGCCTTCTGCTTTACACTCTTGTGCTATACGGCCTTTTTTCATACAGTCTCCCATTTTACAACCTCCTATTGTACGACCTTGTCTCGAATGGCCCTGTATGTCCATCTTTTGTCGAGGTATAACACATTGCTCTGTATAGCCTGCTTCCAAATGGCCCAAGGGAGCAGATGGCTCTGTCCCTTGTTCATGTATGTTGACATGTCTTTGGCTCATGTTCAGAACTTCAGGTGGCTCATCCTCTTCGTTGTACGACTATGTGTTCTCCAAACGATTGTGATCTATCTTTAGGCAACTCAAGATGTTCTTGTGACAACTCAGGGGCAATCTGAGGCTCAAACAACTTCCTTCAGACGGCCTAGGGAGGGTCTAGATTCTGTCCCGAGGGTTGCTGAGGACCTGTTGTTCTTGTTAGATGATTAGGGTCCGAACTCAAGTGGCCTAGGCTTAGATAACCTAAGCTCTAATAGGGTCTAGACGACCCAAGTCCAGATGTCTAGACGGCTCTAGCAGATGGCCAAAGGGTGAACAATCTCTTTCTTCATCGCCTATATCATTCACTTCATCGTTTGCATCACTCACTTTGTCCTCTGCATTAACCTCTTTTGCATCTTGGCTAGGACTGTGACTCTTCTTTGGTGCTTCAAACTTTGTACACATCATTGGTTCATCTTGACTTGCAGCACTTTGACATTCACGTGCGAAGTGCCCCCACAAATGGCATTGCCAACATTGTACAATGGGTTTGCCCTTAGTATCATACTCAATTTTGTGTCTTCTAGTTCTTTGGCGGTTGTCATAGACAGCATCACCAATGGCATCCCCCCTTGGTACAATCTCCCTTTGTGTTGCATATTCCTGTAGCAATGATCTTGCGCTCTCCGAGTCACACTCATCCTTGATATCATTGTTCTTCTCTTCAGAGTCACTTCCTTCACTAACTTCTCGACCCCAACACTTGGACGATGAACTACTCTCATTTTCAAAATCATCACTCTCACTATTAGATTCACTCTCAACATCATAGTCACTTTCATCTTCACTTGTCCACATGACCCCAACACTTTAATGATGTTTTTGAATCACTTTCCAAGTTCAAGGCCCACTCCAAGGTCTCTTGATATGACGTCAGAGGACCATCTTGATCTTCTTCCTACACGTAAAAGTCCCTCCACAAACCACTTTTTCTTCAATACATTTGATGGATTTTCCTCCAAATGGGTAAACAACCCACTCAACATCTGGTTGTACGAACAAAAAAACTTGTTTTAACACTGTTCCATTCTATAAATTTCAGCAATGACTTCATCGTCATTGTGGAACAATCGAAATTCCTTCACAAATGCTTCGTGCAACTCATCCCAAATTTGGTACTTACCTCTTGGTAATCTCATGTACTAGTCCATTGCAATTCCACGAAATGTAGCAGGGAATAACCTCCTCCAATTTGTGTCATTATTTTGCCCATTCATTTTCAACATCATGATGCAGATTTTCCAATGCCTGATTGGGTCCTTTGTTTCTCTTCTATGAAATGTTAGACATTTACACGATATGCTAAATTTGGTCTTTGTTTTGATAGGTTGACTTGACATTGGCAATGGTTTTTTGCATATTTGTCCTTCATGCACATCATTATGCCTATCATCAAGCACACCCCACTACAATTACACTCATGTTGGACTCATGTCCTACACACCATGAAAAGTGCCAACCTGTAGTTTCTCCGATGTTGGACTACCATCCTGCTTACCATCGAACACACCAACCTGTAGTTGTTCTAGTCTTGGACTCTCATCTCATTCACTATCAGACACACCATCTTGCGTTTGTACTGATGTTGGACTCCCATTCCGCTCACCATCAAACACATTAACTTGATATTGCTCCAACGCCATACCTACTTTGTTGTCATGCAATTTCTTATCACCACATGACTTGTTATTGCATGATTTTTCACCGCTATTAGGTACCTCTTCATCGTCATCATGTGATTCACCACCATCGACATGTAATTCTCAATTGTTGACATGCAACTCTTTTCCGCCAACATGCAACTCTCCTTGGCCATCACGCAACTCTTTGCACACAAACCCTTGCACGTCTCCTCTATGCATGTCTGCTTGCATGTCTTATTACACATCCACTTGCATGTTTGCTTCATGCATCGACCCTTTGTCAACATCAACAAACAAGTCTACATCTTCAACCACTTCGTTGGCTGCATTGTAATCATTCCATTGCTATCATTGTATACCTTCTCGAGTGATTTGTTTCTCACAAATCCATGTCACTAAGCTTGGCCCAACTTTGAATAGGCAACAATGCTAGAATGTAGAAATTGAATACAACATACTGTAACACAATTCCATTTCTACTTAAATGAACAAAATATACAATGTGAATAACTTACAATTACAATGCATACACTACACACACAACATATATCAAACTGCCTGACATAGCAATTTAAACAGGCCAGTCTACGAATAGGGTGGCCTACCCTTTTCTAGACTGCTAACATTCAATGTACTGCACAAACTCCCCATTGTACGACAATTAGTCTCCACTGTACGACAATAAGTCTTCATTGTACAACAATTGTCTTCACTGTACGACAATTGTCTTCACTGTATGACAATCACGGTACGACAACTTCAACCCTACGTAACAAAACTAAAATGGATACAACTAACAAAATCTATTTACTACAACAATCAACAATAACAACTTATGCAATGACCATACAAAGGCGAGAGATGATGGATGAATATGAGTAGATATTGCATTACCAATGGCTTGTATGGTAAAATGCATATGGCACTATCTTTCATATAAAGTTTGCGATCCTATGTAAAATATCCTTTGTGCATATACAATACAATGTCTATGTGAATGTATCTACTCTCATGCCAACAACACTAACCACACACTTTTGCCAACCATCCGCTCTGAGCAACCATAAAACAACACAAATGAATGAGGGAAGGGTCTTATTTATACGACTAAGGAGGTAGTTGCATCCTCAAACTTACTAACTACCCAACACCTCATCATTTTCTTAAAATACATTTGATATGCATGTGACTTACATTTACAGTTCATTTCATAACTTACTTTATGACTAATTGCTTATCCATATTTAATTAGCGCTTCACTTAACATTACACATTATCACATACAATATTACAAGGTTCCACGAGCCTAGAGGACGGGTTTCGGGAACGGTGGGGGACGACAGGCCGATTTTAGGGGACGGCTGGGGGACGACAGGGCGATTTTAGGGCACTGCTGGGGGACGATTGGTATAATACTATGAATTTTTTTAGAAATTTAGAATAATCTACAAATTCTACACACAACAAAAATGAAAAATAGTAATACTAAAATAGTAAAAACATAAATATTAAAAAGTATGCATGTTCTTAGAATCATATAGGATATTCATATTGATATTACTAAGTGCAGCCATTTCATTGTTTCAAGTTTTCAACAAATTTAACTTGAAGGTTCAGCCAAGGATATCAAGTGCAATCTGCCAATCTCTAACAGTTAACCAAATTAGTTGCTATTGCTCAAGTAATGAATGCCACACTGTTCAGCTTTTAAGTTTTAACATTCAAACAATAACAATCATCATTTTTTCAGCCACCAATGTTCAAGCAAAGACTATCATTTTTTAATTTTTTTTCAGTCACTAATTGTTCAAATATGACAGCATAAATGGTCAGCCACTATAACCAAATAGTGAAATCAGAAATACTCATAGTCTCAATGCTCATTTACAACAAAAAGACTCAAAAGAGTTTACATCATAAAATTAAATACTAAATAGTAAATAGTCTCATTCCTATGGAACTTCTGCTGGGCTATCACTATCTGATGAGCTGCCCTCATCATCTAAGTGAAGAGCCTCCAATGAAATTCCAACCAACCCCTCCTGACCCTCATCCTTATCAATCTATCCTGCATCCTTTGGATCAACATCCCATAGTATAGTTGGAGATTGCCTGTACTCTGGCTTAACTATTTCACGAAGGCAAAGAGAGCTATGCACTGCAACTAGCTTCTCTACTTTGTGAGAGGTAAGCCTATTCCTCCTCACATTGTGGATAAATTTGTATGTGGACCAATTCCTCTCAACAACAGAGGAACTGGCAACCTGTGAAAGAATCCTAATTGCAAAATGTTGCAAGTTAGGTGTGTCATCCCCATATAGTTGCCACCATCCAATGGAATTTCTTTGGGCAATGGTAACCCTATCCACTATATACTTTGGTTGGCTGAAGCAAGGGCCCTCAAGATTCACAAATTGGAGCCACTCATCTCTAAGTTTTGAGCCCTCCTCCCTCACATATATCTTTTTAAGGGCACTCAAAAACCCTTGTCTCACCTTTGGATCACAATGGGGAGCCACTCTCCTAGGCCTAAGCTCATACCACTTTGGGTTTACTGCATATGCTGCCATATGAAGGGGGGTGTTCATCCTATCCCACCTCCTCTGTATAATAGGTTTAATGTAGGCCTCATAGAATAATAATGATGGATCACCCACGTGTTGTAGGTGAGTTGGAGAGGGTAGGGCAATCCTCCAAGGGAGGTCCCTGGTTTGAATCTCCACCCTACCAAACGTACATTGGGTACCCAAAATCTAGTTGATAATGCTAGTGTGGTCAGGGCGGGGCGCGACTCCCGGTTGATTTTGGCGGGGTAGAACCCCTAGTCGTGGTTTCTCAGACCAAGGCGGCCCTGCAAGGGGTTTTTCGCTAAATTCAAAAAAAGAATAATAATGATGGATCTCTAGCATAAATTATTATTTTTATCTACCTTAACATGCTATCAAAAGTCTCATAGATCTCTCCTAGATTAGGAGCATCTGTGTCAGCATGTCTAATGACTGCAACATTTGGGGCAACAAAAGACACAATGTACCTACAAGAAATCAATTTTTTTTTTTTAAACTTAGACTATATGAGCAAATCCAATTTGAAACTAAAAATCATAAATCATAAATGACATTTCTTACTTGGCTTGAGTCCACCAACTATCATCCAATATTTTGTCTCTAATTTTTTTTCCCTCCTCTATCCTTGATTCCGGTCACCTCTTCCATTCCATGCATACTACCATGGACTGTAAAGCATCTTGCACCTCAATCATCCTCTCCAATAAAATGAAGTAGGTGGCGTATCTAGTGTCTCCTAGTTTGATGAACTCATTCTTTGAGAAGGACCGAAAGAAGGCTAAGGAAGTGTGATGGTTGCAAATGAACATTTGCATATCTCTAGCTTCTGCAACCATAGCCTTCACCCAATCTATCCTCCCAATGTCCTTTAAAGCATTGTTCAATGAATGAACACAACACGGGGTCCAAAAAACATGTCTATTTTCCTGTTCTATCATTTTCCCTGCCCGCTGGCAAACAGGGGCTGCATCTGTAACTACCTGTAGTGTACAACAAAAATGGCCTCATTTAAACAAAGATTTTGATTTTCATAAGAAAAACTTAAAAGTTAAAACTTAAAATGGAAATTGTCAATTTGATTACCTGTACAACATTGGAGGCTCCAACCTCCTCAATAGCCTCCTTCAACAGGAGGTACTCGAACTTAGCATCCTTTTTTTCCCTGTGCAATCTTTGGCTCAAAGAAAATAGGGACCTACTTTACATGTGACAATGATATTGATGAGTGGACGTCGACGAATGTCAGTCTACTCATCCATGATGATAGAACATCCATTTGTCAACCATGTGTTCCTCATCTGCTCCATAACCACACTGCATTTGGAATATTGTTTGTCCAAGAGAGAGGTACGAAGCTTAGGTTCTCCAGGCACTAGATATGAAGTCCCTACTTTGCCTATTTTTTTTACTGCTTCTTTGAAATAGGGGGAACGTGCAATATGGAAAGGAAGCCCATGTGCAAAAAATAATTGTGCTATAGCATCATCTGCTTCCTCTCTTGCTTGCACATTAAACATCTCACTTATCATTCCCTTTTTCTTTGAGGGCAGCGTTGGCATACTAGAGATTTGGGTTGATTCTTGTGGATGTTCTAAGGAGGCTCCAAAGTCACCTCTAGATGATTGGCTAGTAGGTAAAGGCATGCCTAAACTTTTATATCTGGACTCTTGCACAAGCTTATGGGCTTCAGAAACTTGTACCCAGGTCATCTTTTGGCAAGCCCTAACCCCTATTCCTACCTTATCAGTGAGATGAGACTCAACCCTAGTATAGCTGCCCTTAAACACAGTTTTACAAAAATTACACAGCCATGTTCTTGAGCCCCCAATTTTTTTTTTGCCTTGGTCACAATTGGTTACAAATTGTAGCAGAGGTTTTTTGATATTGAATGGACCCTTGGCATATTCTTTTAATAATGGTGATGGACAGTCAAAACTGGTTTTAGAAGCAATGTTGTCCCCTTTGGAAGTTTGGGGTTGGATGGTAGAGGATGAATTAACTGCTAACCATGTTGAATGTTGAAATAAAATTATGAAAATTTCAAAACAGACTTGGAAGAGGTAATGAAAATTGGAAAACTTCAACACAAACTTGGATTTTTGCTGCCTGATGTTGCTATCTCTGCTGTTGCTATCCCTGCCCTTTGCTATCTCTGTTGTTGATGCCTGTTAGTGTTGCCTGCTAGTGCTGTTGATGTTGCTTGTTGTTGCTATCCCTGCCCTTGTTGCCTCTTTTTGCTACCCCTGCTCTCTCTTTTTCTTCTTCACTGTTGACAGATGAGTGTTTGTAACTTTGTTTTGACTTTTAACTTTATATAGTGTGTTTCTTTTAGGTTTAGGGTTTGGGGGGTGAGATGAGACTTAAAATGGGTCTCACCCCCTACCTTTTTGTTTTGTTTTGTTTTTTTTTTTTTTTCATGTTTTTTTTTATGTTTTAAGTTGGTTGTGGCGTGGATGGTTGGGCACCTTTGGGACGCTCGATCCGTCCCTAGGGATGGTTGGGTGTCCCCAAAGGGACCCAGCCATCCCCAAGGACGCCCTAAAATAGGGGACGTCTCAGGGGCGGGAGGCCGTAGGCCTCTGGCGTCCCAAAGACGGCTCCTATCGACCTCCCGTGATTGGGAATGGGGGGACACGTCCCCGTGGAACCCTGAAATATTACATCACAACTTAATAACATCAAATATATCAAAACTCTTAATGTGTGCGTACTTGACTTCAAACTCACTTATTTTATTGATTATACAGACATGTCAATTTGCCTGCCTACAACACATAATCCTGCCATCATACTTTATGCTGTTAGAGGGTATTGTTGTCTTCTTAGACACAAGAAATGAGAGTTTCTTTCTTTTAGGAGATCCGAGTTACTCGATGCCTTGCATAATTCATTAAAGGCCTTTTGGCACACCTTTCTCTAAGGAAATCCCACCCTTTTGATATTGACTCCCAAGTTTGGGTTGCGTATGTCAATTCTCTATGATGTCCAACTTAGCCTATCATCTAGGTCCCTTCCCTCCCATCACGTTATTCTTTTTCCTAGGGGACATTGAGCAATTCAGAATTTATGCACTAGCAAAGTAGGTGATTGTGAAAGGCTTTAAGCAAAAAATTTTAAATACAAGATCCAGTCTCTAGTTTATCCTGTTGCATTATTATTCAATGGAGTTTGTAGCGATCTCTTGCCCTCTTGAACATATCGGATCATTCATTCTATCCACAAAGATGGAGATAGGTTAGTTTCAAATAATATAGGACAATTATGATTAAGTAGATATTTTCCAAGGTGTGTGTTATGCCACATAGTATTGGACATGAAGCTTGTTGAACAACTGGAGTAAGGTCGTTCCAAAATGAGATGTTAGGCAAAGCTTCAAAAGAGGTCTTTAGACTATTGCCCACATTTATTCAGGGAGGCATGGCAAGGTCCAGCATAGTATTTTGTTGCTTTGTGGACTTTAGAAAAGCCTTTTACATGACACTCAGACAATTATTATTCTAAAGATTATTGGATATTGGCATTTTTGAGAGCCTTTTTACAGCTATCAGGACGTTTTATGAGGTAGCAGTTGATTGGTTTGGGACAAACTCAAACTTGCCTATCATTTATAACTTTGTAAGGGATAAGCCTAAACTTATATTTTTTTGAGATATATTTTCAGGATATGACCTTTAAGGTGTACTCTTGACTCTATCATTGAACCCACAGTTCTTTCAGGGTCTGAGGTATGGGGCTTGCTGGTGTTGTAAGAGATTTCAGTTTACCCTGCTCTAGCATATGATTTGCTATAAGCAAGTAGTTCTTCAATGCATAGCCCATGCCAAGTCCCTAGTCAGCTGCTCCATCTTGGGAGCATCTTCAAACTAGCCTTCCAGATTCATGAGAACTGTTCATCAAGTAGGGATAGATATTCGTATTTAGCCCTTTGTTCTGCAAGGTAGGTTGCTTCTTTGAAAATTCTTGGTCAGGGATAAGGTTGTACTTGGAGACAAGTTCGTTTCTCAAATCTTTTTATATTTCCTCAAATTGTCTCCTCTTTCAGTGCTATGAAAAATTGGTTGGAATTCAAAATTAGTGTGTTCGTTTGATGATGAACGTCCAGGGAAACCCACCTTTGAATGTGCATTTTTTATGGTCTTCCTAGGTGGTACATCATTGTGTTTTTGTCATTAATATTCTGTGGGTTGCATGCATCTAACATCATATGGCTGCCATGGGTAATTGTGAGCCCCACCAGCTCAAAATTAGAACGGCTTTCTGTTTCTTCAATTTTCTTTTGGATTTTGTAGCAGGATACATGCATTGAGGTATCACAAGACTTGCAAGGTGTTCTTTATGTGCTAAATATGACTTATGTAGATCTCTCTCTTTTTGAGACACATACCCATCTCTATAACATGTGCGCAGCTTGGGGTTACAGTGCTATTTATTAATCTGAAGGGCTACTGCAACACAAAAAATATTAAGCAGATACAACATTTAAGAAAGCACTATACCTCTACATGAGGCCTCAGCAATGTTCAAATAAAACTTTTACTTAACAAGTGTCACTTAGATATGGAACATACACTGTGCTGACAACAACTCATAAATAATTGCACACCATCTTTCCAAATTACAATAATCTTATGTATTTGATATTTGAGAATTTGCAAGACAAGGACACCCTTGTCTTAGGGTCGCTGCTAGACTTTTAGGGCTGGGGACTTGTATAGATTTGTTCATGGGGGACCATAGGTCTGAATCCATTAAGAGAGGAGACGCTATGAAATAGTGAACTTTAATAACTCACATATTTGGGCTTCACATCACATTTATAGGGTTTTATCCATCAATTGAAATTTGGAACTTACAAATAGCCTGGTATTTGTGAATTACGATCTAATGCATTCCCTCCAATGACTGTTGCATGTATCTATTACCCTCCTTTAATGTTCATACAGGATACAAAATGAAACATATCATTATTTGATGAATTTATCTTCTGGGAGGCATGGCAAGGTCCAGCAAAGTATTTTGTTGCTCTGTGGACTTTAGAGAAGCCTTTTACATGATACCCAGACAATTATTATTGTAAAGATTATCAGATATTGGCATCTTTGAGATCCATATTACAGCTATCATGAGGTTTTATGAGGTAGCAGTTGATTGGTTTGGGACAAACTCAATCTTGCCTATCTTTTATAACTTTGTAAGGGATACACCTATCCTTCTATCTTTTTGAGATACATTTTCAGGATATGACCTTTAAGGTGTACTCTTGACTTTATGATTGAACCCCCAGTTCTCTCAAGGTCTGAGGAATGGGGGTTGAGCTTGGGCCTGGGTGAGTGGATGTAGTACACTAAGAGATTTCAGATTACCGTGCTGTAGGATATGATTTGCTATAAGCAAGTAGTTCTTCAATGCATTGCCCATGCCAAGTCCCTAGTTCAGCCGCTCGATCTGGGGAGCATCTTCAGACTTACCTTCCACCTCCATAGGCTTAGGTCCATGGGGATTGTTCATTAAGTAGGGATAGATATTCGTATTTAGCCCTTTGCTCTGCAAGGTAGGTTGCTTCTATTAAACTTCTTGGTCAGTTCACTAAGTTTTGCTGATTTTTACCTTGATTAATTGTTGATTTGATTTCTTGGGCCTCGTCAATAAATTGCAGATTACTATTTTTCCAACTTTGGTTCATATACACAATAAGGATAACTACTAGATCATCCGTATTTTTGACCTATATATTTGGATCAGGGCTCTTCTTGAATCCAAATCTAGTGAAATGAATATAATTTTTTATTTACTAGGTTCTTGGAGCCTCTATCAACCCATAAAGAGCTTTTGTTGTTTTGCATGCATGCTTTGTCTTCCTTAGAATATCAAAGCCTTGCAACTGAAACATATATACTTATGCCAATCCACCATTAAGGAACTCACTATTGATGCCTGTTGGATAGGTTTTCAGCCTAATAGTGACGCAATGGCTAGAGCCAATCTGATTGGATCATACTTATGCCAATTCTCCATTAAGGAACTCACTCTTGATGCCTGTTGGATACAGTTTTAAGCATAACAGTGATGCAATGGCCAGAGCCAATCTGATTGGATCATACTGTAGGCCTCTTCGTAATCGATACCCTCTTTTTTGGGCATAGCTCTTTAGTGCCTCGTCTTATTTTCGTCTCAGGACATATAAATCTCATATTTAATTGTGCAGATCAATTCACATCCAAGGGGCTTATTTCTTGGATGCACAGCAAGAACCCAGGTCTTGTTTTTTGTTATGGCATTCTATTCCACTTGCATTGCACTTCTGCATTCCTTTTTCTCCATTCTGTTGTCATATGAAGTAGGCTTACAAATAATGTGAGCCACCAAAGCAAAATGATAGAATGCAGAATCATCATCGAATTTCAATGAATGCTGTCTAAGTCTTTCACCTAAAGTGCTTTGAGCGAGTTCTCCATTTACCCCTTCAGTAGCAGAATAATGCTGTTCAGCTTTATTTTTTTCTGGTATAATCTGGTGATTTGAACTAACAGCAACTTGTTTATTGGAATCCTCAGTAACAGACTTCTCTATATGCAACATTTTGGCCTCAAAATCAGCCCTATCATCATTCAATTAAATTTGCAGATCAGTCCTCCAATCATCCAGTGGAACCTGTAAACTTTTTCTTTTCGAAAAAAAAACAAGTGTAATTAGGAACAAAAAACAGCACTAGGCTGAAACAAACCAACATTTTTGTTGATGATAACATCTTTATTAATGGTCACATTATTTGTAGACACCAATCAACTTCTATGTCTTGGAACCAAAGATTTTGAAGTGTCTTACCTTGGTTTTTTTTTCGCCTGTCCATGCTTCCTCATGTGTAACAACTTGAAGTACCTTTTAAAGGACTTATTTCAAGCTGATTTTTGTTATGCGGGAATAACTTCATTCCAATATTTGTTTGGATGATTTTTTCCTTTAAAATTAGTTCTCACCATCTCTATCATTGGATTGCTGCTTCCCACCATGGCATTTTGTTGAGATTATATGGAGTTGCAAGTTGATTGTGAAGTTCTTCTTTCTTGTAAAACTCAGCAAATTGATTAAATTCGTCCCCATTGTCAATTCTTAAGGCTTTAACATAGTGAACAGTTTCATTTTCAACTAGATTAAGCTGTATGGAAACAATGGAAAGCCTTTGATTTCTTGTTTAATAAGAACATACACATTTCCTACTTAAGCCATTTACGAAGAGTAGAAAGTATGTAGCATGATAAAGGGAAGTTATCTTTTATGGCCTGCAAATGTCAACATGCACTAATTTTAAAACCAATTTTGCCTGCCAAGCATTTTCATTCTCAAAAGGTTTTTCAGAAGCCAAAGCATTCACTTGCGAAGGATTAGCCTCTCGATACTTGTGGAGATTATTTTTGCCCCAACACTAGAGGCTGTCTACATAAGAGAACATCCCTTCTGATTTTTGCTCGATAGTAATATATAATATATTCTCAAAAGAAATTTTCTTTCCTTTTGCAAGTTTGACTTTTACATTGCCTTGGTCCTTCACGTAATGCAATTTATCACCCCATAATCCAATTCCTGGACTTGATGTTGTCTGCAACAGGCATGGTATACTGAGTTTTTCTGCTTGTCACATGTTTATCAGAACAAGAACTAAAATATATCAAACATGATTTGTTTTATTTTCATTTTGGGAATATATACTTTTAAAGATGGTTCTTCTGGCCACAGAAATAACAATGAACATTTTGATAAGTTGGTATGCCTGTGGCAAATGAAGACGCCTCAGTTTTACTTATCTTCTTCTTTGACTGATAAAATCTTTTCCTTCTTGCCCTCTGTTTCCATCATAAAATTGCTTTCCGAGGATTCTTCAGCTTTTTGTGAATTATTTCCTTTCAGTTGGTCTTCTGCACAGTTTGGTACATATTCTAATACATGTTATATTAGCATTCTTTTAATGTTTGGTTAAATGTGTCAATGTACTCTTAAAAGGACAGGCAAACTTCTTAATGTGATTTACAACCAAACCCTCTTTAAATCTATAATCAGTGCTAGTCAACTGATCTCAAGCAACCTTGGTAGACAGGAACTGTTGCTGTAAGGAGTCTCACTCTTCCATTTTAAGGGGGAATAGTTGAATCATTAGATAGAAAAGTCCCCCCGTATCTGAATTCTGATATTTGCCTTTCAAACTCTGCCAGACATTGGGTTTATATGGATCTGGAGACTTAGGGAAACATCTCATATATCGTTGGACGTTTTACAAGCATAAAACTTTTTAATTTTGTTGCTCTGAAAATCACATTTTTCCTAGGCATCCATGAATTCATCAGTAGCAGCTTGTGTCCTTTAACTGACACCCATTTGATTTCAATGTTAAATAATAGCAGTCATCCTGCTTCTCCAGAGTTTAGACTATTGAATTTTTTGGGCTTCTGTTAGAAACAAATTGTTCAAACTTACCATGTTTTTAATCCCAAGCTAAAAAACTATTGCATTGATCTCACACAAGAAAATTTATTGAGATGGAGAGAATTATTTTCTTCTTCTGTTATCTGTCACTGCTGTTTGGAACAAACTTAATTTTATACTTTCCACCTCACCCGTATGGTTCAATTTTTTAAAAGACGAAGTTTCAAAAGA
Organism: Wollemia nobilis; assembly: GCA_028583015.1. NCBI lineage: Eukaryota > Viridiplantae > Streptophyta > Pinopsida > Araucariales > Araucariaceae > Wollemia > Wollemia nobilis. The sequence goes on from JAQPPZ010001731.1 coordinate 738,605, forward strand.
TGTATAATGCAACAAAATCAACCAGACAGCTATCATAAGTCGGAAATTTCTAAACTGACTTTTGTTTATTCAGAACCAGAATCAGAACAATTTGATGCTTCAGACCATGCAGTAAGATAGCACAAGAATTAAACTGTAATTATTTAATTTTATAGACCTTTTCTTTTGTCTACAGATATGCCTTCTACAGGACAGAACTGTCAAAACCTGACTACTTTCTCAGACATTAGCTTTTGGTGTTCTGTAAACATGTACCCCATACTGCAGGGTTTCTTGAAGATACCATCTCTCTCTCTCCAGTCTCTTTTATACCAGGTCACTGTGCTTCTGGATTTTTTTGACATCAAATTTAAGGATGTCTGTCAGGTAGATTGGTCAGTCACACGTTTTCATGTGGATTTTATTATTTTCTTCCTTTATAGCCTTTCTCTCCTGTGCATGTGCTCTAGCACATGGGCCCTAATATGTTGTATGCTTGTCTCTTTTCAACGCCTAAACAAGGCTGTGACTGTTCACAACTTTCAGAGACCCACCGTGGGCTCTTATACCGAATTAGATACTTGAAAATTTACTAGGCAAAAGACAGATAAGACACTATAAGTTCACTATGTGTTGAAAGGAAAATTTTGTAATTCAGGGATTTAGGCTTTAGATTACCAGTACATATTTAGAGTCGCGTACATCAAGTGAAATTTGGAAGTATCTGTTTCCTAACCAATTACTGTTAACTACCTCCTAACTGCCAAGTAATTCCTAACATCCAACCACGTGATGGATATTATATATATCCTATTACAGATGATGTAAAAGCCTTGCACAGTTGATCTTAATTCTTATGACAAAACCCATATTCAATGGGTTAATTCTATAGTCCTCATGGAAAGATTGCTTTTAAAATAAACCTCAACTTAAATCGATAAGTTTAAATGTATCATGCACATTTTGCAATGCGTACAACATGGATTCTAATGCTGTTCTGTGCCTTCCACATGGGTTGACATGGTTTTCTTTTTTTTTGACAGAGCTTTGGTTGAGCTTTTGGTCTGAAGTGCATTATAATTCTCTCTACGGAATTGGAGGTAAATGGAATTTATGACTTTGAGAAATAGGAAAACAAAGCTTATGAACTTGAGTTTGTTGGAATTAAATGCATGATGACATCAATGACTCTCTGATTCAATACTTACACTTCCGTACAGCATAGCAATTGCTATGTGGCAGAAATAATTAACTGGTCTTGCATTTTCGTTGTATCCTACAGAAGTCCCATTGCGTGCCAAAAAGAAGAAACATTGGCTGTTCTAGATCAGATCTGGAGGTTCCATGTATCACCTTCATCTCAAGTCTAAGGTTAAACAATGGTTCCAAACAAAGATGGTAACTACCTGATCAGAAGGGGATTTCGAATGATATTGACCTCCATTGTAAATGTAAATTACATCATAGCTCCAGCATAAGCTGGATATGAAACATATGATCTTTGCTAGAGGTTTACACACCAAAGGATGAATGCCTATGAGGGAACAGCCTGGGAGATGATCCAGATAATCTTATGTGTGGAATGCCAGTTTTAAATGGCATGTAGAATGATGAGGGTCTATTGAAAAAGCTAAGGGGCCCTTCTTTAAGGAGTAGAATGGAATTCATCATGGCCTGTCTTTATAAATGCTTCTCTTCTTTGCTTTCCTATTTTTTCCGTCTTCTTATTTCTGTTGCAGAAGGAAACAGACACTTCTTAATTCACAAGAAAAATAAAATTTTCATTAGAACAAATTAGCTTAAACTCTCAGTGAGTTTATCAGTGTTTTTCTCTGTCCAGATGTTTTTTGTTTTATCTGAAGACTTTATTTTATATTCTTAAAAGCATAGAATGCTTTAGGAGATAGTTCAAAAAAGGCAATCTATATATGCTACAGGTTATAGCTAGCCCTAAACTTGATATTATGAGCCAAATGAACACCCATATTTATCTAAGGACTGACATTTTGGTAACTCTACTAACAATGTGGCATTTCTTCGGACTCTTAAGAGATTTGCCATTGTGTGACAGCTAGAGCATATCTACCATGGTCTAGTGTTGTGGCCCTTGTTTCTTTGGGAACAGAGTTTTTCTCTCTCTCATTTGTAGTTGCAGTTATATATGGGAAACAATGGTCATCTCAACTATTTGAATTAAGACATTCATTAAGAGTGAAACATGAATATATGCCACTTTGGGATCTTCATGCATTCCTTTTGTAGACCTTAATTTCAGCGTAGCATTTATTTTTTGTGCAAATGTCACTCCTATTGTGCATTTGTCCCTTTCAACCATACAATTCTATGTATTCTTTTTGTTAGCAAGATGTTTTCATACGCCATTTTAAATTGCATATATTTGTGAAACTAAGTTAGAAGACAGAAGTTCAAGTCATTGTTTTTCAACATCAATATTGTGCATTCAAAAGTCGCACTAGTTAAGTCATTGTTTCCCAACATGAATGGTGTGCATACATAATCACATCGAATAGACATTAATGAAAATTGCATAAGTAAAAAGACAGCAATTGCACCAATCACACATTAAATAGTAGCAAGATCGTGTGTTGAAAACTATAGTGAAACGACTTATAAATTAAGCAAAATAATTCATAGCAATTGCACCAATCACACATTAAATAGTAGCAAGATATGTCTACATGATGAACAATGGCAAATTCAGTAAATATTGAAAACATCAACATACAGATTCAAATCACAAATAGAAGTCCACAGCACTTGGAGAAAATCCCATAAAGCACTCAAAAAGACAATCTCTTGATGTGCACAATGATGAATAAAGAAGGAACATATGAAATAATGATTAACTATATCACATCTTTTCTTAATAGATTTCTAAACTACCAACCCTAAGCCTAATGCTTAGGGGCCAAATCAATTCTAACCTATGGGCCTAAGCCAATCAAATAAAATATACTTTAACGTGGCTATATTTAGGTCATTACATGCTCTTCCCATGTTGAAGGTTCTATCCTCTAAGTTGGAATATTTTGGAGTGTCTTTTGGTTGTCATGTTGCTTCTTCTTTTGGAAGACCCTACCATATGATTACCAACTTGCACACCTGCTTCTTTTGCAAATTTCCTTTGTGTTTGCAACATGCTAAGGCTCTAGTTCCACTTGTCTTTCACCTAGATATAGAAGCTATAATTGGGGCTGCATCTTATATGCAACCATCTATTTAAGACAAAAACATAAAAAACAGGGTGTTTTAGATGTAGCAGAAGTTCTAGTTTGTATGCAACCTGCCCAATCTTGCAAACCACCTTGTATAGGCTATAAAATTTTGATGTTAAACTTCTAGTTATCCTTTGCCTTGATAGATGCTTGTATGGTTGAAGCCTCAAGTAAACCATGTCTCCTAAGTGAAAATGTGTTCATGACTAATGTTGATCTTGTTGTTGCTTTATGTTGTTTTCAGCTTGACAAAGATTGCCCTAGAGTATATTGAGAACTGCATGTCTAAGATGTAGGAAGGTATCAACCTTTGCAACCCTAAAATAACTTGGAAGGTTATTTGTTAATAATGAGGGCTTTTGATCATATAATGCCTCAAATGGAAACATCTTAGTAGAGAGGTGATACGAAGTGATGTATCATCATGGTTGGAGGAAGCTACTTAAGCCATTGATATTGCTTATCTTGTATAAAATATCTCAAATAAGTCCCAAAAGATTCACAATTTTGTTTTACCCATCCATTTGAGGATGATATATCAAATTCATGTTGAGCTAAGTTTCATGCAATATGAAAGTTCCTTCCAAAAGTTGATCATGGGGCCTCTATCATAGACAGTAGTCTAAAGCATGCCATGTAATTCGATAATCTTGTCCAAAAATACCTTAGCTACCTTGTTGAAATCATATGGTGCATTGCATAAAAGTTTGCATACTTAAAGGCAATTCACGACCATAAAAAACATTGTTTTTCCATTTTGATTTTGTAAGACTTTCAATGAAATTCATAGAAATGTGTTTTTGTTGCTTCTTTTGAATTGGTAATGGTTGCAACAATCTTGTGACTTTGATAATTTTTTATTTGTTACTTTGATACACTATACATTTTGCCACAAACTATTTACATCTACTTTCATTCCTAGAAGAATGATTGCTTCATCCTTGGATATGTTTTGAGAAACCTTAATGTATTGCAAACATAGATGTTTGCAATTCTTAAAGGATCTTGTCATTTATGGTTTGACCAAGAAAACTCTAATTGTTTTCCTCAAAATAGTTTGTAAAGCTAAGAAGCCTTCATCCATGATTCTTCAACTTCAAGCCATTGAATAGCTACAAAAGTCTTGACATAAGTTTTTCATTCCTCCCTAACCTACTCGATCGACATTGAAGGAAGGCAAGAGAAGGCATGAATAGTGCTTAATTTTCATATTTTCTAGAAAGGCTTGAAATTTTCTTTCTTTTCATATTCATCTCAAAATCATACCAATAAATTCTCCAATCTCTTATTTTGTTTTGGGTAAAGAAGATATTCATGGCTTCAAAAAAACATTTGAGGTGACCATGATATGTTTTACTTAAAAATGTCTACCCAACAAATAAGGATTTCATTTTTTGATGGCATGTAATATGGCCATCATTTCTTTCTCATAAGTTGACTTGTCAAATTCTTCATAAAGTTGTTTACTCTGAAAAACAAAAGGATAACCATATTGCATCAACCCTATACAAATACATATTATTTATGCATTGCACTCTATGACAAATTGTTTGTTGAATTCTAGAGTATTCACAATTTGGGATGAGCACATACCCTCTTTTAAAGCATTAAAAAACTTTGTAGCTTCTTATATGCAAGTAAATATATGTTTCTTTGTATGTTTTGTTAGAGGTGCCACACATTTCCCATAATTTTTCACAATATTCTTGTAACATCATGTGAGATTCAAATATCTCCAAAGACTCTTAAGGGTCTTTTAAAGTGACCAATTTTGTATTGCTTGAATTTTCTTGGGATCCACTTCTACACATTCTCTCATTAAAATGTGACCCAAACACTCCACTTGAAAAAATCTAAGGGACCACTTTGACTTCTTGACAAACACTTGTTCCTTTCTCCGATATCTAAACACTTGTTCCATATGATGCAAATGCTCTTTTCAAGTGTCGTCGTAAATTAAAATGTTATAAAAAAACCAAGACAAATTTCCTCGAAAGTGGCCTAAATATTGAAAATATTGAATTCATGACACTTTAAAAGTTGGATGGGACATTAATAAGTCCAATTTACATAGCCAAAATCTAATATTGAATTTATGAAATCATCATCTTAAGGGTCTTTTAAAGTGACCAATCTTACGTTTTTTGAATTTTCTTGGGGTCCACTTCTATATATTCTCTCGTTACAATGTGAACCAAATACTCTACTTTAGAAACTCTAAAGGATCATTTTGACTTCTTGAAAAATAGTTGTTCCTTTTTCCAATATCTTAAGCACATGTTCTTTCCAAGTCCCATTGTAGATTATCTTTAAAACATGTTTCATATGCTACAAATGCTCTTTCCAAGTCTTGTTGTAGATCAAAATATCATCATAAGTGGCCTAAATATTGAATTCAAGACATTGTAAGCTTTGGATGTGTTATTAATAAGAACAATTGACATAACCAAAAAATGATAATGACCTTTGTAAGTTTGGGTATACCTTCCTCTTTTGATTCATTCATGATATTAAGGGTCTTTCGAAGTAACGAATCTTGCATTGCATGAATTTTCTTGGGATACACTTCTACACATTCTCTCATTACAATGTGACCCAAATACTCCACTTCAAAAACTCCAAAGAAGTATTTTGACTTCATATTGTAACCACTTGTTCCACATGTTGCAATGTTGTTTTGAATACTTGTAGATCAAAATGTCATGAAAGACCAAGACAAATTTCCTCATAAGTGGCTTGAATATTGAATTCATGACACTTTATAATTTGTATGGGCGTTAATAAGACCAATTGACATAACCAAACAATGATAATGATCTTCATGAGTTCAAAATATTCTTTTATAAATGCCTCCCTCTTTTGATAAAATTAAGATCTCAAATATTAGTGAAAATTAGCCCCATGTAATTCATCGAAAAATTTGCCAAATTCTAGTAGGAAACTTATCTTTGATGGTAATCTTATTGAGGTGATAAAAAATTGGACATATCCTTCGTGACTTTTAGAAATGGAAGACAACATACTATAACACAATTTCATTACCGTTTAAATGAACAAAATATACAATGTGAATGACTTACAATTATAATGCATATACTACGCACACAACATACATTAGATTGTCGAGTATAGTAGTTCAAATGACCTGACACAATATTTAAATGACCCGATAAAGTAGTTTAGAAGACCTAACACAACAGTTCAAACAACTTGGCAAAGCATTCAGGCAACCTAGCAAAGTAGTGCAAACTACCCAACTCAACATTATAGCATCTTACATTGCCTAGCACAATAGTTCAAATGGCCTTGCACAACAATTTAGACAGGTTGACACAGTTCAAACGACCCAACGAAGCATTCTCGATGGCCCAATATAATTATCTCACGAATACATGTCTGGTTATGCCTAACTTCCACTACCATGTGCAATACCAATGTACAACACCCACCTTTGATACAAACCCTCAATACTATGCCAACCTCTCCTTCCATGCCAACAACACAAATGAATGAGGGAGGGGTCTTATTTATACAACTAAGGAGGTTGTTGCATCCTTCAACTTACTACACAACACCTCATCATTTTCTTAAATTATATTTGACATGCATGTGACTTACATTTACATTTCATTTTAAGACTCACTTTACGACTTGTTTGCACATAACTAATACTTCAATTAACATTGCACATTGTCACATACAATATTACATCACGACTTTATAACATCAAATATATCAAAACTCTTAATGTGCATGTACTTGACTTCCAACGCACTTATTCAATGTCTTACTACATGGCTCATATTTCCTTATGACCATTAGCAATAATAATAAATTAGGGCTAGTGATCTTGCTAATGTTACCTTATTGTAGCATGTCATTTGCCAACTTTTATCTTCATTCTTATATGGATGTGGATATCGGTGAGCCTAAAATTGGGTGGTTAGCTAGGTGGAACCAAATTTATTATGGTCTCTCTTAAAGCAGTCTCTTGGTTTCTTCAAAAATCTTCTTGTATTGCCTAAGGATGTTCTACATGTGAAGAGAAGGATCAATATCTTGTACTTCTACTTAAACCTCCATTGAGAAAATTTGTGTTCTTATGCTTTTATACATATAAATTTTGGGTGCTCAAGATAATATCTCCCAATTGATCCATCCATTGGGAACAAAGGATTATATTTACATTCCCCAAATCCACATCACATAGAGTCTTACTCCATTATATCTACCCATAGTGGGTTTGACATTGGATAGTTTTCCCATGCAAGGAGCATTTCCACCATTGCCTATCAATACAGTGAAGTTCTTCGTAGAGTGCATATACAGTCCCAACCTCTTTGCAACATCTCTACTAATGAATTTATTAGTGTTAAAAATTTAATAAATATATATGCTATTTGACCTTTAATAAAATCCTTGTACCTTGACAATTTGGTGGGTTTGCATATCCATGAGTGTAATGATTTAAGGCATAGTTGGTTGTCCTTAGTTGGGTTTTCATATTTGTCTTTGCTCTTTGCTTACAAATGAACCCTTAAGCTTCATCTTCTTCTTCCATTTCCATGTAGAAATGTTTCTTCTCTTCACATGCTTGATCTCTTGGATGCCAAGATTGCACTTGAAACAAAAACAAAAAATATAAAAGAAATCTCATCATATTCTCTTCCATTCTAGAGTTGAAATGTGATCACCTCATAGTGAAGTCTCTTCATGCTAGAGACCTTGATATATTGAGTTAGTTCCCTACTACCCTATCCAATCTACAAACATTTTAGATTGTGTCAGGATTGTACATGTAAATTTCCTTTTTAATCTCACTTTTCAAGCGATTTCTAAATGCCAAGAGTATCGCTAAATCCTATGTGAAAATTAGAATCTTCATGAAATCATTTTAGCATTATTCAACAAATCTCTTTTGTTTTCTCTCAAACAATCATATTGCATAAGAATATGAATCCTTAACGAAGTTTTTTTCAATGAGTTTACATAGGTTTTTATGAGGGGTCTTGGTCCCCTTATACTGAGCGGGTTTTGAACCTTGGACCTCTCAAAGAGAGGGCAAAGCTCTTACCACTGCAATAAGCTTGTGGCTGAATCCTTAACGAACTTGCATTATAACATTCTATTGAATTCTAACCAGAAAATTGCATGACCCTTATAATACCTCATTTCCTATATAATTCAATTTAGCATTTGATCATCTAGGGATGAAACTACTAAATATACTTTCCCATTGTTAGGAATTTGTGCAATCATAATAAACATTCCATCTTGTCAATCCAACTTCTAGGTCTTTCTCCCATAAAATGGAATGATTAAATGTTAGCACTTAAGAATGAGGGGATCGGTAATGGAGATTAATATTCCTACAACATTCACATCCAAATTGTTCTTCTTGGAGTATCTTTACGAGGACCATGTTGGTTGTATTTCCCTAAATTCTCATTAACTACCTTCTAAATTTTGTTTCGAGTTTGCGCTCCATCTTTTCAATCCCATCATCATCTTTGAGCTTAAACCCAATCGTCTTCAACAAATCGATGACCTAGTGTACACACATTATTGTTCTATCAAATATTTCTTCTAGACTAGAAAATTAGCATTCTGTAGCATCCTTAGATGGTGAACCATTGCTAGAGATTGAATGGGGCGTTCATTATGATGTGATGATATTAACCATGAGGATTGTTATTGTTAATTTTTTTTTATTTGTTGTGTGGCTTGCCTTGATTCCTCATGGATTATTTCTTGTGATTTATATACTCCACATCTTTCTCTATCGTTTTCACCAATCTTCCTTGGATCCTTTCCAAAAAAATTTAGCAGGTGAAAAACAAGTTCATTATCCATTGATTTACGGTTCTTAAAGCACAAACCAATTCTTTCTTGGAGGGTTATTAGAGGCATATCTAGTTATTATTAGTTAATAAGCCAGTCACATTAGGACATGTCTCCCTTTTGGGTCCTTTCACACACATTTTTGGGTTTTAATATTGCAAATAGTTTAAAAAAAAATCACAATACTATGGAATACAATTGCATCAAAACTTAGAAGCAAGATGGAAAAATTAGACAAAAGTACTCATATCAAGGTGTTCATTATAAATTGTAAAGTGCATGTTCTCATTTCCTTGATTTCCCCAAAATTTTACCTTATGTAGGTAGCTTAATTATTGTTTTGATACCATTTATATCAAAATAATTTCAATATTAAGCAAATGATATGCACGAGATAAACAAAAATAAACATAGTAAATGATGACAAAATCAACATCTAGATCCATAATAACAAATTCAAGTCCATGCCAATTTTAGAAGGCAAATTTTCATAGGTTGCTTAGAGAGGGTAGAGCCTCTTGATGCCCATAAAGAGCAACTAATGAAGAAATATATGAAATGTGATCGGTTAGATCACATCTCTTCTTATTTATAGATTTATAAACTACTAACCCTGACCCTAATGCTCAAGGATTGACTCAATATTCACATACATGCATGATTCAATAAAATAAAAGATAGTTGGTGTAGCAAGATGGGGGATATTGCAAAAATAAAATTGCTAACAAAACCATGAGTAGATAATGTTATTTTTAAATTATGCACATTTGCTCCTATGGTGGTATCTACTCTAGAATTAGAGGTCAAGAACCAAAGAAAACTCATTACATGAATCAATTTTTGAAAAGGTTGACGAGGGATACAACACCATGAAGAGACATGATTTCAATCCCCTATAGACCAAGGGAGGTGAGTATGATGATGAGAAACAACATTAGTGGAATCTTATTGTCTCACTTATCTATCTCTAACTATTGAAACTTTGGTAGGTTTATGAGGTTGTGTAATGTCATTAATGGGATATATATGTTGGAAGGAGGAAGTAATCAATATGATGTCTCCTATAATGTGATCAATTGAAAAGCAACCACATATCAAGGAAAAGATCTAAATATTGTTGGCTAGGATGGCAAAAGAAGATGGTGACATAACCACCAGGGTATCTCTAAATAAAATCGAGTAATCTACCACGAATATCATAACAAATGGTGCATCGAAATATAATATGATCTTTATATTCCACTTAAGAAAGAGCAAAGATGACAAATTGTGTCCTCATAAGAGAGATGGTGATTTGTCTTTACATAGAAATAGTAGAAGCAAACTTCAACTAACCTAAGGAAATCTGCAAGCCATGATACTAATGAAATTAGAGATATTTTAGTTGAGAGATGGTTTCGTAAACCATGTGCAAAAGTACATTTTGTAGAAATCTAGGTTTAAGTTGAGAGATTACAGAGCAAATGTCTAAGTGACTTGGACATACTACCTATATATGTCTTGCCTAAAAACTCTATGAATTACTTTCTTAGAAGAATGGTGATAATCATGGACATCTGAATAATATATGGAGGAAGGAAGTTGGTGGACAAGGAAGTGTAAGGAGGGAGAAAACCTCAACATACCAAAAACATTAATGTCTAATGGGATCCAAATGGGTAATATCTTTAGAGGAGTGAATCCTATGAAGGTAGAATACAAGTTTGAAAATTGTTTCTAAACAAAGAGGTTAGCCACCAAACTCAACTTGAACAAGACATTTAGGATGGATTGTACACAACATAAGGGTTTGGGCCCTTCCAATTCAAGTCCAATTAATATGCCCTAAGTTGGGGCCCAAAACCCCTATATATTAGCACCAATAATAATATTGTAAGAGCAATAGCCCTTAATTTCTAAAATATAAAGGGGGGAGACAACTAAAGGAAGATCATGTGTTTAATATAAAATTGGAAACAAGACAACCAAGAACAAATATTATTTTGCATCATGCACATCTTTGCCTATGGTGGTGTTATACTTAGAATTTCTAGTAAATGTACAAATAAAATTAGTAACATGAGTATGTTCTTAAGATGGTTGATAAGAGCCACAATGCCAAGGAGTGACATGGTTGCTTTGTCTAAACAGTGAGGGATGTAGATGATGAGCAACAACACTAGAGGAAGCTTGTAGTCTTGCCTCTTTGTCCTTGAATGTTGAAACCTTGGTAGAATCATGAGGTTATGTTATGCCACCAATAACAAAGATATGTTGGAAGGATGAATTAATCAATACAATGGGTTAGAATGTCTCTTATAATATAGTCCATCGAAAAGCAGTTGAATGTTAAAAGAAAAGATCCCAAGACCATTGGATAGGATAATGGAAGAAGGTTGTGACAAAACTACCTAGTTTCGTATAAAACTAATATGGTAGTATCTACCACAAATCTTATAATAAATGGTATATTAAAATGTATGATGATATTTAACTTATCAAAGAGAGCAAAGACAAAAAAATATTATCCTCAAAAAGAATATGGTGATCCATGTGATCCATGTCCATGCAGGGATGTGGAAGCAAATATTCAACCAAACTAATGGAGTCTACAAGCCATGAGGATGGTGAAATTAAAGGTATTTTGGATAAGATGGTGCCATCAACCATGTGGAAAAAGTGGGTGGCATAGAAATCCAAGTTGAGAGGTTGATTATAATTCCAAATGGCATGGACATGCCAAACATAGATGTCTTGCCTAACTATTCTATGGATTTCTCCCTAATAAGGATGGGGAAAATAAGAGACATCTAGATAATAGATGATGGGAGGATGTTGGTTGATTTTTGGTAGGAGAGGGTAGAACCTTAACATAATAACATTAGTGCATGGTAGGACCTAATGAGGTAATGACTTCTGAGGAGCAAAGTCTAACATAAGTTTGAATATGGTTTCAAAATGAAAATGTTAGGAACAAAGCTCAACTTGAAAAATATATTATGGAACCCTCTCAATCCATTCTCAATCAATAATCCTCAAATTAGGTACCAAAACCTATGAACCATAAATAATCATGGGCTTGATAATTCTATAAAAATGCTCGTGTTTGATGGATATCCTCAAAATATATGTGATTGCTTTGGCACTCTAAAACTAAGAGAGGCATGCCCCCTGTATTAAAGTGCTTATTTGACTTACTAAAAGAGAGACATGCCCCCTATATAAAAGTGCTTATGTGACATGCTTGAGGTTGAAATATGGGCCTATAAATTGCACACTTAAGTATAGGTCCTATTTATCTCCATCCATCCCCTCCATCGAAGAATTTAAACTTAGATAAATCCTTCTTAGCATTGTTAAAGACCATAATTTTAGTCTTGTTAAAGGTTAATAGTAAACTATTGGTACTCATAAAAGCATGCCAATAATATTAAGTTGTCATGAATGGTTATTTGGAGTATAAGAGGAAAACTACATTATTAGCAAAAGAATATGATTTCAAGCAAGACTTGGTGAAACAATCAACCATCTAAGCATGTACGTGCTCTTGATGAACATCGTCCATCTCATCAATTTAAATATAGAAAAGAAAACCCCCTTACTTGATTGTGATGGTGCTCTTAATAAAGTAAAAGAGACCATGGTGTATGTAAAAGTTACCAATAGCAATTTCAATCTCATGATGACAATAGTCAAGGTTTTTAAAGTGCCAACAATTTTGAAGCTTGTGGAAGAGGATGCCTTAGATGAGAGTTAAGGCCTTTTCTTAGGTCAACACAAAAATAGAAGATGTTAGAAGGGTATGACCAAGTGTCTTTAATTACAGTTTGGAGAGTGAGAATGTAATCAATGGTATGACAGTGTCTCTTGAAGCTTGGTTGCCTTCTTGCTTTAAGATAATCATAGTCTTACTACTTTAAATACAAGTATTTAGTCGTAGCTCTAGAGAGTAGTAGTGCCTAGTTTTATAGTGTGAGCCTATCTAATGATAGTTCATACACCTCAATGGAGCTGGTTTGTTTGGCTTTGCTTGCACAAGCTTGGTTTATTGGTTTACCATGCTCATTGGTGTTGATATTGTTGGCTTCTCACTTGAATGATCCTTTGCATGGCTTGATTTCTATGAAAGTGTGACTTCTCTTTTTAATATGACACTTGGTATGACTGTGTTTAATAATGTCATGATAGTAATTATTATGTTTTTGTGGTGGTTAATATGATGTTTCATTATTAAATAATTTATAAAATAATTAATTTATTTTTTTTTTTTAAGCGAAAAACCCCTTGTGGAGCCACCTTGGTCTAAGAGACCACGAACAGGGGGTTCTACACCGTCAAAGTCACCCGGGGTTGCACCCGACCCTACCCGCACCAACATTATCAATTGGATTTTGGATACCCAATTCAGATTTTTGGTAGGGTGGAGATTTGAACCTGGGACCTCCCTTGGAGGATTCCCTCTCCTCTCCAACTCACCTACAACACCTGGGTTAAAATTATTTATTTTTAATAATATTAATTTTTTATAACAATTTTTTATGATATGAATAATTACTTCATTTATTAAATAAAAAGTAAAAACTTATAAATCTATAATATATAGATATAGTTAAAATAAAATTTTTAACATCTATTTAAAACTTATGAAAATTTATTTGAATTTTTTTTTTTAATATCCATTTTAATCCATCGATCAACAACCTCTTTACTTATTTTTTAAATGCAAGAGGTTAGTACTATAACTAAAATAACACAACTATGTCTTTTAAAACCATATATTGGGAAAGAAAAATTGAAGAGAATGTCATACCCATTGATAAATCAAGTAAAAGGATACTAACAACCTTGGAAATATCAATTGCAGGGCCACAAATGATGGAAATGGTGGTCCCTAAGGCTCCTCCACCTTGCCACCACTACACCCATTAGTTACTATGGTCATTAAGGCACATTGTCCCCCTTCTTATGTGAGATCTCAACATTCTTGTAGTCCCCAATAGGGGAAAGAAGAAGGGGATGGGATACCCAAAAAATGGTTCCATATTGGTTGGAAATATCTAGTCATAGCAACTTCAATAACTTTTGGAGTTACTTGAAAAGAAGCAAGATGACAAGGAATCGGTTCTTTAATTTGCTCCTAGAGGTCCTCCTGATGAGGACTACTTGAGATGACTTCATAAGCGCACATGCGACATACAATAGTGCCAACACTTCTCAGAGCTGGGTCTCATTCATTTGTAGGATCTACAAAGTTTTTTGTTCTCAACATTGTTTCAGTTTAACAATTTAAGGCTTCAAATTGTTTGCTCTGTTTTAATTTTAGTTTAATAGTTTAACAAAGTCCTAGATCCCTATTTTTGGTTCTAGGTGGGATATTTGTTTGACATTTCATGGTGTGCTTCCATACTGTCTTCCATTTTTTGTGATTAGTGTAACTATTTTTTTTAGTAATACATGGCACTTTTCAACAAAAACAAAATATTTTTTATCTCACCATCCTTGACTCGAAAGCTTGTAAAGTTAAAAACTTCACATTTATACATGTTTTATTAATTATTAATATTGGTTATATGAGATTGAAATAGGCCCACTTATATTATAGCATGGTCACATTGTGATATTAGAATAGGTTGACAATTATGTATCTATCATCTCTTAAGATTTTGAACCTTAGGTGTTTTTTTTTAAGTAATGTGAAGTATAAATGGGGTAAAATTGGAAACCACCTTCCCTAAGGGCACAACTGGGGCCATCCTCCCTATGATTCAAATTTGAGTATCCTGAATGAAATTCCAACCACATACCAGTCGGGTGTCCTAGTTAAATGCTTTTTTGGAAGTCAAGTATTTAGTTGATTGAGCTCATACTTAATTCCCTTCTTAAAAATTAAAATATTTAATTGATAGAGTTGACTTCACTTGACCCATGCACGCATATTCTTTATACGTGATATTTACCAACATTCAAAGTGGTTGATCGACCCTCCTTTGTTACAAGTATATTCCTATATTTCTTCCTTGGTAATGTATTTAAGAATCCTAATATCCTTAGTAATTATCTCAATGCAATTGATTAAAATAATGGAATAAAACTAATTGCAATGGCATATTCTATAGTCATATCATGGCCATGTTATCAAAATAGTAAGAGTGAAAAAAGAAAATAAGTGTGAGGCGTGAAGTGCAAAGGATTAGGGTTTTTTCCTAAAAAACATCTCATCTTTCAAGAACCATATCTTCACGAAGAATTATTCGATTCAGCTGATTCTTAGACCAAATTGTGTATAATTTTAATAGGTTTAAAATGAGTAGTCATATGCAAAAATTTGAGCAATATTGAGGGAGATACAACCCGATGAAATCAACCATTCGTAACAAGAGCGGTGACAATTTTTCAAGTCGTAAAAAATGAAATTGCAAATATTTGTTAGTTAGAGTTTGAACGATGGGAAGATCAATGAAGGACTGGGACTTCAGTGAGGCAAGACATTCTATCTAGATAGAAATTTTTAGCTAATTTTTTTCCCTTTCTTTATCTTAAAAATTGTGCATGAAAAATATATAATTTTTTTATCAAATATTATATTTGCTATAGGACATTCAAATAAATTTCAATAGATTTTGAGTTTTAGTTTCCTTTCCATGGATTTATTTATAGTTAAATCCTTAGAATAATTTCTAGTGGTAGAGGTTAGTGATCGCACCTCATAGAGATCCTTGTTGCTTCAAGATAGGGTATTTTTTGGTAAATTTAATGGGTATTGACCAAGGGCTTTAGCATTGAGAAAACAGATTGATAAGAGTTGGAAGTCTCCAGGAGTGATTCTATCATTTCTTCCTAAAGGTTTCTTCCTAGCCATTTTTTTTTCTAGGGGAGAAAGAGAAAGAATCCTAAAAAGGGGTCCTTGGTTTATGGGAAGAGCAAGACTCTTCCTTACCCATTGGTATGAAGGCTTTTCACTTGAAAATGTAAATCTATCCCTAGTACCAGTTTGGGTTAGGATGTTTGGGTTACCCATTGAATTTTGGTAAATAGATACCTTCAAGGTAATAGGCAACACTCTAGGAGAATTCTTTGAGATTTCAGATACGACAAAATATGGATTCTTGGCTATTTATACTTGAATATTGGTCATGATTGATATAAGTAAAGCTTTACCATAATCAATCATTCTTAAGTATGGGGATAATATGTGGATCCAAAATATAGATTATGAAAACATATCTTTTAGATGTAGAAGATGTCATGAGGTGGGGCATATTGAGAGATCATGCCCTAATAAGAGCCTAGTAGAATCATTTGTAGAAAACCGCAAGAGAAACTTACAAATGGTTATGGATGAAGATGATTTTCAACTTCCAAAAATAAATCTAGAAAAATGAAAGAAAATAAACAATGGAGACCAATAAGGAAGGATATTGGAAGAAATACCAACTCTTTTAAGGCTTTAGCCTATGAAAAAAAAGTAGATCAAAACTTAGATGACACAACACAACAATTTCAACATATTAACAAGGAACCGTCTATTCAATATTATCCTAATTTATGGAAGAACATTCTCGATGAACCTAAGGAATGTGTCTCATCTGTGTAGACACCAAAAATATGTCATTTTATATCCAAGTTTTGATTAATTTCCAAATTCTTTTAATATCTTCCAATTCCCATCCAATTTCTCCAAATTCTTCTAATTTCTCTTCAATGTCTCCAAATTCATCTAAATTCCTCTAATCCCTCTCAATATCCTCCAAAATCCCTAATACTCCTAATTTAATATAATTCCTCTAATTTCTCCTTAATCCTTCTTAATTCCTTCTAATATCTATATAATTCTTCTAATTTCTTCTAATCCTCTTTATTTCCTTTTTAATATTTCTAAAATTATTGTTCAATGTTCACGATTCACTGTTCACTATTCACGAATTTAATATTTACTAAATCCATTTTCAACACCTAATTCACATGAGTTCAAGTCAATGATTTTATGTTCTAGATCAACCCATTCAACATTTTCTACACCCTCTTCCTCACATGCATGTGATTAAGTCAAGGATTCTAGATCAATCCATTCCATATTTTCAACACCTACCTTCTCACATGCATGTGCTCAAGTCAAGAATTCTATCTTCTAGATCAAACCCACTCAACATTTTCTACACCCACCTCCTCATGCATGCTCAAGTCAAGGATTCTCTCCTCCATGACAACTCATTTAATATTTTTATATTCTTTCACCCATCCAAAAGTCTTCCATGCCAACCTATTCAACATTTCATATTCTTCACCTACCTTATCTTGTCTCCCACTATGTCCACTTATATGCCACATCATCATCCCCCCTTTTCTAAAATTCTATAAATAGCCCCCATTCCCTTGGAGGAACAAGCAAGAGAGATCACAAGACAATATTGTAGGATTTGTAAGAATAGCATCCTTTTAATGTTTTTCTTTGAGTTATTATTTTGATTATTAATGCCTTTTTATATGTGAACAAGTGTTACTAACAATGTCTCTTGTTTGCATGTGTGTAGGATTCCAGGTTCACTCTCTTCAAAGACGCCAATCAACTTCAACTACAAATACAATGCAACTTCAAACCAATGTTTTATTGTAGCAAGAGAAATGAAGACACCATGATAACCTTGTAAAAATGGAATTGTCCTCTTTATTGGCACATTTTCATTACAAAGGCACCCTATACAAGGGTTTATTTTTATAAAAAAGACTCATTTTAATTTGATTTAATATTTTATTTTCTATGCCTATGGTGATTTTTCTTATCTACAAAATGGCACGCCTGGCGGGACAAGAAAAACCACCGTAGGCATAGAAAACAAAATATTAAATCAAATTAAAATGTGCCTTTTTGATACAAATAAACCCTTGTAGAGGATGTTTTTGTAACGAAAATGTACCAATAAAGAGGACAATACCCTTTTTACAAGGTGATTATGGTGTCTTTGTTTCTCTTGCTACAAGCAAATGTTGGTTTGAAGTTGGAATGCATTCGTAGTTGAAGTTGATTGGCATCGTGAACCTGGAATCCTACACACATGCAAACAAGAGATGTTGTTAGCAGCACATGTTCACATATAAAAATGCATTAATAATCAAAATAATAACTCAAAGAAAAACATTAAAAGGATGTTATTTTTACAACTCCTGCAACATTGTCTTGTGATCTCTCTTGCTTGTTGTTCCAAATGAAGGGAATGGGGGCTATTTATAGAATTTTAGAAGAGAGGGGGGAAGGATGATGTGGCATATGAGTGGACATAGTGGGGGACAAGATAAGGTAGGTGAAGAATATGAAATATTGAATAGGTTGGCATGGAAGACTTTTGGATGGGTGAAAGAATATAAAAATATTAAATGAGTTGTCATGGAGGAGAGAATCCTTAACTTGAGCATGCATGAGTGGAGGTGGGTGTAGAAATAATTGAGTGGTACTGGTAGCTTTCCAAATTCAAATTGTGCCCTTGGGGATAATATGACGAACACTTATCGATTTGCCTATGTAACAAAAATTAATAAATAAATAATATTAGTTAATAGGAAAAAGCAAAAATAAATAAAATATATATGTAATAGTTTTTAAATTTTTATTTTTTTAAGATTTGGTTAATGTGAGAAACCCCTACAATCGTCGCTCAATGTGAGCATCCTCATCCCCCATGACCTCTCATAAGGATGAGAGTTGAGCTTATCAATATGAGCCAAATACATAGCCATACACACACCTCCTCACACACTCGCCCATATAACGGTTTGAACCTTGGACCTCCATAGAAGAGCTAAATCTTGAACCGTTGTGTTGTCCTATGGGACTTAAAATTTAAGTTTACATAGGTTTTTACGAGGGGTCTTGATCCCCTCATACCGAATGGGATTTGAACTTGGGTTTTTAAATTTTTATTTATTTTTATAAAGTAGTGTTTAAAGATTATAGGCTATATTTTTTGAGGGGTCCCGATCCCCTCATACCAACCTTAGACCTCTCAAAGAGAGGTCAAAGCCCTTAACTCTTATATAAAATTATGTATATTTTATATGTTTATTTAATTAGACTTTGATTAATAGTAGCTAATGGTGGTGTATAGCACTTTTTTTATATTGAAATTTGGATCTTCTATTTGGACTTTCTAGAGTATAGTTATATTAAATTGTTTAAGTTGTGTAGCATTAAACATATAACCCTTTAAAACAATTTTTGATACAAATATTAATTTTTACACTATTAATAATAATCTAAATTTTTTAAATGGCATGTTAATTTAAATTTTACAAGTTTTCTGATATGTTAGAATTTATTAGATTAAATTCTTAATTTTAAATATTTTTTACTAATTTTTATATTATTTTTTTCAATTGGTTATTTAAGATTAAAATGTGCTCCACCCATATTACATCATCACCACTTAGTGGTATTACAACAAAGCTTGGATATTATCCATCAATCCACCCATATTACATCATCGCCACTTAGTGGTATTACAAAAAAGCTTGGATATTATCCATCAATCGCTTGAAAATATTTGAACTTAGGTCCCAAGAATGTTGAGGAATCTAATTGGTTGAGCTAATGTTATTTGATACTAATTTTTATATTATTATTTCTTGTAAAATCTAAATTTTTATTTTTTATCCAATCATAAATATAATTTTCCAATATACTTCCATGTTATGAGTTCAAAACTTTATATCTATATGTTACACTATTATAAGATAAGTCAAAATTGATGCTAAACTTATTGTAGTGAGTTTGTACCATTACCTCTAACCCTTATGAAAATACATTTTAAGTATTTTTTTTGGTCATTTAAATTAAATTAAAAATGGGTTTTAATCAAGGATCCCTAAAAGGGTCCGAGGGCCTGGTTCAACGGTCAAAGCACTTCTTTCGGAGCGGGGAGATCGGGGTTCCAATCCCTCGGGCCTCGTCGTACTGTTACGCCTGTTCTCTCGTCCAGGAGCGGGCAGCGGCGTAAAAGGTTCAATCCGACGGGGGCATGGTGGTATAGGGGGCGGTTTGCGCGAGGTATTTCGGTGGCAGGCTTCTGGGGGTGGACTGCGCAGATGACTGTGGCGGCTTTCTAGCTGGCTGGCCCGGACTCGTGGCGGCTATCCGAGTCCACCATGTAAATCAAAAAAAAAAAAAAAAAAAAAAATCAAGGATCCCTAAACCTAATTATAAAAAGTCATAATATTAAAAGCAAGGCCCCAATGCCAAAGACAACGACACCAAAATCCAAAGGAAAGACATAAAAAATACCTTTCAAGACAGGCTAAGGATAGCCTTACAGGAAAGGCTAGAGGATAGCCTTAAAGGACAAAATTAATTTTTCTAATAATATTTTTTTAATCTTTACATAGAAGTCTGGGACAGCACTATCCCGCCCAGAACAACCCAAAAACACACGTGCAAAAGGACAACCTAAAAAGCACGTGATGAGGAAATTTAAAAAAGCAAACCCGCCTAGGAAAAATTGAAACAGGGCTATCCCGCCCATTACAACAATTTGAAAAATTCAAAATTGAACTTAAAGCGAGAAACACAAAAAATTCCCACCTGAGGATGCATAAGGATGCAGCAGGAGGATACCACAATAGGGACCAATCATCCCAAATAGGACTGCAAGAGGAACAACAACCATGGAACTCCAAAGGCCATGAAATCTCGTTGCAGCAGGGAAACTACTCAGAGGCCAAAGGAGATAAAGGAAACAACAATGTAGAAATGGGAGCCAAGGAAAATGGTGGGGAGATCCCAAGAGACCTCAAAAGAGGAACTATGAAGCACGAGCTACCACCTAAAAGTGTAGGGCCCCCCTAAAGGCCAAAAAAAAAGTAGCAAGAGCTCCACAACAACCTCCAACACCATCGCCAAGCAGCTTCAGGGAACCATAAGAGGATGACCCGCAAGAACACAACAGCAATCAACACAGAGGCTCTCCTCAAAGCCACAAAAATTTGAGACCCACCATCAAACCTACAACCGAAAACCCAAAGAGCAACACCACAATAATAAGCACAAGGTCCCATCCAAGCCAAAAGATACTATGAAGAGTTTCTCATGAAATAAAAAACCCCAGTCATACCACACTGCACCAGAATAACCTCTGGTCCTTAGCACCAAATAGGACCCTACAAGAAAAATTGGAGAAAGGGTTCCTAAAAGAACTCAGAAACCCCAAAAGATGACAAAAAAAAACCAATGATAACCCAAAAAATCCCATGGATGTCTTAGTTTACAAGCACCAAAAGGAAAACCCTACCTGAAGGTATGGAAAGGGGTAGACAAGTGAATCAGGGATCTCCCAACCCAAGGAGATCATCTGCAACACCATCTAGCCAAGGAGAAGGGTAAAAGAGTGCCAAGGAACTAGAACAGAATCCAAGGATGTCCCAAAAAAATCCAGGGATATCCCATATCACAAACACTAGCAGGAAACCCCACCAAACAACAAGGAGAGGGGCAAAAAGATGGAACAATGATATCCCACACCAAGGAGATCATCTGCAGCGCCTACCAGTCGAGGAGGAAGGACAAAGTAAGTGCTAGGGATCCATTTTAAGTATTTTTTTAATTATAATACTTTTAATGGAATTTCTAATTACAAATAATAAAGAGTACTAATCTTTTTTTATTTAATAACTTAAAACAAAATGTAAACCACGAGTGCAGTCATAAGCACACGAGCCAAAAGTGAGTGCAACCGAAAGCACGTGCGAGCACGAGCTAGGAGTGAGTGCAACATGAAGCGTGTGCAAGCGCAAACTAGGAGTGAGCGTAGCCCAAAGCGAGTGTAAGTGTGAATCGAGAGTGAGTGTAGTTGTAACTAGAAGAAACTACAAACACAAGAGTCGAGAGTGAGTGAACTAAAAGTGAGTGTGAGCACGAATGGGGAGTGAGGAGGAAGTGTGAGCAAGGAAGTAGGAAGTAGAAAGCAAAGTGTGATCAAGCAACAAGTGCCACTTCTTGTTCCATATTATAGGAGATTTTAAAGTATTCATTTTAAAAAATCCAGGTAATATGAAGGAAGTACAATGTGCAAGTTCAAATATAGGAGCTAAAGGTACGAAGGAAGAGGGGAAGGAAAATTTTAAATTAAAGGAAGATGGAGAGATATATTTAAAAGAAAATAAGATGGCGGTCAAGCTTAATCCAGGTAAATTACCTTTATTATCCTCAAGTAGCATAAAATTTCCTTCTTACAATAAAAATGAAAGTAGTACAGAGTGTATTCCTTGCACTTTAGGATTTCAAGAGCAGTATAGTAAAGAAAATCTTATGGAGGATATCCAAAGAAATTTAGGGTTTTTAGGTCAACATAAGAAAGTTATGACTATGGAGGATCATTTATGTAATTTAGAGTTTTTAGGGCAACATAAAGAAGAAAATGCTAATGAGGATATTCCTTGCACTTTCAATTCTTTAGGGCAACATAAATCTTTAGAAGATAAGTCTCATTTTGAAAAATATAAAAAAATAGAAGAGAATGAAGAAGATGAGAGTGTTGGTGGGACAGGAAGAAGGAGAAGAAGACGATCAAAGCAAGAACAAAAAGAAAAATAAACTCAAAAGGATATTGATCTCGGAAGCTAAAGAAAAATATCACAGGTGTTAACAAGAAGTGGGGCTAAGCCCACTAATAAAAATAAAAAGTGTTGATGAAAATGATATCATAAAATATTAGGGGTATGAATAAAACCCCTAAAAAAAGAGTTATTAAGGAATTAATAGGTTGTTATAGCCCCGAGTTTATTTTAACACAAGAAACAAAATTAAGCAATGATGAATGTAAGGATGTTTTAAAAAAGATTTGGAAGGCAGGTGATTGTTTAGTAGTTTCTTCTACAGGAGCTTTAGATGATAGTGCAATAATATGAGATAAATGCAAATGGGATGGACAACTATTAGCAGCAAAGAGTAATTGGGTTGTTGGATTATTTTGCAAGAAAGAGGAAAACATTAAAGTTGACTTTATAAATGTATATGCTCCAACTATAGTTACTCCTCATGAAAGATGTTAGGACCTTAGAATATTTTTGTCAAATATAATGATGTTTCATTGTGATTTATGGATTCTTGGGGGTGATTTTAATACTATTCTATCTCCTTTGGAAAAGAAGTATGGTATTCCAGGATGGTCTAAATCAATGCAATATTTAGCTACATTTTTCAATTCAAACAACCTTTGGGATGTTAGTCCCTCAAGCTTTCAATATACATAGGATTATAAATGCATTGGGAAAAATCATATAGCCAAAAGACTAGATAGATTCTTGTTATCCAATAAATGGTTGCAAACAAAGGATAATATCTCTTTAGATATTTTATTGCGAGTAGGATCAGATCATAAACCCATTATTTAGACTTGTGAGTTACCTAATAATGGTCATCCAAAGCTATTTTGCTTCCAGTCTATGTGGCTCCAAGACCTTAATTTTTTCCAAATGGTTATGTTATGGTGGGATCAATCAAAATTTGAAGGAAAACACAGAAAAATTGTGATAAAAAGGTATGTTGCAGCAAATATAATATTTTAATCGAAGTGGCACCCAATAGAAGCCACATATAACTTATTAAAAAAATGCAAGCCATGAGTTGTAGGCCCATTACATAGCATAGAAGGAAAGTTTTTTGAAAGCACTAATGGGAATTCAAGATGCCCTAGTCGAAAGTGTGGATGCCCAAGTTAGAGATAAGAGGAAGAATGAATATATGGCAAGTTAGATCCAAGGAAAAAATGTTACACTAATAGTGATTATCAAGAATGAGATGATCAAGAATGACATAATGGTTCTTAAAGTAGAGGTTTAATATGTAAGTTCCATGGATACTGGCCAAGATTTTTGGAGATTCAAAATTGGGTTTATTGGAAGTGGAGATTGAATTCAAACTACTCTATAAATTTTCTTCCTTAAGGATATTTTCTCATCATCTTTTCTAGTTCATAAAAGAGGGACAAAATAGTGGGTGGTGTCAATGGTTGAGGGTAGAGATGCCCTTTATTTAAGACCATGGAGTGAGAATTTCTCTTTCAAGACAAAAACTAGTAAAAAGCTTTTAGTATGGGTTAGAGATTTTGGATTTCCATATCAACTCATCAATAAAGATGTTTTCAAGAATATTGAAAATGCCCTAGGGGGTTTCATAAAGGAGGGACTACCTACTAAGCAACAAGAGTATGTTATATATACCTGGACATGTGTTGCTATGGGTGTTTCAAATCCTTTACCATAATGCATTAAGATTAAATCGGTATCAAGAGAATGAGATTAACAAGTGGATTATGAAAATATTTCATTATGATGTTCCAATTAAATTTAAATAAAGATAATGAGATCAGCAAGTGGACTATGAAAATATTACATTTTGATGTTACAATTATTATGAGACTGGACATATTGCAAGAGACTACAAAGTGAAAATGATGAAAGAGAGAAACTTTTGGTCATGAAAAAAATCAAGATGAAGCAAGAAAATTATATTATAACAAAATTTAGAATAGACCAAGGATATTCTAGTTCAAATGAAGAGGCAAATAAACCCTATCCACAAAATCATATGAAAAATGCCACCATAGTTCACTTGAATCAACCATTAGAATAAATACAAAAGGATACAATGGATGAGAAAGTACAACATGCAAGTTCAAATTCAAAAGGAATTAAAGATTCAAAAGAATAAATGGAGGAGAATTTTAAATTAGAGATGATAGAAGAGGTCAATTTTACTCTAGGTAAATTATCTTCATTTTCATCAAGTAGTATGGAATCCTCTCCTATCAATAGAATTAAAGTATTGTACAGGTCATCTCATGCACTTTAGGGTTTTAAGAGCAACATAATAAGGAAATAAGGATGGAAGAAACTCAAAGCAATTTAGGATTTTTAGGAAAGTAGAATTAGGTAATTGCTATAGAGGAGCATCCTTACACTTTAAGGTTTCTAGGGTAACATAAAGAAGAAATTCCTTTTGAGGTTATTCCTTGTAACTCAAATCCTTTTAGTATAAAATAAAGCTATAGATATCAAGTCTCACTATGAGTAGTGTGAAAAAATCAAAGAGATTGATGAAGATGAAAGTGTTAATAGGAATGAAAAAAAAAGAGTAAGACCCAAGAATAAAAAACAAAGAGAAAAATAAACTTAGAGGGATATTTATATAGGAAACCAAAAGCAAATATCAAGTGTTAACAAGAAGTAGACCTAAATCTACAAATAAAAAGTAATAATGAAAATGATATTTTGGAATATTAGGGGGTATTAATAAGACCCCTAAAAAAAGAGGTACTAGGAAATTGAAAGGTTGTTATAAACACCATATTTATAGAAATGGAAAATGGTAGCAAATATTTTAGCTATTCACAGCGTTGATTTTCATCTTGGCAAATTTTAAATTTTAGAATGCAATTGGGAAAGTGAGTTTTTTTCTCTTAATAAAAACGATATTAATGAAAATGAGTAGGACAAGTCAGAAGCTTCTATAGTAGAACCAAGAGAGGATAAATATGATGAAAAACAAAATTGTGAAAAAATATCGAGGAATAGAATAATAAGACCTAATCCTAATATAGGCAAGGCAAAAAGAGACACCCTCAAATTATCAAGCAAGATCCAGGGAAGCAAGAGCAAACATGAAGAAAGGAACACAAACTAAGTTGGTTGAACTTCTCTTTAGCTAACAACAAAATGATATTGTTAATACACATACAGAGCCAATAGCCCCTAATGAGACATGATTATCATATCATGAATATAAGGGGTACTAATACCCCCTCAAATCATAGGTGTATCAAGGACCTATGTTTAAGTAACAACCTTGATATTCTTTGTATACAGGAAACTAAAATGACAAAAGAAGTTTCAAAAACTATGAAAGCAGTATGGGTAAGATGTGAATGGGATACTATGGATTTTGAAGGAGCAACAGGGGGAATTCTAACTTGTTGGAATCCTTCTAGAACCTCTTGTATAACCATTCATAAAACTAGGCATTGGATAGCCTCTTTAATCACTTGCTACTTTGCAGATATTTATTTCATCTTTATCAATGTCTATGGACCTACAACTCAATCAAGTATATTAGATGTTTGGAATGGGATTGAAGCCTTTATGAGAAGTAAAGACCAAGAAACCCGATTCATGATCATAGGAGATTTTAATGCCATAACCAAGCTAGATGAAAATTTTGAGGGAATTAGGAAATTAACACAAAGTATGAGAGATTTCTCAGCTTTTATTCAAAACAATAATCTATGGGAGGTTGAGTTTGAATAAGACAACTATACTTGGACCAACAAAAAAAGAGGCTAGAATCTAATAGCAGAAAAAATAGACAGATGCATACTCTCAGATAATTGGCTAGAAGAAGGAACTTATGCTAAAATTAATACCTTAACAATGATTGGTTTAGATCACTGTCCAATAAGTATTAAAAAGGTGGTAAGTGAATTCAAAAAAATATCGTATTTTAAATATGAGCAGATGCGGGAAGACCATCCTCAATTTGTTGATATGATAGCTCAAACGTGGAATTATTCAGGTAATGGTGGGTTGTATGCTCTTCCAAATAAAATTAAATCTATGACATTTAGATTAAAAGAATAGAACAATAACACTTTTGGAGATATTTTTTAGAAGAAAGAACTAAAAGATAAACTTTCAAAATTCCAAAAAGGTGATCATAATAATCCAAACTCAAAGGAAAGGGAGTTTCTTAGTGAATATCATAATATATTGAGTAAGGACGAAATTTTTTGGAGATTAAAATAAATACAGACAAGGTTAAAAGGAGATAAAAATACAAAGTTTTTCATAGGATGGCTATAGTACAAAGATCAACTTCTAGAATTAGTAGAATTAAATCAATATAAGGGGTTTTGATTGAAGATCAAAGTGAAATTAGAAAAGAGGTAAAGTATTTTTATCATAATATTCTAGGATCAGAGGAGACTGGAGTTCTTAACAATAAACTTCTTCAATATGTTCCTTCAGTTATGATGAATGATAAAAATAGGAAACTAATGAAGCCTATTACTCTAGAAGAATTTCATTTAGATATTTTCTCTTTTAATATGGATAAATCCCCAGGTTCAAATGGGATCTCTACAACTTTTAACCAACATAATTGGGATATAGTGAAGGATTATTTATTGGTGGCAGTGGAACAATCTAGGATAAAACAATACATACCTTATAAAATAAATGGAATATATCTTACCCTAATTCCAAAAAAGAAGGATGTTGAATTGTTTGATTCTTTTAGACCCATAAGACTATGTAATATGGCATTTAATATTATATACAAAGTGATGGAAAATCCATTAACGCCATTGTTAGACAATTATTTCAGAAGATCAAGGAGTATTTGTGAAAGGGAGACAAATTTTGTATGGGATAATAGTATCTCATGAAGTTATACATTCAACAACTTCAAGAAAAAAATTAATGATCTTAAAACTTGATATGGGTAAAGCCTACGATAGAGTTAAATAGAACTTTCTTTTTGCTGTTTTAGAAAAGTTTAGATTTGGGAAGAAATAGGTTAGATGGATTAAATCTTGTGTCCTTACAGTTTCTTATTTAGTCTTGATCAATGGGTTAGTAACAAAATATTTTTAAGCCAAGAGAGGCCTTAGACAATGATAACATCTATCTTTTTATTTGTTCATTATTATGACAAAGGTTTTGAGTAGGAACTTAAAGAAGGCTTACAAATATGGGCTTATAAGTGGACTTAAGGTTAGAAATTATATCAACAACATCACCCATCAACAGTTTGTAAATGACACTTTTTGGAAGGGGAAGGATAAATGAGGCCAAAGCTTTGAATAATTTTTTAAAGGAATACGAAAGAGCATTAGGAAAAAAATTTAATGGACAAAATCCAAAATTTACTTCCTTAACACTCTAGCTAATATCAAAGCAAGAATTTGCAAGTTACTTCAAATGGAGAAGGCAAATTTACCAACAACTTATCCAGGGATACCTTTATTTGAGGGGAGAATGAAGATAGAATTATGGAATCCAATTATTAGTAAAGTTCAAAATAAACTTCCAACTTGGAAAGGTATATGGTTATCATTAGTAAGAAGAGTGCACTTAATTAAGTCAGTCTTACAGGCCATTCCAACATATTATTTCATTGTATTTTATGTTAAAATTAGTTAAAACATTTTAATCTATAATATGCAATCCTTTTTATGGTCAGGTTTACATGATAAAATGAAATTTCCTTTGGTGAAATGGAGCAAGGTGTGTGATGATAAAACTAGGGAAGATCTTGGTTTAAGAGTTCTTACATATTCAACCTTAGCTC
The DNA here is from genome assembly GCA_028583015.1 of Wollemia nobilis. Lineage (NCBI taxonomy): Eukaryota > Viridiplantae > Streptophyta > Pinopsida > Araucariales > Araucariaceae > Wollemia > Wollemia nobilis. The sequence goes on from JAQPPZ010001731.1 coordinate 766,967, forward strand.
TTAGAGGAAAAGTAATCTGGAGATTGTACAAATAGAATAAAGATAATGGGAAAGAATTCTTCTAAGTATGTTGAGCCCAATGACCCAAGTTTTATATTTACTACATTCTCTCTACCAAATGGTTCTATTCTTTAGAATGGTTTAAAAAAATCTATCGATCTAATTATTAAAGGTTTAATATGGGTGGTGGGAACTAGATAAAAAAATATATTTTGATGGATACTTGGTGTGATAAAAAACCACTCAATTTAGATCTAGTTTTGAAACCTTGAATGAGATTGCTTCAATACAAATATGGTGATATGGTTTCAAACATTTTGTACAAGGACCGGGAAGGGAGATACAAATGGAAAGAAGATTGTTTACAAGTATACAAGATATTGATGCTAGAAGGCAATTGAGTAGAAAGATAACAATTATGATTATTCTGAGCGGAGCCAAAGATAAATTGATTTGGGAGTTGAATAGCTCAAGAGAATACACAAAAAGAAGTGGTTATAATGTACAACACCAACAAAATAGTAATATCACTAGAATATGGAGAGATATTTAGAATAGCCCAAGAATTCCTAAAGTCAAAATGTTTATTTGGGTAGTAGGTCATAGAAGAATTTTATCCTGGGATAACCTTATGAAAAGGGGTTTTCATGGCTTGTCAAAATGTGTTCTTTGTAAAAATGAGGAGAGTATAGACCATCTCTTGGGACATTGCTCAATAGTTTTGAAACTATGGCAATGGGTTCTTAATATTTTTGGTAAATGCATGGTGATGAATAGCATAATTGAAGATTGGTCAAAGCAATGGTAGAGCACTTATAAAAGTGAGGCTTTACAGACAATATGGGATATATCAAAAGATATAATACTTTGGACTATTTGGCTAGAAAGGAATAGAAAAAATTTAAAGGAAAGGAAATCAATTTAGAGGTATGAAAAGGAAGATATGTTTAGCCATAGAGCAGTCTAAACCAACCCTATCAACTCACCCAGTCTCTAATCTAGAGAGCCTAAATAGATGGAGTTAAGTCATTTAATAGAATTATGATGTTGGGTATAAGAGAAGTAAAAGGAAGCAAAGAATATAAAGTGGAAACCCCCACATGTGGAGTGGGTTAAATTGAATTTTGATGGGACATCTAAGGAAATCCAGGATTAATAAGAGGAGGAGGAATAATTACAAAAAATAGAGAAGAGATTTTGTTTCATTATGCTTTCAATAGTGAATTTAAGACAAATAATGAAGTTGAAGGTTGGGCAGTTTTAGAAGGGTTAAAAATATGCAAACAAATAAAATGGATTAATAAGAGAGGAAGAATAATTACAAATAATAGAGGAGAGATTTTGTTTCATTACGCTTTCAATAGTGAATTTAAAATAAATAATGAAGTTGAAGCTTGGGCAGTTTTATAAGGGTTAAAAATATGTATGCAAACAAATGAAATGGAATAGCGTATGGATGGAAGGTGATCCTCTCATAGTAATAAATGCAATTTTAAGGAAATCAAAGGCTCCATAGAACATCCAAAAGATAATTGTGGAAATTCAAGATCTTACTAAAGAGTTTGAAGAAATCAAGCTTACACATACATTAAGGAAAGGAAACAAATGTGCAGATAGGCTAGCCAATAGAGGGGTTTTGATTGAATATTGTGAAAATTTCTCCTTTTCATAGTTAGAGGAAGTAGTAAGTTTAGCTGAAGCCGACAAGAAAATGTTGATTGCCTGAATCAAATAATGATTAAGATTTACTTTATTGTTTTCCATTGGTAATATTTGCTTTATTTTGTAACAATAATGTGTTTTCATATAAACTATTTATTATAATTTTTGTGGTTGCACTTGTGTTTCAGGAAGTAAACAAGCAATCTAGATTTGGTAAAGCGGACTATGATAGTGCGATGTTTTGGTATTACTCTACTAAGATGCAATGCATAGATAGTAGAGGTGAAGTTTTGGTATTGTGAAGGTTGCTATAAAAAAATGTCAAGAAGGATGTTGAATTATGGAATATTTGTATTCATACAGAAAATTGAAAAGATCCAAAAAATAAAAATCAAGAATATAGATATTTTATGTAAAATGACGTAGATTTCTAGCAATAGCATCTCAATTGAAATGAAAAGTATATTTATTTATAAACTCTTAAGCTCTAAATGATATTAAGGAATTGATTGCAAGGGTTGGGGACCCGAGTAATAACCCCTTAATATCCAACCAAAAAAAATGATATTAAGGAATTGATTGCATAAACTTAGCAATTTGAGGAATATGATAAATATCTTTGATAGAAAGGTAAATAAAGAGTATCTTTGATAACATACCAAATTAGATATGGTTTAACTAACTTGATAGCAATGTAATGTTTTATAATTTTAATGAAAGTGATCCCAATAAAAGCCATACATTGCATATTTAAAACATAATACTATTCTTTTATTTGCTTATAAAAATTTAATAATATTTTAAGCTTATATGTATGAATCTATATATTATTTTAACTATTTAGATATTTCCTTAATAAAATTATAATATTTGTAATAAAATATTTAAAATAATTTTACAGGTTGGAGAGCCAAGCCAGTTGGTCAAAGCACTCTCGTGGGAGTGTGAAGACCCTGGTTTGAATCTTTGGGTCTCAAATATCGAAAAATGTATGTCGTCAACTACGTTAAAAAGTTTGCTCATTGTAATTGAAAGTTATAATGGCACCAAAAAAAACATAATTCAAAGACGATAATAAAATATTACGAGTTACCAGGGTCTCATAATATCGAAAAATGTAAAATGTATGTCATCAACTACGTTAAAAAGTTTGCTCATTGTAATTAAAAGTTATAATGGCACCAAAAAAAAACATAATTTAAACCCACGATGAGACAATAAATAAAATATTACGAATTACCAATTAATTAATTAATTAATTAATTAATTTATATATATATATATATATATATATATATATATATATATAAATATAAATATATATATATATATATATATATATATATATATATATATATATATATATATATATATATATATATATAATTAATTTAAAAGTAAGCTCAAGGTAACGTCCATAAGGATAATAAGCATGGAGAATCATCTTAATTTTTAGGTGGATTTATAGAATGTAATATATTTAAAATTCAAATACCTAACATTAAAGTATTCCTCTTTCCTTTAGTAAAAAAAAAATTATATTTCTCTTCAGAAAAATATTAGAATGATTTTAATAATTAAGTTTTATAAGATTTGTGAAAAATGTTGTAGTGATAGGTTTTTGGGTTTTCATTTAAGAGATTCAAATTTAAATTTCAGTAACTGAGACCCCTCATAAAAACTTGTGTTTTACCTTAATATTTTAGTTTGCTCAGAACAGCGTATTGATTAGAGCTTTTACCTCTATTTTGGGAGGTCCAAGTTTCAAACCACAAGGTACCCACAAGGGAAGAGGTTGGATGATAATGTCCCCAACCTTTAAAAATCGACTTTGTTTTATCCAATTAAACTAAAGTTTTTAAAAACGACATCTAATAATATTACCAATTTTCCAAAATTAAATTTTATATTTTAAAATTATAATAAAAATATTAAATGTATGATCATTTACATTGCATTGCAATGCATGAAATGAAAGTAAAAGTGGGTATATGACCAACTTCTAAAAACACATTTAAAGTCTTATCTAAATATGAAATATAATTCCGTAGAATTAATTATGTTTATTATGTATTTCATACGAGAATTTGAAATTTATTACTAAAATTTTAAATAGAAAAAGGACTTAAAATTAAATGCTATCTAAAATTTTAATATATTATAAGTAATAATAATATTTTTTTAGTTAAAATATTTTAGGAAATTTTTTATATAAAATTATATTAAAATGTAGACCCGTAAAGGATATTGTAGTGGTAAGTCTTTGGGTTTTCATTCGGGAGACCCAAGTTCAAACCTCGGTATGAGAGGGCAGAGACCCCTCATAAAAACTCGTGTAAACATAAATTTATAAACTTGAAAGAAAAATTACTAAGATGTACCCGAGTAAGAGAGGACTAGGGCTCCTCATAAAAACCTATGTAAACTTAAAGTTTTTTGGAACATTATTTTCAAAAAATCACAGAAGCAAACAAATGTTGTCACAAAAAATAAGACACACGAGCAAGTGTGAGCCATGAGGGAGTGCAAGCTGAGAGCAAGTGTGAGGTGGAAAGGAATACAAGCCGGGAGCAAGTGTGAGGTGGAAGGGAGTGCAAGTAAGGAGCAAGCCCCACTAGCTAGCATGGAATTAAAGTCATATTTGAAAGTCGTGCAAGTCGAGAGCGAGTGTGAGGTGGAAGTGAGTGCAAGATGGGAGCAAGTGTGAGGTGGAAGGGAGTGCAAGTAAGGAGCAAGTCCCACTATCTAGTATGGAGTTAAAGTCATATTTGAAAGCCCTAATGGGAAGTTAGGATGCCCTAGTTGGAAGTATAGAGGCCCAAGTTGAAGATAAGTGGAAGAGCGAATACCTGACAAGTTTAATCTAAGTAACATATGTTACATCAAAAGTGAGTATCAAGGATGAGATATAATGGATTTTAAAATTAGAAGGTTTATATGTAAGTTCCTTAAGTCATGGCTAAGGTTGAGTATCAAGGATGAGATGATTGAGTAAGATATAATGGATTTTAAAATTAGAAGGTTTACATGTAAGTTCCTTAAGTCATGGCTAAGGTTTTTGGAGATTCAAAATTAGATCAATTGGAAGTGGGGATTGAATTCAAATTACTGTGACTTTACTTTTCTTCCTAACGATTTTTTCCTCGTCATCTTTTTCAATTTAGAAATTAGGGATAAAATAATGGGTGGTGGGCCATGGTTTAGGGGAAGAGATGCACTTTATTTGAGACCATGGAATACATTTGTTTATGTTAAAATAGAAACTATTAAGAAGCTTCCAATGTGGGTTAGGCTTTTTGGACTTCCATATCAACTTATCAATAGGGATGATTTGAAGAATATTAGAAATACCTTAGGAGAATTCATCAAGGAATGACTAACTACTAAGAAGCGAAAGCATTCTATATATACCCGAATATGTGTTGTTATGAATATTTCAAAACCTTTGCCAAAATCCATTAAGATTAAATCTAAATCAAGAGAATGGTATCAACTAGTGGATTATTGTATTTTGATGCCACAATTGTTATAATATTAGACACATGACAAGAGTTTGCAAAGTGAAAACTATGAAGAAAGAGATTAAACAATTTGGTCATGAGATAAACTTCAAGACGAAGCAAGGAAACCATACATTAATAGAAGCTATATTAGATCAGGGATATTCCACTCCAAAAAACAAGGTAAAGAAATTTTATTTACTACGTCATTTGGCAAGTTTAGAAGGAATTGAAGGTGCAATGGAGGATGTGGAGGAAAATCCTAAAACAAAGATAACAAAAAATGTCAAGTTTATTCTAGGTAAATCATCTTCATTTTCCTCAAGTAGTATAAAATCCTCTCCTAGTAATATAAGTGAAAGTGGTGAAGATGTTACCCCTTGCACTTTAAGGTTTCAAGAGAAGCATAATAAAGAAAGAAGGATGAAGAAAATTGATAATAATTTAGGGTTTTCGAGGCAGAATATGAAGATTATTACTATAGAAGAGCATCCTTGTACTTCAGGGTTTCCAGAGCAACATAAAGAAGAATGTGCTTTTGAGGTCAATTCTTACACTTCAAATCCTTTAGAGCAAGACAAACCTAAAGATGGTACGTCTTACTATGAGCAGTGTGAGAATATTAAAGAGATTGATGAAGATGAAAGTGTTGTTGAGAATGAAAAAAAAAATAGAAAGACCCAAAAAGCAAAAAAAAAAAAAAAAAAAAAACCCACAACGATATTGATATTGGAAAACAAAAGCAAATATTAAATGTGTTAACAAGAAGTGGGGCTAAAATTACAAATAAATACAAAAATAAGGATGAAAATAATATTCTGAAAATATTAGGAGCACAAATAAAAACCTTAAAAAATGTATTAAGAAATTGTAGTGTTATTATATACAAAATATTTATAGATATGAAAATTGGGTAATATATATTTTAGCCATTCACGACATTGAATTTCATGTTGACAAAATATAAATTTCAGAAGGCATTTGCCATAAAATAGTTGATCATAGAACCTTAGTAGTTTGAGGAAGATGGAGAATATCTTTGATAGAAGGGAAAATAAAACTTTTTTTTTTATAATGAACATCGTTTAAAAATATGTACAAATATCAGTGCTCGTTCAAAAAAACATAAGAGGAATCGACCTCACAACCACATGGATGATAATAACTAGGCAACTGCCATTACACCAAATGTCATTCAATAAATAAAAAATATTTTTGATAGAAAGGCAAGTTGGATATGACTTAATTAACTAAAAGTAACAAGAGCAATCTAATTTTTAGTTTTTGTAATGAAAATGGCCTTCAATAAAAACCAAACATAACTTTTAAAAAATATATTAAGATGTGGCTAATGGTTCAAATTTATTACTAATGCCGAAAATTCCCAAGTATTAAAAATTATGTTAATCCACGCTCATTATTAAAACATGAAACAATAAATATATTAGTTGATATCCACCATATCTATATTTCGAAAATATAGTATTTAAGTTGAGATATGGAATATAATTTTTATAGCAATGTATTCTACGGTAGGGGTGAATATCCATTGTCATATACTTCGATATCCACCATATCTATACTTCGAAAATATAGTATTTAAGTTGAGATATGGAATATAATTTTTATAGCATTTATGTATTCTATAGTAGTGGTGAATATCCATTGCCATATACTTCAACTATATTCCATACTGCATTTATAATTCTCATGCTATGGTAATAAAAACTTGTAACAATAGGATACATTAATGCAAATAAATAAGAAAAATTATGTTACAACACTTTTCAATTGGATGGACCTCAATAACTTAGGTTTTCATAGAAAAATATAATCGATTCCTTGATATCAAAAATTGAATATGTTAATTTTTAATATAAAATAATTACATGTAGTTTCATTTCAAAAACCCTTAGATGACTAAACAAGTGGTTTCATGATTGATTAAATCCAAAATTATTATTTTGATGGTTTATTTTAGACTTAAGTAAAGTTTTAAAATGACAATAAGGAGAATATAAAGGTAAAGTAGAAGTAGGATTTAAGACATTTATCTATTATGACATAAATTTAGGGAGTAGTTCCTTTCTTAGTTTGAGTTGTAAAGAGATTTTAAGGTTTTTTCTTCTTTATAAAAATATTATTCGAAGTATATTCTTATATGTTATTAGTATTAATTTTCTAAAATAAATCTTTTTAACATTTTTTTTATATGTATCAAATTTAAAATTTAATATTGAAAAAAGGTTATGTAAAGATGATCAAAACGATGATTAGAATAATAATTATAGTTTTTCTACCAAATGTATAAATTATATATAAGAGAAATTTAAATAATTTAAATGATGTATAAGACCAACAAGTTGTTCAAGTTCTTTAAAAAGATAAATTTGAAAGCTAATACCTATTTTATTGTAATCTTCAAAACATTTTAATGAATCAAAAATATAATATATGTCTATGAAATGCATAAAATAAACTTGTATAATTTTTTTGTTTATGTTATAATAAAGTATCTTTCGTGCAAGCTAGATATTATAGAATGCAAGTTGGAAGTAAGCCCACGAGCAGGTAGTAGGAAGTGTAAATAGGAATTAGGAAGCAAAGTGTGAGCAATAATTGAGGACCACTTTTATTGTTTTAGATCTTAACAAAAACTTAAAAACTAAAGGATTCATATAAAGAAAATCAAGGTAACATGGAAGGAAAGTCATTTTTAAAAGTTTTTTACTAGAATTAAAGATACTCTATTTGAAAGTAAGGATACCATAGTTGAAAGTATGGGTGCCCTAGTTAGCAATAAGAGGAAGAGTGAATCTATAAAAAAACCTATCTAGGCAGTAAATACTAAACTATAAGTGATTATGAAGGATGAGATGATTGAGCATGATATTATGGTTCTAAAACTAGAGGGTTAATATGTAATTTCCATAAATATTGACCAGGTTTTTCTATGATTCAAAATTAGATCAAATGGAAGTGGGAATTAATTTCAAATTCCTTTGACTTTTATTTTGAATAGAGTTTTCCTCATTATCTTCTCTAATTCATAAGGGATAAAATAATTGATGGAGACCCTTATTTTAGGGGTAAATATACATTATATTTAAGACCATGGAGTGAGAATATTTTATGGAAACAAAGAATATTAAAAGGTTTTTAGTGTGGATTAGGATTTTTGTTCTTTATCAACTCATCAATAAGAAGGTTTTGAAGAATGTTAGAAATATTGTTGGAATATATTACATTATTTGGTACATGCTAATGTACCCCCATGGTACCTTCATGGTACATATGTAAATAATATATTAGGGTTGATTCATAGTTTAGAGTGTGAGTTATATTTTCCCTTTTATGTAAGTGTGAATGTGCAAGAAATGCACAAGTGTCATGTAAAGTTGTAATGTGCAAGAAATGCACAAGTGTCATGTGAGTTAGTGTGCAATTGTAAGTTGAGTCTATGTGCACAAGTGTCTTATATGTATGAGAACAATATGTAATGTAAATATGCGCATAAGTGTATTAGATTAGAGTGTGCAAAGTTAAAGGCAAGAGTCATGTATATGTGTGCATACATTATAAAGTAAAGTTTTCATAAAGCATGCAAGTGTTAAGTACAGAATCCAAGAGTCATCAAAATTGGCATATGGAAAGGAATAATAAAGTATTCAAAGAGTCATACTACTATGGCTATATTATTGAGATAGTACTCCACAAATCATAGAACAATTGTGTAGAACAATTACAAAGAACATTACGAAGAAAAGAGAGCATCACTATCATATTTTTAAGAGAAAGAGGAGTAATAAATATTGCATACATTTTGAGAAATTAATATTGTAAGTTGTATTACATGCTTAGTACATGTTGATTAAGGCTATTTACATTCATATTTTTGCATATTATTGAATGTTATTTGATATATTATAAGCCTTCTATTACATATTAATTTGCTCATATTATTCTACTCTTATAATTATCTTGACCTTATTATATTGTGGCTATATTATATTCGATCATGTGATATTTGTGGTAGTATTAAGACCTACAAAAACATCAATGGTATCAAAGCTACCACTAGACGATTCATATTGATAGATTTTATTAGATGCCATTATTAAATTGATTATATCCAGATTGATAAAGTCGATTAAGAGCATGTCCACTTTGAATATAGTGAGACTCAAACTCTATTGGAAGGTCATATTGAGTAGAAAATCTCTAGGTTGAAGGAAAACCAATGAAGAATAGAGGTTCAGCTGTATTGAATAAATTGGGTTAATTTAGAAGAGAAGTTGGACATTGATAGGTAGAACCAACTCAAAAAGAAGTTGGTCATTCAAGGAAGAGCCACCCTGACATTGAAGAATTTGAAGATTGCAGATAAGAATATTAAAGCATATTGAGACAATAAACTCAAGAGATAGTTGATCATGCATGGACATTTAAATCCACCCTGAGATTGATATTGGGTTCTCTAGTAAGGAGGAGAATCATATTGAGTTCTTAGGTGTGACCTAAAACATTGAAAAAAAAAGTTGCAGTAGAGATTAAGATATTAAGCTACAAAAGTGTGAGAAACTTCCTACAAAGGATAAAGAAGAGTTTCAACTTCTAGTAAGCAGAGAATATTGAAAGAAAGAAGATAGAAGTGGGTTTAGAAGCATTCAGAGCTTCCTAAAAAATAAATAAAGAATATTGAAAGAAACAAATATAGCAACAGTTTGAGAAACATTCAAATCTTCCTAAGAGAAGAAAAGAAAGCAAAGCAAAAGAAAGAGAAGATAAGTATATCGATCTTGAATAAGTATAAAGAAGTATTTAGCTTACTTTATATTGCTTCCAACATTGAATTAAGAAGATAAATATATCATTCTTGATGAAGGATAAAGAAGCATCCAAATTACTTTATATTGCTTCAAGCAATGGATCAAAATAATATCTACATTGACCAGAGCTGCAAGTTTATAGTGAAGAATAGAGACCCTTCATAGAAATATATCCATATGAAGAAATAGAGGCCCTTATAGTTGAAAGCAAAGAGGTATTATAGAGAAAATAAAAGCCTTTATAGAATAGAAAAGAGGCTTGAAAAAAGAGGTCTAATAGATTATATAAGAGAAAAGAAATAAATTTGAAGCCTAAGAAACATACAGTGAATACAAAAGTAAAGAGGCTTGCATATAAGTGGCTCATATAGAAAGAAGAAAAGAAGCTCATGATATGAAGTGATAAAGTTTCATGAATGGATAAGCAAAAATATTTTTGATAGAATATCAAAGTATAAAGGAACGAAGAAAATGTATATATGTTTCAGTTCCAAAGGAGGAAGAGAACATAAGCCAATGGTCTTCACCTGAAAAAATAGGTTAAAGTAATCTAATAGAACAGTGCAAAATAGCCATTTTATTAGGGCTCCATTTTTGTTGTTTCTCATAAATCATATAATGTAGAGGCTAAGGTATATAGTTCGTAGAGGTAGAGATTGTTAAGTGAATGAAGGGAAAGGAAAAGGTCATTTAGCTAGATTATGTGGACAAGGAGACATTTAGGCAAAGGTATTAGGGCAAAATATGTTTATAAGGAAGTCAACAAGCTAAGTTTAGACAACACAATGTCTAAGCAACTAAGGAACAACTAAACGCAGTGTCTAAGTATCAAATGAGAAACATTGAACATCTAAATATAGAATTTAAACAACCAAAGGAGGAACATTAAGTACAAACCAGAATAACTAAGAACCAAAGAAGAGACGTTGAACGTCTAAGTGCAAACCAGATCATCTCAACGGTAATCTAAGTATAAAATGAGAAACCATAACGTCTAAGCGGGAACCTAATTATCTAAGAGGTATTTAGAGCATCAAGGGAAGTTTTCTAACATCAAAGAAAAGTGCTAAGCTTCAATATAATGTAGCAAAACATCCAAGAAAGAACTTAGCATTGAAGAGTGTCATAGGGCAAGATTTGAGCAAGTTGTAATGTCCAAGAAAAAGCCTAAGTATTGAAGAGTGTCATTGGACAAGATATAAGCAAGTTATAATATCCAAGGAAGAGCCTAAGCATTGAAAAGTGCCATAGGTAAAGATATAAGAAAGTTATAACATCCAAGGAAGATCCTGAGTGTTGAAGAGCCTGAGCATTGAAGAGCACAATATTTGAGCAGTATGTAACATCCAAGGGAGAATAAATGCATCCATGCACGTCTACATGTGGAGAATAGTTTCCAATGCCCTTAAGAAATAATAGTAAGGTCTCATACGAGCAGTAAAGATAGTGAACATGAATAATATCTAGAAACCAAGATAATGAGCAACAAGATGATGCTAAAATCTCTAGAGAGGTTGATGTTATTTTTAGGGTTTGATTTGAATTTAATAATTTATTAGGAAAGATGTATTTGGTTAACTAAAGGTTTTAAGGTTTATAATTTAGTTTTAAATATGGGAGAAACAAGGTTTAATTATGGTTATTTAATGTATTTAATTTTAGTGATAAGTTTATAAGTTAAGAGTTTTTTTTTCAATCGGTTATGTGAGATTGGGCCCACTGGTATTACATCATCACCGATATTACAGCAAATTCGATATTATCCATGTATCATTTGAAAATATTTGAACCTTTGTCTCCTCCTTGAATTTTGAGGAATCCAACCAGTTGAGCTAATGCCATTTGATCAAAAAATTAAGTTTACACAGGTTTTTATGAGGGGTCCTAGTCCCCTCATACTGAGGTTTGAACTTGGGTTTCCTAGATGAAAACCCAAGGACTTACCACTACGGTATCCCTCATGGGTCATTGAGAGTTTTTTAAAGTTAAAGTTGATTATTTATTTTATAAGTTTGGAGTAATAAGAAAGTTAGTTATTTTTTAAAGTATTTTGGAGTGATAAGGACTTCAACTAGAGTATTTGTTTTTTGAGGAATAATTAATTTAGTTTTATATTTTGAAAATTTTGAAATTGTTGAAGTTTTGCAAATTAAATTATTTGGAAGTAAAAGGTTTTCAACTTCAATTATTAGGAAAATATAAATTTGCAAAAATACTTAGTTTTTAAAACTAGGGAGACAATGTTTTTTCTAATAGGTTGAAAATTTGGGGGCATATTGGGGGCCGTCCTCCCCTAGAATTGAACTTGGGTCTCAACTAGAATATCCAAATACCTTTTGCCATTGTGGTGTCCTTTTCAGGACTATAAAAAATATTAACTTTTTTTATTAGGGTAAAAATGGGTTTTAGGGTCCCCAAACTTGTACATCAAGTTGTGTAAGATAGTACAATATGCTACAATAGCCTTAAAAAATACTATCATCCACTTACTACTATGGCTAAACCTTAGAATACCGCATATCGACAAAATAACTTCCAAAACATGATAGATTAGTAGACCACTTCCAAAATAAAAACTTAAAAAAATATTGTAGCTACCACCCAATCATAACAAAAATTACAATACAAAACCATTGGGGGTGTTATAAATTCCATAGTTGATGGGTCTTTTGATTGTTTTTCTTCTGTACAATAGGTTCTTCCTCCTTCAGAGTGGCAAGATCTCATAATGTATTTTTGCACTTTAAGCTCTTGAGGTAATATCTAGTTGAAACACATTTTGTATGATCTTCATTTTTAAAAAAATAATTGTCACTGATTGTTTCATAATTAGATTCTAAAGTACTATCTAAGGTGCTAATATTTTTTATAGAACTAACTCGATGGTCTTTAGTAACCATTTGGTTTTTATCAATGATTTGATTCAAATTCTCCTTTTTGGGTTGAGTTTTTTTATTGCTCGCATGATTCTTGTTGGATAATTTGTGCAACTGAAGGATGAGCTCCTTTCTTGTGAATAGGATGTTTGAAGGCTCAATATCATTCGTGTGTAGGGCCTTATCCTCCACCAAGGAGGAATTAGAGCAATGATTGTATGATCAAGCATCTCTTCTTTAGGTGGTCATATTGTTGACAACCATAATATCTCAAGGAGAAGTTTTTATTCAATTTTTTGGATCCATTCCCCTTTGCTTGATGAGATAATAATGGATTGAGTTCAATAAATTGAAACATCCATCCAAACAACCAATCTTGATTTACTCATATTAATTTTATTGGACAAATTTTCCTCTATTTGGGCATCCATATACTGGAATGCACCCAATGGTGTTACCAATTTTGGTGAATATCTTCTCTCTCTACAACTCCATAGGGAGAGCATATATATTTACCTAGATTGGTAATACATAAACTTCTTATGTAAGGGGGTTGAAACCGGGAGTCCAAGGTCGTATATAGACACCCCTTTGTCTAAAAACCCAATTTTATCTATAATAGATTACCTTATCTCTATCCGCTAAATTAGAAAAGAAAACAAAAAATAATGGGTAATAGAGTTACTTGGAATTTACTGGACCACCAAAGTTTAATGTATCATTTGAGCTCCTCCAGGCCTAGTCTTTTTCCCTTGAGTTTGCATATAATTGTTCGAGATTCATGATCAATCAGATCCAACCCAAATTCATCCTCTAAAATCCTAATAGAGGGTAGAGGTTCATCAAAAAGCTCCACCCATAAACCCAAATATCCCTAAGAGATATTTCTTCTAACCAAAGAGGCTTTCTCATAGACTAAAGAGTGATTGATATCCTCCTGAGTACAATGAGTGGGATGTGAAAAACCCTCTTTTTGTAATGCTTGACTGCACCTAGGGTTTACACCCCTTTCATTATGTTCCATCCTCATATCCTCTTGAGTATAATAAGCGGGTTGCAAAAAACCCTCTTCCTACAACACTTGACAGCACCTAGGGTTTGCACCCCTTTAACTTTATTTCATCCTCATGTCCTCTTGAGTACAACAAGTTGGTTTTGAAAAACCCTCTTACTACAATGCTTGAATGCACCTTGGGTTTGCATCCTTTTCGCTTGGTTCCATCCTCATGTCCTCTTGAGTACAGCAAGTTAGATAGAAATAAGGTTTACTACTCCATAGGAATTTAATTAGGAACTTTGAATTATCTAACCTATGAGTTATAAGATCTTCTAAATCAAAAAGTACAAAAATGAATAAGTTATCAAGAGTAAATTTTCAACATAGAAGGCATTATCAAAATACAAAGCCATATTTCATAAAAGGAAAAGTTCAAAAACAAAATCTATTTAATGGGCAACATCATACTCTTCAAAACTCTTGTCAAAGATGCAAGATAGTATCAAGTGAATCTAATCAAATAGTTCAAATAGAAAAAGATATTTGGTATATAGACTCAGGAGCTAGTCATCATATGATTGGTAATTTGTAATGGTTTGAGTGTCTAGAAGTCAAGGATAATTTATATTTAAATATTACAAATGATAAGAGGTATCTAGTTCATGGAAGTGGTAGTGTAACACCTAGTATACCATTTTCAAATTTTATACTAGAGGATGTTATGTATGTTCCAGGATTATCAACCAATCTCATTTCAATTACTAAATTGGTTGAAAGTGGAAGATCAATTGAATTCAAATGTATAAATGAGCACAATAAATGCATTATCAAGAATCAAAATATAACAAAGGCTACATGATCAATCAAAAAATAAATATATGCTTTAGATTCAATTGGTTTTTCTCAAGAGCTTATTTTATCTCAAGATGAAATTGTTGAGTGTTCTAAAATATAGAATATAGGAAATGGGATTCAACAACCTTTCTACCATTGCAAGCATTGGGTGAATCCAAATTTTAAGATGCTAAAATAAATATGAGCTCAAGCACATGTCTCATGATCATTTGAAGATTGAATATGAAGACAAAGACCATGATCAAGACTAAAGTCTTCAATAACCAAATAATGTAACACAAGGAGGTGTTGAAGTATATTACATTATTTGGTACATGCTAATGTACCCTCATTGTACCTTTATAGTACATATGTAAATAATAAATTAGGGTTGAGTCATATTTTAGAGTGTGAGTTATATTTCCCCTTTTATATAAGTGTGAATGTGCAAGAAATGCACAAGTATCATGTAAAGTTGTAATGTGTAGAAAATGCACAAGTGTCATGTGAGTTAATGTGCAAGTGTCTATGTGCACAAGTGTCTTATATGTATGAGAACAATATGTAATGTAAATATGTGCACAAGTGTCTTAGATTAGAGTGTGCAAAGTGAAGGGCAAAATTCATGTATAGGTGTGCATACATTATAGAGTCAAGTGTTCATCAAGTATACAATTGTCAAGTAGAGAAGCCAAGATTCATGAGACTTAGCATATGGAAAAGACTAGTCAAGTATCGAAAGAGTCATACTCCTATGGCTATATTATGGAGATAGTACTTCATAGATCACAAAACAATTATATAGAACAATTACAAAGAAAATAGAGCATCACTATCATATTTGTAAGAGAAAGAGGAGTAATAAAGATTGCATACATTTTGAGCAATTAATATTGTAAGTTGTATTACATGCTTAGTACATGTTGATTAAGGATATTTACATTCATATTGTTGCATATTATTGAATGTTATTTGATATATTATAAGCCTTCTATTACATATTAATTTGCTCATATTATTCTACTCTTATCATTATATTGACCTTATTATATTGTGGCTATATTATATTTGATCCTATGATATTTGTGGTAGTATTAAGGCTTAAAAAGCCATCAAATACTCTAGGCAAGTTCATCTAGGAGCGACCAATTACTAAGGAGAGAATGCATGTTATATACACTTGAATATATATATATATATATATATATATATATATATATATATACACACACACACTACACTAATAGAGAGTTATTTACGATGGTAAAAAACACACCTAATAGACCCTAAGAGGGAAATTTAAAACCACCCTAGATTTTAAGGGCAGCTAAAATATGATGGTTTTTATGGTGGTCAAAAATCGCCCTAATATACCTAATATGGCGGTTTAGAATTACCCTTAAAAAACTACACCAAAAAAAAATTACAACAATAAAAAACAACCCTAATAGACCTAAGAGGGTGGTTTAAAACCACCATAAAACACTACACCAAAAAAAAATTATGACAGTTTTAAACCGCCCTTAAAAATCACCCTAATATATGTGTGTGTGTGTGTGTGTGTGTGTGTGTGGCTCCCCGTGCGGGGAAGGGAAAAAGAGAGGCTTTTAAAAGTGAGTAAGCCCTACAACCGAGAGATTGAGTTGTTATTCTCAATTTATCAAACCCTGTGAAAAAGAGAGGCTTTTAGAAGTGAGTTGGTATTCCTGATTTACCATCTAACCCTTTCCAATCTCATGGGCGAGTCAAAAGCACCCATGCAAAAAAAATATAGGGGGGATGACATATGTGCACAAGGGGCTTCTCACGTGGGGGAGGTAAAAAGAGAGGTAGGCTCTGAAAAAACAACGAGAGGGGCATGCTTGAGGCGGCCCATAGGAGGTAGGGTCGTGCAATCGATCCATCATAATATCTATTCAGGGGCAATATTTGGTAAGCACCCATTTAACAAATTTTTATTCAATTGTTTTGGTTCTTGTTAGTTTAATATCGACCATTTAACTACCTGGAGTTTACTATGTTATCTTTACCCCTTTTTATTTTAATCCTTGAAAGGCTAATCTACGATAGCCCAATTACACCTAGGGTTTATTTTATATTTTTTGCCCATGGGATAACTTGTTATGTTATATAGATCAAATTCTGGGATAATTTGTAGCTAATAATTTAAAAAAAGTTAAAATGTGGAATCCCTGGAAAGAGCATGGAAATTTTGCTAACAATCATTTATATAGGAAACCCATCTCAAGCCTTAAATGTTGTAAGTCCCTCTTTGTACCCAATTTTATTTTGGGCTTTCTTGCTTATGGAAAATTCACACCAACTTTGTTTGCATTGAGTTCTTTAGATTTCCTATATTGGGTGCCATTTTTTTAAATGTTGGGTGACTCTTCAATGTTATAATCTAGAGATTTTTTGTGCAATTCCTTTCAAATTCGAATAAACAATCAGGTGGACAATATTGTCCTCTATGCTTATTCTTGTTGTTGGTCAACTTTAGAGACAACATAATAAGAGTGGGTATTTAGTTGGAAGTTTGCTTGCAGTGGTGTGCTTATGCATTAGACATAGGTCTAAGAGACATAACCATTGAGATAGACATGAAGTTAGAAATTGGAGACCAACTATCTTATGAAATGATAGGTGTATTTTTTTCCTTTGGAACCAAACTCATGGCAGCAATACTGGAACCCTTACTTCAAAAAATAGGTAAAAAGATGATTTTTTAGGTCTTACTCTAACTAGGATGTCTACCTGGTGTATGAGATCCCTTGGTTGGAATAATGGATCTTTCATTTTATGTAGTTTCGTGTTCCAAATTGGATATCTTGATTGGTGATTTTAAATATCTTAATCTAGCCAACAAGCCTACTAGGGCTATGCGATTCTTTTGTTGCAATGATGGATATTTCAATTTACCTTTTATATCGTTTCAAGTTATATACTTTCTAAGCTATGTTTTCGGTCTCAATCTAAATCCCTTTGGTCTAACCAGAGATCTTTTGCCTTGCCTCCTTAATATTTTAGGTCTTAATTTAGCAAGCACACCTACTTTTAGGTCTTAATTTAGCAAACACACTTACTTTGGATATATATGTCATATATGGGATGGAACTAGGCCCCTAGAACTATATTATATGATGACTACAAAGGATTTGATGTTGGGTCACACACATATAATCACATCATTTACATTTACTCCACAATGCCATAGACTGTAATGTTTAATGTTAGTAAGGAATTTTCTTTCCACCTTGTGGCCCCTTTTTAGCGAGTATAGCGCCAAATGAAGTGAGTGAAATAGGCTCATGCATTACATCATGACTATAGAGAATTTTTTCTTGGCTCACATACATACAATCACATCATTTACCATTTGCTTCATAATGCCTTGGACTGTAATGTTTAATGTTATCAAGGAAATATCTTTCCACATTGCTACCTCCTTTTTTGGGGAAACAAAAACATAGTCACTTGAAGACTTGTCTTCCCCATACCTAGTACTTGGTACTCGTATTGGATAGTGGTACTCATCACAATATCTATTCAAGGGTGATATTTGGTAAGCACCCATTTAATATATTTTTATTCAATTGTTTTGGTTCTTGTTAGTTTAATATTAGTCATTTAACTACTTGGAGTTTACTATGTTATCTTTACCCCTTTTTGTTTTAATTCCTGAAAGGCTAATCTATGGTAGCCCAATTACACCTAGGGTTTGTTCCATATTTTCTACCCATGGGATAACTTGTTCTATTATATAGATCAAATTCTAGGATAATTTGTAGCTAATAATTTTAAAAAGTTAAAATAAGATGGAATCCCTGGAAAGAACATGGAAATTCTACTAACAATCATTTACATAGATTATGTATTTTCATCCCTTGGAATCGAGAACACAGTATTATTCCTAATTGTTAGTCATATATAGAATAACATAAATCCATCAAATTTTGAATTTAAACATCATATAGCAACAACTGTCCTTTGTCACCCAATTTGCAAAATAAAATCCTAATAATACACTCACTCTTTCAGTCCATAACAACATAAAGGAAACTCACATTCTATGGCTACCTTTACTTTCATGGCAAAAGGTTAAATAATACAATGCAACATATCAAGTATCAATTTCCAGTTTTATTTCCACAAGGGAACACAAAGTATGTGTTACAGTTGGATCAAATGTCCATAAAGAACTTGTGATTTATTCTTGTGAGACAGTTGGATACAATGTAATGACAACATTGTTAGAGAAAATCTATACAAGCTCTTTGAATTGCAAGTATACCTCTTTCTATTTAGAAATCCATTCTCAGATTTGAGAGATGTCCATTGAGGTCCTTATTCACATGGATTAATTCAATAGCAAGATTGAACAACATAACTTAGAAAGAACTTATATATATATATATATATATAATAGTCTCTTTTCAAGCTGCACAGGATAATTCATGCACAAAGAGATAACACAACTCACTTTTACATGTTGTCATAACAGGTTTGAAAGATGGTTTCTAGTACATCCTTTTGTTATTTTCAAACACTACTTAAAAGCATACTTATTCAGCCAGAATTGCACAAGGTCTGCAAATGGAAACAAGCTAACTCATTTACAAGGTTTGAATCGAGCCATTAAGGCTATCTTGATAGATTTCAATAAATGACTAAAAATTTTACACAACTATTCCTTACTACACAATGTTTTAGATTATGCAAGAGGTATGGTCTATTCCTTACTACAAGCTTGATCAAAGCTTTAGAAATTTAAAACAAATACACATTGAACTACCCAAGTGAAAAAATTCCTTGCTCCTACAAGGGGTCTCACACATACCAGATGTGTGGTATCTTGGTTGACCTTTACCTTTTTATCTTTATACCAGACACTAGGATGTAATCAAAGTTAATTGGGTCTATGTATCTGCTATAAAGCAAACATGAATAAATATTCTAACATGTATGGAGGAGAAAAATAAAAAGGAATAAATTACCAAAAGACCAGTATGGCATTGGGGCAGGGCAACCTATGAGGCATGTGTACTATTGAACAATAGAGAGTGGAGAAGGACCAACAAAGAAATACAAGTCCAAAACTCCCCCAATCACCCTGTATGTCAAGTAGCTACCTCCATACTCAACATTCATGCCATTGCTATTGAGGAGCATAGCTCCATGAGCAACACCCCCTACCCTCACATCCATATAAAATGGGTGAGATTCATACAAATGCACATAAGTATTCATACTCCTAATGTCTAAATTTTAGAGAGTATAGTTACTTCCATTGTTGTCCAATCTAAATCCAGGCCTAGTTCTCTCTCCCATTCCATAAAGAGCAGCACTAGGAGGAAGCATAATAGAGATATCCAAGTACTAATCTTTAAACACCATGTTCCCAAATGAGTATCCATTACCTTGATTATAATTGAACAGAATTTCACTAGTGGAATTCCTTGTAACTGCAAAGTCAAAGGGGTTGTTGGTATAGGAAAACCGTAGTTCATGCCCTTGGAAATTGTTGATATTAGCATTGTTATTATCATATTTGGCCACCACTTATTTGGGGAATTCCCACTTGGTTTTGTAGCATCAGTGATGTAAATTATTTGGGTTACAGTTGAAAGAACATAGATTGTATAACCTAGATTGCATTTAGTTGATTCAAAGACAAATTTAACAGAGGAGGAAATTTAGTTTTAAGAGAGAAGGAAATCAATTAGAAGAGGTAGAGTTAACTAGAATATTTTTCGTTGGACTATTTTATTTCAAGAAAGAAAAGGACAAAATGTTGTGTACAAGAGAAAAATAGTCATACATTGCTTTCATGGTTCTTTATCATCTTCCTGCTCAATATGCTTTATTATTTGATCAATGTTTTCTCACATGTTAGACCTATGGTATGGAAGATAATGATAGTGTATCAATTGAATTATCAATTTGCATATGGAGTTGCATGCCAAAAAAAAATTGAAAATGATTATGGCCACAAGTAAAATGTAATATGTAGTTGTACGAATGTTGAATAAAAAATAAATTTCACCTTATCTATGATGTGGCCAGGTATAAGGAGATCTTTCGTTAAGCATAATGGACAAAACTTGGCTAGGAAAAACCAGGTATTTCAACTATGTTATCTTCATTTGTCATGACCCTCCCTTGATGGACTTTTTGTTATTTTGATTCATGGTTGACTACATTGTCTTTGGATGGAATGCTTGGTTTTTGGTTGAGATTAGCCTTTGCAAAAGAAACTATGTTAATGAAAACATAATATAAATTGTTGATGGAATGGATATATTTTAGTGTCAATTTTTACAAAACATATATTTTGTTTTGATAGAATGGAATGCTACTAATAAGAATTGCGTATTTTGCAAGAAAGAGTTTTCTCATGGATGGAGGAAATATTTATCCATCGAGAATGGGATATAATGTTAAAAAAATATTTGAATGATGCATGATGATTTTCCTTTAGAAAGGACTTTTATTTGAACCAAAATATATGGTTATCGTTCTTTTAAAATTATGAAGGTCACAAGGAATATATTTGTTTGTTATCACCACTATTTGGATAGAACTAGCATGACGGTTCAAACTCCATGTGATTATGATATCTTATGTGTTACCTTTTTATAAAATATTATATATATATATATATATATATATATATATATATATGATGAGTGTCGTCAATCACACCATTTAATCATTATAATTGTCAGTCCAGGGCGGTGTCCTATGGTTGTATACGATAGCAGAGGTAAGCAGCTTGTAGGTCAGTTTACTCAAGAAATGGCTTTATTGATAAGACCAATCATGTTTTTGGGGTTTTTGGTGTCACCTCTAATCCTATGAACTGAATTAGAATCCTAATTACATTTACTGAAACAAAATTGCAGAAATGGAAAGATTGCAGAAGATTGAAACTAATTACTCTTGCAGAATCAAAAATAACAGAAATGAAACCTATTCATGCTTGCAAAATGGAAATGACATAAAGTAACTCCTAATTACATGAACATAATTAAAAGGCTGAAATGAAATGTTGCAGCAATGAAACAAATAGAAAGCAATGAACATAAATGGAAATACCAAGAACTGGAAATAATTGCTGAAAATAGGGAAATATCAAAAAGTGTTGTAAGATTTAAAAGCCTATGCTAGGTGATCAATTGCCTTGCATCTACACACACATTTCATACATCTACAAACAACATAGTTAACAAATGAAATGGAAATTGACAGGTTTTTGCTAACCTGCTGCAGCAAGAAATGAACAAAAACTGTCAATAGTTGATCCTTCTCCTGAGCCTAGAAGTGGGCCCTTGCTCCCTGATCCAGAAGAAGGCAAGAAGACTACTCTAAGCTACCTAATGTTCACTCATTCACTCAAGAAGCTAATTGCATGGAGAAACTGCACTTTTTATTGAATTTGAAATAACATTGCAACAATGCAGGAAAAATCCTGCAGAATCACTGCTCTGTTACAGCTGAAACAACTGTTCTATTCCTATCCTTCTATGCAAATGTCTATATGCTCAACCAATATGGGAGATTTTTATTTATACTATTCTATTACATATGTGGATTCGTTCTGTTGTTGCTTTTCAGGGATTCAACAACTATGTTGAAGTTGTCTTCCTGAAATGCAAGAAACTGTTCTGTTGTAGCTTATCCATTTCACTTGTTGGGCGTAATCCATTGGAAGAAATGCATTGGAAGAGGTGAGAAAACCTCTCATACAGTTGTATCCATCTTCATTTCGCCATTTTCCACCTTGTTGACCATTATGTTGGTAGTTTTGACCAAAACTGGTTCTGCTCCGCTCATTCCAGAGCTGCTCTAGAATATCAGGCAATGTAACAGTTTTGACGCTTATCCATGCATCAATTGCTCAGGATGATGGGTTTGACCGGCTAGATAGTCTTCTTAAGTCCTCATAAGACTAATTCCATAGGTTTCACGTGCTGGCATTGACAAATTCCAAGCCATGTTGTTTATGTACAGTTGGCTAGAATTTGTATGGTCAAATTCTGTTTTCTGCATAGTCAACCTAGTTTGAATAGGTTTTGGCACCTTTTTGCAATTTGAACAGGTTAGAAGGCAAGGAAAACAAATAACATGATCCTATAATGGAATACACATCAACATACATTATTGCCTATTCAAATAAATATTTACTTGCTAAGTAAATCAGCTAAAATAGTGCAAAAAATGCAAAAATGCAGAAAATGGTCAAAACAGAGTGTTATGCTCCAAAACATCTAAACATGTAAATAGTAATACATAATGCATTCCATCATCAAAATTAGCACAAAAACATAGCATAAGGTTTATCAAATAGTTTATGAAATATCCAAAAATGGTCTATGAATGAGGCAATTTCTGGCCTCATCATTTTCCCCCAACCTATTGTAATGCATGTCCTCATGCATTCTGTGAAGCCACAACAACACAGAGATCTATGTCCAGATTCCATTCTTCATAACTCAGTTTTCGCCCTGGAACCTGATAGTATCCTCGGATTGCCTGCATTTGCTTGAGCCACTCCTAGAACTGCTCATCTGGTTGGGGATCATTATCAAAGAAATATGGAACAGGAGTTATAACAGTTGGCAACCTATATCTCAAACCTACCCAATGATATTTTAGTTTTTGGATGACCTGCACTATGCCCTCAGCTCTTCTCCTAGACCACAACAAGTTGTTGGGTGAGATAGGTTCCCTTTTCTAAAGTGATATTGACAACTCTCCCCACCTGCTCTTACAAGCTGATAGAGCATTACCAAAATGTTGGTTACAAAAGACCTGAAAACTCATTATACAATCAGTAAGATTGTTGACATAAACTTTTTTGATTCTCTACTCCCTCATCATAGTGAAATGTTCATTTATGGAGACCCTATAATTGGCATGGGAAGGCCTTATTAGTAGTTCAACTTTCAACTCCATTTCCTTACTTGCCTTTTTCTCCTCCTCCCAATGCATCTGATTTTGTAATGTAGATATGAAGGCTCTCAACTGGATATCTCCTATGAAGATATTTGGCAAGAATGTTACATTCCTAGGTATGAAGAAGTTATGCAGAAACAACTCACAAAGTAAATTCTTCTGTTCCTCTGGACTATGCAGATATGTCTCTACAAATTCTTCAACAGTGTCCAATTTGTAAGGAAGATTGGAAATAATCCTCATTAACTGCCAACGGAGGTATTTTTCTTTTAATATCAAAGTATAAAACCTTGCAGGCCTTCTGCACTGAACTAAGTACTCTGCAATTTGGCTCATATCATGTATCTGTTCCTGTAACTTAGTTATGTCTGCATTTTGGGTTTCTAAATTTTGCTTCAAAGGTTTCAGAGATGAAATTTGTGCCTCCATCTGTTGACACTTCAGCATCCAATGTGCTATATCCTCATTATACTTTGTTAGTGTAACTATTTGTGGGGCCTGGTTATCTGCTACACTTTTGGAAGTAGATCCACCTGTATTCCAATTTCTGATGTGTCCACAAGGGGTAAATCCACTTGCACCCCAATTTCTGTTGTTTCAATTTGAGGTGAATCAGTTGTAGTTAATTCAACAGAAACTTGAGGGGAATGCACATTTACCTGTTCCTGTACTTCCTCTTGTTCATTGGCCTCCTCAACTGCTTGTGATATTTGTGCTTCCTATTGTTGCAAATTATCAGAATGGTTGGTAGAAGCCCCTGAATCTGTCATACTTACATCCTGCTGGAAGATTTGTGTTGTTGTCTCTTCTATTTCTACTCCTCTGATGGGTGATTCTTCCTCAGGTAGGGCTGCCTCCCTATGCTCTTCTGCTAATTCCAATAGAATTCTGGCCAACTCATCTTCAGAATCAGATTTTGTAGGTTGTTGCTCCAGAGTTGACAACCTAGCCCTTAATTCATCTACCTCCTACTGCAAATCAGCAATAAGCTTATCCTTTTCTTTGATAGAGGCTTCATGTTGTTCAATCCAACCCATATGTGTCCTAATGACACTTCTAGCAGCACGCAATTATTCTTGTATATCTTCCTTTCCTTCCTCTGCTATGAACTCTTCTTCAGAATCAGAATCAGAATAATCAACAAGTGAGATATTCTTTGTAGGCATTGTTGTATCTATGTCTATAATTGTTGTGCCTACCTTTGCATCCTCTGTACCTATATATGCTTCCTTTGTATCAATTTTTGCACTCACTTGCTGGGACAGTGATACTGCCTCTATATCTACTACCTCCTCCATTACTTTCTGCTTCTGAAGTCTAGAGGACCTTCGCAACCCAACAATAGATTGTTTGTGTTTGACATTTTTAGGGGACTTTGGAACAGATTGTGATAATTCTAGAGTAGAGTCTACTTCAAGTGTTTCCTCCTCCATCTGCTCTTCCCTGCTTGAATTTCCAAGTGGCTCAATGGGTTATGTTGGAAAAATAGTTACATTTTCAGAAAATGTAACCTTCCTTCTTTTTCCTTCAGGACCATACTTAGACTATTTCTCTCTTTGCTTCCTAGTCCTAGAGGATGGAGGTCCCTATGGTGAGGAGGGAATTTCTTTTTCAGAGGATTCAGTTTCAATTTCATGTTCAGAACTTCCAATTTCTACTTCTTCTTCAGATTCAGGTCCTTCAACCTCTACCTCTTCTTCAGATTCAGGGCTTTCAACTTCTAATTCATTCCATGCAGAGAAAAACCTGTCAAAACTTCTAGGGTTTCCCCTAAAATGATGTTTACAAACCAATTTAATGAGCCCATGGTGTTTAGGAGTCCCTCTTCCTACTTGGTATCATTTGGCCATATTTTGTAACTCCTGGTATAAATACAGGGGGAGATTTACTCTGACTTCAAGGTTTGAGCCACCATGCCTCAAATGGTTTAAAATCCTAATATGGTGTCCAGAAAAAATGACAAATTGCCCATCACAAGTCAGAAACCTGATTACCCATACTACTACTTCCCCCCAAGGGTGTTGTAAACTGGTTCATTTTACCCCTTTGCAAACATTATTATTCATTTGAAACTCAATAGGTCTATCTTGTTCCTCTCTAAACTGATTAACTATTTATGTTAGGGTATTTTTACCAGCTTTTAAAATTTGTAACCCTTGCAATGGTAATTCAGTGATTTGACTCAAGATTTGCGGTGTTACCTGGATTGCCATGCCACTGATGCTTGCCTGGTTGTTTCTGAAGGTTCATGCAAACTCTGCTGCCAGCCCCTCGGAGTACCCATCAAATTTGTTCAAAAATGGCATCAATCCTCCTTCTGTGAAGATGCATAGGGATTCAGGATCTCTCTACAGACATTCTACATTTTTAGGCTCAATTTTATTTTTCTTGCCTCCCATCTTCAATTCCCTGTGCTTTGTCTTTCCTCAGCCGATCTGGAGTAAATCATCTTCTGGTTTGGACCGAACAATTTGCATCTGAGGGGTTATAATACTTTGGCTACGAATTTTAATTTTTCACAATGCAGGAACCAACTTCGGAACGTGTCGGAGTGTTTGAAAAATTAAATCCCCCTTTACTCGTCACGTGGCAGACTCCTATTCCCCATAGGAACATGAATTACCCATTTGTGTTGCTTCTGAGTAAATGATTATGGCTTGCTGAGGTGGCAGCTGGTTGTTGGATACATCATGTACAATATGTAATGTTTCCTTTTGCCAGAGTGTCTTGTTACATGTGCCAATCAATTTTTTCATGTCACGAAGCACGCAGTGGTTCCCAAGAGATCATTTTCCATTGCAGCCTAGAAATCCGCAACTTGGAATGCGTGCCCGGATTTTGTTCTTTCCAACTCCAAATGGTGAAAATATTTTTATGCCATGTGATATTTCATCCTGTGCCTCTGCTCATTCTGACGCATGTCATTATTTTATTCTGAAGGTTAAAAAGCCTCCCTCATTTCAGAGCACAAACCCTCATCATTTTGAAGCTTTTTTTATTTTAGAAGCAAAAATTTCATTTCGAAGATTTCATCATTTTGAAGCCAAGCAATATCCTCATTTTGGAGAATCACATTATTCCAAAGTTTTTTCAACTTTAAAAATAGCCTAAAATGTCTTATCTCCCATTGACCAGATGGATATCTTTTGGATCAAACCTTATGAATGCTTTATGTACTAATTAGTGACTTTACACACTACATACTAACTATCTACAATGTTTAAAATGTAAAGGGCACATACCTGAGTTAACCACTTATCTACATTTGTACAGATGGTTGTTCTTGTTGACTACCAGACTCTACTGAATAAGATAGGTGGAGTTCTGAGAACAGAGAAAACAATGATTTGTGAGAACATATGGGACAATGATGGTGAATCTGACAAGGCAAACATGTCGGACAACCGGTTTTCATGCAAGCCAATTCAGAAGTGCCTCCTAGGAGGTTTTCACTTTCTGAATTATTCATTTTTTTATTCATTTTTTCATTTTTTCATCATTTTTTTTATTCTGTTGAATTGATTGTGGAAGAAGTGGTTCCTTCCAACATGCGTACATCCAATTGCTCCACTTGCTTTAGAAACTCATCCTTAGTTAGTGGTTTATGATATATCCAGAAGATGATGCCCATTAACCACTAACTTTCTTCGTGAATCATCAATGGGTGAAAGGCGAACAACTCCATTTTCAAACACTTCCTCGATCTGATATGGTCCAAGCCACCTAGTCTGCAACTTCCCAGGAAAGTCTTCATAACGAGAGTCAAACAACAAAGCCCAATCACCTTGCTAAAATTTTTATTGTTGAATGTGACTGTCATGCCACAACTTTTGTTGTGCTTGAATCATCTCAGTCTGGTGCAATGCATCCATTCGTAGTTCATCCAATGCATTGAGTTGCAAAATCCGATCTGCTTGTGCCTGTGACAAATCAATACCAACTTCCAAAGTAGTTCGAAGTGTTAGTAATTCAAATTCAATAGGCAAAAGAGGCTTTTTACCATAAACCAATTCATAAGGTGTAAATCCAGTGGTAGATTTCCAGGTAGTGTTGTAAGCCCAAACTGCTTCAGGTAGTTTATCCATCCAATTTCTCCTATGGGAAGCTACTATTTTGGTTAAGATTCGTTCCAGTTCCCGATTTGTTACTTCAACTTGACCATTCGCCTGAGGGTGATAAGGTGAGGATTTCCTATGCTTGATTTCATATAGTTTGGTGAAGGCTTCAACAACCTTTGATGTAAATTGAGGTCCCTGATCTGTGGTAATAGTGTGTGGGGCTCCAAAACGTAGAAAAATTTGTGAATACAGAAAATCAGCAACTTTTTCTTCTCGTGCATGCTTAAAAGCACGTGCTTCTGCCCATTTAGTGACATAATCAGTACATACCAAAATATGCACCTTACCTTGAGAAGGTGGGTCAATAGGTCCTACAAAGTCTAACCCCCACCTCTCAAATGGCTCTATACCTACTTGAGGTTGTAATGGCATTTCACTGGTATAGGTAGGCTTTCCCATTCTTTGGCATGCATCACAATGTTTGACATATTTCTTTACATCCTTATGCAGGGATGGCCAGTAGTAGCCAACACCCAAGATTTTTTGAATTGTACTCTGTACTGAATAGTGCCCTCCAGATGGTTCATCATGACATGCACGAAGAATGTCATACACTTCATCCTTGTGGATGCACCTACGTAGAACATGGTCAGGACTACATTTAAAGAGTAGACCTCCTATCCATTTAAAGGAAGCACTTTGCTTGATTAACTATTTCTTTTGTTTAGGAGTGAAGTGAAGAGGAATTTTTCCTGTAGCTAAGTAATTAGCTATATCTGCAAACCATGGAGATTGTACAGAAATAGCAAACAATTTTTCATCAGGAAAAGCATCTTCAACCAATTCCCCTATGTCTGTGTTTGGCAATCTTGACAAAAAATCTGCTACTACATTAGCCTTCCCTGGTTTATTAACTATGGTGATATCAAATTCCTACAACAGTATTAACCAACGAATAATTCTTGCACTAACCAGAGGTTTATTCATCAAGTATTTAATAGTAGCATGATCTGTATGGATGAACACCTGATATCCTATGATATAGTGTCGAAACTTATTGATAGCATATACCACAACCAAGAATTCCTTCTTAGTAGTAGTGTAGTTCTTTTCAGCTCCTGTCAAGTTTTTACTAATGTAGTAAATGGCATAATGTTCTCCATTTTCAATTTGACCTAATGTTGCTCCAATAGCAGTATTGGAAGCATCAATCTGAATATGGAATGGTAGTTCCCAATTAGGTCCTCTCAACACAAGGGGAGTTGTTAATTTCTCTTTCAATGCTTCAAAAGACTTTTGACATTTAGTAGACCAAGTAAATTCAGAATCCTTAGTCAATAATGCAAACATTGGATTGGCTATGGTACTAAAATTTGCAATAAATCTATGGTAGAAACCAATATGTCCCAAGAAACTCCTTACATCAGTTTGAGTTTTTGGAGGAGGAAGGTTTTTGATGACTTCCACCTTCTTGGGATCAACCTTAATCCCATGAGAGGAAATATGATGACCAAGGACAATCCCTTCCTCCATCATTAGAAAATATTTTTTAGGATTTAAAGACAAATGGTATGTTTCACAACGTGTTAAAACTTTTTCAAGTTGTTCTAAGGTATAATCAAAAGTTTCTCCACACACTGTGAAATCATCCATATAGATTTCCACACTTTCATTTGTCAAATCAGAGAATATTGCCAAAACAACTCTTTGAAAGGTTGTTGGAGCATTACATAAACCAAAAGGCAAGACCCTATAAGCAAATGTTCCCCAAGGGCATGTGAAAGTAGTTTTCTCTTGGTCTTCAGGTGCAACTTGTATCTGATTATATCCACTTGAATCCATCAAGAAAACAGAAGAATTTCTTGCCAGCAAGGGTATCTAACACTTGGTCTATGAAAGGTAATGGGAAATGGTCCTTATGTGTGACCTTGTTTAACTCTCTGTAGTCTACACACACTCTCATTTTCCCATTTTTCTTTGGAACAATAACCAATGGAGAAACCCACCGACTATCTGAAATTGGATAAATGAACCCTACATCTAAAAGTTTTTCAATTTCTTCCTTGACAATATCTTTTAGAGCAGGATTCAAACGTCTTTGAGGTTGTCTCACAGGTTTAACATCTTCAGTGTATATCCTATGTGTACACACATCAGGGTGGATTCCAATCATATCCTTGTAACTCCAAGCAAAAGCTTGAACATGTTTTTGTAGGACAGCAAATAACTTTGCTTCCTGTTCATCAATCAACCAACTATTAATATTCAGAATTTTACCTAGTTGTACTTCTATTTGTTTAATCCCTGGATGAATGGAGTTGACTGCTCCATACTTGTTGATTAAAGAATTTAATGGATAGTGATGTGGTTGCAAAGTATGAAATACTCTAGATTCTATTTCAAAAGTGATGCCTGATGGAATCATTCCTTGCATAGGACATGTGAAAGAAGTAAGAAGATGTTGATGCCATCCATGTGGTAGTGTGAAAGGGCTTTCTTGTATTGGAATGGATGACAGATGTTCTGAGGTATGCTCTTCATCCTTCCACAACAAGCGATGAACAATGATTTGATCATCTTTAAGTCCTTCTTCCTGTAATGTCTCAACTAGGATAGTTTCATCCTCAAATATTTCTCTTTCTTGTGAGTTGATTTCCTCAATATGTTCCTTTACTATTATTGTGGCCAGAGTGGAAACAATTTCTTCCTATTCTTCATCAGACTCAGGAAACCATATCTGTCCAAAAAATTTGGTTGAAGGTTGGGCAGGTGGATAAAGGGAAATCTTTTTAAGATCAATGCCATTTGAAATAGTCATTTCCCCATATCTGCAGTCTATAAAAGCAACTGTAGTGGCAAGCCAAGGCCTTCCTAGAATGATGGGATAGCCATTAACTGAATTTCTAGGTTGCAATACTAGGAAATCTATAGGATATTCCCAAGAAGAAACTTCAATGGAAATGTCTTCCAGTATTCCTTCTGGTTTGGCAACTGACCTATCTGCCATCTCCAAAACTGTAGTTGTAGGACTGAGATTATTGAGCTATAGTTTTTGCATTGTGTCTTTAGTCATTACATTAATTGCAGCACCAAGATCAATCAACACATTTGGAATTTGTACTAGCCCAATAGTGACTGTGACAACTGGACTTCCTGGGTCACTATATTTTGGAGGAACAAGTTTTCCAGATAATAGGTCAACCAATTTTCCTTCTACTTGCATAGTTTTAGGAAAGGCCTTCTTTTCTATCGAGTTTCTGAATACACAACTCCTGAATGGTTTTCTTGATTAATGGCACATCCTTTATTGCTTGCAACAAAGGAAGGGATATAGTCATTTTCTTAAGTTCTATGACTAACTCTGATTCAGGGATAGTTACAGTATTATCAAACCTTTTAGGATATGGTATCATTCCTACAGGGGGTACATCTTTCATCTGCACATTTTTTTATTTTTCTTTCTCCTTTTCCAAAGTTGTTGGTAACTGTTCAGGGTTGGAAGAGTCTTGTTTTCCATCAATTTCTTCAATGGTGGGTGGAGCAGGGTCAGGTAAGACCTTCCCTGAACGCAATTGGATATTACTACAGCCAAGTACATGAACTATAGCAGTTTCTTCAGACTCAACTCCATAAACAGGGGTTGCTTGTCTGGTATTATTTGGGTTAGCCACAGGCTGAGCTGGAAGTGGAGGTTGTTTTACCTGTTGTGCTTGTTGTGGTTGCACTCTTCCTTGAAAATTTTGATTAGGAGCAGGAAGGTGTTGGGTTTGTCCTTGATACCTTTGCTGCCCTTGATATGATGGGTATTGTTGCCCCCATCTTTGCCCATATTGTTGATTTTGTGTCCAAGGTGGATTAACAGGATTCCAGGGTGGATGTGGCCAATCTTGGGAAGATGTCCAAGATTGATTCCAGGGTTGTGAAGGTGGTTCTGCATATCCCCATGGCATATTCCAAGGATTTTATCCCATAACCTGTAGGAAAGCGAGGGGTATTTTGATATTGTGAAAAGTTACCTCCCTGCCTTTGCCCAATAACATTAAGTTCTTCAATCTGAGTTTCCAAAATGTTTTTGAGTTGAGGCAAGAGATGACATTTATCAGTCATGTGCTCTTTTGAGAAAATGCCACAAATAGCTGAGATGGAAGTTCTATTCAGGGGACAGTCCTGTAAGGCATGCTTATTTCTACATATTGGGCAATAGATAGCCAAAGGAGGTGTAGAGTTAGATCTTGCATTTCTTTCCCCTAATGCGGAATTTAATTGGACAAGAATATCAGTTTTCATGTTAGCCATTTCCTCCATTAATTCCTTCATATCATTAGTACCAGGACTTCGCTTCTTCCTTCTTTGCCTAGTGCGAGAATAATTTCTGCATAACTCTACAATATCATTAATGTCAAGCTGGTTCACATCTCCTTTTCCCATTAAATCTAATACTTCTCTGGAATCATCCTGCAAACCTCTCAAAAATATAGTCTTCAACAGGTCAGATTCTATAGGACCACATCTCTTTTGGATAAAGGTAAATCTATCAAGATAGTCCTCCAAATTCTCATCCTCCTCTTGTTTAATCCAAAATAATTCATCCTTTCTATTCCGCACTCTACAATACTCCTGATATTTATCCAAGAATACAGTTTCCATTTGTTCCCAAGTATGGATTGAATCAGGTTCAAGACTCATAAACCAACGTAAAGTTGCATCTTTAAGTGTAGATGGAAACAATTTTAGTTTTTGATTGTCATTTACATAGTCATAAGTCTGACACAGAACCTTAAATTCAAACAAGAATTGGTCAGGATCCTCAGAGACAATTCCCCTAAAGGTTGGCAATACAGAAGGTGAAATTGTTTTCATAGGAGCATTCTGAGTAGGATTCAATCGAATAGGATATTCAAAAGTCCTAGTAGGGTTTTCACCTTGAACTATAACATCCCTATCATGTTCTTCTGCCATAGTGTCCCCCTCACTTTTGACTTCTGCAATTTTTTCAGATGGACCAGGTCCAGAGGGATGTCTGGAAGCAAGTGCTTCTAAGAGTTCTTCTTCCAAGGGTCCCAAGATTTTGGTTGATGAAGAAGATGATTCTTGTTTAAGTCATTCAGGGATTTCATACACAGGCAAGTCTGATCATGAAGAATGTCTTTCTAGGAAAGAGCTGGTTCTTCTGATAAACCTCCCTCTTTCATCTCTTGGCCTATGCATTCATGCTCATTTGCTAAATGAACTAAAGTACAATTCTTGGTCTGCTTTACTTCTCCTAACAACACCTTGGTGTTCCTCGACAATGGTGCCAAAAATGATGAGTGTCGTCAATCACACCATTTAATCATTATAATTGTCAGTCCAAGGCGGTGTCCTATGGTTGTATACGATAGCAGAGGTAAGTAGCTTGCAGGTCAATTTACTCAGGAAATGGCTTTATTGATAAGACCAGTCAATTTTTGGGGTTTTTGGTGTCACCTCTAATCCTATGAACTGAATTAGAATCCTAATTACATTTACTAAAACAAAATTGCAGAAATGGAAAGATTGTAGAAGATTGAAACTAATTACTCTTGCAGAATCAGAAATAATAGAATTGAAACCTATTTATGCTTGCAAAATGGAAATGATAGAAAGTAACTCCTAATTACATGAACAAAATTAAAAGGCTGAAATGAAATGTTGCAGCAATGAAACAAATAGAAAGCAATGAACATAAATGGAAATACCAAGAACTGGAAATAATTGCTGAAAACAGGGAAATATCAAAAAGTGTTGTAAGATTTAAAATCCTATGCTAGGTGATCAATTGCCTTGCATATACACACATATTTCATACATCTACAAACAACATAGTTAACAAATGAAATGGAAATTGATAGGTTTCTGCTAACCTACTGCAACAAGAAATGAATGAAACTATCAATAGTTGATCCTTCTCCTGAGCCTGGAAGTGGGCCCTTGCTCCCTGATCTAGAAGAAGGCAAGAAGACTACTCTAAGCTACCTAATGTTCACTCATTCACTCAAGAAGCTAATTGCATGGAGAAACTGCACTTTTTATTGAATTTGAAATAACATTGCAACAATGCAGAAAAATCCCTGTAGAATCACTACTCTGTTACAATTGAAACAACTATTCTATTCCTATCCTTCTATGCAAATATCTATATGCTCAACCAATATGGGAGCTTGTTATTTATACTATTCTATTACATATGTGGATTCATTCTGTTGTTGCTTTTCAAGGATTCAACAACTATGTTGAAGTTGTCTTCTTGAAATGCAGGAAACTATTCTGCTACAGCTTATCCATTTCACTTGTTGGGCATAATCCATTGGAAGAAATGCATTGGAAGAGGTGATAAAACCTCTCATACAGCTGTATCCCTCTTCATTTCACCATTTGCCACCTTGCTGACCATTTTGTTGGTAGTTTTGACCAAAACTGGTTCTGCTTCGCTCATTCCGGAGCTGCTCCGGAATATTAGGCAGTGTAATAGTTCTGACGCTTATCCATGCATCAATTGCTCAAGATGATGGGTTTGACCAGCTAGATAGTCTTCTTAAGTCCTCATAAGACTAATTCCATAGGTTTCACGTGTTGGCATTGACAAATTCCAAGCCATGTTGTTTATGTACAATTGGCTGGAATTTGTATGGTCAAATTCTATTTTCTGCATAGTCAACCTAGTTTGAACAGGTTTTGGCACCTTTTTGCAATTTGAATAGGTTAGAAGGCAAGGAAAACAAACAACATGATCCCAGAATGGAATACACATCAACATACATTATTGCCTATTCAAATAAATATTTACTTGCTAAGTAAATCAGCTAAAATAGTGCAAAAAATGCAAAAAATGGTCAAAACAGAGTGTTATGCTCCTGAACATCTAAACATGTAAATAGTAATACATAATGCATTCCATCATCAAAATTAGCACAAAAACATAGCATAAGGTTTATCAAATAGTTTATGAAATATCCAAAAATGGTCTATGAATGAGGCAATTTCTGGCCTCATCATATTATAGAAGAAATGCTACTTCATTTTATGTTAAAACCAGTTACCGAACCAGTCTTGTTTTTAAATGAAGGAAAAATTAAATAATAATGATGATATTACAGCTTTCTTATGTGTCAAGGAATTTAAAAAATGTAGTGTGTGTTGTTATGGTTCATCATCAGGTTTTATTTAAGAAGGTATGGTGGAAATCATATGAATTGGTTTTAGAAGACAACCACAATCCAAGAAAGGTGGGCAGTGATTTCGAAAAGTACGAGTTAACACTCTGATGGATGGAAGTAGAGTGGTTGTTGTGTGGGGGAAGATGAAAGAAGAGGAGGAATAATGAAGGGAAGGTGAGAGACCCAATGGAAGAAGGGTAGAGCAGAGAAAACTTGACCAGAAAGAACCATGAAAGGATTCAGGTAGGTTTTTGGAATTGTTTTGCAATAGATTTTATGTTATAAGCAATGAGCAATTACGTTATTAGGAAATATCTTTCTCGTTGAGATACTTAGCTCATGCTTATCAGTTGCTATATATGTGTAGAGATATTATCGATTGAAACATGTTTGAAAATCGAGAGGATGATACTATAAGTTTTCCAGTGTGCTTACGACATTTACTATATTTAAATTATTTGGAAAGAATGTTATTATAGTGAGTTATGAATTCTTTATGGGAGTATGGTCTTCTTGGAATGCTTTTTACCTCCATGATTTTATTGTTGAATTTTTTATAGACATCTTAAATGATTAAGAGGTTTGAATAGTCAAATATAGAGCACTTGGAATAGTGGAGTGTCCAGTGCCATAGAAATGTCAGTAGCCTTCCTTATAGAAGGTGATGGCTCTGGTAGAACTCATTAGTAAATACCTTCTGGTGTTGAGGTAGTTTTTCTGCATTGAATTTATTTTCTTTAAGTTGCTTTGTGATTTTAGAAATAAGTTGATCAAGGGTCTTGTTGTTAACCTAAGAATAGGGTGGACTAAATTGGAGCTCGATCGTTCTATCATCGTTTTGAGTTATCGTGAAGTATTATATTTATGTAGTCATAGAAGAACTAATAGATCATGAAACTCTTTAGTAGAATGGTTGAATCCTATTATTTTGTATTAAAGGATGATTTAGGGATTTATTGACCATATTATGATTGGTAACCTTGTATAAAATAAAGATGGTAGATTCCATAGAGTGAAATGAATTGAAGGAATTTGAAGTGATGATTTAGATACTGATATATTTTGGAAATTATATCAAACACCATAGGTTATAGAATTTAGGTGTATCGATATTACAAATTGTTTATCCCTATTAATGCAGGAAACAGTGTAGTTAATGAAATATTGTTATCTCTTTATGTTCTTGAAATGAAGGAATCCACAAATATATTTCAAACGTTATCTAGTTCATGTATTTGTTTGAGGTCTTTTTGTGTAATATTTGAATCCCTCCAACAGTGTTCGATACTAGAAATGTTGAATGGTCGAATGAGGAAGTAATGATCTGTGGAATGGGATTTTAAAAATGTTCTACTATATTGAAGTGTGAAATGTGAGTGATGGGTATAACGATCTGTTTCATCACTGAGATGTCATGTGTTCAATTTCAGTGAATATGCGATAAGAATCTTCTTTGTAATGCAAAACGTGAGTCGAAGAGAAGTATTTTGTTATCCATAGAAGTTTTGATAATTCAAAAGTGGGAAAGGTAATCGAGAATTACCATTGATCATTTTTGGGTTTTTAGAATGGAATAAAGAATGGAATCATGATGTATCCTTTGAGAGGAATGATAATTCTCAAGGCTTATGGATACTCTGATCTCATGTAGATTTTTTGGATTTCATATAAATATAGGATATTTTTCTTGGCTAGGTTTTTCCTTCGGGGTTTTGTCCCAAGGTAAATCATGTTGTTGTGGAAATGTGTTGTGTGATTTCCTTATAATTTTAATTATAAAGAGATAATGAATGAAATACATTATGTGGATCACTTCTATAATATAATGGATAACTTTGAGATGAGGTATGGTAGTTTAATATATGTTAAATATGAATGAATAATCATGGTATGATTGTGTTCTTGTAGTGATTCTTGTATAGACCTTATCGTCCAATGCATATTATTTATATTATAATAACTTAGTGCTGATCTTATTGGGTGAAATGAAATAATCCAGTTTAGAGAATCTTGTTCATTGCTCTTTACCATGGAATAGAAACGTAGTATTTCTAAGAACAATAATCTTAATATGGATTGATGGGTGTGAATATTTAATCAAAAGGGAAGATTATTATTTACTTAAGGAGTGGACATGTTGTTTTTCAAAAAATAGGGGTTGTTTGAGAAATAATAGTAACGTTATTGGAAAACTAATCTCTTGGTTTCAAAACCTAAAGAATTCCAAATGGTAAAGATATTGGACTTAAGGGTGTTCGGAGTAGTCTATCAGGGAATAATGATAAACTTAGTCTGTTATGACAATGAACTAAATATTTTGATATGAATCTAGGGCACTTACATTAATAGACTTATGTAAGGTGTTGGGATTGACGTGCTACTTCGATACACTAAAGAGATTTATGTTAGAATCCTTAAATATACTGAAGATAATTTGTGCTCACTCATCCTAGATTGATGGGAGGAGTAATGAGCATGCATATTACCTAATGCACTTAAATTAAAAGATGAATGTGAGTTGTAGGGATGGGTAACTCATGTGATGTTTCCAAAAGAAGAGAAAGTGAAATCACATAGGGTCAAGCTACTTATATTAAACCACAGAGATCTTAAGTTAACTTCATGCTGATGAGTTATTACTTGGGATTATGTCTTGATAAATAAATAAATAAATAAACTTGTGGTTGATTTGGGATAAAATTTAGGGACATTACACCATTAATGAAGAAAAGTTGTGCTTTCGATTAGATCTACCCGTATAACTATACTTTTTTATTTTTTTGGGGGTCTATTTGTAGAAATAGTGAGGACTATTATCGTGGGGTTCACCAATTCCTGGATTTTACAAGAAATAATTCAACGGACCTTAAAATAACTAGATGTCCATATCAAAAGTGCTCAAATATAGAAACTCTTGGTTTTTTAGAGGTTCGTGACCACCTAATTTAGCACAAGATTGATAATACATATACCGAGTTTGTTTTTCATGGAGAACAACCCTCTAGTTTTGATAAATAGGCATCAAACATGTGCTTTTCCACTTATGAGGATCTAATTACCAAATATGTACAAGTAGACATCATTGGAATGGTCAATGATACATATGGATTCTAGAATATGAATTGCTCAAAGAGTGGACAAGAACTATGAGATAATGATGTCGAGTTCCAATAGTATTATGGAGCAGTTCTTGCTGATGAATATCGTAGCTTGCTCAAAGATGCCAAACAACCATTATATCCAGGTTGTACAAAGTATAGAAATCTATCAAAAATCATTAAATTGTATAATCTCAAAGCAAAACATGGTTGGTCAAACAAAAGCTTTGGCGACTTACTAGAGCTGGTAAAAGATATGCTCCTAATCAACAATATAATTCTAGAGTCCACATATACGATGAAGAAAATGATGAGGCCATTGGGATTACATTATGTAATGATACATGCATGCATCAATGATTGTATTTTATATTGGAAATATCATGAAAAGAAGTAAGCTTACCCAACATGTGGTGCATCTCGATGGAAAGTTGACCCTCATTCACAAAATACATGCATTAATGTTCCTGCAAAGGTGTTGAGGTATTTCCCCATTATATCGAGGTTGAAGAGAATGTATAGGTAAGCAATTTTATTATATCATTAGCTTTGTTGTGTTTATTTCTTTCAACATTGTTAGATGCGGTTGAAGTGAGTTACTTTCTTCCTATAGCTTTGCAAAGGTTGCAGAGAATATGAGATGGCATTCCTAGCATAGGAGTTCAAATGAAAATATGTGACATCCAATCGACTCCCCGATGTGGAAAACTATAGATGTTAAGTGGAAATATTTCGTCGATGATCCACGTAGTGTACGACTTGCAATGGAAACCAATGGGTTCAACCCTTTTGTTGACTTTAGTACTACTTACAGTTGTTGATTGGTTGTGTTGGTCACTTACAACCTCCCACCATGGATGTGGATGAAGAGGAAATATTTAATGCTCACCTTGTTAATACCTGACCCCAAGCAACTAGGCAATGATATTGATGTTTATCTACAGTCGTTGGTTGATTAATTGCACAAACTATGGACTAAAGGAGCATAAATGTATGATGCATTTTCCAATACTACGTTCAATATGAGAGAAATAATGATGTGGGCCATCCATGACTTTCCTGCTTATGGAAATCTATTAGGATGTATGACAAAGGGAAAGGTAGCATGTCCTTTATGTGGGGAGAACACCTATGTAGAATATCTTAAATGCAGTAGAAATATTGCTTACATGGGCCACAAGAGATTACTTTCTCCAAATCATTTGTTTCATCATCAAAGGACATATTTCAATGGCAAACAAGAGCTCAATAAACCACCCAAACCTTTAAATGGGATGAAAATACTAAAAATAGTACAGGAAATTCCACCAAATTGGGGAAAGAGCAACTCAAATAAAAGGAAACATGACACAAATGATGATAGCATGTTTGTTCCTGTAGCAATATGGAAGAAGAAATCTATATTCTTCAACCTACCGTATTGGGAGGTATGACATGCAACTTTCTTTCTGTATCTATTGTTATGTCTCTCAATGTCGAGTAATTTTAGTTTGATGTTGCTATCTATGAACAACATCTTCTAGTTCATCACAACTTGGATGTGATGCATGTGGAGAAAAATATCTACGAAAGCCTATTTAAAACACTACTAGGTATCGATGGAAAGTCAAAGGATGGCAAAAAACTCCCATGAGGATTTAAAAAATATGGGTATCAGGAACACATTATGGCTAGTAATGGATGGAAACAAGATATATCTTCCACCAACACCCTACAATCTATCGAAGGTTGAGAAATAAAGGGTCTATCGTACACTATACAATATGAAAGTATCATATGGATATAGTTTGAATATTAGAAAACATATCTCTATGAAATAACTTAAGATCTAGGGCTTGAAATCACACGACTGCCATGTTCTCATGCAACAACTTCTTTCAATAGTACTACAACGTGTGCTTGATAATCCAGTGCGACAAACCATTTGTCGGTTGTGCATGTTCTATAGGGATATATGCACTAAAGTGGTGGATCCTCCAAAAATAGAGAAATTATTAGTAGAGGTCATGGAGATATTATGTTTGCTCAAAAAGTACTTCCCCCTTCATTTTTTGATATCATGGTGCACCTAACTGTTCACTTGGTGCGGGAGGTATGTCTATGTGGACCTATACAATATCGATGGATGTACCCTTTTGAGAGGTTTGTATGCGTTCATCAGTTTCATAAACCACCATTTTTCTAATTTTTGTATAGTGTCTCATCTATTCAAAATTGTTTGTTTCCTTTCTCAAAATTATGAATATTTTTAAGGGCTATGTAAAGAACCGAGCTAGGCCCGAAGGTTGTATTATCGAACGTTATCTTATCAAGGAATTTATTTCATTCTATGTGGACTACATGATAGGTATGGAAGCAATTGGCAATCACCTTGGTCACAATGAGGTATGGAGTGATGAGGATGAAGAAACTATAATCGATGGGAGGCCTTTATCTAGTGGTGAAGACTTTGATTTGGATGAAACTTCTCATGAGCAAGCCCATCGATGCATTCTCTTTAACATGGATGAAGTTCAACCTTGGGTAGAGTAAGTAGATGTTTATTTGTTGTTGTTATATATGGTCGAATATTATTTAGATCCAACTATGCTTGACAAAATTTGGGCCAAATCAGGAAGCACCTAAAGAGTATCAAGGAATCCAACCCTCGTGCAATGAGAGATGAAGGGGTGTTGCAAAAAATCCATAATCGAACATTCATCACTTGGCTACGAGATCAGGTTATTGTTTGCTCTCTTGAATACGATCTTCGATATTTATATTGATCATCATGTATTGAACGTCATGTAATATTCTGCAATCATATTTAAACTATTCTTCTTTGTTTTAATTTCATGGAGATGGAATGCAACATAATGACAATGACTTCGACACAATAAAATGGTTGGCACATGGTTCAAGGAAAGCTACAACCAAACATTCAAGCTATTTGATCAATGGTTATAGATTTCATATCAAATACAAAGAGGAACAAAGAACAACTCAAAACAATGGTGTGTGTGTTGATGCTACTACTTTGTGTAGAGCAAGCGCAAAAGACACAAACCCAGTGCTTCAAACAATCACATATTATGGTGTTATTAGGGAAATAATCTTGTTGGATTACTATGAGTTTTGATACCCCTGTTCAAATGTGACTAGATGAATATTCTTGATACGAGGAATGGATGTAGAAAGGATGAAATGGGCTTCACACTGGTCAACATGGATAGATTACTTGGTCGAGATAGACTAAAAGATGATCCATTTATCCTAGCATCGCAAGCCAGACAAGTCTTTTATGTACAAGATCCACTTGATACCAGATGGTATGTGGTTCTCACATCACCTCCAAGAGGGATCAAAGACACTAAAGCATACAAGGCAAAATATGTCAGTGTCTTTGGAGCAATAGATTTTGTTGGACCTAAAACTACACAAGATGAAAATGCAAATGATGGCAACATTCAATATGTCCGTGAAGAATGTGAGGGTACATGGTTGGAAGCATGAAATGGTAGGTTGGTTGGAAGCCTAATTACTATACTTCAAAAGTAGTTGTCCATCCATTATTTTATTTTCAATTTCAAGTGTTTTTATGTTTGCTACGGTGAGTGGAATACTTGATCCCATTGCCTTAATTTGGAGTACTACTTTTTAAATTTCTTTGCATATTATGGAAGTAGAGCTTGAGAATTTTACTAAAAATCTTGCAACTTTCTCATTTCTTTGGTACAACTATTCTCACTTTGTATTGGTTGCAATCTTCCCTCAATTGATGACAACACTCTCATGATCCCACCATCCAGGGTTTTTTATATGAGCTTTAAAGTGGCAAAGATGATTTTATCCTCCTTGTTAAACTGAGGAAATGATAGCATAGAATTTAAAGGCCTCAACCAATGGACAACATGAATCTCTTCACTAATATTTTCTAGAGTTGGGTGTTAGGAGTGTTGTTGGTTGATGTTATGCAAATCATTGCTACATGTTAACTCTTTTAGAGCTTCTTTGTATGTCCTTTCTTTTTGGCAACTCTTTGTACTAGTTTCACTTTTTATTTTGAATTTTTTGTATTTTTGCTTCTTTATATTTCTTGTATAGCTCACATTTTTGTGTCTATTATTTGCTTGTCCAATATTACTCTTTAGGGGTGCATCAATTGTTACTATCATACACTCTATTCACTATAATTTTGTAGTCCTATTAGCCATCTTGGTAGCTAATGGACATTAATATTTAAATTAAATTAAATATAAGTGGATAAATAATACATTGCACACTTTTTCTTTTAGCATATGTATGCAATCTGTTTGTGTTTTTGTATATTGTTGTGATTCATAAGCATACATGTGGTTTCCTCTTGTGTTAAACTGGTACTACTAAGATCTTGTGGCATCTTGTAGGTACAATGGGCAGCCAAGCTAGGAGTGAGGCGAGTAGGTATCTTGAGCATGAGGTTGGCCAATCAGATATTTATGTATTTGATGGAAGTCTCAGGATACCCTCTCACCTCATCTCTGATGGTTGGGGTGGGTAGGGATGTTTAGACATCTGCCCATTATATGGAGGGCTTAGGTTGCCCAAATGAGGATTGAAGCCTTGTGTTGCATTTCAGAATACCCAAAGTGGCAAGACCACCTTGGCACTAGCCCTGTGCAGGGACCCTACAGTCAAAGGTGAGGATATTTATATTGTATTCATTTTACATTCTCTTAGTGGTACATGGTATCATGACAATATTTTATATTTGATGGTGTTATCTAGTCTAGAATTTTTGTTGCTAGATTTCCTAATTCTATGAAATTAGCTAATGCAAATAGTTGTTGAAGTCAGTGCATAGTTGATGTCCATAGTTTTTGAATTGATATTTTACTAT
Organism: Wollemia nobilis; assembly: GCA_028583015.1. NCBI lineage: Eukaryota > Viridiplantae > Streptophyta > Pinopsida > Araucariales > Araucariaceae > Wollemia > Wollemia nobilis. Next base: position 809,809 of record JAQPPZ010001731.1, read on the forward strand.
GCAATATCTCTTAAAGAGATTATGATATACCCATTTTGGGGGGAAATCATCCAAACAAGTCAAAGTTTTTTACAAATAGGATCTCATTCTCAAATTTCCTCATTAAATGAATGATGTTGTGCTTGTTTTTCTTGAACTCTGGTTTTAGCACAAATGTTCCTCTTGCACCAAAGTAAGTTGTAGCCATCCTTTAGTGTTTACCCTATTTCTGTGGTAGTGCACACCTTTGTTATTCTTTCAACCAAATACTAACAATAAAATTTCACAATTGATTGATGTTATTTGTGTTCTCTTCTTGGTCTACAAAATTTTTTAAGGAGAGAATAATTTTATTAAATTTGTGGGTTATCTAGCAGCAGAGAACGATTTAGAAAAGGTCATAAGTAGTTCAAAGCATGTTTCTCAAAGCAAGCCTCACAAGAAGAAGAGGAAGAGCAAGAAAAGAGATAATAGCATTTATGACATTAATAGGTGCTTTGACTTTGTTTTTATATGTTTTCATTTTTAACAACATGTATGTGGGGTGGAGGAAGAAAGATACAATATTGAGCATTGGACCATCTGAAATGAGTCAATCCAATTTATTTTGGTAGGTTTGTTATCAATACATGCAGGTAGTTGCCTATTTTGTATCTATCACTTATAATAATATATACCATTTAAATTAAGATTTCCATCATAAAAATATTTTCTTATGCGGATGAAGAGGAAATTTTGATTTGAAATGCAACAATAAGTATAATTTTTCTATTAAACTCTCCTCAAGGGATTAGAGTAAACAACTCTAATTTTTATCATATGTTAGAACTTAGATGTCTACCAGATTATATCAAATAACCTTTGGTCTTCTTATTTCTCTTGACTAGCTTGTGGTATAGAAGGTAACCTTATGTTTCCCACGTTGAACCTTGGCTTTAACCTTCCTTACATGTGATGCATTTTAAGTTACAAAAAAAATCATGAATGTGCTTTGGTTAATATAACCAACTCAGGTACCAATCTAATGGTTTCAGAAACTAATGTTCATGGTTGTTATTGCATGCATGTGGCATAACCTTCAATGCCACATATCACATATCAGTTACATGTTATTTCCTCCATGCACCACTCTACCTTCTTTCTACCACTTTTTCCCATGTTCCTGCTTGTATTTTGCTTTCACTAGAGCCTTTCATATTTCTCATTCTTCCTTGTCAAGTTTGTGCTAGAGAAATCAGGTCACAACTCAGGTAATTTATGTTATAGTTTCTGGTTCAGTGGATGCTACTGAGACAAGTATGCTAAATTATGTTGGATTTTAGGTGATTACCATTTGAAGTCATTCAAATATTTAAAATGACAACAAGAGTAGTTAGCCCAAACGAGAGCGCAGACATAGATGTATTGGTGGACTTGGGGCATCCTCTTATCAACCATGTAGTTGATGGGTTTATCAAAGTGGGTGGGGTAAGTATTCTTAACAACCAAGTTTTGTAGATATCTAAAGTTTTATTTGAGTTTTACTATGATTTTCATGGCAATAATAATAGTCAATATTTTTTTGGCTATTATCTGCTTACATTTTATGAGTTTTTGGGCACATATAAGTTTGTGGGAAGCATGGTTTTGGGTGTAGATTGGTGCTTTGAATGTCGCATCTCAGGATGCCTACAAACTATTCTTACAAGGTAAGGTCCACAGAACATGTCGTTATCATCATTGTTTTGAGTTTTTATTAGGGTGTTATGTTCAATGTCCAAATAAACTAATTTGACTTTGGATTTTTGTAGAAGAGACCAACAGATCATCCCTTGAGAATATGGTATGAAATCTAGTTTACCTTTGGTCCAATTTAATGTGTTTGGGTAGCAAATTAATGCATGTGTGGGTTTATATTATTTTTTAGGCTCAGAACATTGGCAGACAAGTTGTACAATGGGGTGAGTGATAGCATTCAAACATTTTTTATTTATATAGAGTTGTCACTGGCATAATTGTAGTTTCAAGAAATTAAAAGTATATTTATGTGGGTTACCATTTTGCATGATTTTATCAAATCCATTTTCCTTTTGTGGTATATGGCTTGTGCATTTTGCTCTATTTTATGCTTAAGGATATATAGATAGATAGATAGATAGATATATATATATACTTTTCCTTGCTTTTGACACAAAAATTGTGTTTGTGATATTGAAGGAGTGGTGGTTGGAGTGTACTTGGGGATGACATATGGAATGCAAGAAGCAAGGGGTTGTCAAGACTAGGTAATATGGGTGGATTTTGATTTAGTTATTCTTCCAATATTGAGAAGCTGCCATGAATTTGGAGTGTGATATTTTGGTGTGTTGTGATGTGTTTGCCATAAATTGTAGAAAAATGCATTGTTGGGAGGTGTTATTGTAGGTGCAATGATGTCTCTATTAGAGCCAAATCCAAGGCATGATCGAGTTGTGCAAGCAAAGAAACAATCATAGGGGGAGCCCTTGCCACTATTGCTAAGTTGCTTAGGAACCTCTCCCATTGAGAACTATGCTTATTTTCATTGAGCTATATATATTATGTCATCCCTCAAATCATAGTATAATTTTGGAAAAGCTTTAATAAATTTAGATTGCATTGTCAGAAAAAATTAGATGAAATATGAATGTTTCCAATATTGGTTTAAATAAAGGTTTGATAGTTTTATGCTAATATGTGAGACATGAAAGAGGAATATTAATTGTTGCTATTTAATAACAAAATTTTGAAGAATGGATTATTCTGTAAATGTTAACATCGATATGCTAGTGTGGGTGATATATTTATACAAGTTGTTTTCAGTGGCATATTCCTATGATGGAATTTCCACCTGATACTTACTTCTTAAGTTAATAGTTTTAGTACATCTATTAATGATGTTAATGAGGTAAACTTGAACTATAAGCATTTATGACTGATAAATGCATGGGTGCTTGTTTCCTTATAGCCAAACTTATCTCTGTTAGCATGTAATAAATTTGATATTCCCATGAAACCATCGTTGGATGTCTTCCTATAAAAAAGAGGGGGTGATTCCCTCTCCAATATTTGTGATTGGGGGTGATTCCCTCTCTCCAATATCTGATGAATCCAATGAATGCATCTTGAATACAATGTTGTATCTTAAGCTTTTTATTTTTATTTTTAAAGTAATAATAAGAGGGCGGTTATAAACCACCCTATTATACCATAAGAGGGTGGTTTTAAACCGCCCTAATAGACCCTAAGAGGGTGGTTTTAAACTACCCTAATAGATCCTAAGAGGGCAGTTTTTAACCACCCTCATAATTATAAACTAAGGTTGTGGTTTTTAACCTCCCTAATAGACCCTAAGAGGGAAATTTTTAACTACCATCGTAGGATGTAAACTTTTTATGATTCCCTCATAGATGGTGGTTGAATAACCAAACTTAAAGAACCTTTTTGGTGTAGTGATATATATACATTTGATTTAAATATGTGTTTCCATGGATATTTCAAAACCTTTACCATAATCCAGTAGTATTAAATCTGAATCAATAGAATGGGATAAACAATTAGATGATGAAAATTTGCATTTTGATATCGTAAAAGTCATGAAACTGGGCAGATGGCAAGAGATTACAAAGTGCTAATGATGAGAAAGAGATAAAAAAATTGGGCATGATAAAAACTTCAATATGAAACAAGGAGATTATAACATAAGAGAAGCTAGGTCAAATAAAGGATTTTCTACTTATATGAAAGTGGTAATAAAAACCCCTCTCCATCATCAAATGGAAAAGGACATTATAGTTCATTTGAATCAAACATTAGAAGAAAAAATGACAATGTATGAGGAATTACAATGCACAAGTTCATTTAGAGGAGTTAAAGGTGTGAAGTAAGATGGAAAGGCGAATTTTAAATTGAATCGGGTGAAGGAGATCAAGGTTAATCTAGGTAAATCATCTTAATTTTCCTCAAGTAGTATAACATTTTCTCCTTGTAATATAAATCAAATTAGTACAAAGTGTATTCATTTCACTTTAGGGTTTCAAGAGCAACACAATAAAAAAATATATATGAAGGATATCCAAGGAAATTTAGGGTTTCTAATGCAGCATAAGAAAATAATGACTATGGAGAATCATCCATGTACTTTAAGGTTTATGGAGCAACATAAAAAGAAAGTATTCATGAGGCTATTCCTTGCATTTTAGATTCACCAAGGAAGTTCATTAAAGCATGAACAGAGAGAAGAAGAAACTCAAAGTGATATTGATTTGGGAAGCCAAATAAAAATATCTCAAGTACTAGCAAGAAGTGAGGCTAAGTTCACTAATAAAAAATAAAAATGGATGATGATGAAAATGGTATCATGGAATATTATGGGTATGAATAAGAATCCTAAAAAAATAATTATGAAGGAATTAATAGATTGTTATAGTCCTAATTTTATTTTAATACAAGAAACAAAATTAAGTAGTCAAGAATGTAAGGATGCTTTTAAAAATATTTTGAATATGGGTGATTATGTAGTAGTTTATTTTATAGGAGCTTTAGGCAGCATTTTAGCAATATGGGACAAACACAAATGAGATGGACAATTGTTAGAAGCAAAAAGTAATTGAGTTGTTAAACAATTTTGTATAAAAGAGGAAAACATCACAGTTGAGATTTTAAATGTATATGCTCCAACTATAGTCACTTCTCATCAAGGATGTTGGAAGAACATTAGCATATTTTTATCAAACATAATGATGATTTATATTTGTGATCTATGCATTCTTGGGGATGATTTAAAAGCATTTCTATCTCCTTTGGAAAAGAAAGGTGATGGTGTAGGATGGTTGAATTTAATGCAATCGTTTGTAAAATCAAATGGACTTTGGGATATTAGTCCTTCAAGTTTTTAATATACATGGGATAATCGATGCATTGGGAAATCTCATGTAGTAAAATATTGGATAGATTGTTGCTATCTAACACATGGTTGCAAACAAAGTATACAATCTCTTTAAATATTTTATTGTTAATATGATTGGATCACAAACCCATTCTTTTGACTTGTGATTTACCCAATAATGGTCATCCAAAGCCATTTCAGTTCTATTCTATGTGGATTCAAGACCTTTATGGTTATGCTATGGTGGGATGAAGCAAATTTCAAACGATAATATGTGTACAAGTTTGTTCAAAAGCTAAAATATTTAAAGGAACAAATGAATATTTAGAATGCCAAATATTTTGGTAGCATTTTTTAAGAAAATATTTGAATCTAACCTCAAAATATTATAAGAGAGAATAAAAATTAATGAAAATGATTAGAATTATCATATGAAAGAAAAATAATTACTTTCTAATAATCATAGGGCATTGAAAAAGAAAGAAACATGTTGGTTCTAAAAATCTAGGGAGAAATGGCTCAAGTAAGAAGATAGAAATATAAAATAATTTCATGCGATAGCAAAAACAAATTTTTATTTTCATCACATCAAAAATATTATAACCCAAATAGAAGAAATGTTGAGGAAGAACAACATATAAGGAAGGAAGCAATTAATTATTTCAAAAATATTTTTTTAGATACTAGGCAAGATAAGTGGGCACAAGATAAGATTTTGTAAAATATTCCATCAATAATCACATAGGGACAAATCAAATATTGATGATGAAGATGTCCATGAAGGGGCTATATGAAGCAGTTTACTCTTTCCATCCTAACAAGGCACGTAGCCCTAATGGATTCCTTGCAATTTTCTTTCAAAAATTTTAGGATTTATTAAAGAGTGATACGTTGGTTGCAGTTGAAGAGGCCCAAAAAAAATAAGGCTACAATAAGTGATATCAATTCCACTTTTATTACATCGGTTCCCAAGAAAGGTGAAAAAAAATATTTTGATAATTTTCATCCAATAAGAGTTTGTAATATGATATATAAGATCATTTAAAAATTATGGTAAATATATTGAAAGGCATTATATATTGTGTTATCTCAAAGGAACTAGTTGGTTTTGTTCATGGTAAACAAATTCTTAATGGTGTAATCATTTCATAGGAGGTCATACATTCTCTTCATTTTACGAAAAAACTGGGTATGCTTGTGAAATTAGATATGAACAAAGCATATGATATATTTTCCTACAGTTTTCTACATGATATTCTAAAAAAAACTGGTTTTTTTTTTTTTGATAATTATGTGTTTGTATTTATAGCGGGTTTTAACAAGGATCCCAAAACCTGATTACATAAGCAATGGTCCTAGGGCATCAATCCCTTGAAACTGAACACCAAAACAGAAATCCCGCCTAGCGGTAACAGTAAGCATGAAACAATCCCTCTCAGCGGGAAACAAACAAATAATAAAGAAAGTAGTTTTGGAGATCCCGCCCAGCGGGGAGTAGCCAAAAACCACCATCGAGAAGATCCCGCCCAGAAGGAAGCAAATAAAAACCGTTACAATAAAATCCCGCCTCGCGGGAAGCAGTCAAAACCACCACAAACAGTCCCGCCTAGCGGGAAGCAACAGGGAAAACCCGCCATCCGAGAAACCAGCAGAAAAGAAAGGATCCCGCCTCACGGGAAAACCGGCGGATTTGGCGGATCCCGCCCTATGGAGAAACCATCCCGCCCACCGGGAAAACATTCAGTTCAGCGAGAGCCATCCTGTAGGAAGCCGACAGCCAGCACAGAGAGGATCCAGTCCATCAGGAAGTGACCAGAGAGTTGCACCACAAGGAACCCGCCCGGGAAAACAGAAGAGGATCCCAGTAGCAGGGACCAAGAATCCTGTCCAAGCACAGAGCCTGTCGAGGATTCACAAGAAAAAGGGGGAAACTGTCCAAACCCTAAACCGTCACCTCCATCGCACTGAGAAACGCAGGGGACCAGATCCATGCGAATCACCTCCAAAAAACCCCAGGGGGAAGCCTGAGGGAAAAAGGGAAGGGATCCCCAACCAAACAGGGATCCCTGGGAAGCACCAGTCCGAAAAAACAACCAAGGAAACCCTAGCCGGCCGGGAGGGGCGCAGATAGTGGAGAAGGATCTCCCCCCAGGAGATCATCTGCAAACAACCACTCCCCGAGAGGGATGACCTGGGTTGAGCCAGGGACTGGGCAGAAACCAGGAGCCATGGGAGGGGGAGCAGGGAGGGACCAGAGCCCTCCCCTCTCCAACTAAAAAAAAAAAAACTGGTTTTGATTACAGTTGGTATGGATAGATTAAATTTTGTTATAACACTATAAAATATTGTATTTTGATCAATGGTTCTCTCATTGGTTACTTTAAGTCATATTGTGCACTCCTCCAAGTTGATCCATTATCTCCTTATCTACTCATTATCTTTGTAGAGGCACTAGGGAGAGCTTCCAGAAAGGCAAAAGAGGAAGACAATTTAAAGGTATCTAGGTTGCAATAAGCAGTCCCTTCAAATCTCATCTCCAATTCATTGATGATGCTTTTATTTTGGGCCATCCCTTAGTGATACCATGGAATTGAAATCAATATTATCATGTTATGAGAAGGCTACTGGATAGTTGATTAATACTACAAACTCTATGATTTTTTGGTAACATTGCCCTAGATTTACAATGAGTTATTATAGATATTTTAGGGCTTAAAATTTAAAAAATTTACTTAGGTATTTTTGTATCTCATAAAGGAAATAAAAAGAAGCTTTTGGTATCTTGTTTGGATAGAGTGAAAGCTTATTTAGCAGGTTGAAAAGGTAACTTTTTAACCATATTAGGGAGGCTACAACTCATAAAAACTACATTGTAATCAATTCCTATTTATATGATGTCTCTTTCAATATTGCCAATAAGTATAGCATCAAAATTTGATAAAATTCAAAGACATTTTTAGAAGGGATGCAAGGAATATTTAGGTTTCCTCTTTGTAAGTAGGACAAGGTTTGCAAAATAAAGAATACTAGAGGCGTAGGCTTACAGAATTTTAGACTTGTGAGTTTTTCCCTAGGGAAAAATCTTGGGTGGAGATTATTTAGGGATCAAGAAAAGAATGGGCAAGAATGTAACTTCAAAATTATATAGCCTCTCCTAATATAATAAATTATTTAGGAAATGAACTATCCAAACGATTGTCAACATGAAGCATCTTATCAAATTATTTGCAAATGGGAAAGAAACATATTACATGGTTAGTTAATGAGTGGAATTATGTAAACTTTTGTTCTAATGCTTTTGATTCAAAATAACAAATTGGATAGAGGATGCCCAACTTGTAAAGTTTCAAAGATCAAAGACTACATTAATATAAGCAACAACTCTAGATCATAGAATTTTATTAGTAACCATATTGAAGGAGAGGAAATCAAAAAAATTATAGATGAACTTCAAAAGATGCTTCAAGAGTTTTATTTGCTAATTTTTACATGAAAGTATGAGTTGATTCGGAATCTATTGAAATATGGAGGATACTTGAACAAGTTCGGATATGAGGGTTTAAATCAACCTTGGAATAATATTTGATTACTAGAGGCTCTTCCTAAGGCCTTAAAATTCTTTTGGTTAGCAATTTAAAGTGCAATACTTGCAAGAGAGAGTCTACAAAGAAGATAATATCATAGACCTTTCATATGTGCCTTATGTGAGAAGGATTTAGAAACATCTAACCATTTACTTATTTATTGTTCCTTTGCTCACACCATTTGGGGTTACCTTTTGTAAATATGTAATATACTGGGTAGCTTCATCAACATTGAAATAGTTGATGAAATGTTGGATTATTTATTTCAAAGCTAAAGCATTACTTATTCTATGGAGGATTTCTCAATGTTTTACCATTGATAAATCCTCCATAGAATAAAACATATCCTATAGGATTCCTTACCCTATCATGGGCTACCTATAGGGAAAGAATTCATATTTTTGTTTTTTCAAAAGCTTTCCTTATTGAAATGTTTAAGGTTGATTTGGGTTAGGGTAGGGTCACACCCATTCCTCCATATAACTTTAGAGAATATATTATGTTTATAACAAGTGTATAAAACTCAACTAAATCTCATAGGCAAGTTCAAAATTTGAGTATTATCCAAGTGAACACATCACTTAGGTATATGAAATTTGAACTTTGACATCTACCCTTCAATCATTAGATTCTAAAGCATTGTTGACATCATTGATGAGTGGTTATCTACTTGTAAAGAGTTCACATCAAAGTATGGTACTTGAATATCATCCAAGTGAATATGCTACTTAGGTTTTTAAACTTTAGACTTCTACTTTTTCCTTTTAACCTTTGATGCTTTGATGTTCTAACTTTGGTTATATATGGCCATATAATTCATTAAAGAAAGTTATCCTCATGTTGATTTGACTTGGATATGTTTACAACTATGAAATTTTAAGGAATGTTATTCTTAATTTTCAAATTTTCATATCCTTGGATAGATAAGTCGATGGAACATCTTCTTTTATTGCCCTAATTAGTTTTATTTTGCAAGTTTAAAAAGGATATTGATGTTAGCAGATCAACACTTAAATATATTATCCAAAATGGCTTATTAATTGTATGATTAATTAGAATATTAAATTAAGCCTATGGATAGAAATATCCAAGTTAGAATATATGCCCCTTTGCCTTACTAGTACCTTAGAATTTTGAACTCCAAAAATTAGATCCTAAATGATGGATATTTAAAATTTGAAGCTTTGGGATTTTCATTCTAAAACTTTGAATTTTGATCCTTTGAGTTCTTACCTCAAATTTCAAGTCCTCTACCTTCAACTCTTCAAAATTTTAAATTTTGAACACATTATTATGTTTAAGTACAATGTATGTAGGTTGGTTAGGTTTAATTATCAAACTCCAGAACTTGGGTAGTGTTTGTAAAGAGCAAAAAGGCCTCGATAAACTAAATCTAGAAAATAGTAAATACGAAATCAAAGGAAAAAATAAGAAGATAACAAATACACACATAACACAATATTTTACCTAGGAAATTCTTACGGGAAAAACCCAACACAATAATATCTTCCTATTGTATAAACTTAATTGTCTCCAATACAATAATGTTCATCTCTCATCTCTCTTCAAATCCTGATGCAAGTGTAATTAAATAACAACATAAGAACAAATTTTATAATACCATGTGCAAAAAAACACGGGTTCAAATATTTAACCCTAAACAACCCATATGTGTCTAAAAATAGCTTAAGAAACCCTAAAATTTTCATCAAGGACTACCACCCCTAAACCCCGATGAGGATAAATGGAAAGTGTCCAATACCTTTTAGAGTTAACCCCACCATAATGACATGGAAAATATTCAACATATTTCCAACATTCTCCCACTTGTTGAATACTTTCCATAGGGATCAAAAACTACCATTCTCAACTATCAAGGGCAACCATGCCCATAGATCTACACCAAGAAAATTTTTGAGTAGGTACAACCTTTGTTAATGAATCAACAAAATTATTCTCTATATAAAATTTCTCTAGCATAATCCAATTTCCTTCAACCATCTCTCTCACAAAATAGTACTTGATATCAATAAGTTTTGACCAATCATAAAAACCAATATTTTTGGCCAAAAATATTGCACTCTGACTACCATTGTCAATTCTCACAGCCTTCTGGTTAAGACCAAATGTTGAACACAACCTCTGTAGCCGCATTGCTTCTTTACAGACATAAGTTGCTACAATGCACTTTATCTTTATTATGGTTAAAGTAATCACTAATTGCTTTTTACTCATCCAACTTACTGCCCCTGTAAATATTTTGAACACATAAGCACTCATGGATCTTCTCTTGTGCAGATCTCTAACCCAGTCAACATCCACAAAACCTTGTAGATTTACAATATTACTTTCACCAAATTTTTATTGGTAACAGATAGCATATTCTAAAGTTCTATGCAAGTATTCAAAGATCCTTTCGAGCAGTCCAATGTTTCCTTCCTGGATTAGACATATATCTGCTAACTACTCCCATTGCATATGCAATATCAAGTCTAGTACAAACCATTGCATACATCAGACTACCAACAACACTAGCATAAGGAACATGAAGTATTTCTTCAATTTTCTCCTCTATTTTTAGGATATTTTTTAGCAGATAACTTTTGACCAATAGGATATGAAGTACATACTGATTTACAATCATGCATTCTAAACCTCTGGAGTATCACATCAACATATTTTATTTGATTTAACCACAACTTTCTATTTGCATGATCCATTTTTTCAATTAAGTATATGGGATTGAAATGGGTCCCAATTGTATTATATCATCACCACATAGTGGTATTACAACAAATCTTAGATATTATCCATGTATCGCTTGGCAAGATTTGAACCTTGATCTCCTCTTTTTAAATATTGAGGAATCTAACCGGTTGAGCTAATGCCACTTGATTTATACATATTTACATAAGTTTTTATGAGGGGTCCTAGTCCCCTCATACTAAGTGGTATTTGAACCTTGGACCTCTCAACGAGAGACCAAAGCCCTTACCACTACAGTAATATTTTGCATGATCCCTCATTATTTCCATACCCAAATTAAATTTTGCATCACCTAAATCCTTCTTGTCAAATTCAAACGATAACTAGGATTTTAGTAGCTTTATCATCTCCTGATTGTTACCAATTAATAACATGTCATCCACATGCAAAATAATGATAATAAATGTTCACCTTCTTGTTTAAAATACACACACAGTCTGCTTTGCTTTTTCTAAGTCCAAGTATCAAAACAAACCTATCAAATTTTTGGTTCCACATTCTTGGAGATTGCTTCAAGCCGTAAAGAGACTTTTTCAACTTGCATACCAAGTCCTCCTTGCCTTTTACCCTAAAGGATTATGGTTGTGACATATATATGTCTTCATCAAGTTCACCATGTAGAAATGTTATCTTTACATCCATTTGTTTTATTTCAAGATCAAAAGCAGCAGAAATAGCCAACAAAAATCTAATTGAAGTTAGTTTAGCCACAGGAGAAAAAATATCACTAAATTTAATTCCATCAACCTGAGAAAATCCTTTTGATACTAGGAAAGCCTTGTACTTCTCTAACATTCCTTCTATATTGTACTTCTTCTTGAATACCCACTTATAACTAAATAATTTTTTTTAGGGGGTAATTTCACCAAGTCCCACATCTTATTTTCATCTAGGGACTCCATTTCTTCATCCATAGCCCTTTTCCAAGACTTATTCTCACTTGAATTAACTGCCTCTTTTACAGTTTTGGGTTCTTCATCAGTAACTAATATATTAAAGGCAAAACAAATATTTGAAGGGCTATACCTTTATGAGAGTCTTCTCACTCAATCTGATCTCCTCAAACTTGGAGTTCTAAGTTTTGCATCTTTAGCTTCCTCCTCACCTTCTTCCTTTGAATTTTCCTCTTCAGAATATCTTTGTAGTTCATCTTCTTTTGTAGCACTAGGTTCTACCATAGGTTCTTCCTCTTGTTCCAATTTTACTTGAACTATTTTAGGTTCTTTACTTGGTTGCATTTCCTATTTTGGAACCCCTTTTGTTTCTCTAAATATCACATTACGATTGTAAACAATATTTTGTGTTTTTGGGTTCCACAACTTATATCCTTTAACACCAATACTATAACCCACAAATATGGATTTTTCAGATTTATAGTCTAGTTTAGTCATTTTCTCTTTTAGGACATATATATAAGCATCGCAACCAAAAACCCTTATATGACTAAGAGAGGGTTTCTTACCAGTTCATACTTCTTATGGAGTCTTGTCCACCAAAGCTAAGGTAGGACATCTATTGATGAGGTAACAAGTAGTTAACATGGCTTCTGCCCAAAATTTCCTTTCTAACCTTGCACCACTTAGCATGCTTTTGGCCTTATCTATCAATGTTTTGTTCATCTATTATGCAACTCCATTCGATTGTGGAGTTATGCCTTTATATATCATAATTATTGCAAAAATGTTCAAATTCATTAGAGCAATATCACCACCATTGTCACTTCTCAAAACATTTATCTCTTTCTCTATTTGATTTTCTACAAGAGCCTTAAACTCTTTAAATTTATTGACAATATCATATTTATTCCATAAAAAAATATACCCAGGTCTTTCTTGAAAAGTCATTTATAAATGTAACAAAATAGGTATATTTAGCTAACAATGGTACCTTTGTAGGTCCAAACACATCACTATGAACTAGATGTAAAATCCCTTCACATATTGTAGCACTACTAAAAAAATTGACCTGGGTTTGCTTTCCAAAAACACGGTGCTCACAAAAAGCAAACTTTAATGGGTAATCAAAAATTCCTTCAACTATACCTTTCATTTTTAATTTTTGAAGGCCTTTCTCACCAATATGCCCCATGTGTTTATGCCACAACATTGTCTTTGCTACAAGAATACTTAGAGTGCTTCTACCATATTATTCTCCTCTACAATTGAAGAGTTATTGCAATCAATACTTATAGCATCAACCTCAAGTATAAATAGAGTTCCTGTATGAACTCCCCTTACCAAGACCAAGACTCCACGAACCATATTGCAACTATCCTTATTGAATACCACAATTACACTTGTGTCATTCATATTACTCACGGATATCAGATTCCTTACCAAACTCAAAATATGTAACACACCATAAAGGATTTTAATTCTTCCATCTTTTAACCTCAATTTGACTCTTCCTCAACCTATTATTTTATATGTCGAATTATCTCCCAAATAAGACTTCACTTCATTTATCTTTTCATATTCACAAAACCCATCCCTATGAGGAGTCATATGAAAGAAAGCACCTGATTCAATCATCTATGAGTCATGGCATTCACTTGAGCACGTTGCATCTAAGAATAAGTCCCTCGAATATTCATTTGTGATTCTTGTTTCTGTAAAAGTTCCTTCATCAAATGATTGGCTATTATCAACCTTTTTAGATTTACAGTCTCTTTTATAATGCTCTATTTTACCACACTTTCAACATTTCCTCTTTTATGGAGCAACAAATTTACCCCTAGATCTTGATTTCCTTTCTCTTGATTTCTTTTTACTTCTTTCTTGAGAACAACCTCTCACAACCAAGGCATCCTTCTAATGATAATCCCCAGAAGATTTACATCTCATTTTCTTAGATAGGAATGTTCTTACTATATCCTCTACTTTCAATGTAGAAGTAGTATTGGTAATAGCCATAAATAGGCTATCCCACAAATCAGGTAATGAACAAAGTAAAGTAATACACTTTTTTCTTCATCCATTTTTACTTCAACAAAGTTTAATTGACTTACCACAATGTTAAAAATATTCAGATGTTCAACCACAAAGTCACCATCATTCATCCAAAGTGAATACAACTTCTTTTGGAGAAAGAGTTTATTTACTTGATTTTATCTAATACAAAGTGTTCAGCTTATCCTATAACGACTTTGCAATGGTTTCTGTCGATACATTTAACAATATTAAATTAGATTAGCATAATCTGGTATAACTTCTTGCCTTCCTATCGATCTTCATCCAATCCTCATCTATCATTGATGTTGGTTTTATTCTCAATATTACAATCCACTGATCTCTATCAACCAACAGATCCTCCATCTTGAGTTTCCATAACTCATAATTTTATCCATTAAATTGTTTAATCTCTACTTGTGTGCTTTCCATCATTTTCCTTTGCCTTGATTTTTTCGTGTATGGCTTCCACTTAAGAATTAATTTATCACAAAGTTGAAATCCTTACTTTTTGAAAAAAGCTAAAAAACCTAGCTCTAATACCAAATAAAGAACACAAAGGCTCCAATAAATTAAACTTAGAAAACAATAAATACATAATCAAAGGGGAAAAGAAGAAAATAATATATACACACATAACACAGTATTTCACCTGGGAAACCTTTACAAGAAAAATCCAACATAGTATTATCTCCTCATTGTATAAAATTAACCATATCCAATACAATAATGTTCATCTCTCATCTCTCTTCAAACCTTGATGCAAATGCAATTAAATAACAACACAATAACAAATTTTATAATACCATTGGTGAAAAACCATGGGTTCAAATATTTAACCCTAAACAACCCATATGGATCTAAAAATAGCTTAAGAAACCCTAAAAATTTCATTGGGGGCTATCACCTCCAAACCCCCACTTTTCGATGGTTGTCGCCCCTGAATCCTTGCTCGGGGCTCGATCATACCTCGAACCTCGATGTGGATACATGGAGAGTGCCCGGTACCTTTTAGAGTTAACCCCAACATAATAACATGAAAAATATTCAACATATTTCCAACAATTTGCACTTAATATACATCCACCATTTAGCCTTACACTTAACTTCAAACCAAAAAGTAAACCATAGGAGTATAGCTATTTTTAAATAGTGTTATGCTGCCCAAAATTTGAACTTGACAAGTTTTAAGTAGGGACCAAGAAACTAATAGTTACTTATAATCAACTTTGATTAGTTAAAAAGGGGAAGTTGGTTTAAACACTTAATGACTAGTGTACCTCCATGATGAATTGAATTTGATCAAAAAGTTCTTCCCTAAGAAGAATTGGTCTTCATTTGAATGAACTTTGACTTAGACAAGGTCAATTTGTCCTAAATTGACCTTCTCCTAAGCATGTTTAGCTCTGAACATAGTTATTCTTAATACTTACATTTTAGATTTGTGTAGCATCTAAATGAACTTTCTTATAAGTATGTCTTCTAGAAAAAATCAAATAGTATGGGTGCTTTTGGTTTCCAAGTATGGGTTTTGAATAAAGTCCAAACAAATCTCTTTCTACAAATATAGTCTTAAAGCTACTAAACCATGGCAATTATAACCTTCAAATGAATGAGTTTTCTCCTACCATTTCAATTTCATGCAAGCAAGCATTAACTATTAACATTTTTATTGGCATCCAAGTTCAAAATTTAGGTAAAGATAAAACAAATATTTTCTTAAATGAATGTTGACCTCTTGTGAATGAACCTTATCCTTATGAAAGTTCAACCTAATAGGTGATCTACCTAAGGGAGTCTTGTGGTGTAGTGAGTTTTTATATTTGAACATGTGATAAAAGTCATTATATAAGAAATTAAATAAAAACTCTACCAAGGCCATTATATCAAATGTGAATTACATAATTAAATGACATTAAATCAATTAGTTAGGCTCCTCATCTTTCAAAGATGAGACCTAGGTTTGGATCTTGCTAAACAATACATGCATAATTACAAATTGTTTGTAATACCCCTATATGGTCATTACATGATATGAGTGGGGTCTTTTTCAATCCCATATAACCAATTAAAAATGTAAAATTACATGGTTGTAAAATTGTGTTGTGATGTTGATGTAATTATTACGTGCCCTCCTCTAAAAATCAAATTATTAACTATAAATTAGTAGCTTCTTACTATGGAGACTACATATGATATTGCTTAAACAAGCATCCTTGATGTTATAACTCATTTGCAGATTTTTAATATTTTTATTTAAAAATAGCTAGTTATATTTTTAGTTCTCAAGTCTTGGGGGGACAACACAATGGTTCACGATTTGGCTCT
The DNA here is from genome assembly GCA_028583015.1 of Wollemia nobilis. Classification (NCBI taxonomy): domain Eukaryota; kingdom Viridiplantae; phylum Streptophyta; class Pinopsida; order Araucariales; family Araucariaceae; genus Wollemia; species Wollemia nobilis. The sequence continues at coordinate 826,299 of JAQPPZ010001731.1, forward strand.
TCTTTGGAAAGTCCAAAGTTTACGACATGTATATGGTTATGTGTTAACCTTCTATTGATAACTTTAGCTCTCGATCTTGCAAGGGGTTATGACTGAGATGAGAATACTCCACCCTAAGCATTAGTCATAAGGGTAACTCACACTAACCAGTTCCCAAGAAATGACTTTACAAAAATGATGATTAGAATTTCAATTATAACCTTTTACTATAAAATAGATGTATATGAAATAAATTTAAAGAATATAAATGGTATAAAATTTTAATTTATTTAGGTTTTTAAAAAACTAAATTTGAAAGTTTATATTCGATTTTATTACTATCCTCAAAACTTTTTAATGGGATGTGGTCAATAAATAAATAAATAACTTGTGCAAATTTTTTATTCATGCTATAATAAAGTATCTTTATTTAAGGAGATAATTATCGGAAGGTCTAAGATTTGAAGGTCCAAGGTTCAAACTGCAGCGTGGGCGAGTGTGTGAGGGGATGGGTGTGTGGTGGATGTGTTAAATTCCCTATTGATAAGCATTATGGTAGGGAGGAGACTGCTCAACCTGCACGTTGGTCATAGGGGTTTCTCACATTAACCAAATAAAAAAACAAGGAGATAATTATATACATTTGTGCATATTTGTTTGCAATATAAAAAATCAATGAAGGAAGTGTAGTGTAGAAATAGTCTAAAGTAATGGTCAAACTACATTAACTAACTCTTTAAAAGAATAATAATTTGTTCAAAATGAATTATTGAAATATAAAACAACATTATAAATTTAGTTTTAGGTAAATGACTAATACAAGGGAAGGGTATTTTTTCAACTAATCTTGTCACTTAGATAGACACAAACATTAAGTTAAGATATTCTTGTCATTAATTTCACCACTTTTGTTAAATGGGTAAGTTTATATATATATAATACTATAAACATTTAAGATTGGTAACCTTAGAATTTGATGTTGGCGGTTGGTTAAAAAAAAATCAATAGAAAAATTTCAATATGGTATAGAGATAAGTAAGTTTAATTATTAAATAGTATTAACTTAATTAATTAGACCTAGGTTCAAATTTTGTTAAGTTATACATGGATAATATCTAAACTTTGTTGTAATGCCCTTATATAGTGATTATATAATATGGATGGGATCTCTTACAATCCCATACAATCAATTGAAAAAAATTAAAAAAAAATTAATTAAAACTATAATTATATTCTCAAAAAATCTCTGTAAAACAGTGATTATATAATATGGGTGGGATCTCTTTCAATCTCATACAACCAACTTGAAAAAAAAAAAAAACATTACACTATAAGAAATCTATGCGAAATAAATAATAATAATAAAATTTATGAAATAAAAGATTTTAATTACGCCTATCAGACCCAAAACATGGCCTATAAGACCTCGAAAGATCACATTTTAAGTATTATAAATTTTATACCTATATTTTAAATATGGATAATTAAGTAAATGTGATGCAAGAGAATCCAACGAAATTTGGAAATTTTATTTCTTTTTCCTAAATTTTAGTGCATTTTGTCAGGGCTATAATTTCTCAACCGTAGCTTCGATTGTCGTGAAATTTGACAAGGAACTAGTTGGGAGAGTTCAAAACAAATATGACTCTATCGAGTTCTATTTGCCCAAAAAATCCAGTTTTTGGGGCCAAATTACATCATCTAGTGCCTCGAAATTAGGTTTTAAAATTACTTACCTAGTTTTTTTATGTTTTTTGAGTTGTTCGGAGGTTAATATCTCCTAATGTATTTAGAGTTAGGAGTTGAAATTTTATTTTTGGCTTGTCTATTGTAAGAGGGATGCGCACCCCAATTTTGGGCCCCATCCGACTCATTTCCAGTTTTTAGGGTTTTTTTGGCTATATAGCCACAGAATGAGGGTTTGTGACGGAAATCTTTCCAAGTTTTTGAATGAGAATTGGTTTGAGCAAGTTTGGCTCTCCATCAAAATGTAAGACCCAAGTGTTGTAGGTGAGTTGGAGAGGAGAGGGCAATCCTCCTCCAAGTGAGGTCCTAGGTTCAAATCTCCACCCTACCAAAAAGCCGAATTGGGTATCCAAAATCCAATTGATAATGTTGGTGTAGGCAGGGTCAGGTGCGACTCTCGGGTGGCTTTGACGGTGTAGAACCCCCTGTTCGTGGTCTCTTAGACCAAGACGGCCCCACAAGGGATTTTTAGCTTTAAAAAAAAAAAAAAGTAAATGTAAGATTAATATTTAAAAAAATAAAAAATTTAAACATAATAATTTTTGTTATTTAAAAATATTCTAAAATATAAAAATATTTCAATTATTTATATTAAATATTAATAATAATATTTAATAGTGGCACAGTGACATGGTCATTGAGGATGAAGTGATTAGGCAGGGTGTTGAAAGGGCAGCAGACCGAGACAGCCTGAAGACAACAGGACGGTGTTGCGATTTCGTGACATGTTGCAACGTCGTGGCTAGCTGAGAAGAAGTGTCGCGATATCGCGACATGTTGATTCGATGAGGCCAAAGGAGAAAAGGTGTCGCGATTTCGTGACATGTTGCTTCGTCGCGGCCAAAGGAGAAAAAGTGTCGCGATATCGCGACATGTTGCATCGTCGCGGCCAAAAAAGAAAAAGTGTCGCGATATCGCGACATGTTGCATCGTCGCGGCCAAAAGAGAAAAAGTGTCGCGATATCGCGACATGTTGCATCGTCGCGGCCAAGAGAGAAAAAGTGTCGCGATATCGCGACATGTTGCATTTTCGCGGCCAAGAGAGAAAAAGTGTCGCGATATCGCGACATGTTGCATTTTCGCGGCCAAGAGAGAAAAGGTGTCGCGATATCGCGACATGTTGCATTTTCGCGGCCAAAGGAGAAAAGGTGTCGCGATATCGCGACATGTTGCATTTTCGCGGCCAAAGGAGAAAAGGTGTCGCGATATCGCGACATGTTGCATTTTCTCGGCCAAAGGAGAAAAGGTGTCGCGATATCGCGACATGTTGCATTTTCGCGGCCAAAGGAGAAAAGGTGTCGCGATATCGCGACATGTTGCATTTTCGCGGCCAAAGGAGAAAAGGTGTCGCGATATCGTGACATGTTGCTTCGTCGCGGCCAAAGGAGAAAAAGTGTCGCGATATCGCGACATGTTGCATCGTCGTGGCCAAAAGAGCAAGTGTCGCGATATCGCGACATGTTGCACCGTCACGGCCAAGAGAGAAGAAGTGTCACGATATCGCGACATGTTGCATCGTCGCGACCAAAGGAGAAAAATGTTGCGATATCGCGACATTTTGCATCGTCGCGGCCAAAGGAGGAAAAATGTCGCGATATCGTGACATGTTGCATCGTCGCGGCCAAAAGAGAAAAAGTGTCGCGATATCGCGACATGTTGCATTGTTGCGGCCAAAAGAGAAAAAGTGTCGCGATATCGCGACATGTTGCTTCGTCGCGGCCAAAGGAGGAAAAGGTGTCGCGATATCGCGGCATGTTGCAACGTCGCGGCCAAAGGAGAAAAAGTGTCGCGATATCGCGACATGTTGCATTGTCGTGGCCAATGGAGGAAAATGTGTCGCGATATCGCGACATGTTGCAGTGTTGCGGCCAAAGAGAAAAAGTGTCGCGATATCGCGACATGTTGCTTCGTCCCGGCCAAAGGAGGAAAAAGTGTCGCGATATCGCGACATGTTGCTTCGTCCCGACCAAAGGAGGAAAAAGTGTCGCGATATCGCGACATGTTGCAACGTCGCGGTCAAAAGAGGAAAAGTGTCGCGATATCGTGACACTTTGCATTTTTGCGGCCAAAAGAGAAAAGTGTCGCGATATCACGACATGTTGCATTTTTGCGGCCAAACGAAAAGAAGGAAAAAGTGTCGCGACATCGCGACAAGTTGCATCAACAGACAAAACCGATCCCCCTGGCAACATCTCACATTGTGCAAACATTGAAACTCGTTGGATCTTGCCTTAGGCCAATGGGGAAGGAATCTCTCCACGCTTGAATCTCGGATTCGCCGACTCCCCTGTTAGCTAGGTTTTGGTTTAAGAAATTTGGCTCCAATGCAAATCTTCTTTTACTGTTGTAATCTTGTGTTCTCTCTGTCTATGGTTGGGAAAAGTCTCATCCCAACTTGTAACTTATCTTTGTTTTAATACAAGTTTTTTCAAAATTTTCAAAAAAATAAAAATAATAATTAATAAATTACAAAATTTAATTATATTATTTTTAGTATTAAAATAAAATAATATTAAATTTTAATAAAAAAAAATGGAAAGAAAACTCTTATTAAATTTTATAGAATGTCACAATCCTTAACTCATATGAGAAGACTAACCACAACACAAAAAGCCAATTATATTTATGTTCTTCGTGAATCTCGGAAGTTATAAAAACACGTTTGCTCCCTAGAACTTGAATAGCTTCGAAAGAAAGAATTTATACCAGTATTAATAAAAATATAATAAATTATAACATCGGTGAGTGTGTGAGAGGTCAGAGGTCGGTGTGTTCGTAAAAAAATATAATAACAACTATTAAAATTGATTAAAATATATAAGTAAGAAACTCAAAATATATTATAAGTTATTAAACAATAATATATATATTTTTTATTTATTAAAATAAAAATAAAATTTTAAAAAAATAATATAAATAAATATAAATTATTTATATATATATATATATTTCTTAAAAAAAAATTTGTTAATTGTTCTGACTGAACTTTTGAAAAAGTTACTTTTTTTTTTTGGTTAAGATGATTTAATCACATTTGCTATATATATTACTTATATTATTTAAAAAACAAATTATTAAAAATTTATAAAAATAAATAAATTTACAAATCTAGGTGTTGTAGGTGAGTTAGAGAGGAGAGGGCAATCCTCCAAGGGAGGTTCCAGGTTAAAATCTCCACCCTACCAAAAAGTTGAATTGGGTATCCAAAATCCAATTGATAATGTTGGTGCGAGCAGGATCGGGTGCGACTTCCGGGTGACTTTAACGGTGCAGGACCCCTATTCGTGGTCTCTTAGACCAAGGCGATCCCGTAAAAAATTTTTCGTTTAAAAAATAAATAAATAAATTTACAAATAAAAAAAATTATAAAATTATAAAAATAAATAAATTTACATATCATTATCAAAAATAAGAACAAAAGTATCAAAATAAGAACAAAAGTATCAGTTACAATAATTTTTTTAAAACAAAGTTTTGAAAAATTTATCTTTTTCTTTGACATCGATTTAATCACATTTATCGCATATATTATTTATATTATTTTTAAAAAATACTAAAAAAAAATTATATAAATAAATAAATTAAAGGTATCAAATTATAATTTTGAATATTCAAAGATAAAGATAACATTGTAATACAAATAATGGTTTCAATCAAATGCCCTGTATCAAGCAGAAAATGAATGGAAAATCAGAAACTATTATATAAAAGGTCCTAAGAAAGAGTGTAATAGGGAAAAAACTTCACATTCATTGCAGACATCAACTAGCCTAACAAATATTGGTTGGGAATATCATCTAAATACATTAAAACATAAGTTAAAAAAAAAAATGTTAAAGAACTTAAAAGACTTTATTACTTAGCAATATATAACCTGGGTCTCCAGGTTTTAAGAAATATATCAAGCAATATATGCCGCATTTCTTGAGAAGCTTTGCCTCCTTGAGGGTTCTCATGCCGCATAGCTTGCTTGGAAGCCTCACCTCCTTGATCGTTCTGGATTTATCTGATAATCAGATAAGATGAAGTGGTGATATCCGGCAATTCGGGTAATATTTTTCATTCGAAAGTTTTGAATATCAATAGATGATGTTCAAAACTTCGAAATCTTCGAGATGAGAAAGATTACCCAAGGAATACGGGATATCATAATTTCTGTCTTCTTATGCATTCGCTGTAAGTGTATAAAATAAAGAAGGGTTTATGAAAGAAAGCATACCCTGTTTTTGCTTCTATGTTCGTTGTTGATACTTATAGAAGGCTTATGAAATTACTGGATACCCAGGTTGCCTGGAACTTATTTCGCTTACTGCATGTAAGGAATAAAAGGGGTTTTAAGTGTAAAAGTGGGGTATGAGAGTATGTATTGGGTTTCAGTCTTAGAAGACTGCCCTGTTTTGACATGCATGAGAATCATAATCCCTGGTGATCATTTGGGGGCAAATAGCTTAAAAGCCTCACTTTCTTTACTAAAATTCGTTTGATTTAAAAGACTGCCCTGTTTTGACATGCATGAGAATCTGTTATGGTTTATGGGAGAATATGAGATGAGAACAGAATGTAGAAGTTCCTTCCCTTAAGAATTCAAGCAACCATTTGTGCTTTGGCTCAACTTGACCCCACGATAGCAAAAGCAGTTCTGAAATCTCGGTCAAGATAAACACTAGCTTGGATGAAATACGAGATTGTTATTGCTTGAGAGAATGAGAAAAATCAGTAGACTTACAGGGTTTTACAGGGTTTAACGTTTGTACCTTTCCACTTTAAATGAATGTAAAAGTTTTAAACTGGTGCTTAGCCGCGTAAAAGTTTTAAATGAATGTAAAAGTTTTAAACTGGTGCTTAGCCGCGTAAAAGTTTTAAATGAATTTGAAAGGTTTTAAATGAATGGTGGTTATAAGGACGAACTGTGCGGAGTATACGTTGAGTACTGTGTGCGGCTTATAAGGGCGGACTGCATGGAGCACTGTGTGGCGGCTTCCGGGGCAAAAAAAAGTGGAATACCACGGTGGTGGCCATAAAGGCTTCCCAAACAGAAAACGTGGAATACAACGGCAGCCATAAAGGCGGATAGCATACCCAGACCATTGTGGCATCCGACAGACGCCCAGATCATCATGGCGGTCATAAAGGAGGACAACATGCGCAGATCATCATGGCGGCCATAAAGGCGGACAACATGCCCGGATCATCATTTGGTGGCTTCTAGGGCAAAAAAATGTGGAATACCACGGTGGCGGCCATAAAGGCTTTCGAGGCAGAAAATGTGGAATACGGCGGCAACCATAAAGGCGGACAGCATACCCAGATCATTATGGTGGCCATAAAGGATGACAGGACGCCCAGATCATCATGGCGGCCATAAAGGCAGACAACATGCCCAGATCATCATGGTGGTCATAAAGGTGGACAACATGCCTAGATCATCATGGCGGCCATAAAGATGGGCGGCCATAAAGGTGGACAACATGCACAGATCATCATCGTGGGCAAAAAATACAGTGAGAAAAAAGGTCTTGAGCTGAGGATAGCTTACACCTCGAAGTACTACCTTGTTTGCAAAAACATTGACAGTGATTGCTGCTTGAAGTGATGTCACTTGCTAAAAGATGAATGTCATTGATTTTGAAATCATTTATGGTCTAGACCTACAGTAACTTTGATTTGATAATACATGCATCAAGGAATGTTAGGATGCATCACAATTTGCAAAAATCTTTTGCTGATGAAAAGTTGTATGCATTATATCTTGCTGTGAAGAACTGTTATAAAAGCATCAATAATGGTAAGATATCTTGCTATAAAAATGACCGTCAAGCATGTATTTTGGACTATAACTCTGTTTGTGGAACATGATAGTATGAAGTTCATTAAAACCTGCAATAACTGTTTGTTGAATATGTGTTAGGATCCTATCCTAACACCATGTTGTAATTTTCATTTACCTATGTAATAACCCACTTCCAACTTCCAACGTGGGGATCCTATTTTAATATTATTATGCAATACTTAGTAATGTAAGTGGCAATAAAGGTACCTCGCCAAGTGGTACCATCTCATGTAACTGTTTTTATCATAACCGATGTAGTAAGATACCTCGCCAAGTGGTACCATTTCATGTAACCGTTTTTATCAAGATTGTAACCACCATTTGGTGGGAGATTTTAGCTCGAGTGGCATTTTGCATGTAAGCCACCTCTTGAACATTTAGGTAGGGTTGCATGTAATTTTCCTTTAAAAAGATATGAAGCCATGTACGAGATTATCCTTTTGCAAGCTAATGAAATATTGAAGGAGGTTGCCCCCTCGAAGAGGCCCGTGATTTAGTGTTACTGTGAGATTGTTTCATTTTTGTAATTGATTTCTGCATAGTGATATTGCGTTATTTGATGTATGTGAGTTATTTTTCAGTATTTTGTGTGAGCGTGTTTTATTTTAATAGTAGGTTCCTAACAAGTGGTATCAGAGCGCTTTCCATGGCCAAGTTCTGCTGCAACTAAGATGATTCTTGCCAGTCATTCCGCTTGTTAGAAAATAAAAAAAATACCAAAAAAAAAAATATAGTAGTTGTGTAGGTTAGAAACCCTGTGTCCGAGGTTTTAAAATATCGCGAAGGAGCTGTCGTTATTGGCTAAGCTAGATAGCCCATAAAGCATCTAGTGAAGTGAGGGGTGATCAGGCTTCAATACCCAGGCCTTAGACATCACTCGTGCACGGAATTGAGCTCCCACGTATCTTCGGGTATATCGGGAGACAATCTAGGTTTAAACAAGATTTTTTCTAGTGGGAAGCTTTTTGGCCTTGTATTATCCATAGTCCACGGGACACAGCATCCCGGACGATTACCCTCCCGTACTGTCAAAGAGGCAGATAGTGTGCTCAAGAGTATGTGTGGAATCCTCTTTGAGTAGTGGCCTGAAATATTGATGCGAACACTATTGTTCGTCACAGCGGTATAATAGAGGGCCTATGGGTATTACATACTCCCTTGCTTAGCATACCATGGTTCTACAAAACATAACTTCCACCTGCAAATCAACACCATCCCCGTTCTGTTAACCTGCATTCACAACCCCAAAATTGAACATACGGAGAAGGCATTCCTTATCACAGAAAGCAGACTTGCATACACCAACAGTCAAGATAGATCTTGCAAGTGTTTGCAGTAGCCCGTGATCAGAAACAGAATAGTCAGGACAGTGACAGAAACAGTCTAGTCAATAACAGAGATGGTCAGGTCGATAGTAACAGCCCTTTGTAATAGTTCGGAATTACAGACTTCCAGTATCAGAAACAGTATTGTCAATGTCAGAGAATCCTCAGGGTCAATGACAAGAACAGTGTCAGTAACCGCAATACAGGTGATAGAGGAAAGAACAGGATAGTGACAGGGTGGTCAGGGTGCAGTATACAGGTTCGAAACAGTTGATCCCAGGTCCCAAATTTTGAACTGTAAATCCAAATCAGAAATTGAAAGCACCAACAACACAAAAAAAAAAAAACAGGCTATGTCGATGGGTGGTTATGTCGGGTTGATCAATTCTTCCGACTCCATAATGTCCTTGTATATCATCGGGTTCAGATGGCTTCCTTTAACCTAGAATCTGAGGCCTTACATTGGTTCCAGTGGCTACGGGTTGCTAACCATGATCTATCTTGGGAGGACTTTGAGTCCCAACTACTCACCTGATTTGGCCCCAATGACTATGATGACTTTACAGGTACATTGACAAAGCTGAAATAAACCACCTCGGTTCATGATTTCTAGACCCAATTTGAGAAATTGGCCAATAAAACTAAGGGTTTGAATGAGGGATTCTTTATGACTTGTTTTGTTAGTGGGTTACGAGATGATCTCCAGGCTAAAGTCAAGATGTTCAAACCCCACACCATGATGGAGGCTATCAGTTTAGCCCGATTGGCCGAATCTAAACTCTCAGCTCAAATGCGGACATCGCAATTTTTGCATAACCGACCTTCTTTCCCTCCTCGAGTCCAAAACAATACTGATAATAAACCTCCTGCTCCCAAGCGGCTGACTACAGAGGAATTGGATACATGTCGCGCCCAAGGGTTATGTTATAATTGTGATGAAAAGTTTACAAAGGGGCATAAATGTGCAAATAAGAGATTGTTTTTAATAGATGTAGAGGAACCAGAAGACGGTGACCATAGTGATGAGGAGAGTGATACAGCTGAGGCACCAACTCCACAAGAAGAGGAACCATCAGAAACACCAGCATAAATTTCAGTCCATGCTCTTACCGGGATTACCACCCCACAAACCATGAGAGTTGTGGGTTATTTCAAGGACCAATGTCTCACAATTCTTATTGATTCAGACAGTACGCACAACTTTATTGATCCTCTGGTGGCCAAACGGACCAACTGCTATATACACTCATGCAATTCTTTTGAAGTCATGGTGGCCAATGGAGGCACCTTACCTTGTAAAAGTAAATGTCGAAATGTCAAAATTTAAATAGGGGATTATGAACTCAAGCAAGATATGTTCGCCCTCCAATTGGGAGTATATGATGTTGTGTTAGGATCCCAATGGATGAGCACCTTAGGCACTTTCTCCTACAACCTTGTCGAACTATGGCTGAAATTTTCACAAAATGGACGAACATATACCCTCAAGGGTATCAAGGCTGGCCCTACACAAATTATTAGTTCCAATCGCATGGAGAATTTGTTGAAAAAGTCCTCCCATGGGGTCATTGCACAACTATTTTCAATTCAGCCACCCACTTCTACAACAGATCCACTTCCAACAGATTTGCAATTTGTTCTAACCAAGTACAATGGCATTTTTTCAGAACCAACTACACTGCCACCTCGTCGCTCTCATGACCATGCTATTCCACTGCTTTCGAGTAGTGCACCCCCGAACATCAGACCGTACCGGTATCCTCATGCTCTTAAGTCAGAAATTGAGAAGATGGTATAGGAATTGCTCAAGGCAGATGTCATTCAACCCAGTACCAGTCCCTATTCTTCTCCAGTTTTGCTAGTTCGCAAGAAATATGGCTCATGGCGATTGTGCATAGACTACTATGAGCTCAATAAGATCACCATCAAGGATAAATTTCCCATTCTAGTAGTGGATGAATTACATGGAGCTATGTACTTCTCCAAGTTGGACCTTCGTTCGGGGTACCATCAAATCAGGCTCAAGGACGAGGATATTCCAAAAACTACTTTTCGTACTCATGAAGGTCACTATGAGTTCTTGGTAATGCCATTTTGTTTGACAAATGCACCATCCACATTTCAAAGCCTTATGAACAACATCTTTCGTCCCTTCATGCGGAAGTTCATCCTGGTTTTCTTTGATGATATATCGATTTATAGCCGCTCGTGGGAAGAACACCTTACCCATGTGGATCAGACATTACAGGTATTGGCCCAACATCAACTTTTTGCTAAGCGGTCTAAGTGCTCCTTTGGTCCGACTGAAGTGGAGTATTTAGGACACATTGTTTCCAAAGATGGTGTCAAGGTCGACCCCAAGAACATTCAAGCAGTTCAGGACTGGGCAAAACCCCGCACTCTCAAAGGACTTTGGGGATTCTTAGGACTTACAGGTTATTACAGGAAATTTATTCGTAATTATGGGAAAATAGCAGCTCCCCTCACATCTATGTTAAATGACTATTTCACTTGGACAGGGCCCACTGATCATGCCTTTCTTGAATTAAAGCATGCCATGATCTCCACACCTATTCTAGCCATGCCAGATTTCTCTAAACCATTCATCATTGAAAGTGACGCTTTCGGATGTGGCATTGCGGCAGTATTGATGCAAGAAGGGAGACCCTTGGCCTTCATTAGTAAGGCACTCTTTGAGCGTAATTTGGGAAAATCTACATATGCCAAGGAGATGTTGGCCATCTTACATGTTGTCACCCATTGGAGACCATATCTCATTGGGCGCCATTTCTCCATTAAAACAGGACCATCAGAGTCTCAAATATTTCTTAGAACAATGGGTTGCCACCCCAGAACAACAAAAATGGGTTTCTAAACTCATGGGCTATGATTATGATATCACCTATAAGAAGGGCAAATAAAATCTTGTGGCTGATGCTCTCTCTCGCCAATTTGAGGCCCTCAGTATGCTATGTGCTATCTCCGCACTTGTCCTCCAATGGATAGATTCCTTACGACAGGAGGTACTTCAAGATGCAGACCTACAAGCTTTGATGGCTTCACTTCAAGTTGATCTGACTTCATACCCAGGCTACAGTTGGGGTGGTCAGGATTTGCGTTATCGCCAATGCCTTGTTATTCCCCGTGCCTCGCCACTCCGCGACCTCTTCATGAAGGAACTACACACTACTCCCTCTATAGGTCATTCTGGATTTCTCAAAACATATGAACGCCTCAAGCGCACATTCTTCTGGAAAGGGATGAAACAGGACATCCGTGACTTCGTGGCATCTTGTGATACCTGTCAACGGATGAAAGGTGAAACAGTTCGTTCTCCGCGTACTCTTCAACCATTGCCCATTCCAGATCAGGTTTGGACTGATATTTCTATGGATTTTATCGAAGGGTTACCTAAATCGGGCGGTAAGTTTGTTATTCTCGTGGTAGTGGATCGCCTTTCGAAGTATGCTCATTTTTGTCCCCTTGCCCATCCTTACACAACCTCCACCATTGCCCAAATATTCTTTGATTCTATTTTTCGCCTTCATGGTATGCCCACCTCCATTATGTCTGATCGAGACCCAACCTTCACTAGTCATTTCTGGCAAGAGTTGTTTAAGTTGTAGGGAATGAAGCTCAAAATGAGTTCAGCTTATCATCCGCAAACGAATGGTCAAACTGAGATTGTCAACAAATGTTTGGAGACCTATCTTCGTTGCTTTGCATCAGATCATCCTTCTCAATGGGCGAAGTGGCTTCCTCTAGCCGAATGGTGGTACAACACGTCCTATCATACAGCTACCAAACTCACTCCTTTTGAGGTTGTTTATGGGCGCCCTCCACCCACGCCTTCTTCATACATTCCAGGCAGCTCCAGGGTCTAGACAGTCGACATTACTCTTTGCCAGCAAACCGATGTCCTTCACCAGCTGAAGCATAATTTGGACATGGCCCAGAATCGGATGCGACAATAGGCCGACCAACATCGATCCGAGCGTAGCTTTGATGTGGGTGATATGGTTTTCCTTCGCTTGCAATCGTACAAACAGTCATCCCTCCAACTCCGTCGGTGCCAAAAACTTGCTGCAAAATTCTATGGGCCCTACCAAGTTCTACAGTGGATTGGTTCCACTGCTTACAAATTGGCTCTTCCGCCCACCTCTAAGCTCCATCCTGTTTTCCATGTTTCATATCTCAAGAAATTTGTGGGCACACAGGTACAACTTCAATGAGCATTACCAGAATTGGATGAGGAAGGGTCCATCTTACTTGAACCAAAACAGTTGTTGGATCGCCGCACCCGCACTCTCCGCAATCGTACCATCACAGATGTCCTTGTCCAGTGGCGTGGGCTCCAGCCAGAAGATTCTACATGGGAGCCTCTCCATCAACTCCATCAACTCCAACACGAGTTTCCTCAATTTCAGCTTTGAGGACAAAGCTTTTTGAAGGGGAAGGACATGTTAGGATCCTATCCTAACACTATGTTGTAATTCTCATTTACCTAAGTAATAACCCACTTCCAACTTGGGGATCCTATTTTAATATTATTATGCAATACTTAGTAATGTAGGTGGCAATAAAGGTACCTCGCCAAGTGGTACCATCTCATGTAACCGTTTTTATCAATATTGTAACCGATGTAGTAAGATACCTTGCCAAGTGGTACCATTTTATGTAATCGTTTTTATCAAGATTGTAACCGCCATTTGGTGGGAGATTCTAGCTCAAGTGGCATTTTGCATTTAAGCCATCTCTTGAGCATTTAGGTAGGGTTGCATGTAGTTTTCTTTTAAAAAGATATGAAGCCATGTACGAGATTATCCTTTTGCAAGCTAATGAAATATTGAAGGAGGTTGCCCCCTCGAAGAGGCCCGCGATTCAGTGTTACTGTGAGATTGTTTCATTTCTGTTATTGATTTCTGCATAGTGATATTGCGTTATTTGATGTATGTGAGTTATTTTTCAGTATTTTGTGAGTGTGCTTTATTTTAATAGTAGGTTCCTAACAATATGATTGTTCATGAATGCACTATCTCTGCTGTAAGAAGACTGTTTGTGTATGTATCTTGCAAGCCTTCCAGATGGAGAAGAATTATTAATGTGGAACAAAATTCCATCATAGGAATATGCTACTGGAAATAAACAGCTTGTATATGAGAGAGAAATGATTTTGATAGATGGCCACCAATTTTTAACACTAACACTTATCATATTTCATATACACTATTATCTTCCCCATCATTGGCATCAGTGAAAACCAACAAACATGAAAGTAGACACTTTGTTCACAATGATTTTTGCTTTAGAACCTGCTTGTAAAACTCTTTCTATAGCTTCCCCTGCTGCCAGGGGTTCACTCTTAGCCATTCACATGCCCTATATGAATCAGTGTTAAATATTTGAAAGCAGGGTTTCCGTACAAATATGCATCCTATAAACTTGTAGTGCACACAAGAGATATGCTCTCTAACTCTAGGGAATCCCTCTTATGTCATCTGAAACAAGCAAGGGAACCATGCCTCTTCTCCTTCTATGTAGGCTGAGTGGGATGGTTATAAAACTTGAACAGCAGTGCATCAAGGCATGGAGAAATAAAAGAAACCAAACTTTAATTTAGCCATTTCACTTCAATGCTTGATTATATAGCCCTAGTAAGGGACTTCATTGCAGCCTGAGCCAACTAGCAGTTTTGCAAAGCGCTGTACAAATACAATAATAAAATACTTGAAAATTATAGAAAATGCACTACTTATGGTACAAAAACAAATAAAATCAATTTCAATTATAGGATCTTGTTAAACATACAACGAGCAATATGCTCAAAAAGGCTATGTATGCCCTCTGACATCATATTGTAGAGTAATGCTTCTGCCTCCAAAACTTGTCATGTGCATAGTGCATCAGTCTATAGAGAAGCAAATAGAAAACCAAAATGCTGGATTGGAACAAGAGCCAGGTTGGTTTTAGATACGCCCATGTTAAAATAGAATGCTATTTGTGAAAGACAAAGAACCTTGGGACATTTATTTCTTCCTTTCCTATTCTTATTATTTTAATCAGAAAAAACATTTTTGTGTGTCATCTTCTACATTATTCTTCAAAGATAAAGAAGTTTGGTTGTGTTCAAATGCAATGTTGTGCAACACTCCTTTCTTCAAACTTCCTGTTTTGTTATTGTTGGCATTTTTGCCACATTAAATTATTTGACAAAATTTTGCCTAAGTATGAAGCTTTAAGTGGCAAAGGGTGTGCAAAAGTGCTGGCATTTTCACAGGCCCAAAAAGAGGATGATAAAGTGGATGAAATGATCTTTGGATAATTCTTCATTGCAGATCTTTTTGCAAGCTTTCCGATGGTATATTATAATAGGCGATTGGGGCAGTGGATCAAAAGTTATGGCCCCGGGAAGCAGAACCAAAAAGCTCAACTTCGGGCCAGAAAATTGGCTAAGGCACAGCCAGAATGCTCAGGTTCGCTCGATGCTCAGGATCACCCGGCCTTGAGGCGACGATGGGTTTCGCTCAAACTTTAAGGCAATAACGAAGAACGCCCAGATCCCGAGCGAACCGCAGAAGGCATGCCAAAGTTTGGGCAGATTTTCAAGAAGACAGGGTTCGCCCGAGTTGAAGTGCGAGAACGAAGTTCGCCCGAACTTAGAGCGAGAACGATATTCGGGCAGGGTTCAGAGCGAACGTCGGCCATCCAGCGAACGTCGGCCAAAAATCTCAAGTTTGCGCAAATTTCGAGTGATTCTCATAATTGCTCCCCTTCGTCAACGAACCCCGGTGTCGGCCAGAATCCTAATGTCGGTCGCAAATCCCAATGTCAATCATGAATCCCAATGTCGGCCAGAATCCCAACGTCGGCCAAAGTGCCCTATGTCGGCCATGATGCTCAGGTTCGCTCCCCAAATCCAGAAATCCCAGGCTCACTCCAAAAATCAGCGAACTTCAGCTTGCGGCATTTCTCGAGTTCGCTCCGGGAAGGGTAGCCCTCAGCGAGGTGCATCAAGGCGTAAAAGCGGCTAAGTTAAAATTCCCCCAAGATCGCCCTCGCTCGCCAACGACTCCTGGTCTCGCTCTCATCCTCCGACGATTCTTGTCCTCACCACATCATCTCAGCGACCACCGACTTCGCCTTGGTTACCAGCAATCAGGAGTAGGTTCAGGAACAAAAAATTGGCTAAGGCATTAGGCTCCCCAGCGTCTCTCCCCAATGCAGCGAACGTCGGAATCACTCTGGTCTATGAGCGACCCACAACATAAGGCACCTCCTAAGTTTGCTCCGGCTATTCGATGATCCTTAACCTCACTCAGTCGCCAAGCGATTCTCAACGTCGCTTCCTTCCTCAAGCGAGAAGCAGCTAAAAGGGAAAAAGGGTTAAGTCCAGCCTCTCTCGGCGTCGCTCCCCTCCGTGTGCAACTCGCAGTTTCATCGTTATCCAGTTGCGACCCCCAGCCTCGCCTGCTTCCCTAAAGAGCCCTCAGCGTCGCATCGTTTTCAGCAATCAGCGACGAAATATCAATAAATTTCTAATTTCAAAACAACGCTAAGGTTCGCTCCAGTTCTGAGCGACTCCTGGGATCGCCCATGCCCTTGTGCGACTCTTGGGTTTGCTTCAGCTCTAAGTGACTCCCAGGATCGTTCGTGCCCTTATGCGACTCTCGGGTTCGTTGAGACATGCCCTTGTGCGACTCTTGGGTTTGCTCCAGTTCTGAGTGACTCCCGGGATCGCCCGTGCCCTTGTGCGACTCTCGGGTTCGCTCCAGTTCTGAGCGACTCCCGGGATTGCTCTTGTTCTCATGCGACTCCCGAGTTCGCTCCTTCATGGAGCGATTCTCGGGATCGCCCCTCCATTACGGCGAGCCACGACTGTGTAAATCCCAAGGCATAGAAGCTCCCAGGGTCGCTCAAACTAGGGTTCCTCAAGTTCGCTCAGGCGTTGAGCGATTCTCAGCATCGCTCTCTTGTGACGGCGATTCTCAGCTTCGGCCTAGGCATGGGTGACTCTTAGCAAATTTTCAAGCAGACACAGAAGGTAGGGTAGGTGGCTGGTTAAGGTGCATTGATGACACATCAATTCAAGTTTCAACCTAGGACGCCATGTTAGGTCCCTTAAACGCTCCAATGGGTAAACTATACCCTCCACATTGATGAGACATGCCTCCTCAACTACCAGAATAGTCCGGAACCATACCAGACGTGGGTAAGCATTGTTGCAGGTACGCTAACAAGCTAACAACCAACAGAGGTCAAATCCCAACTACCCCTGGCAGTTTTGGGGATCTGAGCATCAATGTAATTTGGGGAGAAAACTCTGCTATAAAAGGCAGTTCATTTCAATGTAAAAGGGGGGAACATATTGCTAGAAAGTCATTGTATTCGAACTCTTTGCATCAATACTGAGAATCCTTGGCTCTAATTTTGTCTCTTCTTTTTATGCTGGTTTCTGTGATTATTTTTGCTAATGTCATTTATTTTTCCGATTGCTGTAATTCTGATATCTGGATTTCAGCATTAGAGGGTAAGTGATTCTGGAATCTTCCTGAAGGATACATAGGGAAGTAAATGCAGTGTTAGTTTCTGTTACATTCTCCGTGTTGATAGCTGCTGGTTAAAATATAGATGGGTGATTGTGCTGCTTGTTCTTCCCCACTGTTACCACTATGCATTTTACATTTCTTTCTGTAATTTTTCAATCTCTTTCCAGTTCTCTTATCTCAAACCCCAAGTAGTGTAGTATAGGAGCCGACCTTCTCTAGAGATTGGCACGGAAGGCATCCCTTCCTTCCGACCTTTCAAGGTTGGTCCGGGTCTAGGGTGCGTATGCAAACCAAATCCTTTCCTAGGGCAGATTCGTGACCAACAGTTATCACTATAATTGGCAATATGGAAGAGCATCTCTGCCTAAGACACTTTCACCGTGGCAAACTGTGCATTTATGTCATGTTTGGAATACAAGTTAGTGCTATGAAAAGCATGTGCTTGTTTCCTTTGCTCTACTACAAGTCTGCTAAGCATGAACATTTTTTTTTTTTTTTGAATTTACATGGTGGAATTGGTAGCCGCCATGAATCCGGGCAGGTTGTCCGGCTTTTATGGCCGCGCTAAGCATGAACATGTTACAGCTACAGAGCTTTAAGTGAAAAAGCTGGTGGTCATGGTTGGATTGGAGGTCTGCTTGTGATATCTGACCTATTGTCATGTGACCCTGTGGTTAATCTCTGCTTTAGAACTTCAAGACATCCAATCGCGTATTAGATTCCATCTTCAAATATATTTTAAGTATGTGTTTAAAATATGGATAAAATGAGGAACACTAAAGTTGGGAAAATAAGATTTGAAGTCTAATTCGGAAAGCCTTTTATGTTCTTCTTCCGAAAATGAGTTTACAGGATACTAATTACACGCTATCAGCTTGGCTAACATGCTTTCAAATATTTAGCATTGATTCATTCAGTTACCCTACTTTCAAATATTTAACACTGGTTCAATAGGGTGTGTGGATGGCTAAGAGTGAACCCCTGGTAGCAGGGGAAGCTAAAGAAAGAGCTTTACAAGCAGGTTCTAAAGCAAAAATCATTGTCAACAAAGTGTGTGCTTTCATGTTTGTGGGTCTTCACTGTCGCCAAATATGATAGTGTTACTGTTAAAATTTGGTGGCCATGCAGTGTATCAAGAAGTAATATAATTTACAAATCACTGCAAACCAAATATTAATACAAAGAGAAAGCTAAAATGTACAATTACAGCCATCATACACATGCATAAAACAGAGGATAAAGCCGAAATATTCTTTACAACATCAATTTTTTCCACTTATGGATGACTTCCCATAAAGGGTAGTAATGTATCTCAACTTCCTCATTCAATTCCTGTCTAAATTCCCTCCATTAAGTTTCAAATTTATAGATAGTTGAAATTATTTGCCTTTAACACTCCGGTATGAGCATTTTAATACTAAAAAGTTCAGCTTTTCAACCTCTAAGAATGAAAGGAACAAGATACTAAGAGGCAAATGATTAGTAAGCTCAGCTGTATTTTGGTTGGATGGACATATATACAGCCAAACTCATACCAAGCATCACTGGAAAGCAAGAAGGCAAAACATTGCAGCAAAATAAAAGGAATGGGCAAAGACACAGTGCTTTTCAAAGGTAGCTGAGTTCAAATTTTGTAGACACCTACATCAGTGAGTGAGTTGACATTAGAAAGCTTTTGGGTCAGTACTCCTGGCCTGACATTCACAGTACCAATACCACCACCACACCCATCATATTATATGTCTATGCATGCTTAATTTCTCTATAAAACACTTTATGTCATGTAATAGATTCTGAGAATGATTATTTACCTTGAGCTTTATGGACCTCTTACCATTCAACTCCTTATTAATTACAGTTTGGTTCTAACCTTTACATTGAATTTCCCCATAATTCCTGTGGTACTTAAAAGTATGCTATTGTCCAGTTCAAACGTCAAAGCCCTCTCTATGGATCCTCCTATCTACCATGCCTAGGAATCTTGCAATGTGTAAATGAGCGGTTCTATGTCATGCAAGGACATGGGCTGCCAGTTTCCAATACTTTAAAAAAAAATAAAGAAGAAATATCAAAGAAGGCCCCCTACTCTATTAAGATGCAATCTTTTGTAAATCAATGCCCTATATTTATTGATTTTTGACATAGATATAACTAGGTTTCCCATCTCATATTTTTCATAAATTTTTCATGTAATGTGGACACTTATTGCTATATTCTTTTTGTTGGCATGATTGCTAAGCAAATATTTTGTTTTCTTGTGGATAATTGTCGCTGAGTTCCCTTTCTAGATATGACTGTTGAGCTTTTTAATTTCTCCTTTAGTGCAGAATCTAGATAACCATTCCATAGATGTCTACTGACATTCATGCCGACCTTAGATGCTAAGAACTCCTAATAGGAGGTCCACAATTTGAATTCAATGGGGGTTGAGTTGTACACCGATACTTTGGTAACCAGAGTTTGTTTGGATAAACATTTAACGTCTCATATGGCCTTTCCCATCATTGGGTAAAAACTCTTGGGTAGAGAGAAAACCTCTAGAACCGCTCTTGGGTGGACGGTTGTGCCGTTCCATCCGAGTATACTACTATATAGAGGAAAGCCACATGAGATTTTTTTTGTATACTACTATCTAGAGGGAAGCCACGGGATAATTTTTGTGTGTCTGCAAAGACAGTTTAGGGGTGGTTCAAACACTGGACCTCCCATTTATTAGTGTTGGGACCATGTTTCGGAAAGCGATTGCAGTTCTAAGACGCACAAGGGTGAAGAACACAAGCTTATACTGAGAGGGGGGTGAACAGTATAAGACCACTTTTTACTTTTCTTTTCAATTCAATATTATGCAGTGCATAGATAATAGTATCAATAACAATAATCAAAGCAATGCACAAAACACCATCCACAAAAGTGACAACAATTTACGTGGTTCACCCAATGCGGGCTACTCCACGGAGAAAATATTTTGCTAAAAATTTCTCAATCAATATCTTGGGAATCCTTTCCAATTACAATTTTTATGGAGCTCTGTCCAAAGGAGATGTTGATCCCCTAAATCTCAAGTTTGTGGATCTCTTCCACAGGTGAATTTTTTTTTTGCTTCAGCTAGTGATCTTCTAGAAGGCTTTGTCTCTCTGCTGCACTGGCTTGTGGATCTCTCTCCACTTGAAGACTCCTCACTCAGATTTGTCTTTAATTGTCCTGGTTGTTGGATCCCTATCCACTAAGACTTTGTCCTCTATACTTTGTCACCTCCAAAGCTCTGTCAATAGGTTCACTCAAAACCTCTTCAAATTTTCTCAATAGGCTCACTTAGAACCTGCTCAAATCTGCTCAATATGATCACTCAGAACCTGCTCAAATCTGCTCAATAGGCTCACTCAGAACTTGCTCAAATATGCTCAACAAGCTCACTCAGAACTTGTCCAAATCTGCTCAACAAGCTCACTCAAAACCTGCTCAAATCTACTCGATAAGTCCACACCAAACCTGCTCAAATCAGCTTAACAAGCTCACACAAAACTTGTCCAATCTCATAGAATCGTAAAGATAATTGTTAGAGACTCGATATGTTCTATACTAAAATGCTCAATCAATAATTCAATCTCATAGAAGCATAAAGAGAATTGTTAGAGACTCTATATGTCTTATTCTCAAATCCCAATCTCAACTCAATTCAATATCATAGAAGCATAAAGAGAATTGTTAGAGACTCGATATATTCTATACTCAAATCCCAATCTCAACTCAAATCAATCCCATAGAAGTATAAAGAGAATTGTTAGAGACTCGATATGTTCTATCCTCAAATCCCAATATCAACTCAAATCAATCTCATCAAATCAATCTCATAGAAGCATAAAGAGAATTGTTAGAGACTCAATATGTTCTATTCTCAAATCTCAATCTCAAATCAAATCATAATAAAGAATAGTTTGTTTCTTGGAACTTGAACAACCATTTGCATCCACTTGACTAGGCTCAATCAACTCAACTCAACCATTCACTACAAAGAACAACTCTTTCTTACAAACCCTAGTCCAAGCATGTATCAATCAACTCAAAATGTTCCCAACAATGCTCAACAACAAATCTCACATAACAATGATACTCATGTTCTTTTCTAACTCAAGTTCAAGTTCTTTGCACAACCAATGGCTTCAACAACAATGCTTATAAAACATGGTTTAATCACAACACACAATCCAGAAAACCTTGAAGCATTCACCAACCACTTTCGAAAAGGAAACCACAATCAATCCTTTTCACTCCAATGATATTTCAGAAATCAACCACCATAACAATCAATAGGAGAATGTGCCCATACCTTTTTGATGCCAAGAAGTTGTTCACAAAATCTACCACACTCAACAAAACTTTCCTTTCCAATCTTAATAAGGGTTACTGGCCTTTAAATAATAATCACAAGATAAAGTATAACTCAATTTACACCATTTTACTCCAACTCAATAATCACATCCACCAAAGTCCTTCTAGAGAAAACCCTCTAAAAATAATAATCAATAATCCATTATTCAATTTCCACAAATTCTACTTCATTCAAAAACCCTTATTTCTCCTAAAATAATGCTCTCAAAAATTCAAATCAATATCATAAGGCTCAAATAATCATCTATGGTTTTCACCAACAAAATAATTATTTTAACCTTTTAAACACAACAAAGATTTACAAAAATAAAATATTTCCTAACCCTTATCACTCCAAAATTTAGAGCATTAATTAAATTTTAATCAAAAAATTGCATACCTCCTTAATGGGTTTCGACCCCTCGATGTGCCCTCACCACAAGCGCCTTAGCCACGGCTAAGGTAGCCAAACGAGCTACCCGCTCGTTCGTATTGCAAAAGGGACACGACTTCCCTTTATATGCTACAGGCCCATGTGCCTTAAATAAACCGTGCGCCCTTGGCGCTTCCACCACAAAGCACAACAAAGGAACCTTGCCAAAAATTGAACGCACCCGCTTGTGCTACCAAATGCCTTTGCGTTGCGCGAGTTGCCAACAGGCCACACAGCCCAAGATGACTTGGGTTTCACAAGCCATTTGATTTATTCGTTGCTTCTACCACTTAAACCTTTTTTGCACTGGCTCTATTCGCTTTCCAACAATCGCATTAACGACAAGAGCAAGGATTATTTATTTCAAAAAAATTAATGGTATATATATATATATGTCTTCCCTTAGCTTGGAAACGTCGGCGCTTTTGAACCTTCCTTTATGACGTCGACGAATATTCTTTTAATTTAATTTTAAAATTAAAATTTAAACTAAACCTTTAAAATTAAATATCTCCATCACTGGGGCACTTTTTTTGATAAAACGAAAAGCCAACTTGGGTTTTACGAAAAACCCATTTCAAATATGTCATCCATGGTTTTAAATAAAACCTTTGAAATTAAATTTCTTCATCATCGGGGCACCTTTTTCGATGAAACGAAAAGCCAACTTGGGTTTTAAGAAAAACCCATTTCAAATATGCCATCCATGGTTTTAAATAAACCTTTTTCGAAGCTTCCCTTGAAGCTCCTTTTAGAACCAAATGCCATGCATCCCTTCTTGAACCTTTGATCAAAACCTTTGCTTCTACACAAACATAGTGTTAGCTTACATAGATCCTTTTAACATCAATGACAACTCTTAGCTTAGGAACTCAAAATGTCCAACAATCTCCCTCTTTGTCATTGATGGCAACCCATATCCTTTTACTAAAATCTGACCTTCTTTTCTCGCTCCCCCCGGGACTTTGCTCCCCCCGGCTCAAAGCTTTCTCAAATATCAAATCTCTCCCCATATCAAAACTTTCCTCAATATACACAAATCTCTCCCCCTTTGTCATCAATGGCAAAGGGTTACCTTTGGGGCTCGGGGCTAAGAATAAGCCTCTTAGCTTAGCCCCTCCCCCACCTCCTCATGAGGTGTTTAATTCTGGGGTGGGAGTATTTCTACTCCCCAAAAGCACTACTCTTTACCTTTATCTTTCTCTCTTCCTTTTTGAGTTTTCTGAATCCTCAAACTGTTTATTTCCAAGCCATCATCCCTGTTTCCTTTATCATTATTGTTCATATTTATGTTCCTGTTCTCATCCTTGTTCCTATTCTTGTTCTTTTATGAGTCTCTATTATTTTTTGAGTCTTTATTCTTGTTCTTGTACCTGTTCATGTTTATGCCTATTTTTGGGATATTTGCTCTACACCATCTTGTTATGTGACCATCATTATTGCACTTATAACACGTGATGTTATTATTCCTTGGAGGTCCAAATGTCTTAGGATTTCTCCTAGTGAAGCCATATCTTCTTCTCTCATGAACCTTGCAATCTATTACCTTGTGCCCAAACTCATTACATGAGTAGCAATACCCATGGAAAAGTTATCCTTTCCCATATTCCTGTCTTCCATGTGTCTTGCAATGTGAAGCCATGTGCCCAAACCTGTGACATGAAAAATATTTTCCATTGAAGCTTCATTGTCTTGACCTCATTGGTCTCTTGTTCTGATTGTTGTTCCATCTATACCTTCTATGTGCATTATTCCTGTCTTTGTTGAACCCTTTATTTTCCAACTCATCCTCTGATGTCTCACTCTCTCTTTTACTTACTTCTTTTGACTCTTCTTATTTTCTGGTGTTTGAGCTTGAATCTCCTTTTTCCGCTTCCTGTTTCCCTTATTATTATTTAGAACTAAGTCCTGTTATGGTGACTGATGACTTTTGTGCATTGATAGTCCTTTCCAAGGTCTTTGATTTTTTCTCAACCTTGTGTAGCTTTTCCTTAGAACATTTTACTTCCAACCTTAGTGAAACTATCTCAAGCTCTAATATTTCACACTCTAGATCTTTTGTCTTTAATTTTTTGGCCATACCTTCTTCAATTTTCCTTGTCTCTTCAATTTTTATTTTGAAGTTGGTGAGTTCCTAAAAAAACCTTGCTTTTGGTTTTTCATCTTCTTGAGCTTGGACCCTCAATCCTAAGTTTTCCCTTTTTAATTATTCAAGAGTAACCATAAGCCTTTCATATTCTATCACTTTTACCTTTGACTATTCAAACATACATTTTTCAACTCTTCTTGCCTTTTCAACCTTATCTCTCAAGTCAGATATATCTTGTAGAAGCTTTGTCTTACATTTCTCATCTTCTTGTATTTGAGCCTTCAATTCTATTTTTTCTCTTTTCAATTCAACAAGTTCCTTAAGAGTGGCTTCCTCCTTTTCTTTATCTGAATCTTCCTCTTCTTAAATTTCTTTAATTTTCCAAAGTGAAGTTTCTTCTTTATGTCTGCTTCAACTTTTCCTGTTATATATTTCAGACTCATTCTTTAGAACTTCAGATCTGAGAGAATCATATTCATATTCACTGCTATCAAACCCATTGCAATAACTTCCATAATGACCGAGTTGACCACAGACAAAACATTCTTCACCTTCTTATGAACAATAAGCTGCATGATGACCTGTCTTTCCACATCTGGTACAAAACTTTATCAGTCTGGATATTTCTCCATTACTTGATTCATCTCTTGAATCTATTTTCATTTGTCCTCCCAACACAACAATATTCAAATCATCTTCTTTTTTTTTCATGACCATAGGTGTTCTTTTCTTCTTGTGTCTCATGCTTCTACTCTTGCATTTCTTTGCCATGTGTGTTCTTGTAGGATCTTCCTTCAAGCTGTTAAACTTTTTCCTAAGGAATCGGTTCTCATACCAATTGAAGAACACAAGCTTATACTGAGAGGGGGGGTGAACAATATAAGACCACTTTTTACTTTTCTTTTCAATTCAATATTATGCAGTGTGTAGATAATAGTATCAATAACAATAATCAAAACAATGCACAAAATACCATCCACAAAGTGACACAATAATATGTGGTTCACCCAATGCGGGCTACTCCACGGAGAAAATATTTTGCTAAAACTTTCTCAATCAATCTCTTGGGAATCCTTCCCAATTACAATGTTTATGGACCTCTATCCAAAGGAGATGTTGATCCCCTAAATATCAATTTCGTGGATCTCTTCCACAGGATAACTCTTTCTCCTTCTGCTCTAGCTAGTGATCTTCTAGAAGGCTTTGTCTCTTTGCTGCAATGACTTGTGGATCTCTCTCCACTTGAAGACTCCTCACTCAGATCTGTTCCTGACTACTGGATCTCTATCCACTGAAACTTTGTCCTCTATACTCTGTCACCTCCAAATATCTGTCAATAGGTTCACTCAAAACCTCTTCAAATCTACTCAATAGGCTCACTCAGAACCTGCTCAAATCTGCTCAATAGGCTCACTTAAAAATTTCTCAAATCTGATCAATAGGCTCACTCAAAACCTTCTCAAATCTGCTCAACAAGCTCACTTAGAACTTGTCCAAATTTTCTCAACAAGCTCACTTAGAACCTGCTAAAATTTGCTCGATAAGTCCACACCGAACCTTCTCAAATCATCTTAATAAGCTCACACAGAACTTGTCCAATCTCATAGAATCATAAATATAATTGTTAGAGACTTAATATGTTCTATACTCAAATGCTCGATCAATAATTCAATCTCATAGAAGCATAAAGAGAATTGTTAGAGACTCTATATGTTCTATTCTCAAATCCCAATCTCAACTCAATTCAATCTCATAAAGGCATAAAGAGAATTGTTAGAGACTCTATATGTTCTATACTTAAATCCCAATCTCAACTCAAATCAATCCCATAGAAGCATAAAGAGAATTGTTAGAAACTCTATATGTTCTATCCTCAAATCCCAATCTCAACCTAAATCAATCTCATAGAAGCATAAGAATTTTTTTAGAGACTCAATATGTTCTATTCTCAAATCTCAATCTCAACTCAAATCAGAATAAATAATAGTTTGTTTCTTGGAACTTGAAAAACCACTTGCATCCACTTGACTAGGCTCAATCAACTCAACTCAACCATTCACCACAAGGAACAACTCTTTCTTACAAACCCTAGTCCAAGAATGTATCAATCAACTCAAAATGTTCTCAACAATGCTCAACAACAAATCTCACATAACAATGATACTCATGTTCTTTTCTAACTCAAGTTCAAGTTCTTTGCACAACCAATGGCTTCAACAACAATGCTTATAAAACACAGTTTAATCACAACACACAATCCAGAAAACCTTGAATCATTCACCAACTACTTTCGAAAAGGAAACCACAATCAATCCTTTTCACTCCAATGATATTTCAGAAATCAACCACCATAAAAATCAATAGGATAATGTGCCCATACCTTTTTGATGCCAAGAAGTTGTTCACAAAATCTTCCACACTCAACAAAAGTTTCCTTTCCAATCTTAATAAGGGTTAGTGGACTTCAAATAATAATCACAAGATAAAGTATAACTCAATTTACACCTTTTTACTCCAACTCAATAATCACATCCACCAAAGTCCTTCTAGAGAAAACCCTCTAAAAATAATAATCAATAATCCATTATTCAATTTCCACAAATTCTACTTCATTCAAAAACCCTTATTTCTCCTAAAATAATTCTCTCAAAAATTCAAATCAATATCATAAGGCTCAAATAATCATCTATGGTTTTCACAAAAAAAATAAATCTTTAACATTTTAAACACAACAAAGGTTTACAAAAATAAAATATTTCATAACCCTTATGACTCCAAAATTTAGAGCATTAATTAAATTTTAATCAAAAATTTGCATGCCTCCTTAATGGGTTTCGACCTCTCGACGTGCCCTCACCGCGAGCGCCTTAGCTACGGCTAAGGTAGCCAAATGAGCTACCCGCTCGTTCGTATTGCAAAAGGGACACGACTTCCCTTTATATGCTACAGGCCCACGTGCCTTAAATAAATCGTGCGCCCTTGGTGCTTCCACCACAAAGCACAACAAACGAACCTTGCCAAAAATCGAACGCACGATCTTGTGCTACCAAATGCCTTTGCACTGCTTGAGTTGCCAACAAGACACACTATCCAAGGTGACTTGGGTTTCGCACACCGTCCGATTTATTTATTGCTTCTACCACTTAAACCTTTTTCGCATGAGCTCTATTCGCTTTCCAACAATCGCATTAACCACAAGAGCAAGGATGATTTATTTCAAAAAAATTAGTGGCATATATATATGCCTTTCCTTAATGGAGTATTCTTTTAATTTAATTTTAAAATTTTAATTTTAATTTTAAATAAATTAAAATTTAAACTAAACCTTTAACATTAAATATATCCATCATCGGGGCACCTTTTTTGATGAAACGAAAAGCCAACTTGGGTTTTACAAAAAATCCATTTCAAATCTTCCATCCATGGTTTTAAATAAAACCTTTGAAATTAAATTTCTTCATCACCGGGGCACCTTTTTCGATAAAACAAAAAGTGAACTTGGGTTTTAAGAAAAACCCATTTCAAATCTACCATCAATGGTTTTAAATAAAAACCTTTTGCTAAGCTTCCCTTGAAGCTCCTTTTAGAACAAAATGCCATGCATCCCTTCTTGAACCTTTGATAAAAACCTTTGCTTCTACACAAACATAGTGTTAGCTTACATAGATCCTTTTGACATCAATGACAACTCTTAGCTTAGGAACTCAAAATGTCCAACAATCTCCCCCTTTGTCATTTATGGCAACCCATATCCTTTTACTGAAATCTAACCTTCTTTTCTGCTCCCCCTGGGACTTTTCTCCCCATGGCTTAAATCTTTCTCAAATATCAAATCTCTCCCCATATCAAAACTTTCCTAAATATACACAAATCTCTCTCCACTTTGTCATCAATGGCAAAGGGTCACCTTTGGGGCTCGGGGCTAAGAATGAGCCTCTTAGATTATCCCCTCCCCCACCTCCTCATGAGGTGGTTAATTCTGGGTTAGGAGTATTTATACTCCCAAAAGCACTGCTCTTTACCTTTATCTTTCTCACTTTCTTTCTGAGTTTTCAGAATCCTCTCATTGTTTCTTTCCAAGCCATAACCCCTATTTATGTTATCACTTTCATGTTTATGTTCATGTTCTCATCCTTGTTCTTGTTCTTGTTATTTTTTGAGTCTCTATTCTTGTTCTTGTACCTGTTCTTTTTCATGATTGTTTTTGGAATATTTTCTCTACACCATATTGCTATGTGACCATCATTATTGCACCTATAACACTTGATGTTATTATTGCTTAAAGGTGCAAATGTCTTAGGATTTCTCCTAGTGAAGCCATATCTTCTTCTGTCATGAACCCTACAATCTATTGCCTTGTGCCCAAACTCATTACATGAGTAGCAATACCCATGGAAAAGTTGTCCTTTCCCATATTCCTGTCTTCCATGTGTCTTGCAATGTGAAGTCATGTGCCAAAACCTGTGACATGAAAAATATTTTCCATTGAAGCTTCCTTGTCTTGACCTCATTGGTCTCCTGTTCTGATTGTTGTTCCATCTATACCTTCTATGTGCATTATTCCTATCTTTGTTGAACCCTTTATTGTCCAACTCATCCTCTGATGTCTCACTCTCTCTTTTACTTACTTCTTTTGACTCTTCTTCTTTTATGGTGTTTGAGCTTGACTCTCATTTTTTCGCTTCCTATTTCCCTTGTTCTTCTTTAGAACTAAGTCCTGTTATGGCGACTGATGATTTTTGTGCGTTGATCGTCCTTTCCAAGGTCTTTGAATTTTACTCAACCTTGTGTAGCTTTTCCTTATAACCTTTTACTTCCAACCTTAGTGAAACTTTCTCAAGCTCTAATCTTTCACACTCTGGATGTTTTGTCTTTAATTTTTTGGCCATACCTTCTTCAATTTTCTGTGTCTCTTCAATTTTGATTTTGAAGTTGGTGAGTTCTTGAAAAAACCTTGCTTTTGATTTTTCATATTCTTGAGCTTGGACCCTCAATCCTGAGTTCTCCCTTTTTAATTCTTCAAGAGTAACCATAAGCCTTTCATATTCTATCTCTTTTACCTTTGACTGTTCAAACATACCTTTTTCAACTCTTCTTGCCTTTTCAACATTATCTCTCAAGTCAGATATATCCTGTAGAAGCTTTGTCTTACATTTCTCATCTTCTTGTATTTGATCCTTCAATTCTAAATTTTCTCTTTTCAATTCAACAAGTCCCTTAAGAGTGGATTCCTCCTTTTCTTTATCTGAATCTTCCTCTTCTTAAATTTCTTTAATTTTCCAAAGTGGAGTTTCTTCTTGATACTTGCTTTGAATTTTCATGTTATATATTTCTGACTCATTCTTTAGAACTTCAGATTTGATAGAATCATCTTCATCTTCACTATTATCAAACCCATTGCAATAACTTGCATCATGATCAAGTTCACCATAGACAAAACATTCTTCACCTTCTTGTGAAAAATAAGCTGCATGATGACCTGTCTTTCCACATATGGTACAAAACTTTATCAGTCTGGATGTTTCTCCATTACTTGATTCATCTCTTGAATCTATTTCCATTTATCCTCTCAACACAACAATATTGAACTCATCTTCCTTTTCTTTCATGACCATAGGTGTTCTTTTATTCTTGTGTCTCATGCTTCTACTCTTGCATTTCTTTGCCATTTGTGTTCTTGTACGATCTTCCTTCAAGCTGTTAAACTTCTTTCAAAGAAATCAGCTCTCATACCAATTGAAGAACACAAGCTTATACTAAGAGGGGGGTGAACAGTATAGGACCATTTTTTAATTTTGTTTTCAATTCAATATTATGCAGTGTATAGATAACAGTATCAATAGCAATAATCAAAGCAATGCACAAAACACCATCCACAAAAGTGACACAACAATTTATGTGGTTCACCCAATGCGGGCTACTCAATGGAGAAAATATTTTGCTAAAACTTTCTCAATCAATCTCTTGGGAATCCTTTCCAATTACAATGTTTATGGACCTCTATCCAAAGGAGATGTTGATCCCCTAAATCTCAAGTTCGTGGATCTCTTCCACAGGAGAACTCTTTCCCTTTATGCTTTGGCTAGTGATCTTCTAGAAGGCTCTGTCTCTATGCTGCACTGACTTATGGATCTCTCTCCACTTGAAGAATCATCATTCAAATATATCTTCAAGTGTCCTGGTTGTTAGATCTCTATCCAATGAGACATTGTCCTCTATACTCTGTCACCTCCAAAGCTCTATCAATAGGTTCACTCAAAACCTCTTCAAATTTTCTCAATAGGCTCACTTAGAACCTGCTCAAATTTTCTCAATAGGCTCACTCAGAACCTGCTCAAATCTGCTCAATAGGCTCACTCAAAACCTGCTCAAATATGCTCAACAAGCTCACTCAGAACTTGTCCAAATATGCTCAACAAGCTCACTCAGAACCTGCTCAAATCTGCTTGATAAGTCCACACCAAACCTGCTCAAATCATCTTAACAAGATCACACAGAACTTGTCCAATCTCATAGAATCATAAAGAGAATTGTTAGAGACTCAATATATTCTATACTCAAATGCTTAATCAATAATTCAATCTCATAAAAGCATAAAGAGAATTGTTAGAGACTCTATATGTTCTATTCTCAAATCCCAATATCAACACAATTCAATCTCATAGAAGCATAAATAGAATTGTTAGAGACTGTATATGTTCTATACTCAAATCCCAATCTCAACTCAAATCAATCCCATAGAAGCATAAAGAGAATTTTTAGAGACTCTATATGTTCTATCCTCAATCAATATCATAGAAGCATTAAGAGAATTGTTACTCTATATGTTCTATCCTCAAATCCCAATATCAACTCAAATCAATATCATAGAAGCATAAAGAGAATTGTTAGAGAATCAATATGTTCTATTCTCAAATCTCAATCTCAACTCAAATCATAATAAATAATAGTTTATTTCTTGGAACTTGAACAACCACTTGCATCCACTTGACTAGGCTCAATCAACTCAACTCAACCATTCACCACAAGGAACAACTCTTTCTTACAAACCCTAGTCCAAGCATGTATCAATCAACTCAAAATGTTACCAACAATGCTTACCAACAAATCTCACATAACAATGATACTCATGTTCTTTTCTAACTCAAGTTCAAATTCTTTGCACAACCAATGGCTTCAAAAACAATGCTTATAAAATACGGTTTAATCACAACACACAATACATAAAACCTTGAAGCATTCACCAACTACTTTCGAAAAGAAAACCACAATCAATAATTTTCACTCCAATGATATTTCATAAATCAACCACCATAACAATCAATAGGAGAATGTGCCCATACCTTTTTGATGCCAAGAAGTTGTTCACAAAATTTGCCACACTCAACAAAACTTTCCTTTCCAATATTAATAAGGGTGAGTGGACTTCAAATAATAATCACAAGATAAAGTATAACTCAATTTACACCTTTTTACTCCAACTCAATAATCACATCCACCAAAGTCCTTCTAGAGAAAACCCTCTAAAAATAATAATCAATAATCCATTATTCAATTTCCACAAATTCTACTTCATTCAAAAACCCTTATTTCTCCTAAAATAATGCTCTCAAAAATTCAAATCAATATCATAAGGCTCAAATAATCATCTATGGTTTTCACCAACAAAATAATTATTTAACCTTTTAAACACAACAAAGGTTTACAAAAATAAAATATTTCCTAACCCTTATCACTCCAAACTTTAGAGCATTAATTAAATTTTAATCAAAAATTTGCATACCTCCTTAATGGGTTTCGACCCCTCAACCTGCCCTCACCACGAGTGCCTTAGCCGTGACTAAGGTAGCCAAACAAGCTACTTGCTTGTTCGTTTTGCAAAAGGGGCACGACTTCCCTTTATTTGCTACAGGCCCATGTGCCTCAAATAAACCGTGCACCCTTGGCGCTTCCACCACAAAGCACAACAAACGAACCTTACCAAAAATCAAATGCACGACCTCGTGCTACCAAATGCATTTGCGTTGCCCGAGTTGCCAATAGGCCACACTGCCCAAGGTGACTTGGGTTTCGCACGCCGTTCGATTTATTCGTTGCTTCTACCACTTAAACCTTTTTCACATGAGCTCTATTCGCTTTCCAACAATCGCATTAACCACAAGAGCAAGGATGATTAATCTTCAAAAATTTAATGGCATATATATATGTCTTCCCTTAGCTTGGAAACGTCGATGCTTTTGAACCTTCCTTTATGACGTCGACAAATATTCTTTTAATTTAATTTTAAAATCTATATTTAAATTTTAAATAAATTAAAATTTAAACTAAACCTTTAAAATTAAATATCTCCATCATCGGGGCACCTTTTTTGATGAAACGAAAAGCCAAATTGGGTTTTATGAAAAACCCATTTCAAATCTGCCATCCATGGTTTTAAATAAAACATTTGAAATTAAATTTCTTCATCACCGGGGCACCTTTTTCGATGAAACAAAAATCCAACTTGGGTTTTAAGAAAAACCCATTTCAAATTTGCCATCCATGGTTTTAAATAAAAATCTTTTGCTAAGCTTCCCTTGAAGCTCCTTTTAGAACCAAATGCCATGCATCCCTTCTTGAACCTTTGATCAAAACCTTTAATTCTACACAAACATAGTGTTAGCTTACATAGATCCTTTTGACATTAATGACAACTCTTGGCTTAGGAACTCAAAATGTCCAACAATCTCCCCCTTTGTCATTGATGGCAACCCATATCATTTTACTAAAATCTGAACTTCTTTTTCTCCCCCCGGGACTTTGCTCCCCCCTGGCTCAAAGCTTTCTCAAATATCAAATCTCTCCCCATATCAAAAATTTCCTCAATATACACAAATCTATCCCCCTTTGTCATCAATGGCAAAGGGTCACCTTTGGGGCTCGGGGCTAAGAATGAGCCTCTTAGCTTATCCCCTCCCCCACATCCTCATGAGGTGGTTAATTCTAGGGTGGGAGTATTTCTACTCCTTGAAAGCACTACTCTTTACCTTTATCTTTCTATCTTCCTTTCTGAGTTTTTTGAATCCTCTCACTATTTCTTTCCAAACCATCGTCCCTGTTTATGTTATCATTTCTATTCATATTTTTGTTCCTGTTCTTGTTCTTTTCTGAGTATCTATTCTTTTTTGAGTCTCTATTCTTATTCTTGTACCTATTCCTGTTCATGCCTGTTTCTAGAATATTTGCTCTACACCATCTTGCTATGTGACCATCATTATTTCACTTATAACACTTGATGTTATTATTCCTTGGAGGTGCAAATGTCTTAGGATTTCTCCTAGTGAAGCCATATCTTCTTTTGTCATGAACCCTGCAATCTATTGCCTTGTATCCAAACTCATTACATGAGTAGCAATAACCATGGAAAAGTTGTCCTTTCCCATATTCCTATCTTCCATGTATCTTGCAATGTGAATCCATGTGCCCAAACCTGTGACATGAAAAATATTTTCTATTGAAGCTTCCTTGTCTTGATCTCATTGGTCTCTTGTTCTGATTATTGTTCCATATTTACCTTCTATGTGCATTATTCCTGTCTTTGTTGAACCCTTTAATGTCCAACTCATCCTCTGATGTCTCACTCTCTCTTTTACTTACTTCTTTTGACTCTTCTTATTTTCTAGTGTTTGAGCTTTACTCTCCTTTTTTCGCTTCCTGTTTCTATTGTTTTTCTTTAGAACTAAGTCCTATTATGGTGACTGATGACTTTTGTGCATTAATAGTCCTTTCCAAGGTCTTTGAATTTTACTCAACCTTGTGTAGCTTTTCCTTATAACCTTTTACTTCCAACCTTAGTGAAACTATCTCAAGCTCTAATCTTTCACACTCTAGATATTTTGTCTTTAATTTTTTGGCCATACCTTCTTCAATTTTCCTTGTCTCTTCAATTTTGATTTTGAAGTTGGTGAGTTCTTGAAAAAACCTTGCTTTTTACTTTTTCATCTTCTTGAGCTTGGACCCTCAATCCTGAGTTCTCCCTTTTTAATTCTTCAAGAGTAACCATAATCCTTTCATATTCTATCTCTTTTACCTTTGACTGTTCAAACATACATTTTTCAACTCTTCTTGCCTTTTCAACCTTATCTCTCAAGTCAGATATATCCTATAGAAGCTTTATCTTACATTTCTCATCTTCTTGTATTTGAGCCTTCAATTCTATTTTTTCTCTTTTTAATTCAACAAGTTCCTTAAGAGTTTCTTCCTCCTTTTCTTTATTTGGATCTTCCTCTTCTTCAATTTCTTTAATTTTCAAAAGTGGAGTTTCTTCTTGATACCTGCTTTGATATTTCCTGTTATATATTTCCAACTCATTCTTTAGAACTTCAGATCTGAGAGAATCATCTTCATATTCACTGCTATCAAACCCATTGCAATAACTTGCATCATGACCGAGTTGACCACAGACAAAACATTCTTCACCTTCTTGTGAACAATAAGTTGCATGATGACCTGTCTTTCCACATCTGGTACAAAAATTTATCAGTCTAGATGTTTCTCCATTACTTGATTCATCTCTTGAATCTATTTCTGTTTGTCCTCCCAACACAATAATATTCAACTCATATTCCTTTTCATTCATGACCATA
This sequence comes from Wollemia nobilis, assembly GCA_028583015.1. Classification (NCBI taxonomy): domain Eukaryota; kingdom Viridiplantae; phylum Streptophyta; class Pinopsida; order Araucariales; family Araucariaceae; genus Wollemia; species Wollemia nobilis. The sequence continues at coordinate 861,240 of JAQPPZ010001731.1, forward strand.
GGTGTTCTTTTCTTCTTGTTTCTCATGATTCTACTCTTGCCTTTCTTTGCCATTTGTGTTCTTGTAGGATCTTCCTTCAAGTTGTTAAACTTCTTCCGAAGGAATCGGCTCTCATACCAATTGAAGAACACAAGCTTATACTAAGAGGGGGGTGAATAGTATAAGACCACTTTTTACTTTTATTTTCAATTCAATATATTGCAGTGTATAGATAATAGTATCAATAGCAATAATTAAAGAAATGCACAAAACACAATCCACAAAAGTGACACAATAATTTATGTGGTTCACCCAATGCAGGCTACTCCACGAAGAAAAACTTTTGCTAAAAATTTCTCAATCAATATCTTGGGAATACTTCCCAATTACAATGTTTATGGACCTCTATCCAAAGGAGATGTTGATCCCCTAAATCTCAAGTTCATGGATCTCTTCCATAGGAGAACTCTTTCCCCTTTTGCTCTAGCTAGTGATCTTCTAGAAGACTCGGCTCTGCAATTGTGGATCTCTCTCCACTTGAAGACTCCTCACTCAGATCTATCTTCAATTGTCCTGGCTGCTGGATCTCTATCCACTGAGACTCTATCCTCTATACTCTATCACCTCCAAAGATATTTCAATAGGTTCACTCAAAACCTCCTCAAATATGCTCAATAGGCTCACTCAAAACCTGCTCAAATCTGCTCAATAGGCTCACTAAGAACTTTCTCAAATATGATCAATAGGATCTCTCAAAACCTTCTCAAATCTGCTCAAAAAGCTCACTCAGAACTTGTCCAAATCTGCTTAACAAGCTCACTCAGAACCTGCTCAAATCTGCTTGATAAGTCCACACCGAACTTGCTCAAATCTGCTCAACAAGCTCACTCAGAAACTAGTCCAATCCTCATAGAACTCACTAAAGAGAATTGTCTCAGAGATGCTCAATAAGTCCTCTAGGCTACTCAAATGCTCAATCAATAATTCAATCTCATAGAAGCATACAGAGAAATGTTAGAGACTCGACAAGCCTTCTCAAGACTTGCCTCAAATCGGCTTACAATCTCATACTCAATTGTCCAATCTCTTAGAAGCATAAAGAGAATTGTTAGAGACTCAATATGTTCTATACTCAAATGCTCAATCTCAACTCAAATCAATCTCATAGAAGCATAAAGAGAATTGTTAGAGACTCTATATGTTCTATCCTCAAATCAATCTCATAGGAGCATAAAGAGAATTGTTAGAGACTCTATATGTTCTATCCTCAAATCCCAATATCAACTCAAATCAATATCATAGAAGCATAAAGAGAATTGTTAGAGACTCAATATTTTCTATTCTCAAATATCAATCTAAACTCAAATCAGAATAAAGAATAATTTATTTCTTGGAACTTTAACAACCACTTGCATCCAATCACTTGACTAGGCTCAATCAACTCTACTCAACCATTCACCACAAGGAACAACTCTTTCTCACAAACCCTAGTCCAAGCATGTATCAACCAACTCAAAATATTCCCAACAATACTCAACAACAAATCTCACATAACAATGATACTCATGTTCTTTTCTAACTCAAGTTCAAGTTCTTTGCACAACAAATGGCTTCAACAACAATGCTTATAAAACAAGGTTTAATCACAACACTCAAACTAGAAAACCTTGAAGCATTAAACCAACTACTTTCGAACAAGAAACCACAATCAATCCTTTTCACTCCAATGATATTTCAGAAATCAACCACCATAATAATCAATAGGAGAATGTGCCCATACCTTTTTGATGCCAAGAAGTTGTTCACAAAATCTGCCACACTCAACAAAACTTTCCTTTCCAATCTTAATAAGGGTTAGTGGACTTCAAATAATAATCACAAGATAAAGTATAACTCAATTTACACATTTTTACTCCAACTCAATAATCACATCCACCAAAGTCCTTCTAGAGAAAACCCTCTAAAAATAATAATCAATAATCCATTATTCAATTTCCACAAATTCTACTTCATTCAAAACCCTTATTTCTCCTAAAATAATGCTCTCAAAAATTCAAATCAATATCATAAGGCTCAAATAATCATCTATGGTTTTCACCAACAAAATAATTCTTTAACATTTTAAACACAACAAAGGTTTACAAAAATAAAATATTTCCTAACCCTTATCACTCCAAACTTTAGAGCATTAATTAAATTTTAATCAAAAATTTGCATACCTCCTTAATGGGTTTCGACCCCTCGACGTGCCCTCACCGCGAGCGCCTTAGCCATGAATAAGGTAGCCAAATGAGCTACCCACTCATTCGTAATGCAAAAGGGACACGACTTCCCTTTATATGCTACAGGCCCACGTGCCTCAAATAAATTGTGCGCCCTTGGCGCTTCCACCACAAAGCATAGCAAACAAACCTTGCAAAAAATTGAACGCACGACCTCATGCTACCAAATGCCTTTGCATTGCCCAAGTTGCCAACATGCCACATTGCCCAAGGTGACTTGGGTTTCGTACATCATCTGATTTATTCGTTGCTTCTACCACTTAAACCTTTTTCACACGAGCTCTATTCGCTTTCCAACAATCACATTAACCACAAGAGCAAGGATGATTTATTTCAAAAAATTTAATGGCATATATATGCCTTCCCTTAGCTTGGAAACGTCGGCGCTTTTGAACCTTCCTTTATGACGTCGGCGAATATTCTTTTAATTTAATTTTAAAATTTAAACTAAACCTTTAAAATTAAATATCTCCATCATTAGGGCACCTTTTTTGATGAAACGAAAAGCCAACTTGGGTTTTATGAAAAACCCATTTCAAATTTGCCATCCATGGTTTTAAGTAAAACCTTTAAAATTAAATTTCTTCATCATCGGGGCACCTTTTTGGATGAAACAAAATGCCAACTTGGGTTTTAAGAAAAACCCATTTCATATTTGTGATCCATGGTTTTAAATAAATTGTTTTGCTAAGCTTCCCTTGAAGCTCCTTTTAGAACCAAATACCATGCATCCCTTCTTGAACCTTTGATCAAAACCTTTGCTTCTACACAAACATAGTGTTATCTTACATAGATCCTTTTGACATCAATGACAACTCTTAGCTTCGAAACTCAAAATGTCCAACAATATCTCCCTTTGTCATTGATGGCAACCCATATCCTTTTATTGAAATCTGACCTTCTTTTCTGCTCCCCCTGGGACTTTGCTCTACTTTCTCAAATATCAAATCTCTCCCCATATCAAAACTTTCCTCAATATACACAAATCTCTCCCTGTTTGTCATCAATGGTAAAGGGTCACCTTTGGGGCTCGGGGCTAAGAATGATACTCTTAGCTTAGCCCCTCCCCCACCTCCTCATGAGGTGGTTAATTCTGGGGTGGGAGTATTTGTACTCCCCGAAAGCACTTCTCTTTACCTTTATCTTTCTCTCTTCCTTTATGAGTTTTTTGAATCCTCTCAATGTTTCTTTCCAAGCCATCATCCCTATTTTTCTTATCATTTTTGTTCATGTTTCTATTCTTATTCTCATCCTTGTTCTTATTCTTGTTATTTTTTGAGTCTCTATTCTTATTCTTGTACCTGTTCCTATTCATTCCTGTTTTTGGATTATTTTTTCTACACCATATTGCTATGTGACCATCATTATTGTACTTATAACACTTGATGTTATTATTCCTTGGAGGTGCAAATGTTTTAGGATTTCTCCTAGTGAAGCCATATCTTCTTCTGTCATGAACCCTGTAATCTATTGCCTTGTGCCCAAACTCATTACATGAGTAGCAATACCCATCGAAAAGTTATTCTTTCCCATATTCATGTCTTCCATGTGTCTTGCAATGTGAAGCCATGTGCCCAAACATGTGACATGAAAAATATTTTCCATTGAAGCTTCCTTGTCTTGACCTCATTGGTCTCCTGTTCTGATTGTTGTTCCATATTTACCTTCTCTATGCATTATTCTTGTCTTTGTTGAACCCTTTATTGTCTAACTCATCCTTTGATGTCACACTCTCTCTTTTACTTACTTCTTTTGACTCTTATTATTTGGTGTTTGAGCTTGACTCTCCTTTTTCTGCTTCCTGTTTTCCTTGTTCTTCTTTAGAACTAAGTCCTGTTATGGTGACTAATGACTTTTGTGCATTGATAGTCCTTTCCAAGGTATTTGAATTTTCCTCAACCTTGTGTAGCTTTTACTTAGAACCTTTTACTTCCAACCTTAGTGAAACTATCTCAAGCTCTAATCTTTCACACTCTAGATCTTTTGTCTTTAACTTTTCAGCCATACCTTCTTCAATTTTCCTTGTCTCTTCAATTTTTATTTTGAAGTTGGTGAGTTCCTAAAAAAACCTTGCTTTTGATTTTTCATCTTCTTGAGCTTGGACCCTCAATCCTGAGTTCTCCCTTTTGAATTCTTCAAGAGTAACCATAAGCATTTCATATTCTATCTCTTTTACCTTTGACTGTTCAAACATACATTTTTCAACTCTTCTTGCCTTTTCAACCTTATCTCTCAAGTCAGATATATCCTGTAGAAGCTTTGTCTTACATATTTCATCTTCTTGTATTTGGGCCTTCAATTCTAAATTTTCTCTTTTCAATTCAAAATGTTCCTTAAGAGTGACTTCCTCATTTTCTTTATCCGAATCTTCCTCTTCTTCAATTTCTTTAATTATCCAAAGTGGAGTTTCTTCTTGATACCTGCTTCGAATTTTCTTGTTATATATTTCAGACTCATTCTTTAGAACTTCAGATATGAGAGAATCATATTCATCTTCACTGCTATCAAACCCATTGCAATAACTTCCATCATGACCGATTTGACCACAGACAAAACATTTTTCACCTTCTTGTGAACAATAAGCTGCATGATGACCTATCTTTCCACATCTGGTACAAAACTTTATCAGTCTGGATATTTCTCCATTACTTGATTCATCTCTTGAATCTATTTTCATTTGTCCTCCCAACACAACAATATTCAAATCATCTTCCTTTTATTTCATGACCATAGGTGTTATTTTCTTCTTGTGTCTCATGCTTCTACTCTTGCCTTTCTTTGCCATTTGTGTTCTTGTAGGATCTTCCTTCAAGATGTTAAACTTCTTCCTAAGGAATCGGTTCTCATACCAATTGAAGAACACAAGATTATACTGAGAGGGGGGGGTGAACAATATAAGACCACTTTTTACTTTTCTTTTCAATTCAATATTATGCAGTGTATAGATAACAATATCAATAGCAATAATCAAAACAATGCACAAAACACCATCCACAAAAGTGACACAATAATTTATGTGGTTCACCCAATGCGGGCTACTCCATGGAGAAAATATTTTGCAAAAACTTTCTCAATCAATCCCTTGGGAATCCTTCCCAATTACAATTTTTATGGACCTCTATCCAAAGGAGATGTTGATCCCCTAAATCTCAAGTTCGTGGATCTCTTCCACAGGATAACTCTTTCCCCTTCTGCTCTAGCTAGTGATCTTCTAGAAGGCTTTGTCTCTTTACTACATTGACTTGTGGATCTCTCTCCATTTGAAGACTCCTCACTTAGACGTGTCTTCAATTTTCCTGACTGTTGGATGTCTATCCACTGAGACTTTGTCCTCTATACTCTGTCACCTCCAAAGATATTTCAATAGGTTCACTCAGAACCTCTTCAAATCTTCTCAATAGGCTCACTGAGAACCTACTCAAATCTGCTCAATAGGCTCACTCATAACCTGCTCAAATTTGCTCAACAAGCTCACTCAAAACTTGTCCAAATCTGCTCAACAAGCTCACTCGAAACTTGTCCAAATCTGCTCAACAAGCTCACTCAGAACCTGCTAAAATTTGCTCGATAAGTCGACACCGAACCTTCTCAAATCAGCTTAATAAGCTCACACAAAACTTGTCCAATCTCATAGAATCATAAATATAATTGTTAGAGACTCAATATGTTCTATACTCAAATGCTCGATCAATAATTCAATCTCATAGAAGCATAAAGAGAATTGTTAGAGACTCCATATTTTCTATTCTCAAATCCCAATCTCAACACAATTCAATCTCATAAAAGCATAAAGAGAATTGTTAGAGACTCTATATGTTCTATATTGAAATCCCAATCTCAACTCAAATCAATCTCATAGAAGCATAAAGAGAATTGTTAGAAACTCTATATGTTCTATCATCAAATCTCAATCTCAACTCAAATCAATCTCATAGAAGCATAAAAAAAAATTTAGAGACTCAATATGTTCTATTCTCAAATCTCAATCTCAACTCAAATCAGAATAAATAATAGTTTGTTTCTTGGAACTTGAAAAACCACTTGCATCCACTTGACTAGGCTCAATCAACTCAACTCAACCATTCACCACAAGGAACAACTCTTTCTTACAAACCCTAGTCCAAGCATGTATCAATCAACTCAAAATGTTCCCAACAATGCTCAACAACAAATCTCACATACCAATGATACTCATGTTCTTTTCTAACTCAAGTTCAAGTTCTTTGCACAACCAATGGCTTCAACAACAATGCTTATAAAACACAGTTTAATCACAACACACAATCTAGAAAACCTTGAATCATTCACCAACTACTTTCGAAAAGGAAACCACAATCAATCCTTTTCACTTCAATGATATTTTAGAAATCAACCACCATAAAAATCAATAGGATAATGTGCCCATACCTTTTTGATGCCAAGAAATTGTTCACAAAATCTGTCACACTCAACAAAAGTTTCATTTCCAATATTAATAAGGGTTAGTGGACTTCAAATAATAATCACAAGATAAAGTATAACTCAATTTACACCTTTTTACTCCAACTCAATAATCACATCCACCAAAGTCCTCTAGAGAAAACCCTCTAAAAATAATAATCAATAATCCATTATTCAATTTCCACAAATTCTACTTCATTCAAAAACCCTTATTTCTCCTAAAATAATGCTCTCAAAAATTCAAATCAATATCATAAGGCTCAAATAATCATCTATGGTTTTCACCAAAAAAATAATTCTTTAACCTTTTAAACACAACAAAGGTTTACAAAAATAAAATATTTCATAACCCTTATCACTTCAAACTTTAGAGCATTAATTAAATTTTAATCAAAAATTTGCATACCTCCTTAATGGGTTTCGACCCCTCGACGTGCCCTCATCGCGAGCGCCTTAGTCGTGGCTAAGGTAGCCAAACAAGCTACTCGCTTGTTCGTATTGCAAAAGGGACACGACTTCCCTTTATATGCTACAGGTCCACGTGCCTTAAATAAACCGTGTGCCCTTGGCGCTTCCACCACAAAGCACAACAAACGAACCTTACCAAAAATCGAACGCACGACCTTGTGCTACCAAATGCCTTTGTGCTACCCGAGTTGCCAACAGGCCACACTGCCCAAGGTGACTTGGGTTTCACACGTCGTCCGATTTATTCGTTGCTTCTACCACTTAAACCTTTTTCGCACGAGCTCTATTCGCTTTCCAACAATCGCATTAACCACAAGAGCAAGGATGATTTATTTCAAAAAAATTAATGGCATATATATATGCCTTCCCTTAGCTTGGAAACGTCGGCGCTTTTGAACCTTCCTTTATGACGTCGGTGAATATTGTTTTTATTTAATTTTAAAATTAAAATTTAAATTTTAAATAAATTAAAATTTAAACTAAACCTTTAAAATTAAATATCTCCATCACCGGGGCACCTTTTTTGATGAAACGAAAAGATAACTTGGGTTTTATGAAAAACCCATTTCAAATATGCCATCAATGGTTTTAAATAAAACCTTTGAAATTGAATTTCTTCATCACCGGGGCATCTTTTTCAATGAAACGAAAAGCCAACTTGGGTTTTAAGAAAAACCCATTTCAAATTTGTCATCCATGGTTTTAAATAAAAACCTTTTGCTAAGCTTCCCTTGAAGCTCCTTTTAGAACCAAATGTCATGCATCCCTTCTTGAACCTTTGATCAAAACCTTTGCTTCTACACAAACATAGTGTTAGCTTACATAGATCCTTTTGAAATCAATGACAACTCTTAGCTTAGGAACTCAAAATGTCCAACAGTGGTTCGAATACTGGCCCTCCCATTTCGTGGATGTTAAAAACTACTTTATCTTTATGTTTAGGTTTGTTCAAGTGTTGGTTGCAAGTAAGTTCAAGTGTAGGATTAAAATGATCTTTTCAAGTGAGATCATTTTAATGGCCTGTTATATGTTATATCTGACTGGTGAATTTGCAAGGTTAAACTTCTTAAATTGGAAAAGTTTAATTGAAGTTGAGCTTACTTTTGGGATTTAGCCTTAAAGTTTACTTGATAGGATGGGACTTAAATAGTCTTTGTCATATGCTATATAAACCTATTGGGATAACCTTAAATTATAATTTAAAAGATATAATGCTTACATTGTGGTTGTGGCGTGGTCCAGAATGAGAAATATCGAGCTTGTTTTCATAGGTGAATCGGGAGATTTAGAATGGAACTTCATGAGAGCATATTTTAGAGTATCTCTGCTACCTGGCTTTATCATTTTTAACGGTTCTACTAATTATAGCATGCTTGGGCTGGTCATATTTACATATGTGTTGATTGGTAAGGCCAGATCCATCTTTTCTGTTTTGCATTAGTAATGGCTGGGAACTTTTCAATTGTTTGCAAAGGAAAGGATTGTATCGCAAGCATTTTAGGCACATCTCTGCCCCGCATCGCTTATTGTCTGATGTGCCAGATGATTGTATCGAAGTCATTTGCATTGAAGCGAAATCACTGTATCTTATAATTCTCCTGCTTGGATACCGTATCTGCATATCTGATACGGATACAGATACAATGCTTCTTGGAGACTATATCCAAACTCATCTGAATACATGGGTATCAGATCCAAACGTGTCCAAAAACATACCCTTCCTTGTTCCATATCTGATGCATCCTAATATGGCCTAGGCACATCTAGAGTTGTATTGAAAACAAGGAAGTTAAAAAAAAAACATAATTTAAAAAAAAAAAAAAATTAATTTAAAAAATAATAAGAATTCTTCTTAATTAGCGAAAGTATCTTATTTAAATTAAGAAAAAGTATCCTATTTAAATTATGTTATATGTTTTTTCTTTTAGTGTATATATATGTATATATATATATTTTAATATGAAGTATCCCACCCTATCCATATCTCAACATGACTTTCAAGGATCTGCATCATGAATTAATGTGGGCTTATAAGTTCCCAATGTGTTGCCAGGAGATGGTTTCCAAATTGTCTCTTACAGAAATCTGTTTCTCAAAAATGAGAAGATTCTTTGAATGCATTTCTGTGGCCATAGTCATGACTTGGATCCAGCTTTGACTTAGAAGGGCCAGCCACAGTGGAGTTGGCAAGACTTGGCTAAACTCAATAGTAAATTGAGCAAAGGAAAAAATATATAAATGTTGATTTTTTTTAAAGAAATGACTTTCAATTTCATGAAATGGTAACTTCATAGGCATAAAAACAAACATGAGTTCATCTCAGATTATGTACTAAATTATATAAATCTCCAGTCTATACAGACAATTCAAATTCCATAGATAATGGTCTCTATAGGTAATGTCATGAAATACCTTAGAAATGCTTAATCATACCAAAAGATATTGCCAATCTCAGTACTACTGCTTAAGACAGAGTTTGTTCCATAATTTAAACAAAATAGAGCTGCTACTGTAAGCACCGTTTTTTATTTCTAAATACATGACATATTAGTACACATGTAACAAGTAGTTATCAGTGGAGAATATCAGGGTTACCACAGTATCAAGGGTCAATTTTATATGACTTGGTTTTAGTCGACTATTCCAAAGGATCATAGGAAGAAGAAACTGATATTCCATAGTTTCTGTCAGAAAAATTAAGAGCAGTGTTAATTGAAGCTTTTAAAAAAGGGTGAACAGAAATGCAGATATTGAGTTCAATGAACTTACTAAACATCCACCTCTGTGATGGTTCATGATTTCAACAGGAAACATCTTTGAAATTATCTTGTGTGAAGGTAAGATAAGAGCTTAAAAATATTAATGACTCCTTTCACCAAAGACCTTTTACTTTTGAGTAGAGAGGGGAGGGCTCTGGTCCCTCCCCTGCTCCCCCTCCCATGGCTCCTGGTTCCTGCCCAGTTCCCGGCTCAACCCAGGTCATCCCTCCCGGGGAGTGGTTGTTTGCAGATGATCTCCTGGGGGAGATCCTTCTCCACTATCTGTGCCCCTCTTGGTCGGCTAGGGTTTCCTTGGTTGTTTTTTCGGACTGGTGCTTCCTAGGGATCCCTGTTTGGTTGGGGATCCCTTCCCTTTTTCCCTCAGGCTTCCCCCTGGGGTTTTTTGCAGGTTATTCGCATGGATCTGGTCCCTTGCGTTTCTCGGTGCGGTGGAGGTGATGGTTTAGGGTTTGGACAGCTTCCCCTTTTTCTTGTGAATCCTCGACGGGCTCTGTGCTTGGACGGGATTCTTGGTCCCTGCTGCTGGGATCCTCTTCTATTTTCTCGAGGCGGGTTCTTTGTGGTGCAACTCTTTGGTCACTTCCTGATGGGCTGGATCCTCTCTGTGCTGGCTGTCGGCTTCCTGTAGGATGGCTCTCGCTGAACGGAATGTTTTCCTGGTGGGCGGGATGGTTTCTCCACAGGGCGGGATCTGCCAAATCCGCCGATTTTCCGCGAGGCGGGATCCTTTCTTTCTCGCTGGTTTCCGGATGGCGGGATTTCCTTGTTGCTTCCCGCTAGTCGGGATCGTTTGTGGTGGTTTTGACTGCTTCTCGCGAGGCGGGATTTTATTGTAACGATTTTTCTTTGCTTCCTACTGGGCGGGATCTTCTCGATGGTGGTTTTTGGCTACTCCCCGCTGGGCGGGATCTCCAAAACTACTTCCTTTCTTATTTGTCTGTTTCTCGCTGACAGGGATTGTTTCATGCTTACTGTTATCACTGGGCGGGATTTGCATTTTGGTGTTCAGTTTCAAGGGATTGATGCCCTAGGCCCATTGCTTATGTAATCGAGGTTTTTTAGGGGTTACGTTTTCTGTAATAGGCTTATACATAAAGCCAGGAGGCATGATGCAAGGCTGATTTTGTACATAAGGTTTTGGGATCCTCTATAAAAACCCTTTTTTAATCTACTATAATAATTACCAAAGACCTTTTACTTTTTAATAAATATAAAGAGCACGAGGGCATAAACATAATGTTTGGGGTTAATAAATATTGAGCATTCCTTCGAGAGCAGTGAAACCCCAGGTTGTTAGTTACCCTATTGTCAGTTCTTGTTCTTTTGATATCGTAGATCCTTATCTCCTCGTGGGGTTAAACAATGTTTACAATTGTTGAAGGGGAAATTTTTCATGATGAATTCATGGGATTTTTATTGTGTTCGTACTAGTCATTTCTCCAAACGGCTTTTTAAAAATGAAACATAATAAAAAGGTTGTCATTCACTTTGTCATTAATTAAGTAATATAGGAACCCACAAAAGGTAGTCATTCACTTTATCATTAATTAAATAATATAGGAACCCACAAAAAATAGTCATTCACTTTGTGATTGAGTAATAATTTTTTTTTAGGAACCCACAAAGCACAAAATGTTAATATTGGAAAGAGGAAGATACCAACAAATCATCTCCAAAACTCTCACCCTAATGTTCGCTATTGACTTGTCGAAGCTTTTTAGTATGCTCTATAAACCCATCTGACTCACAAATTACTATCAATGTGGGACAACCCATACGGGTATATTATTATAAGTAAGAAACGGCTTCATAAGATTTTTATTGAGTTGTGTTAATATTATGTTTTTTTTTTCAAATGTTTTTTTTCTTTATAATGAGTGCTTATTAACATATATGACTTTTAAATTTCATAAATTAGGTAATAATTATATTTATGGAAACTCATAAAACACACAAGCGATGTTAATATCAGAAAGAAGAAAGATGTCAACCCATCATCTTAAGGACTGTCATTTTAATGCTTGCTTTTGGATCGGCTAATTAGTTCATGTATGCTTTATAAGTTCACCTGTCTGTTTTTTTAAATAAGTTATATGTGACTTCTATTGGAGGCCACTTCCATCATATTATCAAAATATTATATTTGTTATTAGGTCAATTTATTAACTCATATTCAGCTTGTCCTTTTCTCAAATATAGTTTTTATTTATTTTTCTATTAAATATATTATTAATCTTCCTCAAAGTGCAATGTTTCTACAATCAGCTCCTTTGACATAATTTTCATTAAAAAATAAAATTTTCCTTGGCCATTTACCTTATAAAATTTGAATTTTACCTAGATAAAGATCAACACCGTGATTAGTTAAATTATCTTCTATCGATTTCATTCTTTGTAAATTTGGTCATATTTCCAAGAGATTGCCTCCAACAATAATAATAATAATAATAATATTATTATTATTATTATTTTTTTTTTTGATTTGGTTATTGTGAGAAACCTCTATGACCAACTCCCAGGGCTGACCAGTCTCCTCCCAACCATGACCCCTCGTAAAACAATATTATTATTTTTTATCCAATTTTTATATCCATTTTTGTTAATAAGATTAATGATAATTTGTGAATCCCTCTCAATTGAAATATATTTCTATCATTTTCCAATTGCAATTTAATCCTTGTAAGAAGTGCCCTAGCCTTTGTGTAGTTGTTAGTTGAATTTTATATGATTTGAGTAAGTGAGAAGAATTTTAATAAGTCCACCATATTTTTTTTAATAAGCTATATGCGGCATCTATTTGGGGCCACTCCCATAAAAATACCAAAATATTACATTTGCTATTAGGTCAATAAACTCATATCCAGCTTGCTCTTTTATTAAAGATAGTCTTCATTTCCTTTTCTATCAAATATATTCTTCATCTTCCTCAAAGTGCCATGTTTTTGCAATCATCTCCTTGACATCATTTTCATTAAGAGATAAAATCTCCCTTGGCCATTTACTTTATAAAATTTGAATTTCACCAAAACGAAGATCAACATTATGATTGGTTAAATTTTTTGCTATCTAATTTTCCTCTCTATAAATCTATCCACATTTTCAAGAGATCGCCTCCGATAATATTATTTTTTATCCAATCTCCACATTCATTTTTGTTGATAGGATTAATAATTATTTGGGAATCCCTTCAATTGAAATATATTTCCATCCTTTTCCAATTGCAGTATTAAAAAAAGTGCCCTAGCCTCTGCATAGTTGTTAGTTGAAGTTTTATATGATTGGAGTAAGTGAGAATTGTGTCTTCATTATTTTGAAAAACACCATTTCTGTCGGCTTTTCTTAGATTTCCTTTTGAAATATCATCAAAATTAATTGTGCTAAAACAATTTTGGACATTTCCATTTTACCATAGTTCGAAACAAAAAAATTATTTTAATGCCATTGTCTCACGTAACTCTTCAATGTATATTCAAATCTTGTAACCAAGTGGATAATACCTCTTTTTCTACACTTGAGACTTTCTATGATGAGCACCATATTTGTAAACTTTTTGTAAGAGGTAATAAAACGGTTCCAAACTTGGGCATGATTTTGAGATTTATTTTAAAAAATTATATTATTCCTTTCAAGCCATAAATTCCAACAAATAATTATAGGACAAATTCTCCACAAAGGGGCATAGCAATAGGGGGCCTCCCTCGTCGTGATGCGAATTAAGGTAACAACAAATGAAACACCAATGATATACAATTGCAGTGTTCCAATAGAGATTAAAATCATTTTATTTTAGGAAATAGATAAATTCTTGAGGGGATAATAAAGGTCTAGGGATGGGAGGGGGAGGGACCTACTCCCTCTCCCTGCTCCCATTTCCCTGGTTCTTGCCTAGTCCTTGATTCATCCCAGGTCATCCCACTCTGGGAATGGTTTGTAGCAGATGATCTCCTTGGGAGGGATCCTTGCCCACTTTCTACTCCTTTCCTAGTAGTTTTTGGGGTTTTCTCGTTTGAATCATGGGCCTGGTGCTTCCCTTCCTGCATGTTCCTGGGATCTTGTCCCTGATATCCCTTAGGCTTTTCCTTAGGTTTTTTTTGCAGGTTGTTACTGGGATCCGGTTCCCAGGGCTTTCTCGATCTGTGGTGGTTGCAGGTTGGGTTCTCGTTCGCTTCTTGGTGCATCCCATGAGGTTCTCTCTTCATCGAGGTTGGTCTGGGGGGCAGTTTCCTCTTTGCTCGTGTTTCCTCTTTGGGATGCCATTGGTTGTTGGTGGTCTCATCCCTTTGGGTGGGACCATGTTCATTTTCCTGTTCGAAGGCTTCTTTTTGTTGGATCTGTTGCTTGGTGGATGCTTTGAGCATTTGCATGGCCTTGGGGGGCCTCTTCCTGTGCTTGAGTTGTTCCCAACCCCAGTCCCAGTTCCCTGAAGTTGTTCGTGTGCAAGGATGGGGATTCCTGGTCCTTTCTATTGGGGTGCTTTGGGTTTTTTGTTGCATGTCTTGATCTTGGGGGGATCGGTGATCTATGCATGCAGACCCCTGGATCCCTCAGTTTAGGTTTTCATGGATCCCATCTTTGTTTCTGTTGTTGCTTTCTGCCTGGGCTTCGCAGGTTTTTGTTTTAGTTTTTGTTCGAGGGATTCTACTTTCTAGTCCTGCTTCTTGGTGGACTCTCAGAGCTTGTTCTTGGACTTGGGAGGGGCCTTTTCTTGTTCCTGAGTTGTTCCCAATCCCAGTTCCTCTTCCTTGGAACAGTTCGTGATCAAGGATGGTGGGTCCCTGATACTTTGTGGCTTTCGGGATCCTTTCTTTGTGCGTGCATTTTTTTTCCTAGATCCTTCCGGATTCCTCGTACTCCTGTTGGCGGGATTCCAATGTTGTAGTTTCCTAAACCCGTTCTTCTGCTAGTTCTCCTGTTGGGCGAGATTTTCCATTCCTGCTAGTTTTCCTGCTGGGCGAGAGTTTTCAATCTCATTTTTTTGCTGGTTTTCCTGCTGGGCGGGACGGTATTTCCTGTTGGGTGGTATTTTCAAATCTTATGGTTTTCCCACTAGGCAGGATTTCCAATCCCATTGGGCAAGATTTTTCAATCCCATTTTTTTTGCTGGTTTTCCTGCTAGGTGGGATGGAATTTCCTCCTGGGCGAGATTTTCAAATCTTTTGGTTTTCCCGCTGGGTAGGATTTCCAATCTGGTCATTTTTAGCTATTTCCCGCTGGGCGGGATTTTCAAATTCATCATCCTGCATGTTTTCCTGTTAGGTGAGATTTTTCAAAATTGGTGGTTTCCCGCTGGGCAGGATTTTTCAAAATTGGTGGTTTCCTACTGGGCGGGATTTTCCAATCTACTAATTTTCCTGTCGGGCGGGATTTCCAACCTGGTGGTTTTCGGCTGCTTCCCACTGGGCAAGATTTTTCAAAACTGGTGGTTTCCCGTTGGGCGGGATTTTTCAAAATTGGTGGTTTCCCGCTAGGCGGGATTTGTGGTTTCCCGCTAGGCAGGATTTTTCAAAATTATCTTTTCTCGTTGGGTGGGTTTTTCCAAATTGTCTATTTTTCGTTGGGCATGATTCTTCAAATTTATTGTTCTTGACCTTTGGTTTGGTCGGTTGACCTGTTGTAAAAAGGTTTTGGGGTCCTTTCAAAACCCACTTTTAATATAATTTTTACCTACAAAAAAAAAAACTATTTTCTTTTATTTTAAGTTATATATATATATATATATATATATATATATATATATATATATATATATATAACTTAAAATAAAAGAATTTTTTTTTGTAGGTAAAAATTATATTAAAAGTGGAATATATATGTGTGTGTGAATTGTGTCTCGGGGACAATGCAACGGTTCGGGCTTTAGCTCTTCTTCAAGAGATCTAAGGTTCAAACCGTGGTGTGGGTGAATGTGTGGGGGTGGGTGTGTGTATGGTTGTGTTAATCCCCTATTGATAAGTATAGCTCTCAGTCTTAAAGGGGTCATGGTTGTCCTATATATATATATATTTGGTTAGTGTGAGAAACCCCTACGACCAACGCATGGGTTGAGCAGTCTCCTCCCAACCATGATCCCTCATAAAGCTGAGATCTATGCTTATCAATAGGGAATTTAACACACAACCACCACACACCCACCTCCCTCACACACTCTCCCACATCGCGATTTGAACCTTGGATCTCTCGAAGAAGAGCAAAAGCCCGCCTGAACCATTGCGTTGGCCCATCTAAAAAATATATATTGATTATGTTCATGTTTCTCATAAACCATGGAAAAAGTATTATGTAATATTAAAATAAGAAGACTCTAGTCCCATGTATACATTTTACATCTAAAAATAAAAAGTGTATATATAATGGGGAGCCAATTTTATAACTTTTTTGCATTTATCTTTGGGATGTGAGAAGAAATTATGAATCAACAAAGTTAGGGTAATTCTTTTCAAAAAAAAAAAAACAATCTTTCAAGAGCCATATTTTTGCATAGAGTTGTCCAATTCAAACATTCTTGTGCCATTTTTATGATTTTGATAATCTTCTAAATAAGTTGTCATTTGAGAGAATTTTAATAAGCCACTATTTTTTTAATAAGCTATATGGAACCACTCCCATAAAAATACAAAAATATTATATTTACTATTAGGTCCATTAACCCATATCCAGTTTGCCCTTTTGTCAAAGATAGTTTTCATTTCCTTTTCTATCAAATATATTCTTCATCTTCCTCAAAGTGCCATGTTTTTACTATCAACTTCTTGACATCATTTTCATTAAGAGATAGAATCTCCCTTGGTCATTTGCCTTATAAAATTAAAATTTCACTAAAATGAAGATCAACATTATGATTGGTTAAATTATCTACTATCTGATTTTCTTCTTTATAAATCCATTCACATTTCCAAGAGATCACCTCCACTAATAGATGATGAACATCAACAATAATATTATTTTTTATTCAATCTTCACATTCATTTTTGTTGATAGTATTAAAAATTATTTGAGAATCCCCTCATTTGAAATATATTTCCATACTTTTCCAATTGCAATATTAAAAGAAGTGCCCTAGCCTCTGCATAGTTGTTAGTTAAAGTTTTATATGATTTGAGTAAGTGAGAGAATTTTATCTTCATTATTTTGAAAAACACCATTTCTGTGAGCTTTTCTTGGATTTCCTTTGGAAGTACCATCAAAATTAATTGTGTTAAACCAATTTTTTGACATTTTTATTTTACCATAGGTCAAAACAAATCCTTTGTTTTAATGCCATTGTCTCATGTGACTCTTCCATGTATATTCAAATCTTGTAACCAAGTGGATAGTACCTCTTTTTTTGCACTTGAGACTTTCTATGATGAGCACCATATCTGTAAATATTTTGTAAGAGGCAATAATATGATTCCAAACTTGGGCATGATTTTGAGATTTATTTTAAAAAATTATATTATTCCTTTCAAGCCCTAAATTCCAACAAATAATAATATGACCAATCCCACCCCAAGCGCTAGGTGGATTGGTAAGTGCAGTGTGGTTGGGCACTTACCAAGAAGAGACCTGGGTTTAAACCTTGGGAGGGAAGCCAACCCTTTGTAAAGGTAGTAGTCTGCTCCGAATCCTCTGCTCCAAATCCTATAAGTGTGTGCTAGACCGATGATGATAGCACGAACCCCGAGCGATCGGTGGTCCCCATCTCACGTCGGGTCAACAAGAACGAGATGGATAGGTTTGTTGGGAGTAGTCCATGTGGTTTGAACCCTGCGTTGGCTAGTTACTAAAAATAGTGGTTGTAACCAACTTTCCTATGTAATCAAAAAATAATAATAGGACCAATCCTCCATAAAAGGGGCATAGAAAAAGGGGGCCTCCCTCCTCGTGATGCGAATTAAGGTAACCAAAATGAAACGCGAACGATATACAATTGGAGTGTTCCAGTAGAGATTAAAATAATTTTCTTTTATTTTAAGTTAATATATATATATATATATATATATATATATATATATATATATATATATATATATATATATATATATATATATATATATATATATATATATATATTGTGTCTCCGAGGACAATGCGGTGGTTCGGGCTTTAGCTCTTTTTTGAGAGGTCCAAGGTTCAAACGATGGTGTGGGTGAGTGTGTGTGAAGGGGGTGGGTGTGTATGGTTGTGTGTTAATCATCTATTGATAAGTTTAGCTCTCGATATTACAGGGGGTCATGGTTGAGATGGGAATGCTCAACCCTATGCATCGATCGTAGGGGTTTCTCGCAATACTTGAACTAAATATATATATATATATATATATATATATATATATATATATGAATTACAAATTAAGAAATGTTAACCCTTGATATTTCAAAATGTTCCTAATGATTTTAGTTGCATGTATAATATATATATATATATATATAATTATAATATATATTTTTTATTTGGTTAGTGTGAGAAACCTCTACGACCAATGCACAGGGCTGAGTAGTCTCCTCCCAACCATGATCCCTCATAAAGTCGATAGCTATGCTTATCAATAGGAAATTTAACACACAACCACCACACACCCACCCCTTCACACACTCGCCCACGTCATGATTTGAACCTTGAACCTCCCAAAGAAGAGCCAAAGCCCAAACCATTGCGTTGTTCCATGTAAAAAATAAATATTGATTATGTTCATGTTTCTCATAAACCATGGAATAAGTATTATGTACTATTAAAATAAGAAGATTTTAGTCTCATGTATACATTTGACATCTAAAAAATAAAAAGTGTATGGGGAGACAATTTTATAACTTTCTTGCATTTATCTTCGAGATGTGATTAGAAATTATGAATCAACGAAGTTAGGGTATTTTTTTTCCAAAAACAATCTTTCAAGAGCCATATTTTTTGCATAGATTTGTCCAATTCAAATGATTCTTGTGCCATTTGGTGCACATTTTGATAATATTCAAAATGAGTGGTTATTTGAAATAATCCAAGTAGTATTGAATGAGATATGACCATGTGAAGACAATCATTCAAAACTAGGGCAGCATTAGGGCAATTTTTTAAAACGGTCTCATATTTTAGGAGTCATATCTTTGCAAAAGGTTATCCGATTCAGATGATTTTTGGACCAATTTGTGTGGAATTTGAAGAGTTTTAAAATGAGTAGTCATATGAAGGAATTCGAGCAATATTTAGGGAGATATGACCTTGTGAAATTAACCATTTGAAACAAGAGTAGTGATAATTTATCAAGTTATGAAAAATAAAATTGCAAATACCTATCAACTAGGGTTCGAATGATGGGAGAAGCAATGGAGGGCTAAAGCATCATTGAGGCAAGACATTTTGTTTGAACATATAATTTTTTAGCTAAGTTTTATTTTCCCCTTATTTATCTTAGAAATTTTGAATGCAATTTTTTATAGGTTTTTTATCAAATATTATAGTCATTATATGATATACTGGTAACTTTTAGTAGATTTTGTGTTATAGTTTCCTTTCCATGGACTAATTTACAACTAAATCCTTTGAATTTGAAGAACACAAGCTTATACTAAGAGAGGGGGGTGAACAGTATAAGATAAAACTTTTACTTTTCTTTCCAAAGCAATATCATCCAATATTATCAATTGCAATAATGAAACAATGCACAAATCACCACACACATAAGAGACACAAATTTAACGTGGTTCACCCAATGTGGGCTACATCCACGAAGAAATTTTTCTTATAAATTTCTTCAACAAATTTTGTGGGAATCAATTCCCTATTACAATATTTGTGGACCCCAATCCACAGGAGACACCAATCCCCTCTACTCTGGTTTGTGGACCTCTATCCACAGGAGACACCAATCCCCTCTACTTTGGTTCATGGACCTCTATCCACAAGAGACACCAATATCCTCTACTCTGGTCTGCTCTAAAGCCTACTCACAACTCTGCTCAAATCTACTCATGAAACCTACTATCCTACTCACAAACACTACTCAAACCTGCTCACAACTCTGCTCAAACCTGCTCAAAAGGCCTACTAAAATATGCTCCAAAACTTGCTCAAATTTGCTCACAAAAACCTACTCAAATCTACTCATAAAATTTGCTCAAATATGCTCACAAGCCTGCTAAGAAGGCCTACTCAAATATGCTCCAAAATCATGCTCATCCACTTATACAATCAAAGCTCATAAATTCTCAAATATTGCATACAAACAATGCTCATATATACCCAAAACCAAATATAACAATCCACAAATTTGCCATGCTCATCTACTCCCAAAATCAATCATACACAATGCACAACTTTTGCTTTCAAATCTATTCTGCACATTTACTCCCAACATCAATCAAAACCAATGCACAAGTTTACTCATAAATAACCTTTGCACATTTACTCCCAATTTCAATCAAGACCAATGCACAAGTTTACTCACAAATTTGACCTATAATCTTTGCACATTTATTCCCAATTTCAATCAACACTAATGCACATCAAATCAATCCTTATACCTCCAACCATATGACATCAAAAATATTTTCCTCAAACAAAACCACCCTTGAGAAAGGAATTAAATCACCATACCTCTAAATCTGCCTCAATGATGATAGTCTTCTTTTGCATGTGCCTGTCTTGACAAAAAAAAATTCTTTTCTTTTGCCACTTCAAAATTGGTTAGCAAATCTTTTTTCTTAAATAGATATCAAATCATTCACATTAAAAACCCCTATCAAAAATGTGCATAATAAAGCTTAAAAATAATAATACCTTATATCTCCCTTTTGAAACTCTCAAATAAAGCTTTATTAATAACAAAAAACCTTATATCCCCTTTTTATAATATGCCAAATACAATATAACATTAATCACAATTACACCTTATTTCTCCTTTTTCTAACATGCAAAAATACAAATAAACTTGACCACCATACACCTTATAACTCCCTTTTCTAATTTGCAAAAATCACAATTTCTTATGCTAACACCTTGACCTTTATTTTTTCTTCAAAATCAAATTTAATAAAAAATTTAATACCTTTGCACAACTGAGAATCGAACCCCTGACCTCACGAAATGCAGCACTTTCCCAAACGAGAGGCACCCGATATATATCCGTGTCCTTGTGCTTTTATCAAAAACAAAACCTCACCAAAAATGACGTTGACCTGATTTGACCTTGTGACCTCCTACCCAGCAACGCTCCATGCAAAGCCAACAACCATTTGGGCTACCTCAACAATCGAAACCAAAGGTGCTCACAGTGATATTTATCCAAGTCTTCCTCGTTCAACAAAACTCAACAAAAAATGGTGTCGACCAGATTCGACCCCGTGACCTCTTGCCTAGCAGCACTCCACGCAAAGCCACACTGCCAGCTGGGCTATCCCAATGAACGAAACCTCAGGTGCACACAATGATATTTCTCTTTGTCTATCTCTACCTCGATTTTTGTTGTCTTCTCCTCTGCGTTTTCTTCCTGCCGTTCGCATGCACGATGATGGATTTTCAATTGCGATTTTTCATTCCCCTCCAAGGTTTAATAATGCCATGTATATATATGCTTTCCATTTCCTTCGATTTCATTTTGAAAGGTCGGCTTAATTTATTTTCAATTTTTGGCACCTTTTTATTTTTCAAACTCTTTTGTTTATAATATTTAAATTTAGAATTTAAATATTATAAATATTTATCTTTTTAAAACTTTGTCCCTCTCTTGTGATATTTAAACCTTTTTGTCCCAAGCAACTTTTTAAACCTTTATCCTTCTTTTTGTCCAAGCAACTTTTAAACCTTTGTCCCTCTTATAATATTTAAACCTTTTTGTCCCAAGCAACTTTTTAAACCTTTATCCTTATTTTTGTCCAAGCAACTTTTAAACCTTTGTCCCTCTTATAATATTCTCTTTATAATATTTAAATATGATATTTAAATATTATAATCCTTTGCTTGAAAAATATTTGCCTTTGCTTTGAGATATACCTTACCTTGAATAATTGTCCATTGTTTGCTATTCACAATAGTCCATTCTTGACACAATTGATATATTGTCCAACCTTGTAAACTTCACACCCTTGAAGAATATTTCTGCCTTGA
Source organism: Wollemia nobilis (assembly GCA_028583015.1). NCBI lineage: Eukaryota > Viridiplantae > Streptophyta > Pinopsida > Araucariales > Araucariaceae > Wollemia > Wollemia nobilis. The sequence continues at coordinate 883,267 of JAQPPZ010001731.1, forward strand.
ATACCATGCACCCTTTGACATCAATGACAACTCAATATTTCCAACAATCTCCCCCTTTGTCATTGATGGCAACCCTACAAAAAATTTCTTCTACTGCAATTGGATTCCAAATCTGCTCCCCTGACAAGCTGCTCCCCCTCACTGAATTCTCCCCCTTTGACATCAATGGCAAAGGGCTCCTTGGGACTAAAAATAAGACACTTAGCACAACCTCCTCACCACCTCCTTTACTTGAGGTGATCAATTTTGAGATGGGAGTAAAACTACTCCCAACTTACAATGCTCTTTTTCTTTTTCAATTTTCTTTTTCCACACCTTTGTAGTCATACCCTTTTGAACATTTTGAGCATCCTTTTTCTTGCTTGTCTTTGGAAGTTTTGAAAACTCTGTTCTACACCATTTAGCTTTATGCCCAAAATTATTGCAATTGAAACACATGATGTTGTAGTCCTTGAAAGGTGCAAATGAATTGAAGTTTCTCTTGGTGAAGTCATAATCATTCTTACCATGAACCCTGCAATGTATAGCTTTGTGACCAAAATGATTACATGAGAAGCAATAACCCTAGAAGAAGTATTCATCTTGCCTTGGAGGATATGGTCGCATGATTCTTTCTTTGCTTTTTCTATGCTGGTCCTTGTTCCTTGATGGTGCATTGTTTTCTTCCTCATTGATGTTTCCACTTCTCAACTCATCAGTACAAGTCTTAGATTCTTCTTCAAATACCTTCTTTGATGCTTCTATTTCTTTTGAGCTTGACTCCTCTTTTTGTACTTCTTGACCTTCCTCAAAGCCAAGTTTGGTCTTCATAAATGGAGATCTTTGTGTTTTGATAATATCATCCAAATATTTTGAGCTTTTCCTAAACTGATATATCTTATTATTAAATTTTTCAAGTCCCTTCCTTAGAATGTCAACTTCATGTTCTAGTCTTTCACATTCTAGCTCTTTTGCCTTTAATTGTTTAGCCATACCTTCTTCAACTTTCCTTGCCTCTTCAACCTTAACTTTTAAGTCAATGAGATCTTGTAGAAGCTTTGCCTTTGTTTTCTCATCCTCTTGTACTTGAGCCTTCAATCTTAAGTTCTCCCTTTTCAACTCTTCAAGATCAATAACAAGTTCCTCTTCCATATCAATTGTGGCTTCCTCTTCATATTCTGAAACTTTCTCTTCTTCTTGGTCTTCAATAATAGGGGCATCTTCTTTTTCTTTTTCTTGGTCTTTGACAATAGGTGCATCTTATTTCTCTTCTACTTGGTCTTTGACAACAAGAGCATCTTCTTTCTCTTCTATGGCCAAAAATAGAATTTCTTCTTTTTCACTATCGGAGAGACTTTCATCATTGTCATTGGAAGCACTGCTTGCTTCTTCAACATAAAAACTTTTCTTGTGCCTTTGAAAGATCTTCTTCTCATGCTTGCCTTGACCGTGCCTATTTTTCTTTTCATGATAAAATTTTATTTCTTTATTTTTCTTGTATTCCTTTTCCTCTTCACTGCTACTATTTTTAGCTTGTGGACAATTAGCTGCATAGTGACCAATGTTACCACAACTAAAGCATTTCACAGTCTACATATTTTTGTGTTTTCTTGGACCCTTCTTATTTCTTCTCACAAAGTTAGCCTCCTCTTCACTACTTGATTCATCACTTGATTCTAGTACTTTATCCTTTGCCTTCTTTGAAGCTTTGAATGTTACCTCTCGTTTGGATGTTTGATCTTTTTCTGTCCTCATCTCATAGGTTGTGAGAATCCCATGTAGCTCATCCATACTTAAGGTGTTGAGATCCTTCATCTCTTCTATTGCTGAAACCTTTGCATCAAATCTCATAGGAAGTGACCTTAAGATTTTCTGAACAATCTTAGAGTCTTCAATATTTTCTCCAAGTCCACGAATGGTGTTGACAACCTCATCAACACGAAGTAGATACCTAGTAATATCTTCCTCATATTTCATCTTCAAGTCTTCAAACTTCCTCCTGTGGGTTTGAAGTTTTTCCATTTTAACCTTGTCGTCTCCTTCATATGTTCTCTATAACTTGTCCCATATTTATTTTGCTGAAGTGCATTGCATGAATTTCATAAATTTGATTCACATAACCCACTTAAAATTACATTCATTGCCTTGGCATTATTTTCATATGGTTTCTTACCACTTGCATATGTAGGAGTTGTAGGTGGTGTGAACCCATTCTCAATGGATTGCCATATATCATATCCATGTGCCATCAAATAAGTCTTCATCCTCACACTCCAGAAAGTATAGTTAGTCCCATAAAACAATGGAGCTCTATTTGATGAAAACCCTTCCTGATGTGCCATTTGTGTTCCTGTAAGATCTTCCTTCAAGTTGTTAGGCTCTCACGAAGGAACCTTGCTCTGATACCAATTGAAGAACACAAGATTATATTGAGAGGGGGGTGAACAGTATAAGATAAAACTTTTACTTTTCTTTCCAAAGCAATATCATCCAATATTATCAATTGCAATAATGAAACAATGCACAAATCACCACACACATAAGAGACACAGATTTAACGTGGTTCACCCAATGTGGGCTACATCCATGGAGAAATTTTTCTTATAAATTTCTTCAACAAATTTTGTGGGAATCAATTCCCTATTACAATGTTTGTGGACCCCAATCCATAGGAGACACCAATTCCCTCTACTCTAGTTTATGGAACTCTATCCATAGGAGACACCAATCCCTCTACTTTGGTTCATGGACCTCTATCCATAGGAGACACCAATCTCCTCTACTTTAGTCTACTCCAAAGCTTACTCACAACTCTGCTCAAATTTACTCACAAAACCTGCTCAATCCTGCTCACAAACACTACTCAAACATGCTCACAACTCTGCTCAAATATGCTCACAAGCCTGCTCAAAAGGCCTACTCAAATATGCTCCAAAACCTGCTCAAATCTGCTCAAATTTACTCACAAAAACCTGCTCAAATCTACTCACAAAATCTACTCAAATCTGCTCCAAAATCATGCTCATCCACTCATACAAACAATAATCATCAATTCTCAAATATTGCATACAAATAATGTTAATCTATACCCAAAACCAAATATAACAATCCATAAATCTACCATGCTTATCTACTCCCAAAGTCAATCATACACAATGCACAACTTTTGCTTTCAAATCTATTCTATAACCCTTGCACATTTACTCCCAATATCAATCAAAACCAATGCACAAGTTTACTCATAAATCTGACCTATAACCTTTGCACATTTACTCCCAATTTCAATCAAGACCAATGCACAAGTTTACTCACAAATTTGACCTATAATATTTGCACATTTACTCCCAATTTCAATCAACACTAATGCACATCAAATCAATCCTTATACCTCCAACCATATGACATCAAAAATATTTTCCTCAAACAAAACCACCCTTGAGAAAGGAATTAAATCACCATACCTCTAAATCTGCCTCAATGATGATAGTCTTCTTTTGCATGTGCCTGTCTTGACAAAAATAATTTTCTTTTCTTTTGCCACTTCAAAATTGGTTAGCAAATCTCTTTTTCTTGAATAGATATCAAATCATTCACATTAAAAACCCTATCAAAAAATGTGCATAATAAAGCTTAAAAATAATAATACCTTATATCTCCCTTTTTGAAACTCTCAAAATAAAGCTTTATTAATAACAAAAAAACCTTATATCCCCTTTTTATAATATGCCAAATACAATATAACATTAATCACAATTACACCTTATTTCTCCTTTTTCTAACATGCAAAAATACAAATAAACTTGACCACCATACACCTTATAACTCCCTTTTCTAATTTGTAAAAATCACAATTTCTTATGCTAACACCTTGACCTTTATTTTTCCTTCAAAATTAAACTTAATAAAATATTTAATACCTTTGCACAACTGATAATAGATTCCCTGATCTCATGAAATGCAACACTTTCCCAAGCACTTTGTTACTAGTTGTACTTTTCAGGACCTGTCGCTCCACTAGTGGAGCAATAGAACCTTTGATCGCTCTGAATTTTCTTAAACTTGCCTTAACTTGGCTTTTGCTCCACTAGTTGAGCACTTGGGATATTCGCTCCATTAGTGGAGCGCTTGGTGCTTTGACTAAAATTTGACCCTTTTTGCACCCTCAGTGCCTTTCCTTTATCTTTGTGCCTTTTCTGGAGTGTTGCTTCACTGATGGAGTGATAGTGAGTTTCACTCCATTGGTGGAGCAACTAAAACATTGACCACTTTGACCTTTCACACTTAGCTTTCCAACCTTTTTTTCATTTGGAGAGTAACTCCATAGGTGGAGCGAAAGGGAAATTCACTCCACTAGTGGAGCGCTTGGCCCTTTGACTGTGATTTGACTTCCTTTGCACTTAGTTATTTTTGTTCATTATCATTTTTCTAATATTTTTTCTAGTCTTTTGCTCCACTAGTGGAGCGACTGGAAGGTTCGCTCCACAGGTGGAACGACAAACTAAAAATGACATAAGTGTTGGAAATCAATGCCATACGCGTAGATATGAAAAGAACAAAACTTGCAAAAAAATAGTAAGGAAAAGAACCCATAACATCGCCCATGCTAAAACATCTACAATTTTACATGCGATACGACTAGAAAAGTGTAAAAAAGATAAACAAACCACAGAAAGTGAAAGAATAATTTTTTTCAAACTAAAAAATAACTAGCGAAAACACAGCAAAATAATGACATCTTGACCATTTAAATGGAGAAAGAGAAGTTTTACAATGATTTAGTCTCAAAAACTGCAACAACATGAAATTTATCAAAATGTGGAAAAACTGGCAACATCTCTAGCGGTTTGTGGGGTATTGAGCTTGCCTCAATGCAAATATCCCAAACCTTATCCTTGGGTTTCAAAGTCCTCCACTCTTAAGATCTTTAGATTACTCCTCGTTACTTCTTGGTGTTTCCTCGATATTTTATTTCTCTTCTTCTTCCTATGTCTCTGAATCCTCTCCATGCTCCTCTGATTCTTCTTCACGCTCCTTCGAATCTTATGCCTTGGAATTTGGCTCACTTTCAGTCTCCTTTTTATTTTGTTGCTCATGCGATCAGGGAAGGAAACTGTCCAAGGATTTTTTAAATACATGCTTGTATATTGCAAAAGCGTTGATCTAGTGCTCAAGGGAGAAAGTTGACTACTTTTGAAGCTCCTCTATTAAGCAACAATAAGTATCAATGCGCTCAACATCAGTGAAATCTAGTCTTCGATCGAACTCTTGCAAGCAAGACTCAATCTGAGCATACTTAGCCATGAACAGAATCACCTATGCATTTCAACTTGGATCCTCCCAAGTATCTATCTAAGAAGAGCTATCAACAAATATCGACCATATGGGCTCTAGCTTCTCGATCGACGAAACGGGTCCATCAGGGTCTGTGAAACTAGGGACACCGATTTTAGCAAGGGTATTGAAGTATCATAGCGAAACCTCCCTTTCTTGCTTGAGGGTGTCAAAGAGTTGACGAGCTCTTTTGGCTAAGTCTACTTTTATGAAGAAAGAGTGCATATTCATCTTTTTTATTGCCCAATATTGATTCATAAGGCTCATAGGGGTTAGGTGAATATTCATGTCCTCAATTTTCATAGTTGTGTGGCTAAATCTAGCCAGTGATTAACATTTGGTTGGGAAAACTCCAAAGTCAGTTTTGCAGATACAAGGGCCTCCTAAGCCTCCCTAAAGAATGTCTAGACTATAATTCCTTGTATAGCTCTTACCGAGAAATCTGCTAGGTATTGGAAACACATTTTTTTAAGGTGATCTTTGGAGAATGTGACAAGCTTCATTATTTTCTTTGTCAATTGAGCTTGTAGTTCATGATTTTGAATAGTTAGCACTTGGATCTGCTGATTGGTCTAGGCATGTGATCTCATATGGTTGTCGCATAGCTTGGAAATCTTGTCATTCTCTCCCTCTAGTGAAAGGATTTTTTGCTTTAGTGGCATGACTTTAGACTGCAATGTCTCGATCTACCTCTTTACTATCGCCAATGTCTCCTCCAACTCAATGTTCTTACCCTACTCCTTGAAGAAGTACTCCTTATAATATTCATCGTGAGCATAGATGGAGCCCACATCAACCTATATGTCCTCTACTTTTCACACTGTATCCAACTTGGTGACATCTTCTATAGTATGGTAGAAAGCATAATCAACAGGAGTCATTTCTTCCAAGGGATTCTAGACAAGCGGTATCTTCTTGACAGTGTGTAGCTCCATTTTTTCTAGGTCGAGGATAGATATTTTCTTAGTTCTTTCCAGAGCCTATAGCTCCTTCTGGCGGTCTTTCATCCAACACGTCAAATTTTGATATGTCTTGTGGATATTTTTTGCAGTAGCAAGTTGGTGCGTCATTTCCAATTCGGACTCCAGCAACTCCTGAACATCCACTCCGAATATTGGTGTGAAAGGTAGAAGGATAAGGTGCAACTGAGGATCAGATGGCACGTGGGAGATAGAATGGGAAGTGATTTTGCTAACCCTTAATGAATCTTGGGTCTGGACTACCGAAATAGTTAGCATAGGCATCAAAATATTGGGGGTAGTCAATGACATGGTGGCAGAGGGCGGAGAAATAGAGGATGGGTTTATTTTTATAGCAACCTAAATATCTTTAAAAGAGTCCTTCATGATATAAAAGGGTAAGCTAACATTTGCAAAAATTTTGAAGGTGTTTGGGACACCAACGAAAGCTACAAATGCTGTTGATGATGACGTTGAAAGGATAGGAGAAATAGATATGTTGGGGACCATGGAGTGGGACAACGAAATGGAAAAGGTAGTAGATACTACGGGGGTAGACACTACAATATGAATCTTGGGTGTCGTGGAAATAATAACTTTGGACTTTGTGATCAAGGGAGTTGAGGAAGATGGATGTTGCGTCTGTGACTCTTCCTTCTCCTCCACTCCTGGTGTTTTTGGCGCATCTACGTCAAAAAACTCTACGATTTTTTTATATTGCTTCTTCGACTGTACAGCCACAAGAATTTTGAGAGATTATGGATACTTAGTAGGTGATGCACGCATTGTGTCCACATCAATAACTTCTACATCATTGAACGCCACTTGGGAGCTCTCCTTGGAGGGTCTTTAGGTGTTGGTACGTAACTTCTTCACCACTTGTTGTAAGAGAGGTATTTCTTTAGCCTTTATTTTTGAAAATGTGCTCTTCTTCTAATGTGGTCACCTACGACACCTTACCTTTACCTTCTACATGCCTCAAATATTTTATATCATCTATCTCATTAGGGTTGTTCCCACTTTACGGTACGATGTCAACAAAAGAAAATGATCGATAGGTATTTATGTTCTCATCATAAAGCATGGAGAACTAGTCATCATATGACCACGAATAGTCCAAGGACATCTTATCATTATGAACCCACATGATCCACCACTCCTTGATTTTGTGATCAGACCAATGCTCCAGCTTTACTTTCATTTTTGCAAGGAGCCTCTTGGGTAGCTTCTACTCTGAGTTGACATTTGTATCATACTCACTCTCAATGGTGTAAAAATCATGATAGGGGGGCAAAGGTACCATTTTATCAATATGCCACTCCAACTAGAGTCCCTTGGGATTGTTCCTCTATTCAACCATGTTGTGGTAGGGGAGCTATGAAATGATTTCGCTCTGAGGTGCTCTTGGAAAATGTCATGCAGATCATACTTCCAATGTTGAGGAAGCTCGACCAATATGTAGTCGAAAAGCATCACCATAAGCATAGCATGTCGGTCGCACTGTGTGACTTGTACATCCCCATACCTAAAGTATAAGGGGGAATAAGTCTTCTTCCCCCTACCCTTCCTGTATACTTCTTGACATGATCGTGCTACCGAGTGACCTCCTGGGCGAACAAATAGGGTGTAGCATAATAAGGTAACAGAATAGGCTTTTTTGTAAACCCATAGATTATGGTTACTATGCCCTGAGTAAGGAGAAAAACATCCCCCCAGTTCTCATCCACCACTTGGTCTCGCATCTCCACAGGAAGTTGGTCACAATGATCGTAGAGTAACTCCAGTGCAGGACCCAAGAAAACCTGATTAAAAATATAATACGACTCTTCCCTAGACAAGCCTTGTGTCTAAAGATAAATTGGGAGCGCCTTGCCCTTGATGTTTGTCTAATGCTTAGAGATGTATGGAAATTTATTATGAATATGGTAAAAGAAATACCATACTAGGACCGGGCACATCCTGAACTGGTTGTCTCTTTTACTCTACAAGTAGGTCAACGATCCGTGTAGCTACCATGATAGGAATTCTACCCAGTCAAAGAAAATTGGGATGATGTCGGGCTTCATCTTCATGGGGAAATAAATTTTATTTTCAAATATCAATTGCACCATGCACAATTGCCAATCATAGACCAATCCATAATTGAATAGATTTTTGGGTGCACAAATTTGGTCAAGCGCTTGGGTAGTTGAGGAAACTCCTCAGATGACATCGCCTCCCCCAACTGCTCCCTCATAAATTGGTGTATTTCGAGCATAAACTGATATTTGGCACTCTTCTTGAAAGTATTAATTTTTTTTAGGAAAATATATTTTGAGGGCTTCTCTTCATAGGTGAAGGTCGCTCGAACAGTGTTAGTCGTGATGGCAAATAACGTCTCTCCTCTGGTATTGCGCATTGTTCTGGTTTGAGCATCATAAAACTGCATCATTGCCTGTACAAATTTTGAGTAATGGTGTACAGGTGTGCACATGAAGAATAATAAGTGCGAATGGTAGACTGCAGTATGTAGATTTCCAAAAGATGCCCTCTTCCATTTTTTATATTGCATGATGACAAATAAGGACATGGAGCAGTTGCATCAAGATGTTAAGGCAATGTCAACTTCTCAGGTTTCCTTTCCCATTTCTACGGCTTCTTTGAACTACTCTCTTTTGAAGGCATCACTTTTTCCTTGGGTGCCTTCTACTTTGGATCCTCACTCTTTTTTCCCATGTATACTATACAAACTGATATAGTTTGAATTTGACTCAGAGGGACACTCCAAAAAAATATTGGTTGCTAAGGTAGCAGTAAAACAGCTTTACGACTGAATGGTGGAAATTCCCCTTGTAAACTCATCACCTTATAGCTCCAGTTTCAAACCTGCCACCCTAAATGCACACATTAGAAGTTAATGCCTATTTAGATCGTGGGGATGATTATGTGCTTCTTATTGGCTCACATGCGAGTGAATATTGTCTTGGAAATGATAAAAATGGTGATGTCGAAGAAACTTCCTCGGCGCACAGGCATCTTGAGAGGAATGCTTCACTTAGAATTGCCAAAGGGACATGTTTTAGATGCTTTTGAGGCAAAAAAATTCTTTGATTGTATGAGGGGGAAGAGGTCCCACTTTATAGTGCAACGCTAGGGTTAGAAACACCCTTTTAATTTCATGTTTGCTTGACACTTGGCGCGTTTCTTTTATTGGATGCTTTTTAGAAAAAAACAACCCTTTTAGAAAAAAGGGAGGAAGGACTTTCACTCCGCTAGTGGAGCAAAATGGCCCTTCACTCCACTAGTGGAGCGAAAGCCAGATTAATTATTTTCTTTTGGAATAGAACAGGGGGGCACAGTCGCTCTAGTAGTGGAGAGACTGGGACTTTCACTCCACTGGTGGAGCGAAAGAGACTGTTGCTCTACTAGTGGAGCAAAAAGGAATTTAACTCCACCAGTGGAACGAAAGTCGCTCTTTTTTTTTTTAAATCAAGGGGAGGGAGCTGTCACTCCACAAGTAGAGTGACAGAGAACTTTGCTCCACAAGTGGAGCGAATGAGGATCCCCAAAAAAAAATAACTTTATTCCTCCTACCTTCGCTCCAATACTGGAGCGACAACCAACTATGAATAGTTAAACACATATATACACGAGAAATACTTTCCAGATCAATGATTTTATTTGAATCCCGATGGGTGATAAGCTTTCAAGAGAAAGTTGTTTATCGAAATCGGGAGAGTGAAACCCTCCATAGTTTGCAATATGAAAGAGTTGATCTAATCAACCCCAATGAATCAAAATGGGCCTTCCTAGAAGGCATCAAACTTCTCATGGTTTGCTGGCTTGGACTTGTTCTCATTCCACTTCAAGACTAGGTCTCCGACATTGAAATTTCTATTGGAAGTCTTTTTGTTGAACCAACTCTCGGTGGATTTGGTATGTTTCATGAAAGCTTCATAAGCTTCCTCTCTTTCCTCTTCCAGCTGTAGTAGTTGGACTAACCTTGCATCCATTGGGTCAACTTTACCTCCTTCATCGTCGAGCCACTTAAGTAATTACAACACGGGCAGCTCGATGTACGTAGGTAAAACTGCATCTTTCCCATTCACTAGTGAATAGGGTGACATCTTGATCGATTGCTTAATGAAAATGCGATCGGTCCAAAGTGACTGGTCCAAGAGTAGGTTCTAGCTTTGCTTATTCTTTTACAGATACCTCTTCAATATTCGTAGCAAGTTTTTGTTTGTAGACTTTGCCAATCTATTGCCCTACGGGTAATAGTTAGACGAGGTTTTCAAGTAGATGCCATATCTGACTGCAAATTTGTAAATCCTTGCATTGGTGAAAGGAGATGCATTATCAGACATGATGGCCTCAGGAACATTGAAGCGAGTGATAAATCCTTCAAGAAAGGATATAACCACATCTTGGTTAGCTTGCTTGGTCGAAATTGCTTTCAACCACCAAGTAAATTAGTCTGTGGTGATCAAAATGTATTTATGGCTGGTAGAGGAGTTGGGATTGATGATCCCAATGAAGTCTAGGCCCCATTGCTGGAACGGAGCTTCTACTTGGATGGGGTGGAGAGGAAGCGAGGCATTCCGGATCTTGCTCGAGTAGCATTGGCAATTGTCATAGTGTTTGCTGGCCTTGAAGGCATCGACTAAAAGAGTGGGCCAATAGTAACCTACTTTAATGATCTTCAATGCCATTGGTCTTCCCATGAAATGGCCTCTTGAAAACCTAGAGTGAAACTCCTCCAAGATTTTTACCTTTTGTGAATCTTTGATACATCTTAGGAGAACTTCGTCGATGTTCTGATTATATAGTCCGCTAGGAGTCAAGACATACCTACTAGCCTGCAAGCGAAATATTCATCTTTATGAAGCGTTGAAGTGAGAAGGACATATACCTGTGTCAAAGTATTTGACCATGTCATCTATCTAATCTGGACTATCAATCGATAGGTTGGTGAAGCTGCTTTCGGGTACTGAGTTGTCTAGGTTGGGTTTCGTAGCTTCAGCTGTAGTATTCTTAGCCATCTCCTAACAGAGTGTTCTACCTCAAACTAAATTTATGGGGTGCACTTCAATGTCGAATTATTGGATCTTAGTGACCCATCCAGCTCTCCTATTTCCAAATTCTCCTTGGATAATGAAATTTTGAACGTCAAGGTGTATCACGTACACTATCGTCTTACTCGAAGAGATGAAATATCAAAATTTCTAGAGTGACTTCATCACCGCATGCACTTGTCATTCAATAAAATTAAACTTTTTTTCATGTGGTTGGATGATTTGGCTAAGGAACGTTATCAGGTGCTCATCTTCGTCTTCTTCTTTCTGTGTCAGAACAACTGCATAGATTTTTAGTTCTCCGACTGCGTATAATATAAAATATTTTGAATAGTCAAGATTGACAAGGACTAGAGCTTGAGTGATCCACTCCTTGATTTCTTTGAAAGCCTGCCTTCTTTCATCGATCCACTTTAATTCATCATCCTTTCTAAGGAGCTCAGTCATCGGCTTTACTACTTGGGCAAATTAGGCAATGAACTTCCTAACAAAGTTTATTTATCCAAAAAAGTATTGTAGGGCTTTCTTATTTGTTGGTAGTGGAAGGTGAAGAAGTGCTTCAGCTCGAGCGAGATCAATAATTAACCCCTTTTTAGAGATAATATGCCCAAGTAGCTTTCCTTTCGTCATTGCAAATATTGATTTCTTGGGGTTGATGAAGACCTCGAACTATTGGAATTTCTTAAAAAATTATCATAAATGTAGTTCATGTTCCCCCCTCTTGTGGGAGATTACTATCATGACATCCAAGTAGATCATGATGACATGATTTAAAAGTTCACCGAAGGCAAGGTCCATCACCCTTTAAAAATTTGCTCTGACATTTGAAAGTTCGAAGGACATACGTTGGTAGGCGAATGTTCCTCACTTGGTGGTGAACGCAGTCTTGTGCTAGTCTTCATCCTTGATCCAAATGTGGTTGTAGCAAAAAAATCCATCCAACAAGGATAACCTCTTTGCTTCTGCAACTACGTGTAGTATTTGGTCGATCTGTGGTAGTGGGTAGTGGCCTTTCAGCGATGCTTGGTTTAGATTTTGGAAATCGATACACAAGCAGATGTTATCGTTATTTTTCGCACGAGAATAAGATTGGACACCCAGGAGGAGTTCTTTATTGGGTATATGATTTTTGGTTCAAGCATCTTTAGAAGCTCAGCCCTCATTAGTATTTTGATTTTTGGGTTGACGGGTCACTGCTTTTGCCTAAAGGGTTTGATCCCTTCCTCCATCTCGATGATGTTCTTATCGTACCCCCTTAGATCTTGGTAGCACCAAGAAATGATATCGAGATACTCCTTGCAGAGGGTGAGGATCTACTAAAGCTCTTCAACTATGCAGTCAACCCTTACCTTGATAACTTTTCCTAGCTCTAACTCTAGGTCCATGAACTCTTTTTGGTCCACTTTGATCTTGTGGTCAATAGACCTATTTTTCTGATCAAAAAGACTCTCTAGCATGATCAGAATCTTCGAGATTTGATTATTTTTTATTTGAATCAATCCCTCATGATATTCTCCATTCAAAGTCTACTCCTCAATGGAGGATGTTTCATTTGCTAGAAAATTTACAAGTTGCTCATCATTATTGAACACCTGCCAATGGAGTTTTTTTCAGGCACAGAAGGCTTGTAGATCAGCCTTACTACCTTCGACTTATGCATCATACCATATATCGATGAAAATCGGGCACCGATGGAGGCTAAAATATTTGCAAGCTTGTTTTGCTCTCATGAAATTGACTTGATGTTTAGCGTGGTGAAGGATTCAATCAAAATTCACACCTTGTTTCGGTACACTCTCAAATAGTGCTACTTGGAGATGCACTTACTAGTAACCTGGTTGTAGATTAATTTGGAATCCCTAAATATCTACAACTACTTAATGTCGAGATTTTTGGCTTTGTTGATTTTGAGGTGCAAAGCCTCATGCTTTGCTGCATTTTTCGTACAACTCCATGTTCACCTGTACAAATAAATATTATGTTCACATGATGGGGATATGAGTGTGATGCCATCTCCTACACTATTTTTACATCGTGTACTATCAAAGTACAACTTCCATAATTGATCGGGTATCGAGGTCTCCTCTACGAGTGCTTTTATATTAGCCTCTTTAGGATTTGTCAGTTAATAACACCCCAAATCGGTCTCGATAACAGCATTGAAATCAGTCATGGAGAACTCGTCTTTGACTTGGAGCTCACCAAGAGATTCTTCCATCAGGTCCACCGTTTGCATTTCTTTTGTCATCAGGTTGACAAAGACCGAGCCTTTCTCCTCATATTCAATTTTTTCAACATGAAAAGTGATAGGCTTCTCATTGAAGAGTTTAATTTTTTTCCCCTTGAATGGGATCTCCAAGTACGAGTAGTCGAGGGAGATATATCCTCCCAACTTAGCAGTGAATTCTTGTGAGAGGCACATACTAAAATATGGCTCTAAGTTTACCACCACAATCTCTTGGATGATCATGACCTATAACATCTTATGGAGTTGGATGGGAATATCTTTGATAACTCCTATCATCTTCACGGGAGTACCATCTAGCTGCAGTACTCCAGGACTGCTCTAGGTATACTCCATATCCATGATCTCACACACTGCTTTGGGCATAACAGTTATGGTGGTGTTGAAGTCGATAATGTAGTTATGCATGATCCATACTTCTATCCAAAAGGAAAGGTAGAATTACGGGGGCTTATTCTTACTTATGGCCGAAGTCATCAACGATGATGCAAACACCATCTGTATCGACTTACTCTCCTTATCCTTAGCAAACTTGAGAGACTCCTTCAAAAGTTCAACTTGACCTGAGAGTTGGAGAGCATCATAAAGGCTTACCTTAGCCGAGGCCTTCTTCATTTCTTCGACTATATTGTACATCGAAGTGCTTGGTTCTCCTGCTCCCTTTGCAGATTCATACATTTTTTGGTACTATTGTGTGGCATCTACCTATTGGCACTTGGTCAGTAAGGGGTATTTGAGCTTCTCCCTAGCCTGGTCTTGTGTCTTGGCCTATGGATGAGAAGTCACAGCTTTAGGCTAGAGCATCTTTTCTCTAGCACGAGGTAGTAGGTAGTCTTTCAATAAGTTAGATTGCTCTGAGGCTGCTCTTGTATTTGCATTTTTTATCGGTGACTAGGCCTTTTGGCTCCATGGTTGGGTGGTGCTAGTACTTTCAGTAGCTCCATCGGAGTTGATTTGCCTCAATAGACTTATTTTCAGCTCTGGTGAGGATTGAGACTTACTTGATAGATGACATCATAAAATTATGACCAGCTTTCTTGATCATATTGACTTGCTCATAAGGGCCATCTGCCAATGTCTATCTGTAATTGAGGTGTACCATGCAGTTTTATTCATTGTGTGGATCATTGCACGTGGTACACCAATATGTTGGGTCTAAAATTCTAGCCTCTCTAATGCTCATTACAGCTAAATTTATTTCAAGCTACCGGTGAGTGGATGATGCTTGTTCTTTCATGATCAAGGGTGGAGGGAATATCCTTTGCTGGAAGCCTTAGTCATCCTACCTCCTTCTCATGATGCTTATATGATTCACCATTATATTCATATACGCCTTCACCTCTTGCAGCTCTTTGGCTTGTACTTTATTTATAGCTACCTGATTAATGGTTGTCTGACTTGCGAATGATGGCAATGGAGCCAATGACGTAGGTAATACCAAATATTGGGTAGGAGCTAGGAGCTAAGGGATGATGAGTGCTTGATATGAAGGCATGGGTGCTTGGAATTATGGAGTGGGTACCACTTGATACTAGGGATTTGGATTCCATGGTTAGCTAGGATACATTTCGGATGTAGGTGGAGTAGATGCATTCGAGTACATATTTTATGAAAAGTCTGGGTAAATTGAAGTCATCACCTTAGGAGGTAACTTCCTGATAGCTATCATATTAGCTTTCACATTTTGCACTTGCTCATAAAAGCCAAGGAACGTGTTGATATTAGCATACTAGATGCTCATGCTAATATTTGAATGGAAAGCCCTTAGGTAATAGAACGTTGCCTGCTCCAAGGTGGGATGAAGGTCAAGAGTGACTCTCTGTCAGGTTTGAGCGAACCTAACATTGAAGTTGGCTATCTCCTCTTGAGGGTGCCTTTGGATAGTGGTGAACTAGTGCAATAAAGAGAAGGGATTGGCTTGTTCATTGAAGCCCCTTATTAATTACTCTGCCAGCTGATCCCATGAAGTAATTGTGTCAATCGGGAGCAATCAGTATCAATAGAGAAGCTTACCTCTTAGTGAAAGCACCAACAACTTCACCATAACATCTTCTTCAATGATCTGATGAATAGTTGTCAATCTCACGATGTCTTGGATATGCTCGTGTGTCATCTTTCCTGTACCATCATACGTAGGTAGAGCTTTCAGCACTACAATAGGTACTTGGTATTGATCCTATAGGGCAAGCGGTCCCGTATAATTATAGTTTGGGAATAGCCTAGGGGGAGCTTGTTGTGCCATATGGGGTGGCGTATTTGTATGGAGCATTGGAGTCGGTAGAACTTGATGAGCCAAAATGATTGGAACACTCAAAGCACTTGGTTGAACATTCGATGGAGCTGAAGTCACCTGATGATTCAAAGAATTTAGCGGATTGGGGGGCAAGCTAGTCATTGTGTTGTCAAGAGTTGGAGTTCATGTAGCAATGATAGCTTCCTATGAAGATGTCCCATATAGCGGGATATTCAGCATGACCACCCTAGGATGTTCTCCCACAACATCAATTTCAAACTCGTAGAACTTGATTTCTTCTTCTACGTTTCTAGTTCTCCATCTCGTACGCATGAAGGCATGATCTTTTAGACTAGTCTTGAGACTTGGAGGTATCTAAGTTCAACAGAGTCGCCAGATGTTCAAATTTGACAGCAATAATATGAACATCACTTCTTAATATTATTTTTGCAGTGGAACATCTACGTCCCACCGGGCATGCCAAAAATTATTGATATTCTAATAGGCCTAGTTAGAAAGGTTATAATTCTATAGTGCCCTAGACTCGATGCCAAGCATTGAATGTCTGAAGGAAAGGAATTTTCTTTGTAATAATCTCCAGTAGGGTTGATTTTGAAAGTAAAATTAGGGTTTTTTAAGATAAGGGGTTAGGAAGATGCTTGAAAGATATTGAAATGACTAAAAGGAATGGGAAAAGGTTAATAGCCAAAAATACGGGGTGATGGACAACAAGCACGATAGACAGCCTAACACTTGAACCAACAGAAATCAAAACAATAGACCTTTAACAGAAACCAACATTAATTTTTTTGAACTGCATAAACTCCAGCAAGTATCCAGGGATTAATCCTCTATTAATAGCGAAATCTAGAAAACAAAATTAAGCTATATGATAGAGAGACTAACTTTAATAGAAATTACATAATAGAAGTCATACACAGATAGAAAATTAAAGGCCAGAGCCAAAAGCCTGTATTTTGAAAGTAGATTTTAAATATACAACTTTTCTTCTAGAGGTTGTCCATACCTAATTATAGAGAAAATGACATCTTTTATAGGAAATTATACTTCCTAAAACATTAATGCCCAATTAATCTGCTAGTGGTGATAGGCAGACTCGGTATGCAACTTATCTTTAGCATTTAATTTGGCCTTGCAAATAACTCAACATTGAAGGTAGAATATTCCAACGAGGTAGCTTAGTCTTGAAGATAGAAGGTTTCAACAATATATCACAATTGGATCATTTAGAGAGCAACTTCGAGGCTAGTTTAATTGATCAATGGTGGATTTACAGGAGCCCTTGACAGCTTTGGACACCTCCATGGTGGTTTTGGGAAGTTTACACTGCGTTTGGGGTCTATCAAGAGTTTTGCTCCATAACTTGAGAGATAGCAGTTCATTTCATGCCTTAGAAACTTTCTTATTTCTATTTTGGATGTCTCTCCCTGGGTGGAGCAATAGAGCCTTTCTCTCCACAAGTGGAGCAACTAAAGTTTTCTCTCCACAAGTGGAGCACTTGCAAGTTTGATCACCTTTAACCTTTGATTTGGACACTTAGTCATTTTTCCTCTCTTTAGGCTTTTATGGCCCTTCGCTCCACTGGTGGAGTGACAGGACCTTTGACAGCTCTGAATTTTCTTATACTTACCTTAACTTAGCTTTCACTCCACTAGTGGAGCACTTGGGAGATTCGCTCCATTAGTGGAGCACTTGGCGCTTTGACTAAACTTTAATCCTTTTTGCACCTTGAGTGCCTTTTCTTTATCTTTTCACCTTTTTGGAGTGTTGCTCCATTGATGAAGCGACAGTGAGTTTCGCTCCACTTGTGGAGCGACTAAAACATTGACCACTTTGACCTTTTGCACTTAGCTTTCCAACCTATTTTTTGTTTGGAGAGTCAATCCATAGGTGGAGTGAAAGGGGAATTCGCTCCACTAGTGGACTGCTTAGCCCTTTGATTGCACTTTGACTTCCTTTGCACTTAGTTATTTTTGTTCATTATCATTTTTATAATCTCTTTTCTGGTCTTTCACTCCACTAGTGGAGCGACTGGAAGGTTCGCTCCATAGGTGGAGCGATAACATATTTTAACAGAAAAAATGTTTTAAAAAGGACTTAAGTTTTGGAAATCGATGTCATACGCACAGATATAAAAAGAATAAGACTTGTAGAAAAATATTAAGGACAAGAACCCATAACATCGCCCATGCTAAAACATCTAAAATTTTACATGCAATACGACTGGAAAAGTGCAAAAAAGATAAACGAACCACAGAAAATTAAAGAATACAGTTTTTCAAACTAAAGATATAGCTAGTGAAAACACAGCAAAATAACGACGTCTTGACCATTTAAATGGAGAAAGAGAAGTTTTACAACGATTTAGTCTCAAAAAATGCAACAACATGAAATTTATTAAAATGTGGCAAAACTGGCAACATGTACTTCTTGACCTTCCTCAAAGCCAAGCTTGGTCTTCATAAATGGAGATATTTGTGTTTTGATAATATCATCCAAATATTTTGAGCTTTTCCTAAACCGATATATCTTATTATTAAATTTTTCAAGTCCCTTAAAATGTCAGCTTCATGTTCTAGTCTTTCACATTCTAGCTCTTTTGCCTTTAACTGTTCAGCCATACCTTCTTCAACTTTCCTTACCTCTTCAACCTTAAGTTTTAATTCATTGAGATCTTGTAGAAGCTTTGCCTTTGTTTTCTCATCCTCTTGTACTTGAGCCTTCAATCTTAAGTTCTCCCTTTTCAAATCTTCAATATCAATAACAAATTCCTCTTTCGTATCAATTGTGGCTTCCTCTTCATTTTCTGAAACTTTCTCTTCTTCTTGGTCTTCAATAATAGGGGCATATTTTTTTTTTCTTGGTCTTTGACAACAGGTGCATCTTATTTCTCTTCTACTTGGTCCTTGACAACATGAGCATCTTCTTTTTCTTCTATGGAAAAAAATATAATTTCTTCTTTTTCACTATCGGAGAGGCTTTCATCACTATCACTAGAAGCACTGCTTGCTTCTTCAAAATAAAATTTTTTCTTATGCCTTTGAAATATATTCTCATGCTTACCTTTATCGTTCTTGTTTTTCTTTTCATGATAAAATTTTCTTTCTTTTTTTTCTTGTATTCCTTTTCCTCTTCACTACTACTACTTTAAGCTTGTGGAAAATTAGCTGCATAGTGACCAATGTTACCATAGCTAAAGCATTTCATAGTCTGCATATTTTTGTGTTTTCTTGGATCTTCTTATTTATTCTCATAAATTTAGCCTCCTCTTCACTACTTGATTCATCACTTGATTCTGGTACTTTATCCTTTTCCTTCTTTGAAGCTTTGAATGCTACCTCTCGTTTGGATGTTTGACTTATACGTTGTGAGAATTCCATGTAGCTCATCCATACTTAAGGTGTTGAGATCCTTCATCTCTTCTATTACTAAAACCTTTGCATCAAATCTCAGAGGAAGTGACCTTAAGATTTTCTAAACAATCTTAGTGTCTTCAATATTTTTTCCAAGTCCACGAATGGTGTTGACAACCTCATCAACATGATATACATACCTAGCAATATCTTCCTCATATTTCATCTTCAAGTCTTCAAACTTCCTCCTGTGGGTTTGAAGTTTTGCCATTTTAACCTTGTCGTCTGCTTCATATGTTCTCTATAACTTATCCCATATTTCTTCTATTGAATTGCATTACATGACTTTCACAAACTCTGATTCACATAACCCACTTAAAACTGCATTCATTGCCTTGGTATTATTTTCATATGGTTTTTTACCACTTGCATATTTAGGAGTTGTAGGTGGTGTGAACCCATTCTCAACGGATTGTCATATATCATATCCATGTGCCATCAAATAAGTCTTCATCCTCATACTCTAAAAAGTATAGTTAGTCCCATCAAACAATGGAGCTCTATTTGATGAAAACCCTTCTTGATGTGCCATTTGTGTTCCTATAAGATCTTCCTTCAAGTTGTTAGGCTCTCACGAAGGAACTTGCTCTGATACCAATTGAAGAACACAAGCTTATACTAAGAGGGGGGTGAACACTATAAGATAAAACTTTTACTTTTCTTTCCAAAACAATATCATCTAATATTATCAATTGCAATAATGAAACAATACACAAATCACCACACATATAAGATATACTAATTTAACGTGGTTCACCCAATGTGGGGTACATCCATGAAGAAATTTTTCTTATAAATTTCTTCAACAAATATTATGGGAATGAATTCCCTATTATAATGTTTGTGGACCCCAATCCATAGGAGACACCAATCCCTTCTGCTTTGGTTCGTGGACCTCTATCCACAAGAGACACCAATCTCCTCTGCTCTAGTTTGTGGATATCTATCCATAGGAGACACTAATCTCCTCTGATCTGGTCTGCTCCAAATCTTGCTCACAACTCTGCTCAAATATGCTCACAATCCTACTCAAAAGGTCTACTCAAATCTACTCCAAAACCTGCTCAAATATGCTCAAAATTTGCTCACAAAAACTTGCTCAACTCTACTCACAAAATTTTCTCAAATATGCTCACAAGCCTACTAAGAATACCTACTTAAATCTGCTCTAAAATCATGCTCATCCACTCATACAAAAAATGCTCATCAATTCTTAAATATTGCATACAAACAATGCTAATCTATACCCAAAACCAAATATAACAATCCACAAATTTGCCATGCTCATCTACTCCCAAATTTAATCATACACAATGCACAAATTTTGCTTTCAAATCTGTTCCATAACCCTTGCACATTTACTCCCAATATCAATCAAAATCAATGCACAAGTTTACTCATAAATTTGACCTATAACCTTTGCACATTTACTCCCAATTTCAATCAAGACCAATGTACAAGTTTACTCAAAAATTTGACCTATAATCTTTTCACATTTACTCCCAATTTAAATCAACACTAATGCACATCAAATAAATCCTTATACCTCCAACCATATGGCATAAAAAATATTTTCCTCAAACAAAACCACCCTTGAGAAGGAATTAAATCACCATACCTCTATATCTGCCTCAATGATGATAGTCTTCTTTTGCATGTGCTTGTCTTGATAAAAATATTTTTCTTTTATTTTGCCACTTCAAAATTGGTTAGCAAAACTCATTTTCTTGAATAGATATCAAATCATTCACATTAAAAACCCCTGTAAAAAATGTGCATAATAAAACTTAAAAAGAATAATACCTTATATCTCCCTTTTTGAAACTCTCAAAATAAAGCTTTATTAATAACAAAAAAACTTATATCCCCTTTTTATAATATGCCAAATACAATATAACATTAATCACAATTACACCTTATTTCTCCTTTTTCTAACATGCAAAAATATAAATAAACTTGACCACCATACACCTTATAACTCCCTTTTCTAATTTACAAAAATCACATTTTCTTATGCTAACACCTTGACCTAATTTGCAAAACAACGTCAACCTAATTCTAATAACCAACTAGGCTACCTATGCAATCGAAACCAAAGGTGCTCATAGTGATATTTATCCAAGTCTTTCTCATTCAATAAAACTAAACAAAAAATGGCGTCAACCAGATTCAACCCCGTGACCTCCTACCTAGTAGCACTTCATGCAAAGCCACACTGCCAGTTGGGCTATCCTAGCAAATGAAACCTCAGGTGCACACAGTGATATTTCTCTTTATCTGTATCTGCCTCGATTTTTGCTATCTTCTCCTCTGTGTTTTCTTCCTAGTGTTTGCATGCACGATGATGGATTTTCAATTTTGATTTTTTATTCCACTCCAAGGTTTAATAATGCCATGTATATATATGCTTTCCATTTCCTTTGATTTCATTTTGAAAGGTCAACTTAATTTATTTTCAATTTTTGGCACCTTTTTATTTTTCAAACTCTTTTGTTTATAATATTTAAATTTAGAATTTAAATATTATAAATATTTATCTTTTTACTTTGTCCCTCTCTTGTGATATTTAAACCTTTTTTTCCCAAGCAACTTTTTAAACCTTTATCCTTCTTTTTGTCCAAGCAACTTTTAAACCTTTGTCCCTCTTATAATATTTAAACCTTTTTGTCCCAAGCAACTTTTTAAACCTTTATCCTTCTTTTTGTCCAAGAAAATTTTAAACCTTTGTCCCTCTTATAATATTCTCTTTATAATATTTAAATATGATATTAAATTATTATTATCCTTTGCTTGAAAAATATGGAGGAGCAACGAAGGAAGAGGAGGAAGGGTGACGGTGGAGGGCGGGAACCTTAAACACAACCACCAGGAAGTGATAGATGAGGATCTAGAGGCATAGGATGGACAGGTCTCCGCCCTTAAGGTTGGCAAGGTACGAGGAATGGATCCCCCCGACAAAGATCCTGACAAAGGGACCCAGCCAGGAGCAGCGGGCCCCAAAAGAGACTTGTCATTTACAGAAACCCTTAAAGGTAAAAGGAGTGATTTCTTTGATTCACTCCCACCCCTCATCCCAAAAAACAACCGAATAAGGGTTTCATCAAACATCATGGATAGCTTCCTATCTCTGGAAATGCATTCCTTGGTTGGAAAATTTTTGGGAGGTAGGCCTGACATAGAAACTATAAGGTCATGGGCCTTTTCCAAATGGAGAACAATAGGACATATGGAGATTGTTGTTCTTGCTAAGGGATTTTTCATCATCCGGCTCAACAATAAGGAAGATGCGAAATGCATTCTAATAGGAGGGCCATGGTTTTTGGGAAGGTGCAGCCTCTTCCTTAGACCTTGGGGAGAGGATTTCGATCCTAGCACGCAAAGTGTTAACACATCTCCTATTTGGATTTGGCTTCCAAATCTTCCTACCCTATTTTTCCATGAGTACTTTTTGAGAGGGATTGCCGAAACTATAGGAGATCCTGTGGCCATCGATCACTCCACCTTAGCTAGGTCAAGAATGACACATACAAGGATATGCATGAATGCGAACCTTTATTCTGAGCTCCCATCCTTTGTGGAACTTGAATATGGAGATTACCTGAGAAGACAACCTGTTGAATACGAGAACAAGTCGACCTTCTATGTGGAATGCAAAACTCAATGCCACCTTAGGAATCAGTGTCCAAGCTTGACAACCAATAAGGAAGCATAAACAAAACTTGATACAAGATGACCAAAAGGAAGTGGACAACCCAAGAACCAAGGACCCCGAATTCCATCAAGAAAATGAGTCTACAAGGTAGTCAGAAATGACCAACACCACTGAGATCAAGAGAACCAACCCTAATAGGAGAGATGAAAGCAACAAGTCAAAAATGATTAGAAAACCCAGGTAAGCCCTTCAATTCCCAGCTCCAACAAGTTTGAAATACTAGCAGACATTGAGGTTGAGGCAGACATGATAGAAGAAGAGGACCCTCGGATAGGCCTACCTGAAAACCTAGAATCCCTGTCAAGATCAGGACCCTCAAACGACATTCAAGTAGGCCCTCCTCCAAATTTCCCATACGACATGCCCTAAGTCCTAGGAGAATATAGGCAGAGCATGGGGAAATATGACTC
The DNA here is from genome assembly GCA_028583015.1 of Wollemia nobilis. NCBI lineage: Eukaryota > Viridiplantae > Streptophyta > Pinopsida > Araucariales > Araucariaceae > Wollemia > Wollemia nobilis. Next base: position 906,624 of record JAQPPZ010001731.1, read on the forward strand.
AAGGATAGAAATAATAGGGAGAAGAGTGAACGAAGGGTGCTCTAGCCTAGTCCTATAGCAAATAATTCTCCAAAAATTTAGCCTAAAACAGAGAAGAAGCTCAAAAAATTCCCCCTTCGATTACGGTATTGAAAAAAATAGAGGATGGATTTCAAAGGCTAAACATTACAAGATTAGGCTTGAGAATGAAATTGAAAATAGAAAATAAAGAACCCTTCTGTCTTAAGTTATTACAAGCACATATGATAACAAATCCAACAACCTCCTCCATCTCATGGTAGGGGGAGAGGTAAGAACTCCAAGAAATCTAAATGAAAGTTCTCTCATGGAATGTGAGAGGCCTTAACGGCCCATCGAAGCAAAGGGTGGTTAACTCAGTAAGAACAAAAATGAATCCTACAATACAATACTACTATTACAAGAAATAAAAAAAGATGAAGCACAGTCAAGAGCACTAGCAGGAAAAATATGGAAGCAAGGGGAAGTGGATTTCAAGCAGGCAAGAGGAGCATCTGGAGGACTAATAACTTTGTGGGATCCAAAGAGAGTGGAAGGTAGCATCATTTAGGCTAACGATAGGGTCCTAAGTGTGCTCTTTCACAACATCGATAACAACCTGTCATGGATCCTATCAAATATGTATGCACCCAACACTATACAAGGCAGAATAGCCCTATGGGAGGTTTTGATCCACATGAAAGAGGCTTTCATTAATATCCCATGGGTGATAGCGAGGGATTTTAATACACCACTATACCCCTCTGATAAGAGAGGGAGGCCTAGCCTTCCCTCAAGGATCATGGAAGAGTTCAACGAGTTCGTTAACTCAAATGAATTGATGGGCGTAAAGCTAAAGGATGCCAAGTACACCTGGAGCAACCGACGCATGGGGAGTCACCTCATCCAAGAAAGATTGGATAGGTTCATGTTGTCGTAGGAAGCAATTTTAGTTTTTGGGGATTCAACCCTCCATTCACTTCCCAAGATTGGGTCGGATCATAGTCCTATTTTGCTAGATGTGCCACAAGCCACTTCCCTTAAGAGACCTTTTTACTTTGAAGCAATGTGTACAAAGCACCTCGACCTTAAGGATCGCATCAATCAATTGTGGCAGCAAATAGGTCAGGGAAGTCCTTCCTTCAAACTTTCCCAAAAGTTGAAATCGGTTAAAGATAACCTTAGAATTTGGAATAAATAAGTGTTTGGTAACCTCTTCCAGAATAAGAAATTCGTGGGTGATAAACTGAGAGTTGTTGAAAACATAATCCAAAATGGAGGGTGTGATGAGGCAACCAGAATAGAGGAAAGAAACTTGTTGTCAGAATACCACAACATCTTGGCATGCGAAGAGATCTATTGGAGGTAGAAATCCAGAGCATAATGGCTAAAGGATGGTGATTCCAATTCTAAGTTCTTTCATGTAACCACCCTGAGAAATAGAAGTAACAACAGGATTAAGAAATTAAACAAAGAGGATGGTTCCACCACCCAAGACATCCAGGAAATCAGGGATGAAGCTGTTTCTTATTTTAGCTCCCTCCTGAAGATGAAACCCCATGTCAGGATACAGTCAAATATTTCTTACTTCAATCTATTCCCCAAATCATCAGTGGTGACATCAATAGAAGACTCATTGCACCCTTTTCAAATGAGGAAATTAGGGTTGCTATGTTTTCTATGGACCCTGATAAAGCATCGGGGCCATATGGATTTTCACCTCATTTTTTCCAATCCTTTTGGGATATAGTTGGACCTTATGTCTGCTCTGCTATCCAATTATTCCAATCCTCTAAACACATACCTCGAGGTTACAACTCAACTTTTATAGCACCAATCTTGAAAGGACCAGCCCCCAAGTCCATGGCATATTTCAAACCAGTCAACCTCTACAATGTGTCCTACAAAATCCTCACCAAAGCTATAGCAAATCAAATGAAATAAATCTTGCCCTCGATCATTGACCTTTGCCAAGGTAGTTCTATCCAAGGGATGTCAATCCTATATGGGGTCATTACTGTGCATGAAGCCCTCCACTCAATTTCTCAGACCAAGAAGGCTGCCTTTGCCCTGAAGCTAGACATGAATAAGGCCTACGACCTCATCAACTGGGATTTTTTGAATGCTATACTTTTGAAATTTGGTTTCCACCCTGAGTGGGTTAGGCTCATCAGAGGATGCATCTATAAGCCCTGGTTCTTTGTCCTCGTCAATGGGACAACAACAGGGTACTTCCAAAGCTGCAGGGGTCTCAAGCAAGGGGACCCCATTAGTCCCATGTTGTTTATGATTGTGGTTGAAGCCCTCATAAGAACAATCAAAGTTGCATGTACTGCAAGACTCATCTCTGGTATCAAAGCCACATCCCTCACCAACCCAGTCACACATCAACAATTCCTCGATGACACCTTGATCTTAACTTTGGCTTCGATGGAAGAGGCAAAAAAGATTAAATATATCCTAAAGCTCTATGAAGATGCGGTAGGTCATAAGGTGAAATTTAACAAAATAAAAATTCACTTTCTTAACACCCCTCATCCCAAGAAGATCAAGATAGCAAGGATCCTGGAGTGCTCCATATCTAATCTCCCCACTTCTTACCTGGGCCTCCTGTTGTTCACAAGAACTACAGTTGAGTCAATGTAGAACAATGTATTGGAAAGGATCCAAAAGAAACTTTTAGATTGGAAAGTACACCTATTGTCTCAGGCAGGAAAAGCAACCTTGATCATGACATCACTCCAGAGCATTTTAGTTTATTTCCTATCCGTGTTTAAGGCACCGACCAAGGTATATCACAAAATTGAACAATACCAAAAGAATTTCCTCTAATCAGGATCAAAATAAAAATAGAAAATTCACCTTTTATGATGAAACAAAGTGTGCCAACCCAAAGGAAGTGGAGGCCTTGGCCTAAGAAATGTTTCACATCTCAACACTGCCTTACTAGCAAAAAAAGCATGGTGATTGTTAACCAATGTGGAGAATGAATGGACAACGATCATCAAAAGTAATTATCTCCAAGGAATAGAGTTATTGAGCAATACCATCCAAATCATAGGATTAGCATTTTGGAAAGCTATTCTAACAAGCAGAGACACAGTCATAAAAGGTATGAGATGGATTCTAGGAAATGGAAAGAAAATAAACTTCTAGGGAGACAAATGGGCAAGGGATGAAGCACTCAGCCAAGACCCCCACCTAGCCTAATTAAAGGATTATACTATAGAGAACCTTGGGCCAAAGGTGGCAGATTTCATAAGGCAGGATAGGAACAGATCTAGATGGAAACCTATCAGAATATAGGGCATGGAAGCAAAGTCGGAGGAACTTGAAAATATCCTAAGACATCAATTTATCCCTATGGGAGCAAATTAGGATCACTTAAGGTGGTAAATAATAGAGAGTGGAGAGTTCACTATTAATTTTGCCTACAAGCTACTGATCCATCCTAAGGAGCCTTGGTTCCAAACCAAGCTCGTGTGGATCAAGAATTTAATTCCTAAAATATCCTTTTTCTCATGGCTAGTGATTGAAGGAAAAATTTTGACCATTGATAATATGCTAAGGAAAGGAATGATGGTGCCTAATAGATTTTATCTATGCAGGGCAAGTTGGAAATCGATTCAACACATTTTCCTTGAGTTTCTCATAGCAGTCATTATTTTAAATGGGGTATTCCAAGCTTTTGGTATTGCATGGGTAAGATTAGAGTCCATCCATGACCTTTTCTAGCAATGGCCCAATCCCTTTGTTAGCTTGAGGCTTAGGTTCCTGTGGAATATCTGTCTTCACCAATTCTTCTGGCAATTATGGCTAGAAAGAAACCTTAGAGTGTTCAAAGAGTCAAAACAGGATCCTGGATCAATCACTAACAAGATCCTAGCCTTTGTGAAAGAAAATATTTTAATTCATCCAGTTGAGGCTCAACCGATTCCCCTTCATGAGAATTTTTTAGCTCAATCCTTAAGCATTCCCCTTGAATATGATCCCTATAAGACTAATCCTATACTTGAAGCTAAATGGATCCCTCCCCCTGTTGATTGGATTAAGATAAATTTTGACGGTGCTGCCAAGGATAACCCTGGAAGAGCAAGATCAGGAGGAGTGGTAAGGAACCACAAAGGTTAAATAGTGATGGCCTTTGTTGAACACCTTGGAACCATGACCAACAACGAAGCTAAAGCTAGGGCATTATGGTGAGGATTGAAATTTTTGCAAGAGACTCAAGGCAAACTCATAGTGGAAGGAGATTCTCAAAACATCATCAACCTTCTGAAGAATGATAAGGAACCTTCATGGAGGGTTGAATCCTACACCAAACAAGCCAGGAACATGTTTGATGTTAGAAAAGACAATATGGCTCAACATGTCTTTCGAGAAGCTAACAAAGCAGCGGATAAGTTGGCAAACATCGGTATAGCTAAAGGTCTGATCATGTGGGTGTAGGATATTTTACATGACGTGGAAGAGATTATCCAAATATAGAATCAATGACCTGTCTAACATGGACCATGGGCAAGTGGAGTCCCTGCGACATCCCTGCTGGACTTTGGGACCACACCCATTGTAGAAAGAATATGAGGTGGTAGTTAAGGGGTGTGTTCTTATGTATATCAAGGGTAGTCCAGACTAATAGGCTTATGTTTGATGTAGGTCATAGATGGTCAGTTAGGCTAGAGGACCGAGGATCCTTAGGTGGTTAAGGATATTGCTTCTCAGCTTTTTGCTATTTTTTGTATATAGGTCTTGGGTCAACCTCTAAAACCTGGTTTTAATGGAATATTTTAATTATCAAAAAAATATATTTACCTTTGCTTTGAGATATACCTTACCTTGAATAATTTTCCATTGTTTTCTATTCACAATAGTCCATTCTTGATACAATTGATATATTTTCCAACCTTGAAAACTTCACACCCTTGAAGAATATCTTTTCCTTGAATACCATGCACCCTTTGACATCAATGACAACTCAATATTTCCAAAAATATCCTCCTTTGTCATTGATGGCAACCCTACAAAAAATCTCTTCTACTACAACTGGATTCTAAATCTGCTCCCCCTGACAAGCTACTCCCCCTCACTGAATTCTCCCCATTTGACATCAATGATAAAGGGTTGCTTAGGGCTAAAAATAAGACACTCAACACAACCCCCTCACCACCTCCTTTAGTTGAGGTGATCAATTTTGACATGGGAATAAAACTACTCCCAACTTACAATGCTCTTTTTATTTTTCAAATTTCTTTTTCCACACCTTTGTAGTCATACCCTTTTGAACATTTTGAGCATCCATTTTATTGCTTGTATTTGGAAGTTACGAAAACTCTGTTCTACACCATTTAGCTTTATGCCCAAAATTATTGCAATTGAAACACATGATGTTGTAGTCCTTGAAAGGTGCAAATAAATTGAAGTTTCTCTTGGTGAAGTTATAATCATTCTTACCATGAACCCTGCAATGTATAGCTTTGTGACCAAAATGATTACATGGAAAGCAATAACCCTGGAAGAAGTATTCATCTTGCCTTGGAGGATATGTCGCATGATTCTTTCTTTGCTTTTTCTGTGATGGTCCCTATTTCTTCATGGTGCATTGTTTTCTTCCTCATTGATGTTTCCATTTCTCAACTCATCAATATAGGTGTTATATTCTTCTTCAAATACCTTCTTTGATGCTTCTATTTATTTTGAGCTTGAATTCTCTTTTGTACTTCTTGACCTTCCTCAAAGCCAAGTATGGTCTTCATAAATGGAGATCTTTGTGTTTTGTTAATATTATCCAAATATTTTGAGATTTTCCTAAACTGATATATTTTATTATTAAATTTTTCAAGTCCCTTCCTTAGAATTTCAGCTTCATGTTCTAGTCTTTCACATTCTAGCTCTTTTGCTTTTAACTATTTAGCCATACCTTCTTCAACATTCCTTGCTTCATCAACCTTAACTTTTAAGTCAATGAGATCTTGTAGAAGCTTTGCCTTTATTTTATCATCCTCTTGTATATAAGCCTTCAATCTTAAATTCTCTCTTTTCAACTCTTCAAGATCAATAACAAATTCCTCTTCCATATCAATTGTGGCTTCCTCTTCGTATTTTGAAACTTTCTCTTCTTCTTGGTCTTAAATAATGTTATAATTTCACAATAATAGATATGCAAAGTATTACATAAAATATGAAGAGAAGAGTGGAACTGATTGATTTATTTCAAGGATCAACTTTGTATAAATAGCAAAGTTGATCATTGAGAGCCATTGGATTACAACAACTCATCAGACCTGATGAAGACACCATTGAGAGTTCTCTTGACACATGGAGGAGTGGAAATTCAAGTGTGTATCCTAGTGGAACTTAAGAGAATATTCACTTATTCTAACACCCCCCTTAAGTGATACTAGGGAAGATCGTACAAATGAGTCCCAACAATAAGTTCTAATGAGGTACTCATGTACAATGACTTCTTTTTGAAGAGATGGTAAAAACCCAATGGGAAAAACCATCAATCAAAATGAAGTAAGAGGATTTTCTTCGTATGGTGAAGATTGTCCTCTTAATACAATAATTAGTTGGTGAAAAAAATCCTTGTGGGGTAAAACTAACTATGAGAAGAAGAGAGGCTTGTATTCGTATGGCAAATATTGTCCTCTTTTACAAAAATAGAAATATGAGTCCCGACAACTTGGCCTGATTAGGTACTCATTTACATTAATAGTTGGTGAAAAAACCCCTATGGGGAAAAACCAACTATGAGAAGAAGAGAGGCTTGTCTTTGTATGGTGAATATTGTCCTCTTTATACAAAAAAGAAAGATAAGTCCCAACAAATTGGCCTTATTAGGTACTCATATACAATATATAGTTGGTGAAAAACCCCTATGGGAAAAAACCAACTATTAGAATAAGAGAGGCTTGTCTTCGTATGGCGAAGATTGTCCTCATAAAACCAATCAATGTAGCTATATAACTCCAATATTATCTCGCAACTGAAGGTAACTTGGATAAGGAAATGACTTGGTGAATATATTTACAATTTGTTTCTCAGTTTGAATATATTCCAAGTATATGTTCCCATTATGAATATGTTGCCTTATGAAGTGCATGTGTATTTCAATGTGCTTGGGTGCTGATGCTCAATTGGATTACGTGTAATATAAATCATGCTCTGATTGTCACACCAAATAGTAATAGGTTTTTCATGGGTGAAACCAAATTATCTCAGAACTTGACAAAGCCAAAGAGCTTCTTGACTTGCCAAAACTACTGCCCTGTATTCTGCCTCTGTAGAAGATAAGGCTACTGCTTGTTATTTCTTACATAACTAGGATATTGGTGAAGAACCAAGGCAAAAGACATAGCCTGAGGTTGAACATCTTTCTTCTACTGAACCTGCCCAATCTGAATCTGTGTAGCCAATGATATCCATGGATTTTTCCTTGTAGAATATCCTAAAGTGTGTAGTGCCCTGCAAGTAATGGAGGATCCTTTTTGTTGCTTGCCAATGATTGAAGTGAGGTTGATGAGAGAATATGTATATGAGGCCAACAACATGTGAGATATATGGGCGAGTATGATTAATGTATAGCAGACTCCCTACAAGCTGACGGTATAGAGTTGCATCACATAGAGGGGATGAACAGGAATTACTGAGATGAATGCCTGTTTGAAAAGGGGTAGGAGAAGGTTTACAATCTATCATTTTAAAATTTTGAAGAAGATATAGAGTGTACTTTTGTTGACACAAGGAAATTCATGTTTCTGTTTGACTTATTTGAATCCCAAGGAAGTAATGAGCTAGACCTAGATCAGCCATTTCAAACTTTTTAGAGAGGGAGTCTTTTATGGTCTAAATGTGAGTGAAGTTACTACCAATGAGAAGAAGATCATCAACATATAGAACAAGAATGGTGGTTTAGCCTTCATTTATCCAAATGTAGATTGTGTTATCAGACTCACAACGAGAAAAACCTACGAAAAGAAGGAAGGAGTCCATATTTTCATACCAAGCTCTAGGGGCTTGTTTGAGGCCATAGAGAGACTTTTTTAGCCTACAAACAAGAGAGGGGTCTTGAGTGAAACCAAAATATTGTTCCATGTATATTTCTTCTTTTAAGTCCCCATGTAAGAAAGCACTTTTTACATCCATTTGATAGATAGACCACTTTTGTGAAGCAGCCAGAGCAAGAACCAATCTAACAGAATGCATTTTAGCAATTGGAGAAAAGGTTTTTGCATAGTCAATACCTTCAATTTGAGAAAAACCTTTTGCTACTAGATGAGATTTGAGTTTTTCTATACCTCCAATAGGCCCATATTTTGTTTTGTAGATCAATTTACAACAAACTAATTTCCTTCCTTTGGGCAAGGGAACTAAATCCTAAGTTTTATTTTTGATTAAGGAAGAAAATTCATTTTCCATGGCATCATCCCATTCTTTGATACTTGTTGCTTCTTTGAAGGATTGAGGATCAGAGGAAATAGATTGACAGACAAGACCAGTGCCTATGGGGTTGGATGATCTGGTAGATGGAATATTTTGGATGTAAGGAGTAGCTTCTTTAACAATGGTGCGAGCCCATTTTGGCATAGAAGGAGTGGAAGGAGTTGAAATAAATTGAGTTGGATTTATAGGTTCCTCATATTGATTATCAATGACTAAGTTAACTTCAAGAGTTGGCTCTTCATAATATTAAGGTTCTACTATAGGAGAAGGCTCAATGGAGGAAGAGGGTGTTTGAGGATCTTTTTTAGGGAACGTTTCATCAAAGTGGACATTCCAATGAAAGAAGACCTCATGAGTTGAGGTATCAAGAAGTCTATCACGAGACTTGGCAAACAAGGTTTTACATGTTAATAATCGATAGGAACCAAACCGATCTAGGTCAAACTAAGGCCCTCAAAACAAAATACTGAAAAAAGAGGAGGGCATCGGTAATGGTTACATTTTCATTGCATCCTAGTCATCATATATTGCAGAATCCTAAACTTCTAAAGTTGAAGTGGAAGAAGGGTTTGTTTATTATGTGCCATCCTTCCCAGACTCTTGTTGATCCGTAACACTGTTGGTGTCGCTGCGACCCCCAACAGAGAATAGTTGAGGGCTAATGTTATCATCAACAATGGGCGGATCAAATTCATGAAGGCATTGCCTCCACTTCTTGATCTATCCATTCCAGTTATGCTTGTTGTAGACTTGCTTTATGTCTGGTATCATTGGATGGTACCTATTCCTCTTCCTCTTGGTAGCGCCTATAACCAATGGTGTTATTTTGCGGTGAACCTCATTGCGAAATATGACAATCAATGACAAAGACACTATCTAAGCATTGATTTCTTATAATTTCTAAAAAGGGTTCTTCATTTAGAAATTATAGCTGAAGGCATACAGAATGTAAGCCCCGAAATGAGAAAAGGAAGAGCAGAGAAAATTAAAAAAAAAACTCTCGATCCTGAAACAATATCAGATTTTTTAAAAAACAATTCATATATTATCAACAATAAATATTTTACTAAGAAAAAAAAGTATGGATAAAGCTGACTACTACATATATCAAGCAAGTCAGTCAAAAAAAATACCCAAAACAAATGAACCAAATCCTAGAACCTTCAAGAGCAAATGCTAGAAAAATTTGTCCTGCTATGGTACCATGTTATAATTTCACAACAATATACATGCAAAGCATTACACAAAAGATGAAGAGAAGAGTGGAACTGATTGATTTATTTCAAGGATTAACTTTGTATAAATAGCAAATTTGATCATTGAGAGCCATTGGATTACAACTCATCAGACCTGATGAAGACACCACTGAGAGTTCTCCTGACACATGGAGGAATGGAAACTCAAGTGTGTATCCTAGTGTAACTTAAGATAATATTCACTTATTCTAACAAATAACAAGGGTATCTTATTTTTATTTTTCTTGGTCTTTGACAACAGGTGCATCTTCTTTCTATTCTACTTGGTCTTTGACAACAAAAGCATCTTTTTTTTCTTCTATGGCCAAAAATAGAATTTCTTCTTTTTCACTATCAGAGATACTTTCATCATTGTCATTGGAAGCACTGCTTGCTTCTTCAACATAAAAACTTTTCTTATGCCTTTGAAATATCTTCTTCTCATGCTTGCCTTGATCGTGCCAATTTTTCTATTCGTGATAAAAAAAAATTCTTTATTTTTCTTGTATTCCTTTTTCTCTTCACTGCTACCATTTTTAGCTTGTGGACAATTTGCTACATAGTGACCAATGTTACCACAACTAAAGAATTTCACAGTCTGCATATTTTTGTGTTTTCTTGGACCCTTCTTATTTCTTCTCACAAAGTTAACCTCCTCTTCACTGCTTGATTCATCACTTGATTCTGGTACTTTATCCTTTGCCTTCTTTGAAGCTTTGAATGCTGACTCTCATTTGGATGTAAGATCTTTTTCTGTCCTCATCTCATAGGTTGTGAGAATCCCATGTAGCTCATTCATACTTAAGGTTTTGAGATCATTCATCTCTTTTATTGCTAAAACCTTTGCATCAAATATCATAGAAAGTGACCTTAATATTTTCTGAACAATCTTAGAGTCTTCAATATTTTCTTCAAGTCCACGAATGGTGTTGACAACCTTATCAACATAAAGTAGATACCTAGCAATAACTTCCTCATATTTCATCTTCAAGTCTTCAAACTTCCTCTTGTGGGTTTGAAGTTTTGCCATTTTAACCTTGTCGTATCATTCATATGTTCTCTGTAATTGTCCCATATTTCTTTTGTTGAAGTGCATTGCATGAATTTCACAAAATTTGATTCACATAACCCACTTAGAATTTTATTCATTGCCTTGGCATTATTTTCATATGGTTTCTTACCACTTACATCTGTAGGAGGAGTTGTAGGTGGTGTGAACCCATTCTCAATGGATTACCATATATCATATTCATGTACCATAAAATAAGTCTTCATCCTCACACTCTAGAAAGTATAGTTAGTCCCATGAAATAATGGAGATCTATTTGATGAAAATCCTTCCTGATGTGCCATTTGTGTTCCTGTAGGATATTTCTTCAAGTTGTTAGGCTCTCACGAAGAAACCTGCTCTAATACAATTGAAGAACACAAGCTTATACTGAGAGGTGGGTGAATAATATAAGATAAAAAATTTACTTTTCTTTCCAAAGTAATATCATCCAATATTATCAATTGCAATAATGAAACAATGCACAAATCACCACACACATAAGAGACATAGATTTAATGTGGTTCACCCAATGTGGGCTACATCCATGGAGAAATTTTTCTTATAAATTTCTTCAATAAATCTTATGGGAATCAATTTCCTATTACAATATTTGTGGACCCCAAATCCACAGGAGACACCAATCCCCTCTACTATGGTTCGTGGACCTCTATCCACACAAGATACCAATCTCCTATGCTCTGGTCTTCTCTAAAGCATGCTCACAACTCTGCTCAAATCTACTCACGAAACTTGATCAATCCTACTCACAAACACTACTCAAACTTGCTCACAACTCTGCTCAAATATGCTCATAAGCCTGCTCAAAAGGCCTACTCAAATCTGCTCCAAAACTTGCTCAAATATGCTCACAAAAACCTGGTCAACTCATAAAATTTGGTCAAATATGCTCACAAATCTGCTAAGAAGGCCTACTCAAATCTGCTCCAAAATCATGCTCATCCACTTATACAAACAATGCTCATCAATTCTCAAATATTGCATACAAACAATGCTCATCTATACCCAAAACCAAATATAACAATCCACAAATCTACCATGCTCATCTACTTCCAAATTCAATCATACACAATGCACAACTTTTGCTTTCAAATCTGTTATATAACCCTTGCACATTTACTCCCAATATCAATCAAAACCAATTCACAAGTTTACTCACAAATCTTACCTATAACCTTTGCACGTTTACTCCCAATTTCAATCAAGACCAATGCACAAGTTTACTCATAAAATTTGACCTATAACCATTGCACATTTACTCCCAATTTTAATCAAAACTAATGCACATCAAATCAATCCTTATACCTCCAACCAGATGACATCAAAAATATTTTCCTCAAACAAAACCACCCTTGAGAAAGGAATTAAATCATCATACCTCTAAATTTACCTCAATGATGTAGTCTTCTTTTGCATGTGCTTGTCTTGACAAAAATATTTTTCTTTTATTTTGCCACTTCAAAATTGGTTAGCAAATATCTTTTTCTTGAATAGATATTAAATCATTCACATTCAAAACCCTTATCAAAAATATGCATAATAAAGCTTAATTAAAATAATACCTTATATCTCCCTTTTTGAAACTCTTAAAATAAAGCTTTATTAATAACAAAAAAATGGTATATTACCTTTTTATAATATGCTAAATACAATATAACGTTAATCACAATTACACCATATTTCTTTGTTTTCTAAAATGCAAAAATACAAATAAACTTGACCACCATACACCTTATAACTCATTTTTCTAATTTGCAAAAATCACAATTTCTTATGCTAACACCTTGACCTTTATTGTTCCATAAAAATCAAATTAAATAAAAAATTTAATACCTTTGCACAACTGAGAATCGAACCCCTAACCTCACGAAATGTAACGCTTTCCCAAATGCTTTGTGACCAACTGTGCTGCCACGACAACTAAGACCAAAAAGGAGGCACTCGATATATATCTGTTTTCTTGTGCTTTTATCAACAAAAAAATCTCATCAAAAATGACATCAACCTAATGCAATCCCATGATCTCCTACCCAGCAGCGCTCCACACAAAGCCAATAACCAACTAGGCTACCTCTGCAGTCGAAACCAAAGGCGCTCGAAGTGATATTTATCCAAGTCTTTCTCGTTTAATAAAACTCAACAAAAAATGACGTCGACCAGATTCTACCCTGTGACCTCCTGCCCAATAGCACTTCATGCAAAACCACACTGCCAATTGGGCTATCCCAACGAACGAAATCTCAGGCGCACACAGTGATATTTCTCTTTATATGTCTCTGCCTCAAATTTTGCTATCTTCTCCTCTGTGTTTTCTTCTTGTTGTTTGCATGCACGATGATGGATTTTCAATTTCGATTTTTCATTCCACTCCAAGGTTTAATAATGCCATGTATATATATGCTTTCCATTTCCTTTGATTTCATTTTGAAAGGTCGACTTAATTTATTTTCAATTTTTGGCACCTTTTTATTTTTCAAACTCTTTTGTTTATAATATTTAAATTTAGAATTTAAATATTATAAATATTTATCTTTTTAAAACTTTGTCCCTCTCTTGTGATATTTAAACCTTTTTTTACAAGCAACGTTTTAAACGTTTATCTTTCTTTTTGTCCAAACAACTTTTAAACCTTTGTCCCTCTTATAATATTTAAACCTTTTTGTCCCAAGCAACTTTTTAAACCTTTATCCTTCTTTTTGTCCAAGCAACTTTTAAACCTTTGTCCCTATTATAATATTCTCTTTATAATATTTAAATATTATAATCCTTTGCTTGAAAAATATTTGTCACTTTGAGATATACCTTACCTTGAATTATTGTCCATTGTTTGCTATTCACAATAGTCCATTCTTGACACAATTGATATATTTTCCAACCTTGTAAACTTCACGCCCTTGAAGAATATTTCTTCCTTGAATACCATGCACCCTTTGACATCAATGACAATTCAATATTCCAACAGAATCATCCCTAGTAGTAGAGGTTAGTGAGAGCCTCATAGAGAAGTGATTCTTGTTGCTCCAAGATACGATAGTTTTTGGTAAATTTAATGGGTATTGGCCAAGGGCTTTAGCCTTGAGAAAATGGATTGATAGGAGTTGGAAGTCTCCAAGAGTGATTCTATCATTTCTTCCCAAAGGTTTCTTCCTAGCCATTTTTTGTTCTAGGGAGGAAAGAGATAGAATCCTAAAAGGGGGTCCTTGGTTTATGGGAAGAGTAGGACTCTTCCTTACCCATTGGTATGAAGGCTTTTCACCTGAAAATGTAAATCTATCCCTAGTACCAGTCTGGGTTAGGATGTTTGGGTTACCCATTGAATTTTAGAAAATAGATACCTTCAAGGCAATAGGCAACACTCTAGGAGAATTCCTTGAGATTTTAGATACTATAAAAGATGGATTCTTGGCTATTTATGCTCGAATATTGGTCATGATTGATATAAGTAAAGCTTTACCAGAATCAATCATTCTTAAGTATGGGGATAATATGTGGACCCAAACCATAGATTATGAAAACATATCTTTTAGATGTAGAATATGTCATGAGGTGGGGCATATTGAGAGATCATGCCCTAAGAAGAGCCCAGCAGAATCATATGTAGAAAACCGCAAGAGAAACTTACAAATGGTTATGGATGAAGATGGTTTTCAACTTCCAAAAAATAGATCTAGATAAATGAAAGTAAATAGTGGAGACCAGTAAGGAAGGATATTGGAAGAAATACCAATTCTTTTGAGGCTTTAGCCTATGAAAAAAAAGATCAAAACTTAGAGGACACAGTACAACAAGTTCAAAATATTAATAAGGAATCGTCTATTCAATATGATCCTAATTTAGGGAAGAACATTCTTGATGAACCTAAGGAATGTGTCTCATCAGATTTTGAAGACTCTCTTGAAGTACCATGCACCATTTAGGAGAAAAAAATTGGTAAAGAAAATGTAGTTTTAGATGTTAATACCTCTACCATTAATAAGGAAATACCATAAAATGAGCAGGATAAGTCAAAAGCTTCTGTAGTAGAGCCAGGAGAGGATAAATATAATGAAAAAGAAAGTTGTGAAAGAATATTGAGGAATAGAATAATAAGACCTACTCTTGATATAGGCAAGGCAAAAAGAGGAAAACCCTCAAATTATCAAGCAAGATCCAGGGAAGCAAGAGCAAACATAGAGAAAGGAACACAAACTAAGTTGGTTGAACTTCTCTTTACCAAACAACAAAATGATATTGGTAATTCGTAGGCGGGGCCAAAAGCCCCTAATGAGACATGATTATCATCTCATGGAATATAAGGGGTGCTAATGTCCCCTCAAAGCATAGGTGTATCAGGGACCTCTGTTTAAGTAATAAGCCTGATATTCTTTGTATCCAAGAAACTAAAATGACAAAGGAAGAAGTTTCCAAAACTATGAAAGTAGTATGGGCAAGATGTGAATGGGATGCTATGGATTTTGAAGGAGCGGTAGAGGGAATTCTAACTTGTTGGAATCCTTCTAGAACCTCTTGTGTAACCATTCATAAAACTAGGCATTGGATAGCCTCTTTAGTCACTTGCTACTTTGCAAATATTTATTTCATCCTTATCAATGTCTATGGACCTACAACTCAGTTAGGTAGATTAGAAGTTTGGAGTGGGATTGAAGCCTTTATGAGAAGTAAAGACCAAGAAACTCGATTCATGATCATAGGAGATTTTAATGCCATAACCAAGCTAGATGAAAAATTTGGGGGAATTAGGAAATTAACCCAAAGTATGAGATATTTCTCAGCTTTTATTCAAAACAATAATCTATGGGAGGTTGAGTTTGAAGAAGAAAACTATACTTGGACCAACAACATGAGAGGCCAAAACCTAATAGCAAAAAAATTAGATAGATGCATTCTCTCAGATCATTGGCTAGATGAAGGGACTTGTGCTAAAATTAATACCTTAACAAGGATTGGTTCAGATCACTAGCCAATAAGAGTTAAAATGGTGGTAAGTGAATTAAAAAAGATCATATTTTAAATATGAGCAGATGTGGGAAGACCATCCTCAATTTGTTGATATGATAGCACAAACATGGAATTCTTCAGGAAATGGTGGGTTGTATACTCTTTCAAAACAAATTAAATCAATGACATCTAGATTAAAATAATGGAACAAGAACACTTTTGGAAATATTTTTGAGAAGAAAGAAGAACTAAAAGATAAACTTTCAAAATTCCAAAAAGGTGATCATAATAATCCAAGCTCAGAGGAAAGGGAGTTGCTTAGTGAATATCATAATATTTTGAGTAAGGAAGAGAAATTTTGGAGATTAAAATCAAGACAAACTTGGTTAAAAGAAGGAGATAAAAATACAAAGTTTTTTCATAGGATGGCTATAGTACAAAGATCAACTTCTAGAATTAGTAGAATTAAATCAATAGAAGGGGTTTGGATTGAAGATTAAAGTGAAATAAGAAAGGAGGTAAGGTATTTTAACTAGAATATTCTAGGTTCGGAGGAGACTGAAGTTCTTAATGATAAACTTCTTCAAGATGTTCCTTCAGTTATAACAAATGAAGACAATAGGAAATTGATGGAGCCTATTACTCTAGAAGAAGTTCATTTAGATATTTTCTCTTTTAATAAGGATAAATCCCTAGGTCTAGATGGGCTCTCTACAACATTTTATCAACATAATTGGGATATAGTGAAGGATTATTTATTAGTGGTAATGGAATAGTCTAGGGTAAAACAATACATACCTTATAAAATAAATGCAACATATCTTACCCTAATTCCAAAAATGAAGGATGTAGAATTGTTTGATTCTTTTAGACCCATAAGCCTATGTAATATGGCATATAAGATTATCTCCAAAGTGATGGTGAATCGATTAAGGCCATTGTTAGACAAAATTATTTCAGAAGAGCAAGGAGGATTTGTGAAAGGGAGACAAATTTTAGATGGGATCATAGTAGCTCATGAAGTTATACATTCAACAACTTCAAGAAAAGAGAGCAATGATCTTAAAACTTGATATGAGTAAAGCCTATGATAGGGTTAAATGGGATTTTCTTTTTGTAGTATTAGAAAAGTTTGGATTTGGGAAGAAATGGGTTAGATGGATTAAAGCTTGTGTCTCTACAGTTTCATATTCAGTGTTGGTCAATGGGTTAGTAACAGAATCTTTTAAAGCCAAGAGAGGTCTTAGACAAGGAGATCCTCTATCTCCTTATTTGTTCATTATTATGGTAGAGGTATTGAGTAGGAACTTAAAGAAGGCTTACAAATATGGGCTTATAAGTGGACTTAAGGCTAGTAATAACATCGATAACATCACCCATCAATAGTTTGTAGATGATACAACCCTTTTTGGGAGGGCAAGGATAAATGAGGCTAGAGCTTTGAATAACTTATTAAAGGAATACGAAAGAGCATCAAGGCAAAAAGTTAATAGGACAAAATCCAAAATTTACTTCCTAAAAATTCCAACTAAAATCAAAGCAGGGATATGCAAGTTACTTCAAATGGAGGAGGTAAATTTACCAACAACTTATCTAGGGATGCCTTTATTTGAGGGGAGAATGAGGATAGAATTATGGAATCCAATTATAAGTAAAGTTCAGAATAAACTACTAGCATGGAAAGGTAGATGGTTATCATTAGCAAGAAGAGTGCAACTAATTAAATCAGTCTTACAAGCCATTCCAACATATTATATGTCCTTGTATACTATGCCAAAATCAATAGAAAAAAGTTTAATCTATATTATGCGATCATTTTTATGGTCAAGATTACATGATAAAAGGAAATTTCCTTTGGTGAAATGGAGCAAGGTGTGTGATGATAAAACTAGGGGAGGTCTTGGTTTAAGAGTCCTTATAGATGCAAACTTAGCTCTTAGGGGAAAAGTAATCTGGAGATTGTACAAAGAGAGTCAAAGACAATGGGCAAGAATTCTTCTAAGTATGTTGAGCCCAATGACCCAAGCTTAATATTTACTACATTCTCTCTACCAAATGGTTATGCTCTATGGAATGGTTTAAAAAAATCTATTGATCTAGTGATTAAAGGTCTAATATGGGTGGTGGGAACTAGAGAAAAAATTCTATTTGGATGGATACTTGGTGTGATAAAAAACCACTCAATCTAGATCCAATTTTGAAACCATGGATGAGATTACTTCAAGACAAATATGGTGATAGGGTTTCAAACATTTTGTACAAGGATCAAGAAGGAAGATACAAATGGAAAGAAGATTTTTTTACAAGTATACAAGACATTGATGCTAGGAGGTAATTGAGTAGAAAGATAACAATAATGATTATTTTGAGGGGAGCCAAGGATAAATTGATTTGGGAGTTGAATAGCTCAGGAGAATACACAACAAGAAGTGGATATAATGTAAAACACCAACAAAATAATAATATCACTAGAATATGGAGAGATATTTGGGATAGCCCAAGCATTCCTAAAGTCAAAATGTTTGTTTGGCTAGTAGGTCATAGAAGAATTTTATCCTAGGATAACCTTATGAAAAGGGGTTTTCATGGCCCCTCAAAATGTGTTCTTTGTAAAAAGGAGGAGGAGAGTATAGACCATCTCTTGGGACATTGCTCAATAGTCTAGAAACTATGGCAATGGATTCTTAATATGTTTGGTAAATGCATGGTGATGAATGATAGAATTGAAGAATGGTTAAAGCAATGGTAGAGCACTTATAAAAGTGAGGCTTTATAGACAATATAGGATATATCAAAAGATACAATACTTTGGACTATATGGCTAGAAAGGAATAGAAGAATATTTAAAGGAAAGGAAAGTAATTTAGAGGTAATGAAAAGGAAGATTTGTTTAGTCATAGAGGAGTCTAAACCAACCCTATCAACTCACCTCAATCCCTAATTTGGAAGTAGAGAGCCTTGATAGATGGAGTCAAGTCATTAAATGGAATTATGATGTTGGGTACAAGAGAAGCAAAAATAAGGTAAAGAATATAAAGTGGAAACCACCAGATGTGGAGTTGGTTAAATTGAATTTTGATGGAGCATCTAAAGGAAATCCAGGACCAACAGGAGGAGGAGGAATAATTAGAAATAATAGAGGAGAGATTTTGTCTCATTATGCTTTCAATAGTGGATTTAAGACAAATAATGAAGTTGAAGCTTGGGCAACTTTAGAAGGGTTAAAAATATATAAACAAATGAAATGGAATAGAGTATGGATGGAAGGTGATTCACTCATAGTAATAAATGCAATTTTGAGGAAAGTAAAGGCTCCATGGAACATACAAGAGATAATTATGGAAATTCAAGATCTTGCTAAAGAGTTTGAAGAAATTAAGTTTACACATATATTAAGGGAAGGAAACAAATATGCAGATAAGCTAGCCAATAGAGGGGTTTTAATTGAGGATCATGAAGTTAAATTCTCCTTTCCATGGTTAGAGGAAGTAGTAAGTTTAATTGAAGCTCACAAGAAAATTTTAATTGCCTAAATCAAATAATGATTAAGATTTACTTTAATGTTTTCCATTGGTAATATATGCTTTATTTTATAACAATAATATGTTTTATATAAACTATTTATTATAATTTTGTGTTGCACTTATGTTGAGAAACTACAATCATGTTAAGAATTTTTTTTGTGGAAAACATCCCAGAAGGGATGCCACTTTCGGGTAAGACCCAAGGAGGCAGGGGTATCCATTCCACCAAAATCGCCCAGGGCTCGAACCTGGCCTACCACCTTTGACATACTCAAGGAGCAAACAAACACACAATAAGATTAAAATAAATAAATAAAAATAAAATAATAAAATAAAATAAAAAACATGCTCCTTGAGTGTGTCAAAAAGATAAAGCACAACCAAACACACACACAATAAGATAAAAAAACCACAACATGAACCACATAGAAAAAACACAAGAACAACAAAACAAAACACAAACATGACAAAAACAACAGAACACTACAAAGACATAACCAACAAAAACATGAAAACACAAAACAACCAAAACCTAAAAAATAAAATAAAAAAAAAAACAACCAACAACAGACAATAAACAAAAACAAAAAACATAGAAAACACTCACACACAAAAACACGAATTAACACAAACATACAGAAACACAAGAACAAGAACAACAAAAACACAAGAACAATAACAAAAAAACAAAACAACAAAAACACAAGAACAACAAAAAACAACACAAAGAACACAAAAACAAAACAAAACAAAAAACACACACACCTCAAAAAACTAAACAAAAAAAAAAAAAAAAGAAAAAAATTGAACATAACAATGACCTTTCTAGACCAAAAGACTTTTAAGGCAAGAATCAACAGAGGAAACAAAAGAAAGAATAGTTTGAGCTAGGGAACTAAAATACCCTGAACGAACCAAAGAGAAGCAAAAATAAAGCAAGAAGAAACTAGGTACCTTCAAAACTAGAGCCATCCAAAGAAATGATAGAAAGAAGAGCTTCCCTTATTTGTGAAGCCCACCATCTAGGAGGGTGGCCATAACAAGTAAGATCACCTTTGTCCAAAGCCCAATTAGCTAAAGCATCAACACTCTTGTTTTGATCTCTGACCACATGATTGTAATCAACTTTCAAAAATCCCATCTGGATTAATTGAATCTTCTCAATAATTCTTTTTATTCTCCAATCAACCTTATGATTCTTAGGAGTCTTCAAAATATTAATCATGAGTTGAGAGTCAGACTCAACTAACACCTTTTCCCATCCAACCTTAGTAGCCTCTTGAAGGCCTCTGAGGATACCATACCCCTCAACAAGGTTATTGGAAAGAATACCCAAATTCTCAGCAAAAGTAAAAACCAGGGAGCCATCTGAAAGTCTACCAATTCCTCCCGCACTAGCTTTTCCAGGGTTCCCTCTAGAGGCTCCATCAATATTGACTTTTCCAAAATCCTTAGGAGGAGGTTGCCAATTTCTTGTCCTATCCATATTACAAATACTCACATTCCCTTTAAGTTGGTTGCCCTTAGAAGATTTAATCTTCAATATTTGCATCACTTGATCCCATCTTTGGTGGGAGTTTTGGGGGTGATTAAGGAGTTGATGGACTGATTCAACTAAGTTGGCTATGGTCTTTTGCCAAATATAGTGAATATCCTTCCTATCTTGATTAAAAATTTGGTTGTTCCTTTCATTCCAGATATTCCAAAGAAGAATGGTAGAACCCATCCAAACTAACTGCCTAATAAAGTGATCAACACCCTCTTGTTTAGGCCAATCCCTCCAAAGTTGTTCAAAAGTAAAAAAATTGGACCATTGTAAGCCAAGTAAAGTGGCCATTCTCCTCCATAGCTCAGAGGCTAAAGTACACTCAATAAAAATATGGTTGAGAGTTTCTACATTCTCTCCACACATTTCACATCTAAAAGGGCCATGAAAACCATGCTTCATAAGTTGCTCACCAGTAAGCACCCTACGATGCAATAAAAGCCAAGTAAAGAACCTCACCTTAGGCCAGAGATTTTGAGCCCACAACTGAGAAAATATGTCAGAATATTGGTTGGGATTATTATGGCATAAGGTCAAATAACCTTGAGCAACTGAATACTCACCCTTAGTAGTGTTGTTCCATCCAAAACAATCTTTTTCATGGGACCAAGAGAGAGATCTCATATGAAGGATGCCTTGGATATCTTGTCTTTGCCTTTCTGGGATTTGAATAGGCCAGTCCTCAATAGGGATCCAATATCTACCAACCTTTGAATTACCGAGTATGGTACCGACAGTAATTAGCCACCTTTATCCAGTTAGCTCGGTGAAGCTCCTCCATCCAAGGCCTCCAATCGGGAAACCGAGTTATCAAAGGCTTGTGACCATCCCAAGAATCTATCCAAAAATTTACCTGTTGACCATTATGAATGATCCAAAATAAATTTTTCTTTATCAAATCCTCACCAGTCTTAAGAACTGCTAAAATGGGAGAACCTTTGGTAGGAAGTTGATAGCGAACAAGGTCTTCAGGACTTTTGTTCTCAACATATTTAGCATGGAGATTATTGGCCCAAAGAGCATTGGGGTTATGCAACATCCTCCAATATAATTTAGCAGCTAAAGCTTTGTTGTTATTAATAGAAGACCAGAATCCTAACCCCCTTCATTCTTAGGAAGACATAAAGTGTCCCATTTCACCAAGGCCCATTTTCTTTTCTCCTTAGTACCACTCCAGAGGAATCGATGACTGATTTGATCCAGTTCTCGAAGAACAACCTTTGGGATATTCAACATGGAAGAAACATAAATAGGAATAGCTTGAAGGACTGATTTTACCAAGGTGATTCTACCCCAGAAGAAAGCCACCTGTTGGTCCACTTTCCAATTTTCTTCTTGACTTTGTCCAACAACCAATTCCAATATTTTTTTCTGCCTTTGAATATTGATGGGAATACCTAAATAAGTGATCGGAAGGGAGGTCTTCTTATATCTTAATTTATCCAAGACCATGGATTCCTGTCTGGTAGAGCAGTGAAAGAAAATAACTTTAGATTTATCTTCATTGATCAACTGCCCGATAGCCTTAGAAAAATAGCTAATGATTTGCTTAATATTAGAAGCTTCCTTAATTGTAGCTTTACCTAAAAGAGTAGAGTCATCAAAAAATTGAAGATGAGAGATAGGTCTAGCTCCATGAGCAATGGTAACTCCCTCAAGGGTTTTGTTTTCCCTCTTTTTGGTTATAGTCCTACCCAAGCATTCAACAAGAATGATGAATAAATAAGGGGATAGCGGGTCACCTTGCCTAATACCTCTAGAAGCTGGGAATGACTGAGAAGGCCTGCCATTGATAAGAACTAAGTAGGAAACTGAAGAGATACATCCCATAATCCAATCCATCCAATCCTTAGAGAAACCAAATTGCCTCAAAACTTTGATAAGGAAGTGCCAATCCACTCTGTCATAAGCTTTGGATAAGTCTAACCGAATGAACATGGAAGGAGATTTTTGCATATCCATGGAATGGATGGCTTCCTGAGCAAGAACTATCTCATCTACTATTTGACGCCCTTCCACATAACCCCCTTGTTCAAGGGAAATAATCTTATGCAAAAGAGGCTTCAACCTTTCTGCCATGATCTTAGTAATGATTTTGAGAAGAACATTACATAAAGCAATAGGTCTAAAAGCTGAGATATGATCAACCTCTTGAGCTTTTGGAACAAGAGTAATATAAGTTTTATTGATAACCTTCAAAATTTCTTTGGCTTTCCCGCTTCTTCCCCCCCCCCCAAAAAACAACACATGAAGGATATCCCCCAAACCCTGGGTAGAACTCAAATGGGAAAACCATCAGGACCTGGGGTTTTCCTTTTTGTATTTTAAAAACTACCTGTTGAAGCTCATTGATAGTAACAGGAGCAGTCAAAATAGAGTTCTCCTCAGAAGTGATAAGAGAAGGGATTGCTTGAAGAACATTTTGTTGAGAAGCTGAGTCAAGAGGAGTAGCAGCAAAAATATTGGAAAAGTAATCGACAACAATAGAGTTCATGCCATCCCAAGTATAGACAACATCTCCAGAATCTGATTTTAGGGAAGAAATAAAGTTGTGAGATCTTCGGGCTAGAAGAGATTTGTGGAAGAAATTTGTGTTTCGATCTCCTTCTTTGAGCCATTGAATTCTAGATTTTTGCTTCCATAAGAGTTCTTCTCTTTTTCCCATTCCTCTAACTGAGTTGTGAGTTTAATTTCATCTGCACTTCTATTCTCTGTGAGGCCATCTAAACGGATTTTCTTATTCAAATTTTCAAGTTGAGCAATAACTTCATGTTTTTTTATGAACATCCCCAAACTCCTTCCAGTTCCAAGTCTTGATTTTGGATTTAATGTATTGCAGTCTTTTGGCAAAACAGAACATCTTAGTCCCATACCTAGGCTTACCTTCCTTCCACCATTGTTGCACACGAGGTCTAAAGGAACTGTCTCTGAGCCACATTAATTGAAAATGAAAAGGAGAGAAACTCACATTGGTTTTCCACATTTCCACCATGATTGGCCGATGATCCGAACCAACATTGTTAAGAGTCTTCACTTTAGGAATGTGACCATGGATTAAGAAATTTTTAGAGAGCAAAAACCTATCCAATCTCTCCATTATACAAGCTAAGCCTTGCCTTCTGTTAGACCAAGTCATAAGGCCATTATCCGGTTGGATGTCCACAAGATGGAGGTTTGCAATATATTCGCTCATGAGGTCAGTGCTTTTGTCCAAATTTCTATTTCCCCCCATTTTCTCATCCAGAGAGAGGATGGTATTGAAATCTCCTCCGATCAAGATCCAAGCTTCAGGAAAATGAGAGATAATATGAGTTATATCCTTCCACTGTCTTCTTTTTTCCTCCAAAGCAGTCGGAGCATAAACAGTAATGCAGAGCATAAGTTGGTTGGAATGTCTACTTTGAATAGCTATAGCCAAAAGACCCCAACTGCCAACCATATGGTGAATAACTACCTCTTTTGGGTCCCAAAGACAAGCAATGCCACCAGAAGTCCCCTGGGAACCGAGGGAAACCACTTTTCCAGCTGGCCAAATTTTACTAGCAATTGAGTCCATATCCTCCATTGACATCTTCGTTTCTTGAAGGAAAACAAGATGTGGATGATTTATCTGAATCATTCTTCTAATTTCATTTTGTTTTGAAAGACTCCCTTTGAGTCCTCTAATATTCCAAGTGATGATCTTCATTAATACTAGGGCTAAAAAAGTTGGGAAGGGCATTAATCTTACCTTCCTCTACAAGCTTTTCACCTTCTTTTACCATATGATATTGATTGGTCTTGCGACCTGCCTTTTGATTAGAATCCATCTTCAATTTTTTTCCCTGTTTCTTGACTTACTCCAATTGAATCTGAGATGGCTTCTAACCTTGAAGAATGCTCGTACACAACCAAAATTTTACTAGAGGGTTCAACAGAGTCTATATTGGGACCTGTATTATTTGAAGTTTTGACATTTAAAAGATTGTTTTTCTTGTGTAAATTTTCTTCCTTTTTTTTTGTTGAAAACCTTTGATTTGTTGGTTTGTCTCTGAGTTCTTCCCTTCATCTTTAAATTGTGTTTCTAAGATTTATGTTTCCATTATTTCCTCTTCCTCACTTGGGACATCATTTGTGGAAAGGATTTCAAACATATTAGCAGATGACTTTGATTGATCCTTCATAACTGGTTTTTCTTAGTGTTCTTCTTCTTAGGCATTTGGAAACCTGTTGAGTTTATATCTTCTTTCTTTTGATCAAGAATTTTATTTGGGCAAGCACTAGCCAAATGACCATATTCATGGCAAATTCTACAATGAAAAGGAATGTTCTCATAGTCCACTACTTGCTCCCAAGTGTCTTCCCCAAATTGTAATGTGATATTTTTAGGTAGGGGTTTGTCAAAATCCATTAAAACACAAATTCGAGCATAAATAATATGTTCAAAATTTTGAGTACAATCAACAGTCATCATAAAAGTTCCTAAAGAGTTTCCAATTGAAGAAAAAATAGTAGGATTCCAAAATTCAATAGGGAGGCCAAAGAGTCTAACCCACACGGGAGCTGTAGAAGGCATCTCTTCTTCGGCTTTAAATTTAGTATGCCAGGGCTTCATGAAAAGCCCTACCCTTCCAAAAAACCAGGGACCCCCTTGAAAAGTTTTCTCTCTATCTTCATTATTAGCAAATAAAACAAGAAAATAACCATTTGGATAAATAGAGATTTGTAACTCACCTTTAGTTTTCCAGATTTTTGTAGCCCAGACTTTGAAAGCAGATAGGCTCGGACGAAAACCCACGAACCGACAAATTAGTCCTCTTTTTTCCAGATCTTCAATGCCAGTCTGAATGTTACCCATATCAAGCTTAACAATAGGAGTTCCATCAGCTGCTTTAAGACATCCTGACTCCATTTTCCTGGGATCAATCTTAGGCATTCTTAGAGGTTTATGGGAAGCCCTAAGATTAATATTAGCATTGGGCTGAGGTTGTCCACCATGGAGGGCATCCCTAAAATTCATTTTTGGGGCTGAGTCTTCGAAATTCTTACCCTTGACAGGGGTTTTCACAGTAGATTTATTTTGTGGGTGCACCTTAGCACCAGATTCACTTGAGATCTGAGCCATTTTTTGATCAACTGCTTGAAACTTATTTCGTGATCTCTTTAATCCTTGCCCTAGACGTCGTGGAAAGGTATGGTTTTCACTTTTATTTTGTGCAACAAATTGGAAGTCGTTGTCACTCAAGTTCACAACATGATCTATTGAAAGATAGATTTCTAACCCATCTTGGATCCCCTGCAACATATCCTGCTAAAATATTGAGTATAAACCACAAAGATATTGGCCGCTAGGGCCCGAAGGCCCTAAAAACCAACCTCTGGAGCTGCTTGCACTCAACCCAGATGAAACCCTCGCACAATCGCTTGCCAAAAATCTCGTTCACACATAGGGATGCGCTAGGATCTGTGTTGCTCCAAATGATCTAAAAATTGGTGGAGACGTTCTAGGGTTTTTCAGGCATCTACCCTCAAAATTTCAGCTCAATCCGAGTCCGGATGAGTGAAATATGGCCAAAACAAGTTCGATAGTTTGGGCAGTCCTATGAAAAATGTCCCTCCTCAATCAACTTCCTCATGCCGATGTCATTCTGGTAAAGTAAATTATGATAGTGT
The DNA here is from genome assembly GCA_028583015.1 of Wollemia nobilis. Lineage (NCBI taxonomy): Eukaryota > Viridiplantae > Streptophyta > Pinopsida > Araucariales > Araucariaceae > Wollemia > Wollemia nobilis. The sequence continues at coordinate 933,027 of JAQPPZ010001731.1, forward strand.
AATGTTTCAAAAATATCACTCTACTAAGATGTAAAGCGTAGACAATAGAGGTGGAGTTTTGGTATTGTGAAGGTTGTTGTAGGAAATGTCAAGAAGGATTTTGAATTCTAGAATATTTGTAATCACATAGAAAATTGAAGAAGATCTAGAAAAAAAATCAAGAATTCAACCATTTTATGAAAAATGATATATATTTGTAGATATAGAAACTCAATTGAGACGATAATTGAATCTGTTTGTAAACTCTCAAGCTCTAAAGGAGAGAGTTTTGATTTCTCAAGTGTGGGAGACCCAAGTACAACCCCTTGTTCTCCAAAAAAAAATGAGGAACCAATTTTAAAAACTTAACATCTAAAAAAATCAAAGAATATATACTATAAGGAGTCATTTTAATGTTTTTCTTTACAAAATGAACATGTAGTATTGATATTCTAGGAGCCAATTATTTATATTGAGATAAAGTATCATAAATTAATAAAACATGATAAATAAAAGCCCATAAATTTTGGTTGTCTTATGATTATAGAATATAATTAAATGATATGAGTATAATCAGTTAGGTTTCTTCACTTTTAAGAAGAGGCCTAAGTTTAAATCTTACCAAATGATACATATATGATAGTTAGGTTATTGAAATGGGGGAAGCAAAATGGCAGGAAAAAATTCCATCTGGTAAACTAGGTGATACTCACCAAACCTAAAAATCAAGGAGGATTGGGAATAAGAAAAATAGAGGTAGTGAGCAAAGCATTAGGTATTAAATTGTTATGGAATATTTTCACCCCATCCAACTCCCCACATAAATAGATTCTAAAGTATAAATGCTTGAATAACTCTAATGGTATCCAACTATTGAGTGTTAATATCAAAGCACGCTTTTCCTCGATCTAGAAACACATAGTAGAAGCCAAAGCACTTATACTAGAAAAAACATCATGGCTACCTAGGTATGGTAAGAAAATTAAATTATGGGTGGACCCAATCTTGAGGGGATTACCAATCACAAGGAACTGTCCTCCAAAGCTAAAATAGGAACTCTTGTAGATCAGTGTCAACTCTCTTGCAATTTTATTCAAATGGGAAGGTGATCAACCCAATTGGATCAACCTATATTTTCCATAGCATGTATAACACTCCTAGAGTTTATTACAAATCCAAATAATAGGGATAAAACCAACTCTTCAAGCTCCCAATCAAATAATCTGGGGTAATATTAGTGGATCTAGAGTTTATACAGTTAGCCAAGGTGTCTCCTACAATAACATAGGTAGAAGAATAAAAAATTAGTCATTGTATGGAATTATATGATTCCTCCCAAGCTTCAAAATTTTCTCTAGCTGTTTCACCAAAATAAGATTCTGACAAAAGAAAATATTGTAAAAAGAAATAATACAAGGCCTCTTGTATGTCTCAAATGCTTCAAAAATAATGAAATAGTAACACATTTGTTTTGTGATTGCCCATAAGCAATAAAAATATGAATTGAGATAACAAAGCAGTTTATATTAGCTATATTCGGGAATAGAAACTTAGAAACTTGTCTCAACAATTGGATCCATATGTACAAATGGAGATTAAAGGACAAACACCTCCTAAAATAGATTTGGTCATCCATACCACCCTTTATTATATGACACATCTAGAAGGAAAAAAACAAAGATAAATTTTTAAGATAAAAGTACCAAATTCAGAGTTCTTACCAATAGAGTGGTAAGGGAAATAATACTACACACAAAATTCATGTATCACAAGAAATAAAACACCAAAAAAATAAGATACAAGGAACTATAAATGTTGCATAAACTGGAAGTCTAAGGGCCCTTGAAGTTATAGAATCAAATAAGCCAAGTTAGAACAACAATAATAAAATATAATATTTTTTTCTTTGATGGAGCATCCAAGTCAAATCCGAGCAACACTACACTAGGAGTGATCTTGGTAGCTCCTTCAAGAGATCTAATTTAGTTCAATTAATTCGGGAAAAACAATCAATAACGCGATAGAGATGATAGGTTGTGAAATGTGACTCAAATTGGTATTGGAACAAGAAATTAAACAACTTCATGTATATGGAGACTCGAGAATTTTGACTTTTAAGGAGTTATCATCAATTGTACTGAGAATTGTACAAAGAAGAACAAAAGCCTTGAAAAGAAGTTTGATTACATTGCTTACTCCCACATTGGGTGAGAGCACAATAGGAAGGTAGACAACTTAGCAAAGGAGGCTATAAATACAATCCATTTGCACCTCAAAATCATAAAGAAAAAAAGAAGAGAAGGTTGCCAAAATGAGCATCATTGGGTGCAGTGATAACATAACTATGGGAAAAATTAGTTGGAAGAAAAAACGGATCATCAACCTTGAGGAAGCACAATTAGCTGATCCAAACTAATGTTCTCTACATTGTATATGTTTTCCAACTAAGCTTAATATTGTAGTTAATTCAAATATATTGGACTTTGTTATATCTTCTAGAAAGCTCCCTTCAAAATAAAAATTTAACTTATCCTTTTTATTTTGATTAGAGAAGATCGTGATATTCGTTTTGATGGTATTTACTTGTATGACTACCTCTTTGCAAAAGTGCTTTGAGCCTTTAAGTATTCTCTCAAACCCTATGCTAACTTTACAATCAAAATGAGATCATTTGTATACAAAAGAAACCTTACCACATATCTTCCAAAATGAACATCATCTCCTCTATTCAGATTTACTATTCTTATAATTTGTCAATATATGAACCACATAAGGTAGGAGATAATGGGTATCCTTGTTCAACCTTTATGTCACTTCTAAAGCATTTTGAAATGGTTGTTTACATTATAATTTTATCTCAAACCTCCTCATAGAGTCTATGCACTATTGCTCTATACTTTTATAGTATGCCTAAGTCTTCCATTCTACTCCATAGTTTACTTTTAGGCACTATGTCAAAAGCTTTCTTGACGTATACAAAACAATAATAAGCTTCTTTTTCATTTCACAATTTTTAAATGATGTCTCAAAGTGATGATGTGATCTATTATTGATTCCTTTTGTCCATTTTTTTCTTCTTCTACCTACTTGTTGATTCTACTCTGAATCATACTTTCAACCAACTTTTCAAAGAGGGAATTGACCATAATGGTTCACTATTTTGAGTTATTTTCTACGTCTCCAATCTTGAAGAGAGGTATTTCTAAACTTGTTCAATCCGCTAGAAAACCATATTGGATGATGTTATTGACTATCCTCTTGATGTGTGGTGTTAAGTCCTCTACTCTCCATTTTAAATATTCTGTCTCGAGTCCATCCTTGTTACAAGCTTTACATATTCCTAACTTTTTAAATCCATCTTGATCTCCCTTAAGGTAAATAAATTTACTGTTGTGAAGATTACAAGAGCCTCTTGCTCTTGTTCATACAAATATTTTGCATATTCCAATCATTGGATTTTTGTAATGGTACTTTTTTATGCTAATATTCCTTTCAAAATAACTTTGGTTTATTTCCCCTAAATACACTTATTCTTCTCATCTTGTGCTCATATATTTCAAAATTTTTGGTTTCATTATATGTTTGTATATGCCTTTTATTTTTATTTCACTTCTTTACTTCGTTCTTTCAAAGATTTCCTTGTTGATTTACATTCTTCATCATACCATGCATTTGCCCAAAAAAACTATCATTTTTCTTCTCCTAATTTTAGACCCTTTGCACCATTTTAATGCCTCTAAAGTTATTTTTTTGTTAATTCATGGCTCTTGATTTCATGTTCTATTATTTATTTTCCCTCCTACAAAATCTATTTTATTTCTTACTTAAAAATTAAACGATTATCTTGGGTTTGGGTTACGAATATTTTTCCCTCTATTTACAATTGTTAATTGGGTTGCACTTTTTCTATTTATTAATTTCTTTCCTATCATAATAATTATATACACAAAGTTTGACAATGACAATGCAATGGTTAGGGCCTTGGCCTATCTTTGGGGAGGTCTAAGGTTCAAACCATGACGTATCCAAAAAGGGATAGGCTGGATAGTAGTGGCTGAGTGTTTGTTGTTTAGTTACCCTAGTTTGATGCCCCAAAGGGTTGGGGTCCCGTTGACTTTGTCTATCCTAGCAAGCTAAGGTTTATAGTGGCAGTACCTAATAGTGTTACCGATTCCCCTATGTATTAGAAACAAAATAATTTTATACACACTGAATTGTGATTTGATTTTAATTCTATCGAGGAATCTTTAGTGTCTACTTTCATTTTCTCTAACAGACTTTGTGAGCAAATGACATAATTGACAACGCTTGCACCATTATAAGTTTTGTATGTATACTTTTCATATTTCCTCCAGTTATTCATACCACTTTAAATGATCAATCCATGTATGCCACACCAGGTGAATAGATCTTCCCAAAAGGAGTGATGACCCCTTTGTTCTCTAAGCATTTTGTTCATTACTAGTTGTTTTCTTCCTAGCCATAATGGATTGTTGCCTACATCCTTCTTGCTACTTAGAATATTAGTTTGCTTACTTGTTTTTTTTTTTAAGTGAAAAACCCCTTACGGGGCCGCCTTGGTCTGAGAGACCATGAACAGGGGGTTCTACACCGTCAAAGTCACCCGGAGTCGCACTCGACCCTGCCCACACCAACATTATCAATTGGATTTTGGATACCCAATTCAGCTTTTTGGTAGGGTGGATATTTGAACCTGGGACCTCCCTTGGAGGATTACCCTTTCCTCTCCAACTCACCTACAACACCTAGGTTTGCTTACTTGTTATCCTTGTATTAAAATCCTTTATTAAAATTATGTTTGAACTTAGAGTATAATTTGTCTTTCTTTAAATCTGTATATGGATCTTCACGATCCAACCTATGTATTTTAGGTTTTACGTGTTTATGGAGCCCTTGTTTTAATCCAAATGTATAGTCATAAAATATATGTATATATTAATTAAAATTTTATTTAAATTTTCATACAAATATTTTAATTAATTGCATGGTATTTAAAAGAACTCCACCTAGATTACACATATAGTGGTATTACAACAACTTAACTATTATGCATGTGTTATTTGACAAGATTGCAACCTAGACTTTTTTTTTGGACTTCCTCTTTTTATAATAAGCTAAAAAGTAGGATTTTTTTGAAAGGGTTGCCTTTCCTTTTTACATCAACTTAGTCATAACAAGCTCTATAACCTAGAACCTTGGTGTGATCTATGTCACCCATATGTTTCAACCATTGGACGTGTAGGATTATATTATATTATTTGGTACATGTTAATATACCCCTATGGTACATATGTAAATATTAGATTAGGGTTGAGTCTTAGTTTAAAGTGTGAGTAATATTTTATGTAATGTTGTAATATGGACGAAATTCACAAGTGTTATGTAAGTGTGTATGTATAGGAAATGCACGTGTCATATGTGAATGAGTGTGCAAGTGTAAGGTGAGTCTATGTGCACAAGTGTCTTATATGTAAGAGTGCAAATATGTAATGTAAAGATGTGCACAAGTGTCTTAGGTTAGAGTGTGCAAAGTGAAGGTCAAGAGTCATGTCTATGTGTGCATACAATATAGAATCAAGTGTATTAATGTTACATCCAAATATCTAAGTATCAAGTGCCATATCCAAATATCCAAGTATCAAGTGTTGTATTTGTAAGAGAAAGTGGAGTAATAAAGATTGCATACATTTTGAAAAATTAATATTGTAAGTTGTACTACATGCTTTGTATATGTATGATTGAGGTTATTTACAATCATATTGTTGTTTATTAATGAATATTATTTGATATATTGATTTACATATTAACTTGCTCATATTATTCTACGTACATCATTATCTTTGTCTTATTGTATTGTGGCTATATTATATTTGATCATGTAGAATTTGTAGACACCAAAATCCGACACCCTCTAAATCACATTTACCACCCCACCATCAAATCCTGCATGATAAAAATATATGCCTAAGTTCTAACTTAGGGATATAAAATCCTACACATCATCCTATTTTTCTAATTTACTTAATTGGGAAAATCACCCTAGGATACCCTGTCCACCCATTGGACATGTGTCCTGGACACTTCACCCAACATCTCTGCCACATCTTACCCACTCTTGTCCCCCTGTCTTTGCACATGGGACAGATTCCCAACACCCATGCCACATCTCATCCACCTTGTCTCCCTTGTCCCTTCACATAGGACAAGATCCCACATTGCACTCCACTTGTAGCCACATCACCCTAGTTAAGTGAGGCACATTGAATGACTCACTGTAACTGCCCCTTCCACCTGGCAGTTCAGATTTGCCACTTGGCAAGTCAGGCTTGCCACCTCCCATTCCCCTCCAAAGCCCTAGGAAGCCTATAAAAACACCATTAGTCCACCAAGAAAAGGGAGCTGAACTTGCATACCGATAGGCTACCAAAATAGATCTGGACACAACGAGAAATTGAGAGCGTGAGCTTGATTCTGACCGTTGGCTCGGATCTCGAGGCAATCTGCCATTCAGCCAAAATCGCTTGTCCATGGTTCCACAGTCAAAAATATGACTCTACGGTTTTACAACCGTAGGTCCACGATTTCTAGCCCACAATCACGCTTTCACGGTTCCACAGTCCCGAGAAATTTCATCAACGGAGATAAGCGATTTAAAATATGGAGCAAGGCTTTATTTGTTAACTGTTTCATGCTATCTACTTTTCATACATATCAGTGATAGGTTTATGTGTAGCATTGGGTTTACCGCTTGACTATACAGGTGCTACTAATCTTCTTTGTTGGTTTGCATGTGTGTAGGTAACAGGTATCTTGGATAAGCTATTGAAGCTGGAGTGGTCCCTTGCTGGATACCAAAGCCCACTCACCCTTTGAAGCTGTGATGAGAGAACGAAGAACACCACATCCTATGGAGGAGTTGGAAGATCTCCCTCTCCCATAACAAGCATTGTATTTCAGAGAGACGAAGAACATTGTAACATTGCTCCCAACACACTTGGGGCAATTCAAAATCTTTTGTAAAAGTTGTATCAATATCAATACAAAAGGGGCATTTTGATAATCTACTTCTATCTCTATATTTGTTATTATTTTGTGTTCAATTCTTTGGTTACAAAAATGGTGATCACGGTGGGACCCCCTAAAGGTTCTATTTTTTTTGCCTTACCTTTTAAATTTATTTACTAATATCTGTTTGCACCTACAGGTTTTGAGAATTCGAGACGTGCATAGATTCAACTTTGGATCGATATACTTGGAAAACCTTGCGCCCAAATTATTTACTATGGAAACATGGAAATGCAGTTTCTATCTAAGGAAATGCAGACGCATGGTTCCTATTTGGAGAAAACACGAACGTGCGGTTCCTATTATGAGGAAACGCAGACTCGCGGTTGTTGTCTCAGAAACATAGACCGACGGTTGACAGATGGAAGGAGCAACGATGGGATCACAGGTCTGTACCTTTTGATTTCTATTCTTTCTTTTTCTCCTTTATCTGCATTCTATTATTAGCATTGAAAGGTCTAGTCTTGTTTGCCCTTGTCTGCATATAGGTTTTAGGATAAGATCAATTAGCTTAAGTCTTGCATCCATAAAAAAATCATATTGCACGTGTCGGGTTAGGAATAACCCTAGACATTATATTTTTAGGTTCAGGTCTATTTCGGCCCTGTCCTACTGACAGAAAGGACCCACGCATCCATGGTTGGGATTTCCCAAACGCAGATGCACGGTTGGCAAACCGCGCATCCATGGTTTACCAGAACCAACCGCCCACCCATGGTTGGCCCTATTAAGTAGGATTTGGCCTAAAAGCTTACCTGAAGGTGGCATTTTACCCTTGACCTACTGTCTGCTATGTTTCTACTTTCTATCTTCTGCATTTAGGCATTCAAATATAAATTCATAATAGTTTTGCATAAAACAATAATTAAACAAAACCACCACACACTTGCACTTAAACATTGGAAAATGGTTGGATTTCATCACCGTCGGGTTTGGATTTCATCACCGAACCACCAACATCATACCCCATTCTTTTCCAAGGCCGATTCCAAGATCCATCATAGCCCATGGGTTATAGCACGCATTTCTCCTCGGAGAGGTGTATCGCAGACTACGGGTGAACTGGGTGAGGAATTGGTAGGACCTGTGCTCCCTGGCCGTGTGTGGACTTCATTACCACACATCATAGGTGGGATTACGTGACCTAGAGTTCAAAGCTAGGTTGTCGAGCTATGAGTATACAGGTGAAATCCTAGATTCATTTAGGGCAAAACATTGAGCACAAGTCTTTTTCATTTCTCAAGCAAATTTCAAAAAAAAAAATTAACGAAAATCTAGCACCAAAAACTTTGTGTGTTTGTTTGCTTTGCATGTTGTATTGCATAGTACTATCATTTTATTTACATAGATAGTCGCACTTGGCATTGTACCACATAATAGCGTATGGTAGTGACTCGTAGTCAAGCTAAGAAACTAGTGTCAAACCAAAGTCAGTGGTCTTCCCCCATGGCCTCTCAGTCTGGAAATGTCCCTCACACTTCGGTGGTAGGACAAGTAGGCATGCCCTATTCTATGTCCCAAAGTCTTAATGTAGGGCCTTCTAGTAATGCCCCTAATATGGACATAGACATTATGCATAGGGCTACTCACACAACCATACCTGAGACACCTAGGAGTGAACCTCCTGTAGTGGTAGATAGTCATGTCACCATGTTCGACATGGATACTATTAGAATGTACTTGAATGCAATTGGAATGGTCTTCCCATCATTACCACCACTCTCCATCCCATCCCATGTTGTACCATCATTACAACAAGAGCCCGCATATACTTACCCACAGTAGTCAGAACAAGTTTTTACAAATCCTCTTTTTGAGTTGGCTATTGTAGCTAGCTAACCAACCATCATCATCCAACCAACCACCCCACACATTACCTCAACAACTCACCATTTCCACTAATCCCTTGTATGAAACAATTCTTGTTGTTTCACAAACCCTAACATCCACTCAACCCACTACCCTCATAGGTTCTACATCTCATATCATACCACAGTCAGTGGCAATACCCTTTGCTACTTACCCCCCACTCACTTCCACTACCATGGTTGTTCCACAACCAACCCAACCTACCACATCATAGGTGGTGGTCCCTACTTCAAATGCAATTGCTATGCAACAAGATTTCTTACAATTGTAACAAATGATTTTAGATAACGCTAACCGTAGCGTAAATCCTGACCCCAACCAGCATTTGCAAGGGATTGAGCACAACTTCCCACCTCCATCTCACCAAACAAATACCTTTATCCAAGATCCATCTTGGACAATGCACCCCCCATCCACCACTATAGTTCAGAACCAACCTCCACATCCATATGCTAATACAGTAGGTCAGCATACCATCATACCCCCATCACCCCATCCGTATCATAATCTCCATCACCATTCATATCATAACACATTTCAGCCAACCATACCTTATCACCCGTAACCTACATACAATCCACCACATTACCAGCAGCATCAAGTACATTCAAGTGTCAGTCCTATGGATGACCCTAGATACCAGTTTTTATAGAGTCAGATTGATAGTCTTGCCATGCAAACTCCAGGTTTGCAATACCAAAAACCAACTTTAAGGCAACTACTCAATCATCCTATTCATGCTTCGGTCCACGAGCCGCCATATCCAACAGATTTTCAAATACCTAAGCTTGAATTTAAGGGGGAAGAGGACCCCTGTGAACATATAACTAGATTTGTAAATGCATGCTTCAGAATCAAAAGCAATGATGCATTACTATTACATACATTTCCTCAGACACTAGGGGGAGAAGCCCAAGACTGGTACAACCACCTACCACATCAAAGTGTTTTTACCTTTGAACAACTAGCGGACCAGTTCTTGGAAAGATTCACCCTGAATGTCAGAAAACAAACCACATTGACTGATTTGATTTATCTAAAACAATATGACGATGAATCAGTCTATGACTTTGGCAATAGGTGGAGATCAGTCATGATCAAGTTACCATTTTTCCTCCCTATGCCAGAGATAATACGAATGTTCACGAAGAGTTTTGGTAGACCCATCTCTTCATTATTACAACTACAATAGTATAGGACATTCGATGAGGCACTCACCCAAGCAAAGCTAATAGAAGAGATCAAAATTCATGAAGGTGAGATAAAGCCTAAAAAGAAAGAGTGGCACAATAAGAATCAAAAGGGGAATAACCATGGTCAATCTAAGACCGCACAGGTTAACCAGATAGTTTTGGGCCAACCATAGTTAAATCAACCAACCCAAGCACAAATCCAACAACCCCAACAACAACAACAACCACAACAATTGAATCATCAAGTGGTTCCACCCCCACAACAGGCACAAAATCAGACACAACCTACAAAAAGGCAACAACATCATTTTAAGCCAAAAATAAATTACACACCAATACAAGAGCCATATTCATTAGTTTTCCAAAATTTGTATACGGCAAAACTCTTTACATTGCCAGAAATGAAACCTGAAGATCCTAACAAACCAAAAACAAAAGGTTACAAAGAACACCTCTTTTGCATCTATCATAGACAAAGAGGACATGATATCGAAGGTTGTCATGGTTTCAAAGGAATTGTGCAAGATTTATTAGAAGTGGGTACAATCAAAGTTGACAATCCACTAGCCCAAAACAACCAAAACCTAGGCATCTATCAGACACCTTTGCCACATCGAGAGGTAAATCAACAACCGATGGGAGCATCAACTTCTACAGTTCCTCCCAACCAGGTTAATTATGTGTCTCAACTACCGCAAGGTTTTGTAGGAGCTATCAGTATAGTTACCCATGGACAGAGGTAAGCTAATCGCACAACACAAGCTCCAACAACACAACCAACAAATGTGCCCATACAACTTGGACCAAGCATTCCACCACCACCTTTCCATAATCGCCCAGTTGTCACCTTAAATAGCCGGTTAACGCAAAGTTTAAAAATGGCTTCAGCAAAATTATCAATTTATGAGCTAATACAACAATCAACACCCCATAGGGAAGCATTGATGGAAATCTTAAAGTCTATACAAGTACAATCAGAAGACCCTAATGCATTCAATTCCTTTGTAGGGAGTGTGCAAAAGTGTATGGAACCCTCGATAGTATTTTATGACTTCGAGGAAAAGCAAATTTTGGTAGATTCACCTGATCCACCATTGCACATAGTAGCTCACATTGATAGGAAGCCATTCAAGAGAGTGCTTATTGATACCGGTTCATCCATCAATCTCATCACCACACCTGCAATGAAAAATCTCAACATCCCATCATCTCACATCACAACTTCCACCTTCACCCTTAGGGCTTTTAATGATGCTTTATGCTCAACTGTAGGGAATGTTGTTCTTCCCGTCACCGTGGGGGTGAAAACAATACATGTCCTCTTCCACATCTTGGAAGGAGAAATGCAATATAATATACTTCTTGGATGCCCTTGGATTAGGGAAATGAAGTGTGTGCCTTCAACATTACATCAATGCTTAAAATATGTACATGAAGGAAAAGTACATTGTATACCAACTGACACAGAACCTTTCAAATACTGCAACTTGATTTCAAACCCGTATGAGCCCTTGCTTCCATCAACACATCTAACTATCCAACCACTCACCATTAGGACCATTCCATCTAGTAACACTTCATCAAAAGCACCCATTCAAGAGGAATTGCCTATAGTTGACCCAACTTTTGCATCCAAAAGTGTCAACTCAATTCAGCCTTCGAACACTGCATATCACTTTCCAATCACACCAAACCATCCTGCCAACCAACAACCAACTCCATCTAGCACACTTCCAGATCCAACACAACCATTCATATTCACAGCACAACCCAATCCATCCATCAATAAACCACAATCATCACAACCCGTAGTCTCACAAATAGGGCCACCTATTAGAGAAAGTCCACCACCACCATTAGAACCACAAACTAACTCAGAAGAACCCTCTTCATCCATCGAACCATTAGCCTCTCAACCTTCCTGAGTTGTAGTACACCTCGCCAATCCAGGTATTGGTGAGTACATTATTGAAAGTGTCATGGTTACACCACCTATTGAATCAGTCAAGGATTACGGCCGCCCTCGCGACCCACCTTTAGCCATAGGTGAAATATACAAAATGGGTTCCCCATAAAATGCAATAAATTTCATATATGGGGGAGTCGAATCTTCATCAGGTCCATCTCCTCCGAAGGAGGACCATGTAAAAGAGTTTAATGAGAACATTGATTTTTTATCTAACCCATCATTTCTAGTGAGATATTTTCAGAGGGTTAATTGGCAAGGATATGGACTTGGACGACATGAACAAGGTCCTCACCGCATTATTGAGCCAGAATATAGAGAGCCAAATGACCGCTCAGGTCTAGGTTACAAACCTTCCATCGCAAGCTCTTCGCTAAGTCAAACATTCCAAGAGCTGGATATTGAGTGCGAAGACGGAGAAGGAGAAAGTGACAAGGAGGATGAACCTAATGATGAGGATGATGATATAAATGGTGAATACCTAATCAACAATTTTTACCCTCATGTGTTTGGAACTTTCTCAGAACAAGCCTTGCAGCAAGAACCAGGATACGAAGATCCACCAGAAATGGCCGACCTTAGGCCAGATTACACACAACTTGTTCTGGGACCTCATACAAATGCTAACGGCTTCTGGATAAGCGATGATGATTATGAAGATGAGACAAAAATGATATTTCTAAATCATGAGCATGAAATGCAAGCTAGAAGAATACTACAAGCAGAGGCACATCACGAACAACATAATCAAGAGGTAGAAGAACCTAGAGAAGAGTTAGTACATGCAGAATCTATTCGGAGAAATGACTGGTACCAAAAGAAGTTCCCAATAAACCGAACTCTCTTTCAGCTGAGCAAAAAGCATGAAAGTCCTGAACCAGAACCTCCTCCACCACCTTGGCCGCTCCTGCAACACCGCCAATCACACACATTAGGTCAGTTGCAACCTAGGGAGGATGAGTCATCGCCTCTCGAATCGTAGCCACATCACCTTCATCAAGTCAACATGATTTCTGTTGATTTGCTCACCCCACTCCGCAATCCGTATGATGAGGCAAAGCCGATCCATATCGACACTAGCCTCATTGCCATGGACAAGATCTCATCCCCACCATCCATTGCTGAATTTGTCTTGTTCGAAGAGTTGTTGCGTGCTTCAAACGCGTATATTTCACAGCAACCTTCATCATCAAATAATTTAGTTTTTCAAACTAAAATAGAGGGGGAAATCCTAGAGACATTTGAAAATGTGGCGGATGATATTCACCTCATCCCAACTCCACATCAACTAGAAGAAGGTTCTCACATGCTAATTGAAGAATCTATAGATGTGAACCTTAGTCAAGACGCGGACAATCCCCAAATTGTCAAAATTGCAAAATATTTATCCATAGAAGAGAAAGAATGCATAATAAACATGCTAATGAAAAATAAAGAAGTGTTCGCATGGTCATACAAAGACATGCCTGGTTTAGATCCAGACCTGGTAGTCCACAACCTTACACTGGCACATGATGCAAAGCCTTTCAAACAAAAGCTTAGGAAAGTCCATCCAACAATCACATTAATTGTAAAAGAAGAGCTACAAAAGTTGTTGGATGTGCACTTCATAGTACCAATTGATTACCCAGAATGGCTTTCAAATATGGTACCCATTCACAAACCGAACGGAGGGATACGTGTATGCACTGATTTTTGAGACTTAAACAAAGCGTGTCCCAAAGATGATTTTCCTTTGCCTAATATCGATCAACTAGTAGATTCTTACGCTGGTCATGAAATGCTTTCCTTAATGGATGGTTTCTTGGGATACAACCAAATTCGAATTAATCTCGAAGATCAACACAAGACAACATTTACAACACCCTAGGGGACATTCTGTTATAGAGTGATGTCGTTTGGACTCAAAAATGTAGGAGCTACATACCAATGAGCTATGACGTACATATTTCATGATTATATGCATAAGATCATCGAGGATTATGTAGATGACTTGATTGCTAAATCTAAGACACGTCTTGAGCACATCGATGTACTAGAAAAAGCGTTCGATCGATTGATAGAACACAAAGTAAGGTTAAATCCTAAGAAGTGTGTATTCGGAGTCACATCAAGAAAACTTCTAGGATTCATTATCTCCAAGCGAGGCATTGAAGTGGATCCAGGTAAGGTAAAAGCAATATTAGAAATGCCACCTCCCAAAACATTGAAAGAGTTGCATAGTTTACAAGGAAAGATCCAATCTATCCGATGATTCATCGCACAACTCTCAGATAAATGCAGGCCTTTCAATCGCTTGTTACAAAAGGGAGTGATATTTTCATGGACAACTGAATTTCAAGAGGTATTTGATGACATAAAGAAGTATTTGGCATCACCACCAGTTCTTACACCGCCTCGAACAAGAATCCCTTTTCACCTATACATTTTTGCAACAGATTTTGCACTAGGGACTATGCTTGCACAAAAGAATGAAAAACATAAGGAGCAAGCAATTTACTATATTAGCCGAACATTGGTAAGTTACGAAACAAGATATGCTTATGTCAAAAAGTTATGTTTAGCAGTGGTTTTTGCCACTAAGAAACTTAGACATTACATGCTAAGCAATACTACCTATGTCATAGCTAGAGAAAATCCTCTATGATACATGATGACTCGCACATACAACACCCGTACTGCTAAATGGATAATGCTTTTAACCGAATTTGATCTCGAATTCGTAAGTCAAAAATCCATAAAAGGTCAGGTGATAGCTGATCAACTAGCTGAAGCTCCACTACATAATGACAAACCACTAATCATTGAGCTTCCAGATGATTCAGTATTCTCTGTCATAGAACAAGAAGAATTAGTTTCTCCTGAGGAAGAAGCAGACATGACCATGTTCTTTGATGGGTCTAAATGTGACAAAGGACAAGGTGCGGGAGTCATGTTTTATACACCTGAAGGAATACCAATTCCTTTATCATTCAAACTCGACTTCACATGCACCAATAATAATGCAGAGTATGAAGCCTTAATCTTAGGTCTTCAATCAACTATAGCAATGGGCATAAAAAGACTAAGCATTTTTGGTGATTCTCAACTAGTTGTATACCAAGTAAAAGGAGAATACCAATGTAAAGAACCAGTCTTAAAGCAATACCATGAAGTAGCAACAAAGTTGCTAGAAAAGTTTGACTGGTACAAAATTAGTAACTTACCCCGGTCCACAAACAGATTCATGGATGCAATGGCTTCTTTGGGATCTCTCATCCCTAAGAATGAGCATGGAGAAGTACAACCGCTAATCATAACAACAATGTCAAAATCATCAATTCAAAAAGCAGAACCTACAGGTGAGAAGAACGTTTGTTTGATACATGTTGAACCTTACAATTCTTACCTTGATGAGATAAGAGACTTTCTCAAGTCTGGAATACTCCTAGTAGAAATGACACGAACTGCAAAAAGAACGTTCAAACAAAAAGCAATTCGTTTTACTCTACTAGGGGATGTGTTATACAAACATGGGTATGATGGAATATTATTACGATGTTTAGATCCGATTGAAGCAGAACGAGCAATAATAGAAGCCCACGATGGTACTTGTGGTGGCCACTTCAGTGGAATGGCCATTGCAAAGAGAATATTGCGCATGGGATACTATTGGCCGACCATGGAAAATGACTTGTTGCAAATATGTCAAAAAGTGTCAAAAGTGCCAATATCATGCAAATTTGACTCATGTACCATCGCACGCATTACAACCCATTCAAAGTCTTTGGCCCTTTTCACAATGGGGTCTCGATTTGATTGGTAAAATATCACTGCTTCATCAGGACAACATAAATTCATCATAACTGCGACAGAATACTTCACAAAATGGGTGGAAGCAATTCCAATGACCACTACGACTGGACCTCGAATAGCGGAGTTTATACTTCAGCATATTATCTATCATTTTGGAATACCCTCAAAAATAATTTTTGATAATGGGAAGTCATTTAAGAATAAGGATGTTAGAGCATTGTGCAACAAATTCAAAATTCAACACAGTTTCTCCACACCTTATTACCCACAAGCAAATGGGCAAGCTGAAGCAACCAACAAAACAATGGTATCCATTCTCAAGAAAATGGTCAAAGAAAATCATCGAGATTGGCATACTCAACTTCCTTTGGCATTATGGGCTTACAGAACAAGCATCAGAACGCCAACGGGAGCGACACCATTTTCACTAGTTTACGGTGCTGAAGCTATATTACCTTTAGAGCTCGAGATACCTTCCTTGCGAATCGCATTACAGGAATTCATGGATGATGAAACAACTAGACAAGCACGTCTTGACCAATTGACACTTATTGATGAAAAATGTATCAATGCTCTAGAGCACTTACGAGTATATCAAGACAGAGTCAAACGTGCTTACAACGCAAAAGTCCATCCTCACAAATTTCAAGTGGGGGACCTAGTGCTCAAAGAAAATCAACAAAATACCAATGCATTGCCACACTTGAGAGATAAATTTATGGCTAATTGGTTAGGCCCGTACATTGTAAAGCATAAATTGGGACCAGGAACATATAGACTTGCCAACTTCGAAGGAGAATTGGAGCCAGAACCACTAAACATAATGCACCTAAAGGCATTTTATGCATGAAACGACTTGCAATATATGTATATATATGTACATGGCTAAAAACAAAAAAAAAGAGATTTTATTTCCATATTAGTTACATTGTAAATAGAAATGTCATTACTAGCACTTAGCATATTGCATTTGCATATTACAAAAAAAAAAAAAAAAATTGTGCATTAAATAGGCATATCACAAGCATATAGCAACATTAGACTAATCACATAATTGCATCCATCCCATCCCATGTTCAGTAATATTTCATAGTGGTGATGATACGACCAAGTAAAAACAAGTTCCAAAGAATTGGGGATACCCAACTAAGACTCTTCGCAAGTCAACAAAAGTCATATCCACACATGTTTTCCTATATCATAAATCAAATTTTCAGTCACTCAATAATGTCTAGTGAAGAACCAAAAATCATAATATGTCCAATTTTCTTTAGGACCAAAGCACTTATGTCACATTAAGAAAGTCTTGAGTATGGTAGATTGACCCCAAAGCAATCTTGAACCAAAAACACTTTACAAATTTAAAAGCATTTTGAGTAAGAAAAGATAATGCCAACTTGGGTACAACCTTGAAGCGAAAAGGTAATATTCCCCGCTTGTCCCATTACGCAACATAGTCCAAAATCAAAATGGTGGTTTTCACCACTATCACAATAATCCAAACATTTAAATTAAAAGGTAGACAGTAAGGATAGGATCACATTCTCATCACACTTCGGTTGAGAATCCGATTCCCCAAACTCTATCATGATAAATTCTATACACACACCACAAATCACAAAAGCAAGAAGGATCGTACTACATTCCCCTCAGAAAGTTATGTAGTCATCCCCAAAGCTCGAAGATCAAATCATTGGACTATGGAGCAAACCTCCACTGGAGCTATAGACGCTTGACTAGCAGTGGAGTAAACTCATGCAGGGCGACACGTCTCTCTCCCAAAAGAAAGACCTTTGACCGCACATACGGACAAGCTAGCTAATTGGTAAACCCATACAGGTACCATCCAATTTTACTCATCATGAGTTAATGAACTTCACATACACATGCACTGGTTCTTGATTGCTTAGGGCCATTCCCAAACCAAATATTCAGAATAATGAACTCCACTTGCACACACCTTGGTCCTAAAGAAGGTTAGACGAATATCGAGAAAATGGTTGACATCACTAGACTGTTTGAGTCTTTGAAAATCCTACAATGTTATATATCAAAAACCATACCAACTACCATATCATTATCACATGTTCTTACATTATCACATACATACACCCACCATACATCAACCGCGAAGAGTCATCAAGTTGGATACCCCCAATTGCAACAATGAACAAGTAATGGTCAACTACTCTGAGCTATAAAATATTACAAAAACATCATGCATGTCATCATATAGTTATATGAAAATAAATATAAAACTGCATATTACATATTAGTTTACATTCATTTATCATAGCACAAATGTAACAATGTGTACATTGCATCACATAAGCATTAACAAAGCATAAACAAAAAGCATGCATATAAACATTAACACATGAGATAACCAAAATACAAGGCCATGTATATATATATATATATATAAATATGAAGGTCCCAAAGGTACAAAATGCCCGTAGGCTATATACATCGAAGCACTAAGGCTCATAGCAAAATAGAAGCAAAATACAAAAAAGAGAAACAACATGTCACACTAGCTAGTACCAGCAGGATCCCTCCGAGGACCCTACACTGTAGAAGCACCATGAGAACTCGATGATCGATGAGTCCTACGACTCCTATCAGTCCCTCGGGTAGCAGTAGTAGCTGATGAAGAAGGAGGAACAGGCAAAGGAATATGACGCTCATGCAGAATATTCTCCAACATCTCTATATAAATAGCCTGCTTGCGTAGGCTCCTCAAGTCAACACCCTCACGAGCAACCCACTGAGAAATCTCTACTCAAAGAGCAGCAATAGTAGCTACAGTGTCACCTCCACCTGACCCTACCTGTAGCCGAGTCAGCTCACCCTCTAACCGAGTGACCTCACCTCCAAGCCTAGAAATCTCCAAGTCCTTTACAGCGAGAGCATCACTGCTAGGCCCATCACGCATCCTATCCACCTCACCCTGGAGGTGAGTCACCTCACCCTGGTACCATGCTAACTCACCCTTTAGGTGAGTCACCTCTAAACCCAAGCTATCATGCTCAACCTATAACATATCCCAATCCTCCTCTATCCATCGAGGAGGGGCATCCTCATCACCACCACCCCCATCACACCCCCTCATCATCCCTCCATCTCCACCTCCCTCCACTGGTTGTTGTACATCAGTAACTACATCAACCCTAGGAGTACTACATCATCGATGCTTCATCGACCAAGGAGTCCACTCACCCAACTCCACATCATCACCACTCCCCTCATCATCTACCACAACACTCGACATCCAAGGAGGCTGAGAAGAAAACCATATATCATACTCAAGAGTGGTACCCACATCATCCAAGTCAAGAATCTCCAAATCAGAATCATCAGCAGGATCATCAACTCACCAAAATTTAGGAGCAATAGGTAACCCTAACTCATCTCCCCATCATCTATACGTCACAGGTGCATCAGGCACACCCTACACCAAACCAAACTGATGGTGCACCCGAGAAAACTACACAAGCTCCATCTCCCTCAAATGGGCTCCAACAACCCATCGCTCTCGCCTGATGCGATGAAGCTCTACTGCATCCATAACCCAATCCAGGCCCCTCCAAGGCCGCCAACTCATGAAGTCTCTAGAAAGGGAGCTCAGGATACCTCGATACTCCGATGCCCCAATCACTAGATGACTGAGCTCCTCACTAAGTAGCCACCTATAAGCACGAGGAGCAGTGGCATCACAGGCACAAGGAAGACCAACCGACCATCCAACAATGATGTGCTCCCAAGACCATACTTGGAGCACCAAACTGCAACCTAGTCCCTTTCACCCCCGCCTCTTCACCTCGCACAACTCATCGTATATCTGGCACAGAAGAGCGGGAGCCCATGCCAACTGTCGAGGATCCACAATAAGATCAAGTACAATAGGAACCTGGTTCCATGGGATCCTCGATCCCATGGAATTAGGCAACAACATGTTGCTCAAAAGGTACATCAAGAAATCTAGAACAACTCCCAAACTATCAGCAACAAAGAGATCCAGATACGCGATACCACCCCTGCTATAGTCAACATCCCACATGTCACCAAAAATAGGGAAAATGGCCTCCTTCTTGTCGAGGCCAACACGAACAATAGGTCCCTCGATAGGAACATGAAGAATATGATAAATATCCTCCAAAGTGATAGTCAGCTCCCCTATAGGAAGCTGAAAGGTACCCTTGTCAGGATCCCAACGCTCAACAAGCGCAGACAACAAATCCTCATCGGCCCGAATGGTGCTCAATCGCCCACAACCATCAAGACCAATGGTCTCTAAAAACATCCAATCATCATCTGTAAGGGCCTTGCACACTTTACGAATAGTGCGAGGCCACCTATGTCGGGCATCAAGGAGCTTAACCTAAAAACAAACAAAATAAACAAAATATTATAAACAAATAACAAAAAAAAAAAAAATTATTACCTAACCCTAGGTAATCAAACAACAAACAACAAAAACAAACAAAAAAAAAAAATATTACCTAACCCTAGGTAATCAACAAAAAAAAAAACAAATAACAAAAAAATAAAAAAAATGTATTACCTAACCCTAGGTAATCAAACAACAAACAACAAAAACAAACAAAAAAACAAAAAATGCATTACCTAACCCTAGGTAATCAACAAAAAAAACAATAACAAAAAAAAAAAATATAAAAAAAAAAAAAAATATTACCTAACCCTAGGTAATCAAACAACAATAAACAAAAACAAACAAATGAAAACTCAAAAAATGCATTACCTAACCCTAGGTAATCAACAAAAAAAAAAAAAAAAAACATTGAAAAAGCAAATAAGGCCTTACAACCTCAAGTGACAACATCAACACAAAACAACCCAAGGTTAAAATTGAAGCCCACTCTGTGAGGTTATTTAACATGATAATGATACAATCAATGTGCATTAAGGAATTGCTAACAGTCACTGGGATAGGCACCTAGGATGATTGGTTCCTTCAAACCACAACATGCATGTCAATCAAACCAAACGGTATTTTGAATGAAAAGTCACCCACAAGTTGGGGCAAATCATTTGCAAAAACAAACAATCATAAAATACCTTTTCATCAATTGGTTATTGGGCTCCACAATTCACCCACTTACCAATTGAGGGGGTAAACAAAAATAAATAATAAATAAGATACATATATATTCATTCTGCCATACCAAAAAGAAATAAGTCCATCCATCCAATAAAGTTAGATGTCATTAGTTTTTGCACCGCATTGTGTGGTACACAACGCAGTACAAAAAGGGGCAATTGTAGACACCAAAATCTGACACCCTCTAAATCACATTTACCACCCCACCATCAAATCCTGCATGATAAAAAGATATGCCTAAGTTCTAACTTAGGGATATAAAATCCTACACATCATCCTATTTTTCTAATTTACTTAATTGGGAAAATCACCCTAGGATACCCTGTCCACCCATTGGACATGTGTCCTGGACACTTCACCCAACATCTCTGCCACATCTTACCCACTCTTGTCCCCCTGTCTTTGCACATGGGATAGATTCCCAACACCCATGCCACATCTCATCCACCTTGTCTCCTTTGTCCCTTCACATAGGACAAGATCCCACATTGCACTCCACTTGCAGCCACATCACCCCAGTTAAGTGAGGCACACTGAATGACTCACTGTAATTGCCCCTTCCACCTGGCAGTTCAGATTTGCCACTTGGCAAGTCAGGCTTGCCACCTCCCATTCCCCTCCAAAGCCCTAGGAAGCCTATAAAAACACCATTAGTCCACCAAGAAAAGGGAGCTGAACTTGCATACCGATAGGCTACCGAAATAGATCTGGACCCAACGAGAAATTGAGAGCGTGAGCTCGATTTTGACCATTGGCTCGGATCCCGAGGCAATCTGCCATTCAGCCGAAACCGCTTGTCCGTGGTTCCACAGTCAAAAATGTGACTCTACGGTTTTACAACCGTAGGTCCACGGTTTCCAGCCCACAACCGCGCTTTCGCGGTTCCACAGTCTCGAGAAATTTCATCAACAGAGATAAGCGATTTAAAATATGGAGCAAGGCTTTATTTGTTAACTGTTTCATGCTATCTACTTTTCATACATATCAGTGATAGGTTTATATGTAGCATTGGGTTTACCGCTTGACTATACAGGTGCTATTAATCTTCTTTGTTGGTTTGCATGTGTGCAGGTAACAAGTATCTTGGATAAGTTGCTAAAGCTGGAGTGGTCCCTTGTTGGATACCAAAGCCCACTCACCCTTTGAAGCTGTGACGAGAGAACGAAGAACACCACATCCTGCGGAGGAGTTGGAAGATCTCCCTCTCCCATAACAAGCATTGTATTTCAGAGAGACGAAGAACATTGTAACATTGCTCCCAACACACTTGGGGCAATTCAAAATATTTTGTAAAAGTTGTATCAATATCAATACAAAAGGGGCATTTTGATAATCTACTTCTATCTCTGTCTTTGTTATTATTTTGTGTTCGGTTCTTTGGTTACAAAATTTATCCTATGAGTTTTATATTAGCATTAAGGCTTTAGAAGCCATTAGGACAATGGCTCCATTGGCTCCTAGAATTCCTTAAAATAGAGATTTTTTTTAAATTGGTTATATAGAATTGAAAATGGTCCCATCCATAATAGAACAACTTGACTACTATGTATGTGTCATTTGGCAAATTTGAAACCTAGACTTTTATTTTTTTATTATTTTTTAATTTTTTAATTTTATATTTATTTTACATGGTAAAATCGGTAGCCACCATGAATGCAGATAGACTGTTTGATTTTTTATGGCCATCACAGTATTCTGCATTGTCTACCTCGAAAGCCACCACACAGATATCCACACAGTAACCACCATGCCATGATCATTTTAAACCTTTTACACCACTAAAATCACCAAGAAAGGGACAAACGTTCAGTTCAACGAGGCTCGAGATTTGAACCTTGGACCTCCACCCCATTATAGGGTTTGAGAGAACCAATTGGTTTGCACCTCACACCTTAGACTTCCTCTTTAAATATAGGAATTTAACCATTTTTTTCAATTAGTTATATGTGACCCAAATGGGTGTTACTTTTATTACAACTTGACTATTATGAATGTGCCATTTGACAAGATTAAAACCTAATTTTTTATTTTTTGAAATTAGTTTATAGGATTGAAATTGCCCCACCGTATTATATCATCATCACATAGATATTATCCATTTGTCGTTTGACAAGATTTGAACCTTGGTCTTTTTTTTGAATGTTGAAGATTTAAAAAAAAAAATTGATTATAGGGATTCTCGTGAGTGTGGTTTACCGACAAGAATGCCACTTGCATTATCGGTGATGTGACCCGGATACAATCCCCACGGTGGATGTGTATAAGAAGTATTACTAAAAAAAAAATTGATTATAGGGATCCCTGTGAGTGTGGTCGACTTACAAGCACGTCACTTGATGATGTGACCGGGTTCAATCCCCATGTTGGATGTGTATAAGAAGTATATCTCAAAAGTGGATGTGTATAAGAACAAAAATTGATTATAGGGGATTGAAATGGACCCACTCTTGCAATAACTTAAATATTATTCAAGAATTCATTGAGAAGATTTGAATTTGGATTTATGTTTAAATATTGAAAAATAAAAATCTAATCTATTAAAATAAAACCATTTAATAATTTTTTTTTGCCTTACTAAAATATTTTTGCTCAAAAAATTTAATTTAAACTAGCTTACGTATTTAATCTAATTAATTATCACAATTCCTACGAATTTCCAATCCAACATCACATAAAATTATAAGTCAACGTCAATCATACGATTTGAATTTGCTTATGTCCACTCGGATAAATCGACTCAACCAATGAAATATTCAAACTTTGAATGTCAAAAATGAATTTTTGTGGGTGGAAAATTTCCTGCGATGTTCTTTGCAGGGCAAGTAAATGCCAAATAACGGCCGCCATCCCGAGGGTGCCACATCAGAGTATCCAATCCATTCTCCAAACTAGCAGAAACACGCCATCGCTAAAATGTCGGAATGGCTTCTGTCGCATATCGACTCCCAGCAAGGCCAACCTAAATTAAAATGAAGCTGTACCGAGTCACCGACTTTCTATTAAAATCCTTTTTGTTTGTAATTTATTTATTTTTTCTGGTAAAGCAATGGATATTTGCCACCAGGAGCACATTTGAAATATTTGCTTTAACGGGAAAGCAAAAGCAGAGAAAACCTACTTCTGATTGCTGTAAATTCATTTTAAGAGCCGATTATTTGCA
This sequence comes from Wollemia nobilis, assembly GCA_028583015.1. NCBI lineage: Eukaryota > Viridiplantae > Streptophyta > Pinopsida > Araucariales > Araucariaceae > Wollemia > Wollemia nobilis. The sequence continues at coordinate 957,197 of JAQPPZ010001731.1, forward strand.
TGTAATAGAGAAAATATGGATTTAGCGGAGGCAAGAGAGAATTACGAAGCGGCGGTTTTGTTAATGCCGGAGCTGGAGGATCAGCAGTCGGTCCCTCAGCTGTTGAAAGTCGCTCGAAACGTGTTTAATTTGAATGCTTTTGTCAATCTCATGACCGATAAGGATTCCGATTCCCTCTCCACCTGGAAAATGTAAGTAAATTTTCTCACTTCCCTCTTGTATTTTCAAAATTTTAGAATTTTTGGACGAATTTATTTTTGACTGGTTTGAAGAAATTTTGAACATAATCGGGGGGATCAGTGTACTGTTATTGTGCCGTAGTATTTACGGAGAGGTTTTGATGATTAAGTTTTAATTTTTTATAATTTTCTGAAGCCTAAGAACTTATTGTGCCGTAGTATTTACGAAGAGGTTTTGTTGTTTAAGTTTTATTTATTTAAATCTTTTGCAGCCTAAGAATACGGGGTTCTGTGATGCTTGAATTTTTTATCAACAACATCATCATCATTCTTATTTAGCATTACCACGGTATTCCATGCATATACGGCTTTGCGAGATTTGAACATCGTTATTGAGCATCACACGGTATTATATGTACATAATACGTTTAGCATTATATCGTATTATATTATGCATATGCCGCTTGGCAAGATTTAAAATTTGAAATGTCGATTTATCTAAACAGTTGTGCTCATGCCTTTTGATTATTATTATTATTTTGCGGTCGCTCTCTTTTAGAGTGTTTGATTCCAATGTTCAGTCTTGGCTGAAGAAGGAAGAAACCAGTTGGAAACGAAACGGGTGTCATTAGACATGCTAGTAATGGTCTTATTTCAAACCGGACAGAAAATTTGAAGATGATTTTTGGCTTTCAATGCTGTGTAACAGCTCGAATTTCAGTTTGCAGGAGAACCGCTTGAGGTAGTAGTAGAATACAAATATCTGGGCATAGATTTTCATGACAAACTCAATTGGAATACACGTAGGATGAATACAAATATCTGGGGATAGATTTTCATGACAAACTCAATTGGAATACATGTAGGATGAAAAGAACTCAAAGTTGTTGGAGAGCAATATATGGACTTCAAAACAGGTGTAGGAATGCTGAGTTGTGGGACTGGAAGACCACCAAGGTCTTATTTGGCCTACTTGTTACACCGGTTTTATTGTATGGTTGCGAGGTGTGGGCTAGTGGCACAACAAATGCAAAATGGAAGCAAATAAAAAGAATTCAAAATATCTAATCACAAATTTTCTCAAAATTAAGGCCATAACCCCTTATGAAATTATTCTAGCTGAAAATGGAATGTTCCCTTTAGAAGCAATTGCGATGACCAAGCTGTTATGTTACTTGAAAAAAACAGAAAACATGAAAAATGACAGATGAAATGTTTGGGAAATCAACATAAATGAATGCCCCAATGTCAACAAAGACATAAAAAATGATGTGAATGAAAAGTTTAGAAGTGGAATGTGGAAAAATGCAAGCAGGAAAAGACAATATTATATTGCAAAGTTTAACCCAACGTATGACCAGAAGGAAAAAGCATATATAGGCGCTGAAATCAAGTGGAAGGAAAAAATCCTCATTGCTCAGATAAGGACTAGCTCTCATAGGCTTAGATGTGAAACAGGGAGATGGACAACGCCCAAAGAACAATGGGAAGAAAGGATATGTACTCTATGCAGCACAGGGGCAGTAGAGACAAAGGAACACTTCATCTATCAATGTCCGATTTTTTCAGATATCCGTGGCAAATACAAAGAAACACTTGGAAACGGGTCTATGGCAGAGTTATTTGAAGACAGTAAAATGAAAAAAGTTGGGAAATTTCCAACCCAAATTAGCAGGAGAAGGAACAACCTTCTCAAAGATATTAAGAATCATATGATATGATTTGAGTAGTTGTACTTCCATATTTGAGGTCCCATAGACCATATTTGGGTCTCGCGGACGTAATTAAAATCTTTCATTTCAACATTTGTAGTGGATTGTCTTTTGGAAAATCGTTTGGATATGCAATGGAAACAAAACATGCTTTTGAACGTAAATCAATAGAGGGAGAAAGAGAGAGGGTTGTTGATCTTGAGCTGTTGAAGCCAAGGGCGTGAAATCTAACCCAGGCTTATAAGAACTTATGAGGACGTCCGAAACGATAACCAGGCTGTAGAGATGATCTTTACTAGGCAATATGTGTGTCATATCTCGATTTCCTTATCCTAAATGGGCATTTGATTTTTTTTTCCCTCTTTAGTTGATTCATCAGCTTTTGTTTGCCCGTGTGCTCCATCTCAGACATTGTTGTAGTGTGTTCGTGGGAATCTGGAGACGTAGTAACGTCTGCTCACATTTCGGGTTTCAGCAAAGGTTCTTTGTTCAGTCTTGAGTGCCATCGTTGCAGTTTTACATCACAGTAAATGCCATGAATCATCAGGATGAATCAAATCCGCAAGTATAATATTATTTCTCACTATTTATGACAGAATAGAGTATAAGGCTTTTAACTTCCACAAGGCCAAACAGTCTATGGGACTACATAAAATACAGTATTACCATTCAACATATGTTACCTTACTTTTGCCTTTAGAAAATAAAGGAGTTTGTGTGAAACTATGAGGTCTGACCCATCATTCTTTCTTTTTGAAGTGCTGATCTTGTACTCCTGATGTTGATACATGGTTGTTACAAGTACAGCATAATAAGTGTGACATCAGCATGTCATCATGAAAAGTACTTATTATGTTTTTGAACTACAAGCAATTATATCAATTACATCCTTAAATCAACTGCTGAACAAGGCTCAGTTTTAAATGAGTTGCAACTTCTCCCGAGAGTGAGTGGAAGCAAGATGGGCCCATCCAAACTCACCATATCCAATCCATATGGATTGCAAGATGGACCTATGATCACTCGAGCTACCATTCTTTGAGGATGGAATGTTGTGGACATGGTCAACCTGGTGTCCATCATGCTCCATAGGGTGGACCAAAAAATGTTCAGAAATTTGCTACCCCTGTCAAATACAATGGACTTTGGCAATCCAAAGTTGAGCCACACATGGCTAACAAGGAATCATGATAGCTATTTTTGGAAAACGATCAACTATTACAAAAACACAATCATTACCATGCTTAGATGTGTGCAAACTTGAGAGGAAATCCATGGAGATAGATTCCTAAGGCTTGGATGGCACTGGCAATGGTGTATATAGTCCTTGCTTCTTGTTGGTTGGTTTGGCAACAACATAGGGGTACATGACTTGATTTACCTTTCGACATCGTTCCTCATTTTGGGCCAATAGAAGTACTTTGGAAGTATTGCCAATGCTTTTTCCACCCCAAAGTGATATGCTACTTTGCTAAAGTATGCTTCCTAAGTGCGTACCCTAGTTTTGGAGGTCCACACCAGATACTCTGTACCTGCACGTTGCACAACCTTGCACTTATGCAACCTTGACAACAACCCCTAATGTCGTATGATAAGCATGAATCTAACCTGTGCATTACCAGTGCAGGGCTTCATAAAACATTATAGTTTATGATGTAGCCAGGGTTTTAAGAAACCGCCCAACAATTTGACTGCAGGAGTTCAGAAGAACTTAAATCTTTAAGCATTCCTCTAGTGCCATCACAATATGACAATCCAGCTATTAGCACACATTGTCCATGACTACCAGATGCCATGCATTCATGTTTTAACAGGCCTCAATTTTTTTTTTTGAATAGGTTGAAAAGTTGGGGGCATATTGGGGCCACCCTTCCCATGAATTGAACTTGGGTCTCCGCTAGGAAAGCCCGATGCCTTTTGCCATTGTGGTGTCCATGTTGGGACAACAGGCCACACATTTTAACAAGAGATCTATAGTCCTTTATGATGATAGTCAAAAATCAACATTATTTTCTACCTGGTCCAACTCACGACAGTCAAACACAAAGCCAGTGCATACATAGTTGATATTCATTTATACAGTAGAGAATATCTTGGTTATGTTTTCACATACATCAATCCACACTTTCATCAAAGTGCCTGAGATATCCTTAGTAAATCCCTCGGATCATGAAATCAAATGCAATCCAGGCAGAGTGTTGATCTTCATGCCTAAATCCTTTTTGGTTATAATGGGGTCTAAATCTTGTTTTAAGTCTGACCCTTGAAGACAAGACGAGCAAAACATCCTAAATTTACAATAGGGTCACACAAGTATTTACCCACATACTTCTATCACAAAGGTAGTGCAGTAATTGAAAACAAATGAGTGTCCATAAATTCATCTGACACTTCTCCCTTCTTAGGGTCTCCCAAGCGAATCCTTGACAACTAATCGACTATAACATGCTTCTTCCTTGGTCTGATTACCACTCGAAACACAAATTCCTACAACATGACAAGCCACCTACTAACTCGTCTGTGAATAGTATGCTTGTTGATCAAGTACAACAATGCCTGATGATCTACATAGAAAGCAAAAGGATTGGTGAGCAGATAATGTCTAAACTTCTGCACCGCATAAACGATTCCCAAAGCTTCTTGCTCTGTAGTGCTGTAATTTTTCTCCAGAGGGGACAACAACTGACTTGAAAAATATATGGGTTGATCCAACCCATATTGCCCCTTCTGAGCGAACCCACATCCAATTGCAAAATTGAATGTATCAACATGGACATGGAACTCTTTCTCCCAATTTGGAAATACCAAAATGGTTGCACAAACTAACTTTGCTGTCAGCTCCTCAAAGGCCTTCTCATGCTCTTCCATCCATTGAAAAAGAACATTCTTGCGTGTCAATACATCCAGAGGGTGTGAAACTTGTGCAAACAAGTTTTGAATGAAGTGCCAATAGTACCCGACATGTCCTAAAAAGAATTTCAATGAACTCATGTTTTATAACTCCTCCATGCTCATCATGACTCGTATCTTGTCAAGATCAGTCTTCAAACCCTTTTTACATACAACATGACCGAGTAATTTTCCACACGGTACCGACAACTTGCACTTCTTTGGTTTCAAGGACAATCGAGCATTCATACACAACTTTATGCATTCTTCCAATGCCTTCAAATTTTCGTTCTTCTTTTCATACAATGACCAGTCATCTAGGAATACTTTGAACTTGCCTGTGGACATTTATTCGAAAATATACATAATTATCTGTTGAATTGTGGCAGGGGCATTGAAAAAATCGAAAGACATTCAACTATATGCATAAATGTCGTTTTCTACTACAAAAATGGTAGTCAACCTGTCTTCCTCGGCAATACTAATTTAATTAGCCCAAGAATCCATTCAAGAATGAATAGATCTCGTGTCTTGCTACCTCCTCCAAAATCAAATCAGTAAATGGTATAGGGAAGGGATCTTTAATAGTTATTGCATTCAAACTTTGGAAATCAACGTAGATGCGGATCTGATTGCTTTCTTTCTTCAAGCTAATCACAATTGGTGACACCCACTCATTCACAATCACCTTGGAAATTATCCTAGCATCCAACATCTTCTCGAGTTCTGCATTGACTAAGGTCGCGTACTTTGGGTTCATTCTGTATGGCCTTCTTCTCACTTGCTGTGCATCCGGAACCAACATAATTTGATGCACACATAGTTCAGGCGATATCCCTTTCAAATCCTTATAGCTCCATGCCAAGACCTCCTTTTACTGCATAAATATTTAGAAGGTTGCTGCTTTCAGAACTAGATCCCAAATCTCCCCGCAATGGATCATCTTTTCTTCATAACCTTCACGAAGGTTTACCTTCACCATCTTCGGTCATGGTGATAGGCTCTTTCACCACTTTCATCACATCAAATGGGTGTGTTGGCTTTTCATCAATCAATGCATCACCAATGCTATATTTTGCAAAATTCTGTGGAAAAGTCCACTTTTCTTTGACCTTGGATGTAGATTTGGTATTCTAACTGCATTCGCCGATCTCGTATACTATATAACGGTTCATCTTGGCTCTCTTCCTCTACATTAATACACATCTAGTTGATTGAAAAACTTCGTAGTCTTCCATCTGCCAATGTAGAAGTCTGCTATTAGAGTGCTCCTTGTCTTCCATGCATTCTTCCAACTCTAGCACTCCTTCATTTGGTTCACGTCCGTTCTCATCCTCCGATGATGAACTCCTAGACTCATCAGGTGTTGCCAATCCCTCACTTACGGACTGATTCTTCAGATTAATTACATACTTGCATTGGTCTTTCTTACATGTCAAGCGATCCTTTTGCCAATTGTGGTTTACTTTTGCTGTGCGTAGCCACTTGGGTCTCAACAATGCATCATAGGTTGTTTTTTGCATAGCAATCACCACAAACTCCATGATGAACACCTGATCAATGATCTTTACTTTCTCTATAGTTAGTACTTCCTGAACCTCTATTCCATACTAGTTTGCACCATACAGACGAAAGTTGGGAGACCACAAAAATGGTGCCCCCAAATATTTCCACATCTTTTTGGTCAATACATTCACACTTGAACCTCTATCCACGATCACTTGTGTCAACTTGTGATTCAACGACTCAATGTGTATTAGCGCTAGTTTCTTCCTGACATCTATCATTAAGATTGTTGTGTCAATGAACTAATCTCTCCGTATTCACGTTGCTTCCAATTGGTGTCCTGATTCCACTTTTCTTGTCCATATCATCTCTCCTACCGTTGCATATAGCTCTGGTCCTGCACGTAGTAAATTGGTTACTTTCACTTCAATACTTGTATTCAGTACTTGCGCAACCAATTGGTTTGGTGACATGTCATTTTCTTCAGTTGTGATAGGTTCCTTAAACTTCTTCTCCTAGAGCAATCTCTTCTTATTGGTCTTTCTTGTCTCTTCTTCAAGTTGGATATGTGGTTCTTGCCATATTTCCTTCTTCTTAGCAGAATTCAAGTACTGCCCCACCTTCTTCGCTTGTGCTTGAGTTACAGATAGCACATGTTTCTCCTTCTACTGCTGGTCTTGTGGAGGCTCCTGATTGCAATAAAATTGACATTCTTCAAGTTGCTCATACTTGCCTTCTTCAAGCAATTTGCCTCCTTATGATTGCCGGATCTGCAACATCTACACATCATTGCAATATTGTTTCCATTGCCTCCTGTCGGAGCATGTGACAATTGCTTGCATAGTGTCCCCTCTCTTGATATATTTGACATTGAATGATTGGCCTCCCGTTCGAATCTTATATCAAGTGACCCTCTCCTCCTATGGATCAATTCCCTTGTGCTTGTAGTCTTCCTTGGTGGTTGTTCTGGTATTTGCCACTTGTCACTCCTTGTCCGCTTTTTGAAATGCTTGGCTTGTCTTCCTTAACATCCTTTTGCACTGTCAATGTCTGGTGTTTGGCACTTTTTAAATTAAACAAATAGTCCGCAATAGCATGCCCCGCAACTTCTCAAATATTACAAGACACTTTCTTTGGACAGGTGACATTTTGTGTCTAGATTTGTAATCAGAGCACCATATGTCCTTTTTCTCTTTTTTCTTTTCCACCTTCACATCATTGATCATACGTTCTAGGTCCTTCCGCATGGCCTAGATTGTTGCACTCAAGTCATCACAAATGCTTTCTTTGCATAGGTGACATTGGTGTGTCCTTTTGATTTGCAATCAGAGCAACATATGTCCTTTTCCTTTTTCTTCTTGTTTGCTTTCACAACATTAATCATATGTTCCAGGTCCGTCCATATGGCTTGGATTTTTGCACTCAAGTCATCACGATCACTATCTGAGTCTTCATCTCGATCATGACTAGTACTTCCTCCACTTACTGTGGTTGTCTTCATCTCGCTTTCTAAGTTCAATGCTCTATCAAAACTAAAAGCTTCTTGATAGGTAGTTGGTGGAACTACCTTCATCTTCTTCTTGTATAGCGGCAACAATCTATCCAGGAACCATCGTTTTTGCAATTCGTCTATTGGTTTTGCTTCCATATTATTGATGTGTTCCTTCAAACGATGATTGTATGATTTGATATTTTTGCTTCGTTGAGTAAATTTCGCCAATAATCTCCGTGTCATCACGAAGCAGTCTGAATTCTTTGCTAAATTCAGTCTTCAACTCATCGTAATTTGTGAAGGGTGTTGCCCTTTTTAGATGCCAATTCATTGCTATTCCATGCAATGTTGCCGGAAACAATCTTAGCTAGGAATCTTCATCATCTACACCATTTGCTTTCCATATCATCTCACACATTCTGATATGGCATTCTGGGTCTTCCTTCCCATTTCCCATAAACTTTGGGTATTTTTGCTTGCTTGCAGCTAAAGCAATATTAGCCATAGGTGGTTGTTCGTCTCCATTCGACGAACTTTCATTTGATAATTGTTCCTCCTCAAACAACCTTTGGCCGCTACTTTCCACTCCCACACTTCGCGATCCCCTCTACGTATACATGAGCGTCGGATCTAATCATACTCATCATTCTACATATATGTTTGCAATCCAACACAACCCTTGGATTATAATCTGGAATCATCTACATGAAGACTTTGTAATGTTAAGACTTCTTGTGCTAGGGATTTACCATAATAAGATTTTTGCATGATAGAAATTTGTCACAAATCTTCACGAAATTGAAATCTTAGATTCCTTGTGTATTTTCTTCAGAAGAGAGGAGTTTGTGAAGCATGTGTTTGGATATGTACAGCTAGTGGATCTTTTTGGTCATGGCTGCAGAAAATGTTTGTTTTCCACTATTCAACTCTTTCTGGAGACTTTTAGATGATAACAAATAGCCACAAAATTTCTGTCAGACAATTTGGCTGGCAGCCTTGGACTTCTTGTGGAAGATGAGATGTATGATAGTGCTTGAAGGAGTTTCACCTCTAATCAGCTTGGGGAAATTGAAGTTTTTTTAGGCAGGGCTATACCTATTGGTCAAGAAAAGAAAACACCCTAAATAGCTACTTATTAGGAAAGAAAGACATCGATCTACTAGCCTTTTAAAAATATCCTCTCAAAAGCAAGGAAAGAAAACATCATAACAAGCTACTTATTAGGAATGAAAGACATCATAACTACTTCTTGCTGTCTTTACGATCTTCATGCCATTCCTTTAATTCTTGTTCAGATATTCCTTCAATCTTATTTGCCAGGATTTGTTTTTAAAATATCCAGGATAAGTGCATATAAGAGAGGGAGCTAACCTCTTCTGGAGGGAGACCAATTATTCTGCTTTATTTAGTTCTCTCCTCATTGATGAGTACCACTTTAGCAGTTGCCATATGTGCTTTGTGCCTGCTTGGGAGCCCACCCTCAATGGTTGCAGGGAGCCAGTGTTGAAGTTGGATGAAGCAGCCATGCAACTGTATTTTTATATATCTCAAGAATTGATTAAAAGAAAATAAAAAAACAAACTGAAAAAAAAGAAGGAAAAAACTGAAACTCGTGATTAAGGAGCTAAGATAATCTTATTAACATCCACATATGGCCAAAGTAGGCCAATGGGACTCATTGAAAAGAGCTATTACAAATTATAATGTACTATAGTAACCAAAAAGTACTATGAAAATAAGTTAAACTAGAGTCAAGAATCTAGTGTAAACTACCCTGAAGTGGAACAATTGTATGGCATAAAATTTACAGCCTGGAGGGTTACCCAAAATGGATAAACCCGAACATGCTAAAGGAAACGATTAAGAGAGAGCTAAAAGTCAAGGTACAACAAAGATAGAAAGGAGCTCTAGTGGATACAAGCACCAACATTAATCTATAGTTGGATGTTAAGCAGAAGCACAGTTGTAGTCATCACCAACTATCCTTTAAGGGCCAACATAGGATCTAATTATGATTCCAGGAGAATGGCTAGGACTAAGAGGGCCTGGTTGGATAATCATCAAAGGACATGAAGTTTGACTCCTTAAGACTTTTCTATCATCCATGGCTATGGAACCAATAGAAGAGGGCAAGAAACTAGTAAGTTGTGTTTGTCTACAAATCCTTGGTATGTGAGGGGTGGCTGAAAGCCAATGCTGAAGAACTGCAGCCCTGTCTTGCTGCAAGCAAGAAAAAAGAACTGAAGCCCTACCAGCCACTCTTGTGTGCACTATGCAGACAAGAGTGCACAGATTTGTAACATTTTGGATAGTTGTAGCTTCAAATGAATGCTTATTACTCTCAAACACAGAGATAGAGTGAAAAAATTGAGGTGATTAGTTGAGTAGTAGTTTGTCTGCCCTGTAATAACTTACATTGAAGAGTGGTAGCTTCCATCAAGTATAAAGCCAAGCATCTTTGATCAAAATAGCTGAAAAAAGTGGTAAGCCATTCACTTGAGTCTCAAGCAATAGTACCTCCCTCAAGTCTCATAATAAACAAAACACTTGAAGATGAAATGTTCTTTAGCCTCCACCTCTCAAATACAACAAAGACGACATACCCTATCCTCTCAAGGAATATGGTGGTCCTGTTGGCATTTTTGCCACATTAAATTTTTTGACAAAATTTTGCCTAAGTATGGAGCTTTAAATCGGCAAAGCACACGCAAAAGTGTTGGCGTTTTCGCAGGCCCTAAAAGAGGATGATAAATTGGAGGAAATGATCTTTGGATATTTCGTCATTGCAGATCTTTTTACAAGCTTTCCGACGATATATTACAATAGGCGATCGGGTCAGCGGATCAAAAGTTATGGCCCCGGGAAGCAGAGCCAGCGAAAGCCCACTTCGGGCTTGAAAAATTGGCTAAGGCACGGCCCAGAAAGCTTCACTTCAGCCCAGAATGCCCACTTCGGCCCAGAAAGCTTCACTTCGGCCCCTAAGTGCCCACTTCGGCCCAGAAAGCTTCACTTCGGCCCCTAAGTGCCCACTTCGGCCCAGAATGCCAACTTCGGCCCAGAAAACTTCACTTCGGACCCTAAGTGCCCACTTCGGCCCAGAATGCCCACTTCGGCCCATAAACCTTCACTTCGGCCCCTAAGTGCCCACTTTGGCCCAGAATGCCCACTTCGTCTAGAAAGCTTCACTTCGGCCCCTAAGTGCCCACTTCGGCTAGAGTGTTCACTTCGGCCCTCGAATGCTCAATTTCGCCCAGAAATCCAGCGAACTGCCAGTTCGGGCCTTCACCTCAGTGAAGCTTCTCCGAAACTTTTTTTGACACCGGTGTTGCTTTCGAGGGGCACGCTTCCATAGAACGAGAAGGTGGGTATAAATTTAAGGCGCCCATCCCATCAAAACGACGATGTTGGGCTCAAGGAAATCTCCTCACCAACCGCATTAATGAGACAAGCATTCCCAATGGTAAAGCCTGTCCGAAGCCATACCCCATAACTGCTGACATGGGTGAGCTGCATTCCATGGATATTCTGTCATCTGACAGGAGTCAAATCCCAGCTACCCCAGCGTCCTTGTGTGCTTTGTCATTAATGTTTTAGAGGTGAGGACCTCTATAAAAACCCACGCATTGTAATGAGAAAAATGGGGGGAACATATTGCTAGAGAGCTGCTGTATTCAAACTTTTGCATCAATACTAAGAATTCTTGGCTCTGACTTTGTATATTCTTTGTATGATGCCTTTGGCAAGCATTTCTGCTAATCTCATTTATTTTTCTGATTGTTGTAATTTTGTTATCTGGATTTAGGCATTAGAGGATAAGTGAATCAAAGGATACATAGGGAAGTAAGTGCAGTGTTAGTTTCTGTTTCATTCTCTGTGTTGATAGTTGTTGGTTTAGATATAGATAAGTGATTGTGCTGCTTGTTCTTCCCCACTGTTACTGCTATGCAATTTACATTTCTTTCTGCAATTTCCCAATCTCTTTCCAGTTCCCTAATCTAAAACCCCAAGCTAGCGTATTAAAGGAGCCGGCCTTCTCCGGAGATTGGCACGGAAGGCATCTCTTCCTTCCGGCCTTTCAAGGTTGGTCCGGGTCTAGGGCGCGTATGCAAACCAAATCCTTTCCTAGGGCGGATTCATGACCAACAGTTTTTGGCACGCCCGGTGGGACGAATAGTCTCCATGTTTTAAGGAAGCCCGAGTTTGGTGAATCTCTGGCTTGCCTTCATCTGGAAAAATCACCTGGTGATTCTGACTGAGCTGAAGATCCAAATTTCTTGATCGTAGGCGCCTTTTAAGCTGAAAGAAGACACCCCGAGGGAATCAAGGTTTGGTGAGCAGCCTTGACCTCACAAGCGGAGAAAAGAATGTTCACCTGGCGACTCCGACTTAGTGGCAAGAACCGTGATTTCTGCAGACCACTGCTATAATGGCAAAGGTATGCTATCCCAGCTGGGATGATCTTGGCCCTTTGAATCTCCAAAGTTGGCACGAGATTCCCAAAAGTGCCCTGAAAACCCTAACAAAATACAATGGCACTGAGGGAATGGCCCGAGAGCACCTTGAAGGTGTTGCTGCTCTAGCGACCCTTTATGACATAACCCACGAAGATGTCATGATCAGGCTTCTGGTCCTGTCTTTGGAGGGAAGAGCGCTGCAGTGGTACAAAGTACTCGGGCATAAGAGCATCTGTTCATGGGCGGACTTGGCAGGAGCATTAGTCAACACATTTGACGGCTCCCAGGATCCCTTCCAACTCTTGATGCACCTCTCCACCATCACGAGAGCACCTCTGGAGAGCATCACAGAATTCAACGTCCGATTTTGCAGGAGTTGGAGGAGAATTCCAGAGAAAATCCAGCCGACACCCGCCCAGGCCCACCTCTACTATATTCGGGATTTCCACCCGGACATAAGCCTCCACCTACTGCAATCAGGGGAACAGAGATTCCCTCAAATATTTGAGGAAGCAGTGCAAGCGGAGCGGCTTCTACTCCTATCAGGAAAAATGTAGTGGGGAGAAACTACCTTGCCATCACTTTCCCCGGTAGTTGCTGCTCTTGTCTATCCCGCGCAGTATTTACAATGGCAGATCCCTCAAACTGTGCAGAGACCTGGAATGCAGCTGTGTGGAGCTCAAGAAGCGAATCTCGTCCAAGGCCAACGATGGGAATATGCAAGCATTTCCCCAACAATGAATAATATGGTTGCTTGCAGTTTCCATCAGGAGGTGGGCCAAGAAGGGTAACAGGCTCAAGTGGCAGATTCTGAGAGCAAAGAGGGCACATTTTTGCACCCTTTTTGTATCTCTGAGCATAGCACGCAAGTACTCGGCCGAGACTCAACAAGTATACCTCCTCAGGAGGCTAATCTTGCGGAGGTCCCGACAGAGTAGCATGTACCCAAGATCCCACAACCAACGAACTTTCAAAAGTGGGGACATTGGGGACAACCATTACCGCAACCTGTACTCGAAGAAAGCTCCCATGTGGTCAATCTCTTTGCCACATTATTTACTAACTGTATGAGTACTGGTATCCATGATAGCCTGCCACGTTGCATCTTGTTCACAACCTGGCAAACTTTGGGAGGCCAACCGGACTTCAAAGATCAACTGAAGTACAATCAGATCTGGTCCGGACACTGCAGATTCACTGGGTAGGTGTCCAACGCCAATTTTGTGGTGGCGGCATGCCAATCATGTCGCAAGCTTTTGTGTAAATAATGTAAATAGCCCGACTGGTAAATAAAGTGCCGAGGGCACTAAGTAGTGCTTAGGAGCTTAAGTAAAGTTTTCTGTTTTTAGTTTAGTTTCTGTGTGTTTCTTTTTAGCGCTCCAAGGAAAAAAGAGATAGCAGTTTTCAGGTACCGTTTTTAGCATCACCTGGCACAGCAGTTCAGTGCCATATAAGGCGCTGTCATTTTCAGATTGAGCGCCTGGGCAATTGTACACCCAAAATGGGCAAGAAAGCGCTGAGAAGAAAGAAAAGGCCCCAAAGAAGTTGGAGGAGTTTACCGCCACCAGTGAGCACTCAGAAGAGGACAGTGAGGATGACTCTGTTGCCCAATGGATAAAGGCTTGGGATCTTTGCATTGAGGCAGGCTCAATACCCCGCAAGCCGCCATAAATGTTGGCATTTTTGCCACATTAAATTTTTTGACAAAATTTTGCCTAAGTATGGAGCTTTAAATCAGCAAAGCACATGCAAAAGTGTTGGCATTTTCGCAGGCCCTAAAAGAGGATGATAAATTGGATGAAATGATCTTTGGATATTTCATCATTGCAGATCTTTTCGCAAGCTTTCCGGCGATATATTACAATAGGCGATCGGGTCAGCGGATCAAAAGTTATGGCCCCGGGAAGCAGAGCCAGCGAAAGCCCACTTCGGGCTTGAAAAATTGGCTAAGGCACGGCCCAGAAAGCTTCACTTTGGCCCAGAATGTCCACTTCGGCCCAAAAAGCTTCACTTCGGCCCCTAAGTGCCCACTTCGGCCCAGAATGCCCACTTCGGCCCAGAAAGCTTCACTTCGGCCCCTAAGTGCCCACTTCAGCCCAAAATGCCAACTTCGGCCCAGAAAGCTTCACTTCGGCCCAGAATGCCAACTTCGGCCCAAAAAGCTTCACTTCGGCCCCTAAGTGCCCACTTCGTGATAGAAATGCGAACTAAAAATATTATTCACAGCAGGGTGTTAAATAATACAGTAGTACAAACTGCATTCCTGGATTAGCCCGAAGAGGGCGCATCTCAACAGGATGCCGCTGCAACAAGTTGCTAAAGAAATATAACAACTAACAAATAGCTAAAGTACGCTAACATCCCCCTTTATTACATTATTTGGGTAATGTAATAACTAATAGCTATACTAACATCCCCTTACATCATTTTGCAATACAAAGTGAGCTGCGAAACAATTCAAATTTGACACGTCCAAGTGCCTTAGTGAAAATGTCCGCAACTTGAGCATCGGTGGGAATGTCTGAAGCTGAATTCGGTGCTTTGGAACTTCATCTCGAATGAAATGACATTGTGTGTCAATGTGCTTTGTTCTTTCATGATGGATTGGATTCTTGACGAGGTTCGGAACACCCCGATTGTCGCAAAACAAGTGTATTGGAGATTTTGATGGATGGCCCATACTTGTCGGAATGCGACGTAACCATATCACTTCGCACACAGCTTCACGTGCGGCGCGATATTCTGCCTCTGTTGATGAAATAGCAACCACCTGTTGCTTCTTGCTGTGCCAAGAGACAGGACCGGATCCCAGATGAAAAATGTATCCAGAAGTTGACTTGCGATCATCAAATGATTCGGCATAGTCGGAGTCCGTGTATCCTTGCAAGAAGAATTTGTTGTTCCTCTTGTATTCTAGGCCATATTCCATAGTACCACGGACATAGTGAAGAACACGTTTTTTTGCTTTCCAATGAGTGGTCTTAGGCTCCTGCATGAACCTCGAAAGATAGTTGACAGCAAATACGAGATCTGGCCTAGTATTGGTCGGATATATGAGACTCCCAATCAAGTGTCGATAGAGAGTACCATCTACCGAGGTGAATCATCATATCGCGATAAGGGAAGTCCATTCTCCATCGGAGTTGCCATTGGCTTGCAATCAGTCATGCGATATTTTTCCAGCAATGTCTTGGCATATTTTTTACGAGACACTTTGATGGAGTGCTCCTTCTGGCTGAATTCCAGACCAAGACAATAATGGAGAAGTCCGAGATCTGTCATCTCAAAAGATTTGCACAAGTTTCTTTTGACAGTAGAGATCATAGTTTATGAACTCCCTGTAATGAGCAGATCATCCACATAGAGTACAAGCAACACTATCTCAGAACCCTGTTTCTTGAAATAGAGGTTTGCATCTCGACGGACATCTCTTAAATCCATGCTGCATAAGGTGATTGTCCATTTTTATATACCAAGCTCGAGGAGCTTGTTTCGGACCATATAAGGATTTGACCAATTTGCAAACCTTCTGCTCTTGGCCTTCCACTTCAAATCCTTCTGGCTGAGTCATGTAGACTTCTTCTTGGAGATCACCATTTAGAAAGGCACTTTTGACATCCATCTGGTGAACTTTCCACCCATATTGTGCTGCCATAGCACACATAACCCGAATTGTGGTCATCCGAGCGGTAGGTGCAAAAGTTTCCTCGTAGTCAATGCCTTCCTTTTGAGCATAGCCCTTTGCAACAAGACGGGCCTTATGCTTATCAATTGTTCCATCTCCCTTGTACTTGACTTTATATACCCATTTGCAGCCAATGGGTTTCTTTCCATGCGGCAGATCAACAAGCTTCCAAGTTTTATTTTTCATCAAAGACTCATACTCTGTATCCATAGCGGCCTTCCACTGAGGCTCACTGAGAGCATCTTGCACTGATGCAGGTTCAAGATCATCTATGGTAGACATGAACGCCTTGTCATCATCAATATCCATATCCTCTACTTCTGTACTTGGAGTTACAGAAAGTTCCTCAAAAGATTGACAAAGATCATCAACCTCACCAGTTTCTTTGGCTTCTCTTTCCTTTTGAGCCATACTGCGTGTACGAGGTCTATCCAAGTTCAAATTGGGAGGAGTGGATAAATTTGCATCTTTGATTGTATTTGTACACCATTTTGGATTCTTCTTCGGTGGTGGTGAAGAAGATGTAGAAGGACCTCCTGTCTGTGTTGACGAAGGAATCTTCTCTTCCTTAGATTCCACAAGATCTAGGTGTACTTTAGATGTGCTCTGTGATGTGAAAGCTTCATCAAAGACAACATCTCTGCTGATATGAATTTTCTTGGTCAAAGGATCTATCAAACGATATCCTTTAGAGTGCTCATCATACCCAAGAAAAATACATCTCAGTGTTTTCTCATCTAGCTTCTTCCTTTTCTCTTTCGGTATGTGCATGAAAGCGTGACATCCGAAAATACGTAGATGAGATATGGAGGGTTTTCGACCACTCCATGCTTCCTGTGGAGTCATTCCTTTTAGGGCCTTTGTGGGTGCCCTATTCAACGAGATACTACTGCAGTGGTGACGACTTCCGCCCAATATTGTTGCCCAAGAGTAGCTCCTGTGAGCATACAACGAACCATTTCCATGATAGAACGGTTCCTTCTCTCGGCAACTCCATTTTGCTTGAGGAGTATAGGCAGTTGTTAAGTGTCTCTTGATTCCATGCTTATCTAAGAATGCAGAAAATTCATTAGAGGTAAACTCTCCCCCTCGATCTGAGCGGAGGGTTTTAATAAAAGCTCCTGACTCCTTCTCAACGGATTTCTTGAACTGCTGGAAGAATGCGAAAGCTTCAGATTTCGGTTGGAGAAAGAAAACCCACATCTTTCGTGAGTAGTCATCTACGAATAACTGAAAGTACCTCTTCCCTCCACAACTGTTGGGTGTGAAAGGACCGCACAGATCGGTGTGAATTAACTCCAGAGGTTTTCGTGCTCTTGTTGAGCTCTTCTCAAATGGTACTCTATGTCTGCTTTCACGCTAGCGGTCGAGCACACTCGGCAATGTGGCGAAAGGGAAGGAAGACCCTTTACCATCTCATACTTGCTGAGCTCAAGTAAGTAGCCGGAACTAAGATGCCCATATCTCTTGTGCCATAGGGAAGTTGCCTCCTTGGTAGAGACAGTCATGGCAACATGTGGAGTAGAGATAGCATCTAGTGCAAATAAGCCGTGCTTATATGAAGCTGTTGCAATCTGCGACCCTTCCTGGTAATAGTACAATACTTCTTGCCATTCTCAACACGAAAGTTGACAACCATATTTCTATCCAGGATTTGTGTCACTGACAACAAATTGTTGGCCAATCCCGGAACATAGAGGACTTTGTCAATCTGACACTTGCCATCAGGAAGAGTGACTAAAATAGTACCCTCTCCCTGAACCCTGTAGGTTTTATCATCGGCAATGGTGACGGGTTTGCCCTCTTTGGCCACAAATGATTCAAACCACGATCTGTCGCCGGTCATATGTTTGCTAGCTCCGGAATCGACATACCAAACAGGATCCCTCTCTGTGGAATCTGTGGTAGTCATGAGCACCTTGTGTGCCCATTCGAATCCGAGTCGATTCTTCAACAACAACATTCACCTGGGGTTGCTTGTTTTTATTTTGTGGTTTGTTTTGGCCTTTCTGCTTGTTCTTATGCCAACACCTGTTGGTGTCATGGTTGTCTTTCTCACATATCTTGCACCACCTCTTCTTCTGTTGAGGTTGTTTGCCTTTTCCTTTCGTATCTTGTTGAGAATTTCCTCCTTTCTGAAAGTTGCCTCCTTTTTGCCCATTACCTTTCTTCCTAGAACCCCACTTTGTTGGTGTATAGGGCTGTATTGGAAGAATCATCCTTGTGAAGTTGGCGTGCCTCCTGTTGTTGAAGCAGATTGACCAACTCGATGTAGGTAATTTGTCGTTGAGACACCTGGATGGAGGTTATCAACATATCAAATGAAGAAGGTAAAGCTCTCATCACAAGTGAAATGAGAATCTTTTTGTCCACAGTATCTCCCAAAGAATTCAATTTCTCTTTCAATTCAGACACTCTGCACAGAAAGAGTTCAACTGTTTCACCCTGTCTCAAACTCCGGTTATGAAGTTGTTGTTGAAGATGAAGAATGGTTGAATCATTCTTTCCCTCATAGATGGTTCTAAGGGCATCCCATGCCTCTTTACCACTTGCTTTGTCAGCTATATGAGGTTGCACTTCATCTGAAACAGCAAACAAAATGAGCACCTTTGCTCGATTGTCTTTCTTGTCAAAAGCTATCCGATCCGCGGAAGGACACTGTGGATCCTGCTGTTGGTGAAGGCCTAGTTGCTACTCCAGTAACAATATCCCACAAATCTTCCATTTGGAGAATTGCCTTCATCTTATGTTTCCATGGTGTATAATTTGGACCTTTCAATAACTGATGAGGATCGGTCATCAACTTTGCAACAGCGGCCATAGTGAAGGTTCCTTATATCACCAATTGGTCCCCCTTTCGATATACCTTTTGCTAGGCCGTTATACCGTACAAAATACCCGCCCTTACGTGAGGGAAACTATAGGTATTTAGAAAGATCAACAAAAATCACCCGCCCTTACGTGAGGGAGACTATAGGTGAGTTTTAGAGATCATACGATACGTGGAACATAAGCGGTACCGAAAGGGAATCGCCTTGTTGATGGCACCTACCATAGAAGATTCTTCTCATGCGTGGGGCGTAACTTCCCCTAAACACTATGAAGAATACTTCGTCAGGATTTACGCCTAAACACAAGTGCGATAAAGGGTAGTGGATGGAGTAAAAAAATGCAAAAATGGCTAACTTATCTCTCCCCGACGATTTATAAAGAACAAGCTCAGACGTCGTTGTAGCAGCTATATTAGGCGGCGGATACAGTAGCCAAATCACGACGGCTTTACCTGTAAGTGCTGGCCGGAGGTATCACAAATACCGACAGCTGCAGTGCAATAAATTGCACGGATGGGTTTTAATTATTCCGGGGACTTAGGGAGTGTTTTGATTTTAATTTTTAATGTTATAGTGCAAAAATGAAATATGCAACATACAACAAAAAAAATGCCCACAAGAATTAACCCACAAGGTGTCGGTCACAGCCGAAAATGCACCTTTTACAATTCGCCAAATTGCTTTTTCAGAAAATTACTCACATTCCCCCTTTGATTTTTTTGAAAAAATATCCCCCCTTTAAAAAAAATCTTTTTAACAAAGCATTTTAATAATTATTATATATTTAAAATTAAAATAAATAATTTTAATTTATATAGTTTTAAAACTTATGAAAAAATAAATTAAAAATAAATTTTAATTTATAAAGTTTAAAAACTATTAAAAATAAATTAAAATTAAAAATTTTAATTAAAAAAATAATAATAAAAAAAACTTTGAAAAAAAAAAATTATACCTTAGGGGGAGTCGGCGGGATTTGAACCCCCGACCTGCAGGCTCCCTGAGCCTTACCGCACAGCTCACTGCCAAGTGAGCTAGCGGGCTGATCCGTTTGGAACAGTGGGGCTGCTCCTTTTTCAACCCCTGCTGCTTCTCCTCTGCAACGCGCTCCTCCGCGGTCTCGCGTTTCTCCCCCGCTGTCTCTTCCCCCTCTTTTTTTTTTTTTTTTTTTTTTAAAGAATTCAGCCCGCAGGGGGGGGCTGTGCACTCCCGCGACGCAGTCAACGCGTTAGCGGGGGGGGAGGGCTGGGCGCTCCCACGACGCAACGCGCCGAGCGGAGCGCTGGACGGGGGGGTCCCCGTCAGCCTGTGGACGCGCCTGCAGCACGTCACACGAGGTCTGCAGGACGTCTGGCTGCACGGGGGGGGGGGGGGCTGCAGCCTTCCCTCCTGCAGCGGACGCGCATCTAGCGCGGGACCTCCTTCCCTACGACACGCGCGTGCTACGTTTAGCGCAGGACGTCCTACGACGCGCGTGCGCTACGTTTAGCGCGGGACGTAGCCTGTTGCTGCGTTCCTTCCCTGCTTCCAGCGGGGGGTCGCGCGGCTGCGTCCCAAAAAGAATTTTTCTCTTTTTTTTTTTTTTTTTTTTTCTTCAGCTGCGGAGAATTGCGGACTGCGTCCGCTAAATTTTTTTTTTTTTTTTCAAAAAAAATTTTGCTGCGGTGTGCCGTAGTCGCGCCCAGCGAGGAAAAAAAATTTCCTTCGCTTCCAGCACTAGCTCCTTCCTCCGTCTGCGCACGGAAAAAAGAATTCCTCTGCAAATCAAATTCTCTGCCCAGAAAAAAATGGCTCTGATGCCATGATAAAAATGCGAACTAAAAATATTATTCACAGCAGGGTGTTAAATAATACAGCAGTACAAACTGCATTCCTGGATTAGCCCGAAGAGGGCGCATCTCAACAGGATGCCGCTGCAACAAGTTGCTAAAGAAATATAACAACTAACAAATAGCTAAAGTACGCTAACACTTCGGCCCAAAATGCCAACTTCAGCCCAAAAAGCTTCACTTCGGCCCTTAAGCGCCCACTTAGGCCCAAAATGCTCACTTCGGCCCAGAAAGCTTCACTTTGGCCCCTAAGCGCCCACTTAGGCCCAGAATGCCCACTTCGGTCCAGAAAGCTTCACTTCGGCCCCTAAGTGCCCACTTCGGCTAGAATGTTCACTTCGGCCCCCGAATGCTCAATTTCGCCCAGAAATCCAGCAAACTGCCAGTTCGGGCCGTCACCTCAGCGAAGCTTCTCCGGAACTTTTTTTGACACCGGTGCTGCTTTCGAGGGGCACTCTTCCATAGAAGGAGAAGGTGGGTATAAATTTAAGGCGCCCATCCCATCAAAAAGGTGATGCTGGGCTCAAGGAAATCTCCTCACAAACCGCATTAATGAGACAAACATTCCCAGTGGTAAAGCCTGTTCGAAGCCATACCCCATAACTGCTGACATGGGTGAGCCACATTCCATGGATATTCTGTCATCTGACAGGGGTCAAATCCCAGCTACCCTAGCGTCCTTGTGTGCTTTGTCATTAATGTTTCAGAGGTGAGGTCCTTTATAAAAACCCACACATTGTAATGAGAAAAAGGGGGGGAACATATTGCTAGAGAGCTGCTGTATTCAAATTTTTTCATCAATACTAAGAATTCTTGGCTTTGACTTTGTATCTTTCTTGTATGATGCCTTTGGCAAGCATTTCTGCTAATTTCATTTATTTTTCTGATTGCTGTAATTCTGCTATCTGGATTTAAGCATTAGAGGATAAGTGAACCTGGAATCTTTCCAAGGGATACATAGGGGAGTAAGCGCAATGTTAGTTTCTGTTTCATTCTCTGCGTTGATAGCTGCTGGTTTAGATATAGATAAGTGATTGTGCTGCTTGTTCTTCCCCACTGTTACTGCTATGCAATTTACATTTCTTTCTGCAATTTCCCAATCTCTTTCCAGTTCCCTAATCTAAAACCCCCAAGTAGTGTAGTAAAGGAGCCGGCCTTCTTCGGAGATTGGCACGGAAGGCATCTCTTCCTTCCGGCCTTTCAAGGTTGGTCCAGGTCTAGGGCGCGTATGCAAACCAAATCCTTTCCTAGGGCGGATTTGTGACCAACAGGTCCATCTCCACCCGCAATTGATGTGAGCATGCTCTGAGCTGACCAAGAAGAATCCTAATGCTCTGTGTCCAATGCCATTGGATATATTTAGGATAAGTAATAATGCCATTCTCAATCCTCATGAAATTTTTAGTGTATAAGGTCAACTTAGGACTAAGAGGTTGTAATGGAACGACCCAAGTAATCTGAATATATTGTCGATAAACATCATCTCTATACAAATTGAAATCTATACAAAATTGAGGAATCAGATCAGGTTTGTGTTGTTCTTTTCAGTAGGAATCCACAACATGGATATATATGAAAACTGCATTTATCCACATGCAATCATCATTGTGGACATTCATCACTTTGCACCATCACTCAGGTGCATAGATCAACATATGTCAACATGTAACCATCAATCGTGCACGTGCATCAAAATCAAGCATTGAATCTTTCATCAGATGAAGTTTGCCCCAACTTATGGCCTCGGGAAAAGTAAGACGTATTTGAGAATAATTTTGACTTCCGCACAAGTGGAAATTGAGTTGTTCTGGAATATAAAGTCTTTCTGCATGTAAAAGTCTAGACTGAAGTAAAACTTGCTTCTAATCTCACATTCTTGTTTGTCACTCTAAACATTGTCCGATATGTGCAATGCCTATGGACTTTAAAAGTTAACTTCTACATAGTTCTTATTACTCTTACTCTTTTGACAGATTCCTCTTTCACTGTTTTTTAATCCTTTTGCTTAAATCTAATAGCTGGACACTGGCTAAAGTTTTCTATATTTGTCTATTATTTGATTTTTCTTTTTGTGGGCTCTCAATGCTTTTAGGGATATGTTGAGCTGCTGTAAAATACACACAGAAGGGAACCTGTGGTTCAATATCTTACTGCACATAGAGAAAGATGTGTTTGAACATTTTTTTAAGAACAAAGTGATCAATTTGATCATTTCGGTCAATGGGAATTTCAACGGCTGCTACTGAACATTAGTTGACATCTTTGGGACATTACTAGTCCCTTGTATGCTTGAATATTTTGGTGTAAACTCAGGTAGAAGTAGAAAACCTAACTTGAGTGCATATCTCTACCTGTAGTTTTATCAACTTTGTTGAAATATATGGCTTTATAATTTCTTATAAGTCAATCCTTCACTGAACAGATTTAAATTCAAATTTTGATGATGTGCAACATTTTATAATTCCTTAATAATGATGTATGGATGATGGGTTGTTCCACGGACTGAATTTTTGTTAGTATCCTAAAATGATAGAATTGTCTATTGAATATTTTTCATGTGAGAAAGGACTTTTTAATGCTATGGATTAACTTCGTCTTTTGAATGTGGATTTATATTGATGTCTACATTTTCTTTGATATTTTTTTTCAGGCGTGTTGATGACATCCATGGTCAACTTATTTCTTCAGTCGTAAAGTTTCTTCAGCAATTCAGTCAGGTTAACAACACACTGTGCCTCACATCAATAACTTAGCGGGCTTAACATCTTTACTGCTGTACCTTAGTTTGCTACTTCTCGTTATTTACAATTTTACATCATAGCTATACACCTATATATCTCTCTATGGCTCCAGAGCTGTCCTTTCTTCTATAGAGTAAAATTGCTATTTAATATTTTCCTTTGTTATTTTGTTGGTGATGTCATTGATCATTCAGTTTGCATGGAAAATAGTCTTGGATCTGGCATGAACAAAGCTTGTAAAGCATTTCCTAAGGATTTAAGATCTATACTGAATCTTAGATTTTTGAGTTAGTCACATCTTCTGATTGCAGACAACGGAGCAGTTTGGCAATGCATGTCTAAGCCTATTGGTTAGTCAATATGCAATTTTTGGCGCAGATCATTTATTTGACATCAGTATATAGTTTCTGCACAGTTCTAGTACCTTTTTTTTGCATTATTTTTTTCCCCTTTTGGTTCACTGAGATCCTGCTGGACAGTCAACCATTAACATGTAAATACAAAAATGGGCAGTATGTGGGAGCTGAAGCTTGTGAGAGACTTCAAAAGGATAAGGAGACATTGACAGCCCAACTTTCATTAGAAAGAGAAAAATCTGCTGAACTGAATAAGAGGCTTCAAAATGAGGTAATATTATATCAAAAAAATACCTTATAGTTAAAAAATAGAGTTTGAAATATCTAAACATATATGACAGAGTGAGGCATTTGGTCAAATGGACAAGTTGTTCAGATTGTCAATTGCATTTACAAATTCCTTTCTTGCTCTGGGTGTGTTCTCATTGTCTGGGTATTCTAGATTATGTGATAATGTACTATCCTAGGCTTGTAATCATGTCAACTTATTTGGAAATTGTCAAATTACATTCTGCTTTGTACAGAAATTGGAATAATGGATTTGCTTCCTGGGCATGAACTTTTTAACTGGAAAAGAGGGTTCCTTATCATCTAAGGTCAGGGGAGTGAGATTGCTGTAAATTGCTCAATGCAAAATTCTCTACTTAATTTTATTTGTACTTTTGTATTTTAAATAGAGAAAAGGGTAAAGGGTAAAGTAGTTTTTAACATCCGCGAGGCCATAGGCTATATGAGATGGATATTGTTTACCCAATATATGGTTATCCCCAACCATACTCCGGTTACCGAAGCATGGTGTACAACCCTAACCCCCATAGGATTTGAACCTTGGATCTCTATTCAGAGTTCCAAAGTCTTCACCATTAGGCTACTCAGGTTGTACATGTTTGTAAACAAAACTTAATTCCTTATTAAGGATATGCAAACTCAGAAAATTTGGTCCAGCATACAGAGGTTCAATTGCATATAATTGATCTCTTCCCAATTTCCTTAAGGAAATAATTCAAAGCATATTGATTCTTTATTGACAGGAGCAAAATTCTAGGTTCTTTCTCTCTAGCAAGAGATTTTTCATGTAATCCTACAATTCAGTGGATTTAGTTCTTAATTAATGAGTAATTTTTGTGATGCATATTCCTTCCCACACTCCTTCTCAGACACACCCTAAAAAAATGAAAGAAACATGAAAGAGCCTGCATCCTCGTTTGTTGTTAGTAATGTATCCTTCATAGCTCATCTGCCAAGGACATGATAGTCTCAACAACTCCATAGAAATAATTTCATCTGTATGTCTGAACCTGCTTTGCATGGCTTGATTGAGTCAGCTAGATGGGGTACTAGGTTTGTGAACTATACAATATGAGGGTTTTGGTCATCAAAGAATATGGCCAAAGGCTGTAAAGGGTCTAGAGCATTTAGCTTTGGACATATTCTTTCTGCAAGCAGTTGACAGGGATTTTGTGCCAACCATTTTGATATTGACAGAAGAATTTCTGAACTAATTTATGTTGAAAATAGTTACTAATGGTCATTTGCAATCCAGTGAAGGAGTGGTACAAGTCATGTTCATTGAGCACCTGTTAGATGCATTGAATGACTTGTTACTAATGAGAAATTTAAAAAATCCAAAGAACATAAGCTAGTCAAGGATCAACGAATTTGAACTTTAACAGAAAAGGCCCCCTTTTTGTTTTTGGGTATCCGGAAAGAGTAATAGTTTCTAAACTTTTATTGAGACTTCTATATGTTAATCATAGGTAAATGTCACAAAACCACAGTGGTTTCTATAATTTTGTTTTTCAAAGAGAAAATTCAGTCACTTGCCTTTATTTTTTAAGAAGTAATCATCCAATTTAAAAAGCTGGGATAAATCTGATGAATATTTGCAGTTTGGAATAAAATTGAAAGGACACTTGCACATGTCATGAACTCTGCAAGCCTGTTTTTTTGACCCAGACTCAGGCTGGGGCGGAGGAAGGGGGAAAAACTCAGTAATGAATTGGCAAATAAGCAAAAAACTAAAATGTAGTATGTTTTACAGAAAGAGACTTTGCAAGGTTAAAAAATGATTTGGCTGAGGTCACTTGACTCATGGACATCCTAGTACTTGCAGGCTTGGGGAGAGTCTCAACACTATGAGTTCTTAATGGATTTCATAATTGTGTTTCTTACACCAAAAGTGAGTTGGTGCATATCTGTAGTACTTGACAAGATCAGATAGCAAATGCACTTTCATACCTTAACTGCAAATTAACTTATAAGGGCATTTTGTAGGATGCAAAGAAGAAGTTTCAAGTAGGTTGGTGACAATATATATATAGGTAAAACAGGATCTATGATATGTAGGCTTATTCTGTAAATCATTGCACATGTGAAACTGATTCTTTTCCTACAGTAACTCCTTATATCAATGGCAAGAAATATGATAAAGCAGTTAATGAGTGAATTGTCGAATGTAGGTAGAAACTAAACGTGTATGGAAATAGACTTGGTAAAATTATCTTGAATGGCTACCTTAGCATCTTAATCACTAAATAATGTGGTTGCATTGTTGGCTATTTATTAATTTAAAGATATTTGATCATTCTTGAGAGGGGGTTGATATTGTCTATTTTCTTTTCAATCGGTTATATGGGATTGAAACGTGCTCCGCGTGTATTACATCATCACTACTTAGTGGTATTATAACAGCTTGGATATTATCCCTGTATCGCTTGGCAAGATTCGAACCTAGGTCTCCTCCTTGAATGTTAAGGAATCTATTGGGTTGAGCTAATGCCATTTGATGGGCTGATATTGTCTATTACTAGCAGTTCTTTTTGGAATATGAGGTCAAATGACTGTTTTTATACCTTGATCATTAGTATTTTGATTTAGAAAAATCATATGGTCTGAAATTCTTTTTTCTGTTTCCTATTTTTTTGTTGTTGTTTAGTTGAGTTTCTAAGGGTCTCTTATAGTTAGTTCCTTATCTTTATGGTGGTAGGTTACTAGGAAAAGTGTTCTATTGATTGACAAAGGCTTTAATCATGGTCCTACCTAACAACAATTGTGTCTTTTTGTTATTTTCATGAATGTGAATTATTAAAATGCATAGAAGTCAGCCTTGTCATCACATGACTTGCTTTTTATACTTATTAGAATTGAGTTATGTTGTACATGCCAATCTTCACCATATTGGAGTCTAGATGCCATTGAATTCATAATTTTGGAGTATGTTCCATGGAGTTTCTGGGAAGGGGGTGGTAGATTATGATGAGTCACGTCTTCATGACAACTGGGGCTTTGGCCCAATTAGGGGGACAGAAACGGGATATCTGGGGTTTGGCTTAATTTGGGGTACAGTGGTGGGATGGCTGAGGGGAGAATATTTATAATATATATAAATATGTATAATTTTCTTTTTAAAGATGCAAATGGTTTTTATTTTTTTTTTGAAGCAGGAATATGCAACATGATCCATGTATAGTATTCAAAGTCATAAACAATGCACCAACTATGTAACTTCCGAGTGAAACGGCTTGCTGAGGGATGCTGAGTCAACTGAGCTTGCATAATTTGTGGGAAGAATCAAGAAAATTGGGACAAGATGCAAATGAAGACATTAGTGCCCTTATTTTTCTTAATTGATTATATGGGACCGAAATGGGACCAACCAGTATTACATCATCACAATGTTACCATGGTATTTCAGCAAATCACATAGTGGCATTATGTCGCCTGGCAAGATTTGAACCTAGGGATCCCCATTTGAAGCACACATTTTTATCCATATAGATATATAGACACATACGCACTAATAAGTTAATATGGGATTGAAATAGGTCCCACCTGTATTATGGTCTTTCAACAAACAACATTTTATTGTATTATCATGACACCCATGGGAATTGAACCCTAGTGGGCTTTGTGAGCCAAACATTCTTGCTAGTCGGACTTTAACCCCATCAACTGTTGAAGTTAACATTGGGCACAGCTCATCAAGAATATGAGGAGGGGGGCCTACATCTGTAATATACATACACTTGAATTGGGTCCAATCATGCCCAAAAGTTCGACCCTTACCTCCATGTGTCCTCATGGCTCTACAAGGTGCCCGCCTGTGGGATTGGAATTTGGGATTACGGTGGAAACTCCTCACTTCTCACCAGTTGCCCCAAACCCGTTGGGCAACATTAGTGTCCTTATTACCTAGACTGTAAAACTTTTTTTTCCTTAAAGATATCAAGAACATCCTTTAAACAAAGATGATTCATTTATTTTGTCTGTCTCTGTTTAGTGTAATCAGTCCATTCATGTAGTAAATCGAAACTAGTCAGAGAGAGGTTATGCATTTAAGAGAGTAACGACAACCATTTATTGCATGATCATAAAATTCTACCAAAGAATAGTTGATAGGGTTTTTGAATCATTACTTGAATTTTTTAAAAACAATGAACAATTTCAAAAATCCAAACTAATAACATTGCTCCAAAATTCTACACTGGTAATAGAAGAATACCTCACAAAATCCAGCAGTATTAGTTGCAGCAGATTCACAACATTTATGACAATTAATATTCAGATTTCTGTAGTCAACAATAGTAAATTCTGGTTAATGTTTTACAAACAGGCAAGCACAACTAGAAAACAATAAACATCGATTTAGATTACAACAGTGGTTATTGCAGCATATATAAAGCAATTATGATAGTCTGCATTCAAATTTACATAGTGAGCAATAATAATTGCTAGTCAACAAAGTCAAAACTACCTATTAAGACTGTCAACAGCAGCAAAACATGTCTTAAACTAATTTTGGAATGTACCTTAGAACAGTCAATTGTCAAGCTAGGTCAATCAAGCAATCAACAGGTCCAATTCTTGCTTGCTAACATCACCGTCTCACATGCTAAAGTCAATACACAGATTCCAAAGTAATCACTTCTCTACCCTTAGTCTTGTTTGATGATCTACAACTGTTTATGATAGGCCAATTCCTCAATTAAAAAACCCATGAAGGCTTAAACACATACATAGACAGCCCCATTGATGGGGTTGGTGGACGTTTGGGATGCCCAATTGTCTTGAGGATGGTCAAGGGCCCATCATGGTGTCTTGGAGATACCTTGGCATATCAAAGACACCCAAATATCCCCGGGGCACCTGGACATCGCAAGTACGTTGTCTCAGATGGCCTTTGCCTTGAGGACACCAGCCAAGGGCTCAAGAGACCTTTGGGACATCCCTTGGTCCAGGCCAAAAAAGGGAGATGGTAGGGGGACATCTCGTCCCTTCCCTGCAGTCCTCGAAACACTGGGGATATGGGGGACTTGAGAGTGCGCAATGCTTCCTCATGGAACATAGGATTTGTGTGTTTGATGTTTTGTACAAGTATTGTAATGTTCAAGTTTGCTAGTTTAAGGTGCAACTATTGAGATCTCAATATCCAAGTTGAAATCTTCTGATATGAAATATGGATACAATCTGAGTCTGCTGATCTTGTCCATCATTGAACTTTCATTTAGAAAGTTCTTTCTGAAATTTGATATTTGGTTTTGTTCCTTGTACACTTTTTTGTTTATTTTGGTTGGGTTGGCTTTGGTCTTCTCTTTTTAATATATGC
The DNA here is from genome assembly GCA_028583015.1 of Wollemia nobilis. Classification (NCBI taxonomy): domain Eukaryota; kingdom Viridiplantae; phylum Streptophyta; class Pinopsida; order Araucariales; family Araucariaceae; genus Wollemia; species Wollemia nobilis. The sequence goes on from JAQPPZ010001731.1 coordinate 986,476, forward strand.
TATCTAGGGTGAAGTCTTTTGTAGTAAATGCATTGGCTTTTGCTATTGAATGTCTTCCAAATAGTTCATTTTACTGGTGGCTGTGGCAGTTTACACTTGTGTTGTGGATTGAAGTGTATGTAATTCTTGTTTTCATGGCTAGGTAAATAAGTTGCAGCTAATTCTTTTGTTTTATTTGCAATTACAAACTCTTGAACACAAGATTTTAAATCTTCTAGCCACCTAACTGTTAGTATTCTATTGGATGGTAGGGTAATTTAGCCATTGTTTTATGTTGCTCCACTAGAGTCTCCCAGGTTACTTCTTAGCAAAGTGTTTAGCCATTGACTAATGGTTTTCCTGAGGTCATCATTTAAGCTTGTTGCAAGTGTCAATAGGTTACTTACTAGTTTGTCTTTGGTTTGAATTATTAGCTTCACGAGGGAAAACGATATTATTGTAACCTGGTTACATACAATTGATAATGATCAACTAACTGAAGACATGCTTGATATGATATGGTATTCTCCTTTCTAAATCTTCCAAGTTTGTCTTCTTGAACCTTTTGGTGCTGGAGGATTGTGTCTTTGCTTGAAGTATATTTTGCTAGTTCTTTCACCTTCTCTTCCATATTTTAGAAGTGGCCCTGAATTTGCATTAGCATAGATTCCCTCATATTGTTGAGAAAATTCTGGTTACATATGTTTGACATGATGTGGGAGTGTTGGGAAAAATAGATCACAGGCTTTGAAAATATTGTTAGCGACCATCCCTCTCAGCATACATCTGCACACAGTGACAAAATACAACACACAAAGTGGTAATGAGAGAAGACAGATATCTATTTTGAGAAAAGATGCTCAGCAATCACTTTTAAAGACAGACATCTCTCTACTTTCACTGCAGATAAGGCATTGCTCATTTGAGACTCCACTAACTCATCTCCTACATTAAACCTTAATAAACCATATACTAAATAAACAGTACTATGGCAATGATGCAATACAGAACTTAGCATTAGAGGGCTCCATATTGTGCTTAAACTTAGAGCTTATGCCTGAAGGACTGCAACCATTGCTGATAAGGCATTGCTCATTTGAGACTCCACTAAATCATCTCCTACATTAAACCTTAATAAACCATATACTAAATGAACAGTACTATGGCAATGATGCAATACAGAACTTAGCATTAGAGGGCTCCATATTGTGCTTAAACTTAGAGCTTATGCCTGAAGGACTGCAACCATAGTTAAATGCAGCTTTGAGCCCAAGTGGACTTTAACAATGGCTCAATACAATGCTTAGTTACAAGGGGCTCCACTCGCAACTCAAAACAGAGCTAAGTGTTAAATGACTCCAATCATAGGTCAATATTTAGCTTAATATTGAAGGACTGGAATCGTGACTCAATATAGAGCTTATTAGTGGTGGATGCCATTCATGGCTTAACAAAAAGGCTTAGCCATGGAAGACAAAATGTTGCATTATCTATTTTGATGCAATCAAAATTTCATCAAGGGATTCATTTTTGTTAAAATGTGTAATCATTTAGTTTGGCCCCAACCGACTTTGTGATATTTTAATAGATAGGCCATCTTCACACTGTAAAGTGATCCATGCATTATATGCTGACATGTAACGTTATACGGATCTGTGAAATATATTGTGCAGATTATAAATACCTCCACCAACAAATCATTTTAATTATTGAACATCAAGTGTGTCATTCTATTTTAATCAGTGTTCCACGGGGACGCGTCCCCCCCCCGGGGGACGCGTCCCCCCGTTTCCCACGTCCCCCAGGACGGGGGGATGGCAAGGGGGACGTTTCCCCCCGTCCCCCTTTTGGGGGACGGCTGGGAAACGTCCCCGGGACGTCCCCCTTTTTGGGGCGTCCCTGGGGACGCCCAGCCGTCCCGAGGATGGCTGGGCCCCATGGGGGACGCCCAGACCGTCCCCGTGGACGGCTGGGCGTCCCCGGGGACGGTCTGGGCGTCCCCCATGGGGCCTAGCCGTCCCCCACATGAGGTATAGGTTTATAGTTCTTTTCAACATGAGTGTCGAGAATTTCATGCACAAATGAACTATTAAATACTGCCATTTTTTCATCTCAGCTTGGATAGTCAACAACTCCAGTTTGGAGTTAAGTAAAATGTTTCAAGATCTCTCAGAAAATGGATTCCATTATTAAGAGAGGCACATCATTTATGACAGAGTTTTGCTCTATTCAGTAACCACTGTTAAGTTCTGTCCCAGGCACATGTCTACATTCTGCACAATCACACATATACATTCTACCCAGACAAGGTCTGAGATTGGGCCTTCGCAAGATAAAATGCATTCAAGAGTCCCAAAAAGAAATAACGAAAGTAAAGCAAGCTACAGCTCACCAATAAAACTAGCCATATATAAACTCAATTAATATCTATAGTTCTGAAATAATAAATAAAGCAAAATGGCATGGCTGGGATAGTCTATATTGTTTCAGTTTTCATAGCAATACCAAATATGAAAACAACTTCTTAAGCAAATATGGCATGGTTAAAGGTGGTTTTAAACAAACTTCAACAGACCTATATCCTCCAAAGTACAGCAGTCATGCACGTCAAGCCAAAATGTCATAAACACATGTTGAATGCTTCTAAAATAATTCCGAGAAAATGGCTGAAAAAGAGGTTTGTTACAGCCATGAAATAGAAGGGTAGAAATACTATAAACACACCATGCATTTCCCTATGATCTCTGCCACATGTCAGGATCGATTTGGGAATCAAAGATCATAGAAAGTGCATCCAGAAGATTGCAGAAAGGATGCCATACAAGCTCAATGTTCAGTATAAAAAAGGTGGGGGGGGGAACAGCGATTATAAAGAGCATCAAACTTCCTTAACATCCACACACATCCCAAAAGGTTAATATAACATACAGCCAAAAGGGTATGTTTAAAACGTTAAAATCATAAAAGCATTGCAAGGCTAACGCTTTTGAGTCTAACCTGTTTAATAAGCACAACTAGGGTATATTGATAAGTGAAGTAAAACACAATATACACAGTGCTATTCCCTTCCCTAAGCAACATTTTAAATAGATAAACAAGGATAGAGCAAAATGTTGTGCAGTCAAAGTTAGAGGAAGCGAAATCAGCATCTTAAGGTCAGTATTTTCCATCAAACTAGGGCACAAATCCAATAGACTCGAGGACAAGCACAACAGTCACCTCATGCATTTCTGGCTACTAAGAAATATGACAGGATTGGAATAGACCAAATACAAATATACCAAAACGTAGGAAAATATAATACTCCTTTACTATTTTAGTTTTGAGTCTTTTTGTTGCAAATGAGCATTGATACTATGACTATTTCAAATTTCTTATTGCTGTCATATTTGAACACAATGAACAGTTAGTGACTGAAAATTTTTAAACATGACAGTCTTTGTTTGAACATTGGTGGCTGAAAAAATGATGACTGTTATTACTTAAAATGATGACTGTTTGAACATTGTTTGCACTTGATATCCTTGGCTGAACCTTCAAGTTATAGTTGTTGAACTTGAAACAATTAAATGGCTGCAAATTAGTAACTAATATGAACATGAAAATGTGAAATGACTCAATTATGGCTGCACTTATGTGTTAGTAACGAATCTGAATATGAATGGCTGCACTTACATAATTGATTAGTAATATGAAATATCATTTTTGTTGGGTGTAGAATTTTGAATGTGTAGATTATTCTAAATTTCTAAAAAATTTCATTTTTTATAGTATTATACCAGCCGTCCCCCAAGCCGTCCCCTAAAATCGACCTGCCGTCCCCCGCCGTCCCCGAAACTCGTCCCCCCGCCCCCCCGTCCCCCGTCCCCCAGGCTCGTGGAACCTTGATTTTAATTGATTGTAGGGGATTGAAATGGGCCCCACCTGTAATGCATTGTCACCATGTTATGATCTTTTTAGCAATTATGCATGGATCACTTGGCAAGATTAGAACCTGGGTCCTACTTGAAAGTCGAGGTATTTAACGAGCTGGGCTCATGCCATTTGATTAAATGTTGAGGTTCATCCAAGGGATTGGAACCTTGGTTTATTGTCTGAAACGGATTGTTTCCCACCGCTTGCCCCAAACCCCGTAGGCCTCTAAATGTTAAGGTTCACCCATGGGATTCAAACCTTGGCTTATAATATGAAACTCCTCGCTCTTCATCCCTTGGTCTAAATCCCATGTGTTTCACCTAGGTGTTTTGAACCTTGGTTTGGGGTGTGGAAGTCCTTGCTCCTCACTAGTGGGCCTAAGCCCCATGGACTAAGCGTATCATTCTTTATTGATCTTTAGTGATTTGTTGGTTTGCATGGACACCAATCCCATATCTTGTATTATTAATCCTTTTTGTTGAATATGGGTGATGTGATGATTCCATTTGATCCTATAATGGCTAAATTGTGAAATTCTTCATTTTACCAGAGCAAATGCTATACCATGAAATTCTTCATGGTATTAAAGTGGGTGTGAATCTGCATTACTTGATTTAAGGGACTAGTTTCTGGCTTTCTTGGGGCATCACATGTTAGGAGTTCATTCTAGAGTTTGTTTCTACGAAACAAGGGTTTCACGGCTTTCTTTTGGCATTGCTTCATAGGAGATCATTCTAGAGGTTGCTTTTGCCAAACAAGGGTTTCAAGTTGACATTTTTTTTAGGAGATTGGTTTGTGACTTTCTTGTGGCATCATTGTCGTTAGAAGATTTTTTAGATGTTGCTTTTATGAAACATGGATTGACTTTTTTTTAGGGTTTTGTTAAAACATAGTTTCCCTTCATTCTTCTAAGTTTGCTACAAAGCAAAATTTTTAGAATGATGAAGATTGACATTTGAGGTTTGAAGATAGTACTGGACATGACAATATCACAAGGATTTTTTTGGGAAACTTTGAACACTATAGATTGCTTGGGGATTTGGGCCCACAAGTCAACTTTAGGTTCCTTTGACTTCCAGAAGTTCTCAACAGAGGAGGTATGGCTAGTATTCCATTTACTAGAGAATAGGTCTACAACACAAACCATTACGAATATCAAAAAAAGGTTAGCATTTTTGGAACCTCCATGAAAAATGGTGGGGCATTTAATTTCAACACATTTTATCATTCTTCCTTTTTGTTGCTCAAATTTTGGGTTAGAAAACAAGGTCATCTTTCTCCTATGCATATATATGCATACATACAGAGAGGATTATTGTGACTAGTGATGATGTGGCGGGATAAGACCCCCATGTGAGGATCCCTCCTTGTGGAAATATGAAGTCAATGTATCACCTAGGTGGAGAGCGAAAGCATAATATATTTATATATCACACCCAACTGATCTAACTAGGCTAAGTTTCAGTATTGGATTTGCGAAAAGGGACATGTGTTGCTTTTAGATTCACCAATAGAGGCAGTGAAGATTCATTAAGATTTCAACTTTTGATTTTGCCACCTTGGAGTAGGGGCAATCTTTTGAAGGCCATAATTTTCTCATATGGAAGGAAAATTCATTTGGTCTTATCAGATTGCATAGTTTTTTGGGTTTTGCACAGTGGTGAAGCTATTTCATACTTTTGCTAGTGCCTATGGGATGAAACTATATAGGAAAATGATGGGCTCTAAGTTCATTTAAAGTATTTGGTTGTGAATATCTTCTCTAAGGCTATGTTGGAGGTCATTATGATTAGATTGCAAGATTGTCTTAGTGTGGGGGAGCTTCAAGTAAAGGGAGATACATGGTTCTTTCGTGTTCCAAGTCTAACCTTCTCCTTCGCTTCGAGTGGGTTGAGTGAATGTTATATCTTTCAATGCCACTTGTTCCTTTTCCTCTTCACTTCGATGATCACTTTGCTCTTACAATGTCTTTTCTTTGTGTACTTCACTCCAAGTTCCCTCTATTGTTCTCTGGGAGGTTCATCTTGGTGCTCTCTGGGGGCTGATTTTGCTCAGCCATCTTATAGCCATGTCCACCACCACGTCCTCATCAAGGCCAATAACCACGTCCTCGCCAAGGTCGATAACCACGTCCTCATCAATGTGGCTATTGGACTGGTTCTGATCTCCTTGTGAACCTTGGTTCGTGTCTTGGCCAATACTCCCTCTAATGCAGTGGACCCGGTGAATGCTCAATTCTTCGTCCCACAATATTCCATATGTGCTCAAGAATATCCCTTCCCCCATTCATACTTCATTGGCATTAATCCTTTCCTCCTATCAAACAATTCAATCGTACGTTCGTATGATTCCTCCTATATCTGTACGATTCCCTTCAATTGGGACTATATGACTTTTCCCTTGTGAAATTGTACAATCTTGTCTTGCAAAATCGTACAACTACTTCCAACGCAATCGTACAATATTCTTCTGACGCACTTGTACGATTCTCTCTATGCAATTTTACAACTTTGTCTGACACAATCATACGAGTGTACCCTAACTCCGATCGTATGGTCTTGCCTCCAATTGTACGATTTCTCCTTCAAGTGTACGACCCTATTCCAGATCGTACAAGATATTCTTCCAATTGTACTACTACAACCTTCTTGATTTTACTCAATTGTACAATAACGCCTTTGCCGGTTTTACTTTCTTTCTTTATATGATCGTACGACTACTCCACGCATTGTAGGGAGACAATTCTACAAAAATTTTTCTAGCAATTCTATCAACACTTCATCAATTTGCAGTGTTCATGACTTGTATGACGACTTTCTTTTTGGCTGGCCTTCCTTTCGGGTGCAGTTCGCCCATACAGTAATGTTTTTTTTTTTGCAAAACCCTAATTGAAAAGATGTTTGGACAGTAGGTGCTCTTTTTGTGCAAAACCCTATCCGACGTTTACCCCTTACCCGTTTGGAAAAATTTGTTCACTTGCACCAGCCCTTGCTTCCAATCTTCTTTTTTTGCAGAACTTTCGTACCCTGCAACATTTTATTTCTAAAGCATTCTCCAAACCCTAACTTCACTCCCATGCCATAGCTTTTCTTCCATTTGCTGTAAATCTGCTCTGTTTGCCTCCACTGGTAGTCTCTTCAATGGTTCCCTTTCGTCTTGCAAGTTCCCTGCTTTTCGTTGCGATGGTTCCCTCTAAACAATGTTTCCCTCTCTCAAATTGGCTTACTTGTCCCTTTATGTGCTTCTATTTATAACAATATGTTTGGCAACAATTGTAACCGTCTGGTTGCCACCTCAGGGTTGCATGTGCTTACTGGTTGCCACCTTAGCGCTGTATGCGCTTTTTGTCTTTTAGCTCTCTTTTTTCTTTTTTTTTAAACTAACTATACACTATGTGCATCCCATTACTTGTTGACGGGTCAGGGTTGTCGTACAAGTCGTATGGCAACATTGATTTGTACTTGTACGACGTCCCCTACCAACATGTCATTCTGTTGTTTTGGGGGTTCTTCCACAACGAATGTTGTACGACCTCCTTTTGTTTTCGTCGTACGATCCCCTATCGTATGATTCCTTGTCCTACGATCATCCTCACCATCGCGCGTGTCTGACTTGTATGACGTTGTGTTGTACGATTGTCTTGTTCTAGGCTTGTATGATGTCTCGTCGTACGATCACTCTATTGCTCCCAGCTTGTATGACTCTCTCTCGTATGATCTTCATTTGGGCGACTTCTACTTTGATCCCTTCGAACTAAGTTTGCGTCCAAAATTGGTGAGCAAGTCCTCCTGACTCCTTCACCAACTTGTTGAGTTTGCGCTGGCCTTTGAAAAACTTGCTCTCTTTCTCTTCCTTGAGTACTCCTTCTACGGCCTTGCATTCGTGCCATCGTTCCTCCTTTAGTTCTAGGATGAATCTCGTCAATTGGGGCAGCCTTCTTCCAACTCCTATTTGTTCGAGACCTATCCGATTCATTGTTTGTCACAACTGACTTCCGCGGTTGGAACGCAGTCCTCAAGAAGGTTCAAATGGTTCGCCCCAAAGGGCACATCGAACTTGAGCATTTCTTGCTAGATCAACAAATGGTCCTTGCAACTTATTACGATGACCAACCGCCTAGGGGTAGTAGGAGGTTGATTTCTTCCCCTTGAGCCATCGGAAGGAAGATCAATCAAAGTTCTCCCTTGGCTAGGTTGTCTTAGGCCCTCGCAGAGGCTTGGTTGCCTCCCCACGATGCCTAAGCTACCTTCTTGTTGTTCTAGCTATCTACTTGACTCTCCTCTTTCCCAAGTATTGGGAGTTACTTCAACAAGTTGTATGCTCGCGAAGTGCCCTTCTCGATTCTGAGTTCCTGACGACAATTTCCTTAAAGACCTCAATCTTCGATCCGCTTGTCGCAATTGTCTTATCCATCTTCTTTCCTCGAAGCGCCTTTGTGTTTCACAATCTATTAACGCTTCTCTATATTGTGCCAAGAAATCCGAAATGGTGCTTGAATCATTTGGACTATCTTCTCTTTGTAGGGTCCAACCAGGTGATGTTTCTAGGCATGTTTGAAGCCTTCTCACCTCTCTCCTTTGCCTTCTCAATTTTCTACATTCTGCTACATAGTTCTCCACTTTAGGACAAATTTGCGATTCATGGTACTTTCGCAAGAGGTCAGTACTACTGCTTGAACTGCTACTATGTCTCAGAACTAGGGGAACCCCATCATCACTTGAATCTGGTTCCCAGTTTCTTCCTGCCTCCTTCGGTGTAGTAACTTCCTCAATGTCCCTCCATAGTATTTCAGCTACTTCATCTGTAATTGGCAGATCTTGTGTCAGGCCTGTCGGTTCCACTTGCGACCTCTCTTCCTGTTTGGCACTTTCTTTCGGTTGTCCTTGTTGTTCTTGTCATACACCCTCTTCTACTTCTTCTTGTTGTTCAAGCTCTTGTTGTCTTGCATCTTGTTGATCGTCAATTCTTTGTGTAGCATCATCCAACTCCTGAATGATTGCTCCCTTAACCTTGCATTATGTGCTCGCAAGGTCTTGTACTCCTCTTGCGGCTATTAGGTCTGTTCCCGCATTATTTGATGTATAAGTCCAATTTGAGCTAGCGGAGTGTGTCTTGCCAACTCATTTGTGACTCCATTTTCCGGAGTTGGTATCTCCAAATCGTATATAGCTGTTTTATCTGGATATTGTGCATTCAACCTCAACCTTCTTCATCCATTAGGATGTCAAAGTAACTCTTGTTGCTCTATTTGAGGGTGTAGTTCTTTTGTTGCTTGTTGTGTAGCTTCCTCGTGCACTACCAAGTTTATTGTTGTTGGTTCCTCATTTTGATTTCTTTCTTCATTCGTAGGAACCCACTCTTCTTTTTCATATTCTTCCGTTCCATCCGCGAATCGTACATACACCCGTATTCTTCTCCTTTTCCTTGGGTGAGGTTCCAACTCTTGTTGTTCTATAACTAGTTGCACTTCCTCTTCTTCTGCAAACAACCTTCTCATGCCCACATCATCCTCGTCTTGTTGAGGAGTCTGGTTGTTCCGGGTTGCTTCCTGTCGTTTGCGGTACTCTTCTTGTTTTCTTCTTCTTTCTATCTTGTCCTTAGCAATAAACAACCATTGTACTTTATGGGCTTCAGTTTAGACCCTTTTACTGTTTCGGGAACTATTGTCTCGTCCAATTTTTGCAACTTCACTATGTTGTTTTCCATCATCTCTACAACTTTGAAAAGACCAAGCCTTAAGGTTTTCAACTTCCCTAGCTTGATTTCTCGCTTGCCATTGTAGACAACAACACTAATAAAAAGTAAAAGTGTTTGTAAAAAGGTCTACACATTTTGCAATAATATGAAATGTAAAGGAAATTCAGACGAAATGTAGAAAATGCAAATACAACTGCCATTGTAAAGGATTAACAAATTATGTTAATTATTGACCTGATTAAGGCTGTTTAAGATAGGAAGTTCTGGTAGTTTTTGTATTGTCACTTTGAAGTGGTTTTGGTAACTACTAGGGCTAGGGAATAAATATACCCCTTACAATTCAGTCGGGGACATTCTATTGATAGGCAAGGCTATGTATGAGAGATACACCAGACTATGACAGCGTAAGGTTGGGTGTAGCATTGCTGTAGTCACAGATTGTAGTTGAACGAAATTCCATTGATAATGCAACTTGCAAGATCATTCACTTGTTGCCAAGTTGTGTCTATGTGTGATGCTGGTATTATGTTAGAATCTTGTTTCCATGTTGTAAGTGTTACAGGTAGAACTGCTTAGATAGAGACTGGATTCAAGGTGCTTATAGACGAATAGTTAGAAATTGCAAACATCCAATAGCCGATGTCGTCATAGGGGAGCTAAAGACGACATTGGTTGCCGTCATACAAGACTAATGCCGTCAAACCAACTGCCAACATCAGGAGAAACTGCCATGTCGTCATACTGGATGCTGTCATGTAGAAGTGTTGTCTGAAGACTAACCGTCATACTAGTCGTCGTCAGATCCCTACCATGTAGGCTGCGCTGTCGTCATTAGGTTCATGCTGTCACAAATGAAGTCTTTTCTTGAGCATTTCCACTTCTCCTTCCATTAACTGTCATTCCCTCATTTTTGGGAATCCTCATCCCTGTCTACAACCATTGTACTTCAAGACCATGTCGCCCTGCTTCAGTTCCAACTTTCTAAGGTGCTTGTCATGCCACAACTTCCTCCTTTTTTGGGATTCTTCGATTGCCAATTGCGCCATGACCCTCTTATCAATGAGTTTAATTAGTGCCGCAAGCCTCTCCTCTAGGATTTATTGATGTCATAACCGATTCTCTATGGCTACCCTCAAACTGGGTATCAAGAATTCTACTGGCATGACTGCCTCCTGGCCATACATCAACTGGAATGGCGTATGGTTTGTTGTGGGCTTAAAAGTTGTCCTATATGCCCATAGGACTGATGACAACCTTTCCTCCCAATCAGCTTGTTCTACTCCACAGGTTTTATAAAGAGTGGAGACCAAGATTTTGTTTGTTGCCTCTGCCTATCCATTTTCTCTTGGATAATACAAATTTGACAATGAGTGCAAAATCTTGAAATCCGTTGTCAGCTTTTTGATTAGTTCATTCACAAAGTGACCTCCTTTGTCACTTGTCAATTGTAGTGGGATTCCGAATCTTGTAATCACCTGTTCATACAAGAATCAAGCTGTACTTTTTTTCGAATTATCTGGTAGTAGTACCCTTGCCACTACTCACTTCGTCAGGTATTTTGATGCTACCACGATGTACTGACACTTCCTCCTTTGAGTTGTTCTCAGTGGACTCACAGAATCCAAATCCCATCTTTCAAATAACTCTTGCGGTTGAGATGGCTGTAATGGCATGAAATCATAGCGTAAGGGTTTTCCTGCTGGCTGGCATGTATCACATGCTTGTACATACTCCGTGTCGTGATAGAGGGTAGACCACCATAGTCCTTCCAGAAGCACTTTCCTCATGGTCGCGTTTGGTCCCATATGCCCTCCGACAAGTCCCTCATGAGCTTCTTTCAGTGCTGTCCTTACTTCTTCCATTACGCATCTTCTCAAAATTCCGTCTAAGCCCATTTTGTATAATAATCCTGCTATCAATTGGAAAGGTGCTGACTTCATTATCACCTTCCTCCTCTCTGCTGCCGGTATCTCCTTAGGCAGCTCTCCTGTGGACAAGTATTCTTCAATTAACTTTTACCATGATGGTACAACGCTTATTACAAAAAATTGAGTGTCAAGGAACTTGGTTGACACTCCTGCTCCTGCAAGCGCCCTCTAGTGAATCCTTGACAATTGATCTGCAATTACGTGTTTCTTATCAGGTCTGACCACTACCCGAAACACGAATTCTTGCAACGTGACGAGCCACCTTCTAACTTGCCAGTGTATAACTGGTTTATTTATTAAGTATAACAGGGCTTGATGGTCAACATAGAAGGCAAATGGGTTGGCCAACAAATAGTACCTAAACTTTTACATTGCACACACAATCCTCAACGCTTGCTGTTTTGTTGTCCTATAATTTCGCTCTACCCCTCACAACAGTCGACTTTCAAAGTAGATAGGCTGGTCTAGCCTAAATTGTCCTTCTTGGGCCAACGCACATCCAATTGCAAAATTGGATGCATCTATGTGGACATGAAATTCTTTGTCCTAGTCTGGAAACACCAAGATGGGACTACACACAAGCTTCGCCTTCAACTCCTTGAAGGCTCCTTGATGCTCCTCCATCCAACAAAAAGGAACATTCTTCTTCGTTAATGAATCCAATGGATAGGACACATGGGAAAAGTTCTTGATAAACCTCCTGTAATATCCTATCAATCCTAAGAAGGTTTTCAATGAGCTCACATCTTGCGGATCCTCCATATTTACAATGACGTGAATCTTATCCGGATCTATCTTCAGGCCCTACCTACAAACTGTGCCCTAAAAAATTACCATAAGGCATCATCAGGTGACATTTGCCTGGATTCAAGGCTATTTGGGCATTCTTGCATAATCGCATACATTTTTCTAATGCAGGTAGGTGCTCCTATACTTTCCCATATATCAACCAATCATCCAAGAAAGCTTTAAACTTCCTTGTCACCATTTGGTCGAATATATACAGGATTATTCTTTGGAATGTGGTTGGGGCATTACATAATCCAAATGGCATCCTATTGTAAGCATAAATGCCATTTTCTACCACAAATGTGGTCTTCAACTTATCCTCTTTTGCAATATTGACTTCGTTGTAGCCGGAGAACCCATCCAAGAATGAATAGATCTCATGTCCAGCTACCTCTTCCAAAATAGAATCAGTGAACGGGATAGGAAAGGGGTCCTTTATGGTTACTGCATTCAAACTTCTAAAATCCATGCATATACGGATTTTATTTGCTTCCTTCTTCAAAGTAATCACAATTGGTGATACCTAGTCACTCATTGTAACTTTGAAGATGATGCCGACATCCAACATCTTTTCTATTTCCGCATTAACCAAAGCTGCATACTTTGGGTTCATCCTATACGGCCTCCTTCGTACTGGCAAGGCACCTGGAATCAACGGGATTTTATGAATGCATAGCTCTGGGGGTATCCCTTTCAAGTCCTTATATGTCAATGCGAAGAGAATCCTTATATTGCAAAAATATTTTGAAAGCTGTTGCTTTCAATACAAGATCCCACTTGTCTCCGCAGTGGATTATCCTTGGATATTTCTCTGTTCCCAAGTTCACTTCAACCGTCTCTAGTCCTTCATATTTTATGTTTTCTGGTTCTTCCTTCGCTTTTGCCACATTCTCAGGGTGTGATGGTTTCGCGTCAATCTCAACATCACCAACTGTATATTCTGCAAAGATCTTAGGGAAATTCCATTTCTCTTCTTCTTCCTCAATCTTCTTGTTGACTTCCATCTTCTCATCTTGGGTTTCTGGAGTCTCCTCTGTTTGAATATAGGGGCAGGTGGGTTGAAACATTTTCGTACTCCATTTGCCAATGGAGAAGTCCACTATCTGATCGATTGTCATCGTCACTACTCCTCAAGGTACAACATTCCTTCATCATTTGGCTCGTACTGTTCTTCCTCCTCTGAAGAACTTCCTGATTCATCAATTGTAGCCAAATCTTCACTGATCGTTTGATTCCTACTGTGCTACCAGTTCTTGTGTTGACACTTTTTCTGGTGAGCCTATTAGCCTCTCTAACTTCTTATGCTCAACCAATCTTTCTTGTTTGTCTTTCTTGACTTCCTCTCCATTTACCTTTTTTGTTGCCTGCCATATTTTCTTCTCTATGGTAGGTTCAGGATAATTATCCTTCTTGGCCTGTCTTCTTGTCACAACCAATACATCCTTCTATTTTCCTTAATTTTCTGTAGGAGGGGCTTCAATGTCAAGAAAATTGACATTCTACGAGTTACTCGTGCTCGCCTTTTTTGGGCAATTGTCCTCCTTGTGATTGCTCGGACCGCACCATCAGAACATGCGCATTACGTTATTTCTTGTTGTCCCATTTGTTTGAGGGGCAAGGCAATTTTTCGCAAAATGTCCCCATTCTTGGCAATTGCGGCATTGTATGATTGGTCTGCCATTCGAATCATACTGCAATCGACTCTGACCTCCTTGTCGATTGCCCTAATATGGTTTGCCTCGTTGGCAGTTATTCCTATAACCACCACTAGTTGCACCTTGTCCATTCCTTTGAGCATTCAATTTTTCTTCTTCCTTTTGCATTGTCAAAGTTTGGTGCCTTCTTTTAGATTGAATGGATAATCAGGAATTTTCATGTCACAACACATCGTATATATTACAATATGCGTTCTTAGGACAATTGACATTGGTGTGTCCCTCAAACTTACAGTTTGTACACCATATGTCTTTTTGGTCTTTCTTAACCTCACCCTCGACTTCTTTCATCATCTTATTGAACTCCTTTCTGAACGATTGGATAGTAGTCTTTAACTTATCATCGAAATTGCTATTCGAATCTTCATTCTTAGGATGACCTACAATTCCGGTTGCTGTCTGCTTGTCTTCACTCTTAGAATTCTTTGCTTTTTCTAGTGCTTCTGCATATGTTGAAGGTGGAACTACCTTTAGCTTCTTCCTATACTTAGGCAAAAGTCCATCAATAAACCACATCCTTGTCAGACCATCAATCGGTGGCATTTGCATCTTATCCATCAATTGATTCAATCTTCTGTTATATGCTTTAACATCTTCTTCTTTCCTTTGCTTTGTAGAATATATCTCAATGATAATCTCTGTGTCATCCCTCAAGGGTCGGAATTCATTTATGAATTCTTCTATCATGGTATTCCATGCACGAAAGGGTTGTGTATTTTCCCTTTTCAAATACCAGTCTATCGCAAGTCCTCACAACGTAGCAGGAAATAATTGCAACCATTCATCAGGTTGCCTTATCCCATTTGCTTTCCAAATGGTGGTACAAGTGCCAATGTGCCTCGTTGGATCCTCCTTCCCTTCCCTAGTGAAGGGTGGGCATTTTTGTCTACCCGCTCTGTTTGCAATGCTTGCCATTGATGGATCTCCTTTTTCTTCGTCACTTGACGATGGCTCCCTTGGGATTTCTGCCCAATGCCTTTCTACCATTGGTGGTTCTTCTGGTGCTTTTGTCCTTGGTATTTTGTTTTCTCCAAATAGTCTTCTTCTCACTTCTCGTGCATCTTCACTGCGCGACCTTCATTGATAAACAATATGTGGCTTTGGTCTATTTCCCTGATTATCCACGCGTGGTTGCGTTGACTCCTGTATTTTGCATCTCTTGGCAAATGCCTTGCCTTTTACTCAGGCGTCACTATCCACTTTGTTTCCTCGCATCTTGTAATGTCCCCATTGTTCATATTCTTATTGTACATAGTTGTGGTGTGAAGCTTTGGAGTGTTTTGTTATTTTGAAGGTATTTTTAGTGGAATTTAGTAATTAAATAAATAAAAAAAGAGAAAAGGGGGCCAATGTGTATTAGGGACATGATATTTTATTTTAAGGAGTTATAAGGTTATTTTATAAGTGATTCAATAAAGTGCCACCCCAACGAAGAAATATAACATGTCTATATAAAGAGGACAAGGGGGCTCATTTGCATCATCTTGGGTCATTTTATTTCTTCTACTTTGTGTAATTGGCTGAAAAGCTGATACCATTTTCTCTGGTGGACGAAACCCTACGAGAGAACAACTCTTGTGGACGAAAACCTGCAAGAGCCAACCTTGAGGACGAAAACCCTCTTGGTTTGCAAGGCCAAGGACGAAAACCCTTGTGTTTTGTGAGGGTAAACCTACCTAGGGTTTACATTTGGGCATTAAAGATCATATTAAGGAGCATTCAGGATTTATCCAGCCTAGAAGGGCATTTGTGAGTTGTTTGGAAGAATTAAGGGAGCTTCTTCAGATTGGGGTTTTCAGATTATGATTTTGCAGTGATTGTGTTGTTTTATTCAGCATCCAGGGTTTATATTAATGTTTCAGGTGTGATCTATGTAATTGTGGTTCCATAAAAGATAATATAAAATATTGTGGTGTGTTTGTGACAATCTTAGGGTTTTATGGTGTATTTTTCTGGGTTATTTACAGATCTGATTTTTATTTGCATGGTTCAGAATTTTAGTAAGGAATATTACCATATCTACAGCAAGGGTTTGAAAATTCATTTTGGGATGATTTGAAATAAATTGCATAGTTAGGGTTTTTCCCTAATTTGGCACATTTCACATACTTCCTATGTTAGCATCCTCACGCGAACGTCTTCTTCGACTATTTGTTGCTCTCCTTGTGCTTCCTCTTTTGTACTAAACTACAATGTTTCCCACATCTAACTTTCTCCCTCTTTTGGAGTCCACACTTGTTCTAATATTGGTTCACTCGTGTCTCTTGATTGAATTATCGTATTGTTCGCATTCCCTCTTTGAGCGATCCTTGTGCTTCTTCTCATTGGCACTTGATCCTCTCTGTGATCCCTTCTCCTATGTCCTTGCAGTCTTGTATCTATCATCCTCTCTTATCTCCACGCTACTTTCCTACTGAATCAGACCCTCTTTGATCCGACAATGGCGGAAAATGTAGCACGAGTGGTATTCCCAATAAGGGAGGTGGTGATAGATTCAAGGATGGAACAATGAATCAAGCAACATCACAAACATTCTAAGTTCCACTATACGATCCCAACACTAATCATACAACATTTGTACAAATCGTACAATCAACCTATTGTACGATCTCTCACAACCGTACAATTCCACACACTTGTACGGTTCCTTCTCAATCAACAATTGTTCCTTTAGTGCAATTCTCTATCGTACGATCCTCAACAACTTAAATGTATGGATTCTTCCACAGTTATACAACTTATACACATCAATTTATTATGGCCTCATACAAACTTCCAAATTGTACATGTACAATTTTCCAAACTGTCGATTTAATAAATATGACTTCTTCCATACAATATTCCAGCAAACGGTTATTCCCCATGACAATTTCCTGCACGATCCATGGCAACTGTATTGTCTATAACCTGCAAAAGATGTACTCCTATGCCAATGCTACCTATCCATGCATCTTAATAATGATATGTAAATTTTAATTATGGCTGACTTCATAGGGTTTTTTCTTCCTCAATACTATGTAGGTTCCTTCATATGACACTCATTTTAAAACTCTTCAAATTTTGCATAACAAAGTACCCAAGTCATCCACACATGCATAGAAAAAATTGCGTTAATGGCTGCATTGATATTTATGCTGCTGCAATCAACAACACAAGGATGTAATTACAGGATGTGCCAAGTTTGATAACAATGGCAATCACACACAAGCACAGTTACATCTGCAATCAACATTATTATCATATTATGGCAATAACAGGTTCAACATGCATCAACCTCTCTTTGCACTCGCTGTCTCCTAGAACAACAATGGCCTTCAAATGAAGAAGGGGGGGCCTTATAATGCCCTATCCTAGACCGTTCTGAGTGGTTCCTAGGACAGCGCATTATTTACAACTGCCAACCTCGAAGCCAACGTTACATGATTTAATTTACATCTAGAGTCTAATATTTATAAAATCTTTTTTCAATCTGCTTTTTCCCTAATTTCGGCTAATTTAGCTTCTAATTTCATTTGAACCCAAATTACATTTCATGCTAATTACATTTAATTTAATGCGTATTTCATTTCACATTTTGCTTTTCAAAATTACAAAAACTTGTCAAAACTTTATCAAAATTTGCAATTCCACTTTTGTACAAAATTTACTTTTTTTTTGGAGAGGCAGATTTACTGCCTACAGGCAATGTTGATATATTCACCCCTAGCAGGATTGGTTAATCTACTTATATGGTTATGTATTCACCCCCTGTGGGATTGGTTAGTAACTTGACTTAACCTTGAGCCTTATGTTGGCCTTGGTTAATGTAATTGTAATTGTAATTTGGGATTAAGTATCTACTATAAATACCCCCCATCACTGATCCATTGTATCAATTTATCAATGAGTAATTATGTTGTGGGTTGCCTACGGGCACCCGCCCCTATTCTTTTGGTTTCTTGACCATTCTATTTCGCTTCTCCATCCCCTTGCAAATACTTGTGGTGAATATTATGCTTTATGTGATTATTGGAAAGTATTTTGAAATCCAGTGTGGTATTAGAGTGACGATGGAGCGGCTTTACTCAGATATGTGGAGAGATTGGTTTGAAGCAGTTTTGAGGAAAGATCTTTTGACAGTTTTTTGGGTTTTCTCTTTAAAAACCCTAGTGCAAAATTGGATGACAAAGATCTCTTGTGGGGCGACAACTAATTGGCTCAAGAGATATTCACCAATAGGTTTGCCATGTTTTCCCTCATTTGACGTTCAATTCATTTTGTTGATTAATTAATTTTGATGGATGATTCTGATGATGCCTTGAAGAAGTAGTTTCTTTTGAACTTGGTGGTTTGAATTTGCTCAAGGATTCCATAAACCCTAGTTGTCTTTTATGGATTTTTATAAAAAATCCAATTCCTTCTCTAGTTTGGATTTTATTTTGGCAGTAGTGCAATACAGATGAAAGGGCAGTCTGCATGGTTTCCAAAGTTGAGAAGAACAGTCCAAACATTTGACAAATCATCCCTAGTTGCCAAATAAGCCTTGGGCAGGCTTTAATGAATGGCAAAGACCTTCAAGCCACTTGATAGGTTGTTAGATTGGTCCAACAACCTTTTATGTTGCTTTGGTGGGAGAGGTTTGCTTGATAGGTTGCATTATGAAAAGGGTTATATAGGGCAAATAGTGGTAAATATGAATGAACCGTCAACGTTTCCAGATTCTTTGCAAAATTTTAGGGAGGTTATTAGTTTGACAATTTTGGTGATTTCTTTGTTTTGATTGTTGTCTTTGCGTTCCAAAAAAGTGGATTTTTCCCTCCAAAAATTTGAAATTTGAATTTTTAGAAAATAATATTCTGCCAAATATTCCCTTTGGTGGTGGGAAAGGACAGGGGTGATGAATTTTTGGTGCTTTGGGCACATTCATTTTCAATTTGTAGGGGCAATAATTGTTCTCACTCAAGGTGATTATACAATGACAAGACATTCTCCTCTTAAGATAGAGACTGTGAGGTCAGAAATCGCTGACAATTTCTTTTGGATCGACACATTTTTGTTTGTTTTTTTTTTTTTTTTTTTGTATTTACATGGTGGAATCGGTAGCCGCCACGAAACCGGGCAGGCTGTCCAGATTTTATGGCAGCCACAGTATTCTGCGTTGTTCGCCCCGGAAGCCGCCACACAGATCTTCGCGCAGTCCGCCCCTATAACCACCATTCCACAATCATTTTAAACCTTTTACGCCGCTGAAAGCACCGGGAAAGGGACAAGCGTTCAGTCCGGCGAGGCCCGAGATTTGAACCTTGGACCTCCGCCCCCTTATGGGGTTTGGATGAACCAATTGGTCTACACCTCGGACCTACATTTTTGTTTGTTGCCTTGGACGCAATGACACAATTAATTGGGGCATTTGTTTTGATCGCTTGTTAGCTGTAGCTGAGCAGTAAGATGACTGTTTTTTGTTGAAGAGGTTCTAAGTTCAAATCTTGATGGTAGAAGGGAAATGCTATTTTATGATGATTTTTAGTTTATTTTTACGTTAGCAATGGTTTGGCGCATTTTTTGTACAAAGATTGATTGGCACAAGGGCAACGCGTTTGTGTAAGACATGGATTTGGTTTCCTACATGGCAACACGTTGGGCATTGTTGATAGATGGTCTGTTGTGAAGACTCTTTTTTGCCAAAGGGATGGAGACCATCATTTGTGAGTCACACATGCATGTTGTGGCTAGAGTGAAGTGTGTCAAGTCTTGGCATCTGCTAAGTATATAGTTTGAAACTTAACACCATCCTTTTGAGAAGCATGGATTGTCATGTGTTAAGGCAGTGTCGGTCATACATTGCCCAGGTAATGATGAATATAAAGTGAAAGCATTGCATTCAAATTCATCCACAATAGGTGATTGGACAATTAGTTGCTATGTCAAGGCATTGTTGAGCGAGGGATGCAGGTTTAAAACTCAGCCACAACCTTTTGTTTGGAGTTAGTTGTAGGATAGAGTAGGTGCGCATGCCTCCATTTCATTAACCCGCTATGTTGTCGATTTCATACCTTGCTATGGACATTGACGCTCAAATATCTAGTTGATGTGTTGGCCACCGAAGGGAGGTGTGGAGTTACGGTAGATGCCCATTTGAATATTCATGATATTTTCTTTTGTTATCATTTGTGCCGTGGATTGTGTGGCTAGTCGGGGATATGCAAACTGTTGGCACCAAGGCGGTCTCTAGGTCGAATCCTGGACCACCCATTTGGCATGTCATTTCGTGGACTCCCTTCCTTTTTGTTGAAGGAGACATCATCTTGTTTACATGGATCGAAGGGGGGGGATTACATGGATCGAAGGGGGGGGGGGAGGGAGCACTTGGATGGTGCATCAGAGCCCTTGATTTAATGGTTGTGACCTTGTAATTTTATGATATATTCAATTATGTGGCTAGTTGGCCTTTGTGGTTCCAGCTTGCATCATGGCTTTGTGGTTGGAAGAAGGGCACGAAAATTTTGGTGCCCAAGGGTCATAGGTTCAAAAATTTGGGGCTCTTTTTGGCTTATCATATAGTGAATTCGTGGCCAAACGTGGCATACAGTTGGCATGAGACCATAATTATTTTTATTCATATACTTAAAGAATGATCAATCAAAGTTTAAGTCTTGGTAATATGCCACTCGCCAGTCTCATGTTTTATGCTTTCTCAAGAGATGGAGGACACACGATAAAACATGATTTATTTTTTCCTAATCATTGTCCTAGTCAACAATAGATGTAGAGGACGGTGACAAGTTTGTATTTGATAGTCCTGTGACATGTGGCGCCTTTTGAGTGGATGCAAGTAAATTTGAATTATTGAATTCAAATGTTTGGTGGCTTTTTCAAAGTGGGAAAGTGCAAACTTCCAAAGACCATAACCATAGCATATGCAAGTGTTTAAGATGATAGCATCTCCAATGTCTTCTCTCCTTGGAACCAAGTTCAGATTGGGGGGGTTGGAAGATATGGTAATCTGACCTTGTTGGCCAAGTTTGATAGATGATGATGTAAGCCTACGGGCAACCTTGATGTAAGCCTATGGACAATCTTATGTAAGCCAACGAGCAATGTTGATGTGTTCACCTTTATCGGATTGGTTATATATTCACCCTTTGTGGGATTGGTTAAACCACTTGATGGTTAACCTTAACCTTTATTAAAGGTTTAGTAACTTAACCTTCAGTCTATGTTGGCCTTGGTTAATATAATTGTAATTGTAATTTGGGAATTAGGTATCTACTATATATTCCTCCGAACCATTGATCCATTGTATCAGTTTATCAATGAGTGTTTATTATATTGTGGGGGGCCTACAAGCACCCACCCCTATTCTTTTGTCTTCTTGATATTTCTATTTTGCTTCTCTATTCTCTTGCATATGCTTGTGGTGTATCTTACGTTTCATGTGATTATTGAAAAGTGTTTTGAAATCCAACACAAAATACTGTCAAAGATAATCAAATTGGCTTCTCACTTCACAATATTTATTATAAGTTATGTGCATCTATAACAGACAGAATTTGGTCAAGGCATATGTTAAACTCACCTTGATGGTGTCACCACTTGTTTTTCCAATGATAATTGACAAAGAACAACCAATTTATAGTGTTTATCCTTACTGATGTAACTATATTCCTAGTTAATTTATATTTTTTAATAGGCAATATTCCTAGTTAATGTAGGTGGGCTGACCAGTAGTTAATAGGCAATAACAAGTAAACTCCTTCAGACATTAGCAACCAATGGATCTAAGCCATTGAGTGTCACCTCCCAACCACAAAGTAGACTTCTTCTAACCCCCATACAATAGATTGAGTGATCCATGTAGGTGGGCTAATCGGTTATCCATAGTTAGTTAACCATTTCTTCTTTGTGGATGGATAGAATGGAGGGGAGCAAGCCGAAAGAATTACAAAGCTTGCCAATGACAGTTGGAAGGTGTTGCCTTATCCATCCAGTAATGGATTTAACCCAGTAAGAAATGTCAGTCAAGTGGTAAGTATAGTTGCGCTCCCCTTATCAGAACGCCGCTAGCTCCTATGCGCCCAACCAAGTAAGGAATTTTATACTAGCATCAACCACCTTTAATATTAATGGAGCATACACACATAATAAACATGTTACACATCAAGGTGCACAACCTGCTCTAGCTACATCCTCGCGAAAGAATAGGGATGAACCCTTTCGTTTTATTCGTTTGGATGGAAACTTTACTTTTACCTTCCTTTTGAAGCTGCACGAAAAAGGACTAGACAATCTCCACCCACATACTTGATTTCTTTTTGACTTATAATTTATCGGGTGCTGGTCTCTCGCTCCGGTTCCTTTTCGCCCCCGCACCTTGAATAGGGATAGAGGGGATCTGGTTCAATGGCAACTCCCGAAATAGAATTGGACCGGTTCCTCTAGCTCCTTCTCCGTCGTGTTCTATATGATATGGCCAGCTCAATCCATTAGGTGTAAGCGCAAGCAAGAATAGCAACATGAACTAAATGCCCCATCCAATCTAGAAAACTGACTTCGAAGAGCCTCGAAAAAAGTTAATTGAGACGAGATTTAGCATTTTTAAACCATGAAACACTTAATTTACATTGAGGTTGTAGATGCAACCAACTTGCTACTAAAAAGATAGTAGAAAGAAATAGTAAGAAAAGAGCTTCGGAGCTCTTCATTAGTGTGTAAGCCTATTGTATACCACCATTGATAAACACTGGAAGGGAGAGGGCCTCTTCTTTTCCCCTTCCGTAGTTCTAAAAAGTGGCTCTTTTAAGGATAGAGAGTGTTCCTACTTTGGAAAAGGGTAAGTGAGTGCGGCTCTTAAGATATAAATCGAGCCCGGCCCTGATCGGTAGGAGTGCCTGAAGGCCTTCTATCAGTTGAGTGTGGCCCTCTCCTTATCTATCCGCAGTATGGAGAATGCTGTGGTGAAACAGCCTGCTGCCCAAAGTCACATTCCCCTGGTTTCGACCTTCTTTCTTTTTCTGGAGAGAAATGGGTTAGTAAGTTCGCTGTCTCTGAAACCATATTTAATGGATAGATATCCAATATCGTAATTTATGTCCTTCCTATCCTGGGAAAGAAACTGCTCATAAAAAAAAGGAATAAATTAGGTTAAGCAACTCACATATTTGACTGCATTGATTGATTTGGACATAAATGATGGATTGATCCAGTCAATAAGGGAATTAGTTAAACTAATAAAAAAGTCATTTTCTAAGTCTTAACCAAGTGTAGGTATATTGTATGTTTGAAAGCGTTCCCTTTGTAACTTTAGATAGAATAGCTTTCGTTCTTGAATGCTTTATTTATTTGTTTTTGGAAGAAATGCATTTTACATTACACAAAAGAAGAAGTATATAACAATTGTAAAAAAAAATTTCTTGGAAAATCTCACCCTATAAAAACAAGAAAAGCAAACACTTAAGTTTGAGCCCCAGTGAGCAAAGAGTCAACTTCCTTATAAAACATGCAAGTTTGGCTTCAAGTAGAGCCAAATCCTACTTGAAGATCCGGGTAAAATTTGCCCTACATTTTGTCTTCCACAAAATACTAATGGAAGACAGCCGAATTTTATGCTACAAATTTTTGCAGCTATTCTTGATCATACAAGAATCCCCTAGGATAGGGTCTAACAAGAGAAGGGGCCAATAAAAAGGAAGCTAAATTCAGTTTGCAACCATGTTCCAAAATCCCTGGCTGTAAACCACGTTAAAAACACATGGTTTACTGACTCTCTTCCAACAGAATTTGATATGCCAACTTCATCAAAGTAAGTTGTGTGAAACACAAGATAGGGGCAATAAAAAAGAAGCTCAGTTCAGTTTGTAACCATGTCCCAAAATCCCTGGATGTCAACCACGTCCAAAACTTATGGCCAATGGACTCCTCCCTCCTAAACAAAAAGCAAGAATATATTGATATGCCAACTTTGTCAAACTAAGCTGTGTTGAACACATAAATGGGGTGTCATTTTGGAAGTGGAAATGCCTTTTGAAAAGGGAACATTCAAACTCCTAAAAATGGTGTGCTTCAGGATTGAATAATTGTAATTTGTGCCCTTTTTGTAGTTAAATTCATATTTCTTATGTTATTGTTTGTTTCTCGGTCGACATTATTTCCATTGTGTCAGTTCTTGCCAGCGTTCATAGCTGTATGTTCATCCATATCATTGCCTGATTCAACTTCTTTGTCACTCGTCACCTCTTTAAGATCTTGTTTCTAAATGATTTCCTTTTTAAGACCACTTTCCTAATTGCTTCTCTCCTTGTAACGTTATTTCTTACCTAGGCATGCTGAATCTTCAAGTTATTCAATTGTTGTCTTGTTTCTTCCACCCTTTGCACAGTGGATATTTTATACCCACAGTTATATTGCCTATTATACATATGCAGATAATCCGGGTTATGCTTCTTTCTTCTAGACTTTTTTTTTTGGCCTAGTTGATTCACACTATTTGGATTTGGTAGAGTATATGGCATACATATAAATATCCTTTCTGACTGCAATCGGGTCATATATTCACACTAAGACCATGTTCCAGTTAGGACTACACGAGTATAGCTATATGGAACGTTAACTACATGTATGCAACTAGCTAGGTGGACTAGGTGGAGTCCAGTTCTAGATTGTCTAAACAATGCACACTATGTGTAATAAAGAAACTCGCACAAGAAAACTCTAAAAGAGTCCATTCTACAGTTGACCTTCAAGTGTTGAATAGCAAGAAACCTTTGGCTTATACTACTTTTTAACAAGTTTAAAACACTTATTATGAGTATAAATTTATGAAATCACACCCTACATGCACCGTGTTTCACATGGGCATGGTGGAAGGTGGGCTGAATGGTGGGGAAGAGGTACCAAGGGAACAGAACTGAAGTTGAAGAATGAATAACAACCAACAGGAGGTTTATCCACACTGATACTTTGCCAAGTGTTCCTGGCTGTTAGGTCTTCATCAGCCCTTGAAAACATAGGTGACTTGCACCTACTTCATGGGAATGAGAAGAATCAAACTGTAAATAGAAACAATGTTCCATAAAGGGCTAAGTGATTCCTGAAATTGCCATGGACATGTCTTCTGAACTCATTAGGATGGGAAATACAAGGTAATTGCTTGCAAGCTCTTGAGAAACTCTGGACACTCTTTGAAGCAGTCCAAATGTCAAATCATATATGGAGATTCTCAAATTTTAGCCACCTTGTGTTAAACAATATACAAATGTTCCCTGAAGGTGGTCTAGTGTTTCTTTCCCCTCTTCTGTATTGGACTTATTTAGGTGATTTGTTTAGGGATCTAAAGATTTAAGAGTGGTATGTACAGTTACCTTTTCCTTTTATTAGGAACAAACCCTCAAGCATCATTTAGATCTAGCAACATTTTGTCCCTTTTGACAATACCTTTTCCAAAATGTTAAATTTCATTCTAATAATTGAATTTAAAATCTTTGAATATTTTTTTTTGAATGATTGTACCATTTTGTTGCTGCACGACATGAAACCAATCCAATCAATTTGTTTGTAAGCTACTTATTTGAATTGATTACAAAATAAACTTGAATCTTCTTTCCACATTTCTCATCTGTGCTCTGTAGTATTTTAGGGAATCTTTATTGCTTATTCCATTATTGTTACTTAATTTACATAGATTGTTTCTATTCACATTAAATAACTCAAATCTAAACATAATATGTTATTTCGCCCCATATTCCCTTGAGAAAAAATTGATTTGTGTTGGCTGTTAAATCCTATTGGGTTATGCGCATCAAAGTAATCTTTATATTTAGCCAATTAAACCATTGTTTATTTATTTTGAGCAGTCTCAAATGTTGTCAAAATACTCTGAAAATCAACAGGTGACACATTGGACAAAAGAAAGACATGACACTAAGCATAACAAAAATATCAATTTGCTGGAAAGCAATACTAACCTATACAATAGAAAGAGGGTCTTTCATGTTTTATTCATTGGATTTGTTTAATTTACTGTATACTATCATTTCTATAGACCTATTTATCCAAGGCACATTGACTTTTGTATGATTTCAGCAAACAACATCTAATACAGAGTTAGGCATCAACTGAAGAGAATGAATTAATAAGTGACACAATTTTGTGCACACCACACTTAAAAAATGAAATCACATCTATTTTTCTGCATTTGCTCTTCTAGAATAATTGTTTTGAGGCAACATTTTTTGATTGGCAGCTGAAAGACTCAGCCCTAAAGGAGAATTTAGAATTGAGAACACGTTTGGTTGTGCAGCAGCAAAAAGTGATACAGAATGAAGCAGAAGCAAGGTTCATGTTTAATTATAAATTTAAAAAGTCATTTAAATTTTGTTATGCTTATCTTGTAAGCTGCAACGCTTTTCTGCTGATGAACTTATGTATGTGATGGTCTTCATTCTTGCTTATTTGCTAGACTGTTTATATGTACAGATGTATTCTTGAGGTTTCTGGGACCTTTCTGTTATGCTTTTAGTGGGTTTTACACATGGTAGTATCATCCATGTAAAATGCAAACTCGCAAGATTTCTTGGTTTACGAAATGGCATGCTTGAAATTTCTATGCATTTGGCTGTTGAATAAGGAGGTGCCATTTTGAAGTAAATTCCAATAGTTAGAAGTTAGAACGATGGTTCATTGGAAAAAACAGCTTAAATAATGCTTCTGGTTCCAGTCATGTACCATAGTTATAAATAATCCTGCTATTTCTCAGGGTACTTTACATTCTATTCAAGAAATGCTCGTAATGTTCTTATTGAAGAATATTTTAGTTATTCTTGACATCAATGACAAATTATTACATCTTTCATTGAACAGGTTCAAGTTTACAGTTGTACAACTGTGTGACAATTTGCCTTTAAAAAAATAATTGCATGATGCTGGCTATGTTACTAATATTTTAAAAAAGCTACATCGTTAGGATTACAAGGACAATGTCTCCCTATGTGGGGAAGGAAAAATAGCACCTAGGATTGCAATCCAATGAGACCTTTTCTAAGTTAGTTGAGCTTTGAAAAGAAAAACTAACTCCTGCTTAACAGAACAGGAGAAGATCTATGTCAGTTTTCAAAATATCCTTCTGGAACACTGATATACATTGCTTTGTTCACAAGAAGAACAGTGCAACCAAAGGAATTGTTGGGCAGATGCAATTTTAGCTGCCTTTTAATGGCCATCGTCACCAAGAAAGGTATAATGCCAAGAGAGCAGTATACTAAAAAGAATATTGAATTCTGACTGCAACCAAGTCTATACAGATATAGCAAATTAACACCTCTAAGAAGATGGATTGAAGTCTCCTCTCTTCCACAAATAATGCATGATGTAAGACCGATCCTGCAAAGATGCGACTTCCCAACCCATGAAGTAGAGTCCCGATGCTTGTGATGGGGTTGGAAATGATCAGTGCTTCTATTGTTATGTATACATTTTAGATTTTGTTATTTGAATGGTTGGAGAATGGGAAGTCATTACCTCCCTTCCCCTACCCCTCTATTCTATATGCTTTTGATATTGTCTTGAGTGGGGAGTGCTTACAATGGTTTTTTTTTTCCTGTGTTCATTGTTGTACTTTGTTTGAGAACTAAATCCTGAGAACTGGTTCATATTGAACAGAGACTTGCCTTGTCCTACCATTTGAATTGGGTCTTTATGTGTGCTATAGCTATTTGTTGTTAACCACTATTGTATCTGTTGGATTGAAATAATATTTCTGTTATGAATACTTATCTCTATACAACATAGGTGGCATTGTTGCCTATTCGATTTTGGGTTTAGCAATTGATGGAGGTGGACATCTAAGAAATACAGTAATAGCTTTATAATTGAGCAGTTTTCTCAAAGGACAAATATATAACAAAGGCAACAGGAGATCAATACTTAAGGAGATCCATTCAGGTCATTGGCAAAGAGTGAGAAGGAAAAGGATTCAAGAAGTGGGAAGAGGAAGAGAGAATTCGCCCCTTCCTACGTAGAAAGTATAGAAGAGGAACCTTTGTTGTGCCGTCTCAGTTAAAGGGAAGATAAGAGCAAGTCCTGCCTCCTCCAAGAGATTTGTTGGAGGTAATTGAAGGTGGGGTGATACCAAGGTCCCCTCATTTGGAGGGAAGAAAAGACTTGGGAAAGGATCACAGTAGTGATGATTTTAAAAGTCCTAGATTAGTTTCTCAAGAAGAAAGAGGTTGTCTCTCTCAAGTAGAGGGAAGTCCTCCAAAGAGAAATTAGTCCATTGACTTACTCTTTCACGAGGAGATGTGCATATTTGAGATAATCTTATATGATCAGAGGGAATGGTTATTTCAAAGGATGAACAAGAAACAAAACATGAGGTAGAACATGGTGCGAGATCACATAGGTTTTGAGGAAGTTTAAACAGTGGTGCATCCGATGGTGTGTGAGAGGGGACTTTGACATGAAAATGATTGATATTATATTGTTATAAGAGGATGTTGTAATCATACAATTGAGGAGGATCTTGCAAGTGGAAGAGCAACAAATATTTGAACATTATCGAATGGACTTTGGGATAATATCCTAGAGATGGCACTAGAAGTTGCTAATGAAGTGAGAGTCCCAATCCAAAATGGAGTTTGGGATGCCAAAGTGGACTCAAACATGCTGAATGAACAACCTTGTAGTCTCTATGGTTTTGATGTTCTTCGTACATGGGACCATGATTTTCATCTCAGTAAACCTATCTACAACCATGCAAATATTGTCGAGCTGATGCTTAGTGGTTGGTAACTTTGAGAGATAATCCATGCTGATGGATTCCTAATGCGTGGAAGTAACTGGTAGTGGGGTGTAGAGCCCTAGCTTTCTGTTTGTTGGTTTGGTTATGTTCCATGGGGCATAGGATTAGACATAGATCTCCACTTCTTGGTGCATGTGTGGCTGGTGGAAATATTGTTGTAGTGTTGCAAGTGTCTTCCTAACGTCGAAGTGTCCATCCACCTTGGAATAGTGTGCTTCTTAGATGATTGGATGGCACAGTGTACCAGAAGGTAAAGAAAGCTTCCCAAGACAATATAGTAAACTGTCCTTAAGGTGATGGTTTGGTGCTGACCTGCCCTATATCAACTAGTGATTTACATTCAACAAAGTTGGCATCATCTAAGTACACCTCCTTCTAGTTGTTGGCACGACCTCTAGCTGTTAATACTATTAGTAGCGTTTGTATAGGTGAACAGTTTAGGCAAACATCTACTTGGTCCCCCTTGCCCCCCCTTGCCCTTGTGATGCTTGATCACAAGGTAGACCTGCTATAGGTAAGTCATCCACTTCATGTGCATGCATCCTCTAATTTACTTTATATGAAGGAATTGCAAAGACCTATGATTAGAGCGAATGGTGGTTTCCTTACGCATGATGTAGTGGTGTCACTATTGAACAATTTGAGCAATGACACAACTCTTTCTTGGATGTTAAATAGTGTCTTTGAATGGTATGCCACATGATGCTCATTTTGGATCAAGATGGTGTGAAGTGCATAATCAAATGCATCAGTTTTGATCTTGAAAGACTCGGTGATGTTTGGCATGGAAGACACTCATGCTAAACAGAGGCGTTGTTTAAGCTCTTCAGACACCAATTGCTATTGTAAAATTTAGTGAAACTTCATCTTCCCACATGACTTGGTTGAGTGGACATGAGACATATGAGAACCCTAGTACAAACTTGCGGTAGAAGTAGGCAAAGCCCAATTTTTTTTTGAATTCTAAGAGGTTTTAGGAGTTGGGCATTCTTGAATAATGCGGATTTTATCTAGAGCTACATGTATGCCATGGTAATCAATGATGTAGGCCAGGTAAGGTATCTTTGTATAGCTAAAGGTACCCTTTCCCATATTTTATTGAAGCCTATTTTGGCGTAGTGTGTCTAGAACTCGGCACACATGCTGTAGATGCTTCATCCATGTCATGTTGAAGATGAGGATGTCATCTAGGTCGATGATCACTAAAGGCCCTTTGAATGGTCATAAGACATTATTCATTAGGTGCATAAATATACGGGTGCATTGGTCAAGTTGAAAAGCATACTAAACGATTTATACAATCCCTCTTTGGTTTTGAAGGTTGTCTTCTAAATGTTTGTGGGATTAATAAGAACTAATGATAACCTAACTTGAGGTCAATCTTGATGAAGTATCAAGCCCCTTGGAGCTGGTCCCAATAGATAAATGCATGGCATTGGGTACCTATTCTTCATTGTAATTTTGTTTAGTGCCTTGTAGTTGATATGTAGGCACCATGTCCCATCCTTTTTTGGTGCAAGGACTATGATATTGGCACAAGGCACAAGGGGATGAACTCGTTCTGATCTTACCTTGACCATTCATTTCCTAAATTTGTTTTTTGATTTCGTCATTTTTCCATACTGATCGGTGGTATAGTGGAATGTTGTGCAATGTTGGTTCGAGAACCAAGTCAATACAAGGCTTCATTAAGCAGTGTAGGGGTACTCCCTGTGGATCCTAGCAAACATTAGAATATGGACAATAAGGGCATCCATTTGTTGAGTTTATGATGAATAGTCTGTAGTTGGCACGACAAGGGTGAACTTTTTAGCACCATGGTTCTTAGGTTGAGCCATCAACAAAATCAATTTCTGTGCATGAAAGATCGATTTATTGCACTTTTTTTGTTGATACCAATGTTACCTTCTTCTAAGGTAGGCACTCTTGTATGTCATAGGTCATCCCTTTGATAGGCATCAACTATTGCTGCAGAGAGGCTTAGTGGGTCACTTGGTGGTTAAAGAGGTATAGTCTCTTGAGTAGGACATTGCAAATGTCCAATGATGCCACATCACAAACTACTGTGTCATGCATTGGCATCTCTACTCCTTTCCTAGGCCAAACCCAACCCAAGGAGTAGAGTTGTGAATGTGTTGGTGTTTTGGAAGCCAAGTCGCTTGACTATGACCTAGGTGATATGTCTTTTGGCTCCCAATGTTAATGATGATGTGGAGAGGCTTACATTTTACCAAGCAATGGGTGTAGAACATGGGCCTCTGTTCTTCATAATCTTTTGAGGTTGAGGTGATACCAACTTGTTGAGTTCTGGTGCTTAGGCATGTGGCGTCGACCTCCTATCCATTTTCTATTGTAGTGGTGCAATCATTGACCTTTAGCTGCACCACCAAAATTTTGCTGAATTCTGCACTGAGTGTCATTGTAAGTGTGAGGCTTGTGATGGCTGCACCACTTGTCCACCTGTTTTCCTTTGTCTTGCTTTGTTGAAGGACTTCTAGGCTTAGTTGGCATTGAAGGGCCCTTGGGTGTTGGTGCCATAGGTTGTTTGGTTTTTGGCGTTGATAGTATTTGTATAGTGTTGACCATAGTTGTGAAACTCAGACTCGACAAAAAACTTGGAAAAACTTGGCAAAAAAAAACCCAAAGAAAATGCAAATTTTCATTGAATTTTTTTTTTTTCATGCATCACAATTAATTAACATTATATAAATAAAAATTGATACTATCAGTGATACAAGCTTAAACTACACATGAAAGTGACAAAACACACTTCAATTAAAGAAATTTTAATGCCTCCAAAATTCAAATATTCTTGTATTGCTTATGATATAAAAAGGTACAAATTACAAAATGTGTCAAAATGCCTCAATAGGCCCACTATCTAGTGTCTTGCAATGCCTTTGCCCTTTGCCCTAGTAGAAGCTCTAGTCCTCTCTCTTTGTGCCTATGTCCATGCCTCTTCCTATGCCTTTGCTGCTAACTCCGCTATACTTTCAAAATCATCCATTGAAAAGAGAGGCTCTTGTTGCTGTTGCTCCTCTTTGCTCTCTCCTATTCCAAACATCTACAACTAGCATCACTTCAAACTGCTGTCCACAACCGATTGTTCTTCGATTGCTCACTCCATTTTCTCCAATTAGTCATATCGTCAACTTGATCAACATGACCAACATGACAGGTAATGCCCATCACCACTTGTGTTGGGGTTCAAGGGGGCAAAAGCTCCCTTGTAGGGTGAAGGGGGCAAAAGCTCCCTTGTAGGGTGAAGGGGCAATGCCCTTCACACATATCCCGATTTAGAAAGGAGTTTTTGAAGGAGAGTCTCAATTCAGCCTTGTCGAGTTTATACATTGACAGTTGAATTCGAGTTTTTTTACATTAGACGTAATTGTTGGGTGGTTGTTAGATTCTTTAAACCAAAAAAAATTGGATTTAAGATGCAATTTATTGTTGTTGTTGGTCTAATCTCAACTTGTCTTTGCTCTCAAACTAGCTGGAAATAGCAAAAATGAGGGACTTTGAAAAAAAATTCCTCTACACCCACCTTGTTGATAGGGGTCTAGGCCCCTCTAAAAATCCAGTGTTTACCCTAAACAATTTATCTGCTTGTGTAGCGCAATTGGTGAAAGTCTTGGGTGCTGGTAGAGGCCAACCCAAGTTCCATTCTCCCTGCCTCCATACTGCAGATATATGGTGTAGCTGGGAATGTCCTATGTGCTGGTAGAGGCCGACAAGGCTCCATTCCTCTACACCCACCTTGTTGATAGGGGTCCAGGCCCCTCTAAAAATCCTGTGTTTACCCTAAACAATTTATCTGCTTGTGCGGCGCAATTGGTGAAAGTCTTGGGTGCTGGTAGAGGCCGACCCAGGTTCCATTCTCCCTGCCTCCATACTGTAGATATATGGTGTAGCTGGGAATGTGCTATGTGCTGGTAGAGGCCGACAAGGCTCCATTCCTCCTACACCCACCTTGTTGATAGGGGTCCAGGCCCCTCTAAAAATCCTGTGTTTACCCTAAACATTTTTATTTGCTTGTGTAGCGCAGTTGGTGAAAGTCTTGGGTGCTGGTAGAGGTCGACCCAGGTTCCATTCTCCCTGCCTCCATACTACAGATATACGACGTAGCTAGGAATGTCCTATGTGCTGGTAGAGGCCGACAGGGCTCCATTCCTCCTACACCCACCTTGTTGATAGGGGTCTAGGCCCCTCTAAAAATCTTGTGTTTACCCTAAACATTTTTGGAATTCAAAAACAGTTCTTATGGTCAGGATCAGAAGAGAGGAGGAGGATTCATCTTGTAGCTTGGGAAAAAAATATGCCATCAAAAGAAGCATGGTGGCCTTGGTCTGAGGAGACTTAACCTAGTTAATAGTGCTATGGCAGCCAAGGTGGGATGGAGAGTTCTAAGGGATGGTCAAACTCTTTGGGCAAGGATTCTTAAAGAAAAATATCTTGACAGCCAGGAGGATACCAGATTTCTCACAATTCAGGACCCTTGTCGTGGCTCTTCTTTATGGAACCACTTGGTGGAGGCTAGGGAGGCCTTGTGGAAGGGTGTGAAATGGCGTGTTGGAGATGGGGCCTCTATATGTTTTTGGGAAGATGCTTGGTTAGATGACAACCTTTCAGCCAACAATGATATTTTCTCTAATTTGAAAGAGGATCTAGAAGATAGATATGGTAAAAAGGTTTATGATTACATGACTTCATTGGATAACCAATTGAGCTGGAAATGTTTAGAGGCAGACCATGAGAATTTGGAGGCTTTAAACCTCCTTAAAGCTAAACTAAAGGCTTATTACTTAGGTGTTGTCAGGTATAGAGACTCCGTGGTTTGGAGCAGAACTAAGAATGGGGAATTCAGCGTGAAGACAACCTATGATCTTTTGGATTCTGTTGTAGATAATGGTTTCCCTTGGAATAGAATTTGGGGTAAGAAAGCTATTCCTAAACTGGAGATTTTTCTT
Organism: Wollemia nobilis; assembly: GCA_028583015.1. Classification (NCBI taxonomy): domain Eukaryota; kingdom Viridiplantae; phylum Streptophyta; class Pinopsida; order Araucariales; family Araucariaceae; genus Wollemia; species Wollemia nobilis. The sequence continues at coordinate 1,020,236 of JAQPPZ010001731.1, forward strand.
TGGGAAGCAGTCCAGAATAAGATCCTAACAATGGATAATATTAAGAAGAGAGGTTTTCAGTTTCCTAATAGATGTAGTTTATGTGAAAAGGCAGAAGAATCAGTGGAACACTTCTTGGAATGTCCCTATGCTCTAAATATTTTCCAACTCCTCATCTACAGGATGGGCATATCTTGGGTGATGCCTTCTAATATGATTCTGTAAACCCTTTTTTAGTCCTTGTATTAATGTAATTTGGAACCTTATTCCATTTCATTTTGTGTGGGGAGTTTGGTTAGAGAGGAATACGAGAATTTTTAGAGGGGAAAAAAGGTCTGCAATGAGAAGTTTTGGAAGTATCACCCACTTTTTAGAGGAGAATGTTAAATCTATCAAGCACCCTATCAAGCCAGAGAATACTGAAGAGACTATGATAGCTAAGGCATGGAATTTGGAACCTATTAGTGGTGGAGAGGCAAATGTTCAGGTTAGAATTGATGTAAAATGGCAACCACCTCGAGATGATTGGTTGAAGTTAAATTTTGATGGGGCATCCAAAGGTATAGGTAAGGTCGGAGCAGGAGCAATTTTGAGGGACAATCAAGGTATGGTGGGGGCAACTTGCAAGTTTTTGGGAATTACTACTAGTCATAAAGCTGAAGTTAATGCTTTGCATCTGGGTGCAAAGCTAGCCAAAGATCTAGGTGCTAAAAAAGTTATCTTTGAAGGAGACTCCTTGAATATTATCAATATTTTGAAAAATGAGGGATAAGCTAATTGGCAAATTGATTACATTGTGCAAGATATTAGAGAGATTGTAAAGCATTTTGAAGAAGTTGAATTTGTTCATGTCTATAGAGAAGGTAACAAACCAGCAGACTGGATGGCGAACTTTGGTGCCATTAAAGAAGAGGATAGGAGATGGATCCTCCCTGGGGTGGTCCATGACGACTTAGAAAAGTTCACAAAGGAGGATTGCAGCTAATTGAGGTCTAGGATGGCACTGTTTGTCTTACGCCCAGGGGATCTTTGGCTATTTGTCCTTGGCAGCTGTGTAATTGATGGGCTGAATTTGTGTTGTAAAAGGGTTCGGGCCCTTTCAAAATCCCATTTTTACCCTAATCAAAAAAAAAAAAAAACACTTTCTATGTCATTTTTCTATACCCATGTGCAGACGGCCGAGTTTTTTCTTGGGAGTCGGGAAGTTTTTGAAAAACTCGCGACTCTCAAGTACTTGGTGAGTTTTTCAAAAACTTGTTGAGTTTCGCTACTATGGTGTTGACACTAGACTTTTATGCTTTGCTTGCAACTTCTCTTCCAATTTGGATTCAAAGCGAAATGCTTGCGTCGAGTTGAACGAAAGGAACTCCATTTTCAAACGGATCTGATAATGGAGTCCACTAATGGACTTCAACACTTGATGCTTCCTATCACTCTCAATTTGTAGCCAATTGAGAAGTTCATAGAATTCATCAATGTACTGCTAGACAACTAGGTCTTTGCGTTGGCATTGTTGTTGGAAGTGCATGTACTTGTCCTCATAATGGTGCATTGGGTAGAAAGGAGCACAAACTAATTTCTTAAAGTTGTCTAGGTAGTGATTGTTTCTCCTACATTTTCAAGCCTGCTACTGGTGGCTTCCCACCAACAGAGAACCGACTTTGACATTGTCAAGACTATGAAAGCAGTCCTATTATTGTCATAAACGTGGTTGGAAGAAAAGTATGCCTCTAACTGTTGGAGATAGGTACCCAACTCTTTGGCAATGATACATCCCTAGAAGGGTGCAAAGTTGGCAATAAAGGATGGTGTTCTCATGTTCACAAAATCCACAAACTACCCTAAAACGGTGTTCCTCTTTCTTCTAGGTCATCTTGAATGAGCTTCTTGACGTCCTAAATTTGTCTCTGTTGATTCGATCTTCGACTTTTCTCTATGGATGTGGCATTCTTTAGGGCATTTGAACATGGAACTTGGTGTGATGCCTTTCTTCTGATACCACGAACATGCATGACCGACATCCAACAATGAAGTGTCAAGATCCATTGCAAAGAAGATAAAAGCAAAATGAAAGAAATCAAATGGATGTCAAATCTGCTTTGATACCACTTGATCTGTGTTCCATGGCCTAGGATATGGTGGCAAAGTACTAATGGCGTCTTTGACCTCTTCCACATTTCATATGAGTGGTTTCCCACCAACACATCATTGACTTCAACATTTTGAGAGCAACAAATGTTACCTTGTCTTTGCCAATGAAGTAGTTAGCTATGTAGTATGCTTCAAGTTGTTGAAGCCATATATCCAATGTGTCGACGTTGATCATGCCTTGGAACATTGGTATGTCTATGTTGGTCTACACATTCAATGGACTATTGTGCTGAAAAAGTGGAGTAGACGATGCCAAACCTAATTGGAGCATTAAGTCATGAAACTAGCTAAATAGGGTATTTTTTCTGTTCTTCCAGAGCATCCTTGATTAGTCTTTGGATGTTTGAGGTATTAGTTTGCAAAGCTTTGCAAATTTGTCATCGTGGCATGCAAATGATGCATGTTTGGATACTTGGACACATAACCAGCTTGAGAACCTTCCTGTTGTCATTGTGAGTTGCTTTGAGCAAGCATTCAATGATGGGATATATTAAATGACTCACATTCAGGCAAATGAAACGACAAGACAAAAACTCAAATCTACCAAAGCATTAGCAAAAATCTGCTCTGATACCAATTTGATTCACACTGGAGGGCTCAGGATATCACGTGAGTGACATCTCTTTAGTTCAGCCTGAATCAGAGTTCGACAATAGAACAGGGCATGAGAGATGCACAGATATACAATGCAAAAATTGTAGCATAGCTCCTTTACTTATAGAAAGTATGTAGAATACAATACTTCATGTGACTAAGAACCCTGTTTCCATGACAGAATGGAAAGAGACACTAACTGCCAACCCTGAAAATCGTATGTTTGATGCCAATTTATACAATGTGAAGGAATGTCAGTTATACAGGCAATCCAACTTACCAAATGACCTGGATTCGTTTGTTTGTCTTCTTTGTGTTTTTTGTTGTCATAATTGATGGCACTTGGCATGGCATTTTGTCTTTCTGGTGTGTTGGCATGGTTTTCCAATCACAGTCACAGTTGTGCATGCAGAGTCATTGCTTGCATCTAGGCCTATGCTCAGTCTTGCATTCAACCTTGGTTGTCTTTGACTCATTATCCTTCAACATCATTTTGCAAGTAGAAACAATAAATGATCATCAATAATCAATGATGTCAACCTAGTCAAAATAATTAACATATCTTATTTAAGTTTTTAATAAACAATGATCTGATTTAGTTAACAACAAAATATAGTAGCCAGTCCAGCAGAATCTGTTGTCAACCAGTCAACACATCTCCTGTATAAGTCAACAAAGTCAATGTTATAGTCTTCTTTGATCAACAATTAAACCAAATCTTGTTTGATCAATGAGTCCAATCAAAAGTCTCTTTCGGATCAATACAATTGTACAAGTACTGAAACAAATGTCAATGTATTTCTTTATGATCAACTTGGTAGACTTGAAATGCTAATGTTAGTGATGATATAAGGTGTATGTGCCATCCTTGAAATCACCTTTTTCTTCTCCTTAAACCAGCATTGGACAAAAAGTATAAAGTGATGCATTTATGAAGGCCATTTAATAATATTTATACAAATTAGTTATCTATTTAATGTCACTAGTTGGCCTAATCATTATCTCATGTTATTTAATATCAGAATTAAAGGTGTTAGTTTTGGGGACTTGAGCAAATGTAGGTGTGATACATTTGAAAATGTTTCGACACACTTTGGAATAGTTTTTGTTTTTGAATTTTGAGTGTTATTTTAGTTCAAAGTTTTTTCCATTCAAATTGATGCTTTTGTGATTCTGTATTACAAAGTTATGTTGTCATAATGATGTTTTTAATAATTTCATTATAGGATCTTAAGAAGTCGTTACTGCCAAACTCCTTTCACAAGTTTGGGACAGCGGATGAGATGTATGTTTGATGAGGGTCAAAACAATGTCTTCATGCATCCTCAAATAAAGGAATTTGGTGAGAATGTAGATGACAACACAAACAAAAGCATTGCAGGAGAATTTTACAGTTAGAGCGACATTTGGGATTTATTTCTTTGTAGTTGATCAACCACCTATGACATTAATATTGGATTGGCATCAGATAAACAATTTGGAAATTGAGAGAAGCTAGGTGATTCCATATGTGGCCTCTTCAGAATAGGATTTTAAGGAAGAAGGAAATGTTTAATGGCTATTCTTCTCAATGACTATTTTTTTAATCAATTTCTTTTTCTTTTAATAACAAATCATTAAATTTATTTTACCCTCTGTAAGCAGCATGTATTTTCGGTATTATTTTTATTTAATTGTTTATTTATAGGCCATAACAAGCCTTGATGGCATTCTACTTTATTGTAAGTAGCAAGATGTTGAAATAAAGAGGGGCATTCTTTATTTGTATATATTTGTTTAACTTCATTTGGTAGGTTGATTTGGACTGTAGGGAAGTTTTGCAACGCCTTCAAACTGCATTGACAGAGAACAACACTTTGCATCGGGAGAAGGAAAGGCTAGCAGAGGAGCGTAAAAGGAATTTACAGATTCTTGAACACCAGGTATGACTGTCTAAATTTAAATTCTTCGATAGTTGCTATAGTCTTATACTATTTCTATGTTTTTTTCCTTTAATTTAAAATGTCTTTATTCTTATCAGATTGTCTCCTATTTGATAATCTTAATGGTGTATTTTGGATGCTATTAATATTCCTTGGACATTTGGATGTTTCATTTTGTGTTTTAAAATTGATACATCATTTCCTGTTGGTCGCAAGAAAACTAGACTTTGGAGATCTTATGAAAGCTGGGTTTGTAGTATGTGCAAAAAATATTCTTAGATACTTTAAGATAAAAATGTTTACACATGTCGTGCATCTAAAACACACTTCATATGTTTTTCATAACACAATAAATTTATGTGGAAATTTGTGGCAAAACATTTAGAACATGATTGCGGTGCAAAATAATCGAGTCCATGGGTTTAGAGCAATTGGTGGAAATGAAGAATTTGGTACCATCAACCAATTATCTAATCTCATGGGTGAACCTCAGCATTTGCAATTGGTAAGGAATGAAGGGTTTGAACCTTAACATTTAGCCTATGGGGATTTGGGTAATTGGTTCCTAGTGAAGAATTTTACACCATAGACCAAGGTTCGAATCCTATCATTGAACATCAACATTTTAAGCCCATGAGGTTTAGAGCAATTGGTTGGGAATGAAAGTTTCAAACCTTTAACCAAGGTTCAAATCTCATGGGTGAACCTTAACATTTAAGCGCATGAGGTTTAGAGCAATTGGTGATGAATGAAAGTTTCCACTGTCAACCAAGGTTCAAATCTTATGGGTGAACCTTAACATTTTAATAGGGTTTGGAGCAAATGAGGTGTGAAACTTCAAATCTTATGGGTGAACCTTAACATTTTAATAGGGTTTGGAGCAAATGAGGAGTGAAAAGTTTCACACCATAAGCTAAGGTTCAAATCTCATGGGTGAACCTCAACATTTCATCAAATGACATGAGCTCAACTGGTTAAATTCCTCAACTTTCAAGGAGGAGACCCAGGTTCGAATCCTGCCAAGTGATACACATATAATTGCCAAGCTGTTGTAATACCACTATGTAATCACAATGTAATATGGGTGGGGCTCATAAAAAAAATGTTTAGACGATTATCAACATTAATCTCTACTATCAACAAGAATAACGGCCTTTTGTGAAATCTACAAAACTCTGTTATTTTTTCTTGTTCCAATGCTAGTAATTGTTTAAATGATGCACAATCTATTTGGAAGAGTTAATTTAAATTATGGAAATAACTATTTAAGTATGGACATTATTTAAAAAAAATATTTGATGCGATTTGGCGCATTGATATGTTGTGTAGGGACCTAATAAATAGTATTTCAAGTAAATATTTTTTTCACTTGTTTGTATGTGCACACGGATTCATAATCATAATGTCTTATTAGGTTTTGTAGAGCACTTTATGAGCAATAAGGGAATCCAACATTTTCTTTCTTCTGTTCTGGACAAGAATCTCATGAGTGATCCTTAACATTTCAAGGAGGAGATCCAAGTTTGAATCTTGCCGAGTGATACATGCATAATTGCCAAGCTGTTGTAATACCACTATGTGGTCATGATGTAATATGCGTCAACATTTAGAAGATAATTATCAACACCAATCTCTAGAATCACTAGGAATAAAGACCTTATGTGAAATCTACGAAACTCTATTATTTTTCCTTGTTCCAATACTAGTAATTGTTTAAATGAAGCACAATCTATTTTGAAGAGGTATTTCAAGTATTGGAATGAACTAATTATGTACAAGAATTAGTTTCTAAAGAATGTAAGATGTGATTTGGTCCATTGATATATGTTGTGTAGGGACCTAATAAAACATTTCAACTAAAATGTTTTGTTCACTTCTTGTCTGTATGTGCACACAGATGCACGTGTTCACTTCTTGTTTGTATGTCTTATTAGGGTTTGTAGAGCAGAAAGAAGAGCGCTTTATGAGCAATAAGAGAATCCAACATTCTCTTTCTTCTGTTGTCAACAAGAATCACATTTGAGAGTCTCTGATCTTAAATTCTTGTGCAGGCTACAACAATTTCATATTTGATGGAGGAGTGCAAAAGTAATGCCAAGGAGAAAGATCAGGCCCTAAACTCACTAAAGATGATAAATGAAGATAACAAAATTCTGACACTGAATTTGGAACGCCATAGCAAGGTGGGTGTTAAGCTTAAGTTCTCCCTTGTTGCACTTTTTATTCTCTTTGAATTGCCTCTGTGATCTGCTTGTGCACATTATGCAAATAATTTTAATTGTGTTTTTTGTTGTTACCTCTCCTTGGTGTTCATTCTTGAATTTCTTGCACCTGTCTTCCAAACTAGAAAACAATTTTGAGGTATAGTACAGGTCAATGTACTAGTCTTGTTTCTAATGAACTTGATAATGTCTGAATTATCATGTTATTAACAATATAAGTGGGTTAATTATCTGTGTATGGCATCTTTACATCAACATTTACAAGATGAATATGAAATATACCTGTTTTATTTGAATATCTGTTGCAGGTTATACAGGACCTTATGTATGTGAACGCTGATATGATAAAAGCAGCTAATTGTTATGCACAAATGCAAGATTCAGATCAAAATCATACAAAAGCAGGCCATCATTCAACAATTGATTCTTATCATGAGAATCATCACAATGAAATGGCCTTGAATAGCACCAAGTTGGGCGCTGTTAATGACATGTACAAAAGATCATCTTCTGCCATGGAAAAATCACAGAAGACATCAGATGTTTCAAAGGATAAAGTGGGCCATACTTCTGAGAGAAAACAAAAGGTATGTGTGGTAAAACTAGTAGTCACAATGAGTCACATGTATGCTTTTCTTTTGTGATCGCTCATCTGTGAAGTTCGTTGTGCTGTGCTATTCATTAATATTCAACAAAGTGAAGATATCTTGATGAGTGTGTATAATGTCCCATACATCATCTATTCTGTTATATACTGCTTGATCCTGTGTGTGTGTAAAATCTCATGTTTTATTTGCTTGCATTGTTTGATTCTTAATAATGCTCTTCATATTGTAGGCACCATTCAACTATATTCTTGATTGACATAGAACTATTAAAGATCTGTATAAACATAAGTCTCGTATGCACTAAAAAGTACTGCAACTAATGTTGTGACACCCACTGTAATGTATCCTTTGTTGAGTGGTTATGCTTCCTTGGGTTCTTCTCGAATCCTGTGAATCCAATTGGTCACTGTAGGGTGTCCTTGGATCCTCTGTACATCTCTTAGGGATGCTTGGGTCATATGGGCCTGTTTAGAGGCTGTATGTGTCCTCTGGGTCCTTTGATGTGTATTTATCGTTTATTGTCAATAGGTAGTGAAACAGGAAGATATTGATGAAAATAACCAATAAAAAATAGAAAATAGACAATGGAGGAACCGACACATGATTAGAACTCTCCCTATCAATGTTCTCATGAATATAGATGTGCATATTGATGCAAAAGACATTAATTATCTTGGACAGTAAGTTGCACATTCAATATAAGCTGTGAAGGATACATATGAGCAGTGTGTACCTGCCTTATTAATATATAATGGAATTATATCTTAGTGTATTGCATTCTATATCTATAGCTTGAATCTTTCCAAGCTTTCATGAATGCCCTTTAGGGTAAAATTCCTATCTAATAATCCATAGAACAACTTGCATAGATAAACATTTGATTAGATTGCATAATTGATAAAAGCAAAGACTAAACAAATGAGATGATGTTATTTTGGCAAATAAATTACCCAAATCCATGCATTTAACAACATGAATAGTATTAGCATTCATGTATTAGCTTCCAAGCATACACTTCTTATCTTGTTTGTGGCATCCATGTCCATCTTTGTCAGAATCTTTTGTTTTGGTTCAAGTTTCATCCTAAAAAGCATAACAACTCATTTCACCTTCGTATTGGTTTCATAATACCTTTCCTTGCATAGAAGAATTTTTTTTCTGGTGTAGTCATTGGGGTCGTCATCAATAAAAACAGATTTTGGTTATGAATCTAATGCATAATAAGGCATATGTGTTTTTATTAATGGCTTTCATTCTAACCTTCTGGTTTTCATGTAGTTTTTCAAGGTCATGCTAAAACCTACTAATGCATCCTTAGTTCTTACATCAAGCTAAATTGTCACATTGTAGAGGTTTGTCCATTCTCCCCTTTCTAGAAGAAAGAGGGAGACATCAACTATTACGATTTCCTTGTTCCCCTTAACCTCCATATGTCATATGGTCTATTTTTCCATGGCTTGCCCATCATGTGGTTTCTTATTCCTTTTTTATTAAACCTCCACTCATTGCCCTTAATGTTTTTGCCCCATTTCTTAGGCCCTATGGTTTCTCCACTTTTTGCTACCACAAAACCCATTACCCCCACTTCTTTTGGTAGACTCCTTGCAAGTTATTTCCATTATCTTTGTTGCTAAGAATGGAGAGACATTGTTCCCTCTTGCAATTCCTAATACCTATTGCACCACACTACATAAAATATAGACGCAACACATAAAGTTACCAATAAAAGTAGACAAAGGGAATATGGCAATGTTGCTTGCTTTGCTTTGGTGCTATCTCCAATGAGGGTAGAATCTGTTGTGCCTTTTATTCCACACCAAATAGATCAACCTTGGGAAAACTTCTTAATTGAGAACTTTGTGTGGAAAATTATGTTGACATAGCTACTATCCCATGTGACTTTTCATTCTTAGTCTTATTGCTTTGAACATTTGTTGGTTTGGCTATTTAATGTATTAGTGCTCAATTGTTTTTTATATTAATAATAATAATAATATTTTATTATATGTTTATCCATGCGAGGACATTGGCGTTCATTATTCTCGTCTGTCTATGGTAAAATGTGCACCAGGGGCCATTGTTGAAAAACCTTATGAAATGACAACCAATCTCATGTGTGAGTGTTAAATTTGCACTAGCAAGTAATTATCCACCCTTCTGGTCAATGTTTTTGACATAGATATAAATTTGATGGAATTGGAAATGCATCCCAAAATAGTTTTTAGCATTATTGTCACGCAGAGGTTTCTGGTAACTGTTGGTAAGAGTTAAAGAATTATTCAAGAGTAATATAAACCTTTGAATTCCACCATTCTGCAATAAAAATATCCACTCCACTAATATAATCTAAAATGGAATGTTCTGAGTCTTGTTTGACCTCACTCACTTAAGAGTTAAAATATTATTCAAGAATAGTACAAATCTTTGAATTCTACTCCATTAGTATAAATCTAAAATGGAATGTTCTAAGGCTTGTCAAACCCCACTCACAAGCATCTTTACCTCTAGGATATTGTTCATTCGTTTTTCTGAGTCTGTTGTAAACATCTGGTGACGACCTCTCTTTTTGTTATTAATTTTATAATAGGCTATATGCCATATAATTTGTAATAGCCTATGTTGTACCTTTAAATATTTTATACTGAATTTGGCATATAAAATGGGGTAAGAGAATTTATGTGGCCTCTTTAATATGAGAGTACATACCTCTTCTCTTCAAGAGGAAATGGAATTGAGAATTTCCCTTTTTGTAATGCTATTTTGTCACTTGTTCAACATTGGTCAATGACTTATGCAGCACCATGCCTCTGAAACGCTATTCACATTGGCATATGCCATATGCAATCCAAGGCTATATGTTATGACTGTTGCTGGTAGGTTTAGTTGATTAAGATAATTGAAAAGCAAAGATGGAAGGACATATCATTTTACCGGCCTTTCGAATCATTTTTAAGACATTAGGAGAACTGCTTTAGGCATATTATTTTACCAAGGGTCACTTTGAAGGCGATTTTTTTCCCTTTGTTCTTTAAAAAAATAAATCAGAAGGTGTTCATTGTAAAAGGGGCATCTATTTCTGAAATCCCTCTTAGATTTTTGTAATCTCTTCTAGGACACACTCTAAGGACAATTCATTTTCTGAAATCTCTCTTGGATTTAGTAATACCTTGAAGAATACAATCAAAGAATAAGACATAAATTGACTGGCCTTTTTTTTTCAATTGGTTATATGGGATTGAAACGGGCTCCACCCGTATTATATCATCACCACATAGTGGTATTATAACAAAGCTTGGATATTATCCGTAAATTGACTGACTTTGAATATGATTGTTTCAAACATATTTTGTTACTATATGAAATACCTTGTTTTATTGTCATTATTATTAATTTAAAACCTGGTTTTACATGTTGTCCATCTCAAAACTATAATTTAATTATTTTATGTCGAACCAAAAATGTAGCAGAGGTCTATAATATCCAAAACTTGCATACCTTATAGAAGCATATGGCAAATGATTTAGATAGATTAATGGTGAGGATGATGATGATGCGTGTTAGGTTATGCATATATGAGTGGGGCAAGATGTATGCCATGAATGATTTTGAAGGAAGAATATCTATGTAGTAAAACCTTAGTCAACTACATGCTTGTCATTTCATAAAAGCCCTCTAGTTGTGAGCATGATTCTTGAAAGTGCTTTAGCACAAACATGACAATGTGGTTAGGAGTACTAATCAATCTTATGTTTATCAACCTTTGATCTAATGTACAAATATTAAGTGTATCACTTGGATGTGTTTATTCCTAAAGATATGCTTATATTGTTCAGATTGTTAACTAAGGGAGTTTAAAAGGCGAATATACTTGCTTGTTGTGAATGTAAACAACTATTAATTTTTTGAAGGAAAATAGATTTGTGGATGAACTATATTTTCATTAAAGCCTCTTGAAGTAAAAATGATAATGCTTTTAGAGGCAGATTTAGCTTAGTTTATATGGAACTTCTCTTTTGTTGTGTATAACAATGCAAGAGAATACCTTTTCACATAGGTATTTTTAGTTTGTATGAAGTATCTGCTACTTGATTCTTTTTTGTTCATATCATTTAAGGTGTTCTCCATTGCAAATATATTTGCTTGTTGAATGTAAACAACTGTCAAGTTTTGAAGAAGGAAAATAAATTTGTGGATGAACTATATTTTCATTATAGCCTCTTGAAGTAATAATGTATAATGCTTTTAGAGGCAGATTTAGCTTAGTTATATGGAACACCTTTTTCTCTTTTGTTGTGTATAACCATGCAAGAGAATACCTTTTCACATAGGTATTTTTAGTTTGTATGAAGTATTTGTTACTTGATTCTTTCTTGTTCATATTATTTAAGTTGTTCTCTATTTCAATGCATTTCACATGCATTACAATAATGCAAATGCTTTCTTCTAAAGCTGTTTTTATTGGCATTTTGCAGATAAAGGCAAAGCTACATTATAGCAAGAGTCAAAACCATTTATCATTTTGTTAATACTTACTATGTGACTCCATTCATTTTTAAAATGCTATACAAGTTATAATTTTCATTATGTATGTATATTTAAATTCGTTTCATTGTATTTCTCACTTTAAAAGTTATATTTATTGTTGCTTAAAAATTGGTCTCCATCCTTGGTCACCTTCGTTCACGCTAAGTGGAAGATCCAGTTTTAGATTGAGGTTTTTAAAAGTGGAAGATCTAGTTTTAGATTGAGGTTTTCAAATGTTTAGTGTGGGGAATTTTGAGAATGACATTTTTAGAAAATCAATTAAAATAAATTTTCTTTGAGAATTTAGTGATATATGAGTTATTTGTAAACTTGATCAAAATTTCTTTTATAAACTAATGAGCTTGGGTATTTATATTTGCAATTGTTAAATTCCATTATCCAAGTAGTCAAGATCTGGATTGATGTTTTCAGTCAAGTGGAGAGGCTTAAATCTAAAGTTTAACATTTATAGTTTTAATAAATGTTACACAAGTGCATGTTGTCCAATTGATAATGAGAGCTTAAATTGATCCACCTAAAAATCTAAGTCTCAAAATATTATTAAATGGTTTGAGGAGTTGTATACTCATAAACGTATGTCAATCATCATTTCTTTCTATTCATAAAAGCAACCTGCTTCAATGTTCCTAATTCTTTCCAAAAGTGATAAACTATTATTTCAAAAAAGAAATTTGTTGGACTTGATATTGAAACCGAAAGTTTACTAGTAAGTGTTTTTTTTAGTCTCGCTCATAGGATGAAAATGAAGTAATTTCAAAAGTGTTGACCAAAAGCAAAATGTATATAAAGCTATGCAAACTTACATTAACACAAATATTCTTAAGTGTTCAATTCTTTTCAATAGTCCATTTTTATTTGTAATATTTGTTTCAAATGATTCGAGATGGAACTTTATTGAATAGATTTTGGTTTGGTATATATAGTTTTTTTTAATTAGATAAAAGAAGAGGTTTTAAAAGGATCCCCTAACCTTATTACAAAAATAAACTGAAAGAGCTTAAGGCTCAGCCCAAGAGATTCTAGTTTGGTATATATAATTACTATGCTACAAATTTTCACTTCTAGCCTTTGATCTTAGAGCAAAACATTAATGTTTCACTATTTTTTTGAACAAATTTATTTTATTCAAGATTGCAAGGGGAAATTCTCTAGTAGGTAAAGGCTTTTGGTTGTAAGAAGTAGATCCATTTTGCTTCTATAATGACAACCCTATTTAATCTTGGGTATTGATAGACTAACCATTTTCCACTTTAACCAATGCTTAGAGCTAGATGAATTCTTAAAATTCATATTCTACCCCTACTAATGTTTTATTCTTTTTTTTCTAACAAGTTCATTTTGTTCAAGAGTGTAAGAGAAAACTATAATGGGTAAAGGCATTTGGGTCTAAGAAGTAGATTTATTGATCACATATTCACAATTGTATTTGATATTATTCATTTGTAGGCTATTCACTTTCCCTTTCCACCATGGCTTGAAACTAGGTGAATTTCTTAAAATCCATTTCTTTTGGCACATATAAACCTATTTTCTTCTTTACAAGTTGTTGATGAAAGTTAAAATGGATTGCTCTAGATAGCGAAGCATCATTCATTGAGAATAGTTAAATATAACTGGCTTCAACTTGGATATTAACTTTCTTAGCTTTGCCTTTGGTAAACTTATGTTGATAATTTACAAGGGCACAACCTTTGGAAACTTGTATGACAAATGAAAGTCAACACTCCATATTCATTTCTTTAAATTCCTATATTATAGTTCAATTAATTAAGCTATGCATACTGTAATTTACTCATATCATTTATATAAGTTGCAAGTATAAATTATCTTTTTTGTAGTTAGATTTACTAGGTTCTCAAAATTCTTAAGCTATGTTATATGGTCACGATGTAATATGGGCGGGGTCTGTTTGAAAACCATATAACCTATTTGAAAAAGAAAATCTTACAAATATCTGTATATTATTAAATCAAGCATTCTAATGTCAATCACAAAATTTCTATTGCAAATATCCATGACCATAAATATGTTAGGCTAAAATTGAACTTTCTTCCAACATAAAGTTACTTCATAAATTTAGAGTAGATTACAAGAGGGTTAGGTTACACTAGTTAATTTAATTCTCCCATTACACATCTCTAAATCCATTAACATGAAGTGTATAATTGTCATCTAAAAACATTTTATCTTCCTTTAATTTCTTAAGAGAACATACCCCATTGTTCTCATACATAAGTTTAGAGAATTTCAAATCAACATTTCATTCTTTTCCAAGAGTATGAATAATACATGCAATAGTTATGGCAAAAGATTGATCATTGTTATAGTCATTTTTGTCATTGTTCTTCTTCTATTGAGGCTTTCCTATTACATGTCAATATTAATTTTCCTTTCAAATTTGTTATTCTTAAAAACCTTCTATTTTTATTATGACTTTAATAAATATCATTTTTCTTTTCTAAAAATAAAATTTTAAATACTATTTTGTTCTCTCTTTATCTCTTGATTTGGCAAGTCTTTCTTGGACTTAGAGTTCATGGTTCATCCAAGGTGCTTAATTCTTTAATATGTTATTTTCTTAGTTACTTCTGCTTTGATTAAAACGTGTTTTTCGTTTAGTTTTGAGCTTTCTATCTCCCTAAAAAGCTCATTGTTGAAGAGTTAGAGATATACAACATGATTCTTACTGGGTTTCTTTATTTTCTAGTTGCGTTCATTTTTTTTGGTTTAAAGTGTATTACAACATCTCTTAGAGTCTCTTTAGACCTATGATCACAATTTTGATGTGATCGAATTTCCTTTTCATTTATTTTTCTAAAAAATCTTTTATTTTGGTTTGGATGCCATTCATGCAATCCAAAAAAATATTTGATCCAATTACAGTTTAGGTTCAAATCAAATTTACTTTCTATCCAAAGGTGTGGCCTTGTTTATCATAGAGATTACTCAATTTATTCAAAAAATCCTTAGGTTTTTTCATATATTTAACATGATCGAAGTTTCTTTTATAAGTGATTGTTTTTTATTTCCACCATAACATTTTGTAGGGAATAATTTAATACTTTATTTTTTTCTGATTAATAAGCACTTCAACCATATTCATTGCCAACTACCATAGCCTTTTAGATTTTAATTCAAATATGATCATTCCATCTTAATTATTATCATTGTATTCATTGAGAATCGAAAGAGATTTATGCCAATTTGATATCATTTTCTTGTTGTTTTAGAAACTTCATAACAATAACTACTAGATGTCATATGCCATAGCCCAAAAGCATGAAATGTGATTTCAACAAAAATGAGATAAAAATAAAAATGCATATAAAAGTGTATGCCTTTTGATATATCAAGTGTCAATCAATTCGAACACACAAAAAAGCTCAAAAAAGTACCCATTATGATATATGCATGTCATTTTATAATTAATTCAACATGTGTTACTTGTGCCTTGACATAACCACCATGCACATATTAACTATGTTACTGAGTATCCCTTTTTTATCATTTAACTTGACAAGTTATGATTAATATGATAAATTATTCCTTTTTTTGTATTTCAAATTTGGTAGTTGATGCTAAGCATGTGCCATATTGGTTGGAATATCAACAAATTAATATTTTAATCAATTTCCATTTCAAAGTGCTAAAAGAAATAAAGGATATAATTTGTTCACTAACTCTCATACAAGATCAAATCAACAAAATCTAAAGCAAAGTCTTGAGCCCATGATCTCCCTAAGAATGGTCCAAAGAACACACAAAAGCTTCAATGTGCATTACATCACTTAATAATTGCCTTAATGTCAAAAGGACCTTATCAATCATAAGGGAACAACCCAAATGAACCTCCAAATATACAATTGGAATGGCATGGTTCTTGAATCAATGATTGACTAACTACGAGCATAAACACCATATTATTTGAAGTATAATTTGAATTGGGTTGTGTCTTTCTTTCTATTTTTCAGCAAATCGAGTGATCTTTGATTTCGACCATTACTTTGCTTATGTAGTGCTCTACTTTATCGATGTACAACTCTACCAATGAATATCCACATTTTAATTTTAAACAAAAATTTCTCTTAGGAGTTGCAGAGCATTTATGAGAGTCAAACTAGTAAAGTTATCAAAAAGCAAAATGTTGAACCCCTTAAATTTTCATATAAATATATTTTGAAGTGATAAAATTATAAATCTCTTGTAGTTTCTTTGAAATATACACACTCTTAAAACTTTTAACTATTAATTTCTTGAAACTTAGGTCTTAAATTTGCAAATTTTTTCTTAAAAAAATTGTAGTACCTTGACACTACCTTGGGATTCATGAATTTTAAAGGAGCATGAAACATAGAGATCAAATAAAAGACACCTAACAAACCCTCCAAAATTTATCTAAGTCTAGCATAGGTGTTGATTTGCTTGCAAAGGAGGTCGACTAGCTCCAAGGAGCAATCTACTAGTAGAAGGGGCCAATTGGCTCCAAAGAGTAATTCACTCAAAGGCAGTTAGGGATTTGCTCGCTAACTAGAGTGAATTACTTGATAGGCCACAAGGAAGTAAATTTGAAGACATAGATCTTGAGATGAAACTTTTGAAAGTATCATTTTGGCATCTTGTGGTGCACTAAGTCATTTTGAAAGTCTTTTAAGCTTGTTAGAGGGATCATTAGAGGTATGTAACATTTGGTGGTGCATCATTTTGCTAAAGATACCCTAAATCTTTACTTTTACTAAGAGTAATTGTTTCTCATCCTAGGTAACTCAAGGGTAAAATGTTACCATAAATAGGAGCCTAGGGTTCCATTGTATTCATTTGTTGGCTATGAGAATTCAAAGCCATGCTCTATGAAACCCATATTATGCATGGATCCCATGAGATTGTAAGAAATTTGTAAGTCATTATACAGTCCATTAGTGGCACCACCCTCGTAGTTTGCTAATTGAATGGCAATTGTGACGTTGACCTTTTAGCCTAGGTTGTCATTCATTTATCAATTTCATATCTAATGGATAGGTGGATATAGATGTTATTTGAATTTTTAAGTTGAGTAATCATACACTTTCCTTGCTATCCGTATTTATTTTGAATCACTTGCACCCTTAATATTTCATGCATTTTTATTTTTTACACTTTACATTTCATGCAATTAGCATAGGTTAGTGTAGGAGTAGGACAATGGGGAGCTAATCTAAATCCAAAGGTTGGGAGGAGCCATTGGCACTATCTTCCAACTTTGTTGAAACTAGAATTGGGATACAAATATTAAATTAGAAGTCAAAGAAATTCCCTAGTTCAACAAATTTTTTGGCATGTTCAATGGAACAAACCCCCATTATCCTCAAATTTTACTTAATTCCTTAATTTTTGTGCCAAATTTACATTCATTATGGATGAAGTGATTGACTCAAAATTGAGAGAAGTTCTATGAAGTCTAGTTTTAGAAAGCAGTTCATTATGTTTGAGTAAAATAACTAAAAACTTTCTAAGTCAATTTTGTGAGTAATTCGTTCTAAATTGTAAGAGATTAACTCCATTTTATGAGCAATTCAATCCCAACTTCTTGCACTTTCACAAGCTAAATCTAGAGTAATTCATCGAGGCAAGGGACTTGATTTCTTGATTCTAGTCTGAAATTGATTTAAAAATTTATTATATTTAATTTGGGCTCAATTTTTGTAGTACTTTATGAATGGCGACTCTAATAGGAACTCTAGAGTTTTATTTTTTTATAAAGACAATTGAAATAGTATCATAGGATCATCAAACCTGGAATCTAACCTTGCATATACATCTTTCATGGATAAAAAACATTTAAGGTAGATTATGAGTCATTTTGCCAAAATATAAATCTACAAGCGATTCACTTAATTCAAGGAGTGATTCACTCCAAAATAGTGAAATTTCTCCAAGTCGGATCCAATTACTGATTTGCTCCAAATCTACAAAGCGGTTTGCTAGAAAATATGAGATTATTCCTACCTTCCTCATGAGAAGCCAATTCACTCTAAGTGAGTCGCTTATACCCATTTTTCATCTGATTTTTTAAGTTCATAGTTTACAAGCGAATTGCTCCATTTACAGGCAAAATGCTCCACTAGTAAATTTTTCTTTTGCTAGTGAATCATTCAAAATTGTAAGAGAATTTCTTGAATTTGCAAGTGAATCACTCTAGTTTGCAAATGGATCACTCCAATTTTTGAAATTTCATAAATTATAACCTTGAAAATTTATTTGTGCAAGTTTGTATGCAAAAGCTTATGAATATAAGACTCAAAAAATAAAGAAAGAATATCAATTGGCAGATGTTGCATACCCTTGAAGACATGCAAAGGGAAAAAATAAAAAAATAGATCTTCATGTGGGTGCATTCAAACGATGAGTTTGAGAAGGTTCTAATCACCAATCCCACTTCCTCAAAAGGAAAAAGCCCCATGACCAAACCCTTAGTCAAGGCTTCATATCCATCAAAATTGGTTACTTAGGTCAATAAATGAGTTACTCATATGATTTAGCAAACCAAACTTGATAAAATACATGTTTGGTTTTTACACATACAAACTCCCTTTAGGGTATACAAATGGATGTGAATAACCTCATGAATAACCTACTTTTTGGAAACCGATACTATGTTGGTAATATAAATCCACCATTGACCTCTAATACTAAAACATTCCTCCTACAAGGACTTCTTCAATGCAAAGCCATATTGAATCTAATTTATCAAATACATCTAACATTGGACTAGGTTAGCCTATGACCCCCAATGTTAGGATCTTCATGGCTAAACTAAAACCAAGACCTTGATCAAAATGCTCAAGCATTGACTAGACAAGTGGGTCACAAATATTCTAAGTATACACCTAGGGGTTAACATTACCTCCAACCAATAAAGCACAACAAAATGTACAAGGTCAATTTCCTTAAAATCAACAAGTTTCATAGTAAGATCTACATTACCCTCTTTCATAATAGAATATGCAGTTGCCTCCAAATCAATGGTGGTATTATCAAAATACATCACCTTAGTATCCTCATTATTATCCTTCATACCCATATCCTCTGTACCCTCCATACACATATGGTTATGTGATATATCCTTATCCGTCTCCACACCAATAATATGACTAGCATCCTCCTCAATATAATAACTTGGGGGTACCTCCCAGACCACAAAATCAATTTCTGATTGGACCTACCAAGGACCATTGAATATAGTCACTTATTCTCCTATTTCTCCAATAGCTATAAAAAGCATTGCCTAACTTTAACAAGAATGGGAATAAATCGACACTAGATTATCTCAATAATTTGTCAACACTCAAATCAATCCAGTGCATCTCATAAGTTATGGAGGTACATTTACTAATTTACTCTCTTTATTATAAGGTTGCTTTATGGTATAGGGTATTACTAGATAATTTGAATACAAGTTGGGTGTTAATTGTAGAACCTTTCATGCATAAGTTTAGTAGCATAGGAAATGATGACTTTATTTTTTGAATTGAACACAATTCAAAGTCACCCTCAAGAAAATATATTGATTTAAATTCTAGATTCTTGTGAACCTTAAATTAAATCCCATAAAATATTAATACCAAATGAAGAACAAACATTACCCTACCACATCAGGGTTTTATAATCTAGCCTAGCATTAATGGCATGTAATGCTAACCATCGTAGAGGTAGCAAAGAGAGAAAATATATTTATTTGAGTAGGAAAACTACCTCCTACATGCCAATGGACTATGCAACCCATATTACCCAAAATACATCCACACCTAGTTATACACCCACCATTTCACCAATTCCTAATCCCCAGCCAAATGTTGTTACTAATTCTTCTTCATTTCCATACAATATTACTCATCCTTGCTAGAGTACATCATCAATTGTACCCTTTCAACCATAACTTATAGCCCTTCTTGCCCCATCCAACATAAACAATAAATCAAACAATAATATTGTAATGGGTGAGATGCAAAAAATGATTACAAATTTGATAAATTAGAATAAGCTAAAAGGAAATAGTGGCAACAACCAAAAAACTAGCAACTATGGAAGACCCCATATCTTAAGAAATATTAGGTGCCTTGAAAGGTGCTAATAAAGGATCAAGTTAAACTCATAACCATATGGTTAACAACAATTCAAAATTCAAGCCAACATGGTGTCTCTCATTTAATATTAAGCATGATTATACATAATATATTGGAGCCATCATGCATTCATAAACTATCTAAAATAACGAATAATACCAAGCTCAACAAGCCTCCATCTTAGATCAATTGGTTTCCTTATCAAATTAGCCTGCGTACCAATAACCCTAACTTCAATAATCAATACCTACCTTACTCAACTCCAAAGACATTCTCCTAGCCAACTTTAATGCTATAGAAATAGATGAAGAGTCAATATTTGAAGATGATGCCATATGTGCTAATCAACAAGGGGTTGAGACTAGGGGCAAGATGATTTTTTTTGAAGAGCAACAACAAAAAAATAAAGGACTAAAGAAAGTAAAGGTATGATGGCGATTAGGATAGCAAGGGCACCATTAAATTTATAGGTTAAAGGGCCTATAGCAACATGATAGGAGAAACAAAAGAAAAAGGAGAGTTTATAAGGGGATGCCACCAATACACTTTAGAAGAAAAAGAGAGAAGCAAACCAATAGGGACTAACAAATAGATATAGGAGAGGAGCCCAAAAATTACATAAAGGGAAGTAATAAATAAAGAGGCCAACTTTAGAAAGATATTTAATGGCAAATAAAATATCTCTCTCATACAAATGAAGGTCATACGATAACTACAAGGCAATATAAAAAATTCATAGTGTGAAGTGAGAGTACCCCTATGGAATTTAATATCATAGAGGAAATGAAAGACACCCACTAAAATATGTATGCTAAAAGCATTATCTCTACCTAGGTAGGGGTATTTTCTTTACAAAGTTGTAAAAGGGTAAGAAACAAGTTATGCTAGGGGTAAAAAATCATAACCTACTCCAATCAGTATAGCCAATACACAAAATTTTATGGTAGAACAACCAAAAAATATCCAAGTCAATACAACTAATATGTTAAATACCCAAAATCCTAAGATGGTGAAGTCAACCCTACTTTATTTAATACTCAAATTTGAGAACTACATACTAAGGACTTACATAGTTAATTTAGGGGTAGTAGTAGCAATGATGCCTAAAGCTGTTTGTAAATAAATGGGTTTACCTTATACCAAAATGGATAGGCACCTAATATAAATGGATGGCACAAAGTTTTAGTAGTGAGGGGTTCTCAAAGACCTAGTCATGACCATAGTTAGACACTTGGATTTCATAGTGGTACAAGAAGTAAGAGTTTCCCTCCATACTTCAAATGTTGCTATCAAGAGGATGGACCTGCAAGTTATTAGGAGACAATTACCTAGCAACAGATTATACCCATATGAGCAATGCCTAAGTATGGGGAGGTGATCAAGATAATAATGAGCTACCATGTAACTACTTACTACATAAGTTGGATGAAGAAGATACTATAAACTAGATTGAGCTCTCAAAATTCCTCGAAGATAACCAAAACTCAAACATCAACATGATTGTAATCTTGCAAGATGAAGAAGATTCAAGGGTTGACTATGAGGAGACTAAACTGGACAACTATATCATCATAGAAGCCTATCAAATCTCCTAGTCTTGACAGTTGAGAGGTAGAAAAAAATTAGAAAATATACTTCAATGGTACTAGAACTAAGAATGGTAGAGGTGGTAGTGTTCAATTCATTGACCCACATGGTGCACAAACTCATTTTGCATGTAGATTGTTGTTCAATTATACCGACAATATGGCAGATTATGAGTTAATTTGTATTTTCTAGAGAAAGAACAAGAAATTGTGTATTAAAGACCTAAGGACATATGGTAACTCCAAACTGAATGTAAATTAGGTTAAATATCAATGCACCATAATGAGCAAGCATCTAAACTCATATAAATATTGGGTCTAGGATTTGATGGAATTTTTTTACACATGAAATCAAAGTGATTTCTATGGAATTAAATGTCAAGGCAGATGAGTTGGTAGGCATGACACCTAGACTTGACTGCATGAATGATATGTGGGATAAAGATAAATAATTAGAGGTAGTCTTTAAACTAGCTATCCCTACTAATTTTAATCATTAAAAAGTCTTTAACAATGATGAACAAATCATAGAACTCATGTTGGTTGAAAGGTTATTGGTTGGATGAATATAGGGGGCTAATATGGTGATTGCATATTGGAATACAAAGGCATATGAGGCTTGGGATCTAGCCTTAAAATTTTAATCAAATCATATTCATCTTGGATAGCTATGTCATAGGTATTTGGTAGGGATTTTCTAGCTTTAGCCTTAGTCATCAAAGAGATTTTAGAATCTAAAGCCTTAAAATAGTATATAAATGTCATACCTGAGAGAGGATGAATCTCATTAGGTATCCTATGTAAATTTTTATAAAATCTAAGGTTGAAATCATCCACAACCTCCATTGGTGCTCTCTTTATGGTTGATAGTTGTTCCAAGAGAGATACCCCATTTGCCTTCTCTCTAAATCTTTCTATGAACATGGTAGCAAGCTAGTCCTAGTCAAAAATTAAGTGAGGTTGAAGCACAATGTACCAATCATAAGCCTTGCATTTGAATGAGGCCACCAACAATATTAGAGTCACATTCTACTCTGATATATTATGAAGCACACATAGGATCACCATGTAGTTTAGGTGCTTGATTGGAGTTATCATATATTTACCAATGAAGTATGAGAGAGTTTAGTGTAGACATTGGTTCTCATACCATGTTTGAGGTAGGTCAGGATGTCTCAAAGGATCTCTATTATTCTAGGAAAGGAATGATCTGGGTGGTGGTGGAGTAGCCATGTTCTAGCCTCTACCTCTTCTTATTCTCAAAATGGAGTTAAGTACTATGAGAAATGCTTGAAGGTTTGTAGCAACACAAGATTTGGTGGTAGGTCTTTCATTTATACACTTTTGAATTTCTTATTTTGAGTAGTTTCTAGGTGAATATTGCACTTGCTATACAAGATAGTAGATTGAGATCTACATTGAAACCTCAATCTAATGTCTTTTTGAATGATTAATTTTTTATATTTGTTCTTTAAGCAAAGTCACCAGGTGAGATTTTCATATGCTTTGAACAAGCATATATGTAGGGAACTTCACCAGGGTCTCAACCTACTAAAGTTATATTCATTATGGGACCAATAAGGATGGATCAAATTGGGTCCCATTGGACATGCCATTAAACTATTCTCCTCTCTAATTATCTCAACCACAATGTGTAGGGACTAGATGGTTGGGACTACCACACCTTGTGTGGAGTGACACAACAAGAAAACTCTTAGAGCATGGGAATCAACTCAATTGGGTTCCTCTAGGTTTTTTTACAAGGTTAAATCCCTTTAAGATGTGATCCTCATCACTCTTCCTACTCTATCCTAATCTAACCAAATTCAGGGGAAAAAGAGAAAGAGAAAACAAAGATAGCAAAAAGGAAAAATATCCTAAGCTAATAGGGGGTAATGCTCCAAAGATTAGAATAATATTCCTTTGCATAACAACAAAACACACAAAAACATGAGTGTAATGCATCGACAACTCAAAGGTGAAAACTTTCTCCTCTCAACATGTTAAGCACAAATTGCATATAAAGGAAACAAGATAGAAATTAGTTAGTCATGACCTCCAATATACACACATAAACATACATACATACAAGAAACGAGACAAAAAGAACCAAATAGTCAAAACATCAAGTATATATATGAATATGAAAAATTATAGCTAATGCTAGAAGTGGGGGCTCAAAAGCTTACTTGCAAGACCACTCAGAGTTCAAGTTTTACTAGGTAGAATAAAATGAAGGGAAAGTTATACAACTCATCAATCCTTTGCAATGCTAAAACAACTACTATTTATAGATTACAAAAAGGGTATTTTCACTCTAAAATATTGGATTTTGACAATATATTTGCTTCCCTCTTGATCTGATCCTCTTCCATGTCATATTTTAGTTTCTCAAGTTTTTTTGGGTTAGTTCTAAAATACTAAATATTCAACCATCACCCTATGGATCTTGAAAACTGGTCAGAAGCAACCTGTACAATTAACATTGTCAAGTTTAGGATTTGCTACTATTGCGGCTTCTAAGCCTCTGTCTTCAACAAACCACCTACCTTTCTTGGATTGTTGATATGAAGTGACACCAATAGGTGATTTTTACCCTTATTAATGGTATATTAGTCTAGCTCATCTACCTCTTTTGGGAGCTTATGCATCATTATTGATGCCTTGCAACTTGATCTGAACATTCTTCTGAGTTGGTGGCTTTTTGCACTATGCTTTAATTTTTGGATCACTCTTATTTTATTTATATAATGATGTAGGCTATGATTGCTTTTTGAAACTTTTATTTGTCTTTTTATATGAAAACTTTAAAAGCCTCTGACATTGGGCTAAATTCTTTGTCAAAGATATTATAAGGAAATCCTCTCTTATGTTCTCCCATAAGACCTTATAGAATTTTGATTTTTGGGTGTTTTGTTTTTCATAGTTTTCATTTCATAACTTATTCCTCTTTTTATCCTTTAAATATTTAAATTTTTTTGACCATAGTAAGTCTTTTTCTCTCTTGTACTCATCGGTCTTCTCTTCCATTTTTTTCCTTTTTAGAAATTTGGGTTGTACAAGTGCTTGGGACTTTTTCCTTGCTCTATTGCTCAAAACTTTTCAAATTGATGTTTTCCCTTGGTTGAAAATTTTCTATTTGCATCTATCTAATGTCACTTTCCCTGCGTTTTTCCATCTTACCTTTATTCTACTCTTCCTTCTAAAGTTACCTAAGGCAAGAAAATTTACGTGTAATGAAGAAATCATTGTAGGACCTAAAAATATCCAATAAATTATTTAAAAATGTATAGTTTTAAGATCCATAGTCCAAGAATATATACCACTTTAAGGTTTACCTATAATTGAAAGTTAGAGGGTTTATAATACAAAATTTAGATTCTAACATTATTTTTAATGCTAAATGAGATTACATTTCAAGTTAAAAATTTATATACTGTATTCAAGGTGTTATAAGGTCTTGCATTTATAATTTTACGTATCTATCATCAAGGTCATAAATTCATTTGGGCTCATTAATCGATGTCTTAAGCTCTAACATTTAGGGATCTAATATCTAACATTTGTGTTTAATATTTTTGATCTAAGGCCTATGATATAATAGTTTGAGGAATAGAGGTCTATGATCAAGGATTATAATATAGGTCTAAGGCCTATTAATTTATAATCTAAATGACTAGGTTCTAAATATCTCAAGTTAACATTCTAGCCTAGGTCTAGAGTCAAAAAAATATTTCAAGAATTTGGGTATAAAGTGTATGGACTTAAAGATAAGGTATGCGGATTTATGGTTTCCAACCTAAGGTTCCTATTCATAGGTTGGATTTAATATTTATAGTCCAGGATCCACTATTCATGAAGTGTGAGATCTAAGATTTTAAGGTACAAGTGTTTTTGGATTTGTGGT
This sequence comes from Wollemia nobilis, assembly GCA_028583015.1. Lineage (NCBI taxonomy): Eukaryota > Viridiplantae > Streptophyta > Pinopsida > Araucariales > Araucariaceae > Wollemia > Wollemia nobilis. The sequence continues at coordinate 1,045,849 of JAQPPZ010001731.1, forward strand.
TTAAAGGTCTAAATATTAAACTATAAGGTTAAACTCTAGGTTTAAAAATTTTAAGTCCATAGGGTTCTAGGGTTTATGGATCTATGGTCATAGAATTAATAATATTTAAAGTAAAGGTTTGATTTGGACCTAGGATAAGGTATAAATATAGAGCCTTTAGTTATGGATTTAAATCTAAGGGTTCAAATTCCCTTGTAATTATATGAGGGTCTAGATACCATATATATATATATATATATATATATATATATATATATATATATATATATATATATATATATATATAAGTAAGTGTATATGGGTCTATAGTTTAATTTTAGAGTAATATATACCAACCTCTAACATCAAAAAATAAGCTTTGAGGTCCAAATATTTCAAATGAGATTTATGAAATGAGCATACTTGATTCAAGACATAAATTCTAAGGGTAAATGGTCTAAGGTTCTAAACTGAGAATCCTACATACTAATGGCTAAGATCAATAAGCAGAGGCCTGAGGTCCAAAATTTAAAAATGAGATTTATGAAATAAAATTATATGAATTTATTCTTAGGTTTTTAAAGTTATAAGATCCATCCTTAATGGTTAAATACCTGATACTTAAGTTGTCTTAGGCTTCAGGGTATAAAATTCTAAGGTTGAATATGTAAAAGACCAATAATTTCATGCTTATGAGATGAAAGTTTAAAAATCAAGGTTCAATTTCTTTAATCTAAGGGTTTAGATTTTTAGAGATTTGTTATCTATGGGTGCAAGTTCCAAGGGATGATATTTTTGAGGTATATTTTCTAAGGGTTTCAATTTTTATAGTCATAAACTTAAATAGGTTGGGATAATAACATTTGATTTTAATATATAAGTTGGAATTATTGTTTACATAGGAGGTATTATAGGCCCTAATTTTAGCTTAATTTCAATTTTTAAATGAGAGGTAAGTTAGTCCATATTTATATCTTTGATTTAATTATTAAATGAAAGGTATGCTAGGCCCTATATACCTTGAAATGATTATTTAAATATAATTAAAGCTATTCCCTAGGCTGCATGTATAAAGTATTGGTAGAGGGGTGATGCTCATTAGATCACTTTTAAAACCTTGCATATGCATAACTGACCATCCAACCAACCTAGGATGTATTAGAAAGTCTTCTTCAGGAATTACACCCCTCCACCTATAATTAGCACAATGATGTCCTAGTTCTTGGCTACAACAAGTGCACTTCTACCAATGTTCTAAGTTAGAAAGCTTACTTCAATATAAATTCCCTAAAATATTCCACTTTTAATATTCTATATAAGTCTTGGACAATGAACTTAGAAAATTAGAGTGTACTTGGGATGACATTTACTAAAAGTAACAATAACAAAAAAGAAAGTGCTTAGTATTCACATTCCTAGTATTACTAGGATGCAGGGTTTACACAAACTAAGATTGAAGTGTTTAAGGTTGTAAAATATCAAGGAGAATAAAATTGAATATATAATAAATAGACATAGTGAAGGATTTAAAATTTAAAATCTAGTTAAAAATTTGAATTTTATGATTGGGTTTCAATTTTTTAAGATATTATAATTTTAGGTTAATGGTTTATACTTAAAATTTGATGGTTTAAAGTTTAGAGTTCTAGATATATTATTATGGGGTTTAATAACTAGAGGTACAAGATCTGGAAGTTATAGGAAATGGTCCTAAAGACTTTATTTTAAATCTTGAATATGTTAACACTATGATATTTGGGTCCTATAGTGCAAGGTATTGCTTTAAATTGATGATAAGTGACTTAATGAAAGAAGCTAGGCAGAGCCTCAAGCAAAATTGAGAGGAGTTAGAAAATAATAAAGTAGTGAGGTAGCTTGAAAGACCAACAAAAATGACTAAGTTAATCAACTCATGATCCATTACACTTCTGATAAATCAAATCATTGCTTTGTTGAAATCTAACCATTCATCAATAACTATCAGTAGAGAGGATCAAATGGCCTAGATGTAGCATTTTTATCATCTTGCTATAAAAAATAAGGGTAGAGATCCTTAATTAGAATGAAAAGGGTAAAATACATACTATAAATAAGAGATTAGATCTTATTGTAAACATATTTTACCCATTTTGGGAAAGTCTAAAGCTACACTCCTTAATTATAATCCTTTTTCTTTGATATGAATGGAAAACTATGTTTTAGCATTTAAAATAAAAGTTCTAAGGAATATAATTTAAGGTCACAAATATTTTGTTTCCTTAATCAACATATAGGGTACATTTTTAATCACTTAGTATGTAAAGGGTTATAGTTTAAGATTGATTTTCATAGGACTAAGGATCCATGGTTTTTAAATTTTTTTTTAACATCCATTTTTTTGGCATCTAATATTTTAAGGTTCAAAGTGTTTGTAAAAGATAATAAAGTTTATGACATAAGAGAGTCTATATTTCTAGGTTTCAAGGTTCCAGGTATATTATCTACAATATCTAAGGATATAAAGTTCATGGTACTAAGGTCTATATGTCAAAAACTTTTAAGAGTCTATAATCCTAAGTTTTCAAAATTTCAGTATGTACATACCTCAAGTTAAAAGTATAATGATCATGGTCTAGTGTTTAGGGTTCTTAAAGTTAGAAGTCTAATGGTCATTGGACTAAGGAATTTGTGTTTGAGAGTTTAAGGTTTAACAATTAAAGGGTCTTAGGGCTTGTATTTGATGCCTTCATAGCAATTTTAGGGAATGTGTCTAAATGGTTTGTGCTTTGGATCTAGGTGGTTAAGGGTTTAAAGACCTATAACATTGAGATATTGTATCTAATAGAAATACATATAAGATTTGATGATAAAGGATTGAGGGATTCATGGCCAAGGCATTTATGTTTTGGGATTTTAAGGATAAGGGATCTATATTTTATATTCAAGAGGCTTAGCATTAATAATTTAAGGTTAAAGTTTTCAGGATCTAAACTATAATTTATAGGATGTAGGATGGTTGGTGTTACACATAATACTATTATCTATGGTCTAAATATTATAGATCTATGATAACAAGTATAACGTTGTCAACCTCGAGTACTTGATTTTTATAATTTTAAGGTTTAATCATATATGATATAGAATCGAAGATTAAAGAACCTAGCAATTTAAAGCCAAAGGTTATAAGGTCTAGGGTGTGTTGTGACTCCTTCACAACGACCCCAAAATTTGGGGATCCACTTGAAATTTGAAAGCTTGTTTCAAATTGTTGCTTGTGCTTATTGTTCACCGTTGTCATCATTGAAATATCAAGAATGCTTATCTTCCTCCGAATGGTCTTATAGCAGGGTCCATTGTCAAAATTCACCTCATGATATGAAGATCCTAAAGTTATGCTTGTATGGTCATTTTGATTATGGTATTTGAGTTGTATTATTGTTGTTATGTTATGTTTATGTCAAGGGTATTTTGTTTTGTTTGTTATTAATATTGATAGGTTAGGTTTTGTAAAGATGTTTTGTGTTATGTTAAATTTTTAAGTCTCATGTATACCTAGTATTTTTTGGTTTGTTTTTATGTTTTGTTATGTTATGTTGTTTTAGTTTTATGTTGTCTTTAAATTATATGTTTGTTATTTAGTATATATTTTTGGTGTTATTTTAATATATTTTTTTTATTATAGTGGTGTTCATATAGGTTGCATGTTCGTATGTTATGTTTAGTTATGTCTTGTTTTAAATTAATTAAATTATAAAGTTTTATAACTTTATAATTTAATATAATTAAAATGATTATGTTATAAATATGTTTTTAATTAATTAAATTATAAAGTTTTATAACTTTATAATTTAATTATATTTAAGAATGTTATTTTATAAATGTTTTATATTCTAATTAATATTTGTCTTATTGGCAGGATTATAACTTTAATTTTCGAATGCCAATGAGGAGAAATATTAAAACTTTTGAAAAGGCTTTATTGATATTAGGGTTTCAAGAATTCGTTAACGAAGCAAACTAATCAAGAGGAACAAATTTATCAAGTTATAAATGGAGAATTAGAAACCAAAGAGAGGGTTGGACAGGTTGGAGAAAAAGAGAAAATATTGAAAGAAGCCAAATAGAAGACCAAGTTGCAGAAGAAACTATATTTGCACATGAATACAGAGACTTTGTTGGATTCATTGTAAGATCTAATATTTTGTATCAAATTCAATTTTTATTAAAAGCAAGCACTATTGTGGTGTTTGGTTTGCCTGAGTTTGGTTTTCAAAGTTGTGTTTTTTTGTGCTGTAGCAAGTTTATCCGAACGTTTTATTCAAATTTGTTTCTTTACCCTAAGACCTTTTTAATTTATTTGAGGCATTAAAATTAAAGATAAAACCTAGTTTATTTTATAAAAGATTTAAATTTTACAACTGGGTTAAAGTTTGAATTTATCACTCAAATATTTAATTCTATAAATAATTTGGGTGAATAAATTTCACAAAGGAGGGAATCAATGAACTTTTAATTTTAAATTTCATAAAGTTTATAAAGTTCATTGAATTTGTTTTAGGTCAAATATTTAAGTTAGTAAATATTTGAAAAATAAATTTCCGAGAAAGAGAAGGATTATATGGATTATTGATTTTAATATCATAAAATTTTAAAATCCATAATTTGAGATTTATTTTTTTATCTAGAAGTTTGATTTATTAAAATTTTCAATCTCAAATCATAAAGTCCAAAGTATACTATTGAAAATATTAAATTTATTTACTTCAAATATTTAGTTTAATGAATATTTGAAAATAAATAAACATCACATTAAAGAAGATTACGTGAATTCTAATTTTCATATTATAAAGTACAAAACTTTATAATTAGAATTCATACATATTAATTATTTATATTTATTTATTTCAAATATTTGAATAAATAAATATTTGGTTTAAAAGGTGATATGAATTCTAATTTTTATATTATAAAGTAAAAAACTTTATAATTAGAATTTATACACATAAATTATTCATATTCTATGAAAAGAAGCAAGGATTATAAAGCTTAGAATATTCTAAAGGCCCAAACATAGGGATTATAAAGTGTTTCACATTTTATAATTAGGGTTTTTATTTTATTCATCATTTATTAGATATGATTTTAAGCTTCATTCATGAAATAAATGTAAGTTTTGAATTAAAATGCTTTAAAACATTCATGCAAGTTTAATATAAGGTTAAAAGTATTTTTAATCAAAGTTCATATTTTAAAATAGATTCGTATTCTCAAATATTAGCTTTAAAAAGTAAGTTTATTCATTTTGAGAAAGTAAATTATACTGATGAAAATGCAAATAATGATTTCAAAATCAAAATATTTGTTATACTAGGCCCCTTGTTAATAGTTGATTGTTAATCCCTGAGATGTTCTATGCACTTAATTGACATAAATTCATAATGTGTTACGTAAAAGAACCTTGGAGAAACATATTTTCTTTGCAAGAGAGGATTATGATCCTAATTATCGGGTGATATTTGTAATCGGACAAAATCACACCTCAACAAGTGTACATTATTTAACTTGGAAATATAACATCCAAGGACCAAGCCTATAAATTAAAAATATCAAAAGTTTAAGGGTGCAAAATCAAAGCATTCAAGGGAACACATAGTTAGGATCTAAGGGTCTAAACCTTGAGGTTCTTGATTCTAAAAAAAATATATTATATTTTAATATTAATATATTATGTGATTTACTATCTAAGGGAAATATCTACGTATTTATAATATTAAGTACAAGGGTTGTTAGATTTATCAATTAGGTTTAGGATCTATTTTTTATGGCAAAAGTCTTAGGATCAACCATTTTAGATTCTAAAAGATAAGGGTCCAATGGATTTTTATCAACTAGGATTTAAGAAGATAAGCATTCACTATCTTATACCATCCAAGGATTTACTACATATATACCTCAAATATTGGTGTTTGTCAAATATGATTCTAGTACATGAGAATTTTATAATTAAGGTTTTTATTTTATTCATTATTTATTAGATCTGATTTTAAGCTTCATTCATGAAATAAATGTAAGTTTTGAATTAAAATGTTTTAAAACATTCATGCAAGTTTAATATAAGGTTAAAAACATTTTTAATCAAAGTTCATATTTTAAAATATATTTGCATTCTCAAATATTAGCTTTAAAAGGTAAGTTTATTCATTTTGAGAAAGTAAATTACATTGATGAAAATGCAAATAATGATTTCAAGATCAAAATATTTGTTATACTAGGCCCTTTGTTAACAATTGATTGTTAATCCGTGAGATGTTCTATGCACTTAATTGACATAAATTCATAATGTGTTACGTAAAAGAACCTTGGAGAAACATATTTTCTTTGCAAGAGAGGATTACGATCCTAATTGTCGGGTGATAATTGTAATCAGATAAAATCACACCTCAACAAATTGGTGCTAGAATATTTCTTTCAAATAAGAAGCAACTTCTGAAAATAAGAATTTAGGTCGAAGTGATGAACCAAGGTTTGAAATTCCCATATTGTTGAATAAGCATAATATTATGAAAGATCATGTATTTACTTGTAGCGTTAATGGATAAAATCTTAAACTTGAAATTGCTTATCAACTTGAATCAAATCAGTGGGCTAAGAAAGGCAAAATAAAGTTTGTTATATTGTTTTACCTATTTTTTTGTTGGTTAAAGTTATGTAAAGCTTGGAATGCAAATCATATATGTCTTGTACAATGTGCCAATCGTATTTGAGATCTATGAAGGTGATAGCATAAATATGTTATCATTATGTACATAGTGTATATTTTTATAAATATTTTTTTTGGGTTTTTCTGTTGTGTTTTGTCAAGTACAACAATAAATTGGTCTTGCCAGGTTTTGGAAGTTGTCAAGGACAACAATAAGTTTGCTTTACCAAATTTTGGGAGCTTCATGATTTTAGTATGTCATTCAAGTTGGTACAGTTTCAAAGGGATTTTCAAAGATTAAGGTAGTTGTTATTGAGACACTTGTCATTTGATGGCTTTGTTTGGTGTTTGATCCTGGGCCGTATAGGATGAAATTACCTATTTTGAAAACCTGTGAAACCTGGAGAAAAAGAAAAGTAAGTTGTTAGTCTATATCTTCATGAATGTGAACTAAGATAAGGAAATTTGAAATATTAGAATCATATTGCAAAAGCTTCACGAGTACCACAAACACATTAAGGAATATTTTTTGAAATTTTGGATGTATGAAGTTGTCAATTTTGCATATTAAGGTGAAAATTTTATATACTCTTTTAGCCTTACCTGATATCTAACCCAAGTGGCAAGTGGATTTGTTGCAAAGTACCATATTACTGAATAAAAGAAAAAAAAAAAATGAGGGATAAAAAAAATGAGAGATGAAATGATGAATACAGTTGAAAATAAAATTAAATCTATCACCATGAACTAGATAATATTCACCGGAGCTATAGACGCTCGATTGTCAGTGAAACTATGTCTAAAATAAAGGAAATACAACATTTAAAATTCACCTAATATTTGGGAGTTTTAGATAATCTCTACCGAAGCTATAGACGCTCAATAGGCAATAGAGCAATGTCTGAAGGGAATTAGGTGGAGGTATTTCTTAAAAGAGGAAATGTTCATAGCCTAAAATGTGAAATTGACAATGGAATACTGAATGGTTTCAAAATATATAGAATGAATCATTTTACATACATCAAGCTGATGTTGATGATTCTGATGGTTCATGTCGAATTGGTCTATTCTCATTCTCTGGATATCATTGACACTTATGAATTCTAATATTTAGGTTTTTATTTTTATTTTCAGAGTTTGGTTTTTAAGTCTAAAATGTCCAGGGACATTTACAAGCAGAGTCACCATTTGTTGTGACTCCTTCACAACGACCCGAAAATTTGGGGACCCAACTTGAAATTTGAAAGCTTGTTTCAAATTTTTGCTTGCGCTTATTTTTCACTATTGTCATCATTGAAATATCAAGAATGCTTATCTTCCTCCGAATGGTCTTATAACAAGGTCCATTGTCAAAATTTACCTCATGATCTGAAGATCCTAAAGTTATGCTTGTATGGTCTTTTTGATTATGGTCTTTGAGTTGTATTATTGTTGTCATGTTATGTTTATGTCAAGGGTGTTTTGTTTTGTTTGTTATTAATATTGATAGGTTAGGTTTTGTAAAGATGTTTTGTGTTATGTTAAATTTTTAAGTCTCATGTATACCTAGTATTTTTTGGTTTGTTTTTATGTTTTGTTATGTTATGTTGTTTTAGTTTTATGTTGTATTTAAATTGTATGTTTGTTATTTAGTATATATTTTTGGTGTTATGTTAATATATTTTTGTTTATTATAGTGGTGTTCATATAGGTTGCATGTTCATATGTTATGTTTAGTTATGTCTTGTTTTAAATTAATTAAATTATAAAGTTTTATAACTTTATAATTTAATATATTTAAAATTGTTATTTTATAAACTTGTTTTAAATTAATTAAATTATAAAGTTTTATAACTTTATAATTTAATATAATTAGAATGGTTATGTTTTTTTTTTTTGAATTTACATGATGGAATCGGTAGCCGCCACGAATCCGGGCAGGCTGTCCAACTTTTTATGGCCGCCACAATATTCTACGTTGTCCACCCTAGAAGCCACCACACAGATCTTTGCACAGTCCGCCCCTATAACCACCATGCCACAATCATTTTAAACCTTTTATGCCGCTGAAAGCACTAGGAAAGAGATAAGCGTTCAGTTTGACGAGGCCCGAGATTTGAACCTTGGACCTACGCCCCCATTATGGGGTTTGGATGAACCAATGGGTCTACACTAGAATGGTTATGTTATAAATATATTTTAAATTAATTAAATTATAAAGTTTTATAACTTTATAATTTAATTATATTTAAGAATGTTATTTTATAAATATTTTATATGTCTTATTGGTAGGATTATAACTTTAATTTTCGAATCCCAATGAGGAAAAATATTAAAAATTTTGAAAAGGCTTTATTTATATTAGGGTTTCAAAAATTTGTTTTTTAAAAATGGATGGAATGAAGCAAACTAATCAAGAGGAATGAATTTCTCAAGTTATAAATGAAGAATTAGAAACCAAAGAGAGGGTCAGACAAGTTGGAGAAAAAGAGGAAAGATTGAAAGGAGCCAAATAGAAGACCAAGTTGCAAAGGAAGCTACATTTGCACATGAATACATAGACTTTGTTGGATTCATTGTAAGATCTAATATTTTGTATCAAATTCAATTTTTATTAAAAACAAACACTATTGTGGTATTTTTAATTTATAAGCTGATTGATATAATTTTTTAATTAAAATTTTCGTAGAAGATAACACCAAATTTGTGGTAGGATTGTGTAAAATTTGGTCTGTGTGAGTTTGGTTTTCAAAGTTGTGTTTTTTTGTGCTGTAGCAAGTTTATCCGAACGTTTTATTCAAATTTGTTTCTTTACCCTAAGACCTTTTTAATTTATTTGAGGCATTAAGATTAAAGATAAAACCTAGTTTATTTTATAAAAGATTTAAATTTTACAACTGGGTTAAAGTTTGAATTTATCACTCAAATAATTAATTCTATAAATATTTCGGGTGAATAAATTTCACAAAGGAGGGAATCAATGAACTTTTGATTTTAAATTTCATAAAGTTTATAAATTTCATTGAATTTGTTTTAGGTCAAATATTTAAGTTAATAAATATTTGGAAAATAAATTTCCGAGAAAGAGAAGGATTATATGGATTATTGATTTTAATATCATAAAATTTTAAAATCCATAATTTGAGATTTATTTATGTTTCTAGAAGTTTGATTTATTAAAATTTTCAATCTCAAATTATAAAGTCCAAAGTATACTATTGAAAGAATTAAATTTATTTACTTCAAATATTTAGTTTAATGAATATTTGAAAATAAATAAACATCACATTAAGAAAGATTACGTGAATTCTAATTTTCATATTATAAAGTACAAAACTTTATAATTAGAATTCATACATATTAATTATTTATATTTATTTATTTCAAATATTTGAATAAATAAATATTTGGTTTAAAAGGTTATATGAATTCTAATTTTTATATTATAAAGTACAAAACTTTATAATTAGAATTCATACACATTAATTATTCATATTCTATGAAAAGAAGCAAATATTATAAAGCTTAGAATATTCTAAAGGCCCAAACATAGGGATTATAAAGTGTTTCACATTTTATAATTAGGGTTTTTATTTTATTCATCATTTATTAGATCTTATTTTAAGCTTCATTCATGAAATATTTGTAAGTTTTGAATTAAAATGCTTTAAACCATTCATGCAAGTTTAATATAAGGTTAAAAGTATTTTTAATCAAAGTTTATCTTTTAAAATAGATTCGCATTATCAAATATTAGCTTTAAAATGCAAGTTTATTCATTTTGAGAAAGTAAATTACACTGATAAAAATGGAAATAATGATTTCAAGATCAAAATATTAGTTATACTAGGCCCCTTGTTAACAGTTGATTGTTAATCCCTGAGATGTTCTACACACTTAATTGACATTAATTCATAATGTGTTACGTAAAAGAACCTTGGATAAACATATTTTATTTGCAAGAGAGGATTACGATCCTAATTGTCAGGTAATATTTGTAATCGGATAAAATCACACCTCAACAAATTGGCGCTAGAAGATTTCTTTCAAATAAGAAGCAACTTCTGAAAATAAGAATTTAGGTCAAAGTGATGAATTAAGGTTTGAAATTCCCATCTTGTTGAATAAATATACGATTATGGAAGATCATATATTTACTTGTAGGGTTAATGGATCAAATATTAAACTTGGAATTGCTTATCAACTTGAATCAAATCAGTGGGATAAGAAAAACAAAATAAAGTTTGTTATATTGTTTTTCCTAATTTTCTGTTGGTTAAAGTTATGTAAAGCTTGGAATGCAAATCATATATGTCTTGTACAGTGTGCCAATTGTATTTGGGATCCAGGAAGGTGATAGCATAAATCCGTTATCATTTTGTACATAGTGTATATTTTTGTAAATAGTTTTTTTGGGTTTTTTTGTCGTGTTTTGTCAAGTACAACAATAAATTGGTCTTGACAGGTTTTGGAAGTTGTCAAGGACAACAATAAGTTAGCTTTGCCAAATTTTGAGAGCGTCATGAATTTATTATGTCATTAAAGTTGGTACAGTTTCAAAGGGGTTTTCAAAGATTAAGGTAGTTGTTATTGAGATACTTGTCATTTGATGGCTCTGTTTGGTGTTTGATCCTAGCCCGTATAGAATGAAATTACCTATTTTAAAAACCTGTGAAACCTGAAGAAAATGAAAAGTAAGTTGTTAGTCTATAGCTTCATGAATGTGAACTAATAGAAGGAAATTTGAAATATTAGAATCATATTGCAAAAGCTTCATGAGTACCACAAACACAAAAAGGAATATTTTTTGAAATTTTGGATGTATGAAGTTGTCAATTTTGCATATTAAGGTGAATTTTTTTTTGTTAATATTTTAGCCTTACATGATCTCTAACCCAAGTGGTAGGTGGATTTGTTTCAAAGTACCATATTACTGAATAAAAGAAAAAAAAAGTGAAAATAAAAAAATGAGGGATAAAAAAAAATGAGAGATGAAATGATGAATACAGTTGAAAATAAAGTTAAATCTATCACCATGAACTAGATAATCTTCACCAGAGCTATAGACTCTCGACTGTCAGTGAAGCTATATCTAAAATAAAGGAAACACAATATTCAAAATTTACCTAATATCTGGGAGTTTCAGATAATCTCTACCGGAGCTATAGACGCTCGGCAGGTAGTAGAGCAATGTCTAAAGGGAATTAGGTGGAGGTATTTCTTCAAAGAGGAAATGTTCATAGCCTGAAATGCGAAATTGACAATGGAATGGTGAATGATTTTAAAATATATAGAATGAATCACTTTACACACATCGATGATTCTGATGGTTCATGTCGAATTGGTCTATTCCCATTCTCTAGATATCATTGACGCTTATGAATTCTAATATTTGAATTTTTTTTGTTTTCAGAGTTTGGTTTTTAAGTCCGAAATGTCTAGGGACATTTACGAGAAGAGTCGCCATTTGTTGTGACTCCTTCACGACCCCAAAATATGGTGACCCACTTGAAATTTGAAAGCTTATTTCAAATTGTTGCTTGTACTTATTGTTCATCTTTGTCATCATTGAAATATCAAGAATGTTTATCTTCCTCCGAATGGTCTTATAGCAGGGTCCATTGTTAAAATTCACCTCATAATCTGAAGATCCTGAAGTTATGCTTGTATGGTCATTTTGATTATGGTCTTTGAGTTGTATTATTGTTGTTATGTTATGTTTATGTCAAGGGTGTTTTATTTTATATGTTATTAATATTGATAGGTTAGGTTTTGTAAAGATGTTTTGTGTTATGTTAAATTTTTAAGTCTCATGTATACCTAGTATTTTTTGGTTTGTTTTTATGTTTTGTTATGTTATGTTATTTTAGTTTTATGTTGTCTTTAAATTATATTTTGTTATTTAGTATATATTTTTGGTGTTATTTTAATATATATATTTTTTATTATAGTGGCGTTCATATAGGTTGCATGTTCGTATGTAATGTTTAGTTATGTCTTGTTTTAAATTAATTAAATTATAAATTTTTATAACTTTATAATTTAATATAGTTAGAATGGTTATTTTATAAATATGTTTTAAATTAATTAAATTATAAATTTTTATAACTTTATAATTTAATTATATTTAAGAATGTTATATTATAAATGTTTTATATTCTAATTAATATTTGTCTTATTGGCAGGATTATAACTTTAATTTTCGAATGTTAATGAGGAGAAATATTAAATCCTTTGAAAAGGCTTTATTGATATTAGGGTTTCAAGAATTCATTTTTTAAAATCTGACAAAACAAAGCAACCCAATCAAGAGGAACGAATTTCTCAAGTTATAAATGGAGAACTAGAAACCAAAGAGAGGATCGGACGGGTTGGAGAAAAAGATGAAATATTGAAAGGAGCCAAATAGACGACCAAGTTGTAGAGGAAGCTACATCTAGAGATGAATATAGAGACTTTTTTTGGATTCATTGTAAGATCTAATATTTTGTATCAAATTTAATTTTATCACGTGAATAAATTTCACAGAGGAGGGAATCAATGATCTTTTGATTTTAAATTTCATAAAGTTTATTGAATTTGTTTTATTAAAACCCTAAGTTGAATTTCAAAGATTCAGATTTATAGAAAGGGTTGTAAAGTTTATTTAGGTCAAATATTTAAGTTAATAAATATTTGACAAATAAATTTCAGAGACAGAGAAGAGAAGGATTATATGGATTATTGATTTTAATATCATAAAATTTTTAAATCCATAATTTGAGATTTATTTATGTTTCTGAAAGTTTGATTTATTAAAATTTTCAATCTCAAATCATAAAGTACAAAGTATACTTTTGAAAGGATTAAATTTATTTACTTCAAATATTTAGTTTAATAAATATTTGAAAATAAGTAAACATCACATTAAAGAAGATTACGTGAATTCTAATTTTCATATTATAAAGTACAAAACTTTATAATTATAATTCATACATATTAATTATTTATATTTATTTATTTTAAATATTTGAATAAATAAATATTTGGTTTAAAAGGTTATATGAATTCTAATTTTTATGTTATAAAGTACAAAACTTTATAATTAGAATTCATACACATTAATTATTTATATTCTATGAAAATAAGCAAGGATTATAAAGCTTAGAATATTCTAAAGACCCAAACATAGGGATTATAAAGTGTTTCACATTTTATAATTAGGGTTTTTTTTTTATTCATCATTTATTAGATCTGATTTTAAGCTTCATTCATGAAATAAATGTAAGTTTTGAATTAAAATGCTTTAAAACATTCATGCAAGTTTAATATAAGGTTAAAAGCATTTTTAATCAAAGTTCATATTTTAAAATAGATTCATATTCTCAAATATTAGCTTTAAAAGGTAAGTTTATTCATTTTGAGAAAGTAAATTATACTGATGAAAATGCAAATAATGATTTCAAAATCAAAATATTTGTTATACTAGGCCCCTTGTTAATAGTTGATTGTTAATACCTGAGATGTTCTATGCACTTAATTGACATAAATTCATAATGTGTTACATAAAAGAACCTTGGATAAACATATTTTCTTTGCAAGAGAGGATTACGATCCTAATTATCAGGTGATATTTGTAATTGGACAAAATCACACCTCAATAGGGTGTTTAACTTTGAAATATAACATCCAAGGACCAAGCCTATAAATTAAAAATATCAAAAGTTTAAGGGTGCAAAATCAAAGCATTCAAGGGAACACATAGTTAGGATCTAAGGGTCTAAACCTTGAGAATTTAGATGATTAGGGTTCAAGGTATACGGTCTAAGTTCTTGATTCTAAAACAAAAATATTATATTTTAATATTGATATATTATGTGATTTACTATCTAAGGGAAATATCTACGTATTTATAATATTAAGTACAAGGGTTGTTAGATTTATCAATTAGGTTTAGGATCTATTTTTTATGGCAAAAGTCTTAGGATCAACCATTTTAGATTCTAAAAGATAAGGGTCCAATGGATTTTTATCAACTAGGATTTAAGAAGATAAGCATTCACTATCTTATACCATCCAAGGATTTACTACATATATACCTCAAATATTGGTGTTTGTCAAATATGATTCTAGTACATGAGAATTTAATTATGGATATTTAGGTGCAGATGGTAGATGAAGCTAGATATTTAGGGTTTAAAATCTAACTTAGGCTCTATGGGTCTAAGGATATTAGGTTTAATTGTTTATGTTTTCATGTAGGTCTAATTATAGGGGTCAATTAATTTTTTAAGCTAAATATTTACAATATATCATCCATGGATCAAAGATTTATATTTTGAGGAATTCATAACTAAGATCTAGAATTTGAGAATACATTTATGCTTGAGACATTTAAAGGTCTAGCATGTAGATTTATGGGGTTTAGGACTTATCAATTTCCAATAGATTATTTAAAAATATATAATTTTAAGATCCACAATCCAAGAATATATACCACTTAAAGGTTTACCTTTAATTGAAAGTTACAAGGTTTATAATAAAAATTCTAGAGTCCAACATTATTTTTAATATTAAATGGGATTACATTTTGGGTTCAAATTTTATCTATTGTATTCAAGGGCTTATAATGTTTTGCATTTAAAATTGTATAAGTATCTATCACCAAGGTTATAAAGTCATTTGGGTTCATTAATCAATGTCTTAAGCTCTAAAATCTAGTGATCTACTATCTAACATTTATGTTTAATATTTATAATCTAAGGCCTATGATATAAGAGTTTGAGGGATAGAGGCCTATGATCAAGGATTCTAATATCTATGATATAGACCTATGTATTTACAATCTAAATGACTAGGTTCTAAAAGTCTCAAGCCAAAATTTTAGCCTAGGTCTAGAGTCAAATAACTATTTAAAGACTTAGGGTATAAAGTGTATAGATCTAAGGATAAACTATGTGGGGTTATGGTTTTTAGCCTAAAGTTCCTATTCTCTAAGGTTTAAGGGCTAGGATCCAAGGTTCATGAAGTGTGAGGTCTAAGATTTTAAGGTACAAGTGTTTATGAATCTATATTTTTTAATGCTAAGATCTAAAGATCTAGTTATTAAACTACAAGGATAAACTCTACATTTGAAATTTAAAGTTAATTCTAGCATTTTAGGATATATGGATCTATGGCCATTGATTTAATAATACTTAAAGAAAATATTTGATTAGTATCTAGGATAAGGTATACCTCTAAAGCCTTTAGTTATGGCCTTAGATCTAAGATTTAAGGCTTCAACTTCCAAAGAACTATATACTATATGTTTGAGGGTCTAGATACCAGTTTCTCAATATATATAATATAAGGGTTTATGGGTCTAGAGTTTAATTGTAGAGTCCTACATGCCAATGTCTAACATTAACAAATAAGTTTTAACATCCAAATATTTAAAATAAGATTTATGAAATGAGCATACTTGATTAAGATATAAAGTCTAAGGATAAATAATCTAAGATCCTAAAATGAGAATTCCACATACCAATGGTTAATATCAACAAGTAAATTGTTGAGGTCAAAAATTTAGGAATGATATTTACTAAATAAATCTATATAAATTTAAGGATTAGGATTTTAAATTTCTAAGGTCCATCCTTAATGATCAAATATCTAGTACTTAAGTTGTATTAGGCTTTAGGGTATAAAATAATAAGGTTGAAGATGCAAAAGACCAAGGATTTCATGCTTATGAGTTGAAATTTTAAGGATCAAGTTTCAATTTATTTAATATAAGGATTTATATTATTAGAGATTCATTATCTGTGGGTACAAGTTCTAGTGGATGATACTTTCAAAGTACATATTCTAAGGGTTTCAATTTTTAGAGTCATAGATTGAAATAGGTAGGGATAATAACATTCAATTTTAATTTATAAGTTGGATTCATTGTTTAAATAGGAGGTATGCTAGGCATTGCTTATAGATTGGATTCAATGGTTAAATGGAAGGTAAGTTAGTCCATATTTATAGCTTTCATTCAATAATTAAATGGAAGGTATGGTAGGTCCTAAAGGCCATAAATATATTGAAGAGAATAAGAAGGCCATAAAGGAAAGAGAAGGTTGTTATAGAGCAATCGTGAGTAGCTTAAATATTTAATATGAGGAATATAGGCTTGAGTTCTAGGTAAGAAAGTGGCCATTATAAGGAACAAATATTGATAAGAGGCTCAAGGTTTAAGATTAGAAAATATACCCAATATTTGATAAAGGGGAGATGCTCAAGGTTCAAGATATAGAAGAGGGTCAAGGTATAAGACGTCAAAGGGTGAGCTATTCGACTCAAACCAGAGTAGAAAAATATTGTGAGCTATTAGAAGGAATATATGCTTGAGGTTCAAGATATATAAGAAGTCAAGGTCTGAGATGTCAAAGGGTGAGCCATTCGACTCAAACCAAATTAGAAAAATGTTGTGAGTTCCAGGTAAGCAAGTGACTATTAGAAGAAATAAATATTGAGAAGAGGCTCAAGGTTTAAGCTCAAAAAATATGCCCAACATTTGATAAAGGGGAGATGATTGAGGTTTAAAATATAGAAGAGAATCGAGGTTTGAGATGTCAAAGGGTGAGCCATTTGACTCAAACCAGAGTAGAAAAATATTGTGAGCTATTCGACTTATATTAGGTCAAGTGAACGTAGAGCTATTACGATTGAATGAAGAGCCACCTACCAAACATAAAGCTAGCATAGAGATAAACATCGAATACATGTCAAGAACCATATAAATTGTAAAATAGCAACCAATATATTAGGGAAAGTAGAAACACCAACAATAATATGTCAAGTTCGAACTAATGCAACATTGGAAGCAACAAGATGGAATACACTACATAATAGAAATAATCACATTGTAACTCAGTGCAATGTTGAAATATCCATGTCAGAACAAAGTGTAACTTTGGAAGAGAAGTTGAATCACAGTGTGATGTTGAGGAAGATAAGTAGTCAATTCCCAAGCAATTTACTGAAATGAGAAAATAATCAAGTGCTGAGTACTACCAAGGAGAAAGCACTCAAGTTTCGAGCGCTACCAAGGAAGAGAGAAATTGAGTGCCAAGTGTCTTTGAAAGAGAATGCACCAAGCGATTGGACAATGTAACAACCAAGCACAAATGGAATGCACTGATTAGGTAATTTCTATTGTAGAGGTAATAAGAAAGTAACATTCTAATACCTAAGGCAACACCAACTGGAAACGTTCATATGCGATAGAAACCATAACATTTGCATGTCTACAAGTGTCATCCAAGAAGGAGGAGAAGCCAATCATTAAAGCATACTAGAGGTTTTTTTGAAATAATCAAGCTAAATCACAACAGAGAATGCACACTCACAAAAATTTGTTTGCAAAGGTTGGTGGAGTAATTCATTTGCAAATATATTTAAGGTTTTATAAAGTTAAATTTAATTTTTTTTTGGAGTGATGATATTTTTAGAATATTAAAGCTTTATTAAGTTTTTATAAATAAGGAGTAATAAGGTTTTATAAAATATTTAAAGTGATAAGTTAATTGTGTGAATTTGAAGTTTGATTTGATTTTATATTTTTGAAAATAAGAAAAAAGATTTGAAATTAAAAAAGTTTTTGAATTTTCGCAATTTAATTTATTTGGGAGACAAAAGGATTTCAACACCAAATACTAGAAAAACATAAATTTGTGAAATTCGTTCTTTAGCCTCTAAATCTAGGGAGACATAAGTGAAGATAAATAATACCCCAATAAACAAATTCCAAAAAATAGTAATTGTAGAATAAAAGGAAAGTCAGAGAAGAAGAACATATTACACAATAATTTATCCTGGAAAACCCTTTAGAGAAAATCCTTAGCAAGAATATTTTCTTATTGTATAAAATTGATCGTCTTCAATACAATAATATCCTTTCGCTTGCGATTACATTTATTGCATATTCATTACCAAACCCTCATGCAACTGCTGCTTTATGTACCAACAAGACAAAAGGTGTTTTGCAATACCATGGGCACAAAACCATGGGCCGACATTACATTAACCCAAAAACACTCATATGGGTCTAAAAATAGATTAAACCCCCCAAAAAAATTTCCTTGGGGGTTAACGCCTTCAGACCTCCAAACAGGGGCTGCTGCCCCCATACCCTACTCAAGGCTCGGCTCGACCCTAAACCCCGATGAGGAAATTTTTACAGAGTGTAAAGTCCTTTCAGAGTTAAACCCTCCCGAATAACATGGAAGATATTCAACATAATTCCAAAAATAAGGTATACTACTCCATCAAATTGTTTATTTTCTTTCAAATCTAGAAATCATAATGGATTATTGGTACATAGATTCTAGAGAAAGTAGACATATGACAAGAAACAAACAATGGTTTAATACTTTTCATGAAAATATGAGAAACTGGTTGCTATAGCAAATAGTATAACTTATGAAGTCAAAGGAGTAGGAGATGTTCTAGTTTACCTAACCAATGAAAAATGAGTAATTAATAATGTATTATGGGTACTCGAATTAACTACTAATCTTCTTTCAGTATCTCAACTTATGGATCAAATTTTAGCAATTGAAATTAAAGTTATCAAAGGAAAAAATATCTTATAATTAAGCAAGAAAAGTGATAGCCTCAAGATATTATAGAGATAGTTTGTTCGCTCTTGATAAAGTAATAAATATAGATTTATTAGTGGGAATCTCAAAAGCAAAAGAGCTTTGGCATAAAAGACTAGGCCATATAAGTGCATCGTCATTGAATGAAATGTCTAAATATCAAATGGCTAAAGGTTTACCTAATCTTTCTTGGGAATCTATAATTTATCCAGAATATCTAGCAGGAAAAAAACATATAATACCTTTTGAACTTCATCAACATTGAGATCAAAAACCATTAAAATTAATATATATTGACTTATGTGGACCAATGAATGTTACTAGTATTGGAGGACACAAATATTTTCAACTATTTGTTGATGATTATTCCAAAAAAATGTGGGTATACTTCATGAAATACAAATTTGAAGCATTTAGTTGTTTCAAACAATTCAAACTTCTAGTTGAAAAAGAATTAGGAAAAACTATCAAGAATATTCATTCAGATAGAGGAGGTGAATTTCTATCAAAAGAATTCAATTTATTTTTAGAGGAAAATAAAATAAAAAATAACTCACTACAACATATTCACCATAACAAAATGGTATTATAGAAAGAAGAAACATATCGATCATGGAAATGGTTAGGTGTATGTTAAAAGAAGCCCATATTGATCATAAATATTGGGCAGAGGTAATTAAAACAACTATATATTTGCAGAATATATTGCCTACATGAATACTCTACACTAGAAGTATGGTCAGGACAAAAACCAAATGTAGAGTGATTAAGAATTTTTGGATGTAAGGCTTATATGCATATTCCAAAACAAAAAAAGGACAAAATTAGATGAAAAGACTATGTGTGGTATATTTCTCAATTATGATGATGAGTCTGTAGGATATAGAATAATTGATCCAACAACAAAGAAAATCTATATAAGTAGAGATGTAGTATTTGATGAAAAAAAATGGTATTAAAGAAAAAAAAGCAATTCAAAAGTTTTTCTAAACTTTTCAAAATAAGACTCATCAAATGAAGATACAAAATCAAAATTTCAAGATGAACAAAATGAAAATACAAAAACTTCTACAAACTTACAGAGAAAATAACCTATTTGGCTTAGAAATACACTTAGAGATTCAAATCTAGAGCAAATGCGAAATATTACTACTACAAGATCTCAAACCCACAATCTAACTAGAATACTAAGGGGATTGTGAAGCTCTATGGCAGAAATGACACTTCATGCTTTAAATCATTCAAAATGGAAGACAACTATGGAATCAAAATATACATCATTGTTGAAAAATAAAATATGAAATTTAGTTAAGTTACCTCTAGAAAAGAAAAATAGTTGGTTGTAAATGGGTCTACGAGGTCAAATATAAAGCAAATGGTTTGCTTGACAAGTATAGGGCTCGACTAATTGTAAAATGATACACTCAAATAGAAGGAATTTATTATGAAGAAAATTTTACATTGACAACAATAATGACTACTATCAAAACAATTTATGCTTTTACAGCATATCATCAATGAAAACTTCATCAAATGGATGTAAAAAGTGCATTTCTTAATGGTGATCTTGAAGAAGAAGTTTTGGTCACAACCAGAAGGATTTGTAATTAAGGGACAAGAACACAAAGTTTGTAAGTTAAACAAATCCTTGTATGGTCTAAAGCAAGCCCCAAGAGCATGGTATATAAAAATCAATAATCATTTATTACAACATAACTTTAAAAGAAGTCTATCAAATCTAAATATCTATACAAAAAAGGTTGGAAATGACATAATAATACTTGTGGTATATGTTGATGATATAGTAATTATAGGAAGTTTAAAATGTTTTTTTTTTTTTGGTATAAGGTAGAGGTGGTTATAAGGTCCACAAACCTTTTACAAAGTCAAAATGGGCTGGTTCTAGCATCAAGCCCGTATAATCAAAATACAAAATGGATCTTTCTAAGACTCACATTAAGCCATACTTAGAGTCCACAATCCTATACTTGTCGCTTGACTATTCGGGATAAAACAAAAACCAAACAACACCTAGCACTTACTAACACTAGGTTGTCTGTATCGTACACTTGTCACCTCCCGGGCCCCAACAAATGGGATGCCTTTTCTCGCCTAATTCCATCCGTCGGATTACTCATCATCAGCCCCTCTCGATCTCCCGATGCTCTAACAGGTTTGATCTTAGCTCTTCTCTAGCGACCAACACCAATAGTTCTTGAGGGAAGTTATCCTTCCAAATTTGCATCTCCCCAACAGAAACTGCAATATTTGCCATTAGATCCGCCGCCTGGTTCCCTTCTCTGAAGGTGTGTTGGATTCGGGCATTAACCAAATGAGATTTATGAATCTTTGCTTCTAGGATAAGCTCCAATATGGTCCAGCTGGGGTCTTTATCCTCCTTAATTGCCTTGATTATATTAAGCGAATCCCCTTCAAAGATAACTTCCTTATAACCCTCAAGTCTGGCAATTCTCATTGCTTGCATGCAGGCTCGGGCTTCTGCAAAATGATTTGTTTGAGTTCCCAAAGGCTCTGCAAAGGCAAGGACCACTTTTCCTTCCTCATTTCTCAAAACTCCTCCTCGCTCCTGCAGCCCCCGGATTTCCTTTAGACGCCCTATTAAAATTAAACTTAACCCACTTTTGTGTGGGGGGTATCCACTTGACACCATCCCGTGGGTTGGTTGTAATGTCTAGGTCTAGAAGTTCCTCAAAATCCTCCTTTCCCTTAGAGACATGGTCTCATTTTTGAAGAAGAAAGTTTTCCAGTTTTCTTTCAAAGCTCTGATTATTTTATTGCCACATAACCTGGGATCTTTCTTACGTCCTTTAAATACTCTCTTATTTCTCTCATTCCATATCCCCCATAAAAAATGGGGTAAGCTGAGCTTCCAGAGCCAAGTCAAAAGCTTTGCCCGGAAGGGGGAAGCCCACTGTATGCAGAAGTCAGACATGCTATTTGGACAGACCCAATCTATATGAAATTTGGACAGGATCATTTGGAAGACTGTACAAGAAAAATCACAAGTTAGAAATATATGACTTACAGATTCTATTGCTTTCTCACACAAGATACATCGATTGATGAATTGGAAACCTCTCCTTTGCAGATTATCTCGTTGTCGGGATCTTATTTTGAACTCGCCAACCAAAAGAAGAAAGCTATTTTTGGGGTTAAATTATTTAACCAAATAATAGAAGTCGGAGTCCAGCCATTGAATCCTGAGTGGATTAACTTATAGGTAGTTTTTATTGAATAGATCCCACTTGTAGTTTTGCCCCAAATCGCCTTGTCTCTTCCTTCCCCAGGAATGATCGGGAACACCCTTAAAGCATCATTGAGTTTGGTTAGGGCCACCTTCTCTTGCTCTGACAGATTATGAACTGTGATTTTCTTCCAAGAAGAAGTTTCCTGTGCTACAGAAATAAAATCCCCTACTTTTCCTCCCATTTCCTTCGAAAGTTTATGTTGGAGGACTTGAAGGTCTAAGTTATCTTTCAGAGGGGCCTCTTCCAACCACGGGTCTTTCCAAAAGTCCACTTGTCTTCCATTACCAATTCTCCATCTGATGCCTTTCCTGACTACCTCCCGACATTCGAGCAAACAATTCCAAAAATAGGATCCTCTAGGAAGATTATCAGCTTTCAGGAAGTCCTGATTATTTCTGATATATTTTGCCTTAAGAAGTTTTACCCATCCCAATTGATCATTATTGATAAATCTCCATACCTGTTTGCCAATCAGAGCTTGATTCAATTCTTTCATTCTCTTTAACCCCAGGCCCCCCTGATCCTTGCTTGCACACACCTGATTCCATGCTACCAATGAAATTCTCTTTCTCTCCTCTGAACCTGACCACAAGAAGTTGCGTTGAATTAGCTCCAATGTAGCTCGGACCTTTGCGAGCATTCTAAATAGACACATGCAAGAAATTGGAATGCTCGAAAAGTAGTTTGAACTAATAAGGCTTTTCTCGTGAGCTGAGAAGGCTGCCCTTCCACCCTGCTAACTTTTTGGAGATCCTGTCAATGACTGAGTTCCACAAAGTAGCCTTCATTCTTCCTTCGAACATAGGCATGCCTAGATAAGTTGCTGGTAGAAGCTCCTTTCCACAACCGAAGAGGTTAGCTATTCTTTCCTCCCTCCCACCAGGCGTGTTAAAGAAATAGATGCTACTCTTCTTATAGTTTATGTACTGTCCCTCTTTCATCTCATATTTGGTTAGAATTCTCTTCAACTTCCTAGCTTGAGGCACCGAGGCTTTGGACACAATGATTGTATCATCCACAAACTCGTTGGTGAGACACCGGCCTCGTCGTTGAGGCCGGTTTAAAACCTTCCAATTGACCATCTCGCCACCGTCGCTGAAATGTTCCTACCCAATGCTTCCGCTAAAATAATAAACAAGTATGGAGACAAAGGATCTCCTTGTCGCAACCCCCTTTCACTCTTAAAGTAACCGGAGGGTGACCCATTCACCATGACAGAAAATCTTGTAGTAGAGATACAACTAAAAATCAACTTAATCCACCGGGGACAGAAACCAAACTTACCCAAAATCTTGGTGAGGAACCGCCATGAGACCCGGTCGTAGGCTTTATTCATATCAAGCTTTAGTAACATACCTGCTTCCTTACTAGTCACCATTGAATGAATAACCTCATGAATTGTGATGATACCATCCAATATTTGTCGCCCTTTCACAAAGCCACCTTGGTTCATATCAATGATGAAAGGAAGGATAACCTTCAGCCTATTGGCGATTGTTTTTGTGAGAATCTTCATCAGAGTGTTACATAAACTGATAGGGCAAAAACTGGAAAATTCCATTGCTCCCACTAGTTTAGGGATGAGGACTAAAAAAGTAGCATTAACTCCTTCTGGGATTTCCATGTCCTTTTGAGCCTCAATTATAGCTTCCACTACATCATTGCCTAGGATATCCCAAAACTTCTGAAGAAAGGCTGCAGGGAAGCCATCCGGTCCTGGGGAGTTGTTACCATCCATGTCAAAAACGACCTTCTTGATTTCCTCCTTTGTGAAAGGACTAAGTAAGAATCCATTAAGATTATCAGTTACGAGGGGTGGAATGGCTGCCAACAGAGAGTCCTCTTCTTCAATAGTCGGATTTACATCTTCTAGCAACGATTTAAAGTACTCAACCGCTTCCCTCCTTATGTCTTCCATATCTTTGGTGTTAGACCCATCGGCCATCTTGATCTCCTTAATTTTGTTAGTACTCCTGTGGCGAAGAGTAGAGACATGGAAGAACTTTGTATTTCTGTCACCCTCCTTTAACCAACGCAGTCTGGATTTCTGCCTCCAAAAGGTTTCTTCAAATCCTAGCATCGTGTGGTATTCGGCTAACAGCTCCCTCTCCTGGTTTCTCAGATCCTCTGTAAGCTGCTCTGACTTCAACTTCTCCTGTAGTTCATTGATCTTGTCTTTTAGTTCTGCCTTTTTAACAAAAATATTGCCAAAGGAAGTTTTGTTCCACTCTCTAATGTTAGCCTTCACATTCCTTAGTTTACATGCCACTTGGGCCGGTTTCGAACCATTATACTTTTTGTCCCACCATTGGGCAAACCGGATCCTTGAGATCCTGATGTTGGAACCACATAAGTTCGAATCGAAAGGGTCTGATGTATCTTTTCTTAGAGTCCTCCCCTGTTTCCCATAGAATTGGGTTGTGATCAGACCCGATTCTTGGGAGTGCCGTTAATGAAGAGTCCCCAAACCTCTCCAGGCATTCTTGAGAAAGAAGAAACCTATCTAATCTTATCTGAATTTGGTTTTCCTTCAATCTTTTGTTAGACCATGTATAGGAGAATCTACGCAGGTCCACATCCATCAACTCATGTTGCTCAACAAAATCTCTAAACTCGTAGATATCAGCAGTTATTCTTTGAGAGCCCCCCAATTTATCTACAGGATTAAGGTAGCAATTGAAATCCCCCGCCACAATCCAAGGGTAGTTGGGGACCGTCTCCCTCAATTCAGCTAGCTGACTCCAAAGAACCCTTCTCAGTCCCTGTCTAATTGGAGCATATACATTCGTTAAGATCCACTCTTCCTGCGTGGTTTTATCCACACATAAGAGACAAATAAACCAACTAGACATCAGAATCACTCTACTATCAATCACATTTTTGTTCCACATAACCAGTAACCCTCCTGCTGTTCCAGTGGCCTCTTGGCCTACTACTTCAGCTTCTCGCCAAGTCCTATTCTTAAAAGGAATAACTCTACTCTCCTCCATTTTAGTTTCTTGCAGTAAAATCATATCCGGTTTGTGTTCTTGTCTAAGAGCATACAAAGCTCTTATTTTTGCAGGATTACTCCCACGAATATTCCATGAAAGAATCTTCATTTATGGGCTTTGGATCCTCGAGCCTTCGCCCCAAAGAGCAACATCGCTTGAGTGCCATCGACCACTCCTCGCTCTGCTTCTTTTTGCCTTAAGGCAGCATTGCTAGGTTTCCCTCTTCCTACCGAACCATATCCCCATACATCCGCTCTAGGTTGAAGTTCCTTAGGATTCACTTGGCTTCTAGTAACCATCTTGGGTAGGTCAGTCTTGGTATTTGGGGTAACAATCAGGCTTTCCAGGTTAACTGGTCTTTTTGACGATGGAGATGATTCCGTGCTCTTAGCTTCTTGATTAGTAGATTCTTTTTCCCTGCTTTGGGGTTACACCGATCTTGGTGGTTCACCTCTTCCTCCCGAGTATCCTTGCTCGTATTATTAGTTTCCTGCTCCTTCCTCTCGATTTTTCTCCTCTAAATCCTTCTCTTGAGTCTCCTCTACCTCAGATTCCACTTCTTGGCTGTCCATCTGATCTCCCTTCAAATGATTTAATGCATCAAAACTGTTCTCCACTGGGATGTTGATCTCCTTGGAATTTCTTCCCATAAATTCCTCTGCAGTACATGGGACCACTTCCACCGAGCCTCCATAGGCCTCCCGTATCACCCAATCAAACTTACTTTCCCCAGGGCGTTGATCTATGGGGTTCTTTCCTTTGTTATTTGGCTCTGAGGCTTGTTGTATCATCTTAGGAGCAGGTTGAGCTTGAGGGTTCCCATCAAAGGGACCAGCTCCCCTGTGAGAGGGTTTTGGGGCATAGGAATTTTTGGGAGGAGGGTTAAAACGTTGCCTCTTGCTTACAATAGGGCGAACAGGGTCTCTGATATTCGGATTTTGAGCTCCACGTCCTTGAGGCCCAGGTTGGGTAGGAATGGAGATCTGCGGGGGAGGGATATTATTCTGGGTTTGAGGATCAGTATTTTGGAGTGGGGGCTGGTTCTTGGAAATGCAGTGGATACCCTGGTGCCCTACCTTCCCACAAACACTACACTTAAAAGACATATTTTCATATTCAAATACCTGAGTATGAAGGCCAAACATAGACGACAAAATAATGGATTTAGGGAGCTCTTTACTCAGGTCCGCCAACACACACATGCGAGCGGACAGGAATCTTGTTTTGCTCAAGGTTGCAGGATCAATAGCTATTAGTTCTCCAATCTCTGTAGCTATCCCAGCCAATATTTGTTCGTTCCAGAAAAGCAGAGGTAATCCCGGCATCTTAACCCAAATAGGAGCCAAATCCAAGCACCTGAGTCTCGGGGGTTGAAATCGGGGGACCAACGCTTCAGATACAAGCCCCTTTTCCCAAAAAACCAAGGACCTCCTTGGAGAGTCCTTTCCATGTCCTGTTCACATTGAAATGTCACCAAAAGAAAACTCTTGGGTAAAGCCTTAATCATCATACCGGCCCTTGGCTGCCATTTTTGGATGGCCCATCTCCTTATGACTTCCATGTCCGGCCTCACCCCCATAAATTTAGCCACCAAAGATGTTCTGCCCTCCATAGCCACATGCTGAGCTAAGGAATCCGGGACGTGCAACCTACCATTGACAGATTTTAGATTAAAACAAGAGTCGGATAATTTTTGCTTACCGCGAAGAGCATTAAGATATGAAGGTCTCCAGTTGCCATGTTTCTCTTTGTCTCCTTCTTGGTTCTTCCTTTGATCCCGACGCATAGAGTCCTCGGTCCCCCTCGGAGAAATCTTCAACCGCATCCGCCCAACGCCCTTGGACCGGTTCCAAAAGAACTTCCTTGTCCACATCCTCCGCCTCGGGGGCTCGCTATCTCGCCAGAGCCCCCACCTGCCGCGTCTGCTGATCTGCCCTCTGAAGTCCCACACCTAGGGTTTGATGCCCCTAGACCTCTCGCTCCTCCTCCTTGCTGCTCCATCCGTCACAACTTTAAAGTTTAAAATGTTTAATAAATGAAGTTGAAAGGGATTTAGAAAAGGATTTTGATATGACAGATTTTGGTCTTCTACATTATTGCCTTGGTTTAGAAATTCATAAAAATGAAGATAATATTACAATTTTAAAGATAAAGTATGTAAAATCCTTACTTGAGAAATATAAAATGAATAATTGTAAGCCCAAGGGTACTCCTATGAAACAAGGACTGTAGTTATCTAGATATAATGAAACATATTTTGTTTCAGGTACAACATATCATTGATTAATTGAAAGTCTTTTATATTTAACTAATACACGACCATATATTATTTTTTCTGTAAACTATCTCTCAAGGTTTATGCAGGAACCCCAAAAAAGTCATCGGAAAGCTACAAAAAGAATATCATAATATATCAACAAAACTATAGAACATGGACTTACATACAAAAAGGATGATAAGAATATTTGTCTACAAGGATATTTAGATTCAAATTATGTTGGATCTATAGATGATAGAAAGGTATAGGACCAATTTCATGGTACAATAAAAACAACATGCAATAGCACTTTCATCTATAGAAACAAAGTGTCGTACAACAAAGGATGCAATCTATGAAGCATTATGATTACAATACATATTGTCATATACAAGAATCAAAATAACTTCAACAATAATAAATAGTGATAATAAAGGAGTATTAAATTTGATTAAAAATCCAATCATTCATGAACGAACAAAACATATTGAAGCTCAATATCATTTCATCAAAGATCATTTTCATGGTCATCATATTCAATTAAAACATATTTTTGCGTAAGATTAGATTGCA
Source organism: Wollemia nobilis (assembly GCA_028583015.1). Lineage (NCBI taxonomy): Eukaryota > Viridiplantae > Streptophyta > Pinopsida > Araucariales > Araucariaceae > Wollemia > Wollemia nobilis. The sequence goes on from JAQPPZ010001731.1 coordinate 1,074,186, forward strand.
AATATTTTTACAAAGGCACTAGGACAAACTAAATTTCAAATATTTAGCTATCATCTATGCAAATCAAGGGAAATACACATCAAATAATGTAATAGAGGGGGTATTAGAGTATATTACATTATTTGATATATGTCCTAAGTGAATATAAATAGTCTCTTAGACAAGTGGCATGATAAGAATTCAAAAGTCATTTTGAAAAACTATATCATGGAGATAAAACTCCATAGTTTGATGTACAATTTCATACAATAAATTTTTTCGGATTACATTCTTTCAGATTATTATTTTTTGTTATACTAGAGGAATCGATAACTTGTTGCAATTTTCTACGCCTCTTCGTGGGTTTGAATCCTGCTCCTTACTGCCACTATAACCTCTAGTTGCATCGGGTAAACTTTTTAACGTAGTCGATGGCACTATTGCGACATGCCCTTCGATACTATGAGGTCTACGGGATTGGAACTGTGGTCTCTACGCTCCCACGAGAGCGTTTTGACCATTGGACTAAGCCCTTAGACCTACATTATTTCAAATTATTACTGTAAGTTTCTTTCTATATTGTAAGTTCATTACTTTGATCTTATTATATTATGGCTATATTATATTTGATCCTATGATATTTGTGGTAGTATTAAGGATTAAAAAGCCATCAATTTTTAATAGAGTTATGAGGTAATGCTCTTGCATTGACCCACTTTATCATATACTTTGTTGCTACTATAATGTACCTACACTTTTTTCCTTTAATTGGTCTTTAAAGGTTCAATAAAATCTAAATCCCATCATTCAAGCAACTCTTGTGGTTGTAATGGATGTTATGGCATGAAGTCTTGATGCAACAACTTCTCGACCCTCTAACATGTATCATACACCTTGAAAAGCTCCCTTGCATCATGATAGAGATTGGGTCACCACAACCATTTTAGAAGCACCTTCCTCATCATCATATCTAGCCCTATGCGCTATTTTATCAGACCTTTATGACCTTTCAATGTTACTTGCGCCTCCTCATCCATTATACACCCTTATAAAATCTTGTTAGCTCCCATTGTATATAGTATCTTGCTAATCAAATGAAATGGTTCTAACTTTATGAGTATCTTCCTTCTCTTAACTAATGACATCTTCCTTAGTAGATCACCTATTGACAAGTACATCCCAATATACTTCTACCAAAATGAAAATACAATAATTAAAAATAAATGATTATCTAAAAATACATTTGATGCTCCTTTATCCATAGATTCTCCTAAATACATACTTAGCAATTAATTTCTATCTAGTATTCTTAGTACATCTCACCACCACCTAAAACACAAACTCTTATAGCATGAAGATCTACTTCTAACTTGTTTGTGTATTATTAAGTTGTTGATGAGATTCCAACGATACTTGATGATAAATAAAAATACAAAGGGATTTTTTAAGTATATAATGCCAAGATTTTTCCAGCATGCACAACCCCAATGCTACTTGATTTGTTATAACGACCTGAAATAACAAGTGAATTAAAAAGCTTAACTTGTTCATACCAAACTCCAATTTACAAGACATTGCGAATTACTAGGTGATGATAAGTTGACAAAGTATATATCATATATAATTAGAACAAATTGAAGAGCACATCATTAACAACCAATCTGCACCGCAATGGTAGTGCTTATAACTCCAAATCAGATGGTGCCGTGTTCGATTCTTCAAACTTATGTGTGGAATATTAAAACAGCTATTATGTTTTTTCGTTTTCTATTTAAAACTTTAAAAAAATTATTTCTCCTTCATTTAATTATGGCAAAGATGCGGGGTATCGATCCCCGTACCTCTCGCATGCTAAGCGAGCGCTCTACCATCTGAGCTACATCCCCAAGTTAAAAAGAATTTTCTTAATAATTTACTGATTTAATCTATATTTCCCATGGTTCCAAGATCTTCAGCGTGGTCATGCTACGGCAGAAGAGTTTCACTATCTTAATTTTGGTCGTTCGTTTTCTTTTTATTTTCTCCAATTTCACACTCTCCATAAAAAATGAACATTTTTATTTTTTATTTGGTTATTGCGAGAAATTTGTATGACCGATGTATAAAGTTGAGTAGTCTTCTTTCAACCAAGATTTTTTTGTAAAGTTAGAGAGAGCTATACTTATCAATATAGAATTTAACACAAAGCCACCACACACTTATCCCCTCACACATTTGCCCACGACGCGGTCTGAACCTTAGACCTCCTTTAAAATTTTAGGTTAGTGTGAAAAACCCCTATGACCAACACATAGGGCTAAACAATCTCCTCCAACCATGACCCCTTGTAAAGCCCAGAGCTATGCTTATCAATAGGGAATTTAACACACGGACTTTCACTATCTTAATTTTGGTTGTTCGTTTTCTTATTATTTTCTCCAATTTCACATGGTCCATAAAATAAAATGCGCATTTTTTTATTTATTTGGTTATTGTGAGAAATCTTTATGACCGACGCACGGGACTAAGCAGTCTCTTCTCATTCTTAACCATGATCACTCGTAAGGTTTGAGAGCTATACTTATCAACAAAAAATTTAACACAAAGCCCCCGCACACCCATCCCCTCACTCACCCACGCCGTGGTTTGAACCTTGGACCTCCTTTAAAATTTTAGGTTGGTGTGAGAAACCCCTACAATAAAGAATTTAACACACAACCTTTTAATTCCCTTCACATAATAAAATGCGGATTTCCACCATTCTTCGACTCCCGAGATATGCATGCTTTAAATCCTTTATTACATATATATTTTGGTTTTGTTTTTAAAATCTATATTTTTTGGTTTTGTTTTTAAAATCCTTTAAAGTTACTTTACTTTTCTTTCTTAATCTAGTAATAGAAATGCATAAGGCTTGCCTTATAAACAACAATAGAAGTCATTTGTAATAATGCACATTTGATGGATAGGATCTATTTTCCAATTAAGATTTATCTATCATATATATATATATACAATCAATTTATACAAATATTCTTTAATAATACATATATTTTAAATAAGTGTATTTTTAACCACAATGAAGTACATAAATTAAAGTGATACATTGTTTTTTTAAATATGTTGAATTATTACTTTATAGGGACCATAAAATCAAGGGGTCAACTTTTGATTAGACTTGGTCTTTAGGGACAACCACTTTATAGGGACCATAAAATCAAGGGGTCAACTTTTGATTAGACTTGGTCTTTAGGGACAACCACTTATAAAGTTAAAGTCTAAAAAAAACCATCTCCTTTTACAAATTATTGCTCTAAGTAATGCATGTCCTCTTGTTGATCTTTGACAATAAAGTCTAGGAACACCTTGGCAACCTTATGTGCCATGAAGGGATGTTATAAGGCACAAATACGAGCATACTTCAAAAGATAATTTGATCTAAAACTCTATATATATATATATATATAATTTTAAATTTACATGGTGGAATCGGTTGCCGCCACGAATCTGGGAAGGCTATCCAGCTTTTATGGTCACCATAGTTTTCTGTGCTGTTCGCCACGAATCCGGGAAGGCTATCCAGTTTTTATAGCTGCCATAGTTTTCTGCGCTGTTCACCCCATAAGCTGCCACACAAATCTGTGTAGTCCACCCCTATAACCACCATGCCACAATCATTTTAAACCTTTTACGCTACTAAAAACACCAAAAAAGGAACAAACGTTCAGTCCAACGAGGCTCGAGATTTGAACCATGGACCTCTATCCCCCTTACAAGGTTTGGTCAAACCAATTGATCTACACCTCGGACCTGAAACTCAAAATCTTGATTGATCCAAAACTTAGAATTTTGGGTAAATGAAGAACATGAAAGAGTGCAATTAAAAATTAATAAAGTATAAAAAATTAAAACATAGGCATATATAAGCAAAATAAGAAAATGATTTTATTGCTAAAAAACATAACCTAGAAAGTTTAATGAGGGGAGATGCATGCAATTCCTATAGAATACTAGCCTTGACTATGAAAATAGAGGAAGATAATGTCATAAATCATCTTATCACTATTTTCTAGGATGTAGGTCAATTGACAAGTCTTGATTTGCTCTCAAGCCTCATGACAAGGTACACCTTGAAATCGTATAGTTTAAAGTTATTAAAATATCCTTGTCTACACATGACAATTACCATAGTATAAGTGGGTGTGTTGATTGGGATTGAATGTGAAACCTCTCCTTTACCTTTGACATACATCTATAAATTTCTTCAAAACTAAATGCTTTAAAATAAAAGCATACAATATTCATTCACAATTAATTCAACACTAGAAAACAAACTAGACAAAGTTTGATTGGTGTTCAACTTATTAAAAAAACATGAGTAAGAAGTCAAGTAGATATTATTTAAGCTTTTTTAATTCTTAGTAATCATAAAACTTATTTTTATAAAAATCTAGTTTGGAGTGAATTTATGATATTTTTTATCTTATTCTTTAGATGCCAAATTAGATCTAAGGAATTTTCCAATGTAAAAAATTATTTTCAATAGTTTAAGTTTGTGAAAGAACTCACATTTTCTTACAATAAAAGAACTAAAATGTGAATCACCAATTCCATATGTATATTAATAACAAGAAATTTTGAATAATAAATATAGTATTTAATCCTATTTGAAAGAGTTTAATGTTGATTTCTCAAATGAAGAGGAGTGAACATTGTTATTGAATGACTTAGGAAGTGGGTAATGATCCTTAATTTGTTGAAAAGTACCTTTAAAAATAGATCTTATTAATATATATGTCGAGAATTGGTATCTAAGGTAAGGAAAAAAAGCTTTCACCTTCAACAAGATGAATTGTTCTCTAGCGCCTTGAAGAGAAAGACGCTCTTTTGGGTGCTGCCCAATATAATAGAAATAAGGGATCTATTCGAAGCTGGACCGAGCTCTAAAAGAAAGACCCTCGCCTACTTCTATCCTAAAGTACTGCTCTAGACACACCATACACCGGTTTGCATGAGCATCGTAGATAGCCTGGGGACTCTAAAAATAGGTTGAATCATCTTAAGGTTTTACAAAAGGTTATGCTTACATACGATCCTAAAAAATGAGGAGGTAGCTTAAGACATATTTTACAATGAAGATTAGGTGATTATTTGTGCACATGTCAATGTCCAACCTTTGGATAAAAACTTCAATTTAAAATTTATTTTATGTCAATAATTTTTTGATAGACTTTTCTATTTACAAGAATATTTCCAAGTACAAATCAAGGATCAATATAGCGTTTTGGAAAACTTCTTTGTTGTTGACAAATAGACATACATTCAATATGGTAAAATTCTATATTTAATATTAAGTTGGACATTTTGAGTTGGCTTCTTTGGATATGAAACTTCTTTCTAATGGTACAGTACATATTTAAAAGGTCCTCTTTAGAAATTTTCTTTTTGTTACTTTAGTTGTTATTCATCCTTTTATTTAATATAATTCTTTTTTAAATAAGAAATAATTAATTATTTTCCAAATTATTATAATAGCCCTCATATTGTTATATACAAACTCCTATGGTGTCTATTTGATTTCATGTATTTTATAATGGTCTAGGAATTGAAAAGGCCTCAAAATATTTTCTAAGCAACTTGGAACTAGTATAATGATTTTACAAATCCCTTGGAAATAACCATAGCAATTCCAAAAAATACCATGGTATTACTATTTACCTTATGCTACTAAAATGTTATACAACTTTATTAATAAGAGATAAAAGTTTGGGGTTTCCATTGCAATTGAGAACATTTAACATTTTTTCAAGAATCAAGGAAAAGTTTTAGTTTATCTTAATAGATTACTAATATACGATGTTTTAACAAAGAGACTCTTTAGACTCCTTTAAATACATTTGTATTTTTATTAGGATTTTAGGGGAACAAAACCGACAATAAAGGCATAGAATTTATTGTTCACATTAAAATCATATTAGTCCACTTAGAAAAGCCAACTATATTACAAGTCTACTCAATAATGTTGTTTTTTATAAAATATATATTTTCACTCTTTTACAAATTGACAACATATTAGAGGTTCCAAGAAAATTGCTTGACTAGCCTCTATTCAAGATTGAATGGGCACAACAAAATGACCTTGAATAAAAATTTCCTCCATCAAAAGATGGTTGATAGCCATTTCAATAAATAAAAAAAAGAAAACCAATTTTCTTTCATGTTAACCAGACTCCATTTAGGCTCCATGACTTGTTTATGGTGAAACATTAACCACTAGCCTGCATTTAGGATCCCTGGTTTTTTTTTGTTAACTTGGTTCCATTAGGGATGCATTAATTGGAAATATTAACTACTAACTACCCACCATATTCTTGTAATATAGAATTTGTACGGTTTGTGAATTTAGACAAATTGATTTTTGTTGTTGAAGGTCGTTAAAGAGTGAACCAACCATAAATAAAACCAACCTTTTCTTGCCAAATAAGTATTTGTCTATTATTTTATCATGATTGAAAAGAAAAGGGCTTTTAAAAACTTTTTGTTCATCATTATATGAATACAAGTATGTCTTAAAAACAATAGAAATATGCTACTCATCTACTGAGTACAATTGGAAGAACTTTTAAAATATTTTATAAATATTTTAAGTCCCATTAAAATCAATAGAATACCCTTTATGACATTTGTTATAGTAGAAAACTTACCTTAAAACTTAGAGGATTAGAACCCAATTCTATTTTTTCAAGGTGATTTTAAGATATTCTATGAAATTTAGGGGAGGATTATGCATTAGTTGGCACTCTTTTGCAATTGTTGTACATACCAAGTTCAAAAAATTTATAGTGTACTAATGCTTCATTTTAATATTCATATAGCATTTATCTCACTTAAAGATATTTATTTAATAAAATATTTAGAACATTGATCCTTTTTAGTCAAGTCTGCCTACAATCTACCTGTCAAGACTCCTCCCTGGGTTCCACCTTTCAAAGTACGACTTAAAGGTCTAACACCAGATGTCATGACCCACCCATTGGCAAAAATTTTAATTTTCTTGAACATATGTTTTGGATAGATGTCTTATGGATGAGATATTTGACTATGTGTTTATTGCTATGAAGACATATGTATGATGTGGGAAATGTAGACAAATCCTTAATGAAATATTAGACTATTTCATGTTTGGTTCATAACTAAATAAATTTTGTGAAAATATAAGATGCTGCTAATGGATTTCACTTTTGCAAGAATAGGTTCCTTAATGGTGGTAGAAATAAACTAACCACTGAGAAAAAGGATGCCTTGGGGAAATGATGTGATGGGTTATTTGTCGGATTAATTGAAGAGGCAACATGAAAAATACCCCTTTTCATGGAGATGCATATCATAATTTGCATAGGAATAAAATATCAAGTTTTAGTTTTCTCTTGGTAGAAATTTAACTTGATTTATTTCTTGTTGCAAAAGAAAAATGAATGCCTTAGTTCTTTAAATTTTATTAAGGGTTCATTCTTGTTGTTATTGTATTGATTAGAAATAAGGTTATGATTTAATTTAAAATGAAAAGAATGAATATTTTCTATTGTTTTTATATGGTAAATATTTAATTGAATGCCCTGCATCACTCAAGTTATATTCTAGAATCCAATGAAAGTAGCTTGAACTTGCACTTTAGAGAACCATAGTTATGAGCTAGAAAACTATTGTTCTTGAATTAGAGTAAACATGAGAAGTAGTCATTGGTCGAGATAGAGGTTGATAAATAGAATTCTCATGAATGAGAAGAGTAGTGGAAAATTCATTGTGTGGAAAACAGACATCAAAAACTTTGGATGACGAGGTTGGATATTGGAAGTTAGGCAAAAGCATCGAGGAAGAGCGATGGGAAGAGACAACGATGAAAAGGAATGAAAGAATTCTGAGAGGAGGGGTGCTCGAATATCTGTGAAAGGAAATCAGGTTGATTTGTATTTTTGTTGTTGCTACCATGATTGATGTATTATTTTTTGTTTTAAGATACGTGCTAGATTTATTTCAGACTCATATAGAATAGAGTTGATGGCAAGCCGAGATTCACACAACAGAACTTCCAATTAATTCACTGCAAATTGCTTAATACAGTCTTTTAATACAATTTCCAGGCATACTTCTTCTTCCCCCTTAATCCCGAACTCACCATCCCTCCCTTACAATTTTTCTCGAGTTTTTATCGAGGCCTCGATCCTCTAGGCAATTAATGCCCCCGCCTAACAAAAATTCAAATTCGATTTTCCCTCTCCTCGAGTTTTCAAATTTTTTTGCCATAAATGGGCGCCCGATCCACCATGAAGCTTGCATTAATGGCCTACCTTAACCTGCATCCGCCGCTTTGGTCAGACCGTTCTTCTGCTTCGCTGTCTCATCCTTAATGTCCCTCATCTGTAATTGTGGTTTTGCCAAAAATTATAAATATGCGTGACCGCGGTCCTCATCTTTGTTTTAATACACGTAGCTGTCTGCGTGTATATCTGGCTATGCCTTCTTCTTGTCGAAAAATCTTTAATACACGTGCCCCTCACAACTGCCTTGATACACGTGGCTGTCCACGTGTCAAATTTGGCCTTGCCCGGCCGTCCGCTTGTTCACCTTTGGCTGTGACCTTACCTGGCCGCGATATCGCGACAGGTCGCGAAATCGCGACATGTCGCGATATCGCGACCAACAGCGCCTCCACTATGCCGAAGTCCTTTGGGGTCATGATTTCGTGACCCCCACCTCTGCCTTCACTTTGCCGAAGTCCTTTGCTATGCTCTCTGCCTTGCTTTAGCTTTTGATGCTGCCTTAAAATCATGCCACGTGGCAGTTTCTAACTGGTCGCGATATCGCGACAGGACTCTCCCCCTCCGCCTTGCTCCACAATACCGTCGCGATATCGCGACGTCACGATATCGCGACGACTGTGGCCCCTTGCCTTAGCTTTTAAAACACTGTCGCGATATCGCGACGAAACTTAACAAAGTTACATTGCAGCCTTTGGAGGTCATGATTTCGCGACATGTCGTGATTTCGCGACCCCACCCCCTGCTTCACAAAACCTTCCCCAAACTGAAAATTGCTTTACAAAACTTCTCCCAAACTGAAAATAAATAAATCAAGATGCAAAATACTTAGAAAAACTGGAAAAATTTTGGAAGATGCAAGATTGCTCTACTGTCGTCGGATGCTCCTGCATCAGACACCCGGGGTAAAATAAAAGTGATCCTCACTTTTGTTTTGTTAGGGGAAGACCCAGGCGGTCAACCTCCATTTTTGACAACCAAGTTGCATCTTCAACAGGCCTGCCCTTCCACTTTATCAAATATTCAGAATATTGTTTGTTTCTGGTGCTTCTGCCTTCACGGGTGTCTAATATTTCTTCGACCTCGTCTGTGGTTGGAGCAGGTGCTGGAATTTGCCATACTTCTGCACTTGGTACCTCTGTACTCTCTCCCTCATGATATTCCACTAGATCTGAAATATTAAAAATAGGTGAAATATCAAGCCAACTTGGCAATTCCACTTCATATGCATTCCCTGACTCCCGTTTTCCCAGTATTCTGCATGGCCCAAACTTCTTCATCTTCAATTTGTTATAAGTCTTGGCAGGAAATCTCTCCTTCCTGAGATGCACCATGACCTCATCTCCTACTTCGAACTCCTTGAACCGCCGCTTCTGGTCTGCCCTTGTCTTATATTGAGTATTCATTTTTATAATTTGTTTCCTTACTTCTTCATGCAGACTTTTCATATGTTCCGCAAATTCTTCTGCCTCGACACTACACTTTTCTCTCTTGTCCAACTTTCTCAGTTCAGACACATTTCTCGGCATGTTTCCATATATTATCTGGGAATGGAGATTTATTTGTGCTCTTATTGACTGAACTGTTATACGCAAATTCCGCTTGCAATAAAACTAAATCCCATCCCTTGGGTTGATCTGCTATCAAACATCTCAGTAAATTACCCAAGCTTCTATTCACCACCTCTATCTATCCGTCAGTCTATGGGTGGTATGCAGAACTGAATTTCAGATCTGTCTTCAACTTCTTCCACAAAGTTCTCCAAAAATACCCAACAAACTTTGTATCTCTGTCAGAAACTATGCTTCTTGGTAGGCCATGAAGTCGTACCACTTCCTTGAAGAATAACCCTGCAATGTGAACCGCATCACTTGTTTTCTGGCAGGGAATAAAATGTGCCATTTTGGAGAATCGGTCAACCACCACAAATACAGAGTCATTTCCCCTCTGTGTTCTTGGAAATCCAAGAATAAAATCCATGCTTATGTCCTCCCATGGCCTCTCAGGTACAGGTAACGGCTGGTATAATCCTGTGTTTTGCCTTACACCTTTTGCCATCTGGCATATTCTGCAACCTTGCACAAACTTCCGCACATCTTGCCGAAGTTGCGGCCAGTAGTAATTTTCCTCCACCAGGGCAATGGTCTTATCCCGACCAAAATGCCCAGCCAGTCCTCTGCTGTGCTTTTCCTTGATTAAGTTTTCCCGCATGGAACTCCTTGGAATGCATAATTTACTTCTCTTGAACAACATTCCATCTTGGATTAGGAAATCCAACCATTTTGTCCTATCCACAGTAACAGGTGTCAAGCAAGCCGTCCAGGCTTCTGCAAAATCCGGATCTTCAGGGTACAAACCCTTCAGTTCTTCAAATCCCACTACTTCCACTGTCATTTCAATCAGTAGATTCTGCCTTCTACTCAAGGCATCTGCAACTCTGTTTGATTTCCCGCTTCTGTGCTTCAGCACAAAGGTATAGCTTTGAAGGAATTCCACCCACTTCATGTGCCTTTGGTTTAGTTTTGTCTGACTGTTAATGTACTGTAAAGCCTGATGATCAGTAAATAGAACAAACTCCTTTGGCAATAAATAATGTCTCCACTTCTTCAGAGCCTGAACTATAGCATAAAATTCTTGGTCATAAACTGAATACTTTTTTCGAGCATCATTTAGCTTCTCACTGAAATAAGCAACAGGTCTGCCTTCCTGACTCAGTACCGCCCCTATTGCACTGCCACTGGCATCACAGTCCACCTGAAATACCTTGTTAAAGTCTGGGAGTGCCAAAACAGGCTGTTCTGTGACCTTTTTCTTTAATGCATCAAAGCTCCTCTCAGCCCCTAATGTCCACTTGAACTCTTTTTTATCCCCCCTCATTGTTTCCGTGAGAGGTGCACAAATGCTGCTGAAGTTCTTTATGAACTTCCTGTAAAAGTTGGCTAGACCATGAAATGATCTTACTTCGGTTGTGCTTCTTGGGGTAGGCCATTCGATGATGGCTCTCACCTTCTCTGGGTCCATTTTCAGACCTTCTTCTGAGATTACAAATCCCAGGTATACTAACTCCTTCTTGACAAAATTACACTTTTTTAGATTTATTAATAACTGCTCCTCCCGTAGCTTTTCAAAAACCCTCCTGATATGCATCAGGTGTTCCTCCAGGGTTCTGCTAAAAATTAATATATCATCTAAATAAACAATGACAAACTTTCCCAGAAACTCTTTCAGCACTTCATTCATCAGCCGCATGAAGGTACTTGGTGCATTGGACAGCCCAAATGGCATGACCAACCACTCATACAAGCCCTCTCTTGTCTTGAAGGCTGTCTTCCACTCATCTCCCTCTCGGATACGGATCTGATGATAGCCACTTTTCAGGTCAATCTTTGTGAAGTACTCAGCTCCACTTAAACAGTCCATGATATCATCCATCCTTGGCAATGGGAATCTGTATTTGATAGTGATTTTGTTGATGGCCCGTGAATCTGTACACATTCTCCATTCTCCATCCTTCTTTGGTGCCAGCACTGCAGGTACTGCGCATGGGCTCAAACTTTCCCGAATCAATCCCTTCTCCAACAATTCCTGGACCTGCCTGTTTAACTCCTCAGTCTCTACAGGCGTCATTCTGTGTGCAGCTTTATTTGGCAAGCTCGATCCTGGCATCAAATCTATATGGTGGCTGATTTTCCTTACTGGGGGTAAACCCTCAGGCACATTATCAGACACAATATCTGGAAATTCCTCCAGCAGATCTAGGACTTCTGCTGGGGTATCTTGGCATTCCTTCTCCCTAACTCTAGGAATTATTGCATAACATAAATGTTCATGCTTCAACCCATCCAAAAACTTTCTCCCTTCAACTAAACAGATTCTGGAGCTGTTACATACCTTTTCATCCGCTTCCTTTAAGGGCTTCAGCTTGTGGCGCACACCATTCTTCGTCAATGAGTAGGTGTTGGCACGACCGTCATGCACTGCACTCCGATCGAACTGCCAGGGCCTTCCCAGCAACATATGGCAAGCATCCATAGGTAGGATGTCGCACAGGACCTCATCACAATAATTCCCAATATTAAATTTAACGGAGCACTGCTCACTGACCAAAGCCCTATGGTCTTTCTGTAGCCATGCGACCCGGTATGGATGCGGGTGCTTCTTCCTCTCTAACTGTAGCTTGGTAACCATTTCTTCTGAAACCAGGTTATCCGTGCTACCATTATCAATAATAATATTGCAAACCTTGCCCGCACATTTACATCTTGTGCGGAATAAACTTCTTCTCTGATCTGTGTCCTTCTCCTCATTCAACAGGACTCTCCTCACGATCATTGCCTCCCCTCTCTCCGCTTCTTCTGAATGTTCAGATTCAGCATCTTCCTCTGCCACAGCAGCTCTGGCCGGACCCTCAGGCCTCTTGTTCGTTCTTTCCCGATGTTGTGGACACTCGAATGCTCGATGTCCTTCTTCACCACAATGGAAACATGTCCCATGAAATACTCCTCTTCCAAACCCTCGTCCAGATCCACCCCGTCCTCTTGGGTAGCTGTTTTGATCTCGGGGCTGATAAACATCCTCTTCCCTTTGATCCTGGTTACTACTGGCTTCACCAGTCTTCTTCGGGTCTTTATACTTTTCTCCACTGGTTCTCCCACCAGTTCTTCCACCATGGCCCCTTCCTCTTTGCTTGCCTTCAAACCGCCTATTCAGTTTTTCTTCCACCTTTAAGGCAAACTGGTAAGCATCCTCAATGGTGCTTACCCGAACTAGGCTCAGCTCTTCCTGGATGCCGAGTCTCAACCCATTGATATAACGGGCTACCTTTTCTTTGTTTGCCTCTAAATGCCCAGTTCTAATAGAAATCTTGTAAAACTCCTCGATGTATTCTTGGACAGTTTTGTTTGTCTGTCTCAAACTCTGCATTTTTCTTAGCAGATCCAACTCGTAATCTGCCGAAATAAACTGTCTTTTCAGCTTTTCCACCATTCTATCCCATCTTGTTATTCTCTCCTTCCCTCTTCTATTCCTCTCCAACTGTATTCCTCTCCACCAAATGCTGGCATGACCCTTCAACTTGGTCTTAGCAAATCTGACCCGATTAGGGTCTTCAACCTCCTCATATTCGAAATATTCTTCTAAGTCATTTATCCAATCAATCACCTCTTCTGGATTTAGGTTTCCCGAGTATGTAGAAACCTCCATTTTTGGTTGCTTTCCAATCTGAGAGATGGCTTTGTACAACCTGGCTTGTGCAGGATCCACAACCTCTTCTTCTTCCTCAGACTGGTCTTCTTCTTCAACTTCGTCTTCACTTCCCTCATCCCTTTCGGGCTCGTGCCTTCTGTGTAACTCTTCTTGCAGGGCTTGAACTTGTCTCTGCAAGGCTCGAAAGTCTTCGACCGGCACCACATTTCCTACTCCACCACGGTTTCTTCGTGGAGGCATCTTTCTTTCTTCCCCTTCAAATCCTTCCACAGATCCTGGTGTAACTGCCTCTCTCCGGCGATCTGTTACACGCTCAGGAGCTCCCGCTCTGATACCACTTGATGGCAAGCCGAGATTCACACAACAGAACTTCCAATTAATTCACTGCAAATTGCTTAATACAGTCTTTTAATACAATTTCTAGGCATACTTCTTCTTCCCCCTCAATCCCGAACTCACCATCCCTCCCTTACATTTTCTCGAGTTTTTATCGAGGCCTCGATCCTCTAGGCAATTAATGCCCCCGCCTAACAAAAATTCAAATTCGATTTTCCCTCTCCCCGAGTTTTCAAAATTTTCTGCCATAAATGGGCAACTTCCCGATCCACCATGAAGCTTGCATTAATGGCCTCCCTTAACCTGCATCCGTCGCTTTGGTCAGACCGTTCTTCTGCTTTGCTGTCTCATCCTTAATGTCCCTCACCTATAATTATGGTTTTGCCAGAAATATAATAAATATGCGTGGCCGAACCCCCGTGCCCTCATCTTTGTTTTCATACACGTAGCCGTCCGCGTGTATATCCGGCTATGCCTTCTTCTTGTCGCAATATATTTGATACACGTGCCCCTCACAACCGCTTTGATACACGTGGCTGCCCACGTGTCAAATTTGGCCTTGCCCGGCCGTCCGCTTATTCTCTTTTGGCCTTGTCTTTACCTGGCCGCGATATCGCGACAGGTCACGAAATCGTGACATGTCGCGATATCGCGACCAACAGCGCCTCCACTATGCCGAAGTCCTTTGGGGTCGCGATTTCGTGACATGTCGTGACATGTCGCGATTTCGTGACCCCCCACCTCTGCCTTCACTTTGTCGAAGTCCTTTGCTATGCTCTCCGCCTTGCTTTAGCTTTTGATGCTGCCTTAAAATCATGCCACGTGGCAGTTTCTAACTGGTCGCGATATCGCGACAGGACTCTCCCCCTCCGCCTTGCTCCACAATACCGTCGCGATATCGCGACGACTGTGGCCCCTTGCCTTAGCTTTTAAAACACTATCGCGATATCGCGACGTCGCGATATCGCGACGAAACTTATCAAAGTTACATTGCAGCTTTTGGAGGTCGCGATTTCGCGACCCCACCCCCTTGCTTTACAAAACCTTCCCCAAACTGAACATTGCTTTACAAAACTTCTCCCAAACTGAAAATAAATAAATCAAGATGCAAAATACTTAGAAAAACTGGAAATTTTTTGGAAGATGCAAGATTGCTCTACTGTCGCCGGATGCTCCTGCATCAAGAGTATTCGAGTCTTACTTGGAAACATAGACTCTAGCTAGGAAATGAATAATATTTGATGCACTAATAGTTGGAAATAGTTACTCCTTGGTGATAGATAGAACTTAAATGAATTTAGTGCTGGACTTCTCTATTTGAACAAGGGAAGGACCATGCCCATGAGTTCTTTTTATTATATAGAATGTGGAGTTTAGGGAAACTGGCCATAAATGGATAGGAAACCTAGAGTATATCTAACATGATTGTTGTTATCTTTTGTGGAAAATAAAAAGAGAGATTGGATTCATAGGGAATGTAGAAAGTAAATTATCTACTAGAATGGAATGAAACCTATGTTAACCGAATGTGTTTTATCATATGATGGCTACCTGTTATGTAAACAAAAGACGTTTTTCTACTCTCCTTTTTAATGTATAAAATCATATTCTTATTTTATGAAATGAGTTTCACATTTTCGTTTTCTGTGATAAGAAGGAGTCGATGCTCTGTTGAGAAAGAAATCGGAATGAATTGAAATAGGAAATGTGTTGTGCTGAAAACGTTTCTAGAATGTAGTTTTCAGAAATAAGATGAATGATATTGAATGTTTCATTCTGTTGATAGCATGAATGTAAATATAGGGTTGATTGGTAAGGAAGATTTGGTTTATCAATGAAACATCTTCTTTCTATCGACTTTGAAAAAGAAAGCATGCTATGGTTTGTAATGATTCTGTAGTGACAGTATGATTGAGTCATAGTGTTGTTTGAAAAGAATATTTTGCTCATTGTTGAAACGTCTTCTTATTCTGATGATTTTTGGAATGAGAAAGGAATACTATTGATTATAATGATGTTGTAGAGACGATATGATTTGGGGTTATAGAGTTGTTTGAATAGAAAATCCTATTATTGTTGAAATATATTTATACTTATTTTTTAGAATTTTGAATGAAGGGAAAATTGCTTTGTATTATTTAAAAAAATCCCAATTGAAATGGATATGTTGAAAAGGGAGTGTGGTTGAAAATATACCACTAGGAAAAATAAATTGCCATATAGAAATGGAGCCGTCTCTAATCCCCAATAAAAGGTAACTTTACTCGATGGTTAGTAAATTTGCGATAAATAGGAAAAAGATGACTTTGTGTGTGTTGGTTTTGCTGGAGCGGTGACAAGAAGTGGAACTTCTATATCTTGTAACCAACCCATACGGAGCATATCTGATCTTGATACAATGGAAGATCTTGCGATGGATGAAGGACCTGCTGAAGGAATGACTATCCAGTTAAGGAAGCAAATATGAACTCATTGTAGATTGTTATGCTAATGTAATATGAGCCATAGACACTTCTTGTTGACACTCTAGCTTTAACAAAGATAATTAAAACTTGTATTGTCAATAATTTTTTATGAATTATATTAATTATATTTTGGTCACTTGCTTGTGATGTCGACAAAACAAATGGTGTAATTTTATTGTAACTACCATATCAAATATTGAAGTGAAGTTATTGCATCTCGTGTATTGTTGTGCTATTCGAGTTAAGTCTCTGGTAGTTATAATAATGATATTATATCCTTCAAAACTTTCGTGCACTAGTATTGCAAAAGAGCTAATCCCTTGGGTTACAATAATGAATCTTGGTTACAGGAAGTATTTGTAGCCAGTGTTGGACGTCGGGTGTTAGCCATCCATGAGTTATGAATAATTTTGACCACGCTTATGGATGTATTTAATTAATGAAGTGTGTGTTGGTTGCTTGATTAGTAGTTAACCATATTTTTTATAAAAGGAAAAATTATATGAAACTCCTAAAGAATAAGCGACAATTCTTGTATTAGTAGCCTTGAAGAATAATTATTAAGATAATAGAATTATTTGGAGAGTTCTTTAGAGGGTATTTATTGATTAGATAATACCAAGAGTTATAATTGAGCTCAAAAGTAAGACTATATCTCCAATAGATGTGAGTTATAGTCAACACCCACCGTGCTAAGTACTCTCACACAGAGGGACGTGTGTATGGAGTAGAGATTAGTACATTATTTTGATTGACTAAAATAATGGTTAAGCTAACTCATCCGGCCAATGAGTTTAATATCAAGGAAAGAAACTAAACCAGGGGTGTGATACCTAGTACTCCTACATGAAATAAAATGTGAAGGAGTAGGGATAGGTGTAATGTGTATGAGATCCTTGTCCTTATAGATTAAGATAAAATGATAAAAAAATAGGTATGTATATATGCATGTGTATTTATACATTATATATATACATATATATATATATATATATATATATATATATATATATATATATATATATATATATACATACATATATATATATACATACATACACACACATATATATATATATACATGTATTGCTTTTCCTTAGGTACTCAAACATCTTATGCCACATTGCATTTATAAGGTGATGGTTTAGCTTGGTGGGAAGCATATAGTGATGAACTAGATCTTGAGGTGGTAGTTGACCTGAAATGGGCAGAGTTTGTAAAAGCCTTCAAAGATAGATTTCTCACGAAACATTTCTATTCCTAGAAATTTTAAGAATTCTCTAAACTTTGACAAGGAACTAGGACAGTGGAAATGTATTATAAAAAAATTATCAAATTAATGAAATATGTACCTACTTATAACAAGAAAATGAAGATCCATAAGTTCAATATGGGAGTGGACCCTAGAATTGAACAAGAAATGGATATGAGGGAACCTAGAACTCTACAGAAGGCCTATGATTTAGCCAAGAAATCTGAAACATATCTTAAACCCATATTCAATTATAAACAATTAGATGAAGAGGGCAAAGAGGCATTGAGAAAGAGAAATAGTGCAAGTTATATAAAATTGGAAGAGAAACAGGCAAGCAAGAATATCTCTCAATAGGACCAAAGAAATAATAGGAAGAAAGGAAAGTTTAAGAAAAGGTTCCTAGGGAAGAATCGATATAACAACAAGGGTAATAACTTACAGTTATAGAGATAGGATAATTCTCCATCTATAGAAAGAGTAGAAGAGTGACAAAAGTGGAAAGAACATCCATGACCAAAAGAAGAATGTTATCTTTGTAGAGGATCACATTATACTTTTAATTATCCATAGAAAACATAAATGAGTTCTAAGGGAAAGAAACTAATGTATAAAGAAACTGCACCTAGAGAGTCTGCACACAAGATCTATGCATTTGAAACTAAAATATTGATGGTCAAGCCATGCCACTAGTGATCAGAGATAATATTTTTGGTAGAAATGTTAAAATCTTGATTTATAGTGGTGCTATAGATAGTTTTATTTCCACTAGTTTAGCTAAAGATTTTTCAGAAAGGCCAGGAATATTGGCTCATGGGTGGAAGGTTGAGTATGGTTCATGATAAACCTAATCTATTAATCAATGTTACCTTATGGTAGAAATAGCCTTACTTAGTAGTTCAACTATAGGATGTCTGTACGTAGTGCCTCTACATGATTTTGATATAATACTAGGAATGGATTGGCTGCAAGTGCATAAGGTAGTACTCAACTTTTAGGATAGATGGATTGAGTACACAGATGATAGGGGTGTTGTGTGTAGGATGTATAGTCTTTAGGGGGATTTTCAACCTTAAATCTTGTCAGAAATGCAACTTAATAAGGCCATAAATAAAGGGGAAATGGTCTATATAGTGAAGACAAATGAAATAGAATAAGAGAAGAAGGAAGAGATGTTGGAGAAACACCCATTTCTCTAGGAATTTAGAGATGTTTTTCTAGAGGATTTGCCTGGAATACCCCCTAAGCGAGAATTTGACTTTACTATTGAGCTTCAACCAAGAATAAAACCCATCCATAGATCTCCATATAGAATGAATCCCATAGAAATGCAAGAGTTGAAGGTGCAATTACAAGGGTTACTAGAGAAAGGATTGATTAAACCAAGTGTATCACCTTGGGGAGCACCAATGCTATTTGTAAAGAATAAGAATGGTTCCTTGATATTATGCATAGATTATTGGAAGTTAAACAAGGCAACCATCAAGAACAAATATCCTTTGTTGAGAATCAAAGATCTCTTCGATTAACTCAAGGATGCTACAATATTTTCAAATATTGATTTAAAATCAGGATATCACCAATTGAGAATCCATGAGGAGGATACTCATAAGACAACTTTTAAAACTTGTTATGGATATTATGAGTTTTTTGTCTTGCATTTTGGTCTAACAAATGCTCCAACAACATTTATGAATTTGATGAATAACATTTTTAGGAAGTACTTGCATAGATTTATCTTGGTATTTTTGGATGATATTTTGATATATACTAGAAACAAGGTAGAGCATGATGAATACCTTAGGGTTGTGCTAGAGCTATTAAGGAAAAAATAGCTTTATGGGAATTTATCCAAATGTAAATTTTTATGTGTCAGAAGTGTAATATTTGGGACACATTATTTCGGCTAAAGGGATCGCAGTGGATCCTTGAAATATAGAAGCCATTTTGAATTGGCCACCACCTACAAATATGATGGAAGTTTGAAGTTTTATGAGTTTAATTGGATACTATAAGTTATATATGAGGGACTATGCCAAGATCACCTCACCAATAACCAACCTTTATAGAAAGGAGAAATAATTTAAGTGGATGAAGAAGCCTTTGTTTTTCTAAAGCAAAAGCTTACCACGCCTCCTATACTAAAGGTACTTGATCTACAAAGAAATTTCTCTATATATACTGATGCTTCATTAGAAGGATTGGGAGGAGTGCTCTCTCAAGATGAAGCAGTGGTAGCCTATGGATCTAGAAAACTAAAAAGACATGAGGCTAACTACACCATCCATGATTTAGAGTTGGCAACTGTAGTGTTTGCGCTCAAAAGTTGGTGACACTATTTGGTTGGGAGACCCTTTGAGCTAAGGATAGACCATCAGAGTTTGCAATATATATTTAATCAACCATTACTCAATGCTAGACAAAGAAGGTGGATGGAATTCCTTGTGGAATATGATTTTGGTATTGAGTATATTAAAGCAAAAGAAAATAAAGTTGCTGATGCGTTGAGTAGGAGAAGACATATAGCAATATTGTCTCGCATCCATGTTGACTTGATGGAAAAAGTCAAGGAAATACAAAATCAAGATGCATATTATAACCAAATTTGGTAAAGGATGGAAAGGAAACCTGATGAAAACAAAGACTTTGGCATAAAGGATGGTTTCTTATTTTTTAAGGACATGGTAGTAATCCATGAGATGAGAAATTTGAGAAAAATGATTATGAATGAAGCACACGAATCTCCATATTTTACTCATTCAGGAGGAGCAAAGATGAGGAAGAATTTGATAAAGACATTCTTCTAGCCAAGAATGAAGAGAGACATGATTTAATTTATTGCTCAATTCCTCGAGTGCCAAAAGGTAAAAGTAGAACATAGACATCCTGCTGGTTTGATGTACCCGAATGACGTACCTATGCAAAAATAGCAAGTGATTTTGATGGATTGCATAGAAGGATTGCCCAAAAACAGGATTCAACATGATACAATCCTAGTAGTGGTCAACAGACCGACCAAGGTTGCATATTTTATACCTGGGAATACCAATGATGATACCATAGCTGTGGCTAATAGATTTTCCAAGGAAATATTTTGGCTACATGATTTTCCAAAATTTATCATATCAGATAGGGATCTAAAATTTACATAGGAATTTTGGCAATCCTTGTATCGCGCCATTGGAACTTGATTAAAAATCAGTTATGCATACCATCCAGAGATTGATGGACAAACTAAAAGAGTGAACCAAGTGTTGGAGGATATGATTCGCATGTTTTGTATGGATTAGAAAACCCATTGGGAGGATTACTTGCATTTGGTAGAATTTACCTACAATAATGGACATCATTTGACCATAGACATAACTCCATTCAAATATTTGAATGGAAAGAAAGTGCAGGATGACATTGACATGGGATAATCTAGAAGATCAGATTGTGCTCGAACCATATATGGTCAAATAAATGTAGCAACAATTGAAAGTGATCCGAGAAATGTTGAAAGAAGCAACAAATCGATAGAAAAGTTATGCTGATCTTAAGAGATCACCATGAGAGTTTGATGTTGGTGACAGAGTGTTTCTGAGGGTGAAGCCAAGTAAGAGTGCGATCAAATACATAAAGCTAGATTATCACTTTGTAAGACCCTTTGAAATCATAGAAAATATTAGTCCTATGGCATATCGACTTGCCTTACCACCCAATTTGTCTAAGATTCACAACACCTTTCATATATATTTGCTTAAAAAGTATGTTGTTAACCCAAAGTATGTATGGGATTTTTCTAATTTGCAGATGGTAAACCCAGAGGCCATAGAGGTTCAACCATTAAGAATCCTTGAGTTTCATTCTAAGTCAATGAGGGAAGGAAATTTGAAGCAGTGTAAGATCCAGTGGGACCGTTATTCTAAAAGAAATGCAACTTGAAAAAAAGTAGTGGAGATGCAGAAACATTTTTCATTTTTGTTTGAAAATGTTGAATAGATTGTACTTATGTTTAAAATTTAAAACACATAGGATTGTGTTAAGCCTAAGGGGGGATGATGTCATGACCCATCCCTTGGAAGACTTTTTATTTTGCTTGAACATATGTTTTGGATAGATGTCTTATGGATGAGATATTTGACTATGTGTTTATTGCTATGAAGACATATGTATGATGTGGGAAATGTAGAAAAATCCTTAATGAAATATTAGACTATTTCATGTTTGGTTCATAACTAAATGAATTTTGTGAAAGGATAAGATGATGCTAATGGATTTCACTTTTGAAAGAATAGGTTCCTTAATGGTGGTAGAAAGAAACTAACCACCGAGAAAAAGGATGCCTTGGGGAAATGATGTGATGGGTTATTTGTCGGATTAATTGAAGAGGCAACATGGAAAAATACCCCTTTTCATGGAGATGCATATCATAATTTGCATAAGAATAAATATATCAAGTTTTAGTTTTCTCTTGGTAGGAATTTTACTTGATTTATTTCTTGTTGCAAAAGAAAAATGAATGCCTTATTTCTTTAGATTCTATTAAGGGTTCATTCTTGTTGTTATTGTATTGATTAGAAATAAGGTTATGATTTAATTCAAAATGAAAAGAATGAGTATTTTCCATTGTTTTTATATGGTAAATATTTAATTGAATGCCATGCATAGCTCAATTTATATTCTAGAATCCAATGAAAGTAGCTTGAGCTTGCACTTTAGAGAACCATAGTTGTGAGCTAGAAAACTATTGTTCTTGAATTAGAGTAAAGATGAGAAGTAGTCATTGGTCGAGATAGAGGCCGACCAATAGACTTCTCATCAATGAGAAGAGTAGTGGAAAATTCATTGTGTGGAGAACGGATGTTGGAGACTTCGGATGACGAGTTGGATATTAGAATATGGGCAAAAGCATTGAGGGAGAGCGATAGGGGGAGACAACGATGAAAAGGAGCGAAGGAATTATGAGAGGAGGGGTGCTTTGATATCTACAAAAGGAAACCAGGTTGATTTATATTTTTTTTGTTGCTGCCATGATTGATGTGTTATTTTCTATTTTAAGATACGTGCTAGATTGCTTTCAGACTCATATAGAATAGAGTATTTGAGTCTTACTTGGAAATGTAGACTCTAGATAGGGAATGAACAATATTTGATGCACTAATAGTTGGAAATAGTTACTCCTTGGTGATAGATAGAACTTAAATGAATTTAGTGTTGGAATTCTCTATTTGAACAAGGTAAGGGCCGCGCCCATGAGTTATTTTTATTATATAGAATGTGGAGTTTAGGGAAACTGGCCACAAATGGATAGGAAACTTGAAGTATCTATAACATGATTGTTGTTATATTTTATGGAAAATAAAAAGAGATATCGTATTTTTAGGGAATGTAGAAAGTAATTTATCTACTGAAATGGAATGAAACCTATGTTAACCAAATGTGTTTTACCATATGATGGCTACCTTTTATGTAAATGAAAGATGTTTTTCTGCTATCTATCTCCCTTTTAATGCATGAAATAATTCTTATTGTATGAAATGGGTTTCACATTTTCGTTGTCTATGATAAGGAGTCGATGCTTTGTTGAGAAAGAAATCCAGAATGAATTTAAGTAAGAAATATTTTGTGCTAAAAATATTTTAGAATGTAGTTTCAGAATTAAGATGAATGATATTGAATGTCTCATTCTGTTGATATCATGAATGTAAATATAGGGTAATTGGCAAGGAATATTTGGTTTGTCAATGAAACATCTTTATATCAACTTTGAGAAATAAAATATGCTATGGTTTGTAATGATTATGTAGTGGCAGTATGAATGAGTCATAGTTTTGTTTGAAAAGAAGATTTTGCTCATTTTTGAAACATCTTCTTATTCTACTAATTTTTGGAATGAGAAAGGAATGCTATTGATTATAATGATGTTGTAGAGATGTTATGATTTGGGGTTATAGAGTTGTTTGAATAGAGGATCCTATTAATGATGAAACGTCTCTATACTTATTTTTTTAGAATTTTGAATGAAAGGAAAATTGCTTTGTATTGTTTTAAAAATCCCAATTGAAATGGATATGGTGAAAAGGGGGTGTGGTTGAAAATATACCACTAGGAAAAATGAATTACCATATAGAAATGGAGTCATCTCTGATCCCCAATAAAAGGCAACTTTACTCGGTGGTTAGTGAAGCTGCTACGAAGAGGAAAAGGATGACTTCGTATCAGGAGATTTTTTTGGAGCGGTGATCAAAAGTGGAACTTTTGTATCTTGTAACCAACCCAGGTGGAACATATCTGATCTTGGCACAATGGAAGATCTTGCAATGGATGAAAGACCTATTGAAGGAATGACTATCCAGTTTAGGAAGAAGATATGAGCTCATTGTGAATTTTTATGCTAATGTAATCTGAGCCATGGATGCTTCTTATTGACATTCTAGCTTTAACGAAGATATTGTTAATAAAGCCTTGTATTGTCGATAATTTGTTATGAATGATATTAATTATATTTTGGTCACTTGCTTGTGATGTCGATAAAATAAATGGTGTAGTTTATATTGTATATACCTTATCAACTATTGAAGTGAAGTTATTACATCTTGTGTATTGTTGTGTTGTTCAAGTTAAGTCTCTAGTAGTTATAAGAATGATATTATATCCTTCAAAACTTTCGTGCGCTAATATTATGGAAGAGCTAATCACTTGGGTTAGAATAATGAATCTCGATTATAGGAAGTATTTGTAGCCAGTGTTGGACATTGGGTGTTAGCCATTCGTGAGTTATGAATAATTTTGACCACGCTTATGGATGCATTTAATTAATGAAGTGTGTGTTGGTTGCTTGATTAGTAGTTGACCATATTTTTTATAAAAGGGAAAATTTATATGAAACTCCTAAAGAATAAATGACAATTCTTGGATTAGTAGTCTTAAAGAATAATTATTAAGATAATAGAATTATTTGAAGAGTTATTTAGAGGGTATTTATTGATTAGATAATACCAAGAGTTATAATTAAGCTCAAAAGTAAGACTATATCTCCAATAGATGTGAGTTATAGTCAACACCCACCATGCTAAGTACTTTCATATAGAGGGACGTGTGTGTGGAGTAGATATTAGTATATTCTTTAGATTGACTAAAAGAATGGTTAAGCTAACTCATCTGGCCAATGAGTTTAATAGCAAGGAAAGAAACTAAACCAGGGGTGTGACACCTAGTACTCCTACATGAAAGAAAATGTGAAGGAGTAGGGATAGGTGTAATGTGTATGGGATCCTTGTCCTTATAGATTAAGATAAGTGGATCAAATAATAGGTATGTATATATGTATGTGTATTTATACATTATATATATATATATATATATATATATATATATATATATATATATATATATATATATATATATAGAGAGAGAGAGAGAGAGAGAGAGAGAGAGAGAGAGAGAGAGAGAGAGAGAGAGATTTGGAATTGAGCTGATAGATTAGTGTTTCCTAACACCAAAGGTGAATATATTTTTCTAGTTGGTAACTCAAAATATGATTTTGACCATTGAAAATATTAAAAAAATAGGTTGGTCGATGTCGAACAGATGCTGCCTCTGTGGTGTTAATGAGGAACAAACAAGCCATCTAATATTTCAATGCCCATTCTCCGTGGAAGTTATTAACTCTATTTTTAATATTTGGGACTGAGTTGTGTGGTGCAGAGTTCACTTGTTGATGTTTGCACTCAAAAGTCATCTCATTTTTACTCTCCAAGGCTAAAATATTTTTAGAACTTCTATTTTTCGTATCTTTTTTGGTAGGTGTGAAAGGAGAGGAATAGTAGAATTGTTAAAATCTTCAAAAGAGATCCTACCTTTGTTTATGATAGAACCTTTACCTCCACTCTAGAGAACATGTTCTCTCTGGATTTGGAGGAGGATGAATTTGAGGAGGTTGAGATCAAAAGGAAAATTGAATTTCAATAGATTAATAGAGTTGTTGGTCTTCTTGATCCTAATATCTAGGCCCATGTGAGGTGGGAACCTCCTTCGGGTTGAGTTAAACTAAAATTTGATGGAGCTTCAAAGGATAATCTTGATAATGCTGGTGTTGGTGGGGTACTTAGGGATAACAAAGGTGGGATTTTGTTGGTGTATGCCAAATTCTTAAATATTTAAACTTGCCATGTTGCGGAGGCCAGATCCCTTTACCAAGGTCTCCTACTTGTGGAGAAGATGAGATACCAAAAAGTTCGTATTAACGAATACTCGCTTAATATTATAAATTTTGTCAAAGGTGATTTAGTCATCGGTTGGAATATTGAGGCTATGATTATGGAATCTAGGTGATTTTTCAATCTAGAGAGGATAGAGAGATAAAGCATATCTTCAGAGAAGGAAACTACCATGCTCAATTTATGGTAAACCTGGGTATAAGTCTCAATTATCTTGTTAGAATAATATATTATATCCTAAGTTTTTACTAGGATAATTTGTGTGGCTGAGATTAACTCAGTTGGTTATGATCCAATGGATCATATTGTACATATTTGCTATTTAAGCAAAGCCACTTTCATTGAATAATATCAAGTCTTTTATTTTTTCAACATGGTATCAGAGTGGGCTTTCCCTGCCCTATGAGCCTGAGGATATTTTCCTCTCATGGGGGGATTTCTCTCATGGAAATCCCCCCCTATTTTTTTCCTCCCCATTATTCTTTTCTTCTAAAATTGAGGGAATATGCTCTCCATATTTTTATGGATCAAAAACCAGATGGTTAAAAACAGTTTTTGGGATGTATTTTTTAGTTTCTATGGGTTTACTATTGTTGCCTTGCTGGAGCTCGTATTAACAAGGGTTTATTTCTTTGAGGAAGATTCACAGTGAGGGATATTCATGACATACCTTATAGACTGGAATCAGATGGATATAGTCTTTGCGCTGCATCTATGAAGACTCTATGTGACCAGATCCACCATGCATCAAATCTAATATGCAAAACCTAATCTTTGAAGCTCAGGTGGCATCAATGCATAGTTGAGCAACTGTTGATCAATGCTGCAAATGACGAAAATCCCATAGCTATTATATTTTCAGTAATATAAGTCATATACAAATCAAAACCATCTTCCTGGTGTCTGCAAATTGTGATGTATCTTCTATGGGCTCATCAAAAACTAGAATATTGGGTGATTGGCGTATCCCAAGTTTTCTATCTATGCGGCCAAATGGATATTTTACACCATGAACATAATACAAATTTTCCTAAACTGAGGATTGTGAGAATCTAAAATTCTTTGCCCATGTTGAAAATCCAAAAGTTGATAATCTTGATGTGGAACGACTATTTGATGAAAGAGGATTAGAAGCAGGTATGACATAAGCCAAGTATGCTAAAGGAGGATTCAAACCTTCAACCCTATCACTCTCCATTTCATCTGAGCAATGGCGCATGTTCTGGTGATGGAGGTTCGGGGATGTAGGAGCCATGCTCAGCCTTAGCAATTTTGGTTTTTTTGGCCATCGTAGATAAATTTGGTGTCGAGTCATAAGATTGATCCTCCCCTCATGAGATTGATCCTCCACTTGAAAACCATTACTACGTGGTGATCGGGAGTAACCAAGTGATTGAATTCATCATCGTGATTAAGAAAATCACAGTGGAATTTGTTTTTGTATCTCTGTACTTTGAGTGCCATGTGGTGCTTGTTTTTGGGTATAACATAGGCATAAGTGAATTTTTTTGACACGCATGCCCATTGTGAAGGTGTTTGGTGGATTACCAACTCGATGCTGTTGAATCGAAATCAAATCAAGCCCCATTGAGTTTTTCAGACCTATATCACGATTGTCACTACAATATTTTTTTTCTTCTGGAGGGTTCTTGAAAAACTATCAGTATCTGTTTATCATTTATTTATTTTATTACAAGTGCTTGACATATGGGAGAAGATGACATTTGTATATCATGTATTTTTTGGTTGTTTTTTAGCTATCCTTCGTGCTCAACAAGATCTGGACTAGACACCCATCTGATGACTTTCGAAGTTCCACAACAGCCATGACATTTGGTCATAAGCTGTGTCAATGGGCATAGGCAGTGATGACGAGGAAGAACATAGGTGGTGGTATTTTTTCGTCAAAAAAAATGCTACGATGCGATGGCAGTAACTAGTTGTTTGGTAGCGTATCGACAAATTTGACCACCTGGGATTGTGCCTTGGACGTTGTTGATCTGGAGGCTCAGGACTCACAACTTGTTGACCTAGCAAACAGATGAGAGTCCAGACCACTAAATACATTGACCTTTAATTAAATTATAGTGGAGGTACTTTTGATATATATGGCCACAATAATACATTTTTTATAAAGAAAGGGGGGAATATTTTTTAAGAGAAGTTTTTTGTCAATAAAACATTTTTATGTGGCACATGATTTTTGCAAGACTTCCATTTCGAAATTGTAATTTTCTGGAAGGGAATTAAAAAAAAAAAAACAAAAACCATGTTTTTTCCCAATTTTTGAGGGAAAGAAGAGGCTATTGTTTTTTCCTGTAGATAGAGGCCAAAATAACACCCGATCATAGGAGTGTTTATAGTCATCGAAAAGGTTTTTTCGAGATGGACACAATGGTGGTGTCCATTTTCAATTTTTGAAACTATTTTTCCATAATTTTTTGTGGCCTCAAAATATTGTATCATGGAGTGCACTCTCGGTTGAACCCGACACTCCCAAGATATTTGTTAGAGTGATCCTAGTATCTAGTCATCTCCTCTATATCACCTAGATGTTGCAGAAACTGGTTACCCATGCATTCCGGTAGGATGAGGAGGTCACCATAAGGACACGTTCATAGCTACCTTGGTGCTTCATTTTTTCCCTTGTTTTTGTTGTTTGTCCAAAATTTTTGGACCTTGTTATCAGCCCATTGTGTTCATATAGGTGGAAACCACATACTTATGCTTGTGGAGTCAATTTTGGACATCCCTTGTGATTCTTGTGGTTCTTTCTAGACTATCCTCACACTCTTATTTTTGTGACACTTTGGTTTTAGGGAGTTTTCTTTAGTGACATTTTTTCATGGTTCACAGCCTTGATATTTATCACAAGCACCAGTATGGGAGTAAGTTTTCATTCAGTTTGACGATGAGGCTTCTCTACTTTTTTGAGACATCATATGGATCCTTTGCAGGATTCTTGATGGAAGTTGTCCTAGGGGGGTTGAAGAGGACATCTTCCTCTCCATCCTCCTTGCACATCTTCCTTCTCCTCCTCCTTCTTCTATTATGGTAGGTGGTTTTCTCCCTTGTGGTTTTTCATCATATTTCAGCAAAGATTTCTTATGCATATATTGTACATGAGTACCTTATCAGGCCTTGTTGCCGAGACTCATACTTGTGGATATGCCACTTATTTGTTTTTGTTTTTTTTCACTACCTCGAGTGTTAGAGATATCCTAGTACCACTTAAGGGGGGGTGTTAAAATAATATATTATATCCTAAGTTGTTACTGGGATAATTTGTGTGGCTGAGGTTAACTCACTTGGTTATGATCCAATGGATCAAATCGTACATCTTTGTTATTTAAGCAAAACCACTTTCATTGAATAAAATCCAGTTCTTTTATTTTTTCAACAGGTCTGTCTATTTGGAGAGGTATTTTTCTTGAAGACCTTCTTCAATTGGATTTAGCGATGCATGCTTCTTAATGCTCTATAATATTTTAATGTTTATGAAGAAAGGTTTTGTGCACAACCGTGTGGGAGTGTTGGTTGGTCGGGGGCTCACCAATATTGTTCTAATTTTATTTCTTCTATCAAGTTGTAGCTGGTTCACTTGGTGATGGGTGGCTAGTTGTAGTGCTTTATGATCATTCTTGTCCCTGTATTTCTGGTCTTAGACCAAGTTTTACAGTGCTTATTCTATTGTAAAAGGTTTAGGACCATTTAAAATCCCTTATATATCTATTAATAATAAAAAAACAATCCATAATTCCCTATCTATCATATGTTTAAGATTTACATGAACACTTTTTGTCTTTGTTTTAAATATAAGGAATTACGACAATGAATTATTTTTCATAAGTAAAATCAATCATTAAGAGTAAAATATATTGAAAGAATTTGGTGATCAAGATATTTTACATACAATTCTATGAGATCTACTTATGAACCTAAAATAATGTTTTATTTATAAAATATTAAAGAAAAAATCTAATGGTGTCAATCAATGCAAGCATGTTTCTTTCCTATGGCCTTTATCAACTACATAAATAAAAAAATATTCTTAGAAGACCTCTACTTGGATTCTTCAATTGTAGAATAAATGGTAAATATATATTATCAATTATTTAATAGAATATTTAATTAGATTGTTCTATGAACACAAAACTAAAATTTTTCTAGTAATTCAAATAAATAGATATCAAGAATAAATATATTTAATGGGGACTTATATTGGGATTTGGAGGCCATATCTAAGACATGTCCCACCATATTGAATATGCATCCCATCATTTTAAATACATCTTGCTATCCAAAAATCCTATCCCATAATCCACATCCTAGATATTTGGGGAACATTGAAAAACAATGATATATAATTTGAGTATAGTATACTTATTATTTATAGTTTAGTATCATTTAGGACTCCATTAATATTATAACTTATGAGGATAATATATAAAATATTAGGAATAAGAGGTAAAAAGCATAAGGTATATTTCCAATATGGGTAATTGATAGATTTGTTTGGTATATCCTTTTTTGTCAGGGTTATTTTTACCAACCAAGTATATTTTCAGCTTCGGGTGCTTTTTTGAGTGGTAGAGTAAGTATTGTAGCTAAGAGATATTTTGTGAATAATAATAGAACTTTTGTCATGATGTAAACCCTGATAATCAAGCCAAACTCTCTAATTGTGGATGAGGATGTCAATAAGCTATTGAATAAAGGTAACATTCTTCAATGCTTACTGAAATTCACCACAGACCACAAGGATATAGCTAAGTATTTGGAGTACTCATGGAAAAATGGGGTTGTCAGGGTTGACACCAATGAGTTTGAAATTAACATCCCTTTAATTGTTGATGTGACAGATTTGGTTGTAGATGACTACCATGCATAACAGAGAAAAAAATCTTTGGCCAAGGAATTTCAAATATTCTTGGATGAAGAAGAATAACTGGTCAGGATTCAAAATGGTTTCAAGTGCAATTATTTGAAGGCTCCTTGGGATCAAGTGGCCCTAGTAATAATGCAATATTTCACATTCAATGAAAATCAAGAAATTTTGCGAAGCTATCATTTCATGTTCCTCAACCACCTCCACCATAAGAGGTTGATGAATATCCCATCCTTTCTTTATCAATATTTAGCTAGATCAATCAATAGAGTGAAGAAAGGCATGGTCCCAGACCCTATTCATCAAGAATTAGTGAATATGCTCTTCGATTATGTGGTGAAATCCAAAGGTGTGGATGGTGAAGGTATCCTACATTATCTTAATAGGGTACCAATGCTGATTGTGGATTACCCTAACTCGTCCAACTATAGAGACTCTAAATCAATGAGTTAAGAAGATATTAATGCTACTCCTTTGGTGGGCTTGGTGGCTCGAGTGGCATAATATCCTCTAAAAAGATCTGGAGGTAGTGAAGAGAAGACAAGATGTTCCAAGAGATTGGTGGCCAAGATGGGCCAACCATGGAAAGGCTTCTCTAAATGTTGAAGACTCTTATTCTGAAGATATTTTTCTACCTCCCAAAAAGTCAAAGATTAATATCAAAATGGGAAGTACTAAAAAGATGTAAAATATTGGGATCCAGAATGGGGGGTTGTCCACTAAACCCCTAAAATGGATGTTGCTTAAACTTTAGAGATCCCTGATTGATTCCATGCAAGACATGATATCATTCATGGAGGAAATTATCATCCTCATGGGTTGGGATCATTGGGAGAGGATCGAGCACAAAGAGGAGAATTATGTGGGGCCTAGTGGAACTAAGAACTGACAACTCTACAATGGTGACATCTTGGCTTCTCTATGTTTTGGTTTCTTGTCTTTTTTGGTGCTCTTGGGACTTCTACCCTTGCTGAATCTATTTTTTCTATGGTTTTTTTGGGTTTGTCATCTCCCCTATGCAGGATATTGGTATCCTTAAGTTTATAGTTTTGTTTTATCTCTGCTTTGCTCCTAGTTGTGTAATTTTGGTTGCTTGGAATCAATTTGTTCCAAGGTTTGATGTTTTGTTTCATAGTTAATGTGTGTTGTCTCTTTCCTGGTTTCTCCTCAAAAGGTGACTAGATCCTTTTTTGTAAAAATGTTTGGAGGTCCTTTCAAAACTCCTTCCTCTATCTAATAAAAAAGAATATCCACATTTGGTATGAAATAAAATTCTATATTAGAAGGGCATGTCAAAATATCATATTAGATATTTGAAGTTCAAGTTTACTTGTGTGATATTCTATTGTTTAGATTATATGGTGATGATATAGTTTCTTTCTGTCTAGCTTAGATGACACACACACACACACACACACACACACACACACACACACACACACACACACACACACACACACACACACACACACACAAAACTCCTATTTGGAACCATACCCATCAAACTAACAAAACATTACATTTATTATTAGTCCAATTAAACCATATCCAACCTACCTTTTTTATCAAAGCTATTCTTCATTTCCTTTTCTATAAAATGTATTCTTCATATGCCTCAAATTTCTATATTTCTATAATAAGCTCCTTGAAATCATTTTTATTAAGAATCTCACTTGGTCAATTTCCTTTTATAATTTGAATTTTACCAAGATGAATATCAACACTATCATTAATTAAATTATTTGTTATTTGGTTTCTTTCTATGTAGATATGCTCATATTTTTAAGATATTACCTTCAACAATAGTTGGTAAATATTAGAAACAATGTTGTTTCTTTTATAATCTCAAAATTTATTTTATCGATAGTATTAATAATAATCTATGAATATGCATATCTATCGCATACCAAGCAAGCACTTTACCATCTAATCTACATCCATAAGATGCATGATTTTGTTTTTTTTTTATCAAACTCCCTTGGTCTACCATATTAAAGGTTTTAACTTCTTGCATGTGGCTGTTCTTTAATAAAAGAGTTATAGTAATCTAATTTCTATTGTTCATTTTTAGCTGTCTATGTTTAGGCATTTTTTTAGTTATAAACAATTCATAAAATAAAATATAGGGGGAATGGATTTTCACCATTCTATAGCTTCCATGAATTACATGGTTTGATTTTTATTTTTATTTTTTTAAACTTGCCAATAGAGACACTTATGTACCTTAAAAGTTACTTTACTTTTATTTACTTAGTGATAGAAATACACAAGGCTTGGCTTGGTTTATGATGAACAATGTAAGTCACTTATGATAATGTAACATTTGATGACACTTAAGCAACTTGAAAACTTGGGATAGGATTTGTTTTCCAATCAAGAAATAAATAGTATATGTATGACATATATAAAATAAACCTATACAAGAGGTATTTTATGATATGTATAGCCCATTTTGTTACATTCCTAGCCACAATGAAACAGAAAAAAATGTGGATGCCAAATGTTGGAGGAAGCTCCAACTAATATGTCACTTCCCCAATGCGATGACTTGTCATGTAGAGATCATTAAACTAAGGGATCAAATTCCGGCTAGACTTGGTCTTAGGGATAATTTCTTATAAGGTTGGAGTCTCAAAATGTCCATATATCCTTATAGAACTTGTATCCCTAAAAAATGCATGTATTACTATAGCTTCATGTGGTTTTGGACCTAGGATAAATAATATTTAAGGATTTATATCATAGGTCGATGATGCTACAACAAATCATCTACCAAGTTATATTGTAGGTTCCTACAACATAGTATGCCATAGATAGAGGTCTCTAGCCATAGAATGCCTTAAATAGGAACACCTTGAGGGAGAAATTATAAGTGTTATGCCACCATTTAGCTAAGGAAATCCAATGAGCTCACCGATATTATTTGTCTTGGGTAACATAATGAAGGTACCTTAACATTTATTCATAATATCTATTTATTTGTTTGACTAAGGGCGATAATAAGAGAAAATATTCAACTAAGTACCATTGAGAATAAATAATTCTTTTAAAAAATTATTGGTGAAAATAAGGTCACAATTATTAGCAATGGACTTGGATATACCATGCAATTGAAAACAGAGTCAAGGAACATCTTGGCAACCTTACTAGTTGTGAAGAGATGATGTAGGGCACAAAATGAGCATACTTTAAAATATGCTCTATAGGACAAAAATCATCATTTTTTCCTTTGATTTGGAAAAACCTCAATGAAATTAATTGAGATGTGCTCCTAGTGGTGATTAGGAATGGAAAAGGTTGTAACAAGCAAGGGATTTAATAGTTTACCCCTCATTTCACTAACATACCTTATATTCAACAATAAATGTCTTGACACATGCTTTAATTCTTTACAATAAAAGGATTGCTTCACATGTTTATAAGTTTTTAAGAATCTAAAATGTCCAACTAGGGCATATGTATGGAATCCTCTAAAGTACTAGTATTGACTATGAAGCTAGAGGAAGATGAAGTCAATAATTCTTGTGGATAACCCCATAAACATATGTGCTTAAAGGAGGAGACTAAGAGCCAATATCCACATCATGAATGATGCAAGCAATATTAAAATTTGAAAACCATTTTGCTTGAAGTAGTGAAATCTATTATGGAAGAGGACTAGAGATGGCATTGATTATAACAATTTCCTCATGTTTGTGAGATACAACATCAACCACCACATTCTCCTTTTCCTTCTTGTACTCAATGAAAAAATCATAACCAATAGGTTGGTCCACCATTTATTTTATTCAAGACAAGAGAGATGTTATTCAAGGAAATGCTTAAGGCTATTGTGATTGGTTTTGATAATGAAGCATCCTCCTAATAAATAAGACCTCCATTTATGTACATGTAAAAAAACTAACATATCATTTTCATAAGTAGACATATCCAGATTCTTGTCAAAGAGCTACTTGCATTTAAAATCCAATGGACATTCATCCTGCTTCAAAACAACTCTAATACATATTCCTAATGCATCATACTCAATGACAAAATGTTTGTTGAAATAAAGAGTATCTAAAACAAGGGTGGAACACATAGCCTCTTTTAGGGCATTGAAGGCTTGAGAAGCTACTTTTGATCAAACAAAAGTATTTTTATTAGTAAGAGAAATGAGTGGGGCTACAATCTTGCCATAGTTATATTTTTTTTTGTAGAATACCTTGTAAGACCTAAAAATATGCAAAGTATTACTATAAAACCTAGTAAGATCTAAACATATTGTATAATACCTAGTGAGACCTAAATGTTTTGTACAATACCTAGTAAGACCTAAAAGTTATATATAATTAACATGAGATTAATGAGTTTTATAGGTCTTAATATAAACTAAGATATCATCAAAGAATACTAACATGAACTTGTGAAGAAAAGGAACAAATATTGTTGGACACTTGAGGTAGTTTGAGGCATTTTATATTGTCATTGATGTCACATGGATCACATTTGGTTTTGGTGGCCAAAATATTTCATAAATAAGCATTTATGATATTTTGGAAAGCATGGCTATTTATGGGGGTTTTATGAAAACCAAGGCAGACAAAGTAAAAGGTTTTATTTAAAACCATGGTGGGCTTATGTGGAAAGGGCTTTTATTAAAAGCCAAGGTGGAATTTTGTTTCATCGAAAAAGGACCTCCGATGATGAAGATATTAAAGTTTAAATTAATGGAGGGCCGACCTATGTGCAATTAATGGAGGTTGGCATATATATATGTAAAGGTTTCAATTTATTTTGGAAAGTGGGCATATTATATATCGTCAAAAAGCTTATTTTGAGGGCTATTTCACTAACTTATTTAGAAGGAGAAATAAAGTGTGTGTAAAGAGATATTTTTGATTTTACAAAGGGGTTTCAAAAGTGAAGTTTACCTTGTTCTTTTTTAAGAGGATTAATTCTTTCATGAGGTGACAAGGTATGCAATATTGTGATTTATTTTATTTTATGGTATAAGTGTTTTGGGAGTGAAAAGGTTATGCAATGTTTTGATTTATTTTATTTTATGGTACAAGTGGTTTTAGGAGAGATAAGAAAGTTGTGCAATTAAAGGCCTTGGTGATGATTATTGAAAAGAGGAGTAATGTTGATTATTTTGTGATCTACTAACCCTTGTGAAGATTGGTAAAAATATTTTGTGATTGTGGTAGATTTACAAAGAGGTTTTTTCATCTTCATAAAAGGTATGGGCACATTCTTCTATTGATTGTTTATGGTGGTTGATTTCTGAAATATCATTGGAGGGAAAAGGATTGTTTGTGGTTTCCTTTTTGAAAGTGGTTGATTGAATGCTTCAAGGTTTTATAAGTTGAGAGTTGTGTTTAAATTTGTTGTATAAGCATAGTTATTGAAGCCCATTGGTTGTAAAAGAACTTGAGTTAGAAAAGAACATGAGTATAATTGTTATGTGAGATTTATGGTTGATCATTATTGGAAACATTTGAGTTGGTTGATACATACTTGGACTAGGGTTGTGTGAGAAAGAGTTATCCCTTGTGATGATTGGTTGAGTTGAGTTGATTGAGCCTAGTCAAGTGATGTGTGAAGTGATTGTTCAATTCCTATGAAACAAACTATTCCATTATTCTGATTTGATTTGAGAGCGAGATTAGAACATATTGAGTCTCTAACAATTCTCTTTATAATTCTATGAGTTGATTTGAGTTGAGTTGAGATTGGTTTGGGTTGAGAGTGAGTTTAGAACATATTGAGCCTCTAACAATTCTATTTATGCTTCTATGAGTTGAGTTGAGACTGATTTGGGTTGAGAGTGAGATTAGAACATATTGAGTCTCTAAAAATTACCTTTATGCTTCTATGAAGTTAATTTGAGTTGAGATTGCCATTCATTGTTGAGTTCATTTTGAGTACTACTTGAGCATGATTGATTGAGCCTTTAAGAAGGCATTTGGGACAAATTTGAAGATAATGTTGGGATAAATTTGAGGACAGTTTTGGGACATATTTATGGATAGTTTTAGGCAAGTTCTTGGTGAGCTTGCTAGAGCAGATTTGGGCAAGTTCTTGGTGAGCTTGCTAGAGCAAATTTGGGTAAGTTCTTGGTGAGCTTGCTAGAGCATATTTGGGAAAGTTCTTGGTGAGCTTGCTAAAGCAGAATTGGACAAGTTTTTGGTGAGCTTGCTTGAGAATATTTGACAAGTTCTATGTGAGCTTGTTAAGCAGGTTTTGTATGAGACTATTGAGCAGGTTCTTAGTGAGCCTATTGATAGAGATTTGGAGGTGATAGAGTACAGAGGATATAGTCTCAGTGGATAGAGATCCAGCAACCAGAACAGTTGAAGATAGATCTGAGTGAGGAGTCTTCAAGTGGAGAGAGGTCCACTAGTTAGTGCAGTAGAGAGACAAAGTCTTTTAGAAGATCACATAGCCAGAGCAGAAGAGGAAAGAGTTATCCTGTGGAAGAGATCCATGAACTTGAGATTATGGGATCAACATCTCCTTTGGATAAAGATCCATAAACATTGTAATTGGGAGTGATTCCCAAATAGATTGATTGAGAAAGTTTTAGTAAAATATTTTCTCTGTAGAGTAGCCCACATTAGGTGAACCACGTAAATTGTGATGTGTCTATTGTGTATGGTTTTTGTGCATTACTTTGATTATTGCTATTGATACTGCTATATTTACACAACATAATATTGAATTGGAAGAAAAAATAAAAAGTGGTCTTATACTGTTCACCCCCCCTCTCAGTATAAGATTGTATTCTTCAAATATAGAATTCATGAAGCTCTAAAAAGTGGAAGGAGCATTAATAAGACCAATGGACATGACTAAAAACTTATTATAACCATCATGTTTATGAGAAGTAGTCTTGGATATATCCTCTTATCTAACCCCGATCTTATAGAACTAAAAAAAAAATTGATCTTCATAAAGTATTTAATGTCATGAAGTTCATCCAACAAATAATCAATAGTAGGTATAGGAAATATATGTTTGACAATGATATTATTAAAAGGACAAAAATTTAGATACATATGCCAAGAATTCTCCTTATTTCAAACCATGACCACTA
This sequence comes from Wollemia nobilis, assembly GCA_028583015.1. Lineage (NCBI taxonomy): Eukaryota > Viridiplantae > Streptophyta > Pinopsida > Araucariales > Araucariaceae > Wollemia > Wollemia nobilis. The sequence goes on from JAQPPZ010001731.1 coordinate 1,111,890, forward strand.
TAGAGGATTAAGGATTGATGATCAAATAGATAATTTCATGCTCCAACATATTTTGAACCAACTTTTCTATCTCTAACTTCTAGGACTAGGGATAGTGGTAAGAATAAACATTGGGAGGTTAACTTTCCAAAACTAGGTGGATGGAATGATCATGTGTGTGCTTAGGAGGAAGATCCATGGGTTCCAAATACTACCATGTAGCATAAAAAATGGATTTCATATCAAAATTAGAGTTTGAAGGAGCAATTATGAAGACTAAACTTCCATGCAATTGACTTGGGCAAACAATCCACTACAATATTTATTTAGGAGTTTTTCATTTGGTGTAAACTAACCACCTAGGAAAGATAATATTTGATTTTTTGGAGACAAATGACCTTTCCATATTCCACCCATTTGACAGACAACCTTTATAGTTAAATAGTAACATTTCTAAGCTCTATGAGCCATTGTGCCCCCAATATGATTTTTTTACTACCTAGAACCATGGTAAAAAAGTTGATCAGATTCTCCCATATAGATGGTATAATTAATCCCACAACACAAACACTAAGATATACCACCATTTGCAATCAATACCTATAATTTGTCTTGGGTAGTAATATTAATAAATAGGTCCAAATATTTGATTATTTTATTGTCAATAAAATTATGTGTGCTACCTAAACCTGTCAATACATTGATATGATGAAATTTGATGAAACCTTAGACCTTAATGATGTGGTGGTACTAGAGCCCCATCAGGATAAATATAAATAGATCCATGATATCAACATCTTGCTTAGAATCCATTGCTTTGGTCAGTAACTCCTATAAAGGATATCGATCTTCATCCTCTAAAAAAATTGCTTCCTTAGCTTCCACTAGGAATTTATTTCATTCCTCATAAGATTGATTTTGAGAATGGCATGAACAATATTTATAATAAAATAGTCCTTGGGGATGGTCATCATTGCAGATATTGAAGTAAGTACATTGAGGAAAAATTACAAAGAATGGAGTGATGTGAGGTATCTATTTTATACCTCTCACATGCTAAGCAAACATTTTATCGTCTAAACTACATCCTTAGATGCATGGAATTTTTATTTCATCACTTCATTGATCTGTATACTAAAGGTTCAACTTATTGCATGTGGTTGTGCTCTAACAAAAGAGTTCTAGTAGCCTAAATTTTGTTGTTTGTTTATTTTTTTTTGCAATTTCATATGTTCCATTAAATAAAATGTAGAGGATGCACATTTTCACTATTCTTTGACTTCTAATATATAGATGGTTAAAATTAATAATTACATATATTATTGATTTTATTTTTTTTAAACCTATCGATAGAGACACCCATGGACCTTAAAAATTACTTTTTCATAACTTAGTGATAGAAATACATAAGGCTTGGTATATGAACAATGGAAATCACTTGCAATAACACAAATTTTGATGGAACTTACAAAACTTGGCAACTTGAGATAGAAATTGTTTTCCAATTAAGAATTCAATATTACATGCATCACACATATACAATCAACTTGCATAGGTGGTCTTAGATGACACAACAATCTCATTTAGATTTATGAATCGTTTTGTTACAAGTGCATTTTTGACCATATTAATCTGACTTATGTACAATATAATCTTAGTTATCAAGTTTGAGTTCGTATTCGAATTCAACACTTTTGAAATTTGAAATAAATTCATGTTCAAAAATTCGAAATAAAATTCAACAATAAAGTTCGATATATTATAAATGTACATATATCCTTTTTGTATATTATAACATGTCTCACCATTTCCATTTAACTTGATTAGAAAAAATAAATTTGTTCCTTCCGATTCAAAATAGCAGGATGGCCACCCTTTTCTTTGTTAGTGCTATTTTAAAATTAATTACACATGTAATAAAATTTACTTATAATTAAATAATTATTAAAATAATAAAAATGTAAAATTACTAATTTATAATTATAATTATAATTTAAACTTTTATATTTAAATATCTTTAAAATTTAAATTATAATTTAAACTTTTATATTTAAATATATTTAAAACTCGACGGTCAATTCTCAATTACTTTTATTGATCCGCTCCGAGCTCAAACAATGAATAGGGAATGTCGATCGGGATCTGCCATGGAGGGCTAGGATTTCGCAAGAGCATGATCCGTGGTGTGGACCCTTCGCCAATGATAAATACGATGGTTGCGCTCTATAAAACCAAATGATTTACGCTCACAAAAACATCACATCCCTGTCTAGCAGAGCTTGAGGAATTTGTTGTTCTCGATGTTTTCTTGCATTGTTCGACGAAAATGGCACCAAAGGTAGAGAAGAACCCATCGAGAAGAATCCTGAGGAGAGGAAGATCATGGGAGAGAAGACCCCTTCTACTCAGGTGGAGAAGAAGGGGTATTCTCTCCCTGAATAGTTCCTCCTTTAGATCTAATGAGCATGCTTCTATTTTTGATTGAACTAGTATTGCAGGGACTATGTTCCCCATATTTGGATTTAGAGGCTGCACGGTTAAATTGTTGCTGCTCTCATTCGCCACCAATACCTCAGCCACAATGAAAAGGATCACCACCATGAAATATCCCCTCCATGTTTCATCATCACAACTGCCAAATACAATTTTACCCCTTATGAAACTCTAGCGTTGAAGAGGGCTCAACTATTTTTCTTTTAGAGAGATTTTTTAGGCTCAACATGCTTTTAGTGGACGAACCCTAGGAAAAAAGACAAGGAACATGGACACAAAAAGAAAAAGCTGACGCTGATTGATGGTACTGATAGAGTGGGTGCCTGCCTCTAAGAGCATGGCCATGGACTGTCGAATAATGCAACGATTATTTTGTTGGATAAATCATCCATTGGAGAGGGTGTTATTTATATTGACAGTGGCATGGGTGCGTGATAGGAATTAATTATTGGAGTGCAAAAATTTTATGAAGTCGCAGGGTTGGGCCCGATATTTTTAATATTCTTCTCCTTAACCTCATTTTTTTTCTATCGAATTTAAGTTTCGTTCGACGGATAAATTCATCAAGGTTTTAAATTTTTGTGAGTTTTGAACTTTATTTAAAAAGTTCAAAGAATTTGATAACTAAGAATATAAGTGGGCCTAAATGAAAAAATTATATTTTACTCTTTAAATGTTAAATTATATCTAAGGAGTTTATGGATATAAATTTATTTTTAATAGTTTAACTTTGTTAAAGTACTCACATTTTATTACAATAAAGACACCAAAATATGAATAGCCAATTCAATATGTATATTAATAAGAAGATTCTTGAATGTTGAACAAAAAATCTCAATTCTATTTGAAAGAGTTTGACATTGATTTATCAAATAAAGAGGAAGTAATTTAAGAAGTGGGTCATAGTCCATAATTTATTACAAAGATTGACCTTTGCAATACATATGTCAATAAGTAGGATCCATCAATTAGAAGGTTGAATATTCTTGATGTTGGGGAAAAGGCTATAGTTCCACATGATCATAAATAATGAGGAATTAGATTCAAATATATTTTATCATAAATACTACATGATTATTTGTGCACTTTCCAATGTGCAGTCTTGGTATAAAAGTTTTAATCTAAAATTTTCTTTGTTAAATAAGTATAATTTTTGGATTGTGTTTGCTATTTATAAGGATGCTTCTTTTAGAATAAATATTTATTCTCTTAAGTTCTACTAGGATAGACTTACTTGAGTTACCATTCTTCCATGAGTCAGCTGAACTCTCAGTTTAAACTAGTTCAGATTTGTTGAGTTGTTGTAATCCAATGACTCTCAATGATCAACTTTGCTATTTATACAAAGTTGATCCCATGGAATAATAAATACGTTTTTTGGTCTTCACTCCATACTTGTGATGTATTGCAAAACTATTTATTTTGAATAGAATATTGTTCCTCAATAATTCTAACATGGTATTAGAGCTAGGATAGTTCTTTATAAGCATTCGAGTTTTCGAAACTCTTTTTTTTTTTAGAATCTGATTCATTGTATTAGTGATAGTTTGGTTACTCTGGCGGGTTTATTTTGGTTTTTTTTTGGTGAGATATATTTCTTACCAAATCCAGCTATAACCATCACTTGGTTTTTTTTCTATCACATATTATTGTCTCATTATAACTGTATTCTAGATTAGTTTTGTACTCTTGATGCAAGTTTTATGTAGTTTTTTTTGGTAATTTATTTTTTTTGAGTTGGATACCCTCATTCCTTTACCCTGCTATTTTTGAGAAAAAAAAGAGAGGGTTTCCTAGCTCATTATCTATCTTGAATGTGCCTCATTATACTTTATATCAACAATGGACAAGTATTATGATATATATTAACAGGAAGGTCATCTCAATCTCTTGTTCTATGATGAAGTTCCTTTGGAGGAAACATTTCAATCTGACCTACGCACGTTATGCTGAATAGTTTGCTTATCATAAACATTCCATTTTCTCAGTATCATGTGCTAGATGACGTCCCTTTGGAGGAGATGTTTCTCTTTGAATTGCACATGTTTTACTGACTTGCAGGCCTGCCTTGCTCATTGATGATGTTATTTGGCATTCTAGGCTATCTCATTGGCACCCAAGGAATGTGTTCTCTTCATCATTGACAACATATTCTACCAGGGATCATGTATTCAGTCTCTAAAAGTTCATTGGAACCCAAGGAGCAAGTGTCTTTAGTCCCTTAATGTGATGTGTTGCTCTGATAACAACCACATACCTTGGCTTCTTCAGTCCCAGAATGTATCATTGGAACCCAAAGAATGTGTTCTCCCAAGGAAAGAATATGGTGGGCCCATATTAGACACATAAAAAATTGAAGGGCAAGTCTCGATTGAAATCCAGTCACCCAAATCAATAGTGAATCATCCTTGTATCAGATTATTTGGTTTTGAAAGACGTCACCTAGTTTGTTCTCATGCCAAGTGTGCTATCTAGCAATGACTATTTACTTCCTAATAGTCCTTTATATCCCCTCCATCGTCTTGCTCATAAAACACAAAAGAAATATGTCACAGTGAAGAGCCCACTTCCCATGCAGCTTAGAAGTCATCAATTGATCGAAGCTTGTGCAACCTTGTAGCGCCTCTGCATCTTGAATACATCGGTACTTGTTCATATTATCGTAGACTTCAACCAGCTCAAAAGCAATTGTTTACATTTGTTTCCCTACGCAAATTATTTTACTTTGTTTGTCTTGGATGAGCATCAGATAATATATCAAAAACTTGTCAGTATTTTTTCATCTATAGGAATCAAGACAATTCGTGAGCTTGTGCGCGGACTTCATCATATTGTAAGGTGAAAGGAAGCTTCAGAGTGTCAATAATGTCTGTAATAAGGTTTTCGTTTGAATGCTATTGTGCAGGTCGAAAGAGATGGCAATCACCACTGCATTCGTTGAGAGCCTTATAATGTAAAGGCATTCATTTCTCACACTTCCTCCATTCCTTTGCTTATATCATATTGTAAAAGAGTCATATTTTGGACTCTAAGAGCTCTTCATATCATTATTGTAACCTTCAGGCTCTCAAAGTGAAGGAATTTGTATCTGGACTTAAAATATCTGACTCTTTTTTTTCACTATTTTTGTGAGCCTATTCCAAAGTCTATCAAAAAAAGGTGAAAAGAGTCCAATTGTAATCTCATAAATACAATTTTTTTTGGTGGGGGGGTTATTGGTGCTGATTCATGCACCTATTGTTTGAGGGGGGAAGCTTCATCATGTGTCTAACTTCATGAATTGTAGTCTCCACTACTGCTACACCATTTACTACTATTGCACCATTTACTACTGCTGCACGTCTTACTGTTGCACTATTGCACTTATTTCTGCTGCACTGCTGCACTTATTCCTACAACACTACTATTTCTTAACTCTTTAAGATGATTCTTACCACAAATTTACTGCTCTGGTTATGGAAATACTCTCCTGGAATTTTTGATGTTTGATGCTTGCACCACATATTATAATTGCAAACACTTCAAAATTCACTCTAAAAAACAAAATATTCAAGAGAGGCACCAAATTATTTTTGTAATAGCCTATGTTCCATGTATCATTCTTCTCATTGACTTATAGTTTCCCTCAAGTAAGGGTAGGTAATTGAGAAGATTTGGTATAGAGGTTTGGCTGATTACTCTTGCTTCATTTTCCTATGTTCCACGTATCAATTTTCCTCATTTACTTATAGTTTCCCTCATGTAAGGGCGGGTAAATTGAAGAGATTGGTATAAAGGTCGGGCTTTTGTAGCCTCCCTTAAAAAATGTGTTTCTGCAAGAGCATCATTGTATTCTCTAAAAGGTTCTTGAAGTTAAAGGGGGGATTATTGGTTCACTTCAATTTTCTTTGGTACAATGAATACAATTGATCCACTCACCCCTCATAAATATCACACATGGAATCCCAAAATATTAAATCTCATTTCTCAAAAAGAGCTCACACACTTGCTAGAAGAGAAGCAACTTGAGTTTGAAAAAGAATATGAAAAATTTGTTCATAAGGGAAAGCTATATGAAATAATGGGTATTATAAGCACAAATGTAAATGAAAGCTTATGGTTTCACATTTTAGAATTTAAAATCCCATTTGAAAGTTGGGAAAAACTAAAGAACTTATTTGGTAAAGTGGATAAAATAAGGTCAATGTAGCTAGAGGCAGAGTTAACAACATTATCTCCTGAAGACTTCAACAATATTGTTGACTTTCTCACCAAATTTAAAGAAGTCCTCACTCAACTAAAAGGCAGTGGTAAGGATAAAATAGAAGAATAATGCATCTATCTTATTCTTTCTAAGTTAAATGGAGTGTTTCAAATTTTTTCTACCACTTTTTTGTCTATAAAAAATGCACTTGGTACAAGTTTTAAAATGCCCTCTTTAGAGGAGTTTTGTGATAGGCTAACTAGAGAGGAAACAAAACTTGAAAAATATGAGATCTCTCCCTCTTCCTCAAAAGCATTAGTAGCATCCACCTCCACTAAAGAAAAATTAAAAAATAAAGAAAGAGGCCCTCTAACTTGTACACATTGCAAAAAGAATGGACATTCTGTAAACAAATGTTGGAAAAGACTACAACAACTAGAGGTAACAATGAAAGATCACAAAATAGACATCAAGAAGGAAATATGGAAAGCCTTAAATGTTCAAGGAAAAAATATAAAAACTCCATCAAAATATTGGGTTCTAGATTCAGGGGCAACTCATCATATGATTTCTTCACATGAGTCATTCTCTTCAATCTCCTCAAGCTCAACTTGTAGCATAGAATTTGGTGACTCATATTTTATCCCTATCAGAGGAAAAGGTGACATATCTATTGGTGGTGGGTATATAAGTAATGTTATCTATATCCCAAACATAGCTGCAAATCTCCTATCCATCTCTCAGATTTGTACTTCTTCAAAGGGCAAAATAATTCTATTTTCACCAACAGGGGTTGAAATAAGATAATTTCAAGAACCTCACTCTCTCATAGAAAAGGAATATATTGATCATAAAACTCGCCTATTTAACTTCAATGGATTCAAAAATTCAGATAGAGCATCCTATTTTGTTGCACATGGAGATCTTGAAAGCAAAATTTGGCATGAAAGGTTTGGACATCTCAATTATAACTATCTAAAAGAGTTGAATACTCATAAAATGGTAACAGGGTTACCAAAAGTCTCTTCTATTGAAGGAGTATGTCCTCGATGTGCTCTTGGAAAACAACATCAAGATCATTTTCATCCAAGTAGTTCTCAAAAAGGCTCATCCCCTCTAGAGTTAATCCATAGTGACTTGATGGTATTCCCATTGCCTTATTTCAAAGGAGCAAAATATGCCTTGACCTTCATCGATGATTTTTAAATAAGAACTTGGGTCTACTTTCTAAAATAGAAAAGTGATGTGTTATCCCACTTCAAAATCTTCAAATCCTTAGTTGAAAATCAAGAAAATTAGTACAAATAATAGGGGGGAATAATTTAGTAATGAGTTTTCCATATTCCTATCAAATCATGGCCTAATTCATCATCATTCAATCTCCCATAATCCTCAGCAAAATGGCATTGCAGAGAGGAAAACATATCTTTGAAAGAAATGGCCAACTGTATGCTCCACTCAAGAGATCTTCCAACAATTTTTTGGGCTAAAGCTATTAACTGTTAAAACTATATTCAAAACCGTACACCTCATAAAGCTCTTGGACATTTGACTCCTGAAGAAGCATAGATTGGCTCCAAACCTGATGTCTAATTTTTTAATTTTTTTGGGTGTACTGCTTGGGTACACATCCTAAAGAAAAAGAAGAAGTCTACAGACAAAAAGAGCAAGCAACTTATCTTTGTTGGCTATTGTGAGGAAATGAAAGCCTATAGGCTCCTTGATCCCACAAATCATGAGGTATTTTTTGTAGAAATGTTCAATTTGATGAAACATTTGAGCCTTATAAAGATTCTCAATTATCTTCCAACAATAATTATCTCGAGCCATCTCCAACATTTGAGCCCCAATTTAGTGAAGATACCACCCTTGATATATATGACCAACATGAGTATCCCATTATTAAAACTCCTCCTCAAAGTCCTCCCACATCCATGACTCCTTCCACAATGCCAAAATAGGCCTGCACCATAGTTCAAGAAGCCACTCCTTACATCCAAATTCTTCCATCATCCAGATTAAGCAAATCCATGGGTTTTGGTCTTGTCTGTCAGTTCATTTCAACATATCCTCAATCCTTCAAAGAAGCAAATGGTATAAAATAATGGGATGATGCCATGGAGAATGCATTTTCTTCCTTAATAAAAAATTAAACTTGGGATCTAGTCCCTCTACCTAAAGAAAGGAAATTAGTTTTCTATAAATGGATTTACAAAACCAAGTATGGACCAAATGGAAAAATTGACAAAAACAAAGCTTGCTTGGTAGCTAAAGGTTTTTCATAAATTGAAGGTATTGATTATTCTAAAACCTTTGTCCTAGTTGCAAAAACGGATTCTATAAGGCTGGTTCTTGCACTTGCTACTTCTCAAAAATGGCCAGTATTTCAAACGGATGTTAAAAGTGCTTTCTTGCATGGTGACTTAAAAGAGGAAATATTCATGGAACAACCTACTGAATTTATTCAAGACTCCTCCTTTGTATGTATACTAAGGAAATATCTCTATGGTCTCAAACATGCTCCTAGAGCTTGGTATGAAAAATGGAATCCTTCCTTCTATCCTCAGGTTTTTCTCATTGTGAGTCTGATGCAATAGTCTACATTTGGAGGGATGAAAAAAACATCACCATACTTGTTCTCTATGTTGATGATCTACTACTCACTGGTAGTACCATTTCTCACATCCAATATGTCAAAGACTCCCTTTATGAGAAATTTGAGATGGCTGATCTGGGTTTAGCCCATTACTTCCTTGGGATTCAGATAACTCAAACAGATGCAAGAATTTCATTATGTCAACAAAAATACACTCTATACATTCTTCAATGGTTTAAAATGACTTATTGTAAGCCTTCTTCCACACCTTTTCAATCTGGAGTCACTCTAAGTACTTCCTACAAGTCCCCTCTATGTGATGCAACACTCTACAGATAACTTGTAGGAAGTATATTATACCTCATTCATACTCACCTAGATATTTCATATGTTGTTGGCTTAATATCTAGATTCTCACATTAACCTCATTTCAGTCATTGGCAAGCAGCCAAGAGAATACTCTGCTACTTGCAAGGAACTACTCACTTTGGGCTCCTATATAAGGGCGGATCCATGGATATCAATGGTTACACAGATTCTGATTGGGCATGTTTAGTTGAAGATAGATGTTCCACCTTTGGCTATGTTTTTTGTCTTGGTTCTTCACCTATTGCTTGGTCATGCAAAAAATAACATGCAGTAGCTTTATCATCCACAGAGGTTGAATATAGGGCAACCATTTTAGTCAGTCAAGAAGCTCTTTTGCTTCATTAGATACTAAGGGAATTTGATTTTTTTCATAACCAACCTATTACCCTTTGGTGTGACAATCAGAGCACAATTCTTATTGCCCGCAATCTAGTTGAAAATCAATGCACCAAGCACATTGAGATTCACATGCATTTCATTCGGTAGCATATTCAACAAGGGGATCTAAACTTGGAGTACAATCCTACAGAAAATCAAATTGCAGATATCTTCACCAAATCCTTTCCTCCTCCACATTATATTTAGATATGAGAGAAACTTGGAGTAAAATAGATGCATTAATGTACAAAGGTTTTCACCTCTTCCTTATTTTTATTGTTCTTTTTCTTCTTGGAAGATGGTTTCCCATGCAGTTTTTTCACCATCTATCCTATATATAAGTATATTGTACATGAGCACCTAATCAGGCCGTGTTGTTGGGACTATTTTCTTTTTTATGTTCAGTAGAGGACAATATTCGCCATCTGAAGACATGCCTCTTCTACTTCTTCAAGATGTTTTTTTCACATGTGGTTTTTTAACGATATCTTCTATTAGATTTCATTGTACATGAGTACCTCATCAGGCCTTCTTGCCGGGACTCATACATTAACCCCTAATATCACTTAATGGGGGTGCTAGAATAAATATTTATTCTCTCAAGTTCTACTAGGATAGACTTACTTGAGTTACCACTCTTCCATGAGTCAGGTGAACTCTTAGTTTAGACTAGTTCAGATTTGTTGAGTTGTTGTAATCCAACGACTCTCAATGATCAAATTTTCTATTTATACAAAGTTGATCCCATGGAATAATAAACCACTTTTTTGGGCTTCACTCCATACTTGTGATGTATTGCAAAACTATTTATTTTGAATAGAATATTGCTCCTCAATAATTCTAACAGCTTCAAAGCCCAAATAAAAAATCATTATAAGGTTTTAATAACCTTATTTGTTGTTTACCAAAAATCACAATTTTAGTATTATTAAATTCTAGATTTGAATTTGAGATGGACATCTTGGGTTGGCCTCCTTAGAGATGTAAGTTTGTTCTAAATGGTGCTAAACATATGTAAAAGGTCTTGTATGCATATATCCTTCTCTATTGCTTTGATTTTTATTCATAATTAAATTACTACTATTCTTAACATAAATAAGAAATCATTAACTATTTCCCAACTTCTCATAATAGCCCCCTAAGAATATTAAAACCATTAATGTTACATCATGTATTTCTGAATGGATCATGAATAAAAAAGGTCTAAAAATGTTTGCTAAAATGCTTGGAAACACTAGGAAGTTTTTGGAAATACCTTGGTAATGACCATACTAAATTTGGAAAGGTCTATATTATTGTTCTTTAGCACTATACTACAAAAATTAATGGTTTCCATTGGAATTGATAATATGTAACATATTCCTAAGAATCTAGAAAAGGTTTTACCTCATATTAAAAGCTTGTCAACATATACTATTTTAACAAAGATATTTTTGGAGCTCCTTTTAGAGATATTTATATGTTTCTTGGGATCTTAAGGTCCCAACACCTATAGTTAAGGCACAAGATTTATTGTTTACATTAAAATCATATCAGCTCATTGAACAAAGTCAACATTGTTATAAGTCCACTTAGTAAGGTTGACTACTACAAGACTTGTTTTTTTCACTCTTTTGCAATTGACAAAATCTTAGAGGTTGCAAGAAAGGTTTTTCTGAAATGTGATATGAAATATTCCAACTTCTTCAAAAGCTTCTTAGGAGAAGCCTAACATCGATCATATCAAGAATATCATTCATACTATCAAAATAATAACAATGTAGATAAGTTTATCTCTACATTTTAAATCTTATTTTTTGTTTTCCTTCATATTTAAATTTGTAGGTTTTATTAATAGATATTGGTCAAAAAAATGATTGGATAAGTAGCTTCTTACTTGAAATTTTCTATTTTTAAGTCCTTTGTTAGACCAATTTAATTTATATTTTTTAATTCATTTTGCTATGTGCATCATTGGGTAAGTGAAATTACATTAATTAGACAATTATGAGTATTTTTCAAGTTCTTATCAAGGCAATGATCAATTATTTTTCATAGCTCTATTTTGGAATATATTTCATAAATTTATTTCTTGGATATTCTTTTTCAAGTTACTCTTTAGATATAGTTTATTTCTTTAGGTATTGTTTGTACTACTAGATAAGAAGACAAACTAACACCTCAATTTTTAAAACCAAAAAAATAGTAAGATTCAAACAATTGTTGATCAAATCCATTTGAATACCTTATATATGATCTCAAACATTTAAATATAAGTAGTGTAATTACTATCCTTTAGTGGTTTTTTCATTTGTTTGTGATTTCTCTCCCTTTTTATTTACCTTAAGGTTGCAATGCCAAGTTATTAGACCTATCTACAACTATATTTTCACATTGCATAAACACTTGTTGTTTAAAGATATATGCATTCTCATTATATGGATTGGAAAATACATATTGTTAAATTTCCAAGTTTTAAATTGCAATAACTGTGCTATAACCATCTCTAGTTTATGCCTATACTATTGCTTATACTCTTTTGGAATTTTCCTTAAATTCCATAAGTGAACAAGCATCGTATAAATGATATTCTAACCATATTTATTTAAATTTTATAGGATCACCATTTTATTTTAATTTGATACAATTTTTTTCTTACCCTTATTAGATATTTGTGTCACAAATTTATTACTTATGTGATATTAGGACGTTTGACTTGTGAAAATTAATTTTGACAAATATATTAGCTGCTCTTGTAGCTTTTCAAACCAATTTAAGTGCTACTTTACTAAGCCTAAATATTAACTATATGAATACTATCACTATTTAAAAACTTATTGGTTAAAATGTTAGCAAGAGCTATTATATTTTTGAATACCTATTATTTTGCTTGGTAATTTAGTTATTATTTTGTCTCTCTTTTATACTACTGTATTTTTGTAGAATTTGTAATAATATTTAAACTTTACAACATATATTATATTGATCTTAGAGTAAATTTTTAGTAAAATTATTTTTTGTATTTGGAGGACTAAAAATGCAAAAGAAAAGGTTATGTTTCCTACGATAACTACATTTTGTTTTCCAAAATATTTCGGTTAGACACAACTTACAAATTAGCTAACTAATCTAGTAAACATAGTAGTCTTTTAATAATAATTATTTAATAGTTAAGAGTTTATGTAATCATTCAAATAGATTTAAAATTTTATTTTAACAATCCAAACCTTTTCTTGATATACATTTTATCTTGTTATAACTATCATTCAATATCTAAAAGACTTAATACTTTTTTTGTTCATTGTAATAATTTCTAAAGGTAACAATATAGTGTTATTTTCATAAACATTCAATTAGAATATAGGTAGACAATACCATTTTTGTCATGACACTCGATCCTTGAAAAAGTTATAGACTTATTTATAGAAATATAATGCAACACATTACAATATAATTAAATTATATAAATATATAAAGATAACACAAATAATTTATAATATTTTTTGGCACATTAACACAACATGTGCCTTTCAAAACCACTTTATATACAATATGTTATGGTCTAGTCAAGAATACTATACATATTCTTACGTTGACCACCATAAATCAACACCATACTTTGATAAACAACTCTATATATACCCACATAGATAAGGAGTTGGCAACTACCTAGCTACCACCAAACTTATCCTATACATAAAACATTAAGACACTCCATAAGAAATCACATAATATATATTACAAAATTTACCCATTTATTTTGGTGCAAGCAATGTAAAATGGAGACTTTCACACCATAAGCCAAGTTTCCAATTCCATGGATCAAACTTAATATTTAAGATCAAATAGAATTAGCTTGATTGGTTAAAAATATATACTTCTAATAGGAATATCTATATTCAAAACCATTTCAATACCATATAGGAATTATCTTGAGTGGTAATGATGCATTATAGGTGTGGCCCATTTCAATACCATGTAAACAATCAAAAAGTTATTTATCATAAACACTTATATTTTTATGTTGTCATGTGTACACATGATGATAAAACATATAATAAACTACTAAGAAGGCTATGGTACATGCATTTATGTGCTCATATAGACATGATGTTGATATTTTAATTTGTATGTGTTTATTTGCTTCCTCTTTTAAACTTATCACTATCCTTGCTAATAATTACCTCAAAACTTCATCTAGGTAGAATTGTTGGTCTTATTTTGTCAAAAACTAGTTGCACTCTTTTCACTTATTCCTATTTTATAAATCTTCTACAGTAAAGATATTTATAAATTTTTACCATTTAGATGTTGTTTTTTAATAATTTATTATGCCTCATGCTACTAGCCATATTGCAAGACCAATGGGTAATGGTAATCATCACCTATATTGATGGTCAAGGGGTAATGCATCTTATAGGATCAAGGGATAGTGTCCTTCATGCTCTCCCTATCATGCAACAAGATGGGGTTGAGGGACAATATCCTTTTCAAATTTAGGTCAGTGTCTCAAAAACGCAATAATCCAATAACTATTTCTATAATTTGTTCTAACTTCTTCCCATCCATAGCATTTTGGTGGCATTTTCTTGGATTGCTTATAGTGCTTAGATATTGTGTATATATTTTATTAGTATAAGATGATCTTATTTTTTTCCTAGACAATAGACCCACTCTCCTTATATGAGTAGGTTATATGACTTACACCTACCATAGATGACCTACTTATATGACTACCATACTTGTTTTATTGATATAAATAGGGAATAAACAATTGTCACAAATGATAATTATAAGAATTTTGGATGAAAATAAATGAAAATAATATCTTCTCTCTATGATAGCTACAAGGGCCACTTGAATTCTTTCATGGATACTTTATATGGCAATAATTTGCCTTCAAAATATATTCAAATGGAAAGTATATTTTCTCAGACGATAACCATTTCCTCTTAGATTTGAAGGTTTTCATATTTTCATACAATAAGGATTTTATTTATTATAATGACAAGGGTTTATATTCAAATGACCACCCTTATATCTTAGAAAACAAACACCCTATACTATATGTAGATCTTTATATGTTAGATGATAATTTTATTATCTTAAATAATGTATTCCTTGTCTTGGATGTTGTGCCCCTCTAATTAGGTGATATAAAAATCAAATATTTCTCATAAAACATTTAAAAATGGTAGAAATCAACTAGATAGTAGAGTCTTATGCTTGAATTTTGAGGGTTTTCATTTTGATGACATGCATTCTCATCCTAATAGTAAAACATCTCTCATTTCTTGAATAGTAAGGACTTGGGATTTAAACATTATCTTTTATTTCTTAAATGGGAAATGTTATGACCTAAAAAATAACTTTTATGGCCCAAATATTAGATATAGGGATCACATATTATCATCCATGATCTAGATGACAAAGTCTAGGGATCAGATGATAAGGCCAATGGTATAGAATATGACTATTTTTATCTAGGTGGTGGATTTCTCTCTCCAAGTAACATCGACTTATGAAACAAACTGTATAGTGGTAAGTACAACAACCATATTTACCTATATAGTCTACTAATTCTTCTAAGAAATTAGGTTATGTATTCATATGTCATGGTCTTATACAACATTTACAAAATCTTAGATGGTATAGATATTTTTTGTGCAAAATGCTCCCACAGTTAACATTTTTAGCATTGCATAATGGGTTCACCTAAGGTATCATACTTAATTTGATGTCTTTCATTACTTTGGTGGTTCTTACAAAACATTTCACCAAATAATCCTCTTTTTAAAATACTCTCTTTCTATGTCATGTAAACTTCAAGTTTTCTTTAAATTAATGGGATATTCTCTTGTCAAATATCCTTCATCCTCAAAATTATTATAGAATTTATATTATATTCCTTTGAGCTCATTGTTGTAGAATATTTATTCTATTCCTTTGAGCCCATTACACCTTGAGTCTCATTCAATTTTATATGATTTTTATTTTTGATATTTTAAATTTAACTAGGTTTTTATCAAGGGACCCAAAACCTGATTACAACAACAACAAAAAATGCTACAAATACTTAAGGATACAACATGAAATCCTTCCTCAAAGGAGGTAAACAAACTGCCCACACAGAAAGTGGGACCAATAATATCTTATGAAAATAAATTAGGATGAAAACATCATTACAAAATACCATACAAGAAAGGTACAAAACACATATAAGGAATAAAATAGGGCCATCCTACCCAAAATCACCCCCAAAGAACATAACACATCTGTTGAAAATTTAAAATAGAGCCATCCTGCCCAAAGCATCCTTACAGGGCCATCCTTGGAAAATAAATCAGGGCCATCCTACCCAAACAACACATGCATGGAAGTTTAAAATAGGGCTATCCCACCCAAAATATCCTTACAAATTATATCACATGATTAAAGTGGGAAAAGCAAGAGTTTGAAATTTGAAAAAATCAATCCCGCCTAAAAGGATGGAAAGTTTGAATCAGGGCCATCCCGCCCACCACTAAAATATAAAATTAAATTCAAAAATAAAGTGGGAAAAGGAATTTGAAAAAATCATTCCCGCCTAAGGACGTCCTAGGATGCAGCTAAAGGATGCAGACCATGAAGCATCAACAAGGATCCAATAGTAGGACGCGGTATGAAAAATTAGCAAGAACCTAAGGATACCACAACACAAGGCCTGATAAGAGGAACAAAAAATCTTTAGTATCTCCTCAGGCCAAGAGATCTGTATCCACAAAAAAACATAGGCCTAGAAAATGAAGTAGCAAAACAAAGGATTTCCACAGGCCATAAAATTCCCTTACATGCGAGGTTGAATAACTCGACAACCAGAAGAAATAGAGGAAGAAATAAAGGCAACAGGATACTCGAATAGTAGATCTATATAAAAGAAACACGTGGTATCCCCCAAGCCAAAAATATGTTGAGAAACCTGCTCAAGAAGTGCTCTCAAAACCGCACAACACTGCAATCGAAGAACCTCTAAAACATGGCTTCAAGATGAAACCTGCAATAGATCTAGGTTAGATCTAAGACCTAAGGGTATCCCGTAACAAAGGCACAGGAAGGAAACCCTTAAAATGGCTTGGAAAGGGGCAAACAAGTGGAAAAGTAACCTCCCACCCCAAGGAGATTATATACAACCATAGACATCTAAGAGAGAAGGATCTAAAAAGTGCCAAGGAGCTGGGATAGATCTAAGCCACACTATGAAGAAAACTTGCAAAATAACTAGGACAACCCAAAGAGTATAAGGGAAAAATACCTGAAGCACAAAACTAAACACAAGGACGAACCCAGGGACGTCCTAAAGAGCATAAGAGAAAAAGAATCCCTGAAGCACAAAATAGACACTGGGATAGACCTAGGGATGTCACAGTCTAGAGGAACAAAAATAAAAACATTAAGATAGAGAGGAAAGAGGCAGACAAGCGTAAAATAGACCTCCCACCCCAAGGAGATCGTCTGCAACCACATTCGACCAAGAGAAGGATAAAAAAAATGCTAAAAAAATGGGACAGAACCAGGGGAGGGAGAAGCAGGGAAGTGGATCAGGATATCCTGCGGGATATCCCTTGCTCCCCCAATTATATATGATTTTTTAATGAAGAGCACTTAGTAACATTCTTGCAACATCATGCTCATTTTATTTGTTATGCTTGTATGAATTTGTTCTTAATTTTGAAATCATTTATCATTATAATATTGAAAAAGGTTGATGGTGTTTTTTTACTAATAAGATGAAAGTTTTTTATATCTTATCTTTATTAGTTGATAAGGGTTATTGAATGTTTAGTTTTAGGTTGTCTTTGATGTGCAAAAGTATTAAACATTAACTATCATAATACCAAAAGAAAATATTCTTCAATATTTTCAACAAAATTAAAATCACAAAAATAATAACAAACAATATGTTATGATAATATATAAAATTATTACTGCATTCAAAAAATATGCACATTATTTTTTTATTATATTTCACTAGATCAAAAAATAATTTTAAATAAGCAAATAGTTCAAATTTGATTTAATAAATTTTATATTTATATGAAACAATCAAGCCATTTTGTTTTAAGTCTTTCCACTTTTTAGAACACCATGTCTTTAAATACTCAAAGTCAAATGTTGTAATCTCCATCTAGTCCACACGTTTTTATGCATACAACAATGTTTGATATTATGTTTTTTAACATTGCTTATAAGGTCTTATCTTATATGGTTAATACAAATCAATGTAAAATTTATGTAATGACAACTTCAACTATATGTATTTTTTGTCACATTCAAGTACCTCAAATCCACTAATAATATGATTCATTTTAATGTATATTTTTGTCCAATTATATAACATTTCATCTACAAAATGGTCTATCTCAATTCCTTCCATGATCTATATTTGTTATATATATAAAAAGTCACCATTCAAGAAACATGATTCAATGCCACTTCAAGAATTGAAATAATCCAGTCCATATATTTTTATTTGATTTACCTTCTTTGTAAATTGTCAATTGTTATTTTTTTTTACTTTTTTAAAAAGGCTATTGGCCAAAAAAACTATTTGTTCATCTAGAAATTATTTTTATTTTTATAAAAAATATTTATAAGTCCCAAAAACAACCATGTTTGTCTTGCCTCATTTCTCTTGCATATCTAAATGTGGTTGGTTTCTACTTTTATGCTCTGGTTGACATAGTTGTAGAGTGTTCCCTAATTTTTTTGAAAAATAATTTGAAAAATTTATATTAAAATAAATATCATTTACAATTTGGGATGAGACTTCTCCCAGCCTTAGCCAAAGAGAACACATGTTTACAACAATAAAAGAAGATTTACATTGGAGCCAAATCTCCTAAACCATATTTCTACAATGGTTGTTCACCTGTTTACAACTATAAAAGAAGATCTACATTGGAGCACAAATATCCTAAACCATATTTCTATAATGGTTGTCCAAATTAGCTAAATACTAGATTTTCTTACCAACCTGCCTAATCATCACAACCTCAATAGCCATGTCACTATGCCACTGAACCCCTACCTCCTTCTCAGTGCCCATCTTAGCCAGGAAGTCTACCAATTTATTTAGATCTCTACTCACATAAACTGGAATCACATCATCTAATTCCCTCCATAATTCCTTAATTTGAGTGACAAGAATCCTCAACCTCCATGTCTTCAAAGCAAGGTTCCTCATACAATCCAAAGCTCCTACCATTACTTGAGAATCTGATTCTAGGATTATCCTCCTGTAACCTTATTTTGCTACCCAAATAGAAGCATATTTGATATCTAAGGCTTCCACTTGATTGTTTGTGGCTCTTCCCAAGCCTTGTAGTTACCAATAGAGTAATGTCCCAAAATTATTATGACAAACCACTCCAATTCTAGCTGCCCGAATTGCCTTTTGCAGTTCCATCAGTATTAATTTTAATCCAAACTTCTAGGGGTGGTTTCCAACTAGCTCTATCTTGACCCTATTGCACTTCAACTTCCTTCTCCATTATCCCTATAACATCTTGAGTTTCCTCTTTAACATACACTACCACAATTTCTATGACTTTGCTCCAAATGACCTACCAAACTCCATCTAAAGATGAAAATATTTCTCTAAAATTTTTGCCATTTCTCTCCAACCACACTTGCCACCAAATGAATTTTAATACAATATCCCAAAAAATACAAATATATTTAGATTTAAATCTACCCCTCTTCCATATTTCCCAAATATTAATCTGATTCAAATCACCATTAACTTAAATTTTATAAGATAAAAACCATCTCTCCCAGATCTGGCGCATGAATGGGCAATCAAAAATCAAGTGGTCAGATGTTTCCTCAATTTTGTAGCATAAAACATATTGAGATGGACCAATTATTCCCCTACATTTGAGATTATAAAAAGTAAGAATTCCATTATGCATAAAATGCCAGGTAAAAAAGTTTATTTTCAGCCAACCCTTGGATTGCCATATATTTCTCCAATCCTCAACTTGATATGCATGAGGAGGAGGCTCTAGAAGGATCTTATCATATCCATATTTCATTGTGTAGACACCAAGGCTCCCATATCCCCAAGCTAATTCATCCTCCTCATCTCTACCTGTGAGAAATATTTCTACCAAGATTTTAGTCATGATGGGTGTCAATTCTAGAGGGATTGAAATTGGCCACTCATCCAACTTATTAAAATGCTTAAAATTATAATCCCCCATATGACTAGTTTTGAAATAAATTTCAATTTGGACCCAAAACCTGGTTTCCATTGTTGTTTTTATTGGTTACAATTTAGGGAATTCAACAATGATAGGTGGGTATTGATCCCATGAATTTGTCCAAAATCGTACCTTCTTCCCTCTTTCCACTTTCTAAAATAATCCATATTTCACTACCTAAGATCCTAACTTAAGATCCTACCACACTAAGGATCCATTACCATCCAAAGGGAAATGGACCACCTCATTTGGGTTTAATTGTCCCAAATATTTACTAGTTAAAATTCTACTGAATAAAGAAGTTTGTTGGGAAATCCACCTCCAGTAAAGCTTTCCAACTAAAGCTTTATTATTTAAATTTGATCTTATAAGTCCCAAACCTCCTTTTACCTTGGGTTGGATTACTTTATTCCAATATACTAAGGCCCAAAATTTTTCTAGTCATCTTGTCCAACTCTTTTCATATGGTATGTAGGGTAGCAAGGATAGACAATTTATAAATTGGCATGACCTGAATGACTAACTATAAAAAAGTTAATCTACTTGCATAGCTTAACCATTTATGAGACCAATTATTAATTATTTCCTTGATACAGTCTAAAATATTCCTCTACATATCTATTTTTAGTTTTTTAATATTCAAAGGGACCCCCAAGTATACCACTAGGAGAGAAGTCCTTGTGAATCCCAAGATTTTTAAAATTATGTCCTGAAGCATTTGATTAATATTGGAAAATACCACTTTAGAATTTTTATCATTGATGACTTGGTTTGTGGCCCTAAGGTAGACATTAAGTGTATCTCTAATCATTTTTGCTTCCCTAAAGTTGGCCTTTCCCACCAATCCTGTGTCATCCACAAACTGTAGGTGAGTCAAAAATTCCTCACCCACCTTGATACTTGTTAGAAAATATTGTTGTCTTCTCCTCAAGATGAGTCTACCCAAACCTTCAGCCAATATGATAAAAATATAGGGGGAACAAGGATATCCTTGACGAAGGCCTTGAGTAGCTCCTAACAGTTGCTAGGGAAGACCCTTGATTAACACTGAGTATGTCAGAATAGAAACACAACTCATGACCCATTATATCTAATCCTGAGAGAAACCAAAGGCACCATCATCTTTGACAAGAATCTCCACTCCACCCTATCATAAGCCTTTGACATATCCAATTTTATGAACATTCCTCTATTACCATATTTTTACATTGAATGGATTATCTCCTGAGCTAAAACCACACCATCCAAGATCTACCTACCCTCTATAAAACCTCCTTGCTTATAGGAGATAATGCTATGTAGAAGAGGTTTTAGTTGCTCAAGCATTACCTTTGTGATTATTTTATATATAACATTGCATAAGGTAATAGGTCTATAATATGAAATATGCACCCCCTCTCCCATTTTGGAATTAAGGCAATGAAAATATGATTTAATGCTTTAAGAATTATTTTACTACATTTGGATTCCTTTATAACAACCATTACATCCTTCTCCAAGTTGTCCTAGAAGGCCTGAAAAAACTCAATTGGAAAGCCATCTGGACCTGGTATTTTTTCGGTGCTCATTCCAAAGACTACTTTCTTTAGTTTTTCTCTATCAATGGGTTTACATGGGGCCTAATTTTCTTCTTCAAAGATAATAGAGGGTCTGAAAGTAAGAACTTTTTGAGCCTCTTCATATTGCACCATACTTTCCTTAAATATTTTATAAAAATAATCCATTGAATGGAAATGCATACCTGGAATTGTATCAAAGGAGTGTCCGTTCTCATCTTGAAGAACTTCCATGTTGTTCATCTATCTCCTAGCATAGACAACCTAATGAATTTTTTTGGTATTTTTATCACCTTCTAATAACCAAGTAGTTCTTGCTCTATGTTTCCAATAGGTCTCCTCTTGGTTGTCAATGTCCTAAAACACTTTATGCAATGCATCATCCTCTTCTTTGAGCTACTCTATAATTGTTCCTTCCCTAAAGTGTTTTTGAACCTCATCTCATCTGGCCACCAATGGAGCTCTTTGGACCTTGAATTCTATCTTGTTAGCTTGCCTCCATTGTTTCAGTTGATATTTGACATAATGAAGCTATTTATGGAATCTAAACATTTTTGCCCCATATGTTGGGCGACCCTCTTCCCATGACTATGGAATTTTCTTTTGAAGTTCCTATTTTTGTAACCAAAAGTTTTCAAATTTAAGTGGTTTGTGATGCTGCATTGTCTTGATCCCCCATTCCAACAAAATAAGAAAGTGATCTGAAATTGGACCCTCAAAAATCTAAAATTTTATATTCCATTTCACAAATGCCTCCTCTGAAACCAAAAAATGATCTAACTTCACCTTCCCGCTATGTGGCTCCTCCTCTTATTAGTCTTAGTATAGTTGGTTCTAGGGCATTTAATATCCACCAAGTGTAATGCTTGGACTCGGGTAATCATAAGTTAATACTCTTGATCCAAAATTGGGGTTCCCCCTTCTTGATCTCTAGAGAATAATTTAGCATTAAAATCCCCAACAACAATCTAGTCTAACTCTTCCCTTGAGAATATCATGTTATGCACAACTTTCCATTGATGCATCTGACCATCTAGGTTTTGAGATGCATAAAAATTTATGATTAAAACATGTTCAGTTGTCACATTATTCCTAAAATGTGATGTGAGGACACCCATACAAGCTATATGTTCTTTTGCAGTCCATTCAAGAGAATTCCAAAAAGTAACTATCCCCTATGAAACCCCTTGGAGAACCACTTCCATATGACCATCACCCCTCCAAAGTCTATTTATTGTTTTACACATAAGATCCAATGATATTTTTGTCTCCTGGATAAGCAAAAATTTATTATGCATTTTCCTAAGTATTCGAATAGCATATTGATGGGTTCTACTATTTAAACCCCTAACATTCCATGATTTTATAATCATTGGTTACCTTGAGAGAAATACAAATATATTGGTATCACCGATCGTCCAATGATCAATTTATCTCCTTGAACTGCTATCAATTCCTTATCTAATTTTCTACCCACTCCTTGAGAGTTGATATTTTTTTATCTCTTTTCCACCTTAGTTTTCCCTAGATTTGGCCTTTATCTATTTTTTCTTCTATACCCATTATGACATCCTTAATTATTGGTTTCTCTTGGTTATGCACTATCAATACCCTTGCACTCTCTGATTGCGGTAACTCACTACACTCAATTACCTGCTCTAGGATGGAAGGAGGTGAAAGAGGGGCTTGAACATGGTTGTTATTATTTTTATTATTACCATCCACTCCTTCCATGAATTGTTCTTCTTCTTGGTCCATTAGTGTCTTAAAGATATCATACCTATTGGAGGGCTTGAGTTGGGTTTGCTCTTTACCATATTTTTTCTTTTGCCTTATCCTTATTTTGGGCTATTCAAAACCATATCCTTGTGCTTATTTACCTTGATAAATGTTGGTTGTTTCTTTATTGATTGTTGACTTACCCTCCTTATGAAGATTTGACATTCCTAGAGGAGCCTCCATTTTTATGTTCATATTTTTTAGGCAAGATCAGGCCAAATGCCCATATTTATGGCAAACTCTACACTTAAAGGGCAATTCCTCATAATCCAGTTGTTGAATCCAAGATAAACCTACAAGTTTGAGTTCAACCTCTACCAAAAAAATCTAGCTAATATATATTTCCACACATAATATTGCATAAACGGTTGTGTTTCCTTCTATTGTATCTTTGGAAATACCCAAATATATTCCAATGGAATTATCGATAATTTCCAATACCTGCTCACTTGAAAACTCCATTGGAAGTGCATACAAATGGATCCAAAATGAGACAATAGTGGGTTCAATTCGAGGATCAAATCCCACTCTCCAAGGCTAAAAAAATAATCTTGTCGAGACCATGATTCCTATTTTCTAATTTGAAAGCCCTATTTCTATTTGTAAGTGAAGAAAAACTAACAATAAAATATCCATTGCTAATAAACCACAAAGAATACTCACCAAGAGGCTCCTAGTTTTTCTAGATCCAGGAAAGCAAAAAATTTAGGGTAGGGTGAATACCCATGAATTTATAGATCAAATCATGATTGTATTTATATAAAGCTATTTCTTTGGCCATCCTTTACTCAATGACAATATTTGGCCTTGATTATGACTGTGGCAAGCATCTATTAACTCGTTGAGATGTTGATCTATTTCCAACAGCCATAAAGAGCATTTTTAATGTATTATTTTGTGCTTCTTCAGTCTCTGTCTTAACAAATCTGCAAAAGAACCATGTCTCTCTAAAAGAGGATCTAGAGGTGTCCCCATTGGGCCCTCCTAGAGAAACAATCTTGTCTTCAAGTCCACAACAACCAAAAATCTCTTCGGCTACGCAACTGATGCCCTAGTTTTCTCTTCTAGCAGTTTGTATTGGTCGAGTGTTCCCTAAATTTAGGTTAATTGTAGATGGACAAAAAATTAAGGCTAGTTTTTGAATAATGATGAAGGGTAAAAATTAAATTCCAATTGCATGTCATGTACATGGGCCTTTTACATTGGCATAGGGTTATGGCATATTAGTAGAAGGCTAGATGGTATGAAAGGACATTTGATTTCTATGAACATATGTGAAAGAATTATATGTTCATTGATTCCATCCATATCTAACCTAGAGGTTTAAAATTACTATTTATTTGAGAAAATTTTCTAAAATTTGATTATTGATTGTTATATTATTATTGTGTCCATACTAATAACTCTTACACAATAATAATGTGCTTTATATTCACTTCCAACTCATGAAGTGTATTATTTAATTATGTTATCATTATAGCAACAATTTCATTTTTTATAATCATGTTGGATTAGTTATTTATAGATCTCATTAAGTTTTATATTGGTGCTTGAAAAAAATTCTCCTTTTCTATATATCTATTCATTATGATGTCAAGAAAATATAAATTATTAAATTTCATGCTTATATCCTTTCACCACTCCCTAATATGCACATATGATTGAGCCTCCATTGTGTTTTGATTGTATTAGGCTTGTATTATATCTATTCTAACCTTTATTTGCATATGTTCAACATGATGCCATTCCACATAGATATAGGCAACCAATTCATTAGGATAGAGTATTTATTTGTATATTTTGTAATAATTGTATCTTTCAAGCATAATTTTGTCTTCGTATGGATTATTATAATCAAATGTATATTTTGATCTCACTAACTGATTTAGGTCATTGGTGAACATTAAAAGAATATTTACATTTATTTCTTTTTGAACAAGTGCTACTTATGCATCTACACATAAAAATTAAACAAATTCATGATCCACATGCATTATTGCTATGTCATGCAAGCAATATTTAATTAGTTAGAAAATGACCATGCTATATGATTTATTTGGTGGTTAGTAATGGAATAATTTGTATATTATTGCAAGGTTTTGTTTTTGTTTTATTCAAAATTTCAATGACATATACCTCACCTATAGTTATTTTTCACCTATAGCAAGCAACCCACATAGGTGACCTTTGATGAGTAACAAACCTCCTATAGATTTATAACCCATTTTATACCAAGTGCATCCACAACCACAAATGGATTAGCTGATATCTCTCTCTCCAATTAATTTATGGGATATCATGATGATGAACTTGTATCATTTTTATACCTAATATTTATAAAAAATAGGCACTTGTATTAGTAAATTCTTATTCTCAAGCCATGTAGGAGCATCTACTCTTCTTGTGTCTTCGACAAGTTTGTGTCAAGATTTATAGATTCCATGGAATCTTCTTACACTACCTCCATATTAGTGCAAATATATATAAATTGCTTGCTCTTATTATCCTTTTAATTGGTTGATGTTAAGCTATACATAAAATATTTATCTTATATATATTTTCAAAATTAAGGATCCATGGTTAAATAATTATGAATCAAATAATATACATGTTTATTAGTATATGACTTCACTATAATAATATTAACTTGAATAATCTATCATCCTATGATTATTTTCTAGGATGTAGATCAAATGATAAGTATTGATTTACAATCAATCTTAACCACAAGATGAACCTTGAAGCTATGCAAAATTGAAAGAAAATATAGGTCAAATATTAATAATGTAATTGGTTTGGTCTATGAAAGATAATTATCATAGGCTAAGTAGGTGTGTTGTATAATATGATGATAATGGGTTCTACTCGTACATATTGAGTTGGTTACTTAGTCATTATGTTTCTTGACATCAAATAATATTATACCATAAATGTAATATTTTATTGATAATACAATTGTCCAACATCCCATTGGTCCAACATGTGGTATTAGAGTTGGATAGATGAGTATGAACATGTAGATTCAAGAAAATTCAATGCTAGAGGAAGTGAAAGCAATGAAGTTCTTCTATAATATCCATTTTTTATTTATTTTGTAGATATCAAGTTGACATGCAATCTTTAATATTGCTTCCTAATAAGGAGAAAATTATTTGATCAAGAAAGCATGTTGTCACTAAAGAAACTAGAATGAAGTAGATGCAAAGGAAGTAAATATTCCATATCTAAATGAACCTTACTGAACAAAATCACTATACGTCAAATTTTCAACAAGTAAGACATGATTCCTATATAGAGTGACACGATAAATATTTAAGAGATTAAGTATTGAATGGAATACTATGGAGAATATTATATATGTTAGTGTCATGATCAATTTGAAGAGAACATGCTTTGCGGTTCACTACTTGTGTGGCTAACAAATGCTAAAGTGTTGCATCCATGAAATAAGGACAATGCCATTTGATAAACCAAACTCTAATTAGATGAAACATTCTAGTTTTCAACATTCAATAACAAAAAGTGAAGATGCCAAATTGGATGGTTGTGTTGTCATACATAAACCCTAACATAGTTGGTTGTTTTGTTCAAATGACTATGTTGTTAGATGAGCATTTAAATGTTATTTTATTAATTCAATAATGATTAAGAGAATTAAAAATAATAGTCTATGCTATGACTGTAACACTAACATTGACCACATTGTGCAAGCATTTATGGGAGTACACATAAAAAAATGCATGCATACAAAATTTTGCATTTAAGGAAGATGAATGCAAACTATTTGTGGAGATCAAGAATGCATTTTGACTAGACAAACAATCTTGGTAGAGACATGGAGTAATTTTATTTTAAAAAAACATGTAATAGGAATATTTCTTGAGAGGTGATATTGATTTCATATAATGGCCATTTGATCACATAATCAATAACAAAAATAACAAGTTACAAAAAATAGTTGTGTAGGTAAAAGATAGTAATGCAGGAACATCCACACATGAAGATGGTTACAAATAAGTTAGTTGCCACTTGTAATTTCCACTAGTGTATATAAGGGAGATGAATAGGGAGAGAAGAAAAAGAAGAAATTGAAAAGGAAAAAAGAAGGAATGACATGCATAATATGATAAAGGAAGAAGACAAAAGGAAGAAGCTTGTAAATCCTGATCGAGATGTACATTTGAGTGAGCATGAGTGTATGAACCAAAATGAGTGTGAAGATGCTATAGTCCTTGTAGTGTGACCCAATATGGTTAAAGAGAAAATGTCTATAGAGTCACCATGGCCCTACAAAATGATGTACATATTTTGTATGGCTAATGAGCACATTGAAAATACAAATATTAAATACACTTTCAATCATTCTATGCATGTATGCTTGAGTAGTGAGTGTACTAGGATATTAAATTTTAATGTTATAGATGGTATGTATTTTTATCTACAGGATATACAAAATAAGAGTTCAATAGTAGTCCAAAGGATACATCATTGAAAACTACAACCTTGACATTCAACTCATATTACTGATCAAAATTCTAGTTCTATGCTAGAGGAGGATTTAAGAGTAGTCAAATATAAACACCTCATCCCTATTCAAGAGAATGGATAAATAACCTTTCATGTATTAAACATTATTGGTGTTTAATTACACTACCATATGTCATTTAAGTAGAAGCTAAGATATATTTGAGTGATGATCAAAGGGTCGTTCAAGTTAACATTATTGAAGAGGTGAATCAGGTACTTTTCAAGTAGAAGTGGATGTTATAGTGAAGATGTTGATCAAGTGGAAATACCAATATTAAAGAGTGTCATTCAAATGAAGATCTAAGAATTCCTCGAGTGAATACTTTTATTGTTTTTCAAACTAAGGATTGAAGTGCTATTGAATAATGGGACCTTTCCATTTGGGAGCAACACCACTCAAATGAACATTATCATTTGGATGAGAGCACCACCATTCATTTAGCTACCACTCAAATCATTTGTTGTCATTAGAATGATTATAGTGAGAGTAAATAATGTAAGAATTTTTAAGTGGTCAACGACCAAGACTAAAACCTTTTATGATGATGTTCAATTGACCATTGTTCAAATGATCATTATCTTCTAGTTTGCATGTGTGCAATGAAATTATTGCTGCTCAAGGAGGTTGTTCTTCATTTTTTCATTGGACTATCCCTTATGACTACATTATATGGTATCAGATATAACCTTGTTTAGAGGTCTACAATACATGTTGGAAAAGATATGGTACAATGTGGAAGAGGAAGACCGTATGGTCTTGTACCCTGACAAGTGGACATAGCTAAAATTTTGAGAGGAATCACTGCCAAACTAGATGTAATTGAGACTACCCAAAGGAGAGGCATTCATATTAAGGAGTTTAGTGACAATGAAGAACAGGAGACTGATCACCCATAATATCAATATGAGGAGCAAGGAGAAAAACTAGAGTAATAATTTATTTGGGTAATCTCTAGCATTGGAAGTAAGCCAAATATGGATACCCTAAATTTTAATGGGAGTTTAAACCCAAAAGGGCTAATAGATATTTTGGTAATGGTGAAGAAATAGGGGGTTTTGGAGGGGCCTAGACCTTGTTATAGAATTAATATTTCTAAGGTTATAAGATAAACATCAACCTCCTCCCTGAATAGCATCAAAAGGAGATGTAAGGTTGTAGCATGAGACAAAAACAAAGTTGCAACAAAAATCCTAGAACAAAACCAGACAAAAAACAACACTCTGGCTGATATCAAAACTATTTCTAGAAAAGAAAAAAAGGTTAACCTACTGTTGTTTATTCCTACCTTCGATACCAATGGTAGTAGCAGTCACTCCAATTCTTAAAAATAGGTAATAAAATTGGCAACAACAAAATTAGAAGCACACTATAGTAGCATTCACTAGAGCTACAATTGCTATAATAGCAATGATATATAGTCACATCGAGAGCATAGAAAGTCCCCAAAATAAATAGTAGTACCAACAACATCAAAATATAACACCTTATGAAATATACTTTTCTTTTTTCTTTGATGAGGTAATCCTTATAAGAGATAAGGGAAAATTATTTTCCCATATCTTTCTCTAATCAAAATGAACTCCAATGTTTGCCAAACAATCAACTACAATATTTTATTCCTGATATATATGTAATATCTTCACCTCTACCATTTATTTTAATAGGGATGAGGTATCCTTAATTAAACCCAAATATTTTTAGTTATCAACTTCTCCTTTCTTAATATCCTTGAGAATATTCATAGAGTCCCCTTCTATGATGACCTTCCTTACACTCTTCTATCTCAACAACATAACACTAGAGTATATGAATTTAGCTTCTACATAGTGATTGGTTTTTATCCCATAACTTTCACCATAAGGCCATAAAACTTCACCTTTATCATTTTAAATGGTACCTCCTCCCCTAACTCTACTTGGGTTACCTTTCATAGCTCTATCAAAGTTTAAATTTACCCAACCCTCCTTCGATTTTAGCCATATAGTGTGATATTTTCAAATTGATTGGCAAAGGTGTTGCTCTAGGTTCTCCCAAGTTCCATTATCTAGTGATCCTCTTTTCCAAATTGTTCTCAGTGTCCACACTACTATCAAAGGTAAGAAAATTGTCCCACACCCCACAAAAAATGAGGTAGCAGTAAATTCCAAAGTTTTGATTACCTACTGCTACTAAAAGGGCATCTTCTATGGTTAAAAAGTTTCCTAAAAGTACTAGGGACCACCTAAGAGAAAAACATAGCTTCCATTATATTATTAAGTACCTAAATTGTAAAATTACGATGAATAAACAAGTGAGCGACTGATTCAACATCCTTCATGCAAAGAGAGAATATATTTGGCATTTGAAAACCTCTCTTAGGTTATATAGAGTTAAAATCTTATTTGTAAACATAACCAAAGAAATAAAGCTAATTTGGCATTAAATCATTATTCCAAACCTTATTTATAGGAATATTCCCCTCCACACCTCTAAAATATAAGGTATAAGCTGATTTCATAGAGAATTTCCTTGAGGAAGTAGGTAATCAGATCAAATAGTTCTTGTATTTATTTTGAGGTAAGTGGTCCTACTACAACAACCTGTTAAGATTTAGTAGATATTATATAATAGATATGGAACAATTTTTTGGTTATGAATCCATCGAGGATCTAAAATAGGTTAAATTTGTATGTACATAGTTGAAGAGATATGCTACAATTTGGTGGGATCATGTCTAAATAGAGAAATAGTGAAAGGAGAAGGATAATATTTGAACATGGGACAAGTTGGTACCCAAATTTAAATCTAAATTTTTGCCTACTGATTATTAGATTGGGTTGTTTGGAAGACTTCAAAATCTTAAGAAAAGGGATTTATGAGTGAAATAATATATAGAATAATTCTATAAGTTGACCATAGGAGCAGGTCATATTAAAGATGATGAAGAAAAGTGGAAATAAATATAAATGGTTTAATATTTTATATACAAGATAAATGGTTATGACTCAAATTAGAATAGCTGAAAACACTTTCAAGGCATAAGACAAGTTAACTTGTTGTAGACACCCAATTTTGACACACTAGTTGAAACTTCACAAAACTAGCCGTAAACATCCCAAAAATTTCTAAACCTGATAAGAAATACTAAAAAAACTTAATTTGACCACTTCCAATCATTTTGGGCATCAATTTTCACCTTTACAAAATTTTCCACCCTGACCAAATTTGCCAGTGATGAATTTGGCAAGTTGAGTGATGAATTTGACAAAACTACAGAAATCGACTCCTAACATCCAAAATTAGTTCTAACCAAATTCACCACTCCTACCAAATTCACCAATGGAGAATTTGGCTAGTGGTGAATTTGGAAAATTTTCAAATTTCAAAGCTTACAAAATCAGATTTGCCTCACCAATTCACCACCCAGGTCACCAAATTCGCCACCCAGGTCACCAAATTCGCTAGTGGTGAATTTAGCCAAAATGACATAAAGTATTTCACATTAACTAGAGAGGCACAAATTGAATTCCTCTAACCTCTACCACTGATTCTACATGCTCCAACAAGGTCTCATATGCATTGGTTTTAATTTGATCTTATCCTTTCTCCCTCCAAGTGGCCATAGGGTAAGCATTTAATAGGACATTCTATTGTAGGCTCATTCTACCAATATTTTGCTAGCATATATATTCTCCTCTCTCTCTTTTAGAAAGCATTCTCGAGCATTCTTCATCCATTATTGCAAGCATTTTATGGAGGGAAACTAAGCAACACAAGGGATCTTGGTGGCAAGGAGATATTGATGCAAGGGAGAGGCCATAGCTAGGTGAAATCTAGCATAGTTCTCTCCTTCATTTTATTACTACCCCTTTTATTTTAGTTTCCTAAATTTGGCCTTGCATACTTTGCTAACTCCATTTACTTGCTTTTATTTCATCATCTCTTGCATGCTTTAACATTGTTTTGAGCTTACCTTTTGTTTTGTAGGCTTTAATATTCTTACTTGTAGGTCTAACCTCAAGGATTTATAGCTCTTTTTATACTTCTAACATCTATTTTGTAGGGTGATTTCATACATTTCCTTCACAAGCATTAGAATATTTGCTGTCTTTTATTTATGCTTAGATACTTGTTATCTTATTTCATTTACAACCATATTGGGTTTCATTTACATGCTTACTAATAGTTACCTTACACTTCCTTGCTATTTTACTTTCATACATTGAGTATTCTAGTATTTTAATCTCTTCTTTTCATGTATTCTTAGATTTCCATTCATTAGTATTTCAAGAGTCTTCTAGGAATTTTATCTCATCATCTAAATCCTATTTAGTGTTGGATATAAGATCTTCATTATCTTATTATCCCACTATTAGCTTCCCTTCATATCTCACATGTATGCATTCCCTTATGTAATTCATTTGAATATAAAATTTTATAACACTTCCTTTTAGTCTCTAAATTATTTACATTAGTTTCTTTATCAATTTCACAAGAAATGCAAGAATTAGGATATAAACAAGTTACCTTGCTATATTCCTAATTTTTTTTGCATTCCCAACTCCCCATCTCTAGCTCTCTGATTATTCAAAATAGTCATTGAAACACTTCTCCTACCCCTTCATTTAAGTATTTTCTTGGATAATGAACTAATAAAGACTTTACATTAATCGTTATCTATTTTATATTTAGATCAACAACAAACAATATTAGGGTTATTTCTAACAGATTTACATATATCTCTTACTTCATTGCACTCCTATGTAATTGAATTTTTAGTTATTTTGGATATTTTCATTATATTTGCATACATTTTAATTTTAATCCTTAAATTCTCTATTTATGTGGCTTAATCATTTGATTTTATCAATAAAAAACATAGTAGATAGTGTTAGGACCCCCCCCCTCTAGATTCAGATTGAAACACAGTCAAAATCCATCAAAAGTGACCTCTGAAACTCTCAAAAACCTATCCTAGGACCAAATTTGCCATCCTAAACTATCAGTGGAGAATTTGGTAGTTTGAAACATTTAGACCAAATTTACCACTCAGAACAAATTCACCAGTGGAAAATTTGGCAACACCATTGATAAAATTTGGCAACATGCCAAATTCCACCCTAGGAGGTAAGCATACTCATTTATTTCATTAAAAGGAGGTTTGATCAGCAGTCTAGACAATTTTTTTGCCCTGTCCAACTCTCAAAAAATCCCCCCATATTAGAAAACCTAAATTTTTAGTATTTTTGTGCAGATTTACCAAATTCACCACCCTTGTGGCAAATTTGGCAACAATAGTAAATTTGGCACTTTTAGTGGAAAATTTGGTAGACAAGCTCTAGGAGAGATAATTTGGCCACTTGGCCCTTCCTTAGCTTTGCAATTTCATTTCCTCTATGTTCCATTTCCTGATATATGCTATTTTGCATTAGAAATTACATTTACTTTGGAAAAATTAAAGAACCTTAATTAGGAACCTTAATCGTTTAAAAAATCTTGCAATGTTTTACAACACATTCAGATTTCTTTACAAAACACTTAAAATCTAGTCAATTATGGAACCTTAGCCTAATTTTTAGCTTCTTGATCATTTTAAAGTACATAGACAAAGAATAAAAAAATATTTAGTTGTATTTAGGCTAACTTGTCTTCTTGCATTCTCCTTGTTTTACCCTAAAAATAAAAATCTCCTTAGTTTAACTCATTCAAACTTAAAAGGCATATAGGTTAGCTCTTGTTTGTATGCATTTGTGTGGTTTAATATTTTGCATTTCATTTATATGATTCTTGATAATTTAGGTTAAATAACTATTAAGGCTAAAAAAAGAGTCAAGATAAATAGTGATCCAAAACTTTAGGTGTTTTCTTTTAATTAGACTCATAAAACATCGATCAAAACAAGCACAACATCAAATTTCATACAACCATAGAAAAGAGCATTGAGTAGGAGTCTAGTTGCGTTGAGTACCTTCGTATCCTTGGGGTCTCCTTTGGAAAGAGTCTCTCAAGTGGAGAAGCAAAGATTCTAATAAATATCACCTGTGCACACTTAACATTAAATTAACTTAAAGGGAAAAGAACACAATTTTTTTTGCCATATACATTTTTGGTGAACTCGACGTGAAAACTCCTTTTGCCTTAACTAAGATAAAAGTTTGTTAAACTTAAACAAGATCATCTAATTTTCTTGCTTAGCTTACATCACATTAAACTAAGATACCAAGAACATAACCAATTGCTAATCCTACAAGGGGAAGGATAATAAACCCTCGAGCAAAGTGAAGTACAAACCTTAGGGGAGCAATCCTCTTTGGCAAGTATATCATGGTGGATTAGTGGGAGTCATAAGGAGGGATTTTTATTAAGGTGACATAAAGATCTCAAACATATTATCTTCTTTGCTATAAGTACTTTGGAAATAAAACTCTAATAAATTTAATCAAAGTAATGCATAAATCATCACACACAAGAGAGACACAAATTTAACGTGGTTCACCCAATGTGGGCTACTCCACAGAGAAAATATTTCTACTAAATTTTCTCAATAAATCTCTTGGGAATCAATTTGCTATTACAATGTTTATGTACCTCTATCCAAAGGAGACACCAATACCCTATGCTCTAATTTGTGAATTTATCTCCATAGGAGAACTCTTTCCCCTTGCTCTAGTTCATGGATATCTCTCCATAGGAGAACTCTATCCCCTTGCTATGGTTTGTGGATCTCTCTCCATAGTAGAACTCTATCCCCTTGATCTGGTTCATGGAACTTGATCCAGGAGAACTCTATCTCCTTAACTGGTTCATGGATCTCTCTCCACTAAAGAACTCTATCTTCCCAACTAGTTCACAGATCTCACTCCATAAGGAGAACTCTATCTCCTCTTCTCTGGCTAGTGATCCTCTATAAGACTTATACTCCCACTGCGTTGGATTATGGATCTCTCTCCATAGGATACCTCTATCCCCACTTCACTAGCTGATGGATCTCTATCAACTAGAGACTGTTGTCCTCTTTGCTCTGTCACCTTTAAAGCATAGTATCAAATCTTTCTCAAATATACACCAAAATCTATCTCAAATATGCACCAACCTCTGTCGTAAGTCTAGCATAAATATAATTTAACTCTACTCATAAATCTGCTCTTAATTCTGTCTCAAATATGTCCTCAAGCCTTAACACAAAGCTTGATTAAATCTTCTCTTAATTTTATTTCAAGTCTTCACAAGACTTGATCAATTCTACCTTCAAGTCTTCTCAAAAGACTTGTTCTAATTTATCCTCAAGCCTTCTCAAGACTTGCTCAAATATATCCTCAATAATTCTCAAAGACTTGCTCAAATCTGCCTTAATGTTGCTCACTTAACCTGCTCAAATATTTCCAAAATTTGCAGGCAAACCAAGCTTATATTCTTTTTAGAAAATATTTCTTCAAACAGATATATTCTACTCAATTTTTTTTTAACCTCTAGAACATATAAATAATGATATACTCTATCTAAAACTCAATATGTTTCACACACACATCTTGTACTCAATTAACCACTCTCTATATCTTGCAATATTCCTTTCAAATAAAATCAAAATAATGTATAAAAAAATTGGTTTATTCTTCTTGCAAATCTTCTCTCAAAGATAAATCACACCAATGCACTATTTCCCTTATAATATTGATCTCAAACACCTTCACAATTGCTGTCAATATCTCTCAAATTAATGTTTAAAAGGTTTCACAAAGATACACTAACTTGTCTTCAACCCTAGCACAAGTAGTTCACAATATCTAGCTCAAATGTCTCAAACTCTTTCAAAAATTAGAATCATATATTGTTCTCAAATTCTATCCCAAAATTTTCCAAAAAATTCAACACTGAAGCATAAAATCTCACTCAAAGATTTTCAACAAAGCTTATCAAACAATCCTTTTCACTCCACCTTATGTTCTAAAGCATTCATTCCAACAAACATTTTAAACAAAGGATGATGTGCCCATACCTCTTAATTGCTCTTTTGGAGATATGTCTTCAAACTCTGTCTCACAAAAAATAGTTCTTTCTAGTGCCACTTCAAGAGTTAGATATCAGAATAATCTCTCAAACATCCATATGAATTTTCTTCTCAAAAGATATTTTACCATGCAAAAATTACAATAAAATATCAAACCACTTTTACACCTTATTTCTCCTATTCTTTCATGCAAAATAATTCTCAATAAAACAACTAGAAATTTCACACATGAATTTTACTTATACACCTTATACCTCCTTATGAAACAAAAAATAATGTACTTCAAATTTCAATGAGACCAAATAAATTATCATTTTATCTCATGAATTAACCAAGCATTAGTAATATAAAATTCCACCTTTCATCCCTTTCTAAAATAAAAATTAAATCACCTTACTAAAGTTATAGTTCCCTAACCATACCATATCACAAAGATAAAATTTATTAACCCTTATAACTCCTTAACAAAACACAATTTTGCATACCTTTGTAAAAAAATTAATCTGCCCTCAAGTGCTACCACCACTGCTCGAACCTGTGACCTTGATATTCTTTGTGCCCTAGCACAAGGGTAAAAACCATGTGCGATAGCAACCCACACAAACCCAAGGAGCACATGCTCCCTTTTATCCTCTACTGTCGATGCAGAATACAAAATATCAAGCAAAACCTTGTCACCTGCCTCCATCGCGTCTCGAACTTGAGACCTAGCTGCTGCCATGACCTAGTGCTGCAGACGTTTCCATTTGGGATACCTGCCTAGATGGAATAGAAGTTCAAAGCCTCTACTCCTTGTCCTTTTCCTCTACCTCGACTTCCAAAAATTTATGGCTTCTTCTTCTCCACTGTGAATCAAACAACGATCAAATGGGCGCATGAATTTCAACACACGAACACACCTTATCATCCACTTTAGCATGCAATATTTATATGCAATGGTTGCATTAAATTTGACATCAGCACTCGGATTTTCAAACCTTTTTGGCACCAATAAAATATTATATTTTAATTATAATAATTTAAATCCAAGGGATTTAAATATTATAATTTCTCTTAAGGCCTTTTCTTAGGTTAAATTTTTTGCCACCATAGTTAGTTAATTTAACCTTTTTCTTTTGCAAAATTACCACCAAGGTAAATCAAATAGACCTTTTTATTTTCCTTTTTCAAATGCCACCATGATAAATCAACTTGACCCTTTTATTTTTCTTTTTCAATTACCACCATGGTAAATCAACTTGACCCTTTTATTTTTCAATACCATCATGGAGAAGACTTTTCTCTCCTCTTGCTACCTCATGCCTCATTAGCCCTTTGAATAATATTCTCACAAATATTTCCATAAACTTAGGAAATTAAACCCTTTGACATCAATGACAACACAACATGCTTAAATTTCCAACAATCTCCCCCTTTGTCATTGATGGGAACCCTTTTCTAAAATTATTTTTTCCAAACCATTTGATTCCAAATATTATCCCCCTGACTGAATGCTATCCCATTTACTTAAATCTCCCCCCCCCTTTGTCATAAATGGCAAAGGGACTACTTTGGGGCTAAAGATAATACTCTTAGCTTAGCCCCCTCCCTGCCTCCTCTCCTTGAGGTGATTAATTTTGGGGTGGGAGTAAAACTACTCCCAGCATACAATGTTATTTTTCTTTGTCAAATTTCTTCCTCGACATACCCTTTTGATCCTTTTGAGTATCCCTATTCTTGCTTGTCTTTGGAAGTTCTGGAATCTCTATTCTACACCACTTGGACTTATGCTCTATATTATTACACTTGTAACACTTAATGTTGTAGTTCTTAGAAGGTGCAAATATATTAAAGTTCCTCTTGGTCAAGCCATACTCATTTCTATAATGAACCCTGTAGTGGATTGCTTTATGACCAAATTGATTACAAAAGTAGCAATACCATTGAAAGAGATATCCATATTTGAAGTTCCTCTTAGTAAAACCAAATTATTTCTTTCCATGAACCCTGCAATGCATAGCCTTGTGACCAAACCGATTACATGAAAAACACCATCCTTTGAAGAAATCTTATCTTGAGCCCACTGGTCTCTTGGTCCTTTCTTCTTTGTGATGATCTCTGTTCCTTGTTTGTGCATTGTTTCCTTTCTTAGTGAAGTTTCTATTCTCCTCATAAGCCTCAATTTGTCCTTCACTCTCTTCCTCTAAAACTTCTTCCTCTTTTGAGCTTGAGCTTGATCCTTCTTCTTGTTTTCCTTGTCCTTCTTCAAAACCTAGTCCTGTTTTGATAGATGAAGATCTTTGTGCATTGATAATCTTATCCAAAGTTTTTGAACTTTTCCCAAACCTATGTAGCTTGTCCTTAGAATATTTCATTTCCTTCCTTAGTGAAACTACCTCATGTTCAAATATTTCACATTCTAAGACTTTTACCTCTAAATTTTATTTAAATCTCCTTGTCTTAGCTATTGAGTTTGTCATGTCTTGTATAATATTTTCTTTTTCTTCATCACATTCTTGAACTTGAACCCTAAATTTTAAATCTTGATTTCTAACCTTTTTCAATTCTTTAAGAGTAGCAATAAGTTCTGCTTCTAGATCTACTGTGTCTTCCCCTTCATTTTCTGAATCTTGTTCTACTTTTTGATCTTCAAGAGCATCTTCATACTTTTCAACTTTACCTTCAATAGGAGCATTTTATTCCTTTTCTATTAGCAAATAAAGAATTTCTTCTTCTTCTTCTTCACTATATAAGGGTCTTTCATCACTACCACTTGAAGCCTTGCTTCCCTTATCAACATAGAAACTCTTCTTATACCTTTGAAAGAACTTATTTTCATGCTTGTTTTGACCATACCTGTTTTTATTTTCATACATGGATTTTCCTCCTTCCTTTTTCTTATGATCCTATTTCTCTTCACTGCTACTTCTTATAGCTTATGGACAATTATATGCATAGTGACAAAAATTTCCACAATTAAAATATTTCACTATTTTCATACCTTTGTGCTTTCTTGAGTCCTTATTTCTTCTTCCATAGCTTCTTCATCACTGTTTGACTCATCACTTGATTCTAGTTTCTTATCCTTTGTCTTATTTGATGCTTTGAAAGATACCTCTTTCTTGTAGTTGGGATCATTTACTATTCTCATCTCATAATATGTGAGAATTCCATGTAACTCATCCATAGTCAACTGAAAAATATATTTCATCTCTTCTATAGCTAAAAATTTTCCATCATACCTTATAGGAAGTGATCTTAAAACTTTCTGAGCAACATTGGATTCTTCAATTTCAAATCCAAGTCCATGCATGGTATTAACAATCTCATCCACATAAAGTGTGTATGTAGCAATATATTTCTCATCTTCCATATTCAAATCTCCAAACCTTTTCTTGTGGTTTTGTAGTTTTACCATCTTGACCTTTTTATTTCTCTCATAGGTTTGCTTCATTTTTTTCCAAATCTCTTTTGCTGATTTGCAATGCATAAATTTCACAAATTTTGCTTCACGTAATCCAGTTAAGATTGCATTCATAGCCTTGGTATTATTCACATGTAAGATATTATCATTTTTATCTGTGGGAGGATTAGTTGTAGGTGTGAACCCATCCTCAACTACTTGCCATGTTTCATATCCTTGTACCATCAAGTAAGTCCTCATTCTTATGATCCAAAAAAACATAATTGTTCCCATCAAACAATGGTGCCTTATTTGATGAAGATCCATTCTGAGATGCCATTTGTGTTCTTGTAATCTCTTCCTTCAAGTTTTTAGACTCTTCTTAAGGAACCTGCTCAAATACCAATTGAAGAACATACACTTCTACTGAGAGGGGGGTGAAAAGTATAATATCAAATTTTACTTTTCTTTCTTAAACAATATTATCTAGTATTATCAATGGAAATATCAATGACAGTAATCAAAGTAATGCACAAATAATCACACATAATAGAGACATAAATTTAACGTGGTTCACCTAATGTGGGCTACTCCACGGAGAATATATTTCTACTAAATTTTCTCAACAAATCTCTTGGGAATCAATTCCCTATTACAATTTTTATGGACCTCTGTCCAAAGGAGATACCAATCCCATATGCTCTAAATTGTGGATCTCTCTTCAAGAAGAACTCTTTCCCATTTCTTTGGTTTGTAGATCTCTCTCCACATGAGAACTCTATCCCCTTGCTCTAGTTTGTGGATCTCTCTCCATAGGAGAAATCTATCCCCTTTATTTGATTCATGGAACTTGATCCAGGAGAATTCTATCTTCTCAACTGGTTCATGGATCTCTCTCGATAGAAGAACTCTATCTTCCTAGCTGGTTCACAGATTTCACTCCACAAGAGAACTCTATATCCTCTACTCTAGTTGATGATCCTCTAGAAGACTTTTGCTCCAATTTCTTTGGTTTGTGGATCTCCCTCCACAGGAGATCTTTGTCTCCACTACACTGGATGATGGATATCTATCCACTAGATACTGTTGTACTCTTTGCTCTATCACCTCAAAATATTGGTCTTAAATATATCTCAAATCTACACCAAACTATATCTCAAATCTGCACCAACCTCTATCTCAAGTCTAGCACAAATTTTCTTTAACTCTACTCACAAATATACTCTTAATTCTGTCTCAAATTTGCCCTCAAGCCTTAACACATATCTTGAACAAATCTACTCTTAATTTTGTTTCAATTATGCCTTCAAGTCTTCTCAAAATACTTGCTCAAATTTATCCTCAAGCCTTCTAAAGGCTTACTCAAATATGTTCTCAAGACTTCTCAAAGACTTGCTCAAATCTGCCTTAATGCTGCTCACTTAACTTGCTCAAATATTTCCAAACTTTGCACACAAACCAAGCTTATATATTTTTTAGAAAATATTTCTTCAAACAAATATATTCTACTCAAAATTTATTTAACCTCTAGAACATATAAAGAATGATATGCTCTATCAAAAACTTAATATGTTTCACACTCACACATCTTGTACTCAATTAACCAGTCTCTATCTCTTGCAAGATTTATTTCAAGTCAAATCAAAATAATGTATAACAAAACTAGTTTATTCTTCTTGAAAATATTTTCTCAAAGATCAATCACACCAATGCACAATTTCCCTTATAATATTGATCTCAAAAACCTTCACAATTTCTATCAATATCTCTCAAATGAATTTTCAAAAGATTCCACAAAGATACACTAACTTGTCTTCAACCCTAGCACAAGTAGTTCACAATCTCTAGCTCAAATGTCTCAAACCCTTTCAAAAATTAGAAGCATAGATTGTTCTCAAATTCTATCCCAGATGTTTCCAAAACATTCAACAATGAAGCATAAAATCTCACTCAAATATTTCTAACAATGCTTATCAAACAATCATTTTCACTCCACCTTATGTTCCAAAACATTCATTCCAACAAACACTTTAAATGAAGGATGATGTGCCCATACCTCTTAATTGCTCTTGTGGAGATATATCTTCAAAATCTGTCTCACAAACAATTGATCTTTCTAGTGCCCCTTCAAGAGTTAGATATCAAAATACTCTCTCAAACATCCATATGAATTTTCTTCTCAAAATATATTTCACCATAGAATCCAAATGTAGATAAGAAAGAAGAGAATAAAATCTTCTAAAGTGTCTTCGTCTGTAGTATTCAGAAGTGGATCTATAAAAGTCCTCGGATAGAGTCTAGGGTGTCTATGTCTATAGTCTCTAGAGTAGGTGTCCTTATGGTGACCATATCATCCTACCGTAATGCATGGGTAACTAGCCGCTGCATCTTCTAGGTGCTCTAGAGAAGGTGACTAGGTACAAGGATCACATACAATTTGCCTTGGGAGTGTTGGGTTCAATCGAGAGTGCACTTCATGATACAACATATTTTGAGCCTCAAAATATCAAAGAAAACACTCTCAACATTTAAAATGGACCCTACCATTGGGTTCAACTCGAAAACATCTTTCCAATGACTATATAAGGTTATAATCGGATTTGAATGGGTCCTTTTTATATGAGAAAAAATAACAGCATGAGGTCATGTGGCCCTTTCACTTGAAATTTTAGAATAATACAATAAAAGCCATGTGGGTCTTCCACTTTCCATGTGGAAAAAATAAATTTGACTATAAGACCATATTATCAGTCAAATTATTAGATGCATTTACCTTCCACTTTAAAAAGAAAAAAAAATTGTGCCCATTTTAAATTTAGAAACATGCACTATGAAGATTAAATTAAAAAAAAAAAAATTAAAAATTCTCTCAAGGTAAAAATATCTCCATTTAAATTTAGCCCCCCCTTTTTCATGAGCCTTGTGTAAATGCACACTAATCTGTAGCAGAAGACGCTACAACAAGCATTGTAGACCGTGGTCAGAGATCTTCCTCACTACTGACAACGACAATAGAAACAACAACAACGACGCCTTCTTGAAGGTGGAGTCCCTTACCGATGCCACTTCTTGGGTGTTGACATTATGCACTTATTCATAGATGAGAAACTTCATCGCCGCTATGCATGGGTGAAAACTATCATTACGTTATCTGCATTATTACCTTGTATTGTTGATATCCATCGAAACCATTGGAAAAAACATTGAGAGGGTTTCGTCCGTGAGGTTTCTACATAAATCCCCACTTAAATCTCTGAGATTTATGGCATCCAGATTTATTATTACGTTCGCAGGATCAACGCCCCTGAACCCTAGCCACTTCAATTGCGCACATAGTCTCACTAGAGATGCGACGGCTTCCTGCTTGTCCACCAGACATCAAAAAAAATTGTTGCAAGCTGAGGAGCCTACGATCTATGACGACTGTTTTGCTGTCCTCTAGTGGCTTGACTGCCAAGAACAAGTTAGAAAAATCCTCACAATGTCCAGATTTCACATCTTGCAACTAGTGGGACACCGTTTGATGACTTATTGATCTTCTCTCTAATAGACTGCAAAATCATTTCAAAAAAACATAAACATCGCCAAAAGGGAGTGTAATGCGCAAAGCACTATCACCACGACCACTACAAAAAACTGTCTTCATGGTCCTATGTCCACGATCAAAGTTGTTTGCCATTTTCTATTGATGATCAAGCCTGGGATGTCGATGTAATCCTATCTCAGAGATGTCGTTGCTTTCCAATCGTATATGCGGTTGTCAGGTGCTACATGATTGGCCATGAGAGGAGCTGCAATATGATTTTGAAACTATATGATTTATCAACGCCTCAGTTGCCAAATGATTTTGAACTATTTGAATAGACTGCACCATCGGTGACTGGTAGCATCTCCCGCCGCCCCCCTAAGCTCGCAATTATTTTGGCTCTGATGTTGGGACAGAAATAATGAGATGTATTGATACAAGAATGAATTACATTATATATGCATGAGGTCTATATGAAAAGATGATAAGTGTCACAGAAACATGTCAAGCACATGAAACATGCACATTATTTCTAACATCCCGCTATCCTTACGTAGGCCACAGGCCTCAAACTTCACGCGGGCCACACAACCTGCGCTTCCCTATGCAAGTCGTAGCTCACGCTGCATGTAGACCTGCCAGAACAGGCCCGTAGTAGACCTGCCACAGGCCTGCGTCAAATCGTTATTAAAAAAATAAAACAAGAAAAAAAACTAAAATCATATTTTTTAACATATAAAAAAACCCGCAGGCAGCACAACGTAGCCTGCGACAACCCAACTACCTCCTTTCTCTCCCTCCCTCACCTCCCACTTTACCTCCTTTCTCTCCCTCCCTCACCTCCCTTGCCTTTCCTTCCCTCGTCGTTCCCCTGCACGGGTCGCACAACGTAGCCGACGCCACTCCCTTCCACCCCCTACTTCCACCCCTCCTACCCACTCCCCACTGCCCGCCCCTCACACCCCTCCCGCTCTCCTTACGCAACCCACAAGTCCCGTGCATCAGCAGGCCTGTGGTGGCAGCGGGGCGAGCACGCGCCCCGCCACCCCCACCACGAAATTAAATTAATTTTTTTTTAAAACTTAAAAAAAAAAAAAATTTGAATTTAATTTTTTTTAAAACTTAAGAAAATAATTAGTTTTTAAATTTTAAAACCTTAAGAATATAATCAAATAATCAATATTTAATTTTTAATTTTTTCCTTTTTTAACTTTAGGAAAATAATTTAAAAAATCAAAAAACAAAACCTTAGAAAACAAAACAAAATATTAGTTTTTAATTTGCAAAAAAAAAAAAAAAACAATGATAATAAATAATTTTTCAAAAAAAAATTTAAAAGTATCTCTATCTCTCCCAAGGGTGTGAGAGGAAGAAAATCTAGCCGATCTAAGAGATCGAGATCGAGTTCAAAGTCCTTACAGTATGACAACATGGAGAGCCCCCTAATTTTCCAGAGGTGATTGAGAGGAGAATATGTTTGGGGGTATTTTCATATCTTACCGAGGTGTGAGGTGAGGGAAAGTGAGATGATCCAAATGACTATTAGAAAAGAAAAT
Source organism: Wollemia nobilis (assembly GCA_028583015.1). Classification (NCBI taxonomy): domain Eukaryota; kingdom Viridiplantae; phylum Streptophyta; class Pinopsida; order Araucariales; family Araucariaceae; genus Wollemia; species Wollemia nobilis. The sequence continues at coordinate 1,156,422 of JAQPPZ010001731.1, forward strand.
AAAAAAATATGATTTGTTAGTTACTTGGACCAGTCAGATTCAGAAGATCTAATCATGCTAAGAAGAAAGGTAAATCCATGGAGGAGGCTAGTCACTCATCTCCCAATGATGGAGGTCAATGCAACCTTATCCAAAAGATCAAAATGGTGGAGGACAAACAACACTCAATCTTGGCCACTCTTAAGGTAGTTATTGAATTCACCTAGGAGATGAATCAATTAGTGGGGAAAATTTTGGAGAAGTCAACTATAGGTAAGCCTGCACCCATGTAGGACTTGAAAATCGTTTGTGTTGAGCGCTCTCTGAGCCATTCAGTGTTTACCCATTGGGCTATTTTGTGTTACATTCATCCTAATCTTGTTGGCATTGGTAGTTGATTTCAGATCTTGGATTAGGATTGCAGGATGGTGGCTTCCAACTTTTGGATTTGCTTTGTTGTTGGTTTGTCTGTGAATGTTGGATCTCATATAAATCCATTAACTATTAATTAACATTAATATTAAGTAAATCTTATTGTTAATTATTTTAGCTAGATACAATTTGTAAAGTCAATCCAAAAATATATTCTATCTTACAAAATCTACTTACTATTAATTAAAATTCATCATTGATTCCTTTTGTTTTAGTTTAATATACTTCTAATATATATTTTAATGAGTTAGGATATTAGGATTGATCTAAATGATTTTATAGTAAAGGATAAATAGATATGTTATATGAAATGACATTAACTTCACAAAAATTAAAATTTATTTGAATACACATTAAAATATTTGTTTTATTTAACAAAATTTGTTATTACATTCAAAATATTATTCTAAAAAATTTAATCTAATTATAAAAACATAATAAAAATAATGAACTATAAAAACACACAAATAAAGAAAAGACACACCCCAAAGGTTTTCGGATTTATAAAAGGTTGTATCCTCAAAAAAAAAAAAAAAAAAAAGTTATTTATAAAAGTATATCAAAATAAAAAATAAAATTTAAACCATCTAAATCTTCAACATTCTACCACAACACAAGCTGCTCCTCTAGTAAATGGCATGCATAAAACTATAATGAAACATGGCCAGTGAAGCAACCGTGTATATATCAGGACCCACCACCATCGTAGCTGCCACTACTGCGACCACCTCAATAGCTGCATCCATATCGCTCACAACCACCTCCATAGCCACTGCTACGATGACTATCATGGCCGCCACTATAGCCACCTCCTGCAAAAGCGACCACTACCACCACCTCCATTTCCTCTAGCCCGAGCACAATTTACAATGATGTCTTTCCCATCCAAATATTTTCCATTCATTCTTCATTCACAATAGTCATGAATCCTAAATCATCTCTCACAACCTTAGAGTCCATGTGAACCATGACCTCACCATAAGGCAGAAGGCATACTTCAGTTCCTATCATCGGTTGATTAGGATAGAGTCCATGTGAGCCATGACCTCACCATAAGGCAGAAGACATACTTCAGTTCCTATCATCGGTTGATCAGGAAAGGCTACAAAAGAAACAACAGAGCAACCACTTTTTGAAAACCCTAAGGGTTTCTTCTCACTGACTAAATCTAAAAATATAGGCTAAACCACAACTAAACCTAATACTACTAATGACACCAATTTTAACCAGAACCAAGTCCTTCCAATACACTACCTTCTACCAAGACACAACAAGCTCCAACAGGAAGTGGCATACATAATACTATTACCAGATTAAATTTTACTTCTTCATTCACCATCACAAGAGAAGCTACTACCTCTGTATCAGGATCTGCCATCGCCATAGCCTCCACAGTTGTAGACGCCACTGCTGCGACTGTCTTCATAACTCTGTTTCGATCGCTCACGACCATATCGATAGAGAACCATGAACAAGGAGAGGATACCAAGCATATTATTATAGGCTCTCCCTTAATGGCTAGGACTGAATTTTAAATGTTATATTACATCTTAACCACTACTAATCTAAAATTTTATTATATTTGATGCTTAGTGCCCAAGGCAAGGCCTAACCCCAAGGACTTAGTAGGAACAATAAAACCATTCATAATTAATTAATGGGAAGCCCTAACCCTATTATAACTCGTGTTGAAACTATTTAGGGACCATGGAGGCTAATGTAAGACTTTGAGTTAGTGGTGCACTCTTTATGTACTATTTAAATCATAGTTGTACATCATGATAAATTTTCAAAAGCTTAGTAAAATATTATTCAAATAATATTTAAAAAGTTTGAAATAAAATTCTTTAAATGCTTAGTAAAATATTATTCAAATAACATTTAAAAAGTTTGCACAAAGATTACTGTGATACAATTTTATTTAAATATCAGATACAATTCTATTTAAATATTAAATAGACTATGGCTGAATTTTAAACTTTACATTGCATCTTAATGTACTGAATTACACGGCCAGAGATAGACCTATTTGAACTACTAATCTGAACTTATTATTATATTTGATGCTTAGTGCCCAAGGCAAGGCCTAACCCTAAGGACTTAGCAGAACAATAAAACCATTCATAATTAATTAATGGAAAGCCCTAACCCTATTATAACTTGTACTGAAACTATTTAGGGACCACGGAGGCTAATGTAAGACTTTGAGTTTAATGTTGCACTTTAAATGTACTATTTAAATCATAGCTATGCATCATGGTAAATTTTCAAATTCTTAGTAAAATATTATTCAAATAATATTTAAAATTTTTGAAATAAAATGCTTAAAAAATATTATTCAAATAACATTTACAAATTTCAAACAAAGGTTATTGCTACAATTCTACTTAAATGCCTTTATTAAAGCTTCAATATTAATAAAAGAGTTTTTGTTTTAGTGCATGGTGTTCTCTTCTTTTTTGTTTACAAATAATGATCATGATTTTTTACGAACTCTAACTACTTGTCCTTTCCTTTTTTGTGTTGTTGCAGGGATCAAACCTCGTTTTAACAAGCCCCTTTACACGCAGGAAAGTCAGGTAAGTCTTCACTGTTCCTTTCTACTTCGTTTAAAAAAAAAAAAAAACTTGTTTTCCTGCATTTTCGTTTTCTTTTTTTTCCTACATTTTCATTTTCAAAAAAAAAAAAAAATGAAACCGTAGACTTTTCTAAGTTTTATTTAACGAAAAATACAAAAAAAACAAAACATTTATATGTTAAAAAAATCATATTTTTTTAACATATAAAAAAGGAAAAACCTAGCAGGCTGCATAACACAGCCTGTAACAACCCAACCCCCCTCCCCCCCTCGCGCAGGCTGCACAACGCATCCCGCGCCAACCTCTCTCTCACTCACCTCCTACTTCACGTCCTTTCCCTCCCTTCCTCGCCTCCCTTCCCTTCCCTCGCTGTTCCCCCCCACCCCCCCGCGCGGGCGGCACAGCGTAGCCCACGTCGCTTCCCATTAAATTTAAAATTAAAATTTTTAAAAAACTTAATAAAAAAAAAAATTTAATTTTTAGTTTTTTTTTAAACTTAAGGAAAAAAATAGTTTCTAAATTTTGATTTTTAAATTTTAAAACTTTAGGAAAATAACTTTTTATTTTTTTCTTTTTTTAACTTTAGGAAAATAATAAAAGAAAACAATTTTTAATTTTTTCTTTTTTTTAACTTTAGGAAAATAATTTAAAAAATATATTAAAAAATAAAATAAATAAAAAACAAAACCTTAGAAAACAAAACAAAAAATTAGTTTTTAATTTCAATTTTTTTATTTTAAACCTTAGAAAAAAAATTAATATAAAAAAAAATTCAAAAAAAAAAACCTTAAAGGTATCTCTATCTCTCCCAAGTGTGTGAGAGGAAGAAAATCTAGCCGATCTAAGAGATCGAGTTCAAATTCCTTAGAGTATGACAACATGGAGAACTCCCTAATTCCCAAAAGATGATTGAGAGGAGAATACGATCAAGGGGTATTTTGGTCTCTTGTAGAGATGTGAGGGGAGGGAAAGTGAGACGATCCAAACAACTATCAAAAAAGAAAATAAAAAAATATGATTTGCTTCTTACTTGGACTAGTTAGATTCAGAAGACCTCATCCATGCTAAGAAGAAAGGTAAATCCATAGAGGAGGCTAGCCACTCCTCTCCCAATAATGGAGGTCAATGCAACCTTATCCAGAGGATCAAAATGGTGGAGGACAAACAACACTCAATCTTGGGCACTCTGAAGGTAGTTATAGAATTCACCGAGAAGGTGAATCAATTAGTGGGGAAATTTTTGGAGAAGTCAATTGTAGGTAAGCCTGCATCCATGTAAGACTTGAAATATTTTATGTCGAGTGCTCTTTGAGCTATTCAAAGTTTACCCATTGGGCTATTTTTGTGTTACCTTCATCCTATTCTTGTTCGCATTAGTAGTCAATTTCAGATATTGGATTAAGATTACGGGATGGTAGGATCCCACTTTTGGATTTGCTCCGTTGTTGGTTTGTCTGTGAATGTTGGATCTCATATAAATCCATTAACTATTAATTAACATTAATATTTTTTTGTGGAAACATCCCAGAAGGGATGCCACTTTTGGGTTAGACCTAAGGAGGCAGGGGTATATTTTCCACAAAAATCATCCAAAGCTCGCACCTGGCCTACCACCTTTGACATACTCAAGGAGTAAACTTGAAACAACAAAAAACAAGAACACACAAATACAAACACACAATACGATTAAAAAAACATGCTCCTTGAGTGTGTCGAAACGTTAAAACACAACCAAACACACAAAAAGATTAAAAAAACACAACACGAACCACACAGAAAAAACACAAGAACAACATAACAAAACACAAAAATAACAAAAACAATTGAACGCTAGAAAGACAACCAACAAAAGAATGAAAAAAAACCAAAACCTAAAAAATAAAAATAAAATAAAAAACAACCAACAACAAACAACAAAAAAAAACATAGAAAACACTCATACACCAAAATACAAAAATACCAATTAACACAAACATACATAAACACAAGAACAAGAACAACAAAAAATAAGAACAACAAAAAAAAAAAAACAAAACAACAAAAACACAAGAACAACAACAAAAAAAAACATAAGAACAACAAAAAGCAATACAAAAAACAAAACAAAACAAAACAAAAACACACACACCTCAAAAAACTAAACAAAAGAAAAAGAAAAAAACACAACAAAGACCTTTCTAGACCAAAAGGCTTTTAAGGCAAGAATCAACAGAGAAAACAAAAGAAATATTAGTTTGAGCTAGGGAACTAAAATACCTTGATCGAACCAAAGAGAAACAAAAATAAAGCAAGAAGAAACTAGGTACCTCTAGAACTGGAGTCATCCAAAGAAATGATATAAATAAGAGCTTCCCTTATTTACGAAGCCTACCATCTAGGAGGGTGGTCGTAGCAAGTAAGATCACCTTTGTCCAAATTCCAATTAGCTAAAGCATCAACACTTTTGTTCTAGTCTCTTATCACATGATTGTAATCAACTTTCAAAAATCCCATCTTGATTAATTGAATCTTCTCAATAATTCTTTTTATTCTCCAATCAACCTTATGATTCTTAGAAGGAGTCTTCAAAAGATTAATCATGAGCTGAGAGTCAGACTCAATTAGCACCTTTTCCCATCCAACCTTAGTAGCCTCTTGAAGGCCTCTAAGGATACCATACCCCTTAACAAGGTTATTCGATAGAAAACCCAAATTCTTAGCAAAAGTAAAAACTAGGGAGCCATCTGAAAGTCTACCAATTCCTCCCACACTAGCTTTTTCAGGGTTCCCTCTAGAGGCTTCATCAGTATTGATTTTTCCAAAATTCTTAGGAGGAGGTTGTCAATTCCTTGTTCTATCCATCTTGCAATTACTCACATTCCCTTTAATCTAGTTGCTTTTATAAGAGTTAATATTCAATATTTGCATCACTTGATCCCATATTTGGTGGGAGTTTTGGGGGTGATTAAGGAGCTTTTGGAATGATTAAACTAAGTTGGCAATGGTATTTTGCTAGATATAGTGAATATCCTTCATTTCTTGATTAAAAATTATATTGTTTCTTTCATTCCAGATTATCTAAAGAAGAATGGTAGAACCCATCCAAATTGAATGCTTAATAAAATGATCAACACCCTCTTGATTAGGCCAATCCCTCCAAAGTTGTTCAAAAGTAAAAAAATTGGACCACTATAAGCCAAGTAAAGTGGCCATTCTCCTCCAAATATCAGAGGCTAAAGTACACTCAATAAAAATATGGCTAAGAGTTTCCACATTCTCTTCACACATTTCACATCTAAAAGGTCAATGAAAACCACACTTCACAAGTTGCTCACCATTAAGAACCCTACGATGCAATAAAATCCAATTAAAGAACCTCACCTTAGGCCAAAGCTTTTGGACCCACAACTAAAAAAATATGTGAGATGATTGATTGGGATTATTATGGCATAAGACCAAATAACCTTGAGAAACTGAATACTCACCCTTAGTAGTGTTGTTCCATCCAAAACAATCATTATCATGGGATCAAGAGAGAGATCTCATATGAAAGATGTATTGGATATATTTTCTTTACCTTTTTGGGATTCAAATAGGCCAGTCCTCAATAGGGATCCAATATCTACCAACCTTTGAATTACCAGTTTGATACCAATAGTAATTAGTCACCTTTATCCAGTTAGCTCGATGAAGCTCCTCCATCCAAGGCCTCCAATCGGGAAACTTAGTTATCAATGGCTTGTGACCATCCCAAGAATCTATCCAAAAATTTACCTATTGACCATTATGAATGATCTAAAATATTTTTTTCTTTATCAAATCCTCACCAGTCTTAAGAACTGCTAAAATAGGATAATATTTAGTAGGTAATTGATAACGAACAATGTCTTTAGGACTTTTGTTCTCAGAATATTTAGCACAAAGATTTTTGGCCCAAAGAGCATTGGGGTTATGCAAAATCCTCAAATATAAATTAGTAGCTAAAGCTTTGTTGTTATTAATAGCAATCTGGAATCCTACCCCCCCTTCATTCTTAGGAAGACATAAAGTGTCCCATTTCACCAAGGCCCATTTTATTTTCTCCTTAGTACCACTCCAGAGGAACCGATGACTGATTTGATTTAGTTCTTGAAGAACACCATTTGGGATATTCAACATAGTACAAACAAAAATAGGAATAGCTTGAAGGTCTAAATTTACCAAGGTGATTCTACCCCCAGAATAAAGCCACCTATTGGTCCACTTTCTAATTTTCTTCTTGACTTTTTCCAACAACCAATTCCAATATATTTTTTCTATCTTTGAATATTATGGGAATACCTAAATAAGTGATCGAAAGGGAGGTCTTCTTATATCTTAATGTATCTAAGACCATGGATTCTTGTCTGGCATAGTAGTGAAAGAAAATGACTTTAGATTTATCTTCATTGATCAATTGCCCGATAGCCTTAGAAAAACATCTAATGATATGCTTAATATTAGAAACTTCCTTAACTGTAGCTTTACCTAAAAGAGTAGAATCATCAAAAAATTGAATATGAGAGATAGGTCTAGCTCCATGAGCAATGGTGACTCCCTCAAGGGTTTTTTTTCTTTCTTTTTGGTTATAGTCCTACCCAAGCATTCAGTAAGAATGATCAATAAATAAAGGGATAGGGGGTCACCTTGCCTAATACCTCTAGAAGCTGAGAACAAATGAGAAGGCCTACCATTTATAAGAACTAAGTAGTAATTTGAAGAGATACATCCCATAATCCAACCCATACAATCCTGAGAGAAATCAAATTACCTCAAAACTTTGATAAGGAAGTTCCAATCCACTATGTCATAAGCTTTGGATAAGTTTAACCGAATGAACATGAAAGGATATTTTTGCATATCCATGGAATGGATGGCTTCCTGAGCAAGAACTATCTCATCCACTATTTGATACCCTTCCACATAAACCCCTTGTTTAGGGAAAATAATCTTATGCAAAAGAGGCTTCAACCTTTCTACCATGATCTTAGTAATGATTTTGAGAAGAACATTACATAAAACAATAGGTCTAAAAGCTGAAATATGATCAACCTCTTGAGCTTTTGAAACAAGATTAATTTAATTTTTACTGATAACATTCAAAATATCTTTGGATATCTTGGCTTCTTCCACCACCTCTAATAAATTAGCATGAAGGATATTCCAAAACTCTTGGTAGAACTCAATGGAAAAAACATCAAGACTTGGGATTTTCTCTTTTTACATTTTAAAATCTACCTATTGAAGCTCTTTGATAGTATCAGGAGTAGTCAAAATAGAGTTATCCTCAAAAGTGATAAGAGAAGGGATTGCTTGAAGACAATTATGTTGAGAAGCCGATTCAAGAGGAGTAGCAACAAAAATATTTGAAAATTAATTGAAAACAATAGAGTTCATACCATCCCAAGTGTAGACAACATCTCCAGAATCTGATTTCAGGGAAGAAATAAAGTTGTGAGATCTTTGAGCTAGAAGAGATTTGTGGAAGAAATTAGTGTTTCGATCTCCTTCTTTGAGCCATTGAATTCTAGATATTTGCTTCCATAACAATTCTCTTTTTTTCCATTCCTCTAACTGATCTGTGAGATTAATTTCATCTACACTTCTACTATTTGTGAGGCCATATAAATGGATTTTATTATTAAAATTATCAAGCTGAGCAATAACTTCATGTTTTTTTTATGTTCATCCCCAAAATCCTTCCAATTCCAAGTTCATTTTAGATTTAATATATTATAATATTTTGGCAAAAAAGAACAACTTAGTCTCATACCTAGATTTACCTTCCTTCCACCATTGTTGCACTCGAGGTCTAAAGGAACTATATCTAAGCCACATTAAATAAAATTGAAAAGGAGAGAAACTCACATTGGTTTTCCATATTTCCACCATCACTGGCCAATGATCCGAACCAACATTGTTAAGAGTATTCACTTTAGAAATGTGACCATGGATTAAGAAATTGTCAGAGAGCAAGAACCTATCCAATATATCCATAATACAAGTTAAGCCTTACCTTCTATTAGACCAATTCATAAGGCCATTATCTGGTTGGATGTCCACAATATGGAGGTTTGTAATATATTCAATCATGAGGTCAGTGCTCCTATCCAAATTTCTATTTCCCACTATTTTCTCATCTAGAGAGAGGATGGTATTGAAATATCCTCCGATCAAGATCCAAGATTTAGGAAAATGAGAGATAATATAATTTATATCATTACACTATCTTCCTTTTTCCTCCAAAGTAGTTGGATCATAAACAATAATGCAGAGCATAATTTGGTTGGAATGTCTACTTTGAATAGTTATAGCCAAAAGATCCCAACTGCCAACCATATGGTGAATAAAAACCTCTTTTGGGTCCCAAATTTAAGCAATGCCACCACTTTTCCAGTTGGCTAAATTTTACTAGCAATTGATTCCATTTCCTTTATTGATATCTTCGTTTCTTGAAGGAAAATAATATGTGGATGATTTATCTGAATCATTCTTCTAATTTCATTTTGTTTTTAAAGACTCCATTTGAGTCCTCTAATATTCAAAGTGATGATCTTCATTAATACTACGGCTAAAAAAGTTGGGAAGGGTATTAATATTACCTTCCTCTACAAGCTTTTCACCTTATTTTATCCTATGATGTTGATTGGTATTGTGACCTGCCTTCTGATTAGAATCCATATTTAGTTTTTTTCCCTATTTCTTGACTTAATCCAATTGAATTTGAGATGGCTTCTAACCTTGAAGAATGCATGTACACAACCAAGGTGTTACCAAAAGGTTCAACAGAGTCTATATTGGAACTTTTTATTATTTGAAGCTTTAACATTTATAATATTGTTTTTCTTGTGTATATTTTCTCCTTTTTTTCTGTTGAAAACCTTTGATTTGTTGGTTTATCACCGAGTTCTTCCCTTCATCTTTAAATTGCATTTCTAAGATTTTTATTTCCATTATTTCCTCTTCCTCACTTGGTACATCATTTGTGGAAAGAATTTCAAACATATTAGAAGATAAATTAGATTGATCCTTCATTACTGGTTTTTTGTTTAGTGTTCTTCTTCTTAGGCATTTGGAAACTTGCTAAGTTTATATCTTCCTTCTTTTGATCTGGAATTTTATTTGGGTAAACACTAGCCAAATGACCATATTCATGGAAAATTTTACAACGAAAAGGAATGTTCTCATAGTCTACTACGTGCTCCCAAGTGTTCTCCCCAAATTTTATAGTGATATTTTTAGGTAAGGGTTTGTCAAAATCCATTAAAACACAAATTCGAGCATAAATAATATGTTCAAATTTTTTAGTACAATCAACAATCATCATTAAAGTTCCTAAAAAGTTTCCAAGTGAAGAAAAATAGTCGAATTCCAAATTTCAATTGGGAGGCCAAAGAGTCTAACCCACATGGTACTTGTTTCATGATCTCTTTAATCCATGCCCTAGAAGCCATGGAAAGGTATGATTTTCACTTTTTTTTTGTGCAGCAAATTGGAAGTTGTTGTCAATCAAGTTTACAGTATGAGGATTTGTTGAAAGATAGATTTCTAACCCATCTTGGATTCCTTGCAACATATCTTACTAAAATATTTTGTAAAAACCACAAAAATATTGGCTTCTAGGGTCCGAAATCCCCGAAAACCAACCTTTGAAGCTGCTTGCCCTCAACCCAGATGAAACCCTCGCACAGTTGCTTCCCAAAAATCTTGTTCACACATATGGATGTGCTACGATCTACCTTACTCCAAATGATCTGAAAATTGGTGGAGACATTCTAGATTTTGTCATGCATCTATCCTCAAAATGTTAGCACAATCCGAGTTTCATATGAGTGAAATATGGTGAAAACAAGTTTGGAAGTTATGGTAGTCCTCCAAAAAATGTTCTTCTCTACTTTAATTTTAGTTGGGGTGTTTTCTAATTAACATTAATATTAATTAAATCTTATTTTTAATATTTTTAGCTGGATACAATTTGTAAAGTCAATCCAAAAATACATATTCTATATTATAAAATCTACTTACTATTAATTAAAAATAATCATTGATCCCTTTTGTTTTAGTTTAATATATTTCTAATATATATATTTTAATGAGTTAGGATATTGGGATTGATCTAAATGATTTTATAGTAAAGGATATATAGATATGTTCTATGAAATGACATATAACTTCACAAATACTAAAATTTATTTGAATACACATATTAAAATATTTGTTTTATTTATAAAAATTTGTTTTTTTTTTTTTTTTAAAGCGAAAAACCCCTTGCGGGGCCGCCTTGGTCTGAGAGACCACGAACAGGGGGTTCTACACCGTCAAAGTCACCCGAGAGTCGCACCCGGCCCTGCCCGTACCAACATTATCAATTGGATTTTGGATACCAATTCAGATTTTTGGTAGGGTGGAGGTTTGAACCTGGGACCTCCCTTGGAGGATTGCCCTCTCCTCTCCAACTCACCTAAAACACCTGGGTATAAAAATTTGTTATTACATTCAAAATATTATTCTAAAAAATTTAATCTAATTATAAAAACATAATAAAAATAATGTACTATAAAATCACACACAAAAAAAGACACGTCCTCAAGAAGGCCTACAACCATCCTTGGGGTTTTAGGAGGGATTTCTACCCCGTCAAAATAATATTGAATTTTTATTAAAATAATTATTCATAAAAATACATCAAAATCAAAAATAAAATTTAAACCATCTAAATATTCAACCTTCTACCAAAACACAAGCAACTCCTCCAGTAAATGGTATGCATAAAACTATAACAAAACATGGCCAGAGAAGCAACCACCTCCATATCGGGACCCACCCCCATTTTGGCTACTACTGTTGTGACCACCTCAATAGTTGCGTTCATATCGCTCATGACCACCTCCATAGACACTACTATGATGGATATCATGGCCACCAATATAGCCACCTCCTCGAGTGCTGCAGAAGCGACCGTCACCACTACCTCCACTTTCTTTATCCTGAGCTTGATTCACAGTGATGTTTCTCCTGTCCAAATCTCTCGCATTCATCTATTCAATAGCATTTCTCAGTGATTCTTCATCCTCAAAAGTCATGAATCTAAATTTTTTGGACCTCCCAGTCTCTCCATTGCTCACAACCATGAAGTCCATGTGAGCCATGACCTCACCATAAGGTAGGAAGACATCCTTTCGTTCCTATCATCAACTGACCATGAAAGGCCACCAACAAAACAATAGAATTCAACATCAGGAACAACTACTTTTCAAACACCCTAGAGTTTTTTTTCATTGACTAAATCTAAAAATATAGGGCTAAAATACAACTACACCTAAAACTACTAACAAAAGAAGTGTATCAATTTCAACTAGAACCAGATCCCTCCTATACACTACCTTCTACCAAGACACAACAAGCTCCAACAGGAAATAATATTCATAAAACTATAATCAAATAAGATTTAACTTCCCCATCCACCATCGCAAGAGAAGCTACAACATCCATATTGGGACCCGTTATTCATCACCATAGCCTTCATAATCGTAGACGTTGTTGCTGTGACCACCTCCATAGCTTCGTTTAGATCAATCACGGCCGTCTCCAAAGGGAACCATGAATAGGGAGAGGAGACCGAGCGTATTATTATAGGCTCTCCCTTAACGAATGACTGAATTTTAAATATTACATTGCATGTTAACGACTATACGCTGAATTAAACGGCCAGGGACAAGACCTATTTGAAATACTAACCTGAACTTATTATTATATTTGATGCTTAGTGCGCAAGGCAAGGCCTAACCCCAATGAATTAGCAGGAATAATAAAACTATTCATAATTAATTGATGGGAAGCCCTAACCTTGTTATAAGGTGTGCCAAAAATATTCAGGGACTACAGAGGTCAATGTAAGACTTTGAGTTTAATGGTGCACTTTAAATGTACTATTTAAATCATAGTTGTACATCATGGTAAATTTTCAAATGCTTAGTAAAATATTATTCATATAATATTTAAAAATTTGGAAATAAAATTCTTTAAATGCTTAGTAAAATATTATTCAAATAAAATTTAATAAAAGGTCCACAATTGTTCTTGGGGTTTTCGAGGGATTTCTACCCCCTCAAAATAATATTGAATTTTTATTAAAATAATTATTCATAAAAATACATCAAAATAAAAAATAAAATTCAAACCATCTAAATCTTCAACCTTCTACAATAACACAAGCAACTCCTCCAGTAAATGGAATGCATAAAACTATAACAAAACATGGCCAGAGAAGTAGCTACCTCCATATCGAGACCCACCACCACCGTAGCTGCCACTGCTGCAACCACCTCAATAGTTGCATTCATATCGCTCACAACCACCTCCATATCCACTGCTATGATGGCTATCATAGCTGCCAATGTAGCCACCTCCTCCAGCACTACAAAAGCGACCATTGCCACCACCTCCACTTCCTCTAGCCTGAGCATGATTCATAGTGATGTTTCTCCCATACAAATCTCTTCCATTCATTCTTCGTTCATAATAGTCATGAATCATAAGCCATCTATCACAACCTTATATTCCATGTGATCGATGACCTCACCGTAAGGTAGAAGGTATTCTTCAGTTCCTATCATCGGTTGACAAGGAAAGGCCACAAAAGAAACAACGTAATTTAAGATCAGGAGCAGTCACTTTTCAAAAACCCTAAGGGTTTCTTCTCACCAACTAAATCTAAAAATATAGGCTAAACTAAAACTAAACCTAATACAACTAACAAAGGAAATGACACCAATTTCAACCAGAACCATATCCTTCCTATACACTACCTTCTACCAAGATACAAAAAGCTCCAACAGGAAGTAGTATACATAAAAATATAACCAGATAAAATTTAAATTCTCTATAAATCATCACAAGAGAAGCTACCACCTCCATATCAGGATCCACAACCACCATAGCCTCCACAGATGTAGATGTCGTTGTTGCAACCACCTCCATAGATCCATTCAAATCGCTCGCGATCGTCTCCATAGGGAACCATTAATAGGGAGAGGATACCGAGTGTATTATTATAGCTCTCCCTTAATGGCTATAGCTAAATTCTAAATGTTACATTGCATCTTAATGACTATGCACTGAATTAAAAAACTAGGGATAAACCTATTTGAACTACTAATATGAAATTATTATTACATTTGATGCTTGGTGCCCAAGTCAAGGCCTAACCCAAAGGACTTAGCAGGAATAATAAAATTATTCATAATTAATTGATGGAAATCCCTAACCTTGTTATAACTTGTGCCAAAACTATTCAGGGACCACGGAGGCCAATGTAAGACTTTGAATTTAATGGTGCACTTTAAATATACTATTTAAATCATAGTTGTACATCATGGTAAATTTTCAAATGCTAAGTAAAATATTATTCAAATAATATTTAAAAAGTTTGAAATAAAATTCTTTAAATGCTTAGTAAAATATTTTTTTATATTGGGTGAAAAAATAGGGTTTTGAAAGGGGCCCTAACCCTTTTACAAGAGAGGCCTGATCATATTGGAAAATAAAAACCACAGGCCAACAAAAGAGATCCTAGCAAAAATCACACACCTTTCCTCCTAGGAATGAATGATGCTAAAGATACACTAACAAAAAAATGAATTACAAAGATACTGCCCAGATAGACTAGACTCAGATTAAGCATTGTCTTTTAGCTCAATGACCTTGATAGAAATTGACAACCCACTTCATTCAATTTCTGATATTATTCATTCTAACAAGCTGACCTTCAACCTCCAATGCAACTATTCTTTGTAATGGCAATGGAAAGTTGTCATCCCAAATTCTGTTTTGACCACTATCCACCCCCATATTGGCCATAACATCAGCAACATGATTACCTTCTCTATAGATATGATCAATTACAACATCACTCATCTCTTTTAGGATCCTTGAAGTGTCCTTTATAATGTTAAGTATAAACCTATTCTCTGTTTCTCCTGATTTCAAATCTCTAATAATGTTTAGAGAGTCCCCTTGGACCATAAATTTTCTATAACCTCTATCATATAATTGTTGAACTCCTGAAAAAAGAGCTTTGGCTTCTGCCATATGGTTGGTCTGAACTCCATAATCCTCTGCATAAGCCCATAAAATTTGACCTTTATCATTTCTAATCACTTCGCCCCCTCCTGCTCTTCCTGGATTTCCTTTGGCTGCCCCATCAAAGTTAAGTATTATCCAACCTTGTCTTGGTTTCATCCATCTTGTGTTCATTATTTTTTGGGCTGAGTCCATTATGCATGGTTTGGATTGTTTTACCTTCCACCCTTCAACAATCATTATTTCTTCTCTTTTGTCATACCCTTTAACCTCTGGGAGAATGGATAAATTTTCTTCAATAGCAGCTTTGATTCTTTTGAATATATATACTTCATCCTTCATCTCATTCCTAAATATGTGTTTATTCCTTTCCCACCATATGCCCCATATATAGTGAGGGAGAATTAGGCTCCATAATCTCATCAGGCTCTCACTTACAAAGGGAGATCTCCATTGGTTAAACAAATCTCTAAAGGTTTGTGGCATGCTCCACTTGACTGAAAGAGAGTTCATTATAGCATAGAAAACTTTATTTGAACCCTCACAATGGTTGAATAAGTGGTCTAATGACTCAACATCCTTCTGGCATAAAGAACATATATTTGTCATTTGGAACCCTCTTTTGCATAAATTATCTATTGTTAAAATCTTATTCTGAAGGCATAACCAAAGAAAGCAAGCAATCTTCAGCACAAAATCAGGGGACCAAACCTTCTTCACTGGATAAGCTCCTCCTCTAGGGGGAATATGAGCTTCATAGGCTGATTTGACAGAGAAGATTCCTTTTGAAGAATGGTTCCATAGAAAATAATCCTCCTTGTTGATTTGGGAGATGTGGAAGCTCCTAATCAACTTATTTAAATTCAGGAGACCTTGTTGAATATGAACTTCATCTGAATCTAAAGAAAGGTGTTTCCATTTATTTCTACCATGAAGACATTCTATGTAATCCTTGACTTTTTCCCCATATTTAGCTACTAGTGGAACCCACAACTCCTGAAAATCTTATTTATTTATTAGAGGTTCCTGAAGGATCCAAGAATCTTCCCAAAAGAAAACTTCCTTCCCTTCTCCTACCTGCCATCTTATATTGCTCCTTAGAAAACTTCTCGTTTTTAGCATTGCATTCCATATGGCTGATCCTCTAGGAGAAATTGCACTTCTAAAAAAGGGAATGTGATTTTCTAAGTACTTCACTTTCATAATATTTTGCCACAACAAACTTCCTTCTGTGCAAAGTCTCCATGCAGTTTTTGAGATTAAGGCTTTGTTAAAGATCTGTAAATTTTTAGGCCTAACCCACCAAGTTTCTTTGGAGTGCAAACTCTATCCCAAGCCACTAAAGGAAGTCTTTGCTTGTCTTCAACCCTAGTCCATAGGAATATTTTAAATATCTTCTCCATCCTCCTTCTAACCTTGGAGGGCATTTTAAATAGAGACATATAATAAATTGGCATGCTCTGTAAGGTTGCTTGAAGTAGTTGTATTTTTCCTGCTTGGCTAAGGAGGTTGCCTTTCCACCCAACCAACTTCCTTTGAATCCTATCCAACACTGGAGACCACATTTCCTCCTTCATGCACCCTAAAAAAGTGGCATACCAAGGTAAATGGATGGGAGATTAGCAATATTACAACCAATTTTTTTGCAATCCTCAATTGTAACTGTCTCTCTGTGTTCACAAAATAAATATTGCTTTTGATGAAGTTTATCAATTGGTTTGATGCCCTTTCATATTTATGGAGAATCTCTTTGATTTCCCTTGCCTCTCTACATGTAGCTTCTCCCATAATGAAAGTATCATCCACAAACTACTGACATGAAACTGGTTTCGAACTCCTTGCTGGTTTGATACCTTTGATTCTACCTATAGTTGTGGCTGCTTGCATTGATCTTCCTAATGCTTCAGCCATTAAAATAAAAATATAAGGGGATAGAGGGTCCCCTTGTCTTATACCTCTTTGGCTCCCAAAGAAACCACAAGGTTTTCCATTTATAATGACTAAAAATTTGGCTAAAGAAATACATATATTAACCCATTTCCTCCATTGGCCACTAAAACCAAACTTATGCATAACCTTATCAAGGAAATTCCATGAGACTCTATCATAGGCTTTATGCATATCTAATTTAAGAAACATGCCTGGGTCTCCTCTCTTCTCTATTGAATGAATTGTCTCATGAACAGTGATGATTCCATCTAATATTTGTCTTCCCTGAACAAACCCTCCCTGAAGCGGAGAGATTAGAAAAGGTAGCAAACTTTTGATTCTATAAGCCAAAGTTTTTGTGAGCATTTTGTAGAGAGTGTTGCATAAGCTTATGGGTCTGAAATCCTTTAGAGATGATGCACCATATTTCTTTGGTATTAAAACTATAAAAGTTGTATTCCATTCTTGGAGCAAAGAATCAGAAGATTGAAATTCCCTTAATGCATCTAAAATATATTTCCCCATTATATGCCAATATTTTTGAAAGAAGCCTATTGGGAATCCATCTGGTCCTAGTGCCTTATCCTTCTCCATACCAAATATAGTATTCTTGATCTCTTCATCTAAAAAAGGGATCAATAGCCTAGCATTCATTTCTTCAAAAATCAAGGTAGGGATATTCAATAAGAGATCTTCTATATCTTTTGGATCTTCCTCTCTATATTTGGAAAATAAATTTTGGAAAAAAGAGATTGTGGCCACTGCAATCTCCTCTTCTTCCTTCAAAACTTCACCTATCTCCAAAATTATTTCCCTGATCCGATTTGCACTCCTATGTTTCAACGTGGACATATGAAAAAACTTTGTATTTCTATCTCCATCCTTCAACCATAAAGATCTTGATTTTTACCACCAAAAGGTCTCCTCCCTAGCAAGTAGATTATGAAATTCAGCCAAACTACCTTTCTCCATCCTATCTAATTCCTCTGATCTTCCCTCATTCTATTCTTTCTCTTCAATTTCATGTAACTCTTTCATAATGGAGCACTTTCTTTGAAATATATTACCAAATTCTTCTTTGTTCCATTTCTTCAAATTTTGTTTTATGATTTTGAGTTTCTTTGATACCTGAAACATCTTTGTGCCATACACATTCGATGTCCACCATTCCTTAATCAAACCTTCTAGATCCTGATGACTAAACCACATAGCCTCAAATCTAAAAGGAAGTCCTTTTGATTTCCTTTCCTCCATAAATTCTAGCAAAAGAGGGCTATGATCCGATGCTACTCTTGGCAAAGTATTCAAGATGTAACCATGAGCATTCGAGATCCAACTTACTGAAGCTAGGGCTCTATCTATTCTTGATTGAATCAATCCTGCTCTGATTCTTCTATTGGACCAGGTATATTTGGATCCTTGAAGTTCTATGTCCATCAACCCTAAGGAAGCTATAAACTCACCAAACTCCTCCATGCTGTCAGAGAAAAGGTTAGACCCTCCTTGTTTCTCCCCTGGAGAAAGAGTAGAGTTAAAATCTCCCAAAAGTAGCCAAGGTACATCCATCATAGTACCTAAGGAATTGAGGTCTCTCCATAGCCTCCTTCTATCTATAGCCAAATTAGGAGCATACACATTTGTGACCAACCAAGAAAAATTTGACTTCTTACACGTAAATAAGACTAAGAGAAACCTATCTACTTCTTGGATTAACTTCCCTTCTACTATTCTTGGATCCCAAAGCATCCACAACCCCCTTGATGCTCCTTGAGCTGCTCTACAAACTCCTTTAGATTTATTCCAAATAGATTTTTTTATTTTTTCAAAATTATTGATACCTACTTTCATTCCGAATATTCCATGATATAATCTTCATCTTCTAGGAGATTGTAATACTTTCCCTCCACTCAGCTGTAATGTCTGTTGTGTTCCATAAACTACTTCTTGGGATACTTTCTTACTCCTAACCTCTACACTTGTGGGTCTTCCTCATTTTTTTCCACTTTTCAAAACTATTGAGTTTCTAGTGCTTCTAATTATTTGTATAGAATTTTTGTCGTCCCTATTATGTTGCTTTGTTGAAGACTGTATTTGTTGTTTCTTGACCCGTCTTTTTCTCTTCTTCATTTTCTTTTTATTCACTACCTCTTGGAAACCTTATTCTTCTTCTGAAGAGGACCAAATATCTTATGATTTCCCTTCTTGTTCATTGGGTAAAACCTCTTCCTCTCCACCACCCCATTGAGTCTTACACAAAGGTCACTACGCTACAATTCTATTTAAATATCTTTAATAAAGCTTCAATATCTATTAGTGCATGGTGTTCTCTTTTTTTTTGCTTACAAATAACGATCACGGTTTTTGATGAACTCTAACTACTTGTTCTTTCCTTTTTTATATTGTTGCAGGGAAATTCAACTAAGTCTTCCTCATTCCTTTCAACTTTGTTTTTAAAAAAAAAAAAAAAAAATTCTACATTTTCGTTTTCTTTTTTCCCTACATTTTCATTTTCCAAAAAAAATGAAACTGTAGTTTTTTAAAATTTTATTTAACAAAAATGCAAAAAAAAAAAACAAAATCGTATTTTTTAATATATACAAAAAAAACCTGCAGCCTGCGCCAATCCAATCCCCCCTCCCCCGCACAGGTTGTACAGCACAACTCTCCCCAACCTCTTCCTCACTCACCTCCCACTTTACCTTCTTTCCCTCCCTCCCTCCCTCACATCCCATCCCATCCCATCCCATCCCTTCCCTTCCCTTCCCTTCCCTCCTCGCCCCCCCGTGCCACTCTCGTTCCACCTCCTCCTCCAATCCCTCCTGCCCACTCCCCACTCCCCACTCCCCACCCATCACAACTCTCTCACTCTCCTTATGCGAGCCATAGGCCTCATGTTTCACGCGGGCCATACAGCCCGTGCTTCCCTGCGTGGGTCGTAACCTGCGTTACATGCGGGTCGTAGCCCGCATTGCATGCAGGCATACGTTAGAAGGCCTGCCACAGCAAGCCCGCAACAGGCCTGCCATAGACCTGCGTCAGTAGGCCTGTGGTGGCAGCGAGGCGTGCACAGCCCACCTATTTCATTTGAAATTTTAATTTTAATTTTTTTTTAACTTCAAAAAAATTAATTTTTAATTTTTAATTTTTTTGAAATTTGAAAAAAATTGTTTTTAAATTTTAAAACCTTGTGAACATAATCAAAGAAACAATTTTTATTATTTAATTTTTTCCGAAAATAATAAAAAACAATTTTTAATTTTTTCCTTTTTTAACTTTCGAAAAATAATAAAGAAAAATCAAAAAGCAAAAACCTTAGAAAATAAAACAAAAAATTAGTTTTTAATTTCAATTTTTAAGTTTAAACCCTAGCAAAACAAAAAAAATCAAAAAACAAAAATTCAAAGAAAAAGCTCAAAAATTCAAAAAAAAAGTTTAAAGGTATATCTATCTCTCCCAAGTGTGTGAGAGGAAGAAAATCTAGCCGATCTAAGAGATCGAGTTCAAAGTCCTTAGAGTATGACAACATGGAGAGCCCCCTAATTCTCCAAAGGTGATTGAGAGGAGAATAGGGTTGGGGGTATTTTGGTATCTTGCAGATGTGTGAGGGGAGGGAAAATGAGACGATACAAATGACTAACAAAAAAGAAATTAAAAAAATAGGATTTGCTAGCTACTTGGACCAGTCGGATTTGGAAGACATAATCATTGCTAAGAAGAAAGGTAAACCGATGGAGGAGGCTAGTTACTCCTCTCCCAATGATGGAGGTCAATGCAATCTTATCTAGAAGATCAAAATGGTGGAGGACAAACAACACTCAATCTTGGACACTCTGAAGGTAGTTATGGAATTCACCGAGGAGGTGAATCAATTAGTGGAATTTTTTTTGAAGTCAAGTGTAGGTAAGCCTGCATCCATGTAGGACTTGAAATATTTTGTGTCGAGTGCTCTCCGAGTCATTCAAAGTTTACCCATTGGGCTATTTTGTGTTATCTTCATCATATTTCTTTGGCATTGGTAGTCGAATTCGAATCTTGGATTAGGATTACGGGATGGTGGGATCCCACTTTTGGATTTTCATTGTTGTTGGTTTATTGTGAATGTTGGATCTCATATAAATCCATTAACTATTAATTAACATTAATATTAATTAAATATTATTGTTAATATTTTTAGCTTGATACAATTTGTAAAGTCAATCCAAAAATATATATTCTATCTTACAAAATCTACTTACTATTAATTAAAAATCATCATTGATTCATTTTGTTTTAGTTTAATATATTTCATATATATATATATTTTAATGAGTTAGGATATTGGGATTGATCTAAATGATTTTATAGTAAAGGATATATATATATTATATAAAATGACATATAACTTCACAAAAATTAAAATTTATTTGAATGCACATATTAAAATATTTATTTTATATAACAAAAATTTGTTATTACATTCAAAATATTATTCTAAAAACATTAATCTAATTATAAAAACATAATAAAAATAATGAACTATAAAAACCAAAAATCTACTTACTATTAATTAAAATTCATAATTGATCCCTTTTATTTTAGTTTAATATATTTCTAATATATATATTTTTAATGAGTTAGGATATATATAGATATGTTATATGAAATGACATATAACTTCACAAAAATTAAAATTTATTTGAATACACATTAAAATATTTGTTTTATTTAACAAAATTTGTTATTACATTCAAAATATTATTCTAAAAAATTTAATCTAATTATAAAAACATAAAAAATAATGTTAAATATAAAAAATCTATTTTGTAACAAATCATTCAATGATCTTATTTAGATTAGGATTCATTTTTTTTTCTAAGATTAGATGATTTTTGTAACTTCCTAAGTTTAGATGATTTTTGTAACTATTTTTTGGTTTCTAGAATTCTCTAGGTTTATCCTTCTAAGGCTATAAAATGTTTGACATTTCTCAGCCATGGATGCAGAAAAAATAAAGAAATTTTTTGGGCTTTCTGTGTTGATATCTGTTGTTCCTTTTATGCTCTATTTTTTTCTTTATTTCCTTTGTCCTATTTATTTATTTTATTATCTCCATCATCTGGTATCAGAGCAAGCACATACAAATCAAATTTCAATTTTAGAGTTGGTGATGCAAAATTGCCAAAAAGCTAAAAAAAGAAAAAATAAAAAAGCAAAAATCTCAAAAAGCAAAAAAAAAACCAAGAAAGCAAAAAGGATAAAAAGATAGATCTAAAGATATAAAAATATGGTCTATAGTTAAGAAAAGCTATTGTAATGATTCTATATATTTGTGTATCCTCATTAGTTAATCCATCCATCCATCCCACTTGGGTGGATCATCCTTAGTTATATGGAACATGTATTTATGGTTTGTTGAATGGTGCAACAACATCATGATACAATGCATTGAGGTTTTTAATAGAAATAATTTTCAGCAGTATTTTATGTGTTTTGCAGTAGCAATTTGAGCAATATGTATCCTTGGATTTTTATCTTGTGTTTTGTACTATTCTGCATAGTTTGTTTTCGATCCAACAAATGGTATCAGAGCTAGAGTTAGCATCAAAATCAAGAGTTGAAGTTAAGAGCCAATTTAAAGCTCAAAGTTGGTGTTGAAGCTAGGAGTCCCAAGCACTTGCAATGTGGCTTAGGGAGAATGTTGGAGCAATGAATAAGACTCCTACATTCGAATCGTAGGTTGGTTCAAGGAGGAGCCAGAAGCTCATCAATGGAGCAACCTCAAGAGATGGAGGTCCTAGATTTGAGTCCTAGTTGCTTCATACTTTTAATAGGGTATGGAAGCTAAGTAAATAAATAAAAGAAAAAGAAAATAAGCAACAAAAAAATAAGAAAAACAAAAGCATAGATATGTGAAAAAGCAGTGCAAAGTTTTGTGTGTGATTTCAATATTTGAATGTGAAGCTAAAGATGAAGTTGGAAATTTCACCATTTTTGCATCAAATGGGGGAATGTTAGAGTTGGTGATGCAAAATTTCCAAAAAACTAAAAAAAGGAAAAATGTAAAAATGTAAAAAAAATCAAGAAAGCAAAAAGGATAAAAAGATAGATCTAAAGATATAAAAACATGATCTATAGTTAAGAAAAGTTATTGTAATGATTCTATATATTTGTGTATCCTCATTAGTTAATCCATCCATCCATCCCACTTGGGTGGATCATCCTTAGTTATATGGAATAGATATTTATGGTTTGTTGAATGGTGCAACAACATCATGATACAATGCATTGAGGTTTTTAATAGAAATAATTTGGATTGAGGTTTTTTAATAGAAATAATTTTCAGCAGTATTTTATGTGTTTTACAGTAGCAATTTGAGCAATATGTATCCTTGGATTTTTATCTTGTGTTTTGTACTATTCTACACAGTTTTTTTCAATCCAACAAATAATGAACTGTAAAAATACACACAAATAAAGAAAAGACACACCCCCAATAAGGTCCACGACTATTCTTAGGGTTTTTGAGGGGATTTCTACCCTCCTCAAAATAATATTGAATTTTTATTAAAATTATTATTTATAAAGTACATAAAAATAAAAAAAATAAAATTTAAACCATCTAAATATTCAACCTTCTACCACAACACAAGCAACTCCTCCAGTAAATGGTATGCATAAAACTATAATGAAACATGGCCAAAGAAGCAATCACCTCCATATCAAGATCCACCACCACCGTAGCTACCGCTACTACACTCACCTCAATAGTTGCATTCATATCACTCATGACCCCCTCCATAGCCACTGCTATGATGGCTATCATGGCTGTCATTATAGCCACCTTCTCCAACATTGTGTAAGCGACTGCTGCCATCACCTCCACTTTCTCTAGCTTGAGCATGATTCACGATGATGTTTCTCTCATCCAAATCTCTTTCATTAATTCTTTGTTCACAATAGTCATGAATATTAAGTCATCTTTCACAAACTTAGAGTTCATATGAGCCATGACCTCATCATAATATAGAAGACATCCTTCAGTTCCTGTCATCGTTGACCAAGAAAGTCCACAAAATAAATAGTAGAATTTAAAAACCCTAAGGTTTTATTCTCGTCGATTAAATCTAAAAATATAGGCTAAACTACAACTAAACCTAATACTACTAACAAAGGAAATAACATCAATTTCAACCAGAACTAGATCCTTCCTATACACTACCTTCTACCAAGACAGAACAAGCTCCAACAGGAAACGATATACATAAAACTATAACCAAATAAAATTTAACTTCTCCATACATCGTTGCAATAGAAGCTACCACATCCATATTAGGATCCACCATCGTCATAACCTCCACAGTATTAGATGTCGTTGCTACGATCACCTACATAGATCCATTCATATCGCTCACGATCGTCTCCACAAGGAACCACAAATAGAGAGAGGAGACTAAGCATATTATTATAGGATCTTCCTTAATGGCTATGACTGAATCTTAAACTTTACATTGCATCTTAATGGTTGTACACTGAATTAAATGGCCAGGGACAAACCTATTTGAACTAATAATCTAAACTTATTATTACATTTGATGCTTAGTACCCAATGCAAGGACTAACCCCAAGGATTTAGCAGGAACAATAAAACTATTCATAGTTAATTGATGGGAAGCCCTAACCCTATTATAAGTTGTGCTGAAACTATTCAGGGACCACAGAGACCAATGGAAGACTTTGAGTTTAAAGGTGCACTTTAAATGTACTATTTAAATCATAGATGTACATCATGGTAAATTTTCAAATGCTTAGTAAAATATTATTCAAATAATATTTAGAAAGTTTGGAATTAATTTTGGTAAATGCTTAGTAAAATATTATTCAAATAACTTTTAAAAGTTTACACAAAGGTCACTGCACTAAATTCTATTTAAATGCCTTTAATAAAGCTTCAATATCAATAAAAGATTTTTCATTTTAGTGAATGGTGTTCTTTCCTTTTTGGCTTACAAATGGCGATCACGATTTCTCACAAACTCTAACTACTTGTCCTTTCATTTTTTGTGTTGTTACAAGGATCAAACCTCATTTTAACAAGCTCCTTCACACACAAGAAAGTCAGGTAAGTCTTCCTCGTTCTTTCAACTTTATTTAAAAAAAAATTGTTTGTTTCCTGCATTTTTGTTTTCTTTTTTCCTACATTTTTGTTTTGTAAAACAATAAAAAAATGAAACCGTAGTTTTTTTTAAGTTTTATTTAATGAAAAATACAAAAAAATTTAAAATAAAACAAGCAAAAAAAATAGTATTTTTTTTTACATATAAAAACAAAATCTCGTAGGCTACACAACGCAGTCTACGCCAACCTTACCCCCTCTCCCTCGTAGGCTACACAACACAACCCGCACCAAACTATCCCTCACTCACCTCCCACTTCACCTACTTTCCCTCCCTCCCTTCCCTTCCCGTCCCCCCGTGTGGGCTACATACCACAGCCCGTGCCGCTCCTTGGAAAACAAAACATTAGTTTTTAATTTTAATTTTTAAGTTGAAAACTTAGAAAAAAATTAAAAAATATTTCAAAAAAAAAGTTTAAAGTATCTCTATCTCTCCAATGGTGTGAGAGGAAGAAAATCTAGCTGATATAAGAGATCGATTTCAAAGTCCTTAGAGTATGACAGCATGGAGAGCCCCCTAATTCTCCAAAGGTTATTGAGAGGAGAATGCAGTTGGGGGTTATTTTGGTCTCTTGTAGAGGTTTTAGGGGAGGAAAAGTGAGACGATCCAAACGACTATCAGAAAATAAAATAAAAAAATAGGATTTACTAGTTACTTGGACCAGTCGGATTCAAAAGACCTAATCCATTCTAAGAAGAAAGGTAAATCCATGGAGGAGGCTAGTCACTCCTCTCCCAATGATGGAGATTAATGCAAACTTATCTAGAAGATCAAAATGGTGGAGGGCAAACAATACCCAATCTTGGGCACTCTAAAGGTAATTATGGAATTCATCGAGGAGGTGAATCAATTAGTAGGGAAAATTTTGGATAAGTCAAATGTAGGTAACCCTACACCCATGTAGGACTTGAAATATTTTGTGTTGAGTGTTCTCTAACCCATTCAAAGTTTATTTTATTGGGCTATTTTGTGTTACCTTCATCCTATTCCTGTTGGCATTGGTAGTCGATTTCGAATCTTGGATTAGGATTAAGGGATGGTGGGATCCCACTTTTGGATTTGCTTTGTTGTTGGTTTGTCTGTCAATGTTGTATCTTATATAAATTCATTAACTATTAATTAACATTAATATTAATTAAATTTTATTGTTAATATTTTTAGCTAGATACAATTTGTAAAGTCAATCCAAAAATATATATTCTCTCTTACAAAATCTACTTACTATTAATAAAAAATCATAATTGATCCCTTTTTTTTTAGTTTAATATATTTCTAAGATATATATTTTAATGAGTTAGGATATTGGGATTGATTAAAGGATATATTGATATGTTATATGAAATGACATATAAACTTCACAAAAATTAAAATTTATTAGAATACACGTTAAAATATTTGTTTTATTTAAAAAAAATTGTTATTACATTCAAAAAAATTATTTAAAAAAATTTAATTTAATTATAAAAACATAAAAAATAATGAACTGTAAAAACACACACAAATAAAGAAAAGACACACCCCTAAGAAGGTCTACGACTATTCTTGGGGTTTTTGGGGGGATTTTTGCCCTCAAAATAATATTGAATTTTTATTAAAATAACTATTTATAAAAGTACATCAAAATAAAAAATAAAATTTAAACCATCTAAATCTTCAATATTTTAACAAAACACAAGCAACTCCTCCAGTAAATGGAATGCATAAAACTATAACGAAACATGGCCAGAGAAGCAGTCGCCTCCATATCAGGACCCGCCACCACTGTAGCTACCACTGTTGTGACCACCTCAATAGCTACATTCATATTGCTCATGGCCATATCCATAGCCACTGCTACGATGAATATCATGGCCACTACTGTAGCCACATCCTATAGCATTGCAAAGTGGTTGTTGCCACCACGTCCACTTCCTCTAGCCTGAACATTATTCACAGTGATGTTTCTCCCATCCAAATCTCTTCGATTCATTCTTCGTTCACAATAGTCAAGAATTCTAAGCCGTATCTCACAACCTTAGATTCCATGTGAGCAATGACCTCATTGTAAGGTAGAAGTCATGCTTTAGTTCTTGTCATTGGTTGACCAGGAAAGGCCACAAAAGAAACAACGAAATTCAATATTAGGAGCAACCACCTTTCAAAAACCCTAGGGATTTTTTCCCACTGACTAAATATAAAAATATAGGTTAAACTAAAACTAAAATTAATACTACTAACAAAGGAAATGACACCAATTTCAACCAGAACCAGATCCTTCCTATACACTACCTTCTACCAAGACACAAGAGAAGCTACCAACAGGAAGTTGCATACATAATACTATAACCAAATACAGTTTAAATTCTACATCCACCATCACAAGAGAAGCTATAGCCTCCATATTAGGATCCACCACCACCATAGCCTCCACAATCGTAAACATTATTGTTGTGACCGCCTCCATAGCTCCTTTTAGATTGCTTATGACTGTCTCCACAGGGAACCATGAACAGGGAGAGGATATCGAGCATATTATCATAAGCTCTCCCTTAACTGCTATGATTGGATTTTAAATGTTACATTGCATCTTAACGAATACATTACATGACATAAAACCTTCGAGGAAGCTTTAGCTTAGGCTAAGGTCATAGATGATATCAAGATTTAGGAAGGGGGTCCAAACTTAGAAATAATGAATGGAACAAAAATTCAAAAGGCAACCAAGTTCAATAGAAACCTACAGTAGTTAATCAAGTTGTCTTAAATGTTCCAAGGCCTGCAAAACCTAATCCACCACAACATGAAAATTATTAGGCTCAACCTCCTCTTGCACTATACAATCAACCCCAATAGAGTTAGGGGCAAAGGAAACAATGCCATCAACCTCACAATTACATACCATTACTTGAGTCTTTGGCATCACTCTTTAATCAATTACGCGAGACCAAGGCTATCAACTTGCTAGATATCCACACCTTAGATCCTAATAGGCCTAAACCAAAGTGGTATCGAGGAGATCAATAGTGTGATTATCATTGGGTAAATGGACATGACATTGAATCATGTATCAATTTCAAGAATATAGTACATAATATGCTCGATAGGGATAAACTCCAAAACACCAATCCTCTTACCACCAACAATCAATATATGGGCATATTTAAGGATTCATTACCTACACATGAGGTACCCGTAGTTCAAATATTGCATGTTAATGAAATCCATACAGTACCATCCATGCACGGGTTTGTAGGGATGATCAATATTATGACACAAAATAGGAGGTATCCAAATCAGGCTAAACCACTTGTAGCTCCAATAAACATCCCTTCCACACCATAGCCTGTGCCATCCACAAGTCTTATTCTAGGTTTACCACCTCATCCAGTGGTGACTATCTGAAATAGGATTACTCAGAGCCTACAAATTGTATCAACCATACTTTCCATGTATGAGCTAATACAACAGTCGTAGCCACATTGCAAAGCTCTAATAGATATTTTGAATTTAGTTGAATTGCAAACCCAAGACCCCAACTCATTTGTTAATTTTGTGGGGAATATTCAACATTGTAGAGAGTCTATCATTACATTCATGATTATGAAATCAAGGCAACTCCCACTAATGGGCTTGATCCCCCACTGCACATCATAGCTAGTTTGAATTAGACTCCCTACAAGTGGATTTTGATCAACATAGGCTCCTCAATCAATATCATAAAAACTAATGCACTAGGGCACCTTAGATTTCCAACCTTGCATATCATAGCATCTACATTCACCCTTCAAGCATTAAATGATGCTTTATGCTCCACCATTGGTACAACAGTCATTTTTATTTAGGTTGGACTAAAGACTATTTTGACATTATACCATATATTGGAGGGTGCAATGGAGTATTATATATTGCTGGGAAGCCCTTGGATGTGAGACATGAAATGTGTTCCATCCATTTTGCATCAATATCTCAAATACATACATGAAGGGCAAGTCCATGTGGTTCATGTCGATATTGAGTCCTTCAAGTACTGTAACATGGTGCACTACCCACAAGAGTCTATCTTGCCATCTATAGATCTAGATATCAAACCAAATGATCCCATAAAGAGTCTAGGTCCAGTGCCACATTCCACCATAAAAATTTCCCTATCCCTACCATCACCATCAATTTCTACCGATATTTCTTCTTCCTCCTCAAATCCTTCAAGCAAGAAAAAGTTGAAGGGACCAATCGAGGAGACTCCTCATTTCATTTCCACCATCCTAGCAGAAGATGCTCCAACTCCTGTGGAAGTAAAAAGATCAATTACTGTTATCGTGAGTCTAATCAAGTCATAAGTCCACCATCATCATCCACCCCATCGTAGATCACAGTTAATTTAGAAAATCTTGGACTCACTGAGTACTTGGTACAAAATGTTACATTCACTTCTCTCATTGAGTCCATACAAGACATGGGCAGGCATCACTTGCCATCACTATCCATTGGTACCATTGCACCCTTGGGGGTCACCTAGAATCAAATGAATTTTATCTATGGGGCCTTGTTGAATCCACAAGTCTGGTACCTATGGTGGCAGACATTGATAAGCCATTTTTAAGGAATTTCACTTATCTATCAAACCTAGAATTTGCCCTATGATACTTTCATCATTGCCATTGGTATGAGAATGGTCTTGGTTGGTTTGAATAGGGTTTTTGAATGCCTTACCAGCTATACTATCAACTCCCTATAGATAAATTTGGCCTAGGGTAATACATGTGTATTCTAGATGAACTCCTTGCATATTCCATTCAACACCTAATATTAGGCTTTGAGGATGAGATCGATGAGAATGATTACACCGACCTAGGCTATTTTCATCTATTAAGAGACCATATCCCTATTAGAGTAGTTTCTGTCCAGCTTTTTGATTCCCTCAATGATACACTAGAAGAGTATGAGGATGAGACATAACTTGCATACCTTGGTCCTCGCCATAGTCGATAGCCTCTTGATTTTATCAATGAGGTATCTAAAGAACCTGAGGATGTGATGGACTTAGCCTATTTAGGCCCTACCCACATGCGATGGATTGGTAAGAAAATTTGCATGAATTCTCATTTTTCCTCTAATCGATAATACAGTAGTAGTTGAATCCCAAAAATAGAATAAGATACCAATTGACTTGAAGAGGGCATTGAATCCACTTAATATTAGGATGAAATATCTATTTATTCCTCCTACCATGAGTCCAATGCAATTTCCATTGCTTCAAATAGCTCAGAGGATGCAACAGTTGTTATTTCACCTATCTACAATCTTGAGGAATTCTACCGCCATCTGTTTCCTATGGGGATGCCCATGTTGTTGCAGCTATTGCTGTCATAATATCCGATCATCTTAGCTCTGATAGAATAATATTCCATTCTTTGTAATATTTACCCTTTTACTCTGATAGGTACAAATAACTAATATATTGCATTACACTAGTGGAGTAGATTATTACATTTAATTTTCTACTTTTACCATGTAGATATTTACTGTCTTAAATATCTAATTGTTAATTTCCTAATATCCTAGGTGGAAGAGTTCTAATTCAAACTCTCTTCCTCTTGGAAGATTAGTTAGCGTGATGTTCTATTAATCAGTTTTGATTACCTATTTTGTAACCAATTTAAATTATAGTTCCTAAACTATATGTTTAATGCAAATATTCAATTATCAAATTGTTTGGATCTCCTGGTCACATTGACATCAGAGCCAGAGGAAGGAGTTGGGAGGAAGATTTGAAATCGCTGGAGAAAGCCGAGCGTAGAAGCACCAATTCCAATTTGGTGACTTTATTTCATTTTTTTCTCTCCTCTCGTTTCCTAAGTTTTTCCTAAGTTGTTAATTGATTTTTTTTTTAATTAAGCCCAAAGACAGAGGAGGTGGAGATTTCCCAATTCTTTTGGGCCACCTCACCCCATCTCAACAGGTGAGCAGGCCCGTAGGACAGGGTCAAGGGAGGGCCCGCAGGAGCTTGACCGGCCAGGTCCAACTCCCTGACCAGTCCCAGGGCCCGAAGGACTACCTACAGTCAAACTACAGGCAACCTACCCACCCATCGGGCCGGTGGCAGGCAGTGGCGATTGCGCCGCACCGCCACCCAAGACACCCCTAGCCAGACTAAGACCCGAGGGTAGGAGCACCCTCGAATCTGTCAGATCCGATGCATAGGGGGCACAGACGCACGGGAGGGCCAGAATGAGACCCAAGGGTAGGAGTACCCTTGGATCTATCATATCTGAGGTCAAAAAACATGGAAATCGAGAACCTAAGAACCCTACACCTACCTGGCACATAGATCAAAGCAAATGGACACCTGGCAACTGAGTTGGGCGACTGACCTGGCACGGAGGACACGTGGATGCTCACTAAAACTGACACATGGCAAACAACCACATGTGTTGACTTGACAGATGACTATGCGATGACGTGGCTGTAGAAGGACAAGTGGTGTGGCATGATTGGCTGGTGCGGTGCACATGTGGAGGGGTCTGATTTATTTTTTGGGCGACAAAAAGGGTGGATTGTCGACTGCCCACAAGTAGTCAAGAAAATAAGGAGGTGTTATTCATTTTATAAACCTCCTTATGCTTCCTCCCACTGCATGTGGGATAAAGGAAGCAAATATATTTTTAAAAAATCGGAGGCGGGAAAGCCTTCGAGTGAAGGCAGGCCCCCTCTCATTGTCGTCGGGCCAGCTAGCCCAATCGGCAAGGGCGGTCGGAGCTAAGGCTCTCAATGGGGTAGGTTGGAAGTTCGACCCCCGTTGGGGCCATACCCCCTTTAATTTTTCCTAAGAAGGGTTGGACGAAAACTAAAAACAAGGTAAATTTTTTTATATTTTTATTATTATATTTAGTAATTTTTTATTTAATTTTCTTAATTTTTTAAATATTTTAATGTTTTTTAAAATCATTCTTTGTTAATTTAAAGATTTTTTTTTAAAACTTAAATATTTTTTCTATTAAGTCAATTAATGAAATTTACTAAATATATATATTAAAATAGAAAATTTTAAGACTCAATTTTTTTTGCAACAATTTCAAATCAAAGGAGCTTTTGTTTTTTTTCTCCAAGTGAGGATATAGAACATAGAAGAGCACATTTTTGTTGCAAATTAGAAACCCTTAAACTTCTTCTCAAGCCTTGTTCATTTAGCATTGAATTCTTTCTTGCAAATTGTAACACAAGGAGACTTAAAATTTTGTGAATTTCAAAGACAAAGAGTGCATTTGTTTTCTCCAAGGGGGGATATAAGACATAAAATTGCACATTATTTTTGCAAAATTGAGAAGAATTTGAAGCTTTGGGTCCATAAAAACTAAGTCATGTGTCGACTAGTTTTGGAAGCCTTTCAAAAGTGGGTCGTGTGTCGACTTATCTTGAAAGGAGTGCTATTTGTTAAATTTGCAAAACAAAAGGGGGAAAACAAGAAATTGTATTTCTTTTGCAAATTTGTAACACAAAAGTGAGGAGCACTTAAAACAAATCAAACTTGTTTATTTTGCAAAATTAGAAAAGATAGGCAATTGTTTATTGTCACATTATTTGCAAAATTGTAAGACAAGGAGGAGACAAAAACATATCAATTTTTTGCACAACACACATTCATATTTTGTTGCAAAAATTAAAAGGTGCATTTTTCAATTTTACTCGACACCTTCAATGGAAAATTAGGTGCATTTTCGGTTGCATCCGACACCTAGGTGATAAGAATTTTTGTGGGCATTCTTGTTTGATTATTGCATTATTTCTTTTGCAATTATAAGTCATAGAATCAAGAAATATCCATACCCCAAAATTTCACTAATAAATTTGTGTTAACCATTGCACAAATTTAAAGCTAATATTCATTTGATATTCTCTCCTAAAATCAACAAAACCCCTAATTCACTCTTATTTGTTTGGCTTAAACTCCTCAAACTGATTATTCCTCTTCAAAGGGAGTTTTAGGCAGGCGCCATTAAATATCTTTTTGAGTGAATTATCTTTCATATCTTATTTGTTTGGCTTAATTTCCTCCAAATGATTATCTTTCTTCAAGAGAGTTTTCAGGCAGGTGCCATTAAATACCTCTTGAGAGTGAAAGAAAGAACAAGTTTTTAAGGAACCTTGAAAGTAGCAATTCTTTTGCACTAAGGGGGGATAATTCCTTTCTTCCTTCAAACACAGATTTTGACAAGAGGGAGATAAAACTTGTAAAGGAAATCATAAAAGTAGAAGTCATAAAAATTATACCTTTTCTTTTAGACTTCATAATAGCAACCATGCTTGAAGTACTTGCAATAAGGAAGGATGATTTGGTGAACTTTTTGATAAAATTGCCTAGAAAGCATAGTTTTGCACAAATTGTAAAAATGACAACCAAGACACCATTTAGTGTTGGTTTCAAAACAAGAAAAACTAAAATGGCAAAGGCACATCACAGAAGCCATCTTTCTAGTGAAGTGTCTCATTCTGATTCTGATTCTGGTTCAAAGAGAGCACATAGAGTGCTCATGGCTAAAACAATATTGTAGAGGAAAAACACGTGTCACCTTGAGCAAAACACCATTTCCTCTCTCTCTTTTTTAGGCTTCATAAATAGCATAAGTTTTTGTTTGAAGTACTTGCAATAAGGGGTGATTGTACCTCTTTTAGGCTTCATAAATAGCAAACTCTCAATGTTTGAAGTACTTGTAACAAAAGGAGAGAATTTTCTGGTGTAAAATTGCCTAGGAGGCAATATTTGTAAAATCCTTCACAACACTCTTGAGTTGCACATCTTTTTGCAATTAAGGGGGATATACATTTCTTTTCTTCACAAATTTTTGTAAAAAGGGAAGGAGACTTATAAGGGTGCATTTTCGGCAGCGATCGACACCTTAGTCATACTTCTTTCAAAAATTAATTACATGTTTTGCAACGAGAAGGGGGGAACTTATAAGGGTGCATTTTTGGCAGCGACCGACACCTTAGCTACCTTATATTTTGCAAACTCATATTGTAAATGAATGAACCTCGTATGAAGTGATCTATTCTACTACACCTAGCGATTGCAGCGGCTGGTTACCCATGCAATTCGGTTGGATGACGAGATTACTATAAGGACATTCGTTGGTGTGAAGACAAAGTGAGGAATGACCCACTTTTTGCTTAGGAGCAGCCAAAGTACTGTGACAGAGCAAGAACCAACAAATCGATATTTTATTCCACTGTATTGGGGCAGTTATATACTTTACCCAAATATTGTTGTATAGGAGGATAGGTATACATTACCCAAATAATGTAATAAGGGGGGATGTTAGAATAATATTCCATTCTTTGTAATATTTACCCTTTTACTCTGATAGGTACAAATAGCTAGTATATTGCATTACACTAGTTGAGTAGATTATTACATTTACTTTTCTACTTTTACCATGTAGATATTTACTTGTCTTAAATATCTAATGGTAATTTCCTAAATATCCTAGGTGGAAGAGTTCTAATTCAAACTCTCTTCCTCTTGGCATATTAGTTAGCGTGATTTCCTATTAATCAATTTTGATTACCTATTTTGTAACCTATTTAAACTATAGTTCCTAAACTATATGGTTAATGCAAATATTCAATTATCAAACTGTTTGGATCTCCTGGTCACAAGCTCCTCCTAGGTCTCATCCAGTAATTCCCTTTCAACCTCAACCACCTATGATGCATTTGAGGCTACTCATTTTTGATAGGCCCTGTCCACCTACGAATGGAAATCATCGACCATCCATCAATATGATTTCCATTGACATAACCACGCCACTTGATAATACTAGTGATCATTTAAAACCATTGTACCTCAACCTTGAGATCATTGATTTTGATTGCACCATAACTCCCCCGTCACCCATAGAGTCCTTCCATTGTGAAGAGATGTTGCAACCATTTCATTTCCCAAGGATCGTCCAAAGATGTATGTCAAGTTGAGATCCAACCTGATGAAGAAATCAATTTCCTAAATCCACCTGACAACATCCATTTGATCCCTAAACCTCATTAGCTTGAGGAGGGATCCCACATGTCAATTGAGGAAACATTTGATGTATATATAGGTACCAATCCCACCGTTCCTAAAAATGTCAAATTGGTACTCAGTATATCCCTAGAGCAACAAGTCAATATCACAACTCTCCTAAAATAAAGGAGATAAGCCTTTTATTGATCGTATAAGGATATGTCAGGACTTGACCCAAGTTTGGTCGTGCATAATCTGATGCTCGATCCAAAAGTTAAACCAGTCAAGCAAAAGTTTAGAAATATGCATCCAACAATTTCATTAATGGTAAAATTTGAACTTAAAAAATTATTGAATGCTGATTTTATCCAGCCCATCGATTATCCTCTTTGGGTCTCAAACATGGTACCCTTCAAGAAGCTCGATCAAAATATTTACATATGCACACATTTTCAAGATTTAAATAAAGTGTCTCCAAAATATGAATTCCCACTTCCTAACATCTATGATCTAGTAGATGTAACTATAGGACATGAAATGTTATCCCTCATGGATGGTTTTTTAGGCTACAATCAGATTTGGGTCAATCCTGAAGATCAACCCAAGACAACCTTTACCACACCTTGGGGGACATTCCATTACAAAGTCATACCCTTTGGTCTCAAAAATATTGGTGCCACATATCAGTGGGCCATTACCTACATCTTTCATGACTACAAGCATAAAATCCTGTAGGATTACATAGATGATTTAATTGCTAAATCTCTATCGCATTACGAGCACATAGATATTCTTAGGAAGTTCCCCGATCACCTCATCAAACATAATGTTAGACTTAATCCCAAGAAATATGACTTTGGAATTACATCTAGAAAACAAGGTTTTATAGTCTCAAAACAAGGCATTGAGCTTGATCCCACCAAATTCAAGGCGATAATCAAAATGCTTCCCCCTACAAACCTTAAGAAGCTTTGTAGATTACAAGGAAATTTCACATCCATGAATCGACTCTTACACAAGGGGGTCCCATTCAAATGGGATGATGAGTGTCAAAATGCCTTTGATGATATTAAGAAATACCTAGGATCTCCACTAGTTTTAGCTCTGCCTTGCTCTGTTGTGTCATTATTACTATACATAGCAGCTAGGCTAAAAGAATGAAGCACATAAGGAACAAATTATTTATTATATCAGTTGCACCTTGATGAGTTATGAGCTTATGTGTGCATACATTGAGAATATTTACCTAGCAATGATATTTACCACTAAGAAGCTATGCCATTACATGCTCAATCAAACCACATATGTCATATCTAAAGAAAACCCTTTGTGGTACACAATGAGTCAAGCATATCATAATAGTCATATTGCGAAGTGGATCATGTTATTGACATAATTTGACCTTTAATTCATAAGCCAAAAATCTATCAAAGGTCAAGTAATTGCTGATCAGTTAACCGAGGCTCCTCTTCAAGATAATCAACCTCTTACCATCGACTTGCTTGATGATTTTGTTTTTGCATTATCCAACTCACCTAACCCAAAAGAACTAGAAAATAACATTGATATGATGTTGTTATTCGATGGCTCCAAATGTGAAGGGAATCGTGTTCTTCACACCGTAAGGGGATCCTCTACCCCTATCATTTAAACTCAATTTCTCATGCACCAATAATAATGTTGAATATGAGGCCCTCCTTTTGGGCCTCTGAACAACTATCACCATGAAAATTAAGAAGCTAAATATCTTTGGTGATTCCCTTATCATTGTCAACCAAGTCAAAGATATCTATCAATGCAGGTGTTCAATATTGTAGTCGTATAAAGCCCTTGTGGACAAGATTTTATCTAAACTTAAATGGTATAACATCGAGGTAGTCCCTTGTACATCTAGTCATTTTGCAGATACCATGGCCTCTTTGGGATATTTAATTTTGTATAAACCTTCAAATGACCTTACAACCATTCACGTCAAAATAATTTTACAATCAGTGATATAGCATGAAGCTTCCAAATATGATGAAGTTATCCACATAATTTATATTGAACCGTACCATGATCGGTTCTTTCACATACACGACTAATTGAATCATGCTTACTAGGGTCATTGATCCCCAAAAAAACTTTTGAGAAAAACACAACGATTCATCTTAAGGTTGTAGCCCAATCAGTATTCATGTGGGACAACCCTAAAAATAAGCAAGCAACAAGCAGTTCATTCAGTAAAGACTCAACAATATCAAGATTGATTCACCTAAATCAAAAAATTCTTAAAGCTTGGTACTATCCCTCTAGATTATCACATACCGTTAAACAAAAATTGAAGCAAAAAGCGACAAAGTATGTCTTGTTGGGAGAAAATTTGTATTATCGAGGATACGATGGTCTTCTCCTTCATTACCTAGAGCTCCATGACTCTGCTTGGGAAGTTTTGCAAAATCATGATGGTACTTGTGGTGGCCATTTTAGTGGTATGGCTATCGCCAAGCGCATCCTTTGAATGGGCTATTATTGGTCTACTATGGAAAATTATTATTGTGCCTATGTCAAGAAGTGTATGAAATATGAGCATCATGCTAATATTTTACATGTACCTTCTCAAGCCTTGCAACCAATTCATTCGATATGACCTTTTTCATAGTGGGGTTTTGATTTAATTGGGAAAATCTCACCCCCATATTTTGGTCGTCACACATTTATCTTAATAAACATAGATTATTTTACCAAATGAGTAGAAACAATCCCTCTTACCACTATGACTAGACCATGAATTGTGGATTTCATACTCCATAATATCATATGTTGTTTTGGCATTCCATCCAAGATTATTTTGAATAATGGGACCTCATTCAATAATAAATATGTGTGAGATTTAACTGCAAAGTACAACATTCAACATAGCTTTTCTATACCCTACTATCTATAGGTCAATGGGTAAGCAAAGTATTTGAACAAAACTGTCATTACCATCCTTAATAAAATGGTCAAGGACAATCATAAAGATTGGCATCTTCAATTGCCTCTTGCATTATGATCTTAAAGAACTCGCATCAGCACACCCATTAGGGCAACTTATTTTTTGTTGGTATATGGCAGAGAGGACATTATACCC
The DNA here is from genome assembly GCA_028583015.1 of Wollemia nobilis. Lineage (NCBI taxonomy): Eukaryota > Viridiplantae > Streptophyta > Pinopsida > Araucariales > Araucariaceae > Wollemia > Wollemia nobilis. Next base: position 1,194,660 of record JAQPPZ010001731.1, read on the forward strand.
TTAGAAATTCCTTCTTTGCACATATCACTCCAAGAGTTCATCGACGATGATACTGTGCGACAAGATCAACTTGATTAGTTGACTCTTATTTATGAATGCTGCATTAATGCTCTCAAGAACCTCAATTTTTATCGATATCACCTTAATCGAGATTATGATGTAAAAGTACATCTTTGGGACTTTCAAATTAGAGACCTTGTGCTTAAATAAAATCAGCAAAACTCCAACTTGCCACCACACATGTAAGACAAATTCATGGTAAACTGGTTAGACCCATTTATCATCACACAGAAGATAGGCCTATTTATCTTGAGGGTGTTATGGAGCTTGAACCTCTCAACATACTTAACCTATGGGTATTTCATGGGTAATACCCAACTCAAAAATCTCCAAAGGTACTTAAGCCCTTTGTTCAACTAAGAAAATCATAAAAACAAAATAAAAATAAAAATCAATCAAAAACAACCAAAAACATCAGAAAATTAAAAAATACTAAAAAATTGTATTATCCATCTCATTGTATTTCTTCATGTATTTCTCATGATTGCATTGATCTACTAGTCACATTAGGCATATTCACATGTAGTTTTTGCATTTTAACAAATAAGCACCATGCTTGTATGATTGTCCTAAATCTTAATCAGCCTAATCCACCAACATCATTTACAGTTGTTCTTATGAACCCTTGCTTATTAAGGGGTATTCATAAGATAGGGTAGATACCGAATGAACATCAGTAATGATTTTTAGATGACCACTGACTATTTTATGAACACCTTTTAGTTCACAATAAATCATAGAAAAATCCCCCACCTCACAAAAATCATTTCATCCACATTTCCCTTTATGAATAATTGTGTTTTTCAACACAGCCAATAAGTCATTATGTGGTGTTCACTAGAGTTTCGGTCATTCAACCATTCCTATATTTCCTTTCAAATTGTTTATAAATCTATCTTGATTTTTGAAGCTAGGGTCTTACTTTGTTCATACCTTGCATATCTCAAAATACCAACACAAAATCACATATTAAAATTCAATTTTGACCAAGGAAGGATGAACCTACAATGTAGTCCTTGCCACCTTAAGCAAAAGGTTTTCCTTGCTCATCCTATTATGTGCATGGTCTAGGATGTTGAGAATTGATAAAAGAATAAGATCACCCCTACCCAAAACGATAAAATCCCTTGCTCCACAAAAACGAACAAGTATCCTACAAAAAAAGAAAAAGCAAAAAGTGTTTTTCACCACTAAAGCAAATAAATCCCCTTGCTCCTCACAAAAAATGAGCAAAAACCCTGAATCAAAAGGAATCAAAATAAAATAATTGGGTAATGAGATTGAATCCTTAGAATCCTCAATATTCAAAAACCATGGGATGGTCTCCATGACATCAATGGGTTGAATGAAAACCACCTGGCAATGGAGTAGTCTAACGTGTGGTAATATATCTATCACATTAGCGACATTATTTTATACATACCAATGTCATCTTGTGGATGAGCTAGATTTTTGTTGCTTGTCTTACTTAGTAGTCAAGTCCAAGTACATCCAACATCAGGATCATGATGACTATGAAGTGATCCTCATTCCAACAATGGGTTGAATGAAACCTGCCTGGAAATGAGGTAGTATTATGTGTCATCTTAATGAAAATCACATGCACACATAGGGAAAGTGAATATATTGGTATTCCTAATAGAATTTTATCTTTCAAAATCTTGTATAGTTAGTATGAATATTTTGACTGGTCAAATAGGGTGTTTGAGTCTTGTGAAAACCATGTTGTTTCCCTATAACCTCTTACTGGTCATCCATTCATCTACATTTTCATAAAGTTACATATGGTTGACATTCAAATTTATTACTTTTGTGAAAAGGTTAAAATTTTGATTGATGATTTTTATACATCCTATGGTGCTTACATTTTAGGTTCTTTTGCATCTTACAATGTCTATGTATACATTCATCATCCACAATTACATCCATCAAGTTCATCCATGCATCATATAAAAAAAAAGTCCCAAAGGTACTTAATCCCTTTGGTCAACTCACCATCTAAAAGCCCCATAGGCACTTAGGTCCTTTGGTCACAATCAAAAGGCTCAAAAGGTACCCACATTCCTTTGGTCAATATTCATACAAAGAGCCCCAAAGGAATTTAAGCCCTTTGGTCAACTCATCATCTAAAAGCCCTAAATACATTCAAGTCCTTTGGTCACAATCAAAAATCTCCAAGGGTACCCACATTCCTTTGGTCCAAATTCATCTAAAATTCTCCAAAGGCAATTAAACCCTTTGGTCAACATAAAAAATCTCCAAGGATACCCACATTCCTTTGGTCAAAATTCATCCAAAATTCCCTAAAGACACTTAAGCCCTTTGGTCAACATCAAAACGATTGAAAAGTACTCACATTATTTTGGTCACCATAAAAAGGCTCCAAAGGTGCCTCACCCCTTTGGTCACATAAAATCTTAAAAATTTGAGTGCATCTCGTATCTAGTAATTTACTTTATAAACCTAGCAATCACAACGATTACTTATCTTTGCAATTCAGTACGATGAGTTAATTACCATAAGATCACTCACCAAAAATAATAATAAATGGATCAATTCAAGGTCATAATGGGGCATGAACCCTCTAAAATTTCATAACAGTCCCAAAAAACCTACGTCAAGTCATCTTGGTCAAGCGACTTGTCACTTTCATCCTTTTATCATCTCCTCATAGACTCATCGCTTGAGGGGGTAGTCATACATCACACAATTCATAATAAAATCAATAATCAAACACTCATAATCAAATCATATAATACAAGTTCATTAAGAACAATATTTTTGTTTCTCTGCATACCCATGAGAATAATAAAAACATCCGAGCAGTAAACATCGAGGAGTGCACATTTCATATAATTAGCCACGCTAGGGATGAAATTGCAACTTTTACAACCACTAATGATCTTCTTTATTTCTAATGATCTTAATATAATTATTTTGTGGTCAATTACTTTGCACCTTCCATTATTTGTGGTCTAAGTACTTGCACCTTTCATTCTCTGTTAAGGGGTAGGGAAAGTAAGCATGGCAAGAATCAACATTCACATATTCTCGTATTATAAAATAAAACAAAGGTGTAAAGTATTATATGATTTAGGCTTCACTGGCATAATTCATGTCACTTTATATAGTATGCTTACAAAGTATGTTTGTTATATTTTAGTTTTATAATAAATTTTTATTAAAATTGAATATTTTAAAATTTTAGATTTATTAAAATAAAAAAATAGATTTGTATATTATAATTTAATATGGATAGCTAAACACTTTATTATAAGTAAATAAAAACTTAGAAAATATAATTTTCCTATCAAGTAGGAAGCATTGTTCAAACTCCTATAATCAGTTGATGAGGAAAGACCACCAACAAAACATAGAATTCAACATTATGAGTAGTCAATTTTCAAAATCTCAATGAGGATTACCAGAAAAATAAAGATAACATAGTGACTTCATCGAGAGCTGAAAGAATTGTATTTTTCAAGGTTTTACGGTGCCACATGCTTAGGGTTATGTGTAGGTTTTTGTCGATGGAAAGCGCTAAGCTCCACGTCGCTAGGCCTCCACCACCTTGGTGGTTGGGTTTCTTTTAAATGGTCGTTGGGCATTCAGCGGCTTCGAATCTTGTTGAAGCTATTGGACTTAGCTATGGTGCACAACAAGGAACCGAGGAAGTTTGTCCCGAAGGTCTTCCATGAGGTAATGCTCTAGTTCCCGATGTTACCATTCCATTAGAATATTTTAATCAATCTTGTAGCTGGTTAGAGAATAATACGCTTATTGGCTATTTTTTGGGTCGAATCCCCAATGAGTCGCTAATCCGCAGTTGGATTCAACATTATTGGACTCCTCATGGCATTGAGGTTGATGGAATTCAGAACCTGACCAAAGGGTTCTTTCTATTTTGTTTCCCTGCTCTTGAGCATGTGCATGCGGTATTTGACCATGGCCCTTGGTATGTGCGCAACTCCCTGTTAGTTTTCCAGCCCTGGACCCAAGAATTTTTTGTTGAAGAGGGTGCATCCCTTGAGGTGCCAATGTGGGTTGAGCTCCATGGCCTACCACCAACTCTTTGGCCTTTCTTGGAAACCCTAGTTGCCCCATTAGGCCACTTTGTTTGCATAGAGAATCCGAGGTTTTTTGGTGCTCGACCCTTTCGAAGGGTTTGTGTGAAAGTTGATCTCTCCAAGGATCTCAGGGATCATCTCACCATTAATATCGGGGATGTATCTTTTGTTCAGAAGTTGGTTTATATAAACCTATCGAACACTTGCTACCGCTGCTAGTCGGCAGCGCATAAGATTAAAGATTGCCCGCTCATGGAGGGGCGTTTCAAGAATAGTAAAGTGATGGCCAGCCCTCCAAGCCCTGCGCCTGCAATGCCATCTCGGGCCACTCAAGGTGAGCAAAGAACCATGAATAATGGTTCTCAGGATTCCTGGACTATTGTTACCAAAAGAAATTGCCCTATCAAACCCTTGGTTAAACCGACTGGTCAGAGGATGGCTCCTTTGGTGCATGCACCCAAAAATAATATGGACATGCAAGTTGTTGCATCGACGTCCCTCCACGGGCCATCCACTTTGGCGGAGAATGTGGGGCTTCAGAATAATTTACAAGCTGCCCTTGAGAAGGCGCGTGCGAGAAGGTCTCGCAGCCCCAGCAGTGACAAACGACCATATACCATGTTTTTGGAAGGAAACCACGATCGATTCCTCTCGAACACATACTCCTCGCTTGGGGAGATAGGTGCTTCTGAGGATATTGAAGGTGATATGCAGCTAGACAGTTCCTCATGATATTTTTGTCATGGAATGTCAGAGGGTTGATGGACCCGATCCGTAAGTACTTGGTCCATAGTGAGATTGATAAGCTTTGTCATCAGCATGGCAAGTTTGATTTTCTTTGTTTATAGGAAGTTAAAATATCTGCTTTTAATTTACAATGTGCATGTTCTTTTATTTGGCCTGGCAGCCAGTTCTATTCTACTAATCATTCTTTGGGTCGAGGAGGAGCTGTCACTTTTGTGGCTCCCACCTGGCAATCCCATCTAGTTACTTGGGGGGTGGACCCTTCTAATCAGGTTGTGTGGACCCTTTTTGAAGTTGATGGACATTCCTTTGGAATTGTAAATGTGTATGCTTCCAATCATGCCCCCGACCGATGTGCTCTCTGGCGATGGTTGGCTTTGTCCTTACCCTCCACTGTCTGGTTGCTCTATGGTGATTTCAATATGATTGAGACAGCTTCTGATAAAGTGGGCCGCCTTCCAATGCGATGGTGTGTTGGGGAAAGAGAAGCTTGGTTTTTTCTAAAGAACAAGTTAGGGCTTTTTGACCCCAATGCATGTTCTTCCTCCAAAGACTTCCCGCACTCGCTTTGGTTTTCTTGGTCCAATTTTCAAAGTGGGGATGATCGTATTTTAAAGTGGCTTGATAGAGCAATGCTTACGGATCACTTTGGGTTCAGTTTTTAGAACATTGTGCCATTCGCTCCTCCGGTGGTGGCTCTTCCTAGCACTACTGTGTCAGATCATGTACCCATTATATTCAACATCTCTTCGAGCCCATTGCCAGCCAAGACTTTTTCTTCTCAATTTTTCTTGAATATCTCTTTCCTTCAGCATCCAACATCGATTGCACATATTGTTAGGGTTTGGAACCTGGTTCCTCGGCCATCCGGGACTACGGGTTGGATTGCATGGTGGAATGATGCCATTGCTCGCACAACCACCTTGCTTCATGCTCTTGGGGTCAAGCTTGCTCAATTGTGCAAATAGTCAAATCTGGCGCTGAAGTGGGAGTTTGCAAAAGCATCTGTTAGGCTTGATGCTTACCCTCTCAGTGTCCCTCTACAACAACATGTTGCAATCCTTCGGCATGAGCTTAAGAAGGTTGAGCTATATGAGGCCAGAGGTGCTCAAATCCGTGCCCAAATGCACTGGCTCAAAGTCGGAGACAGGGTCTCCAAGGAGTTCTTTCAGTGCCTCAGACCGCCTAGGCAAGCGGTTCAGTTCAAAGCCATTGTGGATAATGGCAAACGACTTTCAGAGCTTCCTGACATTTCTAAGGTGTTTTTTCACCACTATCAACAGGTCTTTTCGCTCAGCATCTCTCGACTGAGGGACAACAAGCACTGGAGGAATGTTGCTCGGTGGTTCCCAATAAACTATCGACCTCCCAGAAAGAAGCCTGCGAAAAGCCTCTTTCATTAGAGGATCTTGCTGAGGCTTTATCTCACATGGCCAATGACAAAGCGCCAGGCCTGGATGGTTTCCCTTGTGAATTTTATAAAGCTTTGTGGGATTTGGTTGGCCTAGACCTTCTACGGGTTTATCAGGAAGCCATGTTCACTGGCTCCTTAGGATCAATTATCAATAGAGGTAACATAAAATTCATTCCCAAGCCTGGCGATCTTAAGGTGATCACCAACTAGAGGCCTATCACTTTGCTGAATGTCAGCTATAAAATTATTGCTAAAGCCCTCGCTCTTAGACTTCGGCCTCTGCTTCCTCTTATTGTGAGGCATGAGAAAACAGGCTTCATTCGCAATAGATATATTTTGGATAATGTCCTCGCAGTTTGGGAAGGTATGGAATGGGCACGATAGTCTCAACAAGTGGCACTTTTTATTAAAATTGACTTTGAAAAAGCATATGATAGAATTGAATGGCATTTTATTCTATCCATGCTTACAACGCTTGGATTTGGCCCTGGCTTTGTTCAATCTGTGAAGATGTTGTTTACAGATGCTTCAACGGTTCTCACGTTGAATGGTGCACAAACAGAGTGCATTGGTTTGTTCAGATCTATTCGCCAGGGGTGTCCTCTTGCCCCCTCCCTCTATGTGCTTGCAGTTGAAGCTTTTGGGTACCTTCTCACCCGCAAAGCATCACAAGGGCTGGTTAAGGGTATTTCCCTACCAGGAGGGCAAGGGCAACTCATTAACGGCCACTTTGCGGATGATTCTTTTTTAACTCTCAATGAAGATGAAGTTTTTGTCACATAGGCTCTTTCCAGCCTGGATTTGTTTTGCAAAGCCTCAGGTTCCAGCATTCAGTGGAGGAAGACTGCATGCTACAGGAAATCCTCCAATCCCCTTCCACCTTGGCTTGAGCAATACCAATGGAGGTGGATTCAATCAGGGGAGATGTTCAAATTTTTGGGCATCCCCTTTGCTTTTCAGAGCACCCCATCTCAGCTTTGGGAGTATGTGGTGCAAAGAGTGGAGGGAAAGCTCACTTACTGGGTCACCAAGAAGTTGTCCCTTGTAGGTAAATTCCAAATCTGCTCTAAAATTCTTGCCAGTACTCATGTTTATTACTCCTCTTGTTGGGTTCCTTCTCAAGCTTGCTATAAGAAGCTGGAAAAGCTTCTACGGGATTTTTTATGGGCTAGTTCTTCTCAGAAACATGGCTTCCATAGAGTAGCTTGGGAATTCTGCTGCCTCCCTAAGAAGTCGGGAGGTTTGGGGTTGTTTAACTGCTACCATCAAGGTCTGGCTCTCAGCGCTAAATGGATTATCAGGGCTCTTAAAGGGGATGAAGCATGGAAAGTTCTGATTAGGAACTATGTGGCAACAGGGCTACCCATTGGCAAGAAATATTGGAAGGGGTTGGATTTACCTTCCATACTTGTAGCCCCTATTTCTTTTAAAAATTTTGGGTCCTTTGCGACTCAAAGTATTTGGCGAGCTTGGGAGTCAATCAAGCCCTGGCTCCATTGGAAAGGAGTTGGTCGCCACTCGGGGGAAACTATTGTAGATTTGAATGTTTGGTGGTCCCCTGTGGTTCAGTATCAGGGACAACCACTCGCTCAAGTTCAATGGATTCATGCTAATTTTTTTTAAAAAGGGCATTGTGTCCATTTCTGATTTTTGTTGCAGGCAGACTAGGGATTGGATCCCTTGGGAGCTTTTTCAACAGCAGTATGCTTTAAAACCCATAGATAAAGACACGTATGATGTGGTTATCAATTGTACACCCTTTTCCCTTTGGCCTAAGCTCGGTCAGGTTGTTCAACAACCTTGGTGGAAAGAGTGGGAATGGTATAAACATGTCCCTTTTCTTAGCTACTTGACTAAGTAAGGTTACTGTTGGATTTCACCCAGTCTTCCAATGGTGCCAAAGCTCAATGGGCACTGGGATTTGTTCTCTTCCAAGTCCAGATGGAGGGCACACTTTCAGATCACTTGGGCACCTTATATTGAACCTAAGCAGGCCTTTTTTACCTAGAGTATGTTGTATCAAGGGCTGTCGCTTGGCCACAGGCTTAGGCACTTGGGAATTGACACTCCCACTTGCCCTTTATGTGGGGAGGCAGAGTCAACCTTGCATATTTTTTGGAATTGTAGCAGAGCAAGGATGGCCTGGGAGTGGATGGAGTCCTTTTTTTGGTCATTTTTGCATTCTCCTTTAACTTGGCTTCACAATCTATTGGGGGATACACCAGATTTTTCTCAGCCTCTGTTAGAATTCTGGAACATCTTTAGAATTAGCATTCTATTTCATACATGGAAAGCCAAAAATGAGATAGTTTTTTTAGATAAAACTCCCTCTGTTATTTTCTCTCTTTCAGATAAGCTGATGGTATTTCATGATGCCTGGTTACAGATTCAGGTGCAAGCTAATAAGGTTGCAATGGAACTCAATCATCTTCAAGAGCTGATTGACTATTGGGGTAATGCACCATGTATTGTGAGTAGAGTCCCCTAGAGAATGAACAACATACCCATTCCAGATCCCGATAGCGCCATCGCCCACCGTCGAATAGGCAGGACCGACCAGCCTCTAGGGCTCGCACTCAATCGTCTGGAGAAAACATGCAGAGATTGCCACTCTCAAACTCTGCTCAGCAGTTTTCTGATTGGGGAGATCACCCACAGTTCGATCCTTTGCATTGTATGGATGGTTGGGGAACTCGCCAGGGCTGGGGAACTCCCCCACATTCTTTCGGCCAAGTTGGTTCTCCAAAGGGTGGTGATGGTGGCGCCAGTACTGGATGGAGCACAAGCACTGCTGGTGATGTAGCTGTGCACATAGACTGGAACACCCCCATTGAGGCTCCCCTGAGTCCTACTCATCAGCTTACTCCTGAGATGCATGCCACGATGCCAGGGTCGGGTTGGAACAATTAATGGTTGTTGTGATCTATTTTTATTATTGTAGTTAAGCCCACCTTTTTGTAGTCTTCTGACGGTGACATTTTGAACTTTGTCCTGGCTGTCTTCTCAACCGGTTTGTCATGTGCTTGGGGTGTGATGTGTCAGTTGAACTTTGTCCTGGCTGTCTTCTCAACCGGTTTAGCTCGTGCTTGGGGTGTGATGTGTCAGTCCACCCACTTTTGTATGTTTAGGCTTTGTATTTAATATAATGCTTTTTCATTAAAAAAAAAATCAAAATCTCTAGTGGTTTCTTCTCATCAAATACTTCTTGTAGGCTAAACAACTACACCTACTACTACTAACAATCGAGAAACAACGAACCTGGGAACCACAAATAGGGAGGAGACCGAGCGTATTCTTATAGCCTCTCCCTTTAAGGTTGTTGCTGAATTTTAAATGTTACATTACATCTTAATAGCTATCAATTAAACTACCATGAACAAACCTATTTGAACTAATAATCTGAACTTATTATTACATTTTATGCCTAGTACCCAAGTCAAGGCCAATTTAACCTAGAGGACTTAGCAGGAGCAATAAAACTATTCATAATTAATTGATGAGAAGCCCTAACACTATTATAACACTATTATAATTTGGACCAAAACTATTCAGGGACCACAGAGGTCAGTGTAAGACTTTGAGTTTATTGGTGCATTTTAAATGTACTATTCAAATCATGATTGTGCATCATTCTAAATTTTTGTAAAATATTATTTAAATAAGTTATAAAAGTAAAAAGTTTTAAATAATTTTTTTCAAAAGTTTAGTAAAATATTATTCAAATAACATTTAAAAAGTTCACACTTTCTAATGCCAGTCTATGCAACAATTCAATTTGAATGTCTTTATCAAAGTTTCATAATGGTGTTGCAATTTCCACACCTTCTTGAAAGATCTCTAAAATATATCCCTACAATTCAAATACATCGTATACATTTTTTAAATATAATTAAAATTTATTATTTTTTATAAATAAATATTTATAATCTTTAGTCCTCTTGGATAAATTTAAAGCTAATGGTTAAAAACTTTTGAGTTAAAAAAATAGGCTATGAGGGATCCCAATCCTTTCCCCCTTCAATTTTAACTTAGATCTCTTAAATAAAAAATATTCATCACACATCACATAACTATAAATATTTTGGGTATTTATTTTAATAAATATTTATTTGATGTAGAACAATGACATAATTTATATTTTATATATGTTAGAAATTTTATTTGTTTAATTAATTCTACAAAATTAAGAAGTATTATAAATTATACTAATATTAAAAATTTAATGTATCAAGAACTTTATTTTAGTATATTGTTAATGTTTCATCATGTCTACTAATCATTATTAATGTACAAAAATATATTAATATATATTATAAGTTCTAATAACATGTTATATGCAATGGATGGCGACACGAACAGGAGCAGGAGAAACCTCGACAACCCTGGTGCCTTCAGGCAAGATTTCCCAAACCCTTGCGAGGGTTTTTGAGTTGGAGTAGGGAGAGATTCCCCTTGCAGATGAAGTTGTCTCGAAGGATGATCCAAAGGGCCCTGACCATGATTTGGGTGGGCTAGGAAGTTTAATTTACGATCGACCGTGGAAAAACTACAAGGGTTTTGTTCCCCCCTCCTTGGTAGAAATCCCATTATGCAACATGGAGTCCCCATTTCATACCTTGAGAAGGTTACAGGCACTCCAAATCCCAAATCCTTTGGAACTACGACCTACCCCTTGCTAACCACATCGGGAAAAAACTTAGTGATCCCAGAAGCAGTCATGGCACCAAAACTATCCATGGAAACTCTCCCTTATAGGGAAATTTATCGGAGGGAGGCTTGACATGGAATCCATAAGAAAATGGGTGGGATTCAAATGACAAACAATAGGGAGCTTCCAGTTGGTGGCCTTGTCCAGAGGATTTTTTTATCTAGCTAAATAGTCAGAATGACTATGCCTGCATCTTCACTAGGAGGCCATGGTTTTACAATAGGAAAATCCTATTTCTCAAGAAATAGAGGGAATATTTCAACCCTCGTATGCAAGACATCAACTTCACATCCATCTAGGTTTGCCTCCCAGATATTCCCATCCAATTATATCATGAGAACATCCTTTGTAGGATTGGGGGATACATTGGAGACCTTGTTACCATCGATCTTGCAACGAAGGCCAGAACCTGCATGGCTCAAGCCAGAATCTATGTCAATGCCAAATTGGCCTCCCAACTTCCCACTCATAGCAATATCATCTATGGAACCTTCAGGTGGTGCCAAGATATCGAGTATAAGAAAAAGCCTACATTCTACATCAAATACCAATCCCAAGGACATCTCAAGTATCAATGTCCATCCCTCAAATAGTAGAAGGATACGTGAAGCTCCAAGATTCCCCCCTCAAAAATCGATGCATCCAGATCCAATAATATCTCCCAATCAGTTTGGAAGAACTGCCAATGGGCTTCCTCCCCCGCCGAAGGGTCATATGGAGGCCTCTTGTGCCTATGGGATCTAGACAAATTTGAAGGTAGGGTTATCTCATCCTCTATCAGAATGTTGAACCTTATGTTCTACTGCAAAGAAAATCAATTCACCTGGGTCTTATCCAACATTTACGCCCCAAATAATCCTCTAGAAAGATACACACTCTGGAGATCTCTGTCTCACATGAAGGATGCTTTTTCCAACCTCCCCTGGATGTTAGCAAGGGATTTCAATTCCCCCCTCTTTCCCTCGAACAAGAAGGGCGACATTCCCTCTCCCTCAAAAAGCATCCAAGATTTCCAGAACTTCATCATAGAGAATGAACTCATGGACATTCATATCAAAGGCTGCCAATTCACCTGGAGCAACAAAAGAGCAGATCCTAAGCATATCCAAGTCAAGCTTGACAAAATTTTCCTATCTCAGCAAGCTATTCCCATATTTGGAGATACCTCTCTCATCTCCCTTCCCAGAATAGGCTTCGACCATTGTCCCCTCCTTGAATCCAATAGGGCTCCATATTTCAAAACTCCCTTCAGATTTGAGAATATGTGGATCCAACACACTGATCTGAGGCAGCGGATCACTTAGTGGTGGGGGACCCATTACTATGGGACTGCTATTTCCAGGGTTTCTGAGAAACTGAAGGTTATTAAGGAGAATCTCAAAATTTAGAATAAGGAAGTGTTTGGGAATATCTTTGAGAGCAAAGAGTAGATTTTGGGTAGCCTCAAAACCTTAGAATAACAAATCCAACATGACCAATGGACCCCTCAACTATGAGAAGAAGAGAGAAAGCTCTTGTCAGATTACCACAATGTCTTAGCCAAAGAAGAGACCTACTGGAGGCAAAAATCTTGCACCCTATGGATGAAATATGGGGATGCAAACACAAAGTTCTTCTATGCTTCTACTATGCGAAATCATAGTACAAACAAGATCAAGGAGCTCACTCTTTCTGATGGCATACTCTCGTAGGACATTTTCAAAATCAGAGATGAAGTTGCTTCCTACTTCAGCGTTATGATGGGAACCAATCCCCCTGAACATCCTTAAGCCCAAGAGGCTCTCCTACAGAACATTCCCCCTTGGTCACCCCTGCGATGAACTCCTCCCTCATCCAACCCCTCAACAATAAAGAAATCAAATTTGCTCTATTCTCCATGCAAGCTGACAAAGCCCCCGGGCCAGATGGATTTCCCCCCACTTCTTTTAAAATTTTTGGGATATCCTAGAGGAAGATATCTGCAATGCCATCATAGAACTCCAACAAACCAAAACCATCCCAAAAGGAACGAACTCCACTTTCATTGCCTTGATCCCCAAAACCCCCTAATGCAGATCTATGGCAGACTACAGATCGATCAGCTTATGCAACATCATCTACAAGATTATAACCAAATATTTGGCCTTAAGGCTCAAGAGGATCCTTCTGACGATCATAGATCCTTATCAAGGAAGTTCAGTGGAAGGCAGATCTATCACCGATAACATCATATCTCTCCATGAAACGCTCCACTCAACTTCGTGCAACAAGAAGGAGGCCATGTTCTTGAAGCTGGACATATCCAAATCTTTCGACAGGGTAAACAAAGATTTCCTCCTAAAAGTCCTTTCCAAGTTTGGGTTTCACAAATATTGGATCAACCTCATCAAAGGCTGCATCACTTCCCAGTGGTTCTCGATGTTAGTGAATGGTTCTACTGTAGGTTTTTTCCTAGCTCCAAAGGTATTAGACAGGGAGATCCCCTATCCCCCTTCCTCTTCATCATTCTTGTTGAATCCCTCGGGAGAACCTTCAAATTTTTCTTATGCTTCAAGGAAAGTCTCCGATATCAAAGCCTCATCCAGCTCTCCTCCCCTATCCCATCAACAGTTTGTGGATGATACTATCATTGCGACCTTGGCCTCTGTCCTCCAAGCTAAGTCCATCAAGCACACCCTTGATATCTATGCTTCTGTAGCAGGGCAAGATATCAAATACATCAAGAGCAAATGCTATTTCCTCAATACCCTAGGCAACCAACAATGTAAGATTACCTGTATCCTCCAATGTTGTATTGCTGATCTCCCCACCTCTTACTTGGGCCTTCCCCTATTTACCAAAATCTCAAAAGCATCCATGTGGGACAATGTCATTGAAAGGATCAACCGCAAACTAGCAGGGTGGAAGGGTTCTCTCCTATATCAGGAAGCCAAAGCAACTCTCACCATGCCAGTCCTCCAAAGTATCCCTGTCTATTTCATGTCAGTGTTCAAAGCTCCAGCTGTGGTTCACTCCAAGATCGAATAGATTCAAAAGAATTTTTTGTGGTCCAGGCCAGAGGAAAAGAAGAAGTTCCATTTAGTTAGCTGGGAAAAAGTTTGCCAACCCAAATCCCAAGGGGGGCTGGACCTCAGAAGATCTGTCGATATGAACCTTGCCCTCCTTTCTAAGCAAGCTTTGAAAATCTTCACAAACTACAAGGCAGAGTGGGTTGCTATCATCCAAGCCAAATACCTCCAACAACTGTCCCTGGTAGAGGACAATGTCCCCTCTACTAGATCTGCTTTCTGGAGGGCTATGATTTAGGCTAAATCCCTCATTGTCAAAGGTATATGTTGGCAGCTGGGAAACGGATCTAAGATAAGCTTTTGGGATGATATTTGGTTAAAATATAAACCCCTTGCAGGAATCCCCAAACTATCCATTCTCAAACCTATCCTAGAAATAAGGTGGGGTGTCAAAGTGGCAGAATACATTGAAAACCAAGGCAAATGGAAAATCATTCCCCCTACCAGTAAAAATAGCCAAGTTTTTAGAGCCGAGAATCACCTATCCCGTCTTCTTAGAACCACTATCATCCCAACCACAACCACCCTGGACTACCCTATCTGGAAAGGGAATGACAGTGGAGAATTTTATGTCCGGTCAGCCTACTCATTTCTTACCAAACCCTAAGTTTCCCCTATTCCCTTCAGCGTGGTGTGGGTCAAGCACCTCATTCCCAAGATTGGCTTCTTCTCATGGATTGCCATCCAAAATAAAGCCCTCACTATCGACAATCTCATGAAAAGAGGCATCCCTATCCCGAACAGATGTCACCTTTGCCTTTCCAGCTGGGAATCAGTCAACCACCTTTTCGTGGACTGTGATTTTACTAAAAAAGGCCTAAGCCACATGCTGACCATTTTTCAAATCCAATGGGCCCCCCCTGAATCCCTGGTGGACTTCTTCATTCAATGGCCTATCCCGTTCAAAAATCCCAGGGTCTCCTTTTTGTGGAAAGTTTACCTCCATCATTTCCTTTGGTAAATCTAGCTAGAGAGAAACCATCGCATTTTTTCCATGTTATCCCATGACATAGTGTCCACTGCCTTCAAAGCTATTGCCTACGTCGCTGAGAATTCCCACCTTCTCTCATGCTCCCTTCCCATCAGCAGCCTCGAAGTGAGCATCCTCCAGTCTCTGAACATTCCCATCCCTACCAACCTGCCCCCTCCCATGCCCCACCCCAGAAAGAAGGCTCATTGGAAACCCCCCCGAAAGGTTGGTTGAAGCTTAACTTTGATGGCACTTCCAAAGGGAATCCAAGTCTTGTAGGAGCGGGCGGGATTGTCAAAAACCACAAAGGCAAAGCTATCATAGCCTTATCTAAGAACTTGGATCACCAGACTAACAACGTGGCTAAATCTTGGGTGCTTTGGCATAGTATGCACCTCCTCAAGGACCAAAGGATCAACCTCCAAGTCGAAGGGGATTCCCTCAACATCATTCGATACATCAACAATGATAATATCCTACCATGGAACATCCGATCCCTGATACAAGAAACTAGATCTCTCATTGGTCAGCAAAGATAGGTTGTTGCTACCCACATGTACCGTGAAGCCAACAGGCTTGCTGATGGTCTTGCCAACATGGGTACCACTCAACCGTCCCTATCCGTGTGGTGCAGCTCCCTACCACCAAGCGTTATCCACATAGCGATCGTTGATTGGCCAAGGCAAACCAGCTACCTTTAATGTTTTCCATGCTAATCTATGATTTTTTCAATCAAGTTTTTGCAGGTCTCATGGTGTGCAATCCCTTGGGTGTCCTCTCCGTGGCGTGCGCCCCATTTCTTCCACATGATTGGCCATTTGATTGACCCCCATGGTGGCGATGTTCAATCTTGGGTGCTTGTTTCAAACTTCACCGATTTCCAAAGAAATATGCTCATTCCCAACCATCAGCACCTTTTCATTTCATTACCATTTCTCCCGCTAAGCTTAGTTGTCGTCTCCACCCGTGTGGTCTTTGTTTCATGGACCCTCATCAATCCCTAGTTACCCTCCCCTTTCCACTGCCTTTCCACTTGTCTTAATCTCATAGCCAACGACATGAATGATGCCTTGCCTCATGCCTATTTAAGCACCAGTCGAGCCACCACCCAGACCTACATCCTTCTTCTCTACCACCCTAGCCTGTGCTCGTATTCCCTTGCCACCTTCCATATGCCCCTTTCCTCCACCACCATGGCCTTCCTTGAACCCAATAGTCTGCAACTCGATACTCTGTCAGCCTCCTATGTGCAAGGATGTGGCCTTATCCCTTTCCTATCGAAATTCAAGGGTGTTGAGGCTGATATCACTACGGACTTTGTCAGGACTTAGTAAAATGGCCATGTTACTATTAGACACATCCGATTCAATGTAACCCCTGAGATTCTTGCCGAGGTGTCTGGCCTTTCTCTCTCGGACAGCCTGGTTCGGTGTGACAAATACAACTGGGACCAAGAGCTCATGGGATTCTCGAATTACCAAGAATTCAAGTGGATTGGTGTTGCCTTGGACCGAGAATCCCTTCTCATCCTGTGGCCCATTGTCACCATCCCCCTACTTCAATATTTTTCTTGTGATGATCCGTCCAAGCCTCTCTCTAGCTTCCACCTTGCCTTGGTGAACCATTTTTGAGGTTTTCAGCCCATGAACATTCCTGCTTTCCTCCACAGGTCCATTAGGCTCGTTGTGGTCAGCTCTCGCAAGAAACACTCGGCTCCCATTCCCTAGGGGCTATTGGCTATTATTTTCCACCATGTCGCCACCTCCACCCCACCACCCATTCTGGCCAACCCCATTCAATCCAACCCCCCTCTCTCTTGCTCGTAGTCCTGCCCATTCCCTGTCCAATGAGCCTCTACCCAGTGAGGACACCCCTGAAGCTTACACTCCCATATCCAAGAAAGGTATCCCATCTGCTGCTACTCCCTCCAAGCCCATTGATGCGAGTGGCAGCAAATCAACGTCTGCTAAGCGCAAAGCCAAGGTCAAAGATAACTCTGCCCAGGTTCGGAGGTCGTCCAGAGTGAAGAAGGTGAAAGCATAATCAAGCCAGAATTCCCCTATCCATGTGTCCGAGGACATCAGTGGGAATTCGATCCCTGGATCTGAGATCTCCAACAATATTTCCAGGATGTTCATCAAGAGATTTATTATCGCTTTCGAGAGTGTCGATACAACCATGAAACAATACCTCCAACAGAACACCCCCAACACCAAGGAGGACTCTCCGGAGGCCGAGCCCCTATAAGCTTGCTCCTGCGTCTTTGGTTTATCCGGTTTTTGGTTTTTGGGATATTTTGGATTTGGGTAGCTATGTTAGTCCGGGTTTCTCTTTGTCTGGTTTCTGGTTTTGAATATAGATTTACGTGGCTTTGGATTTTCGGTCTATCGATGTTCAGTCTCCGTAATGGCCTGCCCCTACATGGGTGTTTTTGCTCGTGGGATAGTACCACCCTCCCCTACGTGGGAAATTTTGGTTTCGTCCTCCCCTATGTGGGATTGAAAGTCGTAATGATATCCACCTTCCTAGGTAAGGGATTTCCCAATAGTATGCTCTCTTTTTCTGCCAAGATCTTATGTAAATCTAGGATTGAGACCCAGCCAAAACCCATATAATAGAACCACCAATTACCAAAAAAAAAACATGTTATATGCAACTACAATAAGAGAAGAGCATGATGTGGAGGAGGTCAACAATTCTAATAGTATTTATATCAAACATATGTTATCATATTTTACAACTTATTTTTTTTAAATATACTTATTTTATTATTTTGTAAAGAGTGTTTTGAAAGGGTCATATTTTCCATTTTACATTGATTTTATCACATTGAGTTATTTGGTGTTGCCAAGATTTGAACATTGATGTAGGCTACATCAACTATTTGTCATAACCCTTGAAGTAAAACCTTTTGAAATTTATTTTAATATTCATATATATATATATATATATATATATATATATATATATATATATATATATATATAGTGTTGTAGTTACTTCCCACCCCCACCCTCAATCCAAATTTTAAATGCTTCTCTACACTAAAATAATAGATGTGATATTGTTTAGTTATTCTTAAGACATATATGAAAAATATGAGACCCTATGATATTCCTTTTAATGAGGTTATCTTCAATAAAAATATTATTTTGAAGCACCAACTAAAGAAAAGCTTAAAGTTCCATAGAAAAATCTTCAATATAATAAAAACAAGAGAAGACAATACCTTCAAGGAAAATGAATTTCAATAATGGTTTAAAAATATCCTAAATAAGCCAACAAAAAAAAAAAAAAACTTATTTGAATATTAAAAATAGTTTGAAAAACTAAAGACATCAAATCTACTAAATGCAAAATGACCTTGCACTTTACACCTTTGGCTTTAAGATAAAAAACTTTCTAATAAATTAGCCTTTAGAAAGTTAGAATATTATATAAAAATATATTAAAATATACTTTTTCCATTTCTTTGATATAATGAAAATCTTCATAAATTACAGTAAAATAATTGAACAGTTTCAACTCAATATCGAGACGCATATAAAAAAGATGACCTTTTAATTAAGAATAATAACAACCTTGATGCATAAGACAAAGAAATATGATAATGTAATATATTATTCATAATACACTATATCAAAAAAAGAAGAATAGTACACTTTACAAGACTAATATTCTTAAAATAAACCTTAATATTTAATTACAAATAAAATTAGTCTTAACATTTGTAAGAACAATACATAGCATAAGTTCTTATTGCATAACTCACTCTAAAAAAGCATTTAATATGATTATAGGATGGCTAGATAAATTTTCTCTAGAACACTTTTGAATGACCCTCTTTCCTTGTAAATGTATAATATTTTAATTTTTTAATAAGTTAAAAATTTAAGTACATGAGAGTCATCTTCTCAGCAACAAACTTGAAAATCTTTTAAGAAAATCTAAAACCCATTACCGACACTAATATTTTAATGTTTCATTCTCATAAAATAATAACTATTTAAATTTTTCCTTAATGCGTTCAAAGCCAAATGCCAAAATTTGTCATTAATTTGTTTCTTTATCCTCTTGTTGGTGGTCAATGAAAAGAGTGTTTTCTCAAAGATATTTTGAAATTGACTTGTAAGGTTGGAAAAGTAACTTGAAAACAAATAAAAAATTAAAAAAAACTACAATTCTTTCATTTCCCTTTGTTATTTTGACCGATGAACAAATTGATAGGGTTTGCTTTAAGGTCTTTATTCTGCACGAGTATTCATTGTGATATACCATGTTAATGGCAGCATTCAAAGTTTAGTAGAACTATTAAATTAATATTTGGCGTTAAAAGTCCTTTGGTTCCATTTGTTATGGAAAAGGCTTGACTTGGTGCTCCTTATATATGAAATTCTCATTACTTGCCAATTCGCTCATCCCCATATGAATGAGAATAACAAAACATCCAAGCAGTAAACGTCGAGGAGTGGACATCTCATATCAATGGCCACGCTAGGGATGAAATTGCAATTTCTGCAACGGCTAATGATCCTCTTTCTAATTGCTTTTGGTTTATTTTCTCAGTATTGCCATGCTTTCACATGGGTAATGCACCTGCATGCTTTCAATCATCTAGCTTATTTTTATCATTATTAACTGAAATATAACTTCTCTTTCTCTATTTTTATATATCTAGTGATACAACTAACACGTTTTCTTGCGTGAGCACAGGATGGATGTAGTAGTACATGCGAATCCAAATTTTGTTTAGGTAATGTGTGCATAATTATTAAATTCCTTCTAGCCAATAAATTACCATCAGATTTGAAGAGACAAAATACCACAAGGGAGACAGTCCTAGTTGGGATACCTAGGAGAATCCCGCTAGCATCCTAGAGAAACTACTTTCAAGGCACAAAATCATCCTTGGGTTCCATGCAGCGGAGGGCCTAAACACTTGGAAGGGCCCATGCAGGGGCAAACCATGAAACCATAGACACCCATACCAGAGAAAAGATAGTAAAACCACTAAGGGGAGACCCCCCAGCCGGGAAACCACCTGCACATCATATTAAGCATTTGATCCCTAATCATTACCCGTAGGGCTATCTCTAACCAAGCTTTTGAATTCCTCAAGGACTTCAAACTATTCCTTGTATTCCTCGTGAAGGGAGTTCGCCTGAACTAGGAGAGAAGTTATGGTTCTGGCCACTCGACCTAGAGCTTTAAGGAGACCCTTGATCTCTTGGATGTACCCGTGGTTAGAAAGGTTTGGATACTGCATCACCTAAGAAGCCATCAGGGGAGCCTGAGAAGAGGTCCCCTCATTATGGGTTGTTCTCCTCGTCGACTTATATTTCTTGGCCTGGAAGGACAAAGAATCATCCAAAACACCATTAATAATGAGCGAGGCCTTTTGTTTGCTACACCCTACCTTGGCACAGAGTGGGTAACATTGGGATTTATATTTTTGGGACCTCGATGTGTCGTCAAACTTGGCCGCAGAGCTCAGGGTGCAATTGGTAGGAGGGGTGGCCATGACGTCTCCTCCAACCTCACCCTCAACAATGGCAGGTCCTCTAGAAAGGAGAGCAGGCCTGGTAGGCACAACCACCTTACAATTATACTTCACCATCACAAAGTTAAATAGAACAATATGGAGGACCTAGTGGAGGGGGAGGAGGAGATTCCTCACTTCACATTTAGGACAAACCTCTCCACAGATCGAAACATATACTCGGGGATGTTAATTGAATTTTTCTCTCAGATTTGGTTCAGGAACGTGAGATGAAAGCTGCGAAGAACCACATTTGGGTTATCGAAGATGAAGTACTACAAAACCATCACCATAACCATATCCCATGGTTTTGACAATGTTTCCCTCACTATGCCATCTTTTTCTTTGCTGAGGGACTCCCCTTTGTCCCTAAACAGGGCCAATTCTCCTTGGAGGGAATGTTTTTCATGGTTGATAATTTCCCCGTCATTGGGGAGGCCAATGAATTTTGCCATAATATCCTCTATGATAGTGAATCCCATCCCTCTAAGTAATATGTACCCTCCATTCCAAGATTAAACGAAATCCATAGATAAATTTGTCTTAGTTCCGCTAAAGAGTTGCAAAAAATTAAGGAGTAAGCTGAAGGGAAGTTGGTTCGATTTCGACCATGGAAGGAAGAAATTTTAGAAGCGATAGAAAAAAATCGAGTGGGTAGCAACAATAAGAAAGTGTAAGGGTGGTAGGGGTGGAAATAAAGCCACAAGAAGACTCCATAAAAATCCACCATCCAAGGCAGCTCGTGCTCCATGTCAACCAAATAGAATGAAAACCAAGGTACATGGGTGAAATAACACACCAAACAAAGGGGAGGTCCAGGTGGAGGGGAGCAGAGGTGGCATTGAGCTTGACTAAAAGGGTAGGCCAGTACAAGACATGATGGAGGGGATGAGCATCCTTGCTAGACAAGTAGATGTGGTAAAGGTACTTGACGGGGGTGACAAAAACAACATTCACGGGGAAGCTAAAAACAAGGGGGGAAAATTGATAATGGAAACATGCCAATGGGTCAAAGCTGACAACACACCTTACCCAAAAACCATCGAAGGGGTAGCAACAAGTTAGCAAGGATCGGATAAAAGTGAGGAAACAAACTGGACACCCATCGAGCATTGAGACTGCGACAATGACTAAAACGAGAACACGAGCGAGGGATGTAAACATTCCCAAGGATTGGATACCCCTACCAAAGCCAAAAAAAACAATAATGCGGTTCTCAAGGTTTACACTTTTGATGATGATGTCCTATTGGTTCCATGTGAAAGAGGACTGGAGAGTGTACCGCCAGGGGATGGAATTGGTGGGCCAAACTACTAGCTGGCTGGTCCTGAGAGGCCTTTTGGTCTTCCAATGATTGGAAGGATCCACCTAAGGGAGGCTAATTTGAAAAATTCCTAGATATGAAAAATGATAAGATCTTGCGGTACAAAAATGAAGATTTACCACATTGGCTTTGGGCTAACCAATCAACATGTCCAGGTGGCGGTTTGCTTGAAACCGAAGGAGCTGGTTTCTGATCCTGGCCCACTTCGACTCATTGGGCAATGATGTCAGCAACATTGGTGTCGATGAGCATTTAGGGGAAGGAATATTTCCACATAGTGAGGCCAAGCTCTGAGATTCCTAAATTAGTTAAATGATCAACTACATGATTTCCTTCCCTGTAGGTATGGGATAGTATTAAGCTTGAGAAGGAAAGCATCAGATGATTGAATTATGTGATCATATTAGAGATGTCCCACAAAGTGAGGAAAGTTTTAGAGGTAATGTGGGTGATGATGTATCTGGAGTCACCTTCCACCATGACATTGGGAACATACAAGCTGTGAATGAGGATAACTCCTTGGTAAAGAGCCCTAGCTTTGGCAAAGTGGCTGGAGTTGAAGCCCAGATTCTCAGTGTAGGCTAGGATGATATTTCCCTTGTGATATCAAATGATACCACTTGTACCAGCTACTCCTAGATTTCCTTTGGTTGCACCACCAAAGTTTAGTTTGAGTAAGCTTGGGGGGGAGGAGTCCACCTAAAAAGAGAGCAGTCAGCTTTGGGAGAGATCTTCTTGTGAATGCATTCGAGGATTATGAGAATGGAAGCCAGGCGATATTCACAATGTGGTTTAGAATCACTCTCGCCCTTGGTGATGGACACATTTTTAGCAGCAACAACTAAAATTTTGGAGAGGTCATACTTGTCATTGTGGGTAAAATACTAGAAGGCATGGGCATTGTGCTCATGCCATACCTCCCATAGGAAGTAGGGGAGACAGAAGGACCAAAAATATTTCAAATAGTGGTCTCTAAATAGATTCAACCACTGAGCACAAAGATCGCTAAGCTATAAGGATAGGATCCAAGAGATGACAACTAAGAATAATAGGGAAGAAAGGATGGATTGGGAGAAGGGGTAGGAAATGAAGATGTACTAGCTAGACTCAAAATATGAGAGGCACAAGTAGCATCGATTGAGGAGGGACAGACCATGATGATGGAGGTTTAGGATGGTGAGGACCTTATCTTGGACATCAAGCCAGAGGAAGAAATTGAAATTAGGGATAAGGTGGGGCTTCTAGATGAGCTTGGAGGGAAACTAGAGAGGGGCAGGGTTCTTGGAGAGGGCATAGGCTAATTTGACATAGAAAAGACTTGAAGAGGTGGAAGCCCAGAGGATGGAATATTCATTTGAGGAGGAGGTAATGATACAAAGGTGAAGAAGGTTGGAGAGTTCAACATATGCAATATTCTACTCATCTGAGAGGACATCGGTTGGAAATATTTTCCAAGAGAGGCTCTCAAGGAGGAAGAAATTACACACCTTTGGCCCAAACCAGGTGTCAATCACTGATCTGAGGAAAAAACTATTCTTATGGTTCTGCATTAGACAGTTGCCCAGCCAAAGGTCATCCCAGAAGTTAATCCTGGCACTATTTCCTAGCTTCCATTTGATGCCCTTCTGAAGAATGTGCTTGGTCTTGAGGATTGAATTCCAAGCTGCCAATCCATGAATGGGGTTTGTATCATCAAAAATATTTTGGTTGTGCCAGGTATTTTTCCTTGATTATGGAAATCCACAGAGAATTCTCATTTGTGAGGATTCGCCAGCCTTTCTTGGCAATGAGAGCCAAGTTCATATTACGGACCTTCTGGAGCCCAATTCCACCAAACTCCTTTCCTAAGCAGATTTGATTCCAAACCACCAGGTGAATCCTTTGCTTGTTCTCTAATATTGACCAAAGAAATTTCCTTTCAAGTTGCTCAATATGATTTTAAATTTCAGTAGGGATATAGAAGATAGAAAGGAAGAAGATGGGGATGCTCTGAAGGGTAGCTTTGACTAAGGTGGATTTTCCTACTTTACTCTAGAAATCGAGGTGCAAGTAGACAGAATGGTTTAATCATCAAACTACTGATGGGAGACATCCTAGAGAGAGAAAATAGGTTTGATTCCAAAGATGGATCCTTTGAGGTAAGCATGGGTAAGAGCCCTCCAAAGAGCTTTAGCAACAATGATGAATAAGAATGGGGAGATGGGATCTCATTTCCTAAGGCCTTTGAAGTTCTTGAAGTAACATGTTGTGGATCCATTGACTAGGACTCAAAAAATTAGCCAAGGTAATACAACCTTTGATCAGATCGATCCAATCTGGATGGAAACCAAATCTATGGAGTATCACAAAAAATAAATCCCTGGAGACTCTATCAAAGGTTTTGTTCATATCAAGCTTCAGGAGGAAGCCTGCTTGACCACTTGAGAAGATGGAATGGATGAGCTCATGGATGGTGATAATGTTGTCAGTGATCTGCCTATTATGGACAGAGTTACCTTGATTTCGGGTAATGATGCAAGGAAGGATGTTCTTAAGCCTTGCAGCCAGGGCCTTAGTGAGGATCTTATATTGGACATTGTACAAGCTTATGGGGTAGAAGTCAAAGAGGGTGTAGGACTGGTTAACTTTGAGGATGAGGGCTAGGAATGTGGAGTCAATGTCCCCTGGGATATCCCTATATTTTTACATCTACTGGATGACCGAGACAATGTCTAGGCCTAGGATGTCCCAGAAGTGCTAGAAAAAAATGAGGGGAAGCCATCTAGGCTTGGAGATTTTCCTCTTTGCATAGAAAAATAGCAAACCCAATTTCTTCAACAGAGAGTGTTCTAAGTAAAGTTTAGTTCTGGTCGACGATGACTAACCTGGGAATATTCTGGAGGAGGTACTCAAATATTTGGTGGTCATAGCTGGGAGAGGGACCGAGTAGCTCCTCAAAGAAGAGAACTACCTTGGATCTGATTTCATGAATATCCATGACTACCTGGACATCCTACTAAACTAGTTCCTTAATCCTATTGCTTCCCCTATGTCTCACTAATGTGGCATGGAAAAACTTGGTGTTTGAATCGCCTTCTTTGATACAAGTTACCCTAGAATTTTGTTTCCAAAAGAATTCTTCGCTTCTAATAATATTATGATAGTCATATAGGAGGATTCTTTCAGATTATTTAAGAGCAGGATCATGATCACCTTTCTAAAGAGTGATTTCAATATCACGAAGCTAGGATTGGATTTGTTGTTTCTTATGAAAATATTCCCAAAGACTTATTTGTTCCAACATTTTAAATTGTATTTTACATGTCGTAATTTATTGCTCATTTGAGAAATTTTGGATATGTGGAAGGGACGAGCCCACCATTGGGAGATTAAAGATATGATATTTGGAACATGGAGCCACATGGATTTGAATCTCAAGGGAGATTTGAAAGAGGTGGTATGAGGATGACAATCCAGCAAGAGGAGGTTGTGGTTGGATCCAATCTTGGGAAGAGAGCGCATAGTTGCATCGCCAAATTTTGGTATGGCATTGGTGGAAATGAGGATACAATCAAGCCACATCTGGATCATTTGGTCACCCTTCTTGTAGTTTCTCCAAGTAAATTTTGGTCCTCTCATACTGATATCCATAATTTTATTGTTGTCTACAAAGTTTACGAAGTGTTCATAGAATCTCTCGATCATTGGAGGCCCTCCTTTTTTATAAGAAGGGAAGAGGGGGGATTTGAAGTCTTCGATCGACATCCAAGATTCTAAAGAAACAATGTCCCTTAACTGGCTAAGAGAGTTCCATAATAAGATCCTCCAAGAGGGAGCATTCAGGGCATATACATTCGATAGGACCCATTGAACCCCATATTTATTGAAAATGTTAATATAGTTATCAGTCGTAGACAACACCGACCCGTCAACCTTTGTTGGGTCCCATAAACACAATAGGCCTCTTGAAGCTCCATTGGATGAACTGAAGCAAGAGGTAGAGTCTTTCCAAATATAATTTGAAATGTAAGAAACATCCTGAGAATCAATTTTGGTTTCTTGGAGAAGAAGAATTGTGGGTCTATGTTCTCTCCTCATGGAATTTAATAAGTATTGCTTATTTCATGCATTGAGGCCTCTCACGTTCCATGAGAGGATCTTCATTTGAAAAATCTTGAAGATGTGCACTTCTCCCTCCCGAGTGGGGGGGAAGGTTGTTTCTACTCTGATCCTAGGTCTTTGAAAGCTAATAGGACCCTTTAAGAGTGAGTTGGGTACTATTTGTGACTTCGTCTAAGGCTTCCTATTTTCTAATGTCCTAAGCTAAGGGGTGGCCCATATTTTTAACTAAACCCACATCTACCATTGGTTTCCTCAAAGAGTGGGAGGGGGGAGGACTGGGGGGAGGCATTAGGGGGGACTGCTCAGGGATCATAGGCTCTAAGGGGAGGAAGGGGAGGGTGGTTGACGCAACAGGCAGTTGAAGTCCAGATCAGAGGGATCAGAGGGAGGGTAATCAAAGGATAGGGGGAGAAGTGGTTGAACATTAGGATAGAAAGGCTATAGGTAGGGAGGGGCCCATCTGGGGTATTTCAAAGGATCCATATCCCGATAGGGAGTCGTAGGAGATAAGACATGAGGGTTGGGGTTGGGATCAGGGACAAGGGAGTGACTGGTTTTGGGAAGATAGTGATTATTTCAGGAGGATATTATTGGGGGCTTGGAAGGGCACTGGGAGTTAAGATGATCATGTTTGGAACATAGACTACAAAAAGTGGGTTTGTTTTTGTATTCAATAATTTGAGAAAAGTAAAGACCTTGGAGATGAGGTTGATAGAGGATGAAAGGTCTACGTCCAATTTTGCATTGAAGTACATGTGAGCCTGGGTCATCCAAGTCCCAAAGCGTGTTGGAGGGTCGAAGGATATCAGTTTCCTAATGCTTCTCGCTATTCCTCAGAGAATGTCTTCATGCAAAAATTAGACCGAAATGCCAGAAAAGTAGATCTAGATAAGAGCAAAGTTAATAATCTAGGTTGTAGGGTTGAAGTCCCCCCAATTTAAAATAAAAAGACCTCTTCGATCGAAGAACGAGGGCCCTCCAATGAGAATCCATCGAGAATCTATAGAATTATTCAATCAAATTAGGAAAAAACCTTTGCGGAGGACTACTAGCTCCACTAATATGATTGGGTGCTAGGATGTGTTGGCCCATTTTCGGATGAACTCCATGTCAGGATGGTATCCAAGAAATTTTCCAATCAACGAGTTAGAGTTTCAATCGATCACATTGGTCATGATTTCATAGGGGATCTTGGGGTTGTCGTTGGAATGGAGCAACTTGATATTGGACCCAATATTTGGATTAGGGATTTGATTTACTATCTTTGCAAAGGATTAGGAGGGGTTTGACGGTCCGTCTGCTACTCCAGAGGTTCCCTCTACCAGACTAGAGGGTTCATAGGTCTACAGTTTTGGATTGGATTTTAACCCTTGGTATCAGGATCATGTGGTGGTGAACGTTGTTGGTCCTGGGTCCTCCACTTGGGTTGCATAGATGTCCTCCAAATTGATGCGAGTGATCGGAATGGGAGGGATTCACTCTCTGCATTATGACACAACTTGTTATTACTCATATTATTTGACAAGCCCCAACTTCTACCTGAATTGTTATTGCCCTCGCTGATGTGGCTAAGATTATCTCTGTTGCCTCCTTTGGGTTCACTGGTGTTGGGATTCTTATTTTTATCCATTGTTGCTCCTTCTTCCTTTCCATTCGCTTTTAATCCTGCTACTTTTTTGCATGATGCACCTGCTTCCTTTTCACTCACTTACTCCTCCATCAAATTCCCTCGCAATATTTCACTTTATCTTGTATAACTTTTTTTTAAAATTTTACACCTCACATTGCATACAAATTATATTACAATAAAGTGATTCTAAGAATATATACTAATACATATTATTATTAATAGAATATGTTGTAGAAGCATTACTTCTAAGATATGGGAAATATTATGGACTGTTTTACAGTGGATACCTTGACAAATCTCGATGTGATCGGCCACTCCAAATACTTGAATGTCACATACAATCATAATCTACTCGATTGAGTGGTGGCATATCAAAAATCTAGGGAGCCCCAATTTCGTGGGAATTCCTACAACATTGACTATGTCGAGAAGATGATTTAGTATGCCATCCAAGCTGGTGTTTGGATCGGAAAAGGCATCGGCGACGGACCATCTGATTTTCAGTCTGTGAACAAATGATTTTCCACCCCAGTGCTCTTTTTTAACGCTATTGTTGTATATCATAAATATCAAAACAATATCGTTTAAATTTATCAAGGGATAGAAGGAAAGGAATGTATTTTTAGAACAAACATGTGTTTTAGACATTGAAAGCACACACTACTGAGGGACCATATCTAGCTTTAAATTAATTCTCCTTAGTCATCCATGAGAAGCATATTCTACTTGTATATGTTTCAAGTGCATGAATGATAATTTTCTCTCACTAATTATTTAGGTTAAGGATAATTGATTATGTGGTCTAAATACTTGCATCCTCCTTTCCATGTTAAGGAGCAGGGGAAGTAAGCATGGCGAGAATCAACATTAATATATGCTCATATTATAAAATAAAACAAATAAATAGTTCTAAAGTATTATATGATTTAGACTTAACTTGCATAATTTACAACACTTTATCCTTTTCCATGTTATATATAGTATGCTTCACAATCTATGTTTTATTATTTTTTAGGTTTATAATAGAATTTTATTAATATTGAACATTTTAAAATTTTAAAAAGTTTATTCAAATTAAAAAATATAGGGTTGTATATTATAGTTTGAGATGGATAGTTAAACACTTTATTATAAGTAAATAAAAATTCAGAAAATCAAAATTTATTTAAAATTTTATGTCTTTGTTCAAATTAACCAAAAAGATCATTTCTAAATTTGAAAATATTTTCAAATCATTCCTTTGGGCATGTCCAAAGTTGAAAGGAAAATTTCACCTAGTTTCATGGGACCAAGGTTGCAGCTCGAAGAAAAGAGTGGGCTTGGATATTAAAGATGTGAAAATAATGAATAAGGCCTTAGTCGCAAAGCAGGGATGGAAGGTTGCTATCAATGATTCGGTGGAATGGGTTAAGATTTGAAGGCAAAATATCAATTTAATAACTTTATTTTAGACCCCCTTC
Source organism: Wollemia nobilis (assembly GCA_028583015.1). Lineage (NCBI taxonomy): Eukaryota > Viridiplantae > Streptophyta > Pinopsida > Araucariales > Araucariaceae > Wollemia > Wollemia nobilis. The sequence goes on from JAQPPZ010001731.1 coordinate 1,223,724, forward strand.
CATCTATTGGATATCATTTTTGGTAGATCTTATTGAAAACAAGATTCTTTTTGCACAATAGTAGTATATGGCTAATTGGAAATGAAAGAAGTGTTGATTTTTGGAGTGAATCTTGGTTATTATACATACCCCTTTCTTAAAATGCTTAGTAAAATATTATTCAAATAAAATTTAAAAATTTCAAACTTTCAAGAAATGTTACTGTAGACACCTAAATCATGTCATATTGAGAAAACTACCTAATTCGACCTCTTTTGGACCATATAACTCACTTTAGACAGTCTCAGGGGTAAAATAGTGGTTTTTATCACTTAAACATGGTATTTTCCTTATGTAGCCTCCTGGGCCACTCAAGCCCTTTCCTATGCTAAGCCCCTAGCCACCATGTGACCACCCCTTCATAACTAAACCTTTGGTGCATACATGACCTAAACCTAACCTAAGGACACCTCATCACCCCACTCATCTTGAATCAAAGGCTATAAAACCCCTCTTATTTGAGGAAAAAGATAATGAGAAGAAAGCAAGAATGAGAGTTTGAAAGATTGAGAGGATAGGAATGTTAGTGTTATGTTGCTCAAATATTTATGCATGTATGCAAATGCTCGTTATCTATTTTTTTAGTTGCATATTTCAGTTTCATTTGATCTATCTTAATAGGTGCTACTAAATATTTTTATCTATTTTACATGTGTGCAGGTTTTAGGTTCAACAAGATCACATTGATTCAAAGGCTCCAAATTTAAATATCCAAATCTATTATGGTTGTCACAATAAATCTACCCTCGATATTGCATGTAGTAGAAAGAAGATCATGCCATCATATTTTTTGTAAAAGGGGATCATCTCCTTTGGTGGTTGGATTGTAAAAATATCCTTTTCAAAAGGGATTTATTGTAACGAGAGTTTACTTTAAATATCAATAAAAGAGTTTTCGTTTTAGTGCATGGTGTTCTATTTTTTTGGCTTATAAATGGAAATCATGGTTTCTCATGAACTCTAACTACTTGTCCTTTCCTTTTTTGTGTTGTAGGGATCAAACCTTGTTTCAAAAATCCCCTTCACATGCGGGAGAGTTAGGTAAGTCTTCTTTGTTCATTTCAACTTTGTTTTTAAAAAAAATTATTTATTTTCCTTGCATCTCCATTTTATTTTTTCCCAACATTTTCATTTTCCAAAAAAGAAAAATAAATGAAATTGTAGTTTTTTTAAAGTTTTATTTAACAAAAAATACAAAAAAGAACATAAAAAGCAAAAAAAAACAAAATTGTATTTTTTTAAACGTTTAACAAAGACCCCTTAGGCTACACAGTGCAACCTGTGCCAATCCATCTACCCCACATAGGCTACACAACACAACCAACGCCAACCTCTGCCTCACACACCTCCCACTTCACATCCTTTCCCTCCCTCCCTCACCTTCCTTTCCTTTCCTACCCTCCCTATCCCCCCATGTGGGCTGCACAATGAAACCTACACCACTTCCCTTCCATTCCCTCCTCCCACACCTCCCACCCACTCGCCACTCCCTGCACCTCACACCTCTCCTGTGTTGGGACAAAAATAATGATATGTATTGATACAAAAATGGATTACAATATATATGCATAAGCCTATATGAAAATATGACAAGTGTCACAGACACATGTCAAGCACATGAAACATGCACATTATTTCTAACATCCCCCCTTAATGTGCACTTTCATAAGCATAAAATACACATTAATAATTTGGTCTAGGCTCGTGCTCTTTGCGCTTGGCTCTCCAACTGTGAATAATGCTATATCAACGATGTATACATCTCGATCTATTTCCTTATGATCAACCACTTCCTTGGATCTATTGCCTCTGGGCCAGTCGTCTAAGTGCCTCAAGGTCATCTTGGGTACCTCAAGGTCAACCAATTTTGGGTCTGTTTTCTCTATAAGTCATCTTCTAGGTATGTTGCCTCTCGTAGGTCACTAGGTTCACCATGAATATCATCCCCCTCATGGTAAAACACAATCTAGAAGGTGTCAGTCTCTGTCGAAAATACACCTTAATAACAAAATAAATATGAGCCATATGAGAGTGTCAATCTCTACCAAAAATGCACTCAAAAAATACAATAAAATGAGCCATAGAATCCAAATGTGGAGGAGAAGAAGAAAGAAGAGAATATAATCTTCTGAAGTGTCTTCGTATGTAGTCTTCAAAAGTTGATCCAAAAAAGTCCTCAGATAGAGTCTAGGGTGTCTATGTCTATAGTCCCTAGAGTAGGTATCCTTATGGTGACCATCTCATCCTACTAGAATGCATGGGTAACCAACCACTACATCTACTAGGTGCTATAGAGAAGGTGACTAGGTACAAGGATCACATACAATTTACCTTGGGAGTGTCGGGTTCAACCGAGAGTGCACTTCATGATACAAAATATTTTGAGCCTCAAAATATCAAAGAAAATAGTCTCAAAACTAAAAATGGAACCCACCATTGGGTTTAGCTTAAAAAAATATTTCCAACTATTATATATAAGGCTACAATCATGAAGAAGCAAAAACAACGACACATCTAGATGATTGAAATCGAAATAATATCTAGCATTTTTTAGCAAGCATGTAAAGGAAATATACAAAAGATGTAAACTACTGAAATGACAAATAATTTGCAATAAAAAGGAGGATCATCTTCCCCTATCATTTAAAATTGATTTCCCATGCACCAATAATAATGTTGAATACGAGGCCCTCCTTTTGGGCCTTCAAACAACTATCACCATGAAAATCAAGAAGCTAAATATCTTTGGTGATTCCTTGCTCATTGTCAACCAAGTCAAAGAGATCTATCAATGCAGGTGTCCAATATTATAGTCTTATAAAGCCCTTGTGGATAAGCTCTTAGCTAAACTTGAATGGTATAACATCGAGGTAGTCCCTCGTACATATAATCATTTTGCAGATACCATGGCCTCTTTGGGATCTTTAATTTCATAGAACCCTTCAGATGACCTTACAACCATTCATGTCAAAATACTTTTGCAATCAATGATTTCGCATGAAGCTTCCAAAGATGATGAAGTTATCCACATGATTCAGATTGAACCACACCATGACCGGTTCTCTCACATACATGAATTTTTGACACATGCTTCTTGGGGGTCCTTGATCCCCAATAATCCTTTTGAGAACAACACAATGATTCATCTTAAGGTTGTATCCCAATCAACATTCATGCGGGATGACCCTCAAAAGGAGCAAGCAGTTCATTCAGTCGAGACTCAACAATATCAAGATTGGTTCACCCAAATCAAAGATTTCTTGAAGCTTGGTACTATCCCTCTGGGATTGTCGCATGCCACCAAATGAACATTCAAGCAAAAAGTGACAAAGTATGTCTTGCTAGGAGACATTTTGTATCATCGAGGCTATGATGGTCTTCTCCTTCATTGCCTAGAGCCCCATAAATCTTCTTGGGCAATTTTGCAAGCTCATGATGGTACTTGTGGTGGCCATTTTAGTGGCATGGCTATCGCCAAGCACATCCTTCGAATGGGCTATTATTGGCCTACTATGGAGAAATATTGTTGTGCCTATGTCAAGAAGTGCATGAAATGTCAGCATCATGCTAATATTTTGCACATACCTTCTCAGGCCTTGCAACCGATTCATTCGATGTGGCCTTTTTCGTAGTGGGGTTTTGATTTAATTGGGAAAATCTCACCCCCATATTCTGGCCATCACACATTTATCTTAATGGCCATAGAGTATTTTACCAAATGGGTGGAAGCAATCCCTCTTACCACTATGACTAGACCAAGAATTATGGAGTTCATACTCCATAATATCATATGTCATTTTGGTATTCCATCCAAGATTATTTTGGATAATGGGCCTTCATTCAAGAATAAATATGTGTGAGCTTTGATTGCAAAGTACAACATTCAGCATAGCTTTTCTATGCCCTACTATCCGTAGGCCAATGGGTAAGCAGAGGCTTCAAACAAAATAGTTATTGCCATTCTTAATAAAACCATCAAAGATAATCATAAATATTGGCATCTTCAATTACCTCTTGCATTATGGGCTTACATAATTAGCATCAGGACTCCCACTAGGGCAACTCCTTTTTTGATGGTATATGGTGCAGAGGCCATTATGCCCTTGGAGTTATAAATTCCTTCGTTACACATGTCACTCCATGATTTCATCAATGATGATACTGTGTGACAAGCTCACCTTGATCAGTTGACCCTTCTTGATGAACGTTGCATTAATGCTCTCGAGCACCTTCACGTTAATCAAGATCACCTTAAGTGAGCTTATGATATGAAAGTCCATATTAGGGATTTTAAAATTGGAGACCTTGTGCTTAAATAAAATCAATAAAACTCCAACTTGCCACCACACATGCGAGATAAATTCATGGTAAACTGGTTAGGCCCATTTATCATCACATAGAAGATAGGGCCTGGGACGTATAGGTTAGCATCTCTTGAGGGTGTTGTGGAGCCTGAACCTCTCAACATACTTCACCTGTGGGTATTTCATGTGTAAGGCCCGACTCAAAAATCTCCAAAGGCACTTAAGCCCTTTGGTCAACTAAAAAATCACAAAAACAAAATTAAAATAAAAAATCAATAAAAAACAACCAAAAACATCAAAAATTTACAAAACACAAAAACATTGCATCATCAATTGCATTGCATTTCATCATGCATTTATCATCATTACATTGATATACTAGTTGCATTAGGCATATTCATTACATTTCCATTAGGATATGTCGTTCTTGCATTTCCACAAATAAGCACCATGCTTGTATGATTGTCATAAGTCTTAATCAACCTTATCCACCATCATCATTTGCAATTTTTCTTATGAGCTCTTGCTTATTAAGGGGTCTTCGTAAGATAGGGTAGATACCAGATGAACATCAACAATGATGTTTAGATGACCACTGACTATTTTATGAACACATTTTAGTTTACAAAAGATCATAGGGAAAACCCCCACATCACAAACATCATATCATCCACATTCCCCTTTGTGAGTAATTGTGTTTTTCAACACAACCAATCAAGTTGCTATGGGGTGTTCACTAGGGTTTTCGGTCATTCAGCCATTCCTAGTTTTCCTTTCAAATTGTGTAGAAAGCTATCTTGATTTTCGAAGGTAGGGTCTTGCTTTGTTCGTACCTTGCATATCTCAAAATCCCAACACAAAATCACACATTAAAATCCAATTTTGAACAAGGATGAACCTACAATGTAGTCCTTGCCACCTTGAGCGAAAGGTTTCCCTTGCTCATCCTATTATGCGCATGGTCTAGGATGCTAAGAATTGACAAAAGGACAAGCTCCCCCTACCCAAAGCAATAAAATCCCTTGCTCCACAAAAATGAGCAAGTATCCCTAAAAAAAAGAAGCAAAAAGTGGTTTTCACCACTAAAGAAAATAAATCCCCTTGCTCCTCACAAAAAATGAGCAAGAATCCCCAATCAAAGGAATCAAAAGAAAAGAAGGGGGTAATGAGCTTGAATCCCTAGAATCCTTAGTTATTCAAAAACCATGGGATGATCTCCATTACAACAATGGGTTGAATGAAACCCGCCTGGCAATGGGGTAGTCTTACGCATGGTGATATGTCTATCACATTAGCGACCTTATTTTGTACAGACCAATGTCAGCTTGTGGATGAGCTAGCTTTTGGTGGCTTGTATTGCCTAGTAGTCAAGTCCAACTATGTCCAACATCAGGATCATAATGACCATGAGGTGATCCTCATTACAACAATGGGTTGAATGAAACCCACCTGGCAATGGGGTAGTCTTATGCATCATATTAATGAACATCACATGCACACACAGGGATATTGAATATCTTGGTCTTCCTAGCAGAATTTTATCTTTCAAAATCTTGTATAGTCAGTATGCATCTTTTGACTGGTTAACTAGGGTGTTTGAGTCTCATGAAAACCATGTTGTTCCCTTATAACATCTTACTGGTCATCCATCCATCATCTACATTTTCATCATCTTACATATGGTTGACTTTCAAATGTATGACTTTTGTGAAAAGGTTAACATTTTTATTGATGACTTTTATACATCCTATGGTGCTTACATTTAGGTTCTTTTGCATCTTACAATGTCTAGGCATACATTCATCATCCACAATTGCATCCATCAAGTGCATCCATGCATCACATAAAACAAAAAGCCCCAAAGGCACTTAAGCCCTTTGGTCAAATCACCATCTAAAAGCCCCAAAGGCACTTAAGCCCTTTGGTCACAATAAAAAGCTCCAAAGGTACCCACATTCCTTTGGTCAATATTCATCCAAAAAACCCAAAGGCACTTAAGCCCTTTGGTCAACATCAAAAATCCCAAAGGCACTCAAGCCCTTTGGTCACAATCAAAAGGCTCCAAAGGTACCCACATTCCTTTGGTCAAAATTCATCCAAAATGCCCCAAAGGCACTTAAGCCCTTTGGTCAACATCAAAAGGCTCCAAAGGTACCCACATTCCTTTGGTCAAAATTCATCCAAAACACCCCAAAGGCACTTAAGCCCTTTGGTCAACATCAAAAAGCTCCAAAGGTACTCACATTATTTTGGTCACAATCAAAAGGCTCCAAAGGCACCTAACCCCTTTGGTCACATAAAATCTGAAAAATTTGAGTGAATCTCATATCTAGTAATTTACTCTATAAACCTAGTGATTGCAATGATTAGTTGTCCATGCAATTCGGTAGGATGAGTGAATTACCATAAGATCACTCACCAAAAATAATAATAAATGGGTCAAATCAAGGTTATAATGGGGCATGCACCCTCTAAAATTTTGTAATGGTCCCAAAAAGCCTACATCAAGTCATCTTGGTCAAGTGACTCGTTGCTTTCATCATTTTATCATTTCCTCATCGACTCATCGCTTGAGGGGGTAGTCATACATCACACAATTCATAATCAAATCAATAATCAAACACTCAATCATGCAAGTTGCATTCATTTAAGAATCATTGCCAGAGACTATCATACATTTCCCTATTTTCTGGGGCAAAAGCAAACATTTCAATCAATACAAATGACTTGGCATAAAGTAAGCATGGAGGCTCATAGACCCATAGTGTCTCCCCATGACTGAAAAGTCTGCCAAGGTCAAGTATACCTCAAAGTCGTAATCCTGGCTGAAAGGTTTACTAAAACCAAGTTCTTTAACTTGTCAAAAGCAATGGTTTGAAAATGTATGCTCTTCTCATGATTGGGGTACCTAACATTGATCAGATCCATGAACATCATCAACCCTCAATTTGACTCAAGGTCATCTATTTTTGCTCCACATTGTGTTTTCACACAACACATCCCAAAAAGGGGTATCTGTAGACACCTAAATCATGTCATATTGAGAAGACTACCTAAATCGACCTCTTTGGGACCATATAACTCACTCTAGGTAGTCTTAGGCCTAAAATAGTGGTTTTTACCACTTAAATAGGGACATTTCCCTTTGTAGCCCCCTTGGCCACTCAAGCCCTTTCCTACACTAAGCCCCTGGTCACCATGTGACCACCCTTCCATAAGTTGACCTTAGGTGCATGCATGACCTAACCTTGGTTTAACCTAACCTAGGGACACCTCATCACCCCCCTCACCTTGCCTCAAAGGCTATAAATACCCCTCTCATTTGAGAGGAAGATATAACGAGAAGAAAAAGAGAGGAGAGGAGATTGAGAGGGCTAGAAGAAGTGAATGCTATTGTTATGTTGCTCGAATATTTATGCATGTATGCGAATGCTCGTTATCCATTTCTATTCGCATTAACCATTTTCTAGTTGCATATTTCATTTTTGTTTGATCTATCTTAACAAGTGCTACTAAATATCTTTGTCTTTTTGCATGTGTGTAGGTTTTAGGTTCTAGATTCAAGATCACATCGATTCGAAGGTTCTAGATTCAAAGATCCAAATCCATTACGGTGGTCACGATAAATCCACCTCCAACATTGAGTGTAGCAGAAATAAGATCACGACACCATATTTTATTGTAAAAAGGGGATCATCTCCTTTGGCGGTTGGATTGTAAAAATACCCTTTTCAAAAGGGATTTATTGTAACCGAGAGTTTATTTTCAATATAATAAAAGAGTTTTTGTTTTTGCATGGTGTTCTCTTTTTTTGGCTTACATTTACAGCGCTACAATTCTATTGAATACCTTTAATAAAACTTCATAATGATGCTGCAATTTCCACAACTTCTAGAAAAATCTCTAAAATCTCTGTCCCTACACTTCAAATTCAAATACATCGTATACATATTTTAAATATAATTAAAATTTATTATTTTTTATAGGGAAATCTTTATAATCATTAACCCTCTTGGATAAATTCAAAGCTAATGGGTAGAAACTTTTGAGTTAAAAAATAGATTATGAGGTATCCCAATCCTTTTCTCCTTCAGTTTGAACTTATATCTCTTAAATAGAAAAATATCCTTAACACATCACATAATTATAAATTATAAATGTTTTAGGTATTTATTTTATTTTTTAATAATTATAAATTTATATTTTATATATGTTAGCATAAAGTCTTTCTAAATCTTTATTTGTTTAGTTAATTCTATAAAATTAAGAAGTATTATGAGTTATACTAATATTAAAAAATTTAATGTATCAAGAATTTTATTTTCATATATTTTTAATGTTTCATTATATTGCGAATCATTATTAATGTAAGAAAATCTATTAATATATATTGTAATTTCTAATAACATGTTATATGCAACTACAATAAGAGAAAAGCATGATGTGGAGGATGTCAACAAAAAAATTCAAATATTATTTATATCAAACATATATTATCATATTTTACAACTTATATTTTTAAAATATATTTATTTTAGTATTTTTTAAGTTAGGTTTTGAAAAGGTTGCCCTTTCCCTTTCATATCGATTTTATCACATTAAACTATTTAGTGTTGCCGAGATTTGAACTTTGGTGTGGGCTACATCAACTATTTGTCATGACCCTTAAGTAAAGACTCATTAAAAAAAAAAATATATATATATATATATATATATATATATATATATATATATATATATATATATTTCAATCTAACTTTTAAATGCTCTTCTATACTAAAATAATAGATGTGATATTGTTTAGTTGTTCTTGAGACATCTATGAAAATTATGAGACCCCATAATATCTCCTTTAATGAGGTTATCTCTGATAAAAATGTTGTTTTGGAGCACCAACAAAGAAAGAATTAAACTTCGAGATAATCTTCGATATATTAAAAAACAAGAGAAGACAATACTGCGGAGGAAAGTGAATTTCAATAATGATTTAAAAATATTCTAAATAAGCAAAATGATGATTTGGATATTGAAAATAGTTGAAGAACTAAAGATATCAAATCTGCTAAAATATATTATCCAAAATGACCTCGCCCTTACACCTTTGGCTTAAGATAAAATATTTTCAATAAATTAGCCTTTAGGAAGTTAGACTATTATATAAAAATATATTGAAATATACTTTTTCCATTTCTTTGGTATAATTAAGACCTTCATAAATTACAATAAAAAAATTGAACAGTTTTAACTCAATATCTAGAAGCATATAAATAAGATGACCTTTTAATTAAGAATAATAATAACCTTGATGTATAAGACAAAAATATGATAATGTAATATATTATTCATAATACACTATAAAACAAAAAGAAGAATAAAATACTTTACAACCTAACATCCTTAAAATAAACCTTAATATTTAATTACAAATAAAAATAGTCTTAACATTTGTAAGTACAATATAATTTTTTTTATTGCGTAGCTTTAGATAAATTTTCTCTGAAACATAATTAAATAATATTTTTAAATGAACTTCTTTCCTTATAAATTTATAATATTTTAATTTTTTTAATAAGTTAAAAAGTTAAGTACATGAGAGTCATCCTCTCAACAAATCAAATTTGGATCTCTTTTAAGAATGTCCAAAACCTTTTACCATTATGGTATACCTGCCAACACTAAACTTTTTATAAAAAAATAATTATTAATTAATCATTATTAATTTTAAAATTTTTCTTATTACTTTCGAAGCCAAATGCCAAAATTTGTCATTAACTGTGTATTTAGCCTCTTGTTTTTTTTAAAGGGGTAAATATTTATTATGTGGTAGCGATATAACAGTTACATAGTAAATCCTCTCATGTAGAGGAGTTGGAGAGCAAGTGGATAGTTGAAACTCTCTAGTTGAAATCGAAAGTCCTGGCTTTAAATCTAACAATTGAAATTAAATCTAAAAATAAAAATAAAATAAAATGTTTTAAATGTTAGATATGAAATATTGTATAAACTTTTAAATATAGGTTGCAATTTGTTTCAATATATAAACCTTCCAATTGCATAAAGAGTTAATATTTGACTATGATATGGATGGTTTTATGAAACTTGTGATGTTTTAAACTCTTTTAGTTTTTTAAGATAATGTTTTAAACTCTTTTAGTTTTTTAAGATAATTTTTTAAACTCTTTTAGTTTTTTTTAAGATAATTTTATCAAATATATTATTTGATCCAGAATGAAGTTTGATGATGTGGACACAAGGGGTACCATATGAAGTGGAAGACATTCTTAAACATGAAAAACACATTACTCAGTAAGGAGAAAGGTGGAAGGTGCTTTTTCCCCAAGGAGTTTTTTCTCTAAGTCAACTCAAACGACTATCGTTGTAAGTAATATTAATTGTCATGTTGAACTGTCTTTCTGTAGTAAGTGTAAGGTGTTGTAGGATAACTAGTACAATTTTTGAAAAGAATATTCTAAGGATGATTAGGATCCGCAATCTCAGCATAAAGCTAGATTTTGTATTAGGTTTTGGGTTAACCTACAAAACTCGGTAATTAATGATGACTTTTATTTACCAAAAAAAAGTATTTTTGGATGGAATAATATTCACCAAGTTGAATTTTCACAATTGTAGTCTTAATATTTTTTACTATTATAATTTTTGGTTTTGGTTTGTAAAGCTTTAAATTATATATATATATATATATATATATATATATATATATATAAAGTTTTATTTTGTAAGTTTAGTAAAGAGATGTAAATTTTTGTCTATTTGATATGTTTCTAAAGTTTTGTCATTATGATACATTTTTTAACTATTTTTTTAAAATAGGGAATGGTATATTTAAATTGTGATTTAGAAATAGGTATACAAAGGTATGTTTAAATTATATTTTTTAAAACTTTTGTTAGAAATAGTTATATAATATGTTTAAATCGTGGTTTAAAAAATCTATAATGCAAATTTATATTTTGTTTTGGTATAAGTAAAATTTTCAAATGTATATTAGTATATATAAATTATAATTATATTAAAATATTAAAAATGGTGTTTAATGTTAATGTTTTTATTATTGTTTATTTTTTCTAATGATTTTTTTCAATTATAAACAATAGTTTTGAAAATTAAGGAAAAATGGGAAAAATGAATGAAAATCAATTACAAATATGTAGTTAAATTTTATATATTTGTTGGGGTGTTATATTATGATGTTAACAATGACAATTTAATTTAATTTAAAAAATATATATATTTTAATTTTTTATTTTTTTAAGATAATTTTAGTGCGGATTAACATAAATGTCAATTTAGCTATTTTATGATCATTTGCTCAGGTTCCTATTCCTTGTTCTAGGTCGGATGGTTGGTATTATTTTTATTTTGGAGTTCGACGAGATGTAGGATCTGGATAGTCTGGTTAGAAGGTTCTTTTTCACTGGATGCCTGCTCCCTTGTTTGTTATTCGTTAGTCCTTTTTTGCCATGAGATTAGGTGAGAAGGCCCTTCTTTTGTGTAGAGGTTTTGAGTTCTTCAAATCTATGTTTAGTTCTAGGGTTTTACTCCAATTATCTAGTTTTATTTTGGCGCCCTTGGCTGGTGGTGTTCGTGATATCCCCTTCTGAGAGTTGGATGTATTTCCTTTTGGGTGTATTAGCTTTAGACTTTTGGATTGTCACTCAATTTTTTCTTGGCCTATCAATTCTTTGTTTGGACCTATAAAGAGGGTTTTTGGGTGTGGCTATTTTAGTTGGAGTTGTGTTACTTTTTATTATTCTTTAGAATTAGCTCCTTTTCATGAGTCAAATGTAAAATATTTACATACCTAATTGTTGGTTGGTTGAGTGCTACAAGATGGTGGTCTCATCTCTTTGTTCTTGGGTTCCATGATGGGTGGGGTGTTGGTCCTCTCATTCTAGGCTTCCAACTTCGATTTTTGGGTGTTAGAAGGCCAGTTTGCCTATTTTCCCACTTGATGGGAAGTTTCAAATTTGAAGTCCTTTGTTAGAGCAGAAAGTTCAAATTTCAAATTCCTCTTCAATGCTCAAATTCAAATTTGCCCTAAAGTTTATTGTATTTTTTGATTGGTAGTTTTTTATGGGTTGTAAGTGTCTGTTTGGAGTTTGCACATAGTTTTAAATTACATCTATCGATTGTTGGTACCTCTCTCTGAGCTTGTTGACTATCATGGTACCTCTATATGAGCTTGTTGACTATCAAGTATGGTGTAGCAGTTAGGGATTTGGCCTCTCTTTGTGCTTTACTTAGCAAACTTAGGGTTTATAGAGGCAACCCATTCATGGAGTTACTGATTTCCCTATGGATAATATGTTGGATGTGTATCATCCTTTGTAGAGGAAGTATTGTATGACAAGCCCTTGATTCGGCAGTCCCGCTTGAATCAGATCTAATACCCCTTTTGATCTTGCTTCGGGATCTAGGGGTAGTGCCCTCAAAATTAAATTTGTGCCTCATTTTTCTAGAGATATTATTGGAGCTATTTTCGGAGGCGTTGGTGGGATTACCGTGATTGGTGGGTATGGGTGGTTTCAACCCATGGTATTGTGCCCACGGTATTCTAATACCACATTGTGGTTTAGGGTTGTAAGAGTTTCCTTTATATTGATTGTAATGTCCATTACGGGTAATGTGAACAATAATAGAAAAGAGGCATGATTCTTGTTTGCTAGACGTAGCCCATATTGGGTGAACCAGGATAAATCTCTTATGTTTTATATGCATGTATTTTGTGAGTTGTTATATTATTCTTAATTATTTTTATTTTGCATCATTATTCTGGAATAAGTATGGTTATAACTCTTCATATGATATCAGAGCCAAGTTGTTAGCCATAGAGGGACGCCTTTATTGCTAGGGTTTCAGTTCATTTGAAGTAAAATAACGTTAAATCAATAAAGGATAGAGATCAAGAAATTTTATGGAAAAAAATTTGAGCTATGGAAGTTAAAGATAGAGGATATACTCATGGACAAAGATCAGTGGTTTGTTATCTCTAAACAGATACCTGCCAGTATATTTGATGAAGATTGGAAAAATTTGAATTGAAAAGCTAGGAGTCTAATTCGATTGTGCCTTGCAGATTTAGTCTTAATCAATGTTTTAGGAGAATCTACTATAAAGGATCTCTGGGAGAAGTTAGGGGCTCTATACCAATCTAGGTCCCTAGTAAAAAAATTATTCCCCTGAAAGAAATTTTATAATATTAGGATGAATGAAGGGAATTCAGTAGCAAATCATCTTAATGCATTCAATACGATGGTAAGTCAAATTACATCTATTGAAATTAAGTTGAGTGAGGAAGATAAATGTATTACTTTGCTATGCTCTTTACCAGATTTGTGGGATAACCTGGTTGTAGCAATTGGTAGTAAAACTTCATCCACATTGAAGTTTGAAGACATTGTGGCATCTCTATTATCAAAGGATATGAGGAGAAAAACCATGAAGGGCACATCAAAGGATGCCCTAACAGTGAGAGGTCATTCCAAGGAAAAAGATAAAATGAGATCTGATGATAGATCTAAGTCTAGAGGTAGATCCAAGTCTCGAGGAAGGTTTGAGAGAAAATGTTGAAAATATGGTAAGCTTGGACAGATGAAGAAGGATTGCAGATCAAAGAATGTTGATTTTGAAAAGAGATTTGACGAATCCACTTCCACAGAGATAAATAAATACAATGACGAAGGAGGAAATGTATATTTGGCATCTTGCTCCACATGTTCAGATATTAAATATTGGTTGATCGATACTGGTACCTCTTTTCATATGACTCCTCATAGGGGGTGGTTTAGTGAATATGAAGGATATGATGGAGGGGAGGTACTTTTGGGAGATTATTCACCACTTATAATCATTGGTCATGGAAGAGAGAAAATATTGTTGTAGGATGGTAGGGTTAAAACCCTCCCAGGTATGATGCATATTCCTGGCCTTGCTAGAAATTTAATTTCTGTGAGCAAAATGGTTGATGTAGTAGTGAACATCAGTTTTAGTAAAGATTCATGCAAAATAGTTCATGGATATATGGTGTTAGCAGGAGGAGTTTGGATTGGAACCTTGTATAAGCTATTGGGAAGCACTATGGCAAATTAGTGCAATAGCTCAACTATTCCTAAGACTGAATCAAATAAAAGTTCAATGCTTTGGTATCAAAGAATGTGACATATTTGAGAAAAGAGATTGTGTATCATGTACACGAAAGGCATGGTTCAATGTATCCCTAATTGCTCACTGGTTTTTGATTTCTATGAACATTGTATTTATGGCAAGCAAAATCATGTGAATTTCTCATCTAGTGCTGCAAGATAAAAAGGGGTATTAGATATGATTCATAGTGATATCTTTGATCCTATTCCTATTCCATCACTTGGAAAATCATGGTACCGTGCTTATTTCATTGATGACTTTTCAATATATGCATGGATTTATTTTCTTAAAAGTAAAGCTGAAGCGTTTGATAAGTTTAGAGAATTTAAAGCACTTGTTGAATATAAAAATGGAAAAAATATTAAGGTGTTGAGGTATGATAATGGAGAAGAGTATTGTTCAAATAAATTTAAGAATTTTTGTAAGCAATGTGAAATTTTAAGACAAAAGACTACTCCATATACACCTCAACAAAATGGAGTTGTTGAGATATTGAACAAATCACTAATGGAAAAGGCTAGAAGTATGCTCAGTGGTGCTGATATGGCATAGGAATTCTGGGCAGAGGCAGTGAATGTGGCATGTTACTTGCAAAATTGATCTCCTACATCAGCATTTCCAGATCAAACTCCATTTGAAGCATGGTTTGGTAAGAAATCCTCTCTGTCACATCTAAGATTTTTTGGCTGTGATGCATACATGCGTATTCCAAAGGAGAAAAGAAGTAAAATTGATAATAAGGTTGTTAAATGTATCTTTATTGGTTATAAATATGGTGTTAAAGAATATAAACTTTAGAATCCAAAAACTAAAAGTACAATTTACAATAGAGATGCGTTGTTTAGAGAAATGAAAAGTAATCACAGGAAGGAAGTAACAGAAGAACTTGAAAAGGTGCAATTTGATCTCATGGAAGAAGAATCCTACTCTATAGAAGAGTATGAAACAAAGGTTCATACACCCGTGGTAAGGAGATCAACACAAGAAAGAAGGTAACCTGAAAGGTATAGACCATTTACTTTTCCTTCTTTCTTTGTTTTATCTGTTATTGATGAAGATCCTAGAACAATTAGAGAAGCTGTTAATTTTGAAGAGGTAAACATTTGGGAAGAGGCCATGAATGAGGAAATGATGGCCCTGAAAAAGAACAAGATATGGGATCTAGTAAAATTACCTGGTGGAAGAAAAGCAATAGGTTGCAAATGGATCTTCAAGAAGAAGCAGAATGTTGAAGGTAAATTGGAGAAATATAAAGCTTGCTTGGTTGCTAAAGGCTATTATCAGGTAGAGGGAATTGATTATGATGAAGTATTTTCTCCTGCTGCAAATCTAACCTCAATAAGATTTCTTTTATCTATGGTTGATGCATTTGATCTTGAAATAAAACAAATGGATGTAAAAATTGCATTCCTTCATGGATATTTGGAGGAAGAAATCTATATGAGATATCCTGAAGGATTCATTGTTGAAGGAAAGGAGGATTTTGTATGTAAGTTAAAGAAATCTCATGATGGACTGAAATAGTCACCTAGAATGTGGTATCAAAAATTTGATACTTATGTTTTAGGACTTGATTTTGTTCGTAGCAATGCTAATCATTGTGTATACTCAAAGCAAATTGGTAATGAACTTGTCATTATAGTTTTGTATGTTGATGATATGTTACTAATTGGAAACAATAAGGAAATGATCAAGGAAGTGAAGTCTCAGTTAGCATCACAGTTTGACATGAAAGATCTTGGCCCTGCAAATTTTATTTTGGGCATGCAAATAAATAGAGATCATTAAAAAAAAAGTCATGGTTGAATTAGAAAAAGTATGTTGAGATAGTGTTGAAGAGATTTAGTATGCAGGATTGCAAACCATTGAAGGTACCTATTCCTTTGGGTGAAAAATTATCCATTGAACAATGTACAAAAATAGAATAAGAGGTAGAAGAAACGTTCTATTTTCATTATGCAAATACTTTAGGGAGTTTAATGTATGCCATGGTGTGTACTAGACTAGATATTACCCATGCAGTGGGAGTTTTGAGTAGATACATGTCTAAACCTGATCAAGAGCATTGGACTACTGTAAAAAGGGTTTTTAGATATTTGTGTGGTACATATGATTTTTCAATCTATTATGAAGGTACAGGTAAAGAAAATAAATCATTGGGAATATAAGGTTTTTTTGATACATATTGGAATGGAGATCTTGACAATAGAAGATCTACTAGTACTTATGTTCTCAAATTGTTTAGAGGGGCTATTAGTTGGATGAGCAAAAGGTAAACTACTATTTCTCTTTCAACCACTAAAGCTGAGTACATGGCAGCCACTGATGCAAGTAAGGAAGCAATATGGCTGCAAAGACTGTGTTGAAATTAGGTTCTTTCAAGGAGTTGTGAAGATAAATTGTGATAGCCAAAGTACTATATTTCTAGTAAAGAACCCTTCTTACCATTCAATAACAAAGCACATTGATATAAAGTACCACTTCAGTAGGGACATGATTCAATAGAAGAAAGTGTTGCTGGAAAAAGTGGATACCAAGGAAAATGTTGCAGATGCTTTAACCAAGGTAGTTAGCACATAAAATTTCATGCTTTGTACAATTGAAATGGGTCTGGCAAGACCGAGTGTTGGAACTAACATTGATTGCAACCTTTATGCAAAGTATTCAACAAGTGGGAGACTGTTGGATGTATCTCATCCTTTGTAGAGGAAGTATTGTACGACATGCCCCTCTTTGGCAGTGCCCCCAAAAAAATTTTTAGGCCCTCTTTTTTTGAAGATATTCTTGAAGCTATTTTCAGAGGCATTTTTGGGATTCCCATGATTGGTGGGTATGGGTGGTTTCAGCCCATGGTATTGTACCCACGGTATTCTAATATCACGTTGTGGTTTAGGGATGTAAGAGTTTCCTTTATATTGATTGTAATGTCTCATTACAGGCAATGTGAACAATAACAAAAAAAGAGGTGTGGCTCTTATTTTCTGGATGTAGCCCATATTGGGTGAATTAGGATAAATCTCTTGTATTCTATGTGCATAGATTTTGTGAGTTGTTATTTTCTTTTGAATTATTTAATTATGAATTATTAATCTGGAATAATTTTGGTTATAACTAGCAAACCCAGGTGTTGTAGGTGAGTTGGAGAGGAGAGGGCAATCCTCCAAGGGAGGTCCCAGGTTCAAATCTCCACCCTACCAAAAAGTTGAATTGGGTATTCAAAATCCAATTAATAATGTTGGTGCGAGAAGGGTCAGGTGCAACTCTCGGGTGACTTTGACGGTGTAGAACCCCTTGTTCGTGGTCTCTCAGACCAAGGTGGCCCCGCAAGGGGTTTTTTGCTTTAAAAAAAAATCTGGTTTAACTCTTTATAATATATATGAATAATATATACCTAGGTGTTGTAGGTGAGTTGGAGAGGAGAGGGCAATCCTCTAAGGGAGGTCCCAGGTTCAAATCTCCACCCTACCAAAAAATTGAATTGGGTATCCAAAATCCAATTAATAATGTTGGTGCGGGCAGGGTCGAGTGCAACTCTCGGGTGACTTTGACGGTGTAGAACCCCTTGTTCGTGGTCTCTCAGACCAAGGTGGCCCCGCAAAGGGTTTTTTGCTTAAAAAAAAAAATCTGGTTTAACTCTTTATAATATATATGAATAATATATACCTAGGTGTTGTAGGTGAGTTGGAGAGGAGAGGGCAATCCTCCAAGGGAGGTCCCAGGTTCAAATCTCCACCCTACCAAAAAAAAGTTGAATTGGGTACCCAAAATCCAATTGATAATGTTGGTGCGGACAGGCCAGGCGCAACTCTCGGGTGACTTTGACAATGCAGAACCCCCTGGTCGTGGTCTCTCAGACCAAGGCAGCCCTGCAAGGGATTTTTTGCTTAAAAAAAAGTTTGGGGACCTTTCAAAATCCATTCCTTTACCAAATAAAAAAACATAAATGTCAATTTTTTTTAATGATAATTATTTTAATTATATGGAATTGAGGGAGAATGGATAACTACTTTTAAAACTAATAATATTTTCAAAATTTGAATTTGCAAATTATATTTTAAAATTTTTAAGTCATTTATATTAGATAAGTGGATGGGTGATTTTATTAAACATCTTTAAAAAAAAAAATTAAAGTAGTTTCATTAGACAAGTGGGTGGTTTTGTTAAACATCTTTGTTTTAAATTCTTTTAAGGTAGTTTCATTAGACAAGTGGGTGGTTTAATTAAACATATTTGTTTTAAATTCTTTTTAAGATCATTTTAATGTGGATTAACACAAACACCAATTTTTTTTAATGATAATTATTTTAATTATATGAAATTGAGTGAGAATGGACAACTACTTTTAAAACTAATAATATTTTCAAAGTTAGAATTTGCAAAAGTGTACTTTTAAATTTTTGATATCATAATTTTTTTTGGTTTATACAAGCTATAAAATTTTAATTTATTTTTGCTTGTAAAAATTTTAATTATAATTTGTTTTTGGTAAAACATAATATTTTTATAAAATAATTATAATTTGTTGAGGATCATGACATACTTTTTGAGTAAAAGGTAAAAATTTTATTTAAAAAAATTGATCAGCTTCTACAAAGCCATTTTTATATCCTACATTTCTTGGCAAGGCTCAAAATGCAGTTTTTTTGTTTTCTTTTATCTTCCCAGGATCTCTGAATCCCATGTTCTTTAAACTTTACCTCCTTAATTGTATATATCCTCTTCCAAAAAATATTATTGAAGCCCTCTTTGTTCTTTTTTGTATTCCTGATAGTTTTCATGTTGTATTTGATTCCATAGTTGTGCCCAAATGTCTTATTCTATCTCTATCATCGAAGATTCTTCATGTACTTTGGTCTGCACTGTTTCTAATAACTTCCTTAACATAATCCCTCATGTCCTCTCTTCTTAGTCGACTTCCTCTTTAAATTGGGAATACTTAAAATTTAATTTTGATGTCTTCTTAAAAGGTATAGGGTGTGTTTGAATTGGGAATAGACAAATTATAATATAAATATACAATTTATTTTGGTATAAGTAAAATTTTGAAATTTTAATGTATTTGATAAATTATAAAGTTTAGTAGTAGAATTTAATAATATATTTATGAATAAAATTAAAAATATATTTACTATTTATAAAAACAGGTGGATATGTAATTATTTTTAGATTTTATTTTGAACAATAAACAATATTGTATCTGTTTTATTTAGCTATAGTTTGTTTATTTATTTTTTATATTTATATAAATAATATTATTTGAATATAAATTTATAGTTTTTATTTTTACTTGTAATAATTTTTTTTTTTGCTGGATAATAAGGGGTTGTTCTTGGGTCCTCCACCCTTGATAAATTACATCTCTTATTTAGAGCTTGAGAGTTTACAAATATATACACTCCTCATCTCAATTGAGATACTTTAACTAGAAACCTACATCATTTTACATAAAATATCTGAATTCTTTATTTTCATTTTCTGGATCTTTTCAAATTGATATATGAATATAATTACTCCAGAATTTAGTATATTTCTTGAAATTTTTCTATAGCAGTCTTCACAATGCAAAAAATTCACCTCTACTATCTATGCCTTGCATCTTAGTAGAGTAATATTTCCAAAACATTGCATTATCCTAGTCCGCTTCACCAAATTTGAGTTGCTAGTTTCCTTCCTACACAAGTTGGTCCAATAATAAATTGAATCGGATAACTCTTCATGAAGATATGGCTCCTAAAAGATGAGATATTTTTCAAAAAAAACCCTAATCCTTCACACTTTGCAATTTTTATTTTTTGTGACTTGAAAAATTGTCACTGCCCTTGTTTTGAATGGTTGAATTCCTAGGGTCATATCTCCATAAATATTGTTTGTATTTTTACATATGAACACTCATTTTAAAACTATTCAAATTTTGCACAAGTTGGTCCAAGAATCAGTTGAATCAAATAACTCTTCGCGAAGATATGGCTCCTAAAATATGAGATGTTTTTCAAGAAAAAATCCTAATCCTTCACACTTTGCAATTTTGTATTTCTCATTATAAGTAGCCTTCCACGCTCCTTCGGCCTTTCCAACCTTCCACTCAGCATTCCAACCTTTTGTTGCAACTCCTTCAGCCAGCCTAACCTTCCACACTCCTTCAGCCTTATTAACCTTCCATGTTCCTTTAGCTAGCCTAGCCTTCCACCCAACATCCGAGCCTTTCATTGTAGCTCCTTCAGCCAACTTAGCCTTCCACACTCCTTTAGCCAACCCAGCCTTCCATACTCCTTTAGCCTTGACACTCCAAAGATCAACTCATCATTCAACCTTCCATGCTCCTTCAACCTCCAACCTTCCATGCTTCTTCAAACTTCAAATTTATTGATTGTTAAAGCACTATACCATTTACCAATCCCCTTAGGGGCATTTTTGTAATAACTATTTATTATAATTCATTTTATAGTAAGATTTAAATAATATTTTAATATTTTAAATAATTTATAAAAAATAAAAAAAAATTAAATCTCATCCACGATTATGTATATCAAACAAACCAATGTTGCAATTTACTTAATAATATTATTTTATATGTTGTGTCATGTTGAAATTCACTTCATACATTATTTTGTGACATTTTAAACCATTTGTAAAATGTGTTAATAAAGTGAACATTAATTTAAAATAAATTTAATTTACATTTATTTTGGTAATGTTTTAAACCTTTATTAAATGTTTTAATGTAAAAAAAATGATTGGTTGAAATAAACACTTTTGAAAGGATCCCCAAACATTTTACAAAGAGATTAAAATAAAAGAGACCATATCTAGAAGATCAACTTTTGAAGAAAAACAAGGATTATCAAAACTAGGGAGATAACCTCCATAGGACCATCTACAAAGGGATCAAAAATTTGAAAAAGGTTTTCCCGCTTGAACCTGGGAAACCCAACATGCAAAAAATGGAGCTCACACCTTAGAGTGGGAGTAAGGGAATACCAAGCCCAAACTAAAACATAATAGAAATTTCAAATTTGAATCTCAATTCTTGCTCGAAAGTGAATATGAATTTCCCCAAGGGAGAAGCAGCATAAATAGGAAATTCTACAAGGAGGAGCCTTTCGAAGGCCTAAAAGATAGGTCAACAGTACGAGGAGATATCTACAGGCTATTAGATCTCACTGCAAAGGATACAGAGTGTACAACCAAAAGGTGATAAAACACAAAGAATAATCTATCCATTATGGCACCTCAAGACTAGAAGAGAAAATATAACATAGGGACTACCATCAAGAGACCATCTTTTACAGTAGGTAATTATGCACATGGCCCCCCTACCAAAGACCATAAAAAACTACAGAAGAAGCCAATCAGAAAGTCACCCATACGATATCACCTCCCAACCCCACCAAATATCCATCTAGAAAGAAATCCATAGACACCTTCAATTACAGCTATATGAGAAAGCATAGGGCCCATCTTGAAGATCAAAAAGAAGCTGCAGAGAAAGGTTCCACTAGAAAACTCTAAAATAGACAAAAAATAGATCTTTTGAGAGACAAATAAGAAGATATCGATCCAGCTCCAAAAAAAAACCATCCCAAAAATAGCCATAAGAGCCACACAATTGTGGATGATAAAAACGTGGTCCTACCTCAAAGACCAAGAAAAGCATAGAAGGTAAACCCTAGGTTACAACTTCAATTGGCAGACAAGAAAATGAGAGATCCCTTTCAAAAGCCAAGTTCCAAAGAGGAACGAAGGAAGCCCTCCCTGCAAACAAAAATAAACAAGGTCCCCCAAAAGACAAAAAATGTCCATCGAGAAAGGCTTTGAAGCTCTAACTCCCAAGTCGGACCAACCAAAATCCAACCACCACTAGAGGTCACCAAGGAAAGAATATTTGGGTCATTCCATCTAAAAAGAAACTACAATCATGTCAAAACATGAAATTTCATCCTAAGAGGCCTAAGAAAGATCCCGTGAAGGTCTTGGAAATGCAGTAGGGAGATCCTAGGAAGTCTACCTAACTAGATATTGGTAGAACTGGAGCAAGGGAAAGCAGGGAATTTGAAATGAGGTCCTCCCACCCAGAGCAGAAAACATCCCCCTCCTTATAGGGGAATTTTTAAATGTAAATTTAATGTTATTATTATTAGTTTTTAAGCAAATAATTTTATAAGGAATTATTCCAAAGGACACAAAGTGGTAAGTGTTTTGAGTTATTTTTGGAGAGACTTAAGTTCAAATAAAAAAACACATGCATAAGGAGATAAAGATAACACCTATTGTTTGTCCATGAAAAGGTGTTTTAGGGCAATCATATATCGATTGATTGTATAAGAATTTTAAAATGATTTTAAAACAATAAATAATAAATAAAGAAATATGTGTAAGGTTCTTATTGATGTGATTGTGGTGGCAGTATAAAATTTGTATTTTAATTGTAACGTGATAAAAACTGAATTTAAACTAGTTGATAATATATTTATATTAAATTTTTCTTGATTAATGGATTATTTTTTATTTGTAAGTTATTTATTTTATCGACGTAAAAGGTTTAAAATGATTGCGGTAAGGTTTTTATAGGGGTAGATTGCACAAAGTACTGTGTGGTGGCTTCCTAGGCGAAGAGTGCAAAATACTATGGTGGTCATAAAATACTGATAGCTTACTCGGATCATTGTGGTGGCTATCGATTCCACCATGTAATATATATATATATATATATATATATATATATATATATATATATATATATATATATATATATATATATATATATATATTTCATTAATAGTTTGTCAAAAAAACTATATTAAATTTTTTTAGAAGTGGAGATTAATTTTTTAATAAAATTTATGATGAGTAATATTATTATTATTCTTAATATCATAAAATAAAGAGTTCCAACTTTAACCTTTAATTTTTCTTTTAGTTTAAAATATTATTTTTAGGACAATCACGTTTATATTGATATTAGTATTTTTAAATGATTTAAAATTTTATTAAAAAAAATTGTATAAGGTTTTTATGGAAATAATTGAAAATATTGTTTTTAGATAATTATAGTTATAATCTTATTTGTTATATATTTTTTTGATACTTTACATTAGGTTCTTCCTTTTTTCCATTTTGAAGGTCAAGATAAACATTATACAATTAAAAGTCATACTTGTCTCTACATTGTTATAGGTTTCAACCCATCAATGGCCAATTAAAAAGTGATAATATTTTTAAATTATAATAGTCTACAAAGCTCAAGCATTTTTTCTTTAGGGTTATTGAGAGTGTTGGATTGTTATATATAAAAATATCTTATTTTATGATATATTTTAATTTTGAAATTATGTATATATTAAGCTATTTTTATGAGTTTTTTTTTTTTCAAATAGATTGATTTAAATTAATTATGAGATTTGAGTGTTTTATAAGTCTTATAAGTTGACATATTCATTTCCAATGGGATAGATGATTTTATGGTATTCTTTATTTACTTTCAAACCTATGGCATATAAAAAAAAAGAGATGGAGAGAATCCATTCAAGTTTGAATTTGACTTATATTTTTAACATCTTTTGCAATTTATCTAATTGGATGGTGCACTTTATGAGCTGTCCCTTTCTTCTCTATTGTTATGGGCTTCTATATGGAGAATGTTATCCTTTTTTTCTCTATTATTATGGGCCTCTATACAAATAATGTTGTTGTTGTCAATAGCATCAAAGAGTTGTCAAGATGGTTATGTAGAAGCAAGTGAATGAGATGTAGCCTAGATGAAGGGGGTCAATTGAACAACAACCTCTCATAAAAATAAATGATTTATGGTTTATTAATAGCCACAATGTAACATTTAATTTCATTATAATTTGTACACACTAGACGACAATACAACAATAGCTAAGATGACAAGGGAAAAATACTGCATTGTTGTTATATGATGAAACGAACCGATGCAACTTTCACTTGTATGATACGATGCAACTTCCATTTATATGACTTCACTTGTATAACATGGTGCAATATCCACTTGAATGATCAGTAGCTAATCAAACAACTGAATTGAATGGATAATATCGACTTAGACAACAATTTCTACATGAATGATGTGGCACTTGAATGGTGTATTCACACGAACTATAATTTACTTGCAATCCTACACAAAAGCTAGTCTATACAACCAGTAATATTTTAATGCAATTACCATTCAAACACACAAAACAAATTCAAGGTGGAAAGTTATTGTTATTGCTAAAGTGCCAATTGGTTGTGTATTACAATATCTTATCCCTTTTTTTTTTGGCTTACATGCATCAACAAGTAATTGGAACTTCATCTTCCCTTCTACATGTCCCCTTTTATATTTTGTCTCTCTCCTACCTATTTATATTGATTCCTCTTTCTCTTCTCTTCCCTTGTTCTTCTCCTCTTCTAGACCACATATTCCTCTTCCTCTTCCATATGTTATAAGCATGACTTAGCAGTTACCAATGGTATGTCAACCATTTAATTAGTTGTGTTGGATGCTCTTGCATCATACTTATTGGGTAAGAGAAAATGTTTCATGAGTTTCAACTCATAAACATGAATTATTTTTTCATGTTATTGTCATCTTAACTATATTTTCTTCATACAACTATATTTTTGCATTGTCCTTGATTTATTTTGAGAACAAAACCTACTTTGGTAGAATCCGCTCAACATTCATTCTATTGTGTTTTGTTCCATCACATTCATCCAATTGTAATCAACATTTATTGTGTTGATTACTTTATCTTCATGTCAATACCTTTTGTTAGAATCATTATATTCTCAACAAATCTCAAAAGGATGTAGTTTTGAACACCTAGTTGTTGCATGTCTAGATCTTCCACACTACTACAACAACCCATCCTAGGACCTTCATCCTCTAGAGTAATTTATCTTCTCATAGTTTTAGTCTCATTACCTTTTCTTTGACTTGTATATCCAAGGCATTTATTCTTTGGCCTAAATTTTGGCATAATGGGTATTTTCACACCTTTACCATATCTTCCTAATCCTTTACCATCATATCTCATTATTATCATTAAATTGGAACTAATACCTTTAGCGTACCTTTCAAAACACCTAAAATCTTCATCCCCACTATATTATTCAACAATATGGTGTTTTCATAACCATCAATCACTTGATGAGATTCATCTTCCTCTACTTTCTCTTTATCATCTATTTTCTCTTTCTCTATAAGCAAGAATTATTGCACTATCATCTTCATCGTCACTATTATTGGTGACCTGGACCAACTACCTCTTGCCTACACTTATTCTTTGTTAGCTTTTGGTGATGTATATTAATGGAGATGCAACCATAAGATGTAAAATATGCAGGCTATGATAAGTATATGATAATGGTCTAAAAATCATGACATAGTACAAAAGAAAGAATCATGTTGGGTCTAAAAATCCAAAGAAAGATGGCTTAAGAAATGTAATAGAAATATCAACTTTTTGATGTTATTGTCAAAACAAAATATTTCTTCTTTTGTTGAATGAAAAATATTTGAAATATAGATATGAAAACTATTGAAGAAGAATAAGATATTAGGTGGTATGAAATGAATTATTTCAAATATATATCAAAATATGGACACAATAAGGAGACTCAAGTTGAGATATTAAAAAATATTCCTTCAGTCATTACATAAGGACATAGCTAAGAAGGTTCAAATTGAGCTATTACAAAATATTCCTTCATTCATTACATAAGGACATAATTAAAATTTTGATGATAAATATCTTGATTGAAGAGATATGTGGGAAATACCAAAGACGTGTTTCCTTTTATATCTTGACAAGGTCCTTAGTCCTAATGGATTTTGTACAACTTTCTTTCAAAATTTTTGAAAAATATTAAAGAATAAAAAATTAATAAAAAATTATTAATAAAATTAATATTACATTAAATCATCTCTTTTAATAATTTATAATTAGACTTAATAATCCTTTAACAAAATCATGCTTGGTCAAGCGAATTGATTGGAAATATAGGGTTTCAACTATGACAAGTGATGGAGATTGGGCTAGGGTTTTGAGTATCATTATGGTCCTCAACCCTGGTGGACCAATGCATAGCATTGGTGCCGTAGAAGGGAATGCATGCGATAATGGCTCCTCTCAACCGATTGTGCAGGTTTGTGCTAAGAATGGTCCACAAGGTAACCCTCGTTCTGTTGATGTAATTCTTCCATTGCTTGAAGTTGATTCTACATGTCATAGTTTAGAATCACTCACCCTTGTTGGGTATTTCATTGGCCACATCCCTAATGAGTCTTCCCTTAGGGTCTGGGTTAATGCAGCTTGGACTCCTCATGGAGTCAAGCTAATGATGGTTCAAAACCTTACAAAGGGTTTTTTTGTTTCGCTTTATGGAAACAACCCATGTTAAGGTGATTTATGAACATGGCCCCTGGTACATGAGAAGTTCTCTTCTTGTTTTTTCTCCTTGGACCCATGATTTTTTTGTTTATGAGGAAAGATCTACCAAAGTCCCTATGTGGGTGGAATTCCCAAGACTCCCTCTACCTTTGTGGCCCTTTCTCAATCGCATAGCAGCCCCTTTAGGGCGTGTCATTTTGGTGGAGGCAGACAAATTTTTCCATGCACGCCCTCAAAAACATGTTTGCATCAAGATTGATATTTCTCGAGATCTCAAGGAGTCCATTGACATACAAGTTGGTGACACTGTGCTATCCCAATAGGTCCTCTACATTAATTTGCCCAACACATGTTTTCGGTGCCAGTCCTCAACACATAAGATCAAATATTGTCCCTTGATGCCACATAACAGGGACAAGTAGAGCCCCACCACACCGAGTGCACCCACTCCTCAACCTCAGGAGGATGGTTGGACGATTGTGGGAGGGCATAAAAATCCACATTTGGCTACTTCTAAAGGTACACAGTCCAAGTCGACACATGTCTCACAACCGGTAAAAAAGGGTATGAAAAGGAAAAATTTGGTCCCCCAGTTGAAACTGCCAACAATGAGGCTCCTTAGTCTCAACAGATTCATACCCCAAGGGATGCAATAGAGGTTGCTTCACAGTCTACCCAATCGACCAATCCTCTAGTACATTTCCCCTCGGCTAACGCAAGGCGCTCCCATAGCCCGAGAAGGGGATCTGCAGAAGAAGATGTCACTCCAGAGAAGTGACTTCATATGACCAGTGTTCAGTTAGGTAGTTATGTTCCTGATTCATCCAACAACTACAGTGTGTTGGAGTATCTTAGCGACGGTGAGAATATGTCATTGGATGCAGAGCCATCATCGATGGAATTGGTGGTTCCTATGGAGGAAGCAAAATCTAAAGTTCCTTCCCCTTCTATGCGGTTTTGACGTTCTTGTAGTCCTCAACAAGGGAAAGAAGATGGAGACAATCTACCCGAAAAAGGGTTTCAACCTTTCAACTCAAGAATTCCAATAGCTTTGCGGCATTGGAACGACACAGAATGACGAAGCAATAAGTCTACTTAGTGCCTAGAGCTATAGTTCTACATTTTAAAGTTTTTTGTTACTCTAGTTTATTTTTCTATGCTTATTTATGTTGTGTATTCACCTTTTAAGGGTTGGTTCCAGTTTTGATTGTATGGGTGACCTTGCGCCCCAAGCTGTGATCTTTCCAGATCCTTTTTTTATTGTAACCTATTTTATTTTTATTGAATATAATTATTGGTTCCAATAAAAAAATAATAATCCTTTAACTGAATTTTTTTATTAAATTAATGATAGGACATAACACTGTGAAATAACATGTAAATTAAAACCACGATGTGTGTGGTTGGGATGGGGTTACCCAACCCTAAGCATCGGTCGTAGGGGTTCTCACACTAGCCTGATAAAAAAAATTAGAACTACAACGTGTGTGGTTGTGTGTTAATCCTCTATTGATAACATTAGCTCTCGTTTTACGAGGAGTCATGGTTGGGATGGGAATGCTCGATCCTAAGTTTCGGTAGAAGGGGTTTCTCACACTAAACAAATATTAAAAAAACATGTAAATTTAAAAGCTTAACTTTTGACCCTAAGCTTCGGTGGAAGGGGTTTTTGACACTAACCAAATAGTAAAAAAAAATCATGTGAATTAAAACTCTTAACTTTTGTCCAAGGGGATAGCGCAACGGTTTGGGCTTTGGCTTCAGTAAGTCCAAGGTTCAAACCACAACGTGGGCAAGTGTGTGAGGGGTGGGTGTGTGTATTGTTGTGTGTTTGGTCCCAATTGGTAAGCTTAACTCTCACCTTTATCAGAGGTTATAGTTGGGATGGGGTTGCCCATATCGAAGGTCATGGTTGGGATGGGGATGCCCAGCCTTAAGCACCGATCATAAGGGTTTCTCACACTAACCTCAATAAAAAAAATCTTAATTTCTAAGTTCAAACCCCAGTATGAGGGGATTGAGACCCCTCATAAAAACCCATGTAAACTTAAATTTTGTCCTTAGGGAACAATGCAATGGTCAAGCTTTGGCTCTTTTTCGAGAGATCTAAGGTTCAAACCGCAGCGTGGGCGAGTGTGAGGGGGTGGGTTTGTGTATGGTTGTATGTTTGGTCCCTCTTGATAAGCTCAACTCTCACCTTTGTCAGGGTTCATGGTTGGGATGGGGATGCCCAACCCTGAGCAATAGTTGTAAGGGTTTCTCACACTAACCTCAATAAAAAAACTTACTAATGGTGAACTCCAAATTATAAGCCCTTGCATATTCCTATGTGTGATGATAATAAGTGGACAATATATTATAAAATTTTCAAAGGTTCAAACCCGATGTGTGTAGGGTTGTGTATTAATCCCTTATTGATAAGTGTAACTCTCGACCTTACAAGGGATCATGGTTGGGAGGGGATTGCTCAGCCTTATGTGTCGGTCATAAAGATTTATCCCACTACCCAAAGCTCAAATATATATAAATCATATTTTAAAGATTGACCAAAAATTAATGAACAATAATACAAATGTATTAAGATTATTAAAGAGAGAAGAAAGATAAATAATTTATTAACATGAAACAAAATTCCAATTATAAAATATGTCACTAAACTAGAAAAGAAACCTAACTAAACTAAAAAAGAAACAATTAGGGATCCGTGGCGCAATGGTAGCGCGTCTGACTCCAGATCAGAAGGTTGCGTGTTCGATTCACGTCGGGTTCAGTTATATATATATATATATTATGTACTTTAAATTAATTTGTTTCGTAACTTGCAAATTTGCACATTATTAAAAACAGCTATTAATTTTTATTCCGATAAAAGCGGACTAAATTAATGGAGATGCGGGGTATCGATCCCCGTACCTCTCGCATGCTAAGCGAGCGCTCTACCATCTGAGCTACATCCCCAACACACACGAATTTCTTTTAATTATATTACTGATTCAGTCTATAATACCGAAGGTTCCAAGTTCTTCAACGTGGCCATGCTTCCGCAGAAGAGTTTCAGTAACTTAATTTTGGCCGTTCGTTTTTCTTTTTAAATATTCTCTAATCTCACACAGTCCATAAAATACAATGCGCTTTTGTTTTTTTGTTCTGTTTTTAAAACCCTTATAACGTACTTTTCTTTTCAACCTTAATTTAGTAGTAGAAATGCATAAGGTTTGTCTTATAAAGAACAATAAAAGTTACTTGCAATAATATGACATTTGATGGATAGGATTTCTTTTATTTTCCAATCATATATATATATATATACATGTAATTAATTTATATAGGTGTTCTTCATAATCATAATTTATTATTATTACTTATTATTATTCATAATCTCACACAGTCCATAAAATACAATGCGCTTTTGTTTTTTTGTTCTGTTTTTAAAACCCTTATAACGTACTTTTCTTTTCAACCTTAATTTAGTAGTAGAAATGCATAAGGTTTGTCTTATAAAGAACAATAAAAGTTACTTGCAATAATATGACATTTGATGGATAGGATTTCTTTTATTTTCCAATCATATATATATATATATACATGTAATTAATTTATATAGGTGTTCTTCATAATCATAATTTATTATTATTACTTATTTTTGGTAATAAGTAAGTTTTTAACCACAACAAAACATAAAAATCAAGGTGGATGTAGAAAGTTGAAGGAAGCTCCAACTGATATATATATATATATATATTTAATACATATAATTACTTACCTTGTAAGAGCTATACTATCAAGGGGTTGAATTTTTATTGGACTTGGTCTTTAGGGACAACAAATTATATAGTTGGAGTCTCATAAAGATCATATCTCCTACAAATTATTGCTCCAAGCAATGTATGTCTTCTTGTTGATATTTGAGAATAGAGTCAAGGAATACCTTAGCAACCTTACTAGCCATGAAGGGATGTTACATGGCGCAACTATGAGCATCCTTCAAAAGATGACCTGATTTGAAACTCAATTTTCACTTATTTAAAACTTAGAATTTTGAGTTAACAAAGATCATGAAATAGTGCAATTCAAATAATAAAGTATAACAAATCATAATGTAGACACATATATATATAACCAGAATAACAAAATAATTTTATTGCTCAAAAACACAGAATTTGAAAAGTCTAACTAGGGTAGATGCATGCAATTCCTATACAATACTGGTCTTGACTACAAAGACAAAGGAAGATATAGTTATCTATCTTCCTATCACTATTTTTAGGGTGTAAGTCAATTGACAAGTCTTGATTTGCTCTCAAACCTCATGGCGAGATTGACCTTGAAGTCGTATAGTTCAAAGTTTAGTTATTAAAATATCCTTGTCTATACATGACCATTAGCATAGTATGAATAGATGTGTTGAATGGGATTGGATGTGAAACATCTCATTTTTATTTTAACTTTACCTTTGGCATACATCTATAAAATTCTTCATAACTTATTGCTCTAAAGGAAAAGCATGCCATATTCATTCACAATCAATTCAATGAGAGAAAATAAACTAGACAAAGTTTGCTTGGTGTTCAACTTATTAACAAAATATGTGTCAAAGTTCAAGTAGATATTGTTTATGCTTTATTAACCCCTAGTAATCATTTTTTGTCTTTCATGGAAATCTAGTTTACTGTAGAATCTGCTACATTTTGTATCTTATTCTTTATATGCCAAATTATATCTAAGGACTTGTCCAATGTAAAAATATTTTTAGTAGTTTACATTTGTGAAAGAACTCACATTTTCTTACAATAGAGGAACCAAAATGCGAATCACCAATTCAACATGTATATTAATAAGAAGATTTCTTGAATGTTGAATAAAAATATTCAATCCTAGTTGCAAGAGTTTGATGTTGATTTCTCAAATGAATAAGAGTGAACATGGTTATTGAACGACTTATTAAGTGGGTAATGATCCTTAATTTTTTGAAAAATACCTTTAAAAATATACCTCTACAGTATATATGTCAAAAATTGAGATCCAAAAACTACAAGGTTGAATCATATTAAGGTTTTATAAAAGGCTATGCTTACATATGATCCTAAACAAGGAGGAGGTAGCTTGAGATGCATTCTACAATGAAGATCGGATGACTATTTGTGCAATTTCCAATGTGTAGCCTTTGGATAAAAGCTTCAACCTAAAATTTATTTTATGTCAATAATGTTTTGATGGACTTTCCTATTTACAAGAATATTTCCAATTACAAATCATGAATCGTTATAATGTTTCAGCCAACTTCTTTATTGTTGACAAAATAAGCATATATTCAATGTGGTAAAATTCTAGATTTAGTGTTAAGGTGGAGATTTTGAGTTGGATTCTTTAGATATGAAACTTATTTTCAATGGTACTATACACATACATATGATATTCTATAAAAATTTCCTTTTTGTTACTTTAGTTGTTACTCATCCTTTTATTTAATATTGTTCTTTTTATAAATAAGAAATCATTAGTTATTTTCTAATTTAATATAATAGCCCTCCAAGAACATTAAAATATATATTCTTATATGAAAACCCCTATGTTGTCTATTTAATTTCATGTATTTTTGTAATGGATTTAAGAATTGAAAAGGCCTCAAAATATTTTCGAAGCAACTTGGAATTACTAGGATGATTTCATGAATCCCTTGGAAATAGCCATAGCAATTCTAGAAAAGACAATGTTATTACAATAAAGCATTATGCTACTAAAACATTATAGAACTTTATGAATAAGAGAGAAAATTTTGGGGTTCCCATTGTAATTGAGAACACTTAACATTTTCCTAAGAATCGAGGAAAATTTTTAGTATATCTTAATAGCTTACTAATATATGATGTTTTAACAAAGAGACTCTTTAGAATCCTTTCAGATACATTTGCATTTTCTTTAGGCTTTTAGCTACCAACATCTATAACAAAGACATAAAATTTTTTTCATGTAAAATTCATAGTAGTCCACTTAGCAAGGTTGATAATATTACAAGTCTACTCAACAAGGTTAACTTTTATAAGATATATCTTTTCACTATTTTACAAAATGACAAAATGGGTCACTAGGGACATTGGACTTTGGAGATCTTTTAGACCCTGAGGACTTCCAAGAGGAGGATATAGATAATCCCCCAATGACTAGTTTAGCAACTGATGACATAGGGATTCTAATAGGATACTAGCGTTGGTACATGCAAATTCATCCTACAAGGGTGACTCTAGACTATGGTGGTCATAGATGAGGCCAAGACATTGTCATTAAGGATGCAAATTTTGAACAAGATTTTTAGAAGAGGTTGAACATAAAAAAAAATGACAACAACATTCATGTTATCAAAACAATAATATTCTTAACATGGATTTGTCTCTCTGTTTTAGATTTTATTACTTTTTTCCTTCATTTTCAAAACTTTAAGTTTTCTTTATGTATGCTGGTGAAAAGTTTGACTGAATAATCAAATTCCTAGTAGTTATTTCCTACTTTTAAATCCTGGATGGATAGATCAACTAGTGAGGGATACATCAATATATATAATCATTACGATAGTTTTTCTTAACTATCGACCATGCTTTTCTATCTTTAGTTATATCTTTTTACCTTTTAGCGTTTTTAGCTTTTTTTATTTCTTGGTTTTTTTTTTCTTTTTACATGCGAAGAATACAACACATCCAACAATATTCCACATGTTGAATACTTTGCAACGATGCCTATACAAGTCACAAATTTAGCTACTTGGGACAACTAAGTCCATTGTCTCTTTGCACCAAAAAAAACTTTTCAATACTCGTAAGATTAGTTATTAAATCTGCAACAATAATTAATCCATTGACATCTCTAACTTGTGATTGATGAGCTCCATCCAATCCCATGATCGTTGTGACTTATTAGGGTTTGTTTTATTGTGAACCTAATTTTTTTTAATAATCTAATCAAATTTATTTGACCGTTTCGTATGAATTTACTTTTAATTAAAACTTGCACATAGGAACATAGGCGATTGAGACAATAATATTATGTGCTTTATTATAGTTATAATTAGAATAGTGATTAGAAAAAGAGGTGCTTTGAGAAATCTGGCTTTAAATTCGAAAGAGAGTCGTATTATTTTGGGTGGTAAGGAGTTTTTTACCTTTCTGTGATCGGGCGGACGGGATGGACTTATGTTTTGTGCAGGTATTTTGCCTTTACACTTAACACAAATTCATGGATATTGAATGTTATTTTGGCTGAAAGGTGCATTTTGTTTTTGAGGATTACGATGCTCAAAATAATTCCTATATACACTTAATTATATTACATATAAATTCTCACATATTTGAGTTTTTTTCTTTTTCTTCGTTTTGTTTACGATCCGGACTATAAATATTTGTTAACAAACTTTAATGCTTGGATCTAGTTTTAATAGGACAATTTGAAACTTTTAGTTCGAATTTTTGCATTTAGCCTTCAAATCTGCATATTCTTTTAGTTTGAGTTTATTCAGATTCTTTTAGGTTATGTTTAGTAATTTTTATAGTTAATATAATTGAAACTGTAGATAATTAAGTTTGTGGATTTTTTTGTGCTATCAAAATAAGGAGGAAGAGGACGACGCAGATATGGAGCGATTTAAAAAGATATCAACGTCATCTCATTTTGTTTCTAGTCCGGATTGTAAATGGTTGTTAACAGACTTTTATGGTTGGATCTAGTCCTGGTAAGACGATTTGAAAACTTTTAGTTCGAATTTTTGCATTTAACCTTCAAATCTATAGATTTTTTTAGTTCAAATTTATTCAGATTTTTTAGTTTATGTTTAATAATTTCTGTAGTTAATATGCCTGAAACTGTAGATAATTAAGTTAATGGATTTTTCTTTGCCATCAAAAGGAGGGGGAAGAGGACGGCGCAGTTATGGAGGGAGATATCAACATCATCTCATTTTTTTTTTCAAAAAGGACTAATGCATCTCGTATTCGAGACCGTTTCCAACGTCATCTCATTTTATTCAAAAAGGATTAATGTGTCTCGTGTTCGAGACCGTTTTTGGTTAATCGTTCCTAGGTTTTATAAACCCTAGGTTTTCATGAATTAAACAAAGTTCCTTTTAGTATTATAGTTAGAATCATAAATAAATATTTAGTTGTGATTTTATGGCATATAAATTTAGTCTTACCTATTATACAATTTCTCTTCATTAATTTCAACAGGATGACGATGAAAAAGACAGATAATTTGTTTTGTTAGGAAAAATAAATGCTTGATTTTACCTTTTTTTTTCAGAATATAATTTGTTTTCATTCAAAGTTTTGTAGTTATTCTGATAGTGAGAGACTGCCCAGTGTTTTGTTTTTAATTAAAATTACTACTACGATTATTATTAAAGCATAACACAACAATTAATTGTGGAGTAGAAGGGAATGTATATATCACTTGGAATCTATGACATCAAGAGCATTGAGATGCATCGAACAAGTCTTTCTCACTTTTGAGGGTACTTGTAGTACACTACTGATCTAAACCATACGTGAGGTCTGTGAAAAGCAAACAAGCTTCAGGTGTTAGAAAAATTAACTTAGATTTCACGCCTATGCTCAATTGTGCTCCGAACCTTGGGCAAAACCGGATTGCGCTTCAGACATGGGCGAAGTCGGACTGCGCCGCAGTCCGGGATCCCGACAAAAGTGTGACATGACGTCACACCCACCTTCTGATAGATGTGACTCCTGACAGATCCCATCGCCGCAGAAGTTAATGCCAGTTCGGCGTTTGGTCAGGCGAGTTAATGCCAAGTCGGCGTTTGTCAGAAACCCTAGTTAAGGGCCTGTCAGAGGATAACCCTTATCCAAAGCTGTCAGAGGATAAACCTTATCCTCCTCTCCTCGCGGCTATAAAAGGGCAGTTCGGGTCTTCAGACAAAAAAGAGAAGCAGTGCGTGTGTGAGAGAAGTTCGTGAAAGAAGAAGCGGAGAATAGAGCAGAGAAAGAAAGCAGAGCGATTCAGTGAGCAGTGTGGCTCAGCTGATTAATGTTCGAGCAGCAGACTCGACATTTCTCCCTGTTTAGTTTATCCTGCAGCGTAGCCTGTAGATGTTGTTATTTCCTCGGTTGAGGAATTTTTGTAACCCTAGTTTTTCATATGAATAAAGTTTGTTGTTTGTTTTAGGCATCTTTAGGGTTTGCAGTTTGTTGTTCTCTGTTCCGGTGATTCTCTCCTCTCATACGGGTGTTGCCAAGCCAGGCAAACCCAGCGGCGCCACGCAAGACGAAGAAGTCAAGAAAAGACTCCAAGGCAAAAGTTGGGCAAGTCTCAGCGAAGCCTTTCCAACTTTGTCGCCAAGTGCAAACTTCGCCCAGTTTCGGGCGAAGTCCGTCAACAGGCCCGAAGTGCAAACTTCGCCCAGTTTCGGGCGAAGTCCATTGGCGCCCGCGAAGTATGAACTTCGCCCAGTTTCGGGCGAAGTCTGTTTGCCCCCACGAAGTACGAACTTCACCCAATTTTAGGCGAAGTCCGTCGGCGCGCACGAAGTTCGAACTTCACCCAGTTTTGGGCGAAGTCCGTCGGCGCCCCGACGTTCACACTTCGCCCCATTTTGGGTGAAGTCCGTCGTCGCCCCCGACTTGCGCACTGCGCTGTCTGAGCTGCGAAGTCCGACTTCGATGACGTGAAGAAAAAAGGATTAAAATTCCTTCAAATTGGTATCAGAGCTGATAGTGCCGTGACACGAAGATAGAAGCATGGCTTTCGAGAGAAACTCGCTGCAGTTGCAGATCTCACGATTTAATGGTAAGAACTACGATTACTGGAGCATCCAGATGAAGATCCTATTTGGATATCAAGAGCTATGGGAGTTAGTCGAGAACGGCTACCCAGAACCGACAGATGCAGTAGTACTGGCCGCCCTCTCTCAAGCAGAAAAATATCTATTGAAAGAGCACAAGAAGAAGGACCAGAAGGCCCTCTTCTACATCATGCAAGCGGTTGAGGAGACCATCTTCTCACGGATTACATCAGCCACCAAGGCCAAGCAGGCCTGGGAAACCCTGAAAAGTTTGTATCAGGGCACCGACAAAGTGAAGTTGGTGAAACTACAGATGCTTAGGAGAGAGTTTGAAAATCTGTAGATGAGCGAGTCCGAGTCGATGAGCGACTTCTTCACCCGAACAACAAATATCATCAACCAGATGCGGTTGAATGGTGAAATCGTGCAGAGCCAGAGAATCATGGAGAAGATTCTCAGAAGTCTGCCTGCCAAGTTCGACTCGATTGTGATAGTAATCAAAGAGTCGAGGGATTTGACAACCCTCTCGACAGACGAACTCATGGGTTCCCCGAGACCCATGAACAGGGTCGAGCCGCTCAACTCGCCTTCTTTGGAGCAAGCCTTCAAAGCGCAAGTCTCAGTCCGAGACAGCGGTAGACAAGATTCCCATAATGACGCTTCTAGTTCTCAAGGAGGAAGAGGCGGAAGCGAGCGTGGGAGAAGGAACAAGCAAGGAGGGAGATCAAACCCTCTGGACACTGAGCCAAGTTGCAACTTTCATCAGCAAGGAGGAAGAGGCAATGGCAGAAATCAACAAGGTGGCTCTCAGCAGAAAAAGGACATGTCAAAGGTCCAATGCTACTACTACAGCAAGTTCGGCCATTATGCCACACAGTGCAAAAAGAAGATGGCAAACGAGAATCAACAGCAAGCCCATTATTTGGAGGAACCCAAAAATGCAGTAGGAGGAAATGTGCTACTGACTTGCAGTATTGAAGAGGAGAGCAAGAAAAACATCTGGTATCTTGACAATGGTTGCAACAACCATATGACTAGGAACAAGAATATGTTCTCACAACTGGATGAAACAGTCCAGTCCGAAGTCAAGATGGGGAACAACATCAAAGTTCCTGTGATGGGGAAATGAAAGATCCTCATCCGCACCCAACACGGTGATAGAAAAACAATTCAAGATGTTTTTTATGTGCCTGGGTTGAAGCACAATCTGCTAAGTGTTGGACAACTTGTGCAGAAGGGGCAAACTATACTGTTCAAATATGGTGTTTGTTCCATCAGAGACAAATTCCATGGACAAATCGCAACTGTGTCCATGACGAAAAACAAAATGTTTCCATTACAGATTCAAAATGAATCTTTGATGTCTCTGAGTGCAGTTGAGAAGGATGCTACCAGACTGTGGCATCTCAGATTCGGTCACCTGAGTTTCAGTGGCCTGAAACTATTGCACAAGAAGTAGATGGTGAAGGGTTTACCCCTTATAGAGCAACAAAATCAAGTTTGTGAAGGTTTCCTGGTCGGCAAGCAGCACAAGGATGCATTCCCTGTAGGGCAGTCTTGGAGAGCATCATGGCCTTTAGAGCTGGTGCACTCAGACATCTATGGTCCCATGCAGACCACCTCATATGTCGACAATAAGTATTTCTTGACCTTCATTGATGACTTCAGCCGGAAGACATGGATTTATCCAATCAAGTTGAAGTCAGAGGCATTTGCAAGGTTTAGGGAGTTCAAGGCTCTGGTTGAGAAATAGAGCGATCATTATGTGAAGACTCTCAGAACTGATGGATGTGGAGATTACATCTCCAACGAATTCCACAACTTCTACAAGCAACATGGAATTCGAAGGCAATTCATTGCCAGATATACACCACAACAGAATGGTGTAGCTTAGAGGAAGAACAGAACTATCATGGAGATGGCACGGAGCATGCTGAAGGCAAAAAGTTTGCCACATGAGTTATGGGCAGTAGCTGTAAGTTGTGTAGTTTATTTGCTGAACCGGTGTCCCACCAAGAGTGTGAGGGACAAAATTCCAAAGGAAGCCTGAAGCAAGTTGAAGCCAAGTGTGGCTCATTTGCTAGTTTTTGGGTGCATAGCATATGCACATGTTCCAGATGAGAAAAGGCAGAAGCTGGATGACAAAGCTGAAAGATGCATCTTCACAGGGTACAGCGAACCAGTGAAGGCATACAGGCTGTACAATCCTGTGACAAAGAAACTTGTCATCAGCTAAGACGTGAAGTTCCTTGATGATGAAGCCTAGAACTGGAAGTCAAAGACTAGTCAGTCTGAACCAACAACCGTTGAATCTGTAGACTTGGAGGAAGACAGTGTCCAGCCACCTGTACCTTCAAGCAGCAATAGTGGTGCTAGCAGTAGCACAGCCTCATCATCCCTGGTCACCTCCACTTGCAAGCAGAATCCAAAACTCGAGGACTCCTACGAAGACTCGAGCTTGCAAGACATTTATGAGGTAACCCGTAATCAATTAGATGAAGATTATTCTGATTTTGCTCTCTTTACTGAATGTGATCCAGTGGATTTTGAAGAGGCAAGTCAGAATCGCAAATGGGTGAATGCGATGGATGAGGAAATAGTCACCATTGAGAAGAATGAAACATGGCAGCTAACAGATCTTCCAGCACGAAAGAAGACCATTGGGGTCAAGTGGGTATATAAAACAAAGTTTAATGCCCAAGGAGAAGTTGACAGACATAAGGCCAGATTAGTGGTGAAAGGCTACAAGCAGAAGTTAGGAGTTGACTATCATGAGGTGTATGCACCTGTAGCCCGACTTGACACAGTCATAATGATTATGGCACTGGCAGCTCAGAAAGGATGGAGCATGTACCAGATGGATGTCAAGTCTGCCTTCCTCAACAGAGTGTTGGAAGAAGAGGTCTACATAGACCAGCCGCTCGGTTATGAAATACAAGGGCAAGAGGGCAAAGTCCTAAAACTAAAGAAGGCCCTGTATGGGTTGAAGCAAGAACCCAGGGTATGGTACAGCCGTATTGATAGCTATTTTTAGGAGAATGGGTTTCAAAAATGCCCATATGAGCACTCCCTGTACATGAAGACAAATGTAGCAGGTGAGCTCATCATCGTATGCCTATACGTAGACGATCTGATATATACTGGCAATAGCAGCAACCTATTTGTGCATTTTATAACAGCCATGAAGTTCGAGTTTGAAATGACTAACATGGGGCTGATGAAATATTTTCTTGGCATTTAAGTTGACCAATCAGCAGATGGCATCTTCATTTCTCAGGGCAAGTATGCGAAGGATGTCCTGAAGCGCTTCAATATGGAGGACAGCAAACCTGCCATCACACCTGTAGCCATAGGTTTGAAGCTAAGCAAGTTGGATACAGGGAGGAATGTAGATCCAACCTTGTTCAAGAGGCTAGTTGGCAGTCTGATGTACTTGACTACAACTCGGCTAGATCTAATGTTCAGAGTCAGTCTGATCAGTCGTTTCATGGAGAATTCGAAGGACATGCATTGGCAAGCAGGCAAGAGGATCTTGCATTATGTCAGTGAGATGCGGAACCATGGCCTATTTTATGCCAGACGGGACTAGTTGGAACTGGTCAATTACACAGACAGTGACTGTGCTGGTAGTATCGATGATCGAAAGAGCACCTTCGGGTATGTTTTCCATCTTGGATCAGGG
Source organism: Wollemia nobilis (assembly GCA_028583015.1). Taxonomy (NCBI): domain Eukaryota; kingdom Viridiplantae; phylum Streptophyta; class Pinopsida; order Araucariales; family Araucariaceae; genus Wollemia; species Wollemia nobilis. The sequence continues at coordinate 1,264,092 of JAQPPZ010001731.1, forward strand.
GCAGTCTCATGGGAATCCAAGAAGCAACCCATCATTGCATTGTCCATAGTCGAAGCAGAATATGTCACTGCCACGACAGCCACATGCCAGGCAGTATGGCTACAAAGAGTTTTGAGTGAACTGCACAATCCTTCGAAAGGTGCGACAATAATTTTTTGTGATAATAATTCGACCATTGCACTGTCAAAGGATCCCGTGTTCCACGGTCAGACAAAGCACATTGATATTCGTTATCACTTCATCAGAGAGTTGGTGAAGTTCGAAGAAATTCATTTGCAGTTTTGTAGATCCAAGGAGCAGTTGGCTGATATTTTCACGAAGCCTTTGAAGGAGGAAGACTTCAACAGATTACGAGAGCAGCTTGGAGTCAAAGCAATCATGAAATCAGGTTTAAAGGAGGGTGTTAGAAAAATTAACCTAGATTTCATGCCTGTGCCCAACTGCGCTTCGAACCTTGGGCGAAACCGAATTGCGCTCTAGACATGGGCAAAGTTAGACTGCGTTGCTGCAGTCTAGGATCCCAGCAAAAGTGTGACATGACGTCACACCCACCTTCTGACAGATGTGACTCCTGACAGATCCCATCACCATAAAAGTTAATGCCAGTTTAGCGTTTGGTCAGGCGAGTTAATGCCAAGTCGGCATTTGTTAGAAACCCTAGTTGAGGGCCTGTCAGAGGATAACCCTTATCCAAAGCTGTCAAAGGATAAACCTTATCCTCCTCTCCCCACGGCTATAAAAGGGCAGTTTGGGTCTTCAGACAAAAAAGAGAAGCAATGCATGTGTGAGAGAAGTTCGTGAAAGAAGAAGCGGAGAATAGAGCAGAGAAAGAAAGCAAAGTGATTCAGTGAGCAGTGTGGCTCAGCTGATTAATGTTCGAGCAGCAGACTCGACATTTCTCCCTGTTTAGTTTATCCTACAGCATAGCCTGCAGATGTTGTTATTTCCTCGGTTGAGGAATTTTTGTAACCCTAGTTTTTCATATGAATAAAGTTTGCTGTTTGTTTTAGGCATCTTTAGGGTTTGCAGTTTGTTGTTCTCTGTTTTGGTGATTCTCTTCTCTCATACGGGTGTTGCCAAGCCAGGCAAACCCAGCGGCACCGCACAAGACGAAGAAGTCAAGAAAATACTCTAAGGCAGAAGTTGGGCAAGTCTCAGCGAAGCCTTTCCAACTTCGCTGCTGAAGTGCAAACTTCACCCAGTTTCGGGCGAAGTCCATCAACAGGCTCGAAGTGCAAACTTCGCCCAATTTTGGGTGAAGTCCATTGGCGCCCGTGAAGTACGAACTTCACCCAATTTCAGGCAAAGTCTGTTTGCCCCCGCAAAGTACGAACTTCGCCCAGTTTCAGGCGAAGTCTGTCGACGTGCGCGAAGTTCGAACTTCGCCCAGTTTTGGGGGAAGTCCATCGGTGCCCCGACGTTCGCACTTCACCCCATTTTGGGCGAAGTCCGTCGTCGCCCCCGACTTGCACACTACGCTGTTTGAGCTGCGACGTCCGACTTCGACGGTGTGAAGAAAAAAGGAATAAAATTCCTTCATTAGGAGCTCCAAAATTGTCCTACAACTAGTTGTATCTATGCCATGGACCAACATCTAATCAAATACTCAACGAATCTATAGAGAGCATGAATCTTTAGATAACAAGTCTTATATATTCTATTCACTAACTTGAGAGCTAAGTACAAAGACCCGAGGCATGTCTTCTGCCATCGTATTCCTTCGTTATGATTTGCAAGCTGCACCACCTCCATAAATCACTATCACAGTTGATCTCTTGGGTGTTCACTTTCTTCCTCCTTTCTAATTGTGATAGGAGAAAATTGATTTGAAATTTATTATTAATAGAGAAATGAAACGAGTCCTATAATATGATGGTATTATCATCATGATTGGTATTAAATAAACTTGATAATTATATTGTATAGCAAGATTTGAAAGTTAGTTTTCTTGAAAATTAAAAAAATTAAACTAATATTATTTGATTAAAACCTAAAATTTATCACGTTTAGAAATATATATGAACACTCGAAATGAATTTTATTTGTAGCTTCAGAAATAATTTATAGAAAATATTCAAGATCCTTTTCTTAGGGGTGGCCTGTGTATTTATACAATGTACTTGTTAGAATTATTGAGTTGTCATTGATGTAAGGTTGAAATATTTAAATTAGAGATTTAAATATTTCTAATGTGTGCAAAGGGAAAAGGTTGAAATATTTAAATTAAATATTTAAATATTTCTAATGTGTGCAATGGGCAAAGGTTGAAATATTTAAAAATTAAAAGTTTTAAATATTAGATTTATTATATTAATGAAATGCATATATGAGCCAACTTCTAGAGCGCTAAAGCAAGCTGGTGAAAATATTTGTATAAATACAAAGTCAAAAAATATTTCAAAGAAAAATCATCGATCGTGTGTCCTCGATATTTGGAGAAGTGGGTGAGACATTACAACGACGAAAGGGATGAAGCATGGCAAACAAAAACAAAACACGGTAGTTTTGAGGTAGGCAAATTAGAGCATGACCACGACACCATTGAAGAAGATTGCTACTATTTTTTTTGGGCAAAAGGGGAAGTGATATTGTAGATGAAGGTTTAATATTGAAAGACACATCAAATAATCCATGGATCTATATCCATTTCACTGCTTGAAGAATATGTTATTAAGCCTACATTGCACAATGATTTCAGCTTGCATTGCATTGCTCTCAAGGAGCCATGAGCATTGAAATTCTTTACTTTTATCTTCATCGTGGATAGTGTGGAAGCTCTTGATTTGTGTGTATGCTATATTTTATGGACAAAATAGAAGAATGCACACTAGCTTGCATTTAGTGGCGATTGAGCAAATATCGTTGAAAATATCCAAACAACGATGATGAATTTAAGACGAAGATGACATGCAAAGGAGATTTTTATGGTAGAAGGAAGTTTTCATAGCGTTGGATACAAAAGTGAGGAAGATAACAGTGGAACCATCGTTCAAAGCCTAGAAATTGCAACAAGGAGGAACAAAATAATAGAGCTAAGAAAAGTGGCAAGTGCATCGAGGCCATAACGTCAGCAAAGAAGGGGTGAAGCGAAAGTGATAAGATGCCAATTATTTGATAAAATTCAAAGAAAAATGACTGTTGAGCAAGGTGCAGCAAAAGCATTGAGAAAGTATTGTCATTGTTTTCAACACAGACAGATTGATGCAGTTGATGCAGTTCAGAGGTCAGTCAGATCAAGTGCAGAAAGTTTCAAGGAAAACAGAGGTGACCCAGATTCAGAAATTGGCGTAAAGAGACAAGGAAGAAAACTATCGCGATATCGCGACATGTTTTCTGTCGCGATATCGCGACAAAAAGCAGGAGAGAGAAAATGCACGCCAAAATGTCGCGATGTCGCGACATGTCGAGTTTTCACTGAGGAGAGAGAAAATGTGTCGCGATTTCGCGACAAAAAGCAGGAGAGAGAAAATGCACGCCAAAATGTCGCGATGTCGCGACATGTCGAGTTTTCGCTGAGGAGAGAGAAAATGTGTCGCGATTTCACGACATAAATGGAGGAAAGGAGCTTGCAATGAAGAGAGTAGCGATTTCCATGCATGTTGAAGTTTCGCATTTCAAAGCACAGCTGGAAATGTATGGAAACAAAGGTGTAGCGATTTCGCTACAAATCGGAAGTTAAGAAAACTGAGATGCAACGATTTCGACACAAGTAAAAATTCACAAGAAGAAGGTGTAGCGATTTCGCTACATGTTGAAACAAAGAGAAACTAAGGTGTAGCGATGGCGCTACATGTTGAAACAAAGGGAAACTAAGGAGTAGCGATTTCGCTACTAGTCAAAAGTGTAGAACTGAAAGATGCAGCAATGATATTACAAGTCAAAATTTCATGAAAAGAGGCAAGGTGAAAACACAAGGCACAAAGATGTAAAAATTTCGCCATTGCATGAAGCATAGTGTCGCGATTTCGTGACATGTTCCATTTTCGCTGGAGTTGGCAAGGAGAGTTGTACGGAAGAGCAAAGTGTCACGATTTCGCGACATGTTCCATTTTCGCTACTGGGTGTTGGCAAGGAGATGTTGTACGTACTAAGAGCAAAGTTCTATGTCAGGAGATTTGATGGTAGTTGGCAAAGAGTGTAGGAAGAAGAGAAGCCACGATTTCGTGACATGCTTAAGGATGACGCAAGAAAGTTGAAAGTGTCGCGATATCGCGACAAGAGGGAAAGAAAGGAAGGGAAAGTGTCACGATATCACGACAAACCGTTTGGCGGGTAAAAGCCGCAGGAGCATGCAAAATGACACGTGTCGAAAAAGCATAATCATGCAGCACTTAAAAAGAATCGATGTCGTAGATAGCTACACATTGACTGTGTCGAACATGCATGGAAACAGATGTAGATGCATGCTTGAAACGCTTTCTAAGTGTCGATAGGCCGTATCAAAAAGCATTCGAACGGCCAAGTGCAAGATTCGAACCACGATTGAAAGTGCAAACGAACAACCGATTGAAGAATGCATTAGAACACCGATTAAAATAGACGCATTTACAACATTCAAAACATAAAATAGGAAGGATCGAAAAGCTTTCGAGAAGAAGGATGTGCAGCATTCGAACAAATATTTGGAAGGATTCGAACAACGCATTGGAAAGAAGAAAAGAATTCGAACGGCTCGAGAATGTCATCCGACCGCATGAAGAATTGAAACGCGAGAGAAGACAAAGAGTCCCGATGAGAAAAATAGGGTATAAGAGGACAATGAGCATACGAATAATGTTGTCACTGTTAGAGAGAAGTTGTTGCGTAAAGAGAAATATTGCCGTGAAAAGAGGGTTTGAATAAGAAAATTAGCAGAGCCGTGAGAGTGTGCAGAGTTGGATTAATTGCAGCATCAGCCGTGGTTGTGCATGAAGTGAAGACACTTTTATGTCATTCTAATTGATCGGAATTGTAGTCCAAGTTGGTGCTTGGTACTAGGGGTTGGTGCTCCATCTCGTTGCATAGAAAAATTACAGGGGTTGGTGCTCCTTCCAGTGGATGCTGGTAAAGAAGTTGTAAAATTGAAATTTTGCAAAGACTGGATTTGGATTGAAGTCCAAGCAGTTAATTTTTGAGGAGTAGCCAAATTGGTGAACCTCGTTATATTGTGTGTTGTGGTGTGCTCTCATTTTGTTCTTCTGGTTTTATAAGTTTTCTGTGCTTCAGCTTTTGAATGCTGCTGTTTTGAAGTTAAATAACTACACTGATTCACCCCCCTCTCAGTGTCATTGTGTGAACATCAATTGGTATCATAGCAAGGTTCCTTGTACAAGCTTAATCAGCTAAGGAGATCTTGGAAGAAACAATGGCAAGCGGTGAAGGATTTTTATCCAACAAAGCTCCCTTATTTGATGGAACAAATTACACCTTCTGGAAACTCGTAATGCAAACATATCTCGAGTGCATTGGGATATGATATTTGGGATTCTCGTAGATAGTGGATACACAAGCACCCACTACTCCTCCAACAGATATCGCCGAGAAAAAGAAATTTGAGAACAACTCCAAAGCTAAGAATGCCATAATGTGTGGGCTTGTTGACAAGTGAACCGATAAGAGTCATGAGTTGTAAATCAGCAAAAGACATGTGGGATAAATCGAAGAGCATCCATGAAGGAGACAAGAAGATTAAGGAAGCAAAACCGCAAACTCATCGAGCACAGCTCAAGCACTCGCAAATGAATGAAGATGAAAACATAGAGACTTATATGCCGAGAGTCAACGAAATTATTAATGCAATCGGAGGACTCGGTGAAGAAATTGATGATGCAATTGTTGTGAAAAAGGTTCTCTGAACACTTCACAAAAGATTTAACTCCAAAGTCTCTCGCAATAGAAGAGGCAAAAGATCTAAATAACTTCAAGGATGGATGAGTTGCATGGTTCCCCGACAAAGATATGAAATGAGAATAGGACAAACCAAGTCTACAGACAGAGAAGCAACTTTTAAAGCACACAAGAATGTAAAAGCCGAACATGAATCTCGAGGATGAAGGAACACCGGATGAAACAGAAGCCAATTTTGTTCGAAAACTCACAAAAGGAAAAGGAAAATATAGAGGGAAGCTACCTTTTAAATGCTTCAATTGTGGAGGAGTCGGTCATTTTGCAGCCAAATGTCCAATGCAGGAGAGAACCAAAAATGGTGAAGGTTCACACCAAGAAAAAGGTGACTTGAAGAAGAAACAAAATTTTAGAAAGAACAACTTCAAGAAGAAAAGCTTCATAACCAAGAATGTCAGCAGTTCTGAAGAAAGCACAGATGAGGAGTCTCGAAGAAGAAGGAGGTGAAGCTCTGTTCATGGCACTTGAAGAAGAAAGAACAGAGAAAAATCAAGAAGGTGATGAAAATTCCAAGGATGAAGTTGAAGTGTATTTGGAAGGAGAATTGGTTGCCGCACTTGAAGAGTTGAGTGCAGAAAGGAAGAAGAATAAGAAATTTTCAAAGAAATTAGAGAATGCCACAGACATAATAAACAATCTGAAAATACAGTCAGAGGAATTCAAGAAAATGTCTCGAAGTTCTTGATGAACAATTAACCGTAAAGACAAGTTGAATGCAGCAAGCTAGAGGAAGACATTGTTAAGTTAAGGATGCAACTAGAGGAGATGAATAGAAAATTGAACTGTTTTCATAAGTTTGAAGAAAGTACCGTAAAGTCGGATAAAATGTTAAATAACCAAAGGCCTTCTCGCATAAAATTTGGTTTAGGCTTTGATGAAGGAGAATCTTCAAAGGATTCAAAGAACTTGAATATAGAACTCATAAAGAAAGAAGAAAAGATCAGAGGTTGAACCGTAAAAACCAAATCTTGCAAAAGAAAACAATAATACCAGATTCAAGAAGAATACTGACAAAGATGGATTCACAAAAGTCACACATCCAAGGAGAAGAAGAGTCATGGCTCCTACTTCAAATTGGCAAAGACCGACACCCAGGTTTAATCATGCATTTTCTCGGTTATTGTTTTAAATGCAATGCTTATGACCATAAGATTTCAGATTGCATGCATAATGTATCTCAAAGGAATTTCACCAGCAGAAATGTTTTTTTCTCCTTTAATGAATTATGCAGTTGAATGTTATAATTGTCATAATTTTGGACATATTGCTAGAAACTCAGTAAGCACTTTTGCATCAAATAATTATCAGGGTAGAAAATCTCAGCCAAGTGGGTTGAAACAAAACCAGAAATTTCCTGAAAAATAGGCACATGCTAATGAAAGGACAAAGGCAAAACAAGTAGCAAAATCTGCTATCAAACCATAATGGAAAGAAAAGGAATCTTTGATTGTCCAGATCGCTTTTAAAGCTCGTAACAAATCAGCACCTTGGATACTTGATGATGGTTGTTCCAACCACATGACAGTGACAAGCAAAAGTTTGAGAATTTACAGAACTATGAAGGTGGTTCTGTGAAATTTGGAAATAATGATGGAGCAAAGATTGTTGGAAAGGGATCACCAAGATCAATGATGGCAATATAAAATCAAAAGAAGTCTTGTTTGTAATTGGCCCGAAGCATAACTTGCTAAGTGTAAGTCAAATATGTGACAGAGGCCATGATGTAATCTTCAAGAAGGAGGGCTATGAAGTAAGAAAGACAAAAAATGGAAAGTTAATAGCCACTGGACTGAGAACTTCTGGAAATCAGTATACACTTTCGAAACCGCAGAAGGAACATGCTTGATTGGACAGAAGATGAAAACTCGGCTATGGCACAAGAGGCTTGGGCATATTAGTTTTGACAATCTGGCAAAAATCAGCTCAAAAAGAGCAGTTAGAGATATACCAAACATTGGCAAACCCGTAAATAGCATCTCGTGAGTCATGCCAAAAGGGAAAACAAACCAGAGCCACTTTCAAAGCAAAAGAATACTTCACTAGCAAGCCATTAGAACTAATTCACACCGATCTATGTGGACCCATGAGAACCGAAAGCATAAATGGACACAAATATTTTATGCCGTGGTATAGATGACTACTCAAGAATGACATGGGTACTATTTCTGAAACTCAAGTCGGAAGCCTTTGAGATGTTTAAAACCTTCAAAAATCTTGTTGAGAATCAATCAGAAAAAAGAATTAAATGCCTAAGATCATACAGGGGAGGAGAGTTTATCTCCGAAGAATTTGCAGAATACTGTCAAAAACATGGGATAAGAAGACAGTTGCAAGCAGCCTAGGACACCTCACAGTAATGGTGTTGTAGAAAGGAAGAATAGAACAAGGCAGGAAATGGCAAGGACAATGTTGGCAGAAAACAAAATAGCCGACAGATTTTGGAAAGAGGCAGCTCATACCTGCAGCTTACATTCAAAACAGTGCATGCCGAGACCACATGAAAGCAAAACACCTTATGAGTTGTGGTTTGGCGGAAAGGCAACAACAAGACATTTCAAAGTATTTGGCAAGCAAGTGCTACATAAAACGGATTGAAGATAACCTCGGTAAATTTGAAGATAGAGCCGATGAAGGTATCTTTCTTGGTTACTCAACAAAAAGCAAGGCCTACACATGTTACAACAAGAGGTTGAAGAAAATTGTTGAAAGTGCCGATGTGAAAGTTGATGAAGGTAGAGAACAAGAAACTACTTATCAAGAAAACTACCCTATGTATGAAGAAGTCATTGAAGGTGATGATGAAAAAGAAACAGAGAAGAATCAGAAAATTGATCCAGATGGTGTAAAAACTAAATCTGAAGAAGAAGAAAACAAGAAATTTAAAACAGACAACTGGCAAAAAAATCATCCAAGTGAACAGATTATTGGGGATCCCACAGATGGTATTCAGACAAGAAGAACAACAATGAGGAACTATTCTCTCGTTATCTAGTATTGAACCTAAAAATGTTGTCAAGCAAGCACTCGATGAAAGTTGGATGAAGGCAATCAATGAAGAACTAGATCAGATAGAGAAAAACAATACCTGGGAATTAGTACCTAGACCAACAAATAAAAACATAATTGGCACTAAATGGGTTTTTAGAAATAAATTGAATGAAGATGGGCAAAGTTGTCGTAAATAAGGCAAGATTGGTATGTAAAGGCTATGCTCAAAGTTGAAGGCATTGATTTTGAAGAAACTTTTGCACCGGTAGCTAGACTAGAGGCAATCAGAATGTTTCTGCATTAGCAGCTCATAAAAACTTCAAAGTATATCAAATGGATGTAAAATCAGCATTTTTGAATGGAAAACTGGAAGAAGAGGTTTACATTGAACAACCGGATGGCTTCCAACTTGGTGACAATCCAGATTTTGTTTGCAGTTTAAAGAAAGCTTTATATGGATTAAAACAAGCACCCGGAGCATGGTATGCAAGGTCGGATAATTATCTAATTAAACAAGGGTTTAAGAAAGGTTTGGTGGATAGCAACTTATATGTCAAAACAGAGAAGGGTCATCTTATTGTTCTTGTTGTTTATGTAGATGACATAATATTTGGCAGCAAAATGGATGAATACTGCAAAGACATATCAATTAAAATGAAAAAAGAATTTGAGATGTCAATGATTGGTGAACTTTCTTATTTCTTAGGACTCGCAGGTCAATCAAAATGAAAAAGGCATTTTTATTTCTCAAGTTAAATATGTAAAAGAAATGCTGAAAAAGTTCACAATGGAAGACAAGAAACCGGTCAAGCACTCCCATGACAACAAAGTCGCAAGTTGAGCAAGGATGATAAATCTCCGTATGTGGATCAAACCATGTACAGGTATATGATTGGAAGCCTGCTGTATTTAACAGACTACTAGACCAGATATACTACAGGCAAGTATGCATGGTTGCTAGATTTCGTGCAAGTCCCAAAGAAACTCATGTCACAAACTGTAAAAAGGATCTTCGTGTACCTCAAAGGTACCATGGATTATGGGTTGTGGTACCCAAAAGGCAAAGACTTCACTTTGATTGCATATTCTCGATGCAGATTGGGCAGTGGTGCATTGATGACCGAAAGAGTACAAGTGGAGGAGCATTTTATCTTGGAGACAGGTCGGTAGCATGGCACAACAAGAAACAAGAATCAGTCTCTCTATCCACTGCAGAGGCAGAATACATTGCAGCCACAACTTGTTGTACACAGATATTATGGATGAGACAAACTTTGAAAGATCTTGGTATCCACTTCAAAGAGCCAATATCAATAAAATGTGATAACACTAGTGCTATCAACATATCCAAGAATCCAGCTTATGCATTCAAGAACCAAACACATTGCAATCCGATATCATTTTTTGAAGGATAAAGTTGCAGAAGGAGAAGTCAAGTTGGATTTTGTTCCAACTACAGAGCAAGTAGTTGATATATTCACAAAACCATTGCCCAAGGATGTTTTTGAGTACCTTAGGAATAAGTTGGGAGTGGTCACAATTCCCAAGAACTGACTATCATTAGGGATCACATTCTCAATGGGTGCATGCATGCCTATACTTATAGTTTTGCTTATGTTTATGATTTTTGCTAACTATAACAATATTTTCCCGAGAATGGTGTACAGAGACTCGTGGGGAGTCTGCAGCAGCCCTTTGGTATTATTGGCAAAGGGGGAGAAGAAGTTGAGCAAGGTTGCCGTGGTGTTGCCAACAATTCCAAAGGGGGAGATTGTTGAGCAAGGTGCAGCAAAAGCATTTGAGAAAGTATTGTCATTGTTGTCAACACATACAGATTGATGCAGTTGATGCAGTTCAGAGGTCAGTCAGATCAAGTGCAGAAAGTTTCAAGCAAAACAGAGGTGACCCAGATTCAAAAATTGGCGTAAAGAGACAAGGAAGAAAACTGTCGCGATATCGCGACATGTTTTCTGTCGCGATTTCGCGACAAAAAGCAGGAGAGAGAAAATGCAAGCCAAAATGTCGCGATGTCGCGACATGTCGAGTTTTCACTGAGGAGAGAGAAAATGTGTCGCGATTTCGCGACAAAAAGCAGGAGAGAGAAAATGCACGCCAAAATGTCGCGATGTCGCGACATGTCGAGTTTTCGCTGAGGAGAGAGAAAATGTGTCGCGATTTCACGACATAAATGGAGGAAAGGAGCTTGCAATGAAGAGAGTAGCGATTTCCATGCATGTTGAAGTTTCGCATTTCAAAGCACAGCTGGAAATGTATGGAAACAAAGGTGTAGCGATTTCGCTACAAATCGGAAGTTAAGAAAACCGAGATGTAGAGATTTCGACACAAGTAAAAATTCACAAGAAGAAGGTGTAGCGATTTCGCTACATGTTGAAACAAAGAGAAACTAAGGTGTAGCGATGGCGCTACATGTTGAAACAAAGGGAAACTAAGGAGTAGCGATTTCGCTACTAGTCAAAAGTGTAGAACTGAAAGATGCAGCAATGATATTACAAGTCAAAATTTCATGAAAAGAGGCAAGGTGAAAACACAAGGCACAAAGATGTAAAAATTTCGCCATTGCATGAAGCATAGTGTCGCGATTTCGTGACATGTTCCATTTTCGCTGGAGTTGGCAAGGAGAGTTGTACGGAAGAGCAAAGTGTCGCGATTTCGCGACATGTTCCATTTTCGCTGGAGTTGGCAAGGAGAGTTGTGACAAGAGCAAAGTTGTCCGATTTCGTGACATGTTCCATTTTGAGTTGGCAAGAGAGTTCGTACAAGAGCAAAGTGTCACGATTTCGAGACATGTTCAAGATTCGCACGAGCAAAGAAGAGTGTACGAAATAAAGCGTCGCGATTTCGCGACATGCTTAAGGATGACGTCAGCAAATGTTGAAAGTGTCGCGATATCGCGACAAGATGCAGGGAAAGCTTTCAAGAGCCAAAATGGTCGCGATTTCGCGATAGCAAGGGCATGAATGGTACGGCTACAGAAAGTGTCGCGATATCGCGACAGGCAACTGTTTGGCGGGTAAAAGCCGCAGGAGCATGCAAAATGACACGTGTCGAAAAAGCATAATCATGCAGCTTGTTACGTAAACAGAATCGATGTCGATGACAGCTACACATTGACAGTGTCGAACATGCATGGAAACAGATGTAGATGCATGCTTGAAACGCTTTCTAAGTGTCGTATAGGCTGTATCAAAAAAGCATTCGAACGGCCGAAGTGCAGCATTCGAACAGTCGATTGAAAGTGCAAACGAACAGCCGATTGAAGAATGCATTAGAACAGCCGATTAAAATAGACGCATTTACAGCATTCGAAACATAAAATAGGAAGGATCAAAAAGCTTTCGAGAAGAAGGATGTGCAGCATTCGAACAGTCGTATTTGGAAGGATTCGAACAGCCGCATTGGAAAGAAGAAAAGAATTCGAACGGCTCGAGAATGTCATCCGACTGCATGAAGAATTGAAACGCGAGAGAAGACAAAGAGTCCCGATGAGAAAAATAGGGTATAAGAGGACAGTCGAGCACAGAATAATGTTGCTACTGTTAGAGAGAAGTTGTTGCAGAAAGAGAAATATTGCCGTGAAAAGAGGGTTTGAATAAGAAAATTAGCAGAGCCGTGAGAGTGTGCAGTAGTTGGATTAATTGCAGCACTGACCGTGGTTGTGCATGAAGTGAAGACACTTTTATGTCATTCTAATTGATCGGAATTGTAGTCCAAGTTGGTGCTTGGTACTAGGGGTTGGTGCTCCATCTCATGGCAAAGAAAATTACAGGGGTTGGTGCTCCTTCCAATGGATGTCCGGTAAAGAAGTTGTAAAATTGAAATTTTGCAAAGACTCGGATTTGGATTGAAGTCCAAGCGCTTAATTTTTGAGGAGTAGCCAAATTGGTGAACCTCGTTATATTGTGTGTTGTGGTGTGCTCTCATTTTGTTCTTCTAGTTTTATAAGTTTTCTGTGCTTCAGTCTTTGAATGCTGCTGTTTTGAAGTTAAATAACTACACTGATTCACCCCCCCCTCTCAGTGTCATTGTGTGAACATCAATGACATCACCATTTGTGGTTGAAAGTGCTTTCCAAATGGGAAATTCAAAGTGTATAAAACACTAGAGTTGATTCCACTCACAAAATCACCTAGCGAAAGTCCGCGTTGAGGAGACAAGCTAGCTGAAGGAGACGTTAAAAGCACCGAGGCTACGCAACTGAATATAGGAGGGAGTGTTATCAAATTGGAAGTCACCTATCTATGTTAAAAGAGAGATATTACACTGATGTCAAAACAACAACCAAGTAGATTATTTAAATCATCAATTTGTTGAAGGAAGGTGAACCACCTTTGGATGTAAGCGAACATTGAGATCGTGGAACAAAGTGACAAGGAGCATAGGTTTTGAAGTGGTACAAGTTGTCCACGATTTGGCAAAAGTGAGTTTGATTTCCAAGTATGTAGAAGAAAGCAAACTCAAGAAAAGGGAAGAATGAATGTTATTATATTGTAAGTTTGATTTCCAAGTGCAATAGTAAGAAAGCAAACTCAAGAAAAGGGAAGAATTTAAAGAGTAAAAGCAAGGTACAACAGGGATTATAATGAAAAAATATTGATTAGATTTTTGAGCATACTAGAGTAGAGTTTTGGATTATATTTTTGAGTAGATATGAGCAGAGTTTTGTATCATATTTTTGAGTAGAACAGAGCAGAGTGTTTGCATCAGATTTTTGAGTAGACCTAAGCAGATTTTTAATCATATTTGTAAGCATAGAAGGTTGAAATTCAAAATTTGAAGAGCTTGAGAAGTGCTTCATAACGTGGAAGAAAAGCAAGGTATTAGCGTCTCCAATTCAACATGTAAGTTATCTAGTGCTAGACTTGGTCTCCATTTAAAATGTAATAAATGTGAGACATGTTGAAGCACCAGACTTAATAAATATGAAGGACATTTTGATCATTTGAAGCTTCAAAAACCAGTATATCATTCTCTATTTGTTGATAAAGGTTGGTGCCTTCAGACCTATGGGTTGGTGGCCACAAACTTGAACAAGGATATTGGTGTTTCCTGTGGGTTGGTGCCCATAAACTTGAACAAGGAGATTGGTGTCTCTTGTGGGTTGGTGCCCATAAACTTGAATAAGGATATTGGTGTCTCCTGTGGGTTGGTGCCCATGAACTTGTATAATGGGATTAGTGTCTCCTATGGGTTTGTGCCCATAAACTTGTAACAAGGATATTGGTGTCTCCTATAGGTTTGTGCCCACGAACTTGTATAAGGGGATTGGTGTCTCCTGTGGGTTGGTGCCCACAAATTTTATTGAAGAAATATAAGCAATATTTTGCCATGGTTTTCTCCTAAAAGGGTGTTTCCACGTAAAACTCTTGTCTCTTATGTGTATGGAAATTGTGCATTGATTTATTATTGCATTCACATTATTGCAGTTATTGGTTTGAAAAGAAAATTTTTATATTATACTGTTCACCCCCCCTCTTAGTATAAGTGTGTGTTTCTTTAGTACAACCATCTCTGATTACAGATTTAGGCAAGTCTATTTCAAACTTGTAGTTATAACAAATACATGAAAAATAATCATAGACATTTGATCAAAATGAACACACGCTAAATTTATCTTTCATAGGATAAATTAGGCGTGTTCTATTTATCTGAACATAATACATCTAAAATTTCATTTTAATCTATATCAATAGTTTCGTACAGATGTTTACTCGATCTCGATTTATGTGTTTGCTTAGCCATTGATGAGAAATGCTTAATTTTTTGATTTATTATGTTGTCCTTCATCCACATATGTCGCTAGAAACCACTATTATGTTTCATCTAAAAACAAGGTCCTTATTGTATTTTGCTTCAACAGGATCCAGGCACCGTCCAACCTATCGCTGGGAGTTAGGCACCGTTGACCCCGAAGTCAGGTGAGGTGCCTCTCATCCTGTCTAAGGTAATATTTTGTATTTTGTTTAATTAATTTTATGTTTGGTAGATGTATATGATGAAGTTGTGAAAGACTTAATTCTATTGGAGACTTCCTATGTTCTTCCGTTCTTAATAGAATTAATAAAGTTTTGTTCTATTTTTAATTTTTTGTGAAAATTTGTACCCTATTTCAATCGACTTATGGTCTAGGATTTACCATTTTTATTAATAATTTTTATATGCTCAAGGAATGGTTCCGATTGGGAGCTAACATTTTGAAAAATATTATTTTATACAGAGTGTTTAAAAATCCTCTTCTATTGATAAATTCTATATATCTGTTTGAATACTTTGATTTTCCTCTTTCTTAATGAAAAATTCTTTACATATGTTTGAATACTTTGATTTGTAAGAATTTAGAATTTGCATATATCTGATCTGTTTGACTAATGTGGTTATAATTTGTATATATTAGGATTTGTTAACAACCTGATCTAAATAGATTTATTTGACCCTTTTGCCTGAAATTACTTTTAATTTAAATTTAAAATTATAAGAGTTTGTTATATTAGGATTTGTGAATGACTTGTAACTAATTTTTTTTTAATAATGTAATCAAAATTATTTGATCGTTTCGTCTTAATTTACTTTTAATTAAAATTTGCACATAGGCACATAAGAAGATGAGATAATAATATTATGTGGTTTATAATAGTTATAATTAAAATAGTGATCGGAAAAAGAGGTGGTTTGAGAACTTTGGCTTTAAATTCAAAAGAGTTGTATGATTTCTGGTGGTAAAGAAGTTTTGTACCTTCTGTGATCAGGCAGATGGGATGAACTTCTATTTTGTGCGGGTATTTTGCCTTTACACTTAACACAAATTCATGGATATTGAGTGTTATTTTACTTGAAAGGTGCATTTTATTTTTGAGGGTTACAATGCTCGGAATAACTCCTAGATACATTTGATTATATTATATATAAATTCTCACATATTTGAATTTTTTCTTTTTTTCTTTTTGTTTTTGGTCTGGACTGTAAGTGTTTGTTAACAGACTTTAATTCTTGGATCTAGTTCTGATAGGACGATTTGAAATTTTTAGTTCAAATTTTTGCATTTAGCCTTCAAATCTGCATTTTCTTTTATTTCAAATTTATTCAGATTCTTTTAGGTTATGTTTAGTAATTTCTGTAGTTAATATACTCGAAACTGTAGATAATTAAGTTTGTGGATTTTTTTGTGTCATCAAAATGAGGAGGAAGAGGACGGCGTAGATACGGAGTGATTTAAATAGATATCAACGTCATCTCATTTTATTTCCGGTCTAGATTGTAAAAGTTTGTTAACAGACTTTTACGGTTGGATCTAGTTCTGGTAAGACAATTTGAAACTTTTAGTTCAAATTTATGCATTTAGCCTTCAAATTTACAGATTCTTTTAGTTCGAATTTATTCAGTTTTTTTGGGTTATGTTTAATAATTTATGTAGTTAATATAGCCGAAACTATAGATAATTAAGTTAGTGGATTTTTCTCTGCCATCAAAAGGAGGGGGAAGAGGACGGTGCAAATATGGAGCGATATATTAGCGTCATCTCATTTTGTTCAAAAAGAACTAATGCAAAGTTCCAGCGTAATCTCATTTTGTTTAAAAAGGATTAATGTGTCTCGTGTTTGAGACCATTTTTGGTTAACCGTTCCTAGGTTTTATAAACCCTACATTTTCATGAATTAAGCAAAGTTCCTTTTAGTATTATAGTCAGAATCATAAATAAATATTTTAGTTGTGATTTTACAGTATATAAATTCAGTCTTAGTCGTTATACAAAAATTGTATAAAATTAAGCGTTTATACAATTTTTCCTCTTTATTAATTTCAATCGGATGACAATGAAGAAGATAGACAGCAGTTTTTTTTGTTAGAAAAGTGGTTGGAATTATTAAACCATCTTTCACACCGTCCGCAAACGCTTCACCGCGAAGCAGTAAAAATTTGCATCCTAATGTTGCTTCGCTGCGAAGTAGTTCAAACCTGCCCTTTGAGGATGGTTCGCTGCGAAGCAGAAATAACTTGCTCCCTGAAAGTGATTTGCTGTGAAGCAATGTAAACCCGACAGTTCGCATTTCAAATTGGCGAAGCAGTAATCAGGCACGAGAAACGGGGCATTAATTTCAAGCGTGCGAGTAGTTGGGTTGCTCGGCGATTGGTTGAAAACCCTCTTTGGCATTTAGTTGGGTTACTCGGCGATTGGTTGAAAACCCTCTTTGGCATTTATTGTTTGTCAGCCGGTTGGTGAATTAATCCCGCCTCTTGTCCTCTTTCTTCGTCTATAAATACCGGACCATTCGTCATTTTGTTGAGGTTGGGAGAGTTGCAGCAGAGAGGAATTGTGAGCGCAAAGCAGCCGCAACAGCTAGGGTTTCGACCAACAGAGCAGCAGAACAGCAGATAGCCGGAGTCGGGAGCAGCAGACTCCTGGAAATCCCATCCTGTGTTTACCCTGCAAATTTCAACTTGCAGAAGTTTGTAACCGCTTCAGAAAAGAAGCTTTGTAAATCCGGTTATATTTCAATATATAAAATATTTGACCTGCAAATCTGGGTTCCTGTGTGTTTGTTCTCTGCCTCGAAATATTGTTTATCTGAAGACGAACTTTAGGGAGGTTTTGCCCCGAAGTGGTAAAACACTCCTTCCATCCTGAGGGCAAATTTGTTTATTTGGTTGTTGTGTCAAAGAAGCATTTCG
Source organism: Wollemia nobilis (assembly GCA_028583015.1). Lineage (NCBI taxonomy): Eukaryota > Viridiplantae > Streptophyta > Pinopsida > Araucariales > Araucariaceae > Wollemia > Wollemia nobilis. The sequence goes on from JAQPPZ010001731.1 coordinate 1,281,648, forward strand.
GCACTTTATTTCCCGAAGTTGGATTTTGGAGGCACTTCACTCAAAGCTGCCAAATTGCCTTGAATTGTGCTTAGTAGTTTATTCCTTTGAAAATTGCCACTTCGGCAATAATTTCTCTGAAATAACCACTTCAGAAGTAAACTGTGTGAAGCAGCCGCTTCACTTGAAACAAATGCGAAGCACCTCCACCAACCTAAAATTTGCGAAGCTCCATTTTATTGGTGAAGCTTCGCTGTCGGGCCCAGCGAAGCTCCCTCCTCGCAGTCAAATACTGCGAAGCTCCTCCCTCGCTCAACAAGCTGCGAAGCGTCTTTTATTGACGCGATTTGATTTAAATTTTATTTCTTTCCTTCAAAAGTTAGATAAATGCTTAATTTTACTTTTTTTTGAAATATAATTTGTTTTCATTAAAACTTTTGCGGTTATTCTGATAGTGAGAGACTATCCAGTGTTTTATTTTTTAATTAAAATTACTACTATAATTATTATTAAAGTATTAGACAACAGTTAATTGTGGAGTCGAAGGGAATGTATATATTATTGGGAATATATGGTATCAAGAGCATTCAGATACGTCAAACAAGTATTTCTCACTTTTGAGGGTACTGGTAGTACACTACTGATATAAACTATACATGAGGTCTGTGAAAAGCAGACAACCATCAGAAGCTTCGAAATTGTCCTATTGTTAGCTGTATTTATGCCATGGACCAGCATCTAACCAAATAGTCAGTGAATCTATAGAGAGCATGAACCTTTAGGTAAAAAGTCTTCATATATTCTATTCACCGGCTTGAGAGCTAAGTACAAAGACCCGAGGCATGTCTTCTGCCATCATATTCCTTCATTCTAATTTGCTAGTTGTGCCGCCTCCATAAATAACTATCACAGTTGATTTCTTGTCCGTTTACCTTCTTCCTCCTTTCTAAATGTGATAGTAGAAAATCGATTTGAAATTTATTAATTTAGAATTTAAGATCTGATTTTTTTTAAATCTGTTAATACAGAAATGAAACGAATCCAATCCATATTATGATGGTATTATCATCATGATTGGTATTAAATAAACGTGATAACTATATTGTATAGCATGAAAGTTAGTTTCCTTTAAAATTAAAAAATTAATCAATTAAACTAATATTATTTGATTAAAATCTAAATTTTATTTATATCATGTACATTATATGCTTAGAAATATATATAAACACTTGAAATAAATTTTATTTGCAGCTTCAAAAATGATTTATAGAAAATATTCGAGATCCTTTTCTTAGTGGTGACCTGTGTATTTATACAATGTACAACCATCCCCTATTACAGATTTAGGCAAGTCTATTTCAAACTCGTAGTTATAACAAATACGCGAAAAACAATCATAGATGTTTGATAAAAAAGAACACGTGCTAAATTTATCCTTCATAGGATAAATTAGGCGTAATTTGTTTATCCGAACATAATACGTCTAAAATTACATTTTAATCGATATCAATAGTTTCGTACAGATGTTTGCTCGATTTACGTGTTTGCTTAGCCATTGATGATAAATGGATAATTTTTTGGTTCATTATGTTGTCCTTCATCCGCATATATCATTGGAAACCACTACTCTGTTTCATCTGAAAATAGGGTCCTTATTATATTCTGCTTCAACGGGAGTTAGGTGCCATCTAGTCTATCGTTGGGAGTCAAGCACCGTTGACCCTGAAGTCAAGAGTTAGGTGCCTCTCATCCTATTAGTGGGAGTCAGGCACCTTTGACCCCGAATTCAGGAGTCAGGCACTTCTCATCCTGTCTTGGGAATCAAATGCCTTTGACCCTGAAGTTGGCAGTCAGGGGTCGCTCTTTCGAAAGACAAGAGTTAGGCACCTTTCAGTCTTTGGCCATAAGCTGAGTACTTAGCTTAGCGTACATAACTCCTTGTTACGGTTACCTTTATCTTTTAGTTCTCCACCATAAGACATGAAATGCCATTTCCAAATGGGACCTTGATGTAAATATGCAAAAAAGTAGCAAAATAATCAAATCTACACAAATCACACTTAAAATGCATATTAGAGAATATACACAATTTCCTATTAAATATATATAAAACCTTCATAAAAAGTACATTCTATCAAAATAATGTTGCACAACATGTTATGAATCCATACAAAAATATGAGCATTTTTTGTGCTCATCATCATTGCCACGTATTCTTTTCCAAATATTTCTTGAACCGTTGGCCATTGTTGTTAGAAGTAGGCTATATAACCCTCAATGGAAGAGCATTTCTTTTTGTTGTATTTGTTGACTTATCTGTTTATGTTTAGCGTGAATGTTTATATTGTTCTACCGATGCCAATCTTTGTGGGTTTTTTATGTTCCAAGTTTCAACATAATTTTTGGGGCTTGTTTTATAGTATTTGTTTGTGTGTAATTAGATTTTATTTTTTTATGTATATTCGAGATTTTTTTCACATATGTTTCTAGAAATTTTTGATTGAGTTGTTGCCACATATTCTTTCGTAAACATTTCTAGAAGCTCTTCAATGAATCATTTGCCATAGCCATTAGAAGTAGGCTATATAACCCTTCACGGAAGAGCATTTTATTCATGGTGTTTGTTGATTTATCTGTTTATGTTTGGCGTGAATGTTTGTATTGTTCTATTGATTCTGACCCTTGTCACTTTTTGTATGTTATAGTTTTTAGCATAATTTTTTGGAGCTTATTTTAGAGTATTTATTTCTTCATAATTGGGTTTTAATTTCTATGTATGTTCTAGATTTTCTTCCATAGATGTTTCTAGAAACTCTTGAATGGGTCGTTACCACGTATTATTTCACAAACGTTTCCAAAAGCTCTTCAATGAACCGTTGGCCATTACCATTAGAAGTAGGCTATATAACCCTCCATGGAAAAGCATTTACTTTGTTGTGTTTATTGAATTAACTGTTTATGTTTGACACGAATGTTTATATTGTTCTGTCGATGCCAGCCCTTGAGGCTTTTGTATGTTCCAGGTTTTAGCATAATTTTTGGGGTTTGTATTATAGTATTTGTTTCTTTGTAATTGGATTTTGTTTTGTGTGTATGTTCCAGATTTTCTTCCATAGATGTTTCTAGAAACTCTTGATTGAGTTGTTGCCACATATTCTTTCGAAGACATTTTCAGAAGCTCTTCAATGAACAGTTGGCCATAACCGTTATAAGGAGGCTATATAACCCTTCACGGAAGAACATTTTATTCATTATGTTTGTTGACTTATCTGTTTATGTTTGGCATGTATGTTTATATTATTTTTTCGGTGCTGATCCTTGTGGCTTTTGTATGTTCCAGGTTTCAACATAAATTTTGGGGCTTGTTTTATAGTATTTATTTATATGTAATTGGGTTTTGTTTTCTATGTATGTTCTAGTTTTTAGCATAATTTTTTGGGCTTGTTTTATAGTATGTGTTTATGTGTAATTGGATTTTCTTTTGTGTGTTTGTGATGCTGGTTATTACTTTGGTTTTTGTTTATTCATTTTCTATTGAGTCAAGAGTGAAGAAACATTACAAGGAGCATGCACGACGAAAGGCAGTTAAATCCAACGTAATATTATGTCTTTTGTTTAAAATTTTTATGTTTGGTAGATGTGTATGATGAAGTTGTGAAAGACATAATTGTTCTGGAGACTTCCTATGTTCTTCCTTACATTCTCCTTCTTTAATAGAATTAATAAAGTTCTATTCTATTTTTAATTTTATGTGAAAATCTATGCCCTATTTCAATTGACTTATGGTCTAGTATTTGTCATTTTTATTAATAATTTTTATATGCTCAAGAAGTGGTTCTGATTGGGAGCTAACATTTAAAAAAATATTATTTTATATAAAGTGTTTAAAAATCCTTTTCTATTTTCTTCTTTCTTAACAAAAAAATTCTATAGATCTGTTTGAATACTTTGTTTTTCCTCTTTCTTAATGAAAAATTCTTTACATTTGTTTGAATACTTTGATTTGTACAAATTTAAAATTTGTATATATCTGATCCATTTGACTAATGTAGTTATAATTTGTATTTATTAGGATTTGTTAACAACGTGATATAAATAGATTTATTTGACCCTTTTGTTGGAAAAATTAAACAAAATTCCACGCCTGTAAGCGCTTCGCCACGAAGCACAATTTATTTGTCTTTGGAAGGCGCTTCGCTGCGAAGCATAAACAACCCGCTCACGGAGGAAGCTTCGCTGCGAAGCATAATCAAACTACCTTCAGAGGATGCTTCGCTGCGAAGCAAAATTAACATGCCCTCCAAAATCACTTTGTCGTGAAGTAAAATCAAACCACCCCCTAAAATCACTTCGCTGTGAAGCAACAATCATTTGCCCTCTGAAGCAGAAATCATCTGAAGCAGAAATGAGGCTTGGGAATCGACGCATTAACTTTCCAAGCGTGTGATTAGTTGGGGTCGCTTGGTGATTGGACAGAAACCCATTTTGGCATTTATTTTCTGTCAGCTGGTTGGTGGATTTATCCTGCATTTTGTCTTCACCTCCCACCTATAAATACCAGGCCAATTTGTCATTTTGTGTAGTTGAAGAGTTGGAGGATAGTGGAAGGAGGAGAGCAGGGAAGGGAACCAAGTGCACAAAGCAGTCATTGCAGCTAGGGTTTCGATCAGTAGTTTAGCAGAATATTGAAACCAACAACCAATTACAGTCGGAGAGTGGAGCAGCAGTCTCCCATCAAATTCATAGGTTTATCCTATAGGTATTTTATCTAGCAAAAGTTTGTAATCGCTTCAGGAAGAATCTTTTTAATCTGACATTATACTTAATATATAAAATATTTATTCTGCTATTTGGGTCTCTATGTATTGTTCTTTATTTTAGAGTATTGTTTAATCCACAGATATTCCTCAGTTAGGGTTTGCCTCAAAGCGACAAAACACCCGTTCGATCCAGAAGGGAAGGGAGTTAATATGTTTGGTGCGTCGAAGAAGCATCTCGGCACTTAGTCTCCCCGAAGTGGAATCCAATAGCCACTTCACCGAAGTTGCCGCGGGCTGTCGTGCTTTGCAGCTTTCCTATCCGAAGCAGTCACTTCGGCTAGAAATTTTTTGAAGTGATTTTACTTCGAAAGCAAACCGTGCAAAGAAGTTGGTTCGTTGGGAATTTCCCCGAAGTAGTTTCACTTTAGCACATTATTTCCCCGAAGTAGTTTTACTTCGGCAAAATATTCCCCGAAGTGTTTACTTCGAGAGTATTTTCCCCGAAGCTCCTTCCTCACTGATTGAATTTGTGAACCATCTTTTCGTGACGTGATTTAAATCAAAATTTTAATTAATTCTTTCAAATTGGTATAAGAGTCGTTATTGTCGTGACACGGAGATTGAAGCATTGCTTCTAGAAACAATTCCTTGTAGTTGCAGATCCTATGATTTAATGGCAAAAACTATGATTACTGGAGCATCCAGATGAAGATTCTCTTTGGGTCTCAGGATTTGTGGGATTTCATCGAGAATGGTTACCTAGAACCAGCAGATGCAGCAGCACTGGTTGCCCTCTCCCAAGCTAACAAAGATATTCTTAAGGAGAACCAAAATAAAGACCAAAAGGCCTCGTTCTATATTATGCAAACAGTTGAAGAGAACATCTTCCCACGGATCGCATCAGCCACCAAGGCCAAGCAGGCCTGGGAAATTTTGGCCAGTTCATACCAGGGCACCAACAAAGTGAAGTTGGTAAAATTGCAGATGCTTAGGAGGGATTTCAAGAACCTACAGATGAGTGAGTCCAAGATGATGAGTGAATTTTTCACCCAAATAATAGATGCCATAAACTAGATGCAGTTGAATGGTGAAATAGTGTAGAACCAAAGGATCATGGAGAAAATTTTGCGGAGTCTACTAGCAAAGTTTGACTCTGTGGTAATTGCAATAGAGGAGTCAAGAGATTTGACAACCCTTTCGATGGATGAGCTCATGGGTTCTTTGCAGACACATGAGTAGAGGCTGAGCTATTCAAATCAGTCCTCTTTGGAGCAAGAATTCAAAGCAAAAGTCTCAGTCTGAGACAGTAGCAGACAAGACTTCCACCATGGCACCTCTAGTTCTCAAGGTGGAAGAGGTAGAGGTAGGCATGGGAGAAGTAACAAGCAAGGAGGGAGATCAAACCCTAACAACAGTGAGCCCAACTACAACTTTCATCAACAAGGAGGAAGAGGCACTGGCAAAAATCAGCAAAGAGGATTTAGTCAGAAGGACATGTCAAAGGTCCAATGCTACTACTGTAAAAGGTTTGGTCATTACATCTCACAGTGCAGAATGAGGATGGCAAATGAGAATCAATAGCAAGCCCATTATACGAATGAAGCCAGAAATGCGACAGGAGGAAATATGCTGCTGACTTGCAGTGTTGAGGAGGAGAGCAAGAAAAACATTTGGTATCTTGACAGTGGGTGCAGCAACCACATGATTGGGAATAGAGAGATGTTCTCACAACTGGATGAAACAGTCCAGTCTGAAGTCAAGATTGGGGAACAATAGCAAAGTTCCTATGATGGGGAAAGAAAAAATCTTCATCCGCACCCGACACGAAGAAAGAAAACAAATTTGTGATGTTTATTATGTGCCTGGGTTGAAACACAACCTGCTAAGTGTTGGACAACTTGTGCCGAAGGGACACATTGTGTAGCTCAAATATGGTATCCGTTCCATTAGAGACAAAGTGCATGGAAAAATCACAACCGTGTCTATGACAAAAAACAAAATGTTTTCGCTATAGATTCAGAATGAATCATTGATGTCGCTAAGTGCAGTTGTGAAGGATGCTACCTGGCTGTGGCATCTCAGATTTGGTCACTTGAGTTTCGATGGCCTAAATTTGCTGCACAAGAAGCAAATGGTGAAGGGTTTACCCATTATTGAGCAACCAAACCAAGTTTGTGAAGGTTTCCTGGTCGGTAAGCAGCACATGGATGCATTCCCTGTAGGATAGTCTTGGAGAGCATCTCAGCCATTGGAGCTGGTGCACTCAGACATTTGCGATCCCATGCAGACAAGCTCATATGCCGAAAACAAATACTTCCTGACTTTCATAGATGACTTTACCCGAAAGACTTGGATTTATCCCATTAAGCTGAAGTCAGAGGCATTTGCGAAGTTTAAGGATTTCAAGGCTCTGGTTGAGAAACAAAGCGGGTATTACATGAAAACTCTCAGAATAGATGGATGAGGAGAATACATCTCCAATGAATTCCATAACTTATGCAAGCAGCATGGAATTCGAAGGCAGTTCACTGCCAGATACACACCGCAGCAGAATGGTGTAGTTGAGAGGAATAACATAACTATCATGGAGATGGCATGAAGCATACTGAAGGTGAAAAGTCTGCCACATAAATTTTGGGCAGAAGCTGTGTCATGTGTAGTTTATCTGCTGGACAGATGTCCCACCAAGAGTGTGAAGGATAAAATCCCAGAGGAAGCCTGGAGAAATCTAAAGCCAAGTGTGGCTCATTTGCGAGTTTTTAGGTGCATTGCATATGCACATGTTCCAGATGTGAAAAGACGAAAGCTGGATGAAAAATCTAAAAAATACATTTTCATAGGGTACAGTGAACAAGCAAAGGCATACAGGCTATACAATCCAGTGACAAATAAACTTGTCATCAGTCGAGATGTGAAGTTCTTGGAGGATGAAGCCTGGAACTGGAAGTCAAAGACTGGTCAGCCTGAACCAACAATTTTTGAACCTATAAAATTGGAGGAAGATAGTGTGCAGCCACCTGTACCTTCAAGTAGCAACAGTGGTGCCAGCAACAACACAACCTCATCATCCCGATCACCTCCACTTGCAAGCAAAATTCAAAATTTGAGGACACTTGCGAAGACTCGTAGCTTGCAAGACATTTATGAGTTAACCCGTAATCAGTCAGATGAAGAATATTTTGACTTTGCATTATTTACAAAGTGTGATCCGATGGAGTTTGAATAAGCAAGTCAGAATCAAAAATGGGTGAATGTGATGGATGAGGAGATAGCAACCATTGAGAAGAATGAGACATGGCAGTTGACAGATCTTCCAGCAGGAAAGGAGACCATTGGGGTCAAGTGGGTGTATAAAACAAAGTTTAACACCCAAGGAGAAGTTGATTGGCATAAAGCCATATTAGTGGCAAAAGGCTACAAGCAGAAGTCAGGAGTTGACTGTCATGTGGTGTATGCACCTATAGCCCGACTTGACACATTCATAATGATTCTAGCACTAGAAGTTCAAAAGGGATGGAGCATTTATCAGATGGATGTCAAGTTTTCTTTCCTGAACAGAGTATTGGAAGAAGAGGTCTACATAGACCAACCACCCAGATATGAAATACAAGGGCAAGAAGACAAGGTCCTGAAGCTAAAGAAGGCCTTGTATGGACTGAAGTAAGCACCTCGAGCATGGTATAGCCGGATTGATGTCTACTTTCAAGAGAATGAGTTTCAAAAATGCCCATATGAGCACACCCTATATCTGAAGACAAACACAAAGGGTGAAATGATAATCGTATGCTTGTATGTGGATGATCTAATATATATTGGCAATAGCAGCAGCCTATTTACGTAGTTCAAAATAACCATGAAGACCGAGTTTGAAATGACGGACATGGGGCTGATGAAATTTTTTCTTGGCATTGAAGTTGTCCAATCAGCAGATGGCATCTTCATTTCTCAAGGAAATTATGCTAAGGATGTCCTAAAGCATTTTAAGATGGAGGACAGTAGGCCTGCCATCACCCCGGTTGCCACTGGTTTGAAGTTGAGCATGACTGACAATAGTAGAAGCATTGATCCAACTCTCTATAAAAGGTTAGTTGGAAGCCTGATGTACTTGACCGCAACTAGGCCAGATTTGATGTTTGTTGTGAGTTTAATCAGTTGGTTTATGGAGTCACCCAAAGACACTCACTGGAAAGCAGGAAAAAGAATTCTGTGATATGTCAATGGCATGAGAAACCATGGACTTCACTATGCCAGACAAGACTAGCTTGAGTTGATTGGCTACACCGATAGCGATTGGGCTGGTAGCGTAGATGATCGAAAGAGCACTTCTAGATATGCCTTCCATTTTGGATCTGGAGTAGTATCTTGGTCCTCGAAGAAGTAACCAATTTTTGCTTTATCTCCAGTAGAAGTAGAGTACGTTGCTACCACCTTAGTCGCCTTCCAGGCAGTCTGGTTGAGAAGAGTTCTAAGTGAACTACATCATCTGTCGGATGCAGCAACAACAATATTTTGCGATAATAACTTTGCCATCATGCTCTCAAAGGACCTAATCTTCCACAGTTGGACAAAGCACATAGAAATTCGATATCATTTCATCATCGAGCTGGTGAAATTCGATGAAGTACAGTTATAGTTTTGCAGGTCCAAGGAGCAGCTAGCTGACATCTTCACAAAACCCTTGAAGGTGGAGGAATTTGCCAGACTGCAAGAGATGTTGGGCGTTGGAGAATTTGCGAAATTTGGTTTAAAGGAGGGTTTTGGAAAAGTTAAACAAAATTCCACACCCGTAAGTGCTTTGCCACGAAGCACAATTTATTTGTCTTCGAAAGGTGCTTCACTGCAAAGCATAAACAACTCACTCACGGAGGATGCTTTGCTGCAAAGCATAATCAAACTGCCTTTAAAGGATGCTTCGTTGCGAAGCAAAATTAACATGCCCTCCAAAATCACTTCCCCGTGAAGTAAAATCAAACCACCCCCTAAAATCACTTTGCTGCGAAGCATAAATCATTTGCCCTCTGAAGCAGATATCAGTCGAAGCAAAAATGAGGTACGGGAATCGACGCATTAAATTTCCAAGCATGCGAGTAGTTGGGGTCGCTCGACAATTGGACAGTACCCATTTCATCATTTATTTTCTGTCAGCATTGAGATGCATCGAACAAGTCTTTCTCACTTTTGAGGGTATTTGTAGTACACTACTGATATGAACCATACTGAGGTCTATGAAAATCAAACAACCATCAAGAGCTCCAAAATTGTCCTACATCTAGTTGTATTTATGCCATATACCAACATCTAACCAAATAATCAGTGAATCTATAGAGCATGAATCTTTAAATAATAAGTCCTATATATTCTATTCACCAGCTTGAGATCCAAGTCCAAAGACTTGGGGCATGTCTTCGGCCATCATAATCCTTCATTCTGATTTGCAAGCTGCACCACCTCCATAAATCACTATCACAGTTGATCTCTTGAGTGTTCACCTTCTTCCTCCTTTCTAATTATGATAGGAGAAAACCGATTTGAAATTTAATAATTTAGATTTTGAGATCTAATTTTTTAAAATCTATTAATACAGAAAATAAACCTGATAATTATTTTATAGCAAGATTAAAAGTTAGTTTCCTTGAAAATTAAAAAAAATTAACAAATTAAACTAATATTATTTGATTAAAACCTAAAATTTATCTATATCATGCACACCAATGCTTAGAAATATATATGAACACTCAAAATGAATTTTATTTGCAACTTCAGAAATGATTTACAAAAAATATTCAAGATCCTTTTCTTAGGGGTGGCCTATGTATTTATAATGTACAACCATCCCCTATTACAAATTTAGGCAAGTCTATTTCAGACTTGTAGTTATAACAAATATGCGAAAAATAATCATAGACATTTGATCAAAATGAACACACACTAAATTTATCCTTCATAGGATAAATTAGACATGTTCTATTTATCCGAACATAATACATCTAAAATTACATTTTAATCGATATCAATAGTTTCATACAAATGTGTGCTCGATTTACGTTTTTGCTTAGCCATTGATGAGAAATCGATAATTTTTCAGTTCATTATGTTATCTTTCATCTGCATCTATCAATGGAAAGCATTTTTTGTTTCATCATCATTGCCACGTATTCTTCTACAAATATTTCTAGAAGCTCTTCAGTGAACCGTTGGCCATTGTTTTTAGAAGTAGGCTATATAACCCTCCATGGAAGATCATTTTTTGTTGTGTTTGTTGACTTATCTGTTTATGTTTGGCATGAATGTTTATATTATTATATCGATGCCAACCCTTGTGGGTTTTGTATGTTCCAGATTTAAGCATAATTTTGGGGGCTTGTTTTATAGTATTTGTTTCTGTGTAATTAGATTTTGTTTTTTTGTGTATATTCCAAATTTTCTTCCACAAATGTTTCTAGAAAATCTTGATTGAGTCGTTGCCATGTATTCTTCCATAAATATTTCTAGAAGCTCTTCAATGAACCACTGGTCATTACCATTAGAAGTAGGCTATATAACCCTCCATGGAAGAGCATTTTATTTGTTGTGTTTGTTGACTTATCTATTTATGTTTGACGTGAATGTTTATATTGTTATGTCGATACTAGACCTTGTGGACTTTGTATGTTCTAGGTTTCAAAATAATTTTTGGGGTTTGTTTTATAGTATTTGTTTCTATGTAATTGGATTTTGTTTTCTGTGTATGTTCCAAATTTTCTTCCATAGATGTTTCTAGAAACTATTGATTGATTTTTGCCACATATTCTTTCACTAACATTTTAGAGTGGAAAAAAAAATGCACCTCGCAGAGGAAAATGAGATGCATCTATTATTTATTGATTTAAACACTACAAAAACAACATTAAAGTAAGCATAAAATGACAAATAGATGAATGAAATGGTGGTTCTCTTTATATTAGTGCAATTTCCAAATATGCGGTTACAAAATTTCCCCTTGAGGGCTCTCAATTGATACAACTCATTACAATACCCAAAGGATAAAATCCTTTTAGAAATCCAAGGCATGCTTGGAGTGTCTTCCTTGCACTCACGATTGAAGAGCGGGCTTCCGATGTTGCCACTGAATTAATTGTTCTAACTTGCTGCTCCTTCCTCCTGCACTGTGATACCTATATCTACACATAAAGAAATCAAATTCGTTAATATCATGTGTAGAGAAAAATGCAATCAAAGATATGTATGTGATAATGAGCTTGAAAGAGGAAACAAATAATAGATGATTCAAAACTATTTCAAATGCTATCAAAACTTAGAAACATGCATATAATGTGCTCTGGAAATGATCTAATAAATAAAAGAAAGGAAATTGCACACAAATTTATGGCCATCCCTGGGTGTGCCATTTAGGACTACAAAATAAGAAATGCATAATAACAGATGCAAAACAACTCAAAATTGCACCAAAACTTAATAGAAGGCATAAAATCTACTCTAGATTTGATCTATGCAAAAATAAAAAGAAAATAGTGCTCCAATTCATGGCCATACCTGGGTGAGCCATTTAGGACTATCATAATTTTAGGGCCATCCTAGGGTGGGACGTCCACCAAATCTGGTGGTGTTTACCACCAATTCCTCTGGGATTTAGTCTACGATACTCCTAGGGGTGTTGTTAAATTTTGGGATCTGATTCACTCAAATGGGTCAGTTTTGTAAACATATTGTGTGCTTTGGAATCACTTGAAAACCTCCTTTTATTGATGGAGATCTCAAGGAAAAAAACACAACAGATTGGGGATAAATCTCGACAACACTTCATTGTGAAACATTGCAAAGACTCCTCCCAAAAATTGGGTGGAATGGATCCACTTTATAGCTTAAGTGAGCCTATGGTCAAATGGGCATGCAAGGCCATGTGAGGCAGGTGCTGCCATTTGTCCAAACCTTCCCATGCATTGGAGGAGGAAGAATCTTTATATTAGGCCTCCAATTTGCAACTTCGCATGAGAGTTATGCACCCTCATACTGGCATGCTTCAATGGGTGGGGAAAATGGCTGAGTCTGGGTGCCATTTGTCCCTCCTTTGACTTTTTTAGGGTCCAAGGCCATGGTCATCCCACCCAAGAACGATTTTTGGTGGCCATCCCTAGGTGGGATGACCATGAACTATGGTCATCATAGGGTTGGATGACCATGCCTACATGGCCCAAAACTTCCCAAAAGTGGGGTAGAATCTCCCAAAAGTGGCTATGACCACTATTTAACCTCTGAGGGTTGCCCAAGGTGGCCATATGGTGCCGATTAGAATGTATCTTGGTAGTCTAATTGGATTGAAATGATTTTAGTATCTATAGACGTCCCATTTTGGGATGTGTTGTGTGCAGCACAATACGAAGCAAAAATAGATGACTAAAATGTTAAATAATTAATGTTATTTAGTAACATAACCAAATTTAGATGCCCCAATCATGGAAAGAGCATGCATCCTTGAATCCTTACTTCTGAAAAGTTAAGGAACTTGACTCAAGTACAACCTTTTGAGTCAGGCTTACTTGATCTTGGACATTGTTCAGTCATGAAGAGGCGAGGTCTATGATCCTTTATGGTTTAGTAATGCCTATTATTTATTTTTTATCGATTAATTTTTTTATTAATCATGGGTTTTAATAGGTACCCAAAACCTGATTACAACATATAATAGAAGACTAAAACCAGTTGCAAAGCCAGAAAGGTAATGATAGCGAACACAATCCCTCAAAACTAGAAATGCTACTAAGGATGCCCTTCAGACATAGACAAAAAGAAATAGAGGGTAATACATAGGATACCCTTGAACAGAATAAGACACAAAGGACGACACAAAGGATGCCATTTACAAAACTATGACAAGAAAGGAAGCCCCCAAGCTTCATCATCGGGTTTCAAACCGACTTTCTTGAGCTCATCATTCAACTCATCCATGTCGACGTATGTGTCCTCACCTTTGTATCCACAAGAGTAGAAGCAACCTTGAAGTATTACTTTATAGCAGAAACCTTACCACCATCCTTAGAGTAGGATTTCCTGAATAATATTAGGTTCAGTGCATTGCAGAGATCTGCCAAATGGGACATGCAATTGGAAATAGAATTGATTATAAATTTTTGTAGACACTTATCAGGGATATCCTTCTTGTCTTCCTCAAAATCAATGATCGAATAATTATTTTCTTGCACTAATTTCTATAGATGCGTAGATGAATGAACACTATTTCGCTAAGGGGATTCACTATTAGATATTTTCCTCAACATATGAATAGTCTCGACCACTGCTCTCTTTTTGGTAGATAGAGTAGGAGAGCTAGAGGATGGAGGAGTGGTTTGGGAGAGACTAGGTTGGATAAGGCTAGGTTTAGCTTTGGGAGCAGGAGGAGGGATAACACCCTAAGGGTAGTGAATCAACCAGTGGCTATACAGGACCTTGAACAGACCCTTATGGGAAGGTAACTCATTATTTTTCTTGCAAATGTAGTCTAGAGTGTAGCTGATAGAATTGAAAAGGAACTCGAGAATATTCACCAAATTGAAATCACAAAAATGATTGAATAAAGAAAAGTGGAAGTTGCATAAAACATTATTAGGGTCATCCATAGTGATGAACTCCATGACGGAATTCATGACATTTTTCCAATGGGAGGGGAGCTCCTCTCGATGCAATCCCATATGAGACTTCTTACATAGACAAGGTTATGCTTAGCGGTGAAAATTTGTCATTTGGGTGAAAAGTAGCATTTTCAAAAATTTAAATTTGCGAAATTTGGGGGACTCAAACATCGACAATTTAGCCAAAAATTTTGGGACAAATAAATTTTAGGTGTAAGTTCACCGTGCTTTGATAAGAGTATCATAGTTATTTTGAAAAATTTGCAAGCAATCCTGCCTAAATAGAGTACCCTTTTCACCCTAAAATTTTAAAATTTCTAAATTATCCTCCCCAACTTGCTAAGTATAACTCTATATATAACTCACACCCCATCAATACTTTTTCATTTCTAAACCCTGCTCTACACTAGATGGATATCTTGACCTAGTTCTTCATTAGATCGGACCCATTTCTGCACCAAATAAGACTGAAACCATTTTTGCACCAAATCAGGCTCTTTTTTGCATTTGGATGGACTACCAAATCCTGTTCTGTACAAAGCCGATATTTGAACCCTATTTTGTATCTGGATGGACTACCAAACCCTATTTTGCATCCGATCGATATCCAAACCCTTTTTTGCATCTGGTCAATATCTGGACCCTATTTTACATCCAAATGGACTATCGGACCCTATTTGGCATCCAATAGATATTTGAATACTATTTGGCATCCAATAGATATCTGAATCTTATTTTAGATTCGATAGATATTCGAACTTTGTTTTGCATCTGATCGAACTACTAGACCCTATTTTGCATCCGACCGATATCTGAACCCTATTTTAGATCCGAGAGATATTCGAACCCTGTTTTAGATCCTACAGATATTCGAACCCTATTTTAGATCTAACAGATATTCAAACCATATTTTGGATATGATAGATATCCAGATCCGATATATATTCGAATCCTATTTTGGATCCGATAAATATCTAAACCCTATTTTGCATTCGATCAGATTATCGAACCTTGTTTTGCATCCGATCGATATCCAGATCATGTTTTGTATTTGATCGATATTTGAACCCTATTTTGCATTCGGTCGGACAACCAGACCCTATTTTACGTCTATTACCACTCCCCTGGACCCCCCATGGTGATAATAGTAGGGGGTTGATGTCCCCTACACCCCCTCTTCTTCGCAGAGTGGGTCCAAGTGCATCTGAAAACAAGACCTCCAAATTAGAGAGAATCAAGCTCTACAACCAATACCATGTTCTGTACCCGGTTTGAGATCGAACCTTTTTCTACACCTGGTTTAAGGTCAAACCATTTTTTACACCGACCCATGGCTGGATCTCGTTTTCCACCTGGTCCGACCAAAAATTTTAAATTCACCAATATTTTATAATTTTTTTTGAAAAAATAAGGTAATTCGCCATGTCCTCCTACATGAATTTGGCTAGGATTCTCTAGGGTTTTGCAACGGATTCACCATTTTTTACAAGTATATTTTAGGTCTAACCTCTTATGCATAACCTTGTACACAGGTCCTTGTCTTTGATTTCTTTAATTTTGGCCTCCTAATTATGTTTTTCCCGTCGAATGGGAATGCCAAGTATTTGTTTAATTAAAAGTTTTGCTTATTTTATGTCCCAAGCATGGGCATTATTATTTTTGGCAATGATTCACTGACAAACACGATTTGCATGATTGGGTGTTTGATTTTTGATATTGATTATGAATTTGTTAATTATGACTACCCCCTCAAGCGATGAGTCGATGAGGAAATGACCAGTGATAAAAATGACGAGTCGCTTGATGCATATGACTTGGTTGGGTTTCCTTCAACTTTACCCATTGTAAAATGTGTGTTGTGAGGATTTCGATGATTTTGTTGATATTTCATGGAATAAAGGAATCAAATAATTCGTTCCCGTGGAGCGGTCCAATGACAATGGTCTTCTTGGTGAATTAAATAGATATTTTCCAATACATCCATGAACAATTTGGTTCAATATTGATCCATAGTGAATTTGCATCAGATTTGACCTATTTTTTGTGGTTTTTAAGCCATTTTTGGTGTTTCAATTATTTTTAAATTTTTTTATTTTTGATGAGATTTCATAGAAGAAAGAAAATGAATACCTCATTCCCATGGAGCAGTCCAGCCACAATGGCCTTCTTGGGGATTGAAGTGAAGATATTTCAATTCGACGATGAATAATTTGGTTCAAGTAGCCTTATGGTAATTTACTCATATTGCCGGATTGCATGGAGCGCAAGTTGTTGCAACCACCAAGTGTATAGGGTAAATAACTAGGTATAAGGCACACTTGATATTTTACTTTATTTGATTTTTTATTGATTTTGGGAGCGTGAGGTTTGAGGACCCACTTTATTGTAGCCTACGGGTAGCTTTTGGATGATGATGTAGTCTTTTTACCCTATACATATATATATATATATATATATATATATATATATATATATATATATATATATATATATATATATATATATATATGAGTTGTTATTATTGTCATCATGTGTTTCCTTATTGCTTTATTGGATGTATGCAATGCTTATGTTTGCTTTACTGATGCTTTGATGGATGCATGTATTGTAATATGATGTTTTTGATGATATGGATATGTGTGTATGCATAATGAAATGGATGATTTGTTGATCTGTATGATGAAATATGAATACTATTTGACACACTATGTTAGCACCATAGATTGTATAAAATTCATCGATTCATTTTGTAATGTTGTCATGAGACTATGTGATGGATTTGTGAAAATGTAAACTAAAAAAATGTGATAAAATGGTATGGAATGGAATGAATAGTAAGATGTTATAGAATGTCCTTGAGGTTTTCATGAGACTCAAACACTCTAGTCAACTAGTCAAAAATTATATACTAACCATGCAAGACTTTTTGACAAGGTATGAATCTGCTAGGATGACCAAGATACTCAATATCCCTGTGTGTGCAGGTGAGTTCATTGTTATGATAATGCATAAAGTTACCCCAGTGCCAAACAAGATTGATGCAACCCATATGTACTTAAGATCACCCTATGAGTATCATGATCCTGAGTTTTGTACGTAGTTGGATTAGACCACTAGGTAATACAGGCTACCAAAAGCTAGCTCATCCGCATGCAAACATTGGTCTGTACAAAAGTAGGATGCTAATGTAATAGATATATCATCATGCGTAAGGATACCACCATTGCTAGGCAGGCTTGATGCCACCTAACCTGTAATGAGGATCACCTCATGGTTTGTCAAATGCTGAGAATTCTAGGGATTCAAGTTCAGTACTCCCTTCTTTTATTTTATTTTTGAATTGCTCCAGGGATTTGCTCATTTTTGTTTGGTGAGCAAGGGATTTTGGGAGTGGTGATAACCACTATTTATTTTTGATTTTTGCTTTTGTTAGTGGTGAAAACCACTATTTATTTTGGGGATTTTGTAGTGGTGAAAACCATTATTTATTTTGTATTTGGGTAGGGAGGAGCTTGTCCTTTTGTCAATTCTCAACATTTTTGAACCATGCGCACAGGGGGATGAGCAAGGTAACTTTTCACTTAAGGTAACCTGGACCACTTTGTAGGTTTCATATTTCCTTGTGCAAAACTTGGATTTAATGTGAAAATGTGTTGGGATTTTGACGTATACAAGGTATAATCAGAGCAAGACTCTACCTTCTAAAAATTAGGATAGCTTTCTACAAAATTTGAAAATAAAACTAGAGATGATTGAGTGACCAAAAACCCTAAAGACACCCTATAACAAATGACTAGGTGAAGGGAAACAAACACACATACGAAAGGTTAGAAATGTGGATGGAAATGATAATTGTAATGTAGATGGGTGTGAATGATGACTTTTGACAAAGTTGAATTTGAAGTATGTCTAGTATATAGACCTAGTGCTAGACATGTATGAGCAACTCTAAAATGTAAAATGCAATGATGGGTATGCCTAATGCAAGTGATTGTATAATGCAATGGTATGAAATGTGATGTAATGCAATATTTTTGTATTTTTGTTGTTTTAATGATGTTTTTGGATTTTGATTAATATATATGTATATACATTTGACCAATGGGCTTATTGGATGCCATTGGGGCATTTTGGGTGACCAAAGGGTTTATGGATACCTTTGGAGCTTTTGGGTGACCAAAGGGTTTATGGATACCTTTGGGGATTTTTGGGTGACCAAAGGGTTTATGGATACCTTTGGGGCTTTTTGGGTGACCAAAGGGTTTATGGATACCTTTGGGGTTTTTGGGTGACCAAAGGGTTTATGGATACCTTTGGGGATTTTTGGGTGACCAAAGGGTTTATGGATACCTTTGGGGATTTTTGGGTGACCAAAGGGTTTATGGGTACCTTTGGGGCTTTTGGGTGACCAAAGGATTTATGGATACCTTTGGATGGACCCCTTGTCTATGGCCAATACTCTAATGGAGATGGTGGAGAATCTCCCCGATCAAATTTGATTACCTCCAAGTCAAGGTGCAATGGCTTTAATGGGTTATTCGGATCATGCAAGGGCGCAAAAAGATCTATGGAAATCATGTTGATGGATGGATGATCTCCTTTGGGTGGTTTATGGGGTCTATTGATAATAGGTTGTTGCAAGACTTGTGGAGGTGGTTGTGGTGGAAGTGGAATGACCGGAGGTGGTCAATGTGGAAGTGGGTGAGCTTGCTCTTCTAAGGGTAGAAGTTATCACCAGATGGGATGTGGTAATGGGAACACACATAGATAGAACTCATCTTCATCATCCAAAGGGATGATCCATGCATATTCCCCATCTAAACTAGAAGATTCGATAGGCACTACTCCGTAATCTGACTCATCATCAGTTTTCCATTCATAGGGAGGACCTTGATCTTCTTCCTCACTATCATGTGGAAGAGTATGTGAAATTTCACCTACTTCATAGGATCGGGTGAAATCATGAGATATCTCTTGATCTATCATAGTTATAGGGAAATAATCCCCCAAATAATGGACATGATTAGGATTGGCATAGGGATCGCATGCAAGATCATCCCTATAGTTTAGACCTAGGCGCTCTAAACTATCAATGAGGACATCAAGAGGTATAGGCTTATTGTATCCTAAACCAAACTTATCATATGGCATTTGATATTGCGGCTGGTAAGGAATGTGAGTACCTTGTTCGTACAACCCCAAACCATAGCCATGCCAATTGCAGAGATGGAGATATCTCATGGAAAATTCAGGATTGGACATGTAATTAATGTCCTCAAAAAAGGGCTCTTCGTCCTCTTCTTGTTGTTGATATGGTTCTATGCCATAGTCAATACCCCCATAAATGAAGTTCATTTGATTAGGAGGTAAGCCTAGAGGTACGATGGCACCTATGGGAAGATGAGGTCGACCCATGTTTTGCACTATCTCAATGGTAGGAGTTGTTGTGATATTCCTTACCAAGTATTCTCCTAAGCCAGTGGTAGCTAGATGGACTATGACTTGTGGCGGTGGATATGGATGAGATGGAAGTGAGGCTTGAGTTGACTCAATGTTTACCTCACGAGGTGGTTCCTCATCTGCTAGACTAGGAATATCTTATATGGAGATGGTAGATATGGTTGGAGGGATCTCATCAATAGGCCTCTTCCCCATGTTCCTCTATGGAGGATTCAATGATGATAAAGGCATATCTAGAGGTGTCGATGATGAGGATGGTATGGAAGAATATGGTGATGGATTAATGGAAGGTGATGGTGAAGGAGTCAAACCTTGGCTGGATGTATTCTATTGGAAGTCCAGATGGGTTGATGGTAAGGTTGACTCGGGGATTTGCTGCACCAAGTTGTAGTATTTGAAGGGCTCAAGGTCTATAGAGACAACATGTACTTACCCTTCATAAGTGTACTTCAAACATTGGTGAGCTATGGATGGCACACACTTCATGTCCCTAATCTAGGGTCTACCCAACAAGATATTGTAGGCCATTTCACCCTCCAAGATGTGACACAATGTTGGTATGGTATTTTTTCCCACCTGAATAGGTAAGACTATGGTACCAACCATTGAGCATAGAGCATCGTTAAATTCTCGAAGGGTATACATGGATGCAACAATGTGGGATGTTGGAAGCCCTAGATGTTTGAGAGCAATCATGGTGATGATATTGTTGGAGGAACTAGTATCAATCAGAACTCTCTTGTAAGGTGTTCCATTTACACATGCAATGATGTGTAGGGGAGGATCCACCATGTCATTTGGTACTAGCTTGAGTTCATGCTCATGAAAGGTGATTACTGGTTCTGTGCATTGTTGAACATGCCCCACAAAATTGTTAAAGGAGTTAGACTCTTGGGGCTACAGTTCAATCGACTTGAGGATCTCCATGAGAGCTTCTCGATGAGGTGGAGACTGTTGGATAAGCTCATAGATAGAGAGTCTAAGATGATGTTATTTGCAAGCTATGAGCAAGATTACTCTTTATTGTGACCATCAGATGAGGTGGAAGGTTTTGCACTAGAGGTGGTGGAGGCTGTGATGTTGAAGGAATATCGCTTGAAGCCACAGGTGGTGCGACTTGACTTGGGTAATGCTTATTCCTTGTCATGATGTTGACCATTATGATGAACCCTTGTTTAGGGGGTGCCAGATGGATCTCATTCACCTATTGTGTTGGCTTTGCTTGCTCCTCATGAGTGGGCAATGGGTCTTTAAAAACACCCATTTTTTGATTATTTGTTGCAATAGGGTTATCAACCTAAAGATCATTCCTATCGATCATGTCCTATACTAGGTGTTTGAACCTGAAGCACATCTGCATGTCATGCCCATTCTACCTATGGTACTTGTAGTATAGGTCTTCATGATATCCTGGGGGCTTTGGTGCGTTCGGATCTATAGGTCAACTTTCAGGTAGATTAATTACCTTGGCCGCATAGAGGTGCTCAAATAGAGAATCCATGGACTCAGCAATGGGTGTAAATTATCGCTTAGGGTGACATTGTTGGTTTTTCCCTTGATTTATTTTATTGTTGTTGTTGTAGTTTCCAGGTGTGGCCTGATAGTTGGGCTTTTGAGGTGGCGTTGGTTGCACAGGCCCTAGAATACTGATAGCAACTTGGTTGACTACTACCAGCTTTGGTTGCACCAGATTGTTCTTGGTGTTCTTAGTCCATTCCTTCTTGCGGGGTTTTGCAATTTCTCCCTCTTGAATTTTAATGTCTTTGATTGTTCTAGCCTATGCTAGAGCATCTTCAAGAGTTGGGTACTATTGGAGTTGTAGCAATAAGGAAATTGGCTTTAGGAAACTCTTAGAAAATATGTGAGTCAACTCCAACATGGGGAGTAGGTATGGTAGCTTAGCAAGAAGTGTTCGCCACCTATTGCCATAGTCTATGATTGACTCATCATCATATTGCTTCAACCTTGTGAGGTCAGTCAACATCACCTTTCACTTAGTGTTAAAGGTGAAGCATTCCAGGAATGCATCTGCGAATTGTTCAAAGTTGTAGATGTTGTACTTTGGGAGTTGATTGTACCACTCTATGGTAGGGCCAGAGAGGGTAAGTAGAAATGTCCTCAAAATTAAGGCATCATTATCCTAGATACAGAAGCATTGGTTCAAAAATTTGGTGACATGCTCCTACGCATCTTCCTCTCCTTTAAATTTATCTAGCTTGGGCATTTTGAAATGCTCTGGATAGGGAGGGGAAGGTACTTACGGGTGAAGTGGTTGACTACGAAGCTGGCGCAAAGTGGGCTTCTGAGGCCCATACCTAGAGGTCTTGTTCTCTATCGATTCCATGCATTCTAGCAATGCTTTGTATGCATCAAAGGATTTTATCTCCTCTTATTTGCTTTGACCCTATGAGGGAGGGCAAGGAATATCAAGCCTATTGCATGGTGGTTGAATGTCATCCACCCTACCTCCATAAGGCACTTTAGGATATTCCTCTTCTGGTTCAAGCTCAGTGTAGGCCCCGTAAGGTGTCTCTTGAACTGGCCTACAAGGAGGAGTAAGCGCCTATGGATGGTGATCTATGTTTGGCCTGGGAGGCAAGTCCCGATTAGGCCTAGGAGGTCAAGGAGGCAATATTTGGTTAGGCCTGGGAGGCCTATCTTGATTGAAAGTAGGTTACCTCTGATGAACCCCCTGTCTATGGGTACTTGGGGTAGGGACCCTATCATGTAAGGTCTCTTGAAATAACTCATTGGTTTGCTGTTCAATTATTTTATTTTCTAATTGATGTTGGTGGTCCAAGCATTCTTTATCCTATCAAAGTTGATTGAATTGCACTTGGCGCTCAACATATCTCTTGACCACTTGATTTATCTGTTCTACCATGTGGGGCCTATGAGCCCTAGAAGTATCACCCTAGGGCCTATCTCATTTAGGATGGTCTAAAATATCGACTATGAGCTTCCCTTGATCGAGGGAAGTCATGTTCACTTGAGGTTCAATCCTAGACAAGCATTCTTTGTACTCAGCTAGCGCAGAGGCACATCATGCTTGCATGGCATAATGGACCTGAGGATAATCAAATATTTCCTCATGCCTTCCTTCATTGATGAGGAAGGGAAGGGCTGAATTTGCTCACCCCAAGCGATGAGTATCATACTCATCTTGGTACTTAGGTTGTTGTAACCTATTAGGGTGGTTTAAGGGCATAGTTTGATCATTTGGCTCTGCCTAGTGTGTGTACTCTTGATCTTACCCATAGGTGGGTATGGTAGACCTAGTAGGCATGTGAATGCGTGGTATTGCTCTATCTATTAGCACCTCAATGCATAGTTGTCATTCTTGAAAGAAGGCGTGTGAAGCGTCTAAATATGGGAGGTATGTTCCTTGATTAGGACAAAAACTTGTACGAGTGTTGTTGGTCAAATTGACCACATCTAGGGGAATAAGGAGTAGTCTTCTAAATCTGCAGGTGGAGCTAAAGACCAAAAGTCATGACAACATGACATTTTGAGGTGAAAGAGCCAAGTAAAGGTGAATGGTCATGACAACATGACATTTTGAACCTACAAGTGGAGCTAAAGACCAAAAGTCATGACGAAACAACATTTTGAAGATAAGAGGCCAAGTGAAGACCAAAATTCATGATGGTGTGAAATTTTTAAGGTCAAAGTCTGAGCAAAGACCAAAAGTCACGACAACATTATATTTTAAAGGTCAAGGGCAAGAAAAGACCAAAAGTCATGACAGTGCAATATTTTGAAGGTCAAGGACTGAGTAAAGACCAAAATTCATGATGGCACAACATTTTGAAGATGAAAGCAGAGATAAAGGTCAAAAGTTGTGACAACACAAAATTTTGAAGACCAAGGGCCGAGCAAAGACCAATAGTCATGGCGGTGTGATATTTTGAAGATAAGAGGCCAAGTGAAGACCAAAAGTCATGATGACAGGAAATTTTGAAGTTCAAGGGCTGAGAAAAGACAAAAAGTCATGATGGTGCAATATTTTGAAGATGAAGGTGGAGCTAAGGACAAAAATTCATGACAACATGACATTTTTAAGGTCAAGGGTTGATAAAAGACCAAAAGTCATGATGGCGCAACATTTTGAAGATGAAGGTGGAGCTAAGGGCCAAAAGTCACGAAAGCATGACATTTTGAAGGTCAAGGGCCGAGAAAAGAAAAAAAGTCATGATGATGCAACATTTTGAAGATGAAGGCAGAGCTAAAGGCCAAAAGTTATGATAGCATGACATTTTGAAGGTGAAGGCGGAGCTGAGGGCTAAAATTTGTGACAAAACGACATTTTGAAGGGAAATACAGCTAGACCATGATGCCTCTAAAGAGATCAAGGAGGATCATTGTAACAAGAAGATCTTAACCATTTCTAGTTGAATACTCCATGCTCTCCTAACTACCTATTTACCAGAATGAGCCTATGGGCATATTGTTGTAATAAATTTTAGTTTTTTTGTTATGTAAAACTATTATATATAGGATGAGTGACCTAAACAAATGGTCGGCTCTTAGATGTTTACAAGGTGATGTACACAGATTTCTGAAAGCTTAATAAAATATCATTCATTTTGGTTTCTAGCTCATTGGTGTTCTAAATCAAGTATGTATGGGTTGTTAATTTCTATATAAAGTTAGGTTGAATGTAACTTGTTTTAATTCTTACTTTAAATTTTTGCAAAAAAGTTCTGTTAACTCTAAAATTAACTTTACCAATAAGCTTATGTTCAAATATTTTTCACCAAAAGCTTAGTTTTCTCTATTTTGATAATACAAATATATGCTTCTCTATAAAAGGTTTTCATAGTTGCTTTGTTGTTATCTGATTTGTACCCTTTAATTGATTCTAGCAATAGCTATATTTCCCTCTTTTTATGCATTTACCTCTCTCCCTTTTTCTAAAATAAGTAAGGAACCAACCTCCTCTAGAGATTGAACTGGGTAAACTCTATTTTAGCCCAGTATTTCCATGTTAGCAAAGTCTTGGGCACAAACATAACCAAAGGTATATTTTGCACCAATAGTTTTTGGCACTCCCGGTGGGACCTAATACCATGTAGTATACAGACCAAAGTTTTGGTGATTACCTTTATCGTGTTTATTTTTTATGAATCACTTGGTGAATTCACCCAAGAAAGGAACCCTATGAAAGCCTTTATCTAATTTTTTGTTATATACCGTCTTTTATAATAACTAGATCTAAAGCAAAAAATTTAGAATAAGCCATCGAGTTCTTCAAACTACACCTTGGTAGCCTCAGAGTGAATCAAGTTTTAGTTGCTAGAATAACGTCTTCATATACTGTCAATATATGATACATAAATATTTCCCCTGTAGTCTTCCCTAGTACTGCTGCTAGTGGAATGTTAACTCTAACTACCCATATACTCATAATATCCAATAGAACCACTACTACAATGGTCGTAAATCAACCAAATATACCTTACTCTTTGTGGAACCATATAGGCCCCCTAAATCTAGAAGATCAACATCCGATTCCAGTAGTGGCTTTGAAATCACTACCCCAGTATGATGATATTGGAAATACGGCTTACGAAAACTGTCAAGACATAGCCGCACTAGCCCTGATACATAACATCACTGAAGAAGATGTTATGATAAGATTGCTAGTCATTTTCTTGAAGGGAAAAATGCTCTATTGGTACAAAAATCTTGATAATAAAACTATAGCTATTGGACCCAACTTACTGGTAAACTAGTGGATGAATTCAATGAGCATGCAGACCCTTTATCCCTACTAACTCAGTTTACTATTATCCAGAAGCACCCTCAAGAGGAGATTGTTGACTTTAATATCAAATTCAATTGAACTTGGTAGAGGGTACCTGACAGGTTACGGCC
The DNA here is from genome assembly GCA_028583015.1 of Wollemia nobilis. Lineage (NCBI taxonomy): Eukaryota > Viridiplantae > Streptophyta > Pinopsida > Araucariales > Araucariaceae > Wollemia > Wollemia nobilis. Next base: position 1,307,350 of record JAQPPZ010001731.1, read on the forward strand.
AATGAACGAACAAGAAATGTATTACTATATGAGAGCTTTCAACTCAAATATAAGTATGGCTATCAGGAAGCCCCAAGTATTTACCTTCCCAAATATTTACTAAGAATCTCAAAAATAAGAAAAGGACTTGATTGTTATTGGAAGGTTCCCTGCAAAGATTATAATATCTATTTTCTCGAATCTATCGCAAGCATAGAATACTCCTGCCCCCACTCCTAATGCAAGTATCCCTAAATGGATTGGATAGCCTAATATCCTAGTGATACAAGCACCTCTCACTCCTCCAATGCTTCCCACCATTCCTGCACTTCCAATAGAAATAGTTTCATTGACCCCAAATCTTCCACTTGCAGCTTTACAAGATTTGCAAGCATCCATGAAAACTCTGAAAAATAAGATGACTTCTATGGAAATAAGAGAAGTAGAAAGGAATTTCCAACCAAGGAGGTTTTTATAAGTAACAAAATATCAAGCCTCCATGAGTGGTAGAAACTATGATAAGTCTAGTGTGGTCTACGCCAATGAAGATAGTGAACCCTCTAACACCTCAATAGAGTTAAACTTTTGGTGTTCCACATGTAATGATTCACATCGTGAAACTTCTTGTTTGATTCATCAACACCATGTTTAGAAGGTAGCTATAAAAAAGGTAGAGAGAACCCTCAAGGGTCAAGTTAATATGATTAGAGAAGAGAATCAAAATTTTATGATGCCTTATGTCTAACAAGTAGTTGTTCTAACCAGATCAAGAAAGAAACCCTTGCAGGTTGATCCCTAAGAGCTTAACCACTTGAAAGTGCCTTCAACTATAAAATACTATATTGATAAAAGATCCTCCTATGAGAAAACTCACCAAAATTTAGGTTAAAAAGGAGCAAAAAATTGTAAAGAAGCACCTCAGAAGAAGGAAGCAAAGATGTAGGAACAAGATAGAGATAAACTGAGATACCCCTCACTAAATAAGCATCAAATAATAGATGCTACTCAGGGGTATAGAAATAAGTATGACACAAGAGTAAAATAGAAAAGTGTCGACCCTCTCCCATTCAACATAGTTGATAAAATGAATAAAACCCCCTCCAAAGCAACTATGTACGAAGCTTTGAAGATTCCAGGGTAGATCGACTTGTTGCAAGAATCCTTGAGGTCTTTGAAGAATAAGAATAGGACCCCAAAATCAGTTAGATTCTACACAAGCTAGTCTGACATCCACTTCAGGAAAAAATAGACCCCATCCATTCTATCTACCTCTTTAGATGGAAGGATGGGTAGTTCACAATTGTATGATATATTCTGGAGCTGCAACCACTGTGATGCCCAAGGGAGTATGTGATATCATGGGAATGGAATATACAAGGAGTAGTCATGGCATATTACAACTAGATAGAACCCCTATCAAAACTATGGGGGTAATTAAAGATATTTCAATACTTCTTCACAAGCTATCCCAGCTCACAATTATACAAGAGGTAGTAGTAGTGGATTTAGAACCCTATTTTGGTATGTGTCTCTCCAAGGATTTCATTGCCAAAATAGGAGGAAATCTATTATTAGATTTCTAACACCTAGAAATCCCATTCAAAGGAAAAAGGTTAAAAATATTTAATGAAAAACCTTTGACCTTCCACATTGAAAATCTTGGATAAGGAGGTAAGTAAACCACTATAGTAAATATGATGACAGAGTAACTGGGATATTTGAACTTAATGGAAGAATATCTAAATGTATTGTAGGAGGAGGATCTATTCTCTCTCCAGGACTTTAATGCCATGATTAAAACATACATGGGGAACTACACAATTGTAAAGATTGAGAAAAATAACCTTACTCCTCTCCATCAGGTAGATCAACCTACTAATTAGCTATGGAACTCTCTTTTTTGATGGTTCTAGGTGTAAAAATGGAGTAGGTTCAGTTATTGTTCTAATCTCTCCAATAGGTGAAGAGAAAGTGTTTTCTTACTGGTTGACCTGGAGTTACACCAACAATGCAACTGCATATGAAGTAATCTTCTTAGGCCTTAGGAAGGTTGAAAATATGGGTATCAAGTAGCTACAGATTTTTGGGAACTCTAAATTGATGGTGAATTAGGTTATTGAGAAATATGTAAGCAAGCAGTATTACCTTAAATATTACAGGAATAAGGTTTGGGATTTTCTAGAAACTTTTGAATCTCTGAATCTTAAAGCAATCCCAAGGGAAAAGAACACTCATGTAGATTTGCTGGCTTTGGTAGGGGTAAATTTTTTCCCTATCAGCAACATCATTCAGAAGTAAAAAATAGTTAGGTTAATTTACAGGTCTTTTGTGCCAGACAGAGATACTTTCTGGTAGGTATTCAAAAATAACAAACAAATAGTGGACTTCCTCATTCACAAGATGAACTACTCAAGCAATAGAACAACCAAATATGAAGAAGATACATGCATGATTCAGTTAAAGAACAATCACATCCCAAAAGGTTTGATCACCCTTGAAAGCTTATTTGATAACAATGATAGGTCATCAGGCCATAAAATGAAATTTGACAAGCATAGATACAAAGAAGCTCAAATGGGACCTAATAAATCCATCAAAGTGGAAGTAAATGCTACAGAAAAAGAATTGGACCAAATCAGGGAATTATGCAAAGAATTCCCAAACATCATAGCCTGGACTTATGGTGATCTTAAGGTCTACTCCAAAGAAACAATCCAACATATAATTGAACTTGAAGATGGTGCAAATCCATTTAGATAAAAGTAATGATCGATCAATCCTAATATTAAGGCCTTGATGAAGCAAGAACTACTAAACTTACTTGAATCTAAGACTGTTTACCAAATCAAACATTCAACTTGGGTAGCCAACTTGGTATCGGTTAGAAAAAATAATGGAGATATCCGACTATGCATCAACTTTCACAATTTTAATAAGTCTTTGTTAAAATACCACTATCCCCTACCACAGATTGAACAGATCCTGCACATATTAGTAGGAGAAGAAAGATTATCGCTCCTAGATGGCTTCTCTGGGTACAATTAGGTGTGGGTTAAATATGAAGATCAATTCAAGATTGCATTCACAACCAAGTGGGGGACATTTTCCCATTAGAGGATGCCCTTCAGGTTATCCAATGCTGGAGCAACCTTTCAAAGAGTGATGGATGTGGATTTTAGAGAACTGGTCAACAAGATAATAGTGATATATCTAGATGATATGACAATGTTCTCCCATCAAAAAGAGGATCACATCGAATATCTTAGGAGCGTTTTTGAAAAATATATAGAGTTTGGCATCTCTCTAAATCCAAAGAAATCCATCTTCATTGTAGAAGAAGGACTCTTACTAGGATATGCCATCTCTAAGAACGGGCTAGATATATACCCCAATAGGATGAAAGCACTGTTATAACTCCCCCTACCCCTTAATAAAAAGGGTTTACAGTCCTTCTTCGGCCAAATCAACTTTGTGTGCAAATTCATAGAATATTTTGCACAAATTGTCAAACCTATGATCAAATTATTGAAGAAGGATGTTGAGTTCAAGTGGACAAACTCAAGGAAATAGTCTTTCCAATAGATTAAGGAACAAATAGCCCAGGCCCTTATCTTGGTAAACCTAGACTACTCTAGGGGTTTCATCTTGTATGTTGTAGGTGAACAATAGAGCTATGTTGTGGTACTCACTCAGAAAGGACCTGAAAACAAAGAGAGGTCTATAGCTTTTCTAAGTCAAACTATGCAAGAACATGAAGAAAAGTATAACTTCATTGAAAATAGATTTATACAATAATGAAATATTTAAAAAAATTTAGGCATTTCCTTTCATAGAGCAGGACTATATTTTATGTAGTTCACCCTGGCATCAAAAATTTCATCATACAAGGGGAACTCAATGATAAAATATTTGTTTGGGTTTTGAAGATACAATAATATGACATTGAAATACATAGCTTGTCAAACTCAAGAACTCTCCAGGCAAGCCCCATCATAATACATAGCTTGTCAAACTCAAGAATCAACCTCAGACGATGATCAATCCTCAGAATAGCTTGACTGGGTCGATGAAATAATTAGATAATTCCAAACTAGAAAGTGTCCAACAAGTTTGAATTCTTCATAAAGAAGAATATATAGGATCCAAGCCTTGAAATACACCCTGCTACCTAAAGGGTTATAAAAAAAATTGGATGGAGTATTATTTTAGTTCATAAAGGAAGACTAGAAACAAAAGGTCTTGGAGGAATTTTATGGAGGCCCGTCAGGTTGACACTACTCAGGAAGGACCACTACCTTAAATATCATCAGGACTGGATTTTATTGGACTATAATTTTTGTAGATACTTTTAGAGTAACAAGAAATTGTGATAAGTGCTAGAGATACAGTAGGAGAAACAAAAACACTTCTATACCTCTAAAATCCATTCAATTTGAAGAACCTTTTCAATAGTGGGGATTAGATTTCATTGGAATAATAGAACCCAACTCATCTGTTGGGCATAAATACATCTTGAAAACTACTGATTATTTTACTAAGTGGGCCGAAGCAGTACCCACTAAAAAGGTAGATCAGAAAGTTGTGATGGAATTCATAGAAATTTTGATTACAAGATTTGGAATTCCAAACGCATTGGTCATAGACAATAGTGGTGAGCAAAAATCATGTCTCGAAAAACAATCATTTCTCTTCCATAAATTATCAATCCAGTAAGTCCGTAAACTTATGAGTGTCACACACTATATATGCTTGTAATGTTGGGGAATGAGTTCGTTTGTACCTTATTTAGTTTGGTGGGGGATGTTTGTGCATGTTGATTTCGGCCAAACTAAATAAACTAAGTGCAGAAAATTAAATAAATAAATTACAACTAAATTAAAGTTTTGAAAATAAATGTACAGAAATAAAATATACAGGAAAATAAATACACACAACTAAATTAATTAAAGCAAGAAATAAAACAATAAACTAATCTACAAAAAACAAATACAAAAATAAACAATGGAGGACTACTGCAGGGAGTGGGCCCAAGCTCCCGCAGATAGTCCGCCCAACTAGCTACGTAGAGCTTGCTTGAACAAGAGGAGTTGCAGTCTTAATAAATTAAACAAATAATGAAATAAAAATAGGTTTTGTGTAAAATTAATCATTGATATTCCGTTCATTTGGCCTGCATATTTATATAAAGTGTAGCCAGATATTGTTACAATAACAAATCAATCTAATTTAATCACATGACGTGATTAGTTACAATTGGTTCTACACAGATTTTAGTTCCCTATTTTGAAGCATGTTCGTTCACCAGAAAAATATATATATATATAAATCCTTAGGTGTACGTAACAAACAAAATACTAAACTAATGCATCCTAAAAATAATGCTTTAAGAGCCTTACAAGGTCAACCGGCCAATCGGTTGATAATAATATCAAATACTTTATTCTATTTAATAAATGCATGATTAAAATAGTTCTCCTTTGTCTTCACATGCAACCTCCTCCTTAGCCCCTTGGTCAACCTAGTCAATGTTGACTTGGTCATATGGCATATCCAATGCGGGTGTCTCCAATGTATGGGAGTAAGGTGCCAATAAGGCACCTCCCATACATGGGAGTAAGGCACCAGAGTAAGGCGCCTCCCCATGTATGGGAGTAAGGTACCAGAGTAAGGTGCCTTCCCATATAAGGAGTAAGGCACCTTCCCATGTATGGAGTAAGGCGCCAGAGTAAGGCACCTACTCCATATACCTTATAATCAATGAAGCAGAGGTATGTGATGTTCAACTGGGATGTATACTAGAAAGCACCATATTAGAAACAAAACCTGCATTTATACACAATTTCCACTAAAAACACCCGTTAAGCATAATATCGGATTTTCTATCAATTATATGCATAAGTTAAATAAAAATATATCTCTAATGCTAATTAAACCAGTGATGATGCCCCTTAACAGTGTATATAAAATGAGCATTTCTGGTGCTCATCATCCCCCCATGCCTAAATATTGTCACGTCCTCGTGACAACAACCCCCAAAAAACAACCCTCAGAATAATAATATTTTTTTTCTTCATTGAGCATTGCTCTGTTTTTTTTCTCTTCCTTTGAGCATGGCTATTTTTTTTCTATTAAGCACTACCATTTCATTAAGCATTGCTATTTTTCTTTTAGAACTACTATTTATCTTTTTTTGAGCATTTCTGTTTCATTGAGTGCTACTCTATTTTTTTCTTCCTTTGAGCATGAATAATTTTTTTTCTATTAAGAACTGTTGTTTTTTTTTCATTGGGCATTAATGTTTTCCTTCGTTGAATGCTACTATTTTTTCTTTCATGGAGCATTGTTGCACCAGCAGGAGTCAAAAATACATCACAACCGACCATCAAACTATGGGAAGCAGAAGCAGATGTTCTTATTTTGCACGGTGATCAAATTTGGTGAGACCAAATTTAAAAATAAGTGTGGTTGCTTGCTGCTATGTTTGCCCACGTATGAAACACATTTTATCCCCCTTTGCGGTAAAAAGTAGCCATTGAAACAATGTCAAATTTATAAATGTCGTAGCTCTTTTTTTTAATATTTTTTTTTCAATTATCCCAGGGCAATAAAATTCTTCTCATTCGAGGCATTTCATACGATGGAATTTTGATGGGATATTTTGATAAAGAGAATTTAAGGGCATCTACTAAGTTTAGCATAAAAAATATTTTTAAAATAAATTTGCACATAATCAACGAAAAACTCTGTACATACCTGGGTGAATTTTGTAGATTCTGAATTGTAGCATGTTGGTGGTGTAAAAATGTTTCCATGCTACCAGTAGCCAAGGTGTTCCAGAAAATATTTTTGTGACATTGATACTCCTAGAGAATTTGTATTTTTTATTTTTTTCTGGCTGCCTTCATCTTCCACACCATTAATCATCTCTATTGTTCTTCCTCTAAGCGTTGCTACTCCAATAGTGAAACCAGTCATGATTGTGAGCCAGAATTAGTCTGAACTAATTTATTCATGATAATTCATTACAATATATAGCTTGGGAATGTAATTGAATAATCTCCCAAGTTAGAAAAAGACATAATGAATCTTTCAAGTGGGTAAAGAAAACAAATATATGAGAATCAAATGTTCTCAACAGCACACCAAACCACCTAAATATTACCTATTACAACTAGAGATATTCACAAGGAATATTACCCCATGAAAATAGAAAAATACGCTAATAATAGAAATCAATTAAACTCCAACATACTCCCCCTTGAAGTTGAGGGGACTGACAAGGAAGTTCCTCAGCTTCAAAAATTGAGCTTTGACAACTCCCTTGGTGAACAAATCTACAATGTTGTCTTCAGTTTTGCAATGATGCAATTCAATCACCTTCTTCTCGACCATGTCTTGGATGAAGTGATACTTCGTATCAAAATGCTTTGACCTATTATGATGAACTGGATTACATGCTAGCTGAATAGCACTCATGTTATCACAATACAATGTAGTAGGACCATATTGTTGTTCTCCAATTTCTCTAAGGACTTTCCTCAACCACAATGCTTGAGCACTAGCACTTGTGATTGCAATGTATTCTGCTTCAGTGGAAGAGAGAGCAACTATAGTTTATTTCTTTGAGCTCCAAGTGATTAAACCAGACCCAAGGCTGAAACAATTACCCGATGTAGACTTCCTATCATCTATATTACTCCCCCAATCTGAATCACTAAAACCAAACAATTTTACATCTTCATTTTTACAATAATGGATGCAAAAATCCATTGTACCTTTTACATATCTTAGTATTCTTTTTGTAGCTTTCATGTGTAATTCAAAAGGGTCACTCATATACCTTTATACAAGTGATACAACACATGCAATGTCTGGTCTAGTGTTGGTGAGAGACATCAAACTCCCAACCATACTTCTATATGTGGTCACATCAACTTTTTCAGTTCCATCATCCTTACTCAACAACTCACCATGAGCTATTGGTGTTGCAACAGGTTTACAATTTTCCATCCCAAATTTTTTTAACATATCATTGGCATATTTGTTTTGACAAATGAAAATTTCACTATCACTTTGATACACCTCCATACCAAGAAAATAGTGCATCAAGCCTAGATCTTTCATCTTAAATTCATGCATCATGGCATTCTTGAAGTCATCATTCAACTTAGGATTACTACCTAAATAAATCAAGTCATTCAAATATAAAAAAACAAGGAGAATATCATTACCTTGTTTCTTATAGTATAAGGTTGGCTCACTCTTGCTTCTCACAAAACCATATTGATGGTAGTACCCATCAATTCTTGAATACCAAGCTCTTGGAGCTTGCTTAAGACCATACAAGGCCTTATTCAACATGTACACAAGATTATCCTTACCTTGAACTACAAATCCTTGATGTTGTTGCACATAAACCTCCTCATCCAAGAATCCATTAAAAAAAACACTTTTTACATCCAAGTGATGTACATTCCAGCTTTTATGAGAGACAATAAAAAGAACCATCCTCACTGTTTCTTGTCTTGAAATTGGAGAAAAAGTCTCCTCATAATCAATGCCATACCTTTGTGTGAACCCCTTGGCCACAAGTCTTACTTTGTGTCTCTCCACACTTCCATCAGAATTATACTTTGTTTTATAGACCCATTTAGAGCCCACAACTTTCTTGCCTTTTGGAAGCTCAACTAGCTCCCAAGTATCATTCTTCTTTATGGAGTTCATTTCTTCTTTTATTGCCTTAATCCATACACCATTACTACATGCTTGTTCATAACAATATGGTTCTAAATCAACAAGAGACATTAAGGCATAATTCACAACATCACCTTTGGGCTTACCATCATTTTCATCACCATACATATGCAAGTTTTCAAGTCTTTTCACCACTTGATCTACCTCTTGTGCTTGACTTCTTGTAACTCTTATTTGAAAATTTGTATCTAAAATTTGAGAGGATGGATGTTTTTGTTGGAGCTTTTTATTTTTCAACACATTACTTGGAGAATCTTCACTCAATAGTGTGAAATCTTCATTTGTTTGAATAGTACTCCTTCAATAAATGTCACTTAAGCTTCTTACCTTCCTTGGTGGACTTGAACTTGCACTTGAAACTGAAGAACTAGATGAGGGGCTGCTTTGTGGAGAACTAGATGAAGGGATTCTTGTTGGAGAGCCAGATGAGGGGCTACTTGGTGGATTAGTAGCACTTGGAACTAAAACATTGGTGGGCTGCTCATCATCATCAATAATACCACCAGTCAAAATAGATTTTGACTTCTTAATATGGCCTTTTTGATGACCATAAACTCCCCCTTCATCAAAAATCGCATCTCGAGACATGACAACCTTGTGTGTCTTTGGATTAAAAAGCCTATATGCTTTGGTATTTTCACAATACCCAAGGAATATGCATGATTCACTTTTGGGATCTACCTTCTTCCTTTTTTCATCAGGAACATGTGCATAAGCCAAGCAACAAAAAAATCTAAAATGACTTACAGTTGGTTTCCTTCCATACCATGCCTCATATGGAGTGATGCCATCCAAGATAGAAGTAGGACTCCTATTCAAAATATAAATGGAAGTTCTTACCACATCAGCCCAATACATATTAGTTAACCTCTTTGTTTGTAGCATGCTTCTTGCCATATTTACCACTGTTCTATTTTTACGCTCATCCACACCATTTTGTTGTGGTGTGTAAGAAGCTGTGAGTTGCCTTCTAACACCACAATATTTACAAAATTGAAGAAATTAATTTGAACAAAATTCTCCTCCCCTATCAGTCCTTAAACATTTTACATAGTGCCCACTTTGATTTTCAACATGATTTTTAAAATATTTAAAACAATCAAATGCCTCATCCTTTGTATTCAAAAGATAAACCCAAAACATTCTTGAAAAATCATCTATGAAGGTGAGAAAGTATGAATTCTTACAAATACTTTGAGTCTGCATTGGCCCACAAATATCAGAATGCACCAATTGAAGGGGATAAGTGGCTCTCCATGCTTTGCATTTTGGAAAATTCGTCCTTGAGCGCTTGCCCAAAGCACATCCTTCACACACACATTTTTGATCATCAATTTTAGGTAGCCCATATACCATCTCTTGAGAAACCATTTTCCTCGGACTAGGAAAATTTACATGGCCAAATATTAAGTGCCATAGCCAACTTTTGCTATTAATGGCTGCACATGAAAAATCATTCTTTTATTCTCAAAATTTTAGAGGAAAAAATCTATTATTGGTCATGGGAACGGTAGTGACGTTCCTATGCCCATGATTATTATCAAAAATCTCACTTATTGTTTCCAAACACAAGCTTAAAATTATTTTCCATGATTTGCCCAACACTCAACAAATTATGTTTTAAATTTGAAGTGTAGTAAATATCAGTCACTTTCTTCTTACCTTCATTAGTTTGTACCTCCATGGTTCGTTTGCATTCAAATTGCAATGCTTTATCATCTCCAAGCTTGATCTTGGACTTGTAGGAATTATCAATTGTAGATAGCAACTCCTCCTTGTCGGTCATGTGATTGGAACATCCGGTATCAAGAATCCATGTCTCATTCATATTTTGATCAGATTTTCCATATGAAAAAAATAAAATTTATGAGTCCTCCTCACCATAGTGTGCATGATTGTTTCTTCCTCCATGTGATGCTTTCAATCTACAATATTTTTCAAAGTTCCCTTACTTGTTACAATAGTAACATTTCTTGTTACTTCTTCCTTGATAGCCATTTCTTCCTCTTTTGTGAGAGCCACCTCTTCCTCTTTCTTGGAAGCCACCTCTTCCTCCTCTTGGAGAAAAACTACCTCTACATTTTAAAGAAGATCTACCTCTTCCTCTCCATTGGCCTCTTCCTTGGCCTCTTCCTCTTGAACTAGATTCACCTTATTTGGATGAAAATGCTTTTTCTTCCATTCCCCCAACATTTGGAGTTGAAGAAAATCTCTCCTCATGGGACATTAAGGAACCCATGAGATGATCATATGTGAGAGTATTCAAGTCCTTACTCTCCTCAATTACAATGGATACTTGGCTCCATTTGGGTAAAAGTGTCTTCAACACTTTCTTTACAATGACTTCATTATTCACTTCACCAAGAGTCTTCATTTTGTCAAAACATGCTTTGGCTCTCATGCAATAGTCTCCAACCTTTTCATTTTCCTTCATCCTGAGATTTTCAAACTCCATTTTTAGAGTTTGCAATCTCACTTGAGTGTTGCCTTCATAGCTCTCTTTTAGAGCTTTCCATGCATCTTTGGCTGATGCACAACTTGCAATCCTTGGTAAAATGCTCTCATCTAAGGCTATTTGCAAGTAGAATATTGCAAGACTATTCTTATTTTGTGCCTCTCTTTTTGCTTGTCTATCGGTAGCTAGAACAGTACTCCAATCGGTTGGCTCTGTGTAGACATCCTCCATAATCTCCCAAGCACCTTTGCTAATGAGCAAGTGATTCATCTTGATTGACCAGTAGCCATAGTTGGTGCCTCTAAATTCTGGGACTGGGACATTAATGTTGCCATTTGCCATTTTTACAAATCAATGGTGCAGCTCCTTCTTTACTCGTTGGTGGACTTTCAATCCCAATGATTTTTCTTCAAATGCAACAGATAGCACTGAGTTCCAATAATCATAAAAGCACGTGCTGGTGAGTTTTTTTTTTGTGACTATCAAAAAGATTAAAATATTTGATTTTTTTTTTGACACCTTAGAAACGAAATGAATACATTATAAGGAGACGTATGATTACATCTTTTTGGTCTTTATAGACTGCATATTTTTTAAAGGATATATAATAATTGACAACTCAGTGTAGGCTTAGACCACCATGTAAACTAAAACACCACTATCTTAAGATATATAATAATTAACGACGACAATTTAAAACATCACCCATGACAGTAGATAACTCTAATTAGAATTTAAAATCCTCCAAGCCTCACACTGTATACAAAATGCTACACATTATATTCTGCAGTTCAGATATATCTATAATATGTCTCCATTTTCATTCGTAAAATGCTAATCCAAACCTCCCTCTTAGTTATGCTTTGGTGGAGATCCTTTGTTAGGAACTGGGTCCTTTGGGCCCTTCACATTCTTCACCGTAGACTCAGATTTATTTACACTATTGGGATGGTTGAAATACGCAAAAGTGGAGGAATGTCCAACTTTGGAAGTGAAGGAACGCTGTTGTCATCTTGAAACAAAAAAAAAATTAAAAAATTAAAAAATAAGCAAGGTTTCTCTCAAACCTGAATCTGATACCACATGTGAGCCAGAATTAGTCTGAATTGATTTATTCATGATAATTCATTACTATATATAGCTTGGGAATGTAACTGAAGAATCTCCCAAATTAGTAAAAGATAGAAAAATTTCCAAGTGGATAAAGAAAACAAATATATGAGAATCAAATGTTCTCAACATCACACAAAACCACCTAAATATTACCTATTACAACTGGAGATATTCACAGGGAATATTGCCCCATAAAAATAGAAAAACATGCTAATAATAGAAATCAATTAAACTCCAACAATGATCAACCATTAAATTATGGGTAAATAACCAAATCACAACCACCACTAAAAATCACGAGGTCTCTTTCTCCTTTGGGAGTCAAACTCATAATGCACACCCAAAACATGGCCAATAGTGTGTATGCTAAAAACTGCGATGGTAGGGGAACTTTGTTGCACATACATCTGCACTGTATTTAATTTTACCCGTTGAGGCATTCCTCTGTAAGTGTGGAATTTTAAACAAGTTCCCACATCGCAGCCATAATTTACCACTTTTTTTTTTTTCAACCTGAACTCTCTTCTATTGGTGTTGTCATGCAATGACAGTTTTCCATTTGAGAATGAGTGTGTTATCATAAAATATGGACACTAGCTCATGCTCTTCCCTTATTTTATTTGCAGGGGATTCAGGTTTACCCATATCCTCCCCCACTTAAATTGGTGATGCCCTCATCGCCAGTAACATGTCCCTCTATGCAATAGGTCTGTAGCCCTCGAAACATTAGGTCCCACACTGATCAACCAGAATCCCCATCCTAGGGAGAAGAAAAAGGGGGTTTGCAATTTTCTTCAGTAGCACTTAGATTCTCCACATGACTCATTTTTTTTGTGGGATTCTCAATAGTTTTTAAGCACCTCTAATCAAAGTTCCCAAGAATGCATGATGCCAAGGCAACTTCATGGAAATCCAAGCGCTCAAGAATGTATGAAATCAAGGCGTCCTCTTACTGTTGAGAATTCAACAGTCGTTGATGTGCTTACTGTTGCAGATTTGACCAGGCCCTCCAATACTTTTCTCGTGCTGCATTAGGATTTGTTTTATCTAAGCACAAATATGGGTATCTCTTCCATTTGCAGGGAATTAACATCCACGTCCATGCCCAGATGGGGGTTATCTCCTCTGGATGGAAATAGTTAAAATTCTACCTCTCTAAAAAATGTGCAGGTTCATGAATGTTGAGCCGGTATAGGCCTTGTCTCCCAAGATGCCTATTTTTTGTACAATCAGGTCATTTCACCTACAAAAGAAAAACTAAGAAAACTAAAATGCAGTTTAGTGCAATCTATGCCTATTAGGCCCTGGCTCTCAGGATGCCTGCAGCTTGCATGCGGGTACTTTCCCTGCAACACATGAAAGCAACAAAAGAAATTTTATGCTGAGCAGGATAGATGATGTGTGGCTTTTGTCTTTTTCCATTTTTATTTTTTTTTTTTTTTTTTTTTTTTTTTTAATAATAATCAAGGCACCCTTGACGCATGACATCAAGGTGCTTGTCCTCTTTTTTTTGTGATCAGGTGCCTCCACTGATGGACATTGAGGCACCGCTTGAGGAGCTTGGCGTCTACTTATGTAAGGCACCTGCTTGATGCCTGCCTGGGTAAGGCACCTGCTTGGCACTTGCCTGAGTAAGGCGCCTACCTTGATAAGGCATCTGCTTCAGTAAGGCACCTACATGAGTAAGGTGTATGCTTTAGTAAGGTGCCTACCTCAGTAAGGCATTTAGCTGAGTAAGGCACCTACTTTAGTAAGGTGCCTACCTGAGTAAGACGTCTACTTCAGTAAGGCGCCTACCTGAGTAAGGCACCTACTTCAGTGAGGCACCTACCTGAGTAAGGTGCCTACTTCAGTAAGGTGCCTACCTAAGTAAGGCACCTACCTAAGTAAGGTTCCTACTTCAGTAAGGCACCTGCTTTAGTAAGGTGCCTACCTGAGTAAGGCACCTACTTCAGTAAGGTGCCTGCTTGGAATTTCTTTGAGTAAGGCACTCCTAAAAACTGTTGGTGTGACACTTCGCAATTCATGCTGTCCTAAAAAACATAAAAAACTAAACTAAAGGCATTAATAAAATTCTAACTATTTTTTTTTTCGTCTGTTCTGCCATGACCAAAACAGCTCTTGGTTCATAATTTTTTTCTCATCATTTGCATCGAAGAATGGAATTTCAACTGTAACCATGTGAGCTGGGGATTTTAAAATTCGATGGCCAAGCTAGAGAACTGTCAATTGAGCCATCCCAAGAATTTGGCTAAATTTTTTGTGTTTACGAATGTCCTCTCGGCCAAACTGTGTGTGAGAAATAATGGACTCTTTCCATTATGACAATAATTTTCTCCATGATTTCCTATCCTCACTATCTCCTTGCAAAGTTGGCGTTCTCCTCATCCTCTTCTCTGTATTTTCTCCACATATTTTAATAGAAATAAAATATTACCAGAGAAACAGTAATATGGGCACTATTGATTAAAAAGTGAGGTCGCGTAGGGAATATTGCATCCCATATACCACCATTAGAGGATTGATGGCAGTCAATTGCCAACAACTCCAAACTTTAAAATACCCAGCTCTTTAACAATGGCACATATAAAAAAATATTTTAATCCTACATTGACATATCTCTCTTCGAATGCACTTGCAGGATTAATATTTGTGCATTATTATTTTCTCACCGTGTGCTCCTGAACTCATCACTCTTTTCAATTGAATTTATACTACCCTGATAGACGTGCATCTAAATCGATATGGTACCCCATTATAAATTATTTACTTCGCAGGCAGAATTAGAGCCGCACTACAACCTCTATTTCTTGGAGTGAGGATAAATAATTTTTTTTCATCATCATTCACAACATCTGTCGGGCATTCCGGTGCGACGTTTCTATGAGACACATCATGCTGATTTTATGTGTTGTTGTTCCTAGCTCTTGCAAATATTTGACATATGCTTTTTTTTAAGCTCCTCCCCTATTTTATTTGGCTATTAGTTGGAGATTTCTTATTTCCCTTCTGGACCAGACTGGTCCTCGGGAAAGAGGATACTTTCTTTCAACAGGTAGTAAAAATAAAACTATGTTTTTGATTTACATTTTAACATGGAGCTGTTTCAACAGAAGATTTATTATTTTTTTGCATGAACACTGTGAACAATGTTCATTGTGTTGTTGGTGGCAATGATGAAAGTGGGGTCCCCCTCATGCCTATATCTGAGCTAGTCTTCTAAAAATCATCTTCTTATTTGTCAACACGTTCTTTTAAATTCAGCTCTATCATTTCTTTGCATCATTAAAAGAAATTATCAATATGTTGCAAAGCGTTAAGCCTATAAAAAAATTCATTGCTAAAACCAAGCTTTTAGAGGCATATTTTTTCAATAGTTTCTGTATAAAAATACATACCTAAAAAACATTAATCAGACCTAGGTTGTGTTATTTCTTTTATTTTTTGAAACCATTCAGAACCTAATGGAAATATTTCATGACCTGATTTTATAAAAAAAAAATTCAACAACACATTTTATTTTTACTTCTACACTCAATTATGGTACATCAGGTTCATTCCCACAATTACCTAAGAAGCTGGTAAATTTAAACTATTGCCTAAGGGATTTGGATCTGACTATTTCAAAATTTGTTTTTAGCCTTATAAAAAGGCCCTTGGTGGACTCATACTTCTCAGGTAAAATATCTACAAGTATTTTTAAAATGGGCTTTATATCTGACATGTAAATCAAAACACTGTAGTTTAGACACTCCTCGGCAACGACGCCAAAATGGTGAGCAAAATTCATGTCTCAAAAAATAATCATTTCTCTTCCATAAATTATCAATCCGGTAAGTTCGTAAACTTACGAGTGTCACGCATAGTATATGCCTACAATGTTGGGGAATGAATCTGTCTAAACCTTATTTAGTTTTGTGGGGGATGTTTGTGCATGTTGATTTCAACCAAACTAAATAAACTAAGTGCAAAAAATTAAATAAATAAATTACAACTAAATTAAAGTGTTGAAAATAAATGTATGAGAAATAAAATATATAGGAAAATAAATACACACAACTAAATTAATTAAAGCAAGAAATAAAGCAATAAACTAATCTACAAAAAATAAATACAAAAATAAACAGGGGAGGACTATTGCAGGGAGTGGGCCCAAGCTCCCTCATATAGTCTACTCGGCTAGCTACGTAGAGCTTTCTTGAATAAGAGGAGTTGCACTCTTAATCAATTAAACAAAGAATGAAATAAAAATAGGTTTTGTGTAAAATTAATCATTGATCTTCCGTTCATCTGGCCAGCATATTTATATAAAGCGCAGCCAAATATTGTTACAATAACAAATCAATATAATTTAATCACATGACATGATTAGTTACAATTGATTCTACACAGAGTTTAGTTCCCTATTTTGAAGCATGTCCGTTCACCAGAAAGATATATATATAAATCCTTAGGTGTACGTAACAAACAAATACTAAACTAATGCATCCTAAAAATAATGCTTTAAGAAACTTACAAGGTCAACCGACCAATCGGTTGATAATAATAACAAATAATTTATTCTATTTAATATCTGCATGATTAAAATAGTTCTCCTTTGTCTCCACGTGCAACCTTCTCCTTAGCCCCTTGGTCAACCTGGTCAATGTTGACATGGTCATATGGCATATCCAATGCGGGTGTATCCAATGTATGAGATTAAAGCACCAATAAGGTGCCTTCCATACATGGGAGTAAGATGCCTCCCCATGTATGGGAGTAAGGCACCAGAGTAAGGCGCCTCCCCATGTATGGGAGTAAGGCACCAGTAAGGTGCCTTCCCATGTATGGAGTAAGACGTCGGAGTAAGGTGCCTACTCCATATACCTTAGAATCAATGAAGCAGAGGTATGCCAGGTTCAACCAGGATGTAGACTGGAAAGCACCATATTAGCAGCAAAACCTACATTTATACATAGTTTCCACTAAAAACACCTGTTAAGCATAATACTAGATTTTCTATCAATTATATGCATAAATTAAATAAAAATATATCTCTAATGCTAATTAAATCAGTGATGATTCCCGTTAACCGTGTATATAAAATGAGCATTTATGGTGCTCATCAAATGGCTCATATTTTATAGGTGCTAAGATGATTAAATTTATATACAAATATAGGATTTACTTGAAAACATCCTCGAACTATTATCCACAGGGAAATGGATTAACTGAAACAACAAAAACTTGCTCAGGATCTTGAAATGAACTCTAAAGGACAATAAGATAAGTTGGCACTCTCTGATAAACCAAGCATTGTGGGCTGACATAATAACTATCAAGAAGTCTATCAACACATCCCCCTACTCTTTGGTCTATGGTAAATAAGTAGTTCTTCCAATACACATAGAAATGCTAGCTTTAATACTGCTTAGTCAAACTAGCACAGAAGAGGCGAAACCAATGGATAACAGGTTGATCCAACTCCTCCAATTAGAAGAACAGGAGGAATAATCTTATGACCGCTATAAAAAATACATGGTCACCATGAAAAATGGTTCAACAAAAAGACCACTTTGAGAAATTTCAAAGTAGGAGATTTGGTCCTGATGTGGAAATAAAATAAGGCGAAACCCAAAAATCATCAGAAATTCGATGCGTTCTAGGAAGGCCCATTCGAAGTGATTGAAGAAAAATAACAAAACTCCTAGTTAAAAATGAAAAATATTAGGTTCAGCCCATTCTTGTCAATGGCTTCCATCTAAAGTTGTACTATAAGTAAAATATTTCTCTTTACTATATGTATTTTATGTAAATATGTTCAATTTCTTTCTAACAATCACTCCAAAGGAATTTTGTCATGACAAAATGACATTTCGGTGCCCAAAGGCCACACCAATACAAATTTTCATGATTTCATGATATTTCGATGACCAGTGGCCACTTCAAAGAAGTTTGTCGCAATGGTGTGACATTTTGGTGCCCAAAGGCCACCTCAATGGAAATTGTCATGATTGCACGACATTTCAGGGATCGGTGGTCACCTTAGAGAAGTTCATCATGATGGCATAATATTTTGGTGCCCAAAGGCCATCTCAAAGGAAATTTTCATGATTGCGTGACATTTCAATGACCTGCGGCCACTTCAAGGAAATTTGTCATAATGGTGCAACATTTCGGTGCCCAAAGGCCACGCCAATGCAAATTTTCATGATGGCACGACATTTCGATGATCAACAACTACTTTAGAGAAGTTTTTTACAATGGCATGATATTTCAGCACCCAAAGGCCACCTCAATGGAAATTATTACAACGGTACAAGATCTTGGTGCCCAAACGCCTTATGGTGGGAAAAGCAGTTTTCTCAAAATTAAAAAAAAAACCCTCTTTTTAAGGGACCTTCATACCAAATTCTTGGCCCGTAGAAGAGGTGATGCCAATTTATTGACCCAGGACATCAGCAAAGTAATTCCATTGGCCCTAGAAAAATGGTAATACATGGCAATTGGTTTATTGAAGGTGGCACACAAACCAAGGCCTATGGCAACATTTGAAATTGGTAGTGGGGTGCACTCCACAAACCACAATTAACACACATCACCTTGGCATGTGCATGCATGACTACTTATATTGTAGAATCCCATCCATCACCTCTTTATCCTCTGCATTTTTTTCTTTGTTCATTGTGTTCCCTATTTTTCCTAAGGTATTTTAAGATTTGTTGAAATATGCTCCAATTTTATTCTATGCCAAAATCGTAGCAGAGAACCATGACGAATTCTCCACAAATCACCAAAGGGAAACACAAGTCATCTAATAATGATAGTGGTTTCATAGACCCAGATATCCACATCACTGATACCATAATTACATGAAAAGGCCTAGAGCAGTTTTAGAGGGACGTAGAGGCAAGGATTGCCAAGAAGGTCATGTCATCATGCCTGAGCATGTTTTCCCACCATGCCCTACTCTCTTGGTACATCTACAGCCAAGTCCACCCCTACCTTGAATTGATTAGGGATATGGCAGAATTCTACGATGTAAAGCACAAAATTGTAAGGAATTTCAGGGGAGAGGTCGTATTCACTCTTGACGTCGATGTAGTTAGGGCCACCTTCAGCTGTGGTAGAAAACCCTCAACCCTATAAATTCAACAAAGTAGTATACCCTCACCAAATACATCAAATTATTTTTGCAGGAACATTTGTATGAGCCTCCCCTGAAGGAACCTTCCCAAAATCTCAAATTCCTTTGTCCAAATTTAAAAACAATGAGCTTTTTTCCATGCTATCTATGGTAGTAGGGTTGGAAATAGACACACAGGTCTACGGTTGGTAGGTGACAATGGCGCAATGTATGTCAAATCTAAAATTTTATGTGTCACACTTAGACCAAAAAATAGTGCCACTCTACTTCGACTAGCCTATGTACTTGGCCCAGCAACTACATGCAGGCTTGTTCAAGATCCAAAGAGACCTCCATGATGCCTTCAAGTTTTCTTCTTACCTGGTATGGCTTTTCTTCTTTTTTCAAGAAAAAAAATTAAGTTTCATCCCTACTACAAATAAGGACCAATACGAAAACAACCTACCTATGTATGATTGGACACCACTCCTTTTGAAATCCAAATCATATTACCATTTCAATATGGAATTCTTGGTTCCTACATTAAAGATCATGTATGGCACCATACCAATAATTCCCAAAAATATGCAAGATACTTTGTAGCACATCCATGCAAAATAAGGAGATTAGTTTATTTTGACCCAAGGAGTGGTCATCAGGGTATATGGATTCATAGGGAAGCCTTTTTTGCTGCCATATTACGTCACTGAGTGATTTTTCACTCTAGAATACATAATATAAACTGAGTATGTCAATTACAAATTTTGCACAAGATTTGGTAAGACAGGTACATGCCTCATGCCCTTCCAATTTAAGGATGTATCAGTGTCAAAGAAAGGGGACCACAAGCGAATCACTCAAAATCTGAGAAATTTTAAGCTGATTGAGTTGCCACAAAAGTGGAAATATGACCCTATAGATAAATTTTCTCAAAATTAGACCACCCTCAACCAAGCCCCATTTTAAAAATTCCATGCATCAAAAAGGAAAATCGATAGACAGGGCAGGAACAATGATGAATATCAACCATTAGAATGGCACGTTGAGCAAATACAACCTTTACCTCCATGGCATGATTTCTATGAAAAACTAATAGACTAGAGCCCTGATGTGATCTCAAACCACAAGTTGGATGAACATGTTATCGAGAGGATGAAGAAAAAGTGAAAGAGTGGGATCATGCCAAGATCTTAGCATGATGGTAGATGAGATGCCATATACAAACATACACCAGATATTGGACAAAGATCAACAAGGAGTTCTCTGAAAGGTATGACAATCACCATGCAACATCGTCCAACACTCTCATGGATAAAGTACCTCTAGGAACCGACGATATCCCCATTAAGACCATCAAAAAAATATAGATGCTAACAAAGGCAAAGAAAAAGAGATCACCATCGAGCAAAAAGAAGTTCCAAGAAATTCATGTTGAAAGATCATTTTCCCTTCCACATCAGACATAAATTTTTATGATGATACCCTCCTCGTCCACAAGAAACAGAAATTAGAATCAAGAAAGTTGAAAGCTAAATCTACAAAGGAAAAGGGATGAAAGAGCAAAAGATAAGCAAAGTCACACTCTGAAGAAATAGGAGACTCTGAAGAGATAAAATGAACAAGAGGAATCAGGGGATCAACAAGAAACAGGGGGTCAATAAGAAACATAGGAACAAGAATATATGGGGGAAGCATCTGAGCACCAAGAAATAGATAACCAAGAATTGGTCGATACAGCCAAGAAAACCACCCCTACAAAAGAAGCACTTCGTAAAGGAGAAGCCCCAACAAAAACTGCAATTGATACTGGTGACTCAAGCTTGAAGTAAATCATAGAAATTTATACAGAAGCTCCCAAGAATATGCTAGAAATTGAAGACACCAATCCATCAAAAAGACCAGATATATCTCCTATAAATCTCTCTACTTCTTCTTCTCACTCCTAGACGAATTACCCCTCTTATTTTGTAGGTCAAGGTGATACCTCTCCTCCTTCCACTCACCAGCCTCCACCATCGCCACCATAAGCCCAAAATAATCCAAAAGAATCCTTTGTTGTCCTTACAGTTTCCCCCACCAAATAATCAATCATGGATACCTCTCTAGCCACTATCCTCTTTCCTTATACAATCAATCTCCAAAACTTCCAAACCATTCCTGCATCTTATTTTGAAAGAAACCCTACCATTTCCAATTTGAAAAAGTTAAAAAAGGTAACCTTGAACGCTACTACCAGTTTGAAATCACGTAGCACTCAGAGCTCTATGGATATAGACCACACCAAGGAAGGGATAGTCCTAGACCTAATAAACATGTAGCATTCCTAAAGATGACACCACTCATCCAAAATCTTGAAGGAAAAAAGACCCTAAAAGACAACCAAACTGATATAAATACAAAAGACATCACTCAGATACCAATGGAGTATAAGTGGGGAAATGCTCAAGCCCACATGGGAACCATATACCTAAACACAAAATTTTACAAAGAAAAATACCTCAGGGCTGCATAAGCAAAAAAAGTGTTTATAAGAAGCCTTAAACCAACAAAATACAATCGATAAGGCCTTGAAGAATGAAGAAAAAAAATGGGATATGATGTTCAATGAAGCATCCCCCTATAAGGATAAATTTGAGAAGGCCGAAGAGCAAATACAACTGTTAAACCAGCAGGTTGAAGACCTCAAGAAGAAGCTTTTAGATAATGCTAACAAGATTAATGGGTTGTATAAATAAAAGGCCAGAGCAGTCAGGAAAGAAATGATTAGAGGCATCCAAAAAAGGAGCATGAAGGTAAGGTCTACTTTGTCGTACCTAGTCAATATTAAAGAAAAATTGGATTATGTGGAAGACGAATTTTATAAATCTATCAATATTTTAAAAACAACGTTCTCTACAACGACAAATATTAAAGTCTTGGTGGAAATTACGCAAACAATACTTGGATAAAAAGCATGAGATAAAAAATGGTCCCAAGCCAAGCTTGTTACCAGGAACTTTTTCAAGAGGTACAAGTTGGTAACATAATCTACCAAGCTAATGTAGAAACTCAAATCAGAAGCTAAGGAAATTTTGAAACATGTGAGCATAGCAAAAAACTATGAAATGCTTAGATTCTGGGACAAAGACTCTAACTTCCTAATAGAGGATCAGCTGAAGACTTCCTACAAAATTTTTGTAGAAGATGAGTCGGAGATTAATAGCTGGGAAGAGTCGGTGCAAGAGGCACAAATATTTAGTATGGCTCAAGATATCACCCAAATGAACTCCTACCTACATGAATTATATATGAAGTCAAAAGTCCTATCATACGATAAGGTTGAGGAATTGGAATATTTGTACCTAACATTTAAGGAGACTTCAGATATAGACGAAGAGACTTGGAGAAGAGCCTGCACCACCTACAATGAAGTCACCCAAGAAAATGATAGGCAGAAATTTTTTTAAAAATCCTCAGTAAGTAATACAGTAGCACCTGACCAGGATGAAAAAAATAAATCTACCAAAGAAGACACTTCATATGAATGACTGCACATAGTAGAAAGAATATTTTTGCTTGGTATCATTTCCCTTTCTCCCCCTTTATTTTTTTAGTTGTTTTTTTACTCCATGCTCCAATGGATAAAATCTCTAGATTCTAACATTCTACTAATAGAATTACCCTAGGAGGCATCAATAATGTTGGTCAAAATGACCACATCTAGGGGAGTAAGGAGTAGAATTCTTAAAATTTCACTAAGTATAGAAAACAGTCACAAAAATGCAACATTTTGAAGATGTAGGTGGAGCTAAAGATCAAAAGTCATGACAGTGCGACATTTTGAGCCCGAAGAGCCAAGTAAAGAAGAATGATCGTGACAACATGACATTTTGAACTTATAGGTGGAGCTAAAGACTAAAAGTCACAATGGCATAATATTTTTAAGATAAGAGGCCAAGTGAAGACCAAAATTCATGACGACACGACATTTTAATGGTCAAGGTCCGAGCAAAGACCAAAAGTCATGACAACACAACATTTTGAAGGTCAAGGGTCGAGCAAAGATAAAATGTTGTGACAGCATGATATTTTGAAGGTCAAGGATCGAGCAAAGATCAAAATTCATGATGGTGTGATATTTTGAAGATGAAGGTAGAGCTAAAGGTCAAAAGTCATGACAACATGACATTTTGAAGAACAAGGGCTAAGCAAAGACCAAAAGTTGTGACGACATAATATTTTGAAGATAAGAGGCCAAGTGAAGACCAAAAGTCATGACAGTGTGACATTTTGAAGGTCAAGGACCGAGCAAAGACCAAAATTCGTGATGGCACAACATTTTGAAGATGAAGGTGGAGCTAAGGGTCAAAAGTCATGACAATGTCATATTTTGAAGGTCAAGGGTCGAGCAAAGACCAAAAGTCATGATGGCACGATATTTTGAAGATGAAGGTAGAGCTAAGGACCAAACATCACGATAGCACACCATTTTGAAGGTCAAGGATCGAGCAAAGACCAAAATTCATGATGGCATGACATTTTGAAGATGAAGGTGAAGCTAAAGACCAAAAGTCATGATAGCACAACATTTTGAAGACCAAGGGTCGAGCAAGGACCAAAAGTCATGATGGCGTGAAATTTTGAAGATGAAAGTGGAGCTAAGGACCAAAAGTCACAACAACATGATGTTTTGAAGGGAAATACAGTTGGACCACGATGCCTCTAAATAGATCAAGGAGGATCATTGTAACAAGAAGATCTTAACCATTTCCAGTTGAAGACTCCATGCTCTCCTAACTGCCTCTTTACTAGAATGAGCCTACGGGCATATTGTTGTAACAACTTTTAGTTTTTCTATTATGTAAAACTATTATATATAGGATGAGTGACCTAAACAAATGGTCGGCTCTTAGATGTTTACAAGGCAATGTACATAGACTTCTGAAATCTTAATAAAAGATCATTCATTCTAGTTTCTGGCTCACTGGTGTTCTAAATCAAGTATGTATGGATTGTTAATTGCTATATAAATTTAGGTTGAATTTAACTTGCTTTAATTCTTACTTTGAATTTTTGCAACAAATTTTTGCTAACTCTAAAATTAACTTTACCAATAAGCTTATGTTCAAATAGATTTTCACCATAATCTTAATTTCTTTATTTTTATGATCTAAATATATATTTCTATGTAAAATGATGTCATCGTTTCTTTATTTTTATATGATCTGTACCCTTTAATCGATTCTAGAAATAGCTATATTTCCCTCTATTCATTTCTCTCTCTCTCCCTTTTCCTAAAAGAAGCAAGAAACCAACCTCTTCTGGAGATTGAATTGGGTAAAATCTGTTTTAGCTCGATCTTTCAATGTTGGCAAAGTCTTGGGTGCAAACGTAACCAAAGGTAGATTTTGTACCAACAGGTGTCCCACGTAGGGGTCCCTTGTAATTGAAGTTCCTAACTAGCTATTCTGAGACTTGGTTGAGTAGGAGGCTGCCAAGGAGGTATGAACATGTCCTTAGGGCTAAATCAAATATGACTTGTATCTCCTTGTATAATCTTCATAGCATCTGTTCTTTAACGGGCTTGGCTTCAAGTGCACACCATAGCTACTTCCTACTAAATCCTATGTGATTATCTCATTTACAAATTTTAATGATGCAACACACAAGAATGGAAACATGCAATAAGACAAGTATTTATCTCTTTTAAAGATTTATGTGTGTTCCCTAAAACTATTTTGTGTTTTTATTAGGTTTTTGCAAGGAGACCTTGTGTCATGTGTTTTGTTTTTGTTGGATGATATTCTTATGTTGAAGGGTTTTCACCCGTATACTCGCAACTCGACAATCGGTAATGAAATTTTGGTCATGTGTACCAACAAAAGTATGGATATGAAGCCCATACCCGATCATGGAGCACAAGTCCTACCAGTCCTCACCCATATTTACTTTGGGCAGCGATACACCCTCATAGGAGGAATGCATGCTATTTTCCATGGCTAAGATGATTATTGGAGTTTGCATTGGCCAATAAAATATAGTTTGTATCAATCATGCGAGCCAATGAGTGGAGATGAATCCCACCGTCGTTGGTATCTATTAGTGATTGGGGATGAAGTCCAACTCACTAATGTTCAAAATGGGACATGGTGTGTGTGGTTCATTTTATACTTAAAGAAAGTAAAACAATAGAGCACTCAATGAGCTTTCACTAAATGCAAAAATTAACATTTCACTTTCAGAATTATTAAATAGAAATGGAACCTACAAAATGCATGCCCTAAATGACAAACTACCTATTAGGTAGATCACAATCAATCAAACCACACATATGCATTTCTACTAAATTCTTTTTCCATTTTTCTTCTTTTTTAGTTGTTTTTATGATTAAAGAAAACTGAAATCTACTTTTCAAGGAATCAAAGGGAGGAAGAAAAACTAAATTTGATCTTTTTTGAACAACAAAAATGTAAAAGGTGCAGTTACTTACCTTGAAATTCTAATATGTTGCTATTTTTGGAATTTTGAGTTGTAGGCCCTCTATTTTGTGGTCTTCCTGGGGTGGGAGAACTACAAATTTGGGGGCTATCCCTAGGTGGGACAACTGTTGTGGCCATCCTTGGGTGTTTCGATTAGTAAATCAGGGATTGTTTCATGCCAGAACGGATAAAACCTACAACATTTCAAACGTAGAAATAGGGTCAAACTTAGCTAAATAAAACGGGATAGGGGTCCCACCATAATCACCATTGTGCAGTAGAAAAAATGGTGCACCTAGCAGAGGGAAATGAGATGCATCTATTGTTTATTGATTTAAACACTATGAAAGAGACATTAAAGTAAGCATAAAATGACAAATAGATGGATGAAATGGGTGGTTCTCCTTATATTAGTGCAATTTCCAAATATACGGTTACAAAATATCCCCTTGAGGGCTCTCAATTGATACAACTCATTACAATACCCAAAGGATCAAATCCTTTCAAAAATTCGAGGCACGCTTGCAGTGTCTTCTTCGTACTCATGATTGAAGAGCGGGATTTCGATGTTGTCGTTGAAATATTCTATCGATGTTCTAACTTTCTGCTCCTTCATCGTGTGCTATGATACTTGGATCTACACATAAAAAAATCATATTTGTTAATAGCATGTGCAGATTGAAATGCAATCAAAGAGATATATGCGATAATGAGCTTGAAAGAGGAAATGTATAATAGATGATTCAAAACTATTCCAAATGCTACCAAAACTTAGAAACATGCATATAATGTGCTATGGAAATGATCTAATTAAGAACAGAAAGGAAATTGCACATGGATTTATGGTCATCCTTGGGTGTGCCATTCTGGATTGCAAAATAAGAAATGCATAATAATAGATGCAAAACAACTCAAAATTGCACCAAAACTTAATAGAGGACATAAAGTCTACTCTAGAATTGATCTATGCAAAAATAAAAATAAAATAGTGCTCCAATTTGTGGTCATTCATAGGTGAGCCATTTAGGACTGTCACAATTTGGGGGCTATCCTAAGGTAGGAAGACCACCAAATATGGTGGTTTTTGCCATCAATTCCTTTGGGATTTGGTCTATGATACTCCTAGGGGTTTTTTCATAAAGTTTTGGGATTTGATTCACTCAAATGGTTCAGTTTTATGAACAGATTGTGTGCTTTGGAATCACTTGAAAACCTCCTTTGCTAGATGAAGATCTCAAGGGAAAATGCACAACAGATTGGGGATAAATCTTAGTAGCACTTCATTGTGAAATATTGCAAAGATTCATCCTTGAAATTGGGTGGAATGGATCGAATTTATAGGTCAAGTGAACCTATGGTCAAATGGGTATACGATGCCATGCAAGGCAGGTGTCGTCACTTGTCCAAACCTTTTCATGCATTGGAGGAGGAAGAATCTCTATTTTGGGCCTCCAATTTGTAACATGACATGAAAGTTATGCACTCTCATACTGGCATGCTTCAATGGGTGGGGAAAATGGCCAAATATGGGTACCATTTGTCCCTCCTTTGAATTTTTAAGGGTCCAATGCCATGGCCATCCCACCGAGGGACAGTTGTTGGTGGTCGTCCCTGGGTGGGTTGACCATGAACTATGGTCATCCCTGGGTGGTACGACGCCTACATGGCCCAAAACTTCCTAAAATTGGGGTAGAATCTCCCAAAAGTGGTTATGACCACTATTTAACCTCTTAGGGTTACCCAAGGGGGTCATATGGTGTCGATTAGAATGTGTCTTGGTAGTATAATCAAATTGACGTGATTTTAGTGTCAACAGATATTTTCAGAAGCTCTTCAATGAACCATTAGCCATAACCATTATAAGTAGGCTATATAATCTTTCACAGAAGAAAATTTTATTCATTATATTTGTTGACTTATCTTTTGATGTTTGGTGTGAATGTTTGTAATGTTTTATCGGTGTTGGCCCTTGTGGCTTTTGTATGTTCTAGGTTTCAACATAATTTTTGGGGCTTGTTTTATAGTATTTGTTTCTGTGTAATTGGATTTTTTTTTTGTGTATGTTCCAGGTTTTAACATAATTTTTTGGGCTTGTTTTATAGTATTTGTTTCTGTGTAATTGGATTTTGTTTTTTGTGTTTTTAATGTTGGTTATTGCTTTGGTTTGTTTTTATTCGTTTTTTATTTGACTCAAGAGTGAAGAAACATTGCAAGGAGTACATAAGACAAACAAAG
Organism: Wollemia nobilis; assembly: GCA_028583015.1. NCBI lineage: Eukaryota > Viridiplantae > Streptophyta > Pinopsida > Araucariales > Araucariaceae > Wollemia > Wollemia nobilis. The sequence continues at coordinate 1,335,449 of JAQPPZ010001731.1, forward strand.
GCAGTAATATTCAGTATTTTTTTAATTAATTTTATGTTTGGTAGATGTGTATGATGAAGTTGTGAAAGACTAAATTCTCCTGGAGACTTCATATGTTCTTCCTTATGTTCTCCTTTATTAATAGAATTAATAGAGTTCTATTCAGCTTTTCATTTTTTATGAAAATCTATGCCCTTTTTCAATTGACTTATGGTCTAGTATTTGCCATTTTTATTAATACTTTTTATATGCTCAATGAGTGGTTCCAATTGGAAGATAACATTTTCAAAAATATTATTTTATACATAGTGTTTAAAATCCTCTTCTATTTTCCTCTTTCTTAACAAAAAAAATTCTTGAGATCTTTTGAATACTTTGATTTGTATAAATTTAGAATTTGCATATATCTGATTCATTTGACTAATATTGGTTATAATTTGTATATATTAGGATTTGTTAACAACCTGATCTAAACAGATTTGTTTGACCCTTTCGTTTGAATTTACTTTTAATTTAAATTTACATTTATTAGGGTTTGTTATATTAGGATTTGTGAACCTAAAAACTTTTTAATAATCTAATCAAATTTATTTGACCGTTTCGTCTGAATTTACTTTTAATTAAAATTTATACATAGGCACATAGGCGGTTGAGACAATAATATTATGTGCTTTATTATAGTTATAATTAAAATAATGATCACAACAAGAGGTGCTTTGAGAAATTTGGCTTTAAATTCGAAAGAGAGTCGTATGATTTCTAGTGGTAAGGAAGTTATGTACCTTTCTGTGATAGGGTGGACAGGACGAACTTCTACTTTTGTGCAACTATTTTTCCTTTACTCTTAACACAAATTCATGGATATTGAGTGTTATTTTACCTAAAAGGTGCATTTTGTTTTTGATGGTTACGATCCTCAGAATAATTCCTAGATACACTTGATTATATTACATATAAATTTTCACATATTTGAATTTTTTTTTTCTTCTTTTTTTTTCCGGTCCAGACTGTAAATGTTTGTTAATAGACTTTAATGAAGAAATTAATTTCAATTTTATTTTGCCGAAGTTCAGGAGGGAGCGAAGTACGAAGTGCGAAGTGCGAAGTGCGAAGTAGGGAAGTGCGAAGTCAAGAGGGCCCGAAGTCGGGTTGCGCATGGACCGAGGTGCGAAGTCGGGTTGCGCACGGATCAAGGTGCGAAGTCGGGTTGCACTGGTCAAAGGTGCGAAGTCGGGTTGCGCTGGTCAAAGGCAGCGAAGTCCGACTTCGCAGCAAAGTTGGGAAGACAGCTCCAGACTTAGCCAAATTTCTTGGTCAAAGGTGCGAAGTCGGGTTGCGCTGGTCAAAGGCAGCGAAGTCCGACTTCATAGCGAAGTTGGGAAGACAGCTCTAGACTTAGCCAAATTTTGGCCTTGCAAAATTTTTTTGTCTAGAGGCTTGCACGGCTTCGGCGTTGGTTTTCCTGGCTTGGCAAGAACCGTACGGGAAGAGAGAAACATCGGATCTGAGTGCAATGTTTCAGATCTGAGCTCTAACTTATAGAACCCAAACGAAATCGCTCTGAGGCAATTTGTACAAAGAACAACAACATATTTTAGCACACAAAGATAACTGCAAACCCTATAGATGCCTTAAACAACAAGAAATTTTATTCATATAAGATGAGGGTTACAAAAGTCCTCAACTGAGGAAAACTAACATCTGCAGGCTAAAGCTGCAGGATAAACTGAGACAAAAAACAAATGTCGAGTCTGCTGCTCGGACATTAAACAGATGAGCCACACTGCTCACTGAAATGATCTCGTCTCCTATTCTGTTGTTTCTCCAGATTACGTCCCACTCTCCTCTATTTCTCTGCTCTCTTTCCACACTTCTCCACTCTAATGTCTGAAGACCTGATCTGCCTTATATAGCTACGGAGAGAGGAAGATAGGGGTTGTCCTTTGACAGGTTCTGACAGACCCTCAACTAGGGTTTCTGACCAATCGTCGAACTGGCATTAAATCGTCGAACTGACATTAACTTCTACGACGATCGGATCTGTCAGATGTCACATCTGTCAGAAGGTAGGTGCGATGTCATGTCAAACTTTTGTTGGGATCCCTAACGCGAGCAGCGTAGTCTGGCTGAGGCATGAAATCTGGGTTAATATTTCTAACACCCTCCTTTAAACCTGATTTCACGAGCGCTTTGACTCCAAGCTGCTCTTGCAATCTGATGAAGTCTTCCTCCTTCAAAGGCTTCGTGAAAATATCTACCAACTGCTCCTTGGATCTGCAAAACTACAGTTGAATTTCTTCGAACTTCACCAACTCTCTGATGAAGTGATAACGAATATCGATGTGCTTCGTCCGACCATGGAACACGGGATCCTTTGACAGTGCGATGGCCGAATTGTTATCACAAAAAATTATTGTCGCACCTTCTAGAGGATAGTTCAGTTCACTCAGAACTCTTCGCAGCCAAACTGCCTGGCATGCGGCTGACATGGCGATGACATATTCTGCTTCAACTGTGGACAATGCAACGATGGGTTGCTTCTTGGATGCCCATGAGACTGCCCCTGATCCGAGATGGAAAGCATACCCGGAGGTGCTCTTTCGATCGTCGATGCTGCCAGCCCAATCACTGTCTATGAAGCCCACCAGTTCCAACTGGTCCTATCTGGCGTAAAATAGGCCATTGTTTCGCGTCCCGTTGACATAGTGCAAGATCCTCTTGCCTGCTTGCTAGTGCGTGTCCTTCAGAGTCTCCATGAAACGGCTGATCAGACTGACTCCGAACATCATATCTGGTCGAGTTGTAGTCAAATACATCAGACTGCCAACTAGCCTCTTGAATAGGGTTGGATCTACATTCCTCCCTAAATCCAACTTGCTCAGCTTCAAACCTATGGCTACAGGTGTGATGGCAGGTTTACTATCCTCCATATTGAACCGCTTCAGGACATCCTTCGCATACTTGCCCTAAGAAATGAAGATGCCATCTGCCGATTGGTCAACTTCAATGCCGAGAAAATACTTCATCAGCCCTAAGTCCGTCATCTCGAACTCCTTCATGGTTGTTCTAAACTGGTCAAACAGGACATTGTTGTTGCCAGTATAAATCAAATCATCCACATACAGGTAGACGATAATGAGCTCACCTGCTTCATTTGTCTTCATGTATAGGGTGTGCTCATATGGGCATTTTACAAACCCATTTTGCTAAAAATAACTGTCAATCCGGTTGTACCAAGCCCGGGGTGCCTGCTTCAAATCGTACAGGGCCTTTTTTAGCTTTAGGACTTTGCCCTCCTGGCCTTCAATTTCGTAACCTGGTGGTTGGTCTATGTAGACCTCTTCCTCTAACACTCCGTTGAGGAAGGCTGACTTGACATCCATCTAGTACATCTTCCAACCCTATTGGGCTACCAATGCCAGGATCATCCTGATTGTGTCAAGTCGGGCTACAGGCACATAAACCTCATGGTAATTGATGCCTGACTTCTGCTTGTAACCCTTCGCCACCAGTTTGGCTTTATTCTTGTCAACGTCTCCTTGGGCATTGAACTTTGTCTTATACACCCACTTGACCCCAATGGTCTTCTTCCCTACTGGAATATCTGTCAGTTGCCATGTATCATTATTTTCAATGGCTTCAATCTCCTTGTCCATCGCCTGCACCCACTTCTGATTCTGACTTGCATCTTCGAACTCTACTAGATCAACTTCAGTAAAGAATGCAAAGTTAGAGTACTCTTCATCTACGTGGGTTTGGGTTGCCTCGTAGATTTCTTGCAAGCTCCTTGTCTTCGCTGGCGTCACCAGGTTCTGGATTCTACTTGCACATGGAGGCGATCAAGATGGAGTGGTTGTGCTACTACTGGCACCGCTGCTACTGCTAGAGGTTACATGTGGCTGCACACTTCCTTCTTCCAAGTCAACAGACTCTACCACTACTGGCTCTGACTGGCCAGTCTCTGAATTCTAGTTCTAGGCTTCATCTTCAAGAAACTTCACATCACGGCTGATGATGAGCTTCTTCGTCATAGGGTTGTACAGCCTATATGCCTTCGTCTGCTCATTGTACCCTATGAAAATGCACTTCTCAGCTCTATCATCCAACTTTTGCCGCTTCTCTTCTGGAACATGTGCATATGCAATGCACCCAAACACACGTAAGTGAGCCACACTTGGCTTCACACCGCTCCAGGCCTCCTGAGGGATTTTTTCCTTCACGCTTTTGGTGGGACATTTGTTCAACAGGTAGACTGCACATGTTACAACCTCTACCCAAAATTCGTGTGGCAATCCCTTCGCCTTCATCATGCTTCGTGCCATCTCCATGATGGTCCGATTCTTCCTCTCAACTATGTCATTTTGTTGTGGCATGTATCTGGCAGTGAACTGCCTTTGAATTTCGTGTTGCTTGCAGTAGTTATGGAATTTATTGGAGATGTATTCACCTCCGCCATCTGTCCTGAGAGTCTTGATCTGATATCCACTCTGTTTCTCCACTAGAGCCTTGAACTCCTTGAATCTGGAAAATGCTTCTGACTTCAGCTTGATGGCATAGATCCAAGTCTTTCGACTGAAGTCATCTATGAATGTTAAGAAGTATTTATTGTTGGCAAACGTGTTGGTCTGCATCGGACCACAAATGTCTGAGTGCACCAGCTCCAATGGCTATGATGCTCTCCAAGATTTATCAAAAGGGAATGAATCCCTATGTTGTTTTTTGACTAAGCAGCCCTCACAAACTTGATTTTGCTACTCTATCAAGGGTAAACCCTTCACCATCTTCTTCTTGTGCAGTTGATTCAAGCCACTGAAGTTTAGGTGACCAAATCTGAGATGCCATAGCCAGGTAGCATCTTTCACAACTGCACTCAGAGACATCAATGATTCATTCTGAATCTGCAGTGAAAACATTTTATTCTTCGTCATGGACACTGTAGCAATCTGCCCATGCGACTTGTCTCTGATGGTGCAAGCTTCATCTTTGAACTGGACCATATGTCCCTTCTGCACGAGTTGTCCAACGCTCAGCAGGTTATGCTTCAGGCCAGGCACATAGTAGACGTCACAGATCTGCTTTCGTTCACCATGCCTAGTGTAGATGAGGATATTTCCTTTCCCCATTACGGGAACCTTGTTGTTGTTCCCCATATTCACCTCAGACTGGACTGTTTCATCCAGTTGGGAGAACATCTCCTTGTTCCCCGTCATGTGGTTGTTGCACCCACTGTCTAAATACTAGACATTCTTCTGGCACTCTTCCTCAATGTTGCAAGTCAACAACACATTTCCTCCTACCGCATTTTTGGTTTCATCCATGTAATGGGCTTGCTGTTGGTTCTCCTTGGCCATCCATTTTCTGCACTGTGAGATGTAATGGCCGAACTTCTTATAGAAATAGCACTAGACCTTTGACATGTCCTTCTGACCAGATCCAACTTGCTGATTTTTCGAATTGCCTCTTCCACCTTGCTGATGGAAATTATAGTTGGTCTCTCCTTCTCTAGGGTTTGACCGTCCTCCTTACTTGTTGCCTTTCCCACGCCTACCTTTTCCTCTTCCTCCGTGAGAACTAGAGGCACCATGGTGGGAATCTTGTCTACCGTTGTCTCGAAATGAGACCTGAGCCTTGAATGCTTGCTCCAGAGAGGTCTGAGATGAACGACTCAGCCTTTGTTCATGTGTCTGCAATGAACCCATGAGCTTGTCTATCGAGAGGGTTGTCAGATCTCTCGACTCTTCGATTGCTATCACAACCGAGTCAAACTTAGCAAGAAGACTTCTGAGAATTTTCTCCACGATTCTTTGGCTCTGCACATTTTCTTCATTCAACCGCATCTGGTTGATAATGTCCATCGTCCGGGTGAAGAAATCACTCATGGACTCGGACTCACTCATCTGTAGATTTTCAAACTCCCTCCTGAGCATCTGCAGCTTCACCAACTTTACCTTATTGGTGCCCTGGTACGAGCTGGCTAGAATCTCCCAGGCCTGCTTTGCCTTGGTGGCTGATGTGATCCATGGGAAGATGGACTCCTCGACCACTTGCATGATGTAGAAGAGGGCCTTCTGGTCCTTCTTCGTGTTCTCTTTCAACAGGTCCTTGTCTTCTTGAGAGAGGGCGGCCAGTGCTACTGCATCTGCCGGTTCTGGGTAGCCATTCTCGACTAACTCCCATAGCTCCTAAGATCCAAACAAGATCTTCATCTAGATGCTCCAGTAATCGTAATTTTTTCCATTGAAGCACAAGATCTACAACTGCAAGTTACTACTACTAGAAGCCATTCTGCTTCGGTCTCTGCGTGAAGGGATCAGTAGCTCTGATACCAGTTTGAAGAAATTAATTTCAATTTTCTTTTGCCGAAGTCCAGGAGGGAGCAAAGTACGAAGTGCAAACTATGAAGTGCGAAGTGCGAAGTGCAAACTACGTAGTGCAAAGTGCGAAGTAGGGAAGTGCGAAGTTGGGAGGGCCCAAATTCGGGTTACGCATGGACCGAGGTGCGAAGTCAAGTTGCACACGGATCAAGGTGCGAAGTCGGGTTGCGCTGGTCAAAGGTGAGAAGTCGGGTTGCACTGGTCAAAGGCAGTGAAGTCCGACTTTGCAGGTGAAGTTGGGAAGACAGCTCCAGACTTAGCCAAATTTCTTGGTCAAAGGTGCAAAGTCGGGTTGCGTTGGTCAAAGGCAGCGAAGTCCGACTTCGCAGTGAAGTTGGGAAGACAGCTCCAGACTTAGCCAAATTTTGGCCTTGCAAATTTTTCTTGTCCGGAGGCTTGCACGGCTGCGGCATTGGTTTGCCTGGCTTGGCAAGAACCGTACGGGAAGAGAGAAACACCGGATCTAAGTGCAATGTTTCATATCTGAGCTCTAACTTATAGAACACGAACAAAATCGCTTTAAGGTGATTTGTACAGATAACAATAGCAGATTTTAGCACACAGAGATAACTGCAAACCCTACAGATGCCTTAAACAACAAGAAATTTTATTCATATAATACGAGGGTTACAAAAGTCCTCAACTGAGGAAAATTAAAATCTGTAGGCTAAAGCTGTAGGATAAACTGAGACGAAAAACAAATGTCGAGTCTGTTGCTCAGACATTAAACAGATGAGCCACACTGCTCACTGAAACGATCTCGTCTCCTATTCTGCTGTTTCTCCAAATTACCTCTCACTCTCCTCTCTTTCTCTGCTCTCCTTTCCACACTTCTCCACTCTAATGTCTGAAGACCCGATCTGCCTTATATAGCCGCGGGGAGAGGAAGATAGGGGTTGTCCTCTGACAGGTTCTGACAGACCCTCAACTAGGGTTTCTGACCAATCGTCGAACTGGCATAAATCGTCGAACTGACATTAACTTCTACGGTGATCGGATCTGTCAGACGTCACATCTATCAGAGGGTAGGTGCGACATCATGTCAAAATTTTGCCGGGATCCCTGACTGCGCCAGCGCAGTCCGGCTAAGGCGTGAAATCTAGGTTAATATTTCTAACATTTAATGCTTGGATGTAGTTATGATAGGACGATTTGAAATTTTTAGTTTGAATTTCTGCATTTAGCCTTCAAATCTTGCATATTCTGTTAGTTCGAATTTATTCAGATTTTTTAAATTATTTTTAGTAATTTCTGTAGTTAATATACTCGAAACTGTAGATAATTAAGTTAGTGGAATTTTCTATACCATCAAAATAAGGAGGAATAAGGAGGAAGAGGATGACGTATATATGGAGCAATTTAAATATATATCAGCGTCATCTCATTTTGTTTCTGGTCCAAATTGTAAATGTTTGTTAACAGACTTTTACGGTTGGATCTAGACGATTTGAAACTTTTAGTTCGAATTTCTGCATTTAGCCTTCTAGATTCTTTTAGTTTGAATTTATTCAAATTTTTTAGGTTATGTTTAATAATTTCTGTAGTTAATATTCTTGAAACTATAGATAATTAAGTTAGTGTATTTTTCTTTACCGTCAAAAGGAGGGGGAAGAGGACGATGTAAATATGGAGCGAGATATTAGCGTCATCTCATTTTGTTCAAGAATGACTGATGTGTCTCGTGTTCGAGACCGTTTCCAACATCATCTCATTTTGCTAAAAAGGATTAATGCATATCGTGTTCAAGACTATTTTCGGTTAACCGTTCCTAGGTTTTATAAACCTTATGTTTTCATGAATTAAGCTAAGTTCCTTTTAGTATTATAGTTAGAATAAAAAATAAATATTTTAGTTGTGATTTTACAAAATATAAATTCAATCTTAGCCACTATACAGTTTCTCCTCTTCATTAATTTCAGCTGGATGACGATGAAGAAGATAGACAGAAGATTTTTGTTAAGAAAGTTAGATAAACGTTTAATTTTACCTTTTTTTTTTAAATATAATTTGTTTTCATTAAAACTTTTGCGGTTATTTTGATAGTGAGAGACTACCCGGTGTTTTATTTTTAATTAAAATTACTACTGCAATTAATATTAAAGCATAACACAATAGTTAATTGTGGAGTCGAAGGGAATGTATATATCACTGGGAGTCCATGGCATCAAGAGATGCATCAAACAAGTCTTTCTCACTTTTGAGGGTACTTGTAGTACACTACTGATCTAAACCATACGTGAAGTCTGTGAAAAGCAAACAACCATTAGGAGCTCCAAAATTGTCCTAGAACTAGCTCTGTCTATGCCATGGACCAGCATCTAACCAAATAGTCAGTGAATCTATGGAGAGCATGAATCTTTAGGTAACAAGTCTTATATAATATATTCACCGGCTTGAGAGCTAATTACAAAGACCCAGGGCATGTATTTTGCCATCATATTTCTTCATTCTGATTTGCAAGTCGTGCCACCTCCATAAATCACTATCACAGTTGATCTCTTGGACGTCCACCTTCTTCTTCCTTTTTGATAGGAGAAAATCGATTTGAAATTTATTAATTTAGATTTTGAGATCTGTTCTTTTAATTTGTTAATACAAAAATGAAACGAATCCTATCCATACTATGATGGTATTATCATCATGATTGGTATTAAATAAACCTGAAAATTATATTGTATAGCAATAATTGAAAGTTAGTTTCCTCAAAAAAATTAAAAAAAATTAACTAATTAAACTAATATTATTTGATTAAAATCTAAAATTTATTTATATCATACTTAGAAATATATATAAACACTCAAAATGAATTTTATTTGTAATTTCAAAAATGATTTACAAAAAATATTTGAGATCCTTTTGTTAGGGGTGGTCTGTGTATTTATAAAATGTACAACCATCATTTATTATAGATTTAGCAGACTTGTAGTTATAAAAATACATGAAAAACAATTATAAACGTTTGATCAAAATGAACATGCACTAAATTTATCCTATTTTATTATTTATCCGAACATAATACATCTAAAATTACATTTTAATCGATATCAATATTTTCATATAGGTGTTTGTTCGATTTACATGTTTACTTAGCCATTGATGAGAAATGGATAATTTTCTGGTTCATTACATTGTCCTTCATCTGCATCTGTCGTTGGAAACCACTACTCTATTTCATCTAAAAATAGGATTCTTATTGTATTTTGCTTCAACGAAAGTCAGGCACCATCTAGCCTGTTGTTGGGAGTCAAACACCCTTGACCCTGAAGTCAGGAGTTAGGCCCCTCTCATCTTGTCACTGGGAGGTAGACACCTTTGACCCAGACGTCAAGAGTCGGGCACCTCTCATCCTGTCACTAGGAGTCAGATGCCTTTAACCCAAAGTTAGGAGTCAGACATGGCTCTTTTGAAAGACAAGAGTTAGGAAGCTTTCAGTTTTTGGCCAAAAGTTGGGTGTCTAGCTTAACATACGTAACTCCTTGTTGCGGTCACATTTATCTTTTAGTTCTCCACTATAAGACATGGAATGCCAGATCCAAATGAGATCTTGATGTACATACGTAGAAAAGTAGTAAAATCATTAAATCTACACACAAATCATACTTAAAACACATATTAAAGAATATACACAATTTCAGATTAAATATATATAAAACCTTCATAAAAAGTACATTTTATTAAAATAATGTACACAATATGTTATGAATCCATACAAAAATATAAGCATTTTTATGCTCATCACATTTCTAGAAGCTCTTTAGTGAACCGTTGGCCATTGTTGTTAGAAGTAGGCTATATAACCCTCCATGGAAGAGCATTTTTTTGTTGTGTTTGTTGACTTATCTATTTATCTTTGGCGTGAATGTTTATATTGTTCTACCAATGCCAACCCTTATGGGTTTTGTATGTTCCAGGTTTTAGCATAATTTTTGGGGCTTGTTTTATAGTATTTGTTTTTTTGTGTAATTAGATTTTATTTTTTGTGTATGTTCTAGATTTTCTTTCACAGATGTTTCTAGAAACTCTTGATTGAGTCGTTGCCACGTATTCTTCCGTAAACATTTCTATAAGCTCTTCAATGAACCGTTGGCCATAGCCGTTAGAAGTAGGCTATATAACTCTTCACAGAAGAGCATTTTCTTCATTATGTTTGTTGATTTATCAATTTATGTTTGGCGTGAATGTTTGTATTGTTTTATCGGTCGCTTTTGTATGTTCAAGGTTTTAGCATAATTTTTGGAGCTTGTTTTAGAGTATTTGTTTCTGTCTAATTGGGTTTTATTTTCTATGTATGTTCTATATTTTCTTCCATAGATGTTTCTAGAAACTCTTGAATGAGTCATTACCACGTATTCTTTCACAAACATTTCCAGAAGCTCTTTAATGAACAGTTGGCCATTACCATTAGAAGTGGGCTATATATGTTAGAAAAATAAACCCAGATTTCACGCCTGTGCCCAACTGCGCTGCCGCAAATCCGGGATCCCGACAAAAGTGTGACAGGACGTCGCACTTATCTTCTGACAGATTTGACACCTGGCAGATCCGATCTCCGCAGGTGTTAATACCCGATCGGCGTTTGTCAGAAACCCTAGATGTGGGTCGGTCCGAGGATAACCCTTATCCGGAGCTGTCAGAGGATAACCCTTATCCTCCTCTCCCCGCGGCTATAAAAGGACGGTTCGGTTCTACAGACAAACTAGTGAAAAAGAGTGCGTAGAAGAAGGAAGCAGAGCGGGTGTGAGAGAAGTTCGTGAAAGTGAGCAGAGAAAGAAGGGCGAGTGTTTCAGTGAGCAGTGAGGCTCAGCTGATAAATGTCCGAGCAGCAGACTCGACATTTCCCTTGTCCAGTTTATCCTGCAGCGTAGCCTGCAGATGTTGTTACTTCCTCGATTGAGGAATTCTGTAACCCTAGTTGTTCATATGAATAAAGTTTGCTTTTGTCTGTGGCATATTTAGGGTTTGCAGTTGTTTAGGTGTTAACCTTGTTGTTCTCTGTTTCGGCGTTTCTCTCCATTCATTCGGGTCTTGCCAAGTCGGGCAAACCTAGCAGCAGTCGCGAAAGACAAAGAAGTTCGTTGTCGTGCAAAGTTGGACGCCGAGCGAAGTAAGTCACTTCGCTGCAACAGCCACGCTTCGGCAACCGAAGGTGCGAAGTCCGCACCTTGCTGTGACAGCCAGGGCTTCGACAACTTGAAGTTGCGAAGTTCGCACTCCGCGCGAAGTGCGCACTTCGGCAGCTTGCCGGTGCGAAGTTCGCACTTCGGCCGAAGTCCGCACTTCGGTTGCACAGCCCAGCGCAGTCCGCGTGAGTGCCGGACTTCGACAGCTTGCCGGTGCGAAGTTCGCACTTCGACCGAAGTCCGCACTTCGGCTGCATAGCCCAGTGCAGTCCGCGTGAGTGCCGGACTTCGGCAGCTTGCCGGTGCGAAGTTCGCACTTCGGCCGAAGTCCGCACTTCGGCTGCTCTGCCTAGCGCAGTCCGCACTTCGCGAGAGTGCCGGACTTCGACGGCTAGGCCCGCGCTGTCTGCACTTCGCTCCGTCGCCTGGAGCTTGGCTTGCGCGGTCTGAGCGGACAGTCTTCGGCGAAAGAAAAATCGCCATTAACCCTTCAAATTGGTATCAGAGCTGATAGTGCCGTGACACGGAGATAGAAGCATGGCTTCCGAGAGAAACTCGCTGCAGTTGCAGATCCCGTGATTTAACGGTAAGAACTACGATTACTGGAGCATCCAGATGAGGATCCTGTTCGGATCTCAGGAGCTATGGGAGTTAGTCGAGAACGGCTACCTAGAATCGGCAGATGCAGAGAAGATCGGCCGCCCTCTCTCAAGCGGACAAGGATCTGTTGAAAGAGCACAAGAAGAAGGACCGGAAGGCCCTCTTCTACATCATGCAAGCGGTTGAGGAGACCATCTTCCCGCGGATTGCATCAGCCACCAAGGCCAAGCAAGCCTGGGAAACCCTGGCGAGTTCGTATCAGGGCACCGACAAAGTGAAGTTGGTGAAGCTGCAGATGCTCAGGAGAGAGTTCGAGAATCTGCAGATGAGCGAGTCCGAGTCGATGAGCGATTTCTTCACCCGGACGATGGACATTATCAACCAGATGCGGTTGAACGGAGAAAATGTCCAGAGCTAGAGAATCGTGGAGAAGATTCTCAGAAGTCTGCCTGCGAAGTTCGACTCGGTTGTGATAGCAATCGAAGAGTCGAGGGATTTGACAACCCTCTCGACAGACGAACTCATGGGTTCCCTGCAGACCCATGAACAGAGGCTGAGCCGCTCAACTCAGTCTTCTTTGGAGCAAGCCTTCAAAGCGCAAGTCTCAGTCCGAGACAACGGCAGACAAGACTCCCACCATGGCGCTTCTAGTTCTCAAGGAGGAAGAGGCAGAAGTAGGCGTGGGAGAAGGAACAAGCAAGGAGGGAACTCAAACCCTCAGGATGCTGAGCCAAGTTGCAACTTTCATCAGCAAGGAGGAAGAGGCATTGGCAGAAATCAGCAAGGTGGCTCTCAGCAGAAGAAGGACATGTCAAAGGTCCAATGCTACTACTGCAGCAAGTTTGGCCATTATGCCACACAGTGCAGAAAGAAGATGGCGAACGAGAATCAGCAACAAGCCCATTATTCGGAGGAACCCGAAAATGCGACAGGAGGAAATGTGTTGCTGACTTGCAGTATTGAAGAGGAGAGCAAGAAAAACATCTGGTATCTTGACAGTGGTTGCAGCAACCACATGACTGGGAATAGGGAGATGTTCTCACAACTGGATGAAACAGTCCAGTCCGAAGTCAAGATGGGGAACAACATCAAAGTTCCTATGATGGGGAAAGGAAAGATCCTCATCCGCACCCGACACGATGATAGAAAAACAATTCAAGATGTTTTTTATGTGCCTGGGTTGAAGCACAATCTGCTAAGTGTTGGACAGCTTGTGCAGAAGGGGCACACTGTACTGTTCAAAGATGGTGTCTGTTCCATCAGAGACAAAGTCCATGGACAAATCGCAACCGTGTCCATGACGAAAAACAAGATGTTTTCGCTACAGATTCGTAATGAATCTTCGATGTCTCTGAGTGCAGCTTGAGAAGGATGCTACCCGGCCGTGGCATCTCGGATTTGGTCACCCGAGTTTCAGTGGCTCGAATCGCTGCACAAGAAGCAGATGGTGAAGGGTTTACCCCTTATAGAGCAACCGAACCAAGTTTGTGAAGGTTGCCTAGTCGGCAAGCAGCACAGGGATGCATTCCCTGTAGGGCAGTCTTGGAGAGCATCACGGCCTTTGGAGCTGGTGCACTCAGACATCTGTGGTCCCATGCAGACCACCTCATATGCCGGCAACAAGTATTTCCTGACCTTCATTGATGACTTCAGCCGAAAGACTTGGATTTATCCAATCAAGTTGAAGTCAGAGGCGTTTGCAAGGTTTAGGGAGTTCAAGGCTCTGGTTGAGAAACAGAGCGGTTACTTATGTGAAGACTCTCATAACTGATGGAGGTGGAGAGTACATCTCCAACGAATTCCACAACTTCTGCAAGCAACATGGAATTCTAGGCAGAATGGTGTAGCTGAGAGGAAGAACAGAACAATCATGGAGATGGCACGGAGCATGCTGAAGGAAAAAAGTTTGCCACATGAGTTCCGGGCGTAAGCCGTAAGTTGTGCAGTTTATCTGCTGAACCGATGTCCCACCAAGAGTGTGAGGGACAAAATTCCAGAGGAAGCCTGGAGCAAGTTGAAGCCAAGTGTGGCTCATTTGCGAGTTTTCGGGTGCATAGCATATGCACATGTTCCAGATGAGAAAAGGCAGAAGCTGGATGACAAAGCTGAAAGATGCATCTTCACAGGATACAACGAACCAGCAAAGGCATACAGGTTGTACAATCCTGTGACAAAGAAACTTGTCATTAGCCGAGACGTGAAGTTCTTGGAGGATGAAGTCTGGAACGGGAAGTCAAAGACTGGTCAGTCTGAACCAGCAACTGTTGAATCTGTAGACTTGGAGGAAGACAGTGTCCAACCACCTGTGCCTTCAAGCATCAACAGTGGTGCCAGCAGTAGCACACCCTCATCATCCCGCTCACCTCCACTTGCAAGCAGAATTCAGAACCTGAGGACTCCTGCAAAGACTCGGAGCTTGCAAGACATCTATGAGGTAACCCGTAATCAATTAGATGAAGATTATTCTGATTTTGCTCTCTTTACTGAATGTGATCCAATGGAGTTTGAAGAGGCAAGTCGAATCGCAAATGGGTGAATGCGATGGATGAGGATATAGCAACCATTGAGAAGAATGAGACATGGCAACTAACAGATCTTCCAACACGAAAGAAGACCATTGGGGTCAAGTGGGTATATAAAACAAAGTTTAATAACCAAGGAGAAGTTGACAGGCACAAGGCCGATTAGTGGCGAAAGGCTACAAGCGTAAGTCGGAGTTGACTATCATGAGGTGTATGCACTCGTAGCCCGACTTGACACAGTCGAATGATTCCGGCACTCGCAGCTCATAAAGGATGGAGCGTGTACCAGATGGATGTCAAGTCCGCCTTCCTCAACGGAGTGTTGGAAGAAGAGGTCTACATAGACCAACCGCCCGGTTATGAAATACAAGGGCAAGAAGGCAAAGTCCTGAAACTGAAGAAGGCCCTGTATGGGTTGAAGCAAGCACCCAGGGCATGGTACAGCCGTATTGACGGCTATTTTCAGGAGAATGGGTTTCAGAAATGCCCATATGAGCACTCCCTGTACATGAAGACAAATGCAGCAGGTGAGCTCATCATCGTCTGCCTGTACGTAGACGATCTGATATTTACTGGCAATAGCAGCAGCCTATTTGCGCAGTTTAGAACAGCCATGAAGTCCGAGTTTGAAATGACCGACATGGGGCTGATGAAATATTTTCTCGGCATTGAAGTTGACCAATCAGCAGATGGCATCTTCATTTCTCAGGGCAAGTATGTGAAGGATGTCCTGAAGCGCTTCAAGATGGAGGACAACAAACCTGCCATCACACCTGTAGCCACAGGTTTGAAGCTGAGCAAGTTGGATACAGGGAGGTCTGTAGATCCAACCTTGTTCAAGAGGCTAGTTGGCAGTCTGATGTACTTGACTGCAACTCGGCCAGATCTGATGTTCGGAGTCAGTCTGATCAGCCGTTTCATGGAGACTCCGAAGGACACGCACTGGCAAGCAGGCAAGAGGATCTTGCGCTATGTCAGCGGGACGCGAAACCATGGCCTATTTTACGCCAGACGGGACCAGTTGGAGCTAGTGGGCTTCACAGACGATGCTGATCGGGCTGGCAGCATCGACGATCGAAAGAGCACCTCCAGGTATGCTTTCCATCTCGGATTGAGGGCAGTATCATGGGTGTCCAAGAAGCAACCAATTGTTGCGTTGTCCACAGCCGAAGCAGAATATGTCGCCGCCACGACATCCGCATGCCAGGCAGTATGGCTGCGAAGAGTTCTGAGCGAACTGTTTAATCCTCCGGAAGGCGCGACAACAATTTTCTGTGACAACAATTCGGCCATTGCACTGTCAAAGGATCCCGTGTTCCATGGCCGGACGAAGCACATTGATATTCGTTATCACTTCATCAGAGAGTTGGTGAAGTCCGAAGAAATTCATCTGGCATTTTGCAGATCCAAGGAGCAAGCTATGGATATTTTCACGAAGCCTTTGAAGGAGGAAGACTTCAGCAGATTGCGAGAGCAGCTTGGAGTCAAAGTGCTTGTGAAATCAGGTTTAAAGGAGGGTGTTAGAAAAATAAACCCAGATTTCACGCCTGTGCCCAACTGCGCTGCCGCAAATCCGGGATCCCGACAAAAGTGTGACAGGACGTCGCACTTATCTTCTGACAGATTTGACACCTGGCAGATCCGATCTCCGCAGGTGTTAATACCCAGTCGGCGTTTGTCAGAAACCCTAGATGTGGGTCGGTCCGAGGATAACCCTTATCCGGAGCTGTCAGAGGATAACCCTTATCCTCCTCTCCCCGCGGCTATAAAAGGCGGTTCGGTTCTACAGACAAACTAGTGAAAAGAGACTGCGTAGAAGAAGGAAGCAGAGCGGGTGTGAGAGAAGTTCGTGAAAGTGAGCAGAGAAAGAAGGGCGAGTGTTTCAGTGAGCAGGTGAGGCTCACTCGATAAATGTCCGAGCAGCAGACTCGACATTTCCCTTGTCCAGTTTATCCTGCAGCGTAGCCTGCAGATGTTGTTACTTCCTCGGTTGAGGAATTCTGTAACCCTAGTTGTTCATATGAATAAAGTTTGCTTTTGTCTGTGGCATATTTAGGGTTTGTAGTTGTTTAGGTGTTAACCTTGTTGTTCTCTGTTCCGACGTTTCTCTCCATTCATTCGGGTCTTGCCAAGTCGGGCAAACCTAGCAGCAGTCGCGAAAGACAAAGAAGTTCGTTGCCGTGCAAAGTTGGACGCCGAGCGAAGTAAGTCACTTCGCTGCAACAGCCACGCTTCGGCAACCGAAGGTGCGAAGTCCGCACCTTGCTGCGACAGCCAGGGCTTCGGCAGCTTGAAGTTGCGAAGTTCGCACTCCGCGCGAAGTGCGCACTTCGGCAGCTTGCCGGTGCGAAGTTCGCACTTCGGCCGAAGTCCGCACTTCGGCTGCACAGCCCAGCGCAGTCCGCGCGAGTGCCGGACTTCGGCAGCTTGCCGGTGCGAAGTTCGCACTTCGGCCGAAGTCCGCACTTCGGCTGCACAGCCCAGCGCAGTCCGCGCGAGTGCCGGACTTCGGCAGCTTGCCGGTGCGAAGTTCGCACTTCGGCCGAAGTCCGCACTTCGGCTGCTCTGCCTAGCGCAGTCCGCACTTCGCGAGAGTGCCGGACTTCGGCGGCTAGGCCCGCGCTGTCTGCACTTCGCTCCGTCGCCTGGAGCTTGGCTTGCGCGGTCTGAGCGGACAGTCTTCGGCGAAAGAAAAATCGCCATTAACCCTTCAATATAACCCTCCATGGAATAGTATTTTCTTTGTTGTGTTTTTTGACTTATTTGTTTATGTTTGATGTGAATGTTTATATTGTTCTATCGGTGCCAGCCTTTGTGGCTTTTGTATGTTCCAGGTTTCAACATAATTTTTGGGGATTGTTTTATATTATTTGTTTCTATGTGATTGAGTTTTGTTTTCTGTGTATGTTCCAAAATTTAGGATAATTGTTTGTGCTTGTTTTATAGTATTTTTTTCTGTGTAATTGGGTTTTGTTTTCTATGTTTTTGATGCTAGTTATTGCTTTGGTTTTTGTTTATTTGTTTTCTATTTGAGTCAAGAGTGAAGAAACATTGCAAGGAGTACGCAAGACAAAGAAAGGCAGTTAAATCCAAGGTATTATTATGTATTTTGTTTAATTAATAATATGTTTGATAGACGTGTATGATGAAGTTGTGAAAGACTTAATTCTCCTGGAGATTTCCTATGTTCTTCCTTATGTTCTCCTTCCTTAACAGAATTAATAGAGTTCTGTTCTGTTTTTTCATGTTTTTTAAAATTTGTGCCCTATTTCAATTGACTTATGGTTTAGTATTTGCCATTTTTATTAATAATTTTTATATGCTCAAGGAGTGGTTCTGATTGGGAGCTAACATTTTGAAAAATATTGTTTTATACAGTGTTTAAAAATCCTCTTCTATTTTCGTCTTTCTTCTCAAAAAAATTCTTTAGATCTGTTTGAATATTTTGATTTTCCTCTTTCTTAACGAATAATTCTTTATATCCGTTTGAATACTTTGATTTGTACGAATTTAGAATTTGCATATATCTGATCCGTTTGACTAATGTGGTTATAATTTGTATATATTAGGATTATAATTTACTTTTAATTTAAATTTGCATTTATTAGGGTTTGTTATATTAGGATTTGTGAACCTAAAAACTTTTTAATAATCTAATCATGTGGTCTTCCGGAAAGGACATCACGGACGTCACTTGCTTTATCGGTGATGTGACCCGGGTTCAATCCCTACTGCGGATATGTATATATAAAAAGTATTTACTCAATAAAAAATAATCTAATCAAATTTATTTGACCATTTCGTCTGAATTTACTTTTAATTAAAATTTGCACATAGGCACATAGGTAGTTGAGACAATAATATTATGTGCTTTATTATAGTTATAATTAAAATAGTGATTGGAAAAAGAGGTGCTTTGAGAAACTTGGATTTAAACTTGGTGGTAAGGAAGTTTTGTACCTTCCTGTGATTGGGCAGACAGGATGGACTTCTGTTTTGTGCAGGTATTTTGCCTTTACTCTTAACACAAATTCATGGATATTGAGTGTTATTTTGCCTAAAAGGTGCATTTTGTTTTTGAGGGTTACCATGCTCGTAATAATTCTTAGATGCACTTGATTATATTACATATAAATTCTCACATATTTGAATTTTTTTTCTTCTTTTTGTTTCTGGTTCGGACTGTAAATGTTTGTTAACAAACTTTAATGTTTTGATCTACTTTTGATATGACGATTTGAAATTTTTAGTTCGAATTTCTGCATTTACCCTTCAAATCTGCATATTCTTTTACTTTAAATTTATTCGGATTCTTTTAGGTTATGTCTAGTAATTTCTGTAGTTAATATACTCGAAACTGTAGATAATTAAGTTTGTGGATTTTTCTGTGTCATCAAAATAAGGAGGAAGAGGATGGTGCAGATATGGAGCGATTTAAACACATATTAGCATCATCTCATTTTGTTAATGTAAATGTTTGTTAACAGACTTTTACGGTTAACAGACTTTTACGGTTGGATCTAATTCTTGTAAGACTTGATTTGAAATTTTTAGTTCGAATTTCTGCATTTAGCCTTCAAATCTGCGGATTTTTTTAGTTCGAATTTATTTAAAAAAATTAGGTTATTTTTAATAATTTCTGTAGTTAATATGCCTGAAACTATAAATAATTAAGTTGGTGGATTTTTCTCTTCCATCAAAAGGAGGGGGAAGAGGATGGCGTAGATATAGAGTGAGATATCAACATCATCTCATTTTGTTAAAAAAGGGTAATGTTTCTCGTGTTTGAGACCGTTTCCAATGTCATCTCATTTTGTTCAAAAAGGATTAATGTGTCTCAAGATCATTTTCGGTTAACTGTTCTTAGGTTTTATAAACCCCAAGTTTTCATGAATTCAGCAAAGTTCCTTTTAGCATTATAGTTAGAATCATAAATAAATATTTTAGTTGTGATTTTACAGCATATAAATTCAGTCTTAGCCATTATACAGTTTCTCCTCTTCGTTAATTTAAGTCGGATGACGACGAAGAAGACAGACAGAAGTTTTTTTTGTTAGGAAAGATAAACACTTAATTTTACGTTTTCTGAAATATAATTTATTTTCTTTAAAACTTTTACGATTATTTTTATAGTGAGAGACTACCCAATGTTTTATTTTTTAATTAAAATTACTACTACGATTATTATTAAAGTATAACACAATAATTAATTGTCAAAGGGAATGTATATATGGCTGGAAATCTATGGCAGCAAGAGCATTGAGATGCATCGAACAAGTCTTTCTCACTTTTGAGGGTACTTGTAGTATATTACTGATCTGAACCATAAGTGAGGTCTGTGAAAAGCAGAAAAGCATCAGGAGCTCCGAAATTGTCCTACAACTAGCTGTATTTATGCCATGGACCAGCATCTAACCAAATAGTTAGTCAATCTATAGAGAGCATGAATCATGAATCTTTAGGTAACAAGTCTTATATATTCTATTCATTGGCTTGAGAACTAAGTACAAAGACGACATGTCTTTTGCCATCATATTCCTTCATTCTAATTTGCAAGCTACACCACCTCCATAAATCACAATCACATTTAATCTCGTTGGTGTTCACCTTCTTCCTCCTTTCTAATTGTGATAGGATAAAATCGATTTGAAATTTATAAATTTAGATTTTGAGATCAAATTTCTTTTAAATCTATTAATACAGAAATGAAACGAGTCCTACCCATATTATGATGGTATTATCATTATGATTGGTATTAAATAAAACTGATAATTATATTGTATAGCAATATTTGAAAGTTAGTTTTCTTAAAATTAAAAAAAATTAATTAATTAAACTAATATTATTTGATTAAAAATTAAAAATTATCCATATATTAAAAATTTAAATATTAAAAAAATAACTAATTAAAAAGCAGCTTGCATCATCAATTTTAAAATCTAGGATAATAATAAGGTTAGAAAGTAAGAGGGCCAACTACCCCACACACTTGCCGCTACTCTAGATGTTAATAGGGGTGAGGAGTCTCACGTAACGGGGACCAAGGGCTTCCACCTTTAAGCATGCTACCCCATTAACAAAAAAATTTGGTAAGTGTTGGGACTCATAAACCACTCAGGTCCCACAACTAGATTTAACAAGTGAACCATTTGTTTTCAGTATTTATTTCTAACTTATTTTGCTATCTCTTTTCTACTCTGAAGATCTACAAACCTGGGTCTAATAACTATGCATTAGACCAGCATCTAACCAAATAGAGCATGAGTCTTTAGGTAACAAGTCTTATATATTCTATTCACTGGCTTGATGAGTCTTTAGGTAACAAGTCTTATATATTCTATTCACTGGCTTGAGAGCTAAGTACAAAGACCCAAAGAATATTTTTGCCATCATATTTCTTCATTCTGATTTGTAAGTTGTGCCACCTCCATAAATCACTATCATAGTTGATCTCTTGGGTGCTCACCTTTTTCCTCCTTTCTCATTGTAATAGAAGAAAATAGATTTAAAATTTATTAATTTAGATTTTGAAATCTGATTTTTTTAAATCTGTTAATATGCAAATGAAAAAAGTCCTATCCATAATATCATCATATGATTAAATATCCCATATTATCATCATGATTGGTATTAAATAAACCTGACAATTATATTGTATAACAAGATTTGAAAGTTATTTCACTTAAAAATTAAAAGAATTTAACCACCTAAATTTCTACTTAAAAATTAAAAAAAATTAACCACTTAAATTAATTGAAATCTAAAATTTATCTATTTATATTAGAAATTTAAATATTAAAAAATTAACCAATTAAAAAGCTTGGCTCCCTTTAAGGTTGGGATGACTTTTTATAGTTTTAAAGTTTTAAAATAAGGTTGATATATCTCTATGTTAATTTATCATCCTCATTTAAATAGAAATTTAATAAAGCCATTTTTAAGGTCAATTTTCTCCATTTCATTGTTTACAAAAGTTCAATAATTCTTTGTATATAGTTCTTTTAAATTTATTATTTAAAATTTTTTAATACATACAATTCATTAGTATTAAACATCTTGCTATTTACATTATAATGACTTTACCATGTTCTTTTAAATTTATTATTTAAAGTTTTTCACTCTTAACTATTTGTTAATATTATACATTTTGGTGCTGAAGTTATAAGTAGTTTACTAAAATTTAGATATTGTTGTATAATCTTAGATATTTGTGGATAATATTGGATAATAGTTATAAGGAAGTTGATATATAAGTTTTGAAGAACATAAGCTTATACTGAGAGGGGGACAGTATAAAATAAAAAAATTATATTTTCTTTCCAAAGTAATAACTTCAAATAATATCAATGTAATAATGAAACAATGCACAAATCACCACATACATTAGAGACAAATATTTTACGTTAAAACACCCTCTCAAGAGATAACCATAGTAAAATATTGCTTATATTTTTCTTCAATAGATTTTGTGGGCATCAACCCAAGTAAAATATTGCTTATATTTTTCTTCAATAGATTTTGTGGGCATCAACCCATCGGAGACACCAATCCCCTATACAAGTTCTTGGACACCAATCCATAGGAGACACCAATCCCCTATATAATTTTGTGGACATCAATCCACATGAGACACCAATCCCCTTGCTTAAGTTCGTGGACACCAATCCCCTTGCTCAAGTTCGTGGACACCAATCCACAGGAGACATTAATCCCCTTGCTCAGGTTCCTAGACACCAATCCACAGGAGACACCAATCTCATTGCTGAGGTTCCTGGACACCAATCCATAGGAGACACTAATCCCCTTGCTCAGGTTCCTAGACACCAATCCATAGGAGACACGAATCCCCTCAGTTTGATGGCACCAACCCACAGGTTACACCAATCCCTTCAGTTCTACTCCAAACCTTGATCACAACCATTGCTCAAATTTCTCCCCAAAATCTGCTCACAAATACTGCTCAAATATGCTCCAAAACTTGATATTTAATGGCATCAAGTTCTTCACCTTTTCTTGAATTTGCTTTCTTCAACTAAAAGCAATTCAAACATATTCTACCCAAAATTCTTTTAACTTCATGAACATATAAAGGATGATATGCACTAGTGTAGAAAGATTCAAATGGACAATTATTATTCATACACATTTAGTTTCTTGCTTCCACATATCTCACATTTATTACATTTTAAAGGTAGTTCAAGAATAGCATTAGATAACTTACTTGTGTGTTGAATTGGAGATGCTAATACCTTGTTTTTATTCTACTATCATCTGCACCTTTTCTTCTTCTTGAAATAGCTAAATTGTCCTTCCTTGTCAATTGAATGCTTGGGTGAATATGTGACCTTAATCCTCTTACTCTATTCTTTGAATTATTGACATGTTTCAAATTTGTGCCCTCCAAATCTATATCAATAATGATGATCTTCCTTATGCATGTGCTTTCCAAATCTTACACAGACAAAATGATTTTTCTTTTGTATATGCCTTCCAAATATGCCTTAATAATAATGATCTTCTTTTGAAACTTATAAAATAAAACTTTATAAACAACAAACTGACTCCTTATATATCCTTTTAAAACTTGCAAAATAAAATATTATAATAACAACATGACTCCTTATATCTCCCTTTTATAACTTGAAAACTAAAACTTTATAATAACAATATGACTCCTTATATCTCTCTTTTATTAAATTTAATTAAAAAAACTTTACCCTTACCTTGCATAGCAAAACCTAGCAAGTCGTGGATGAGATTCGACTTTCTGATCTCTAGTAGCGTAGCACCCTAACACGGGCTTGTGACCAATTGAGCTAGCCCAATGGATTGTTGGATATATCGCATCCTTTTTTGAGGAAGTATTGTACGATAGGCACGAAAGGGTAAGATGCATGAATCTCCTAAACGATGGTGTCGGGGAGATCCGGGGGCAGTAGCCCCCCAGCCACATCAAATGTGTTTTTTGGCAACGTCAAAAATTTTTTTACCCCCTTTTTCTGGAGTGATTTGCAGAGCGGAGCGACTTTCGGGATTCCCATGGTTGGTGGGTGGTTGGTGGGTGTGGGTGGTTTAGCCCATGGTGTTGTGCCCATTGTATTCTAATACCACATAGTGGTTTAGGGTTGGAAGAGTTTCCTTTATATTTATTGTAATGTCCCATTTTTGGGCAAGGAAGTGAATAATAATATCAAGGAGGTGTGGCTCTTGTTTTGCTGGACGTAGCCCATATTGGGTGAACCAGGATAAATCTCGTGTGTTATATGTGCATTGTGTGGTGTCATTTCTTCTAAGTTATTTATTTTTGCATTATTTTTGGAATAAGTTTTTGTAAATCTCTTCATTTGGTATCAGATCCAAGTTGTTAGCCATAGGGGGATGCCTTTATTGCTAGGGTTTCATTTCATCTGAAGAGTTTCTAGGGTTTCTAGGAGTTAGAGAAAACCTATTTTGAAGTGTGAGGTTTTTTGCAGAAGGAGCTTGAAGGAAAATGATGGGAAGTCAATCAAGGATCGAGATCGAGAAATTTGATGGAAAAATCTTTGAGCTATGGAAGTTAAATATGGAGGATCTGCTCGTGGACAGAGATCAGTGGGCCATTATTTTTGAGAAAACAAAACCTGCAGCTACATCAGATGAAGATTGGGAAAAGATGAATCGAAAAGCAAGGAGTCTGATTCGACTGTGTCTTGCAGATTTAGTCCTAATCAACATTTCTGGAGAAGCTACTACAAAGGATCTCTGGGAGAAGTTAGGGGCTCTGTATCAATCTAAGTCCCTAGTGAACAAATTATTTCTCCAAAAGAAACTGTACAATCTCAGGATGAATGAAGGGGATTCAGTTGCAGATCACTTGAATGCATTCAATACAGTGGTAAGTCAACTTACATCTATTGATATTAAGTTAAGTGAGGAAGATAAATGTATTACTTTGCTATGTTCTTTACCAGATTCGTGGGATAACCTAGTTGTAGCAATTGGTAGTACAACAACATCCACATTGAAGTTTGAGGATGTTGTGGCATCTCTAATATCAGAGGATATGAGGAGAAAAGCCATGGAGGGCACTTCAAAGGATGCCCTAATAGTGAGAGGGCATGCCAAGGAAAAGGATAAAACAAGATATGGTGATAGATCTAAGTCTAGAGGTAGATCTAAGTCTCGAGGAAAGTTTGAGAGAAAATGTTGGAAATGTGGTAAGCTTGGTCACATGAAGAAGGATTGCAGA
This sequence comes from Wollemia nobilis, assembly GCA_028583015.1. NCBI lineage: Eukaryota > Viridiplantae > Streptophyta > Pinopsida > Araucariales > Araucariaceae > Wollemia > Wollemia nobilis. The sequence continues at coordinate 1,360,272 of JAQPPZ010001731.1, forward strand.
TCAAAGAATGTTGATTCTAGAAAGAGGTCTGATGAATCCACTTCCATAGAGGCACATAAATCCAATGATGAAGGAGGGGACGTATATCTGGCATCTTGCTCCACACGTTCAGATAAAAATGATTGGTTGATCGATACAGGTGCCTCTTTTCATATGACCCCTCATAGGGGTTGGTTCAATGAATATGAAAGATATGATGGAGGGGAGGTACTATTGGGAGATGATTCACCACTTAGAATCATTGGTCATGGAAGGGTGAAAATATTATTGTAGGATGGTAGGGTTAAAACCCTCCCAGGTGTGATGCATATTCCTGGTCTTGCTAGAAATTTAATTTTTGTAAGAAAAATGGTTGATGCAGTAGTAAACATTAGTTTTAGTAAGGATTCATGCAAAATGGTTCGTGGATCAATGGTGTTAGCAAGAGGAGTTTGGATTGGAACTTTGTATAAGCTATTGGGAAGCACTATGACAAATGAGTGCAATAGCTCAACTATTCCTGTGGCTGAATCAGATAAAAGCTCAACACTCTGGCATCAAAGAATGGGACATATTGGAGAAAAGGGATTGCGTAACCTGTACACAAAAGGTATGGTTCATGGTATCCCTGATTGCTCAATGGTTTTTTATTTTTGTGAACATTGTATTTATGGCAAACAAAATCATGTGAGTTTCCCATCTGGTGTTGCTAGATCAAGAGGGGTATTAGATCTGATTCATAGTGATATATTTGGTCCTGTTCCTATACCATCCCTTGGAAAATCATGATACTATGCTTCTTTTGTCGATGATTTTTCAAGATATGCATGGATTTATTTTCTTAAGAGTAAATATGAAGTGTTTGATAAGTTTAGAGAATTTAAAGCACTTGTTGAAAATCAATCTGGGAAAAATATTAAGGTGTTGAGGTCTGATAATGGAGGAGAGTATTGTTCAAATAAATTTGAGGATTTTTGTAAGCAATGTGGTATTGCAAGACAGAAGACTACTCCATATACACCCCAACAGAATGGAGTTGCTGAGAGATTGAACAGATCACTCATGGAAAAGGCTAGAAGTATGCTGAGTGGTGCAGGTCTGGCATAGGAATTCTGGGTAGAGGTAGTGAGTGCAGCATGTTACTTGCGAAATCGATCTCCTACATCAGCATTATCGGATCAAACTCCATTCGAAGCATGGTTTGGTAAGAAACCCTCTCTTTCACATCTTAGAGTTTTTGGTTGTGATGCATACATGCATATTCCAAAGGAGAAAAGAAGTAAGCTTGATAATAAGGTTGTTAAATGTATCTTTATTGGTTACAAAGATGGTGTTAAAGGATACAAACTTTGGAATCCAGAAACTAAACGTACAATTTACAGTAGAGATGTGGTGTTTAGAGAAATGAAAAGTGATCACAGGAAGGAAGTAATAGAAGAAGAACATGAAAAGGCCCAATTTGATTTCATGGAAGAAGATCAGACAGAAGATGATCTGGAAGAGGATCAGATAGAAGAGGATCTGGAAGAGGATGAACAAGAGGTTCATACACCTATGGTAAGGAGATCAACACGGGAAAGAAGGCAACCTGAAAGGTACAATCCATCTGCTTTTCCTACTTCTTTTGTATTATCTGTTACTGATGAAGATCCTAGAACAGTTAGAGAAGTTGTTAATTCTGAAGAGGTAAACTATTGGGAAGAGGCCATGGATGAGGAAATGATGGCCCTGAAAAAGAACAGAACATGGGATTTAGTGAAATTACCTAGTGGAAGAAAAGCAATAGGTTGCAAATGGATTTTCAAGAAGAAGCAGAATGTTGAAGGTAAAGTGGAGAAATATAAAGCTCGCCTGGTTGCTAAAGGTTATTCTCAGGTAGAGGGAATTGATTATGGTGAAGTATTTTCTCCTGTTGCAAAGCTAACCTCAATTAGATTTATGTTATCTGTGGCTGCTGCTTTTGATCTTGAAATAGAGCAAATGGATGTAAAAACTGCATTCCTTCATGGAGATTTGGAGGAAGAAATCTATATGAGGCAACCTGAAGGTTTCATTGTTGCAGGAAAGGAGGATCTTGTATGTAAGTTAAAGAAATATCTGTACGGACTGAAATAGTCACCTAGAATGTGGTATCAAAAATTTGATACTTATGTCTTAGGAATTGATTTTGTTCGTAGCAATGCTGATCACTGTGTATATTCAAAGAAAATTGGTAATGTAATTGTCATTATAGTTTTGTATGTTGATGACATGTTACTAATTGGAAACAGTAAGAAAATGATCAAGGAAGTGAAGTCTCAGTTAGCATCACAGTTTGACATGAAAGATCTTGGCCCTGCAAATTTTATTTTGGGTATGAAAATAAACAGAGATCGTTCTAACAGAAAGTTGTGGCTAGATCAGAAAAAATATGTTGAGATAGTGTTGAAGAGATTTAATATGCAGGATTGCAAACCAGTGAAGGTACCTATTCCTTTGGGGGAAAAATTGTCTGCTGAACAATGTCCAAAAATAGAAGAAGAGATAGAAGAAATGTCCCATGTTCCTTATGCAAATGTTGTAGGTAGTTTAATGTATGCCATGGTTTGTACTAGACCAGACATTGCCCATGTAGTGGGAGTTTTGAGCAGATATATGTCTAAACCTGGTAAAGAGCATTGGACTATTGTGAAAAGGGTTTTTAGATATCTATGTGGTACTTCTAATTTTTCAATCTGTTATGAGGGTACAGGTAAAGAAGATAGATCCTTGGATATAGAAGGGTTTGTTGATGCAGATTGGGTTGGAGATCTGGACAACAGAAGATCTACTAGTGCTTATGTATTCAATTTGTTTGGAGGAGTTGTTAGTTGGATGAGCAAAAGGTAAACTATTGTTGCTCTTTCAACCACTAAAGCTGAGTACATGGCAGCCACCGATGCCAGTAAGGAAGCAGTATGGCTACAAAGACTATGTGCTAAAACTAGGTTCTTTCAAGGAGCTGTGAAGATAAATTGTGACAGTCAGAGTGCTATATTTCTAGCAAAGAACCCTGCTTACCATTCCAGAATGAAGCACATTGATACAAAGTTCCATTTCAGTAGGGACATGATTGAACAGAAGAAAGTGTTGCTAGAAAAAGTGGATACGAAGGAAAATGTTGCAGATGCTTTAACCAAGGCAGTTAGCACAGAAAAGTTTAGATTATGTAAAGTTGAAATGGGTTTGGCAAAGTATTCAACAAGTGGGAGAATGTTGGATGTGTCTCATCCTTTGATGAGGAAGTACTGTACGGTAGGTACGAAAGGGTAAGAGGAGTGAAGCTCCTCAAGGGGAGTGTCGGGGGGACCGTCCCCCCCCGACCACATCAAAGGCGTTTTACGACAACGCAAGAAAAAATTTTGCCCCCTTTTTCCAGAGTGATTTGCAGAGTGGAGCGATTTTTGGGATTCCCATGGTTGGTGGGTGGTTGGTGGGTGTGGGTGGTTTAGCCCATGGTGTTGTGCCCATTGTATTCTAATACCACATAGTGGTTTAGGGTTGGGAGATTTTCCTTTATATTTATTGTAATGTCCCATTTTTGGGCAAGGAAGTGAATAATAATATCAAGGAGGTGTGGCTCTTGTTTTTCTGGACGTAGCCCATATTGGGTGAACCAGGATAAATCTCGTGTGTTATATGTGCATTGTGTGGTGTCATTTCTTCTAAGTTATTTATTTTTGCATTATTTTTGGAATAAGTTTATGTAAATCTCTTCATGGATGAAACCAAAATGGTACAATAGAATAATTAACTCCTTCGTTGTGCTAACTCAAACACCAAATGCTTTAGAAAAAATAGGCATCGAGGAGATTAGACCCTCAAACCTTTGGCACTGTAGTGTCCTAACACGATATAAGCAATCGAATGGGCTACCCTAGCATATGAAACCAAAAGAGCACAATAAAATACTTAACTCTTTCGTTGCGCTATCTTCGAACACCAAACACTTAAGTAAAACATGCATCAAGGAGATTCGACCCTTGAACCTTCTACATCATAGCGCCCTAACATGGTCTAGGCAACCGACTGGGCTACCCTAGTGGATGAAACCAAAGGAGCACAATAAAATACTTAAATCCTTCATTGCGCTATGTAGAACACCAAACACTTCAGCAAAATAGGCATCGAGGAGATTTTATCCTCGACCCTTCCGCATCGTAGCGCCCTAACACGGGCTAAACAACCAACTGGGCTACCCCAGTGGATGAAACCAAAGGGGCACAATAAAATGCTTAAATCCTTCAGATCACTGCTACGCCACTAAACTAGCGCTCTTCTCCTCCCTTGTCTTCTACTCGTCACTTGCTCTCCTCTCAAAAGATATTCAATTTTTCTTATTCCTTACAAAATCAATAATTGCCTCATATTAATATGTTTTTCCTTTGTATTTCACACCCAAGGAGGTCAGCCCATGCATATTTAATTTTTGAATTTCAAACTCACTTTAAATCAGCCCACTCTTTTAGCCTTTATATTATAATATTAAATCTATGATTTAAATATAATATTATAATATTTGATTAAAGTCAAATATTACCCTTAGAAGTAATATTATAATATCGAATTTAATGAACCATTGGCCATAGCCATTAGAATTAGGCTATATAACCCTCCACGAAAGAGCATTTTCTTTGTTGTGTTTGTTGATTTATCTATTTATGTTTGGTGTGAAGTTTTATATTGTTCTATCAGTGCCAACCTTTGTGTCTTTTGTATGTTCCAGGTTTCAGCATAATTTTTGGGGATTGTTTCATAGTATTTTTTTGTGTAATTGGGTTTTGTTTTATATGTATGTTCTAGATTTTCTTCCACATATGTTTCTAGAAACTCTTGATTGAGTCGTTGCTACGTATTCTTCCACAAAGGTTTTTAGAATATCTTCAATGAACTGTTGGTTATAGTTGTTAGAAGCAGGCTATATAACCTTTCATGGAAGAGTATTTTATTTATTGACTTATTTGTTTATGTTTGGTGTGAATGTTTGTATTATTGTACCAGTGCCAACCCTTGTGACTTTTGTATGTTCCTTGTTTTAGCATAATTTTTTAAGTTTATTTTATAGTATTTATTTTTGTGTAATTGGATTTTGTTTTCTATGTATATTCCATAGTTTCTTCCACAGATGTTTCTAGAAACTCTTGAATGAGTCATTGCCACATATTCTTTCATAGATATTTTCAGAAGCTCTTCAATGAACCGTTGGCCATAGTCATTAGGAGTAAGCTATATAACCCTCCACAGAAGAGCATTTTCTTTGTTGTGTTTGTTGACTTATTTGTTTATGTTTGACGTAAATGTTTGTATTTTTTTATCGGTGCCATCCCTAGTGGTTTTTGTATGTTCGATGTTTCAGCATAATTTTTAAGGCTTATTTCATAATAGTTATTTTAAATTTATTATTTTAAAAAATTAAATGTATACCATACATTAATATTAAACATCTTGTTATTTTAAATTTATTATTTTAAAAAATTAAATGTATACCATACATTAATATTAAACATCTTGTTATTTACATTATAATGACTTTATAATGTTTTTTTAAATTTATTATTTAAATTTTTTTCATTTTTTTTTTTTATGTTGGTAAAATTTTATTGAATCAATAAAACCATACAAGAAATAGAGAATCCCAAAATAATAACCCTTACAAGGTCCAGAATAAAGAGACCCCCAAAACCACCGAGCACCCAACCAAAAGACATCCAACAAACAACAGCCTCAATCGGGCATATCCGTAGCAAGCAAATTAGCAAGATAATGAGAACAATCCAATGGAAGCTGATCTCATTCCCTAAAATTCCAATATTTCTGAAACTCAAAAGCCCATTTTGCCAAGAAATCAACCACACTATTCCATTCCCTAGGAATATGAACAAAGGAAATAAACTCTAGATGTTGATAAATTTGAATGATCTACCGAGCCACTAATACCAGCTGCCAATGAACATTAGAAATATTATGAGTCTTCAACAAATTAATAATAATCTGAGAGTTTGACTCACATATTATCTTCTACCATCCCAGAGCATAACCTTTTTCCAAAGAAAAATGAATAGCAAGGGCCTCCATATAATTATTAGTTTGCTTCCCCTTATAATAGGAGAAAATGAAAAGAGCTGCACCACTACTATCTCTTCCAACACCACCAATACCTGCATACTCAGGATTCCATCTGAAAGAACCATCAATATTAATATTAAACACCCCTTGAGGCAAATGATGTCATCTGTCATCTCTCTCTACTTTTTTATTGAGGCCTCTTCTCCCGACTGATAAAGAATGATGAGGTTCATTCTCCACTAAACCCAGGTCCTACATCATCAAAATCTCAGATTGCTCCAAAGGAAGACTGATATGACATTTAGAAGAAATAGTTTCTTGGATCATACCAATAATCATTTTCCAAATCTGATAAATAGTTAACTTTTTACCTTGAAAAATTCTTCGATTTTTTTCAAGACAAATCTATCATATAATACATGAGGGCCCAATACTCCACGCAACTTGAAGAAAAAAATTTGTATAAGGAGGTATTCCTAAACTCCTCTAGAACTCAACAAGAGAAGAGGCATGAGAACAAGACTGATTCCACACCCTCCATAAAAATGCCAAATTTCTCGTGCAAACGAACACTGTAAGAGCAAATTCCCTAAAGATTCGTCACTATTCTCACAAAGGAAACAAAATGAAGGGCCCTGAAAACCTCTCTTTTGGTGTTGAAGTTATAAGTAGATTACTAAAGTGAGATATTTTTGTATAATCTATAACAGTTAGATATTGTTGTATAATCTTGGATAATCTTTGTAAGGAAGCTGACATGTAAGTTGCAAGGATTTTGTATGTTTTTTTTTAATTATTAATTTTTTGGTAAGATATTTTTAGAGAAGTCATTTCATAATTAGTATAGGCTTATTATATGCCTTCAAATTTACTCTTGTTTACTTTTAATTGTTAAATATTAAACATTTTATATGATTAATGCAAAGCCTCTTGATTATTTTGATAGTTTATTTTGGTAGTTTAAATGTACCTTGTTTATATATAATTTAAGTAAAGTTTAAATTGTAATTTGTATGCTTTAGTTTAATAAGTTTCATAATATATAGAAAAATATTTTTTTAATAAATTAATTTTTTATAGATTAAAATGGGTCTTACTTGTATAATATTTTGATTATAATATGGTGGTGGTATAACAACTTAACAATTATATTTATGTATGTTTTTTTTATGAAAAAGAAAATTTATATTAAATTAAGATAAAAGTCTTTACAATTTTTAAAAAGTTGGTGGAGTAACACACCCCATGGGGAATCAAACTAACTCTCATTGGCAAGGGTTAGTAAACAAATCCACCAACAAAACACAAGTTTACCAATCATGATCATTTATGATCATTACATCAAAAAAAGCATATCATATGGGATAATGTGCCCTGGTATTTTGTCCTGCATAAATTGCTAGGTATTATGGGATGGGAATCCACCCCTCTACAATGCGATTAAGGCCTTCAGAACCTGCTTTGCTCCAACCAACAACTAGCCTAGGTGAAACTGGTTGAACATAATTCGACCCCCCAACCTGGCGAGATGAACAAGCAATGCCAACATTAGGTTGCTTCTTGACTGATGAGGGCTGGGACCAGTGCCTATTTGTGAGAGCACTTCTTGCATATGACGAAGGCCTACGGTGAGAGTGGGATCGAAAATGCTCCTAAGAAGAGCACTCTAGGGGGATCCAGTTGATTGTACATAGAGCATTGGTCCAGTGCGCTAGAAGAACTTGCAAATGATCCAACTTCAAAGCAACTTTGTTGGCTTGAGTACATATCTGTATCCACATGTCATTAAAAACTTCATATCAGCATGAGTAAATGTGACATAAGGCGTATACTATTTAAAAATAATTCTATTACGGACCTTCCAAATATGAAAGAGCAGGTTAAGCCTGAAAACCTACCACACTTCAAAAAATGAGAGAGATAAAGTAAAAGAGTCCCCAAGAAGAGCTTGGGACCAAGAAACTCTTGCAGTTGTAAATGGGGAAAACAAGGAAAGAACCCATTCCCAAGCTTACCTAGATCTTCTACAATTCCAAAAGAGGTGAATACAAGACTCGGGTACACCATAAAAAAACATTTATTATTAGGAATTCCAAGGTTCTTCAAACGGTCCCTCAAGGGAAGGGCTTGACACAGCAAGCTCCACGCAAAAAAATATTGCTTGGGTTTAATGGAAGTAGCTCAAATATTTTGAAATCTAGAATTCCATCTAGTCCTTGTAGAAAATAAGTCCCAATCTTGATTGAGCTTAGGCACTAGAGGAATATGATGAGATAACCATTTATATCCCAAACAAACCTTATAATTAAGAAAAGGAGTTTCAACATGCCATCTCCAATATAACCACCAAGGATGTTGTAAGTGCACACCAATCTTGTGCAACATAGAAAAATGGGTGAGAGCAATAACAACATCATACGTATCTTTTTCCGTACCATTCAGCCTGAAGGAGTGTTTGAACTCATCCCATGGGATCCAATCCCTGGTCTAGTGAGAAAATAAATCAACTATTGTAACAATACCTTTTTTGAAAAACCACTGAGCATGAATCCATTGCATCCAAGCTAAGAGAGAACGTTGATGAAGAAACACGAGGAACCACCAAATATTCATAGAATTGATGGATAAGTCTTTACGAAAGCCATCTCCTTTCCAACAGATCCAACGAGTGAGTTTTTGCCAGGCTTTCCATATACTTTTAATAACAAATTAGCCATAAATCTTAACAAAAAGGAGTAACAATGAGAAAGGAAAAATCCAACCCTCTCCATGTTCTACGGTTTAAGGGAAGACCAGAGTAAATGAAATGTCAAACCAAAACTAGAACTTTCCAAGTTGTATGGTTAATTTTACTTTTATATTTATTAAGAAAATGCATATTGCTTTTATATTTCTAAGCAAATGTTTTTTACATAAAATTTTATTTTTTAAAACTTTTAACCGTATAACAATGCAATTTATGTGATGTATGTAGTTTATTATCTTTTTAAATTTTGAAATAAATAATATAATTTATTAATTTATAATTAATCAATATTTTAATTTTTAATTTTTATAGATTAGATTTTCACAAATATATAATATTTTTTTAAAATAAATATACACATTTGTTTGAATAACATAACAAATAAGAGAGGGGGCTAAGTTCATAAGGAATAATAATACAATTTATATGATGTATGTGGTTTTTTATAATTAATTAAATCTTTTTCATTTTTTTAAATTTTTATAGATTAGATTTTTGCAAATATATAATCTATTTAAAAATAAATATACATTTATTTAATAAGTTTACTCTAAATTTGTAGTTGTAATATTTAAAATCATTATTTGTGGAAAAGTCTAAAATTTAATCTTATAAGGAAATAATTTTGTAATTCTTGATCTAAAGAATTGGCAAACATGTTTAAGTGTTGTTGTCTCTTCGTACCTGAGTAATAAGTTTCAATGGCAAACATGTTTAAGTGTTGTTGTCTCTTCGTACCTGAGTAATAAGTTTCAATGGGTTTGTCATGCCTTCACCCTCATGATGAAGGTTGCTTTTGATTTTCTTTATATGAATCTTTAATTTAAATTAATGATGAATTAATTAAAAAGTTATGTAACAAGGTTCCTTAGGTTTGACATGTTTCCTCACCCTCATGATGAGTTGCTCTTGGTTTTTTTTATATAGATCTTTAATTTAAATTAAAATTAAAAAGTCATTAAATGAAATTACAGGTAAAAAAAAAAGCATGAAATTGAATATGAAAATTATTTTTTTATTTTATATCATTTAGAGACATAAAATAAAAATAAACTAATTTTTTTATGAGGAATATTTTATATACAACATATCCACAACATGTGAGGGGAGAGATTTGAACCTGGGCCTCTCGATAACTGAGATTTTAACTACCCACTTGCTCTCCAACTCTTCTACATGAGCCGATATAAACTTTAAATTTTAAATTTTAGACATGAAAATTTATATAAACTTTAAATTTATATAAGCCTTTAAATTGCATAAATATTTTTTTAGTTATGTTTAGTTGTGATTTCTAATATGGGTTGGTTTTATAAATATTTTGTCTTTGTTTATTTGGTGAAGCTTTAAACTTTTTTTTTTTTAAGCAAAAAATCCCTTGTGGGGTCACCTTGGTCTGAGAGACCACGAACAAGGGGTTCTACACCATCAAAGTCACTCGAGGGTCGCACTTGGCCCTGCCCGCACCAACATTATCAATTGGATTTTAGTTATTCAATTCAACTTTTTGGTAGGGTGGAGATCCGAACCTGAGACCTCCCTAGGATTGACCTCTCCTCTCCAATTCACCTACAACACCTGGGTGCTTTAAACTCTTTTTAAGATAAATGTGATGTTAACAATTGAAATTTAATCTAAAAAATAAAAATAAAATAAAATGTTTTAAATGCTAAATATGAAATATTGTATAAGCTTTTGAATATAGGTTGCAATTTGTTTCAATATATAAGCCTTCCAATTGCATAAAAAGTTTTTGTTCCTAGTTATACTAAAAGTTATAATAATTGACTCTGATATGAATGGTTTTTATGTTTTAAACTCTTTTAGTTTTTAATTTTATCAAATATATTATTTGATCTGGAATGAATATTAATTTTTTTAAGTAGAGATTAATTTTTTTATAAAATTTATGATGAGTAATATTTTTATTATTCTTAATATCATAGAATAAAGAGTTTCAACTTTAAACTTTAGTTTTTATTTTAGTTTAAAATTTTGTTTTTTTGTTTTTTTTTTTTTTGGGACAATCACATTTATATTGATATTAATATTTTAAAATGATTTAATATTTTATTAAAAACAAAATTAAAAATTTGTATAAGGTTTTTATGGATATAATTGAAAATATTGTTTTTAGATAATTATAGTTATAATCTTATTTGTTATATAATTTTTTGATACTTTACATTAGGTTCTTTCTTTTTTCTATTTTGAATGTCAAGATAAACATTATACAATTAAAGAATTATACTTGTCTCTACATTGTTATAGGTTTCAACCCATCAATGGTCGATTAGAAAGTGATAATATTTTTAAATTATAACAAATTCTACAAAGCTCAAGCATTCTTTTCTTGAGGGTTATTGAGAGTGTTGGATTGTTACATATAAAAGTGTCTTATTTTATGATATATTTTATTTTTGAAATTATTTATATATTAAGCTAATTTTATGAGCTTCTCTTTTTTCAAATAGATTGATTTAGATTAATTATGATATTTGAGTTTTTTATAAGCCCTATAAGCTAACATATTCATTTCCAATGGGATAACTGATTTTATGGTTTTCTTCATTTGCTTTCAAACCTACGGTATATCAAAAAAATGAGATGGAGAGAATCCATTCAAATTTGAATTTGACTTATATTTTTAGCATCTTTTGCAATTTATCTAATTGGATGGTGCACTTTATGAGTTTGTCCTTTCTTCTCTATTGTTATGGGCTTCTATATGGAGAATGTTGTCCTTTTTTTCTCTATTGTTATGGGCCTCTATACAAAGAATATTGTTGTTGTCATTAGCATCAAAGAGTTGTCAAGATGGTTATGTAGAAGCAAGTGAATGTGATGTAGCCTAGATGAAGGAGGTCAATTGAACAACAACCTCTCCTCGAAATAAATAATTTATGGTTTACTAATAGCCACAATGTTATATTTAGTTTCATTATGATTTATACACACTAGACGACAAGACAACAATAGCTAAGATGACAAGGGCAAAAGACTATGTATTGTTGTTATATGATGAAATAAACCGGTGCAACTTTCACTTGTATGAAATGGTGCAACTTCTATGTATATGACTTCACTTGTACAACATGGTGCAATATCCACTTGAATGATCAGTAGCTAATCAAACACTTGACTTGAATGGATAATTTTGAATTGGAGAATAATTTCTACATGAATCATGTGGTATTTGAATGGTGTACTCACATGAACTACAATTTACTTGCAATTCTACACAAAAGCTAGTTTATACAACTAGTAACATTTTAATGCAATTACCATTCAAACACACAAAACAAATTCAATGTGGAAAGCTATTGTTATTGCTAATGTACCAATTGGTTGTCTATTACAATATATTTTCCCTTTATTTTTTGGTTTACATGCATCAACAAGTAATTGGAATTTCTACCGTGTCTTTCTTTCTTCATCTTCCCTTCTACATGTCCCTTTTTATCTTTTGTCTCTCTCCTACCTATTTATATTGATTCATCTTCCTCTTATCTTCCCTTGGTCTTCTCCTCTTCTAGACCACATTTTCCTCTTCCTCTTCCATCTGTTATAAGCATGACTTAGTAGTTACAAATGGTATGTCAATCATTTAATTAGTTGTGTTGGATGCTCTTGCATAATACTCATTGGGTAAGAGGAAATGTTTCATGAGCTTCAACTCATAAACATGAATTTTTTTTCATGTTATTGTCATCTTAACTTGATTTTCTTCATAAAACTATATTTTTGCATTTTCCTTGATTTCTTTTGAGAACAAAACCTAATTTGGTAGAATCCACTCAACAATAATTCTATTGTGTTTTATTCCATCACATCCATCCAATTGCAATCAACATGTATTGTGTTGATTACTTTATCTTCATGTCAATACCTTCTGTTAGAATGCTTATTTTCTCAACAAATATCTAAAGGTTGTAGGTTTGAACACCTAGTTGTTACATGTCTAGATGTTCCACACTACTACAACAACCCATCCTAGGACCTTCATCCTCTATACTAATTTCTCTTCTCGTAATTTTAGTCTCATTGCCTTTTCTTCGACTTGTATATCCAAGGCATTTATTCTTTGGCATGAATTTTGGCATTATGGGTATTTTCACACCTTTACCAGATCTTCCTAATCCTTTGACATCATATCCCATTCTTCTCATTAACTTGGAACTATTACCTTTAGTGTACCTTTCAAAGCACCTAAACTCTTCATCCCCACTATGTTATTCAACAATATGGTGTTTTTCATAACCATCAATCACTTGATGAGATTCATCTTCCTCTGCTTTCTCTTTATCATCTATTTTATTTTTCTCTATATAAGTGAAAATTGTTACACTGTCATATTCATCGTCACTACTATTGGTGACATGGACCAACTACATCTTGCCTATACTTTGTCAGCTTTTGGTGATGTATATTAATGGAGATGCAACCACAAGATGTAAAATATGCAAGCTATGATAAGTATATGATAATGGTACTTAAATATGCAGGAAACTAAGAGAATAGACTTATGTAATAACTTGGTAAAATACCATTAATGAAAGCTCATGAAAATAGTACAATGTAATATAATGGAGTATTATGAACACTCTAGAATTTTATAATGAATATCTACATTGTGCCTCCTGACTACTCTATAGTAACATTGTCTCTCACACTCTCACTCCATCTTGTCTATGTAGCTCAAGGTATATATAAGATAAGTTCCTTGGGCTTTACTCTACCTATTCTTATGACTCAGCACATATACATTATTGTACATTCTACCACTTGTACATTTATTACTTCTTCCTCAAGTAACTACTTAACTTAAGATAAACTCCTAATCTAATAATGTACCTTTATAAATATTATTTCTTTATAAATTTTTGTGCCTAACAAAGATTATCTTTGAGGAGCTAGATGCTAATTTGATATTGCTTAACAAATATTGTCTACCAAGAATAGAGGTTTCTAACCATATAATGATTCAAGAAGGGATATCTTTTTGGAAATGCAATAAGAAGTATTTTACCCCCATCTGCTAGGGAAAGCCATTTAGTCCATTGATATTACTTATCTTTGACGAAGCATTATAGGTATATACCAATAAATTTTCTTACAATTTTCATTTGGCCATCTAATTGAGGGTGATAAGAAGAGCATATATTGAGTTGAGTATCATTGAGGGTGAATATCTCCTTCCAAAAAAAATCAATGAAAATAGGATCACAATCATAGATAATAAACTTGGGCATACCATATAATTTTAAAATAATATTGAGGAATACATTGTCCACCTTGCTAGTAGTGAATGTATGTTGTAAGCCATGGAAATGGGTATATTTTTAAAGTAAATCTGCCACCATAAAATCCACTATTTTATCCTTTCACTTGGGAATACCTTCAATGAAATTCATGGAGATGTGTTTCCATTGGAAATCTATAATAGAAAGAGGTAAACATTTAATACAGTTCATTTAGGAGGGATCAATTATTCAGGAGAGTAAGCATGTTGTGTATACTCAAATATGTGTTACCATGGATATTTCAAAATATATTAAGTTTGAATAAGGATAATGGAATTATCAAGTGGATTATAAAAATATTACATTTAGATGTCATAAATATTTAAAAACTAGAAATATGGAAAGGGGTTTCAAAGTGAAAACAATTGAGAAAGAGATGAAAAATTATGGTCATGAGACAAACTCAAATATACAACAAAGGGGATCATATTATAGTATATAAATACTTAGATCAAGCATTTTCTAATCCCAAAAAAACTATGAATAAAGGATCTTCATCTCATAATATGGTAAAGGTCATCATGGTCTATATAGAGCAACCATTTAAATAGAGTAAGAAGGATACACATAATGAGGAAGTACAACTTGTAAGTTTAAAGATAGAAAGAATTAAAATTGTCAAAGGAGATGCAAAGTCAATTCTTAAAGCAAATAGATAGAAGAGGTTAATTTTGATCCAATAAATCATCTTCAATCTTCTTTGATAGTAGAAAATATTTTCTTAAATAGAATTGAAAGTAGTCCTAAGGTTATCCCTTGCACTTTAGGATGTTTATGGAAGCATAACAAAGAAAAATAGTATAAAAATATTAAATTTGTATGGAATCTTGAGAAAGTGAGTCTTGTTGAGATTTCCCCTTGTACTTTAGCATTTTTAGGGTAGTATAAAAATGAAAGTGCTTCCAAGGATATGTCTTACACTTCAAGTTATCAAGGACATTATAATTCTATAGAGGATAAGTTAAATTATCATTTTTTTTTAAGAATACAAGATACTATTGAGAATGAAAGCATTGATAGGAATGGAAAAAGAAGAGGAAAACCCTCAAAGTTAGAACAAAGAGAGAAAAAATTTAGAGGCATATTGATTTGGAAAATGACAAACTACCATAAGTGCTAACAAGAAGTGAAGCTAAAAATGACATGTTGAAATCTTCAAGGTATAAATATTTCTCCCAAAGAAAAGATTTATCAAGTAAGTAATAGATTATTATAATCTTGAAGTTATATCAATATAGGAAACAAGCATAGCTAGTGAGAATGTAGAGGTTAGGGCACTTCTTATAAGGATCAAAATTGTCATTGAAAATATATTTCAATTGAAGAGGATTTATAAATTATTATTGTCATTACCGAGTAAATGGATGAGAGGAATAGCCAATTACTAGAACAAAAAGCAATTGGATTTTTGGTTTTTTTGAAAGGAAGAGGATGATATGAAAATTGGAGATGTAAATGTATATGCTCCAAGTGCCCCCACTCTTTGAGATATATTTTGAGAGGGTCCTAATTTATTCATGTCAAATTCAATGATGGATTGTAGCTTTAGAATCTTGGAAGGGACTTGAAGACAATTATATCTCCTTCAAAAAAAATAGTGATGCTTCTAAATGGTCTAGATGATCAGTGTAGTGTTTATCTAAAGGAGTAGACAAAAATATGAAATTTCAAGTCCTTTACTAACATATTTAAAAGATTGAAAGAAATTAAATCTAAGATCAATAGTTCATAGAGGAAAATATAAATCAATAAAATTAATAAAAATGTTTATATATAAGAAAATTTATTTTTCTCTAATTATCATGACATAGTACAAAAGAAAGAATCATGTTGGGTCTAAAAATCCAAAGAAATATGGCTTAAGAAAAGTAATAGAAATATCAAACTTTTTCATGTTATTGTCAAAACAAAATATTTCTTCTTTTGTTGAATGAAAAATATTTAAAATATAGATATAAAAACTATTGAAGAAGAATAAGAGATTAGGTAGTAAGAAATGAATTATTTCAAATATATATCAAAATATGGACACAATAAAAGGCTCAAGTTGAGATATTACAAAATATTCCTTCAATCATTACATAAGGACATAGCTAAAAAGGTTCAAATTGAGCTATTACAAAATATTCCTTCATTCATTACATAAGGACATAATTAAAATTTTGATGATAAACATCTTGATGGAAGAGATATGGAGGAAATACCAAAGATGTGTTTCCTTTTATATCTTGATATCTTAACAAGGTCGTGATACTTAGTCCTAATGGATTTTGTACATCTTTCTTTCAAAAAATTTGAAAAATATTAAAGAATAAAAAATTAATAAAAAAATTATTAATAAAATTAATATTACATTAAATCATCTCTTTTAATAATTTATAATTAAACTTAATAATCCTTTAACAAAATCATGCTCGATCAAGCGAATGGATTGGAAAATCTAGGGTTTCAACTGTGACAAGTGATGGAGATTGGGCTAGGGTTTTGAGTATCATTATGGTCCTCAACCCTGGTAGACCAATGCATAGCATTGGTGCTTGTAGAAGGGAATGCATGCAATAATGGCTCCTCTCAACCAATTGTGCAGGTTTGTGCTGAGAATGGTCCACAAGGTAACCCTCATTCTATTGATGTAATTCTTCCATTGCCTGAAGTTGATTATGCATGTCATAGTTTAGAATCACTCACCCTTGTCGGGTATTTCATTGGCCACATCCCTAATGAGTCTTCCCTTAGGGCCTGGGTTAATGTAGCTTGGACTCCTCATGGAGTCAAGCTAACGATGGTTCAAAACCTTACAAAGGTTTTTTTTGTTTCGCTTTGTGGAAACAACCCATGTTAAGGTGATTTATGAACATGGCCCTGGTACATGAGAAGTTTTCTTCTTGTTTTTTCTTCTTGGACCCGTGATTTTTTTTGTTTCTGATGAAATATCTACTAAAGTCCTTGTGTGGGGTAATTTCCAGGACTCCCTCTTCCTTTGTGGCCCTTTCTCAATCGCATAGCAGCCCCTTTAGGGCGTGTCATTTTGGTGGAGGTGGAAATTTTTTTTCATGCACGCCCTCAAAAATGTGTTTGCATCAAAATTGATATTTCTTGATATCTCAAAGAGTCCATTGACATACAATTTGGTGACAATGTGCTATCTCAATGGCTCCTTTACATTAATTTGCCCAACATATTTTTTTATTGCTAGTCCTTAACACGTAAGATCAAAGATTACCCCTTGATGCCACATAACAAGGACAAGCAGAGCCCCACCACACTAAGTGCACCCACTCCTCAACCTTAGGAGGATGGTTGGACGATTGTGGAAGGGCGTAAAAATCCACATTTGGCTACTTCTAAAGGTACATAGTCAAATTTAACACATGTCTCACAATCGATAAAAAAGGGGTATGAAAAGGAAAAGGTTGGTCCCCCAGCTGAAACTGCTAGCAATGAGGCTCCTTAGTCTCAACAAAATCATACCCCAAGGGATGCAATATAGGTTGCTTCACAGTATGCCCAATCGACCAGTACTCTAGTACATTTCCCCTTGGCTAATGCAAGACACTCTCGTAGCCCGAGAAGGGGATCTGTAGAAGAAGATGTCGCTTTAAATAAGGGACTTCATATGACCAGTGTTCAGTTAAGTAGTTATGTTCCTGATTCATCCAATAGCTACAGTGTGTTGGAGTATCTTAGCGATAGTGAGAATATGTCATTGGATGCAGAGCCATCATCGATGGAATTGGTGCTTCCTACGAAGGAAGCAAAATCTAATGTTCCTTCCCCTTCTGTGTGGTTTTGACGTTCTCGTAATCCTAAACAGGGAAAAGAAGATGGAGACAGTATACTCGAAAAAGGGTTTTAGTATTCCAACTCAAGAATTCCAATACCTTTGCGGCATTGAAACAACACAGAATGACGAAGCAATAAGTCTACTTAGTCCTAGAGCTATAGTTCTACAATTTAAAGTTTTTTGTTACTCTAGTTTATTTTTCTATGCTTATTTATGTTGTGTATTCACCCTTTTAAGGGTTGGTTCCTGTTTTGATTGTATGAGTGACCTTGCGCCCGAGCTGTGATCTTTCTAGCTCCTTTTTTATTGTAACATCTTTTATCTTTATTGAATATAATTATTGGTTCCAGTCAAAAAACAACAATCCTTTAACTTCATTTTTTTATTAAATCAATGATAGGACATAACACTGTGAAATAACATGTGAATTAAAATTGTGTCGTGTGTGGTTGGGTTGGGGTTGCCCAGCCCTGAGTGTCGGTCGTAGGGGTTTTCTCACACTAACCTAATAAAAAAATTAAAACTACAATGTGTGGTTGTGTGTTAATCCTCTATTGATAACTTTAGCTCTCGCTTTACAAGGGATCATGGTTGGGATGGGAATGCTCGACCCTAAGCTTCGGTAGAAGGGGTTTCTCACACTAACCAAATAGTAAAAAAAACATGTGAATTAAAAAGCTTAACTTTTGACCCTAAGCTTCGGCGGAAGGGATTTCTGACACTAACCAAATAGGAAAAAAAAATCATGTGAATTAAAAAGTTTAACTTTTGTCCCCAGGGGATAGCGCAACGGTTTGGGCTTTGGCTCTTTTTCAGGAAGTCCAAGGTTCAAACCATAACATGGGTGAGTGTGTCAGGGGTAGGTGTGTGTATTGTTGTGTGTTTGGTCCCAATTGGTACCTTTATCAAAGGTTATTATCGAAGGTCATGGTTGGGATGGGGATGCCTAGCCCTAAGCATCGATCGTAAGGTTTTTTACACTAACCTCAATAAAAAAAAATATTAATTTCTAAGTTCAAACCCCAGTATGAGGGGATTGGGACTCCTCATAAAAACACATGTAAACTTAAATTTTGTCCTTAGGGAACATTGCAATGGTTCAAGCTTTGGCTCTTTTTCAAGAGGTCTAAAGTTCAAACCGCAGTGTGGGCAAGTGTGTGAGAGGGTGGGTTTGTGTATGGTTGTATGTGTAGCCCCTCTTGATAAGCTCAAATCTCACATTTGTCAGAGTTCATGGTTGAGATGGAGATGCCCAGCCCTAAGGGGTAGCAGGGGTTTCTCACACTAACCTCAATAAAAAAAAAAAAAACTTACTAATGGTGAACTCCAAATTATAAGCCCTTGCGTATTACTATGTGATGATAATAAGTGGAAAATATATTTTAAAATTTTGCAAGATTCAAACCCGATGTGTGTAGGATTGTGTATTAATCCCATATTAATAAGTGTAGCTTTGGACCTTGCGAGGAGTCATGACTGGGAGGAGATTACTCAATCTTATGTGTTGATCATAAAGATTTATCCCACTACGCAAATCTCAAATATATATATATAGATCATATTTTAAAGGTTGACCAAAATTAATGGACAATATAATAAAGGGGACAGATAGATAAGTATTAAGATGAAACAAAATGCCAATTATAAAATATGCTACTAAACTTAATCAAAATCCTAAATTCCATAATCTAAAATTATTCAGGGATCCGTGGCGCAATGGTAGCGCGTCTGACTCCAGATCAGAAGGTTGCGTTTTCGATTCACGTCGGGTTCAATTATATATATATTACTTTTAATTAATTTGTGTGTTGACGAGCAAATTTGCACATTATTAAAACAGCAATTAATTTTTATTCCGAAAAAGCCCTAATAAAAAATAGGGACTTTTTCATTTTATTTGTTCGTGAATTAATTAATGGAGATGCGGGGTATCGATCCCCGTACCTCTCGCATGCTAAGCGAGCGCTCTACCATCTGAGCTACATCCCCAACCCGTACTTAACTCTCTTAATTATAATACTTATTTAATTTACAATACCGAAGGTTCCAAGTTCTTCAACGTGACCATGCTTCCGCAGAAGAGTTTCAGTAACATAATTTTGGCTGTTCGTTTTTTTTTTAATAAATATTCTCTAATCTCACACGGTCCACGGTCCATAAAATACAATGCGCATTTTTTTGTTCTGTTTTTAAAACCCTTATAACGTACTTTTCTTTTCATCCTTGATTTAGTAGTAGAAATGCATAAGGTTTGTCTTATAAAGAACAATAAAAGTTACTTTACTTGCAATAATATGACATTTGATGGATAGGATTTCTTTTATTTTCCAATCCAGATTTCAAGGATATATGTAATACATACATGTAATTAACTTATATAGGTGTTCTTTAATGATATTTATTTATTTTTTTGGGCAACAAGTAAGTTTTTTTTTTTTTCCTTCATGGTGGAATCGGTAGCCGCCACGAATTCGGGTAGGCTGTTCAGCTTTTATGGCTACCATAGTATTCTGCATTGTCTGTCCCGAAAGCCATCACACAGATTTTCGCACAGTCCGCCCCTATAACTGCCATGTCACAATCATTTTAAACTTTTTACGCCGCTAAAAGCACCACGAAAGGGACAAGCGTTCAGTTCGACGAGGCCCAAGATTTGAACCTTGGACCTCCGCCCCTTATGGGGTTTGGATGAACCAATTAATCTACACCTCGAACCTTTAACAAGTAAGTTTTTAATCACAATAAAACATAAAAATCAAGGTGGATGTAGGAAGTTGAAGGAAGCTCTCACTGATATGTTCCTTTTTTGAATGCATATAATTACCTTGTAAGAGCTATACTATCAAGGGGTTGAATTTTAATTGGACTTGGTCTTTGGGGACAACAATTTATATAGTTGGGGTCTCATAAAGATCATATCTCCTACAAATTATTGCTCCAAGCAATTTGAATGAATGGTATTTCAACACACCAACAAGGACTAAACAAAGGAGGAGAACTCTTAGTGAAGAGTCTTGTCAAAATGAACAATTACTTCTTGAAAAGGAAGTTGTAGAGAGTTTTGATGCAGATTGTTTCAAGAGGGAGCCTTGTTCCTATGAAGATTTTTTTGAAGAGTCTTGTGAAGACTTATATGAAGATCTGTCTTTTGAAGAAGACATACATTATTATGATGGTGAATTCTTCCTTGAAGAGGAAAACATGTTTACAAAATGAGATGCAAATGCTCATTCAATATATTAAAATGAAGGTTTACAATAGTTATATAGGTTATAGAACCCATAACAAACTCTAACAAACTATAGTCTAGGACTAGAATAGCTTAGGGAGATATTCTCTCATCTAACCAATCAACTAAACATGAACCAAATCCTACGAATCAAATAACTCATTACAACAACTTTAAATAGACTAATTAAATATTCCAACATTCTCCCCCTTGATGTTGATGGGACTTCTTCCAGAAGTTCATCAACATCACAACATTGGAAGAAACTCAATATTTTTTGTCTCCTCCAGTTTTGTAACAAGAAATCAAAAATTGTAAAATTTTGTTGTGGGCACTCCTTCCACTTTTGGTGTGGGATCTCCTCCATTTTAGTTGTTTCTTCTTCTTGCAAGTAACCGAGTGCCTCATTTTGATGAGCCACTCCCCCTTCATAAAAAACTTCTTAAAATGATGGTATTCCCATAATGCCATAAGTATTGGTTCTTACTAACCAATCTAGCACATTTCTGTCATCATTCTTTCTATGGTCTTCAAACCATATTCCAGCTCCTAATACTCCTCCTGATTATGTACAATGCATCATATTATATAGATGGTTTTTCCATATTACAATTTCACATACCTCTACACATATTTTCAAAAAAAATATAGCTATGCAATAGCTAGTTACAAATGCAACAACAAATTGTTGCTCCTCACACAATGTTTCACTCTTTACTATGGCTTTACATGATTCCTTCCAAGGAATTTTAAACACAAAATACAACCAATACATATCCATGGTTTTCATCATCATGCTGTCCATGTTCTTTGCAAATGAAATAACTTCATCCAATGATGTCTCTACAAGACAATCATCTCTCAATAATGCCTTTTTAAGACATTCTCCTCCTTTCTTCAAATACCTATTCACAAAAAACAAATCATTAATCACAAAAATATTACCTCCAATGTGATTAGATTTGGTGCTCCCCATAAAGCTATTTTGTGGCACATCTCTTTCACTATGTGGTGCTTCAAAATCAACCTTCAACTCTTCACTAAGAGTTCTCCTCCTTTGTTCAGTCCTTGGTGGTGTGTTGAAACACCATTCATTCAAATAATCATATATTGTTGCCTTTTCAAGACAATTTTTTTCCTTCAATGTAGACACTCCAAGTGAGTGATCTTTATTCACGAGTGATGTTTCCTTTGCTATTACAACAAGAAAATCAACAATATCATTTTCATTTTCTGTTTCTATCTCATTTTCTCTCTCACTTTCCACCTTCCAAATGAGATAATCATTTGTGCTCTTTTCTTCACACAACATATTGTCTTCTTTCAAAGTTTCAAAATCTCTCAAGTATTTCCATACTTCTTTGGCTGATGAACAAGAAGCAACTCCATTTGTCACTCTTAATGAGTGATCTTCACAATTGAGCATGAAGCTTATAGTATTCATCTCCTCTTCATCAATATTTTCTTATGGATAAACATCCCACATCACTTCTTTTGCTCTTTCAAGAGAGCACACATCCATTCCAAGTTAATGGTCTTTAAGCCAATGATCTTCCATGAACATTGCTTCTCCATTATCATCTTCTTTATTCTCCTCCATGATAATTGCAGGTGCATTCTCCATAATACACTTTTCATTTTTAAGACATTCTCCATCATACACCATCTCATCATCTAGGTGGTCTTCAAGCAAGAAACACTTCAATGTGAGTGTTACTCTTCCTTCATCTTAAAATTCTTCTTCCACTTTTGAGTGGTCTTTACAACAAGGTCTTTGAGCAATTATCTCTCCATTGAGACATCCATCCTCTTTGATATCAATGTGAATTCTTTCTAAGCATGCCATTCCTACAAAAAATGCATTAGTACAATCTACAAAAAATGCATTAGTACAATTTTTCTTTTTATCTTTTTCTCCTCCTAAAAGAAATAATTGACTATTACAATTTTCATGCCTTTACAAGACATATCTTCAACTATGGGCGTCTCACAATAATTTGTTTCATGACTTTCTCCAATGAGAGTTGTACTATGCTCCTTCTACTTCTCATCCTCTTCTCCATGAAGGGATTCCTTATCTTCTTCTCTTTTCTCTTCAAGAATAAGTTCTTCATAACTCTCCTCCTCACAAGGCTCTTCTTTAAACATGTCTTCCTCATGCCTTCTCTGATGAGTCATGATCTTCTCCTGGCATTCACTTCACAAATAGTAGATGCTCTCATGGATTCGTACATTATTGAATTTTTGCCTAGCTCCTAACACCAACATCAACCCATCATTGGCCATTAACACTTCTTGGGTCTTCTCAATACGTGTAGTAGACGTGTATTGTCATCTCACGCTACATTTTCTAATAGTTGCACAGTCCACAAGTTTAAACCGTCCCTCTTTGGCAATTTTCTCAGTTCAACGTTGTAGACAACAACCTCTTAATCCATCACTACCTTATCTAATGAACTCCTATTCGTACTTTTTCTTCGTGCATAGATATTTCTCACTTACTATGGAGTATTTAGCCTCAATGATTGATGCTTATTCATAGCCTTTTCTCAGATCTGGTGAGCAATATTTTATTGCTCCCAATTTCCACAACAATACAATGTAGCGGGTGAACTCAATCAAATGTACACCATTCCACAGGTTTTCTTAAAATCGTTAGACCAAATAAGCTCTGATACCAAAATGAGACACAAATTCTCATTTAATATATTAAAATGAAATATTACAATAGTTATATAGGCCATAGAACCCATAACAAGCTCTAACAAACTATAGTCTAGGACTAGAATAACTTAGGGAGATATTCTCTCATCTAACCAATCAACTAAACATGAACTAAATCCTACAAATCAAATAACTCATTACAACAACTTTAAATAGACTAATTAAATATTCCAAAATGTCCTCTTGTTGATATTTGAGAATAGAGTCAAGGAATACCTTAGCAACCTTACTAGCCATGAAGGGATGTTACATGGCACAACTATGAGCATACTTCAAAATATGACCTGATATGAAACTCAATTTTCACTTATTTTAAACTTAAAATTTTGATTTAACGAAGATCATGAAATAGTGCAATTCAAAAATAACAAAGTATAACAAATCATAATGTACACACATATATATAACCAGAATAACAAAATAATTTTATTGCTCAAAAAACACAGAATTTGAAAAGTCTAACTAGGGTAGATGCATGCAATTCCTATACAATACTGACCTTGACTGTAAAGATAAATGAATATATAGTTATCTATCTTCCTATCACTATTTTTAGGGTGTAGGTCAATTTACAAGCCTTGATTTTATCTCAAACCTCATGGCGAAATTCACCTTGAAGTCATATAGTTCAAAGTCTAGTTATTAAAATATCCTTGTCTATACATGACCATTACCATAGTATGAGTACATGTGTTGACTAGGATTGGATGTGAAACATCTCCTTTTTCTTTTAACTTTACCTTTGGCATACATCTATAAAATTCTTTGTAACTTATAGCTCTAAAGGAAAAGCATGCCATATTCATTCACAATCAATTCAATGAGAGAAAATAAACTAGACAAATTTTGCTTGGTGTTCAACTTATTAATAAAATATGTGTCAAAGTTCAGGTAGATATTGTTTATGCTTTCTTAATCCCTAGTAAACATATTTTTGTCCTTCATGGAAATCTAGTTTATATTAGAATTCGTTACATTTTATATCTTATTATTTAGATGCCAAATTAGATCTAAGGACTTTTCCAATGTAAAAAAACATTTTTAGTACCTTACATTTGTGAAATAACTCACATTTTTTTATAATAGAGGAACCAAAATGCGAATCACCAATTCAACATGTATATTAATAAGAATAATTCTTGAATTTTGAATAAAAGTATTCAATACAAGTTGAAAGAGTTTGATTTTGATTTCTCAAATGAATAAGAGTGAACATGGTTATTGTACGACTTATTAAGTGGGTAATGATCCTTAATTTGTTGAAAAATACCTCTAAAAATATACCTCTACAATATATATGTCAAAAATTGGGATCCAAAAACTAAAAGGTTGAATCTATTTAAGGTTTTATAAAAGGCTATACTTACATCTATCCTAAACAAGGAGGAGGTAGCTTGAGATGCATTCTACAATGAAGATAGGATGACTATTTGTGCAATTTCCAATGTGCAGCCTTTGGATAAAAGCTTCAACCTGAAATTTGTCTTATGTCAATAATATTTTGATGGACTTTCGCATTTACAAGAATATTTCCAAGTACAAATCACGAATCATTATAGTGTTTTGGCCAACTTCTTTGTTGTTGATAAAATAGGCATACATTCAATGTGGTAAAATTCTAGATTTAGTGTTAAGGTGGACATTTTGAGTTGGCTTCTTTGGATATGAAACTTCTTTTCAATGGTACTATACACATCCATATGATCTTCTATAGAAATTTCTTTTTTGTTACTTTAGTTGTTACTCACCCTTTTATTTAATATTATTCTTTTTATAAATAAGAAATCATTAGTTATTTTATAATTTATTATAATAGCCCTCCAAGAACATTAAAATCTATATTCTTATATGAAAACCCCTATGGTGTCTATTTAATTTTATGTATTTTTAATGGATTTAGGAATTGAAAAGGCCTCAAAATATTTTCTAAGAAACCTGGAATTACTAGGATGATTCACGAATCCCTTGAAACTAGCCATAGCAATTCTAGAAAATACAATGTTATTACAATTTAGAATTATTCTACTAAAATATTATAGAACTTTATGAATAAGAGAGAAATTTTGGAGTTCCCATTGTAATTGAGAACACTTAACATTTTTCTAAGAATCGAGGAAAAATTTTAGTTTATCTTAATAGCTTACTAATATATGATGTTTTAACAAAGAGACTCTTTAGACTTCTTTCAGATACATTTGCATTTTCCTTAGGCTTTTAGCAACCAACATCTACAACAAAGACATAAAATTTATTTTTCATGTAAAAATTATATTAGTCCACTTAGCAAGGTTGATAATATTACAAGTTTACTCAACAAGTTTAACTTTTATAAGATATATCTTTTCACTCTTTTACAAAATGACAAAATGGGTCACTAGGAACAGGGGGTTGGACTTTGGATACCTTTTAGACCCTGAGGGATTTAGAGAGGAGGATATAGATAATCCTCCAATGACTAGTTTAACAACTGACGACATAGGGATGCTAATAGGATACTAGCATTGGTACATGTAAATTCATCCTACAAGGGTGACTCTAGTACTATGGTGGTCATAGATGAGACCAAGACATTGTCATTAAGGATGAAAATTTTGAAAAGATTTTAGAAGAGGTTGAACACCAAAAACAATAACAACAACATTCATGTTATCAAAAAAATAATAGTATTAAGATGGATTTGTATCTACATTTTAGATTTTATTAATTTTTTCCCTTCATTTTCAAATTTTTAAGTTTTCTTAATGTATGCTGGTGAAAAGTTTGACTGAATAATAAAATTCCTAGTAGTCATTTTCTACTTTTAAATCCTGGATGGATATATCAACTAGTGAGGAATACATCAATATATATAATCATTATGATAGTTTTACTTAACTATCAACCATGCTTTTCTATCTTTAGATAGATATTTTTACCTTTTAGCTTTTTTAGCTTTTTTGATTTCTTGTTTTTTTTTTCTTTTTACATGCAAATGATACAACACATTCAACAATATCACACTTGTTTAATACTTTGCAGCAAGACCTATACAAGTCACAAATTTAGCTACTTGGGGAAACTAAGTCCATTGTCTCCTTGCACCAAGAAAACTTCTTAGTACTCATAGAATTAGTTATTAAATCTACAACAATAATGAATTCATTGATATCTCTAACTTGTGACTTATGAGCTCCATACAAGCCCATGATTGTTGTTATCCACTCCGTATACCAATTTGAAACTTATATTCAAATCTCCTTCCAATAATCCACACTCCTCGTGGTTTCACATGATGCTAGATCATCAACCAAGCTTTTCCATCAAACCTAAGTCATACCATCCAAGTATCGTGTTCCTCCATGCACTTCTTGTGCTCTTAAAAATCCTTCTTCAAGACTCAACTCGCAACTCACTCTTTGGGTCTCTGCTAGGCATGTAGGCCTTGAGACCAAAAAATTGTCCATACACAAGATCCTCTACTCCTCCAACATAACACCCTATCACACAAGAACAAAGAAATTTTATCTAGGCTTATTACCCTCTTCATGCACACCTCTCATACATAAGAGCAACACAACTCAAACTCCTCACACACTAGAGAAGCCACAATGCTAACTGCTTGCTCTAGGCACTCCTAGTACCAACAAGCACATAGCATTCAAGTTCAACCCACAATGTCCACTGCCCCTCCAACATAGCATACTTACCATAAAAGAGTAGCATGCATTACCATAGTGCCCACACAATCCCGTTGTTACCATCAAAGTACCTTAAGACTCATAATATTTGAGTTGTTTCGTAGATCTAAAGCCATCTATTTGTCCTCACACATCACAAGAAAAAAAAACCAAATATTCTCATTGCCCCTTATAGTACAACCCATTATCACACAAGAGCGAGAACATTTTCAAACAACACACACAATGCTAACTACTATTTCCAGCATGACACCCCATCACACAAGAGCAAGACATGATTCCTTCCAACAAACACACCTAGTGCACAAGAGTCAAAGACATTTAGTAGCTATCCAACAACACACTCTTATAGTTACTCCAACATTGTCCAAGTGCCACCATGCCATAGCTCAGTAGCACATTACAAGGACAAGGTAAACTAGCCCTCATATTTCCTCCATCTCGATACATGGGCAAGAATCCCACACTTAGCACAACATAAAAACAAGGCACCAAAACCATGTCACCACTCCTTTCAACACTTCCTCTTGAAGTACAAGAGCAACAAGCATGCCATCCTTCCTTCACACTAGATTCACATGCACAAAAATCCCACTCAAAAATAGGTTTATTGCAGACCCAAGATACCCTTGCTCTTCTTAGATAGAGCTAAACGCTTACAACAAAGGTGTCCCCTTGAAGCCAATAACCTTGCTCTAATATCAAATGAAGAGATTGATAAACCTATTCTTAATATATTAGTGCAAATATAATCATAAAATAGAAATAAAAATATGCACACATAATGAACATGAATATTTATCCTAAAAACCCTTGACCAGGAAAACTAGTAGAAAACCAAATCCACTCCTCTTGCTCTTCTTCTTTATTATTCATATGCATATTCTGGTGCATATCCTTATACATATTTTGGTGCCTCACACCCAATCTAATACAACTATGGACCATGCATATATTGAATGATCCACACATGTGGGGATGGATGGATAGGTAAATTAGTGATGGATACATCAATATATATATATAATCATTATAATAGATTTTATTAACTACATACCATGCTTTTCTATTTTTAGATGTATCTTTTTACCTTTTAGATATTTTTTTCTTTTTCATGCAAAGGATACAACACACCCAACGCTTATTTGTGGATGCTTTGAGTATATACTTACATATATTTTTTCATTCTCTTAGTGTGAAATTTGATGGACACATAACTCCAAACTGTATGTTACTACTTTTATGTGGTTGTTCAAAAGTGTAAAATACATGTGCAAGACAACCAAAAATGAAATATATTTAAATAAATAGACACTATTGAGATTTGACAACCAAATATTCTATTTTGTGGTGAGGAGACAAATTTTCTCATGGATTGAATTTTAATCTATAAAAAAATACTAATTTAACTAGTAATCGTAGGCCATAGTATAAAAAAATTTAGATGAGGGAATATTTTAATTTGTAAAGAAATTTTGCACATACTTCAGATAAATTGATTATTTTGTGGGAAAGTGAAATTCCACAACAATGTTTCATTTTTGAAATGGCAATAAAGTTGTCTATCTTTAAATAGAGGTGCAGGGTTTGAAGCTCATGTTATATCATGACTCTCCCTTGGCAAATTTATTCATATGATGAACTTATGAATTGATATGTTGTTTCAATGATAGATTAAATGGCTATATGATGATTAGTTGTATAAATAGATTTTAAGGTTATAATGTTGCTAATGTATTGGCATGAATGCGGGACTAGGTATCTTCATGGGTGGACAAAGGACTGACCACCAAGAACGAGGTGTCCCGTGAAAGAAAATAAAGAAGAAGGGATTTTCTAATCTATTATTAATAAAAGGTTCCATTAATGTTTTGAACATTAGGAAAATAAATAAAGAAAGAAAAATTTGATAATTAGAAGATAATATTAATGTTTTAAAATAAAGTAGATTAAGTTAATTCTTAATGATAAGATCAAATTACAAATAAATTAAGGGTGCAAAAAGGATGTGGACTCCATTTTTTTTATTTTATATATATATATATATATATATATATATATATATATATATATATATATATATATATATATATCAAAGCTATTATTATAAGGGAGGAATAATAATAATATTAGTATTATTGGTAAATTTTCAACCACAGTTTGCAAAATAAACGAACAAGGCAATAAAAAGAAGAAGGAAAAAGGAGAAGGTTATGGGAGAAAGCAACTAGGGTTTTTGGTGAGGATGTTGGGGGATTCCAAGGAGATTACTTTCCATTGGTGGCCATAGCAACACTCATGGCTTGTTGGATCAAATGAAGCAGAGGATTTATGGAACATTGATTGGGATTCTTTCTTTAGTAAACCTCCAGGTTATGTCTTCTTTCCTTTGAAAGTGTTTGTGAAAATGCTTTGGTTCTATTGCTGCAATTATTGATAACAAAACATGAAAAGTGTTTGTGAAAATTATTTGGTTTTATTATTACAATTTTTGATAACAAAGCATGGAAAGTGTTTGCGAAAATGCTATGGATTTATTGCTACAATTTTTGATAAAAAAGAATGAAAAGTGTTTGTGAAGATGCTTTAGTTTTATTACTACAATTTTTGATAACAAAACATGAAAAGTGTTTTGTGAAAATGCTTTGGTTTTATTGCTATAATTTTTGATAACAAAGCATGGAAAGTGTTTGTGAAAATGCTTTGGTTTTATTGCTACAATTTTTGATAAAAAAACATGAAAAGTGTTTATGAAAATGCTTTGGTTTTATTATTGCAATTTTTAATAACAAAACATGAAAAGTGTTTGTGAAGATGCTTTGGTTTTATTGTTGCAACTTTTGTTAACAAAGCATGAAAAGTATATATAAAAATGCCTTGGTTTTATGCTACAAATTTTGATAACAAAGCATGGAAAGTGTTTGTGAAAAATGCTTTGGTTTTATTGTTGCAACTTTTTATAACAAAGCATGAAAAATGCTTGTGAAAATGCTTTGGTTTTATGGCTGCAATGCTACCCTTAAGATAAGCATGGTTAAAGGTTGATTTTCTTGAGCAAAGGGTGTTAGGACCCTCTAATATATTGTAATTATATTTATCAGGGGTGCGTCTTTCCAATCACACCCCATCCTTCATATTTATGGTACATCACCATATTCATTTTAGAACATCAAATCAATACATTTTATATATATCAATATTGCAGGTTAAAACCCAATATTCCAAAAGCGATTCATATCATCAAGCGATACATTAATTTCTATTCTGCAATCCATTTTATACTGTGGTATCCTAACATCTGGATCAGAGCTTCAGATTTCACCTTTCGCTATCATAAAAAAAAAAATTATACCAAAAATCGAAGGCGTATTATCAATTTAAACGAATATCGGACAGAAAACATGGCAAAATATTATAAATTGAAGGTTATAATATAAAGTTTAATCGATCAAATTTTCGTCGAATGATTGGACACCAATCACGACGTCGGAACGAGGGACGTCGATCGCATTTTTCGTCGACGTGAAAGCGCAGGTTATAAAAGATTTTTTTTCATAGTAAATTGTTTATCCCACATAGCGGGTGCGGGAGTTTTTGCCTACCTTATAAGGTGGGCAGCACGCTTATTAAAGCGTGACTTCGGTCACGCCCTCCCTTGACCAACCCTCACGCGTACCCACTGCCGCTTGTCGATAATTGGATTGTGTTGACCGCCCTCTCATCGCTCTGTGCATTCTACCTCCTCCGTCGTCACCCTTGTCGCCTGCTCTCTCGCCCTCTGTCACCTTTGTCAGTCAGTTCGTCCTACCTGCTAGCCTGTCGCCTCGGTCAGTCAGTTCGTCCCCCATTGTCGCCTCTGTCAGTTCCACGTGCTGTTGTCGCCTCTATCAGTCAGTTCGTCCCACCTGCTAGCATGTCACCTCGGTCAGTCAGTTCGTCCTGCCTGTCGCCTGCTGTAGCCTCTGTAAGTCCTGACGCCTACTATCGTCTTTCTCACTCGCAAACCGTTGTGCGCTCTCGGGGGGCCAAAATAAAAAAAAAAGTTGATAGGGCATTGCCCACCAAATTTTTAAATTTTTAAAAATTTAATTTAATTTTTAAATTAAATTAAAATTATTGCCCAATTATTTAATTTTTAAATTTTTGCTCACCTTGATCGTTACCTAGTCACATTGATCGTTACCTACACCAACCGCAATGGCCGATGGACGACGATCACTGGATTCCATCCACGAGAAACACGAAAGGCTCACTGAAGAAGTTAAACAGGAAAGAGAGGAGAATTCCCGTACCACAAGAGAACTCTTCAAAAAAATATTTGCAATGGATGTTAAACTTGATGCCATCAGTCAAAAACAGGCAACAACACAGACAAACTCAACCAACAACGGGTCATCAAACCGAGCAATGTTAGGAGGTCCACAAACTTCCATTCTACCATGGACGACCAAATTAGACTTCCCAAAATTTGAAGGCGGAGACCCTACAAACTGGATCTACCGAGCAGAGCAATATTTCTCACTAAATCAAATTTCGAAAATACAAAAAGTGCATATCGCCTCCTTCCATTTGGAAAATGACGCCATCCAATGGTACCAATGGTTCGAGAAAACTAATGGCACTCCTACGTGGTCAACTTTTACATAGAACCTATTAGTACGATTCGGCCCTAGCAAGTTTCAAAGCTTTACAGGGGCCCTCACTAAATTATGCCAAACCACTTCAGTAAGCGAGTACCAAGAAGAATTTGAAAGGTTAGCTAATCGAACATCCGGATTAGACGCTGCCTTCTTTCAAGAATGTTTCGTTAGCGGATTAAAAGAAGAAATTCGAATTGAGGTGCAAATGTACAACCCTACAAACATGTTAGAGACCATCGGCTTAGCAAAATTAGCGGAAGACAAAATCAAGGCACGAAATCGGTCCACAAAACCAACTTGGGGGAAACCATCAAACACTTATACCAACCCCAAACCAATGCAAAATGGATGAACCCAAAACTCCTACACAACCCCCAAAATTAACCCCGCTCTACCAATTAAACGTTTGAGTTTCGAGGAAATGAAGGAAAGACAAGCTAAGGGTCTTTGCTACCATTGCGATGAGAAATTTGACAGAAATCATAAATGTGCCTCACAAAAATTATATATTCTAGATGCCACAGAGGAAGGGAATTCTACTGAAGAGGAACCTGAACCCGAAGTAGAGGTATTATCCAACACACTTGAAAGTGACGAAGAAAATACACCAAAGGTTTCCTTCAACGCCCTTGCCAGATTTTCTGCCCCTCAAACAATGCGAGTAAAAGGGTATTTTAAGAAACAAAACCTTACCGTGCTCCTAGATTTTGGTAGCACGCACAATTTTATCGATCCAAAGGTGGCTAAACAAGCAAATTGTTTTATATACCCTTGCAATAACTTCGAAGTGATGATTGGAAACGGCGAAAAAATTGCATGCAAAGGAAAATGCAAAAATATAAAACTAACTATGGGAGTTTATACCATGCAAGGCGACATGTACGTCCTACCCCTAGGGGGATGCGACATTGTACTAGGCGTACAATGGTTAAGAACCTTGGGCGTAGTCCAATGGGAATTTGATGAACTATGGATGAAATTCACAACAAAGAACCAAACCTATATTATCCAAGGCCTAAAATCAGGACCTTCCCAAATCGTCAGCTCGCATAGAATGGAGAAAATTATCCGAAAAGGGAACAAAGGAATGGTCGCCCAATTATTTTCAATTCAACCTAGTCACCAAAAAGATGAGACACTAGAGTTACAAAAAATTTTAGACCACTATAAGGCGGTATTCAACGAACCAAAAGGACTACCTCCACAACGAAGTCACGATCACACTATTCCACTATTTCCAGGGCATCAACCTCCTAATATTAGACCTTATCGTTATCCATACCTCCAAAAGACCGAAATAGAGAAATTAGTACAAGAGCTTCTTACGACAGGAGTCATTAGACCTAGCAAAAGCCCTTACTCCTCTCCAATTATTTTAGTTAGGAAAAAGGATGGTTCGTGGCATTTATGTGTCGATTTTTGAGCGCTTAATAAAATGACCATCAAAGATAAATTTCCTATTCCGGTCATAGACGAGCTACTAGATGAACTCCACGGGGCGGCTTACTTTTCCAAGTTGGACTTACGGTCAGGCTACCACCAAATACGAGTCGCTGAAAAGGATATTCCTAAGACGACCTTTCGCACTCACGAAGGGCACTACGAATTCTTGGTGATGCCATTTGGCCTTACCAATGCTCCTTCTACCTTTCAAAGTCTAATGAATAAGGTATTTCACCCTTTCCTTCGTAAATTTATATTAGTTTTCTTTGATGACATTTTGATTTATAGCAAAACATGGGAAGAACATTTGAACCATGTTAGACAAGCGTTCCAAATCTTGAAGGAAAATCAACTTTATGCAAATAGATCAAAGTGTTCCTTTGGGAAACAAGAAATTGAATACTTAGGGCATATTGTCTCAAAGGAAGGCGTGATGGTAGATCCTTCCAAAATCGAGGAAGTGAAAAATTGGCCTATTCCAAAAACCGTAAAGGCTCTACGTGGGTTTCTTGGACTAACGGGATATTATAGAAAATTTGTCCAAAATTATGGTAAAATCGTTGCTCCTCTAACAACATTACTTAAGAAAAATGCTTTCAAATGGTCGCCTAAAGCGGACGAGGCCTTTATCACCTTGAAAACTGCAATGTGTACCACCCTTGTTCTAGCCATGCCCAACTTTTCTAAACCGTTCGTCATTGAAAGTGATGCTTCAAGAATAGGAATGGGAGCCGTACTCATGCAGGATGAAAGACCTCTAGCTTTTATAAGCAAAGCATTTTCTCCTAAGAATTTAGCTCGCTCTACATATGAAAAAGAGATGTTGGCGATTGTCCATGCTATTCAACATTGGAGGCCTTACCTTATTGGCCAACATTTCATTATACGCACCGACCATCATAGCTTGAAGTATTTTTTGGAACAAAGGACTAATACCCCGGAACAACAAAAATGGGTTACTAAACTTCTTGGCTATGATTATGAAATTACATATAAAAAGGGCAAGGACAACATGGCAGCCGATGCACTTTCTAGAAAATTTGAAGATATGCCTCAAATCCATGCTCTTTCCTCCCTTATTCCTAAATGGGTAGATGAGGTGCATGAAGAATGGATAAATGATCCTATTACCCACGCCTTAATTCAACAACTTCAACATAATCCTAGTAGCAAACCTCCATACACTTGGAAGGACAATATATTAAGATACAAAGGGAGGATGGTCCTCACCCCCAATTCAACTTATCGAAGGAAACTTCTTCATGAGTTACATACCTCACCCATTGCGGGCCACTCAGGGTTCTTAAAAACCTATAAAAGAGCCACTACCTCCTTCTATTGGGTAGGAATGAAAAATTACATCAAAAACTTTGTAAAAGAATGTGAAGTGTGCCAAAGACAAAAGGGGGAGACCATCGCTATTCCCGGATTACTTCAACCTCTTCCTATACCCACCAAAACATGGGTAGATATTTCTATGGACTTTATTGAAGGATTACCTAAATCAGGCGGAAAAACAACCATTTTCGTAGTCGTTGATCGTTTATCTAAATACGCCCATTTTTGTCCAATGGCTCATCCTTATACCGCTAGCACTATAGCCCACCTCTTCCTCGATAACATCTTTAAATTACATGGTATGCCCTCCACAATTATTAGTGATCGCGACCCAACTTTCACTAGTACCTTTTGGAAGGAATTATTCAAATTACAAGGTACTCAACTTCGTATGAGCTCCGCTTACCATCCTCAAACCGATGGCCAAACCGAAGTTGTAAATAAATGCTTGGAAACATACCTTCGATGTTTTGTTTCTACTCAACCACTCCATTGGGTAAGGTGGCTTTCACTAGCAGAATGGTGGTATAACACTTCATACCATACGTCCATCAAAATGACTCCTTACGAAGCACTATATGGTCAAACACCACCATCCCTCACTTCCTATATTCCAGGGACTACAAAAGTCCATGCGGTGGAAACGAAACTTGCTAATCGAGAGGACATACTACGGACCCTAAAAGAGAACCTACACACCGCCCAACATCGCATGAAGCAGAAAGCCGATCAACATAGAAGCGAACGTAGTTTCCACGAGGGTGATATGGTTTTCTTACGTCTCCAACCTTACCAGCAAACCTCTCTTAAACAAAAAGGTTCTCAGAAGTTAGCACCCAAATTTTACGGGCCGTATAAAGTTCTCCAACGTATTGGGACCGTTGCTTACAAACTTGAGCTTCCTCCCTCTTCCAAACTTCACCCCGTATTTCATGTATCTTGCCTTAAGCTCGCAATCGGAACACATATCACGACACAAACCACTCTTCCAAAATTCTTCGAGGATGGAGTACTTTTAGTCGAGCCAGAAGCTATCTTGGATCGTCGCTCTCGTCACCTTCGTACTCGCGATATCACGGAAGTTTTAATCCATTGGAAAGGTCTACCTTTAGAAGACGCGACGTGGGAAACTCTTCACGATATCCAACAGCAATTTCCAAATTTCTAGCTTTGAGGACAAAGCTCCTTTAAGGGGGGTGGCATGTTAGGACCCTCCTAACATATTGTAATTATATTTATCAGGGGTGCATCTTTCCAATCGCACCCCAT
The DNA here is from genome assembly GCA_028583015.1 of Wollemia nobilis. Classification (NCBI taxonomy): domain Eukaryota; kingdom Viridiplantae; phylum Streptophyta; class Pinopsida; order Araucariales; family Araucariaceae; genus Wollemia; species Wollemia nobilis. The sequence goes on from JAQPPZ010001731.1 coordinate 1,396,488, forward strand.
CCTTCATATTTATGGTACATCACCATATTCATTTTAAGACATCAAATCAAATACATTTTATATATATCAATATTGCAGGTTTAAACCCAATATTCCAAAAGCGATTCATATCATCAAGCGATACATTAATTTCTATTCTGCAATCCATTTTATACTGTGGTATCCTAACAAAGGGTTGCAATTTTTATGTTTGTATTGCTTGAATTTATGGTTGCACTTGTGTTAAGGGTGGTATTTGTCTTATTGTTATCATTATGATAATTGTTGCACTTGTATTAAAGACTACACTTATTTGTGAAAGGGCTGCAATTAAGAAAAGGGTGGCATTTGTGTGGATGCCTGCAATTGTGTTATTGTTGCTCTTATTTTAATGGTTGCACAAATGCACTTATGAAAAAAACTGCACTTGTGTGTAAGGGCTGCAATTATGTTAAGCACTACAATTGTGTGAATAACTGCAATTGTATTATTGTTCCTCTTATATTAATGGTTGCACAAATGCACTTGTGAAAAGGATTGCACTTGTGTGTAAGGGCTGCAATAATGTTAAGGGTTGCAATTGTGTGAATGATTGCAATTGTATTATTATTGTTCTTATGTTAATGGTTACACATATGCACTTGTAAAAAATATTGCACTTGTGTGTAAGGGTTGTAATTATGTTAAGGGCTGCAATTATGTGAATGATTGTAGTGTTATTGTTGCTCTTATGTTAATGGTTGCACAAATGCACTTATGGTAAATACTGCACTTGTGTGTAAGGGCTGCAATTATGTTAAGGGTGTGAATTATTGCAATTGTGTTATTATTGCTCTTATATTAATGGTTGCATAGATACACTTATGTTAGAGATTGAATTTGTGTGTAAGTTCTACAATTATGTTAAGGGTTGCAATTATGTTAGGGGTCGTGACTCTGAGGGGCTGTGACTTTGAGAGATTTTTGGAAACCCTTGCAACCTAAAATCCCTTTTAGGTAGTGAACCCTGCTAGCTGATGACTTTGTATATACAATTTGTTTATTGGTAGGAATGTTGGACAATTGGAACCTCAGTAGGGGGTTGGGGGAAGGAGGTTAGGTTGATTGAAGGATCTTCAACATCTGGCTATGTTGTAGGGTGGTATTCTATATTGGTTCATTCTAGGTTGTATCTTTGGTTTGTCTATCTTTACTGCAGATGCAAGTGGGATCGCGGGGTGGAAGGCTGGATAGTTGGAACCCTAGTTGGGGGCATGGGGAAAGGAGGCTTGACTATTTTAAGGAACCTCAACATCCAAATTTGTTGATGGGTAGATGGATAGACCAATCTGTGGCTGAATTCCAACATGATCTATGGGATTTTCTACCTTCGTATAGGTTCATGTTGGAGGGTTTTCCTATTGTTGGGGTGCTCTATTGTATATCTCTTCTTTTGGTTAGTTTTGTTGCTGATATTCAGTCCTTGTTTGGGTCCCAACAGGTGGTTGGGTGTGCTCTATGGAAAGTGGGGTTCCTTGTCAGGTTTTTCCTCAGGAGGATAATTATTTTATCCATTTTCCCAGGCCCCCAATAGGAGGGGGTGCTTATTTGGTTATTAATTGTCATGCTATAGTCTGTGAGGGTTTTATATTTAAATTTTTATTTCTGATAGTATGTTTGTTTCTTCTTTGCGATTTTTGGGTGCTCTTGTTGTTCTTACCTTTTTCTCTTTCTTGAGTGCATGGTTTTTTCAGTTGGTGGATGGGTTATTTCGCTTGTCCCAAGTGGGTTATGTTGCTTTTTGCAAGGCTTCTGGTTGAGGTGATAAAATATTTTGAGCCATTGTTTATTTCTTATTTGGGGTGGTGGAATTCCACCTAGTTTAAGTTTTTTAGATCTAGTTGATGGGTCCTTTTTGGTAGTTTCTCCTCTCATTGTTAGTTGGATGCTCATTTTGGGGATCTGGCTAAATCCTCAGGTGTGGTCAAATATTTGAGTTGTATGGTCTTTATGTTTCTCTATTGGGTCATTGTGGAATTCAATGTTTCTATTTTTTCCAGCTTCAAGATTTCCTATGTTCCCAAAAGTTATTCTTGGAGCCCCGGGCATTTGGGGTGACCTACAGGTTTTATGTATCTAAGTTATTAAGAAATATATCTGGATTCTATTTTTAGATTTTTGATGGGTAGGTTTTCCTCCTTTTACCGGATGGTATGTTGGATAAGTTTCTAGGGTGTTCCTCGACCCATAATCTATTTTTTGAGCAGGATGTGTATTTTAATTTCTAAATCCTATCTTCTACGCCCTTGTTTCATTTGTTTTTTGAAGTCTCATTCGCATGGGATTCATTTTATTTGATGACTTTTGACTAGATGCTTGGGTTACCTGTAGCTGGTTTCATTTTACGGATGAAGTAAGAGTTTCAATTTTTAATGCTTCTTTTGCGCTCATATTTTTTCCTGGCTTAGATGGTGTTCTCACCTAGGTTTTGATTTTTGTTTGGGTAATTTTTGACCCCGGTTATTTTTTAGTTTGGAAGCACTTTGGTGGGTGGATTTAATAAAATTTTGAAATCATGCACTTTTGGTAACGACAGGATTTTGCAATCCTGTTTTGAGCTTATGGATTTTGGTTTCCTTAGTCAGTTTTTGGATACCAGATTTGATTTCAAAATTTGATTCTCTTTTTTTGTGTGGGATTTCTTGAGGAGATTAGATCCATTGATGGACTTTTATTACTTTATTTATGGAGATCTATTCCTCGATATTGAGTTGTTGTCCCCTCTTTGGGGTTGTCAGGATGTTTCCTTTAGTGTGAATATTATTGTACTTTTTTTAGGATAGGTTGGTAGCTGGATTTAGTTCTCCTTTATCCAATCATTTGCTCCTTGTTGGATGGGTAACCCTTTTTGGGTTTTATGATTGTAAATATCCATTTGGAGCTTGATGTTTAAGGTTGTGGGATCCTCTCAAAACCCTCATTGTTTAATTAATAAAAAAAATGTTAATGGCTGCAATTATGTAAATGACTACAATTATGTTGTTGTTGCTCTTATGTTAATGGTTGCATGGCTGCACTTATACTAAATATTTCCCTTGTATTAAGTGATGCATTTGTGTTAATTTTTATGCTTGTGATAAGGATTATCTTGTCCTAATGTTGCTTATTATTATGATAAGATCTTTTAATTTACGATTTGAATATATGGGTATTCATACTAAGTTATAAAATAATGGATGTGGAGTCCATTATAGTGAGAATGTTATGGGCTTCCCACATGATCATTCTAAAGGGGGCATGGATTCCACTTTAAATAAGGAAATTATGGGGTTTCCTTATGGGTAGAATGAATTTATTAAATAATTTAAGTTCATTTTATGGTTTGGAAACTTTAAATTGATTAAGAGATTATATTTTCTTTAATAGAATGTGGAAGTTTCTTTTGAGGAAATATTTTGTATCATGAAATATGAATGAGGGATTGGGCATGGAGTCCAATAGATAGATTGAAACTTGTGGGGATCCCATTGTTATTCCTTTTGTGAAAAATACTTAAGAAAGGGCTCTTAAGTATTTGTAGATGGAAGAATGAACAAAAAATCATTTGAGGGAGTTATGGGGTTCCCTCACTTTTTGTAAAAAATAATTACAAATACTTGTAAGGAGAGGGCATAAGGATTATGGGAATTCTTATGCAGTAGCTTAAAATTGATGGAAAAATGAGTAAAGGATTATTTTTTGTAGATTGAATAATAGACTTGCAATGAAAATAAATATGGACATTTTAAAGTTGGGTTTTTTCCGAAATGGTTTCCCACGATATATTTTGTGTCATTTGAGTATCTTTTATAGATCTTGCTATTGAATTTTTATACGCATATGTTTAATTACTTAAATGACTATGCATGGCATATGAAGAGTGTAGATTAAAAATACAACGCCAAGCAGAAATAAAACCACAATAATGGAATACAGGAAAGTTGCACAAAGTAAACAATTTTTATTAATCAATGGAGTTTAGAAACTCCTTTTGAGTACAACAGGGCTTGTAACCCTTTTTGTGATACAAAATTACAATTTGTGCTAGGGTTCTCCGAAACCCTAGCTGGCACAAAGTGGTGGCGTTTCCGAAGACGTATCCTTAATCCCAACAGAGTGAGTGGGCTTCGTTGTATCCTTTAGCTCGGACCACTCCAGCTTAAACAGCTGCTATCAACACACCAGATCTGCCATTAAAATCCTGCACACATTAACACTATCAAGGAGTTAGAAATTAATAAGAGGGCTCCACTGTGTGAGCCCTCGTAAACAATCTAAAACCCTAGAAAAAATAGAATGCGGGAGTTCAACAACAGATTAATACAAAGAAAAGAAGTTACTTGCTTTAAACTAATTTATACCTGTTCTCCGTTAACGCGGCGAGACCAGGCGGCACCCGGAAGTAATGTGGCTATCAAATCGGCGCAGAAGGCGCCCTGGTGCACTCGCCGAACGCCCGCGTGCTTCGGATCAGGGTTTCGGACGCCGGTCCGAGTCCGAGGCCTGGGTAAACGCCCGTGGGCACTTGCGACAAGAATGGGGGATTCTACAGAATGCTGCAGAAGGGATGGCGACGAAGTTGGCGACGGATGCGGCGATGGATGCGGCGAAAAGGGGCGGCGATGGATGGCTGAAGAGATAGATGAAATAGAAGAGATAGGTCCAAAAGATAGCAAAGATAGCAAAGATAGCCAAGATAGAAGTAGCAAGAGATAGATAGGGTTTGAGCCATCAAGGTGACTCAATTTATAATCTACTCTTAGGGCACACTTTAGGGTTTTAACGACACTTTGAACGTGTGGCTAAGATTAAAGTGGATCCAAGGGTAGAGAATAAATCTAGGTTGTGAAACGGATTAAGATGGATGGACGGATGAGATTAAATGAAGGATGGACGGCTCAGATTAAATCACTTAAACTATATTTATATATATATATATTAAAATATTAAAATATATATATAAATATTAATTTAAATAAATTTGGGGATGAAAAATGGCGGGAAAGGTGAAATTGGGCCAAATAATGGCGGGAAGGATGGATGACTGACACGTGGCTGACAGGAAGGTATAGATGACTTGCAAGTGGCTGGATTTTGGTGTCTACAGATGCCCCTTTTTGAGCTGCTTTGTGTGAAGACACAATGCAGCACAAAAACTTAAGACACCTGAAAAGCTGGATCAGACGCAACTCTCTCTCAAGACTAAAGCACAACTTTGAAGACCAAAGAATAAAAGAATATTTAAAATTTTATCAGCTTACCCCCTCAATTGGCGAGCGAGAATGGTTCTCACAAGCCAATTGGAAGAAATTCGGAAGAAAATGAACCGTTTTTGCCCCAACGGTGAAAAAAAGGGGTTGGTGTATGAACCATCTGTTTATGTCCCAACAGAAAAGGGGTTGGTGTACAAACCAGAAAAGAATATGATTGAAGACGATATGAGTGATGTGAAAGATGGACCGTTTTCTGCCCCAACGGTTATAAAGGGATTTTTGCCAAATTGTAAATTCCATGATCATGTAAGATGAATTCCACTATAGGAAAATTAGAAATTGATAACGGATGCCCCAACTCCTGTGTGTGAATCCATATTGTTGATGAAATTGCCTTGTTGGCGCCATTGATATGCAGAGATGAAAGATGCATGAAAGAGTCCAGAACTCAGAGATGCTCCTAGTGACTGTATGGATAATTCCTCGGGTCGAAACCAATCAACCTAGGTAGCCTCAATCTCTAGCAAGACTTAAAATAATGATGATATGAAAGATTGTCCATGTTTAAGGCCCCATGAACTAGGCCATCAATGACAACTGTTGAGCAAATTAATCTTGGTATGAGGTCACTTGAAAAGTAGAATACCCAAAATTGATTTCCAATTTTCAAACAGTGAAATAATTGATGATGATAAATGGTAAGTGTCCTTATGGTGGTTTAATCCTCTTACCGAATTGCATGGATGCAAATCGTTGCAATCGCCAAGGTGATAGAATATACCACTAGATACGAGGTTTACTTTAATTTGATTTGGCAAAAATATGCATGATGAAAGAAGAATGAATGAAATTGACGATAGATCGGAAGAATTGATGAATGTGGTTAATTTTGTGAAGGTTTTGAATATTTTTAACCCAATTTGTAAAACAATGATGAATGATGCGCTTTTTGAGCGAAATGACAAAATTTGTGTCCAAAACTGTTGTAACCTTCACAAAATGTTTTATTATGATAAGAAGAATGGATGAATGCAATTTGATGAAATTTGGAGGAGGTAAGCTTCAATTTTGTAAGTTTTGTTCCTTTATTCAATACTGACACCAAACGCCGGTCTGCATTTGTGGTTGGCAGAGACGCCCGCCGGTGTTTAGGCACTCTGCAGATGCAGGACTGCATCTGAATCCGCCATGAAATGCCCTACTACGTTTCAGGGCGCCAAAATCAGCTATTTAAACAGTTTCAGCGAGAATTTCGCTCATTTGTGCGTTCGAGCTTGAGAGAAGTGCGTCTGAGGGAGTGGAGTGAAAGGTTGTGTGGGAGAGTGAAGCACGCGGGAGCTATGGCGGAGATGGGAGCGGACGCGCCAGTGCAGCCAGCTGAGGTATTTGTTCATTTAAGCAAGTACTTATTATGTGTTTTTTTTTTTTTTTTTTTTTTTTTTTGAAAAAATTTGTAACAAATTTTTGTTTTGTTGTTTTGCAGCTTAGGGTGTTAGAGGCACGACACCGATTCTCCCCTATCATTCCGGGGATGAGGAGGTCATTGTCCCAAGCAGACTGGGAGATATTGGAGGAAGTGGGGCTAGCGGAGGCAGCCCGGTTGGAGGTAGTTCGGGCGGATGAGGGGTACCTCTCGGCTTTGGCCGAGAGGTGGGATCCAGATCGGGGGACGTTCCAGCTCCCGACTGGAGAGATGACGGTGACGCTTGAGGATGTATACCGCATCCTCAAGGTGCCCGTGGAGGGGGCATGGGTGGAGGTTGGACGAGATAGGGCCACGGAGATGGCCAAGGTGTTTGGGGATGGGGGAGATCGACGAGAGGGCCTAGGAGAGGCCAGAGAGGCTAGAGTACCCCCAGCGGGCACGAAAGAGCCCACTGCAAGTAGATAGCAGAGCGTGATGCTATGCTAGCTGCCCGGGATGAGAGGATAGCTCGACTGGAGCAGCAGGCGACAGAGCGGGATGCCCTGTTAGTTGCTCAGGAGGAGAGGATGGCCCAGCTGCAGGCGGACTTGGATGGAGCGACCAGGGTGCCCCAGGATGACAGGGTGACGAGACTCCAGGTAGAGCTAGCGGAGCGGGAGCGACGACACGGGATAGACATAGCTAGGCTTAGGTCTAGGACTCGTTACATTGAGGCTCTAGAGGACACATTGTTTAGGCATCACATTGTGTTGCCTGATCCTCCATCCTCCTCTGTCTCTAGGCGTAGTGAGTCTAGGCACACCACTAGGTCTAGGGCTCCTACTAGGTCTCAGGGGTCCTCTTTTGATGGTTAGCTTAGTGCTTAGATGCACTCTTTATGAGCCTTGGTGCTCTATTGTATATTGTAGCCTTTTGGCATTCATTGTATAGTTTGTCCTTTATACATATATATATATATACATGGCTTTTATTTATTTGGTGTTTTACTCTCTTTTGTGTGAATGCCTATGTTTTTGTGATGCATGTTTTTATATGTTTTAATGTTTTTGATGCATATGTGATGGAATGGAATGCAAACTTATAGATGATTAATGCGAGACTAAGTATATAACATACAAATCTATGGATGATTAATGCAAGACTAAGTAAATGATATGTAAATCTATGGATGATTAATGCAAGACTAAGTAAATGAAATATGCACTAAGAAGCACTCATACTTTTAGATAGTTAGATTTAGCCAACTGTTATCATAATTGTTTAATCAGGGGCACCGAACTTGGTGGCTTGTGAATGGATGACGTATGGAATGACATGAATATGGAAGAAGATATGGAGGGTGATATGGAAGAAGATATGGAGGAAGACTATTTTACAAAGACTCAAACATGCTAGTGGTATCAAACAAACTTACTAACACTGCCTAATTCAACTAGGACCAAATGTGTGTGCATGCGAGTTCATTAACCAAATCAGAAGCATGGTAGTGACTCTAGGCAATCAAAAACCTGTGTGTGTGCAAGTGTGTTCATTAACCTCATCTTGCATAAATTAGGTAACCTTGTTATGGAGAAGACCCCGAAGCTAGTTTGTCCGTATGAGCATTCAGAGGTCTCTTTTTGAGGAGAGACATGTCGCCACGCAATGAGTATACTCCACTGCCAGTCAAGCGTCTATAGCCCCGATGAAGGTTAACTCCATAGTCCATGTTGTTTTTGACCTTTGTAAGCCTTGGGGATGACTACCTATCCGTCTGATTGGACAAGTAGTACGATCCTTACAACTTATTTGGGATCAGTGGTGTGTGAAAAATGTTCATTTCCTTAGAGCTTTGGGGAATCGGATTCTCAACCGAAGTATGATGAGAATTTTACCCTATCCTTACTACTCGGTTTATATTTATATTTTGTGATTGCTTGTGATAGTGGTAAGAACCACTGTTTTATGGACTATGTTTGCATGATAGGACAAACGAGGATTACCCTTTTCACTTCAAGGCACAACCCAAGGATGGTGTTATCTCTCTTTGACACAAGATGTTTTTAAGATGTGAAAATGTGATAGGTTCAAGACCGCTTTTGAAATCATTTCCCAATACTCAAGATTTTATTTAGTGTAATTTGTGATATGGCCCTAGAGAACTTTGACATGCATTTCGAAGTTTGCTTAAAACACTAGGAATGGCTGAGTGATTGAAAACATTTTGGCAATGTAAATATGTGCAAATGGAAAATGGGTGTACGAATGACAATTCGGTTTGATGGATTTTATGAAGGTGCCCCTGATTAAGGCAACATGACTTTTGCTTGACCAAATTTTATATCCAAAAGATAGAATGGTCTCTAACATGATATGCAACTATGGCTGAAAATGAAATGTTATGGTTTTCAATGAGATGTATGCACATGAAATGCAATGTTTTTGAATGAGATGTATGCAACTAACAATGAAATGCAAATTATTATTTTTTTTTTTGTTTTTTTTTTTTTTGTTGTATAAGCCATGTATATATGTACATATAAAATTCAAACTATGCGTAGAATGCCCTCAAGTGTATAACATTAAGTGGTTCGGGTTCTTCCTCTCCCTCTAAATTGGCAAGTCTATAAGTTCCATTACCCACTCTTTCAGGTGACCATATATGGACCTAACCAATTAGCCGCGAATTTATCTCGAAGATGCGGCAATGCATTGGTGTTTTGTTGATTCTCTTTAAGGACAAGATCCCCTACTTGAAATTCTCTTAGATGAACTTTGGCATTGTAAGCACGTTTCAATCGGTCTTGATAAACTCGCAAATGCTCTAAAGCATTGATTCGTTTTTCATCTATGAGTGTGAGTTGATCAAGACGTGCTTGTCTAGCAAGTATCATCATCGATAAATTCCTGCAAAGAAATTCGCAAGGAAGGGATCTCGAGCTCAAGAGGCATGATTGCTTCAGCTCCATAGACCAAAGAAAATGGCGTTGCCCCAATGGGAGTTCTCGATGCTTGTTCCGTAAGCCCATAATGCCAAGGGGATTTGTGTATGCCAATCTTTATGATTTTCTTTAACAAGTTTCTTAAGAATAGCAATTATGGTCTTATTGGAAGCTTCAACTTGTCCATTGGCTTGTGGGTAGTAAGGAGTTGAGAAACTATGTTGGATATTATACTTTTCGCAAAGAGCTCGAACATCCTTATTCTTAAAAGACTTGCCGTTATCAAAAATAATTTTAGAGGGAATACCAAAACGACAAATGATATGGTGAAGTATAAACTCCACAATTCTAGGACCTGTCGTACTGGTTAGAGGAATAGCTTCAACCCACTTTGTGAAGTATTCAATGGCTGTAATGATGAAAGTATGTTGTCCTGAAGAGGCAGGTGAAATCTTGCCAATTAAATCGAGACCCCATTGTGAGAAGGGCCAAAGGCTTTGGATGGGCTGTAAAGCTTGTGATGGTATATGGATTAAATTAGCGTGTTCTTGACACTTTTTACATTGTTTAACATATTTGCAACAATCTTGTTCCATAGTGGGCCAATAATACCCCATACGTAAAATACGCTTCGCAATGGCCATTCCACTAAAATGACCACCACAAGTACCATCATGGGCTTCAAGCAATAGCTCTATGTGTTTCACCTGCTTCTAGACAGTGGAGGAGTACTCCATCATATCCACGTTTATACAACACATCCCCCAAAAGAACAAAACGAGCTGCCTTTTGCTTAAAACAACGACGGGCAGTTCGAGACAAATCATATGGGAGTGTTCCAAACTTGAGGAAGGCTACTATCTCACTAGACCAAGGCTCATATGGATCCGAATGGATAAAGCAAACATCTTTTTCATCCTTAGACTCAAGCACGGACAATTGCAGACTTAGAGATTGTGGAAATGATTAGGGGTTGTACCTCTCCAAGGGAGTCCTTTGGAATCAATGATCCAAGAGAGGCCATGGCATCCGCAAATCTATTAGTCGAACGAGGCAAACTAGTGATCTCATACCAATCAAACTTAGAGAGCAACTTCATTGCTACATCATGATAAAGCTTAATGGTAGGTTCTTTGGCTTGGTATTCTCCTGTAATTTGTTTAACCACGAGTTGAGAATCCCCAAATATCCGAATACGCTTAATGCTCATAGCTATGGCTGATTGAAGACCTAAAATTAAGGCTTCATACTCGGCTGTATTATTGGTGCATTGGAAGTCTAGTTTGAATGATAAAGGGATGGGAATCCCTTGAGGTGTATGAAACACAACTCCAAAGACCTTGACCTTTCATGCACTTAGAGCCATCAAAGAATAGCGTGATGTTAACATCTTCTTCCGGAATGATGTCCTCTTCTTGTTCAAGTGATAGCAAATACCGAATCATCTCGGAGCTCAATAATCAAAGGATGATCACTAGGTAGTGGAGCTTCCGCAAGTTGATCGGCTATAACTTGACCTTTAACAGATTTTTGGCTAATGAATTCAAGATCGAATTCGGTAAGCAACATTATCCATTTAGCGGTACGAGTGTTATTATAAGTGCGAGACATCATATAACGCAGAGGGTTTTCTCTAGCTATGACATATGTTGTATGGCTAAGCATATAATGACGAAGTTTCTTAGTGGCAAAAACCACTGCTAAGCACAACTTTTCCACATAAGCATATCGGGTTTCATAGCTTACCAATGTTCGACTAATATAATAGACAGCTTGCTCACGATTTTGTTCATTCTTTTGTGCAAGCATTGTCCCTAAGGCAAAGTCCGTTGCTGAGATATAAAGATTGAAAGGGACCCCTGGACGAGGCGGAGCTAAGACTGGCGGAGACGCTAAGTACTGCTTGATGTCATCAAAGGCTTTCTGACACTCATCTGTCCATGAAAATTGTACCCCCTTTTGTAGTAGGTGGCAAAATGGCCTACATTTATCGGAAAGTTGTGCAATAAAGCGACGGATTGAATTAATCTTTCCTTGCAAACTACGCAACTCCTTCAAATTAGTTGGGGGACACATTTCCATAATGGCTTTGACCTTGTTTGGGTCCACCTCAATACCTCGTTTAGAGATAATAAAACCTAGGAGTTTGCCTGAGGTAACACCAAAGACACATTTCTTAGGGTTCAACCTTACTTTATGCTCTAGAAGTCTATCAAAAACTTTTTCCAATACATCAAAATGCTCTTGTCGAGTTTTAGATTTTGCCAATAAATCATCCACATAATCTTCGATAATCTTATGCATATAATCATGGAAAATATAAGTCATGGCTCGTTGATAGGTTGCACCTGCGTTCTTAAGGCCAAAGGGCATCACCCTGTAACAAAAAGTTCCCCAAGGTGTGGTAAATGCTGTTTTGTGTTGATCTTCAGGGTTTATTCGAATCTGGTTGTATCCTGAAAATCCATCCATGAACGAAAGCATTTCATGACCAGCGCAGTTGTCGACAAGAGTATCAATGTTTGGAAGAGGAAAGTCATCCTTAGGACACGCTTTATTTAGATCTCAAAAATCGGTGCAAACACGTATCCCCCCGTTAGGCTTGCGAACGGGTACCATGTTAGAAAGCCACTCAGGATAATCAATCGGGACGACAAATTTAACATCCAGAAGTTTTTGAATCTCCGATTTAACTATGAGGGCCACGGTAGGATGCATTTTCCTAAGTTTCTGTTTGACAGGTTTAGCATATTTTTGTAAGGTGAGGTTATGGACAACCAAATTAGGGTCTAGGCCTGGCATGTCTTTGTAAGACCATGCAAATATCTCCTTCTTCCGCTTGAGTAGAGCAATCATTTGCTCTTGTTCCTCTGATGATAGAATTTTAGCCAGTTTCACAATTTGGGTGCCATCTTGGTCTGTACTAAGGTCTACATCGATAGTTTCTTCAATAGACATGTGGGAACCTTCCTCAAGCTGATGGGGAGTAGGGATCAGATTTATGTCATCTAAAATGTCATCAAGCTCCTGTGCCTTGCTCTCGTCTATGTCTGCCTCGGAAGACCTCCCGGCTTAGAAGATGAAGGTGAATGTGGAGGTGAAGGAGGAATGTAGTTGGCGGAAGCCCTTAACAATTCCTCAGAAAGGATGAACTCGAAATAGATGGAGGGGATGAAATCCGATCCATGTCAATCAGGCTTGGGTTGATCGGGATTGGCTTATCCGGATCATATGGATTATGGAGCGGGGTGAATAAGTCTTCAAAATTCATTGTCGACTTATGGAAGAAAGGATGGGCGGAATGGAAGGGAAAACCGGTGAAGACCTCGGAAGACCTGAAGTGCAAAACAACATAGTTTTTCAGTTTTTTTTTTTTTGTAGTTTGAGTTTTTTTTTTTTTTTTTGTAGTGGTGAAAACCACTATTACACACATACATAAAGCAATAAAGTATTTTTATATATTTTGATTTTTTTTTTTTTTTTGGAATTTTTCTGATTTTTTTTTTTTTTGGTAGTGGTGAAAACCACTATTTTAGTATATACATATAATACAAGTTTGGATTATGGCTTATGGATGTGGCGGAGGGGGTGGTTCACCTCGTTCTTGTGGAAGAAGCAAGCGAAAGATGGCCTCTTGGAGAGGGAACAATTGGAGATAAAACTCGTCTTGTTTAGTGAGGGGAACAATGGGCGCCGACTCTTCTTCGGATTCATCACCATTTGACATGACGTCAAATTCTTCATAGGCTTCATCTTCGGATTCGTCGGGGTGGAGGATTTCTTCTTCGAAATTAAGATTAATGCTTTGAAAAGCTTGTTCAAAAGAAGAAAGGGATGGAAGTGGTTGGTAGCCCAGACCAAAACGCTCAGTGGGTCTCTGGTATGGCATATCGATGCGTTCAGTTACCCCTTGCTCGTATCGACCTAGGCCAAATTGCCGCCAATTATGTCTGTGGAAATAGCGAGAGGGAAAACCCTCCATCCTTTCGATATTGGTAGGGACTGGATGCTTGGGTTCTAGTATGGTGGTAGGACTAGAAGATGACTCTATTCCCCCATATACAAAATTAATGGAATTTGGCATAGAACCCATGTTATAAACCGATCCAATGGATAAATGTTGGTCATGTGGACGACCAAAATCTTTAACTGTTTGCACATTGAACGGTGTGATGTGGACATCTTGGATGGCATACTCACCAATACCCGCATCAGTGAGATGGACCTTGACTTGGGAGGGAGATGGACTAGATGATGGAATAGAAGAATGTGGGATAGAAGAATTGGAAGGATTTGGTTGGGTTGATGCTTCACCGACTTGTGAAACATCACTGGTGATGGTTGGGAAGATGGAGGAATAATAGGTGATGTTGAAGAAGGTGTAGAAGAAGGGGTTAATGACGTGGAAAGAGATGATTGGTCATGGCCACATGTGCATGTGGTCACTGATGAAGAAGAAGGAAGATTAGTTGATGAAGAAAGTGGTGAATGAGATGGAATAGCGGAAGAGGAAGATGGTTGCGATATGATGGGTGGTTGGCGTTGAGTAGAATGATTTAGCGGTTGTTGAGAAGTACTAGCACGTCATTGGGTCACGTTACGAGGTGGACTGGGGTTTGTAAGGTGGTGTGGTTCATATTTGGTTGGTTCCCTTTGACCCCGGGTTACTACGTTAATAGTACCCACAAAACCTTGGTATTATTGTACATGGTTGACTTGATTAGAGGAGTTACCTGAGTTACTCCCCCGAGTGTTGGAGCTTCCTCCCGATGTGGAAGGGGTGTTTGAAATATACCAAGATTTTGATTTTGTTGGGCTAAGGGGCTATCCAATTTAATGGCTCCAATCTCAATAAGATCTTGGATCACATGTTTGAAAGCTGTACAATTATTGATATCGTGCCCATTTTGCCTATGATAAGGACAAAATAGGTACTCCTTGTAATACTTTCCCCTTCTAGATGGTTCTAAAGGTTTAAACTCAGGTAAAGTTAACTGATTTGTGCTATATAACTTGTTGAATATGACCGCATATGGTTCATCTAAAGGTGTGAACTGTCGCTTGGGACGATTTTTTTGCCAAGGTCGAGTTTCCATGGTTGGCCCAGTATTGTGAGCTGGTTGAGGAGGGGCGGGTACCGCATGATAAGCAATTGGTTGCGGTTGAATTTGCATTACTTGTTGTTGTTGAGCCATTACGGGCTGGCTCGCCACCACTTGATTAACTTGGTTAACATTTGAGGCTGTACTAGCCTGTGCTTGTTTGTTTTGGCCATAATTATTATTTTGTTGTTGGCCCTTTTGTTGCCATTCTTTTCTACGGGGTTTTAAAACACCCTCTTGGACTTTAATGTCTTCTATGATACTTGCTTGGGCCAAAGCCTCTTCAAAAGTCCTGTATTGTTGTAATTGGAGTAACCAAGAGATAGGTTTTAGACAACTCCGGGTGAACATTTTGGTTAACTCCTCCATTGGTAGGGAGAATGGCAATTTATTAATGATAGCCCTCCAACGGTTTCCAAAGTCATAAACAGTCTCATCGTCATGTTGCTTGAGCTTGTATAAGTCGGACAATGAGACTCTCTTTTGTACATTTAGGGAGAATCGTTCTAAAAATAGATTAATCAATTGCTCGTAAGCATAAATGCTATGGTGAGGTAAATGATTGTACCATTGTACAACATCTCCCCCTAATGTCTGAGGAAAAGTTTTGAGCATAAGAGCATCATTATTTTGGATTCTAAAGCAGGCATGCATGAATGAGCTCACATGTTCATGAGGATCCTCAGTTCCTCAAAATTTGTCAAACTTCGGTAATGTGAAATCGATCGGATATGGCGGTGAAGGTACCGAAGGATGAATTGGTTGATTGATCAACGACCTTAGCGTAGGTTTCCGACTAGATGAGCTAGGCATGTTGAGCATAATGTTGTCAATCTGTTGTTGCATAGCATGGAGTCGAGAATCTTCATGAAAATTTTGATTCGTTTGATGATTATGATGATGCAATGGAGGAGTGGAAAAATGATGAGATGGGATGAAATTGCCTGGATTAGGCGGTGTGGAATGGACAAGTTGTTGGTATGGATGATACCGAAAAGAAGGTGATTGGGGTGAATGATGAACTGGACTGGGTTGGGAGAAAGGTGGGGTAGGAATGGACACCACCGAAGATTGGGGTACCCAGGTGGGGCCTGAGCTAAGAAAAGCTGGTTGGGTAGAAATTGGTTGGGGTGTAGGATTTACTACGACGGGTGGTTGGGCATTTTGTTGCTGTTGTTGCAGAAGCAACTTGTCGAGGTACTCCCTAACCTTATTAATTTCTAACCCAAGGGATGTGGGATGATTGGATGAAGGTGGAGGGCAGGCTGCCATGGTAGTCACAGGAGACTGCATAGCAGGGGCAATGAAGGTGGCTGAAGTAGGCGGTACCTGGGAAGAAACAATAGACTGTCCCCAGGTAGGGTGAAACCATAAATGGTTTGGGAAGAAGAGGGTTGAAATTGGTCATGGCTAGAGGAGGTTCCACCAACCTCATAGAGAGAATTGGTGTACACCGGGGTAAATGGAGGAGAAAGTGGTCGGGAAGACACTACATTTGTCTCCAAAGGAGGACAATTGAGCATCTGGGAAGATGTTGGAGATGAAGCCGGCTGAGCAGATACAACATTAGCCTCAAAAAAAGGGTTAGTGTAGACCGGAGTGAAACCAACGGGTATGGTTGATGCAATATCCTCGCTGAAAAATAGAATCTTGCATAGGGGAATCTTGGATTGGCTCAAGGACATAACCAGTGCCATCTCTTAAGTGAGTTTGCACTTGGGCCATATCAATGTGGGTAATATGACAGGAATTGTCTTCCTCCATGGGCATGGCCATGCGATAGATGGTAGAAGGACGTGAAAGACCTGCAGGCGAACCTGCCTGAAATTCACTAGGATAAGTGGCCATGTTGGTGGTGGGGATGTTCTGTGAATTATTCATTTGATTATTTAGATTTAACACTTTAGATTGATTCCTTGTTAAGACCATAACGCAATAAATCTAAACAAATTCAGAAAAAGAAGAATGCAAAACTGGAATGATAAATTTACACTAAAGAAATTATCAGAAAATAGTCACAACCTAGGTTTCAACCAATGTGTCTTACCTGCGGTTAATTAATTATTTTCTGATCTTAATCTGTAGTAAATTTTAAGTGTCCGGTTTATGAGTTTTGCATGTGATCTAATCTTGAATTATTCACAAAAAAAAGGTAAAAACTATGGCTAGGAAAGGACAACGAGATTCTTACTGGTGATGAAATCCAGCAAGTTTGCTCGGGGGTGACCTATGGTGTCTGAGGCAGAAGTTTAATGGATGGAGATGAATTCCACCGTCACTAAACTTCAAGCAATACCCGGTGATGAAATCCGGATATTACTCGTTTTAAATGCAATATGAAATGCAATGAATTTTATTTTAAGTGTTTTAGTTGTCTAATGTATACATACAAAGCTATAAATCAAAAGTTCTAATGATCTAAGCAAGAGGCCACCGAAAATATGCCATTTCCTCCGAAGAAGTGGAGTACACCGTTTAAAACCCCCCGCCTACCAATGATATCGGATATCAAAGGAGCAACCGGAAGGTTCGTCCACTTCTCTCGCTCGGAATCACCCAATGGCAGGAGTACTATTGACATCCAATCAATAGTCCTACTTAGATAACTAAAACAGATAATTCGTAGCTATTCTAATATGCAACTAGGTATGCAATTTTTTTTTTTTTAATGCAAGCAACAACCAATAATGCAATGCAAAAAAATAACAAAAATGTAACAAAAAAAAGTATATACATTACTGTTCTTTTCCAGATTACTTAGTTTTTGTTCATTTTAAAGCAATGATCTGAAAAAGAAACAGAATACAGCAGAAAAACCAAAAACGTAAAAAGTATAGTTTAACAAAGAAAAAAACGCACTTACTCGGAAGCCTACGCTTTTTCTGTAAAACTGCCTTCAAACGCCCAAGGGAGTCTGCACAGGCTGAAACGCACCTCTGCGTTTCGGATTGGACTTCCAGACGCCGCTCTGCGTCTGCTACGTTTTCTGCAAGCTCAGAAACCCTAGTTCGCTGGAACAACGAATTTCATGATTTCTGGAACCTGCAAAATAAAACAAAAAACAGGAATAGATCAGTAAAGCAAGTATTAAAAACATGAAACCCTAGGGGGTCCCACCGTGATCGCCATTTGTAGATTAAAG
Organism: Wollemia nobilis; assembly: GCA_028583015.1. Lineage (NCBI taxonomy): Eukaryota > Viridiplantae > Streptophyta > Pinopsida > Araucariales > Araucariaceae > Wollemia > Wollemia nobilis. The sequence continues at coordinate 1,414,289 of JAQPPZ010001731.1, forward strand.
ATACAACGCCAAACAGAAATAAAGAAATCACAATAAAGGAATGCAGAATAGTTGTACAAAATGAATGATTTTTATTAATCAATGGAGTTTAGAAACTCCTTTTGAGTACAACAGGGCCTGCAACCCTTTTAATGATACACAGTTACAAATTATGCTAGGGTTCTCCGAAACCCTAGCTGGCATAATAGTGGCATCTCTGAAGAATGTATCCTTAACCCCAACAGAGTGAGTGGGCTTCGTTGTATCCTTTGGCTCGGACCACTCCAGCTTAAGCAATTGCTATCAACAAACCGGATCTACCACTAGAATCCTGCACACATTAAAATTATCAAGGAGTTAGAAACTAATAAGAGGGCTCCACCGTGTGAGCCCTCGGAAACAATCTAAAACCCTAGATAAAAATAGAATGCAGGAATTCAATAACAGATTAATACAAAGAAAAGATTACTTGCTTTAAACGAATCTATACCTTTTCTCGTTAACGCGGCGAGACCAAGCGAAGAAAAAAAAAAGGATGCGGCGATGGATGCGACGAAAAGGGGCGGCGATGGATGGCTGAAGAGATAGATGAAATAGAAGAATAGTCCAACAATAGCAAAGATAGCAAAGATAGGGAAGATAGAAGTAGCTAGAAGAGATAGATAGGGTTTGAGCCATCAAGGTGACTCAATTTATAATCTACTCTTAGGGCACACTTTAGGGTTTTAACGACACTTTGAACGTGTGGCTAAGATTAAAGTGGATCCAAGGGTAGAGAATAAATCTAGGTTGTGAAACGGATTAAGATGGATGGACGGATGAGATTAAATGAAGGATGGACGGCTCAGATTAAATCACTTAAACTTTATTTATATTATATATTATATATATTAAAATATTAAAATATATATATAAATATTAATTTAAATAAATTTGGGGATGAAAAATGGCGGGAAAGGTGAAATTGGGCCAAATAATGGTGGGAAAGTGTGGATTTGGGCCAAATAATGGCGGGAAGGATGGATGACCGACACGTGGCTGACAGGAAGGTATAGATGACTTGCAAGTGGCTGGATTTTGGTGTCTACAAAGAGAAAATGGATGTGCTTATTTAAACTTGTTATGCTTACTATTGAAAGTAACTATTCATAAAAAGAGAAAGATGAATGTTATGCATTTCTTTTATACTTACAATAGAATAATGACTATGCAAATGTGGTTTTTAAAGATAGAATGAATGAGAAAGAAGGAAAGACTATTCCTTAGTTTACCTTGGGGTAAGGAATTCATCCTTGGAAGGTTTTATCCATAGGTAACCAGCCTAGAGAGACCTTATATGTGGTTAATAGGACTAAGATAATTATGGTGTAGCAATCCATTAGGGTTACAATGGGCACATTGTTGACATCACACCAAAGTGAGTCCTAAATATGATTAATCCTAGGTTACCTTATATCTAAATTCTTGTGATGGATATCCCAAATGATGGTGTGGTATCCATGTGAGGGATATCATGCAAGTGATAATCATAGGGACCCTATTAACTGTGGGAAACCCCTATGAGGGATATCCCTTGATGTGATAGTCATCATAAACCTTGAATGAATGTTGGGAATCTAGGTGAGAGATTTCACACAAGTGATAATAACCTCAATTAAACAATTAGGGGATGGTTTAATTGACCATAGTAGTATTAATCATGGTGTAATAGGTAAAACTGTAAGAAGCTTACTCTTGGATACCAATTAATATTGAATGATATTGGTAAGAGAATTGGCATCCCTTATAAAAATAATGAGATAGGATTAATCCCCACACCATGGTTAAAATATCCTTCAAAGGAAAAAGGAAATGGGGTGACCACTCAAAGGTGTCCTTTAAACTGTATGGGCAATGTACAAGGTAAACCCCAAAAATTTCATAGGAGTTTGGTCACTCTTGTCCACCCGAGGGATGTTGCAACATCTAGGATTCATAATATGGTTAGAATCTTATGTGGAATTTATTTGGTTTATATTTAGTAATATTAAACCTTAGAAAAAAATTGGGTTAGATTTTAGGGTTATTACAATTGGTATCAAAGCATGATCGTAGGGCTATAAGCTTCCCTGAGCTCTAGGTCATAGGACTAGTAGCTTCCATGGAGAGAACCTAGTTATAGTTAGATTTGATATGCTTATTGGAAGAAATAAACCTTCCCATGGGTATGGTAGTTTATGCAAAGTAAAGTTGATCATCAATCGAATGACTGAATATACTCTTAGTAGGGCACATTACGTGGAGTAAGTGTGACCAAAGATATTATTGACAAACTGATAACACTCTTGAAAGAATACCTCACATAGAGGTAAGTGAGATTATTGATATCATAAATTTATGATGATACTGGTCGTTAGTTTATATGAAGGATATAACTATTTAGTGGTTACAAGTGTAAATTGAGGATGAAATTATAACCTAATTTAACTTACTTTGTGTGTAATAAAAAAGGGGTACTTTACAAGAAGGGACACGCGATATCCTGATCATTATCAACTAAGTGATAACAATCCTATTAGATATGGCACCTTGCAGGCGAATAAGGCTGACCATAGTTATTATTTGATGAATTATGATGACCATCATAGAGGTGGTATCTTATGGCAAGACAAGTATGGCCATGATTTCTATCAAGAAGTGATAATGGTCTAAGTTAGTTCATGGGAAAAAGAAACTAACTAATGATAAGTACAATTTGGAACCCTTATAAGAGACAATACTCATTTGAAAAAAAGGATCATTCAAAAAGGTAAGGTTAATTACATGAGAGAGAGATGTAATATATTCCCAAAACAAGTCTAGAATAACAATGAACTCTAGCAAGAAAATTGGAAGAACAATGGAACTCCAATAAGAAGTCTAGAAGAACAATGGACTCCAACAATAAAAGAGGAAGAACAAAAAATCAAGTAGGGAGTCTGGAAGGACAACAGACTCAAAGAAATAATAGGTTCTAGTGAGAAGGTGGAAAATATTTCTTAGTTAAGTTGCTTCAAGAGTAGATGGAGCAACAATGAAATATGTTGATAAGGAAACCAACATCAAAAAGTTAGAGAGCCATTAAGGAAATAATTCTTGCTAACATAATTTCTAAAGGATAATTCAAAACTCTGACCTTAGAATCAAATTGAAACAATTCATAAAGAGGACAAAGGGCTAGAAAGAGGCTCATGCACTTAGGACTAGATGCTTCATTTATGAGGATCCATATTATATTAACAAGTGTCTTCAATGGATAGATCAAAAAAGCATAACACAAATAGGATTTGAACTTTAGAACTTGAGATACTATTTGTTGAGAAAACCTTTTAAGCTAAGGATAAATCACCAAGTTTGAGGCCAAGAAGGTAGATAGAGTTCTTATCTAAGTATGATTTTGGTATTGAGTATACCAAAGTAAAGGAAAATAAGGTCGTTGATGCCTTGAGTAGGCAAAGGCAATAACATAATTGACTAATAGTTACATGGATTTAATGGACCAATTCAGGGAGAAGCAAACCTAGGATCAATTTTACAATGATATTCAAGAAATATTTACAAGAACTCCTAAAGAAAATAAATATTTTAGCATTAAGGATGGACTCTTATGCTTTAAATATCAGGTTGTCATACAAGAAATTTGTGATCTATGAAGAATGATCATGCAGGAGGCGCATAGATATCCTTACACTACTCATCCTGGAGGGACCAAAATAAGAGAAAATATGAAAAGAACCTTCTATCTGACAAGGATGAAGAATGACATCAATGAATTTATTGCTAGATGTATGGAATGCCAAAAGGTGAAAATTGAGCATTGACATCTAGCAAGGTTATCTATATCCACATGATATACCTATACGAAAGTGGTAGGTCATATCTATGGATTTCATAGTGGGACTTTTGAAGAATAGATTTCAACATGATGTAATCCTTGTTGTAGTGGACAAATTGACCAAGGTTGCACACTTCATTTGTCATGATCCTCCCTTGGCCAATTTTGGTTTTATGGTTGGATAATGCTTTTATGATGTGCTTGTGCTACTTTTTATAAGATGATGGACTATCTATTTATTTATCATGAAAAGTTATGTGGTTGATGAAATTATGTGGTGATTTGATTTATCATATTCTCATGTTAACATTCTTGCAAACTTAGTTTTATGAAAGAATAAGATGTTGCTAATGGAACATCACTTTTTGTAGGAAAAAGTTGTTAATGGTGGTACCAGAAAGGGAATGTCCACGGGAAATGATGTGATGGGTTAATTTATGAAGTATTCGGAAGCAACATGAATGAGTGCTTCCTTCATGGAGAATGCATAGCATGACTTGCATAAAAAAACCAATCATGTTGACTTTCTAGCTAAACGAAATGCTTATCTTGATATGGTTGTTTTTAATTAAATTGATAGGTGGCTATGGTATTGTTTGTTCATTGATTGAACTTATAGGGAATGGAAGTAAGTGCTTTGTCTAAAAATATGTTTATTTTAATAAAGTACTTAGGGAAAAAGAGAGATTTTGTTTATAGGAAAGGATGCTAGTGTTGTGTGTGATTTCCTTATTTTTTTTTAAAGAAAGAAAATAAGAAGTTTGGTCTTATTAGAATTGTTAATTAAGAAATATTTATGTTTTCCTGGCTATCATGATGTCTTTATGATAGGTGTGAACTTAGCTTCTCTAGAAGATATATATATATATATATATATATATATATATATATATATATATATATATATATATATATATATATATATATATATATATATATATATATATATATATATATATATATATGTATGTATGTATTTATGTATGTATGTATGTATGTATGTATGTATGTTGTTTGGTTGTTAGTAGGCAATGATGAGAAGTTTGAGATGTATTATTTTCCTTCATCTTTGCTCTTCATGGAGTTGCGGTTAATGTATTTGGTGGTGGACGAAGAAGAAAATGTGTCGAGCATGGATAATGATGTTCTAAGGAGTGGGAGGTTCAAAAAATAAGGAAAATATTCAGTAAGCGAGGAAAAAGAAAGGATAGTTGAAAAAGGTGTTTTTCTAAAAAAATGACGAAGAGAAGAGAATTCATCCACGATGACAAAGTTTGGATGTTGCAGGAAGAAAACGTAAAGGAGCGACATCAACCAACAGGTAGAACCCATTGAGGAAAGAAAACTATTTTAATGAATGATGATAAATTTTTTGTTTGTGGAGGAATTATTGTTGTGTCTATGGTAGAATGATTAAGGAAAATTGTTCATTTCACTAATGTGGAAAGGATAATATTGTGATTGGTTTTATGTGTGGTTAGCATTGAAAACATAGCTCTGCTTGTTTGCATTTGTATGGACGTCTATTTTGCTTTATGTCCTTTTGAAAGCCTTTGTGACTAGATTTTTGTTGGAAAGTGGACTTGAACAAGGTAATAATTTTAGAGTAGAGCTAGTAGAGAGTTGATGGTACTTCTCTCTGGTGTATATAGCTCTAAAATGTGGAACTAAGATAAAATTGACTTCAGGATAATGTTTTAGATTAGTTTTGAATGAATGCTTGTCTTTGTGTTTTGGCAAACCCATAATCTTATACCCTGCATTGTTGTTAAGTTGAGTGGAATTTTGTTCAAGATTTGATAAAATAAGACTGATTATTGTAGTACCTAGAGAGTGTTCCTAATAGAACGTAGACTGGTCACTAAAAATAACATAGGATGGCATGTGATCTTGCTGAATGTTGTGGTTTACAATAATCTTATGTTGGAGGTTGTTGATGGTTAACTTTAGCATAAGGAATGAATGGGTATATTTATGTGCAAAAATCTATGTTATCTATATTAGAGATACTAGGAAACATAGGCTTTACTTTAATTTAGATTGTTTTTGAAGTTACCATTATCTATGTTGCGTGATGTGTGTGACACAATATTTCTGTGTGATAATGTATTTGAAATACTTCGATAAAATGAAGTATGGATTGGATGCTATGGGCATAGATACACTATTGAATGTGAATATGTGAAAGTCTTGGGTTTCTTTATATGGTGCCATCTCTGATCCTGAACATGGACAATCCCTTTTCGGTGTGATAACACCAATCTTGTTGTAGTGACGAATGGTAATGGATAGTGCATTACTGGTGATATGATTTTGTGATGATGCATTTATGAACCTTATGCTAGTGATTCATAGAAGTTTGGTTTAGCCATGCATTGGTAACACCATATAACACCTCTGTAAACTATTTTTTGTAGTGGAAGACTTTGACATGGTGTCATGGGAATGTGGAAGTTGTAATTGAATAATGTAGGAAAACAATTAAATTTAATTATCTAAGATAGAGGTTGAATATGTACCTCCTTGCATGTAATGTGATTCTTTATATTAGTTATGGTAAAATATGGATTGTTGGTAGTAATTCATTACGTTCTTTCCAATATTTGCATCGTGGTGTTTATTTTAAATTGGAATTGGTTTTAGCTTATGCTGCTTAAAAATTTTGTGATTGTACTATCATGGTTTGAATTTATGCATGAGTTTTAAGGGAGGGGCTTTAGATAATGCTTCAGTTCCTTTCAAATTTAATTTAAAAAATGTAATGAACTCATGAACATATCTTACGAATGATTGCATGGAAGAGAAAAATAGTGTTTAGACTTCATCTGAGTCTTCTTTTGTGGCCTCAAAGGCTGGCGTTTAAGTATAACATGACAAGATCTCAGGTGGAATATTATAATGCATAATCAATATTATTTACCCCCATAAACATAGTAGTTACGTGGACTATGTTTGGACTGTAATCAATAGTCCAAGGTAATTTTATATGGTTAATCTGAACTAGCGTAGTTTATTCTCAGTTTCACCGCTCTCGTGAGCTTTGATGGTATCACATTAAGGAAAATAATTATAACATTAATAATCACAGATATCCAAAGGAAATATGTAAAATAATGAATTAGGTTCCATTTTTACCATCCTAAATAAGAGTGAATGCTGCCAGGTGAGCTAATATCTTGATTGAAAAAGGAATAATTAGTTGTTGTTTGCATAGTGCAACTTGTTTAATGATTTATGAGGCTTGTAGTGATGTGCACAAACCTTTTCGATAGAATGGAAAAAAAAATATCTACACTAAGAGACCAGTGTAGTGTGGTGTGCTAGGTATTTCCTTTCAAAATAAGGTAAAGGGAAAAACCTACATGAAGGGAGACATGTAAGGGATTGGTACCACTAAAGGAACTCCTTTCAGAGGAAAGAAACGAGAAGGTGGTAATTTGTAATTGACTTAGAGAAATGTTGAACTCATATTTTTTTAAAAAAGAGAAACCTAACCACCTATCCATGGATAATGTGGTTATGAGTTGATATGGGTCTATTAGAGATAATATTCTTAAGATACCAGAAAAAAAGTAGTGTGGAGTTTGGGTTCTAAAATTTTGTATTAGAGCATGGTTAAAAAAGGAGAATTGGATCATTATGCAAACTTATTTGAGCATGTATAGTAGTAGGTTCTTTGCTTTATTGGTGTGTTCGTTTGTTCTTAGGATAGGGAAAAATCAACTATTAGTAGAAGTTAGTCAGTAGAAGAATTACCAAAGAAGAATTGGAAAATTGACTCCTACTACCTCTTTTGTGTGTTGTCAAGGAACAATGCCACCAAAAATAAGAAGAGGGAGTGTTGCCCCATCAATGAGGGTAACTCAAGAAACCAATGCAAGAAATAGAGCACCCGATTTTGGTACAAAAAACTCTAATGGAAGTGAGAATCTTACTGAAACTCTGATTTTACTTTGTGAGTAAGTGGAGCCTAAAAACGATTTTTTGAGGTTGTGTTGAGTCGTGAAACCCAGTCAAGTATTATGAGAAGAAAATAAGAAGATGAACCACTTATTGAGGTACAATTGGCAAGAGTTCAACTGGAAGCTGAGATGGGCAAGGAAATAAAATATCTAAAGTCTTCCAAGTTTAATGGAGAGGAAGATGGGGATACGGTCGAGGCTTGGTTGAAGGAGATAGAGACATACTACATCACATAGAATTTTTCTTCAAGCATGCAAACATCTTATGCTAATTTACATTTGTAAGGATATTATTTAGCTTGGTGGGAAACCCTTAGTGAGAAACGAAAGTTAGCAGTTGTAGTTGATTTGAAATGGGAAGAGATTGTTAAATATTTCAAATAAAGGTTTCTTATGTAATATTTCTATTCCCAGAAGTACGACGAGTTTACTAAAATTTGTTAGGGAATTAGAATAGTGGAAAAGTATTACCAATTTTTTTTTTAACTGGTGAAATGTGTACCTGCATAAACTAAGAAAATGAAAAAAAATAAGTTTATACTTGGAATAGATCCTAGGATTGGATATAAAATGGATATGCAAGAACTTGAAATGTTACAAAAGGCCTATGAGTTAGAAAGGAAAACTAAGTCATACCTTAAACCCTACTTTGACTATGAGGGATTAGATGAGCAAGGTAAAGAGGCATTAAGAAAAAGAAATAGTTCAAAATTCATGAAGTGGAAATGAGAGCAAGCCAACAGGAGCATTCCTAAACGAGATGGAAAACAAGATACTATACAAGGGAAGTGTAGAATAAGGTTTCGATGGAGTAAGTGTAGATGAGATAATCATGGAAACAGTAGCAATGCATCACCATAGAGATAGACTAACCTGCCTAAGGAAGAGGTAACAACATGAGAGCTGAAACGAAAAGAACATCCATGATCCAAGGAAGGATGTTTTATTTGTAAGGGATATCATTACACCACTAATTATCCACAAAGAGCATGGATGAGTTTTTAACGGAAGGAACTAATGAATAAAGAAACTACACCTAGAGAACCAGTGCACAGGATTTATGCAACTACAGGAAACCAAAATTTGGAAGGACAGGCCACTCCTTTGGTAATAAAAAGTAAAATTCTTGGTATAAGGATTAATATATTATTTGATAGTGGTGCTACTGAAAAATTTAATTCCACTAGTTTTATTAAACATATGTATGTAAAGCCAAATTTTTTGATGTATGGGTGGAAGGTTGAGTACGGTTTAGGACAAACCTACTCTATAAATCAGTGCTATCCTAGGGCGATCATTGCTTTACCTAGTGGAACAACCATAGGATGCTTATATGTTGCACCATTGCATATCTTTGACATAGTTATAGGAATGGATTAGTTGTAAGCACATAATGTAGTGATTAATTTTTAGGATTGTTGGATTGATTATACAGATGTTGATGGGCTAGTTCAAAGAGTGAATATCCTATAATTTCAACCACACATTCTCTCATATTTGCAACTTAAGAAATATATCAGGAAAAGATGGATGGTATATATAGTTAAGATAAATGAGTTAAAAGAAAAAAATAAGGATGGCTCATTAAGACTATGCATTTATTACCGAATTTTGAATAAGGCAACCATCAAAAATATATATCCATTACCTAGAATTGAATATATCTTTGATCAACTCAAGGATGTCGCTATATTTTCAAAGATTGATTTAAAATCTAGATATCATCAACTGAGGATCCGATATGTGGATACTCATAAGACAACTTTTAAGACCCAATATGGTCATTACAAATTTATTGTATTGCCTTTTGGATTAACGAATGCACCAACAACTTTCATGAATTTGATGAATAACATCTTTAGGAAGCAATTGGATAAGTTTGTTTTGGTATTCTTGGATGACATACCAATATATTCCCAGAATAAATTAGAACATGACAGGCATATCAAAATTATGCTGGAAATTTTAAGGGAAAATCAGTTGTTTGGGAACTTGTCCAAATGTGAGTTATATGTGACAAAAGTGCAATATTTAGATCACATTGTGTCAGCAGATGGAAATGCAATAGATCCTAATATGATTAAGGCTATTTTGAATTTTCCACCACCAACCAATGTGACAAAAATGTAAAGAATTTTAGATGGTCGTTAAGAAGCTTTTGAACTGTTTAAACAAAAGCTCACTACATCTCCTATATTAAATATACCTGAACCTTAGGAAAGTATTTTAGTATGCACAAATGCATCCATAGAAGGTTTGAGATGAGTACTCTCCCATAATGGAGCATTGGTTACCTATGGGTCAAGGAAGTTGAAAATATATGAGATTAATTATGTAACTCATGATTTAAAGCTGGCAGTTATAGTGTTTGCACTCAAAAGCTGGTGATACTATCTAATAGGAAGACCTTTTGAATGAAGGACTAATTCATCAGAGTCTGCAATATATCTTTACTCAACCCTTACTCAATGCTAGACATAGGATATGGATGGAATTTCTCGTGGAATACAATTTTGGTATTGAGTATATAAAAGGAAAAGAGAATAAAATAGTAGACACATTAAGTAGAAGGAAACATATTGTTGTCTTATCATGTTACCATTTTTACTTGATGGAACAAGTCAAGGAAAATCATAAACATGGCATATATTGCAGATAAATTTGGAAGATAATGGAAAAGACACAAGATTTATACAAATAATTTAGCTTCAAGGACATATTCTTCTACTTTAAGGACAAAGTGGTAATACCTAAAGTAGGAAATTTGCAAGAAAATATTATGAGTGAAGCTCATAGATCCCCATACTCTGCTCATCTCAGTGGATAAAAAATGAGGGAGAACATTAAGAAAAATTTCTACTGGTTTGGGATGAAGAAAGACATAAATGAATATGTTTCTCAATGTATTGAATATCAAAAGGTTAAGGTTGAGCATAGGCATCCAGTAGGACTGTTGAATTTGCATGTCGTACCTGAGCAAAAGTGGCAAGTAATTTCCTTAGAATTTATAGTAAGACTACCTAAAAATAGGTTTCAACATGATGCAATCATAGTAGTGGTCGATAGACTAACCAAGATTGCACATTTTATACCTAGAAATAAAAAAGAAGATGTTGTAATAGTGGTTAATAGATTTTCCAAAGAAATATTTCTACTCCATGGATTCCTAGAAGTGATTATACCATATAGAGACTCGAGATTTACCTTTGCATTTTGGTAAACTTTGCATCATTCCATTGGAACTAGACTAAATATTAGCTTTGCTTACCACCTATAAATAGAAGGGCAAACAAAAAGAATAAACCAAGTGTTTGAAGATATGCTTCACATGTACTGTATGGATCAGAAAACCCATTGGGAGGATTATCTTCACTTGGTGGAATTTGATTACAATAACGAGCATCATTCAACCCTAGTAATGGCACCTTTTGAGGTATTGTATGGAAGGAAGTGCATATCACCATTGTCGTGGGACAATCCTGAGGATTAGATAGTGTTGGGGCCTGACATGGTTAGAGAAATGATCCTCCCTTGGCCAATTATTGGTTTAATGGTTGGATAATGCTTTTATGATGTGCTTGTGCTATAATATGATGGACTATCTATGTATTTATCCTAAAAATTATATGGTTGATGAAATTATGAGGTGATTTTATTTATCATCTTCTCATGTTAACATTCTTGCAAACTTAGTTTTTTAAAAGAATAAGATGCTGCTAATGGAACATCACTTTTTGTAAGGAAAAGTTTCTAATGGTGGTAAAAACAACTAGTCACCCAAAAATGGAATGTCCATGGGAAATGATGTGATGGGTTAATTGACGAAGTATTCGAAAGAAGCATGAATGAGTGCTTTCCTCATGGAGAATGCATAGCATGACTTGCATAAAAGAAACTAATCATGTTGAATTTCTAGCTAAAAGAAATGCTTATCTTGATATGGCTATTTTAATTAAATTGATAGGTAGCTATGGTATTGTTTGTTGGCTGATTGAACTTTTAGGGAAATGATACAAGTGCTTTGTCTAAAAATATGTATATTTTAATAAAGTGCTTAGGGAAAAATAGAGAGATTTTGTTTATTGGAAAGGATGCTAGTTTTGTGTGTGATTTCATTATTTTTGTTTAAAGAAAGAAAATAAAAAGTTTGGTCTTCTTTAAATTGTTAATTAAAATATATTTATGTTTTCCTGGCTACTATGACGTCTTTATGATAGCTGAAAACTTAGCTTCTCTTGAAGATATATATATATATATATATATATATATATATATATGTGTGTGTGTGTGTGTGTGTGTGTGTGTGTGTGTGTATTTTGGTTGTTAGTAGGCAATGATGAGTAGTTTGAGTTGTATGGTTTTCCATCACCTTCGCATTTCATGGAGTTGTGATTAATGTACCCAATGGCATATGAAGAAGAAAACGTGTTGAGCATGGAGAATGATGTTCTAAGGAGTGGGAGGTTCAAAAAATAAGGAAACTATTTGGTAGGCAAGGAAAAAGAAAGGATAGTTGGAAGAGAAGGATTTTTCTAAAAAAAAAGAGTGAAGAGAAGATAATTCATCCATGGTGACAAAGTTTGGGTGCTGCAGGAAGAAAACATAAAGGAGTGACGTCAACCAACAAGTAGAAACCATTGAGAAAACCAACTTGTTTTAATGATTGATGATAAATTTGTTGTTTGTGAAGGAATTCCTATTGCATCTTTGGTAGAACGATTAATAAAAATTGTTCATTTCACTATTGTGGAAAGGATAAGCTTGTGCTTGGTTTCATGTGTGGTTAGCATTGATAACATAGCTATGCTTGTTTGCATTTTCATGGATGTCTATTTTCTTTGCATCATTTTGAAAGCCTTTGTGACTGGATTTCTGTTAGAAAATGGACTTGAGCAAGGTAATCATTTTAGAGTAGAGCCGATATGGAGTTGATGGTACTTCTCTCAAATGCATATAGCTCTAAAATGTGGAACTGAGATCAAATTGACCAAAAACTTAAAGAAAATATTTTAGATGAGTTCTGAATGAACGCTTGTGTTTTACTTTTGGCAACCCCATAATATTAGACCCTACGTTGTTTTTAACTTGAGTGGAATTCTGTTCAAGATTTGATAAAATAAGATTGGTTATTGTAGTACCTGGAGAGTGTTCCTAAGGGAACGTAGACTAGTCATTGAAAAGAACATAGGATGGCCTATGATCTTGCTGAATATTGTGGTTTACAATAATCTTATGTTGGAGGTTATTGATGGTTAACTTTAGCATAAGGAATATATGGGGATATTTTTGTAAAAACATTTGTGCTATCTACATTAGAGATTCTAGGAAACGTAGGCTTTACTTTGAGTTAGATTTTTTTGAAGTTGTCATTATCTATGTTGTGTGATGTGTATGATAAAATGTTTCTATGTGATGATGTATTTGAAACGCTTAGATAAAATAAATTATGGCTTGGATGATATGGGGCATAGATACACTATTGAATGTGAATATATGATGCAGGAGCATCCGGAGGTGGAAAAGCAATCTTGCATCACCCAAAAATATTTTTTTCTTTAAGTGCCAAAGCTGTCGCGAAATCGCGACACTTTTTGAGAAAGGGCGTCAAAGGGTCAAACTGTCGCGATATCGCGACGCTTTTTGAGAAAAGGGGCCAAGGCGCAAAATGGTCGCGAAATCGTGACATTTACGAAGCAAAGGAGCCAAGGCGCGAAACTGTCACGAAATCGTGACATTTTTGAAGAAAAGTAGTCTGGACGCAAAATGGTCGCGAAATCGTGACATTTTCGAAGCAAAGCAGCCTGGACGCAAAATGGTCACGAAATCGTGACATTTTCAAAGCAAAGAAGCCAAGGCGCCAAATGGTCACGAAATCGTGACATTTTCAAAGCAAAGAGGCCAAGGCACAAAATGGTCACGAAATCGCGACATTTTCGAAGCAAAGAGGCCAAGGCACCAAATGGTCGCGAAATCGCGACATTTTCAAAGCAAAGAGGCCAAGGCACAAAATGGTCGCGAAATCGTGACACCTTCGGAGGCAAAGCTCTAAGGCACAAAGTGGTCGCGAAATCGCGACACTTTCGGAGGCAAGACTCGAAGGCGCAAAGTGGTCGCGAAATCGCGACACCTTCGGAGGCAAAGCTCTAAGGCACAAAGTGGTCGCGAAATCGCGACACTTTCGGACCAAAGGCTCGAAGGCGCAAAGTGGTCGCGAAATCGTGACACTTCCGGACCAAAGGCTCGAAGGCGCAAAGTGGTCACGAAATCGTGACACTTTCGGTGCGAAGGCTCAACGACGCAAAGTGGTCGCGAAATCGCGACACTTCCGGACCAAAGACTCAAGGGCGCGAAATGGTCGCAAAATCGTGACACTTCCGGAGTGAGGGCTTAAAGGCGCAAAGTGGTCACGAAATCGTGACACTTTCGAAAGAAAGGTGACAGGGTGCAAAGTGGTCGCGAAATCGCGACGTTTTTGGGGCAAAGGCACCAAGGGGTAAAATGGTCACGAAATCGTGACATGTCGCGGTTTCACGGCCCGAAGGAGAAATAGAGACCGAACGACCAAAACGTCGTGATATCGCGACCAAAGAGGAGAGAGGGCGTAAGGAAGCAAACACGTCGCGATATCATGACAAAACGCTCACGACTCCAGACAGGCCAACGGTTGCAGAGGCCATAGCCGAAGGACACGTGACAGCAAATTACAGGTGGCCATGGAGTATTAAGCAGTTACAGAGACCCTGGCAGAAGGACACGTGGCAACAGACTACAGATGGCTATAGAGCACTCATATGAATGATGACTCGATGGGTGGATGGACAAGCGGCTGCAGCGCACTCCGCCATTATAGGCCATGATGATTCGGGGCACCTGGCAGCATCTTGTAGGCGGCGACAGAACATTCGTGCGGGTGGTTATAGGGAATCTCGCATTTTGTGTAATGATGTCCGAGAGGGTTGGGTCTGTCATAAAAATGCCGCGCATGCATTGTAAAAGGACTCTTGGCCATTTTGAATAGAATGGATGTATTTTTGACCTCTGTTAATGAAATTTGTGTGAATTTTTTGTGTGTTATCTTAGTTCTGCTTCAAGTGGTATCAGAGCCAGAAGGTTCTGAGTGCGCAAACCGATCGCCGGCAGTGAGGCAGTTTGTGCCAGGATTGTGGTTGTGGGTGTGAGGAAGCGAACAGGATGCCCCCGCGTAGGAACCATGGTGGTGTGAGGAACAGGCAAGCAGAGGTCGATCTTAGAGCCTTGCAGAGGCAAGTTGAAGCCCTGCAAGAGGAAATCAGAAGAGGAGTTGAGCCAAGAAGGGAGGAACCCAGTGAAGATGAAGTTTGGGAAGAAGAGGGTCCATCTAATGAGGGAGAAGCATTGGATCCAGCAGAGGCTAGGCTGTATAGGGCCATATCCCAGATCGGGAAGAAGTCGAAGTTCGATGTCTCTACTTATTCTGGGAATCTCAACCCCGAGGAGTTGATAGATTGGATCAACGACATGGAGGAGTATTTCGAGTATGAAGAGATCTCAGACCCAAATCGGATCAGGTTCACGAAAACAAAGCTGAAAGGACATGCTAGCATCTGGTGGAAAGGAGTGCAGCTAGAAAGGAACAGGAGGGGAAAGGAAAAGATCACCAGGTGGGATAGGATGGTAGAGAAGTTGAAAAGGCAATTCATCCCTGCAGATTATGAGTTGGATTTGTTGAGAAAGATGCAGAGTCTTAGACAGGGCAAGTAAATCTGTCAAGGAGTACACGGAGGAGTTCTATCAGATCTCGATTAGAACCGGCCATTCTGAGGCGAATAAGGAGAAAGTCGCACGATACATCAATGGATTGCGAACCAAAATTCAAGAAGAACTGGGGCTGGTCAGGATGAGCACGATTGAGGATGCATACCAGTTTGCATTAAAAGTAGAAGAGAAACTGAATAGGAGATTTGATGGTAAGAAGAGAGGAAAGGACAGGGGTGGAAGAGCTGGTGGAAGAACCAATGGAGGAAGATACAGAGATTTGGGGAAAGCTGGTGAAGCTAGCAGTAGCCAGAAATAGAAAGAAGAGAAGGAGGAGAGCAACCAACGCCCACGTAATCAGAACAACAACTACCCGAGGGGAAGAGGTAGGCCTGGGTGAGGGTTTGGAAGAGGTGTCTTTCGAGGAACCTGCTTTAACTACGGAGAAGAAGGACATCGGGCATACAACTGCCCGCAGCATCAAGAGAGGCTGAATCGAAGACCTGAGGGTCAGGCCCGAGCTGCTATAGTAGACGAAGGTGTAGAATCTGAGCACTCAGAGGAGGCAAAAAGAGGAGAAGCGATGATCATCAGAAGGGTCTTATTGAATGAAGAGAAGAAGGCAGACCAGAGGAACAACCTGTTTCGCACAAGATGCAAGTGCGCAGGCAAGGTCTGTAACATCATCATCGATAATGGAAGCACTGACAACCTGGTTTCTGAGGAGATGGTTGCCAAGCTGCAGCTGGAGAGGAGAAAACACCCGCACCCTTATCGGATTGCATGGTTACAAAAGGACCATCGGGTGCTGGTCAGTGAGCAATGCCTGGTGAAGTTCAACATTGGAACTTACCGAGATGAGGTCTTATGTGACATCTTGCCTATGGATGCATGTCACTTGCTGCTGGGGAGACCATGGCAGTTTGATCGAAGTGTTGTACATGATGGTCGAGCCAACACATACTCCTTGTCAAAAAATGGAGTTCGACATAAGTTGAAACCCCTAAAGGAGGCGGATGAGAAGGTATGCAGTAGTGCACGAGTCTGTCTAGTTGATGGAAGAAAATTTTTAGATGGTCTGAAGCAAGATCATATGTGCTATGCAATAATCCCTAGGGTTAGGGAAGAAGAATGCAAGGAAACTCCAATGGAAGTCATGGGGTTGTTAGAGGAGTTTCCAGATATCATTTTTGATAATGTTCCTGAAGGTTTACCACCTGTTAGGAAGATCAGTCACCACATAGATTTGGTGCCTGGATCGAGCTTGCCAAACAAGGCTGCACACAGAATGACGCCTGTAGAAACTGAGGAGTTAAACCGGCAGGTTCAAGATCTGTTGAAGAAAGGGCTGATTAGGGAGAGTCTTAGTCCATGTGCAGTACCTGCAGTACTAGCACCCAAGAAGGATGGGGAATGGAGAATGTGCATAGACTCTCGGGCAATTAACAAGATCACTATTAAATATAGATTCCCATTGCCCAAGATGGATGATATCATGGACTGTTTAAGTGGAGCTGAGTACTTCACGAAGATTGACCTGAAAAGTGGTTACCATCAGATCCGCATTAGAGAAGGGGATGAGTGGAAGACAACCTTTAAAACCAGAGAGGGGCTGTATGAGTGGTTGGTTATGCCATTTGGGCTAACCAATGCATCGAGTACCTTCATGCGGTTAATGAATGAAGTCCTGAAGGAATTTCTAGGCAAATTTGTTATTGTCTACTTGGATGATATCTTGATTTTTAGCAGAACCCTGGAGGAACACCCGATGCACATCAGGAGGGTTTTTGAGAAACTACAGGAGGAGCAGTTGTTGATCAATCTGAAGAAGTGCAACTTCGTGAAGAGGGAGCTAGTATACCTGGGATTTGTTATCTCAGAAGATGGTCTCAAAATGGACCCCGAGAAGGTGAGGGCTATCATAGAATGGCCTGTTCCAAGAAGCGTGACTGAGGTGAGATCGTTTCACGGTCTAGCCAGTTTCTACAGAAAGTTCATTAGAAACTTCAGCAGTATTTGTGCATCCCTTACGGAGACAATGAGGGGAAACAAGAAGGAATTCAAGTGGACAGCTAGGGCAGACAAAAGCTTTGCCATGCTGAAGAAGAAGGTCACGGAGCAACCTGTCTTAGCGCTTCCAGATTTTAACAAGGTGTTTCAGGTAGACTGTGATGCGAGTGGTAGTGCCATAGGGGCCGTATTGAGCCAAGAGGGTAAGCCTGTTGCTTATTTTAGCGAGAAGCTCAATGATGCCAGAAGGAAGTATTCGGTATATGATCAGGAGTTCTATGCCATAGTTCAGGCTCTAAAGAAATGGAGGCATTATTTGTTGCCAAAGGAGTTTGTCCTTTATACTGATCATCAGGCACTGCAGTATATTAACAGTCAAGGGAAATTAAATCAGAGGCACCTGAAATGGGTTGAGTTCCTGCAGAGCTATACCTTTGTGCTGAAGCATCGGAGCGAAAGGTCCAATAGGGTGGTAGATGCCTTGAGTAGGAGGCAATGTCTATTGATGGAGATGAAAGTGGAGGTTGTAGGGTTTGCTGAGCTCAAGGGTTTATACCCTGCAGACCCCGATTTCGTAGAAGCTTGGAAAGCCTGCACTGCGCCTGTTACATTGGACAGGACTAAGTGGTTGAATTATCTGATTCAAGATGGAATGTTGTTCAGGGGGAACCAATTATGCATTCCGAGGAGCTCAATGAGGGAGAATCTCATCAAGGAAAAGCACAGTGGAGGTCTAGCTAGACACTTTGGTCGAGATAAGACCATCTCCCTTGTTAGTGAAAATTACTACTGGCCGCAATTGCAACAAGATGTGGCAAAATTTGTGCAAAGTTGTAGGATATGCCAGATGGCAAAAGGTGTGAGGCAGCCTACTGGTTTATATCAACCACTACCTATGCCCGAAAGGCCATGGGAGGATATTAGTATGGATTTTGTGCTTGGTTTGCCCAGGACACAGAGGGGGCATGACTCCATATTTGTGGTAGTGGACAAGTTTTTGAAAATGGCTCATTTCATTCCATGCCAGAAGACTAGCGATGCGGTCCATGTGGTTGGTCTATTCTTCAAGGAAGTGGTACGCCTTCATGGGCTGCCAAGGAGCATTGTGTCGGACAGGGATACCAAGTTTGTAGGGTATTTCTGGAGAACCCTGTGGAAGAAACTGAAGACGGATTTAAAATTTAGTTCTGCGTACCACCCCCAAACAGATGGCCAAACAGAGGTGGTAAATCGGAGCTTGGGCAATCTGCTGAGATGCTTGGTCGGAGATAAGCCCAAGGGATGGGATTTAGTTCTGCCATAGGCAGAATTCGCTTACAACAGCTCTGTCAATAGAAGTACCAATAAATCGCCATTCCAGATCATCTATGGGAGCAGCCCAAGAAATGCCTCAGAGTTGAGAAGGATGGATACAAGAGAAAAATGCAGTGCTGAGGCTGAAGACTTTGTTGAACACCTAAAGGGAGTGCATGAGGAGGTGACAAGGCACATTGCCAAGATGAATGCTCAGTATAAGGCCAGGGCAGACCAGAAACGCCGGGTTAAGGAGTTTGAAGTAGGAGATTCTATCATGGTCCATCTAAGGAAAGAGAGGTTTCCTGCCAAGACCTATAACAAGCTAAAAATGAAGAAGTTTGGGCCATGCAAGATCATTGGAAAACGGGATTCGGGTAATGCATATGAGGTGGAGTTGCCGAGTGAACTTAACATCTCACTGGTTTTTAACATTTCAGATTTGGTCGAGTTTCATGAAGGAGATAGCAGTGCAACACCAAGCCCGAATTTGTGGAGCATTCCCGCGGTTACTCCAGTCGCAGATGAGATAGAAGAAGTCCTTGATACGCGTGAGGGCCGAAGTACTCGAAACAGGTGTTATTCTGAGTATTTGATCAAATGGAAGGGCAGGCCCCTAGAAGATGCGACTTGGTTGTCGAAGGCAGAGGTTGACCGCCTGGGTCTACCTCAGACAGATCAGAAGTGAAGGTCACTTCTCAATTCACCCCGGGTGTCTGATGCAGGAGCATCCGGAGGTGGAAAAGCAATCTTGCATCACCCAAAAATATTTTTTTCTTTAAGTGCCAAAGCTGTCGTGAAATCGTGACACTTTTTGAGAAAGGGCGTCAAAGGGTCAAACTGTCGCGATATCGCGACGCTTTTTGAGAAAAGGGGCCAAGGCGCAAAATGGTCGCGAAATCGTGACATTTCTGAAGCAAAGGAGCCAAGGCGCGAAACTGTCGTGAAATCGTGACATTTTTGAAGCAAAGCAGTCTGGACGCAAAATGGTCGCGAAATCGTGACATTTTCGAAGCAAAGCAGCCTGGACGCAAAATGGTCACGAAATCGTGACATTTTCAAAGCAAAGAAGCCAAGGCGCAAAATGGTCATGAAATCATGACATTTTCAAAGCAAAGAGGCCAAGGCACAAAATGGTCGCGAAATCACGACATTTTCAAAGAAAATAGGCCAAGGCGCAAAATGGTCGTGAAATCGTGACATTTTCAAAGCAAAGAGGCCAAGGCGCAAAGTGGTCGCGAAATCGTGACACCTTCGGAGGCAAAGCTCTAAGGCACAAAGTGGTCACGAAATCGTGACACTTTCGGAGGCAAGACTCGAAGGCGCAAAGTGGTCACGAAATCGTGACACCTTCGAAGGCAAGGCTCGAAGGCACAAAGTGGTCACGAAATCGCGACACTTCGGACCAAAGGCTCGAAGGCGCAAAGTGGTCACGAAATCGTGACACTTTCGGACCAAAGGCTCGAAGGCGCAAAGTGGTCGCGAAATCGTGACACTTTCGGTGCGAAGGCTCAACGGCGCAAAGTGGTCGCGAAATCGTGACACTTTCGGACCAAAGACTCAAGGGCGCGAAATGGTCGCGAAATCATGACACTTTCGGAGTGAGGGCTTAAAGGCGCAAAGTGGTCGCGAAATCGTGACACTTTCGGAAGAAAGGTGACAGGGTGCAAAGTGGTCGCGAAATCGCGACGTTTTTGGGGCAAAGGCACCAAGGGGTAAAATGGTCGTGAAATCGTGACATGTCGCGGTTTCGCGGCCCGAAGGAGAAATAGAGACCGAACGACCAAAACGTCGCGATATCACGACCAAAGAGGAGAGAGAGCGTAAGGAAGCAAACACGTCGCGATATCGCGACAAAATGCTCACGACTCCAGACAGGCCGACGGTTGCAGAGGCCATAGCCGAAGGACACGTGACAACAAATTACAGGTGGCCATGGAGTATTAAGCAGTTACAGAGACCCTGGCAGAAGGACACATGGCAACAGACTACAGATGGCTATAGAGCACTCATATGAATGATGACTCGGTGGGTGGATGGACAGGCGGCTGCAGCGCACTCCGCCATTATAGGCCATGATGATTCGGGGCACCTGGCAGCATCTTGCAGGCGGCGACAGAACATTCATGCGGGTGGTTACAGGGAATCCCGCATTCTGTGTAATGATGTCCGAGAGGGTCGGGTCTGTCATAAAAATGCCGCGCATGCATTGTAAAAGGACTCTTGGTCATTTTTGAAGAGAACGACTGTATTTTTGACCTCTGTTAATGAAATTTATGTGAATTTTCTATGTGTTATATTAGTTATGCTTCAATATATGAAAGTCTTGATTTTTTTAATGGTGTCATCTCTAATCCTGGATATGGATAATCCCTTTTCAACATGACAACACCAGTATTTCTATAGTGACGAACAATAATAGATAGTGCATTACTGGTGATGTGATTTGGTGATGATGCAGTTGTTAACCTTACACTAGTGATTTAGATAAGTTTGGTTTAGCCATGCATTGGTAACACCATATAACACCTTTGTACACTAGTTTTTGCAGTGGAAGACTTTGATATGGTGTCATGGGAATGCAGAAGTTGTAATTTAATAATGTATGGAAACAATTAAATGTAACTATCCAAGAGAGAGGTTGACTTTGTACCTCCTTGCATGTAATGTGATTCTTTATATTGGTTATGGTAAAATTAGGATTTTTGGTAGTAATTCATTACGTTCTATCCAAGATTTGCATCATGGTGTTTATTTTAAACTGGAATTATTTTTAGCTTATGCTGCTTCAAAAATTTTGTGGTTGTAATATTGTGGTTTGAATTTATGCATGAGTTTTAAGGAAGGGGCTTTGGATAATGCTTCAGTTCCTTTCAAACTTAATTTAAAAAAAAAAGTGTAATGAATTCATGAATGTCTCTTATGAATGATTGCATGGAAGCGAAAATTAGTGTTTAGACTTCATCTGAGTCTTCCTTTGTATCCTCAAAGGTTGGTGTTTAAGTATAATATGGATATGATCTCAGGTGGAATATTATAATGCAGAAACAAGATTGTTTACCCCCATAAACATAGTAGTTACATGGACTGTTTTTGGAATTTAATGAATAGGCCAAGGCAATTTAAGATAATTAATCTAAACTAGCATAGCTTGTTATTGGTTTCATTGCTCTCTTGAGCTTTGAGGGCATCACATTAATGAAAATAATCTTATAACATTAATAAACATAAAGACTCGAAGGAAACATGTAATAATAAATTAGGTTCCATTTTTGTCATGCTAAATAAGGGCAAATACTGCCATGTGAGCTAATATCTTGATTGAAAAAGGAATAATTAGCTTATGTTTGCATAGTGCAACTTTTTGAATGATTTATAAGGCTTGCAGTGATGTGCACAAACCTTTTTGATGGAATGAAAAGGAAAATATCTACACTAAGAGACCAGTGTAGTGTGGTGTGCCAAACATTTCCTTTCAAAAGAGGGTAAAGGGAAGCACCTACATGAAGGGAGACATGTAAGGGTCTGCTACTACTAAAGGAACCCCTTTTAGAGGAAAGAAAGGTGAAGGTGATACTTTGTAATTTACTTAAAGAAATATTGAAATTATTTAAAAAAAAAGAGAAACCTAACTGCCTATCTATGGATAATGTGGTTGTGAGTTGGTATGGGTCTATTAGAGATAATATTCTTAAGCTACCAAAAAAAAAGTAGCATGGATTTTGGGTTGTTACATCATTCTAGGGAGTACAAATTATGATGCAGTTATGGTGGCTAACATATTTGCCAAACAAATCTTTAGATTGCATGGTTTCCTTGAAGTAATTATATCTGATAGAGATTCCAAATTCACTTCTACATTTTGGCAAACCCTACATCAAGCTATTGGCATGAAATTAAATATTAGTTCAACTTACCATCTAGAGACTGATGGTCAAATTGAAAGAGTCAACTAGGTTTTGGAGGACATGCTTCACATGTATTGCATGGATCAAAAATCTAAATGGGAAGATTTTTTGCACCTGGTTGAATTTACCTACAATAATGGTCATCATGCTTATTTAGGAATGGATCCATTTGAAGTGTTGTATGACACAAGATATCAGACACCCCTCTCATGGGAAAATATAGAAGATTGGATTCCCATAAAATCATATGTGGTTCAAGATATGGAGGAACAACTAAAGATGGTGAAACAAATGCTCAAAGGAGCCTCTGATCATCAAAAGAGTTATGTTGATAGAAAGCACATACCTAGAGAATTCTCTATGGGGGACAAAGTATTCCTAAGAGTAAATCCCATGAAGAGCACCATTAAATCAACCAAGTTGGATCCTAGATATGTTGGACCCTTTGATATCACCGAGAAGATAAGTCCAGTTGCTTATTATCTTGCCTTGCCTCCCAACCTATCCAAGATCCATGATACTTTCTATGTATAGTTACTTAAGAGATATGTTGCTAATATCGACCATGTGTGGAATGTGTCCAATATGCAAATAGTCAATCCTTTAGTGGTTAAAATGAAGCCTGGGAAGATTCTAGAGTTATATTCTAAAAATATGAGGAACCAAAATCTAGAAAAATGTAAGGTCCAATAGGATTGATATTCTGTAAAAGATGCCACTTGGAAAAAGTGGTTGATATGCAGAGACATTTTTTTATTGTAATTTTTTTATTGTAGGATATAGATGAAACACAAAGGACTATGTTTAGTCTAAGGGGGGTAGTATGTCATGACACTCCCTTGCCAAACTTATTCATATAATGAACTTATGAATTGATATGTTGTTTTAATGATAGATTAAATAGCTATAAGATGATTAGTTGTATAAATAGTTGTTTATTTAAGGTTATGATGATGCTAATGGATTGGAATGAATGTAGGACTCGATATCTTTGTGGGTGGAAAAAGGACTAACCATCAAGAACAAGGTGTCCTGCAAAAGAAAAAAGAGAAGGGATTTTCTAATGTGTTATTAATAAAAGGATCTATTAATGTTTTGAACATTAATAAAATAAATAAATAAAGAAAATATTAATAATTAGAAGATAATATTAATGTTTTAAAATAAAGCGGATTAAGTTAATTAGTGATGATAAAATCAAATTGCAAATATATTAAACTTGCAAAAAAGTGGGCTCCATTTATATATATATATATATATATATATATATATATATATATATATATATGTATATGTATGTATGTATGTATGTATGTATGTATGTATGTATCAAAGATATTATTATTATAAGGGAATAATAATAATAATAATAATAATAGTATTATTGGCAAATTCATTTTCAATGAGAGTTTGCAAAATAAACCGTTATCTTCTCTCATAACAAACAAGGCAAAGAAATAACAAGGAAAAAGGAGAAGTTTACATGAGAAAGGAGCTAGGGTTTTTGGTGAGGATATTGGGGGATTCCAAGGAGATTACTTTCCATTGATGACCATAGCAACACTAATGGCTTGTTGGACAAGATGAAGTAGAGGAGCTATGGAACATTGAATAAGTTTATTTCTTTAGCAAACCTTTATATTATTCCTTCTTTCCTTTGAAAGTGTTTGTGATTATGCTTTGGTTCTATTGTCGCAATTATTAATAACAAAGCATCGAAAGTGTTTGTGAAAATACTTTGGTTTTATTGCTGCAATTTTTTGATAACAAAGCATGATAAGTGTTTGTGAAAATGCTTTGGTTTTATTACTATAATTTTTGATAACAAAACATGAAAAATGTTTGTGAAGATTCTTTGGTTTTATTGTTGCAATTTTTTGATAACAAAGCATGGAAAGTGTCTTGTGAAAATGCTTTGGTTTTATTGCTACAATTTTTGATAACAAAGCATGAAAAGTGTTTGTGAAAATGCTTTGGTTTTATTGCTGCAATTTTTGTTAATAAAGTATGGAAAGTGTTTATGAAAATGCTTTTGTTTTATTGATGGATTTTTTTTTATAACAAAGAATGAAAAGTGTTTGTGAATATGCTTTGTTTTTATTGTTGCAAATTTTATTAACAAAGCATAAAAAGTGTTTATGAAAATTCTTTGGTTTTATTGTTGCAACTTTTGATAACAAAGCATGAAAAGTGTTTGTGAAAATGCTTTGGTTTTATTAATACAAAATTTGATAACAGAGCATAGGAAATGTTTGTGAAAATCCTTTGGTTATATGGTTGCAATGCTATCCTTAAGATAAGCATGATTAAAGGTCGCTTTTATTGAGAAAAGGACTGCAATGTTTATGTTTGTATTACTTGAATTGATGGTTGCACTTGTGTTAAGGGTGGTATTTGTCTTATTGTTGTCCTTATGATAATTTTTGCATGGTTGCATTTGTATTAAAGACTACACTTATGTGTGTAAGGGTTGCAATTAAGAAAAGGGCTACGTTTATGTGAATGATTGCAATTGTGTTATTGTTGCTCTTATGTTAATGGTTGCATAGATGCACTTGTGAAAAATATTGCACTTGTGTGTAAGCAATGCAATTATGTTAAGGACTGCAATTGTGTGAATGACTGCAATTGTATTATTGTTTCTCTTATGTTAATGGTTGCACAAATGTACTTGTGAAAAATACTACACTTATGTGTAAGGGTTGCAATAATATTAAGGGCTACAATTGTGTGAATGACTACAATTGTATTATTGTTGCTCTTATGTTAATGGTTGCACGGATGCACTTGTGAAAAAGACTACACTTGTGTGTAAGGGTTGCAATTATGTTAAGGGCTATAATTGTGTGAATGACCACAATTGTGTTATTATTTATATTATGTTAATGGTTGCACAAATGCACTTATGGTAAATACTGCATGTAAGGGCTACAATAATTATAAGGTTTATAATTGTGTGAATGACTGCAATTGTATTATTATTGCTCTTATGTTAATGGTTGCACGGATACACTTAGTGACTAAACTTGTGTGTAAGTGCTACAATTATGTTAAGGGCTGCAATTATGTGAATGATTGCAATTGTGTTACTATTGCTCTTATGTTAATGGTTGTATGTCTACACTTATGCTAAAGAATGACCTTGTATTAAGGGATGCAATTGTGCTAATAGTTACACTTGTGATAAGGATTGTGTTGTCCTAATGTTGCTTATTTTTATGATAAGAGTTTTTAATTCACTACACAAAAAAAAGGCTTTAATAATCACTAAATAAGGCAATTTTTTACGATGGTAAAAAACCACCTTAATAGATCCTAAGAGGGTGGTTTAAAACCATCATCTTAGGATAACCATTCTCTTAGGGTCACCCTAAGAGGTCGATTTTAAACCGGTCTCTTAGGTCACCCTAAGACGATGGTTTTAAACCATTGTCTTAGGGTGACCTAAGAGGATGGTTTTAAACTGCTCTCTTAGGGATAAGAGAGTGGTTTAGAAAACCCTAAGAGGGTGATTTATAACTACCCTCTTAAGGTCTCAATACAAAAAAATATAAATACTGTGGAAAAATCCTGGAGATGAGTATTTCAACACTTATTTAGAGTAGTGCACAGATAGAGGAAACGTGGGAATAGTAGAGCTCTCCTTTTTATTTCAAAGCTCAAGTTAGGGCTTGGAAATGAACCATAAACACTTATTTAGAGTATCACGCAACACAACAGATGGAGGGACCACAAGAAAAGTAGAGCTCTCCTTTCTCTTATTTCAAAGCTTGAGCTAGGGCTTTGAATTAAAAGGACAAAGCTTTTTCACTAGGTGGAGTAGTGCCAGTTGAGTTTCCAAGGCTTCCTAGAAATCAACCCTCATAATTTTTCTCTCCTTTTTATTTCAAAGCTCAAGCTAGGGCTTGACAATGAACCATTGACACTTATTTAGAATAACGCACAACACACCATACATAGGGACCATGAGAAAAACATAGCTCTTATTTTTCTTATTTCAAAGTTTGAGCTAGAGCTTTAAATTAAAATGGCAAAGTGTTTTCACTGGGTGGAGCAGCACTAGTTGAGTTTCTAGGGCTTCTTAGAAGTTAGCCCTCATAATTTTTCTTGAGCATCTCATAGAAGGTATGATGTTCGCTCTCTAGACTTTGTTCTTCCATGCAATATTTCCCAATTCCTCTCTACATACCATAAGAGTAAGTGCTTCCATGCAATATTCCCCAATTCCTCTTAGGAAGATCAATTTCAGTGAGTTTTGGTCCAACTTATATTGTTTCAACCATAGTTGAGAAAATCAAAATCGTATCAGAATCGACATGGAAAAGAATAGGTAAAATTAGGAATAAGCAAAAAATCAAGGACAAAATTGGTATTTTTTCATTGAAAAATCAAAGAAAATGCAATTTTCATTGAAAAAAACTTTTATATGCATATCCAAAAATTTTAGGAAAAAATCGGTAAAGATTTGGCTAGCTTGTGAATTAGGAAAAATCAAATAAAATCAAGAATTTTTGCTTATTTTATCAACTACGGTTTCAACCTCTACAACCTATATTTGAACATTTCCATGTAGTCCTCTAGTGCTTCACCCTTTTAGGTATTTTAGAATATATCATTCCTTGTGTTGCATGCCTTGCAATAGTGCTAGTATGTTAGGATCCCATCCTAACATTGTTTTGTATTTTTTATTTGCTTATGTAATGACCCACTTCCAACGTGGGGGATTCCAATATAATGTTAATTTGTAAATGTATGTGGCAAGTAAGACACCTAGCCAAGTGGTGTCATCTCATATAACCATTATCAAGATTGTAACCAATGTTTGGTAGAATATTCTAGCTCGAATGACATTTTGCATGTAAGCCAACTCTTGAACCTTTAGGTAGGGTTGCATGAAGCTTTCTCTTTAAAAGACATGGAGCCATATACAAATGTATATTTTTGCAAGTTAATGAAATATTTAAGGAGGTTTCCCCCTCGAAGAGGCCTATGATTCTAAGTTAATTGTGAGATTGTTTCAATTATGTAATTTTTTTTGCATAGTTTTATTCTATTATTTGATGTATTTTAGTTATTTTTTAGTATTATATGTGAGTGAGATTTATTTTAATAGTAGATTCCTAACAATTCGTATCAGAATATTTTTCAGGGCCGAGTTTTACTACGACTATGACAATTCTTACTCAGCCATTTCTACCTCTTAGGTATAATTTTCCTGTATTTTTTCATTCTTTTCGTTCATTTAAAAAAACCAAAAAAATCAAGAAACCTTGTGTTAGGGATTTTAAAATATCATGAAGAAGCTATTTTTATTGGCTAAGCTAGATAGGTCTAAAGTGAGGGGGGATCAAGCTTCAATACCCAAGCCTCAGATAACACTCACACATTGAATTGAGCTCCCATGCATATTTGGGTGTATCGAGAGACCACTTTAGGCTTAAACAAAATTTTATCTAGTAGGAAGCTTTTCAGCCTTGTATCATCCATAATCCATGGGACACAGCATCCTAAACGATTACCCTCTCGTACTGTCAAAGAGACAGATAGTGTGCTTAAGGGTATGTGTGGAATCCTCCTTGGATAGTGGCCTAAAATATTGATCTGAGCACTATTGTTTGTCATTGTGGTATAACAAAATGCCTATGGGTGTTACATACTCCTTTGCCTACTGTACCTCTATTCTATTACAAACTTCAACTTGCAAAAACAACACCTTCCTGTCTGTTAAACCTACATTCACAATGCCAAAAAGTGAGCATACATAGAAGGACTTCCCTATCACTAAATAACAAACTTGCATGCACCAAACAATCAAGATAGAGTCTACAAGTATCTATCATAGTCTAAAATATTCCAATACCATATGGGTTAGTGAAAGTAATAGTCGAGCCAATGACAGTAATAGTCGGGTCGATGGAAATAATAGTCAGATCAATGATAGTAATAGTCAGGTTAGTGATAGTAATAGTCAGGTCAATAGCGATAGTAACAGTCAGGTCAACAGTGATAGTAACAGTCATCTATAACAATTAGAAATTACAGGTGGTCAGTATTAGAAACAAAAATGTCAGTGTTAGTAACTACACAGTATAGAGGATCCCAGGGCCAGTGACATGAACAGTGTCAATAACTGCAATACAAGTGATAGATATAGAGATAAGACAATGATAAGGTGGTCAATAAAAAAAATGCACAAGTCTGAGATATTATATCTAGTACCCAACTTTTGAACCGTTTTTCCAAATAAAAAACGACCACACTAGTAGACTTGTCAAAATAGTGGATAAAAAAAAATTGGGTATCCAAAATTAGTGTTGTGGGATACAGCTCATTGTGACCATATTTTTGAGCTAATAATTTTGATATATAACACCCAAGCACTTTTTTGGATCCCTTACTAAAAATAGTAACTCCTAAAACCACACTTTTATTTTTAGTAATTCAGTAAAAGAGGTTCAAGACTATCCAAAATGGTTGGTGGTACTCGTGGACATCAAAAAGAGATAGATCATGTCACCTCATTGTTGGAAATACTCCAAAGCACCGTTGATAGCATGCAAATATCAAACCAAATCATGATGATAGAGCTTCAAAATTTTAGAGATGATTATGCTACCTCCAAAACCTGCATAGAAGAACAACTTACAGAAGTTGAGTCCAAATTGCAAGGTGGTCCAAGCAAGTTTGAGTATCGTACTGAACACTCATATTATGACAGAGGTAAAGGAAGGGTAACAAATGACTCTCACCCTCACTATGATCATGATCCGACCTTTAATATTTCTAAATTAGACTTTCCTAAGTTTAATGGGAAGGATGTGGATGGGTGGTTATGTTGTGTTGCTCAATTTTTTTAACTCCATGATGTCCCTATATATTACCGAGTTCAAATAGCTTCCTTCAACTTGGAATCTGAAGATTTATAGTGGTGACAATGGTTTCTAAACACTACCCTTAATCCTTCTTGGGAAGACTTTGAGTCTCAATTATTCTCTCACTTTGGCCCTAGTGAGTATGATGATTTTACAGGATAATTGACAAAATTGAAATAAACTTCAATAGTTCATGATACCAAATACAACTTAATAAATTGGCCAACAAAACTACGGGACTGAATGAAGGATTCTTTATGAGTTGTTTTGTTTTTAAGGAAGATCTCCAAACTGAGGTTGTGATGTTTAAACCACAATCTATGATGTAGGCTATCAAGTTGGTTTGTTTGGCCAAATCCAAATTTTCAGCTTAGAGATGGATATCTAAATTTCCATAGGCTAGACCCTCTTTTCCTCCCAAATTCTAAAATCAGAATGAACAAAAAACTACGGCACCCAAACATATCATCACTGCCAAAATGGATGTATGACACGCTCAAGGGTTGTGCTACAATTGTGATGCAAAGTTTACTCATGGGCATAGGTGCACCCAAAAGAAGTTTTTCCTCATAGATGTTGATGATCCTGACACTAGTGACCACAATGATGATGACACAAAATCAGTAGAGGAACCACCCAAATCAAAGGAAGAAAACCAAGATGAACCATAGGATGAGATTTTTGTTCATGCTCTTGCTGGTATTACTACTCCCTAAACCATGAAAGTTGTGGGTTATTTCAAAGACCTACGCCTTACCATATTGATTGATTATGGTAGTACACATAACTTTATTGATTATTGCATTGCCAAGCAGGCAAAATGTTATGTACATACATGTAATTCCTTTGAGGTTATGGTAGCCAATGGTGGGACCTTACCTTGCAAAGGTAAATATCATAATGTTAAGGTAAAAATTAGGACTATGAGTTTAAACAAGATATGTTTGTGCTTCAACTAGGGGGATGTGATATCGTATTAGGAGCTCAATGGTTGGGCACATTGGAAACTGTCTCATGGAACTTTACCAAGCTTTGGATACAATTTTCACAAAATGGATAGTCCCACGCTCTCCATGGATTAAAATTTGAGCCTTCACAAATTATCAGTTCAAGTCGGATGGAGAAGTTATTAAAAAAATCATCTTGGGGTGTCATAGTTCAAATATTTGCGATCCAACCTCACACTTCTGAGGTGGAGTTCATTCCTACTGATTTGTAGCTTATTTTGGCCAAACATAATTTTATTTTTTTTGAACCTTTAGAATTGTCACCTCATAGCTCACATGACCATGTTATTCTATTATTATCTAGCGGTGCACCATCCAAAATCATACTGTGTTGGTATCCTCATGCTATTAAGTCAAAAATCAAGAAGTTAGTACAAGAATTATTGAAAGCTAGTGTCATTCAACCAAGTAACAGTCCTTACTCTTCTCCAGTCTTACTAGTACAAAATAAATATGGCTCTTGGTGCTTGTGTATAGACTACCAAGAGATCAATAAGCTCACCATAAAGGATAATTTTTCTATTCCAATGGTGGATGAATTACTGGATGAGCTACATGGAACTATGTACTTCTCCAAATTAGACCTTCACTCTGGTTATCATCATATTAGGCTCAATGATGAAGATATTCCCAATACTGCTTTTTGTACTCATGAAGGTCACTATAAGTTCTTGGTGATGCCATTTGGCTTGACTAATGCTCCTTCCACATTTTAAAGCCTTATGAACAACATATTTCATCCATTTCTCTAAAAATTCATTTTTGTTTTCTTTGACGATATTTTGGTTTATGGTAATTCATGGGAAGAGCACCTCGACCATGTGGATCAAAATTTATAGTTGTTGGCACAACAAATTTTGCTAAGAGGTCCAAGTGTTCCTTTGGTTTTATGGAAGTAGAGTATTTAAGACACATTATCACCAAATATGGCATCAATGTTGACCCCAAGAAGATCCAGGTAGTCCAAGATTGAATGAAACCTCGCACTCTTAAAGGACTCTAAGGATTTTTAGGGTTTACACGATACTACCACAAATTTATTTGTAATTATGGTATAATTGTAGCTCCCCTCACCTCCATGTTAAAAAAGGAATCTTTTACTTGGTCAGGATCCACTGAACAGGTATTCCTATAATTGAAGCATGCTATGACCACCACTCCCATCCTAGCCATGCCAAAATTTTCCAAATATTTTGTCATTGGAAGTGATGCTTCTAGTCGTGGTATTGATGTAGTGTTGATGCAAGAAGGGTGGCCATTGGCTTTCACTAGTAAAGCTCTCTCAAACCATAATTTGGGAAAATCCACTTATGCCAAGGAGATAATGGCAATTATACATGTGGTAACCCATTGGCGACCGCATCTCATTAGGCATCATTTCTCCATTAAAAATGACCATCAAAGTCTCAAATATGTTTTGGAGCAATGATTTGCCACCCTCGAACAACAAAAATGGATCTCTAAACTCATGAATTATGTTTATGATATGACCTATAAGAATGACAAGGATAATATCATGGCCGATGCTCTCTCTCACCAATTTGAGGCTCTTAGTATGTTGTGTGCTATTTTATCACCTATTCCCCAATGGATTGATTCCTTACGCTAGGAGGTACTTCAGCATTTTGAGTCATAAAATTTGGTTGCCTCCCTACACACTGAGCCTACTTCATACCCGAGCTACACTTGGTATGACCATGATTTGTGTTACCACCAATACCTTGTTCCCCACACTTCTCCACTTAAGGAAATTCTCATGAAAGAACTACATGCCATCCCATCTTTCGATCATTCAAGATTTATTAAAACATAAGAACGACTTAAGCACACTTTTTTTCTATAAGGGTATGAAAAATGATATTTAGGAGTTTGTGGCAGCTTGTGATACCTTTCAATGGATGAAAGGTGAAATGATGCATTCATCATGCACTCTTCAACCCTTGCCCATTCTTGACTAGGTTTGGACTGATATTTCCATGGATTTTATTGAAGGTTACCTAAGTTTAAAGGAAAATATATTATCTTCGTGGTAGTGGATCATCTTTTGAAATATGATTGCTTTTTTTCCCTCTCCCATCCTTACACAACCTCCATCATTGCCCAAATTTTCCTTGATTATATCTTCAACCTTCATGGTATGCCTACCTCCATCGTTTTTTATCATGACCCAACCTTTACTAGTCATTTTTGGCAAGACTTTTTTAAGTTGTAGGGAACTCAGCTCAAAATGAGTTCAGTCTATCATACATAAACAAATGGTCAGACTGAGATTGTCAACAAATGTTTAGAGATCTACCTTCGTTGCTTTGCATCTGATAATCCTACTCAATGGTTGTAGTGACTTCCTTTGGTTGAATGATGGTACAACACTTCCTATCACACAACAACCAAGGTTACCCCTTTTGATGCATTTTATGGGTGCCCTCCACTCACACCTTCCTCTTACATTCTAAGTAGCTCCAAGTTCCATGCAGTCCATAATACTCTTAGTAAATGCACTGATGTTCCCCACCAATTGAAGTTGAATTTGGATGTGGCCCAAATTGAATGTACCAACAAGCTAACCAACACCATTTTGAGTGTAGCTTTTATGTGGATGACATGGTTTTCCTTTGATTTTAGTTGTACAAATAATCATCCCTCTAGATTTGCAAGTGCCAAAAACTTACTATGAAATACAACGGTTCCTACCAGGTTTTACAACAAATTGGTGTCACAACTTACAAATTGGCCCTTCCACCTACCTCAAAGCTCCATCCTATTTTTCATGTCTTCTCTCTCAAAAATGTTGTGGGCACTTAGGTACAGGTTGTATCATCAAACTTGCACTCCCTGCAACTGTATCGTTACTTAGGTCCTTGTTCAATGGTGTGGACTTTAGCCAGAATATGCTACATGGGAGTCTCTCTACTAGCTCCAGCATCAATTTCCTCATCTTAAAATTTGAGGACAAAGATTTTTGAAGGATAAGGACATGTTAGGATCCCAACCTAACGTTATTTTGTATTTCTCATTTACTTATGTAATGACCCACTTCCAACGTGGAGGATTCCATTATGATGTTATTTTGTAATACTTTGTAATGTATGTGGTAAGTAAGGCACCTAGCCAAGTGGTGCCATCTCATGTAACCATTATCAATATTATAACTGATGTTTGGTATAATATTCTAGCTCGAGTGGTATTTTACATGTAAGCCAACTCTTGAACCTTTAGGTAGGATTGCATGAAGCTTTCTCTTTAAAATACATGGAGCCATATACGAATGTATATTTTTACAAGTTAATGAAATACTGAATGTGGTTGCCCCCTCAAAGAGGCCTAGGATTCTAAGTTATTTGTTAATTATTTCAATTCTGCAATTACTTTCTGTATAGTGTTATTTTGTTATTTGATGTATTTCAGTTATTTTTCAGCATTTTGTGTGAGTGAGCTTTATTTTAATAGTAGGTTCCTAACATAATACTTCTTCAAAAAATTTACTTTCATTTGCTCGTAGGTCTATATACTATTACCTTCCAGCCTCGTGAATTGATAAAGTATTATGTCCTTTAGAGTAGTAGGAATAATTTCAGCTTCTATCCATCATTCCCACAAACTTTTTCCAATTTAGGGCTTCCCAAAAACTTTCATTTATTTTAGGGTTTGATTGGCCATGTCGGTTGGACAAGGGTTTTTAATTTTGGGGGTTGACTGCCCATTATTTCTTTAGAATATAAGCATTTTGAGAAACTATCATGAATATAAATATTTTGCCAAGAATTGACATAATAATCAAAGTCCAAGAAAGCATCCTACAACAAACAAGACTGGACTATAGGTTTTTACATTGACCTAGGATGTGAACATTAGACAAGATGTTTTGTTATGATGTATTTAAATTGATTATACTATTATTGTGCTTTATTTTTATGTAAACAAATAAAGATAAATAATCACATTATATGTACATAGTTTTTTAGAGTTGTTAGCAAAGGATATATTTCAGTCATCATGTATTGGTGGTTGGATGGGTATGGCATTTGGCTTCCATCCTTTCCACCTTTCGGTACTATAAGCGCCTAGCCAACATAGTCTTGATATTTTTATACAACCATGGTTATTCTCCCCCATTGTATTATATCCTTATTGGGGAATATAATAAGACTCATGCATTGATTTGTTTCTTGTTGTGTACTTGTGCATTTTTTATGTACACATATATTTTCTTTGCATTGTATTACTTTGTATTGTTACCTTAGAGCATTGTTTAGTATTAAATTACATGAATGGGAATGCTACTACATGGAAAAAGCTAATCTCCAATTAAAAAATACATACACTAGCTTGCAGAGCTCTTCTATGTTAGTTCGTGTTCCTTTACACCATCTATTATATATATTAGCATAGATTACTTAAAGATAACGAGTACAATATATTTTGTAAAATATACTTGCTTAATAATCTGGAAGTAGGTACTTGTTATACATCATCTTCATATTTGAGATAAAATATTATTTTTTAAGGGAGGTAGTGCTAGGAACTCAGGTAATAACCCTTTTTAGTTTTTTATAATAGTTTTATTAGTGATGAGTGGGAACCCCTTCTGAATGTAAATATGACCTTAGATTATTGGTTATAGGGTTATATTATTCCCATAGTTATTATGGCTTAATATACTTTTGGTTAATATTTTAGTATTAGGGTAGGTTGAGTTGTCTTTATATGTTATAACAAAGGTGAAGGCAAAATAATTATTTTGTATTAAGCTTGCATATAATAGAGGTTGTATCTTCAAAGTGGTATGTGATACAGCACAAAATATTCAGTATATTAATCAAAATATTATCATTTGTGTTAATTCAATAGAATTGTGTTTCCTTATAAGTTTATCTATAATTGTAATTAATTCATGCTAGTATAAAACTTGCATTAGCAATAACCTTGACCAATTATAATTTGGGTAATGCTAATATCCAATAATCAAAATCCTTTAGCTAGCATCATACCAACTCTTCAATCTACCACTCAAGATCCTTTGTAACACATAGTGCTTTTGTTGGAGTAATATTTTAGTTCAAAAAGGAATAAAATAAAAGTATATAGTCAACTATCATTGCATGCTTGCATTTAACTCATCCAAGAAAAATTTTCTTCACTCCCCAATGGGTGGCTTTGATTTAGTAAATTTTCATAATATCTACAATGCAAGACTAACTTTAAAAATTATTGTTTATTAAACAAATAAACCTCATCCTCTCTAGGTCATGTTTCTAACTTAACAAAAAAGCAAAATTTTGTATTTTTAAAAATTATCTAGCAATAGAGTCATCTAATTTTAAACCTGTGGGAAAATATTGACACTATGAATAATTAATTAATTTCTTTGAAATTACTTTCAAAACCCTTCTTACTAATCAAAAACAAAAAAATTGATATTTTAATTACTCATTGAAAATATAACTCAATTCACCCTTGGAAAAATAGCAACAACTTTCATGCATGGCAACCTATGACTCTAAAAATCTCTACAACTATTTACCATCATTTTTGTGTGTACTTGGTTTAAGAGTGTTCAAAGTAAGAAAGCAAGAGACCAAGAGCATCCAAGGATTTGTCACAAACATATGGATGCATATCAGAGCTCTATTAAATTTTCTTTGCATCTGCTTAATTTGTATTAGCTTTAGTATTGTTAATAATATTGGCTTGTTATCATTTTTATAATTGTTTCATCTATTTTATTGAAGTGTTTTAGGATATTATAGAGGATCATATATTTGGATATATGGGATTTATAATAGCCTTTATATATTCAAATTCACTTATACTTTAATAGTAGGTAGATATATTTGTAATAAATGGATTCATTTACTTATCATTTATTTGAATCTTGCTCCTTTGAATCATATTAAATATTTCCTTCAGTCATCTCACTTTAGTAAAAATCAAAGTTGCTTATTATTTATTTATATTACATGCATTAGTATATCAATTTTCTTGATGTTTTAACATAATTTTATAGATTGGAGGTTGAGGCATAAGATACAAGTTGTATGCTTAGGTAAGGATCCATAGTCTTTGGATTTTCCTTTAACAGAAAATAGTGCCAAACATAAGTGGTTATTCTATTAGCATGGCCTCAAATTTGTTAGCACCATTTGACCTCATCACTTTTGTCAAAATTTCTTCAAAACTCATCCCCTCAAATAGAAGACATCATAACTCTTTGCATCCTTATCATTTTCTATAGACACTATTTAATCATTACATTAGCATAACCTTTTAATTTAGTTAAATATTTGTCATAAAATTAGGTATTTTTAGATATTATTGGCTTATGCCAAGTTAATTTTTCATTTTCTATTATATACATTTGATCAACTTGCATATCTTTTAAACATTAGTAATTTTTTCTTAGTCATTTGTTCTCACATAAAATTTAATCAATAATATATTATAATCCCCAGGTTCATTATTGCATGTTTAATTTGATAACATATTGCATTAAATGTAAAAATCAGCTATCCCTATCTACTCAACATCATAAACAACTTCAATACTTCTAGCAATAATATCACCCAGTATCAATATTTTCATCATCAACAAATAAAGAAAGGGATTAGGTATGGCTTCTAAACCTTCCCATTTTTAAATGGTTTTCTACAAATAATTAACAAGTGCTATTTGATATTTTTTACTCTATTTTTAGAAAAACTAGTAGATAATTAATGGGCAGCCAAGCTAAGAGTGAGGCAAGTAGGTATCCTGAGCATGAGGTTGGCCAGTCATATGGGAGAAAATAATTTGGTAAAAAAAAAAAAAAGAGAATGTAAGTGTTGCTAGGGCATGGGATTAAGAGTCTAATCATGCATGCATGTTGTAATATGTTGAAATGAAGGTTTATTGTGTTGAGTGAGTGTTAGTTATAAAATTAATATTTTATGTTTGACTCTTAATCCTAGTCCTTAGCAGTAGTACTTGATTTGCATAGATGGGTATTTATGTATCTAATGTCTCAAGATACCCTCTCACCTCATCTCTGATGGTTGGGCTAGGTAGGGATGTTTAGACATCTACTCCTTATATGGAGGGTTCAGGTTGTCCATTCACCTATATATGTAAATAAGAATTGTAATTGAAATAAGAATTTTCCATTTACATATATAATCATAACTAATTTTGTACTTGAAATAAGAATTTTCCATTCATTTAGTATTCTTACAACTATGCTTTCTATTTCTCCACTATGCATAAACACATTCTTCTTTATGTCCTCGGTCTCTATTTTTGGTCTTCATCTGTTGTTGCTTTACCATGATGGAATCCCCCTCATATGGTTGTTTGTATTTGTACTTTATTTATAGAATTAGGGTTTATCGCTTTGGATTTACCCATTGTGGATATATTTACAACAGTTTATTGTTTTATCTCTTAGTCACTTCTTGAGCTCCTTGCGTTCTTTTTACCCTAGTACTTAAATATTCTAACTAGATTTGTTCTTTGAATTTCATTTACCTCCTTTGGTCACTCTTGGATATAATATAATTTATTTATTTCTTTCTTTTGTACATGTAAGAGGTGCAATAGATCATTATTGTTCATAAATAATAACTTGGTTTTCATTTAGTAATCCAAGAAAAAATATTCCATAAATTATTCAAAATAAACTATGTAATGCTAAGTGTCAAGATCCAATTTGTCAATAATTTGATGGCAACCTTGGTAGTTGTAACCTTCTATTTTTTGTATTTTGACTGTGGACTCTGAAATCTATGCTATATTTTCTCTTCTAATGGTTTACCCACTGAAATCTATCCTATTTATTATGTATTTTGGGTTTGCCCACTATGGTTATATTTACAATGGTTTACTATTTTATCTCTTAGTTACTTCTTGAGCTCCTTGGGTTCCTTTTTCCCTAGTACTTAAATATTCTAACTAGATGTGGTCTTTGACTTTAATTTACCTCCTTTGGTCACTCTTGGACATAATATAATTTCATTTATTCTTGCTTTTGTACATGAAATAGATGCAATAGATCATTATTGCTAATAAATAATAACTTGGTTTTCATCCAGCAATCTAAGAGAAAATATTCCATATATTATTCAAAATAAACTATGTAACACTAAGCTTCAAGATCCAATTTGTTAATATTTTGATGGATCCCTTGGTAGTTGTAGCATTATATTTATTTTTATTTTTATTTTATTGAGTAAATACTTCTTATAAATATACATATCCGTCATGGGGATTGAACCCGGGTCCCATCACCGATAATGCAAGTGGCTTCCTTGCCGGTAGACCACATCATGCGGATATAGCATTATATTTATTGTATTTTGATTGTGGACTCTGAAATCTATGCTACATTTTCTCTTCCAATGGTTTACCCACTAAAATCTATCCTATTTATTATGTATTTTGGGTTTATCCACTATGGTTATATTTACAATGGTTTACTATTTTATCTCTTAGTTACTTCTTGAGCTCCTTGGGTTATTTTTGCCCTAGTACTTAAATATTCTAACTAGATGTGGTCTTTGAATTTCATTTACCTCCTTTGGTCACTCTTGGACATAATATAATTTCTTTCTTTCTTGCTTTTGTACATGTAAGAGGTGCGTAAATAATAACTTGGTTTTCATCCAACAATCTAAGAGAAAATATTCCATATATTATTCAAAATAAACTATGTATAATTCTAAGCTTCAAGATCCAATTTATCAATATTTTGATGGCAGCCTTGGTAGCTATAGCATTCTATTTATTGTATTTTGACTATGGACTCTGAAATCTATGCTACATTTTCTCTTCCATT
Organism: Wollemia nobilis; assembly: GCA_028583015.1. NCBI lineage: Eukaryota > Viridiplantae > Streptophyta > Pinopsida > Araucariales > Araucariaceae > Wollemia > Wollemia nobilis. Next base: position 1,453,710 of record JAQPPZ010001731.1, read on the forward strand.
ATCATATGGAAGAAAAAATTTCATGTCAAATTTCCTTAATGGAATGACCTGAGAGAAACTTCACATTGATTAGTGATTCATTATTCTTTGTTTTTTTTGTAATTTTATTTTATCATTGATCACAAGGTCAGTCATAAGTGGAGGAGTTTTTTGTTAAGAGATTGAAAGGTTCAATTTTTTTCAACACTCTTGATAATACCTTCATGTGTATATAACATCTTTAGAGAAAAAATAAAAACTCTTGTCTCTTGGTTTTCCATTAGTGGAATGGGAGAAAAATAAGTCGAGCTCCATGCAATCAAATATTCTGAGCCTGACCATTCAAATGAAGCAAATAATGAGGTTGGCAAGCAAGTTTATGAAGTATGGAAAGGCCGCAATGTAAGTTTTATTTTTATGAAACTTCTTTCATTGCTATATCTTTATATATTTTTGCAAGGATATAGCAAACATTTATCTTTTGTGTGTATGGTTGGTTTTTGCTAGGTTTTTCTATTGGGTGGAAGGTTGATATTAGCATGCAATAGCCTGAGGAGATTGATTTCAGTATTATTTGGGATCATCATCCTAGTTGTAGTATTATGTGCTTTAGCAAGGAGAAGCTTTGTGGAAATACTTCCACATGGGTTTGCAATTATGGTTATCATAGTTGGTTTCACAACATATGTGAGTATGAACCCTTTCTACCTATTATTTTTTATGGTTGGCCATTTATTCCATCTAATATATTATGTATTATTTTTTATGAACACTCCTTTTTGGCCTTGCTTGTTATGGTCTATTTGCTTTATGTTCCACTTTTGTTTTAAATTTCCTCAAGAATCATAGTAGCTAGAGTCCTAGTTTGCATGTCCAGTTCACCTCAGTTGGACTGAAAGAGGTGTCCATGCAAATGTACAGATCACTAACTACATGTAAGTTAGATTAAATGAGGTGTCAATGCCTAGTTTAGTAGCAATTTGCAACCCTTCAAATTCATTTTTGTAAATCTATTCATACCTCACCAGTGAAGAGTGTACATGATCAATTTTAGCAGCCATCTTCTCTTATTTGCTCCTCAAATCTGTGTCTCTAATTTTTAATTTACAACTTTACATAGGAAAATGTGCTTTTCAATTGTTAAAGTAGCAGTGTCACTCCAAGACATGCAAGTGTTTCCTATGAAAAGCCTTCAGTTCTACATTAAAAGCCACAAGTCACTATATGTAGAAAGACTTCTTCACTATGCTTCAAAACTAAATTGTGCATGGAGCATAAAAACATACACCCATAGAATAACAGAGTCTATTGGAACTGGAATTCCAAATTTTTATGGTCTAGAAAAATCCTATTTAAGCAACACCCACCTTCAATTTCTCTCAACAATCAATCCAAAGCAAAGCAAAAGATTGAGTTGATCCAAATTCAACAAAAGAGTAGTGGAGTCAATCTAGTTTTGCTTCTTGTGAAGTATAATGGAAGGTGTCAAGGGAAGAAAATTTTTGGTTGCAGTGGATGAGAGTGAGCAGAGTATGTATGCATTGCAATGGGCTATGGACAATCTGAAGCCCACTACTAGTGATACCCTTGTTCTCTGCCACGTCAAGTGAACTCCTACTACAGGTTCAGGTATGTGAAACAAACATCGACAACTTTTGGAATAGAAGTGTGTAATATTGAACATGTCAGAATTGAAAATACTGATGATGGAGGATGATTAAAAATATCATTTTTAAAATTTTCATGATGTTTGGCATTACACAAATTGATTTATTTTTAGTATATGGACTATGAAAATATGAGGTCTTTGAGTATTGTTGTTCCTATAGTATTTATGTTTTTTTTTTTGTTTTTGGGATTGAATTTTAATGGCTTGGATTGTGGGTACAAAATTATTTATATATGTGTGTGTTTTTGTTTTATTTTATTTTAATTTTGTTAATCGGATCCAATGGTTTTGGTTGCGAGTGTTTTTTTTTGCTTTGGAAAATAGATATGGTTTTTGATTGTGGGTGTACACGTTTCATTTCTTTTATTTTTTGAATCTAAGTTGTTTTATTGTGGGTGTGGATGTGCTTTCTACCCTTATGTTTAATGTATTCAAATGGTTTTAGTTGTGGGTGTAAATGCTTAGTTTTATTTATTTCTTTATTGATTGAATGGATTTGATTTGATTTAAGGGATATGTTTTTATTCCCTCCTTTTTAATGGATTCAAATGGTTCTGGTTCTAGGTCTAAAAACTTTTGTTTACTCCATTGAATTTAAAAGGATTTTGATTGTGGGTGCAAGATTTTTTTTAATATTCTCTTCAACATAAAAAAATGGGCACTATGCTGGTTTGGATTTAGGTGCTCCTTTTATTGAGTGTTATGTTGTTTCAGCTGAGGCAAACTGATGCTAAGTGCTATGCAGTTTTAGCTGAGACATCCTTTGTATTTTCTTTTAAGGTGAGACCCTAAGAGGGCGGTTTAAAACCTCTCTCTTATTGTTAAGAGGGCAGTATTAAACCACCCTATTAAGGTCTAAGAGAGCGGATTTTGAGGCATTTTTTAGCCACCATAGTATGATGCATATTTTTTATGATGCCCTCATAGAATATGATTGAATAACACCCTTAAAGGTCTTTAAGGGTGGTTAAAAACCATCGTTAAAACCCTTTTTTGGTGTAGTGATTTATGATTTGAATATATGGGTTTTCATACTAAGTTCTACAATAATGGATGTGGAGTCCATTATAGTGAGAATGTTATTGGTTTCCCATACGATAACTTTAAAGGGGGCATTGTGTCCACTTTATATAAAAAATTATGGGGTTTCCTTATGGGTAGAATGAATTTATTAAATGATTTAAGTTTATATTATGTTTTGGGAACTTTAAATTGATAAGAGATTATATTTTTCTTTAATAGAATATGGAAGTTTATTTTGAGAAAACCTTTTGTATCATGAAATATGAATGAGGGATTGGACATGGAGCCCAATAGATGGATTGGAACTTGTAGGGGTTCCATTGTTATTATTTTTGTGGAAAATACATAAGAAAGGGCTCTTAAGTATTTGTAGATGGAAGAATGAAAAACAAATTACATTTGAGGGAATTGTGGGGTTCCCTCACTTTTGCAAAAAGGAATTACAAATGCTTGTAAGGAGAAGGCATAAGGATTATGGGAATTCTTATGCAATAGCTTGAAGTTGATGGAAAAAGGAATAAAGGATTTATTTTTTGTATATTGACTAATAGACTTGCAATGAAAATAAATATGGACATTTTAAGGCTAGGTTTTTTATCGAAAGTGTCTCCCAAGATATATGGTGTGTCTTTTGAGTATCTTTTATTGATATTGTTATATAATTGTTATATGCATCTATTTAATTACTTAAATGACTATGAATTGCATATGAAGATAAAATGGATGTGTTTATTTAAACTTATTATTCTTACTATTGAAAGTAACTATGCATAAGTAGATAAATATGAATGTTATGTATTTCTTGTATACTTGCAGTAGAATAAGGACTATGCAAATGTGGATTTTAAAGATAGAATGATTAAGAAAGAAGAAAATACTATTCCTTAGTTTACCTTGGAGTAAGGGATTCATCCTTGGAAGATTTTATCCATAGGTAACCAGCCTAGAGAGACCCTAGAGGTAGCTACCAGGACTAAGGGAATTGTGGTGTAATAATACCTTAGGGTTACAATGGGCACATTGGTAATAGAACACCAAAGTGAGTCCTAAAGGTAGGTAAGCCTAGGTTCCATTGTAACTAAATTCCTATGATGGATACCCAAAGGATTTTGTGGTATCCATGTGAGGGATATTATGCAAGTGATAATCATAGGGACCTTATTGATTGTGGGAAATCCCTATGAGAGATATCTCTTGGTGTAATAGTCATAAAAAACCTTGAATGAAACTTGGGCATCTAGGTGAGATATTTACACAGGTGATAATCACCTCAATTAAACAATCAGTGGATGGTTTAGTTTAGCATATTAGTATTACTCATGGTGTAATGGGTAGTACTATAAGAAGCTTATGCCTAGATACCAGTTAAGATTAAATAATAATGGTAAGGGAATTGTCATCCCTTATCAAAATAATAAGATAGGGTTAATCCCCACATCATGGTAAAAATATCTTTCGAAGGAAAAATAGGAAATGGGTTGACCACTCAAAGGTGTCCTTTAAGCTGTATGGGTAGTGTACAAGGTAAACCCTAGAATTTTTGTGGGATTTTGACCACTCATGTTGTCATGACCCTCCCCTAGACAACTTTTTTAAATAAAATATTTATGAATTTATGTATAATATTTAATGATAAATTATGAAGTTTTATGAGGTTTTGATGATGAATGATATGGTACTAATGGACTTGTTATCTTTATAGGAATAGACACCTTCGTGGCTAGAAAGATGAAGGTATATATATAGTCGAAATGACCTGACATGTGTTATATTTTTTTAGATCTAGCTTATCCTTGTTATTGGTTGTCTCTCTTCTATTTATGCATGTTAATTGATATGAAATTAAAACTTCTAACATTCTTAAAGAAGGAACTATGTTAAGAAGGTTTAATATTACTTATTTAAAAGAAGAAAATGAAGAAAGAAAAATAATGAAGTGCTCAACTTTAGAAAAATGAAATAATGACATAGCTTTAACTTCAAAATTAGAAAATAAACCCAACTTAGCAAAATGCTATAGTGGACAATTATAAGTTCATTATCTTGAGTGAATTCTCTTTGATTTCCCTTTAATACCCTTAAGGAAGAAATAAAAATGGGGAGAGAATTATTTTGATTGGATCTTTGGGATTTGATCGGTGAACGTGAGGAATAGATAAGATTTTGACATTTATTTTGGAAGAAAAAAAGGAGCAACAAAGAACCCATATTCTAGTGAGCACTTGCATCTTCTTTGGGATAATATTCTTCTAAACAATATAAGGTACTTCTTTCTACAAAATATCTTTAAGAAAGCTTCAAGTCTATGAATTGGAACTAAACCCATGATTTTATTAAGATGTATATAAGTATAAGGATTTCTTGAATAAAGAACTATGAGACACTTTCTTTAATATGACAACTATGTCCTTGATATGATCACCTGAAAGAAAGCATAGAGAGCTTAAAGATAGTTAATCTCAATTTTTTCTCACTACCTTGTTTTATGAATGAATGTATTTGTTTACAACTTCAATGGCCATCCTTTTGGAAAATATTATCCTCAAAACTATGTAAACCAAGGATACTATAGTGAATTTTTGTTGTCTCTAACCTATATCAATACATCCAACAAACAATGTAGTGCACATCCAAATATACTTCTCAAATTAAAGACCATGTTTTATTTCAGATTGATGGTTTAAAACCTGTGGCAGACTCTACCTTTGGTAGTTGTAGGATTGAACCGAGTGTATGACTGGTTCGACTTTCCTATGCACACTGAATATAGTGTGTGTTGTATAGAATCAATATTTCCTCACACAAAGATAAAGAAAACTTAGTGTAAATTGAAACTTAATTTTTTATGTAGATTAATTTTGTGAAGTCTAGAGGTCACCAAGTGGCACCTGGAGAGAACTCTCTTACTTTATCATGTGGTTCCTATTGCTGCATAAATTTTAAGTAAAATCTAAGGAGAAGAAGACATTAGCAATATTTAATCCCATAGTAAAAGTGGGAAGGCACCAAGTGCCTAATTAACTCTTTAACCTAGGAGTAGTAGTTGACTATCCATGGTGGTAGTCATGGAACTTTACAAGGGCACTAACTAAGCCTCAACCAAGCTAGGTGGTAGATGAATAGATACTAGGCTTGTAGGTGGTCTCCTAAAAGTTAGAAAGTAATATCTAATTATCTATAGCCACCTTAGGAAGTAGAAAACCCTTTTGATAGAAAATATTAGGAATACCTTGATAAGGTAGCAAAGATACCATGAAGTGGTGTAATTAATAATGCTTGATGTTGTGCTATTGACCAATGTTCTACTGGTTGGATAGAAATGGCCTAGGGAGGACAAAAGATAAACTCCTTTGGATAAGATGAAGGAGATTTCAATATTTGAATTGGAACTAGGGTTTGTAAAGAAACAACCATAAGATTTATCCTCGTAAAGGTAATTTAAAACTATTTATGAAGAATAACCTCTTATGAATTTGGTTACAAGATAAATCACATGAATGAGAGATGATATGAGTCTTTTTACCTAGTTAAAGTGGTAAATAAAATTAACCTAAAATTGATTGCTTCATTAGTAGAAATAGCTTTGAAATTTGATTTATTCAATGGCTTAAATATCATGTTAAATCCTTAATAAAATAATAAAAGGATTCTCTTGGGAAGTTAAAATGAAAGAAACAAAAAGGGATTTTTTTTTTGTCATGTTAGGCTTATATGGTTTTAAAATATGATTCCTTTTTAGAATTATTATGTTGTGGATTTTAGGAAGGTATTTTGATGTTTTGTAGACTTTTCAAAAGATCTATTTTACCATGTAATTATGAAAAGCTTAGTCAAATATATTGAATGGAAATTTTAACTTCTTTTACTTAACCACTTAAGCTAAACTTGGTAGACCTTTGTGGAATGAGAAAATTAGTGTCTTAATAAGGGATTGGTCTTAGGACACAAATAAAGAAAAACGACTTATAGGGGTTCCACAATTATTCTGTTGTAAGAATTTAGTCAAGGAGATGACTCTTGGGTTTTAATAGAATGATGAATATATGGGATTAGTGAGAGGGAGTTATGGGACTCCCTCACTTTTGTAAAAGTGAACTTATAAATTATTGAAATGAAATGACATAAGAGTTGTGGAGATTCTTATGCAATAGATTGATTTTGGGGCAAAAGAACAAAGGATTACTTTTTGTAAGAATGAGTAACAGACTTGCAATAGAAATAAATATGGACATTTTAAGGTTAGGTTTTCTCCTAGAAAGAGTTCCTAGGATACCTGATATATCATTTGTGTACCTTTGTAAAATTGATATGGAAATATTATTAGTATTTAATATTTTATTGTCATGCAATGCAAGTAAAGAATAAATGAATTTGCTTATTATGCTTTAATGGAAAGTATCAATGTTAGATGTATAGTATTCATTTATTTACTACAAGAAAACATGGCTTATGCAAATATATTTCTTAAATATAAATGAATGATATTAAAAGGAATAAATTTATTTTAGAATATTTGGGGTTTGGGGATTGCTCTTTATGAGATTATATTAAACCTAGATAGACCCTAAGGATAGGTCTAGAACTAAAGGAGATGTGATGGAACAATACCTTAGGGTTACAATGGGCACCCTAATAATGGATCATTAAAGTGTACTTTTAGATAAAGTGAGCTTCATATTCCATTTTAACTAAATACATGAGATGGATTCTTCGACAGACAACGAGATACCCATGTGAGATAGATATCATACAAATTATAGTCATAGGGACCCAAATGAATGAGGGATAATTCCTATAGGGGATGTCGTTTGGTGTCGCAGTTATTGAAAACCTAATTGACTAATGGGAATTGCCACATAAATGATAATCACCTCCATTAAGCTATCTGCAATGTAGTTTAATGGTGCTCAATAGTTTTATACTAAAAGAGATATGTAAAACTATAAAGAAGCTTACACCTAAAACACTAGTAAGGAATGACAAACACTAGTATGGGATTTGGAGTTCCCTTTCTCAAATGAATGAGATAGGTTTAACCCATGCATTGTGATCAAAATATTCTTCAAAATAGAGAAATAAAATGGGGTTATCACACAAATGTGTTCCTTAAGCTATATGTGCAGTGTACAAGGTAAACCCTAGAAAATACATGGGAGTATTGGTAACTCTTGTCCACTCGGGGGATGTTGCAACATCTATTAACTCGAAAGTGGGTAAAAGGTTATGTGGAATTTATCCAAAATAACTTGGTTACTTTTTTAACCTTTTAAGAAAAAAAATTGGGGTAGATTTTAGGGTTGTTACACCTATCCACCCGAGGGATGCTGCAACATTTGGGACTCAAAATATGGTTAGAATCTTCTATGGAATTTATCTATGTTTTCTTTAGTAATCCTGAACCGTAGATAAAAATTGGGTGAGATTTTAGGGTTGTTATAGTTGGCATCAGAGGATGGTCATAGGACTATCAACTTCCCTAAGATGATATCTAGGTCATAGGACTAGTAGCTTCCATGGAGAGAACCTAATTATGGTTAGATTTAATGTGCTTCTTGGAAGAAATAAACCTTCCCATGGGCATGGTAGTTTACATGGAGTAATGTTGATTATAATTTGAATTACTTACTCTTAGTAGGGTACCTTACGTGGAGTAATTGTGACCAAATATATTATAGAAAGACTGATAATACTCTTTAAATAACACCTCATGTAGAGGTAAGTGAGATTATTGATATTATTAATGGATGATGATGATGATGGTCGTTAGTTTATATGAAGGATATAATTAACTAGTGGTTACAAGTGCAAATCTAGGATGAAATTGTAACCTAATTTAACTTCCCTTATGGATAAGAAAAATAGGGTAATTTGCAAGAAGGGAAAAGTGAGACCTTGATCATTATCAACTAAGTGATAGCGATCCTATTAGATATGGTACTTTGAAAGCAAATAAGTGTGACCATAATTATTATTTAATGAATGATGATGACCACCATAGAGATAGTAACTTATGGCAAGACAAGTATGACCATGAATTTTATCAATAAGTGATAATGTTCTAAGTTAGTTCATGGGGAAATGAAACTAACTGAATATATAAGTGTAATTTGGAATTCTTATCATGGATAAGAGACACTACTTATTTGAAAAAATAACCGTTCAAAAGGTAAGGTTAACTACATGAGAGAGAGTTGTAGTATGTTCCTAAAATAATTCTAGAAGAACAATGGACTCTAGCAACAAAATTGAAAGAACAATGAAACTCTAATAAGAAATCTATAAGAACAATGAACTCCAAAAATAAAAGAGGAAGAAAAATGAACCTAGTAGGGAGTCTAGAAGGATAATAGACTCAAAGGAACAATAGGTTCTAGTGAGAAGGTGGAAAATATTTCTTACATAGTTAAGTTGCTTCAAGAGTAGATGGAGCAACAATGGAAGATGTTGATAAGGAAACCAACATAAAAAATTTAGAGAGACATCAAGGAAATAATTCTTGCTAAGAAAATTTATAAAGGATATTTTAAAACTCTGACCTTAGAAGCAAATTGACTTAGTTTAAAAAGAGGATAGAAGGCTAGAAAGGGGCTCGTGCACGTAGGACTAGATGCTTAATTTATGGGGATCCATATTATATGAACAAGTGTCTTCAATGGATAGATCAAAAGAGCACAATAAAAATAGTATTTGAACTTCAGAGCTAGAGACATTATTTGTTGATAAAACCTTTTAAGCTAAGGATAAATCATCAATTTTGAGGTAAAGAAGGTAGATAGAGTTCTTATCTAAGTATGATTTGAGTATTGAGTATACCAAAGTAAAGAAAAATAAGGTTGTCGATGCCTTGAGTAGGCAAAGGCATAGCATCATTGACTAGTAGTCACATGGACTTAATGGAACAAGGCAGGGAGAAGAAAACCCATGATTAGTTTTGCAATGATATTTAGGAAAAAATTACAAGAAATCCTAAATAAAATAATAATTTGAGAATAATTAATGGACTCTTACACTTTAAAGACAGGGTTGTCATACTAGAAATTGGTGATCTAAGGAGAATTATCATGTAGGAGGTGTATAGATCTCCTTACTCTACTCATCTTGGAGAGGTCAAAATAAGGAAAAATATGAAAAGGATCTTCTATTGGATAGGGATGAATGACATCAATAAATTTATTGCTATATGTAAGCAATGTCAAAAGGTGAAAGTTGAGCACAAACATCCAACAAGGTTATCTATACCCACATGATATACCTGTATGGAAGTGGCAGGTCATATTTATAAATTTCATAGTGGGACTTTCAAAAAATAGATCCCAACATAATGTAATCCTTGGTGTAGTGGATAAATTTACCAAGGTTGTGCAATTCATTACAGGGAGTACAAAGGATGATGTAGTTGTGGTGACTAACAGATTTGCCAAAGAAATCTTTAGACTGCATGGTTTCCTTGAAGTAATTATATCTAATAGATATTTTAGATTCACTTATGTATTTTACCAAGCCCTACATCAAGCTATTAGCATGAAATTGAATATTATTTCAGATTACCATATAGATACTGATGGTCAAACTGAAAGATTCAACCAAGTTTTGGAGGTTATGCTTCGCATGAATTGTATGGATCAAAAATCTAAATGGAAATTTTTTCTCCACCTGGTTGAATTTACCTACAATAATGGTCATCATGCTTCTTTGGGAATGGCCCCATTCAAATCATTGTATGGCAAAAGATATTGAACACCCCTCTCATGGGATAATCCAAAATATTGGATTACCATCAAACTAGATGCGGTTCGAGAGATGGAGGAATTAAAGATGATCAAACAGAGCCTCAAAGAAGCCTCTAATCATCAAAAGAGTTATGTCGATAGAAAGTGCATACTTTGAGAATTCTCTATGAGGGACAGAGTATTACAAAGAGTAAATCTCATGAAGAGGACCATCAAATCAACCAAGTTAGATCCTATATATGTTGTACTCTTTGATATCACCGAGAAGATAAGTCCAATTGCCTATTGTCTTGCCTTACCTCCCAACCTATCCAAGATTCATGATACTTTCCATGTATCCCTACTTAGGAGATATGTTGTTGATTCTGACCATGTGTGGAATGTGTCCAGTCTGAAAATAGTCCACCCTTAAATAGTTGAAATGAAGTTTGGGAATATTCAAGAGTTTTGTTATAAAAACATGAGGAACTAGACTCTAGAACAATGTAAGATCCAATAGGACAAAATTTTTTCTAAATATGCCACATTAGAAAATGTGGTTGATATGTAGAGATATATTTTTTATTTTAAAATGAAATATAATTTGTTTTTATTGTAGGATACTGATGAAACACAAAGGACTATGTTTAGTCTAAGACAGGTAGTATGTCATGAACCTCCCTTGCCAAACTTATTCATATGATGAACTTTTGAATTGATATGTTGTTTTAATGATATATTAAATGGATATATGATGAATAGTTGTATAAATAATTGTTTTATTTAAGGTTATGATATTGCTAATGGATTGGTATGAATGCAGGTCTAGGTATCTTTGTGGGTGGACAAAGGACTGACCACCAATAACAAGGTGTCCCACGAAAGAAAAAATGGATTTTCTAATGTGTTATTAATAAAAGGATCTATTAATGTTTTGAACATTAGTAAAATAAATAAATAAAAAAAACATTGATAATTAGAAGATAATATTAATGTTTTAAAATAAAGTGGATTAAGTTAATTAGTGATGATAAGATCAAATTGCAAACATATTAAACTTGCAAAAAGGAGGTGGACTCCATTTTTATTAAAGATATATATATATATATATATATATATATATATATATATATATCAAAGCTATTATTATTATAAGGGAGGAATAATAATAATATTAGTATTATTGGTAAATTCATTTTCAATGAGAGTTTGCAAAATAAATTGTTATATTCTTTATTACTACAATTTTTGATAACAAAGCATGTAAAGTGTTTGTGAAAATGCTTTGGCTTTATTACTACAATTTTTGATAACAAAGCATGTAAAGTGTTTGTGAAACTGCTTTGGTTTTATTGCTACATTTTTTATAATAAAGCATGAAAAGTGTTTGTGAGGATGCTTTGGTTTTATTGCTGTAATTTTTTATAACAAAGCATGGAAAGTGTTTTGTGAAAATGCTTTGGTTTTATTGCTGCAATTTTTTATAACAAAGCATGAAAAGTGTTTGTGAAAATGCTTTGGTTTTACTGCTGCAATTTTTGTTAACAAAGCATGAAAAGTGTCTATGAAAATGCTTTGGTTTTATTGCTGCAGTTTTTTATAACAAAGCATAACAAGTTTTTGTGAAGATGCTTTGTTTTTATTGCTGCAACTTTTGTTAATAAAGCATGGAAAGTTCTTATGAAAATGCTTTGATTTTATTGTTGCAAATTTTGATAACAAAGCATAGAAAGTGTTTGTAAAAATGCTTTGGTTTTATTGTTCTAACTTTTGATAACAAAGCATGAAAAATGTTTGTGAAAATGCTTTGGTTTTATGGCTATAATTCTACCCTTACGATAAGCATGGTTAAAGGTTGCTTTGCTTGAGAAAAGGGATGCAATTTTTATGTCTATATTGCTTGAATTGATGGTTGCACTTGTGTTAAGGGTGGTATTTGTCTTATTGTTGTTCTTATGATAATTTTTGTATGGTTGCATTTGTAATAAAGAATACACTTATATGTGTAAGGGCTGAAATTAAGAAAAGGGTTGCATTTGTGTGAATGACTACAATTGTGTTATTGTTGCTCTTATGTTAATGGTTGCATAAACTTTTGAAAAAAACTGCACTTGTGTATAAGGACTGCAATTATGTTAAGGGTTGCAATTATGTTAAGGGCTGTAATTGTGTGAATGACTGTAATTATATTATTGTTGCACTTATGTTAATGGTTGCACAAATGCACTTGTGAGAAAGACTACACTTGTGTGTAAGGGCTGCAATTATGTTAAGGGCTAAAATTGTGTGAATGGTTGTAATTGTATTATTATTGCTCTTATGTTAATGGTTACACATATGCACTTGTGTGTAAAGGCTGTAATTATGTTAAGGGCTGCAATTGTGTGAATGACTGCATTTGTATTATTTTTGCTCTTATGTTAATGGTTGCACAAATGCACTTATGGTAAAGACTGCACTTGTGTGTAAGGGCTGCAATTATGTTAAGGACTACAATTGTGTTATTATTGCTCTTATGTTAATGGTTGCATAGATGCATTTATGTTAGAGACTGAACTTGTGTGTAAATGCTACAATTATGTTAAGGACCGTAATTGTGTTACTATTGCTCTTATGTTAATGGTTGCATGGTTGTACTTATGCTAAAGACTACCCTTGTATTAAAGGATGCAATTATTTTAAGGGATGCATTTGTGCTAATAGTTACGCTTGTGATAAGGATTGTGTTGTCCTAATGTTGCTTATTGTTATAAAAGAGTTTTTAATTTATAATTTGAATATTTGGGTGTTCATACTAAGTTCTAAAATAATGGATGTGGAGTCCATTATAGTGAGAATGTTATGGGCTTCCCACATGATCACTTTAAAGGGGGTGTGGAGTCCACTTTAAATAAGAAAATTATGGGGTTTCTTTATGGGTAGAATGAATTTATTAAATGATTTAAGTTCATATTATGGTTTGGGAACTTTAAATTGATTAAGAGATTTTGTTTTTATTTAATAGAGTATGGAATTTTATTTTGAAGAAAACTTTTGTATCATGAAATATGAATGAGGGATTGGGCATGGAGCCCAATAGATAGATTGGAACTTGTGGGGATTCCATTGTTATTATTTTTGTGGAAAATACTTAGTAAAGGGATCTTAAGTATTTGTAGATGGAAGAACAAAAAAAAATATTTTATTCAAGGGAATTATGGGTTCCCTCACTTTTTTTAAAAAGGAATTACAAATGCTTGTAAGGAGAGGGTATAAGGATTATGGGAATTCTTATGCAATAGCTTGAAATTTATGTAAAAAGGAGTAAATAATTCCTTTTTGTAGATTGAATAATAGACTTGCAATGAAAATAAATATGGATATTTTAAGACTGGGTTTTTCCCTGAAAGGGTTTCCCAAGATATATGTTGTGTCATTTGAGTATATTTTATAGATCTTGATATAGAATTGTTATATACATCTATTTAATTACTTAAATTGCTATGGATTGCATATTAAGAGAAAATGTATCTGTTTATTTAAACTTGTTATGCTTACTATTGAAAGTAACTATGTATAAGTAGGAAAGATGAATGTTATGCATTTATTTTATACTTGCAATAGAATAAGGACTATGCAAATGTGGATTTTAAAGATAGAATGAATGAGAAAGAAGGAAAGACTATTCCTTAGTTTACCTTGGGGTAAGGGATTCATCCTTGGAAGGTTTTATCCATAGGTAACCAACCTAGAGAGACCCTAGAGGTAGCTACTAGGACTAAGGAAAATTTGGTGTAACAATCTCTTAGAGTTACAATAGCACATTTGTTAGAGTATATTACATTATTTGGTACATGTCAATGTACCCCCTTGGGTATATAACTAGAGTAGGATTTTACTTTAGAGTAAATTTAGGTAGTTACTTCAAGTATTGTAATAAATGCACAAGTGTCAAAGTGCAATGATGTAAATGTACAAGGAATCCACTTGTACATGAGTCATATGAAAGGTAGATGCAGAGTCATAGGTAAAGTAAGGGTCTAGGAACCTATCTTCTTATGTAAAGGCCTTCTAGTGAGTGAAATCAGAGAAGTAGAGAATATGGCGAGTGCATATTATAGATTGGTAGTTGAGTACAATGTAGCTCTTTCAAAACAATTTATGGAGTGTTCACATCCTCCATTATATAGCATTGTACTAGTTTCATGATCTTTTATTAATGGTATATTTCTAAGTTATTGCAAAAGTTTATCTCTTTATTTTCTTGCATATTATTGTGTCATTATCTTATAGTTATATTAGATTGCTTATCTTACATCTTGTGGTTGTGTTTCCTTTATCATATACCCATAAAAAGTTAACAGTGGTATCAGAGCCATGGTAGATTGATAGGAAATAGTGAGAGAGCCACAAGAGAGATTGAGAGAAGTCCAAAAACCTCATTCTAAAAATTTCTAGAAATCATAGTTGGCTAGAGTCTTTCCATAGGGTTGTAGGAAAACTCGTGAATACTAGGACTCGGCGTTGATTCCACTAGATTGACAAATCAACTAGTGAATATTTATCATCTCTAGATTTATAGTTTCTTCCATTATAATTTCTAACATTTTATTGTAGAAAAAGGAGATTCAAAGAAAGTTGGGAAGCTTCCTACATAGTGCTAGGAAGAATATCTTCTTTGGAAGAAATTTAATACCTAAAGTAATAAATGAAAGATCGAATATTTGGAGACCTAAAGAAAAGGTTCCATTACTAGAGATTGTAGACCTATAGAGTGTCGAAGAATTTAAATGCCATAGAATACTTATTGCACATTCAAGGGAGAGAAGACTCAATAATAAGAGTCCCAATGAAGATATGATATTGGTGATCTCCATTGAAGATTGAAGACTTCATAGTGAAGAAGTTGAAGAGACCCATAGATTTTCCCCATTGAAGAACTTCAAAGTTTGGAATATTGGAGATAAATAAGGACTAGCAAAGATCCTATTCCAAAAGTAGTATATTTCAGAGATCCTAGTGAGGAGATCTCATAGCAAATCTTTCACAATTGAATATTGAAGAAAAGGTCTTATCGAGAAGACCAAATAACTGAGAGATAGAAGACGCTAGAGAAGAGGTCTCAAGGATAAATAAGAGGGAGGATAGGAAAGCCTTAGAACAAATTTTAGAGAAGGCCATTGAAGGAGTTCCTAGGATAACTTATTGGAGAAAGTGAATACCAAGGAGGAGTTCCTGATAGGAAATAACTTGGGATAATTATCACCATCCAACAATAAGCCCAAGAGAGAAGGATTTGGCAAGAAGCTTACTAAATTTTGGAGGATATTAGTGAAGACCTCAAGACTTTCAAATTCTTGAGAAGGCCTATATTGAAGTTAGATTTCAAAAAGGAGGTTGAAGGAGAACAAATATAGAAGTAGCCTACCAAATCCAAGATATTTTAAGATAGCCCTAGAAGGCTCATTTGGAGATAGGGGTTTTCTAAATATACAATAGAATACTAAAGGGTTCTTGAAGGAAAACTTAGATGTGATTTGGAGGAGTTCCCTATCAATTTTTTGAGGTTTAAGAATAACATTTTATTTGAGATATTGAATGCTAAAAGGACAATATTACTAGCTGAAAAAACTTTAGATTTATATAGTGCATTCTGAAGGAGAGTTGGAGTCACCTACTATAGTTTCAAGACAACAAGTTAGAGGGTTTCAAAGTTGAGTTGTTTTAGACAACCAAGAAGAGATGCAATTTTATACAGTAAAAGGTAACAATAAGATGAATATAATCACCTTGTAATCCTTCATCTACAAATTTCATTAAGGTAAGCAACTTTGGTGCAATAGGTTCATTATTGAACATTAAGTTACTTAGTTCGTTATTAAGTTTCATTAAGCACCATATTAGATTTAAAGTTGCAAGGAGAAGGTTGCATATTAAAGTCTTCAAGAGAGTGCAAAAGATAGTTTATTTTAAGGTTAATACCTACACATTAAAATAGTAGTTAGATATATTTTGATAGAAATAAAAATATCATCTTCCTATTATCTAGTTATAGTAAAGAAGACATTACTCTTAAGTGAAAGTTGCATAGATTATAGTGCATCTTACAAGTTACTTTTAAGGAGAAATAAGGTGAGATTAATAGTGCACTATACTAGTTATTCTTAAGATATTTTTAAGGTGCATTAAATATTGATCAAAGGTGAAAATTAGTGCATGATACTAGTTACTCTTAAAAGATTATTAAGTGCATTGGTTTGTAAGTTTACATGAAAGACCAAAGTGCAAAAATTAGCAAGATATCAAAGTGTCAAAATATACTATTCAATGTATAAAACTTGCAATATATTGTGGCATATTAATGCCACCTAAAAAGTGTGATATACCTCCAGGGAGTGGAGAAGAAAGTTGTCTCATCAAATAAGTTAGATGAGCAACAAATGTAGATATTCAACCTAAACATTTGGTGCAAGTTAAGGTGTTTTATCTTAACTATTACAAGGTCATTTGCATGACATAAGAAGCACCATTCTTTTCCTTTCATAAATAGCAAAGGATAAAATACATAACCTCTAAAAGGTATTATAACAACCAACATTATTACAGTCTACAAGTGGCCACATCATCAACATCAAGGAGCATATTTCAAACATAGAGATAAAGCCAACAAAGGGCTCATAAGTTGAGGTTTCAAAGGTATATAGAGACACCAAATTAGCACCTACATAGTAAGAAACCTGCAACATCAACAAACCTACATAATAAGCATTGCACTCATTGTAAGGAGGATAGTACTAAGGATAACAAAGCATAAGTTACATAAAGTCAAGAAGTAAACAAGGAGTGCATTACCTAAGCAATAGCTTGGATGAACCACCAGATAAAGCACCCAATATCTACCATTGATTGGAGATGAATTTCTAGCTAGGAAGACAATGATTATATCACCTAAGAACTACCATCAATTGGAGAAGTACCATCGACTAAGAGGGTAGTGTTGAAGCATCCTAGAATCATCATAGTTAGAGCCAACATTGTGGGATAATACCATCCATATAAAATATAAAAGAAGAGTCATATGACACTTCACTGTCACAAAGGAGCCAAATAAATTTAGAAATAGTTGGCAACAATAGGTATTGAGATAGCCTTAAATAAAATTGATACATTGGAATAGAGCTTGCATGCAAGGGAAGGCATAAACACTTGTTTTAATAGAGAAAGTAATATTGTACCACTTGGCACAAAGGTATAAGAGCATATCCATATTCATAATAGCAGTGCTCAAGCAGAAAGGGTGCTCAATCAAAGTAGCATCCTCATAATTACCTTAATGCTCAAGAAGAACATATTTAGTGATCACCTATCTTAGCCAATGCTCAATAGACCTACACCACATGGCATAACACATCTCAAGGCCTATAAAAAGCACTGCACCACCTAAGGATGAGATAAAAAAGTCTTGGGCAATTCCTGGTGCCACTTGGCACATGGTTAAAGAAAGGGAAGCATATTTATAGCCACCATAAGTAAGAGTGCCCATAAGGAGTGAAGTGCATCCTAAGTAAGTATTGAATGCAGATAAGTCAAGGCACATTTAATAGTAAGTAAGATGGTCATAAAAGGTTCCTATCTACCTTCAAACTCATTGTCATATGTTGCATATAGAAGATACATAGCTTACCTTGTATATAGGAGTCAAAGAGAAGTGCTACATTACCTCAAGCATTCAAAGGTATAATTTTATATAGTTTAATATTTACTTTCATTAAGGAGTGATAAGGCATACTATATAAGGTTGAAATAATTATCATTTGCATTGACTATACTATTACAAAATCAACCTTAGTACACTTGAAAGCAAATCAAAAGGAGTTTATATCCTTAAATAGTATTTTAAATCACATTAATTGAAATACAAGTATATTAATATTTACAATTAATATCATAGGAGCTATAAGGGTTTCTACTTAGAAAACCAAAACATGATTATTATTGCAAATATTATCAATTTCTAAAATTCCAAAATTAGGGAGACATAAGGAGTGCTACATCAAACTTTAGTTAATTAGAATTTAAAAAATTGAACCATTGAAATTTAAGGATAGAGAAGCAAAATTATTGTTTGCTTAAAAGAGTTGGAATTTATTGCTTATACTTGTCTCATAGTCACATTAAAGGGACAAAAAGAATCTAACCATAAAGAACTCCATCAAATTGATAAGCACATAGTTTAATAGGAGAATTAAAGTAAAATAAGAGTTTATTATTATATTGCCATCATTCTCAAAACATTACAAAATCAATTCAAAAGGTGAATTAACAGTTGCTAAGCACTTCATCAAGCTTATAGCTTACTCTAGTCACTAGGGAGACATAAGGAATCCTACAAACCTAAGTTTTTTGGAAAGGATTTTATCAAGTCAATTCACAAACTCAGATAAGGGAGACATAAGGAATCCTACAAAACCTAAGTTTTTAGAAAGGGTTTTATCAAGTTAGTTCACAAACTCGGACTAGGGAGTCATAAGGTAGACTACTTCAAAGGATCTACTAAAATAGTCTCAAAATAATTCTATTTAATTAGTCATACACTACAAGATTTAATTTAGTCTAGAATTCAGATAGAAATATACAAGATCTACAAGTGACAATAGTAAGGAGGAAGAAAGATGTCAACCTCAAAGAATATAGTGAACAATGATATGAACACTATTATAAAGGAAAGGGCAAGTGCCATAAAAACTAGAATCAAGAATTTACTTATAAATTTTGAAGGAGAATTAAACCTTACTTCAAAGGTGATTCATAGTGAAGCTTTAAAATGCAACTGTGAAACCTTGAAACATTATCTACATGCTCAAATCGCTGAAGCAATTGATAATAAAATAGTGATATTCAAATACCTTAAGACTTTGGTAGCATATTATATATGGCATTACTTAAATTTAAATGTTACAAGGATGAGAATGTAGAACAAAAAGGATTGATATAATCACTTAAAAAGAAAACAAAAATGGATGAATCACACCTAGAAAAGACATTTCAATCCTCATGCAATATTGATACTTAAAATTCTACTAACTCAAGATTTTTTAATATGATGTCTTAAGTGTTTTTTTAGAAGCTTCTATACATAACCAGAATAGTAATGATAAGGACAAAGGCAAAGAGGAAATACTTTTGCAATAATTAGGTGATAGTACAACAAATTATGAAAGTGTAAAAACTAGATCCAAAGACAAAAGTAAAGAAGTAGAAGAAGAGGAACCAGATCAGGGAGACATATAGTGCAAGGTGAACTAAATATAATACAAATGACCAGATCAAGTTGAAGAACATCTGAAGGAAAAACATCCATATTGAAGACTAAAGTCTTCAATACCTAAATAATGTAATACAAGGGGGTGTTAGAGTATATTACAATATTTGGTACATGTCAATGTACCACCTTGGGTACATAACTAGAGTAGGAGTTTACTTTAGAGTAAATTTATGTAGTTACTTCAAGTATTGTAATAAATAAATAAGTTTCAAAGTGCAATGATGTAAATGTACAAGAAGTCCACTTGTACATGAGTCATAGGAAAGGTAGATGAAGAGTCATAGGTAGAGTAAGGGACAAGGAACCTATCTTCTTATATAAAGGCCTTATAGTGAGTGAAATCAAAGCAATAGATAATATAGGGAGTGCATAGTATAGATTGGTAGTTGATTATAATGTAGTTCTTTCAAAATAATCTATAGAGTGTTCATGTCCTCCATAATATAGCATTGTACTATTTTTGTGAGCTTTAATTAATGGCAAATTTTTGAGTTATTACAAAAGTTTACCTTTTTATTTTCCTGCATATTATTGTACCATTATATTATAGTTATCTTAGATTTCTTATCTTACATATTGCAGCTGCATTTCCTTTATCATATATCCATAAAAAGCTGACAACATTGGTAACAAAACATCAAAGTGAGTCCTAAAGGTGGGTAAGCATGGGTTCCATTGTAACTAAATTCCTATTATGGATATCCCAAAGGATGGTGTGGTATCCATGTGAGGGATATCATGCAAGTGATAATCATAGAGACCTGATTGACTATGGGAAATCCCTATGATGGATGTCTCCTGGTGTGATAGTCACCAAAAACCTTGAATGAATGTTGGGCATCTAGGTGAGATATTTCACACAGGAGATAATCACCTCAATTAAATAATAAGAGGATGGTATAATTGAGCACAATAGACTCATGGTGTAATGGGTAGTACTGTAAGAATATTATGCCTAGATACCAGTTAAGATTAAATAAGACTAGTAAGGAAATTGTCATCCCTTATCAAAAGAATGAGATAGGATTAATACCCATGCCATGGTCAAAATATCCTTCAAAGAAAATAAAGGAAATGGGGTGACCACTCAAAGGTGTCCTTTAAGTTGTATGGATAGTGTACAAGGTAAACCCTAGAATTGTTGTGGGAGTTTGGCCACTCCTATCCACCCGAGGGATGTTGCAACATCTAGAACTCAAAATGTGGTTAGAAGCTTATGTGGAATTTATCTGGATTGTCTTTGTTAATCTTGAACCTTAGAAAAAAATTTGGGTTATATTTTAGGGTTGTTACATGTTATTATTTATTTTTATATTATTTTACATCTCTTCCCACAGAAGATGGTTGTCTTTAAGGAAGATTTTTTGATCAAAGTCTAAAGTTACATACTATTGTGATGGTCAATCAGAGTGTGTTAGGATCAGGGTGGCACAAATTCAAATATTGTTAGTAAACCTTTTTTATCACTTGTTTTAATCTGAATGGAATATCTCAAAGGGTGAAGATTTCCTTTTATGCTTCAAAACTAAAGGTGTTATCTTGGTTAGCACGAAAGACTTTTGAGGTGATGATCACATAGCCCTTTCCATATTTTTGTAATATTTTATTGTTTTATCTTAAATTTGATCACTTAATGTTGACCTAAGGGCAACTTGTATTTGGGTATAATTATCCTATCATACCATCCATTTTATTAATTGGTTGGAATAATTTTTTCCTTCAATAATATCCATGGAAACCTTCTTATATTGTGTGCATTGTTTGTGTGTATTTTTTTAAATTATTTTGGGTAATGTGTTAATTTTATTTGTTTCTAACATGTTATAAAATCTAAGATGGCACTAGAGTAGGCATTAATCTCCATTACTCAATTACTTTTTATCAATAATTTTGCTTCTACAAATTTTACCAAGGGTAACTATATTTAAATAAGCTATGATTTTTTTAAAAGCTAATAGTGGGTTAGAAGAAGATTTTTTTGATAAAAATTCTAGATGAATTTTTATCAAAATTATATCACTAAATTTAATAAATTTATTCTAAGAAAAAATATTCATTGATAGGTCCTTTTATTCCTCTCATTGGAACACACTTCTTGTTTCTTTTTATTTCAAACCATATGGATGCCCTAGTTTTAGGACTGATTATTTCAAGGTTTCTTGAAAATCTTAATTGTTTATGGATTTTTTTTTTAATTTTATTTCATTTTCTCTTTTGGTTTCTTATGTCCAATAACGAAACAAATGAGAAGGTAGACTACTTGCTTATCATGAAAGAGGAAAAGAAGACGTTGAAGATTTTCAAATAGACTCTTAGTGCTAGAGAAGCCATGAGAAGGCTTTTAGTGCTTGATGAAGACCTCCAAGTTGCTTGTGAAAGTTGCTAAAATGGTTTGACAACTATTTTTTACATAGACATGAGAAGAAGTCCTCATTGGTTGCATTAAAAAAATGATATGTAAGGAAAATGATGATAGATATGAATGAACTATTAGTGTTTTTGGATTCTTTGAAAAATTTTAGGGGGGATAGTTCAATGCTTCCACTTATTCTATCTCCAAGTACCTACATTTTACATTTGAAAACCTCCTTTTTTCCCTCCAATATTTTAAAAATTAAATTTAAAAATATAAGATATGCAAGGAGGATCCCTTGTCTTGGTGATAGAGGATATGCATGCAAGTGCATGCTTCCATCATGATGATGTAGACTTACATTATGAAAGGTGAATGTAGAGGTATTTGATTATTGGTACTTGTTTAAGTTGAATACTATGCACATACCTCCTAAGGAGTGCCTTGGGGATAGTGGCTAGCATGGCCCATGTTAGCATATTAAAGGTAGGAGGTATTAAGTTTGAATATCCTAGTGCTATGAACCTTTTATACATGATGACATTAGTAATACACAATGTATCAATGACATGGTAAATTATGATGACATAGTAGTTTGCACTAATATGGTACTAGATGATGTCATATTTTTCAAGTAGACACTAATGTGATACAACACAAGGTAATATATATAGGCAATGTGGTAGTAGAGGTGATGTATCACGTCATAGTCCATATATATGACATGGAAACAATGGTGGTGCAACACATAGTTTTTTATATGACTAACATGGTAATCTATATAGGTCATGTATTATGATGCATGGCAACTGATGTAGGTGTTGACATGATAGTCTATATAGGAATCAAAGTGTAAAACAAGTTAATTGATATGAGTACTAACGTAGGTGTTGATATGATAGGTAGAGATAGGGTCAACATGGAAAGTCATACAATGGCTATCATGGCAAGTCATACACCACTTGGCCATATAAATATGACATCAACCAATCAAATTTTACCAACTCATTGAACTCAATAACTCATTTGCAGAGTTAGTAATAGAATTGTCAAAGCATAAATTTTAAACCATATAAATATGTGACAAGTTCCATAGTGTAGTTTACATAGAGTCAATTAGAATATGAAAACTGGCATATTTTAGTTCATTGGTACCCTTTCCAGTGGCCTACATAATTAGCGCATATATGGTAGTCCCTTGATCATAACAAGTGATATCACATGATTCATATTTTTATTCCAATCATTGCATGCTTAGAACCCCCTCATCCACTCATGCAATAACACATGGTAACCTATCATTCACTACAAGTGATAGTTTATTTTTTTGAATACATTGGAGGTAATTTGTGTAACTTTTAGGCCAAACTTCTAGGATCCATGACTTTTACATACAAAAGTATTTTGAGACATTTTTTTTTTCAAATCACACAATTTTTTTAAATCTCTATAGTGGTGATGTTGTTTTTGTTATAACTATATAAATTTTTTTGTATTTTTATAGGATATTTATGTATCATCATGTGTCGTTTTTGAGTGGTCCAAACTATGCTACTTATAGGATCAATATTGAAACTCTACTCTAGATCAAGGGGTTACTTAAATATATGAATGAGAAACCTTGTGTTATTGACTCTAAATAAATTAAACTAATATACAAGGATAAGAAGGATGAAATTCATGGTGTTATACCCCTTCATGTTGATAATTTCTATGACACATATTAAAAATGCCATGAACCCTAAAAATTTGTTTGAAATAATTTTAGGAATTGTGTGATTGTATTGCTTCCACACAAGTCAGTAGGTTGGATGACGAGATTGCAACTATCCATAGGATCACTTGATATTGTTGATGAGTACATTAGTTGTTTCAAGAAACTATAAGAAGATATCTAGACTATAAGAGGATTACATGAGGTGATAGGAGAAGGACATAAATTTATGGAGAGGGAAAAGAAAATTGAACTAGTGAATATTATCTTCAGTAATTGTTTAGAGACATAAAATAGTTATTGTATATGAGAGTCTGTACTTTTTCAACTCTCTTATACCACAAATTGATAAGGTATTCATGTAATTTTTGCATCATTATAGTAGAAGTAAAACACATAAGTGTAATTTTATGATCAATCAAATCCATCTAAAGGAAGTTTTTGCCAAAGATCAAAATGACAAGAAGCCAAAGTAGAATGAGAAGAATCCTAAGAAGCCAAAGTAGAATGTGAATTTTGCAAAAATAAAAGATAAAGCAAAATTTTGTTGAGTTCACATCAAGAACCTTGAGGGAGCAACAAAAAAGGTAGATCCTAATGTTTCTCTCTTTTATGCATAGGACGAGGATAACTTTGATGAAGAAACCTCTAGATACATGTAGTTTTTCATGTAACATATTGGCCATATATTTCTTCTAATGAGGGGATTGCATATTTAGGGGTATTTAGGCACATGATAAAGCATAAATATTTCCCATATTAGTGCAATATATTGTATTTAGGGGATCATATTATTATTAGAGATGATTCTTTATTACAGGTTATAGAATGTGGAGAGATAAAAATTGGATTATCTTCATTAATGAGGTACTTCATGTTATATATAATCACGTTATCACATAAATAAAATGGTAGAATTTTATTTTGGTCATTGGGTAATTAAGGATATAGACAATAGATTTATAATTGTTGGTTTTAGTTATTGTGATGAATTTTACAAATGTAAAAGTTGGGAAAAAGTTATTCGAGAATGTTATATTATTTGGTACATGCTAATTTACCCCCAAAGTGCACCTTATAAATATTATACTAGGGTCAAGTCTTAGATTAGAGTGTGAGTAAATATTTTATGTAATGTAATAATGTGTAGGAAATGCACAAGTATCATGTAAATGAGTGTGCAAGTGTAATGTGTGTAGATGTGCACAAGTGTCCCATATGTAAGTGTGCACATGTATTCTTAGATTAGGGAGTGCTAAGTGAAGAGTCATGTCTAGGTGTGCATACAAGATAGAGTCATGTGTATGCAAGTGTCAAGTAGAGAAGCCAAGATTCATGAGACTAGCATAACGAAAGGAAGATTCAAGTATACAAAGAGTCATACTGCATTGGCTATATATCTCCATGGAGGAGTATATTAGATATAGCGAGCACAACAAGTATAACAACCACACCAAGTATAGTGATCATTCTTATTGTAATAGAGTTTGTGATACATATGCGAGTGGAAGAGGAGTAATAAATATTGCATACATTTGAGCAACTAATATTGTAAGTTGTACTAAATGCTTTATACATGCATGATTCAGGCTATTAAATTCATATATTTTTGCATATTAATGACTGTTAGTTGATATATTATAAGCCTTGATTTACATATTAGTTGACGCATATTATTGTAGGCCAAAAATGGCCACATACTTGGTAAAATTTTGTAGAATTTTACCTAAGTGGTAAAGGGTTCATTCTGCATACTTTGCAGTACACTTTGAAGCGTATCTGGGTGATTTCTTTTCGGCTCTAGAATGGTGGTAGATCTCAAATCCATAAAATTTTCAAGGAAATGATGATGTTAGTTGAAAATAAGTGTGTATTTGTGATTCGTAAGACGAGCGAGTGTTTCCTTTTTGGAATGAATACAAGGTAGGATAGCAGAGTGATGAAGGTGCAGATTCATGACAAAAGAGTTATGTGACTAGCTCCATACCTGGATTGGCGATTATAAGATCAGTGTACTTGTTCTATCTAGAATTAAATCCATAAAATCTATAAGGAAGATATTATGTCATTGATATTCTAATGCGTATTGAAGAAGATAATGCGAAGTATGATGGATTTCAGGGCGTATTCGATGCTCAAATATCAATGGTCCGGATTGGAGATTCTGCGACCTCTAATGCATAAAGATGACATCATCAATTTTTAAAGTGGGATGGCACTTGATTCTCCTCACCATTTTGATAAAGCTTATGCCAGATTAAATTTGAATCGTGCGATGAGGAGAATCAATGGTGGAGGTTAGGTTACCGAATCTTGGTTGTTTAAAAGATAATTTGCGATAGGATTGTAACAGTCAGTTGGAAGACGAAGCATAAAAATTTTTCCATAATATTAAACCAAATACGGTTATAGATCGACGATGGTAATTCACTCCCAAGAAGGATCGATGGAAACACATAATCTCTAACATCCTGAACTTCAGTTCCACTGAGTGATCAACAAGTTGTAGAGACCCTGAGCTGCCATGGTGGATTTTCTTTTAGTGGATTTTTTTGAGGACAAACCAATAAGTTGATGCCAGCTAGATATCTCTGTTGTGCTATCAAAACAAGATCTTTGTATTGCTTCTTGATTATTGTAAATTTTCAAAACTATAAGTAGAGGTCTAACCCTCATTTTTAAGGGTTGGCTCTAGCGTGTTTTCCTGCTATTGTAAATATTCCTAAAAATATAATGGAAGGAGCATTACATTTATCTTCACCTTGAATATATGTTCTTGTGCTTGATACCAGAGGTTTGGATTCTTTAAGTTGCATTTTTGTAAATACTTTGATGGTTAGTTTGATATTCTCACAATGACACTGAGAGGGGGGGTGAATCAGTGTAGCTAAAAATCTAATCTACAACTCTTAAAACTGAAGAAAAGAGAACTTGAAAATAGATAAAGCAATAATCACAAGAGAGCACACCACAACACACAATGTAACGATGTTCACCAATTTGGCTACTCCTCAAAAATGACTGCTTGGACTTCAATCCAAATCCAGCCTTTGCAAAACACCAATTTTACAAACACTTTACCAAGCACCCATTGGAAGGAGCACCAACCCCTTGTTTTTCTCACGCAATGAGATAGGAGCACCAACCCCCAATGCCAAGCACCAACTTGGACTGCAATTATGATTTAATTCAGTGACATAAAAATGCCTTCGCTGTTTACACGACCCTGACTGGTCTACAATTAATTAAACTTGATTAAACTCTACACGCTCTCACGGCTCTGCTTATCTCTCTCTCAACCCTCTTCTAACCCTCTTTATGCAGCAAATTCTCACTTACAGCAGTAGCTTTATTCTTCATGCAGACCTGCTTTTATAACATATAAGTCTCTATTTTTAGCTTCCATATTTACGCATGCAACCTGTAACTGTTTTATTAATGTTCTCTTCTGCCACTTGTCAACTGTAACTCCTTCTTTGTGTAACTCCTTTTGTATTTATAGTGTGTGCATTACGTTACATGCAACGTATATCTCTACCATGACTATACGTCTTCTTGAACAAGACTGTTCGTATTCATTTCTGTGCATGCATGCATTTTACGATTCTATTAATGTGACTGTTCGATTTACTCTAGTTAACTCCAGTTCTTAAAAAGCTGCATGATTTCTATCTATAACTACCGCATTTAACTATTGTTCTGTTCCAGTTAACTTTCTGTTATTGTGCTGTTGTGACCTGTCATGAAATCATGACATTTCTATATCTTTCTGCCCTTCTCACCTTTTACCTGTGAAAATACAACATGTCGCGAAATCGTGACAGTTTCTGCCTCCTTGTCCACTTCTTCACTTGTACCCACAAAAACTAGACATGTCACGAAATCGTGACACTTTCGCCTTCTCGCTACTCTTCTTGGCTTGCTCTAGCGAAAACCAGACATGTCACGAAATCGTGACACTTTCGCCTTCTCGCTACTCTTCTTGGCTTCAATCAGTGAAAATGAAACATGTCACGAAATCATGACATCTTTCTCTGCCTTGTGCCTTTTCTACCTTCTGCCTGCAAAAACGGAACATGTCACGAAATCACGACATCTTTCTCTGCCTTGTGCCTTTTCTGCCTTCCGCCCGTGAAAATGGAACATGTCGCGAAATCGCTACATCTTTCTTTGCCTTGTGCCTTTTCTACCTTTCGCCCGCAAAAATGGAACATGTCACGAAATTGTGACACTTTCGCTGCCTTGTGCCTTTTCTATCTTTGGCTAGCGAAAACACAACATGTCGCGAAATCGTGACACTTTTCGCTTCCTTGCACTTCTCTTCGACCCTGTTGCAAAATTGTGATGCTTTCTCTCCTTGGCACTTTCTCTTCGATCTTGATGCGAAATCATGACACTTTCTCTCCTTGGCACTTTCTCTTTGAACCTGTCACGAAATCACGATACTTTCTCTCCTTGGCACTTTCTCTTCGATCCTGTCGTGAAATCGTGACACTTTCTCTCCTTAGCGCTTCCTCTTGGAACCTGTCGCAAAATCGTGACACTTTTCTTTGTGAGCTCCTTCTCCTCGAGCATGTCATGAAATCATGACAGTTTTCTTTTCCTGTGCCTCTTCTTCAAACATGTCATGAAATCGTGATAGTTTTTCTACTTGCCTCCTTCTCTGCCAACATGTCGCAAAATTGCAACAATTTTCCTTGTGCCTTCTCTCTCCTCGGCCATGTTGTGAAATCATGACAATTTTGCTTGCACCTTCTCTCTCCTCGTTCATGTTGCGAAATCGCGACAATTTTGCTTACGCCTTCTCTCTCCTCGTTCATGTCGTGAAATCATGACAATTTTGCTTGCACCTTCTCTCTCCTTGTTCATGTCATGAAATCATGACAATTTTGCTTGCGCCTTCTCTCTCCTTCGATATGTCGTGAAATTGCGACATTTTTCTTTTTGCCTTCTTTCTTCTCAACCTATCACGATATCGCGAGAAAAAACAAGTTGCGATATCACGACAGTTTTCTTACTTGTCTTTTTCTTTGATTTTTTGAATCTGGGCCACTTCTGTCTTCTTCGAAATTCACTGTACATGTTCTAACTAACCTCTGAACTCCTATCCACTACATCAACTACATCAACTGATCTATCTATCTATGTTGACAACAATGACAATACCCTAATTTTAGATTACTAGTTGTTATAGTAATTGAAATCTGCTTTTGAGTTTGTTTTATATTGTTAGGGAGTGCATTTTGTGAAATATGGGTATTTGATAAATTCTTTTATTTGGATTATCATTACCTGGATATTGCAATTGCTTGTTGCTATATTTATCTGTTGTGCTTTAATTGAAATATAATCTGATCTAAGATAAATGCTTATCTGAGTATGCATATTTAGTATGGTTTTTTGGGAGCTTATTATGGTAGTGCAATATTGTTAACCTATCCATCCACTATTATCTCATTTTACCTAACCCTAACCTTCTATTACCCTAAACTCCAAACCCTAAGTGAGTATAATTGTGTCAACAACCTATTAAGTTGACAAGGAACCAACCTACTTTGGAGGTTGGATCGAAAACCCCTATTTTGGTTCATCCAATGTTGAGTGTTGATCTATAGCTATCGGATGCAAGCCTGGATAGAAAGTAGGAAGATAGAAAACCATAGTATTGAGTGAAATCTTGGTGAAATTTAGTTTCCAACAATTTTTGGCATGCCCGGTGGGACTAGTTCACAAGGAACACGAAACCCATCTTATGAGTATAGATATCTCAACCCGAAGGAATCAAGATTTGGTGAATTATCTTAACCTTATAAGAAGAGAAAAGAAAGTTTACCTGGTGACTCCTTGGTCATTAGACCCAAAAAAGAATTATACCTATAGACCAGTGGCCTTTCATGTATACTAGGTCTTTCAATAGGAACGACCATAATTCTTTATTTTATTGTGAGTTATCTCAAAGAGGGGCTATTGATGCTAGAATTTTGGATCAATATTTCCTTGAAGAAGAAGAGCTTCTAGAATAAAACCCAATAGTTCTCCCAAGAAGACCTACAACCAGAAATATGGCACAAAATGTGGCTCCCAATCAACCATTACAGAAGTATCCCGATTGGAACACAACCGGTCCCCTTATATTGGCCCAAATAGATGTTATTCCCTAGGATGTATCTAAGGCTATTCCCACATATTTTGGATCTGAGAAAACAACTTATGAGCACTGTCAATATATCTTAAATTTGGCAGCAATTCACAACATAAAAGAAGAAAATATTATTGTCATAATTCTAGCCATGTCCTTTAGAGGAAAGATACTACATTGGTTTAGAACTCTGGAAGATAATTCTATTACTTCATGGAAAGCATTGGCTAAGTTGTTCATAGAGGAATTTAATAAATCTGCTGATATTTTTTTCCTGCTTAATCAGTTTACATCTATGCAAAAAAATCAACAAGAAACTATCTCATACTTTAATTTGAGATTTAACAGAACATGGAAAAGAATTCCCCCCACTGCCATACTAGCTACATGTCTGGCTTATATGTATTATATCCAAGCTCTTGGATATGATTTAGGGTTGTAGACACAACAATCAAGAGTAGAATCCTTCTCCAAAATTTACAATGTAGTAGTTCATGTTGAGAACATCCTGATCAATGTAGGAAGGCTTCCCCCCAAAACTGTGACGCCTTATAACTCATAAACCACTGGTATCTAAAGTCAATCACACATGGATCCCATTTCCCTATCATCTCCATATCCACAAATTAATGTCATTCCTCTACAAAATCCTACATCCTCTACACCCCCTTTTCCTCTCCTTCCTTATCAACCATATCAAGAGCTTTTTGCTATCCTTGATGTACAAAATACCTTGAAAACCCTGAGTAACATAATGAATTCAATGGAAAAAATATATTAGGAAAGGTCACAATAGAGGATGTTTCCATATGTAAACAAATATCAGAGACCTGGTCCTCATAACAGTACTGGGGTTAGGGTGAATACAACATATGAAGAGCCAGAATGTTCTTCAAATACTACCCTTGCAAATATTTGGTGCTTAGTATGCAATGATCCCCATGACTCACAATCTTGTGTAATGTATCAACACCATGTTCAACAAGCTATGGATCAAGCTGAGAGGAATCAAAATGGAAGGGTCAATATGCTATGGCACCTAGATCAGATCATGGCTGGAAAAAAGCTGGATGAATAAATTCCAATAGCTATTATGACAAGGTTTGGAAGGAAAGCCTTGCAAGTGGATCCAAAAAAAATGGGGCATTTCCAAGTACCTTCTCAGAAGAAAGTTGACCCCCCTCTTCAAGGTAGTGACACTTTCCCTATTCCCCAAGCTAATGAAAAAGAGAAGATAGACACTCTTCCAAATAGACCAAAACGGGAAATAGAGGAAGACCAAATGAGATCTAAATATGAAGATCAAGAAAGACTCAAGTTCCCCTCTATTACTAAAATACAAAGGTTAGAAGCCACCCAACAATATAAAAGAAGATATGATGAGCTGGAAAGAGTGCTGGAAAAACTCTCTTTGACTAAATCTGAGTACAACATTGTTGAAGAAATTAAGAGAATCCCCTAAAAAGCTAGCTTATATGACACCCTGTTCATTCTGGGTCAGATTGACTTGCTTAAAGCCTCCCTCAGCAAAAACCCATAGACTAGGTTTTCTACCACAATCCTTATTATACCATAAGAAAAGAAATAAATGACCCCTGTCGTGCTAAATAATAAGCCTCCTCCTTTCTATATATCCCTAAAAATGGAAGGTTGGGTAGTCCAAAATTGTATGATTGACTTAGGAGCATCAACTACAATAATGCCTAAAGCAGTCTATGAAGATATGGGTATGGAGTATACCCGATATTGTCCTAGAGTGTTACAACTAGATGGGACACCTGTCAAGACAGTTGGAGTTATTAAAGATGTACTGATGAGGTTGCACAAACCCTTGAAGTGATAGTGGTGCAAGAAATAGTGGTGGTGGACTTAGAGCCCTATTTTGGTTTATGCCTCTCAAGAGAGTTTACTACAAAGCTAGGAGGATGTATGTACATAGATTATTCTAGCATGGTAATACATTTCAAAGGAAAAAGGATAAGGATAATGCCTGAGAAACCAGTATTTTATCATATTGAGAATATTGAAGAAGATATGTGCAATATTAATCCTTTGGAGGAGTTTGAGCTAGTATAAAATATCGAGGAACTAGATATTGAAGATGAGTTACCTTTCATAGAATATTATAGTTAGTTTAGAACTGGTATGGGTATATATAGCATCACAATTGAATTTGAAAAAACAATTCCTGCTATATCTAATCAATCCCTAAGAGACAAAGAAATATGGATTATGCACTTTGATGGTGCCAAATATAGAAATGGTGCAGGAGCTGGTGTAGTCCTGCAATCACAGTCAGAACGGATAAATAATTTTGCTTATAGTTTGACATGGTCATGTACCAACAATGCTATAGAATATGAGACCTTGTGCCTTGGATTAATACAAGCAGAGAGCATGAACATCAAGATTCTGAACATATATGGTGATTCTGAGTTAATATTCCATCAGGTAAGAAATAGGTGCAGTAGTAAGCACCATTATTTAAAAGCTTACAAAAATAGGGTATGTGACCTAATGGAATCATTTGATGCCCTAAATTTAAGCTTTGTGACTAGAGAAAAGAATGCCCTAGCTAATTCATTAGCAACAAAGGGAGCTAACTTCAACTCCTCTATAGACTTTGGAACCAAGAAGACCAAGGGAATCAAGATGATCTTCAGGCCTCCAGTACCAAACAAGCAGATCTTCTGGCAGGTTTTCGAAAGTGATGAATAAATTCTTGACTTTCTGGTGAGAGAAGCATGTCTCTCAATGGTCCAAGAGGAGAACTTGGAAGAAGTTGACCAGCAAGACATTATCCAACTAAGAAACAATCATATCCCAAGAGGGTTAGTTACCCTTGAAAGTTTGTTTGATAACGAGGATAGAAAGAAAGTTGGAGCCATGAAGGTCAACGAAAGGATCTATAAAGAAGTTGAGTTAGAATAGAAAAGAAGCTTAATGTTGTAATCCAATGTTCACTTGAGGAAGCAGAAGATATTAAAGCTTTATGCTTGAAATACCAAGATATTGTGGCTTGGTCATATGAAGACCTCAAGGTGTATGACAAGAAGATTATCCAGCATACTATTGAGTTAGAACTTGATGCAAAACCATTCCAGCAGAAATAGAGGCTTGTCAATCCAAGGATAGAGGCCATCATGAGAGAGGAACTCTTGAAGTTGTTAAAGGCTAAGATAATATATCCAATAAAGCATTCTACTTGGGTAGCCAATTTGGTACCTGCAAGAAAGAATAATGGAGATATACGTTTATGTGTGGATTTTAGGAATCTGAATCAAGCATCCCTCAAAGATCACTACCCTCTCCCACAAATTGACCAAATTTTGTAGGTAGTGGTAGAAGCAGAGAGATTATCACTACTGGATGGTTACTCTGGATACAACCAGAATTGGGTAAAGGATGAAGACCAGTACAAAATAGCATTTACCACAAAATGGGGCACATTCACCTACCAGAGAATGCCTTTTAGACTGTCTAATGCAGGAGCTACATTTTAGAGAGCCATGGATTATGGCTTTGGAACACTAATCAACAAAGTTATTCTGATTTACCTAGATGACATGACTATGTTTTCTCATGATAAAAACGATCATCTGTCTCATTTGGAATAAGTTTTTCAAAAGTGCAAAGAGTTTGGCATTTCACTCAATCCTAAGAAGTTATTATTTGCAGTCCATGAGGGAAAACTACCAGGTCATGTGGTTTTAAAGGAAGGTATGGCCATATATCCCAACAATATTAGAGCAATCCTTGCTATTTCCATGCCTACAAATAAGAAAACCTTGCAGTCTTTCCTAGGCAAAATCAACTTTGTCAGAAAATTTATTTCCGATTTTGCACAGAAGGTAAGGCCCATATCTGAATTACTCAAGAAAAAGGATAAGTTAAAATGGACTAAGACCAGGAAAGAAGCTTTTGAAATCATAAAGCAGTCTATTGCAACAGCTCCAGTGTTGGTATACCCAGATTTTAGTAAAGATTTCATTCTTTATGTCTATGGAGTGGAAGAGAGTTATTCTTCAATACTTACTTAGAAAGATGATCAAGGGGCTGAACACGTTGTGTTATTTTTGAGTCATACATTACACGATTATCAGGTCAAATATAAATTTATTGAAAGACAAGTGTTTGTTGTGATGAAATCACTGAAGAAGTTCAGGCAATATCTGGTACAGAGCAAAACCCTGGTGTATGTGGTTCATCTGGATGTAAGGAGTTTTATCTTACAGGGTGACCTAGGTGACAAGAGAGCTAGTTAGATTACTAATATCCAAGAATATGATGTCAAAGTACATCCCACCAAGCTAGTAATAGGTATATCTTTGTACCAAGGATTGACAAAAGCTTCAACATAGGTCGAAGTGATAGTTTGTCAAGTAGAAAAGGAAGATCAAGTGGAGATAGTAAACACTGTTGATTCTAATTTGATTGATCAAATTGTATCGCTCCAAATTTTTCGCATCCTTACCTTCAGGCTAAAGGATCCGTGCCCGGAAGGAGGATGGGAAAAGGATGTCGTGGTACCTCATACTGAGAGGACTTTGCGAAGGTCCCGCCTCTCAAGGGAGGTGTATTTTGGTGATTTTTCGATGGATGGTGGGTTCACCAGGAAACATTTAATGGCAGTTTCCACGCCTAGGTTTGGAATGTGTTTTTATGTGTTCGTTTTTAGCCTTAAGCATTCATATCCTAGGTTTGGCCAAATGAATCTAAATTAATCTATATGAAAGTGCAGATTTAATGAATACAGAAAACAAATTTAAGACAAAAAAACAGAGAAATTAAGGAAGAATAAGAAGAATACCTGATCCGGATGTCTGATGGAGATTCTGATGTTTGAAGCAGTCAGGATCGTCTAGAATTTGACAGAATCGTCTGAGATCAGACAAGATCATTTGAGATCTGACGAATTCGTCAGACGAATTCGTCAGAGACCTGCAAACAGAAAAACAGATGCAAAATACAGAGAATACAACTATGATAATAGAGGGAAACAACACAAAATAATAGTATGAATACTGAACTAATACTTGAATAGAAATTCAAAACATGTATGAATTATGCTAATTAAATCATAATTATGATCTTATTATGCAATTTAATCTAGATGGGTGAACTCCAAAATGCAAAATAACATAAAATATCGAATAAACTAGCTAAATTGCAGAATAAAACAACGAGAGAAAAGGTGAAGAAATGCAAACTTAGGGCACTCGATTGCCTCAATGTGGACTGCAGTCGAAATCGTCTCGCATTCGTATAAAATCATCTCTGATTCGACAGGATTGCCTCCGACCTGAACAAGTTCTTCGACGACGATGTATGCTTGCTTCGACTAAAAAACAAGATGGTACCTGCAACAAAATTGATATAGAACTAATGCAAAATGAAAATTTAGGATGTTTTAACATGTATGAAGTCAAGTTACAGAGAATTTCAGCCAGGGGTTGGGAAGGGAAGGTCCTAAGGATTAAATAGGCTTAGGGGAGTAGTTAGGAGGTTGGAGATCATCCCTATTTGGGAGATCTCCAATGGGGGAGGGTCTCTAACGGTGCAGACACGCTTCTGCCCGGATTAGAGGCCCGTTGGAACAGAAGCTAATTGTGCAAAATTAGTTTTGCGACAAGATCGTCTGGACGTCCTAGCCCAGACGAAATCGTCAGATCCGGGGCGATATCGTCTGATCGGCGACGATATCGTCAAACGGTCAAAACAACCTCTAAAAATGGCACGAAAAAGGGGGAAACGGATTACCCGACGGTTAACGGGCGGTTTGGGAGGTTAAAATTTGAATTTAAATTATTTACTAGGGTGAATGTAATTATTACAATTTTATTGCGCCAATTTTAGGGTGCTACATTTTGCCCCCTCTTTAGCGAATTTTTCGAAGAAAATGCGTTAAAGATGAGTTCTTCTCGATCTACGAGAAAGCAAAAAATTATTCCCATTTTTAGGCGACGATTCTTGGTCGAATCGTACGACAGCTTACTATGGTGCCCCCTCCGTGTTTTTACCCAAATCGAACGTTTGAGGTAAAAACGCGAAAAAGAAAATAATTATTTTTGAATAAAATTAAGAAAAATAGGGTAAAACCCTAATTCATTTTTACTGTTCATTTTTCGGTTTTTAGAGCTCGGAAGCAAAAATGGTGGAGACGACGCACAGATCAACAGAGGTCCGACGCGGTCTACGGGTAAGAGTCTAGACTTAGACTAGAATGCTTTAATTTGATTTTACATGCTTTTTAGGTAGATTTTAGATTGAATTTTGAGCATCGCGGCCGTTTTTGGGCCGTCGACATCGTCGGGACGAAATCGTCTCGATTTCGACGAAATCGTCTCAATTTCGTCCAAGGGCGAAATCGGCGAAAGGGGGACGATTTCGTCAAATTAGAGACGATTTCGGCTTGCGAAATCGAAGACGATTCTGCTCAAATTTGGGACGATATCGTCCAATAGTGGGCGATATCATCAATTGCATAAAATTGAACTTATTTAACTTGCATTATTAATTACTTGAATTGTTTATTAATGATTGTTTGTTGTTTTGTTGTTTATGTTGCGAGAGAGGTTTGCTAAAGAGCAGGGAATGGAAGTATGGAGGTTTGAGAGATGACTTGGCCGCTCTTACAGGCAGAGCGGGATCAGCTGGCACAGGCCAGCTTGCAGCATGTGGCAGAGATGCCACAGGTGTCTACGGATATGGGGCTACTGACGGCCCTAGCAGAGAGATGGTATCCGGGTTCCTCATGTTTTTGGCTACCGACAGGGGAGATGACTCCCACTCTAGAGGATGTATGGAGGATTCTAAGAATCCCCATACAAGGACGATTGATCACTCCTACGGCCAATCAGGGCCATGCTATGGGACGATTGTGTGGTGACCCGAGCTTCGCCCTGGAGAAGGGCGGAGTTAACATCGAGGCACTGCGCCAGATGCCTGGGGCATCTAGACTCACACGGGTTCTAGCTGGAGTAGTTGGTGGACTTCTGCTGTGCCACCAGAGCGGGTGCAGGGTGCCATGGATGCTCGTAGATGTGATCTGCGACATGCGAGACCATGGGTACAGGTTCTCTTGGGGCAGCTATGTACTATGCCGATTGTACAAGATCCTATATGGGGTCGTGTACAAGGGCGGCCGATGTCTGGTGATGACATCGCTCCTACGAGTTTGGTGTTGGGAGCACATTGCAGTGCGGAGGCCGATAGGGCTTCCTCTGATAGGGGTTGATGGGGAGAGGCCCCGAGTCTTCTACTGGTGGCTCCGGAGAGGGTCACAATGGCGGATCGACCTTTCGATGTCCCGGAGACTACTAGATGACTTAGTCCCAGACCAGATCACCTAGAGGCCATGGAGGGAGCATCCAAGGTGGGCCGAGGATGGACAGGAGTTGGCTCGCGTCAGGCGAGTTTGCTGGCTATGGATGGAGA
The DNA here is from genome assembly GCA_028583015.1 of Wollemia nobilis. NCBI lineage: Eukaryota > Viridiplantae > Streptophyta > Pinopsida > Araucariales > Araucariaceae > Wollemia > Wollemia nobilis. The sequence continues at coordinate 1,491,037 of JAQPPZ010001731.1, forward strand.
GGGGAGAGGTGGAGCTCCACCGCTATGACCGAGTTTTGAGATCAGTTCGGTCTACAGCAGGGGATCCCATCTCTGAGGGATTATGAGTTTTCTCGGACTATCCGGGATAACACCACAGTTAGCGGGGCTCCAGACATGCAGCGATTCTGGAGTCAGGACGCGGACGATGCCCCCATCCAGCCAGTGGATGGGGACGATGCAGGAGTAGCCGATGGCTACGATGCCTGGTACGTAGGCATCCGCCCTCCTCGGATGACGAGGGCGTAGGGTCCGATACACGTGATTGTGCGTCGGATAGGGAGGCGGTGCCAGGCGGCTATGGAGGCGGCCCAGGGTCACGACGGGAGAGAGCCGAGGAGGCCACAGGCATAGGAGAGGCCACGATAGAGGGAGAGGAGGGAGGCGAGACCCCCATCTCCATAGAGGGAGAGGCCACCATCGCCCGATAAGGGCAAGGGCATTGACACGGGGGAGAGTAGCGAGACTGCTACTCTTCGAGCGAAGAGAGATCGTCTCCAGGCACAGGTGCAGACTCTACAGGATGAGGCTGCACGCCACCGAGCTGAGGTGGCACAGCTCCGAGACGAGATTGCACGCCTCAGGGCACGGGGCGGAGGGGCGAGCACTGGGGAGCTGACATGGGCTATTGCCCAACTTACTTTCTACCAGACTTTGTACTATCAGCTGGTGCCAGAGGCGGATAGACTACCCCTACCAGCCAACATCGCAGATCCGATCAGGATCGGGTCGTCGAGGACCTCGTCTCGATCGAGGACTAGGACTACTCAGACTACGATGGGGCCACCTCGTCCACCTCAGGGCGGGGGAGGAGATGAGGCGGAGAGCTCGAGGGGCTCTCGAGGCTAGAGGACTGCACAACTTTGTACAGATGGACATGATAGCATTGTATTATTATTATTTTGTTGATAGAGGATTGAGTATGCCGAGGTACAGATTGTGGCATACCAATCCAGTTTTGATGATGTATATATACTTGTTGATATATATATGATATGTTTTTGATCATATGACTTGTGTTATGTGTATGTTTATGATGCTTTTATGTTTGATTGATTGATTTGATAATTGGATTGAGGATTCATGAAATTATGTCGTTTTGAAAATTTATAATTTTGATGTCATGCGGTAATATTTTAAATGAAATAATCTGATGTAACAAATTGATTGTTTGTAATGTGATGTGATAAAAAATAAAAAGAGACTTCTAACAATAATTTCAAAGGACATTGTCGCTATTATAGACCATTTCATGGAGTCGCTGCTCACTCGGTCGTCAAGCTAATCCCCAGTATAGAAATATTGTTAAAAGTAAAAGAGTGCTTAAGAGACTGTCTTAAGACTTTGGTGCAATGGTGAAAATGATGGTGATGATGGTTTGTTTTTCAGATTTTCATGAAAATAGTATGCATGAAATAATGTTAAAATGATTTTTGCTAGGCATAAATTCCTAAGTGTGATAAAATTTTTGGATAATTCCTTAGGAATTATACCATCATTGCAAAATTGAAGGTTGACATAATGACATGAAATAATGAAAATGTGTTTGCTTTTTAAAAGCATAATTTGTGTAACATAATGAATTAAGTCATATGGTTTTCATGATTTTTAAATAAATGGGGAATAAAAATTGTTACAATGGTTTGCGCTAGGCATAGAATATGTAGGTATAGACTTATACCATCATCGCGAAAATCCAAAAAGAGATAGTTTTATTGCATGGTTGATTTTTTAATAAACAAAAAATATGAAGATGAGGACTTGCGCTAGGCATAAAATTCCAATTTTGGTTTTGGAACTATACCATCGTCGCGAAAGTCAACCAGATATATATGTTTTGATTGTATAGTTTTGAAAGAAATTTTTGATTTTTCTATTATATAGTTGTCTTTATGGTAAACAACTATGCTTGATTTATTCCAAACAAGTTGCAAAAATAATATTTCAAAGTATTTTGAAGACAAAAGTTAGATTTATAAGGAATCCCATGTGCATATGTGAATTCATTTCCGATCTTGATTTATCATAATGATACACAAAATCTCTCAAATACAAATGTGTGTGCAATTGCTTTGTGCATTTACCAGTTTTGAGCAAGATAATATGATACAAGTGATTTGAAGAAACCAAATAAGTGTTCATTAACCATGATGTAGATGCATATAACCATACTAGACTACTATGTAGGTCGGATTATCAAGAGCTAGCTAATCCATAAGCAGACATAGGTCTGTACAAAAGAAGGTCGCTAATGTGACAGACATATCACCACGCTAGGAGTTACCCAAGGCCAAGCAGGTTGGGCACAAACCACCTGTTATGGGGCTTACCTCACAGTTTTCGAATAATTGAGAATTCCAGGGATTCAAGCTCATCAACCCTTCTTTTCTTTTCAAAGGGTAGGGAAAGGGATTTTATTGCTTTCTTGCTTTCTGCTTTCTTTTCTTTTGAACTTTGCTTCTTTTTCTTTTTGTATTTTTTTTGCTTGATTTTTGAGATAGTGCTTGAAATATTGTTGTAATGATATAAAATAACATTTTTCTTTTCTCTTTTTCTTGAACTTTTCTTTTCTTTTTCTTTGCTAGGGATACTTGCTCGGATTAGCTGTAGAGCAAGGGATTTTTATTCTGGGTAGGGGTGAGCTTGTCCTTTTGCCAATTCTCAAAGATTCTAGACCATGTGCATGATAGGATAGCAGGGGAAACTTTTCGCTCAAGAAATCACTTCTACTATGTAGCAAAACATGGAAATTACAAATATAATCATTTTATTGTGAAAAGATGTGCTTGGTTTAAGTAAATAACAAGATCAATTCTCTATGCTCAAACTTTATTTAATTGAATTTTGTGGACTTTGATATAAGAGAGATTAGTAATCATGCCAGATAAAATCAAGATATTTATTTTTGTGAGTGTGCAAGTGAGGGATTCCAAATAAATGCTAATTTATCCAAAATAATTTGAAACATATAACTGCAATAATTGTAAGAAAATATATATAAACACTTTTGAGAAGTTTTGAGAATGTTGACTCTCTCTTTCTTCTTTATATTGTTTTGGTTTCGAAAGAGTCAAGCATATTGTTGTTTTTTATTTTTATCATTATTTTGTTTTTTTGGTTTTATTTTTGTTTTTGAACAAAAAATTTAACAAGTGCCATAAATAAATGCAACAAATAGTTTTGAAGATTTTGATGATTATGAATGTTTTTGATGTTTTTGAATTTATAAATTTGAAAGAAATACAAGATAGTGATTTTGAACAAATATATACATGGATGAAATGACCAAATTTATGCATAGTAACGTTTAAGATGCAAAATATTCATGGGTTCTTTAAGTTCTTTACCATCTAAGGTAGATAATTTGTATGCTCCTGATTCAAATTTAGCAGTAATAATGTATGGTCCAAGCCAGTTGGGCTCAAATTTACCTTTAAGGTCCTTAGTTGCATTTGTATTTTTTTTATTTTCTTTTAAAACAAGGTCGCCGATCTCAAAGGATCGATGACGAACTTTTTTAGCATATGATCTTTTAAGCTTGTTTTGGTAGGCACGGAGATGCTCCAAAGCATTGATGCATTTTTCATCTAGGAGTTCCACTGACTGAGTCTCGCAACACGATATTCATCTCCTACTTCGGTATCTTGAAGTAGCAGAGCCAAAGAAGGAACTTCCAATTCAAATGGAAAAACTCTTCAACACCATAAACCAAAACAAATGGTGAAGTTCCAGTGGGGGTTCGAACACTAGTTCGATAGGCCCACAAGGCTGATATAATTGAATGTGCCAATCACGCCATTTTATTGACCAATATTTTGAGAATTTTGATTAAGGTTTTGTTAGATGCTTACGCTGACCATTACCTTGAGGATAATAGGAGTACCGATGTTGAATCTTATATTTTTGGCATAATTTTTTAACATCTTTATTTTTGAAACAGAATTCCATTGTCGACATCATCCATTTCAAGAAATTCAATGATTTGATCCATGTTTGGAAGAGGAAAGTCATCTTTAGGGCAGCGTAATATCTCTAAAATGTGCAAACCCTAACTTTGGTAGCTTCTTTCTTGGTGACTGGAACTACATTTGAGATCCATTCAAGCATAATCAATAGCTTGTATAAAGATAACATTCAGGAGTTTTTCTAACTCCCATTTGACTAGCAGAGCCACTTTGGGATGCATTTTTCTAAGTTTTTTTTAACAAGTTTAGCATCCGGATGGACCACTAGATGATGCATGACTACAGAAGGGTCTAGACCTGGCATATCTTCGTATGTCCAAGCGAAGACATCTTCATACTCTTTAAGGAATGCAATGTATTGTTCTTGTTTTTCTTGACTTAATTCTGATCCAATATTGATTATGTGAGGATTATCCTCAGTTCCAATATTAATTTTAATGATGTTTTCTACCTCCATGTGTAGATCTCTTTCAAAATTAGGTGGGGCGGGTGAAACACCCAATTCTTGTAATTCTTGTAAGGTTAATTTAGATAATTCATCTTGAGGATTAGTGGCCTCAAGTTGGGCTATAGTTGGTATAGAACCATCAAAATAAAATCCATTGTGTAACATCTCTTCAACAGAGACATCATGGAAGATATCTCCTTCCAACTCTTCATCGGGGTCAGCAATCATTTCAGGGTAAGCTATGGATAGCATGTTGCATGAAAATGACTGATTTTTAAGAGGCAAATCAACATGCCTATCCAAATAATCTTGATAACATATGAGATGATCATCATCTTCAAAAGGAAAGGGTTGACCCTTACTAGGAAATAGGCCCACACCACAGCGGGCAGGCCACGGTTCTACCTCGAAAGGTTCTTTCATGCCATTTTGGAAAGGTCCCAAGCCTTTCCCTTTATATCCCATTTTAAGCATCATGGGTTTAGCTTTAATATAATCATTGGTAAAATAACACCGAGCGTATCCCTCATGATGAGTTTTGATATTTCGAGGGATTCTTCCCTAGTCATATCCTTTATAAATGAAGGCACAACTCCCGACTTGGTAAGTACTTCCCATAGGTTGTGGGAGGCCCAAAGTACGAGGAGATGGCGGTAAGTTATTTAAAAGAATTGAATCTTGCATGAAAGCATTTGTTTTTTCTGATATTAAGGTTGTGGATAAATCTGGTAAAAGTTCATCAGAAAGGGCATAAGATGTAGAAGGCTTATTCCCTATATCTTGAGATGTGGAAGGTATGATAGATGTGTCTATAGGTTTTGAATTTATAGGGATAGAACATGAAGGATTGGTTGTAGATTTAAGATCTTTTTGAGGTTCTAGAGTGATTTGTTTAGAGGGTTGTTGATCTATATAGGAGGATGAAATTAATGGAGGGGAAATAGGTGAAGTTATGGGTGTGTGTTTCATAGTTTTAGATGAAAAATAAGAACTAGGATGTGTGGATGACAGAGCGGGGCAAAATTGCACTCCAACGGGTTCTGCCAAAGCACACATATCAAAGGGTCTAGGGTCACCATGGATAGTGACCAACTAATTTTTAAACTCAAATTTAACACATTGGTGTAAGGTTGATGGGACCGCTCGCATGGCATTGATCCAAGGGCGACCCAAAAGTATATTGTACGATGTTGGGCAATGTACAATAAACACGGTTGTTTCTAGGGTTCTAGGACCAACTTGCAATGGGAGGGTAATAACTCCACACGTTTCTTGTGTTTCGTCATTAAAAGCTTTGATAATCATATCAGTTTTCTTCATTTCATCACTTCTAAAGCCAAATCGTTGGTAGAAGTCAAAAGTGCAAATGTTTAGAGATGAGCCATTATCAATCAAGACTCGTTTGACAGCTACATCTCCAATTAGAGCAGTAATGTATAAGGGATTATCCTTATGTAAACTGTGTTGTGGGATATCTTTATCCCGAAAGTCAATACAATCAACCTCTCGAGTGATGATAGTATTGGCCATAGCTTCAGGTTGAATGTTTTGAGGTACCATCATTTGGCTTAATGTAAGCATCAACTCATCCCTATGGGTGGGAGAGGATCTTAATAAATCCAAAAGGGAAATTTTGGCCGTAGTATTGGACAATTGCTCATTAATATTGTAAGGGGGTTTAGGTTGAACATTAGGAGCATGATTCCCTTTATTGGGGTTTTTCAAAACGAATGGAGCCGATCCATCGTTCTGGTTTGGTTCTTGTTGGGAATTTTGAGCTTGTTGTCGGGTAACGACTCCAATGGTACCTACAATGTTATAATGAAGACGTTGAACTGGTCTCGGTTGAGCATTTATGGCTTGTTCATTAGAAAGGAATATATTAGAAGAAGGTCGAGTAGTAACTCTTCTAGGAAATGGTTCTTCTGGAACCATAGCATCTCGTGACGGGTTGAATAGGATCTCGATTCATTTTTAGAACTATTCGATTGGTTTGAAGTAATGTCTAGTTCACTTTCACTATCTGATTCTATATCACTAGAATCAGAAGTTTGAAAATTATGTAAGGGCCTCGTCGTAACCAGGGATAAGGTTGTGTCAAATATTTGAGGATCCTGAACAGGTAATTGTCCGCTAATGGTTCCTACATATCGGGTAGGAGGGGGAACATTATGATGTTCGATTTGATTGGCTACCTCTTTACCATGTCTTGGTAAAGGGTGTTGAAATATGTCTAATGTTTGATTAGCATTTTGATTTTGATTTTGGGGAATGGTCTTTTGAGTATTATTAGGAGGGTTTTGTTTAGGTTGGAAGGCTTGCACTTCCATTTCATTATTATCAATCAAATCTTGTATTTTATGTTTCAACCTTTTACAAGCATTGGTAGAGTGTCCAGGTCCTCTATGGAAATCACAGTGTAAGTCAACTCTGTATCCGGGTATAGTTGGATCAGGTTCCCGGATAGCTGGTAATTGGATCAAACCTCTTTCGAGTAATTGAGGTAAAATAGTTGATAAGGGTTGATTTAATCTAGTAAATTCTCGAGGAGGCTTATCAGGAGGTTTCAATATAAATTTTTTTGTTGTCTTCGTTGCATTGATATTAGCAACATTTCTGCTGTCAGTGACTCCATCACCGACAACTTGTTTGTTTTTATATTGATTTTTGGATGTTTTCTCATCATCCTTCTTCCTAAGTTGGCCTCTCCTAATGAGGGCATCTTCTACTCTTCGAGCTAAATCTATAGCTTGATCGAAGGTAGTTAAAGTAGCGATTGATAGCTCATAAGATATTTGTTCTTGTAAATTATTGATAAAAATGTCCAACATTTCCCTATAAGGTAGCACAAAGTGCAGTTTTCCTATCAATTGCCTCCATCTAGCTAAGAAATCGGCAAAACATTCATCCTTGTCTTGTTTTAAATTGTATAAATCTTTAATGGTTACATGCCTCTCGATGTAGGCACTAAATTGATGGACAAATGATTCAGTTGTTTCTTCAAAGTTTCTCAAAGAATGAGTGGGCAATTGATAGTACCACTCTAATGCCATTCCACCTAAACTTTTTGGGAACATTTTTAGTAATAGCAAGTCATCATGTGATATATCATGACATGCTATCCTAAACATGCGAAGATGCTCTATGGGATCTTCGGTTCCTTTATATATAGGCAAGATAGGCATGGGAAAATGCTTAGGGTATGGTTGAGCTACAACTATGGGATCCAAAGGTTGACTACATATCTCTCGATAATTATACGAGGGACGGTAGGGATCTATCTGGTCCATACGTGAAGCTAACTGTTTCACCATGGCTTCCAGATTACTAGTTTGCCCCCCATATTGGTTTGGTAGGGCATTGACATGGGTTTTATGGGCATATGATGGAGGAACATGAAGATTAGATGCCATGTTACTATTGTGTAAATTATTGGTAGGAAAAGTGTTATGAAGGAATTTTGAAGTTGTATTATGATGTATTCCAGATTGTTGAAAATTGGTGTTTGGCTTCGTTTTAGGTTTTTGTTTACTTGAAGCATATTGCTCAATAGTTTGGCGGAATAAAGTAGTGAAGGAAGGTTTCTTTTGTGTGGGAATGATTTTAGGTTGAATAACAGGTTCCTTAGGAGGTTGGATAACCTGTTGTTTTGACATGTTTTGAATCATAGTGACCATATCCGTATTGGATGGCCCAGCCTTATCACTTTCTTGATCAATGAAAGACAAGGGATTAGTGCGCACATCATACATATGTTCCATGGCTGCTTGAGTGTTACTAATTTGCCCTTTATCAATACGAACTGCCACATTAAGGGCATCAATGTTATCATCAAGAAATTTCTTGAAATGATCTATGTTGTCAAAAGCAATAGTTCCATCTGGAGCTACTCTAGGGGATGAGGATCCATCCTCTTTAACACTTCCTTCTTGTTCATTATCTTCACCTAGGTCATGTTCTGATTGATCTAGAGTTTTTCCTTCCGAAGTTGGATCTTCAGGAAGGACATTTGGGTCTCTAGTTGTATCTTGTAACCAATCTTCTTCTTCTCCTAAAGTTTCTTTACCATTCCTAAGTTTAGGCATGGTGCTAAATTTTGATTTCAGCAAATATATATATATATATATATATATATATATATAAAAAATATATATATATATATGCAACAAAATTAAGAGGTATATATTTACTATATACCTACTACAATATTTGAAATGAAATGTTTAAGTTTTTGCTATGTTTTTTATTTTTTAGTTTTTTAGTTTTTCTTTGTTTTTGAAATAATATTGTAAAGACAATCAAATAACACAATAAATGCAAGAAATAAGACTGAAAGTAATAATCTAGTTTTCTATAAACAATTTATAAATATCATTAATAGGCTCGAGTTGTTCAGGAGTCATGAAGTGTTCTTCTTCAAATTGAAAGTTTTCTTTTAAAAATTTAATGAAAAGAGCTATAGTGATATTATCTCTCTCAGATGCTGGTTGATAGAAGTAAAGCTCGTGGCAATACTCTCGATATAACACAGCTCGAGGAACTCTATTCCATATTTCCCTATCTGTAAGAACAACCTCTTGGTCTTCTACACAACCTAGGAACTGGTGTACAATGGCTGCGTTCTCGAGGTATTCCTCGAAGGTGAACAATTCTGAAGATACTAGAGCTCTCCTATAAGCTAACCATCTATGGCAGGCTCTCTGAAGTTCATGATAAAAGACTAGTTGATGAGGATCCAGGATTCTATCTAGGACTAGCCTCTTGATTTGTTTAAGTTGTGTTGACCTAGATGAGATGACACTAAGTCTTCTATCAAGTTCGTTCCACAAGAGTTGATTTCTATTTGTTTCAGGCACACTAAGCATAGAATTGACTTCTATGGCTGCCAATTGGTTTTCTACATTTATAGTAACTGCTAATATTTTCTTAGGAGCTACCATCTAAACATGATATTAAACTTTAAATGATCTAAAATGCATCTATGTTTTAGTTGTTCTATTTTTTTTTTTTTTTTGTTTTTTGTTTTCAAAAGGTTATGATGCATTCACGTCGGGTTCACCAAAATGTATCGCTCCAAATTTTTCGCATCCTTACCTTCAGGCTATAGGATCCGTGCCCGGAAGGAGGATGGGAAAAGGATGTCGCGGTACCTCGGACTGAGAGGACTTGCGAAGGTCCCGCCTCTCAAGGGAGGTGTATTTTGGTGATTTTTCGATGGATGGTGGGTTCACCAGGAAACATTTAATGGCAGTTTCCACGCCTAGGTTTGGAATGTGTTTTTATGTGTTCGTTTTTAGCCTTAAGCATTCATATCCTAGGTTTGGCCAAATGAATCTAAATTAATCTATATGAAAGTGCAGATTTAATGAATACAAAAAACAAATTTAAGACAGAAAAATAGAGAAATTAAGGAAGAATAAGAAGAATACCTGATCCGGATGTCTGATGGAGATTCTGATGTTTGAAGCAGTCAGGATCGTCTAGAATTCGACAGAATCGTCTGAGATCAGACAAGATCGTCTGAGATCTGACGAATTCGTCAGACGAATTCGTCAGAGACCTACAAACAGAAAAATAGATGCAAAATACAGAGAATACAACTGTGCTAATAGAGGGAAACAACACAAAATGACAGTGACAACACTAAACTGAAACTTAAAGAACAAAACATGTATGAATTATGCAATTAAATGACAATTATGATCTTATCATGCAATTTAATCTAGATGGGTGAACTCCAAAATGCAATATAGCATAAAATATCAAATAAACTAGCTAATTGCAGAATAAAACAACAGAGAAAAGATGAAGAAATGCAAACTCCGGGCATCGATTGCCTCAATGTTGACTGCAGTCGAAATCGTCTCGCATTGGTACGAAATCATCTCTGATTCGATAGGATCGCCTCCGATCTGAACAGGTTCATCGACGATGATGTAAGCTTGCTTCGGCTAAAAAACAAGATGGTACCTGCAACAAAATTGATATAGGACTACTGCAAAATGAAAATTTAGGATGATTTAACGTGCATGAAGTTAAGTTACAGAGAATTTCAGCCAGGGGTTGGGAAGGGAAGGTCCTAAGGATTAAATAGGCTTAGGGGAGTAGTTAGGAGGTTGGAGATCATCCCTATTTGGGAGATCTCCAACGGGGAGGGTCTCTAATGGCGTAGACACGCTTCTACCCGGATTAGAGGCCCGTTGGAATAGAAGCTAATTGTGCAAAATTAGTTTTGCGACAAGATCGTCTGGACGTCCTAGCCCAGACGAAATCGTCAGATCTGGGGCGATATCGTTCGATCGGCGACGATATCGTCAAACGGTCAAAACAACCTCTAAAAATGGTGCAAAAAAGGGGGAAACGGATTACCCGACGGTTAACGGGCGGTTTGGGAGGTTAAAATTTGAATTTAAATTATTTACTAAGGTGAATGTAATTATTACAATTTTATTGCACCAATTTTAGGGTGCTACACAAATGATTAGGTATTTTCAAATTGAGGTATGTCCACCTGATCTGAATGCATATCAAAGAAGGAGATACATACTTCATGCTTTAAAATATGTATTACTACTTGAAGGTTTGTTCAAAAGGAACTTGGATGGAATTCTCCTGAAATATTTGAAATATGACCAACAAAAAAGTGTAATGGAAGAATTTCATGGAGGATTAGCTGGTGGTCATAGCTCAGGTAGGGTTACAGCTTTGAAAATAATAAGGGCAGGCTATTATTGGCCTATTGTGTTCACTGATGCTTTTAAAATTACCCAGGATTGTGACAAATGTCAAAGGTATGTTGGAAGAACAAGAAATTCTTCATCTCCCTTGAGGCCTATATAGGTTGAGGAGCCTTTTCAACAATGGGTGTTAGATTTCATAGGGGTTATTAACCCTAATTATTTAGCAGAACATAAGTTTATCTTAACTTCTACGGATTATCTTACCAGATGGGTAGAAGCCATTCCTATAAAGAAATCAGACCAGGAGGTTGTGATCAACTTTATGGAGAATTTGATTTCTAGATTCGGAGTCCTGAAAGCTTTGGTGAGTGACAATGGCCCTACTTTCATAGGAGCCAAGTCCATTGAGTTTGCCAGCAAGTATGGCATCACTCTTAAAATACTTCAAATTATTACCCACAAGGTAATGGACTTGCAGAATATACCAATAAGAACTTATTAAGGATTTTGAAGAAATCTCTTGAAGGTAACAAAATAAGTTGGCACCTATTGCTGGACCAAGCTCTATGGGCAATTAGGATTACTATTAAAAATTCCATCAATACTTCTCCTTATGCACTGGTATATGGCAAGGAGGTAGTATTGTCAATCCATTTAGATATTCCATCACTTAATCTTGTCAGCATAGAAGAAAAATCAGAGGAAGATCCTATGAATACTAGGTTAACACAATTGCTACAGTTGGAGGAAAGCAGAGATAAGGCATATGATAGTTTCCAAAAGCATTCATCAAACATTAAAGCATGGTTTGATAAGAAAGCTAGGTTCAAAAAATTCCAAGTTAGGGATTCAGTTCTTAAGTGGAATGTTGACAGAGCAAAACCAGGTAAGCATGAAAATTTTGATTCTTTTTCGGATGGTCCTTTCAAAATAGTGGAATCTAAGGAATCCAATGTCTTCCACTTGGAATGTCCAGAGGGAAACATACAACCCATTCTGGTAAATGGTTTTCACCTTAAGCTCTACTATGTGTAAAGGAATGAGCTCTTTGTAATATATGTATATACATTGTATATCTAATTTCTTTCCTTTTTCTGCACTTTGTATTTTTTATTTCTTTCTGCACTTTGTAATTGAGTTTTTTCAAAAAATTCTAAAAAAAAAAAAGGAAAAAATTACAAAAAATGGCTAAGTATGGTTCAGGTACATAGAAATATTCCATTTCGCACACAATGCTGTGTAATATTTTCCGTAATGGTGTTCCGCTCTCGATTCTGCATCAGGATACTCTAGTTTTCCATAAAGTGGTGTGTCGATATCTATTCCATACAAAGAAGGACAATGGGGGTGTCAATACAAGAACCTTTCAAAGCTAAAGATAGCCAGAGCAAAATCAAGGTGGATGTTTGTGCATGCAAGTTGTAAGTACCAAGAAAACTGGGAAGGCTCTTAAGCCACCAGAGCAGAATCAAGTCAAAGCCGAACAAAAAGTTCAAGTTTGACACATGGAGGCTAGAGAGCATTCCCGCATTCAATTCTAATGAACTCATGCTAGTATTAAAGAGTAGCTGAAGGGATGCGATGAGCTAGCAACGCAATCTAAAAATTTAACCAATAAGAATATAGGATGCCACCTTTGAGCCACAAAAGTAAATGATGGAAATGATTGGGAAGTGTGCCAGTAGAGTTATCATGTAGCAGTTGCATTAATGGCAAAATATATGCATGCTATAGAGGAGAAAAGTAATGAAAAGCATACACGATGTCCGTTTGAAAGCCCTTGGCATCCACAAAATTGTAGGAAGGTACGATGATACCTTTAAGGATTTACTACAAACCAGGAGGACGAAATTTGCTATGGTCAAAATGGCACCCAAAAATTCATCCATTGAATCATCAAGGATAGCGATAAGGTTGCAGGTCCATGTACATCGGACCAGTCGAAATGCAGATACAACGATGATAAGAGTAAGGAGAACTCACCTAAGAATGGGTTTCAAATTTCCATACTTCGAAGGGAAGCCAATGTGGAGATAAGGTACAATAGCTATAAAATCCTTTTTGTTATCTTATATCTATGATTCTATGCATCACCACCCCGAATTAGTCTCTCCTATGATTCAATTCTATGATTCTAAAAATAGAACCACTAGAACCCCTAAGGGCATTCCCCTATTATCCATTACAAAAGAGATTTTCTATGAATTATTTATCGTAGGGGTAGGATCATCCTCAAATCCCAGACCATTTAGTGTAGTAGAGCTAGATAGGGCTTACACTAAAATGGTAGCCTCAGAAGAAAAAAGAGAGGCGCTAGAAAAATGGCTGCATCTTAATTTCAGAATAATTAGGAATCAAGACAAAATGCCCAAAGTCCCAATTCATATTGACGAATTTGTGAAACCAGAATTATTTGCTATATTGGCTTGTATGGAGGGTTTGGACTCTGACATAATAGTTCATGGTTGGTAAATTACCGCAGCATATTGTATTTCTGATGAGAGGATGTATAAGAAATATGGGAGAGAGAAGGGTACCAAAGTAGTTTATTTTTACTGGTCCGCTTTTCTCACCCATAGGATGCATGAGCAGCTATTAAACATGAAGAGGGGTATTGATGCTCCCAATTTTAGGCATTGCTCGAGCCTGGTATGGATGTTCTATGCAGTCGTCAAAGACAGAATGCCATGGATCCCGACTAGGGATAAAACCAGTGATGGAGAACCCCTGCTGGTATACTATTGGATGAATTTTTTGAAGAGCAGTGAGTCCTATTACATATTCAACTTAGGTTTTTTGGAACCTACCCTAAAAATAATGTATAATGAGTTCCCTAGGTTGCCCTCCTTATCTAAATAGATTCTAAGGAAGAAGGATTCAGAGGAAGGAGATTGGTATTTACTAACAGAGGGCACAATAATCACGTTATATGGTTTCATAGGTAAACCTTTTCTCCTACCTCACTTTGTCACAGAGAGGTTGTTCGTCCTAGAGTATCTAAGGCAGGTGGAGTACATTGACGTGAGCTACGGTTCGGGAAGGAAGAATAAGTCTTTACTTACTTACCACACTAGGGATAATATTATTGTCTCTGAGTGGTAGAGCAAACAAATCGATCAATACCTTGACATATTAGGTCTGTTTTATATTCCCCAAAGATGGAGTTATGATCCTGATGGCATTTTCACTACGAGAAATAAAAACCTAAGTGGAGACAAGGCCTATAAATTTGAAAAGAGGCCTAGGGCTAATTTTGAATGGGGAAGAAATAATTATTAAACTGCTCTTCTAGAGTGGAACATCTCAAGGATGGATCAGTTACCTCCATGGTTGGATTTTTACAAATAGATTTTTGATTTCAATCTTGACCATAAGCTCAGACATCGGCTTAAAAAGGATACGATTAATAAGGTTGAAGATGAATCTACCAGGATGAAGGACACTCCTTTTGAGGAAGAAGTCACTAAATGAGGAAGACTAGAGGAAAAGGACCTTGGAAGAGAGCAAATATTGCATATTGGTGGCATATGAGGGTCGAAATTGGAAAACCTAAATCAAAATTTGGAATGAAGATCGATAAAGAATTTTTGAGAATATATAATAAAAACATTGAAACATAGGGACCGAAGGATTTTAGACATATAGTATTGATAAGTGAAAAACCTCAAAATGATTCTGAATCCCTCCTCCCTCCTACACATCAAGAGACTCGAACAAAGGATCCAGGAGCTCCTTCGACCGTACTCGGGGTACTCAAAACCTTCGAGCATACCTCTGAGCAGGCGGAGATTTTTCCCAAGGGGGCTAAAATGATGAAAAATGCAATAATCCAAATAAAAAGCCACAAATATCCTGCTAATTCAAATAAGGTCCCAACCTTTATCTTTTTCCCCTACAACATCGATTGAATTATGACTTGTTTTTTAGCAGTCTCTACTTTCAATAGTAGTGCAAGAGAATGAGGAGGGAGAAGATTCTAAAGGAGATATGTCTACTTTTCAATTAGTTTATAATAGGAATAAGAGAGCCCCAGAAAGGGAGGAGAAATAAATTTCTAAGAGATAGAAAATGTACATGGAGGAGATTGCTAAAGAGGTAGTTGATTTTGCTAAAAAAGGGTTGATTGAGCAAGACCAGCAGCTGCAAACATAAGCTTAAGGAGAACACCCTACATATGTATGCAAAGGTGTGATTTCTAATCCCTCTTCTCCTTTTCATCTCCATGAATCCCCAAAGGAACCTCCCTCCCTTTATAATCAAGAAGATGTGCCAAATGTACCTCCTCCACCTCACAATTCTCCCCTTGTTTCATAAATATCTATGGAGGTCCAAGTCAATTCTATTGCATCACAGCCACCTCAAATCCCACTTTCCACTTTTGAGATATCCACTTCAGTATCCACCATTGTTGCACCCTCATCTCTTTCATTGCCACCATCAATGGGATAATGTGTTCCAATTTTATCCACCCCTTCCACTGTTAGTCATGTCTCGATTTCTCTAAATTTACCTATATCAACAGTAGTGGTAGTCATAGAGTCTACTATTGTAACAGAGACCGCTATCAATATATCTTCATCGCCACCAGCAACAAGTCAATCTGCCCTTATATTCTTGATGCCATCATCCCCTTTGGTTTCTTATTTTTCAAAATATGTTACTATATAAAAAGAGCAGGTAGCAACTCAGAGCATAAATTATTATTGGGCATAGAAGCTTACCAGGCCTTCCAACAGGATGGTTGTGTCAAGAAAAAGTATGTATGTTAACCCTATCACTAGGCAAAGGGTATCAAGATCTATAATTTTTCTAGTAAGCAAACCTAAAAATTAAATGACTACTCAAGATTATAGAGCGGAGGAGATCACAAAATATATTGATAAGCTTCCTACTAAATATGAGTTGGGGATAGCCAAGGCCCACTTAGATACCTTCTATGTGAAAAATGATATAGCCAAAGAGAAGGTTGATAAGCTGAAAAAACAAGTTATAAAACTTAAGAAGAGCATAAATGATAAAAAAGAAGTAGAAAAAGCTCTGAGAAAAGAGGGTAAGGGTTGGCAGGAAAATTTTCAAAAGGCTAATGAGTTGAAGGATCAGTTAAAAGAACAAAATAAGCTGAATGAGAATCAACCAAAATAAATCCAGAATTTAAAGCATCAGCTTCAGATTGATAAGTCCAAGTGCTTATGCTTTTCTAAAGATGATTTAAAAAATACAAAGTAGGAGTTGCTTTCTGAGGTTCAATGATAGTGTTCATGTTTTCAGCTTATGATTGATTATTTGGAAGATGCCAGCCAGTTGCTCTCCACCATTCAGAAGGATTTAGATTAAATCACTAGAGAGTTATAGCCTATGGTGATTCCGGCAGAATAGATGTACAAGTTGGTTGGTAGCAGGATTAGTGATGCTACTAAACCAATTCCTAATAAGGAATGGAATCTAGCCAGAGTAGCTGCCAAAGTAGTGGTGAAAAAACACAGGGCAGTTCAGAGAGCCTGGTTGTTGTTTGACAGGATGGACAGGGGAATTAAATATATCATTGAAATAAATGAGGAAATGGTTCAGGTTGGTTTCAAAGGACTCTGGAAGGAGGATCACAGCTTGATATCTATGGAAGAAGTCCAACAAAGCATCAAGGATGCCTTACAATATGAAGCTGGAATTGATTCATTGGAAGAGCCACTATCCCAAGAACAAGCTGCCAAACTAATTATGGATTACACCCGTTTAAGAGATCTCATGGAAGATCTGGTGACTAGATGGAATGCTGCTAATTATGATTATGTTTGGGAACTACAATATGTTTATAAGCAGCTTAAAGAGACATCAAATCCCTTTGAAGAAGCCTAGAAATAGGCTCTACAGTCTTTGGAATCAATGGTCTAGTTGTTTGGAGACACCTCCGGTGAGGATAATCAGAGAGTACCTGCTCCAAAATAAGAAGGAGAAGAAGAAGATGAAGAGGCTATAGAATAATGAGAATAATATTGAGCAGTTACAGGACCATAAGGGGCTCACGCTTAAGTCATTTTATTTTTGTTTGTACATATACATAAATTTTGTATTTCTATTTTTTTTACTCTGACAATTTGTCAGAAATAAGCAATAAAGGTATTAAGCCCACAAAGGAATATTTTTGTGTGAAGGCATTCCTTGAAATAAGGCCTTATAAGGAGGAATATTTGTGTATAGTTTTAAAGATAATAATAATTACTGGTACTACACACAATTTCTATATGACTGGATCTGTGTTATGTATTTTTGGCATTACTTCGATATGAATCTCTACTCTCTCAGCAATTTCATAAAACTAATCAGAGAGTAGTGTTTGTATGGAAGTTATTCTATAAAATATATATATTTTTAATAACATATTTGACTTCTAAGGCCCAATGTATAAGACTCTGGATTTGATTGGCTTTGCAAGAAAATCCACCCGGGAGGCACCAGAATGTAGGTCCAAAATGGCCACATACTTGGTAAAATTTTGTAGAATTTTTCCTAAGTGGTAAAGGGTTCATTCCACATACTTTGTAGTACACTTTGAAGTGGATCCGAGTGATTTTTTCCAGTTCCAGAATGGTGGCAGATCTCAAATCCGCAAAAGTTTCAAGGAAATGATGACGTCAATGACAAAGTACATATTGGTGATTCGAAAGACGAATAAGTGTTTCCTTTCTGAAATGAAGACAAGGTGGGATGGTGGAGTGATGAAGGTGCAAATTCACAACAAAAGAGTTATGTGACTAGCTCCAGACTCGGATTGGTGATTATAAGATCAATGCACTTGTTCTGTTCAAAATGAAATCCACAAAATCTATAAATAAGATATGACATCATTGATATTCTAATGCGGATTGAAGAAGATAATGCAAAGTATGATGGATTTTGGGGTGGATTCGATGCTCAAATATCAGTGGTCTGGATTGGATATTCCATGACCTCTGATGTAGAAATATGATATCATCAATTTTTAAATTAGGATGGTTCTTAATTCCCCTTGCCATTTTGATAAAGCTTATGTCGGATTGAATCTGAATCGTGTGATGAGGAGAATCAATGGTGGAGGTTAGGTTACCAAATCTTGGTTGTTTAAAATATATTTTTGCATCGGGATTGTAACAGTCATTTGGAAGATAAAGCGTTGAAGGTTTTCTAGAATATTGAACCAGAGATGGTTATAGATCGACGATAGGAATTCACTCCCAAGAAGGATCGACAAAAATGCATAATCTGTAATAGCCTAAAATTTAGTTCCACTGAGCGATGAGCAAGTTGTAGAGGCCCCGAGCTGCCATGGTGGATTTTATTTCAATGGAATTCCCAGAGGATGGACCAATAATTTGATGCTAGCTAGATATCTCTGTTGTGCTATCAAAACAAGATATTTGTATTGCTTCTTGATTATTGTAAATTTGCAAAACTATAAGTAGAGGTTGAACCCTCGTTTCTAAGGGTCATCTCTAGCATTTTTGCCTGTGCTATTGTAAATATTCCTGAAAAGCTAATGGAAGGAGCATTACATTGATATTTACCTTAAATTGTGTTCTCGTACTTGATACTAGAGGTTCGAATTCTTTAAGTTGCAATTCTGTAAATACTTTGATGGTTAGTTTGTGCCTAATTTTGGATTACTAACTATTATAGTAATTGAAATCTGCTTTTGATTCTATTCTATATTGTTAGGGAGTGCATTTCTATGAAATATGGGTATTTGGTGAATTTTGTTATTTGGATTATCATTACCTGGATATTGAAATTGCTTGCTGCTATATTTCTCTATTGTGCTTTAATTGAAAGATAATATGATCTGAGATAAATGTTGATCTGAGTATACATATTTATTATGGTTTTTTGAGAGCTTATTATGGTAGTGCAATGTTGTTAACCTATCCGTCCACTATTATCTCCATTTCTCTAATTCTACCCTTATCTTACCCTAAACTCCAAACCCTAAGTGAGCATAATTGTGTCAACAACCTGTTAATTTGACAAGGAATCATCCTACTCTAGAGGTTGGATCAAAAACCCCTATTTTGGTCCATTCAATGTTGAGTATTGAGCTATAGCTATCGGGAGCCTAGACGGAAAGTAGAAAGATAGACAACCACAATATTAAGTGAAATCTTGGTGCAATTCAGTGCCCAATAATTATTTTGGTTACATCATCATTTGATCTTATTATATTGATACTATCATATGTTTGATCCTATAAAATTTATCTTATGAGTTTTTTATTGTTATTAAAGCTTCAAAAGCTATCAATCGTATTAGAAATACAACAAGTAGTTTCTTGCATAAGTCAAGTTTATTTATATATGCTTATAAGATAAATTTTTGTCCACCTTGAAAAAATTGGTTAGAGTATGTCTACTTTAAAGGGATATAGACCTCAACTTAATTGTAAGATAAAATTAAGTATAAAGCTAGGGTCTTTCCATAGTTGTAGAAATAACTGGTGAAGACTAGGACTCAGCTATAGAGTTTTTCCACTAGGTTGAAGGATAACCAATGAAGACTAAGACTCACATTTAGACGAATAAACTTGAATATAGTTTATTATTCAAGTAAATAACCAACCTAACATTTATAAAGGATTTTCATGGACATAGATAATCCTTAATAACTGATTTCTAACACTCAAAATAAAATTTTAGGATTTGGTATAATCAAGCTATCATGATTGAAGCATCAGGGAAGTTTATAGTTACCTTGATATTATTAGGGTTATTAGGTGTAAACTAAGATATTTTTGCAGAAAATTTTGACTTTTTAAAAGTGTGAGAAGCTTCCTACAATAGATATAGAAGAATTTCATCTTCAATTGCAAGAAGACATAAATATTTCATCAAGTAGGGATTGATTTAAGTTGCATATTATTAAGAATTAAGGTCTTAAAGATAGACGTTGATAAAAAATATTTTAGGTCTTGAAGATAGACCTTGAAAAAGAATATTTTAGGTCTTGAAGATAAACCTTGACAAAGAATGACTAATGTATTGAAAAATAGACCTTGACATGGATAGAAGATTTAGGTCATATTGACCTTAACATTGGTTCAAGAAACCAATATAACATATATAGACTTAAGAGGTCAATGAAGAGACCCTTTGATATTAGATGAAAGAGCTACATTAGTAGTAGATATTTAAGAAGAAAAGGCCAGATAATCCTATATTATATTGAAGATTAAGAATTATCCATTAAAGGAGAAGAGATAAGCATTATTGAAGAAGATAATATTGCATTATTAAAGACGTATAAATAAATATTCACAAACAACATTTGCATATGCATAAGGTATTTGTAGAGTTAGAGAAGATATTTGATGCAACTAGAGAAAGCTTACAAATCTAATGTAATCATATACATCCAAAGAAGATATATAGAGCATTCAAGAAAGTATATAGAGCAAGGAAAAATATACTAATATAATGACAACATAAGTTAAAGAAAGCGTAATTTAGAGGAAATTATACATGTATATAGAGCCTAAGATAGTATTCTAAGCCAAAAAAAATTATATTAAATAAATCGTACATAAGAAAATCACACATAATATTGAATGCTTAAGGAAAAGCTTCTACGATAGCAGAATTTGTTGGAACAACAACAAAGGAACATATAGCAACAAAGAGAACATAAACCAATCATAAATGGAGAATGAAAGCAAAGCTATTGTAAGTTGCCTAGTATTCTGAGCCAACAAAAACTTATATTAAAGGAAGCATACATAAGAAAAATCACACATTAGATTTTATGCTTAAGGAAAAGATTCTATGGTAGCATAATTTGTTGGAACAACAACAAAGGAAAATATAGCAACAAAGAGAAGGTAAACCAATCATAAAGGGAGAATGAAAGCAAAGCTATTGTAAGTTGCCTAAGAAGGAGCCATAACCACCAAAGAGTGTGGAACTGTTTCAAAATATAAGCATGCTTATTTTAGAATACTACATTGGAGAGGACCACAATGATATGTTGGTATTTCATTAAGGATGAATGAGAAGGAGAAGAGTATTATGTATTAAGTTTTTAAGAAAAATGCATTGGGATAAGTTTGTAGTTGCTCAGTCTAGTTTGAAGTAAAATTAGGAGCTTTGAGTTGGAAGTCACAAATGCTAGAGAAGAAAGTGAATATCACCTAAAACCTACACCTGAGAAAGAGACACAACACATTAGAGAAATATAGTAACTAAAATTTCCAAGCAATGAGAGAGTCGACTACATTCAATACAACCTAAATAAGAGATAGTGTAAGTGCAACAAAATAGACAAGCAAGTAGAGATGCAACACCAAAGGTATGAGCAAGTGAAGATGAAGTGTCAAAGGAAAAATCAAGTAGAGACAAAGTGCCAAAGGGACAAGCAAGTAGAGATGAATTACCAGATAGACAAGCAAGCAAAGACAAAATGCCAAAGGGACAAGCAAATGAAAGCCAATGCTAAAGAGACAAGCAAATGGTAGCCAAAACCATAGGGAAATTATTCTTTGGTAGAGTGTAATTTTTGCACTATTTGTCATGACCCGTTACCCTCCTACCTTATTTAAATTAATTGATCTTGGGGATCAATTAATGACTAATAGAAGGGACATGACCCTAAAGAATCCTACAAAAATTCTAATAAAATAATTTTATAAGGGATAAGAAATATTAATTATTTAAAGGTTATTTATGGGGTCTAGTAAAAAGATAAATTTGAAATATTATCTTTTACAAAATTAAAACCATATAATAAATCATGTGTAGATTTAGTGGACCCAAGGTGGATGGGACCACAAAAGAACTAAGGAATTTTTAAATAACTTAAGGGTCATCCTACCTTTTGGGAAGTACTCATGTGGATGCATGATATTGGTAAAGGATCTTCTAGCTTATCAAGAATAGTTCCACCCTTGTAACTATCTTATGCCTCAATAGTAGGAACTTTTAGATTAATCTCATCCCTAGAGGAGCCTTAGAGGACATGATGAAGTCACAATGGTCCTAGGCATATTTTCAATAATATTATAATGTGACCACTATTTGACCCATGAGGGGAGAATTTCCCTATAAATAGAAGGCATTTTGGGAGGAAATGGCTATCTAGGTTCTCAGAGTCTTAATGGTCTAGGGAGTATGCTCTTCACCCATTGGGTGAATCAGAAACCAAAAGGCTTGAGATATTTCTTACTTGAAGATAAAATACATATGGAGAAGCATGGGAGGGAGCTCAAGCATGAGGGCTAGTTAGGAAATCAAAATTTCCAAGTTGTTTTGTAACCTTTTATTCCTTTCCTAAAGCATATATGTTATTTAATGGTTATGCAAGCCTATGTATTCTTTAACATTTTTGTAATTATTGAAATTTATACCTTGGCATATAAAGTTAGTATGATACCTATGCTAGAGATTAGTAGGGTGGATAGATGGTTCTAAAATTCTATTGGACCTCCCATGTCATTATTTTTACCTAATTTGAAATTGTGTGGTCAATCAAGTCCTCGTATGATGGTAATCGAATAGGCCTTGTTATTGACCCTATGTTCGACCTTTTTTAGAGATACACCGAATTTTTGGCATGTTAACCATATATCAATCATGTTTCTTCAATGATTTATTATAATAATGTATGCCTTGATATGAATAAGGGAAGCTCGATGGAACGTATTTACGTAGGCTTTGCAAGGAATTAAAAAGGACCTCTTACCACCAATGGTGGATGTAACCTCTAAGTTGGAGTTTGATGATCTTTGACATACTACTGTCCTACCTCTAATCATCTTAAGGAACTCGCTCGCGGCCCAAAATTTAGGAATAGCCCATAATTAATTCAAAATTGATATCCACCAACTATCGATTTGATGGGTTGAGTAGACATTAAAGAGCAACCAGGCTTAAGGTGACTTGACTAGGGGCTTGCAGGACTCTGCATATCGCACACATCATGCTCGTACCTTACCCTATCTCCAACTTAGTCTGTAGACTCCTTCAGTGTTTCTCTAGTTCGAATTCCCATACCAGTGGTCTAATATTCTAACAAAATTGTTCTAGATTGACTATAAGCCTAAATAATAGGTTTGGTTACTAATGATGCCACTGTGTCTACGTTCTTTGAATACCAATATTATGGAGGAAAACCCCCTCTCATTCTTTCAACATCTGAATGGGCATGTATACAATGAATATGCTAACACTGTCAAACATAGACATAATCTTGAGAGACAATCTGGATACTAGACCCCCTACAATAACTTTACTGTAAACTACTAATATTTTGATCTAAATCATACATAAGGGATGATAATGATCCTGGTCATAACTTTATTAGGTGATGAATAGAACTACAGGTCTACCCATACAGTAAACAACTCTTTGTTTAATACCCTCTACTGATATGGGAGCCTTCAAACCTAGAAATGATCCTACAATCAGTCTGCTATTGTTGTTCCATTGAAACTAAACTATATAGAATTCTTTGTGTTTTACGAAACTTATTGGTCAAGAGGTACCTCACCCTTACAGTCGAAAGAATAAATATTGTTATACTTCTAAAAGGAGCGTCTAAATTTGGACAAGACATATGTGAGCACATATAATTATACCTGGTGAAGCTTAGAGTTTGCTTAATAACATCGGATGTTGAGAAAGGAGTGGTCGAAACCTCTCCCCTTGGTCTGACCTTCTTTGTGACTCAATGAACTACGATGAACTTGTTCAAAGATTAAAAACTATGTATTTGTTGTAGGATACTGTTAATTTTTAGAAATTTGTTCCAGTATTTAATGTTTTTCATGGATGAGTCTCTGACAAGTAAGAATAAATGTAACCATTGAATAATTATCAAATGGTATACTCTTTCATAGAAAGACAGAGTAGTGATACCCTAGGAGTGGTCTCCATCCTAAATTGGCTCTAGAAAATATAGGGATTGACAAACTTGATGACTTTAGACCTCTTGTCGAAGCAATCATCATCTCCACGATTATATAGAACCTTGTAGACTTCGTAGTTTGGATGGGCGTAGCGGTTGGAACCCCCATACCATAAGAGTGAGGGAATCGAATCTACTTCGACGGCTTTCATTTGATGACCCGTAATGGTCAAGATAAGAGATGGACCCCTCTTATCCTATCCTCCTTGTACTTCAACCCATAGGTAAATACAGCTCCAAGGAAGATCGAACAACTTTAACTATAGGTGTTATATATATTTAAGTGTTATCCTTCGAGATAAGAAAGGGTAGGGAGAAACTACCCCTTTGGGGAAATTATGAAGTCTTTATTTTAGTAAACACTTATAAAGAAGTATTATTAATGAGTTTCCATAATAGAATGATAGTGGATATATGTTCATTTTAATAGGGCTAATAGTTTTAATATCTCTTGAGAAAATGAATATTATAGCTATATTTAGACTATACAGGTTAGTGAGGACTTGTTTATATTGGCTCATTACCTATCAAATCAACTTGAATTGGTTGCAAATAATTTAAAACTATATAAATTATAGAAGCTTGACACATGGGAAAAGAGACTATAGTTACTATGTCGCTAATATCTCTATGGCTCATGAAATAAAGATAAGATCAATTTTAGATAAGTTGTGATTTAAAACAAAATACCTTGAAACTCTTTTGAGTAATATACCACAATTAGGTGGAAGATATAGATCCAATATTTGATAAGGAATTTATGATGAATATATGGGATAATAATTACTTCATAACATTGAGGGTATGGGACTTTAATTTATGAACTAAAGGTTGATCATTTATCAACTTAAAAAAATGAATTTGGAGATTCATTATTGAGGAGATTTATGAAATATCCTCTAATGTCAAGAAGTCATCTCCAAAATATGGACCCAATGATTTACATAAACTTATGCAAGATGTTCTAATATGGCTTGGATAAAGGATTCAATAGAATTCTTAATTACATCTTAAATTGGAAAGGAACAAATACATTCTCCTTGGTATGGAAGATCTCTAATTATTACCTTGATATTGTAGAGAAAGGAAAATAGTTAAATCCTTAGTTGCATCAAGTGATTGAATAGGAATAGTAGTGTTCCTGGATTTGTAAAATTAGATAAAGGGATCCATAGTGAACCCATATTCTTGTAACATTTGACATCTTGAGTTTATGAATATGAGGCGAGATTATATTTTGGAGGCTGGGTTTTTCCCGTAAGGGTTTTCCAGGATAAATATTGGTGTTACTTTAATTCGTAGTTTGACTTATTATATTTTGTGAATGTTGTTTTTATGAAAATTATTAAAGATGTAATGTGTATTTTATGCACTGTGATATATGTTGAATATGCTTGGATGCTAGAAAGTATGCTCAAATTCCATTATGTTGATAATTTAATGTAATGCATTGGTCTCATTCTTTTTGTAATAATGATTTATTTTAGTAGAACAATATCATGTGATGGATGGATGATATTTAGATGTGTTAATGTTCAATGATATTTATCTAATTTTCACTATAACATTGAGGGGTAATTAATGATATGCAACACCATTTATATTCTTGTTGTAGAAACTAAATATTAAGGGAAAATTTGGATTTATGCATTATATCCTTATTCTTGTATGGAACACCAAATCCGACTAAAAAGAAGGCTTTGGACCAGATGTAATGAATATTGCTTCATGAAATTAATGCTCTCAAGATGGTTTAGTTGTAAACCTTGTGGAATAAAACTCTCAAAAGGACGCTATGACCTTGATTCTCATACCAAGATAGATCCCCCACTATACACTAAAGAATTAAATTTACAAGGGATTAGTATTGTCCATTTAAAAGGAATTTATTAGAGGGATTGCCTAATTAAGGGTGTAATAGGAGGATCAAAGACATGTTCCATGGATTCATATCACAATAGTGATATAGTAGTCTTAGGACTCCTTTCTATATGGATTGGATTGGAGCTAAGACTTAGGAATAATCATGGGTGTGGTTATTCCATCTATGATGGGTTACCCTTGGTGGGGTTCTCCATATTCAAGGCATTCACCTGGTCTTGGTGGGCCAAATGGTGATTTCTCCTTTTAAGAGGATGAAACCAGTACGCTAGACTAGTGTACTCATACCAAGTGGGGTATGAAGGTTTCATAGACGTTGGTCACTTCTACTTATGAGACTCTGATCAAGTCTCTATAGCTCTTGAAGTTATATGCCTTGAAATATATGATCCAAATGGAATATGCCTATCTTAGGTTATGGATTAGGTCATTGCCATATAAAAATTTATAAAAAAAAAATTATGTGGATAAGGAGTAACAAAAGGGTTTGTTATAGTTGGTATCAGAGCCTAGGCTAACTGGTAGGCTCTAGTGAAATTCTAGGTTAGCAAAGACTTGGGACATGAAACTAAACTTGAGATAAAATTCCAAAAATCTAAAATATACACTTGGTAAGTGCTTGAGATGATGATGTCTGAGTTCCTATTCCCCACGAGTAGACCCACAGTCGATCGAAAGTGGAAGATCTAAAAGAACCCTCCTACATGGAATTTAAGTGGTGTATCATAGAATATTTTTATAAATTACTTGACTTCTAATTATTTGAGACTTACTGTGTAAGGATTCAAGGTTCATATTTACTAAGGATTCACTTGAAATTATAATTTCCCAATAAATTTGGACAATGACTAAAGTCATAACTAAAAGTAAAACCTTAGGAGATATACACACAAAGTTAACTGGTGGAAGTTGAAATAAAACAATGTTTTCTTTATTTTGATCAATGTTACAATACACTTTGGGATTTTACCAATCAGAGATTAAGGTGTAGGAAATGGCAAAAGAAGCCACCCGACAACAACACTAGAACTCAAAACTTTGATATGTTGGAAGAGAGCAAGGAGGGTGAAACTTCACATAATTTCCCCCAAATATGAGAATTAGGGAACTCCATCAAATAATACCTAGAGTCCCAAGTGTCACCGCCACATGCAGTTTCTCTAGATTATTCTACAATATGCACTCGACCACCCAGGTGGTGGTTGAAAGTAATATGGGGTTATAATTTATTTAAACCAGGAATTATCTGCTATGTCATACATGTGGTACTAAACTTTTAAGAAGTTTAGAAATTAGATCTCCTATGGTGGTTTAAGGCATAAAACAAAACTACAATCGACAGTAAACCGAACATCAAAGTTATAAGTAAATTAAACCGAGTTGGTATAATTTGGCTGTAACCTTACCTTATGGCCATAAATTTCATAAAGGTACACTTTATAGCGATGGTATTGTGCAATAGACGTGTTTTACCAACAGAGAAACAAGGTATGAAATTGTCCATTGGAGACTTCGAAGGGTCGGTGCAAACTAAGGACAAGTGGGTTATGATGATGTGAAAGAAGGTTACTCCCTCAAGAATTGGAAGAGAACCAATAATTTAATCTGATTGATCTACAAATCTACGAAAATAAATGGACCTCGAAACACTATCCAATGAATAAAACTAGAGTAAAATCCCCAACATTGCAGAATGGAGAAGATAGTGTAGAATTTATCTCAGTCTCAGAAAATAGAAATACCCTAAGCACTATTCATGGTAGTAAATATCATATTGCTCACATTAGGGTTTACCTTATTAATACTAGAAATCCCAGGGAAAAACATCATAGTGTATCTTGTAATTATCTTACTCCTGCTAGATGATCTATTGGTACATACTCTTTGAGTTATGGCTTCTGAAAATGTTAGATTCGGTAGCGGTAATCCTATCGAAACATTAGGAATTCGGCCATTAAATATCATTAGGAAAAGGTATCCTTTGAAGATGATCTTTCAGAATGCCAAGGATAGATTAGATGCAAGTGACTGGCAATGGCTGAAAGAAGTAGGATTTGAAGGAGCGGATCAATTAAAGCCCATACGTATAGACATATGTTATTTATCTACCCTAACAGAAAGATGGGATCTCGATAGAGGAACATTTTAGTTACCCACGGGAGAAATGATTGTCACATTGGAATACGTATATAGAATATACCGGGTATCGATAGAAGGACATGCAGTAACCACTACTAACAAAGAAAAAATGGGGCATATTCTGGAAAGAGTGTTTGGGGTCGACTAGAGGAATGTAAACATTGATAACAAGCGAATAGAGCATGAACTTCACTATGTGCAGGGTAGACTGACACATAAGCATGTGATCATAATGGAACTCGTATCTAGTATCATTCTGCCTAAATTAAGAAGTACACACTTTTCCTAGAATTTACTGGGAATTATGCAGGATGTAGTGGAAGAGTCAATAATATATGCATGGTCACTAGCATTATTGGCCCAAACCTACAAAGAGTTATTTTATTTAAGAACAATGATGAAAATCGCATTGAATTGTAGCACTTTGCTACAAGTTTGGGTATGGGAGAACATAGCGGTGGCCAGACCCCAAGGACTACCTTATGATGCACACCAATTTATGGTGCCAGAGATACCCTATGCATTAAGATGGCAACATAAAAAGGAATCATCTAACCACAGACCAATTGAAGGAAATAAAGAGAAATTTTGCTCTATTTGGGATATCTTGCAATTCCATGATGTTATTTGTATACCTTGGATATTGGGCCCAATTTGGGAAGAATATGGTGTTCAACTTGCCGTGGTAGGACAATCAAGATGGTTGATTGGATGTACCAGTAAACAATACGAGTATTTTCAATAGGTATTACAACAATTCGATATCACACAATGAATACTGGACCCATCCATGGTTTACACGAAGAAGGGACGATCAGTTGTGACACCTCCACCAATAGAGCCACTAGCTTTAGATCCTGATGTGACTATATGGATACCCAATGAGGATGATGCAGGCACGACCCTTGACTATGATATTTGGTGGTCCGCACAGTGGCAATGCCAAGAGGAAGACTCTAGTGAAGATAGCGGTTGTAGAGAAACAACCACATACGTAGAAGGGAAATACCCACTTAAAAAGGAAAATGAGGAAGAATATCATGAAAGATATGTGCGCCAATGGTTGGATTTTAAAGTAGGACCATCCAGCCTAAGAGAGAAGGAACCAGTGAAGGAGATGCGCCTAGAGATAGATGCACTGAAGAAAAAAATTCGTCGGTTAGAAGTTTAGTAGTTAAAGTTAGTAGAAAAATGGGCACAACAAAGGTTCGATTTGGAGTCTGAGAAAGAAGCCATCATCCTCGAACAAGAGGAACTTCAACAAGAGTTAAAACAAATCCAACACTGGAGAGATACCGAGGGGACAGCCTTGCAAGAAGATAACGTTTAATTACGTGACGAAAGAGATATATAACGAGCTGCATTCTTGAATTCTTGTATATATGCATTTATAAGCCATGGTTTACTTCTTCCACTATAATCAGCGGTTGTAGGGCAACCTGAATAGGAGAATACAACTCAAGCAACTGGTCAAGCCACTCCTCGAGTAGTTTCTCCAATAGACTCTCAAACTAGAAATATAGTTAGGGAACTGACAAATGAAATATTTGAGGAAGAACAACCTTGAGATCCAAAACCACTAACCTAGAAAACTATATGTATTAATATGCCAATAAGTTTGGCCAATTGTAAGCAAAAATCATTTGAAATATATTTCTGGTATAAAAATGAAATATTGTGTCTTCTATCATGAAAAGCTTAATACTAAATAAATTTGAAGAATGGATTGGTGTCCATTATTGGAGAAGGTATGGGACTTCTCCATGATTATATAAACTAGGGGACATTTGGGTGGATGCTCTAGCATTAAAATGCATATTAGGATAAAAGTAAATATCCTGAATTGAGATTCTGAAATTATGTTGTATCTTTATAGCATTTGATTTTATCAGGTTAATTTGTGCCAAATATTAACCAAATTATACTATGACACTCCTTGGTGGGATTTTTGATAAAACTAACAAGACTTTTTATGTCTAGTAAGGTACAAATGCATAATTTCATGATATCGTTGTAACATCATTTTGCAAAATTCTAATACTACAGTTCTCCAGATCAATTGTTGATATAATTTGAAATGAGTTAAAACTATAGTTTTGTATTAATATTGTGTATTGATGATGCTTTCAATACTTGTTGATATGTAATGTGGATGTTATATTGTTTACAAGAACATGGTACTGCTGATATTTTAAATTATTGTAATTCCAGGTACCCGCTTGGATGGAAGATGGAGCTTTCTATCAAGAATGAAGTACTGGATGAGAGAAGACCTGATTGTAAAGCAACAAAATAAATGTTAGCTTTTGCTAGACAAATGTGCTTTTATAAGGAAGAAGTTCAAACACAGAGGATTGTGTTTAATCTAAGGGGGGGTGTATGTCATGACCCGTTACCCTCCTACCTTATTTAAAGAATATTAATTGATCTTGGGGGATCAATTAATGCCTAATAGAAGGGGCATGACCCTAAAGAATCCTACAAAAATTCTAATAAAATTTTTTTATAAGGGATAAGAAATATTAATTATTTAAAGGCTATTTATGGGGTCTAGTAAAATATAAATTTGAAATATTATCTTTTACAAAATTAAAACCATATAATAAATCATGTACAGATTTAGTGGACCCAAGGTGGATTGGATCACAAAAGAACTAAGGAATTTTTATAATCCTTTAGGGTCATCCTACCTTTTTGGAAGTATTCATGTGGATGCCTAATATTGGTGAAGGATCTTCTAGCTTATCAAGAATAGTTCCACCCTTGTAACTATCTTATGACTCAATAGTAGGAACTTTTACATTCACCTCATCCCTAGAGGACCCTTAAAGGACATGATGAAGTCACAATGGTCCTAGGCATATTTTTAATAATATTATAATGTGACCACTATTTGACCTATGAGGGGATAATTTCCCTATAAATAGAATGTATTTTGGGAGAAAATGGCTATCTAGGTTCTAGGAGTCTTAATGGTCTAGGGAGTATGCTCCTCACCCATGGGGTGAGTCAAAAACCATAAGGCTTGAGAGATTTATTACTTGAATATAAAAGACATATGGAAAAGCATCGGAGGGAGCTCAAGCATAAGGACTAGGTAGGAAATCAAAATTTCCAGGTTGTTTCGTAACCTTTTATTCCTTTCCTAAAGCATGTATGCTATTTATTATGCAAGCCTATGTATTCTTTAACATTTCTATAATTATTGACATATATACCTTGGCATATAAGGTTAGTATTATACCTATGCTAGAGACTAGTAGGATGGATAGATGGTTCTAAAATGCTATTGGACCTCTCGTCTCATTATTTTTACCTAATTTGAAATTGTGTGGTCAATCGAGTCCTCAGATGATGGTAATCGAATCGGCCCTGTTATTGACCCTATGTTCGACCTTGTTTAGAGATACACTAAAGGTTCGGCATGTTAACCATATATCAATCATGTTTCTTCGGTGATTAATTAAAATAATGTATGCCTTGATATGCATAAGGGAAGCTTGATGGAACATATTTGCGTAGGCTTTACAAGGAATTAAAAAGGGCCTCTTACCACCAATGGTGGATGTAACCTCTAAGTTGGATTTTTATGATCTCTGACATACTATTTTCCTACCTCTAATCATCTTAAGGAACTCGCTCGTGGCCCTAAAGTTAGGAATAGCCCATAATTAATCCAACATTGATATCTGCCAATTGTCGATTTGATGGGTGGAGTAGACATTAAAGAGCAACCATGCTTAAGGTGACTTGACTACGGGCTTGTAGGACTTTGCATATCACACACATCATGCTAATACCTTACCCTATCCCTGACTTAGTCTGTAGACTCCTTCAGTGGTTCTCTAGTTCGAATGTCCATACCAGTGGTCTAATATTCTGATGAAATTGTTCTAGATTGACTATAATCCTAAATAAGAGGTTTGGTTACTGATGATGCCATGGTTTCTACGTTCTGTGAATACCAATATTATGGAGGAAACCCCTCTGTCATTATTTCAACATCTGAATGGACGTGTATACAAGGAAGATGTTGATGCTGTCAAACATAGACATAATCTTGAGAGACGATCTGGATACCAGCCCCCCTACAATAACTTTACTTTAAACTACTAACATTTTGATCTAAATCATACATAAGGGATGATAATGATCTCAGTCATAACTTTATTAGGTGATGAATGGAACTACAAGTCTACCCATACAGTAAAAAACTCTTTGTTGAATACCCTCTACTGATATGGGAGCCTTCAAACCTAGAAATGACCCTACGATTAGTCTGCTCTTGTTGTTCCATTGAAACTGAACTGTATAGAATTTTTTGTGTTTTAAGAAACCAACTGGTCAAGACGTACCTCACCCTTACAATAAAAAGCATAAATATTGTTATACTTCTGAAAGGATTGTCTAAATTTGGACAAGACATATGTGAGTAAATAGAATTATACCTGGTGAAGCTTAGATTTTTCTTAATAAAATTGAATGTTGAGAAAGTAGTGGTCGAAACCTCTCCTCTTGGTTTGACCTTCTTTGTGACTCAACTAATTGAGACGAACCTGTTGAAAGATTAAAAACTATGTATTCATTGTAGGATACTGTTAATTTTTAGAAATTTGTTCCAGTATTTAATGTTTTTCATGGATGAGTCTCTGATAAGTAAGAATATCTCTAACCATTGAATAATTCTCAAATGGTATACTCTTCAACAGAAAGACATGGTAGTGATATCCTAGGAGTGGTCTCCATCCTAAATTGGCTCCAGAAAATATAGGCATTGATAACCTTGATGACTTTAGACCTCTTGTCGAAGTAATCATCATCTCCATGATTGTATAGAACCTTGTAGACTTCGTAGTTTGGATGGGCATAGCGGTTGGAACCCCCATACCATAAGAGTGGGGGAATCGAATCTACTTCGACGGCTTTCATTCTACGACCCGTAATGGTCAAGATAAGAGGTGGACCCCTCTTATCCTATCCTCCTCGTACTTCAACCCATGGGCAAATACAGCTCCAAGGCAGATCGAACAACTTTAACTAAAGGTGTTATATATTTAAGTGTTAGCCTTCGGGATAAGAAAGGGTAGGGAAAAACTACCCCTTTGGGGAAATTATGAAGTCTTTATTTTATTAAACACTTATAAAGAAGTATTATTAATGAGTTTTCATAATAGAATGATAGTGGATATCTGTTCGTTTTAATAGGGCTAATAGTTTTAAGATCTCTTGAGAAAATGAACATTATAGTTATATTTAGACTATACAGGTTAGTGAGGACTTGTTTATATTGGCTCATTACCTATCAAATCAAATTGAATTGGTTGCAAATAATTTAGATCAAATTGAATTGGTTGCAAATAATTTAGAACTATAGAAAGTATAGAAGCTTGATACATGGGAAAAGAGACTATAGTTACTATGTCACTAATAGCTCTATGGCTCATGAAATAAAGATAAGATATTTTTTTAGATAAGTTGTGATTTAAAACAAAATACCTTGAAAATATTTTGAGTAATATACCACAATTAGGTGGAAGATATAGATCCATAAATTCCTCACAAATCTTAGGTGCTTCTTTATTTTCATCTTTTGGAACTTCCTTTCCTTTTGAGTGTGATTCCCCAAACCTGAAATATGGGACCTTTGGTGCTTTCAAACATTTCCAAAACTTGTGCAACTTATCCTTGGAGTCTTTCACTTCCAACCTTAATGAAACAACTTCATGTTCTAATCTTTCACATTCTTGCTTTCTTACATTTAATTGTTCAAGCATATCTTCTTCAATTTTATTTTCCTCTTCAACTGTGATTTTTAGATCAATGCGATCTTGTAGGAGCTTTACCTTTATCTTCTCATACTCTTGTACTTGAGCCTTTAGTCTTGAGTTTTATCTTTTTATTTCTTCAAAAGCTTGTTCTGACACTTTATTTTCTTCATGATCATAATTGTGCCTGTTTTTCTCTTCATGATAAATTCTTACTTGAGATTCCTTCTTTTGATATTCAGTAGGAGCTTCTTTTTTTCACTGACTGAGAGAATTTCATATTGTTGCTAGAAGCATTGATTGCTTCTTCCATATACAAGCTCTTCTTGTCATGTCTACCTTGTTCATACATGTTTTCCTTCTCTTTTTTATTCTTACATTCATCTTCACTATTTTGATTGTGCTTCTCTTCCTTGAGTTCCATTTCATCTTCACTATCACTGAAGCCATTGTAGTAACCTGATACATTATAAAGTTGACCATAAGCAGAATATTCTTCTTTTGAAACCTTGAATGCTTCCTTTTGAGAAATAATATCTTTGAAAATCCAGTCAAGTTCCATTTCCTCTATTGCTGCTATACCCATTTTGTGGACAATAAAATGCCATGTGACCAAGCTTACCACACTCAAGACATCTTATTGATTTTTCTTCTTCCCTTCTTAAAGCTTCAATATCAGATTCATTTCTCTTCTTAGATCTCATGGTTCTTATTTTTCCTTTCTTTGCCATGTGTGTTCTTGTAGAATCTTCCCTCAAGTTGTTAGTATTTCTGAAGAAACCCACTCTGATACCAATTGAAGAATACAAGCTTATACTGAGAAGGGATATGTGAACAGTATAATATGGCTTTTTACTTTTTCTTCCAATTCAATATTATGTTGTGTAAAGATAGAAGTATCAATAGCAGTAATCAAAGCAATGCATAGAAACCATACACAATAGAGACACCACAATTTACGTGGTTCACCCAATGTGGGCTACTCCACAGAGAAAATATTTTACTAAAACTTTCTCAATCAATCTCTTTGGTAATCACTCCCAATTACAATTTTTATGGATCTCTGTCCAAAGGAGATGTTGATCTCTTAATATCAAGTTCATGGATCTCTTCCATAGGAGAACTCTTTCCACTTCTACTCTAGCTATGTGATCTTCTAGAAGACTATGTCTCTCTGCTGCACTAACCAGTGGACCTCTATCCACTTGAAGACTCCTCACTTAGATCTATCTTCAACTGTACTACTACTGGATCTCTATCTACTAAAATTTTGTTCTATGTACTCTGTCACCTCCAAAGCTCTATCAATAGGATCACTAAGAACCTGCTCAATAGGTTCACACAGAACTTACTTAACAAGCTCATACAGATCTTGTTAAAAATTGAATAACAAGCTCACACAGAACCTGTCCAATGTTGAATAACAAGTTCACATAGAACCTATCCAATGTTGAATAACAAGTTCACACAGAACCTGTCCAATACTAAATAACAATCTCACATAGAACTTGTCCAAAATTTCTCTAGCAAGCTCACCAAGAACTTACCCAAATCTGCTCTAGCAATCTCACCAATAACTTTCTCAAATCTTCTCTAGCAAGCTCACCAAGAACTAGCCAAAATCTAATCCAACAAGCTCACTAAGAACTTGTCCAAATTTTTCCACAAATATGTCCACAAATTTGTCCACAAATCTATCCACAAACCTATCCACAAAGCTGTCCCAAAATTGTCCACAAAGGCCTTCCCAAAGGCTCAATCAATAATACACAAACTGCCACAAATCTGTCCAAAATTCTATCCCAAATATATTCTCAAATACTCAACCAATCATGCTCAAGTAGCACTCAAAAATCATCCACAAATCCATCAAGGCAAAGCTCAAAGATGAACTCAACAATGAATGGCAATGTACTCTTCAATGAATGACAATAATGATCCACAATGCTCTCAACTCAAATCAACTCATAGAAGCATAAAGAGAATTTTTAGAGACTCAATATGTTCTAATCTCAATCTCAACTCAACTAAACTCAACTCAAATAAACTCATAGAAGCATAAAGAGAATTGTTAGAGACTCAATATGTTCTAATCTCAATCTCAACTCAAATCAGAATAATGGAATAGTTTGTTTCATAGGACTTGAAAAATCACTTCACACATCACTTGACTAGGCTCAATCAACTCAACTCAACCAATCACCACAAGGGACAACTCTCTCTCACACAACCCTAGTCCAAGTATGTATCAACCAAATCAAATGTTTTCAATAATGCTCAACCACAAATCTCACATAAAAATGATACTCATGTTCTTTTCTAACTCAAGTTCTTTCAAAACCAATGGGCTTCAACAACTATGCTTATAAAACAAGGTTCCCAGCTCTCAAACTAGAAAACCTTGAAGCATTAAACCAGTCACTTTTAAAAAAGAAACCACAAAAAATCATTTTCCCTACAATGATATTTTAGAAATCAACCACCATAAGCAATCAATAGGAGAATGTGCCCATACCTTTTATGAAGGCAAGAAGTTGTCCATAAAATCTGCCACACTAAACACAACTTTCCTTTGCCAATCTTCACAAGGGTTAGTAGATCACAAAATAATAAACATTACTCCTCTTCTCAATAATAATCACCAAGGCCTTAAATTTAACAACTTCCTTATCTCTCCTAAAACCACTTGTACCATAAAATAAAATAAATCAAAAAATTGCATAACCTTTTCACTCCCAAAACCACTTATACCATAAAATAAAATAAATCACAATATTGCATACTTTGTCACCTCATGAAATAATTAATCCTCTTGAAAAATAACAAGGTAAACTTCACTTTTGGAACCCCTTTGCAAAATCAAAAATATCTCTTTACACACACCTTATTTCTCCTTCTAAATAAGTTAGTCAAATAGCCCTCGAAATATTTCGACGATATATAATATGCCACCTTTCTAAAATAAATTGAAACCTTTACATATATATATGCCAATCTTCTTTAATTGCACATAGGTCAGCCCTCCATTAATTTAAACTTAATTTAAACTTCAATACCTTCATCACCAGAGGTCCTTTTTCGATGAAACAAAATTCCACCTTGTCTTTTAATAAAAGTCCTTTCCACATAAGCCCATCATGGTTTTAAATATAACCTTTTATTTTGTTTGCCTTGGTTTTCATAAAAACCTTGTATATATCCATGCTCTCCAAAATATCATAGATGATTATCTATGAAGTGCTTTTGCCACCAAAACTCAATGTGACATCAATGATCCATGTGACATCAATGACAACATAAAATAACTCAAATTTACAACAATCTCCCCCTTTGTCATTGATGGAAACACCTCTAATGCAAACACCACAATAACTGCAAAATCCATCTCTGAGAATCAAAGCTGCTTCCCCTGACTCAATACTCTCTATGGAGGTTGCTCCCCCTAACTCAATACTCTCTTTGGAGGCTGCTCTCCCTAACTCAATGCTCTCTTTGGAGGCTGCTCCCCCTAACTCAAATCTCTCCCCCTTACTCAAATCTCTCCCCCTTTGACATTAATGGCAAAAGAGACACCTATGGGGCTAAAATATATGACTCTTAATCTTAGCCCCCTCACACCCTTCTCTTTTGAGGTGATTAATTTTGGGGTGGGAGTACATTTACTCCCATATTACATTATTTCTTTCCTCTGTCAACTTCCTTCCACATCTTTCTGATATCCTTTTCTCGATGAGTTCCTTGCTCTTCTTGTTTTGAACTTGTTTGACCTTCTTGTCTTGAAATTGCTTGACCTTCTTACCTTGAACCTGTTTGGAATTGAGTCCTACACCATTTTGCAATATGCCCAAAGTTATTGCAATTAAAACACTTGATATTGTAGCCTTTGGATGGTGCCCATGTCTTGAATTCTTTCTTGAAGTAATTTCCATATTCATTCCTTTCTTGAACCCTGTATTGTGAAGCTATGTTTTCATGACCATTATGACCATGACTTCTGAATTGTGTAGCTCTAAAACCAAAACCATGTTGCTCATTTCCTTTGCACTGAAAATATTTATGACCAATCATGTTACATGAGAAGCAATGTCCCTGAAAATCATACCTTATTCCTTTCAAGTTTCTTCTAGCAAAATCAAACTTCTTTGATCCAT
Organism: Wollemia nobilis; assembly: GCA_028583015.1. Classification (NCBI taxonomy): domain Eukaryota; kingdom Viridiplantae; phylum Streptophyta; class Pinopsida; order Araucariales; family Araucariaceae; genus Wollemia; species Wollemia nobilis. The sequence goes on from JAQPPZ010001731.1 coordinate 1,529,002, forward strand.
GGATCCTGCAATGTATAGCCCTATGTCCGAATCCATTACAACAAAAACAATATCCTTGAAAAGCCTTTTTTTCATGCCTTGGTTCCTCATACCTTTCTTGACCATTATCCTTATGATCATCTTCAACTTGTGCAATGAATTCTTGAACCTTCTTTGTAGCATCTAAAACCTCTTCCTTAGTTTCTTCCTTACCTTTTTATTCAATAATTTCTTTTCCCTTGGATATTTATTCACCTATCTCAAAACAAGAACCAAACTAAATATTTGGAGCCATAGGATCTTTGGAACTTTCGTCACAAATCTTAGGTGCTTCTTTGATTTCATCTTTTAGAACTTCCTTTCCTTTTGAGTGTGATTCCCCAAACCTGAAATATGGGACCTTTGGTGCTTTGAAACCTTTCCAAAACTTGTGCAACTTATCCTTGGAGTCTTTCACTTCCAACCTTAAGGAAACAACTTCATGTTCTAATATTTTATATTCTTGCTTCCTTACCTTTAATTGTTCAAGCATATCTTCTTCAATTTACTTTACCTCTTCAACCGTTATTTTTAGATCAATGAGATATTGTAGGAGTTTTACCTTTATCTTCTCATACTCTTGTGCTTGAGCCTTTAGTCTTGAGTTTTCTCTTTTTATTTCTTCAAGATCTTGTTCTGACACTTTATTTTCTTCATGATCATAATTGTGCCTATTTTTCTCTTCATGATAGATTCTTACTTGAGATTCTTGCTTTTTATCTTCAGTAGGAGCTTCTTCTTTTTCACTGACTAAGAGAATTTCATATTGTTGCTAGAAGAACTGATTGCTTCTTCCATATACAAGCTCTTCTTTTCATGCCTGCCTTGTTCATACATGTTTTCCTTTTCTTTTTTATTCTTGCATTCAACTTCACTATTTTGATTGTGCCTGTCTTCCTTGAGTTCCATTTCATCTTCACTATCACTGAAGCCATTGCAGTAACCTGAGACATGATCAAGTTGACCATAAGTAGAATATTCTTCTTTTGAAACCTTGAATGCTACCTTTTGAGAAATAATATCTTTGAAAATCTAGTCAAGTTTCATTTCCTCTCTATTGTTGCTATACCCATTTTGTGGACAATAAAATGCCATGTGACCAAGCTTACCACACTCAATAAATCTTACTAATTTTTCTTCTTCCCTTCTTAAAGCTTCAAGATCGGATTCATTTTTCTTCTTAGATCTCATGGTTCTTATTTTACCTTTCTTTGCCATGTGTGTTCTTGTAGAATCTTCCCTCAAGTTGTCAGCATTTTTTAAGGAACCCACTCAAATACCAATTGAATACACAAGCTTATACTAAGAAGGGAGGGGTGAATAGTATAATACCACTTTTTAATTTTTCTTCCAATTCAATAGTATGTTGTGTAAATATAGCAGTATCAATAGCAGTAATCAAAGTAATGCATAGAAACCATACATAATAGAGACACCACAATTTACGTGGTTCACCCAATGTGGGCTACTCCACGGAGAAAATATTTTACTAAAACTTTCTCAATCAATCTCTTTGGGAATCACTCCCAAGTAAAATATTTATGGATCTCTGTCCAAAGGAGATTTTGACCCCCTAATCTCAATTTTGTGGATATCTTCCATATGAGAACTCTTTCCCCTTCTGCTCTGGCTATGTGATCTTCTAAAAGACTTTGTCTCTCTGCTGCAATAATTTGTGGATCTCTCTCTAGTTGAAGACTCCTCACTCAGATCTATCTTTAACTGTTCTGTTGTTGGATATTTATCCATTGAGATTTTGTCCTCTATACTCTGTCACCTCCAAAGCTCTGTCAATAGGCTCACTAAGAACCTGCTCAATAGGTTCACATATAACCTACTTAACAAGCTTACATAGAACTTGTTCAAAATTGAATAACAAGCTCACAGATAACCTGTCTAATACTGAATAAAAAGTTCACACATAACCTGTCCAATGCTGAATAACAAGTTCACACAGAACTTGTCCAATGTTGAATATCAAGCTCACACAAAACTTGTCCAAACCTACTCTAGCAAGATCACCAAGAACTTGCCCAAATCTACTCTAGAAAGCTCACCAAGAAATTGCCCAAATCTGCTCTAGCAAGCTCACCAAGAACTTGCCCAAATATGCTCTAGCAAGCTCACCAAGAACTTGCCCAAATCTACTCAACAAGCTCACTAATAACTTGTCCAAATTTGTCCATAAATTTTTCCACAAATTTGTCCACAAATATATCCACAAAGTTGTTCCAAAAACTATCCACAAGGGCCTTCCCAAAGGCTCAATAAATCATACACAAACTGCCACAAATCTGTCCAAAAATCTATCCCAAAGATCTTCTCAAAGACTCAACCAATCATGCTCAAGTAGCACTCAAAACTCATCCACAACTTCATCAAGGCAAAGCTAAAATATGAACTCAACAATGAATGGAAATGTACTCTTCAATGAATGACAACAATGATCCACAATGCTCTCAACTCAAATCAACTCATAGAAGCATAAAGAGAATTGTTAGAGACTCAATATGTTCTAATCTCAATCTCAACTCAAATCAAATCAAATCAAATCATAGAAGCATAAAGAGAATTGTTAGAGAATCAATATGTTCTAATATCAATCTCAACTCAAATCAGAATAATGGAATAGTTTGTTTCATAGAACTTGAAAAATTACTTCACACATCACTTGACTAGGCTCAATCAACTCAACTCAACCAATCACCACAAGGGACAACTCTCTCTCACACAACCCTAGTCCAAGTATGTATCAACCAACTCAAATGTTTCCAACAATGCTTAACCACAAATATCACATAACAATGATACTCGTGTTCTTTTCTAACTCAAGTTCTTTCACAACCAATGGGCTTCAACAACTATGCTTATAAAATAAGTTTTAACCTCAACTCTCAAACTAGAAAACCTTGAAGCATTAAACCAATCATTTTCGAAAAGGAAACCACAAACAATCCTTTTTCCCTCCAATGATATTTCAGAAATAAACCACCATAAATAATCAATAGGAGATTGTGCCCATACCTTTTATGAAGGCAAGAAGTTGTCCATAAAATCGGCCACACTAAACACAACTTTCCTTTGCCAATCTTCACAAGGGTTAGTAGATCACAAAACAATCAACATTACTCCTCTTCTCAATAATAATCACCAAGGCCTTAAATTTAACAACTTCCTTATCTCTCCTAAAACCACTTGTACCATAAAATAAAATAAATCAAAACATTGCATAACCTTTTCACTCTCAAAACCACTTATACCATAAAATAAAATAAATCACAATATTGCATACCTTGTCACCTCATGAAAGAATTAATCCTCTTGAAAAATAACAAGGTAAACTTCACTTTTGGAACCCCTTTGCAAAATCTGAAATATCTCTTTACACACACCTTATTTACCCTTCTAAATAAGTTAGTTAAATAGCCCTTGAAATAAGCTTTTCGACGATATATAATATGCCACCTTTCCAAAATAAATTGAAACCTTTACATATATATATGTCAACCTCCATTAATTGCACATAGGTCGGTCCTCCATTAATTTAAACTTAAACTTTAAACTTTAATATCTTCATCACCGGAGGTCCTTTTTCGATGAAACAAAATTCCACCTTGGCTTTTAAGAAAAACCCTTTCCACATAAGCCCACCATGGTTTTAAATAAAATCTTTTATTTTGTCTGCCTTGGTTTTCATAAAAACACTGTATATATCCATGCTCTCCAAAATATCATAGATGATTATCTATGAAGTGCTTTTGCCACCAAAACTCAATGTGACCTCAATGATCCGTGTGACATCAATAACAACATAAAATAACTCAAATTTCCAATAGGTGCAACAATATGCTCATTGAAAAGTGTTAGTTTACAAGACCTATTTAGAAGTTCTTACAAACTTATTTTTATTTTGTTTGTTGCATCATTAGCCCCTAAGTGGTGGCCTGTTAGCTTGAGTAATGGACAAGCACTTAGGCAACTATGAGCATTTTTTGAAAATCCATGTTGTTGGATAATTTATGTCCTTATTGAGAATTTTTATTGCTCCTAATATGTGGCTCTTCTAACTTGATTATTTTATAAGCACTTAGACACGCTATTACTTTTCTAGGTAGTCTATACCTTTTAATGCTTCGAATAATATACGTTTGGTAATACAAAGCTTGAGCAATCTACCATACATATGTACAATATTTTAGAAAATATATATCTATATAATAGATGCTTTCGATAGTATATATCTATATGATAGATGCTTTGGATAGTCTATGTTTGTTTGACACAATATTTTGGATAATTCATGTTCGTATGATAGATATTTTTGGGACATTATATGTGTATATGATAAGGTGTTTTGGATAATCTATGTATGTATGATATATGCTTTTGGGATAATATTTTCGTATAATGAAATGTTGTCTTAGGCAATATATGCCATTATTTTTTTTGGATAGTTTGTGTTCTTATTTGTTTAATTATTTTATATCTTTATGTCAAATGTCCCTAGTTATGAGATTCATTATGATACTTTGACTTTTGATAGCAAAAGTTCTTATCACAATCTTACCACCAATTATATATATTTTGTAGGATATTTTTCACTTAACATGCTTGAAAAGAATTTTTAAGATATTATGTTGATCCTTACATATCTTTATGAATTTACAAAATAAATGAGACATATATATTAGGTTTCATTGCTTCAAGATTTTATTAGGGACCGTAAGTAAACAAGTTATACTCGACTCATCACTTGGAAAGCGCTAATAAGAGGTATGCAATAAATAATTTAAAATTAATTAGAGATTTATAATAAATTAGAGTCATTCATTCCTGACTTAGGGAGGTTTTCATCATTAGGAAGGTGATAGGTTTTAAAAATGATGATTGAATAGATTTGCATGGAATTATGTATAAAATATGGAAGCATGCAAGATATGACAATTGAATGCAAACAAACCATAACAAAAATTCAAGTGATTCATGCCATTATAAGAACAATAATGAAGAGTCTTTTGAGAGATTCACTATCTCAATTACCTAGCTAGAATGCAGTTTATCCTAACTAGGATCATTATAGGTGATGGTGAATCATATCGACTCCATATGCAAACAATAAGCATATGAACATAAGTGAATTAGCATTCAATCATGACATATGCAATCAATGTAAGCATGTAGCTATAATAGTAATAGTTATACAAAAAGCATTATCAATAGATAAGTAAATTTATAGCTCAAGAATTTTAGCAGAAGGAATATGGGAATTATTTCTCATAAATGTTTTATTGTTGTGTGTATGTATGAAAATTATCTGAGCAAGAAATAATTCTCATCTTCCAACCCTCCAAAATGTGTGAGCTTATGTCCTTTTTATATATTTGGAAACCTCGCACACACATGAGGGGATTTTTTGGGATCCCTGCTTCCCCACTTTTGAGGGTCTCTTTCCAAAGGAAGCCCCAAAGATATGGGAATATTCAATGTGAATAGGCTGTACTTCATGTATAAAACAAGGTGACTATGTATGTTGTGTTGATGTTATGCTTGTACAATATTTTATGGGTTAATTCAACAAAAAACTAAGGTTTTAGATCACTTATATGACACTTTATCAAGCCTTGAAAAGATAAAATTTATTCAAACCTAAAGTAAAGATCATCTAAAATGCATGCTAAGCATAAACACACAAAATATAAGATCTAATATAGTATGCTTTTTGCTTCAAATGATATTTATGCTAAAGAATTTTTCTTTTAAGGGAAGAAAGAGGAATGACCAACAAGCAATCTACCCTAGAATGCAAGTTATATGAAATTGAATTTTTCCTAAGTGCGTTTTTGAAATAAAAATATCTATGCTAAAATTCCTTTATTTCCCAAAAGTAAATGTGATTTAAACAACCAATTTATCAAAAAATAAAGATCTACAAACTAAATATAATGAAATTATGGTAATTTGGGAGGTGCCAATTGGTAGGGCTACTTAAATCAATGCCTAATCAAATTTTCCACTATTTATGAAGTTCACCACTTACATTTTTGCAACGGGTGACCTTTTTTAAACCTATAAAAATAGACCAAAAAATTAGGGTTTCTAATTTTAGGGGTTTGTTTGAATACAGAGAGATAATAGGCTAACTTCCTAGATGATCAAAACCCCTGTTAAAATATATTTGAGTATGATTTTAAGCCTTTTTATGATGGATGCAATCCTTGTTTGGCAAATTTGCTAGTGGTATTTTTGCTCTATGTATTTTCAGAGAGTAAAATTTGCCAATGGTTGTAGGTAGTGGTAATTTTGCTCTATGATGGAGGCTAATTGAATTTTGGATAAATTTGGTATGAAACCAAGGAGAGGAGATGAAATGATAGATTCCTAAGACCTATGGATTGTGATTTAATAAGATTTTAAGTGAATGATCTCCTAATATTATAAAATTTACAAAGAGAGATGAAGAGTGCAATAATATTTTGAAATATTTTTGTGGATTGAAACTATGATAGAGACCTCAATGATTTTTTATATGAGATAAGGAGCAAAGAGGACTTGCATATGTAGGAGAAATGAAAGTAACTGTAACTAGTTTGTAATACTAAATCAAAATAAATGTCTTATCTAGAATGCATGGAAGGTAAGAAATATGTAAGCATGAAATAAAATGAAAGAGGTAAGCATATGAACTTGAAAATGATATGAAAATGGAAATAAAACTAAGCTACATAAATATTTTTCCTACAAATTAAGATGAGTTAGAAAAAATTGAGATAAATACATACAAAATAGAGAAATTGGTGATTGATATGGATATTTGCAACAAAAAAATAGAATTATTATGCAATGATGAAAGAGGAACTACTTATGAAATAGAGAAAACTTACTATACATAAAATAAATAAATGCAAATGAGCATGAAATGGCCTGCAAAAGAGTGTTAAAAATAGTAAATAGACAAGAAAAAAAGGATTATTAGTGACAAATGAAAAAGCAAGTTAGCAAGGCCAAAAAAAGAGGGAAAATGATAAAATGAAGGCAAGAAGAATGGAGAAAAAGAAATTCTAAGAAGATATCCAATCCTAGCACATGATCCTCCTCATGCCAAGATGATCCTCTTGCTCCAATGCCCCATTTTTCTTGCTTGACTTGACCCAAAATTTTTGATGAAGATGCTCCAAATGAGAGAATGTTAATGAGAGAGAGAATATGGAATTTTTTTTAAGTGAAAAACCCCTTGAAGAGCTGCCTTAGTCTGAGAGACCACGACCATGGGGTTCTACACCATCAAAGTCACCCGGGAGTCACGCCCAACCCTGCCCGCACCAACATTATCAATTGGATTTTGGGTACCCAATTCAACTTTTTGGTAGGGTGGAGATTCGAACTTGGGACCTCCCTTAGAGGATTGCCCTCTCCTCTCCAACTCACCTACAACACCTGGGTGAGAATATAGAAATTTTGGAAGAATATAATTAGCTCCAATTACTTAAGGAATGCTTGTCTCAAGGGCTACATTTATAGATTTTTGGAGGAGGTATTGAGAGGGAAAATTGGGTGTGAGATGCTCTTAAGGTTTTAGACCAAAATTTGAAATTGTAGGCCTAGTTCATTATTGGAACATAGGAGGTTAGAGGAGGTATTGGGACAAAGGAATTCATCTACCTCTAGCTCATTCCAAAATATTTTGTCCATTTTGACAAATTTACCACTATGTGTCAAAATTACCACTGCATTTTTGCTATGAATTGGTGATTTTGACCAATGATTAGTTTGACTAGTCAAGGGGTTGAAAATAGCCTATTGCAAAAATACCACTAAGTTGTAAATTCACCATAGGGTTGAGGACGATGCCTAGATAGTTGGTATTGAGCTAATAGATTATTTATTGATGTTTGATATGATGTTTGATGTCTTTTACTTTAATAACATGTCAAAATTAGGTGTCTTCATTTTACCCTCATTTTGATGTGATTTTTATAAAATTACATCAATAATAAGTTGTAGGAACCAAATATTTACACTATGATGCTTGCTGTTGTCTTGGAATTCTATGTTGAATAAATGATTATGATTACGATTATTTTTAGTTGTTTAATATCATTGTTGCATGTATACCTTGAATTTGGTGATGTATTCCTTGTTGGTATATAAAAATTTGTGCTTCCATGTGTTTGTATGCCCAATGGTTCCCCCTCAAGATTTTTTACCAAATTTTATTTAGGGAGAAGTCTCGATAGGATGGCAAGTTTGGAAAAATGGAGAAAATTTTATAGGAGGTTAAGTGAATTAAAGATGATGTTGTGGGTTAAAAGAGGAAAGGGAGGGAAAATGAAGATCATTTTCACTTTGCAAATTTATAAAGTGAGAGAGCTTGTTCAAAGGAGGCTAGATATCGATGGTAAATAACGGGAGACTCATGCTTCATGTTGATGTGGTTTGAGGGAAACCAAGACAAAAAAAATTCATTTAAGGTTATTTTTTTATGTTTTTTAGTGGTTGTGGAAAATTTGCTAGTTGTGGTAAATTTGTCAGTGGCATTTTTGCAACTTGTGGCAAATTTTCTAGTGGTATTTTTTACCACGTGGTAAATTTTCTAGTGGTATTTTTTCCACTTATGGTAATTTTACCAAGTGATAAAAATATATTAATAATAATTTTGATGAGATTTGGAATTGCATTATGATAGGGGATGAAGGTGTTAGTGATTCTGAAAGCAACAACCGAAGGCAATGGATAGGATTATGACTAGAGGTCTTAATGATTATGACTATGGAGTGTTGGTGGCTATTGGGTTAGACCATATTGCATATATACCAAAGTTGAAGTTTGATCATCCACTCTTGATGGTGTTGGCAAAGAGGTGGTATCTATTGACCAACACTTTTAGGTTTCCTACATGGGAGATGCCGATAACACTTGAAAATTTTTGGTGTATCCTTAAGGTTCCTATTCGAGAAGTCATGGATAAAGGTATATGCACCAATTATTCATATTAGGGCCATATGTAATCTATGGTGAAATTTTTTAACAAGCTCATCATCATCATGAAGGCAACATCAATTGAGGCCAACATAGTAATAGACTATCTAGGGTGTCCTCATAGGTATTAAGCACTTCTTGTTGGTGATTAGGCCTACAAAGATCGTGCACCTTTCCTTTTAGAGAATAATGGCATCCTATGGATGTGAGTCTCTTCATCAAGAATCACGTAGATGAAAAGGACTTATCCAACATGTTTGTGTAAAGAAACAATTATCTTCTTTTTCCTTCAATAAACTAACATATGGCTTAACAAAAAATTCTAGATAAATAATGAGGTAAAAGATATTTCTTTTTCTTTCAACAACCTAATATCCAACTTAACACTAAGTTTTACCCCAAAAATGATGTAAAAGGTTGCACTCTAAAAACATGTCACCTTCATGAGAAAGGACAATAATTCTTTAGAAAAAGGGGTGAAAACTAAATAAAATTGGGTAAAAAATCTTCTATTCTATTCTAAATGCTTCAATGGTCTATAGTCCTTAATTTGAACCTTTGATATTCAATATTAAAATTTTAAAGTTAAAGATAATAATTTACACCAACAAAACCCTATATCAAGCTAAAATTGTGCTTGATATTTTAAAAAGCCTTATTTATATTAGTGATCTATATAAAACAAATCTACTAGGTTCATTTAACAAGTGAACAATGCATCAAAAAAATTCTTATGAATGACTGCATTCACAAACACCATAAAAAAATCAAATTAAGTTTTAGGCTCAAATTTATCATTGACCTTCTTACTCTTCTTTAATTAACAAAATATTATGAATATTTATCAAAGCATTGCCACTTTTATTTTTTTAACAAAATATTATGGATATTTATCAAAGCATCATCATTGGTGATGGTGATAGCTCCAAGAAGCTTGCTCAATTCCTCATTATTCCTAACTACCAACTAAATATAAAAAAAGAAAATACAATATTCCCAACCAACCCAAGAACGTATAGAAACATATTAAAAAATAATTAAAACACCCAACCAACCAAAATATGATCATAAAATAACACCATGAGTCCAAACACTAACAAAGCTATCTGAGAAAAATTAAAGAGAAAATACAATATTTATTTGAAAAGAAAGACCAAAGCCACATCAATGAGGTATTTGACCATGATAATGACCTAAACAATAGTAACTACTTCCACATGTTCAATATATTTTTTGACCTTGATAAACCTCACAATATTAATACCAAGAATTTAAGACTGGCCTTAGATCTCCATGAAATTTCCTTCTCATAACATGCCCATGACGGTGATCAATGGTCCACATTGGACCTAAAGACAGAAGGGGAAATTCATGTTATGCTAGAGGGGTGAATTTCCAAGGATGTCAAGGGGTTCTCTGAAGTAGTATAAGAGATACTACAGGTGGAAATGTTTGAATGGACAACATTTAGAACTATGAATGTTGGATTAGTGATTTGTCTAATAAACATGTAATTTAGCAATTTCAATTTCTAATAATTTTTATTAGGCTCCACTTTAAATCACTTTCTAATAATTTTTATTAGGTCCCACTTTAAATCACTTTCATATTAGGTCATCTAATGATGAAAAATATATTAGAAATATGAATATTTAATAAGTGATTAGTTTAATACATGCATGTAAACATGTGATTAAACTATTTAAGTTTTTAATACTTTTACAAGGATCTTATTTACATCACCTTTCATAGGGGTCATCTAACCACAAATAAAATATTAACTAAGATTATATATTAATATAATTACTAAGTACTTATGGTTTGACCATTATAAAAATATAGGTCATATTAACTATTGTGGATGATTCGTGAGATTATTTTTTCTTTATATTTAGTATGTTTTTAAATATTTATATATTTTTCTTTTTTTGTAATTTGAATGATTTTGAATCATATTTTTATTTAGTTGTATTATTTAACAATTTTATGCATATATAGTTATTAAGTACTTTTCTAAAAAAATTTAGTCACTTTTAAATGCCAATTGTGTGCGATTTACCAAAATTATTACTAGATGTATTTGTATTAAATTGAATCACTTGTTTTTCAAGACAATGTTTTTATTATATCACTCAACACAACCCCCTAAAAGAGAGGATATCCATACCATGCACTTAAGTGAAACATCTTTAGTCTGTCCATATTGGGGATGATACTTGTTTAATATCAAGTGGGAAAAGCTACAATAATATGCTTCTTGGAAAGGGTAAGTTATAGAGAGGACAAGTTGAAAGTTATTCATTTTTAAGTTGTATCCCTCTCTATAAATCTAAGGTATTTGATATGTTTCATATAATGCTTTCAATTAATTTAGTTGGGAAGGTTGTTCTCCTTTGGTATAGTATAAACTTTTCTACTTCCTTAATTTGGTGGAACAAGTTACTTTTTCAAAATATTAATTCCTTTGCATTCTCATTAAAAAATAGTAGTATTAGACCAATTTATGCTTTATAATTTTTTTTTTTATATTTGTGCATCATTGTTCAAGTAGAATTACACTAGTTAGAGAAATAAGAGAGTTTCTTTGAGTTTTTGACAAGTCTTGATGAGTTGATTTTTCGAGATTTATTTTGATTATTTTTTAGTAAAAATATCTATTGGGTATTATCTTTCAATATATATATATTCTTATTTGTTTAGATGTTTCTTGTATTGCCAGGGGATGGGGGTTTAAGCATATACATAACTTTGGGAAAGCACTTGTTGCCAAGAGTCTTTAGAGATTGATAACTAGTAAAGGATTATGACATGAGAATATCAAGGAGAAATTTATAGGTTTCATGTCATTTGAAGAGAGGATTATACTTCCTATCAAGCCAGTGACCAATGCAACTCTCATTTGGAAAGCATTAGTGAAGGCTTTCTCATTAGTGGGCAATTTTTTGGTTTGGAAAATAGAAAATTGAAAGAAAGTAAAGCTAGGAAAATATCCTTGGTTGGAGAATGGAGAGAATTACCAGTTATCTCAAATTCTAAATAGACAGGGGCTCAAAGTATTGGCAGATGCAACCTGTATGGACATAATAAATTTATGGAACCAATGGTGGCTTTTAGCAAAAGAATTAATTTTGGAAGGAAATAAAACTGAGAAATGGAGCAAGTATACAAGGTTTTGGCAAGGGCTTCATACGACTAATTCAAGAAGAAGACTCTTTAGTATGGTCAAAGAACCCAACTAGTGGATATTTTACAACTAAAGAACAATACAATCCAATGCTTGAAGATAATAATCGGGAGGTCCTTTGGTGCTAGAGCAGGATTTGGAAGGTGAAAGCACCCTTAAAAATTAAAAAAAAAATCTTGATTAGCTTTAGCTAAGAAAGCATTAACATGGGATGTTCTAAAAATAGGTCCTGGAAGGGTCCAATTCAATGTAGTTTGTGTAAAAGGGAAGAAGAAACAATAGATCACCTACTAGTTCACTGTGATTTTTCAAGAGAAGTGTGGAGGTATATTCTACCCATGACTAAGGAGAAGGGATAGTGGCCAACAAGGAATCTATTGGATAATATGCAACAATGGTTCAAATACAAAGGTTTAAAGGAATATAGGTGCATTCCATTAATAGTGGCATGGGTCTATGGTTGGAAAAAAAAATTATGTTCTTTAAAAGTGAGAAAATTCTACCTAACAAGTTCAAGTTCAGATCAAATATACTTATGAAGGCATATGAAAAGCCCCAAAATTAAAGGTTGTAAGACAGGTTGGAAGGTTAACAATGGATATTACAAAGTCTTGGGCTTTTTGATGGAGCTTATCAAGATAATCTAGATAGATGTAGGACAGGTGGAGTTTTATATCAGGATGAAAACAATAATTCACTTTCAAAGTAGGTCTTGGTGGAGGTACCAATAATGTGGTAAAGTGGAAGGCTTTGATATTTTTGTTAAAAAATGCAAGTGGAACAATGAATAACAAAACTTCAAGTATTTAGTGACTTAAAAATTATGGTGGATTGGGTTTCAAGTTTAGTAGGGATACAAAATTTGATAATTTGACCTTATTATGAGAAAATGAAATTACTAGAAGCATTATTTATAGAGATATCTTATAAACATATTACAGAGAACTAAATGAGGAAGCAGACAATCTATCAAAAGTTGCCTTGGATATTCCAGTTGGTACTTGGTTAAAGGAAGAAGTAGTGTATGGGACTATGATTCCACCATAGTCTATACCCTTTTGATAATTTTTTCCTTTTGATCGAATTTGTGGTTTAAGATACCTTTCATGTTATTTTTTGTATTTGGACAATTAAGGTCATATCTGAAAGATGACTAGTGGCTACATGGTTGAAGTACCAAAATAACACTCTATAAGATGACTGAAGGTTTACAATAGGTTGTTATTATTGTAACACGTATTATTTAGTAAGGCTTATGTGAGGGTCTAAAATACCCATCTCATTGTAATTTTTTCACTCTAAAATAAAAGTTACAATTTTTCCAAGGAAAAAAAAGGAGAGAAACTAACACCTTATTCTTTTTTGTTTGATTAAAAGTAGTAAAATAAATATAAATATTGATGAAATTTTTTTGAATACCTTATTGAAAATATCAAATATTAAAGCGTAAGTATTGTGGTTGCTATCTTTGGGGTTTTTTCATTGGTTTGTGCTTGTTCATCTTTGTTGAAGTAGCAATGAAAATAAGTTTTTACAGTTGTTTACAACTCTTTTTTTACATTGTAAATATTGCATGAATTACTATATATTTTTAGAATCTGCATATTGTTAAATCCCCACATCCTAAATTTTAGGAATCTTGCCACTTCCATGTCTAGTTTATGCATGTGTCATTTCTTAAACTTCTTAGAATCTAACTTAGATGTCATATTTGAACATCTAATTTTTATATTGAAGTATCTTGTAAGTTCTTTTCTAACCGTATTTATTTGTGCTACATGGAATCATTATTTTTCTTTAAATTGATGGGAATTATTGCTTGATTATAACCTTGTTAGATGTTTGTATAGTAGATTAGATATTTATTTGATATTAGGAAGTTGGATTTGTCAAAGTTAATTTTGGAAAATTTCCATCTCACTAACCACCAGGAATAGCAAAACTTACTGTGGTAAGTAAGATTATTCAGACATGCCACATGTACTATTCCTCATGTTGGCTTCCAAACCCTACTCAATATAGAAGACTAGAGACTTGTATCAAGAATTTTTTATGGGCAAATATGGATGGTTCTAGGTGGGTTCCTCTAGTTGCATGGAAGTATTGTATTGTTCCTAAGGAGGGTGGCCTTGGGTTGCTCAACATCTAGGTTCAAGGTAAGGTTCTTGCTTCTAAGTGGGTCATTAGGTGTTTAGAGGGTGATTTTGGCTGGCAAAGGTTGTTGCGTCACCGGATTAAGAATTGTGTGAGTATTGACGGAGTTAAGGGAAATTTTAGTTTCGAAGATATTGTTGGTCACCCCGGGAAGTTTAAAATTAGAGGTTGCATCCTAATTAAAATAATATGGGAGGCTTAGAAATATGTAGTTGACTTGGTTAAATGGGACTTTTTGGATGATAGATGAGGTTGGACTCTTTGCTCCAAAGCAGTTTGCCTTTGGAAAAAAAATGGGACATATGCAACAGATATGCCTAGCTTGAAGTGCAAAAGACTTGGTAAGAAGGGAATTTTCAAGTGGACGGATCTTTGGGATGGAAACACTGGTATTTGAACTTCGTGGCAACATTTGGTTGTTAAATTTAAACTAAAGTCCTCTGATAGGTATGCAGTGCAGCAAATGCAAAGTCTTCTTCTGATGGAGCAACTGTACAAGCTTTCCAATGGTCTTGTAGGTCCTATTTGGAAGGATTGGAGGTGGAAATATGGAAAACCAATTTGGTGATTTAAAGCCTCTAATATTTATCAATTTATGGTTCCTGGAATCCTGTTTGGTAATATTATGAACATCAAATGGGGTTTGAGTTGTTCTTGTAAAAAATGGAAGAAGCGTCTCGTTGGGGTGTGGATGTTCCGGGTTTCTATGCAGTTGAAGGTGTTTGCTTGGTTAGTTATTATGCAAGGTCTTCATAGTAAGGCTCATCTAGCCAAATGGATGCTTGCATCTAATTCTTGTTCCAAATGTGTAAAAAGTGAAACAATTAAGCATATTTTTTGGGAATGTCCGAGAACGAGAAAGGTATGAAGAAAGGCAGTCTGGTTGTATGACAATGTTGTTTAGGGGCTACTAAGGTGGAAGGCAATGTTGTTTAGATACTCCATTTATTGTGTAAGCCACATAAGGATATTTTGGCACATTATCAGACTCTCTATCTTGTTCAGTATTTGGAAAGACAGATGTAATCTGATTTTTTTAAATGAGGAGGTGTTGGTTGCTGTTACTGTTAGCAAAGCTGTTGAGCTCGTTTCTAGTCAAATTAAGGTGTTTAGGTCTGATATTATTCAGGACTGTATTAGAATTGATAAAAGTGTTAGACCTTATTATTTTTTGTTCATTCACAAACTATTGTAGTGTTGATATGATGATGTATTCTCTAATTATTCATTAATATGAAGTATTTTTTCAATAAATAAAAAAAGTTAATTTTGGCAAATACATTGGTTATCTTATATATTTTTAAATTGTTTAAATGCTACTCTTCTAAGCTAAGATATTTCTAAACAAGATTATTGTTACTATTTTAACAATTTATTGATTAGAATGTTAACAAGAGCTATTATATTTTAAAATACCTACTATTTTTCTTAGTAATTTGGTCGTTATTTTGCTATTCTTTCTATAATAACTTGAAGTGGCAACTTATATTATGTTGCTCTTAGAATAAGTATTTACTAGAATTTTTAATTGTATATGGATAATTGGAATTGGAACAACAAAGGTTATGTTGCTATGATAGTTATGTTCGTTATGGCATTAGAACCAGTTATAACCAACAAACCAAATTAGTAGTCTAAGGATCAAGTTTTAGTTTTTTGTATAATAATTATTTTATATTTAAGATATTGTGTCATCATTTTTTATTTTATTTTAAGCGAAAAACCCCTTGCGGGGCTGCCTTGGTCTAAGAGACCACGAATAGGGGGTTCTACACCGTCAAAGTCACCCGGGGGTCACACCCGACCCTACCCGTACCAACATTATCAATTGGATTTTGGGTACCCAATTCAGCTTTTTGGTAGGGTGGAGATTCGAACCTGGGACCTCCCTTGGAGGATTTCCCTCTCCTCTCCAACTCACCTACAACACCTAGGTATGCCATCATTCAAATGGAGTTAAATTTTTATTTTAATAATCTATACATTTATCTACATTTTATTATATTACTATTTTCTTTTAATATATAAAACACTAAAAGAAATATGGTTTATTATAATTAGTTTTAAGGGTGGTATTATTCTTATTTGTATATAGAATTTATTTTTACTAGTACAATACATGTCCATAAGATCTATAAAAATTTACTTTTTGTTACTTTAGTTGTTATTTATCATTTTATTTAATATATAGTTTTTTAATAATTAATAAATCATTAATTATCTTCCAATTTATTATCATAGCCCTCCAAGAAGAGTAAAATCTATATTGTTATATGAAAACTCCTATGGTGTCTATTTAATTTCATGTATTTTTTAATGGATTTAGGAATTATAAAGGCCTCAAAATATTTTCTAAGCAACTTGGAAATACTAGGATGATTTCACAAATCCCTTGGAAATAGCCATAGCAATTCTAGAAAAGACCATGTTATTACTATTTAGCATTATGCTACCAAAACGTTATAGAAATTTATGAATAGGAGAGACAAATTTGGAGTTCCCATTGTAATTGAGAACACTTAACATTTTTCTAAGAATCAAGGAAAGTTTTAGTTTATCTTAAAAGCTTACTAATATATATTGTTTAACAAAGACACTCTTTAGAATCCTTTTAGATAAATTTGCATTTTCCTTAGGCTTTTAGTGACCAACATCTACAACAAAGAAAAAGAATTTATTTTTCACGTTAAAATCATATTCGTCCACTTAGCAAGGTTGATAGTATTACAAGTCTACTCAACAAGGTTGATTTTTATAAGATATATTTTTTCACTCTTTTGCAAATTGATAAAATATTAGGCATTACAAAAAAGGTTTTGCTAAGATGTCATCATTAAAGGAAGCAACTTTTGAATACGATTTTTAGAAGAGGTTGAATATTAATACCAGTAACAACAACATTCATGTTATCAAAACAATAATAGTCTCAATATGGATTTGTCTCTACATCTTAGATTTTATTACTTATTTCCCTTCATTTTCAAATATTTAGGTTTTCTTTATGTATACTGGTCAAAAGTTTGACCGAATAATCAGATTATTAGTAGTCATTTTCTACTTTTAAATCCTTTATTAGACCAATTTATGTTTTATATTTTTTAAATATTTGTGCATCATTGTTCATGTAGAACTACACTAGTTAGAGAAACAAGAGAAGTTCTTCGAGTTGTTGACAAGTCTTGATGAATTTATATTCCTAGATTTCCTTTGATTATTTTTTAGTAAAAATGTCTATTAGGTATTATCTTTCAAAAAAAAAAAATTTAAGCAAAAAAACCCCTTGTGGGGTCGCCTTGGTCTGAGAGACCACGAACAGGGGGTTCTACACCGTCAAAGTCACCCGGGAGTTGCACCCCGCCCTGTCCGCACCAACATTATCAATTGGAATTTGGGTACCCAATTCAACTTTTTGGTAGGGTGGAGATTCGAACCTAGGACCTCCCTTCGAGGATTGCCCTCTCGTCTCCAATTCACCTACAACACCTAGGTGTATTATCTTTCAATTTACTTGTTATATATATATATATATATATATTATTATTTATTTAGATATTTTTGTATTGCAAGATAAGGAGAGAAACTAACACCTTGATTCTTTTTTGTTTTGAATAAAAGTAAAATAAAAATAAATATTGATGAAATTTATTTGAATATCGTATAAACAATCTCAAATATTAAAGCGTAAGTATTGTGGTTGCTATCTTTGGGATTTTTCATTGGTTTGTGATTTTTCATCATTGTTGGAGTGGCAATGAAAAATAAGTTATTACAGTTTTTTACAATTGTTAGGTACCCAAGATAAGTATTTAATATTATAATATTGTATAAATATTATAATATTATATTAGATGTAATTATCCCACATGCATTGATAAGTGGGAGTGGTGGGTAGTTAGGCATTATAAATAGAGGTAAAGAATCATGGAGAGGATATGAAGAGAATTATATTGTAATTTATCTCAAGTTGAGATATTGTAAGGAGTGGCTTCCTTCCAATAAGGAGCATTGTATGGTGTTGCCCTACCTCAAGGGTTTGCTTATGTTTTGAATAAATTGGATTTATATTTGTGTTTCATTATAAAATTGTTATTGTGCTTAAGGAGGATTTATATATGAATGTTGTTATTTCAATAAATGTGAGTAATATTTTTGTAATAAGAAAGCAGGTTCTTAACAAGTGGTATTAGAGCACTTTCTAGGGTCATGTTTTGTTGCAGAAGTATTAGTACCAAAGCACTTTCTAGGGCCATATTTTGTTGCAGAAGCTTTAGTACCAGAGGACATTCCAAGGTCGAGTTCAACTACAAAATTTTTGGTGCTTAATAAGCACCTGCATTAGGCTAATAACCTCTTGCAGGATTGGGTGTAAGTCCCAACCGCTTAACTGGGGGAAGTACTTGGGCCAATAATTGCCCTAAAACTCATTATGAGGAGTACCCCAAGAACCCCAGAGTAACTGGTTTGAGTGTGTTGCCAGTGAAAAGGGTCAACGGCCCCACACCCTATTAGTAGTATTTTTACCTTATGAGAGTATACAAAGAGTTGTCGTTTAGAGGTAAAATCATGGCTGGTTTCTCAGCAATTATTCCTTAGGGAAATATTGTTGGTAATCAGAGAGTAGTACTCGCTTAGACAACCTTTGTGGCCAATGAGATTTACCTTAAGCCACTAGGAAGCCAAAGTCTGGGGCCTAGTTCATTGCCAAAATTTTCATAGAAGTGTCATACAACCATCAACAACAACTTCAACAAGAGTCTATAGTTCCACAACTTCAACAAAGCAGACAATTTGTAGTCTACCAACAATCCGAAAGTGGTAGTTGTTTAAAAAAAATAGAGAGAGAGAAGTTTATAGTTTAATCACAGTAAAAGAAAAAAATAGTTCATAGAGCAAGTTGTTATCAGTGTTAAAAAAAGGTTTGTAGAGTAGCAAATTATAGTTTGGTAGCAGTCCATGGAGTAGCAGTTGCAGTTTGGTAGCAGTGCCAAAATACTCAATCCACAATTTGGTAGCAGTTCAAAAAGAAAAAAATTTTGCAATTTTAAAGCAATCTAAAAGTGACAATTTGTTTTAAAAAATAGAGAGAGAGAAGTCCATAGTTTGGTCATAGTCCAAAAAATTGCAATTTGAAGGCAGTTTGTTTTTTTAAAATCAAGTTTTGAATTTTTTTGGATTTGAGGTCATGGATTTGCCAGTATTCACTGGAAGGAATGATGATGCTAAGGGATGGTGGAGAATTTTTAAGTCTTTAAATAATTATGAATGGAAAGATAAGATTTATAATTCTTTCGATGGGGCAGTTGCATCATGGTTTATAAACTTTCGATTTACCCATCAGTATAAATACACACGAGAGGAATTTGAAGATGCATTCTTAATCAGATGGGTGTTTGGGAAAATGGTAGTTAAAACCTCGGTTGAACAAATGGAACTAAAGAGAGATTAAAAATTTTAAGTTAGCAGAAGAAAAAGGTAAGGTTGACAGTATACAGATTAAAGGAAGCACAACTTGGATGTCAGATAAGTTGAACAATGTTAAAAAAGGTTTGTGTTTACCAAAATGTACAGAAGAAATAAACAAAATAAACAGGCAGACCAAACACTATGTAGAAGAAATAAACAAGCAGATAATTTGCAAAAACTTGGCAAATGAAAAAGAGAAGGATGATAGTATACTGACTGAAGGAAGCACCAAAGGCTATGTAGAAAAATGAAAATATGAAAAAGTTGATAGAAGAAATAAAGAGGCAGATAATTTGCAAAAACTTGGCAAAAGAAAAAGAGAAGGATGATAGTATACAAATTGAAGAAAACACCAAAGGTTGTGTGGAAAATTTTGAAAATATGAAGTTGACAGAAGAGGTAAATAGGCTTCAAGAGGAACTAAAAAAATGAATAAATATGATGAAAGAAAAAATGCAGATGACAACATGCAAGTTGAAAGAACCACATTGTTGGTATCAGATAAGTCAAAGAGTGGTCAGAGGGAATTGTTCAATTTTAAAAATTCTATTTTACAGGTTCATGGTTGCATCCAGAAGGAAAATGTTATTATTTCTATAAACCCTAGCAGTAGATACAATGTCATTAATATGTCTTTGGCTAAGAGGTTGCAGGTTCAAACAAAGAAAATAAAAGACATACAACTTGAGGGTACAAATGTTCAAATTTTTGAAGATTTGAAAATCACCATGGACAAATATATTTTACACTCAAATTTTTATGCTATTGAGATGGATGATGCGGACATTGTTCTTGGTTATCCTTGGTTAAATTCTTTGGGTACTGTTAACATTAATATACAAAATAAGTTCATGAAATTTTGGTACAAGAAAAAGAAAATAACAGTACAAGATATTTCCCAATGTAAAAGGCAAGAATCCAAGGAAAAACAAGAAGTAGTTATAGTAGGGGAACAAGTTGAAAAACCAATAGAAGAATCAAAAGTTGAATCTATAGAAACAATAATAGCCTCTAAAAAAAACAATAGCAAAGTTCCAAGAAACTATATCAAAGATCAAAGAAACTCTTAAACAAATTGAAGAAGAAGCAAAAGAACCTGAAATAGAGGCAAAGGAGGAGGCAGTAACAAAAATCAAAGAAGAAGCAAAAGTAAAGTCCGAGGATAAACCAAAATATGAGAGCATGATAGAGGAGCATAAAAGAAAAGAACAAAATATTGAACAATTAAAGATAACAAAACATCAGGTTAAGGTTGCAACATATCGCCACCCACACCACCAGGAGCGGCAACAATCTTGGAGGCATGGCTTTGGAAAACAATATTATGGTTCTACATGGAATCAGAAGGGCAACAACTATGGTAGTGTTTGGAAAAGAAAGCATAGTGACTTTGGTTTTCAGAGTGGTGCAATAGCATCAAGGAACAAATGGACCCATCATTTGAGTTACCATAGTAGGGCAGCAAAAGCGTGGAGCCAACAAAGCAGTCTTGAATACTCAAGTGGCAAATGCAAACAAGTATGGATGAAAAAGAGTGATATTTATTGCCAGTAGAAAGATGCTTCCAACACATGGAACCAAAGGATTACTTCTAAAAATTCAAATGGCAGAAGGGCATATCAACATCAACAAAGACCACCACCAATCAAAGTTTCATTGGGATGGATGGATGATCAAGATCGATACTAGTTCATAGCAAAGCTCAGAAGATCATATTGTTTAGTCTCTTCTTATGTTTCGAGGATGAAACATTTTGTAAAGGGGATGGAATGTTAGGTACCCAAGATAAGTATTTAATATTATAATATTGTATAAATATTATAATATTATATTAGATGTAATTATCCCACATGCATTGATAAGTGGGAGTGGTGGGTAGTTAGGCATTATAAATAGAGGTAAAGAATCATGGAGAGGATATGAAGAGAATTATATTGTAATTTATCTCAAGTTGAGATATTGTAAGGAGTGGCTTCCTTCCAATAAGGAGCATTGTACGGTGTTGCCCTACCTCAAGGGTTTGCTTATGTTTTGAATAAATTGGATTTATATTTGTGTTTCATTATAAAATTGTTATTGTGCATAATATTTGTAGATGAATGTTGTTATTTCAGTAAATGTGAGTAATATTTATGTAATAAGAAAGTAGGTTCTTAACAACAACTCTATTATTACATTGTAAACATTGCATGCATTACTGTATATTTTTAGAATATGCATATTGTTAAATCCCCACATCCTAAATTTTAGGAATCTTGCCACTTCTATGTCTATTTTATACATGTGTTGTTTCTCACACTTCTTAGAATTTAATTTAGATGTCATATCTCTTGTAAGTTCTTTTCTAACCATATTTATTTGTGTTACATGGAATCATTATTTTTATTTAAGTTGATGGGAATTATTGTTTGATTATATCCTTGTTAGGTGTTTGTATAGTACATTTGCTATTTATTTGATATTAGGAAGTTAAACTTCAAAGTTAATTTTGGTAAATACATTGGTTATATTATAGATTTTTAAATTATTTTTAATGCTACTCTTCTAATCTAAGATATTTCTAAATGAGAATATTGTTACTATTTTAATAAATTGTTGGTTAGAATGTTAGCAAGAGCTATCATATTTTAAAATACCTAATACTTTGCTTAGTAATTTGGTCATTCTTTTGTTATTATTTCTATAATAAGTTGAAGTGGCAACTTACATAGTGTTGCTCTTAGAATAAGGATATACTAGACGTTTTAATTTTATATGGATAGCTTTAAAAATGATAGAAAGTTTAAATTTCAATTGATCCTTTTATTTGAAGTTCCAAAGTCTTAGCGTTAGTTCCACTCAAGTTGTACCATAAAATATAATATAAATTATTTATATAAAATAAAATATATATGAAATAATTTTTATTTAATATAATATTTCTATGATACTATAATTTTTGGATATATTTGAAATGTTTAAATCAATTATTCCTTAAAATAACATAATCATAATATTATAATTTTTAGATATTTTGATGGCCTTTTGGTTTTCACTTGTATAATCATTAAATCATAATTTTTAGATATTTTGTTAGCATTTTGATTTTCACTTGTGTTATTTACGGTATATAAAAAAAATATTAATTTTTTTTTACCATAATGATACAAGTGATTAGAAAAAATCAATTGAATATTTTACTTGTTAATGTTTGTTAAAAAAACTATGATATTGCAAGATTAGTCTTATAAGGTTTCTTCTTTTTATTAACACTATATTGGTATATATGATTAATAAATATTTCTCTTGGAATCAAGCTTATACAAGGAAATTAAAAGGTGGCTTAGGCTTGCACAATATCGGTTTGATGAATGAAGCCCTAATCCTTAAGCAAGGTTGGAAAATTTTGATCAATCATAATTCTGACTGGGTGAAAATCATCACAGCTAAGTATTTGATCCACTCGAAGAGTTTGCTCACTGATCCCCTTCTACAATAGGGGTCCACCTTCTGGTAGAGCGTGAGTAAATTCAGATCAAATTTAGATCTTGGTGTTCAATGGATCGTGGTAAATGGTAAATACATTGACTTCTGGTAGGATTCATGGCTCCTTGAGCACCCGCTAATCCAAGATACCAACATATCATCGGTAGAACCTCTTATCCACAGACTTGTATGGTCTAAAGTAGAGGATTTTATTACAAGCATGGAAGGCAAGAGAATCTAGAAATAAGTCCCCACCTCTAACTGTAGTAGAGAGGAAGCTAACACTTGTATCACCATCTCAAATTTACTCAAGCTGTAGGTTTTGAAAAGTTGTCAAATCAAGGATTCTCTCATCTGGAAAGGATCCTCTTCATCGACTCTAACTCTCCTCAATGGTATCTACTTGGTAAAGTTTGGATGAATAATATGACCCCCAAAGTAAATGTATTTTATTGGTTGGCCATACATAATAGATTTCTCACTCTTGAGAATCTCCACAAGAGGGGTATGTGTTTACCCAACAGGTGTTATCTCTGTGAGGCTACTGAAGAATCATGCCTCCACCTATTTTTCTATTGTTCCTTCTCTACTATAGTGATAACCCATATTTTTTTATACCTAGGAGTCCGTTGAGTATTGCCAAAATCTATTTTAGAGGTCTATTTGTAGTGGACTTCACTTTTTTAATCTCCTTGCTTGATCAAATTTTAGACCTTCTTGCTCCCCCATTTATTTTGGATTATTTTGTGGGAGCGTAATCAAAGAGCCTTCAAGAACTCAAAGCATGATACTGAATCTATTTTTAGTATATTGATTAGGGCATCTGTGGAGAATGTGACCTCTTATTTCCCAGATCTGCATGGTGGGCTCCTTGATGAAGCCTCGGTAGAGCTCAAGCTTGGTTTTCCTCTATAAACTATGTTTGATGACCTACCTCCTCCCTCTTTAAGATCCTCAATTTTTTGGTCCTCTCCCTCGGTTGGGTTAAACTCAACTTTGATGGTGCTTCTAATGGGAACCTGATTCTTACTGTGGTAGGTGGTGTACTTAGAAATGATAAAGGGGATATGCTAGGTGCCTTTGCCAAAAATATTTCAATCTAGACCTCTCATTTTGTGGAAACTAGAGCACTCCTTCAAGGCCTCTTATTGGTGGAATACTTGGGTTTTAATAAAGTTATAATGGAGGGGGATTCATTAAATATTTTTAATATAGGCACCCCACACTAGAAAATAGCAAATATCATGGTAGAAGTAGTCAAAAAAAATTGTTCGAAATTAGAGGCTCAAATTCAGCACATTTTTATTTAAGAAAACAAAGTGGTGGACCTTATGGCAAATATTGAGCTATCGTAACAAGACCTTACGGTTTGGATGATAAACTTTCCTTAGAGTCTTTAGAATTTAATTGTGGATGATTATGGTTAGGTGTGGATGTTTATTTTGGGAGTATAGGAGGCTAGGGAGATATTTCCTATGATTTTTAGAGCCTCTCTTTTTTCAATGTTTTCCTGATGGCAAGGATTTGGTATCATTTATAAGTGCCTCGTGTACAATGGATGCCAGTTGACTGGGAGCCTTGTCTTCTCAAGGCATCATACTCTTTTTTGGTGGCATATGTGGAGGTGTTCCTTCAGTGTGTGGGGTCTCCCCAAAGGGTAGCAAGCTTCTTTGTTGTATCTTGTGATCTCCCTTTGGGTATTACAACTAGTTTTTTTCCCACTTTGTTTTTCTTTTGGGGAGTTTGGTACTGGTTTTATATATGAATATGTTATTTTGCTTAAATATTGTTTTCTCTGAGAATGATGCATTATATCTTTCTCTTTCTCAGTCCCATATGTATTAGGTTTGGGGATCCTTTAAAACCCCTTCTCTTACCTAATCAAAATATATATATATATATATGTTTGACTTTATAGCCTAAGTTCTTTTGCAAATAAAACATCTTTATCTTAAGGAGAGATATAGGGCATCTTAGAATCCAATTTAAAGAAATAGCAAAAGGATTTAATTGACTTAATATTTTTTTAGTTGTATAATTAACACAACTCTCAAGTGAAAATTCAAGAGTTTGAATTAGGAACAATGCTAATAGCTAAGGAAAATAAAGTCTCTATATTGCTTATTGATGCTTGTTGCACTTGTTATCTATGTCAAGTTAAAAGTCAATACTTGTGATTTTTTCAATGGGAAAATAATATATATATAAGTATAAAATAATAATACAAAAAAATGAAAAAACCTTGTTTATTGGATAAAATTACAGTTTATCAAATTGGTAGCCAAACTATAAATCACTTTCTTGAAATACTATTTTCCTAAAAATAATTTTATGACTTCAAATAACATTTTTTTGTTGAATAAATACTTCATATTAAAGAAAGGATAAAAAATACATCAATAGAAAATAGAGAGCTATTACATCAGCTTGTGAAATAAAAGCAAGCAATCAGATCTAGAACTTTTATCTATTCTAAGGTAGTATTTCAAAATTTCATCCCTAAAAACCTTAATTTGACCATAAAAAAAACTAGCTATTCTGCCAATAGTAGCATCAACAGGGGCCTCCTCGTTCCTGAAAACCAAGCTACATCTATCCTTCCAAATGTTGAAAATAATTGAGATCTTGATAACATGCCAAAACACCCTTCTAGGTGGCACACAATCAAGGGAGTCACCAAAAACAACCTTCTTCCACCCAAGATATCCCTGAGAAACACTACCATAAAGCCATGTCGCTACTCTCCAAACCTTCCTTGTTCTTGGGCATTCCCAAAATATGTGCTTAATAGTTTCACTCCGACCACAACTAGCACAAGCATCATAAATACGCATCCACTTGGCTAACCGAGCTTTTCTTTGTAGACCTTGCATCATCACCAACCAAGCAAAAACCTTTAGCTGCATTGAGACCCTAAAATTCTAAACTCCAAACAGCAGTTTCTTCCATTTCTTACATGTACAATTCAGATCCCATCTACCATTCAATATATCCCCAATAGAGATACTAGGAAACATAAACTGATAAATTTTAGAAGCCTTAAATCACCAAATTGGCTTCTCATAATTCCACCTCCAAAATTTTCAAATCAGACTCAAAAGGCAACTTGAAAGCTTATACAGTTGCTCATATGGAAGAAGGCCTTGAATCTATTGAACAAAAAATTTATCAGAAGGTTTTAATTTAAACTTAACAAGCAATTGTTGCCAAGGAATCCACTGCCCAACATTCCCATCTCATATATCAGCCCATTTAAAGAGACCTTTCTCACTAAGTCTCTTACATTACAGATTAGGCCTATCCACAACATACATATCATTTTCCTACCAAAGAAAAATAGCTTTGGAAGAAAGATTCCAACCTCTCCTATCATACAAAAATCCCATTTAACCATTCCAACAACCTCTTTCCAGGCCTCCCAAATCCTTTTAATCAATATGTCTCCTCTAATTTTGAATCGACTAGGATTCCCAAAAATATCCTCAAAGCTGAAAGCCCCACAAATCCCATCAATATTGATACAAGTTTGAATCCTAAATCTCAACATCCGCTAGCATCCAAAATTACCCTCCAGGCATCTAGTAATCCACTTAGAAGTAAGAACTTTTTCGTGCACCTGAATGTCCAAAATCTCCAAACCACACTCCTTCTTAGGAACAGTGCAATATTTTTAAGCAATAAGGGAAACACGCCTGGAACCATCCATAATAGCCCACAAGAAACTCCTAATGCAAGTCTCCAACCTCCTATATTGAGTCAAGTTAGGAAGCCAAAAAGAGGATTAATACATGTGACAAGTCTGGAGAATATTACTAATAACAATGAGCTTCCCTGAAAAAGAAATCAACTTATTTTTCGAACCCTAAAGCTTCTTTTCAAACCTATCCATGCACCAATCCCACATAGATTTGAGGAAAATCCCCCTTCCAAAGGGAATACCAAAATACCTAACAATTTCTCCATCATCAACTTTCCTCCAGCCAGTGTTAATCCCACCAGGAAAATCCTCAGCTCCTATCATCCAGTAATCTAATTTAGCCTCACTCACCACTGCCCCAGAAGCAAGACAATATTGTTGAAGACAATATTGCATACCAAAAATGGAATCTCTATCCAGCTGCATAGTAAGGAAAGAGTCATCAACAAAATGACTATTTAGAAGATGTCCCTCCGGAAGAGCGATGCCTCTAATAAGCCCAACTGACCACTTTTTTTCCAACATATACCCCAAAGCATCCACAAATAAGACAAACAATAATGGATCCAAAGGGTAACCCTGCCTTATTGATCTGAAAATTTGAATACTTTTGGACATTCTCCCATTGACCACCACCTTGGCATAAGCTGAGGAGAAGAGCATATAGATATTTTGAACTGCAGAGCTGCTAAACCCAAGTCATTCCAATATTTTAAATATAAATGTCCAATCAACCCTATCATAGGCTTTGTCAAAGTCTATTTTTAAGAAGAGAGCCTACTTCTTAGATTCTTCCACCTATTCCATCATCTCCCAAACAGAAAGAAAAATATCCAAGATAAATATTCCTTTCACAAACCCAATTTTTTCTTCTCTAAAAATTTTGGCAGTAATGTCTCACAGCCTCAAAGCTAAAGCTTTAGCAACTATCTTGTACGAAACATTCAAAAGAGTAATAGGTCTCCAACCACCAATTTTGTCCTTATTACTTCCTTTGGGTATTAATTTAATCACACCTTGATTCATCCCAAAAGAAAATCCTACTCCTTCAAACACTTCTTGTACCATTTTAGTATAGTCTTCCCCTATGCAATCCCACATATACTTATAAAATTCTACTAGAATACCATCAGGACCGGGAGACTTACCATTATTCATTCTAGATAAAGCACTAAACAATTCCTCCTTGGAAAAATTAGCGGCCATGCGATCACTCTCAAAGCTGAAAACCTTCTTTGGAATGCAATATTTAATCAACTCCCTAGCATGTTGAACATCCATAGTGCTCTCATATGTCGCAAAAATCTTACTGAAGTGATTACCAAAAATCTCCCTTATCTCTCCCTCCTCCTCAGTATGAGTACAATATTTCCACTGTAAAATTAAAATCTTTTTCGAATCATTCTTCTTACGAATTTAGTCAGAGCTTTCCCTTCCTTCATCCAACAGATCCTGCTTCTCAAAAATGACCAAAAGTAGACATTTGATCTAACAATAAGTAATAACACAAGTCATTCATAAATATATGCTTTATTCATGATAAATTTGATATAGGTTACATATAGGGCTAATTCCCCTTTTCCTTTCATGAATACACTATAGGTCTGATGCCTTCTTCTGATGTCCCTCAGTGTAGGTGGGCTTCTTTGTATGTGGGCCACCGTCGGGTTGTTGTTGGTTTGATGTTGCTTTCCCTCTTCAGATTTGTTGTATAACCTATTATTAACCTACAAAAGGGGGTCAGTACGATGGGGGGCTTGCCTTAGTCAGGCCCCATGTTTATAAAGATGAAATGACTTTAAAATAATAATAAAACATGTGATAAACTATGCAGAAGGTAATAATATGGTAAAAGGGAGCTTACCACCCAAATTTGGAGTGATTTGGGGCCTGTAGACCCAATTTGCCACCCGAGGGGCGAACTGAGGTCAGATTCATGGGGCAAGGGGCGATTTGAGCTGTGATGCTTCTTCTGCAAAATCCTTTCGATGGGTTGACTCCTAGGCAGCTGGGGTGCCTCTGTGTACCATTGAAACATGACTGTGTGTGCCAGAAATTGACTGTTCAATATTGGCTTTTCATTTCAGCAGAGTAACTGTGCTTTGTTGAATTTGTGAATCAGACTTAATTAGGGGTTTGGGACCCATTATTTATAGGCAAAAGCAAGGTATAGGGGTTGGGTATTGATTGACTAAACCTAGGTTTGATTTTGACTAGGTTTAGGTTAAGAAATGCAAGGTGGCAACATTACATTCCTTATGAGAAATATCTCATCCTCACACATGTGTGAGGATGGATTAGGGCTAATCCTGATTAGGAGGTTCTTAAGTTAATTTAGGACATGATTAAAGAAATATCCTAAAAAACCCTAATTTCACACATGTGGGAGGATGTAATTAGTGTTAATCAAGATTAAAGGTTCTTTTAATCAAATTTTCCCTAAAAAGGTGACTTAAGTGAAGTCAACATTAAATTAGATTTTAGGAATTGACTTATTAATTTTTTTGGTCAACTAATACCCCGTGGGGGCCTTAATTGAATGTAAATTGGTTGTCAGATGATATCCCAATACATGGGATACGATTTTGAAGGCTTATGAGGGTTTAGGACCTAAAAGCCGATGAAGTAATATATGGGAGTCTACACAATGCTATGACAATCTATGGCGATCTACGCATGACTACACATGACTACGACCATCTACGTATGACTACGCATGACTATAGCAATCTACGCATGTCTAGAAGGATCTACAATAGTCTACGCTAGTCTAAAATAGCCTAGGGGTACCTAGGACGGCCTATGTAAACCTACAAGTGCCCAAAAGGATCTACAAGTATGTAGGTATAGCAGTGTGCAACTTTTGGATGTCTACATTTATCCCTTTTTGTACTATACTGTGTAGAACACAGTTTAATACAAAAATGTGAAGGGTTTGTGTAGGAGGAAAAGGGATAGAAGGAAAATAATGGAATCCAATCAAAGGTATGTAGCCGCTCAAAGTGTGACCATACAACATTGACTAGATAGCCAAGAAGAGAAGGGAAAAGAATGGGATCCAATCAAATGTATGTAGTCGCTTGAAGCATGACCATACAACATTGGCTGGATAGCCAAGAAGAGAAGGGAAAAGAATGGGATCCAATCAACGGTATGTAGCCACTCGAAGCGTGACCATACAACATTGACTAGATAGCCAATAAGAGAAGGGAAAATAATGGGATCCAATCAAAGGTATGTAGCCACTCGAAGCGTGACCATACAACATTGACTGGATAGCCAAGAAGATAAGGGAAAAGAATGGGATCCAATCAAAGGTATGTAGCCGCTCGAAGCGTGACCATACAACATTGACTGGATAGCCAAGAAGAGAAGGGAAAATAATGGGATCCAATCAAAGGTATGTAGTCGCTCGAAGCGTGACCATACAACATTGACTGGATAGCCAAGAAGAGAAGGGAAAAGAATGAAAAAGATGAAAGAAATAAAAATAATGTTGGTAAAAAGGAAATGGATGATTGCGGATGCAATGAAGTGATTAAGCTGAGTTCATATGACATTTACGATGCCATACAAGTTGCTTGAGGACGATAAATTTTGATTGCTTTACTTTTGCAACCAAATCAGTGTGGTCCAAAAGTATGATTAGGACAAAAGCCTAACTAAATGTTTGTTGTTGATTGATTGATGATAACATGGTGACAAGTGTCAAACCATTTGAACTAAGTTGACATTTAGCTTATTCAAACATGTCATTCATGATGTTCCATGAATGCCATATATAAATACTCTAAATGTTGTGCCAGAATCATGCCAAATATATCATCCGTTATGTACTTGACGTACAAGAATGCTAGATTGACTTATCCATTGTCATGCATAGCTCTCTTGATGTAACCCATGTACGATTGTGATTGATATTATTTTGTATGATAATATTCAGCAAAACATTTCATAGAAAAATGCGCTAACCATGCTTTTAGATTTTCGATGTTGTGGTTACATGTAAAGCTGACTTTAGATATGAATACCCCCTCAAACGAGGAATCAACAATGAGGTGAATGAAGTGTGATGAATTGATGATGCAATGATTGATAAATAAATACCAATGCATGATGATTATGGATGCAAATGAAGTTAAAAGACAATTTTGGAAGGTTCCTAGGATTTTAGGGGACAAATGCCTACCTTCCTAGGGTTGTGGGTGGATTTTGAGGTGTTTTGGTTCAATTTGCCACCCAAGGGATGAATTGGGTTCAGTTTGCCCCTCGGGGGCGAATTGGTGGATAAGGTATTTTTAAGCCCTAATTTGCATGTGGGGGCTCATTTTGACGACGCACGAGATTGGAAATGGATTGGAGAGCATTTGACAGCATGAGATGAGCGCATGTGATGATTGCGAGGGCGACGATGATGAGAGGATGCAAAGCGACTAGTAGTGGGCATGGGGATCCACCGATAAGTGATATTTTGCCTTATTTTATTTTTATTTTATTTTTCTAGGAAGATGTGAATAAGGGAGGGGGAGGTTTTCGTCCTAATTTAATTTTTTTTGCAATTTTTAATTAAAATTTAAACACAGTGTCAAATAATCCAAATGCGTATCCAAAAGTGTGATCGTTTTTTGAATTAGCCTTGTTGTGACACCGATTTGACCGGGTGAAGGGTAGAGTAGGTGTAAGGTTTGACCATCAGTTTTTGGAAGTAACGGTGTACTGACATTGATATATTTTTGCATTTTATCCACTAAAGTAGGAAATGGGTATCCTAATTTGTGACTGTTATATTTTTTGACTTCGTTTGATGTGATTTTAGAATTTGTCGCTTTTAGGTGTAATGTATCAAACCTAGACTATTAGATTTGACATGTTAGAGATAAAATTTTTGAAAACCGATGAAACTTTCATCGTAGAAGGGCAAAATTGGTGTCCAAAAATGTTATTTGTTTTGATGAATGACTTCGTTTGGCCTACCTTTGATTTACATGCCAAGGTGTAAATTAGTGTTAAACTAAAAATGAGCTATAGAGAGCCCAATTTAGACTGTACTCAATGTCTGTTTGAACTTTCACCACTAAGTGGGCAAATGGGTATCCAAAAATATAACTGTTATTTTTTAATTATATCTTCTGATGTGTGTTCGGTTTTGGTGTATTTATGATAGAGTTGACTTTTAGATCTGTGTAGATTGGTATGTTGTTTTTGAATTTTATCGACACATTTACCACTAAGTGGGCAAATGGGTATCCAAAAATATTGTTTGTTTTTGTAGATGTCATTGTTTGGCTTGTGTTTGATTTACGTGTTAATTAATAGGTAGTTGTAAATTTGAACTAAGCTGTTGGGAGTCCAAATTATACTGTTTGTCATGTCAGTTTGCACTTTTGCCATGAAATGACAAAATGGGTATCCAAATGTGTGACTGTTATGTCGATGTATTTTTTTGTGTGTTTTGTGCATTGTTTTGCTTTGAAGTGTATGTCAAATTAAATAGGTTTAATTTGAAAATTATGATTGATGCAGTTTTATTTGATTGGATTTTTATGTGGATTATTGATGTGTGTTTTATTGTGTTTTGGATAGGTGAAGATGCTTGAACCCCATCATCGGGTGAGGAAGTTTAAGGAGGGTTTTGAGGAGTTGATGAAGACTGAAGATGAGTTGTCTTGGTTGGATGACATACATTTTCAAGGTGTGTGGGAATGTAAGAGCATCCACACAAATAGAGCATATGTGTTTGTGTTGTGTGAGCGATGGGTCATAGACTGGAACACCTTTCATTTTCCTACTGGGGAAATGACCGTTACACTAGAGGATGTGTATCATATTTATAGACTGTCGATCGAGGGTGTTCCTATGAGAGCAGCCACAAATGATAGGAAGGACGTTGTGTTGGAGATATTCTTTGGGGCTGATTGGAGAGACATTGATATCTCAAAGATGGATTACGAGTTTTTATGGGTACAAGATAAGATATCGGATCGACAGTGCATGGCTATGATGATGATCTCCATGTATGCTCTACCTGATAGTTCTAGGGTGTTGTTTACCTAGAATATGTTGGATGTAGTGAGTGATCATGTGGAGAGGAAGGTTGTATTTGCATGGGCGCCTACACTATTGGCCCAAGTTTATCGAGAGTTGTACGAGGTTGTTCAGGGCAGGAGGATAGGATTGAGTGCAATCTCTTTGCTACATGTATGGGCATGGGAACACATTGCTATTGATAGGCCATCTCTATTACCCCGCACTGTGCATGTTGAGGTCAAGGAGTATTTACCCTATTCTTTGAGATGGAGCACAGTGGATGAGTAGGGTATTAAGAGGCCACATGAGGGTGACCCAATATTTTGGAGGGGTAAGTTTGAGGATGCTACTCCTGATGATATTAGGTGGAGACCCTATTTGGGTGGAGTGAGTTGGTATGAGGATGATGAGCAACTACGAGCCATCAGACAGGGAAGATGGTTGGTGGGGAGGTATGCCCGATAGATTGAGTACTTTTAGTTTGATCGAGTGAGGAGGCAGTTTGGTTTGTAGCAGGATGTCCCTAGGACTCTCGTAACTTACTTTAGGTGATGAGGAGATAGAGGAGAGTGGCTTGTGGTACCTCTATGGGTTGGAGAGAGATATCCTCCTATGGATATCCTAGTTGTAGGGGATGTTGGGATGACTTCAACGTTTGATGCATGGTGGGCTTGGTAGAGTTGGGTGCCTGGCAAGGGCGTGATTGATCGGTGGGTGGCGCTTGATGTTGGGGTACCTCCATCAGTGGGGAAGATGAGTAGGAGATCTTGATCCAAGTATGTGGATGTCAATGCAGGGGAGGTTCCTTTATGATGCTCATGACACCGCTTGGGTGGTGGAACGAGCACCCAAGATGTGAGGGTGGAGCAGGCTCTCGAGGATGTTGAGGTGGAAGAGAAGCAGGTGGATGTAGATGCTAGTATGGGAAAGGATGTTGGGGTTGCGATGGAGGGAGGTATTGATACTGTTGTGGGTGACGTGGATGACACCATTTATATTAGTGTATTCATGGATGCAGCATAATAGATTCCTATTGATATTCCCATGAGGAGTGATTCTATGGATGAGGCACAGGTGCTACAGGATAGAGTCCGTTAGTTGGAGGCTAAGGTGGAGTAGTTGTGGTCTAATATGGTCAGGCAGGGGACTAAGACAAAGTAGTTGAGGGTCACGATGATGAGGTAGGCTCAGATGATTATGAGCCTGACTGGTCAGCTAGGCATAGATACTACCAAGAATTTATTATGCAAGACTTCCCTATTGGTGCATGGGATTCCTCTCCCTGACTATACATAGGTGGTGTCATAGTCTGGGACACAGTCACGAGTGCAGGGACCCTCTCATCAGAGTCAGTGTAGTGTTGCTCCGATAGTAGAGGCTGGTGCTAGATTTGAGGTGCAGGATCCACCTACTATGGAGTAGCCTATGGTAGATCCAGCTCTAGAGGTCATTGTAGAGTCGAGCCAAGCAGTAGAGAGGTGCACGAGCCGAGAGGGGCATGGGGAGACTCATGGTGATATTTAGGAGTTATATATTTGGTTGTATCCTGCAGGTATTTTGGATATTATATGTGATGGGCATGGTCCCAGGTTGTAGCCTTCGAGCATTTTTGGATGATGATGATGATATATATATATACTATGATTTTGGTTGTTATATATGATTTGTGATTTTGATGATTTGAAATGTATTGTGTTTATGTTTGCGTAGATAGCACAATATAGTTCATAGGTATGTATGATTAATAGATACATATGTGTGAATGGTTTAGATCTATTATCATTCTTTCATATGGATGAATTGTAGAATATTATGCATGATTATGTTTTGAATGCAGTGTGATGTGATATTGAATGTGATGTTGTTGTATATGTATGTAGGGTGAATGCAATGATGTAATTTGGCATTGGGATTTATGTGAAATAAAATGTAAGAATGTGATTTGCTATTTTAAATGCATATAGGATGAATGCATGGTCGTAATGTAAACTAGGTGTATATGACATAGATGCATGAATGCATGTATGGACTTACTGAAATGCACCAAGGAAGCACTTGTATTGTGGCATTGACCTGTATGGATGCGATCCATTCCATGATTTTAGGGTCGGTGGATAATGTAAGGTATGTGTAATGGTTTTGACTAACATAGCTATGACAATCAAATCTCAAACTCGTAGCTATACAAGTTTTGTGGCAACTTATAACATGATCAGGTTGGTTCAAAGTCTATCTTGGAGCTATGTGTATGAATGTGTAAGTTTTATTTATCCATTTTAAGGGAGGTAGGATTAACCCATTGTAGACACTACCGGACTAGCTAGCTCATCCATCCACAACATTGATCTCTACAAAAGTGAGATGCTAATTTGAGAGATGTGTTGTCACCTGTAAGACTATTCCACTGGTAGGCAGGCTCTTAGAGCCTATTGCCAGCGATGGAAATCATCCCATGGTGTTATGTTGAACCTAAGGACCAAAGGCGATAAGCATAAGATGTGTGATATCAAGAGGTGTTTCCTTTTTTTTTCTTCCCTTGTTCTAGTGTTGACCTATTTGATTGTAGTGCTCTTTTCCTTTTCTTTTTCTTTTTTTCTCTTTTTTTTTCTTTTTCTTTTGTGGTGCTCTTTTTATATAGGCGATGAAGTTTGTTTTCTACCAAATTATGTAATTTTGCTTATGCTTGATCCCTTTGTTTATCTATGGGTTGTATGTTGACCATGCAGGTGATAGGACGAGCAGGGGATATCATTCACTAGATGGTGATATCTACTCAAGATGTCCTCTTTCCTAGGCTCAAAATTTTTAATGTGTAAGCTGTTGTGAGCGATCCATGAGAGAAGTTGAACCAGCCTAAAATACCATAAGAAGAATGTACAAGACTCATCAGCTATGGGTGACACTTGATTGCCTAAACTAAAAAGTAGTCAAAATTAAACACGACACCTATGTATACCCTGATCCTGAAAAGGGGTAATGGAAATCCAGGTGGTGATGCTAACAAATGCATGTACTATTCTTGCTAAGGCACATTTTGGAGGAGAATGTACAAACATTAATTAAAATTTTAACTATAAATCATATGAATATGTACAATGGATGTAAATGTAAATGATCCAAGTGGAAGAATGCGATATTTACAAGAGGAAAGTTATGATGTGTAGAAGGAGAATTTTAGAAGAACCTATTTACAGATGAGTAAATTGTGCAATGATGATAGAAAGTGTGATGCTATGATCATAATTGCCCCAGTGTGTGGGGTGTTTGTGTGTAATAGATGTATAATTTGTGAGCTGTATAAGTGGATGTAATAGTCGCCAAAAAGAAGGAAGATGTGAGAGTGGAATGTACAAGTGGAAGAAGTGAGAAGAAATAGGCTTTGGTAACCAGTCAAGAAAAGGGGATCACCAAGAGCCAACAAATATAGGAGAGAATAATTGAACCAACGTATGTAAGAAGTAGAAGAAATGAGATAGAAGAAGAAGAATAACTGAAACTACTATCGAGCAAAATGGCGTAGATCTAGGCGGGAGCGGGATGGTGAAGTGATGACATGGCTAGAATTGTGGCTGGAGCCATAGTTGGAAATATTATGAATGTAGCGGGTGGGTGTTGTTAGGGTACTGTAGGGTGGTAAAGTCCTGGGAGTGGTGTACTGTGGAGGACTAACAAGTCAGCTAAACAAAAAAGAATGCTTTGGTTATGAGGTACGTTCATTGTACAACATGTTGTGCACCAGGGTTTTGAATGATTTTTACTCTTTAATATCATGACCTGGTTGGCGATGGTAAATGCAAAATTGATTCTTGTGTAGTTGAATGGTTTAGGATGCGATGTATCAATGGGTCAAATCTAGGGTAGGTCAATAAGGCCCTGATGCATGAGATGATGGAATATTTTAGAAAATGGCATGTGTAGGAAAGTCATAGGATAGACGTATGGGTCTACTGGAGGTGAGCAATAGGTGAAGGATGATCTGATAATGGAGACATGGGTCTAGGTTCCAAAAGGGGTCGAGTCTAGGGTCATTGAAGGGGTCTACGTGGTAGTGAGGATGGACGGGTCGTGGGAGACTACCATGGGTGAACGTGGCAATGATAGTGGCTCATCTGCAACTCTAGAGCTTTGATATGGGATATGAGATGTTGTATCTCACAGTGTGGTGGTGATGGTATTGGGGAAGGGGGGGATCGAGATTCCAATACGAATGGTATGGCTTGATGCATGGTAGAAAATGTGTGCGACTGGGATGACAACGCAGTAGAGTGGAATGATTGTGGTGATTGCAAGCGTTGCTGGAATGGTATACCTCGTAGAGGTGAAGGTGGTGTCTTTAGGATCGGTGGCATAGGTGATGGCTTTAAGCAATGGCATGAATGGGAAGGGGGCATGTTTGCATGACCAGCTTGAGTATATTGGGTCACATGGGCTTGCAAAGCATGGGCATAGGTAGACTCACCATTGGAAAGCAGAGTAGGTAGAAATGTAGGGCGAGGTGAATGAGGTGTATACTCCCTATTAGGAATGCGGTAGGATCCTATGGGATAATGGGGGTGATTTATGGGTGAATAGTGATGTCTGAGATCATCAAACAGATGGGAGGGTGGTAAGACCCTAAGCTCTTACTATAAAATTATTAACAAATTAATGTAAATGTAATCGCAGTCCACTCAAAGGGGGCTCCCTTGTAATCGGTTTGCCACTATAGTGGGCTCACTCCTTAGAATCTATGCTTATTATTCTTCTTCTTTGATGATTTGATATGGATGGCCAACCTAATATATATATCTACCCTAAAGCTACGTTGGTGAAGAGACATGATGGTTCACGTATGAAGAGACGCGATGGTTCACGTTATGAAGAGTTGTGATGGTTCACTTTATAAGTTAATAATATAATAATTAAATTATTAATAATACTAATACTAACTAATAATTTTAGGATTGAGGATCCTAACATTCCGCCCTCCTTAAAAAGAGCTTTGTCCTCAAAGCTCAAAGTGAGAAGCTTTATCCTTTGTTTTCCAAGAAGGATTTGTGTAATTTCTTGGACTCTTTTAATGGCATCCTTTTGTAGGCAGGGATATCGAGAAGGATGAAGCATTAGCAGGGGGTTGCCAAGAACAATAGTAGAATATCCCTTAGGAAAATCATGATGACGATGGGAGGGCAACCCTTGGGGTTCCTCAAATACTTTAGAATGATGCATCAAAAGTGATGGTAATGATTTCATATCCTTTTTTGGTTCCTTGGTAGAACCAACGGACAAGGAGTGTATAGTCACTCTCTGTTGGTTTCGAATAGGTTTGGTCATATGGCAAGAACTCACTATTGGTGAGGAAGGTATGTGTAGGTCTTGTCGAGTGCATGTTTGGCTAGCATTGATCACTTTGGGTATGTCTACCTCATCCTTGCTTGGTACATCAATCACTTCTTGCACATCGACCTCATTGTCTTCATTGCAGTGAGTAGGTGCACTGGTTGCTTCGGAAACAACTCCATCATCTACTTGCTCTATGGAGAGACAGGGATCAAATTCCTTCAATAAATACAATTTTAGTGTAGCACATTTATGGTGGGGTCCAAATTGTTCATCACAATTATCACAGAGTCCTTTTGCTCATCGTTCCTTCATCTCCTCAAAGCTAAGATGTTTAATTTGTAAAGTTTGATTAGATTTAGGGGTTGTGTAAGTGCTTTGTGCCCTTCCATTATGCATAGGTTTGGGAGTGATGTAAGTGGTCAACGATTTTTCCATAAGTGGTTTCCCTAATCATTGTTGTGCATTGATTTTATCTTCAACTAATTTTGCCAATCCATAGGTCTGCATCATGGTATAGGGATTGAACCTTGTCACCTCCATTCTAATTTCCTCTTTTAATCCCCTAATGAAGCCATTGATGAGAATTAATTCATCCAATATTGTGTTGTGTTTGGTGATATCCTCAAACCGAGTTTGATACTCATGCACAAAAGTGATTTGATGAAGATCTTTGAGCAATTCCTACATGACTGGGTCCCACATGGCTCTGATACCAAATGGTAAGACCCGAAGGTCTTACTATAAAATTATTAACAAATTAATGTAAATGTAATCGCAGACCACTCAAAGGGGGCTCCCTTGTAATCGCTTTGCCACTATAGGGGGCTCACTCCTTAGAATCTATGCTTATTATTCTTCTTCTTCGATGATTTGATATGGATGGCCAACCTAATATATATATCTACCCTAAAGCTATGTTGGTGAAGAGACATGATGGTTCACATATGAAGAGACGTGATAGTTCACGTTATGAAGGGTTGTGATGGTTCACTTTATAAGTTAATAATATAATAATTAAATGATTAATAATACTAACTAATACTAACTAATAATGTTAGGATTGAGGATCCTAACAAAGGGTGATACCTATGCTTGGAGTTGGGTGAATTCCTCTTTATCGTCAAAAGAGGACATGGTGATCTAGCTATCGCTATAGTGTGGTGAATAGGATGAACCTTGCTGGTGATGGGGATGGTATCGAGGTGAGGTACGATGACCTGAACAAGATGAATGCAAATTCCTAATATGAAGGGTGGCTGGTGGTCGGGCGAGATCGGCTGGTGTAATGGGTTTTTGTTGTGGCTATGTATGGTCCTACATGGTGGTAGGGGAGGCTGCTGTAGAGATCTCCTACTGATGATGTGATTCCTACAAAAGGAAAAACAAATACCCCAAGCATAAAAATGGTATAAAGGTGAAACGTGCATGTATAGAGAAATAATAAAGCAGAAATAAGAGATTCACATAGTGATGTGTTTAGTGATTTACTCATAATACTATGTGAAATTTATGATGGTGAATGTGTTTGTGCATCATGCATTGAATGAATGAAGGTGCAAGATGTTGATGGGTTCAGGATCGTTAAGGCCTTCAATATTGGCTAGATGATATACTCTCAAACCATATTTATGTGTGACAATGAATGGGCCCAACCAGTTTGGGGCAAATTTAACGCGCTGCTAGGTTGACTTGCGATTTGTTGGTTCTCTTTGAGAACCAAGTTGCTAATATTAAACTCACACTAATGTACCTTACTATTGTAGGCACAGTGAATGTGATATTGATAAACTCATGTATGCTCGATGGTATGGATGAGACATTCATCGAGGAATGTTAGTTGATCTAGACGAGCTTGGCAAGCAATGTCATCGTCAATGAAATATTTCATAGATATTCGTAAAGAGGCTATCTGAAGCTCAAGGGGCATGATATATTTTGCCCCGTAGACAAGTGAAAAATATGTTCCCCCAGTAGGATTACGGATGCTCGTATGATATGCCCACAATGCTAGGGACATTTTATTATGCCAGTCCCAGTGAGACTCTGATATAGTTTTATGAAGAACAGAATATATGGTTTTGTTCGTGGCTTTTTCCTTGCCATTTCCTTGACGGTAATATAGGATCGAAAAGCTATGGTGTATGTGAAATCTGTCACACAGGGCTCAGATAGTCTTAATTTTTAAAGGATTTCCCATTATCTAAAATAATTTGGGAGGGAATTCCAAAGCGGCATATGATATGCTCCATGATGAATGCTGTAATTTTGGTTCGTGGAGTTTAGACCAGTAGGATAGCTTTGACCCACTTTGTCAAATATTATGTTGTTGTGATGATAAATTTATGATTTCTAGAGGAGGCAGGTGTAATTTTTCCAACTATATTCAGGCTCCATTGGGAGAAGGGCCACATGGACTGGATTGGTTGAAGTGCTTGGGATGGTAAATGTGTTAGGTTGGCATGTTGTTGGCATTTGATGCAACATTTGACATACTCACAGCAGTCTTGATCCATTTTAGGCTAGTAGTAGCCCATATGGAGGATGCATTTGGTAATCACCATGCCACTAAAATTTCCCCCACAAGTACCGTCATGGGTTTCTTGTACAACCCGTTGTGATTCTTGCAGTTCTAGGAAACGCAAGAGTATGCCATCATGGTTGCAATGATAAAGGATGTTCTCCAGAAAGGTGTAGTGGATTGCTCTTTGTTTAAAGGTTTTGTGTTGGGCGTGGGGCAAATTATATGGTAGGAAACCTAGTTTGATGTACTCTTTGATCTATGAGAACCATGGGTTGTGAGGTTCGATGTTTACCACATACACACCACCATCATCTATGGGAGGTGTGGGTGATATAGCAGATTGTGTAAGTGTATGAATGGATATAGATGTTATGTCAGATGTTGGATTTTGAGGGATGAGGGACCCTAGGGAGGCCATAGTGTCTGCAAAATTATTTGATTATTGCGAAGTGCCTTCGAGGTAATATCATTCAAATTTGGATAGGAGTTGTTGGGTGATTTTCTAGTATTATTGGAGAACTAGGCAATTGCATAGCCAGAGTTCTTGCACTTGATTGACTATCAATAGTGAATTGCCTATGATGTGGAGGTATTTGATCTGCATAGAGTGTGCTTGTTTCAGTCCTAGTATTAGGGCTTTGTACTTTGCATTGTTATTGGTACAAGGGAAATCAAGTTTGAATGAAAATGAGAGTGGTTCTCCTTCAGGTGTAAAGAAGACAATGCCTACACCCCCAATGTGGAGACACCTGGAACCGTCAAATAACATGGTGAGGTCAACCACAAATTTTGGTTTGACGTATTCCTCATCTTTTTTTATGTGAAAGATGGAATCATCAGGAAGTTGGATGAGTAGGGGTTGATTGTCAGTTATAGGGGCTTTAGCCAGTTGGTCAGCAATGACTTACCCTTTGATAGACTTTTGAGATACGAATTCTAGGTCAAACTCGGTTAGGAGCATGATCCATTTGGTTGTGCATGAATTTTGATAACTTTTGTTCATCATGTATCTAAGGGAATTATCTCGGGCGATGACAAAAGTTGTGTGGTTTAACATGTAGTTTCTTAACTTCTGGGTGGTGAATACTACTGCTAGGCATAGCTTCTCCATGTATTCATATCTCATTTAGTAACTAACTAGTGTGTGACTGATGTAGTAGATAGCTTGCTCTTTTTTGAGAGCATTCTTTTGAGCTAGGAGTGTACCTAGCACAAGTTATGTGGCTGAGATGTATAGAGTTAATGGTAATTGTGGGTGCGGCAGTGACATTGTCGATGGTGATGTAAGGTAAGTTTTGATAGTGTCAAATGTAGCTTGATAGTTATCATCCCATGTAAACTATACTTCTTTTTGTGGGATATGATTAAATGGTTGGCATTTGCCTGATAATTGCACTATAAATCTATGAATAGAGGTAATCTTGCCCTGGAGGATGCATAATTGCTTTAGGGTGGTAGAAGGAGGCATCTCGATGATGTCTTTCACCTTACTAGGATCTACTTCAATTCCTCATTGGGAGACAATGAATCCTAGTATTTTTATTGATGTAACACTAAACACGTACTTTTTTGGATTGAGGTGCACGTTGTGTTCTAATAGTTGATCAAAAATCTGACGGAGATCTTCGGGATGGTCGACACATTTCTTTGATTTTGCTATGAGGTCATCTACATAGTCTTCCACATTTTTATGCATTAGATCATGAAATATGTAGTTCATGGCTCGTTGATAGGTTGCCCCAGCATTTTTAAGGCCAAATAGCATAACCTTGTAGAAAAAGGTCCCCCAGGGTGTTGTGAAGGAAGTTTTGTGTTGATCGGCTAGGTTGATCCTAATTTGATTATATCCAAAAAATCCATCCATAAGGGAAATCATTTCATGACATGTGATGGATTCAATGAGGGAATCAATATTGGGTAAAGGGAAGTTGTCCTTGGGACAAGCTTTGTTTAGGTCACAAAAATTTATGCAAACATGAACGTCACTGGATGGTTTGGGGACAAGGACCATGCTGGATACCCACTCGGGATATGGGTACTATGAAATCAACGTCTAGGAGCTTTTAGAGCTCAAATTTTACTATCAATGCGATAGTTGGATGGATGTGTCGCAGCTTCTTTCTTACTGGTTTGGCATTGGGATCTAGTATAATATTATGCACTACTACGACAAGGTCAAGTCCCGGCATGTATTTGTAAGACCATGCCAACACTTTTATATACTTGTGCAGGAAGTTCGTGAAGGTGATGCGATCCTCAGGTAAGAGGCTAGTGGCTAATTTGAGGATTTGTGGATTTTTTGGGTCTTCATCGATGTCAACATCAATCGTGTCCTCGATGAGCATACGAGATCCGTCACGTAACTATTCAAGGACAGGAATGATATTGAAGTCGTCAATGACCTCACTGAACTTGTACTCATCGTCTATGTAAATGCCCATGTGATGGACTTGAGGGGTTTGGGATGACATGGATGAGGAAGGGGTATTTGTTGCCCATAAGACATGAGGAGAGAGAAGAAAGTCTCCAGGTGCTGGTATATGTGAGATGTGTGCTAGATCAATAAATTTTAGGTTTGGGGTATCGTCTCAAATTCGTTGGTGGCTGTAACAGAGGGGAGAGCATAAGTCTATCTC
This sequence comes from Wollemia nobilis, assembly GCA_028583015.1. NCBI lineage: Eukaryota > Viridiplantae > Streptophyta > Pinopsida > Araucariales > Araucariaceae > Wollemia > Wollemia nobilis. The sequence continues at coordinate 1,572,465 of JAQPPZ010001731.1, forward strand.
AACCATGTTAATCAATGTTGTAGATGAAGTAGGTGGGGTAGAGTCTAGTGAGGGAGGTTGTATAGGTTGTGCACATCCTAAGAGACTCAAAGGAGGTCCCAGGACAACCGATGATGAACGAGGATGAGAGGTTGCTCGTTGTAGCTATCTATGTATATGCAGGAATACATGCAAGTGTATCGATGGCAGATCAAGTGGGAGTGTGTCCGACTCTATTGGTGGTATATCCAGGGATAAGGTAGCAAAGTGTTTTGCTAATCTCTAAACATCATAGAAAAAGGAGGTATCGGGTGTAGGAGACTCTTGGAAGAAATCATAGGGGACGGTGATGGTTGATGTGGGCAAAGACATGTCTTCTAACATATCATTATCAATGTACTCTTCCAAGGTCTGTGTTGGGTGTAGAGGAGGATGTAAAGAGAGATCTTGGATCTCATATTCTAATGTATAGACAATGGTTGGGTGATACCCTAGGCCAGTTTTATCGATAGGTGATCAAACACGAGGGTTAATGGGTGTATGTAACCCTTGCTCATAACGGACTAACCCAAACCCATGCCAATGAAAGCATTTTAGGTAGTGCAAGGTAAATTGAGGGTTGGCCAGGTGTGTAATTGCATCACCAGAGCTAGATTATGGTGGTGAAGAAGTTGGTGAGGGGATCGAAGAGTCTACTCTCACATACACAAAGTTGGTGTGGTTTTCAGGACTTCCTAACTGTATGACAGTTTTGATAGACAACACCGAGGCTGAGGGACAGCCAAAATCTTGGGTAGATTGGATAGGGGTGTCACATATGTGGGCATCGTGTATATTATAGTCTCCTATGCCATTATTTGTCATGAATATTGATATGCATGGTGTGGCATGCTCTGGCGATTGGGGTGGCATATCTAAATTAGATGATGAAGGAGAAAGTTGGGATTCCCTAATGGTGGCAACTGAAGGATGCAGAGATTCATCTGAGTTGGGTGTTGGTTTTTTGGGTTGATGATGTTTGGTTGTTGTGGATTGAACAGGATATTTGTTCTGTGTAGGGGATGGCATCGGTGTAGGTGCATGGATTTATGGAGATGTGAATGTCTTAGGCTTCGGTCGAAAGGGAAGAGGAGGTGTTTGCGATGTAGGAAGGATAGGGGCTTCCATATGCGAGTGTGGAGGAGGTAATGTAGTCAGTTTTTTGATGGGTGGCGATGGTGGTTGCGACACCATGGGTGGAAATTAGAATGGTAGAGGTTGGGAGGATTATTGAGGCCATAAGAATGGCGGTGAGGAAGGTATGGTATCAATTTTAGGTCCCCTAGAAGATTATGTGAATGGTGCAGATATCGAGGCTTATGTTGTTGATGAACACTGGGGTGTTAGGGTGGAAATTGGGAAGGATACCGATGCTCCTACTTACTGGTGAGAAGATACAGGGAATATTTGGGAGGATGAGAATGAAGGCACAGGGGGAATGTCTGCAACATTACAAAAATTAAAGGGGTCTCCATCATCTAGGACACAGTGAACAAGTCCATTGTGGATGTACTTGAGGCAATGGTACAATGTGGATGGGACACATTGCATGTCTCTAATCCAAGGGTGACCGAGGAGAATTTTGTATTACATTTCTCCTTGGATGATGTGAAATAGGATGGGGATCGTACGGATGCCTACGTAAATGGGTAGAACTATGGATCCTATGGTAGGTCTCATGGAACCATCAAAAGCACGTAGGTCTAGGGAAGATGTGGTGAAATGTGTTGGAGAGAGGTGTAGGTGACACAAGGATGTTGTGGATATGATGCTAATATATGAGCCTATGTCAATGAGTATCCACTTTTAGGTAATATCATTGATATTAGCTTGTATGTTAAGGGTAGGATCGGCTCCTTCACCAACGAGTTCCATTATCTCATGGTCATGAAAACTAATTGAATATTGAAGGCATCATGTGATATTCCCTACAAAATTGAAAAAATTATTTGTGTCATGTGTCTCTAAGTTAATGGAACATAGGATTTCATTCAACACCTCGCGATGGGGTTGATACTGTTGTAGGAGATCGAATATGGATATACGTGTGAGGGCATTGCGTAGTTGATGGGTTAGACTACCATATATGGTAATCACATTTTGAGGTGTTGGTGGTACGATATTAGGCATTTGGGGTGTCTGTAGGGACATAAACAGGACAGGTGGAGAAACAATAGGTGTTGTCTAGCACGACGAGTACCATTGGTTTCTCGTAGTAAGGTTGATCATGCCTACTACTCCACGTGATGGAGGATCATGCTAGAAATTGTTGATTTGGTGAGGGTGCTGGAGGATTTTTTAGAGGTCTAGGGGGATTGGATCCTTTGTGATCCGCTAGAAGGTTTTGGAAAATCCTTAGGTTTTAGTTCTACGGGGCTAGAGGGTTTGCTACCTGAATAGTGCCCCTATCGATTAGGTCTTGAACTTGCCCCCAAAAGGAGCAACACAATTTTATATTATGGCCATGCTACCTATGAAAGGGACAAAATAGTTGCTCATTATAGTCATGAGGCTTAGGTGAATTTGGATCCAACGGGCGGATCTCGAGTAGAACGAGATGATTTTCCTCGTACAATCTATGTAACAAGGTTGGTAACGGTTCAGGTGTAAAGTTGCATGGTAGACCCTATGGGTGCATGTCATGGTATTATTGTGGTCGAGGTGGGGTAGGAGCATTAGCTTGGAGTGCTTGCGGTTGTGGTGTATAGGGTGGAGGAGTTGGTACTAGTGCTAGGGTAGTAGCTACGACTTGGTTGGTTTACGGTGGTCGTGGGTAAGGTTGATTCGATGCGGGTATATTGAAGCAAAAGTTGGAGTTATAGTTGGATTTGGATCTCAACTTAATCTTCCTAGACTGTACCTTAATATCTTCGATCACTTTTGCTTGCGAGAAGCATCTTCAAAAGTATGACTTTGGTGAAGTTTGAGGGATTTAGAAATGTATTTATGGCAGCTCTTGGAAAAGAGTGTCACAAGATCTGAGGTGGGGAGGCTATGGGTGAGGTCATGGATAATCGCTCTCCATCTAGCAAGAAACTCAGTAATGGGTTCATCGTCCACCTGTTGTAAGGCGTAGACATCAAAAATATGGTCTTTTTCTTGATGTTGATGGAAAAGTGCTCTAAGAAGGAATTGGCTAGATACTCAAAGGTGTATAAGCTATGGCGTGATAGCATGTTGTACCAATCCAATGTTGGACCAGCGAGGGACAAGGATAAGGTACACAACATTATGGGGTTACTACTATGAAGCTGGTAGCAGGACGAGTGGTAGTTGCTCACATGTTCCCTGGGATCTTCCTTACCTCTATACTTGTCAAATTTTGGTATTTTGAAGTGATAGGGATAATTAGGGATAGGGGTTGATGGATGAACTGGATCATTGCATAGTTCATCATAGCAAGGCTTTTGTGGCCCATAGCTAGAGGTGTATAGGTTCAATATTTTGACTTCATCTCGCAAGAGTTGAAGTTTAGGTGTCATAGGAGTCGAGGGTTGGGCTATGGTAGGCTGACCCTGTGGATGTGGTGGATATTAGTATTGTTTTTCTTCACAATACTATGGAGAATACTGTTGCGCCTGATCATGATAAGGTGGGTATTGGGTGACATGTGATGTCATATCTACGGGCACACTAGGTTGTGGGGTAGGTTTATATTGAGGATAATAGTATTGTGACTGGGTAACATGTGGTTGTGGCAAGGGTACTTGTTGGTTTGAATCCTACTGTAATGGTTGAGTCGTGGGTGGTGATGACCAAACTAGAGGAGGTGTAAAGAATCTAGGTGCAACTGGTGGTAGTATAAATGCCAGTGCTACTAGTGCTAAGGGTGATCGATACGAGGTATCAAAATACAAGATCTATCTCTACCCTAGAGGGTAGGAAGTAGGGAAGCTAAATTGTGTGGAATAATTTGGTTGAGTGGGTGGATAATATGTTGGTGTTTATCCATAGGTAGGATGGATATTTGTAGCAGGAGCCTAAAAAAGGATAGGTGGTAGTATCCTAAAGGTCATCATAGGCAAAGGTGTCTCCAAAGGTTGGGTGTCGTGCACTCTGAATGCCTGGGAGATTTGTGGAAAAGCTACTAAAAAAGTGGGATAAGCTACCGAGGTAGGAACTTGGGTTGATGGGAAAGTGTAGGTGTACACTCCCACTTGGGTTTGCATCTCTTGCTCCTGAAGAGGTTGTTGGGAGGTACCCTCAGATATGGTGAAGAACGGCTCTTGGTAAGAGGATGGTTGGTACTCTTGTGAAGAGTATGGGTGTGAGCTTTGAGGGAATGCTTGCGGTTCTTGTTGGGTAGAGATTTGTTGTGTAGTTTGGAAGGATGGTTTTTGGCTTCCTATAGTGGAGGAGGATGGATCAAACACCATTCCTACGGTAGGGGTGAATGATGTGACCTCAGGACGAGTTCAAATTAGGAGTGAGGAATCATTCTCAAATAGGGATTGAGATAGATTTTGGAAGAAGGGATGTGCAAAGGTGGGTGAAGTAGGCATGACCTCCTCATCTATGGTAAAGGATGGAGGAGATTGTCCTGGTACTGTGTAGATCACATGGTCACAGAACATGGTTGATGGATTAGGTGAGTATGGGGCTAAAATGAGCGGGTAATCCTTTGCGAGTGAAGTGGCAAGGATTTCACTCAAAGTTGATGTCTCCTTATGAGTTATCATGTGTGTGAATTGTACATTGGATTCCATGAGTGAATTAGATGTTTCTATGATATTCTCCTTCATGATCAAAGGAGTAAGAGTGGATTTACTAGAGGAAGGGAGATGCCATTCCTCCATAGAGAGTGCTTTCTCACGTGCTCTACTACGGGTAACCATAGGTATAGAGGCATGTGTCAAAGGGGATTTTAGGAATAAACCTTGTGTGATGTAGACTCAACTGTGTCTAATGCAAGTGTGAATTAAGTGACATGTTGTGTGTAGTAAAACCATATATAGTGTAGTGTGTTGATATTGATTTGTGATCATGCAAACAATGATAGACCGAAATCAATTCTAAATGCTAAGAAAATAAAAGTGTTATGTTCGTTTTGTGTGTTGTAATGTTGATACTCCCTATGTAGAATCATAGATAATGGTGTGAATACTCTAGAAAACTAGGAATGTCATCAATATCAAATCTCCTCAACACCCAAAGATGCACAGGATAGAATGGTATTGCAATGTGTGAATGGTGACCTGTATGGAAGGTGCAGTAAAATGATATCCTAAAAGAGGTGGAACTCACTATGCTAAAGTGAGTTCACAATATCCTCTCATGAGAAGAGGTGGTACTGTATGAGACCTGCTACTGGCATACCCATGCTTTTGCTTCATCCTCGAGCAATCTTAGTCAAGAACGACAGTTACCAATTCCACAAATTATACAAGCCTTGTGGATGAAGGCGCTAATCCTATCCCACTCCACAGGTAATCGTTGGTGATGAAATCCAAGGCCCAATTGCAAAAGTGGGGGATTTTCTGATGATGACATGCAAAAAATCGCTCCTGTGGGACTACTAGGTGTCTAGGGGGGTGAGCTGATGGAGAGTGTAACTCGATCCACACCAGTCTCGAGCGATGTATTGGGGATGAAGTCCAATCTCACCACTTGTTCAAATACCATGTGAGTGTGTATGGGTTTGTATTTTACTAATGATGTATGCAAGGTAAGAAACTAACTAGTTGCCTTTTCAAAAGAAAATTAATCCTAATACCTTTTCGAAAGTAAATGATTAGATAGCTTATAGTCTTTGTGAAGAAATGGTCTAGCCTAAATGCCTTTGTGAGGCAAACTAATCTAATTTGCAAAACATAGAAACATGCAATCCAAATGTGTTTGGAATATAGGGGATTATGAAACCCTAACTTGAACTTTCAGAATGCAAATTCTTTCATAAATGTAAGAGGGTATTAGAAACCCTAATTTTATTTTAGAATGTAAAGTTCCTTTTAGCAATGGAAGCTATGAACGAAGGAAGAACAACTTAGGCTTATGCTATATGCAAAAATGCAATACAAATGCAAATTTATTTAAGAAATAAATTTTGTACACTTGCTAAAAAGTTGCAGGTCCTAAAAATTTTAGAAACCCTAAGGATTTGATCACTCTGCAATGAAAACAAAACTATGTCTAGCAATGATTATTTAACTAGTTAGTAAAAATTTTGTTTCCAAAACATGCAATAGAGGCAAAAAAAGTGAACATACCTACATTTTTATGCTAAGGGGGGTTTACTTGGCCCTTGAGAGAGTCACCCCTATGTATTTGGGGGGTTTTTGAGGCTTCTATGCTCAAATAACCACCCAAGGGTGAATTGGTACTAATTCACGGGGCAGGGGGCAAATTCAATGTAGAGGCTCCAAATCTAAAATCTAATGGCCTAGGGTGGTTCCTAGGGCTTTGGAGATCTCTATGAAAAGTAGATACAGTACCTAAAAACACATAAAATAGAGGATAATGTCATATTTACAAATAAAATGAATCTAGCACTATCCGTTGTGGGGGTCCCATCGGGTGTGCCAGAATGAAACATCCAGTAGTAGACATTTGATCTAACAACAAGTAATAACACAATTTATTCATAAATATATGCTTTATTCATGATAAATTTGATATAGGTTACAAATAGGGTGAATTCCCCTTTTTCATTTCATGAATACACTATAGGTCTGATGCCTTCTTCTGATGTCCCTCAGTGTAGGTGGGCTTCTTTGTATGTGGGCCACATCCAGGTTGCTTTTGGTTTTATTATGTTTTCCCTCTTCAGATTTGTTGTATAACCTGTGATTAACCTGTAAAATGGGGTCAGTACGATGGGGGGCTTGCCTTAGTCAGGCCCCATGTTTATAAAGATGAAATGACTATAAAATCATAACAAAACATGTGATAAACTATGCAGAAGGTAATAATATGGTAAAAGGGAGCTTACCACCCAAATATAGAGTTATTTGGGGCCTGTAGACCCAATTCACCACCCAAGAGGTGAACTAAGGCCAAATTCATGGGGTAAGGGGTGATTTGAGCTGTGATGCTTCTTCTACAAAATCCTTTCGGTGGGTCAACTCCTAGGTAGCTAGGGTACCTCTGTGTACCATTGAAACCTGACTGTGTGCGTTGAAAACTGACTGTTCAATATTGGCTTTCCATTTTAGTAGAGTAATTGTGCTTTGTTAAATTTGTGAATCAGACTTAATTAGGGGTTTGGGACCCATTATTTATAGGCAAAAGCAAGGTGCAGGGGGTGGGGTTTGATTGACTAAACCTAGGTTTGATTCTGACTAGGGTTAGGTTAAGAAATGCAAGGTGGCAACATTACATTCCTTATGATAAATATCTCATCCTCACACATGTGTGAGGATGGATTAGGGCTAATTCTAATTAGGAGGTGCTTAAGTCAATTTAGGACATGATTAAAATAAATAGCCTAAAAAACCCTAATTTCACACATGTGGGAGGATGTAATTAGTGTTAATCAAGATTAAAGGTTCTTTTAATCAAATTTTCCCTAAAAAGGTGACTTAAGTAAAGTCAACATTAAATTAGATTTTAGGCATTGACTTATTAATTTTTTTGGTCAACTAATACCCCGTGGGGGCCTTAATTGAATGTAAATTGGTTGTCAGATGATATCCCAATGCACGGGATGAGATTTTGAAGGCTTATGAGGGTTTAGGACCTAAAATCTGATGAAGTAGTATACAGGAGTCTACATGATGCTATGACAATCTATGGTGATCTACGCATGACTACACATGACTACGACCATCTATGTATGACTACACATGACTAAAGCAATCTACACATGTCTAGGAGGATCTACAATAGTCTACGCTGGTCTACGATAGCCTAGGGGTACCTAGGATGGACTATGTAAACCTAAAAGTTTCCAAAAGGATCGACAAGTACATAGGTATAGCAGTGTGCAACATTTGGGTGTCTACTATTACCAAAAATCTCCTTTATCTCTCCCTCCTCCTCAGTATGAGTACAATATTCCCGTTGTAGAATTAAAATAATTTTTTAAGCATTCTTCTTATGAATGTAATTGAAGAAGAATTTAGTCAGAGCATCTCCTTCCTTCATCCAATGGATCCTGCTTCTCACTTGCACTCCTCTACCAATATAATCCTTGATTTTCCTGATTTCTCCCTTTAGAGCGGTTTCTTTTTCTTGTAAGGAAGAATTAATAGGATCAGCTTCCAACTTTCTCCTATCCTCCTCAAGATTCTTTCAGAGAGACTTCATAGTTCTCCTCCTTTTTCTAGCCGGACCATCCCCTTAAAAATTTAACCACCCTTTTGACAGCAGCATCCCACCAAGGGACCCATCCTTTCCTGGAAGGCCTTGGCTCCAAATTCTAGACACAACGAATCAACTCTCTATAATCTGCATAATCTAGATGCAAGACATTCAATTTGAAAGGTAAATTTTTCTTCTCAAAAAGCATCGCACCAATGTGAACACATGTAGAAATAGAATCATGGTCAGATCCAGTAACTCCCAGATCAACATCCACAACCCTCTTTCCTTTGCCAACACAATTAAAAAATTTGTTCACGTAAAATCTATCAAGTCTCGCAAACATTTGTTTTGCACCTGCTCTTCTGTTTGACCAAGTAAACTAACCGCCAGACTCATACTATTTTTGCTTTAAATTCATGTCGAACACCTGAAGAGCATCCTTCAATTTTACCCATGAATCCTTTTATAAGCTAGTAATGTAGTAAACCAACCCACCCTCTCTATCTCCTTCCCACTCAACCATATTGAAATCCCCTTCCAGGAACCAACATGCCTCAGGAATATTAAATTACATCCAATCCCACAAATGAGCTTGATCATTAGCAACATTAGGACCATAGACTAAACATATTCCGATCACTTGACCAGCCAAAGCAAAAGTAGCCCAAACAATACGCCCCTCCAGGTCCTCACCCCGATCTAGAAAAAGAGAGGTCAACCATTTTCTAACAGCTAAAACAACACCTCCAGACCCTTAATGATGAGAAGAGCTCCAGCAAGTTCCATTCTAGGAGCTTTTTAGGCAGTTATGCAACTCAAACCCAACAATCTTAATTTCTTGAAGATAGACTACATCAACAAAAATAGATTTCAAAAACTACTCACAAAACTCATACGAGTGGGGATAGTCATCCCTCTTATATTTCATGAAATAATATCAAACTTCATTGAGAACTTAAGGAATTAAGAACTTGAAATTGATTCCCTCCCACATCAATGCTTTCTTTTGCTATCTCCAGAGTATCACTTGGATAAGATCCATACTCAACCCCAAACTCAACAACATTATTCACTTTCCCATATCTAGAAACTACAGAACTGCTCCTATGATTCTGACTCAAGTTATCTCCTGAAACTGGTCCTCTCTTGGATTTATTATGCCTAGCAGGAGAGTCATGTACATCCCTTATTTTCTAAAACACTTTCCATTCCTATTGCCCAATAGAGGAATTGGAAGTGTGTTTCTAAGGACCCGAACCATCGTCAACTTCCTTCTCATATTTATTTTTATTTTCCTATTTTAATGATTTTGTAGGTTCTTCCTTTTTAGTGTCTTCTTCCACCTTCTTAGGATATTTATTTTTATACGGGAAATTTTAAATCATGTGATCTAGTGACTGGCACCCAAAACAAGTATTTATTTTTATATGGGCAATTTTAAATCATGTGATCTAGTGACTGGAACCCAAAACAAGCATTAGATAAATTCAAATATCTTACCTCTTGAACCACTGGACCTTCTAGAGTAATAATTTTGAGCTGTTGAGGAAGTTTCCTTGTCAAATCCACCTCAACACAAACACTCAGGCTGAACCTAAGAGACTTACTCCCTATCGGGTCCAAAAGGATATTTCCAAAATGTTGAGCCATTGAATTCAACATGCACCTAAGTTCAAATTTCATGGCCACAAACTTGATTCAAAGGGGGTAATGGACTTGAGAAGTATTCCTCAGATCAAAATTTGGATACCATATCTACACAAAAGCCATAGATATTGCACTATTCAATGTGCCAAACTACAAGATATGCCTAGCTATATTCGCCCTCTCGAATAACACTAAAACATAGCACCCACCCAAACCCCAATAGGATTTCACATGTAACCCTTTAGCCTCCCAGTTAAGTCAGATCTAGTTATGAAAGTTAGCTTCAGCTGGAACCCTATGCAAGAAAAAAAGGATGATACCTTTTACCTCCAGATCCTTACGAATGCTCTTGTACTCATCATAATCAGCAGTAAATAATGTAAATTCATCATCCTCATCAGCCATGACCGAATCCAAATGATCCAATTTCAAGGCCAAATCCTCCTCTGGTTCATCCTCGTTTAAATGACCAAACCCTTCACTAAAATCAATCTGTTTGCCTCCATATTTTCCTAAATGATACTTTTCAGCATCAAACCCTTGATCATTGAGTCCCCTTCATGTGCTTCCTTCAACACCTCAACAAAGGTCCTATCTTCCCCACCCTTACCTTGCGAGGCTTGGTCAAAAGAAAGTGGGAATTGCTTTTAAGGGTTTTTGGGCGATGTGTGAGATGGGTACGTGATGTTGATAGGAAAGGGAGCTTGAGGATGTAGGAGAACGCCTGCGATTGGCAGTTGAGGATCAAGGGTTAGGACAGGCGATATTGAGCCAAGAGATGGCTTTGTTATTGATATAGTGGTAAATTCTTCATCGAAAGAGACAAAAGAGAAGTTCAGAGAAGGTTTATGAAGGTTATCACATGAAAGGTCCCATGAGGACTTGACAAAACTCGAGCATGATGCTTCACTATTGGGTTTCAAAAACCCACTTTTCTTTGGTGAATCGTTTGAAGAAGACATGAAACTTTCTGCTCTGAAAGAGTTATCAAATCCATCGAATGAGAAAGTCTATGCTTCAAAGAAAAAGGTGTCTAGAGGAGGAGATCCACGACTGCCTATGAAAACCTACGAGTACAATGTTGCAAACTCTAGAAGCAAGTGGGCGAACATGGTTGAACAGGTTGGCTCATAGGTTGCAATGACTAAGAAAATGTGGATGGTTCTGAAATGGACAGCGGGAAGAAAATATTTGTCGCTCATGTCAACAGGGTTCATAACCTCGACCCTAATTTTATGGCTTGTTTGAGTAAGGTTTCTACGCAGTCTGCAAAGACTTCAAATAACTTAGAAAATAGATTATTTTAAACAAATAAAACCAACCTAACACACCTTTCCATTTGAGCTTATGCCCCAAAATGATAATTTTCCTCAAATTCAACCTATTTTTTATGGGAATTTAAGTGCTCAAATGTTAAAGTTAAGCATAACAATGCCTAGCATATTATTTGTATCATGAATTTTTCCTTCTTGGATGCAACTAGCTAAATTACGTATCTTTATTCCTATTGCCCAGTTTATTGGATAAATTTATGTTGATATAGGAAAATAATTAATAATCAAGACAAATTTTTAAACAAGCTATGAGTGGATTCTATTTGGGTCACTTCCAAAACATATTATAATTACTATTAGGTAAATTAGACAATCTCCAGCTTGCTTTTTTATCAAAGATATTTTTTCTCTTCCTTAAATTATTTTGCTTACACCAAATTAATTGTTCCCATTGTATTATTTAGCCTATCCACATAGTGAAACTATAAAGTTTAATCAAATTGATATGCTTTTCATAGAAATAAATTCTCCTTTGGTCGGTTGCCTTCTAAAATTCAAACTTTGTCAAGATGAAGATCAAAATTGCAGTTAGCTAAATTATCTACGATCGTATTTCCTTGTCTATAGACACGTTAAAATTTTTAAGATATTATTTCCAACAAAAGTAGATGGACATTAAAGTGATGCTATTTTGATCCAAACTTAATATCTATATTTTTATGCTAGCATTAGTTTGTAAATCCTTCAATAAATATTTCCATCATTTTTCAATGGTGATCTTCATCACTATAACAAGTGACCTAGCTTTTGCATAGTTGTAATTGAAATTCCATATGATTTGAAGTGAGGAGAAATTTACCCTCATTTCCATGAAAAACACCACCGTCATCCCCTTTTTTTTAGATTTTCTTTAGAAGTACCATCAAAAAATAAATTTATGGAACAAACTTTTGGACATTTCTATTTTAGTGGAGATCAACATAAATCTATGGTCCATTGTTATACATTACTCTTTCATTTATATTTAAATCCTAAAACTAATAGGCTAGCACATATTTTTCCTCACTTAGGACTTCCATGATGAACATTATGCTTATGGATATTTTGTAATAGAGGAAACAATAGGTTCTAAAATTGGGCATAATTTTGAGATTTAATTTCAAAATATTTTTTATTTCTTTCAAGTCATAGATTCTATTACATAATGGCATGATCAATCCTCCATAGAATGAATAAAACTTTATATTTGAAGTAATTAGTCTAACATATTACCAAATATTCCAATAATTATGAAGTTAATATATTCACAATTTTTAAAAATGATCACAAATATTGTAAGAAAAGTGAGAATGAACACATAAATAGTATGATGTTTTGAGATCTTTCTTATATAGGGTATAATTAAAAGTTCCATGACATCCTCTTCATTATAGAATCTCATTGATAAGAATTTTTTACACTAATAACAAAAGGAATGTTGAGGCCTTAAGGAGTGCCTCATGTGAGTAAACATTCTTTCAAGAGACTAATTGAAAGTAGAAAACTTTTATTACTCTAAATCCTTGTAGGCAGCAAATCCTCCTCCCAAGAAGAAGAAGTGATAAATGGATTTGCCCAATTTTGATAGTTTTGACAAGTTTTGTAAATCGTACAGGTAGGAGTAAACCATACATCCGAGAAGGCAAAACCATACAAGGTGAAGGTAAATCATACAAGGTGCAATGAAATGAAGTGAAATGCATAGGAAATGTAATTTCAAGTTGTAATTGCGCATGTATTTGATTATTAAGGTGTTAGACTTAGTAAAAGTCTTAATTAATGCATTTTGTTATGCATGGGTGGTTGTAAATAACTAATTGCCTCAGGAACCACTTTGGAACAGCCTGGGAAATGTTATATAAGGCCCCATTTTTTATTTTGATGGTCTGGACATATATTGGTTATAATCTGATAGAGTTGGATTCTTCTGGTTAATCTAGCAAGTGTTAGGAGTTAGACTATGCTCTGAGAGAATGATTGTATGTCATTACTGAATAGGAATGAATAATAATCAGAACTCATAGCTTCTCTCACATGTTGTATGATTCTAGAATGGTTGAATAGCAATTGATGGTTTAGTTTTGTTGCATGTACTTTTGTTTGATTGTTTTGGCTAATTTATGCATTGTTGTGGAATAATGGATGGAACCGACATTGGTGTAGCTTTGTGGAATGATATGGAATTATGGTAATCTCAAGGAAGATGTATTGAACCCTATTGTATGATTTTTGGGTGTCGCCATTGGATTTGCAACTCTCTCAAGCCCCGTTGATATGTTTTGCATGTTATTGGAAAAGGATTAATTACTACATTAAACCCTTACAAAACCTATCTGAGAGAGATTGGTCCATTAGAGTATCCAATTTGGCACTTGGATGTACCTTCATTTCATACATATCATACACCAAATTTCGTACAAATCGTACAGAAGATAGTTACCCGATTTGGTAGTTTATGCGATTGGAAGAAACTTACCCGATTTGGCAGTTTTGGGAAATTCGACTTGTTGAGTTACAAAACTGTGTACGAAAGCTTGCAAAACTGAATCTGAAGGATTGGTTGAGTGTGGAATCATACAATCTCCATCACTATATGATTTTGGATCATACAGTGTGTCAATTTGGCTTTCGTACAAGTTGTTCATTGGGCGTAAACTAGTAGTTTTAGAGACCGTACGATCGTACGATTTGGTAAACAAGTTGGGATTAGTAAATTGACCATATTAAGCATTATAAATCACCTCCCCACTAGGAATACTACACCCCTATGCTACATTTGGTATCGTTGCCTTATCAAATCTAGCATTTTTGTTAAAACGAGTCAAATTGACAAAGAAAGAATACTACAAAATTGGAGGTGAATGACAGACACCAGTGTACAAAGGCATAGGAGATGGGAAGTATGAGAAAAAATTCTAGTAATAAGGAGCATGAGGATTTATCAAAGAGATAATGCAAGTAACTCAGACCATAGTACACATGAACCAAAAATAGAGCAAGTTTGGACATCTAAAGAAGGAGACTTTGAGGTATTGTTGATAGAGACAGAAGAGGAGGTAATAGAACCACCTAGCATAGAGGCACGAGTTGATAAAGAGGTAGTGTAAGAGGATGGAGAGTGGATGGTGACACCTGAGAAAGTGATGGAAGGGTTGCAAGGGAGTGCAGAGGATGGGAGTCAGGCACCAGAGCAACAGGGTGCAAGGTCTCAGGAGGAAGGACCAAGACCATCTCCCTCACATCAGTGAAGGAGGTCATAGAGTGAAGATGCACGTGATTTTGGTCAATGATTGGTGGGATAAAATAAGATACCTCAGATAGAAACTTCTGATGATGACTGTAGTAAGACACCCCCAAGGAGGAATCAGATAGAGATTCCATGAGAGACCTCAAGTGATAGTGATGATTCTTCAAATATGGCTAATAAGGCAGCCAAGAAGAGATGTCCACATTTTACAGGTGAGGGTAAGGAAGACCCCACAAGACATATTAGAACTTGTATAACCATTTGGAGGGAAAATGGTGTAGATCGACCAGATGACTGGGTAACCTTATTTCTTGCTACCTTGAGAGGATTGGTGATCGATTGGTATCTAAAAAGGGAAAATACTATAGATTTTTAGACTTGGACTCAAGTGAAGGAGAAATTCATTGAAGAATTTTATCCTTTGAAGGATGATGGAGATATTGTTACTGAGATTTGCATGATGAAGCAAAAGTAGGATGAAGATGTAAAATCATACAACCGTAGACTAAAGTAGTTAGTAGATAAGATGCAGATGCCTCTGGTAGATATCTTGGTAAAGTGGTGGTTTGTAGATGGATTACTACCAAAATATAAGAAAAATATGAAGGTAGTACCATCAAAAATGTATGAAGAAGTTGTAAAGCATGCAAAGAATTTTGAAAGTGAATCGAAATAGACGTATACAGGAATTTTATCTCACCCCAAGTCTAATGATTCAGATAGTGGAGAAGATGACACTATACAGAGGATAGTAGCATCATTTCATCAGGAGTTCGATAAGATCATGAAAGAACAAAAGAGCAAACCTGATAGGAATGACATTTGGTGCATAGAATGCAAGATTGAAGGGCATACAAATGTAAAGTGTCCATGAAATGACTATTGTCACATCTGTAATGTGATGGGACATGAGGTAATGCTATGTCCATATAATGCAAGAGTACATCCATAGATCCTGACAATCCAGGAGTAGGAAGAGAAATAGAAGACCCTAGGAGGTGGGCAACAGGAAACAAGTGGTGGTTATAGAAATAGTAAGTGAGGTGGAAGGCCGAACCAGGGCAATCGACAAGGAGGACAGAGTCATTTGTAGTATGACTCGAAAGGGAGGTCGATCATACAGTGTCATAATTGCCAAGAATGGGGGCATTTTGTAAAAAAATTATCCTTCACCTCAGAGGTAGGAAACACCGCAAGCAAGCACTACACATATGTGTAGGTGGTGTGGTCCGGGGAACCACAAGGAAGCAAATTGCCCAAAGTAGGTGAGTTCAAGTAACCCATAGAATGTAAATTATTTAGACATTGAGGTTCCTCAAGTTAAGGAGGAAACCCAAGAAGTTTTAGCCATGACAAGAAATCAAGCTAAAAAGGATAAGTATCCAGAGCCAACAAAGGAAAAGTAATACTAGCAAGTAGCAAAGAAAATACTACAAGATGAAGCACAAAAAGCTAAACAAGTGAAGTTAGCTGAAGAGAAGGAACCAAAAAAGCCATCAGAAGAGAAGGTGATTGTGCAAAGTCTGGAAGCATAGGTCTTGGACACCACAGTAGAGATCAAAGTGTCGAACCTATTGGAAGCTATTCCAACATTACAGAAAGCAATGGTGGAAGAAATACAACCGCATAAGGTGATGGAAGTGCAGAGCCAACCGATTCAGGAGAAGGAAAGAAAATATCAATTCATGGATCCGACTATATTGATGATTGATGTGGGAAAGAAACCCACATTAGTTCATATGGAGATCCTAGGGCACAAATTGACACAAGTCATTATGGATGGAGGATCCAACGTCAATGTGCTACCTGAAAGAACCTAGCTAGAATTAGGTGCTCCATATCTATGGGCATCGAGATTTCGATTATATGGTGTTGACCAGTATGGTATCGAGACAAAGGGAGTCTTGACAGCACAACAAGTGGTGATAGCTGACCAAGAATTTGTCTTGGATTTCATTGTGATTACAATGCAGAAGCCTGCATATGATGCTCTATTAGGAAGAGGATGGCTACGAGTAGCCAAAGTTAATCACAACTAGGGAAAGAATCAGATCACTTTCAAGAAGGGACAACATAAATATATGATTAATCTAGCTAATCAAAAAGTTAGTGAGGATGTAGCTATGATGGATGAATCAAAAAATTCCTTAGGATATGAAGGGTATGAACCTGATGGAGAAGGAATGTTGTACCTGGATGAATGTAGTGAAGATGAAGCTAGATATGATAGTGGACTTCTTCATTGGAAAATGGAGGAGTACAAAATTTTTCAGCCCAACTACCTCTGTATTGAGTCAGAGGAGATCAAGGAAAAACAAGATGAACCAAAAGTCAGTCAAGAACCTAAGAAGGAGGTAGAAGAGAAATGGACATTCCAAAAAGTTTTGTAGAGTATACAGTAGGAGATGCGGAGATTGATACAAGATTGACACACCCAAAGAATGTAGAGAAAGTAGCAAGTGAGCCAGAGAATATCAAATATGAAGGACCTCGGATAGTGGACATCAATCTAGGAATGGAGGAGGAACCTAGGATGATTCACTATGGTGATGATTGGAACCATGTACTAAAAGTGGTGGCTTTTAAGATATTCTTGGAATATAAGGATGTCTTTGCATGGACATATAAGGACCTGAAGGGAGTACCACCAGAGTTATGTGTCCACAAGATTACACTAATTCCTGGAGCACAACCTGTAAGGAGGAGACCATATAGAATGAACCCAAAGTATGTTGCATTAGTGAATGCAGAGATAGAAAAGATGTTGGAGGTAGGAATCATCTTCAGGGTGACAACCAGTGAATGGGTATCACCTATAGTGATCACCTTGAAGAAGGAAGTGGACAAAATCAGAATATGTGTGGACTTTAGAAGTCTAAATATAGTAACTATTAAGGACCCCTTCCCTATTCCCTTCATAGATTCTATCTTGGAAGAAGTCGTAGGACACGAGATCTATTCATTTTTGGATGGGTTTTTGAGTTACAATCAGATTAGTATAGCCGAGGAGGATAAGTTGAAGACCACATTTATTGTGGAGAATGGCATCTATGCATACAATCGAATGCCATTCAAGCTCTATAATGCCCCAACTACATTTCAATGCATCATACTGTATATATTTGATCAATTGGCAATAGGGAACTTCAAAGCATTTTTGGATGATTGGTCCATTTATGGGAAGATCAAGGAGCATCTTCCTACCCTCAGTGAATGTATGAGTAGGTGCAAAAATGCATAGATATCATTAAATCCTGGGAAATGCTACCTGATGGTACCATATGGGAAATTTTTAGGACACATAGTGTGCAGTGAAGGATTAAAAATAGACCCTGATAAGATCCGTGTGATATTACACATGGAAGAACCATACGATGTGAGTTCACTTAAAACCTTCTTGGGATCGATGGGATATTATCGAAGGTTTATCAAGAATTATGCACATGTATCCTATCCATTGGATTCATTGACGAAGAAGAATGTTCCTTTCAGATGGATAGAGGAGCACCAAGGAGCCTTTGAGGAGTTGAAGGCTAAGCTTGTGAGTAGCCCGATTTTGGTGTTCTCAAACTGGGATAAGGAATTCCATGTCCATATTGATGCTTCAAATTTTGCAATTGGATGTGCTTTAGCACAAGAAGGATAGTTCAAGCTAGATCAGCCTATTTTCTTTGCTAGTCACCTATTGTCAAGGCCAGAGAGAAATTATAGTACAATAGAAAGAGAAGCTTTGGGAATGGTATATGCAGTCCAAAAGTTTAGGCATTACCTATTGGTGAATCCCTTTGCTTTCTATGTAGATCACCAAGCTCTATTGTACTTGATAAATAAACTGATGATACAAGGATGGGTCAGTAGGTGGCTCATCACCCTACAGGAGTTCGTATTCTGAGTAGTAGTGAGACCTGGTAAGAAGCATGTCATTGCAGACCAGTTGTCTCGGATACGATCAGGAGAGCCTATAGGAACAGGAGTTTCAGATGAATTCCTAGATGCACAATTATTCACCATCAATGTTGTTCCATCATGGTACAAGTTGATTGGCCAGTACCTATCCATAGGTGAGTTGCCACAAGAAATGATGGCAACCGAGAAAAATAAAGTGATCATGAAGTCAGCACCCTTCCAGTTGATAGCAGGATTGTTGTATAATATGGGAAGTGATGGTATCTTAAGAAGATGTGTGATGGAAGAAGAAGTCAAAGTAGCATTGAAAGAATCTCATGAAGGCTTAGTAGGAGGGCACATGGGACCAGATGCGATAGCTAGAAAAATATTACTAGCTGGACTATGGTGGCCCACACTATATAATGATGTGAAAGAGTATGTGAAAGCATGTGATACTTGTCAAAGGGTAGGAAAGCTGATAAAGAGGGACTTTATGCCATTGCATCCATCACAACCCTAAGAACTATTTGAAATGTGGGGATTAGACTTCATCAGACCATTGAAGACATATCAGAGAAGGAAGTGTAGATACATCGTAGTAGCAATGAAATACTTGACAAAATGGGTTGAAGCGAGAGCATTACCTGATAACTCAACAAAAAGTACAATGAGATTCTTGTACGAGTAGGTAATCACAAGATTTGGTATTCCGCTATAGATAACAAGTGATCGAGGAGGACACTTTATCAATGAAATCATCAAAATACTGACAATAGAGTTCAAGATTTTGCACTCATTGTCTAGTCCATATTATCCTAGAGCAAATGGGTAGGTGAAAGCAACAAACAAAGTCCTGGTATCTACTTTGTATAAAACCTATGGAATAGAGGGAGCATATTGGGAGGAAAGGCTACCATATATTTTGTGGGTATATAGAACAAATTTTAAACCTACAATAGAGCATACACCTTTCCAATTAATGTATGGACAGGAGGCAATGGTGCCAGTTGAATTCTTGATACCAAGTTTGAGAGTCATGGTAGAGCATCGCTTGGGTGATCAAGAAATTTTGGAAGAGTGACTGACAACACTAATCAAATTAGATGAAAGAAGAGTCATGGCACAATGGGTGATTGAGGTAGCTCAAAAAATAAGGAAGGCATGGCATGACAAACATTTGAGGAAGTTAGAACTTAGTCCGGGTGACTTGGTTCTAAAGTTTAATGGAAAGAGGGAAATCAAGCCCAGTAAGTTGAAGATGTTATGGCTTGGTCCCTATAAAGTGGTTGAAGTAATGAATAATGGAGTAGTCAAGTTATAGAACTTGAATGGGATGGAGGTACCCAACATTGTAAATGGCTCAAATTTGAAGCCTTACAAGGTACAATGCTTATTCATTTCTTCAGAAGAGATTGAATGAAGAAGATGAGCAGAAGCTCAACGAAGGACTCAAGATGAGCCAGGTCCATCATAGGAGGAGCCTGACATGGGACTCACACACTTATTCATAGAAGGGGAGGAGACACGACCAACCATAGAACAGCAAGAGTTGGCACCTCGACCCAGAGAAAGAAGAATATTGTGAGTGCATGTCAGATTTGTGGATGGGACCGAACGAGTAGAAGAGGAAGATGAAGAATGGATTCCTCCAAATGAAAGAGGACATCAAGAGATAGTACTATTACCCAAAAATAGGGGAAGGCAAGAAGAAGCACCCCAAGTAAGAAGAAATATGATGTATCCTCAGGTGGAGCATAGAGAACTACCCCAACAAGTGGAAGGATGAAGAAGGATACGATTAACAATATGATACGAGGATAGAGTGGACACCTTTGAAATGGAAGTTCTAGAAGAAGATAAGAATGAGACCATCGATGAAGAATTGGTTGGACTTACTCCATTAGCTCAGATAGGGCTATTACAATAGAGAATGTGATTATAGACTCAACAACTACAAGAAGAATACCAGACATTGCGAGGTCATAATGCAAGGTTGAGAGAACAAATCATCCAAGAATTGGATAGTACAATACGAATATTGGATGAACAAAGAATAGCTAGGCTACAAGAGCTAGAAGGAGAACCTGAGGATGATGAGGGGATAACTCCAAGAAGTAGTGTAAGAAATTATGGAGTGAGCACAAGTTTACAAGTACCACCAAGTGATCCGCCAATGATGAATGAAGATGCAAAAATATTGTGGCGAGATAATGAGGAAGCAACCACATCACCTGAATCACAAGGCAATGCATGAGTGGATTTGAGTGACTCCAGTAATGAAGGAATGCCTTGGATAGTAAGGGAACCTAGCACAGAAAGTAGTGATGATGATGATTGCCCAGGGAACCCCTAGAATCCTCGAGATAATCATGATCCCCCAACATGTACAACAACACAACGACAACTAGGGAGATCACAGGAGCATCAAACCAACCTTGATCCACAAGCATATATAATAGCCCATCGACAGTTAAGAAGACAAAGGAGAGAAGTATAGATATTGGAGAGACTAATGAATTTACCAACAGATTGGGTGGAACAGAGAGAAGAGAATAAGAATAACTCAAGTTCTGAGATAGAATTTTTTAATGCATATAGAGAGGTCTTGGCAACTTCATCTCCACAAAGAAGCTTCGAGGAAAGAATATGGAGACATCACTTAGCACGTGTAGATCATAGAATCAGAGCACTACGACAATTATCACCAAGTACAAGAAGTAGAAGTCCACTAGCCAACATTGAGTTGGTAGAGATAACTCCTGATAACCGAGCAATGGGAGGAAGGAATAGAGAAGGACCCCTAAGGCTTCAACCAGGAAGGGGAGGAGGTATTCGACTATGAAGTGATCAAGGACAAGGTGATGTTACAATTAGAGGAGGAAGAGGATGAGGAAGGTTTTGACCCCCTACTCCTAGATGGTCGGGAGATACACCTTTAGCTTGTATGAACTGGACAAGGAATCTATGAGGGTTACCATAGATGAGAGGAATCTTACCTAGCCCTGCAAGGTAGTATCCATTAGGATGACCACCACTAATCTGATGAGGACCTCAAAGAGTGGTAGGTGGTAGAGGATTACTCCAAGAAAGGGAGGAATCACCATTGGCACAGAGAAACCTGATGTCAAGAGGAATAGGATGGGGAAGACACTCATAGGGAGAGGCCTTGTTGGTAGAGGAAGAGTACATTTTGTAGATGAAAGGAACCAGGGACAACTAAGGATCTGATCACCAAGTCTAGAGCTAGAATTGATCCGAGGGGATAGGCGGAGAAGTCACTCGAATGATAGTAGAGTAGTAAGGACACCACTACCAAGGGATCAATCACCTATACGACAAGAGGAAAGGACACCAGGTGAAGATACTCCAACTTGCAATTGTACAATTCCAAATTGTACACATGGTATTGGAAGGCCAGGGAATGTAGTAACATCACAAGTGGAGATGAATCGGCCGAGAGAGCAAGTGGCGCCAGGTGACACAACCACTCATAATATCATAATCGAACCTCCAAGAGAAGAATCTGATGGGATCATACAAGTGAATGTCACTGTACGATTTCCATGATGGTAAGTGTAAATAGGTTAGGAATGGAAAAAAAAAAAATAAATAAAATAAAATAAAATGCCTTAATTGTGAAAATCCCTCGGGATGCAATTAGGAAGGAAGTGGGTTGAAAACCAGAAATGATGACCTCTTCAAGAGAGAAAATAGACAAAAATTTCTCTAAGTGATAGATTGTACAAATCAATTTTTAAGATGAAAAAGCACAAGTGATAGATCGTACAAGCCAATTTTTGAAGTCAAAAAGCATAAATGAGAGATCGTACAAGTGAAATTGGAAAAAGTACATTAGAAATCATACAAGAAGGCATGTTGTATGATTTAGGTCATACAATGTATGATTTTAGGCACAGTGTATGATTTTCAACCATCACATTAAATGTTCGCATGTGTGGATCGATGAGTTGTCAAAAAAGAGCGAGAAAAAGTTAAAAATTGCATGAAAAGTGATGAGTTGTCAATCATCCAGGAAAGGAAGATGAAGAGACATGCAAAATGGTACAATTTCAAATTTGGAGTGGTTAGGGTTTGGAGATAGTTTAAATATAAGGCTCACCCTAGCAATTTTTTAAACCGTACAAAGAAGAGTTCAAATTTTTTAGGAGAACGAAGGTGACAAGCATGCAAATGAATGGAGGCAACTACATGGGCATTAAAACTCACTAGTAAGCTACAATAAATTATGACCCATTTTTAAATTCACACTAGGGAGACTTTTCACATTCGAAGAAATCAAACCAGAGAAGGAAAAAGGAGAAAAAGTGAGGGTTTGACTCCATTGAAGGAAGAATTCAAGTTCAGATAGAAATAAAGGAGGGTTTGTAGTAGAAGACATCCAAACATGAACTAGGTCATTGAAAAATATACATTAGGGTTCAAAGAAGTGGCAGATTGGAGCCAAAGCAAAGAAATTGCAGGGAAAAGGAAGTTACAAACCCTAAATCAGACAAAAGTGGCAAAAAATGAAAGGGAGAAGATGGAGGAAAGGAAGGAGAAGACCGTACAACCATAATTGATAGCCAAAAATTTTTATTTTTGAGGATAAATTGTGCCAAGTGTGGAAAAATTGAGAAATTGCTCTCGAAAAGCATTGAAAAGATAGATCGGGGCATTTCAACAACTAGGTCAGAGAGAAATCATAGAAGGAAAGTGAAAAACATGATTTTTAGGTAGATAAGGGTTTGAAAAGATGTACTGTATGATTTTGTGATAGAGTGTACGGTCTCAGAAGAAATATTGTGCGATTTTGGGTAATTTTTGGGCTATTTTTAGCCATTTGGAGCAAATCGTATGAATTTCAAAGAGGGGAGCAGTTGGAGAGGGATACTGTATAGAGTAGTACATCCCTATATGATTTTAGGCTACAATTGTATGATTTATAGAAGATCGAATAGTTTGAAGACCGAATAGTGATAGATTGAATGATTGTACGATCTAGAAGGGTTGCTCATAAGGAAACCATACAGGAGTAAGAGGAAGAGCATATTGTATGATTTGTAGTAGATTGTATGATTTTTGAGACACTTATAATTATAGAATTGGTGATGTTTGAGTAGCAAGATAACCAGAGGTATGGCAAGAAAATGATTTCAATCAAAGAGTTCAAATACTAGTTAAGAAGAATTGTAGCCAATAGGGTGGAACGATCACCAGGACCCCTACACGAGAGAGAGTCATAATCATGGTAGTACCAAGGGTGATAGTTTTAGTCCCATGATTGGTATGGTACTCATCCTTGGAGAAGAGGAGGATACAGGTCATGGAGAGGTCAGAGGTACTAGAGGGCTGACAGAAGGAGAACACCACCAAGACATCAAGAGGAGAGGATGGCACAAGAAAGAATTCCAAGGAGGGAATTGAGGAGTGAGGTACATGTTCTAGATCTAGAAGAGGATCTGAGTAGTGGACCTAAGGAAGGTCAGGTGGAAATAATAAATATATCATTCATACAACATGGAGGAGAAACATGTAGGAGGTGGTGGAGTAATGAATAGAACAAGAACCACCCCTAGAGAAAATAGTTTGAGGAGGTTGGTGTAGTTGTAATAGCGCAAGTGCCACCACACCAGAAGACCTTCTTCTACAACTATCTATTGTAGATGGTTCAGGCATATAATCCTACAACCAGAACTACCTTTGTCAATGTGGGCAAGAGGTCGATGAGAATAGAAGTTACGATGGATGCATTCAGGAAGACATTTAGATTGCCAGCATATGACACAAAGATAGTAAAGAAGTTGGTTGATTTGATTGAGACATATCAAATCATCACTTCACTTACCAATGTGAAGTCATCAACTGATGCAAAGATCTCAGGTGTAGGGACTCAAGGAATTAAATAGAGCCAGTTGAAAGGGAATGATTGGCCATGTGCTATGAATACTATGATGGCTCGACTATCAGGAGATACATGGGCTACAGAGATGCCAATATGGATGGCTCAGTATGTAGAAGGTATCACCAAAGGGATCAAGTATGATTGGGGTACCTATCTAGAAAGGAATATGCATGAAGTACTGATGAAAATACCGAAGAACTTTGGAATGACATTCCATGCCATTGGATTATTATTAAATGTTGTTACAGAAATGGGAATCCACTTTCCAAGTTTGATAGAACCTAGGAATGTGAGGGTAGGACAGCCAACCATTTTGAGGTGGGCAAAGTTAGTACCTATTTAGAAGGAGACTCCAGAGAAGTCTCGAACAAAGAAGGAGCAATAGGCCACTGAGGTACAGGAGGATACTTCTTCGGATGATGAGGATGTACACCCCCAAAGAAAAAGGCCTAGGAAGTTGGAACCTGAACTAGAGCAACAAGCAATTCAACAATGACAGTAGGAGCTACCATCAATTCAAGAAAGGGAGGAAATTATGGGGAGGCAATCCAACCCAATACAAATAAGGACAAGGAGACAACGAGAAATAATGGTAAATAATCCTACTCCAAAAAAACAAACCAAGACTATACAGAAGGATCAACAAGAGGAAAAGAGATAGTCAGACTCAGAGAAGCTAGATCTGCATGAGTGGAATTGGGTAGAAGCAGAGAAGATAATGGAATCCCCACAAATATTCTAGCATAATGAATTTGAAATTTTAGACTCTTCAAAATTATGGGAGGACACAGAGGTGGGGCAGATAGCACAAGAAGTGGCAGCCACTACTCAAGAGGAAAAGGAGGAAACCAAAGTGAGAGTGGAAGCCTCAGAGGAAGAGTCTAGAGAAAAGAAGAAGCCCCATTTCAAATTTATGATGGGGGGAAGTTCAAAATAAAATAATCCAAGTGATGCACAAGAAGAGGTGAAAGCATCACAAGAACAAGAAGAACCTATTGTTGAAAAAGTCACAATAATGGAGACACAACAGAATCAGGAAGAAGAGCAGGTGATTGAAGAGCAACAGGTGGGCTCCACTAAACAGAAAGAAGCCCAAGAATAGATAGAGCAACAACAATCTCAATAGGATATTGTGAATATAGAAGATGATATGGAGGTGGAGAAGATAGTGGAACAGACTCCACCAAGAGAAAATATAAATACAGAGAGAGCACTACTAGATCTCGGGGGAAGCTCTAGCCACCACATGGAAGAGGAGGAAGAACAAGCTCCTACAGAAGAGGAACTACGAAGAATGCAAACAAGTTACCTTTTGAAGGTACCATAGTTCGACAAGATCAAAACTGAGGAGGTAGTGCAAGGAGTAGAAGATGATGTGGAACATTTCTTCTCTCAGATAGGCGATGCCATAGCCAGCACCAAATTATAGTTTTGTATTGGATGCATGGGAGAATTGAAGTTATGGGAGGAACAAGTGTCTCTCGAATTGGAGAAGATAATAGAATGGGTGAGCAATGAGGAGCGTACAAGGAGAATTATAGACATTCATGTACAACACCCATGGAAGTTACCTAGGGAAGAGGTAACCATGATGTTGGGAAGAGATGACTTACCAGAGGGAGTGAGAACCAACTACAGGCAGTATTCGAGGTTGTACCTAGATAGAACCAATCATCCGACTTGTCCCATGAATACAATAGATTTGGAACACAAGAGGGTCACTATAGGATTGGCTATCACTCTAAGGAAGTTGAACTTCCTAACACATTGGATAGAGTGGTTGAGCATCAGATTGGAGTAGATTTATCAGCTCAAGGAAGCTCAGAAGGAGGAGATGGAAGCCACTCAAAAGGAAATGATTGAAATGGAGGAAGAATTGCAAAAGTGTAAGGTTATGATAGAGGAGAAAATAAAGAAATTGGAAGAAGAACTGCTAAGCACCAGAACTGATTTTGAGGCCAGACTTAGCTCACTTGAAGAAGAGAAGTGATAGGTCTCACAAATGGTAGAAGATAGGATTAAGGAGTTGGAGGCTCAACTCAGAGCAAAGGATGAATAGGTGAAAACATAGTTGGCTAAAAAATATGAGAAAATGGTGGCATAGGCCAAGAAGATAGAAGAGCTTACGAAGGACAACAAAATATATAATGATATGGTCCTGGAGAAGCAAGCACAATTGAAGGCCAGAGAAGATATTGTTCATGCCTTAGAGGTTGATATTGACCACCACCTGAAGACCATTACAGAGAAGAATGAGGAGCTTCAGGTGGTAACTCGAATAGAAGCTCATTTGTAGGAGAAGTTGAAGAAGAGTGCCACTGATCATGAAAAGAAAATGAGGGAACTCCTGAAGACTGCCGAAGAGAAAGCAAATTACCATGGGGTGAAAGTAGTGGAAATGGGAAACTATGCAGCTAGGTTGAAGAACGAACGTGCAATTCTTCAATCCCAAGTGGATGACTTGAAAGAGGTGGTCATGGATTATGAAGCATGACTAAAACAAAAGGATGAGTCGGTGAGGACACCGACCAAAGTAAAGGGGAGGGCAGATGTAGGCGGCAAATCCTCCTCCTAGAAGAAGAAGTGATAAATGGATTTGCCCAATTTTGATAGTTTTGACAAGTTTTGTAAATCATACAGGTAGGAGTAAACCATACATCCAGGAAGGCAAACCATACAAGGTGAAGGTAAATCATACAAGGCACAATGAAATGAAGTGAAATGCATAGGAAATGTAATTTTAGGTTGTAATTGCTCATGTATTTGATTATTAAGGTGTTAGACTTAGTAAAAGTCTTAATTAATGCATTTCGTTATGCATGGGTGGTTGTAAATAACTAATTGCCTTAGGAACCACTTTGGAATGGCCTGGCAATGTTATATAAGGCCCCATTTTTTATTTTGATGGTCTGGACATATATTGAATATAATCTGATAGAGTTGGATTCTTCTGGTTAATCTAGCAAGTGTTAGGAGTTAGACTATGCTCTGAGAGAAGGATTGTATGTCATTACTGAATAGAAATGAATAATAATCAGAACTCATGGCTTCTCTCATGTGTTGTATGATTCTGGAATGGTTGAATAGCAATTGATGGTTTAGTTCTGTTGCATGTACTTTTGTTTGATTGTTTTGGCTAATTTATGCATTGTTGTGGAATAATGGATGGAACCGACATTGGTGTAGCTTTGTGGAATGATATGGAATGATGGTAATCTCAAGGAATATGTATTGAACCCTGTTGTATGATTTTTGGGCATCGCCATTGGATTTGCAACTCTCTCAAGCCCCGTTGATATGTTTTGCATGTTATTGGAAAAGGATTAATTACCACATTAAACCCTTACAAAACCTATCTGAGAGAGATTGGTCCATTAGAGTATCCAATTTGGCACTTGGTTGTACCTTCTTTTCATACAAATCGTACATCAGAGTCCGTACAAATCGTACATAAGATAGTTACCCGATTTGGCAGTTTATGCGATTGGAAGAAACTTACCCGATTTGGCAGTTTGGGAAATTCGACTTGTTGAGTTACAAAACTGTGTACGACAGCCTGCAAAACCGAATCTGAAGGATTGGTTGAGTGTGGAATCATACAATATCCATCACTGTATGATTTTGGATCGTACAGTGTGTCGATTTGGCTTCCATACAAGTTGTTCATTGGGCGTAAACTAGTAGTTTTAGAGACCGTACGGTCGTACGATTTGGTAAACAAGTTGGGATTAGTAAATTGACCATATTAAGCATTAGAAATCACCTCCCCACTAGGAATACTACACCCCTATGCTACAATCCTTATATCCTTACTTGACTACGTCTCGATCATTATTTGGTAGTTTTAAAACCAATTCATCCTTCCATGTAAACATTGAAGAAATAAAACTCTTAAAGCATTGTTTGAAGCTCATCTACTATTTGGTTGAGGTCTGCTCCTTCAAAAAAATTGATAATAAAATTCTATAATCTAGAATTATTACTCACAATAATATATTTTTTTATGTTTGAAAATATACAAGCTAAACATCATTGAGCTAAAGGTTGTTATTTTGTATTAGAAGCAAGAGGATAAGGTTTCAACCATGAATAAAATTAAAATTATAGAATTTCCCCTCATATTCTAACCACCTATTATATTAATTGATTAATTATAAAATATTTAATATGCAATTTTATTTTATCTTTTTTAAAGGTGAAAATTCTATTAGAAGGATAGGTTCTAAGTTACAATAATTGGCCTACCACTTTTGGCCAATCCTAGGATTCTAATAAAACTAACTCTAATATCTCCTTGGACCACAAATTTCTTAGTGTGATCCAAAGAGCAAAAACTCCTATCCTAATTACAATTTTTATTAATACTATTTGAAAGAACCCAAAATTACTTCTCTCTCTTACCATGACTTCAGGGGATATCCCAAATTGGGATTGAGAACACTACAAGAAGCAATGTGATGTTATACTAAAGGCTAATAATCATAAAAATATACCTTGGTCCCACACACTTCATTTCCTAAATTATTGTTGGCTAGTAATAAAACTTGTTTGTTCATCTCCATCCAATCTAGAGTATCCTTGTTTTGATCATATTTCAACCGATATCTAACAAGATGCTCACTTCCCTTTTTAGCCAAAAATTTAGTTGTTATATTCTTCCCTCTACCTACATAAACAAGGATGACATTATCAAACTATTTCCAAATGGCTTTAATATATCTCATCATGTTCTTGATTTGCCACACACTCAATCTAAAATTCATAATCTCATCTAGTAACCCCACCAAAATTTGAGATTCAAACTCCACTATGATCTTTTTAAATCCATTCTCCAAGCATTGAGAGAGATCTATCTAATTTTCAAAGCCACTACTTCATTATTTCTTGCTACTCCTATGCCTTCCAATTCCCATTGAATAACCTTTCCCTTGTAATCTCTTTTAAGGAAACCAATGTGTGTTATCCTTGGGTTATTCTTGGCAGATCCATCTGTGTTGATATTTTCCCAACCTATGGAGAGGGGGTTGCCAAGCCCCATGAATCTACCTCATGGTAGCATTCTATCCTTGCTAATTTTCTTGCTCCCCCACATGAGATTTTACTATTTCTATCACCTTGTTTAATAGTTTTTGCCAAACTAGCTCTATCAGAGTGTATTCCTCTAAAAAGTTTGGTATTTATTTCTAGCTATAAGTACCACTAGATAAAGCTCAGACCCAAATACCAACCCAACTAAAATGATTTATTTTTAACCTTTTTTGTTTCTAAATCTCTCATATATTAGTATGTGTTAATTGTTGATTGAGATAGGCCTTGAAGAGATCAACCCATCAGTTCCATAACTTTAGGCCAAATTCACATTGGAAGAGCAAATGATCTATTGTCTCCTCCTAGATATTACACATGACATATTTAGAGGGCCATGAAAACCCCTCTTTTGTAAGTTATCATAATTAAGGAAGCTTTTATGCATAACCTATCAAGCAAAGAAATTGATTTTTGTTCAACCCGATGACAACCATACTCTATCCCATGGAATATCTAGCCACACTAGAGGGGGATGAAGCAAATCATTATAACCATCTTGGAATGTATAGATGCCTAAATTTCCATGATACCAAGCTATCTTATCCTCTTCATAATTTTTTGTAAGGTGGCATTGCTTTAATATCCTCTTTAAAAGTGGCAACACATTTCGAGAGATAAATATTATCCACTCTTCTAATTGCTCTAGTTGCATAAGATAGAAGGGTCCAATCTGCTTGTATATAGATAGCATACTATTTTAATCCAACCTTTAGCCCCCAAGCTCTATTGAATGGGCTGCAACTCTAGATATTTGAAATTAAGGTGGGATATTGGTCCTAAGAACTAGTCCAAATATTTACCTTATCCCCTCTACCCACTTTTCAAAATTGTCTGGGTTTTACCACTTTATCTCTTAATTTTTTCAAACAAAAGAACCTTTTCCACTCATAGGAATATGATCTACTTGCTCATGGGGAATATTACCCAAATACTTACTAGTAATAACTTTGCTAAATAATGCTTTCTGATTAGATATCCATATCCAATAAAGCTTACCTACTAGAGCTTGGTTATTTAATGTTGCTTTTCAAATTCCTAATCTTTCGCTTGCTTTAGGCTAGAAAATTTTATCCCAACTTACTAGATCCCATTGCTTACCCATCCTTGGGCCATCCCAAAGGAATATTTGCTTGAGTGAGTCTAGCTCCCTCAAGAATCCAATTAGAGATGCTAGGATAGAGAACTTATAAATTGGCATTGCTTGAATCATTGATTGAAGAAGAGTCACTCTTCCTCTAAAATAAATCCAATGATGCATCCAATGATTTACCTTATCACCAATTATATTCACTAGTTTTTTCCATTTTGCCATCTTCAGCTTATTATAATGGAGTGAAATCCCTAGGTAGTCCAATGGGAGGGAGCCTTGAGAAAAATCTAATATGTTTAGAATATGATCTTGGATCCCCCTTTCGATATTAAAGAACACTATCTTGGACTTGTTTGCATTCACTTCTTGTCATGTGGCTTTGAGATAATTATTTAAGGTATCTTTGAACACTCTTGCCTCCCTAACATTGGCCACCCCAAGCAACCTTGTGTCATCCACAAATTGTAAATGGGTCAGATTCATCGCTCCCACCTGCACTCCTAATATAACTTCTTGTTGCATGTTCCTTCAGATAAATTTACCCAATCCTTTAACAAGTATAATAAATATATATTAGGATATAATATCTCCTTGTCAAATTTCCCTAGAGGCTTGAAATGGAATACCAAGGATTGAGAAGGTGGAAGAGACACAACTCATGATCCACTCTCTCCATCCTTGAGAGAAACCAAATTTCTCTAACATTCAATCCAAAAACTACCAAGGGACTCTATCATAGGCCTTAGACATGTCTAATTTGATAAACATACCTCTTCGAACTTTTTGATGCAATGTGTGAATTGCTTCTTGTTCCAAAATTACTCCATCTAGAATTTGTCGACCCTCCATAAATCCTCCTTGCTCTAGAGAGATAATACTATCTAGTACATTCTTGAGCCTTTCAACCACTAGTTTGGTAATAATATTGTAGACTACATTGCAAAGTGCAATTGGGAAAAAGTCTCCAAGGTTGGAAGCCTCTCCCACTTTAATAATTAAAGTAAGGAAAGTATGGTTCATAAACCATAATATGATTTTATTTGCAAGATATTCTTTCATTGCCCTAGTTACATCCTCCCCCATGTTATCCTAAAAAGCCTAGAAAAATTCAATCAGGAATCCATCAAGACCTAGGGACTTACTAGCTCTCATGTTGAAAATTATGTATCTCACCTCCTCCAAATCCATAGTTCTAAAGGTCTAGTTTTGTTTAGCTATTATAATATATGAGATACAATTAAGTATCTCTTATTGTGTTGTAAGATTAGAATGGACAAAATTAGAGAAAATATTTTCAAAGTAGAAATTTATAGCTTGTTGCATACCTATGATAGTGTCCATCACATTACCATGAAGGTCTTTTAGGTTGGATAGTGTGTTGGAGTGTCTTCTTGCCAAGGTCGAGCAATGGAAGAACTTAGTATTTTGGTCCCCCTCTAGCAACCAAGAAGTTTAGCTCTTTATTTCCAATATATTTCCTCTTGTTTGTCTATACTCTAGCTCTTTTTTGATCACTTCATCTTCCTATTTCAAATCTTCTATGTTTCTTTCAATTTAAAATAGTATGGCTAGCTCCTCCATCCTTGCAACCAATGGAACTCTATGAATCTAAAAATCTGATTTATTTTTTCTATTCCAAATTATTAATTGAGCTTTGACATGTTGGAGTTTTTTAAAGAATCCAAACAATGTTGTCTTATGGGCAGAGCACCCCTCCTCCCACAAATCTAGTATTTTATTCCTAATATCCTCCTTTTCCAACCAAAATTTCTCAAACCAAAATGGTTTAGAGAAATATTTATGGTCCATATCCCATTCCAAGAGAATTAGAAAGTGGTCTGATTCTGTATGATTGAGAATTTCCAGCCTGAGTGACCATCTTAGAAAAGCCTCTTTGGACACCAAGAACTTATCCAGGTTTGCCTTCCTATTTTCAAACCCCACTTGTTTATTTTTTCAAGTATGGGAAGGCCCTGCACACTAGATGTAGACATATTAAATTGATAATTTTGCTAATTTAATCAATTAAATAAAAATATTTAAGCAAGATTTTGAAAATTAAAATTAATCTAAATTAATCTAATATTGCTTAATGAAACCTTAGAAACACCTTAAATATTAATGTAAATAATTAATCCAATTTTTGAAATATTTCCTACATCTATAAAAGTAACAAATAATAATTAAATAAACTTTGAATCTACCCCCTACACCCCCAAAATAATAAAATAACAAAAATAAAAAAATATATTAAATAAAACTCCTACACCCTCACATGTCACTAATATTTAATAAATATGCTATTAAACCCAAATTTTGTTAATTAAAAATAATTAACATTTTCACCGTTACCATATTTATTAGTCCCCTTCGCATAGAAAATACCAACATAATAAAATAATCAAAGAGGTAATTAAAATTTAATTAAACTACATATTAGAGCCCCTTAATCATAACTATCCAATATTCTAGGTATAGCGTTTATTTAAAATTCTAGAAGCCTAGAAACTCACCCTCTTTGAATAATTAAAAATTGCCCCCATTTTAATATGCCACCTCACATGGTACTCCTCATCATACATAAAAGTAATTTTAAATTTAAAAATCATACCAAGTCAAAGATGCATTTAAACCACTTCGCCCAAAGACATGCCACTTTATTACACTTAGTAATTTAAAATTATTAATCTTTGCCCCACCTTTGGAAATTAATTTTAAAATTCCCTTCCCATCCCCTAGGAATACTACCCCCAAAGTTATTTATTATGACAACTCCCCCACCCTTACACCTCATCATTTCCATAATTTAAAATTACTTGTCACACTACCCTATGCTTTTGGAAAAATAATTTTAAAATGATTTCTCATCCCCCTAGGACACCTTACCCAAATTTCTTTAATGTGCCACCTCCCCCATGGGACACCTCACCATTTTTAGGAATTTTAAATTCCTCCACAATCCCCCATGTATCTAGAAACTAATTTTAAATTAGTTTCCATTCTTCTAGACCCCTTCCCTTCCCCAAGGCACTTAAATGCAACCCTCCACCTCACCCTCTCTAGATTTTTTCCTCAACTACCCTTGTCCATGTGGAGCCTATGTGGCATACACATGGTAATCCCACTCATCCTTGCTCAAATTGTCTAATAAATACACCCTCCTATGGACCAATTTGTTAGATTAAATCACTATATAAAATATAGAAAAGCAATTATAGTGTTTCAAACTTTAACAGCATAATTAACAAAATAATACAAACACACAATAGAAGAGACAACGATTTTAACATGGTTCACCCAATGTGGATTACATCCATCGAGAATTTTTAGTCCTTTCTTTCTCAATCCAAGCAATAGAGGGTTACAACCTACAGCAAACATCTGATGTAATTTCCTCTCTATATTTACAAGGAATCAACACAGTAATTTTCTTATTTTTATACTATGTTTTTCCTCACAACTATATATAAGAAAAAAATAGAAAAAAACTGCCTTTCTTAATACATTCCAAGATTAACACTGAGTTCCCAGCACCTAATTTTGGGATAAAAACAAAAAAAAAATTCCCTGGCTGTCCTGTTGTAAATCCATAAACTTTATCTGGTAGACTAACAGACTGTAAATCTGGAAACTTTCCCTGCCCGTCCTGCAGTAAATCCAGAAACTTTCTCTGTTTAGCCTCCTCATAATTAGGCTCCATTCCTAACAATCTCCCACTTGGATACTAATTCCATTGCACCATACTGCAACCAAGGACTGAAAATTTCTCATCATGGCCTCTTATTCCTTAAGGCCAACTGAAGTTGAGCAAAAGCTCAACTTTTCTCTTGACACCACTTTTGTAAGCATATTAGCAGGATTTTGTGATGTGTGAACTTTCCCTAATTTCAAATATCCATCTTCCACTACTGATCTAATGAAATGATACCTGAGTTTGATGTGTTTAGTTTTTGAATGGAATGCTGAATTCTTCGCAAGGTGTATAGCACTCTGGATATCACTCCACAACCTATTATCCTCTTGCTTCTTCCCCAGTTCTTCCATTAGTCTTTGCAACCAAACCATCTCTTTGCTTGCTTCTGCAATAGCAACATATTCAGCTTCAGTGGTTGAAAGGGCAACTACGTGTTGGAGTTTAGAAATCCAACTAACCGCTCCTCCTCCTATAGTAAATATGTAGCCAGTAGTGCTCCTTCCACCATCAAGATCACCTGCCATATTAGAATCTACAAAACCTTTCAAGCATATATTACGACCTCCAAAATTCAAAGAATAATTTGAAGTTCCTCTCAAGTACCCGAGTATCCATTTTATCGCTTGTCAATGTCCTTTTCTCGGATTACTCATAAATCTACTCACTACTCCCCCTGCGTGGGCAATGTCTGGTCTTGTACAAACCATTACATACATCAAGCTTCCAACCGCTGATGCATAGGGAACCTTAGCCATATGCTCTTGTTCCTTTTATGTTTTGGGACACAAATCTTTGGTGAGTTTGAAATGCTTTGCCAATGGAGTAGCAATAGACTTTGCATTGTTCATGTTGAATCTCTTAATCACTTTTTCAATGTATTTTGCTTGTGATAATTTTAGAGTGTGACTCTCCTTGTCTCTTGTTATCCTCATACCAAGGATTTGTTTGGCTTCTCCCAAATCCTTCATGGCAAAGGATTTATCCAACTTCTTCTTGAGCATGTTTATATCTTGCATATTGTTCCTGTAACTAACATGTCATCCACGTATAATAGCAAAATAACATAGTTACCATTTCCAGTTTGCTTAAAATATACACAGTGATCACTTTGACATCTTTCAAACCTTTGATTAGCCATGAACTTATCAAATTTTAAATACCATTGTCTAGGATCTTGTTTTAACCCATACAAGCTCTTTTTCAGTTTACATACCCAATCCTCTTTACCTTTCACCTGAAAGCCTTCTGGTTGGTGCATATAAATTTCCTCCTCTAAATCACCATGAAGAAATGTTGTCTTCACATCCAATTGCTCCAGATACAAATTTTCTATAGCTATAAGACTCAAAATAGCTCTAATAGAGGTCATTTTTACAACTGGAGAAAAAATCTCATCAAAATCAATACCTTTTTTCTAAGAGAATCCCTTGACCACTAGTATTGCTTTGTATTTCTTATGCCCTTCATTCTCCTCTTTAATCTTGTACACCCATTTATTGGTCAAAGCTCTTTTACCTTTGGGTAGCTCAACCAAATCCCAAGTTTGGTTGTGGAATAAAGAGTCCATTTCTTCATTCATTGCAAGCTCCCACTTATTCCTGGTATCCATCTAGTAATGCTTCCCGAAAACATTCCGGCTCACCAGACATCGATATACAAAACATAATCGGAGAAACGTTGAGGAATTTTACTTATCCTGGTAGATCGTCTAACAACACTTTCGGGAGATTGAGGTGCTTGTTGCTGCTGCTGCTATACATTTTGATCTTCTACCACTTTTGGAGTTACTTTTTCTATGTGTCCATCAAGGTCTATGTATTCAGCAATTTCCTCTTTCTATTTCTTTTCCTGCAACCGATCTTTATACAAGTTTTTTTCATTAAATATGACATACCTACTTCTAATGACTTTTCAGTTATCACAATCCCATAATCTGTAACCCAAGCCATCAATATCGTAACCAATAAAATAGCACTTTTGGGCCTTAGCATCTAACTTATTTCTATTCTCTTTTTCTATATGCATTAAAGCCTCACATCCAAATACCTTAAGGAAAGAAAATTTTACTGGTTTACCTATCCAAAGCTCTTCCAGAATTCCTCCATCCAAGGCACTAAACGGTCCTCTATTAATCAGATATACTGCAGTATCAATAGCATGAGCCCATAAAAATAATGGTAAGCCTCCATGTATTCTCATGCTCCTAGCACACTCCATGATGGTTCTATTCATTCTTTCTGCAACCCCATTTTCTTGAGGTGTTCTTGGAACTACCTTGATTCTTCTAATTCCATTTTTAGAACAAAACACATCAAATTCTCTACTTCAATATTCTCCACCATTATCCGACTTTAGACACTTTAACCTTTTTCCAGTTTCATTTTCAACTAATGCTTTCCAATTCTTAAAGGTATTAAAAACATCACTTTTATTCTTAATGCAATATATCCATGTTTTCCTTGTTGCATCATCAATAAAAAGTACATAGTAAGAGGAACCTCCAAGAGAAGTTACCTGAGCTGGGCCCCAAACATCTGAGTGCACAAGCTCCAATTTCTCTTTCTTCCTTTCCTTGCCATCCTTGAGAAATCTAACTCTCTTTGCTTTACCATAAACACAATCCTCATAGAATTCCAAATCAATCTCTTTTAACTTAGGCAATAACTTTCTTGAACGTAAAATTTCCATACCTTTTCCACTCATATGGCCAAGTCTTTGGTGCCACAAAGATGCACTCTTACCTGTAGAAACTAAATTCATGGAGCAGTGAGAAAAATCAGTAAGTAAATAAAGAGTACCCACCAATTTACCTCTAGCTACTATCAATGAACCTTTAGTAACTTTCCAAGCATTTTCTCCGAATGCAACCATGTATCCTTCACCATCAAGCTTACTTGCCGATATAAGATTTCTCTTTAAATCTGGTATGTGTCTCACCTCTTTAAGAGCCCATTGACATCCATTTGGGGATTTAATCAAAATCTTTCCAATACCCATGATTTTACATGGTTGGTCATTTCCTAGTAGAACCTGTCCATAATCTCCAGAAACATAATCTATGAAGTATTCCTTATGTGAGGTAGCATGGAATGAAGCACCACTATCAATTACCCAATAATCACTATTTCTATCAAGAGATAAGATTAAAGCATCTTGTAGAATTTGTCCAGTAATATTGGCTTCTAAAGTGTTACCATTATTATCATTACCTTCATTTCCATCACCCTTTCTTTGCCAACAGTCCTTCTTGAGATGACCCTTTTTGCCACAGTGCCAACACTATAGCTTTCCTTTTCCACATGATTTGGATCTGCCTTTGGATTTGCCACGATGTGAACTCTTGCCTCTTTCTCTTCCTCTTCCTCTATTCTCAACAGTTAAGGCGATGCTAGATGATTCTCCTGTGGT
Source organism: Wollemia nobilis (assembly GCA_028583015.1). Classification (NCBI taxonomy): domain Eukaryota; kingdom Viridiplantae; phylum Streptophyta; class Pinopsida; order Araucariales; family Araucariaceae; genus Wollemia; species Wollemia nobilis. The sequence goes on from JAQPPZ010001731.1 coordinate 1,610,001, forward strand.
TTTTCTTCTCATATCCTCACTGAGTATCACACCAACCACATCATCAAATTCTAATTTATTTGAACTCGAAGCAGAGTTACTTACCGCTATTACCAAACTGTTCCAACTTTTCGAAAGAGAGCATAAGATTAATAAGGCCCTAAGCTCATCATCAAAATCCAATCCTACTGAATGCAATTGATTAGTGACAGTATTAAATTCATTTAAATGATCATGCACAGATCCTCCTTCACTCATTTTCATGTTAAATAACCTTTTCATTAAGAATACCTTATTTGATGTTGATGGTTTCTCATACATCTTGGCCAACTTATCCATGACTCCCTTGGTAGTCTTTTCATCAGAGATGTTGAAGGCTATGGTGGCTCCCAAGCACAACCTCATAGTACCCAATGCCTTTCTATCAAGGAGACTCCACTCCTCATCAGACATAGATGAAGGTCTCTCTGTTTCCCCCTCAAGAGGTAAGTAAAGATCCTTCTGGTACAAGTAATCCTCCATCTGCATCTTCCAGAATTGAAAGTTCTGGCCATTGAATTTTTGAACTCTAAACCTCCCTTCTTCCGCCATTGCTCCCACTTGATCCAAAAATTCTCCTTTTGTCAAGTGCACCCAACAAAACAACCGCTCTGATACCACTTGTTAGAGTAAATCACTATATAAAATATAGAAAAGCAATTATAGTGTTTCAAAATTTAACAGCAAAATTAACAAAATAAGACAAACACACAGTAGAAGAGACAACGATTTTAACATGGTTCACCCAATGTGGGTTACATCCACCAAGAATTTTCAGTCCTTTCTTTCTCAATCCAAGCAATAGAGGGTTACAACCTACAACAAACATCTGCTGTAATTTCCTCTTTATATTTACAAGGAATCAACACAGTAATTTTCTCATTTTTATACTCTGTTTTTCCTCACAACTATATATAAGAAAAAAACTGCTTTTCTTAATACATTCCAAGATTAACACTGAGTTCCCAGCACCTAATTTTGGGATAAAAACAAAAAAAACTTTCCCTGGCTGTCTTGTTGTAAATCCGAAAACTTTCTCTCGGTAGACTAACGTATCGTAAATCTGGAAACTTTCCCTGCCCGTCCTGTAGTAAATCCGGAAACTTTCTCTGTTTAGCCTCCTCATAATTAGGCTCCATTCCTAACACAATTAAGAGGAGCCCAAGTTGTGCTAGCCACATGTTGCCAAAATTTACCTAGGATCTTGCCTTTGCCATTTTCTCCACAGAGGTGATCTCACAACTACCACAAAACAAACAACAATAGCTTCATTTTGATGACAACTTAAAGCATCTACAGGTATATTTACCGTTGCTATTATGTTTTAACAGCAGTATTTACTTGTTTTATTTGAATATCATTTTACCTAGGATCTTGCCTTAGTCATTTTCTCCACACATAGGTGATCTCACAACTACTACAAAAATAGCAACAACAACTTCATTTTGATGACAGCTTAAAGCATCTATAGGTATGTTTACTGTTTCTATTATGTTTTAACAATAACATTTACTTGATTTATTTGAATATCATTTTACCTAGGATCTTGCGTTAGCCATTTTCTCCAGAGAGGTTATCTCACAACAACCACAAAAATAGCAACAACTTCATTTTGATGAGAGCTTAAAGCATCTACAGGTATATTTAAGATTGGTATTGTGTTTTAACAATAGCATTTACTTGTGTTATTTGAATATAATTTTACTTGAGTAAAAACCCAACCAAGATGGGCTTATTTTATCACTAACCTTTCTCTTTTGAGATTGTAAGGAATTACATAACATTGGAGCAGCCTTGGGAGAGAGATAACATACACACCCACACAATAATTTTGTTGTGAAGAGAAAACTTACACCATTTTACCTTGTAAAAACCTTCAAAGGCTTCATTGTATTATAAAAAGGCAAAGAGTGTCTTATTTATACTAAAAGGATTGTATCATTTGTAATAAAAATTGTTGTATTGATGCATCTCTTTGTCTTGGTGTTTTCTTTTTCTACAAAATGGCACGCCCAATTTCTTACTCACATAACTGACTTTTTCTTTCTTCTTTTAATTGCAGGTTTTAAGTTGTGTGACAGTCAATCCAGGTAATTACCATCATTCCTCTTTTCTTTACCTCTGGTTTTTTGCCCAACGAAAAAAAAATAAATATAACTTTCTTACTGTTTTTCTTTTCTCTTTCTTACTGTTTTTTCTTTTTTCTTTTCACTGTTCTTTAAAGAAAAAAAATTAACTTTCTCAAAAAAAAAAAATAGCGTCTTGATTAAAATTCTCGCCGTTCATATCCTCTGAAAGAAAAAGAGGGGCCTTCAAGCAAACAAACTTCAAAGTCCGCCAACAGACTATCTGAAATGAGACAGCATTCCAGCTCCCTCCTGATGTGATTAGGTCACTAAGACAACAACCAATAATATAAAGCCTACCTGACCTCAATATACTCTCTCTCTCTCTCGTCTACTCTGCTGTTTTTGATGAAATGAGATGAGAAAACGTTTCCTTTTGGAGTAGCAATTTGAAAAGCCAAAGAGGGTCAAGTCTGACCATCTTCTAAGCATAGGCGAACGACGGCGTCTTCTCGGGGCTTGGAAACCGGCTCGATCTCCATACTTTCGTTAGAAATGAGGCTGGTGAAAAAATCTTGAGCTTGTAGCATAAACAAACAAATGTGAACGTGAAATGAAGTAAATTGAAAAGGGCTATAAATTATAAATTGCAGTGCATCTTTTGTTTGGTATTATTTGGTCATTGCAGAGCAGAGCAAGCTCTCGCTGAGAGGTATCTAGAACGTTGGCTATAAATTTAAAATTAACATACACTCAAAACACACATCACTATATAAATAACTAAATCAAAAAATACTTCTTATACATATCCGTGTGAGGATCACATGACCGATAATACAAGTGGAGTCCTTACCAATATGCTTTTACTTATTTTTCTTGTTTATTTAGATTTTCCTCTCTAGGTTATCTTCTTCATAGCACAACCTTTTGTGCAACCTTTTGTCTTCTAAACTTTTAAGCCTTTTTACTTAGCTTACCTAACCTCCTTAGGCCATTGTTCATCTAAGCCTCCTTAGGTTCCCTATTTTGCACTCTAAGCATCCTTAAGCTTCTCAATGCACATTTAGCCTCCTTAGGCCCTCCATTCATATAAATCTCCTCCTCTTCTTTTACAAGCCTTCTTAGGCTTTCCTCTTAACATCCTTTTGTCCCCTTTAGTTTTTAGATTTACTTACACAACAACCCTTCTTTCGATCTTCTTCCTTAAGTTAGAATCGTGAGTTTCGTCTAGAATATTAAATAAAATTGTTAGTTAGAATTTCCTTTAGATTTAGAATTTCTTTTACTAGCGTAAATTTCTTTCTTCTAACTTACCTTAGATTCTTAAAATAAATTTAATAAAGTTAAAATTTTCCCTTGTGTAATTGATTGTTTGCAGGCGGTTCCCTTTTTCATCATAGAATTTTGATCCACTTTTGTATTTTTCATCAAATTAGTATTTTTGCTTATACTTTTGATAAAATTTTGTATTTTGGTTTAAATTAGCAATTTCAAAATTTTAATAAAATTTTGTATTTTTGTAGAATTAGCATCCTCACACACTCACATATTTTGTTGCACTTCATTAATATATATACATTTTAAGTGCGAGGATAACCTCCTTGGCGACGTTGGATTTCACCACCAACCGTCGGGAACCCTAGAAAATCCCTAGTTAGTGCGATAGTCTCTTGGACTTCATCACCAAGACATTGGTTACCCTTGGGACTAGCTCAAGATAATCATTAGGTTAGATGCCCTTTAACCACGGGGCTTAATAATTGGTGAAACGTAGCTATCATTTTTGTCCAAGCTTGCCCGAGGGTGAAGCAAAATCCTGTGGGGTCTTACCCTAGGTATTAGGCAAGTAGCAGGACTTAGACAGCATGACCTCTCTCATAGAGATATTTTGTCTCCTTAGGTTACCCTATACCTACCCTCCATCCTAGGAAGCCACTTTTGTGCCCATACACCTTTTTTTAGATACCACTTCATCCCCACCTTTTATAGTTTAGGGTAGGCTATACATAAAACACACTCAAAAATCCTATTAAAAAAAAAAAAAAAAATATATATATATATATATATATATATATATATATATGGTGTGGTTTATGTTATCAATTTTCTATTTTGTATATAAACTTATAATTTTATATTTTTGGGATGATTAGTACTACCTCCTAGGTTTGCAACGTATTAATATAACCTTTTTATGAAAAGCTTTTGGATATTTTATTTTTTTCATGGTTTTGATGCGAAGCCAAGCTGAAACCCAAAACCTACTCACCATGGATCTTACCCGACCATCTTCTATTGCCTTTCACTTAACCCCTGTGAGTGAGGAATTTTTCACTTTAGGTACATCTTATTTATGGCATAACCCCTTTCCTCTAGACACCCATCACAACTATGATGCCTATCTCGTTATTACTACAATGGCCAATACTGAAATCACTTCTCCAGATACCTCTAGAGAAGGTACTCTGACCCACACCCAACAAAATCCCTCACCCTTTGATCATTTACCATCTACCATTAATTCCCATTCCCCAATATTCCTCTATCACCATAACTATTCTTGACCTCTTATCCCAACCCCTTCTTGATTATCCAACCACCCAAACCTTTACTCAATATTCTACTTTCATTCCATCCCCACTTCAACAACTAATGGCCCAACCTCAAATTAATGCAGTGACTCACTCTGTCATCCCTCCTACTTCAACCCTTGTCACTACTAGCACTACGTCTTCTCAACTGTCTTCTTCTATACTCCCTTCCCAACCCAATGCTACCACTGCTTCAACCTATACCACAACTTACCATATACCAATCCATGATTCTGGTGTTTCTATTTCTAGCCTTCCACCCCCAACCAATCCCCTTATTACTTTAGCCTCATAGCCTCTGACTAATACAAACCCCTTTCTCCAATACAATACTACCCAAACTCAATCACCACCCCAAATTCAAATACCATCTACTTCCTCTATTCCACCCCAAGCCCTTAACCTTACTCAACAACACATCCCCTCCCCTCAATCCCAAAATTAATCCTTTGCACCATCACAACCATCTCCCTCTAATATTCCCAGCCAACCTCCTCACTCCCAATACCCACTCATTCCCCAACAACCACCCTAGGCACCCCAATGGCCTCAACAATATTCTCAATCTAATCCCCAAACTTTAGCCACATATCCCCAATATCAATACCCATTATCTCAAGTCCCTCAACCACCTCCTTTGTCCCAACCTCCATCATCCCAACATATACTCATTCCATCCCAAACACATCAATCTCTACCTCAACAACATTCCCTCAAATCCCCTTGTCCATTCCCATTATCCCCAACATCAAACTCCCCTCCAACAACAATACCAACCCTATCAATACCCTCCTTCACAGGTCCCTCAACTTCCTCCCCAATCTCAACCCATATCATCCCAAAATCCTCAATATTCTCTCATCCATAAGTCCCTCAACCTCCTCCCAAATCTCAATCCATATCATCCCAAATTCCTCAATACTCTCATCCACAAGTCCCTCAACCCCCTCCCCAAACACAACCAAGCCCCTCTCATCCAACTCCCTCTTTTCAACCACCCCCAGACCTACTACAATATTACTCCCAATACCCACCTACCACCCCTCACCCTTCAAAACTCTTACCACCTCAATCTAACACCTAGAATTATACTTCCCAACCTCATAACTATACCTCTACACTTCCCAATCCCACTTATAATCCCACACCTTCACCACCTATCACAATCATATTTGCAGGATGAAATACGACTTATTAGTCATATGAATGCATTGGAACTACAAACTACGGGTATAGGTTACCAAAAGCCTACCCTTAGCCAGATCTATACCCAACCTATCCATCCATCTGTTCCAACCCCAGTTTATCCATATAAATTTGAGTTACCTAAACTCGAACCCTTCATCGAACATGGGGACCCAAAAGACTTCTTAAGCAAATATCTTAATGTTTTCTTCCTTATTAGTGGTAGTGACCACCTTCTCCTCTGTACTTTTGGCATATACCTGAGTGGCACTACTCTCGAATGGTATAATTCTCTACCACAACATAGCATTTATACCTTTGAACAATTATCCAATCTCTTTCTTGAATGCTTTTCCCTCTTGGTCAAGAAGAAGACTAACCTCATTGACATCTACAAACTTAAACAATTTGATGATGAATCTATTCTTGATTATGGAGCTCGATGGCAAGCCATTATTAATGAGCTACCCTTTTCTTTACCTGTTACCAAACTAACCCATATTTTCACTCATAGCTGCAATAAACACATTTCCCTACTACTACAATTACAACAATATAGAACCTTTGAGGAGGCATTGGCTCAGGCCAAAGTCATTGAGGATATCAAAATACAAGAGGGCATCATAAAACTTAAAAAGGAGTGGAACAATAAAAACCAAAATAACGGTGCCACCTCCACCAAATCACCCTAGGTTAATCAAATTGTTCTTCCCTCACCTCCTCCTACCACCACTACTCAACCTCTCACACAACCCCAACCACAGACAACACCCCAACCATCATCCACCCAATATTTAACCTCCACTTCCACATCTCAATCTTCAAATAGACCTCATCGAGTGCCAAGACATGAGTTTACTCCCCTTTCTGAGCCTTTGGCCAACATTTTTCATCACCTTATCAAATCCCAAGCCCTTACCCTACCTAAAATTAGGCCTCTCTACGATCCCAATAGGCCCTTACCACAATCTTATAAAGCACATATTTACTGTGTCTATCATCATCAATCGAGCCATGACATTGAACATTGTATCCAATTTAAAAACATGGTTCAAGACATGATAGAATGGGGGACATTCATATTGACAATCCTGTGGCTCCCCCTAATCAAAACCTTAGGATTTATCAAAATCCCTTACCCCAACACACTACTGCTTCCACATCTTCTACACCTCCTAATCAAGTTAATCACATTGACCATAAATCTCGCTTCGTTGGGATGGTGCATGTGACCACTCAAAGTCAATGTCAAACCAATCACCAACACTCCTCTCAAACCCAAGCTCAAACTCAATCTCCAAATGCTCCATCTGATACCCAACATCCACCACCCCCTATCATCATTGTAGCCCCTAAACCATCTACACCTAAACCCGTTATCACCCTTACCCAAAAACTGACCAACTGCCTTAAGCTCACTCCCACTAAAATTTATGTTTATGACCTTATTCAACAATCCCCTACCCATCGAGAAGCCTTAATGGAAATCCTCAAAGCCATTGATATGTCTCCTCAAGACCGACAAGCTTTCACCAATTTTATAGGCCATATTCGTACATGCATTGAATGCACCATTGCTTTTTATGACTATGAAATTAAAACAATACCTATGGGGGCACTTGATCCCCCATGCATATCATTGCTTTGATTAATGACCTATCATTTAAGAGAGTCTTGGTTGATACATGATCTTCTATTAGCATTATCATGTCAATGGCCCTTAAACACCTTAACATTCCTTCTTCCTATATAGTCCATTCTGATTTTACCCTTCGAGCCTTCAATAATGCTCCTTGTCCCACTCTAGGCACTATTGTTTTGCCTATTCAGGTCAGCCCTAAAACCATTCATACTCTATTGTATATCCTTAAAGAAGATATGTAGTACAATGTTCTCTTGGGACATCCCTGGATCTGAGAGATGCGATGCATTCCATCTACTTTACATCATTACTTAAAATTTGTACATGATGGTCTCATTCATTGCATACCAGTAGATGATGAACCATTTAAGTACTACAACTTAATCATTGATCCCTCTCAATCCTCATTACCCACCACACACTTTTCCCTCACCCCAAATACCACTACAACTACCTCCTCACCCATACCCCCAACTGTTTCTCATGTCTTGGCACCAACGGAGGGTCGATCATCCACTTTCTCACAAATTTTAGATCTTACACCTACTCAAACACCTCTTCCTTTACCTAAAGTAGTCAACCCCCATCCTAATCCCTCTACTGACTTACTCTAGATCATACCATTACAATCTCCCAAGAGGAGGATTCTCATACCCCACATTCTACACCAATTAACCCAGATACTTCTTCCAACATTACCCCTTCATAAATTTCATATGATCCCATCTCGGTAACTTCATACCAAGTCGTACCTATCACATCCATAGTACTTGTGTCACTTTTCATACAATCCCACACGTCACAATACATATGTCAAATCTAGCCATAGGCGAATATATTTTACATAATGTACATATTAAAAACTTACCTCGTGTCAAGTCCATCAAAGATTCTGGCATACCTCCAAATACACCTATAGCTATAGGTGTTGTAGTATCCAACCTCACAAATTTTGTTTATAGAGATATCACCAAACCCTCATCATCCCCTACTTCCACATTACCTCCCACTTCTATAGTACCCCCTACATCTACATCACCGCCTACTTCCATCCTCCCTTAGAATCATTTTCCTATTAACATTGACTATATTTCAAACCCATATTTTATCATGTGTTATTTTCAAAGGTGTAATTGGTAGGGTTTTGGCCTTGGATGCTATGAGTAGGGAATTCACACTCCTATTGACCCCCCAAGTCAATCACCCCATATCCAAGCAGGTCTCAGTTATACTGACCTGTCTACTCTTACATCCCAACTCAATGCCCTTAATAATTGTGAAGACGACAAGGAGGAAACCAATCACCCTGACACCACACCTCCACCACCTCCTTAGGTCCTCATGATCTCTATGGACCTTTTTGCTCCCCTTTACCATCCTACTAAGCCCAATCGCCTATTACCCATACAACTCGAGGCTATGGATATGAGCCTTATTTCCATGCCTCCAAACCCTAATGACTTTCTACCTATACAACAACTCATTCCATATACTATCAATCACATTTCATCCTCTTCCACCATTGTATGTACTACTGGTATAACACATGTCCCTCCCACACTTGCATCTACAAATGACCTATTACTTATACACATGCCCCATCAGTTGGAGGAAGGCTCCCATATGCTAATTGAAGAAACCTTAGATATTGACCTTAGTTATGATCCCTCCAACCCATAAATAGTTAAGATTGGAAAATACCTCTCTGAGGAAGAGTGAGAACAATTTATTGCACTCTTAAAAGAATATAAACAGGTATTTGCTTGGTCCTACAAAGATATGCATGGCCTTGATCCTAATCTAGTCGTCCATAATATTGTGTTAAATCCTGATGCTCGACCTGTTAAACAAAAGTTACAAAAATTACATCCCACCATTGCCCTCATGGTAAAAGATGAATTACAAAAATTACTTGACGTGGGCTTTATACAACCCATTGACTATCCCGAATGGGTTGCTAATATGGTACCCATTGGAAAACCCAATGAGGGGATACACGTATGCATCGACTTTCATGATCTCAACAAAGCATGTCCTAAAGATGATTTTTCACTACCTAACATTGATACATTAGTAGATGCAATGGCTAGGTATGAAATTTTATCCCTTATGGATGGTTTCTCGGGTTACAATCAAATCCGAGTTAACCCCGTTGATCAACACAAGACTTATTTTACTACTCCCTGGGGGACTTTTTGTTATAAAGTAATGCCCTTTGGACTTAAAAATGCCAGAGCCACTTACCAAAGAGCCATGACTTATATTTTTCATGACTACATGCATAAACTTATGGATGATTATATCGATGACCTCCTCACAAAATCCAAATATCGACATGACCATATAGATGTTCTACGTGAAGTCTTCAATCACATTTTGGAACATAACATTAGGCTCAACCCAAAGAAATGTGTCTTTGGTGTTACTTCAGGGAAGTTACTTGGATTTATTGTTTCCAAATATGGCATTCATGTGGACCCAAAAAAGTCAAGGCTATAACAAACATGCCTCCCCCTCAAAATATCAAAGAGTTAAGGAGCTTACAAGGCAAGATTCAAGCTATTCACCGGTTTATAGCACAATTATCCGAAAAATGCAAGCCCTTAAATTACATTCTACAAAAGGGAGTTAATTTTGAATGGACACCTGAATGCCAAGTTGCTTTCGATAATATTAAGTGATACCTTGCGTCCCCTCCAGTTCTCATTCCTCCCAAGCTCGATATCCCATTTCTTTTGTACATATCCGCAACCAATTTTGCTCTAGGGACCATGCTCGCACAAAAGAATGACTTAAATCGTGAGCAAGCTATTTATTATTTAAGTCATACACTTGTTAGCAATGAGATTCATTATCCCTATGTGGAGAATTTATGCCTTGTAGTATTTTACACTAAGAAATTGTGACATTATATGTTGAATCATACTACTTACGTGGTGGCCAAAGAAAACCCCCTGTGCTATATGATGACTCGTACATATACCAACAACAGAACCACCAAATGGATACTACTCCTCAGTGAGTTTGACATAGAATTTATTAGCCAAAAATCTATCAAGGGTCAGGTTATTGTTGACCAACTTATGGAAGCTCCTTTGTCCAATATAGAACCTCTTAAAATTGAGCTTCCTAATGATTGCATCTTTACTGTTGATATAACAAATGAACTAACTCCTCCTGATATTGATAACGATGACCTAACTCTATTCTTTGATAATTCTAAGTGTGAACAAGGAGGTGGTGCAAGAGTCATCTTAGTTACCCCTTAAGGGATTCCTATCCCTTTCTCTTTTAAATTAGACTTCCCTTGCACCAATAATAATGTTGAATATGAGGCTCTTATTCTCGGACTTCAAATTATTTTAGCGATGCATGTAAGGTGCTTACGTATCTTTGGTGACTCCCTTTTAATTATTAATCAAATTAAGGGGGTTTATCAATGTAAAGATCCAACTCTGAAGTCCTATAAAGACATTGCTGACAAGTTGTTGGCCCAATTCGATTGGTATGAAATTGATGCCATTCCTCGATCATCCAATCGATTTGCTAACACTATGGCTTCCCTAGGATCCCTCATACCTAAGAACCCATTTTATGATGTTACCACCCTTCATGTTAAAACTTTGACCCAATCCTCTCTTCACTCACCCACATTTGATACCGAATGTGATGTAAATTTTATAACTATTAAATCCCCCTCTCTTCAAACCTTTCAAATCTGAACTCTCCTTCATTCCCTCATCCATATGGATCCTTCCTCCTTTAGTGATCTTATGGTTGATACATATCCCTCCATCACCACCCCACTCTTTAAAAAAATTACTTATACAATAAATCAATCCACAACCTCTACCTTCACCATTGATGGAGATTCTCATGCCACTACCATTTCCACCAACCCTTCTTCCACCTTCTTTGATCAATTATGAGAATACCTTCAAACTGGATCCTTTCCACCAAAATTTTCCTCTACTACCAAGCGAGCTTTTAAACAAAAGGTAGCACAATATGTGCTACTAGGGGACATCCTCTATAAACGAGGTTATGATGGTATTCTACTCCGTTGTTTGGAACCCCAAAAAACTCAATGGGCAATTTCTCAAGCACATGATAGTACGTGTGGAGGGCACTTTAGCGGCTTAGCCATTGCTAAACAAATTTTACAAATGGGATATTATTGGCCTACCATGGAGCATGATTGCTCTGAATATGTTAAAATATGTGTCAAATGTCAAACTCATGCTCATCTAACTCATGTGCCTTTGCAAGCTTTACAACCCATACAGGCCCATTGACCATTTTCACAATGGGGGCTAGACTTGATTGGTAAAATTTCTCCCCCCTCTTCTGGACAACATACATTTATTATAATGGCTACCGAGTATTTTACTAAATGGGTAGAGGCTATTCCCCTCACCTCTACTACTGGAGCTAAAATAGCTGAATTTATCCTTCATCACATTATATGTCATTTTGGAATACCATCCAAGATCATTTTAGATAATGGTCCCCCATTTAAAAATAAAAATGTTCACCAACTTTACAAATAATATCACATCCATCATAGCTTCTCCACTCCTTATTACCCCCAAGCCAATGGACAGGTCGAGGCCTCTAACAAAACCATTTGTTCAATCCTTAAAAATATTGTTAAGGAAAACCATAGGGACTGGCACCTCCAATTACCCCTCGCACTATGGGCCTATCGCACTAGTATTCGCACCCCTACTGGGGCAAATCATTTTTCATTGGTCTATGGTGCTGAGGCGGTTATGCCTTTAGAGCTTGAAATCCCATCCCTTCGCATCTCTTTACAAGAATTCATGGATGATCATACCACTCGCCAAGCTAGACTTGATCAATTAACTCTCCTCAATGAACGTCGGATTAATACCCTAGAGCATCTCTACATTTATCATGATCATATCAAATGAGCCTATGATCGTAAAGTTCATCCCCATGAATTATAGGTAGGTGATATTTTCTTAAAATAAAATAAAAAATAGTCTCATATCCCCCATAATTTGTGAGATAAGTTTGTTGCCAATTGGTTGGGAACTTATATTATTAAATACAAATCGACACAGAACCATATCAACTTGCTATCCTTGAAGGAGAGGAGGATCCTGAACCCATAAATATCTTACACCTACGGGATTTTTATGCATAATATATATATGTAAATATATATCATTGTAACATACATTTTATTTCTACATAATAACAATATACCTCTATATATACATTTTGCCTCCCTCTTTTGTACCCTTATTGTATCCTTTTTACCTCCTTTTTGTATCTTTTTGCCCCCTTTTTGTATCTCATAATCCTATTGTCATCTCTTATCCCCACTGGAAGATGTTTACTTCAAAATTTGGTTAATAAACTTACTACACACACAGTGCTTCTAGGAAATTTTGATATGTCTCAAGGGACCTCTAATCCTAATGGCCTTTGCATGGTAACTTCACCACTTGAGAGGAGTACTAGGGTGTTTGAGTCTTGCGAAATCTCCTTAAGATATTCTCCTCCTTATTTTTTTGCTACCCTCTCGCCCTCTTTCGCTATAGGTATTATATACCCTTGTGTATTCAAGGAAAAAATTTTTATTAATGAGGTAAGTGTCTTCCTTTCCCCTTTTATTGATCCATTTTCCTTGTCCTATATTATCCTTTTAGCATCATTGCTATCCATCCTATACTTGCATATGCTTACTCTTACACTTGCCTCCTTAGGCATCCTTTTCACATTCCTCCCCCTTGGGCATCCACTTTTACATTGACCTCCTTGGGCTTTACACTGTTAGCTGACCTCCTTAGGCCCCACACCTTTTTGTTTTTATTTTTCTCACATGTGGTCTCTTCTTGTCTAGGTCTGCTATTTTTCCATGGTTGCATTATATCCTCCTACTAACTTTTCCTCCCACTATATCCTCTTATCTTCTCCTACCCTCATCCTTCTCTCCAAGGAGTTCGGAGCTAATCCCTTTTCCCCATTGTAATCATTTATCTTCTTTACCTTTCCCCCTACCTTACCCTTCTTTCCCCACTTTTACCCCCTACTTACCCCACACACCTTATCTTCTCCCCTATTTTATGTTCTTCCCATATACTACCATTGGAGCTAATCTTTTTCCCCACCTTCCCCCATCCTCCCACCTTCATCTCAATCCTTGACTGCCCTTGGCTAGACAATATTTCCTAATTGTATCTAAGGAGATGGTCTCCCATGCAATTCCCCCTTCCTTACCCTTACCTATTCTTTCCATTACCCAATTTTGTCAAGTGGCTTGTCCTTGGCTTCGTGCCTTCACCTGCGCACTCACCACTTGAGGGGGTCATCAAATATACTCCCACGGGGATAATCATCTCACTGGGATAGTCACACACCAAAATTTTGACAAATATTTTTGCACTATGTTGTTTTTATAAACAACACACTGCAAAAAGGGGCATCTATAGACATAGAAAATTAACAATTTTTTTAATTTAATAAATTAAATAAAAATACCTAAGCAAGACTTTGAAATTTAAAATTAATCTAAATTAATCTAATATTGCTTAATGAAACCTTAGAAACACCTTAAATATTAATGTAAATAATTAATCCAATTTATGAAATATCTCCTACATCTATAAAAGTAACATATAACTAGCTTAGATATAAAGGATATATATCTAAAAATGTCGAGAGTTATCAATCCCGAGGCGTCTTAAATGTTTTTGTTAATGTCGAATTTTTTAATAAATAAAAAAATTGTTTACGATGTGACATGTATGACCTCTTTGCCTCCCACCCCCGTCTACCATTGTAGGAACGCCTCTCGGTGTAATAATTAAATAAACTTTGAATCTACCTCCTACACCCTCAAAATAATAAAATAACAAAAATAATAAAATATTAAATAAAACTCCTACACCCTCACATGTCACTAATATTTAACTAGCTTAGATATAAAGGATATATATCTAAAAACGTCGAGAGTTATCAATCTTGAGGTGCCTATCTCATTTCTTGGGGGTGTGATCTCCAAGATAGATGCCTCGGGATTGATATCTCTCGGTGTTTTTAGATATATATCCTTTATATCTAAGCTAGTTTATTAAACAGTTGCAACGGTTGGTTAGTCGGTTGTTTTAATTTAAATATTTTAAATGTTTGCAACAATTGGTTAGTCGGCTGTTTTAGTTTAAATGTTTTTGTTAATGTTGGTTTTTTTAATAAAAAAATAATTGTTTACGCTGTGACATGTATGACCTCTTTGCCTCCCACCCCCTTGTCTGCCATTATAGGAACACCTCTCGGCGTAATAAATACGCTATTAAACCCAAATTTTGTTAATTAAACATAATTAACATCTCCACCATTACCATATTTATTAGTCCCCTTTGCATAGAAAATACCAACAGAATAAAATAATCAAAAAGGCAATTAAAATTTAATTAAACTACATATTAGAGCCCCTTAATCATAATTATCCAATATTCTAGGCATAGCATTTATTTAAAATTCTAGAAGCCTAGAAACCCACCCTTTTTGAATAATTAAAAATTGCCCCCAATTTAATATGCCACCTCACATGGTACTCCCCCTCATGACATAAAAAGTAATTTTAAATTTAAAATCATGTCAATTCAAGATGCATTTAAGCCACTTAGCCCAAGGACATGTCACTTTATTACACTTTGTAATTTAAAATTATTAATCCTTGCCCCCTTGGCCTTTGGAAATTAATTTTAAAATTTCCTTCCCATCCCCCTAGGAATACTACCCCAAAAGTTATTTATTATGACAACTCCTTCACCCTTACACCTCATCATTTCCATAATTTAAAATTACTTGTCATACTACCCTATGCTTTTGGAAAAATAATTTTAAAATGATTTTTCATCCCCTAGGACACCCTACCCAAAGCCCTTTAATGTGCCACCTCCCCATGGGACACCTCACCATTTTTAGGAATTTTAAATTCCTCCACAATCCCCCATGTATCTAGAAACTAATTTTAAATTAGTTTCCATTCTTCTAGACCCCTTCCCTTCCCCAAGCCACTTAAATGCAACCCTCGATCTCACTCTCTCTAGATTTTTCCCCAACTACCCTTGTCCATGTGGAGCCTATATGGCATACACATGGCATCCCACTCATCCTTGCTCAAATTATCTATAAATACACCCTCCTATTGAAAAATTAAGGGAAACCCAAGTTGTGCTAGCCACATGTTGCCAAAATTTACCTAGGATCTTGCCTTAGCCATTTTCTCCATGGAGGTGATCTCACAACTACCACAAAAACAACAACAACAGCTTCATTTTGATGACATCTAAAAGCATCTACAGGTATATTTACCATTGCTATTGTATTTTAATAGCAACATCTACTTGTTTAATTTGAATATCATTTTACTTGAGTAAAAGCCCAACCAGGATGGGCTTATTTTATCACTAACCTTTCTCTTTTGAGTGTTGCATTGCAGGGTATTACATAACATTGGAGCAGCCTTGGGAGAGAGAGAACATACACACACACCCACACAATAATTATGTTGTGAAGAGGAAACTTACACCATTTTATCTTGTAAAAGCCTTCAAGGCTTCATTGTATTGTAAAAAGGTAAAGAGTGTCTTATTTGTACTAAAAATATTATATCATTTGTAATAAAAATTGTTGTATTGTTGCATCTCTTTGTCTTGCATTTCACTTTGTACATGGTGGTTTCCTTCTTCTACACTAAACATCAATCAAATTATGTTTATTTACTCTAGAGATCATAAATATGTCTCCTTGATCCAAATATGGGATGCCCCCTTCTTGATCCCTAGCTGAAATATTAGCATTGAAGTCACCAACCACTATCCAATTCACCTCTTCCTTTCCTATCCTACTTGCTTGTAAAACTGCCCATTGGAGGCATTGCTCCCCCAAAAAAATTTAAACCTTAGAAATTTAAAATCAACAAAAGTTCTAAACTCTTACTCTTAAAGAGATATGTAAGAACCTCCCTTCCTGCAACATGATCAATTGTTGTCCATTCATAGGATTCCACAAATTCACTATACCTCAGGAAGCACCCTAGGATGCTACAATCATATGCTTTTTTTATCTCCTTATTTTTTTGTTTATTCTATCCATCATCTGTATTGAATGTTTTATCTCTTAAGGAGAATAAAATCTAAATTGTAAATTTCAATTACTTGTGAACAATAATTTAATGAGACCTATTGTTTAAGCCTCTAATATTCTATGATTGTACAATCATTGGGAATCTAGAACCTAATAAGTATCAATTTGCTTTACCCTTCCTTGGTTTACTAATTTGCTATACTCTTCCCTAGTTTACTAGTTGGTCACCCTTGTTAGCTTTTGATACTAATAACCACAAGGTATAAAATGAGCATACAATATTGACCATAAGATAATGGAAATATGCTAAGCATGTAAAAACAATGAGAAACTTCTACAACTACTCATAAATCTGTCATTAATGAAAGCTCATGAAAATAGTACATTGATATAAAATGAAGGTCTTAAACTCTCCATATTTCATACATGTTCTACATTGTATCTACCATATCATCTACTACTTCTCTACTCTTATGCTATCTACCATATCTACATTGATGTGACTCTTGGTCTTCCATCTTCCTATTCTGTGGACTCATGCACATGGACAACATGCACATTTACATCATCAATTACTTTGCACATTCTAACAACACTTGTGCATTTATTACATTGCATAAAGTAAATACTCAAACTCTAATCTAGGACACACTTCTAATCTAAATATGTACCCAAGGTGGTACATTAGCATGTGCCAAATAATGTAATATATTTCAACACCCCCATGTATTACATTATTTGGTTATTGAAGACTTTAGTCTTCAATATGTTCTTTGTCTTTCAACTCACTTTGCATTGTATACCTCCTTGATCAGTTCTTTCTCCTTTTGCTTATCTTCATCATTGATGTTTATCTTTATGCTTTTAGGAGATATCACGTTGTCATTAGATTCCTGCAAAAATATTTTCTCTTTGCCTTTGTCCTTCATATTACAAGTCTTCTTCAGCATAGAACCTTCTGAGCATTCACTTATAGCATCATGGTAAGATTTTGAATTAGATGTACTTGAAGCATCAATATTACATGAAGAATGAAATACTTTTTCTAAAAATGATTCATCCACTTTTTATTTCTTCTTGAGAGATTCAATCAACTCCTTTTATTTCAAGTTCTTCTCTTTGAAATGTTTAAGTGTAAGTAATGCAATATATTATACTAGTGATATTCAAAGGAATCATAATACTATATTTATCAAGGGTGAGTGTGTAGCCGAGTTGGTGTGAGATGGCTAGTTGAGAAACATGATCCGTACAGTGTGGATCAATGCAAATCCGATTCAAATCACACTGGTTTACCATAAACCCCTTTTAAGGATGAGGTGGAAGCATTGTGGGTGGGATTAAGCAAGTGTGTTTTCTCTCCCCTACGTGGGATTGAGCTACCCTTTGCTAGTTTGGTTTACTAGTGCTTGCTCTTGATACTTTTGGATTTATGGAGCTAGCTGGGAGCTGGCAGTTTTCAAGGGTCTTGTTTTCTCTTGGGGGTTTGCAAGCCCCGTTTATATTTGTAAAAGAAGTTTGGATCCATTTTATTAAAGCTTTGGGGTCCTTTTAAAACCCCTTCATCCACAAAATAAAAAAAAATAACACTATCTTTATCAATGTTAATTTCTTCATACATTCTTGTATACAGATAGTATTCTAATGTTTCAAAATTTTCTTCTAAATCTTCCTTATAGATGAAACTTGAAACTATGTCTAACTTTCCTTTAGACTTTTCACTCAAATTTTTGAATCTATACTTTATAACTTTTACTCTTTCTTTTTAATTTCATTATTCAATAAACTCTTTGGAGTAGAAATCCTCTTTGCTCTTTAGTATTATATATTGAGAATAGTTTTGATAGAATATTTTAACTTTCAAAAACTATTTAGGTTGACTACCTTATGACTTTGTAGTGTTTAAAATATATGATCGAAATTGATAATATCTTTTCAATTCTCAAAATTGTAGAAAACCTTGTATCTCTCAAGTGTTTTGAATATAATATGACTTTGATAAAATACTTATCTTTCTAAGTTTTACTTTGATTTGAATCCCTTTTGTCTCCCTAATGTTCAACTTCAAGACAAGCACTTTATTTCTCCCTATTTATGAATAGAAAGCTAAAGATAATTTTGATGCAATTTCAATTGATAAATTTTTCTATCTTCAAGACCTTTAAGTTGGATTCTTTATGTCCCTTCAAAAGAAATAAGAGACTAATTCCAAATGTAATTTTTCAACTTTCCAACAACTCTATGTTGTGTTTCCTATATCTTTCAATTTTCAATAATATATTTTCTAAATTTCAAGAACTTAAATTAGTGTCGAATTCCTTATAACTCCATAAGTGAAAATTTAGAAAACAAAGGTATTTGCAAATTCAATATTTCTATATCAATGTAGAAATATTTATTCCTCTAAATTAAGCTATTTGCAAATATTTCTATGCAATTTGAATTTCAATATTGAATAAAGTAATTACAAAACCTTTCAAATTAAATCTTTCTTACTTCAAAAGTATTTCAAATCATTCGTTAAATCATCAAAGGTTATACTTTATCAATTAATTCCTTATATCTTCATTCATTAAAATAATATTAAGCATAATAGATTAGCTAAGCTTAACCTTAGTATTTATATTCCTTATACCTCCTTGACTTTTATGAAATGCAAATTGGTTTGAATATTTTATGTACCTTCTTGAAAATGACATGCTATGTATTTGGTCTGCTTCTCCTATGACTTATTTATTCTGCAACTTACACTCTATTTTAGGTGTTGTCTACTTTTTAGACTTCAATGCTATATGAAGTCTTTCTTCATTGCATTTAATGTTATTCCTTATCTATGGTGCTCTCTAAGACTTTGATTGTCCTCCTAGCACTTGCTATATGTTTTCTGACCATTGAATGTGCTTAATATGCGTGCAGAAGATCATTTGGGAGCCTCCAACCTGTTTGCATTCCTATTATCATGTGATACATGGCACTCAACATCTTATTTAGGCATTTCTCCTTACTATGTTACTATTCCTAGTTTGGTGATTTTATGACAATATGGGCATTACCTTTGATAAGTATCTTCCTTCCTCAAATAGTTTTTATAGTTAGTTTGAAGCATTTTCTTTCCCTTAATGGCTATTGGTGCTCTCTTTCCTCTGTACCATGTGGAATCAAAATTCTTTTAGGTTCTCAACCGAAGTTAAAAATGGTGGCTACACTCCTCTAAACACTTGTATTTTATTTTGTGATGTCGTACTCTATTTGGCACTTGAACTTGCTTAGCCTTACTTAATGCTCTTCTTTTCTCCAACATACTTTGTTTGGATTTATTTTATGTAACTCTTCAATATTTACAAAATTATTGGTATTGTATTTTCTCCAACGCTTGTTGGCACCTCTTTTTTTCTAATGCTTGGTGGCAGCTCTTCTTCCTCAATGGTTGCTCCTCTTCGACGATGGTGGCTCCTCCTTTGGTGGTGCTTCAGTTGTGGCTATTTATTATTATTTTTTTAGTAATACTTATGATACACATCCACCATGGGGATTGAACCTGGGTCACATCATTGGTAATGCAATTGATGGCTATTTTACCTCAATGCTATTTGGCTATATATCCAAGATTCTTATCTTGGATAAAATATTTTTCTTCTCCATATCTAGCTACACAAATTTGGTGGCTCTTCCAAGCTTTGGTGGTGCTCATTTCCTCCTATGTATGGTGGCTCCTTCTTTGGTGGTAAAACCACTTCTTTAGTAGCTACTTACCAATATTATCTACAATATTTTGTGTCTATCTTGGTGTCTTAGACAACTTAAGTCCATTGTATTTGAGCACTTTTTTGGTCTTCCGTAATTCAATAGAACTTCTAAAAATTCTACACATTTTTTTTTGTGGAAAACATCCCAAAAGGGATGCCACTTTCGGGTAAGACCCAAGGAGGTAGGGGTATCCATTCCACAAAAAATGCCCAGGACTCGCCTACCACCTTTGACATACTCAAGGAGCAAACAAACACACAAAACCAATTTAAAAATAAGTAAATAACAACAAAAATAATAAAATAAAATAAAAAACATGCTCCTTAAGTGTTTCAAAAACAAAAGCACAACCAAACACGCACAATAAGATAAAAGAAATCACAACACGAACCACATAGAAAAGCATAAGAACCACATAACAAAACACAAACAAGACAAAAACAACAGAACACTACAAAGACATAACCAAAAAAAAAAACATTAAAAATAAACACAACCAAAACCTAAAAAATTAAAAAAATAAAATAAAAATAAAAAACAACCAACAACATACAATAAATAAAAACAAAAAACATAGAAAACACTCACACATAAAAACATGAATTAACACAAACAAAGAGAAACCCAAGAACAAGAATGAAAAAAACACAAGAACAAGAACAAAAAACATAAAAAAAAAAAACACAAAACAACAAAAACACAAGAACAAAAAAAACAACAAAAAGAGCACAAAAACAAAACAAAACAAAAGAACCCACCCACCTTAAAAAACTAAACCAAAAAAAACAAAAAAAAAATGAACATAACAATGACCTATCTAGACCAGAAGACTATTAAGGCAAGAATCAATAGAGGAAACAAAAGAAAGAATAAAATGAGCTAGGGAACTGAAAAATACTGAATGAACCAAAGAGAAGCAAAAAATAAAGCAAGAAGAAACTAGGTACCGTCAGAACTAGAGCCATCCAAAGAAATGATAGAAATAAGAGCTTCCCTAATTTGAGAAGCCCACCATCTAGGAGGGTGGCCATAACAAGTAAGATCACCTTTGTCCAAAGCCCAATTAGCTAAAGCATCAGCACTCTTATTTTGATCTCTGACCACATGATTGTAATCAACTTTCAAAAATCCCATCTGGATTAATTGAATCTTCTCAATAATTATTTTTATTTTCCAATCCACCTTATGATTCTTAGGAGTCTTCAAGATATTAATCATAAGTTGAGAGTCAGAATCAACTAACACCTTTTCCCATCCAACCTTAGTAGCCTCCTGAAGGCCTCTGAGGATACCATACCCCTCAGCAAGGTTATTGGAAAGAATACCCAAATTCTCAGCAAAAGTAAAAACCAGGGATCCATCTGAAAGTCTACCAATTCCTCCCACACTTGGCTTTTCTAGGGTTCCCTCCGGAGGCTCCATCAGTATTGACTTTTCCAAAATCCTTAGGAGGAGGTTGCCAATTTCTTGTCCTATCCATCTTACTAATACTCACATTCCCTTTAAGTTGGTTGCCCTTAGAAGATTTAATCTTCAATCTTTACATCACTTGATCCCATCTTTGGTGGGAGTTTTGGGGGTGATTAAGGAGTTTATGGACTGATTCAACTAAGTTGGCTATGGTCTTTTGCCAAATATAGTGAATATCCTTCCTTTCTTGATAAAAAATTTGTTTGTTCCTTTCATTCCAAATATTCCAAAGAATAATGGTAAAACCCATCCAAACTAACTGCCTAATAAAATGATCAACACCCTCTTGATTAGGCCAATCCCTCCAAAGTTGTTTAAAAGTAAAAAAATTGGACCACTGTAAGCCAAGTAAAGTGGCCATTCTCCTCCATAGATCAGAGGCTAAAGTACACTCAATAAAAATATGGTTGAGAGTTTCTACATTCTCTTCACACATTTCACATCTAAAAGGGCCATGAAAACCATGCTTCATAAGTTGCTCACCAGTAAGCACCCTACTTATTTTATTACATAAACATCATATAATTATTCTTCTTATCACTTCTTTCCAAGTAGATTTTAACTTCAAACTTTTTTGTTATATTGTACAAGTTTACAAATGATAATACTATCTCTTTCATTGGCTTGAAGACTCTTTCTTTTGCTGAATTTAATAGCTCTAATATGGTGCTCTTATAACCTTAAAGTAAATTGGTTTTAATGCTTAAATAATAAACTTTTGTAGCACCAATGTGGCATACCTTTTGGACTCCTTTTGTAGCTAATATTCTTGGTGATTTAATTCACCTTTTTTCTGTCCCGAATTTGTAAATTTTGCAGATCTCCTTTCTACTCAATTGCTACTCCAAAACCTCTATAATTCTCCAGTTTCCTTCTTTTTTTGTCAAGACTTCCTTAACTGGATGTTCAAGGGCACTTCAAAAACTCCCAAATTTTCTCCAAATCACAACTTTTGCTATCTTAGAAAGGTATGCATTCCTACATAGGTAAATTGGGTATATTCCCAAGATGCACACGTTGACATTATATAGGGAGCTTATTCAAATACTTTAAACTATATCATAGAGTATGCAACTTTTATTTTCAGCTTCCATGTCCTTTAAATAAGCTTCTAAACAATAATAAAGCAAGCAAACTTTATAAAAACATTGTATTTCAGATGGAAACCATATTGATTAACTTTAATTTTTAATATTTGAATGGCTACAGTGACGAGACAATACTTTATTTTACAAAATAAAGCAATGGAATGACATTCTTTCAAGTTCTAAACCCTAAAAAAAATAACCGAGCTAACATTACCCTGTGCTTATTTTAAATTGGTATAGTAAGTTTATAATCACAAAGTAATATCATACAAGATTAAAACATATCCTTTATACAAAGAATATTGATATCTTTGGACACCTTGATGCATCTCAAGGAACCTTTATACTTGGGTCTATCGAATTATATCTATACCCCTTATTTAGGTGATACTTTGAATTTCAACAGTGAACACTCGCTCAAATACCAATCTAGTTGAAAAGAACACTCTCTTTTGAATCGATTTCTATTCAACTATAGATACATATGAACATAAGGCATAACATAAATGTTTGTTTTCTCATTCTTCCCTGGAAATAGCTTTTTACAATCGTCTATTGATCAGTTGACCAACACAGCCTACACATGTGTTATAGCACACCTTGAAAGGGGGTGAGACTACATGGCTCACAAATCATAGTTGGGTTAATACTCATTTTTCCTCCAGACTTTAGATGACATCAATCAAAAAATGGACAAGGGAAGTAATTGAATAACAGAAAGGAAGATTAACCAACCAAAGAAATATTTATGAATTTGGATGGTGTCTATCTAATCCGAGGAATAGCATTTAAGAAACCTTAGAGTATTTACTTTTTTAAATGACAAACAATTCATTATAGGATAAGGTTGCACTTGAGCTTTATATACAATAACACCTCTTGCAAATAAGTAACATCAAATCATAAAATAACAAACATAAACATCTCATCTGAATCTTAGTAATTATAAGATTTATTTGGTATAGCATGACGACCTCAAAATCAGTCATTCTCCAATTAGACTCCGCTATTGAGGTCTGTGCGAAAGAGATTGAGTGACTAGCTTTCATGAACCATCCCTTCCACCATCACAAACATCAAACAACATCATAGGAGGTACCGTACGATATTAAAATAGTAGCTCAATATGAATGCAACTACTGAATGCATGACTTTATGATGCAAACATAGAGAGACATGCAGATATTTAACTCTTGTAAAATTTAACACAGTTCGGCACAAACAATAAAATTCAACACTACTTTAATGCAGGCATTAATAAGCATTAACATTTGAGGCCTTAGAAATATTATACTCATCATATTAAATGATGGGAAACAGACGCATCAACCTTAGTATCTAATTTCGCTATCCCGAATATAGTTGACACAGACACATCAACATTCTAAGCTAATTATCATTTTTCGGTAGTAAGGTAGGGTTAACACAAGTTCACAATTAAATTTAACCAATCAAAAAATATATATCATTCAACAATCCCCATCTAACTTGGTTTTAAACCATATTCATCGAGATTATGCATAGGGGTGAATATTCACAAATAGAGAGAATATTAGGTTTTTTAAAATTAGAATTTGGTGAATTTGGGGACCCTAGAAGTCGGTCCATTCGCCCAAAATTTTTGGGATCAAATTTTTTAGGATCAATTCATCCCGCTATCATACTTATTAGTCCCTATTTCACATAGGTTTCCTGCCTAATTTTTGCCTTCAAATTAAAAAAAAAAATTATTTATTCCACCAAATTTACCTCTTATACCCCATTATAAATAGCTAACATGAGAGCGACACTCATACATTTGAAACATTAATTTCCTCTAAGTGAAAGAAAGTAGAACAAAGAGAGAGTGCAATAGATAAAGTACGATAGAAGTAGTCATGTGTCAGAAGATGACTGACAAAGCATGACTGGTAAATGGTGACTAGCAAAGGGTGACTGACAAAGCATGTTAAACAGAGTGCAACTAGCAAAGGGTGATAGGAAAAGGGTAACTGGCATAGGGTAACTGGTAGAGAGTGACTAGTAGAGGGTGACTAGTAGAGGGCAACTAGTAGAGGGTGACTAGTAGACCACACGCAAAGAAAGAAAGGGAGATTGGAGAGGTGATTGGCAAAGGGTGACTAGCAGAGGATGACTGATTGAGGGTGACTAGAAAAGGATGATTGACAAAGTGCGACTGGCACAATACGACTAGTATACAATTATAGCCAATTATGGGTAATTTTATTTTACCATTAATTTTCCTTTTTTAAACATCTTGTTCATAGACACTCAATAGGGAGATTTTCCTATTATTTGGGTACCAATATCAAGCCTATTTTATTTCTTCTATTCATATTTTCTATAGACACCCAAAATTATCGTTAAACATCATGTTGTCTTGAATAGTAGTTCTCTTTTACCAGTTATTTTCATTTTTTAAATTGATGTTCATGTTCCTATTTCGTTTATACAAGTAAAATGTCACCTGTTGGCAATGGAAAGAAGGAAGGCTAGTCTTTCAATAAAAGGAGTATCCTAAAATACTTTCATAATATTTCAAAATCCAGTCAGCCATCAACATCGACACAAATTCAAGGTATGAACACATTTTAGTTACTATCTATTTTGTTAATTTTATATATAATATATTTATTCATTAAGAAGGGTGTTTTTTGGTTGATGTATTTTCCCAATGTTTATCTATATTTTTTAACAGAATGTATGTTTTTAAATGAAAAAATGATATAAAAAAATTCTTTGTAGAAAACACTATTGAGCCTAGTATGCCTCCACTTCTACATATCCACGATAATGAAATGTCCATAGATGAGTCTTTTCTTAATGAAATGCAACAATAACATGAAGATATTTCTAAAAATAACACACCAAACGCAAATAAAAATAATAGTTCTCATGCAATATCTACTTCTGGAGAATCTTCTTCTAAGAAATCTAAACGAGCCAGGTTATCTAGGTGGACAATTAATAGATCATTTCAACCTAATTGGGTATCAAAATTTCTATTTATTGAGCCAATGCAGCCATAGAATAGTAGTGAAGAAATAAAAGAATTGAGATGCGTAATTTGTAGTTGGAAACATGGGAGGGATCATAGATTGCAAGTTAAGAAATATATAGTAGAAAAACATTGTGGAAAAGTTTATATAAAAACAAATGAAAGTGATGGAACAATATCAAAAAATTACACGTGGAATGATGCATCATAATGTGCACATATCTGATATGCAAAAGAATATGATAAATAAATAAAACAAAAGCAAACTTTGGTTGAGAAAGGTGCAACGATTCAAGCCCAATTTCAAAAATGAATAAGTTTATTTTAGCTTAAAAAAGTATGCAGTTTGTTGTTGTATACACTATTCTTAAAAGGGGTAGACCTATGTTTTATTTCATTGATTATAAATATCTATTTCTAATAGCTAATGTGTAGAACCTTCCCATTACCTATTGGTCAAATCGAAGTGGTTGGAAAAATGCAAAATGTCTCTCATTGGTTGAGCATGATGACCTCAAAGAGAAAGTAAAAAAAAACCAAATTTATTTCACTTTCAATTGGTGATGTGACTGTTTTTGAAAACACATATTGGATTAGCATGTATGTTTACACATTGTAAAATCATTTAAGGCGACCTCATTTACATGGAGTACGTAATATGGTGGAAAATTGCAATGCAGAATACCTTTACAATGTTGTTGTAACTAGTTTAAAGGAAATAGCATGAATGAATGATATAGAATAGCCACTAAGTTAATATGTGTCAAAGTTGATGGTGATGCTATAATGCAAGGACATAGGAATTGTCTTTTTTTTTTACTACAAAAATTTATCGCCCCATATCTAATCCATATTCATTACATGGCTCATAGAATGAATCTTGCATTCAAACTTATGGATACATTTAAAAATATAGCGAGAGTGGAAGAGCTTGTTCGTGAAATTCATAATTTTTTTGCATAGTCCAAAAATATTTTCACAGTTTCAATAGTTTGCACTAGGAGTTACTGAATGTAAAAAACTATTAAAAGATGTAGACACTAGGTGGATTTCGTTGTATCAACTGGCATATAGTGTTTTCAAATAATATCAATCCTTGGTAGGGTTTATGTATGTAAATAATAGGACAATTGATAAGGCTAAAGATTTTTTATTTTGAATGAGTGACTTTGAAATGTTTCTCAAATTATGTGGTATTCTTCCAACATTGGAAGTGATGAATACTTTGATTAAAATTATCCAAAAAAGATAAATTTATATTGTGGATTTCATCAGGGTGAGAAAATAAATTTATATGAAAATTGATATGATGTACACGTTTGGTGAAAGTTTTATGGATCACATGTTTAAAAGTTGGAGACCATTAACAAAAATCAATGATCCTCAAAAAATTTTAAAGTTCAACATAAATGATCATCTATGTATTAATGTCCATGGAAAGGAAATACCTTTATATTATTTTGGTTAGCAAATGGATATAGATACAAATGAAATTGAACAAATACCCATAACATACAACATATTTCATGTAGTTGTACATGATACAAAAATTAAACTGAAATAAATAGCAAAATCATTGACAAAAGAAATAAGAGACCATTTTCAAAGAGATGAATTGCTTGAGGTTATGGGTGTGGTTAACCTTATATTTTGGGATCCTTGTAATGAATACCAGACTATAAATGGTTTGTTTCTCAAATACATGGGCACTCTTGCTAACCATTTCACTAAACATGTGAAAGTCAATGGTATTAAAATCAATGGTATTCTCAACAAAATATTTTGATAAAACAATCAAACTATTTTGGAATGACAATATTTGTTAGATTATTATTATAATGTGCACTATGCCTATACTTGACAATTTGACATGTCTTCTACCACTTGTCCTTGTCTTCATTTTGAGTTGGAGTGGTATATTTTGCAAGACACTTGGAGTGGAGCTTATGACACTTGTCATATCTCCCTCATAGGCTTGATGCCTATATATTGTAAGATATATGTGAATATAATTTAAGCCTTTTGTTCATTCTATTTTAGTCCCAACATCTGGTATCAGAGTGGTGAGATCTACCTGTGGGACTCTTGGATTTGAGTATGGATTCAGGGAGTATGCTCTCCACTCATTGAGTGGATCAGAAACTAGAAATTCCATAGAGGACAATCCTCACCATCCGAGTACATGCCTCTTTCCAGAATCATTATGGTTTTTTAGTTTGTTTTCCATATTTGAGTGAGGTTTAGTAGTGAAATTTGCTTATTTTTGAGAGGTCGTCATTTCTTTTTATGTTGGAGTGTATGACTCTCATTTACGGCACCCACTGCTACACTGCATTGATAATTTGATCATCACGACGCAGAATATCCAGTACATCACCATCGACGTTGTGATCCAGGAACCCAAACTGCGTGCTCATGGTGAAGATTCGATCTCACGTACTATGAAATCATAGTGGAAATTTTTGGTGATGCACGGTAGAAGTTGCAGTTGCAAACCTATTTCTGATTGTGATGCATGAACATCTTCTTTGACCTATGGTACCCTCTTGTAGTATGCAGAAGACCCCTATGCAATTTACTTGAGCACATAGAAATGTGTAGCAGTGAGGCACGCAGACCAAAAGTGCCTTTTTGAGAGCATTTGTTTTGAGGTATTGTTTGTGCTTCAAGGAAGCTACATTTGCCTGTGTTGCTAGTTACAACCTCCCAGATCTATATTTTTTGGTCTTATTTGCCATGGAATATCCAAAAACCCCCAATTTTTAAATTCTATCGTGGTCTGATAGTGAGGTCAAATATCCTACCACAGAGATACTTTCAAGTGGTGGATGATTTTTTTTACCAAGTTTAGAAAAGCAGTCAAAAAAGAACCACAGAAGAAGCCCTAGATCTTGAATAGAATAATTTGAGCAGCGGCGGTGGAAATCCATTCACATCCATTAGCACTGGCAGTCGAAATCCATTCACATCTGTTTCAGGCGATCCTTCATCAAAGCAGTCTATTGTTTTCCTATAGAATCACTCGTGAAGAGACCCTATGAGATGTGTTGTTCTAGATAGTTGTCATTCATGGAAGTATGCACTCAGTAATTTCTCTGGCAGTCTGAGGTGTTGAGGGGCCATCAAAAACAAGATTCAAACCAGTAGTCATGTTGTTCAACTTATTCTATGAGATCTGCTATCAGACTAGTAGAAACAACGAGCCTCCCTTACAAATAATGACCTGCATGAGGAGCTTGCTGAAAAATGGATTGGGTTTCAGATCAAGAAATATCGTGGTGTATCTATTATTTTTTATGGATCCAAAAATGCACTGTTAGCCACTGAGCCATACGCCGAATGCTTTGTTTATAATTTCCTCCGATGTGGAGAAGTCTATTGCTATTGCTAACGGTGACCCTCAAAAAATGCACAAGATCACCTGCCACAAATACTAGAAATCACCGCTCTCATCTGTACCTACGCACGCATTTTCGTCGTTGTCGCCTAGAAAAAATTGTTGAAGCAAAACTTGCCAATGTATTAGTGCTTGTGTCGCATACAGAGCACGGAAAAGCATCACCTAGGATTTGAGTGAGGTATTGATTTTCACACATAGGGTTTCATGGAGTAGATTGCCAATATATTTAAATCAGTTGAAACATTTTTTCACATAATATATCCAACATTACTTGAAAAAAATTATTAAAAGGCCATAGCACTTAAGGGGGTATTTATTTAAAAGTGGAAGGGGCATTATTTTTTCAAATTGTATGAAAGGGGCATCAAATTTGAAAAATAAATTTGTCAATCTAAAAATTTTGGCAGCTAGTTTTGTAAGAACTTCCAAGTTAATCATTGTGTGCTAGAGTAGCACTCGGATGGGGGCCATTTGGGAAGTCTCTTGTAGTTCCGACACATATAGAAAGTGATTGTTATTTTGTCATTTTGAAGCATAAAATTGTATAAGACTATAGGATTATTTATAGTCGTTGGAAAGAGAATTTCAAGATAATTTTTTAGTTTTGAGATCATTTATTCAGCTAAATTTTGACTCAAAGTTGAGATTGTAAATCAAAGTGCATTTTCGGTTGCATCCGAAACTCTTGAACAAAAAGTTTGGCAAACTTGTAAGAGGCACAATTCTAAGTCTTTGGGGGGACTTTAGGCCAAGTTATTCATTCAATTTGGCAATATTGGGGGTAATTTTATCCTTGAAGGCATTGATCTTGTATCATTTTTTAGGCACATTTGGGGCTAATTTTTAGCCAAGTTTCCAATACAAATCATCAACTCAAGGGGTGATTTAGGGCCCCTTGTCCCTTGCTGGTGGAGTCATTTTGTGGCACTCTCTTGGCCACTTGGTGTTTGTTACTTGCATCTTCTTATTTGGGCTTTGTCTACATTTTATGCTTGCTATTACCCTTACATTTATTTGGGTTTTATAATTGTAATCAAGTGTAGTTCCATTGCATACACACTTGACACTATGCCATATACAAGAAAGCAAATATAAACAAGCATCTTATCATAAAGCCCCCAAACACTTTGGCACATTATTGTAATAGATCTAAAAGAAGCAAGCAAGCATCACATTTTTTAATAACCGCCTATGTTCCACATATTGTTCTCCTAAAATACTTATAGTCTCCCTCACGTAAGGGCGGGTATTTGATAAGTTCAATATAAAGGTCTGGTATGTTATTCACTTTCAAAAATGCCTATGTTCCACATATCAAGTTTCTCATAAACCTATAATCTCCCTCACGTAAGAGCAGGTTATTGAGAGGATTTATATAAAGGTCTGGCAGTTCTTTTTCCCTTTAAGAATTGCCAATGTTCCACGTATCGGTTGCTCAAATACTTATAGATTCCCTCATGTAAGGGCGGGTATATTGATATATCAGTAAAATGGCACTTGTGTTAAAGTTAACCCTCCCACTGTTGGAATCACTTGAAGATTCAGAGTGGAAAAACAAGGTGAACCCTCCTCTAGATTTTCAACGGTGTATTTGAGGGCTCTAATTTGGTATTTGTGGTTCAAATTTCATCCTTAGCTAAGCTCCCTTTTCTTTTTATCATTTTCTAAATCATGGCTACTACAAATCTATTAATTGGACTCACTAAGAAACTTGAAGGAGCACAAAATTTTGCAAATTGGAAGTATGAGATGGAATCTATATTAATGATGAATGACATGTGGGATTTTGTGAGAGATAGGAAGGCTGATGAAGACCCACTCACTGCACTTACAGACCCTAAAGAAAAATAACATTTTGAAAAGAATTTCAATATAGCTTTAAGTCTAATCAAGCTAGCTACATGAATTCAATATAGAGAAACTGTAAGGGCTGTAAAAACACCTAAACAAGCATGGGATTCTCTCAATAGATTGTTTGATAGGCCAAGTCAAGATAATATTTTGTATCTAAAACAAAAATTGCATAGTCTATGTATGAAAGGGTCACTTACCAATTATCTTATGGAAGTGAAGTCTTTTAATAATGATTTCTTAACTACTGGTAAAACTCTTGATGATAATGAGTTAATTCCAATAATGTTGCATGGTCTTCCTTAAAAATTTCACTCCTATGCTACCATTTTAGATCTGAGTGGTAAAACAATGAATTCCACAGTTAAATACATTGAGATCCTACTTAAGAAACATGAGAAAGCCCTAATCAAATATGAAGAAATTAAAGCCACTTTAGTAGCTTTTGCCACCAAGGCATCTTTACAATCTAAACAAAACAAGGGTCCAAATTAGCATAATTAGACTCAGAGGGGTAGACAACATCAGAGATACCCATAGTACTATTAGTATCCAAATTAGTAGTACCAGCAATAGCCACGTCAGCAACAGTACCATCAACAGCCAAATCAATAGTACTAGCAACAACCAAGATGGCAAACAAGACCTCAAGGGGGTCAAAACAACAATCAAGGGTGTGAATATTGTGGAAAATAGAATCATAATATTGCTAATTGCTATCAAAAGAAAATATAATAGGGGGAACCACAAAATAATAATTTGAATACATTGTATGCAGCCAACGAAGTTAATGTGGAAGATAAATATTGTTGGTATATTAATTCTGGAGCAACAAAGCACATGATAGGAAGGTAATATTGGTTGACCAAGGTTCAGCCTACTTCAAATCAATTTATTACTTTTGGTGATGAAAGTGCTCTTCCCATTGAAGGTGTTGGGGAGGCACCACTTACTTTGCATAATGGAAATAATGTTCTTGCAACAGATGTCTTATATGGGTCTGGTCTTAAAAGGAGCCTTATTTCTATTGGGCAGCTTACAGATAAGGGCTACAATGTCTATTTTGAAAAATATAAATGCTACATTCAGGAACCTGATGGTAATGTCAAGGCCATGGGAGTCAAAAAGGATGGTGTTTACTACCTCCTTCAAAAATATGTAACACAAACATCTTTGCATACAACAACTACTTTTTCTTTGGAGTACATGTGGCATAAAATATTAGGATATTTATATTTTAATAATATTCAAATTATGGCTAGGAAAGGATTAGTTAAAGGACTTCCACATATTAAGGATTCAAAAGCAATTATGAGCCATGTGTAATAGCCAAACACCATAGGCAACCTTTTGAATCAGGAAATGCATGGAGATCCAATAGACCTTTGCAATTGGTTCATTTAGATATTTGTGGGCCAATGTTTGTTCAATATTATATTGGGGGTAAATACTACATCACTTTCATTGATGATTACAGTAGAAAGGTATGGATCTACCTAATTCAATATAATTGGCAAGCCCTTGATAAGTTCAAATAATTCATGGCACTTGTTGAAAGAGAAAGTGGCTGTCAAATCTCCACTTTAAGATCAGATAATGGTGGAGAATATGTCTCCAATGAACTCTTCAATTTTTGTAAGCACCATGGGATAAGGAGGCAATTCACAACCCCTTATACCCCACAAAAAAATGGAGTAGTTGAGAGGATGAATCAAACAATCACAAATAGGGAAAAATCAATGTTACATGTTATATTACCTAACTCATTTTGGGGAGAAGTTGTTCTTACTGCTGCATACTTGACTAATAGGTCATACACAAAGGCCTTACATGAAAAACACCTCAATAATCATGGAGTGGAAGGACGCCCTATGTAGGCCATTTGAGAGTCTTTGGATGTGATTCCTATGCTCATATTCCTCATAATAAAAGGAATAAGTTTGATGATAAGAGCCAAAAATGCATCTTTGTTGGCTATAGTGATAGTGCCAATGCATATAAGTTATATGAGCATGTTTCCAAGAAAATCATTTTATCTAGGGATGTTACCTTTCATGAGTATCCCCCATATAATCCTCCTAAGGCCCCCACTTTAGAAATAACTAATGAAATAGTTGCTTCATTCATACATACAATATCATCTAGTCCTTTCCCTTCACTCATAAATCAAGAAATTCATCCACAAGAGGAACTCCCCACAAATGATCCATGTCCTCCATCTCCTCTTAGTACTTCATCTAATGATCAAGCAACATCATCCAATCCTTTACGTAAGTGGGTTTGAGCCACAATAAATGAAGCCCAAGGTCATTTGCCTACTTATACAGGTAAAAGGCCTTCAACCCTAAGACACCAAGTGAATTATGCCCTCATGGCCAAAGTATTTAGCCAACCTAAACCTTCTAATGTCAAAGAAGCACTTGGTGATCCTAAATGGGTTCATGCCATGGATCAAGAATTGGATTCCATTGAAAGGAATCACACTTGGGAGTTAGTTTATTTACCCAAAGGTAAATATACCATTGGCACAAAATGGGTATACAAGACAAAGTATGTTGAGCAAGATGCAAGAAAAAGTATTGTCATTGTTGTCAAAAAAAATAGACAGATCAGTTGATGTAGTGGACAAGATTTTAGAGGTCAGTGAGATCATGTACAGTAAGTTTTCAGGAAGACAGAAGTGGCCCAGAATCAGAAAATCAAAGAAAAATACAAGTAAGAAAACTGTCGCGATATCGCGACATGTTTTTTGTCACGATTTCGCGACATGGCCGAGGAGAGAGAAGGCACAAGCAAAATTGTCATGATTTCACGACATGGCCGAGGAGAGAGAAGGCACAAGCAAAATTGTCATGATTTCGTGACATGGTCGAGGAGAGAGAAGGCGCAAGCAAAATTGTCGTGATTTTGTGACATGGCCAAGGAGAGAGAAGGCGCAAGAAAAATTGTCGTGATTTCATGACATGTTCAGAGAAAAAGGGCTAAGGAAGAAAATTGTTGCGATTTCGTGACATGTTCGGAGAAAAAGTGCTAAGGAAGAAAACTGTCGTGATTTCGTGACATGTTCGGAGAAAAATGGCTAAGGAAGAAAATTGTCGTGATTTTGCGACATGTTCGGAGAAAAAGGGCTAAGGAAGAAAACTGTCATGATTTCACGACATGTTCGGAGAAAAAGCGCTAAGGAAGAAAACTGTCGTGATTTCATGACATATTCGGAGAAAAAGCGCTAAGGATGAAAACTGTCGCGATATCACGACATGTCGGGTTTTCACGACCCGAAGGGAAGAAAAGTGCCAAGGAGAGAAAATGTCATGATTTCAGGACAAGAATGAAGAGAAAGTGCCAAGGAGAGAAAGTGTCACGATTTCGCGACAGGATTAAAGAGAAAGTGCCAAGGAGAGAAAGTGTCACGATTTCGTGACAGGATTGAAGAGAAAGCGCTAAGGAGATAAAGTGTCGTGATTTCGTGACATGTCATGTTTTTGTTGGAGCTTGCGAAGAAAAGCGTACAAAAGAGAAATATGTCACGATTTCACGACATGTTAGGTTTTTGCCAGGGCAAGCAGAGAAAAGTTAAGGCAACGAAAGATGTCACGATTTTGCGACATGTTCCGTTTTCACGGGTGAAAGGCAGAAAAGGCACAAGGCAGAGAAAGATTTCGCTATTTTGTGACATGTTCCATTTTCGCTAGAGCAAGCCAAATAGAGTGTACGGAAGCAAATAGTGTTGTAATTTCATGACATGTCTAGTTTTCGCTACGGCAAGACAGGAGGTGAACAAGGAGGCCAAGAATGTCATGATTTCGTGACTTGCTATGTTTTCACGGGTAAAAGGCGAGAAGGGTAGAAAGAGACAGAAGTGTCATGATTTCGTGATAGGTCGCAACTACACGATAACAGACAGTTAACTGGCACAGAATGACAGTTAAAGGGGTAGTTGTAGAAGAATAGCATGCAGCCAAATTAAGAAGAGTTAACTGTAGTAAAAGTGATAGTTACAGATGCATTTATAGATAGAAATCATGCAGCTATTTTAAGAACAAACAAAAAGAAGAAATCGAATAGTCACATAAATAGAATCAAAAAATGCATGCATGCACAGAAAAGAAACGAACAGTCATGGTAAAGGTTTAAATTGCATGTAACGTATTTTAACGAAATGGTGGTTCTATAAATAAAAGGGGAGTTACATAAAGAGACAGTTACAGTTGACAAGTAGCAGAAGAGATTATTAAAGAAACAGTTATGGGTTGCATGTGCAAATATGATAGCTAAAAATAGAAACAGAACTCGATTATAAAAGTAGATTTGTGTGAAGAATAAGGCTGTTGTTGTAAGTGAGAATTTGTTGTGCAAAGAGGGTTAAAAGAGAGTCAAGAGAGAAATAAGCAGAGCCATGAGAGTGTGCAGAGTTTAATCAAGTATATTTAATTGCAGACCAGTCAGGGTCGTGTAAACAGCGAAGGCATTTTTATGTCATTGAATTAAATCAGAATTGCAATCCAAGTTGGTTCTTGGAATTAGGGGTTGGTGCTCCTTCCAGTTGGTGCTGGTAAATCAGGGGTTGGTGCTCCTTTCTGTAGGTGCAGATAAATTGATTGTAAAATTGGTGTTTTGGAAAGGCTAGATTTGGATTGAAGTCCAAGCAGTCATTTTTGAGGAGTAGCCAAATTGGTGAACCTCGTTACATTGTGTGTTGTGGTGTGCTCTCTTGTGTCTAGTGCTTTATCTATTTTCTAGCTTTCATTTGTTTCAGTTTTAAGGATTGTAGATCAGATTTTTAGCTACACTGATTCACCCCCCCCCCTCTCAGTGTCATTGTGAGAATATCAATTGGTATCAAAGCAAGGTTCCTGAACAAGCTTAATCAGCTAAGGTGATCTTGGAAGGAACACAATGGCAGGCAATGAAGGATTTTCATCAAACAAAGCTCCTCTGTTCAATGGAACTAATTACTCATTCAGGAGACTCGGGATGCGGACATATCCGAGTGCGTTAGGATACGACATTTGGGAGTCAGTAGAAAGTGGATACACAGCACCCACTACTCCAACAGATACTGTTGAGAAGAAAAATGCTGAGAATAACTCCAAAGCAAAGAATGCCATAATGTGTGGGCTAGTAGACAGTGAACTGATAAGGGTCATGAGTTGTAAATCAGCAAAAGACATGTGGGATAAACTGAAGAGCATCCATGAAGGAGACAACAAGATCAAGGAAGCCAAGCTACAAACGCATCGAGCTCATTTCAAGGCATTACAAATGACTGATGATGAAAACATAGAGGCCTATATGCTGAGGGTCAATGGAATCATTAATTCAATTAGAGGACTCGGCGAAGAAATGGAAGATGCGGTTGTCATGAAAAAGGTACTTAGAACTCTTCACAAAATATTTAATTCTAAAGTTTCTGCAATAGAAGAGGCTAAAGACCTAAATAATTTTAGCATGGATGAGATGCATGGCTCTTTGACTGCATACGAAATGAGAATAGGACAAACTAAGCTCATAGACAGAGAAGCTGATTTTAAAGCACACAAGAATATAAAAGCTGAACAAGAATCTGAGGATGAAGAGACATCGGATGAAACTGAAGCCAACTTTTTTTGAAAGCTTACAAAGGGAAAAGGAAAATATAGAGGAAAATTACCTTTTAAGTGCTTCAACTATGGAGGGGTCGGTCACTTTGTAGCTAAGTGTCCAATGAATGAGAAAAATGGTGAAGGGTCACACCAAGACAGAAGTGACTGGAAGAAGAAACCAAATTTTAGAAAAAGTAACTTCAAAAAGAAAAGCTTCATATCCAAGAATGTCAGCTCTTCTGAATAGAGCTCAGGTGAAGATTCTGAAGAAGAAATAGGTGAAGCTCTGTTCATGGCATTCGAAGAAGGAAAAATAGAAGAAAAATAGGAAGATGTCACAAAAAATAAAGATGAGGTTGAAGTATATCTGGAAGGAGAGTTGGTTGCTGCACTTAAAGAGTTGATTACAGAAAGGAAAAAGAATAAAAAGGTCTCAAGAAAGCTAGAGGATGTGAATGACATAATAAGTAGTTTGAAAGTTCAAACAGAAGAATTTAAGAAAATGTCTGAAGAACTCGAAGTTTAGTTAAACATGAAAATAGATGAGTGCTGCAAACTAGAAGAAGAGATTGTTGTCTTAAGAATGCAGCTAGAAGAAAAGAATCAAAA
Source organism: Wollemia nobilis (assembly GCA_028583015.1). Lineage (NCBI taxonomy): Eukaryota > Viridiplantae > Streptophyta > Pinopsida > Araucariales > Araucariaceae > Wollemia > Wollemia nobilis. The sequence goes on from JAQPPZ010001731.1 coordinate 1,647,371, forward strand.
ATTGAACTGCTATCACAAACTTGAAGGAAGTTCTGCGAAGCTTGAAGAGATTATAAATAGTCAGAGGTCTACAGAAATCAAGTTTGGCTTGGGCTTTGTCGAAGGAGAATCGTCAAGTGGATCCAAGGATATATCTATAGAACCAGTAAAGAAAGAAGATAAGATCAAGGTTGATCAAAGAAAACCAAATTAGGCAAAAGAAAGCAACAGTGCCAGGCATGAGAAGAGTGCTGACAGTGAGGGATTCATAAAAGTCACACATCAAAGGAGAAGAAAATTTGTGGCTCCTACTACAAAGTGGCAAAGACCAATTCTCAGGTTTAATCATTCCTTTTCTGGTTATTGTTTTAAATGCAATGCTTACGGTCATAATATTTTAGACTGCATTCATAAAATAGGACAAAGAAATTTTACCAACAAAAATGTCTTTTCTCCCTTGATGGATTATGCAGTAGAATGCTATAACTTTCATAACTTTGGTCACATTGCTAGAAACTGTAGAAGCACATATGCAACAAAAAAATATCAGGGAAGAAGATCTTAACCAAACAGTTTAAGGCAAAACAAAAAAAATCCAAAAAAACATGCACAGGCTAATGAAAAGGGAAAGGCAAAACAAATAGCAAAAGCTGATATCAAACCAGAATGGAAAGAAAAGGTGAATCTCCAAAAAGGAAAGGAGAAACTCCAGGAAGAAACGAAATATTTGATTGTTCAGACAGCATTCAAAGTGCAGAACAAATTGGCACCATGGATATTAGATAGTGGATGCTCCAGCCACATGACAGGAGATAAACAAAAATTTGAAAAATTACAAGATTATGAAGGCAGCTCAGTAAAGTTTGGAAACAATGATGGATCCAAGATAGTTGGCAAAGGATCAGTCAAGATAAGTGATGGAAAATCAATTCCAATGAAGTTTTGTTTTTTATTGGGTTGAAGCACAATTTACTGAGAATAAGTCAAATCTGTGATAGAGGTCATGAAGTCATCTTTAAGAAGCAGGGTTGTGAAGTCAGAAAAGCACACAGTGGGAAGCTGATAGCTACTAGATCAAGGACTTCTGGAAATCTATATACTCTCTCAGAAACTTTAGAAGGAACATGTTTGATTGGATAGGAAGATGAAAATTGGTTGTGACACAAGAGGCTCGGTCATATTAGCTTTGAAAATCTGGTAAAAATAAGTTCAAAAAGAGCAGTAAGAGATATACCTACCATTGGCAAACCAGCAAATAGCATCTGTGCTTCATGCCAAAAAGGGAAGCAAACCAGATCCACATTTAAAGCAAAGGAATACTTCACCAGCAAACCGTTAGAGCTAATACATACTGATTTATGTGGACCCATGAGAACACAAAGCATAAATGGTGACAAATACTTTATGTTGTTCATAGATGACTTCTCTAGAATGACATGGGTACTATTTTTAAAACTTAAATCAGATGCATTTGATATGTTTAAGGTTTTTAAAAAATAGGTTGAGAATCAAACTAGAAAAAGAATTAAATGAATAAGATTAGACAGAGGAGGAGAGTTTATCTTAGAGGAGTTTGCAGAATACTGTCAAAAATATGGGTTCAAAAAACAGTTTTCAGTAGCAATGACACCTCAGCAGAATGGGATTGTAGAAATGAAGAATAGGATAGTGTAGGAAATGGCACGGACAATGTTGGCTGAGAACAAAATAGCTGAAAAATTTTGGAAAGAGGCAGTCCATACTGTAGTTTACATCTAGAACAGGTGCATGCTAAGGACACATGAAAGCAAAACACCTTATGAGTTGTGGTTCGACAGAAAAGCAACAGCAAGATATTTCAAAGTATTCGACAGCAAGTGCTACATCAAACGAACTAAAGATAATCTCGGTAAGTTTGAAGACAGAGCTGACGAAGGTATTTTTCTTGGTTACTCGACAAAAAGTAAATCCTACACATGTTACAACAAGAGGCTAAAAAAAATTATGGAGAGTGCTGATGTGAAAGTTGATGAAGGTAGAGAACAGGAAATTACTTATCAAGAAAACTACTCGATTTATGAAGAAGTCATTGAAGGAGATGAAGAAAAAGTAACAAAAGAACATCAAAAAATTGACTCAGATGAATTAATAATGGACTCAGAAGAAGAATAGAACAAGAAATTTAGGACAAGCAACTGGCAAAAAAATCATCCTAGAGAACAGATTATTGGGGACCCCACAATTGGAATCCAGACAAGGAGGACAATAGCAAGAAACTACTCTCTGTTATCCAGCATTGAACCCAAAAATGTTGCTGAAGCAAGCACAGATGAAAGTTGGATGAAGGCAATTAATGAAGAACTAGATCAGATTGAGAAAAATAAAACCTGGGAATTAGTACCACGGCCAGCAAATAAAAACATAATCAGTACTAAATGGATTTTTCGAAATAAATTAAATGAAGACAGACAAGTTGTCGTAAATAAGGTAAGATTGGTCTATAAAGGCTATGCTCGGGTTGAAGGCATTGATTTTGAGGAAAACTTTGCACCAGTAGCCAGACTAGAGGCAATCAGAATGTTTCCGGCTCTAGCAGTCCATAAAAATTTTAAAGTATATCAAATGGACGTAAAATCAACATTTTTGAATGGAAAACTGGAATAAGAGGTTTACATTGAATAGCCATATGGCTTCCAACTTGGTGACAATCCCTATTTTGTTTGCAGGTTAAAGAAAGCATTATATGGTCTAAAATAGGCACCCAGAGCATGGTATGCAAGGCTGGATAACTATCTTATTAAATAGGGATTCAAGAAAGGTATGGTGAACAGCAATTTATATATCAAAACAGAGAATGGCCATCTTATTGTACTTGTTATTTATGTAGATGATATAATATTTGGCAGCAGCATGGATAAATATTGTAGAGACATAGCAAATAAAATGAAGACAGAATTTGAGATGTCAATGATTGGTGAACTTTCTTATTTTCTTGGACTACAAGTCAATCAAAGTGAAAAAGGGATTTTTATTTCTAAAGTAAAATATGTGAAAGAAATGCTGAAAAAGTTCACAATGGAGGATAGTAAACCTGTCAGCACTCCCATGACAACAGGTTGCAAGTTGAGCAAGGATGACAAATCTCCAGATGTAGATCAAACCATGTACAGGTCTATGATTGGAAGCCTGCTATATTTGATAGCCACTAGACCAGATATATTACATGCAGGTATGCATGGTAGCAAGATTTCGAGGCTAGTCCCAAAGAGACTCATGTGACAGCTGTAAAAAGGATTTTTAGGTACCTCAATGGCACTATGGAGTATGGGTTATGGTACCCAAAAGGTAAGGACTTCACTCTGATTGCATATTCTAATGCAAATTTGGCAGGATGCATTGATGACAAAAAGAGTACCAGTGGAGGAGCATTCTATCTTGGATACAAGCTAGTAGCATGGCATAGCAAGAAACAAGAATCAGTCTCTCTATCTACAGCAGAGGCAGAATACATTGCAGCAACAACATGTTGTACACAGATATTATGGATGAGACAAACTCTAAAAGATCTTAGCATTCACTTCAATGAGCCCATTTTAGTTAAATGTGATAACACTAGTGCCATTAACATATCAAAGAATCTGGTTATGCATTCTAGAACCAAACATATTGCAATTCGGTATCACTTCTTGAAGGATAAAGTTGCAGAAGGAGAGGTCAAATTGGATTTTGTTCCAACTACAGAGCAAGTAGCAGATATATTCACCAAATCATTACCCAAGGAAGTTTTTGAGTACCTTCGGAGTAAGTTGGGAGTGGTCACATTTCCCAAGAACTGACTATCAATTGGGATCACATTCTCAAGGGGAGCATTTATGCCTATGTTTATAGTTTTGCTCATATTCATGATTTTTGCTAACTATAACAATATGTGTCTGAGAATGTTGTGCATAGACTCAGGGGGAGTCTGTAGCAACCCTTTGGTATTATTGTCAAAGGGGGAGAAGAATTATAGAAAATTGCGTAAGTGTTGCCAACAATTCCAAAGGGGGAGATTGTTGAGCAAGATGCAGGAAAAAGTATTGTCATTGTTGTCAACACAAACAGACAGATCAGTTGATGCAGTGGACAAGAGTTCAGAGGTCAGTGAGATCATGTACAGTAAGTTTCCAGGAAGACAGAAGTGGCCCAGATTCAGAAAATCAAAGAAAAATACAAGTAAGAAAACTATCGTGATATCGCGACATGTTTTTTGTTGCGATTTCGCGACATGGTCGAGGAGAGAGAAGGCACAAGCAAAATTGTCACGATTTCGCGACATGGCCAAGGAGAGAGAAGGCGCAAGCAAAATTATCATGATTTCATGACATGGCCGAGGAGAGAGAAGGCACAAGCAAAATTGTCATGATTTCGCGACATGGCCGAGGAGAGAGAAGGCGCAAGCAAAATTGTCACGATTTCATGACATGTTCAGAGAAAAAGGGCTAAGGAAGAAAATTGTCACGATTTCGTGACATGTTCGGAGAAAAAGCGCTAAGGAAGAAAACTGTCACGATTTCGTGACATGTTCGAAGAAAAAGGGCTAAGGAAGAAAACTGTCGCGATTTCGCGACATGTTCGGAGAAAAAGGGCTAAGGAAGAAAACTGTCACGATTTCGTGACATGTTTAGAGAAAAAGCGCTAAGGAAGAAAACTATCGTGATTTCATGACATATTCGGAGAAAAAGCGCTAAGGATGAAAACTATCACGATATCGTGACATGTCGGGTTTTCGCGACTCGAAGGGAAGAAAAGTTCCAAGGAGAGAAAATGTCACAATTTCGCGACAGGAATGAAGAGAAAGTGCCAAGGAGAGAAAGTATCACGATTTCGTGATAGGATTGAAGAGAAAGTGCCAAGGAGAGAAAGTGTCGCGATTTCATGACAGGATTGAAGAGAAAGCGCTAAGGAGAGAAAGTGTCACGATTTTGTGACATGTCATGTTTTCGTTGGAGCTTGCGAAGAAAAGCGTACAGAAGAGAAATATGTCACGATTTCGCGACATGTCAGGTTTTCGCCAGTGCAAGTAGAGAAAAGTGTAAGGCAGCGAAAGATGTCGCGATTTCATGACATGTTCCATTTTTGCAGGCGAAAGGCAGAAAAGGCACAAGGCAGAGAAAGATGTCATGATTTTGCAACATGTTCCATTTTCACTAGAGCAAGCCAAATAGAGTGTACGAAAGTGAATAGTGTCACGATTTCGTGACATGTTTGGTTTTCGCTGTGGCAAGACAGGAGGTGAACAAGGAGGCCAAGAATGTCACAATTTTGTGACATGCTATGTTTTCACAGGTAAAAGGCGAGAAGGGCAGAAAGAGACAGAAGTGTCATGATTTCGTGACAGGCCGCAACTGCACAATAACAGATAGTTAACTGGCACAAAACGATAGTTAAAGGGGCAGTTGTAGAAGAATAGCATGCAGCCAAATTAAGAAGAGTTAACTTTAGTAAAAGCAACAGTTATAGATGCATTTACAGATAGAAATCATGCAGCTATTTTAAGAATAGACAAAAAGGAGAAATCGAACAGTCACATAAATAGAATCAAAAAATGCATGCATGCACAAAAAAGAAACGAACAGTCATGGTAAAGGTTTAAATTGCATGTAACGTATTTTAACGAAATGGCGATTCTATAAATAAAATGGGAGTTACATAAAGAGACAGTTATAGTTGACAAGTGGCAGAAGAGATTATTAAAGAAACAGTTATGGGTTGCATGCGCAAATATGATAGCTAAAAATAGAAACAAAACTCAGTTATAAAAGCAGATTTGCGTGAAGAATAGGGCTGCTACTGTAAGTGAGAATTTGCTGTGCAAAGAGGGTTAGAAGAGAGTCGAGAGAGAAATAAGCAGAGCCGTGAGAGTGTGCAGAGTTTAATCAGGTATATTTAATTGCATACCAGTCAGGGTCGTGTAAACAGTGAAGGCATTTTTATGTCACTGAATTAAATCATAATTGCAATCCAAGTTTGTGCTTGGAATTAGGGGTTGGTTCTCCTTCCAGTTGGTGCTGGTAAATCAGGGGTTGGTGCTCCTTTCTGTAGGTGCAAATAAATTGATTGTAAAATTGGTGTTTTGCAAAGGCTGGATTTGGATTGAAGTCCAAGCAGTCATTTTTGAAGAGTAGCCAAATTGGTGAACCTCGTTACATTGTGTGTTGTGGTGTGCTCTCTTGTGTTTAGTGCTTTATCTATTTTCTAGCTTTCATTTGTTTCAGTTTTTAAGGATTGCAGATCAGATTTTTAGCTACACTGATTCACCCCCCCTCTCAATGTCATTGTGAGAATATCAAAGTATAAATTAGATGGTTCACTAAATTGCTACAAGGCTCGCCTAGTAGCTCAAGGCTATAAGAAAAAAGAGGGAATTGATTATGAGAAGACTTTTGCTCCTATGTAAAATATGACTACAATCAAGACAGTTATTGCTATGGTAGCTCAAAAACATTGGCCTATATATCAAATGGATATCAAAAGTACATTTCTCAATGGTCACTTAAATGAGGAAGTGTATGTGAACCAACCACCAGGTTACACAGTTGAAGGCCAAGAAAACAAAGTCCTTAGATTGAAGAAATTTCTATATGGGTTGAATCAAGCACCCCAAGCTTGGTATTCAAATATTAACTCATATTTCATCAACTGTAGTTTTACTAGATCTACAACAGAATCTACACTCTATGTGAAACATTGGAGGAACCGCATCATCTTGGTTACATTGTATGTGGATGATCTTCTCCTTACAGGTGATGACACAGAAGGAATAAGGTTGCTCAAGGAGGATTTATGCAAGAATTTTGATATGATAGATTTAGACCTCCTCCACTATTTCTTAGGCATAGAGGTATGGCAACAGCCTAGTAATATTTTTATCTCATGGGCTAAATACATTCAGTCTATTTTGGAGAGGTTTTGCATGGTGGAGTGTAAGCCCTCTCTAACTCCCATGGAAACCAGATTGAAATTGGTCAATAATGATGATGAATAAAGGGTTGATGGTACCCTTTACAGGCAGCTAGTTGGAAGTTTGATCTACTTAACTTCAACTAGACCAGATATTTGCTATTCAGTTGGACTTATTTCCAGATTCATGTAGGACCCTAAGAAGAGCCATTGGATAGCAGCTAAGAGGATTGTGAGATTCCTCAAGGCCACTCCCCATCATGGCCTTATGTATACATCATGTGATGATTTTTCTTTGATTGGATACACATATTTAGATTGGGCAAGTTATCCTAAAACTAGAAGATCAACATCAGGTTATTGCTTTCAGTTGGGCCAGGGTTCTATTTCATGGAGCACAAAGAAGAAAAACACAGTTTCATTATCTTCATCAGAAGCTGAATATAGAGCAGCAATTGAGGCAACTAAGGAGGAAATTTGGTTGAGTCAATTACTTCAGGACATTGGGCTATTCATACATGGTCCAACATATATATATATTGTGATAATCAAAGTACCATCAATATGATCAAGAATCCAGTTTTCCATGCTAGAACAAAGCACATTGATATCCATCATCACTTCATCAGATAAATGGTCCAAGAAGACATTATACACATGGAGTATGTACCAACTCAATATCAAGTGGTAGACATCTTCACCAAGTCACTTGGGAAAGACAAGTTTTCTCAGTTTAAAAAATTTCTCTATCTATGTAATAGAAGTCAACATTAAGGGGGAATGTTATCTAATGTTGACTTAATTTTATTTTTCTATAGTTAGGATAGTGCACATTAAGGGGGAATGTTAGATTATTATTATAATGTGCACTATGCCTATACTTGACAATTTGACATTTGTCTTATGCCACTTGTCCTTATCTTCAGTTTGAGTTGGAGTGGTGTCTTGTGCAAGACACTTGGAGTGGAGCTTATGACACTTGTCATATCTCCCTCATAGGCTTAATGCCTATATATTGTAAGATATCTGTGAATATAATTTAAGCCTTTTGTTCATTTCATTTTAGTCCCAACAATGTCTACTCAAGTTTCACAATTAACTAATCATCATGAAATAGGTTCTATTACACGTTTGTGGAAAATATTGCATCTCAGTAGTATCTTACAACATACTATGAGTGAATATTTTTTTTATATGAATTATATCAAACAATGATTTTAGGATCAATGGAAGATGAAAGGGTATTTAGTGCATTATCATATGTAAAATCTAAATTTTGAAATAGGTTGGACAAAAATTTGAAAATTTATTTGAGAGTATATGTGTCAACCTATGAGATGGATAAGTACCCTTATGAAATAGCTTTGACATATTAGAAATCTTTGGTAGAGATAAGAGGTATCACGAATACTCATGATGATGAGGATAATAGTAACACTGATCAGATTGTGGTGACAATAAATTTGGGTATAAGTACTGAAGAATTTGTACAATATGAAAAGAGTTTGTTTCAGATTCCAACATTATAATCAATGGATGCTTTCATTTAAATAGTTTTCACATATTATATTTTTAGTTTTCTATGGAATATTGATATTTGACTATAATTTGAGACATGTATTTTTTGATATCATATAATATGTGATCAAATGTGCTATTGGATATTATGTATATCATAGCCCTGTTAATTGATTATGTATATGTTGATGAAATTGAAAACTTTGATTACATATATGTTGATTATGGATCACTAGATGTTTTTATATCATAGACGTGTTATTGGATATTTTGTATATCATGTTATTTAAGCCTTGTTATTAGATTATTAGTCTATGATATTCAAATTATTTATTATATTTGTATTTTATAAACCATTTATGGTAAAGTATTTCAGCTTTTTCAAATGATATTATAAAACATAAAAGAACATTTTGGCTATGTAAATTTTTCCTAGCAATTCATTCATAATATAAAATTATTTATTGCATCCACATAACTAATCAAAACATCACAATATTGAAAACAAAATTTCAAAAAGATAATACAAAAAAATTGGAGATTGTCTCTTTTATTGATTTGAAACCATTCTTGTGCAATTTACAAAAAGCTATACAACATGTTTGGTCTCGTCTCGCCAATAAAAAGAAAGCAATAGTCATCTAGTTTCCTTTCACCATGGTGCCTGAAGGTTCAGTTGGATCTTCCTTAATATCCTTTGCTTCCAATACATCAGCTCTTACCATATTTTTAGTTGTAATTTTCATCTCCACTAGCAATACACCTTCTTCCTTCCTAGGATCTTCTCTAAAAGGTGCATTCAGTTATTTTTTATTTTGTTTTAATAAAACCTCCACATCCTGACCCTTATCTTTGATAAACTTCTTAAGCCAATTATTTTCTCTGACAGTGAATTGTAATATTTTCTTCTCTTCCATAGCATTAGTCACACTAGTTCTTGCAGTCTTAATCAACATTTTCATGGGGTTGACTTGTGCCTTTAAGTGCTCAAAATTAGACTGCAAAATAGAAAATAAAAAGGTTAATATATATAAAAAAAGTATATTTAAGAAAAAATAACTTAGTTATAACTTATATGTAAAAATTACATCAGTAGTAAGTCTTGTAGTTTCTACTACTGCTACTTTTTTCTTATCTATTGCCCATTTATTAAAATATGTTTGGGCATCAGCATTGAGGTTTTCTAATCGATCTAGCATAATTTTCAAAACTTCATCATGGTATATAGTCTTGGCCTGCACGGTGCCAGATTCAGCTTTATGTGTCAAAGCATCCAGCTTTTGTGGCTCATTCTCCACCTTTGGAAAAAATTCCTTTCTTTTTGAGAAATTCCTATATCAAGCATTTATTTATATTATCAAAACCTTTGCCCGATATTCCCAATATTTTAAACCGTCAATATCTAAAAGTAGACTATCATTAACTGTAGCTTTACATCTATTAGCTAATAAAATATTTTTTGAAAAATTAACTTTATCATCATTATTTTGAGGATGATGAGTGGTGACTTGATGAGGGGGATGAGGAAACTCTAGCAGCATCTGCCTCAATAGTCTCTTTTACTTCATGATGGCTTTGCGGACCCTAAAGCACATTGCTTGCCTTGAAAGGTAAAGTTTTAGGATTGGCATCCAGATAAATAAAATTATCATCAAGATTTCCAAAGGGTATCTGAGATGCGCTCTGCACATTTGAGAAATTCCAAAGGGATAATGTTGGGAAGGTTGAAATGTTATATAAAATGTGTCTTTGAAAAACTTTTTCTTACTCCAAGAGGTGGTGGTGTGAGGAACTGTTTCCCACGCATTTTGTTCCTCACCAATGGCACTACCTGTTTAGACGAACTTGTTGTGGATGCATTTGTGGGTGTGGATATGGTGGAGGAATATTTTTTTAGCCTTTTAAATGTAACTAGTGCATCTGCAAAATTTTACATGAAAATATCAATTAAAACTAGTGTAAAAAACAATGCCATAAAAAGAGATTTAATTTAACCAAACATACCAGACTCAGACTCTGCACCCGTTGGTGATGCATTTACTTGTCTTTGTTGAAAACATATAAAATATTTCCTTAAACTAAATATAATTTAAAATCATTAAAATACATCATTTAAAATAGTAGTTTTGAATAATAATATTACCTTGTGACCTTGAGGTTACTTCTTCAACATCAAAAATAAAAGGAGCCACAGGTGTTTGTTGCTTAGCAGGAGACCTCGAACGTTTCATGGTTCTTGAGGTACTTACTGGTGATGATTACGACTGCATGTCAAAATCTGTAGTGACTTCCTACATGCTAATGGTGGTATCCCTTTTACTATAATATGGAGGTGCTTTTTTCTACTTTCAAAAGGAAAAAATAGAAAATAAAAAGATTGATTGGAAAGAAAGAAAACATAGATTTTTCAAAAAAATAATTTTACCTTTATTTCTTCCTTCATCATACCAATAGCCATCAAGCTTGGGTGCAATGCAGTTGGAGGAGGGCCATTTTGAATATTGTAATATGCTTCATTAAAAAGAGACATAATAAAATTATTGGTTGTTACTACATAAGAAGAAGATTGTAATTTCTAGGTATTCAAAAGATCTTGTTTAACACGGTTTAAAATATGCATGGACCAATCAAATCTAGCGTCAACAATACATCAAACCAAACAGGCCAATGCCCAAAACGGGATATTTGTAGGTCATCCCTGCAAAATAAGTCTTGACTGGAAAAATTCAATGCAAACATGAAGAAATTTATCTCTAACATTGGAAATGTTTAAGCCCCTTTTGGACTTAGTAGAATTAACTGAAAAAAAAAAATGAAAACATTATTAGAAATCAAAAATTAGGGAAAACGTTATTATAAAATAAATACTACAAAACCTAAAAAATGCAGGAAAATAAAAACTAAATTTTAAAAATATACCTTTCAAATTGTTAGAATGGACACCATATGTGATCTCCAGTAGTCGTTTATCATCTTCGCTCAACGCATATTAGTTATTCACTAGGTGATCATTCGTAAATGGGAGCCCTGTTAGTCGTTGCATATCTGAGGGTTTCACAAGGAAAATAATATCCTTGTTATCCACTTTGATGTGAACAATGGACTTGTCATGGTCGTAGGAACTATCCTTTATATTAAGGAGATGATGGCATTGAACTGTGGTATCTTTATCATTCCTGTGACTCCAGAGGTGTAAACTCATTACAAATATTTTCCAGGTGTGCCAAAAATGTTTGAAATGTTGGGACAAAAGTTGTTCTTGAATGATACTTTCATAGGTAGAGGAGAGAAAGAGCTAGTCATTTCTACACAAAAATTGCCTGAAAACATTCTAAAGATGGTCTAAAAACACCTTAAAAACACTTTAAAAATGCCCTAAAATACCATGAAAAATACCCTAAAAATAGCCTTAAAACACCATAAAAAATGCCTTGAAAACACTTTGAAATGCCCTGAAAACACCGTGAAAATACCTTGAGAATGCCCTGAAAATGCTTGGAAAACACTCTGGAAAATGCTTTGAAAACACTCAGGAAAATGCTCTAGAAAAAGCTCTAAAAAAAGGGTGAAAATGAGCCTGCATTCATATTTATAGAATTCTACACGGCTGAAGTCTATGGATGCACGACACGTGGCAAAGGAAAGGGCACGTGGCAACATCCTATTGATGCCAGTCATCCTCTGCAAGTCCCACTCTACTAGTCACCATTTACCAGTCACACTTTATCAGTCGTCCTCTGTCAATCGTACTTTTCTAGTCGCACTCTACCAGTCATGCTCTACTACTCGCCAGATTTTTATAGTTTTTACAAAAAAAAATTAAAATTTTGCCAAAATTTGATAATTTTTCTACAACATTTTAAAAAATTCACCACCTAGTCTAAACATGATTTGCCTTATTTGCATTAATATTCACCAATTTTTTATAAATACTTTTTTTGGTATTACCCCTTATGCATAACCCTGATACTCATCATTCAAAAAGAATTCATAGAACGTCATTTCAAAAAAAGGAGGAGAATCTCTAGTCAACTTCAAGTAAGGAAAAAAAATAGAAAATAACACATAAAACATTCTTTTCACATCACATATTCCTATTTCTTTCTGCAAATATATCATACAATAATTAGTCGAGCATTATTATATTTTCAGAAGTTCTGACCTATGTTTGATGGATATTCTCAACAGTTTCCTTATTTTTTTGGCTATTCCTTGCAAACCAAACGTAATGAATCTAAAGAAGCATAGCATAGCTTATAAATAAAATACCATGAATATTAACTTAACACCTGTATAAACATGCACAAATCCACATTTTCTTTCTAAATTTTGCCAAGTGAAAGTGGGTCTTCTTTCTAAATTCTTCCAAGTGGAGGTGGGTTTTATTTTCCTGGCTATAAGGGATTATGTAACATATGAATGTATGTATATCTTATAAGTTCACACCTAATTTAATGAGGTTCATACTTATAAAATAAAGGATATTTATTATAATAAAATAAGTCATAATATTAAGATATTTGTATTTATCATATCATTTCATATTTCATATTAATTAAACAACAAATTATAAAACAATTTATCAATTAAATAAATTTATACCTCCAATTCTTATTCCTGTACTGGCAATCGGATGTCACCATCTGCCAGAAGAAAATAGTTCCCATGTTTTGGTACTTTCTTTGTCATCGAAGGTTTAAGTATTAGTTTATTCAAAGAATGAGATATCAATCAAACATAAAGCATACACTCCAAAATCAATACATACAAGATATAAATCATATAAAATGCACCTATATGAATGCAGTTTTATGGGCTTCCATGTACCAATGAGCCGTGGTGATTTTTCACACCTCCATCATATCCCTCCTCACCTCTTGCAGTTGTCCTTTAATTGTTCGTCGAAGGAGGATACCTTATCTTGCATTCATAAAAGCCATCAGTAGTACCACATTCTAGAAGCAAAAAGTAAGTATAACTTATCAATCCATTTGTAATTAATAGATGTTCTAGGAGAGTTATTACACTTTTCAATATTGTCACTATCGAAAATGATTTTTTTCTTCAATTGGTTATATGGGATTGAAACAAACCCTACCCGTATCACATCATCACCACATGGTGGTATTACAAGAAAGCTTAGATATTATCCATGTATCCCTTGGAAAGATTTGAACCTAGATCTTCTTGAATGTTGAAGAATCTAACCAATTGAGCTAATGTCACTTGGTGTAACTATCCAAAATAATTACTCAATAATTGCATTCAAATTACTTTGTTTCAAAACCAAATAACATAAATAAATTTTAAAATAAAGTCCCTATGGGACACCACAGTGGTTTGGACTTTAGGCGCACTTCTCGAATACTCGAATTCAAACCATAGCAGGGTGTGTATGTGTGTGAGTAAGCTTGTTTTAAAAAATAAAATATAAGTAACATTATCAACAAAGAAAAAATACTCCACTTTGATTTTTTTATTTTTAATTTGAATGTGATTAGTCTACTGAAGATTCAACTTCATATTAAATGACATGAGTTCAACCCCAAAATGAAATGTATTGACAAATATGCATAATTGTCAAGCTACTGTAATACCACTATCTAGGCATAAAAAAATACATAACACCCATTTTAATAAATAAATTAAAAAAAACTACATAAAATGTATTCCAATCAAAAGAAAACCAAAGAGACTATATAATGACAAGGTTTAGTTAATTTCAATATTTCACATTCAATGCCAAAATATTTGTTTGCATTTGAGATTTAAAATTCTAACATAATGTAGGTGCAAGCTTACTATAGTGGTAAGGGCTTTGGCCTCTCTTTGAGAGATCGAAATTTCAAACCCCATTGAGTATTACGGGACCGAAACCCCTTGTGTAACCTCATTGAAAAAAAAATCTTAATAGCATAAAAAAAATCAACCTCAATAAAGCCATGTCATAGATTAAGGTGCCAAAAACACTAAATTACCTGCATAGACAATTCCTTAGTTGAAACCCATGTTCAATTAATAAATAAATGATTGGATGCTAGCAAAACAGGGATTACAATGACCATTGATGACAAATTATCCTAAACCCAATTAATTGTTGTTTTTGAACATATCCCAGTTATAAAAAAATAAAAGTTTAGAAGTTCACATAGACTAAACAACTATAGAACTCTTGGTCATCCAAAAATCATATACATATGTAAATGCTACAGATGGAACTATTACTATTATAGGCTAGAGTACATGTATATAAACAAACACACATGAAAAACATATAAATGCAATGCACCAATGGCAAAATCCTGGTTATTATCATCCATGTGGTTGTGAGGTTGATTCCTCTTATGTTTGCTCGAACGAGCGCTGATATTTTTAAATATTTGTAAACGATGTTCAATATAAAAAAACATATAAATGCAATGTGTTGAAACAAGTCTAGGTCAAACAAAGTGCACTTTTGTCCATTTTACAATACATTTACATGATAAATTATGCAGTATGTTAACACCTCATTCTAAATAATAAACCTGACTATGAGCAACACACATTAGAAGCAAAAATTGATATTTCATCCATTTGCATGTCAATCCAATTAGACAATTACAAATATGCTCCGTATATATAAGACAAAATCCCTGCTACTTGACATAATCTTCAATATAGTTATCCAATGTCAAAGGCATTATATATTTTATTTGAATACCTCAAGTAGTATACACTTAATTTAAAAAAACTTTACCTTTGCCTTTCATAGCAAAACATCAAATTGTATATGGTATCATTAAACGTGTTAGGCAACAATTTTTTTATTAATGAAATTTGGAAACCAACACAATCTTTTGCAAAGAGCACTGAAAGCTCAACACAGAATCCTCTATAGTGTATTATGATTGCCAGTTTGCTAGCATTGGAAAATGCTTCTGTTCCACCTGAAATTTGAAAAAAAGAAAACAAATGTTAAATGGACCCAACATTATATTCAACTACATAAAATATGGGCCCTTGTAGTGAAATCACCTAGCCTTATTTTAGATGAGGATTGCAAAATATTATAAGTTTTTAGGACTTGAAGGGATTTTGTTAGCAATGACTAGATAGAAATCTATGCAATGTGCTTATTCTTGTTGAAATTGCATTTAAGTATAATTTACACCACATTTGTTGCTTGATGATAGACTTTGCAGCCTAAGTAAATTCATCAAATTTTATAGCAATTTCTTTTAAACATCTGTTGTGTTAAATTTAAACATGATATTAATACTAAATGAAGAGAGGTAAACATAATAAGGAGTAGCAAAATAAATATGCAAACACAAAACAAGAGAATAACAAGGAAAAAAATCCTCTCGGAGGATGTCCAGACATTCCACTTTTTCATTAACAATCTCAAATAAATACTACATTGCATTTTCTACGATGTCACTGCCAACTCACATGTGCATGCAAGGTGACACCTCATCCTTACATACACATTGATACTTCATCCTTGGATTTTGACTCATATTACAAATTTGTGATTACATAGGTATTTTAATGCCAACATTTATCCCTTATGATATATTTGTAATTTTGTAGTACAAATAATGATTTTTATACAAACAGAAAATAGGACATAAAATGTTCTTTTCACATCACAAATTCCTATTTCTTTCTACAAATATATCATACAGCAATTAGTCAAGCATTATTATATTTTCAAAAGTTTTGACCTATGTTTGATGGAGATTCTCAACAACTTCCCTATTTTTTAGCTATTCCTTGGAAACCAAACGTAATGAATCCAAAGAAACATAGCATAGCTTATAAAAAAATACCATGAAGATTAACTTAACACATGTATAAAAATGCACGAATCCACATTATCTTCTTTCTAAATTTTACCAAGTGAAGGTGGGTCTTCTTTCTAAATTATGCCAAGTGGATGTAGGTCTTCTTTCTAAATTATGCCAAGTGGAGGTGGGTTTTATTTTCCTATCTATAAGGGATTATGTAACATATGAATGTATGTATATCTTATAAGTTTACACCTAATTTAAGGAGGTTCATACTTATAAAATAAAGGATATTTTTTTTTGGTAAGTTGGTTTTTAAATTTATAAGTGGATTTTTTAAGAGGATCCCAAAACCTTATAACAATATAGGTCGTGGCCTTTAACACTACAGTGAGCCTCCTGGGCTATTACAACAAAAACTTTTATAAAACTTACCAAAATATCAAAAAATGCTTCATAGGCTATAGGGGAGTCCATCCCATACATGGAATGGTACGAGCTATAACAAAAAAATAACAGAAAAAGTCATTTCAAGCCTAAAACGGACATTCTAAACTCAAAAATGACACACTTCCAAGGTTCCTCCATCATGCTTCAGGTTCCTCCTGGTCCTCCTGGGCCTGTCGCCCCTTGTAGCATTTTAGGATCCTTACCATCACATTTATGGCTGCCAAGATGTTACCTGTCATATCCAGAAGAAACTAAGATGACAAACCTTCCGCTTAACTCTTTGTATCCAAAATTATTTGTTGCGGCCCTTATCTGACTCAACCTCACAAATGCATCTAGTTGTAGATAATATAGGTGGCATGGGGCGAGCTTTGCCACCTCTGATCGCCATCAATTTCCTCCTAGGTGGCTTCATGAACACAATCTTGGTTGGCGGCCCTCTCCACGTCCGTCGAAAAATTTTAACACCAAACAACGAGGCAGGTGGACAGAAGCCCTTTGTTCACCATGTGGTCAGCAAGACCGTTACCCTCCCTAAAAGTGTGTCGGACATGAAAGAGGTTGCACCAGAGGAGGAGGTTCCTAGCCTTAGAGATGGCGTTGGCCACCTTCCATGATGGAATTTTGGAGTTAAGCATGTAATTTATAATATTCATCAAGTCTCCTTCGATCACCAGAGGACGAGGATCCTTCGAGATGAGCTTAAGACCTTGTAGGATCCCCCTAGCTTCTGCAACATGATTGGTTTATGTCCCCAAAGCTTCACAATAGGAAAGGATTAGTCTCCCACTATGATCTCTTACAACATCACCTGCTCCCGCTGGTCCTGGATTGCCTCTGGAGGCTTCGTCAAAATTTATCTTTAACCACCCTCTAGGAGGCTTGATCCATCTAACCTCCTTTTTGGATGAAACCAGATCCTCCTGGTGATCAGGATCCCCATCAAGCTTGAAAGTCCTAAAGATATCTGCCTCAAGACCACATTTAGGAGTTAGACTGGGGATAAGCTTGGAGTTTTCGATAGCAAAGGCCATGGCTCTGTGGGCAATGGAGGGGGGATCCCTAGGAGGACTTCAAAACACCCGACCATTTCGCTCCAACAAAATCTTCCATATGAAATGGTGAAAACAAGCATTCCATAGGAAATGAAGCTTCAGGTTCCAAAAGGGATTGGTCCATTGGAAAAAGACCTCCTTAATAGACTTGGGAGAAATCCATTGAATCTAGAATATGGAAATAATGATGCCAATGACAGAACTGGTGAAGGAGCAATGCAGGAAAAGGTGGTCATAAGAATCACAGGCTGACTTACACATGTAACACCTATTTGGGATGGTGAAGCCCCTTTTATGGAGGTTATCAATAGTGAGGGATTTATTTTGGAAAGTGATCCATGAAAAAAATTTACCTTGGGGATCAAATGTTTTCTCCATATCAACTTGCAGGGGAAATATGCCTTTGGACCAGTACATAAGAAGTCGTAAGGATACTTGATCGAGAAATATCTGCTATTCGTTCCTCTCTAAATCATACGGTTAGGTCCTCCATTGGAAGGGATGATAGTCGCTTGGAGGAGAGAGGAAAGGGTTGTGACCTCCTCATTATGCCTACCCACATCGATGTTCCTCCACTGTGGGGATCTGTTCCTCCAAACAATGTAGTCAGCCACCTTTTGCTCACAGTTGGGATCCATCTGGGCTCTAAGACGGCACATATTTGCCTTCTATATGAGAGGGTCCTCCAAGATCCATCTATCCTTCCAAAAATTTATACTTTGACCATATCCAATGATCCACCTACCATCATCCAAAATCAACTATCACGTTTGGATCATGGCCTTCCAGAAAGCCGACCCTCCCATGGGAATCCCATCATCGAGGAGAGAAAGGTTGGTTAGGTATTTCTTATTGACAATATTGATCCAATCCACCATGTCATTAGTCATTATCCTCCTAGTATGCTTGGCAACCAGCATGAGGTTCATTATCCCCATCCTTCTTAGGCTAATACCACCTTGTTCTTTGCTTTTACACACCATTTCCCAGGCCACCAGGGGGATTTTGGACTTGTCGTCATTTCCAGACCATAGAAACATCCTCTGAATCTGCTTAATCTTACGGTGGACCAAGGCTGGTAGCCTAAAAATAGGTATGAAATAGGTCAAGATTCCTTGGAGGTAAGCCTTGGTGAGGGTAACCTTACCATATTGGGATAAAAACTTGCCTTTCCAGGTGGATAACTTTTTATGGATGTGTTCCATCACCATGTTCCACATACCCTCCTTGGCTCGACCACAAAACAGGGGCAGGCTGAGATAGGTTGTAGGAAGAGAATCGATAGAGCAACCCAGGATCTTGGCTATCTAAACCTGGTGCCTCATCAGGTTTTTGAAATGCTTACTTTTAATGTAGTTCACCTTTTGACCGATCGCTCATTTATAGAGGGAAAGGATCCTCTTGATGTATCTAGCTTGAGCTACTGAAGCACTGGTGGATATGAGAGTATCATCCATGAACTGCTAGTGGGTAATCGCTTCAGTCCCCTAAGTGGGGAGTATGTCAGTTAACTTTTGCTATCGAATTGCCTCCTTGAGAGCTCTCCCCAGGGCCTCTGCCAGAATAATGAAAAAAGTGGGGGACAAGGGGTCTCCTTAATGAAGGCCCTTGGCACTTTGGAAATATCCGACTGGGGATCCATTGACCATGATGGAAAAAAAGGGGGTGGAGATGCAACTATGGATGAGGTCAACCCAGAGAGGGTGAAAACCAGACTTTAGGAGGATCGCACAGAGGAAATCTCTATCCACTCTGTCAAAGGCTTTATTCATATCGAGCTTGAGGAACAAGGCAACCTTTTTAGCCATGGAGGTCGAGTGAAGGGTCTCATGAATCGTAATAACCCCATCCAGGATGTTCCTGCCCTTCACCAAACTACCTTGGCATGGATCAATGAGAAGAGGGAGGATGGGCTTCAACCTATTAGCCATGGACTTGGTCAAAAATTTTTAGAAAACATTATAGAGGCTTATGGGTCTATAGTCAGAAAAGGTTCTACAAGCAGAGGATTTCGTAATGAGAGCCAAAAATGTGGAATTGAAACTGTGATGGACAACTCTAGTTGATTGAATCTCTCTGATGGATTTACACACGTCCTCCCCTACTACATCCCACATGGTTTGGTAAAAATGAGGGGGAAACCCATCCGGCCTTGGGGCTTTATCAGGTTGCATGGAGAAGAGGGCTTCCTTAATCTCCTCAGAGGAGAAAGGTTCCATGAGTTTGATATTAGCCTCTTGAGAGACTCTGCTTGGAATGTTGGCCAGGAGCTCATATTGGGCTAACCGATCACCCTCGGGAGGGTTTCCCAATAAATCTTGGAAGAAATTCACCGCCTCGGCCCTTATCTCTACAATGTCCTTTATGGTGGATCCGTTACTGTAGTCAACCTCTCTGATTTTGTTGGATCCTCTATGCCGCATGGTGGAGGCGTGGAAGAATCTAGTGTTAGAGTCACCTTCCTTAATCCAAAGATCCTTGGAATTCTGCCTCCAGAAGGTTTCTTCCCTTGCAATTATGTTATGATACTCTACCAGGATCTTCCTCTCTTCTTCTCTGGTGGTTGCACAGTGATCTCCAGCTTCAATTATTTTTTCTATCTCTTGAAGACATTTCGAGATGGATTTTTTGCATTCAAAGATGTTCCCAAATACTTCTTTGTTCCATAATTTTAATTTTTCTTTAACTATATTGAGCTTTTGGGCAATATGCAGCGATGTTGATACCCCACCCTTCTACTGCTACCATTAGGAAGTGACTTGACCTTTGAAATCCTTGTGGTGGATCCACATGGATTCAAACCTGAAGGGGGTTTTGAAAGAGGGAGCCTTATCTAATTTGAGGATGATGGGGTTGTGATCCAATCCAATCCTGGGCAAGGCACACAACGTTGCATCTCCAAAAAATGGAATAGCTTCTTGAGAAATGAAAAATCTATCTAGCTTCACCTGAATGAGCCCGTTGTCAATCCTCTTGTTGCTCCAAGTGAAATAGGACCCTTTGAGCTTGATGTCCATGAGCTCGTTGGTGTTAACAAAGTTTCTAAGATTTTCCATGCTTCTACTGCACATATCTAGTCCTCATTTATTTTCATACGGGTGCAGATGACAATTGAAATCCCTGCCAATGATCTATGGAATGGTGCTAAAATTACCTCTCATTTGATTTACAGTTTCCCACATCTCATCTCGCTCTATAGGAGAGTTTGGATTGTAGATATTGGAGAGGATCCATGACTATTTTCTAGTCTTATATTGAAATAAAATGTTAAGGATTCTGTTTGAGGAAGATAATAATCTTCCTTCAACTAGGGTAGGGTCACAAAGGCACATGAGCCCACCTAATGTACCTTGAATAGGACTGAAGAGAGTGTCTCCTTTGGCCCAAATGGCCTTAGATACCTTCTTGGAGGAGAACTCATCACTTTTGGTTTCTTGAATGACAAAAATGGAGGGATTTGTCCTTTTCCTGAGGTCAGCAACCACCCTCTATTTGGCTGCTCTGTTAAGTCCTCTCACATTCCATGAGAGGACTTTCATCTCAAAGGTTTAGGATTTTTCTTGCCTCCCTTCGCTATCTAGAAGGGGTATTTGGATCCTTGTTTATCATCCTTCTGATTTTTAGAATCATCAAAAAATAGTTTTAGCTAAGTTCCATTGGCGATATTCTTCGTTGCTTCCTTGTTTCTCTGATCATTATAAAAGAGTCTTCCTCTTTTTTGTTCACTGCCATAGTCGATAGCTTGCTTTTTGCTTCTGGTGTTCCTAGGGCTTAGTCGCCCAGATAGGTAAGGGCCTCCTTTTTTAGACACTATATATAGGGATGGCTCACCCCTCTCCATGCGGGGTAGGGATTTCCTATTGCCTACCATATATTCCTCTAAGACGGAGTTCAAGGCACCAAAATTAGGGAAGGTGTGAACCTGAGTAACAGGATGCTCTGCACGAGAAATGGTTTGAGGTGAGGATTTTGAAAGAACCTCTTGCTACTTCTGGATCGGTGAAAGAACTCCTTCTTCATAATCCTACTCAAACTGAGCAAAAATTCCTTCTAGGCCCACCTCCTAGGCTTCCTGAAGGGCAGGGTTTCGCATGATGTACCTAGGACCCATCGGTGGTTTCTTGTTGAGTGGAGGTTTCCCCTAGTTTTGTTGTGGTCCTTTATTATGCCCTTTGACTCTTTGATTCAGAGCCTTCAAGGTCGAACATTGGTTCTATAGGTGTCCTTGAGTGCGACAATGAGTACAGAATGTCGACTTGTTCTCATACTCAATAACATATCTCGTGATGAGGGTTGATCCTTTGTACAAATTAATGGCAGTAGGGAGCTCGGTGTCCAGGTTGGTGGATACGTAGAACCTAGCATGGACCATCCTAGAACAAACTTTTATGGACAAATCAATGGCAACCATCTTCCCAATAGAGCGAGCTATCCCTTTAATGATATTCTCATGCCAGAACTGGAAAGGAAGGTTCAAAAGCCCTACCCAGATTGGAGCTATATTTATGTTTTGGATATTTGGGTTGAAATCCTCACCCCATCTCTAGAGAAAAAGGCTTTTGCACCTTGGAAACTAGGGTCCCCCAAAAAAAATGTTACAGAAATCCTCTTGAGTGTTTAGCCGGATGGCAAAAAACCCCTGAGAGAGCACCACAATCTCCATGTTGTCGTTGGTTCTCCATTTGGCAAAGGCCCATTTCTGGATGGTCTCCATGTCTAGTCGCCCTCCTAGGAACCTACCAATCAGAGTAAAATTTTTGAGCTCTAGGAAATTCTCCATGAGGTCTTCAGGGATGACAAGCTCTTCGCCTGAAGGTATTAGCTCCTGGTTGAGGTGACTATCTAGGGTTTTTGGCCTCACCGCATGAGCATAGGAACCTTTCAGGTTTGCAGATCCTAAAGAAACCCCTTTTTTGGGAGGATCTTTCCCCTGCCCATTACGCCCATCCTCCTAGGCCCCTATAGAATTAGAGTCTACCTTGCCCACACTGGTTCCACCTAGGCCCTCACCCGTCACAGTTGCCTCCATCCTACCACCTCATTCAGCTCACTCACCCACTTCCCATCCTCGCTTGCCTTCCTGCCTCCCATCCTCCCATTCATCCATAAAATAAAAGATATTTACTATAATAAAATAATTCATAATATTAATATATTGTTATTTATCATATCATTTCATATTTCATGTTAATTAAACAACAAATTATAAAATAATTATTCAAATATATTAATTTATACCTCCAATTATTATTCTTGTACTGGCAATCAGATGTCACCATCTACCAGAAGAAAATAGTTCCCATGTTTTGGTACTTTCTTTGCCATCGAAGGTTTAAGTATTATTTTATTCAAATAATGATATATCGGTATCAATCAAACATAAAGCATACACTCAAAAAGCAAGACATACAAGATATAAATCATATATAATGCACCTATATGAATTGAGTTTTATGGGCTTCCATGTACCCTTGTCATGGTGATTTTTCACACCTCCATCATATCCCTCCTTACCTCTTGCAGTCATCCCTTAATTGTTCACCGAAGAAGGATACCTGGTCTTACATTCACAAAAGCCATCAACAATACCATATTCTAGGAGCAGAAAATAAGTATAGCTTATCAATCCATCTGTAATTAATAGATGTGCTAGGAGGGTTGTTACACTTTTCAATATTATCACTATATAAAATTGTTTTTTTCTTCAATTAGTTATATGGATTGAAACAAACCCTACCCATATTACATCATCACCACATGGTGGTATTACAAGAAAGCTTAGATATTATCCATGTATCCCTTGGAAATATTTAAACCTAGGTTTCCTTGAATATTGAAGAATCTAACCAATTGAGCTAATGTCACTTGGTGTAACTATCCAAAATAATTACTCAATAAATGCATTAAAATTACTTTGTTTCAAAACCAAATAACATAAATAAAATTTAGAGGAGGCCTTAAATAGGAATAGATGTAGCTCCATTGACATTCCAAATAGTTCTGCAGTGTTATTTTAAGTTGCCAGGTAGGCTGGCAGAAGGGAGAAGATCGGGAAATTGGGTCGAAGATGTATTGTAGCAAAAGGGAGAAAATCAGCTTGTTTTTCTAGTATGGTCTGTTATTGTGTTTTACTAAAACTTGTTCTTCTGAAGTTTTAATCTGGATTTAAAGTTTTTTTTTGCCTTATTTTGTGTAAGTTAAGGGTTACAATAGAAAAACCTAATAGAAGGCTTATAAAAATAGAGAGTGTTTGAAATTAAAAAATTAGGGTTTACAAGGGGGGAGAATTCAATGGGACAATCCTCGGTAGGAGGGTTCACACAAGGGACTTATGAGGGAAGGATTCAGAGTTCCAAGGGACCTAATATGTAATCCTTTGTGGAAGCGATTAGAGGCAGTAATGGAAAGAGAGATTATACAGGAGAACAGGATTGAAAAATCCTACAAGTCATGGGTAAAAAAAGAAGACTGAAGTTGAACAAGCCAAAATAAATGGATGTTTACCTCAAATAGAAACAATTCCAGTGCTAGAAATTATAGAACTCATAGTAGATGAGATTGTGAATAAATCTAAGCATGCCTTAATATGCAAGTTTGTGGGACTCTGACCTTCTACAAGGTTCTTGTACTCCTGGGCCATAAATCATTGGGCACCACAAGGAAAATTGGATATCTTCACATTATCAAATGGATACTTCGTAGTTGAATTCACAATGATATTTGATAAGGACAGAGATTTTTAGGGAGGTCTGTATAACATAGGCCCTGCATGTCTATTCATTCAACCATGACGACCCACTTTTGATCCTAAAATTGAACCCTCGACAGCTCCAATTTGACCAATATTATTTGCACTTCCTTTAGAATACTGGAAAGAGGAAATTTTTGGAGTTTATAGGTAATATCTTGGGAAAATACATAGGAAGATCAAGAGAATCAACGGAATAAGGATCAACAACGTATGCCAGAATCCAATGAATCCAAATCTAGGAAACCAACCTCAAAAAAATAAAATGAACAAGAATTTCAAACGTTTATGAGAAAAGGAACAAAAAACAATAACCAGGAAAGAGGAATAAATTAGCAGAAGGGAGGAAATACAAATCAACGACAAGAAGAAAGGACTTCATCCAACAAATATGAGATCCTCGGGTTAGATGATCTAATGGAAGGAGAGGAACTACCACACTCAAATCAAATATAAAATATAGATAAATTGGTAGCCAAAAAGGTTCATCATACACAACATACAGATATAGAAAAACAACAATACCTAAAAGTAATGAGAGGGGTAGAAGAAGGAAAATACGTACAGGTACAACTTGCATAAACCAAAGAACAATAGATAGAATATAAAGGGCAGTCACAACCAGATACACAAGGGGCTCTAGTACTATTTAATAAAGAGCCACATACATCTAAGGAGGTAATTATGGGAATAGCAAAGAAAAATAGAGAAAAGCTAGCCCTTGGGATAATCCAAATGGAGAAAAGGCTAAAAAATGCAAACTCTCAAGGAGTAGGTAGAAATACAAACAAAGAAAAAATACAAGGAGGAGAAAATTTGAGAGAGGAAGGCGTGGTTAAGCCCATAGCCAACTTCTACAACACGGGTTCCAAATGATTATACACACATGCCACCCCATACAATTGGTTGTTAAACGTATGATAGAAGATAACCACCCAGATGTGGTTTTATTACAGGTTACTAGATCATCATTGAAAGCAATGCAAACAATATCCAAGAGATGTTGGAGGAATGGAGACTATGAGGCCCAAGATTCCCATGGTTTCTTCGAGGAAATGGCCACTTTGTGTAATAGAGACACTTTTCAACAGGTAGGAGCAGCATCAGCTAGAGGCATATTGATGACCAGATTGAGAAAAGAGAATCAGACTCAGTCTGGTTGATTATTAACTTTTATGGGATGAAGGAAATGCAAGAACAAAAAACCCAATGGAAGTCAATCCAAGCTATTAGATAATCTTACCCAGAAGATAGGTTCCTGGTGGGTGGAGACTTCAATGCCAAGATGTCAATGAATGACCAAGAGGGAGGTCTAAATCATCTCATTGAGAAGGACAAACTCCTGATTTTCCAAGCTAATAATTTAAATCTGATTGACATTCCACCTCCAGGATGTGGTACTACTTGGACCAATAAAAGGAAAGGAGACCAAGCAATAAAATCAATATTAGATAGGATATTGATAGAGGAATAAATTCACCAATTATGGAGCTATCATTCAAAAATCATAAACCTATTATCTTCTGATAATTTCTCGGTACATCTAAATATCACAAATAGAATACCCCAGTCCAAAAACTACCCCTTCATATTTGAGAACTTTTGGCTTCTAAACCAGGAATTACCATAGTTAGTTCAACAATGGTGGCAACAAGGAAAACCAACATTTGGAAAGGCACAATTTTAGCTACACTACAGATTGAAATATATCAAATATAAACTGAAAAGCTGGAGCAAATTCTAAAGATCATATTTTTATCAACAAAGAGCAGAGCTAGTTGAGAGAATGCAAGGAGTTGCAGAAAGAATTTGTTTAGGACCCCTTTCAGATGAATTACTCTCCCATGAAAAGATCTTAATGCATGAGGAAGAGGAGCTAGATAAGAAAGAAGAAACCTATTGGAAGCAGAGATCTAGAATTACTTGGCTTCAAGAAGGATATAGGAATACAAAGTTCTTTCACTAGTCAACCACAACTAGGAAACACTATAACCGGATTGATGCTTTAAAAAATGCATGACTCCTTGAAACCACCACTTTAGGTATGCAAAAAGTAGCTAATGATTATTTCTCCACTTTGTTTACTGTAGATTCACATCTATCAAAACAATCCCAGGAGGAAATCTTGGGAAGTATCCCTAGATTAGTCTCTCAAGAGCAGAATGAGGAGCTTATGAAAGAGATCAAAGAAGAAGAGGTGAAAGAAATAATCTTCTCCATGCAATCAGGTAAGGCCCCAGGTCCTAATGGATTACCAATAGAATTCTATAAAGCTTTTTGGGATATTATAGGAGAAGATATAACTAGAGCAGTAGAAGAAGCCAGATCCAGTGGTAACTTTTCTATATTTGATTCCAAAGGGAGGAGATATGGAGAATCTAACCAATTACAAACCAATAGCCCTCTGCAATGTGATATACAATATCATCACCAAGGTAATAGCCAACAGACTAAAAGTTATATTACCAAATATCATATCTCCTGAACAAGGGGGATTTGTGCAGGGTAAACAAATATTAGATGGGATTGTAATATAAAAAGAAACTATACATCATATGGGCCAAATAAAGAACAAAGGAATGTTCCTAAATTTAGATCTATCCAAAGTCTATGACAAAGTGAGTTGGGAATTTTTGGATCAAATGTTGCAAAGATTTAGATTCCAGAAATATTGGATCAACTGGATAGTTGAATGCATCTCCACAGTATCATTTTCAGTGCTCATAAATGGAACTGCCTCCCCACTATTCAAGGCTAGCAAAGGAATTAGACAAGGAGATTCTCTCTCTCCATATCTGTTCAATATTTTTGCAGAAGGACTGGGAAGACTCATACAAAAGAAAAAAGTAGAGAACAACATTACAAGAATTCAAATAAATAGAGATATAACTATCACTCATCTACAATTTGTAGATGATATAGGATTATGGGGGGAAGCAACAATAAAAGAAGCAACCAGTATAAAAAAATATTAGACTGCTACATTGCAACCACTGGCCAACTTCTAAATGAAGAAAAATCTAAAGTTGTCTTATTTAATGTTCATAAGAGAATCAGAGAGTGGATAGCAAACATTCTTAGGTTCTCAATGACCTCATGTCCATTAGATTACTTGGGAACTCCCTTAACAGAAAAAATCCTAAAAAATAAATATTGAAAATCCATAAAAGATAAAATTTTCTCAAAGTTGTCACACTAGTCTCATAGATGGTTAAGTTTTGGAGGCAGAGTCCCACTTTTGAAGTCAGTGTTACAAGCAATGAAAGTTTACAAATTTTCCATTTTAACAGCCCCAAAGAGCATACTCAAAGATCTAGATAAACTGATGAGAAAATTCTTATGGTCAGGAGCACA
This sequence comes from Wollemia nobilis, assembly GCA_028583015.1. Classification (NCBI taxonomy): domain Eukaryota; kingdom Viridiplantae; phylum Streptophyta; class Pinopsida; order Araucariales; family Araucariaceae; genus Wollemia; species Wollemia nobilis. The sequence continues at coordinate 1,675,168 of JAQPPZ010001731.1, forward strand.
AGATAATCATAAAACTAATTTGGTAATCTGGGAGAAAGTCTATCAACCAAAGGAAGAAGGAGGTCTTGTAATCATAGTTGCATCAACAAACAACCTAGCACTAATAGGGAAGTTATACTGGCATTGGATCACAAATCCAGATCAGTTATGGAGTCAAGTTATAAAAGCTAAATATTACCCTACACATGAAATGGAGGATGTCCCACGGTTTCCAGTTATAGGTGTGGGATTAGAGATATGGAAAACACTCAAAAGAAGGACCTCACTGATTAAGGAAGACTTACATTGGAAAGTAGATGATGTGATAAAAGTAAGATTGTGGGATGATTCTTGGTAATTTTCCCCCCCCATTATCAAAAAATACCCTCATATTAGTATCATTAGAGATACTCTTCATAATCATGGCCAAAATCTTATATCTCAGTATCTCATCCCCCCAAGCCAACAACTAGCAGCTTTAGGAAGATGGCAAAATTTGGACCAGTGGTTAGGTGAAGAATGGGAAGCTAAAAAACATGAACTGAAAGAAATTCTAGAAAAAATAACATGGCTATGGAAATATGGACCTGAACAACTAGCATGGGGATATGGGAAACAAGGCACTTACACAGTGAAAGCAGGCTACCAAAAGGCTCACCAAAGAAGCAAGAACCAACCCCAAAAACATCATATTTGGAAAGAAGTATGGCAACCAAAGGGCTGGTCGAAGGTTAATTTTTTATATGGCAGGTTGCTCACAAAAGCATTATGACTTAGGATAATATGAGGAGAAAGGGGTTCATTGAACCCAGTAGATGTGTAATGTGCTTCCAAGAGATAGAAACTATAAACCACCTCCTTTTGTATTGCTCATATGCTCACACAATCTAGAATTGGTGGTACTCCATATTTAGCCAAATAGAATGGTATCGTCCTAATGGTAGTAATTTTTGGGACTATTGGTCACATAACACCTTCAAATCCAAAAAATTAAGCACGACTTGGAATTTAGGGATTGGCTTCATCTGCTGGCAAATATGGTTGGAACGAAACAACAGAATTTTTAAAGAGGAATTCGGCTCAGAAGAGAGCACCTGGGGGATTATGTTAAGGAAGTTATTAGAAACAGTGCAAACCAAAGTACAAAAATAATCTTCGATGACAGAGGAAGAACAAGACATTTGGGCACAACTATGGAATAAAATGCAACATGAAAGCTATCACGAATAGAAAAAGAACAAAGAGGACTTCGGTAATATTTGTTGGAAGAAGACATATATTGTTATGGAGGTAAATTTTAAAGAACAGGAGATTCAGAGATTCTGGGCAGATAAAAAAAAACAGAAAAATTGCATTTTAAGTCTTGTCAAGAAAGGTAGGATATCAAAATGCATTTGTATAAGTTGATCAGTTTTTTTGAATAAAATTTTTACCTTTTACTCAAAAATAAATAAATAAATAAAATTGAAAATAAAGTCCTTATGGAACACCATAGTGGTTTGGACTTTAGGCTCACTTCCTGAATACTCAGGGTTCAAACCATAGCAGGTGTGTGTGAGTGAGCTTGTTTTAAAAAATAAAATAAAGTAACATTATGAACAAAGAAGAAATACTCCACTTTGATTTTTTTGTTTTTAATTTGAATGCAATTAGTCTATTGAAAATGCAACTTCATATTAAATGACATGAGTTCAACCCCGAAACGAAATGTCTTGACAAATATGCATAATTTTCAAGCTATTATAATACCACTATCTAGGCATAAAGTAATACATAGCACCCATTTTAATAAATTAATTTTAAAAAAACTACATAAAAGGTATTCTAATCAAAAGAAAACCAAAAATATATATAATATATTGAGGAGATTTAATTAATTTCAATCCTTCACATTCAATGCCAAAATATTTATTTACATTTGAGATTTAAAATCCTAACATAATGTAGGTGCAAGCTTACTGTAATGGTAAGGGCTTTGGCCTTTCTTTGAAAAATCCAAAGTTCAAACTCCACTGAGTATGAGGGGGCCGGGACCCCTTGTGTAAACTTATTGAAAAAAATCTTAACAACATAAAAAAATCAACTCAATAAAGCCATGTCATCAATTAAGGTGCCAAAAACACTAAATTACCTGCATACACAATTTCTTAGTTGAAACCCATGTTCAATTAATTAATAAATGATTATATGCTATCAAAACAGGGAGTACAACGACCATTGATGATTAATTATCCTAAACCCAATTAATTGTTGCTTTTGAACACATACCCAGTTATGAAAAAATAAAAGTTCAGTAGTTCACACAGAGTAAACAACTATAGAACTCTTAGTCATACAAAAATCATATACATATGTAAATACTACAAATGGAGCTATTACATTTATAGATAGAATACACGTATATAAACAAACACACGTGATAAACATATAAATTCAATGTGTTGAAACAAACTGCAGGTCAAAAAAAGTGCACTTTTGTCCATTTTACAATACATTTGCATAATCAATTATGCAATCTGTTGTAACGCCTCATTAATAAACCTGACTAAATGCAAATTTTGAGTTTTCATCCATTTGCATGTCAATCCAACTAGACAATTACAAATATGCTCCATATAAATAAGACAAAATCCCTTCTACTTGACATAATCTCCCATGTAGTTATCCAATGTCAAAGGCATTATACAATTCATTTGAATACCTCAAGTAGTGTACACTTAATTTTAAAAAAACTTTGCCTTTGCCTTTCATAGCAAAACACCAAATTGTATATGGTGCAACAATTTTTTGATTAATGAAATTTGGAAACTAACACAATATTTTGCAAAGAGCACTGAAAGCTCAACACAGAATCCTCTATAGTGTATTCTGATCGCTAGCATTGGAAAATGTTTCTGTTCCACCTGAAATTTGAAAAAAGAAAACAAACATTAAATGGACCCAACATTATATTCAACTACATAAAATATGGGTCCCTGTAGTGAAATCACCTAACCTTATTTTAGATGAGGATTGCAAAATATTATAATTTGGTAGGACTTCAAGGGATTTTGTTAGCAATGACTAGAGATTTTGTTAGCAAATACTAGATATAAATCTATGCAATATGCTTGTTTTTGTTGAAATTGCATTTAAGTATAATTTACACCACATTTGTTGCTTGATGACAGACTTTGTAGCTAAGTAAATTTATCAAATTTTATAGTAATTTCTTTTAAACATCTATTGTGTTAAATTTGAACATGACATTTACACTAAATGAAGAGAGCTAAACATAATAAGAAGTAGCAAAATAAAGATGCAAACACAAAACAAGAGAATAACAAGGGAAAAACACTCTTGGAGGATGTCCAGACATTCCACTTTTTCATTAACAATCTCAAATAAATTCTACATTGCATCTTCTACGATGTCGTTGCCAACTCACATGTGCATGCAAGGTGACACCTCATCCTTACATACACATTGATACCTCATCCTTGGACTTTGACTCATATTACAAATTTGTGATTAGATAGGCATTTTAATGCCAATATTTCTCCCTTAATGATATATTTGTAATTATATAGTACAAACAATTATTTTTTATACAACCCTTCATGGGCACAAGCTAAAACTAGTCCTTCCAAAGACAAGTAGCCTTAACCCAGTTACTACCAACCTCTAGGCCTATAACTTCCACTAGCTATATCTAATCATTCCAAGACCTAGCCACCCTACAAGCTACCTCCAACCTTCTAAACACATTAGCTTCACCTATTACCCTCAGCCATATACCGACAAGGTAACAAAAAAATTCAAAAAAATACTTTTAAAACATTACAAATATTACTGGAGCTAACTCTAAGAACATTACACTAGGCAACCACCACTAGCATCCACACCAGTCTCTTTTGGGCACAACTACACCAATTACAATAGCATTAACAACCCTACAAGCTACACCAATTATAGTAGCCAATAATCCAACTACACTAGTTACAATAGTTAATACTTACCCAAAACTTGTGGTACAACCAATAAACCATCTCAAACATTCTTTAACAACTTTCAGATCTGTAAAAGACACAAAAACAAGAAGAATACTAGTTGCAAAATGAAACCTCATGCATTGACACCTCTTCAACTTGCACAATAAAACCACTAGAACATGCATTTCTAACCTTAAACTCTAGCACCTATTCAAAAAATAAACATCTAAATACAGATAAAACATAGTGTTGTTGTCGAAGCTCACCAAGTCTACCTCTACCACTATTGAATCTCACCATATCTCTCATTGTCGAAACTCACCAGGTCTATTGTTGTAGAAGCTCAACAAGATTTAAATATCAAACCCTAGCATGAACAGACCTTTATCTAGATCTACCACTGTCAAAGCTCACAAAATCTACTGCAAGCTATAAACCCTTGCACCTCTTCATATAATGTCATAAACTACCCAAGTTCAAGACCATAGGCTCTGATACCAAATGTTAAAACTGAACATGACATTGATACGAGATGAAGAGAGCTAAACATAACAAGGAGCAGCAAGAACACAAAAAGAAAGAATAACAAGGAAAAAAAAAACTGCTTGGGGATGTCCAGAATATCACTTTTTTCATTAACAATCTCAAATAAATACTACATTGTATCTTTTACAAGAAAAATCCTAACATCTACCATTGCCAACTCACATGTGCATGCAAGGTGACATCTTATTCATACATACACATTGACACCTCATCTTTGGACTTTCACCCATATTACAAATGTGTGATTACATAGAGATTTAATTCCAACATATTACATGATCCTTATAAAATCCATCCAGTGTTTATGTTTATATTATGGAAGATAAATGACTCTTTTTATTCTTAAAAAAGTGTTTTCATTTTTTGATAGTATTGAAAAACCTCGTGTTAAAAAAGAATGCAATTGCAAAAAATGAGGACATATAAAATTTGATTAGATTCATCTTATATTCATCCCCAGATCTCTTAACCATTATACAGTTGTATGGAGGACAAACTTCAAAATAAACATTAAAACAAAATAGTTTATGGCAATTTTCAATAACTAAATGTAACATTTTAACTGATTCCCTCCTTGGAACCTGTCACAATAGGAGAAAATATCATCAATCATACTTACCACACCAGTCTCCTTGTTTACGCATTTCATGTTGATCTGAGATAGAAATCTGACACTAGGGGGCTTAGTTGAATAGTCCTTATCATAGAATAATTTTAGCTGGTATATGAGGCCATCATGCATTGACTGCACCAAACATAAAAAATAAAAAAACTCTAAATAACCTATTATAGCCTTGAGCATATTAACATGTGGTAGAAGGTGCTCCACTTGTGCAGAAAATCTGCTAATCAAATTATCATGAAATACAAAAAAAAATAGTAGAAAATAAAGGCAAACTGCAGAAGCATGAAGAATAATTTATAATATACAAAGCCTTCCATACATTATGAGGCCCAATGATTGTTCCATCACCAAAGCCTTTCTCTCCCCTTTCTAGTTGTTCAAGCAACCGAAAGTTCCTTGGAACTTTGCAATGAAAGCACACATGCACAAACACTTATATTGCTAAGGTATCATGGAGAAAAGTGCAAGCTACTTAAAGTCTCGATTACCATATTTGAGCATGTACAAATTTTAACATAACTGCATATGTTGTCCTCCAATTTCCCTGTCTTGAGGACAGTGAATATCAATGTTTGTTAAGACATTTATATGCCATACAAAACATTTAGCTGGAAGGAGAGCTAAAATTTAGATAAGGAATTTTCAATGAGTGATATATAAAAAATAATAATTAAATGATAATGAAGTTGCAATTCCACAACTAAAATTAAAAAATAAAATTAATGTACTTTGAAAAGTGCAATTTTTACAAAACTGTGTTGTTAAATAAAGTCTAGGGTTTTGCATAGTGGTGAATTTCGCAATTTAGCACGAATATTGGGATTTTCAAAATGTTAATTTTGCAAATTTTGGGACCATAGACGTCGGCCCGTTCGCCCAAAAATTTTGGGATCTAATTTTTTTAAGGGTAAATTCGCCCCATTGTCATAAGGTTTCCCACCTAATTTTTGCCCTAAATTTATTAAAAATAAGAAATATCCCGCCCAAATCGCCCCTTGTACCCCTATATATATAGCTAACCCTGACAACGACTCCCATACAATTACAACATTTTTTTGGATAGCGAGCGATACAAAGTAGAATGCGACTGGCAGAAGGCGACCAGCATAAGGCGAGTGGCATAAGGTGAGTGGCATAAGGTGAGTGGCATAAGGTGACTGGCATAAGGTGATTGGCATAAGGCGACTAGCAGAAGGCGACTGGTAGAAGGCAACTAGCATAAGGTGATCGGCAGAAGGTGACCGATATAAGGCGAGTGGCATGAGGTGAGTGGCATAAGGCGAATGGAAGAAGGTGACCGGTATAAGGTGACCAGCATAAGGCAACTGGCAAAAGGCAACTAGCAAGGTGATCGACATAAGGCGATCGACATAAGGTGATCGGCATAAGGCGACTAGCATAAGGTGACTGGTAGAAGATGACTGACATAAGGTGAGTGGCATAAGGTGAGTGTCATAAGGTGAGTGGCAGAAGGTGACTGGCATAAGGTGAGTGTCATAAGGTGAGTGGCAGAAGGTGACTGTAAAGGCGACTGGCTGAAGGCGAGTGGCATAAGGTGACTGGCATAAGGTGATGTAGAAGGCGATTGGTAGAAGGCGACTGGCATAAGGTGACTGGCAGAAGGTGAGTGGCATAAGGCAATGGAAAAAGGTGAGTGGCATAAGGTGACTCAATTTATCGGTATGTTTCTTTTACCATTAAATTTCATTTAACATTTTATTCATGGACACTCAATAAGGAGGTTTATTCTGCTTGTGAACGATATTCTTGGGATAGATATTCTACTATCTCTAGCAGTAGTCTTTTTTATACCAGTTATTTTCATTTTTAAAAATGATGTTCTTTGTTCATGTTATTCTTCTATTCATACAGGTAAAATGTCAACTACAAGCAGTGGAAAGAAGGGAGGCCAGTCTTCCAATAAAAGGAGTATCCTCAAATACTTTCATAATATTTCTAAACCCAGTCAACCATCAACATCTACACAAACTGAAGGTATGAACACCTTTACTCACCAATTAATTTTTTTACTTTGTTAATTTTAAATATAATGTCTTCATTCATAAAGAAGTGTGCTTTTTGGTTGATGGCTTTGTCCATTTTTATCTGTAGAAGGTATGCTTTTAAATGCCATAGTGATAATGAACCTACTATTGACACTAGTATTATCTCTACAGAAAACACTGTTAACCCTGGTATGCCTCCACTTCCACATATCCACGTTAATGAATAGTCCACAGATGAAAATATTCTCAATCAAATCGAACAACAACATGAAGAGATTCCTGAATCTAACACGCCAAGTGGAAAAGAAACTAATAGTTCTTATGCAGTCCCTACTTCCGAAGAATCTTCATAAAAAAAATAAACGTGCAAGGTTATCTAGGTGGACAATTAACAGATCATTTCAGCCTGATTGGATATCAGAATTTCCATTTATTGAGCCAGTGCTGCCAGAGAATAGTAGTGATGCTATAACAGAATTGAGATGCGTAATTTATAGTTGGAAACATGGAAAGGAGCATAGATTACAACTTAAGAAAGATACAGTAGAAAAACATTGTGGAAAGGTTTATATCAAAACAAAAGAAGGTGATCCACCAACACCAAAAACTTATAGGTGGAAGGATGCATCAGAGTGCGCACATATAAGAAATGCGCAAGAATATGATAAAGAAATGAAACAAAAGCAAACATTGGTTGAGAAAGGTGCAACGATTCAAGCCCAATTTTAAAAAATGAATAAGTTAACTTTAGCTTCAAAAAGTTTGTAGTTTGTTATTGTATTCTCTATTCTTAATATGGGTAGACCTATGTCTGATTTCATGAATTATAAATCTCTATTTTGACTAGCTGATGTGCAGAACTTACCCAACGCCCATTGGTCAGATCGAAGTGGTTGGGAAATGGTAAAATGTCTCTCATTGGTTGAGCAAGATGACCTCAGAGAGAAAGTAAAAAAGGCAAAATTCATTTCACTTTCAATTGATGAGGTGACTATTGTTGACAATACATCTTGGATTTGCATGCATGTTTACACATTGGAAAATCATTTAAGGCAACCTCATTTACTTGGAATACGCAAAATGGTGGAAAATTGTAATGCAGAAAATATTTACAATGTTGTTGTAACTAGTTTAAAAGAAGAAGCAGGAATGAATGAAATTGAAATAGCCACTAAGTTAATATGTGTAGGAGCTGATGGTGCTGCTACAATGCAAGGACACAGGAATGGTCTTTGTGTTAGACTACAAACATCGGTTGCCCCATATTTGATCCCTATTCATTGCATGGCTCATAGAATGAATCTTGCATACAAAATTGTGGATACATTTACAAATGTTGCGAGAGTGGAAGAGCTTGTCCATGAAATTCATGAATATTTTTCACGTAGTCCAAAAATATTTTTAGAGTTTCAATAGTTTGCACTAGGAGTTACCGAAGGTAAAAAACTGTTGAAAGATGTGGATACTAGGTGGATTTCGATGTATCAACCGACATTAAGAGTTTTCAAAGAATATCAATCCTTGATAGGGTTTATGTATGCAAATCGTAGGGCAGTTGATAAGGCTAAAGATTTACTTTTTTGAATGAGTGACTTTGAAACTCTTCTCACATTGTGTGGAATTCTTCCAATGTTGGAAAAAATGAATACTTTGATCAAAATTGCACAAGAAAGATCAATTTATATTGTGGATTTCATCAGGGCGAGAATACAAATTTGCATGCATATTGATATGATGTACGCATCTGGTCAAAATTTTATGGATCCCATGTTTGAGAGTTGGAGAGCATTAACAAACGTGAATGGTCCTCAGAGTTTTCTGAAGTTCAATATAAATGATCATCTATGTATTAATGTCCGTGGAAAGGAAATACCTTTATATTGTTATGGTGTGCGAATGGATATAGCTACAAATGAAGTTGAGAAAATGCCCATAACCTACAACAGATTTCATGTAGTTGTAGATGATACAAAACTTAAACTGAAACAAATAGCAGAATCATTGACAAAAGAAATAAGAGACCATTTTCAAAGAGATGAATTGCTAGAGGCTATGGGTGTGGTTAATCCGATGTTTTGGGATCCTTGTAATGAATACCAGAATATAAATTCTTTGTTTCTCAAATACATGGGCAGTCTTGTTGGCCATTTCAGTAAAAGTGTTGTAGTCAATGGTATTGAAATCAATGGCATTCTCAACAGAGATCTTTTGATGAAACAATCAAACTATTTTGGAACAACAATGTCTACTCAAGTTTCACAGCTCTCTAACCATCATGAAGCAGGTTCTATTTCACGTTTGTGGAGATTATTACAACCAAGTACTATCTTACAACATACTATGAGTGAATATTTTCATTTATATGAATTATGTCAAACGATGATTTTGGGATCCATGGAAGATGAAAGGGTGTTCAGTGCACTATCATATGTAAAATCTAAAGTTCAGAATAGGTTGGACAAAAATTTGAAGAATTGTTTGAGATTATATGTGTCGACCTATGAGGTGGAGGAGTTTCCTTATGAAAGAGCAATGTCACATTGGAATTCTTTGGCAGAGAGAAGAGGTGTAACGAATATTGATGATGATGAGGATGATAGTAACACTGGTCAGATTGTGATGACAAAAATTTTGGGAATGAGTGCAGAACATTTTGTACAATATGAAAAGAGTTTGTTCCAACTTCTAGCACTATGATGCAAGGATGCATTCATTTGATTTGATTTGAGTTCACATATTATAATTTGATTTGATTTCACATATTATCATTTGATTTGATTTCACATATCAGAATGAAAGGATGCTTTCATTTGATTTGATTTGAGTTCACATATTATAATTTGATTTGATTTCACATATTATCATTTGATTTGATTTCACATATCAGAATGAAAGGATGCTTTCATTTGATTTGATTTGAGTTCACATATTATTATTTGATTTGATTTCACATATTATCATTTGATTTGATTTCAAATATCAGAATGTTTGAGTTCACATATTATTATTTGATTTGATTTCACATATTATCATTTGATTTGATTTCACATATCAGAATGAATGGATGCCATTGGATACTCTGTATAGCATAGCCCTATGATTTGATTATGTATTATTTGATTACACATGTGTTACACATATTATTTGATTACACATGATTTGATTATTGGATTATCTGAAATGTGTTATTGGATATTTTATATATCATTTTACAATAGCCTTGTTATTGAAGTATTAGTCTAAAGTTTCTATTTTTCTTGTAGATTTGTAATGTATAAATCGTTATAGGCAACTTGTGAAAGTAAATGTCTATACTGCATTTTTTGTCATTTCAAATTAATTCATATAACATAAAAGAACATCTTACTGCATCCACATACTTCAAAATTACTTAATATATCAACAAAAACAATCAAAACATAACAACATTCAAAACAAAGTTTCCTAGAGATAACACATTTTTTTGGAAATGTTCTCTTTCAAAAAATTTACCATTCATTCACAATTTACAAAACATATCAAACATTATTTCTTCCACTTCAAATTAAAAACAACAAACTTCTACATCATCATAAATAATCAAAACATAGTAATAATTAAAACAAAATAGTCTCTTTCATTGAATTCAATTTTTAAAGAAGATACCATTCGTTCACAATTTACAAAACATATCAAACATTATTTCTTCCACTTCAAATTATATTAATACATTAAAACATATAATAATAACATAACAACATTCAAAACAAAATTTCCAATAGATAACACATTTTTCAAAAATAGTCTCATTCATTGATTTCAATTTTCAAAAAGGATACCATTCATTCACAATTTACAAAACATATCAAACATTATTTCTTCCACTTCAAATTAAAACATAACAATAATTAAAAACAAAATTTCAAAATGATAATACGAATTTTTTAGAAATTGCCTCTATCATTGATTTCAATTTTAAAAAAAATACCAATCTTAAATAATTTATAAAAATATAAAGAGTTTTTGTTTCACTTCAAATGCAACACAACAAACTTCTATTCTTTTCCAATGTTTCTTGAAGGTCCACCCACATCTACCTCAATATCCTTTTCTTCTAATGCCCCAACCCTAACCAAACTTTCTGTTGTAGTGTTGATCCCCGATAACAAGGCACCCTCTTCCTTCATTGGATCTTCTTTGAAAGGTGCATTCAGATCCTTCTCATTTTCTTTTAGTTTAGCCTCGACATCCAGGCCCCCATCTCTGATAATCCTCTTCAGCAAATTATTTTCTCTAACTGTCTATTGTAACCTCTTCTTCAATTCAATAGCATTATTAATGCTAATTTTGGCAGTCTTGATCAAAATTTTCATGGCACCGACTTGTTGCTTTAGGTGCTGGAAATTAGACTACAAAATAGAAATGAAAAAAGGTTAATATTTATAAACAAAACATATTTAACAAAAAAAAATTAGTTAGATGTAAAACTTACATCAATTGTAAGTCGTGTTGTTTCTGCAACTGCTACTTTGTTCTGATCTAGTGCCCATTCATTGAAATATGCTTGGGCTTCTACATTGAGGTTTTCCAAATGATTCAAAACAATGGCCAGAATTTCATCTCTGTATGTAGACTCGGCCTCCATAGTGCCAGATTCAGCTTTATGTAGCAAAGCATCGAGCTTTTGGGGCTCATTCTCAACCTTTAAAAACAACTCTTTTCTCTTTGAAAAATTCTTATATCGGCCATTGATTGCTTTAATCAAAACCTTGGCCCGATATTCCCATTCTTTCAATTTATCAATATCCGAAAGAAGAGTATTATGAACTACAACTTTACATCTATCGACTAATAACACATTTTCAGAAAAGTTTAGGATATCATCATCTGTTACACTACGGGCGACGACTTGTTGTGGGGCAGAGGGGGAAACTTCGGTGGCACCTACATTGACATCCTCTTCTCCATCAATGCCCTCTTCATCCTCAAGAATATCACTTGCATTTAAAGGGTAATTTTCAGGATTCATACCCTGATAAAGAAAGTCACATTCTAGAGTTCCCGAGGGCATTTGAGATGCACTCTCAACATTTGAAAAATTCTCTAAGGTTAATATCGGTACAATAGAAACATTAGATGATGACACATTTTGTGTCTCTGTAGCACTTCTTGCATGATGAGGTGGCGGTGTGAGGAACATTTTACCATGCATGCATGATTGGTTCCTCACAGGTGGAACCTATTGTGGATGGACAGGAACTTGCTTTGAATGGACAGATGGTGGAACTTGTTGTGGTTATGGTTATGGTTGTTGCTTGTTGTTGTGGCTATGGTTGTGGTTATTGTTATGACTATTGTTATGGTTGGCCAGATGGTGGAGCCATATGTTTTTTTAGCCTTTTGAATCTAGCAGGTCCCTCTATTAAATTTCACACAAAAACATAAATTTAATCTTGTGTAAATAACAATAGCATTTAAAAAATATTTATTTAAACCATACATACCAGACTCAGACTCTGCAGCCATTGATGATTCAACCATTTTCCCTTTATCTGAAAAATATTTAAAACACATTAAAAAACATAATTTTAAGTCATTAAAATAAATCATTTAAAATAGTATTTTTGAAGAGTAAGGTTACCTTGTGGGCTAGAGGTAACCTCTTCCACGTCGACATTAACAATTTTAGAAGTAAAAGGTGTGGCAGGTGTATGCTGAATCCGATCACCATGAGACCTCACACGTTTGGTGTGAGTTATTGGTGATGACTGTGAATGCGTATCAGAATCAACAGATACTTCCTGAACCCTAAATGCGACATCCCTTTTACTTGAAGACTGAGATGCTCTTCTCTATTTTCAAAATAAAATTAGAGAATAACAAGATAGAATGAAAAAAAAACAAAGATATTCCAACAAATATGTTTACCTGTATCTCATCATCAGACATGCCAATAGACAACAAACTAGGGTGCAATGCAGTGGGAGGACTACTTTGTTGAAGGTTGAAATAAGCTTCCTAAAATAAACAAAGAATAAAATTGTTGGTAGTCACTGTATAAGCAGATTGAATTTTTTGGGCACTCAAAAGGTCATGTTTCAAGCGGTTGGAAATGTGCGTGGACCAGTCAAATCTACCACCACCAATACAATGAATCAATAAATAAAGTGCCCAAAAAGGTATTTCTGTAGGTCGCCCCTATAGAATAAGCCTTGCCTAAAAAAATTCAATGCAAGCATATAGAAATTTATCTCCAACATTGCAAATGTTTAACCCCCTTTTGGACTTAGAAGAATTAACTAAAAAAAAGAGACAACATTATTAGAAAACAAAAAGTACAAGGAGAACATTATTAGAGAAATGAAACTACAACACAACAATATTTAATGTTAAATAAAAAATAAATTTTCAAATTATACCTTTCAAATTGTCAGAATGAACACCGTAAATGGTTCCAAGGGTGGATTTATCATCGTCGGTTAAGGCGTACTGGTTGTTCACCAGTACACCATCCAAAAATGGTAGCCCTATTAGTCGCTGCACATCGGAGGGTTTAACAGAAAAAACAATGTCCTTGTTATCCAGTCACATCGAAATAGTGGACACGTCATGGTTGTAACAAGAAATGATCCGTTGCATCAACTGAACGTTAATGTTCAATTGTGGCATCTTCAACACACCAGCAAGTCCAATGGTGTAAACCCATTGGGAATCATTTCCAGGAGTGTTGAAAATGCTCTTCAGGTTGGGGCACAAGATGTTCTTGAAATACACTTTAGAGGGAAGAGGAGAGGAAGAGCTAGCCATATCTGAAAAGATGCAGGAAAATGGTTTGAGAAACCAGGAAAACACTCAAAAATGCCCTGGAAAACACTGCCAAAACCTTCTAGAAATGTTGCAAAAACCTTCTCAAAATGCTGCCAAAATGCTCTGAAAATGGTGCCAAAATGCTCTGAAAATGCTGCCAAAACGCTCTGAAAATGCTTGGAAACCGCTATGGAAAACGCCCTAAAAATGCTGGAAAAAAGTTTAAAATTGCTCTGGAAAACGTTATGGAAGAGGCAAAAAATGACCCTGCAAATGAATTTATAGAATTTTGCATGAGAAGTTAATAGATGCATGACACATGGTAGAAGAGAGGACACGTGGCATCATCTAATTGATGAATTATAGTGGTCACCTTGTGCCACTCGCCATCTGCCAATCACCTTATGCCACTCGCCATCTACCAGTCGCCTTGTGCCACTCGCCATCTACCAGTCACCTTATGCCACTCACCATCTACTAGTCACCTTATGCCACTCGCCATCTACCAATCACCTTGTGCCACTCACCATATTCTAGTCACCTTGTGCCACTCACCATCTACTAGTCACCTTATGCCACTCGCCATCTACCAATCACCTTATGCCACTCACCTTCAATCACCTTATCACTCACCTTCTACCACTCACCTTTTGCCACTTGCTTTCCACTCCTTATGCCACTCGCCTTGTGCCACTCTCCATCTACTCGCCTTGTGCCACTCTCCTTATGCCACTCACCTTGTGCCACTCTCCTTGTGCCACTTGCCTTGTGCCACTCGCCTTGTGCCACTCACCTTATGCCACTCGCCTTGTGCCACTCGCCTTTCCTCCCTTGTGCCACTCGCCTTGTGCCACTCGCCTTGTGCCACTCGCCCCATGCAAGTCACCTTCGCCAGTGCAGTACCTATAAAATTTTATTGATAATTTCAGTGGAAAAAAAAGAAAAAATCGCCATGTTTTGAAAAATTTTCTTCAAAAATTTAAAAAATTTGCCCCAAAGTTTATACACTTTTCACGATGATTCGCCTCGATTTGATAAATACTTTTTTGGTACTACCCCTTATGCATAACCATGTATAAATTCAAATTACAAAATTATTGGCCAACAACAAAGTTTGTACATTTTTAACATCTATAAATAAAAAATTGGTACTTTTCACAGCATGGAAAGCATTTCTCTTCATGGGCGGTATTTTTATATTTACAATTATTTAACTGAAACTAGTAAAGCTAACATACATATGTATTTATTTCACCTCAATTAAATTATTTTTTTCTCGTAAAAATTCAAGCATTTTATCAAATGGCATTATAGTTTAATCGGTTAAATTCCTCGACTTTCAAGGAGGCAGGTTTAAATCTTTCCAAGTGATACATGCATAATTTCCAAGCTCTTGTAATTGTTAGCTTTGATGCAACAGTAATGGGAGATAGCAAAACACAAGATGCAGAATAATATGAAATAAAGTAAATCTACAAGATGATTGAAAATATACTATAAATAGAAATTATGGAGATATTTACAAAAGTAGTTATGGAGGAAATGAACACTCCATGAATATAGATATAGCTAAAGGATAGGCATTGAGCATATTTAACCTCGTCACTACATCACACTGCTACATCATGCCACTCTGGTCTATACCACACAATGACTATGACTTATGACTATATCATGTGATATCTAACATCTATACCTATGGCCCTTTATATAGGAAATAAGTTCCTTGACCAACACTCTACCTAGATGTGCAAGGGAACTTTGCACATGTACAAATTGCACTTTAACACTTGTGCATTTATTACATTGCATATAGTAACAAGATAACTTCCCCTTAAAGTAATCTAATGTCATAAGTATGTACCAAGAAAGGTACATTTATATTATCCAAATGATGTAATAGCCTATTTCTAACACCCCCCTATATTACATTATTTTGATATTGAAGACTTTAATCTTCAATGTGTATCTTCTTCCAACTAATGATCTTCATCTTGTTCAGGCTCATCATCCTTGTCTTCTATCCAGCCACTTGTATTGTTCTCTTTGCAAATGTCTTCATTTGGTTCTGAATGTTGATGACTGAGTAGAGCATGGTGTACTTGTCCTCTCATCTTCTTGCTTTTGACTCTTCTATGCTTCCTTTTTTGATGTACTGGTTCTTCATTTTCTTGAACCTATTCCTTTGAAAATATGTTAGCATCATTATGAAACATCACAATATTCTGTGAGCTTTCCATTGAATCTAGGATATATGTATTTTCATGGACTGTTCCTGTTGCTTTTATTTCACCCTGTTTCATAATGAGACATGTATTGATTCCATACATATATCCAAAGTTTATCATGTAGTTGTCTTCTACTAATTTTCTTACGGAGATGATATTGAATGTTAGTTCAGATACATACAATACATTTTGCAGTAGAATATCTGGAAATGATCTGCTAGGTGTTACACATCCATATCCATGTATGGGATAGGTTTGGCTATCTGCAATTCTTAATCTATGGCCTTTATAATTTTCAATACAGTCAAACCATTGTATATTCCTTGTCCTATGATGACTTACCCCTGAGTCAATATACCACATGTCTTCGTATTTTGTAGAATAGATTCTATTGGAGCAAATTCCACATCCATTATATGATATTTCTTTTCCATTTGAAGAAGTAGAAGAAATGAGATAGGATTTTATTTTGTTGTCTACCTTATGGCTCCCTATGTTATGATTTGTGATTCCTGAAGAAGAAATATAAGCTTGATTTGATAAAATCTATAATAATAATCATTGTTTTGTAGACTACCTTATGTCTTCCAAATAAAGTGAGTATATAATCTTAAGGATTTTTAGGTTATGATGAAAGTTTATATCCTGTAACTTGATAATCTATGATGCATGCTTGATATTACCAAATTTGTAGAATGCCTTAGGATTCCCTAGTATTCTATGGATAATATATAGTGCTTTTGTAGAATTATAGTTCAATATTGATTGATTTTCTAAGGTTTTGCAGAATACCAAAATCAATTCATATTATCCCTTATTACTCCTATTGAATTAAGCATTGTTCCCAAATTTTAAATAGGTTATAATGTTGGATCTCTTGTCTTCTTTTGAAAGGAATGAGACAATACTATTATGAATATCCAACTTATGAGAAAACTCTCTTTATGAATAACCCTTTGGAAATTAGGTTATGTGTATATAATTTTCCAATTAAATGATTTGATGTAGTAGCCCTTATGACTCCCTAATATTTGGATAAATTAGATCACAATTAATATTTGCAAATATACAATATTTATCCAGTAGAAAACCTTATTAATCCTAGGTTTTATATTGTAAATATTTGATTTGATTGATAAAATATTTTCCTTGACATTGCTTTGATTTAACCCTTATAACTCCAAGGAAATAAAGCACATATTAATGGAAATGATTTTACCTTCATGCATTGTTCGATGCTGATTTCGAAGAAGCTTGGACTACTAAAATACGTAGATGTTGTGGATGCTTTAGACGTATCCTCCAATGGAATTCCTTCTGTGTTTAATGCACTCCAAATATAGTGTCTTCAAGTCTCTTCCATTGACTTCGATTGCCTTGGCATTAAAGGCTCGAACACCTTCTTGACTATTGCAACTCGGTCTTTTATCGCTCGGATAGCGTGAGAGTAATTTTTGATGTCAAGGAATGCTGCTTGAATTTAGTCGTTGACATCCTTAAATGGGGATGATTCGTCTCTTATGCGCCAAGTGGCACGATCGTTACCTTTGAGTACTTGAGGAGAGTTTGGTGCCAACAAATGCTTTGTCTCCTTCTTGTAATGTAAGGACGTTACATTCTTTAGTGAAAAAATTGGTCTTCCTTCTTGACAAGTGTAGCCAATGCACCAAATGCACTAGGTTGTATAAGTAACTCCCCCTTGAAGATGAGCTCTCTTGAATCGAGCGTTAGGGTTTCCCTTGAGTGACAAGTGTCACTTTCTTCTCTGCATGGACATAGACCCTATTTTTTGTTCGAACAGATCCTTTGAGACCTTATTAGTCTTGCAATCCTCCTCCTTTACCTTTGTTCATCTACACAGTCTTTCGTCAGGATATGGAGCAAAAGTATGGAGGCCTTTGAGCACCACTTTCAATAAATGTGCGTGGAGTAAGTAGTACTCCAAATGGTGCTTCAACTTTCTTGTTTTGTACTTGATTTTTGCCTTCCTCTTTAATAACACTGTTCTTCCATGATTTTGTACATATTTTTTGCATTTTCGATGCTCTTGAATGTGAGGAGTATGAGCCCTTTGAATGGCTCTCGAGCTAGGCTTGAATGGTTGCTTATGTACAGTTGCTTTTAGCTGGTTTTTCCAGCAAGAGTAGTACCTTTAAACACCTTTGAATATGCCTATTTTCCTTGTATAACCATATTAGATCAAGTGCACTATCATGTACAATAGTTTTAATATAAGATGATATTGTTGCACTTTCTTTTGCACTCCTCTTTGTTGTTTATAAAATCTGGTTTTTTTAGGTAGAATATTGAGTGCAATATAGGGATTTTGAGGTTATATCTGGATTAGACACCTTCCCCTGTTAGCTTGGATATTTTATAAGAGAATCCAAGCTTGTAACCATATGATAGAAGCTTATTTTTCTGCACTTTTTCTTGTGCTTTGAACTTGAGACTCACCAAGTCTCATTCAAGGCTTCTTTTGATGCTCTTATGTTGGTTACATTCTTCTCCAATGCTTGGAGGATTGAGCAGATTTTGTAGCTTCCTTAGGCCACTTCAAAGTTGCATATCACAGTGCATTAACAGTGTCTATAGACACTTTGACAAAATCTTATTTTTGTTCCCTTCTAATGAAACACAAACAATAATCTTTGAGAGCAATATAATAGTGCAAAATGAATTTAATAATATTGCACTAACAATTTCACCTTATCACTCCAATAAAATTTCAAAAGTAATGCACTTAAATAATTTACTACAACTAATCAAGAATAATCTAAAATGAATCTTTAAGAATTATTTTGAAATTTCTTTATAAGCAAGGTAATAGGAGTTAGTCTTCATTTTCTTTCTAAAGTAGATGATAGGTAGTTGATAGATATTTTAATATTTTGAAATCTAATCAACTCCTAAAGTCAAAATGAACCTTAAAGAATCCTTTCTTTTTTCACATTTGAAGACTCTTAATTCAACTCTCATTTTTGCAACTTTACTCCAATCAAGGTGCTTAAACAAATCTAAAAAGTAATCCACTTAATGAATTTACTTGCACCAATAGTTGCTTACCTTTTTTTGAAAGCCTTTTTCACCACTTCTATAGAGGATGTATATCTTGGTGTTTAAGATCATCAAGTTACTGTCTTGAGTAAGATCCTACAGCTGTCTATAGGTTGCCTTAAACAACTTCGTCTTCACCAAAATATGGTCTCCAGCTCTTTTCCATGAGCCTAGGTTTTTTTGGTTTTTTCTCCTCTTGTAGTCTTATTTTTATTGTAGATTAGATGAGATATTCTATTTTGAAGTGGTGTCTTCTTGTTGTGAGATGTGGTCTTCAAATCTCCTAGATTTTGTAGGCTTCTTCTGTCTAAATCTTCTTTCAATCTTCTTATCAAATTCTAACTTCAAACAGGATCTTCTCAATATTTTGAATGTCTTGAGGTCTTCTAAGATTTGGAACTCCTTGCCAAATTCTTCTTCTTGGGCTTGTTGTCGGATGGCGATAATTATCCCAAATCTTTCACTATATCCAATAGTGAATTTCTCCAATGAGTTCTCCTTGGAACTCCTTTGATGATTTCTTCAGCAAATCTCTCCAAGCCTTTTACTGGATGCTCATAGAGGTATCTCTAAGGTCTTGCAGCTCCATCTGGTCTTATTTGAGACCTTGTGTTCAACATTTTTCTCTTGGAAGTGTTGGTGGTGATATCTTCTCCTGGATATCTAATTTTGCTACCTCTGTATTCGAGCAGGACTCTCCTAGTCCTTCTTCATCAATGAGATCTTATCCTAATCTCTTTTTCTTCAGGTTCAGGATTGATTCTGAAGAAGATACTCTTCCTAACCTTCTTGTAGGAATATTTTCCAACTCACTAAATCTACTTGTCCCTACAACAAAGTATTAGTACTAAAATTTACTTTTGAATTAGATACTCCCTCCTAGATTTTTCTTCAGGATCAAGGCTTTTGTGGCCTTTTCTTCAAGGCTTATGTGGCCTTCTCTTTAGTACCAAGGCTTATGTGGACTTTTCTTCAAGGATTCTATGGCCTTCTATTCAAGGCTTTTGTGGCCTTTCCCTCTAGATCAAGGCTTCTATGAACTTTTCTTCTAGAGAAAGGCTTTTGTGGTATTTTCTTCTATATCAAGGCTTTTGTGGCCTTTCCTTCTTTTGAAGTTTCCAATCTAGCAATGGATATATCCTATCTCCAAAATTCACTGCAACTCTGCTCCATAAGTCTCTTCTATAGTGATCTTATCTTGCAACAACTAATATCTGCACTATGAAGGCACTTTGATCTTTGGTCAACAAAGTTGAAATCTCCTAGCTTTTGTTGTAGGAGGTGTCCCAATCATCTGAGTATTAATTCATTACAATTAAATTACCTTCAGATTAGTTTCTCCAGATCTCTTAGATGGGCTTCACTGGTTGATTTATCAACCTAGTGGATCAAGTGTTGAAACCTAGTCTTCACAAGTCTTCCCTTAAAATTTTATGGAAAGACTCTAGTCATATGCAATCTTAGTATTCCAGAATCTGATATTTCATTCAGTCCTTACTTGTGGCTCTCTTTAATTCTACCACCAAGACTCTACTGAGTATTTTTTATAGTGATTGATCCAATGGTGCATCAAGTTCTTAAAAAACTTAGAGTCAATAATAATGGTGGTTTTCCTATTGACCTATCGTGGCTCTAATAACACTATTATATTTTGATGCAACAGTATTTGGATATAGCAAAACACAAGATGTTGAATAATTTAAAATAAAGTAAATCTACGATATGACTAAAAATATACTATAAATAGATATTATGGATATGTTTACAAAAGTAGTTGTGGAGAAAATGAACACTCCATTAATATAGCTACAACTCAAGAATAGGCATTGAGCATATTACACCCCATCACTACATCACACTGCTACATCATGCCACTCTGGTCTATACCACACAATGACTATGACTTATGACTATATCATGTGATATCTAACATCTATACCTATGGCCCTTTATATAGGAAATAAGTTCCTTGGCCAACACTCTACCTAGATGTGCAAGGGACAGCTTGCACATGTACAACTTGCACTTTGACACTTGTGCATTTATTACATTGCATGTAGTAACAAGATAACTTCCTCCTAAAGTAATATAATGTCATAACTATGTACCAAGAAAGGTACATTTACATTATCCAAATGATGTAATAGCCTATTTCTAATAGTAATACCACTACATGGGCATGATGTAATATAGGTGGGATCTTTTCAATACCATATGACCAGTTAAATAAAAATGAGCTAAACCTTTTACTAGATTGAGATGAAATAGTAATAATTAAAGTAGAAATCAATAGGCTTCATATTGAATATTGAATTTATTTAATGTATTTATGGTCAATGATTCTTGCAAACCTTGTATCTTTACTTAAGATATAATACAATTTTATCTGTTAATAAACTTATGTATAAATTTACCACATAGATTCTATTCATAGACACATTAATGATATAAATAGCAACATCAACATAGATTCTATGCATATGCATTTATACACCGTTGTATTCTATTTGGTATATAGTTACAAGGTGTAATATATAATATCTTATTAGAGGTAAAAGGGTTCACAACTAGGATGTAAAAATGCT
Organism: Wollemia nobilis; assembly: GCA_028583015.1. Lineage (NCBI taxonomy): Eukaryota > Viridiplantae > Streptophyta > Pinopsida > Araucariales > Araucariaceae > Wollemia > Wollemia nobilis. The sequence goes on from JAQPPZ010001731.1 coordinate 1,696,951, forward strand.
TTCCAAAGTACTACACAGTCACAAGGTTTCACCCAATTAACTCTTAAGTAGTACAAAAGGCAATGCAAAGCCTACATGTGCAAGTAGAATTTTGCAAAAGGAAAAGAAGAGAAAAAATCTTATACCACCCAAAATTATGTAGTTTCTACCAATTATGTTCCATACATATAAGCATCAGTATCTAGACTGAAGCTACCAAAAAAGTAACAATATATTTGTTTATAAAATTTACAAAAATATACTTTTTGATTTTTGCTCTTCTAAGGTTCTTGTAGAGGTTTGAAGTGAGCTCCGTGGCAAATTTTATGGCAGTGTTGAAGTCCTCTAGGTATTTGGTGTTGTGGAAGCAATAAGACATGGTGTCGCCATGTAGGACCACTCCTTCCCTAATCTTGATGCTTGTACAAAGATGATTTTGTTTAATGTTGGTATTATGTAACGTGTTGTTGAAGCACTAGGTTCCCTTGGGAAGATATTCGAAGGCAAGAGGTGGCAGTATGAGGGGGGAAGAGTTGGGATCAAAGGGGTATTTGGTGGCACAAAAGGGATCACACAATGGTCAGGCTGGCACTTTAGAGGTGAAACAAATTATAGTCGAGGTGTGGATGTTAGTGAGCGTTGTGAAGTGTGGTATGGAAGAGAAGTGCAACATAAAGCAACATGTCAATAGGTGGAGTGTTTTTCTCTAATGGATCTTAGACGAAAAAGGAAGATATATAGGTATTAATGTGGAACGAAATTCCAATCATGGAATATATCACTAGACTTGCATCATCACTTTGTGTAGGCAAGGAGCATCTTGTGTAGTGTGGTGTTGGCAACCTATCGGTGCCGAAACTCATAGGCCATATCAAGGAATCTTACGTCTCCGAAGGTGGTCATTGAAATGATGTAAAAGTTTTCTAAACAATGAAGATAAGGTTGACCTAAGGTTGACACCAATTTTGGCAGGCCTCAATAGGGCTCTACCTATTTTGCATACATAGTGTTTTGTAGTTGTTGCACACCTTAGCAAGAAGAGTAGTGCCACAAGGTCTTTTGAATCTAGTGTATGATCCCCATTGGCATGAGGGAAGGGATTCTAATGAAGGTGTTCTATTTTCCAAGTGGTAGGGTTTGTGTTTCGGCCATGTGGAACTAAATATTGAGAAAATATTTTGGCGTTGTCGTAGCCACAATGTTGTCTCCTATAATTTTGTGGTTAGAAGGATAGTTTGTCATTTGATCCTCAATTTTTTTGATGCTAACGAACTGTTGTAGGTCATGGTTTAACTATTTTATGGACATTCCACAATGATACCTCCTGTAATTTTGAGGTTAGAAGGATAGTTCGTTATTTTATCATCGATTTTTCCAATGCTGACGAGCAATCATAGGTCATGGTTTAACTATCTTTGTGGATATTCTTCTTGAAATGGCCAATTATGAGTGGTAAATGGTGATGACTACGCTTTAAATACTTCCTTCTCTTATCGATTGTTTCATGCTTTAAGATGAAAAAGTGATATAGAATGACTGACTTTATATTGTTTTTCTTATTAAATTATTGTGGATTATACTTTGATGTTCTTAAGAATTATTATATAAATGATCATATGACTAGAGGTTTGGAAAGAGAGTGATAAGTAATTGTATGTCATATTTTTCATGTGTTGAAAAGATATCTATTTGCATAGAGTAGTAGAAAAGAAAAACGATCAAAATGAAGCATCCATATTATTTGATGTTTTGTTTCTTACCTTCCTTCCTAGCATTTCTCCTATGGCTCAGTTTCACTTTATTTGAAGCATCATACAAATACTTTTATTATCTTGAAAAACTTTCATGTTTGACAGTATTAACTTAAAATATAAATATAGTTGTATCTTAAAGATACATATTTTCATTGGAATCCTTTTGTGTATTTTAATGGTTGGCCATGAAGTCCCATTTACAAGTAGGATATATTTCATATACAGATTCTTATGTGACAAAAAACAAATCAATGTATTTAAACTTTCTCCACTCTTAATGAAGAAATTTATAGTTTTCATGCATTTAAAAGGACAATAGCATCACATTATTTATATTATTAGTATATAAAGATATTGTTTAGCTTCACTCTAAAATAAAAAAATACAACCATTCATTAAAAAATAAATTTTGAGTTTGTTACAAAAGGATGTATGTGTAAAAGATCAATGATTTTTCTCAGTATTAGGTTTTCAATAAGTGCATTTTAATATGGCATCCTATACCTCATTTTATAAAAACGTGTAACATGTAGATTGGCATTGAAGCTTCTAACTTATGTTTTGATTGTTCCATACTTTAGTTGTGTGTGTTTCAATATTAGTTATTAAAGTATTTAGTTGAAATTCCTTTGTATAGTATATTCATTCTCCCATCTCCATGTATAAATGTATGTATTAGACATGATATATCTTTTAGTTGGTAATATGTGATTGAAATAGCCCCCACCTATATTACATCATAAACATAAAGTGGTATTAACAAAAAATACGCATATCACTTGCCATGATTTGAACCTGCATCTCCACTTGGCAAGCCAACATATTAACCAATTGAGCTTTCAGCATTTAATATCTTAGAATTGATATTACAAGAAGAAGAAAAAATATAATGGAACTCAATGAATTCATCCATAAGATAATGTAAATTTTCTCTCATCTTCACATAATTGTAAAAAAATTGTCATTGTTTAGGTAATGCTTAGTGGTTTTTTTATTTTTGGAATACCTAAAGCTTGCCTTATCATGACTTTTGGCCTTAAGATTAGAAATTTGTATGGTTTTGATTTCAATGGTAGATATAATTTTGTGGACACTTAGAGGTTCCTTCTCTATCTTGAACCTTGCACCAAAGAGGTGAGTCCATATTGGTACACTACTACCATTAGCCAATCTTAGCGGCATATTCACACCCCTACTTTGACAAGTTGAGTCTTAAAGAACCTTAATTTCCTATCCCCTAATATTTTAGATGCCCTTAGGCCCTACAAACGATCTTATTTTTATGATATGATGGAAAAGGACCCTCTTAATACCTATTTTATGCTTCATATATATTTTTCATAATCAACTTCAAGATTATTTGAACTCATAAATAACCCTATGTAATGATTGGTCACCCTCAAGGGCAAGGTTGCAACTCCATTTGAGCCAAAGTGACATAAAATGGTAAAGAGGTCAATGGGTGCTTCCCTGCCTAAATACTTTGGTTGTATGAGTTTGAAATTAGGTGTTTTTTTGCATAATTTATCATAAAAACGAATTTTAAGAAAAAATAGTGGAATCAGTTTGGAAGCTTATTCACAAGACATTTTAATAAATAATTTTAACAATTAATGCTTGATGCTTGACTATAAAAAATTTATTCATAATCAAAGTATTTAGTTGAATTCCTTTGTATGGTATGTCCACTTTCTCAACCCCATGATGTATGTCTTAGACTTGATATATTTTTTTAAATGGTTAATTGGGATAGAAACAAACCTAGTCTATATTACATCATTGACCACATAATGGTATTATAATAACATCTTAGCAATTACACATATTGTTTGCCAAGATTTGAACCTTGGACTTTGCCTTGCAAGTTAACATATTAAACAATTGAGCTCTTGCAAATTGATATCTTAAAGTTGATATTGTAACAAGAAAACATATTATAATGAAAAGTTGATTAATTTAACCATAAAATATGTAATTTTTCTCTAGTCTTCACATGATTGTAGTAATTTGTCATTATTATGTAATGCTTAGTTGTTTATATACTTTTGGATGTCTAAGGTTTGCCTTGTCATGATTTTTGGCCATTGGTTTAGAAATTTATATGCCTTTAATTGCAATGGTGTATACACTTATGTGGAAGTACTTACAGGTTCTTTCCTTATCTTTAACCTTACACTAGAGAGATGAGTCCATATTGGTATGCTACTACCCTCAACTAACCTCAATAGCATTGTATGGAAATACTTTGAGGCTTTTTCCTTATCTTGAATCTTACTCTAAAGAGGTGAGTCCACATTAGTACACTACTACCCTTAAGTGAACCACAATGGCATATTCACATCCCCTTCTTTGACAAGCTAAGCCTTAAAGAATCTTAATTTCTTATTTCTAAGATTTTAGGTGCCCTTAGACCTTCTAAACGACCTTATTTTCCCGATATGATAGAAAAAGGGCCCCTTACTCCCTATTTTATGCTTTCTATATATTTATTTTCTAACTTGAAGATTATTGAATATTGGTAACCCCGCAAAATGGTGAAGATGACTCTCAAGTGTGAAGTTTACACCTTCATAGGAGTAAAATTGACATAAAATGAAAGTCAACTAATGCCTCTAGGCTTAAAGCCTCATTCAAACATGGGTAGTACAAATTTGAAATTAGGTGTTTTTTTTTGGCATAATTTATCTTTAAAGAAATCTAACAATGGAATCAAATTTGGAAACATATGCACTAGACATTTTAATAAGCAATAATAAAAACTTATGTTGGATTGTTTAGTGCTTTATTAGAGAAGGATTTGATTGTTAATTGCTTGTATATAATGATATCTAAGCAAGAGTTCATGGTAGTTGTAATTTTGGGATACAACTTTTTTTTAAGAGAAAGGAAAAATAACCCTCATAAAACCCAATTGTCAACTCTCATTTTACGAGCTAAAACAATCCTTCAAAAGAGAAATCGTATATATGCTTTTACTCTAATATATGGAAACAATATCTCTTTTTTTAAGAATAAGATAACTTTTTTTATGAGAATGGAAAGCTATAGCCCATAGAGAAGAGAAATGGGTACTTGCATCCATAACTTGGCCTAGAGAGTAAACTTAAAATTGAGATTTAAGAAGGCAAAAGTTAGGAAGAGTAATAACACTTAAACCTACAATTTATAAAGTAACTTTCATTTTACTTTATCTAAGCCTTCAACATTTAGAAAAAAACTTTTCTCCCAATGGCAAGTACTTGAGCATATAGAAAGATTCAAATGAAATTTAAGAGTTTAGGCTAAATAAATATGTAAATCCAAAACTTGTTTTAGGTCAAAATAAAAAATAAAATAAACTTCTAATGGCTATGGTGTGGTGTAAAGTCAACTCAGCCTAGGTGCAATTTGGTTGTCTTAAATCTTTTAAGATCAATTGGTTATCTTTGTTTGGTTTTCAAAAAGACTTTAATTGCACTTGGTGAAATATTGCTCCTCTAGGAAAAGCAGTCCTTGAAAAAAATATATATATCATACAAATATAACAAATTTAGTACCACCACATCATTATTAAATTAATCTTATACATGTTTACAAAAATTTATAATTTAACATAATGAAACTTGCACCACACACACTACATACATAGGTATTCATTCAATGTAATTGACCATTTCCAATTTTATTGAATGGATACCCAAGTATTATATTAGAATTAATATTTGATCGTTAACTGCTTACATATAATGATATCTAAGCAAGATTTCATGGGAATTGTAATTCTAGGATACAATTCTAAAAACAAAAAACCTCATGTAATCCATTTTTCAACTCCCTTATTACCAACTAAAACAATCCTTCAAAAAATAAATCTTCTACATGCTTTGACTCTAATTTATGGAAACAAAATCTAAATTTTTTAAGAACAAGTTGAAGAATAAATATTTTTTTATGAAAATAGAAAGCTATAAAAGCCCATTAGAGAAAAGAAATGGGTACATTTATGATTTAGTTGAACAATAACACTTAGGATTACAATTTATCAAGTAACCTTCATTTTATTTGATCTATGCCTCGAAATTTTGGAAAGAAACGTTTCTCCCAATGGCCATTACTTGAGCATACAAAACCATTCAAATGAAATTTAAGAGTTTAGACAAAATAATTATGTAAAGCTAGGATTCATTTATGGTAGAATATAAACATATAATATTTATGATGTGGTGTAAAATCAACTCAAATTTGGTGCAAGTTGATTGGCTTAAAGCTTTTAAAATCAATTGGTTAGTTTTGTTTAGGTTTTAAAAAAACATTCAACTGTCCTTGGTGTAATATTGCTCCTTTGTTGTTCCCAAAGGGATATCGTGGTGGCAAGTCCTTAGGTTTTTATCTAGGAGATCTAGGTTCAAACCCTAGTAAGAGGGGATCGAGACCCCTCATAAAAACTCACACTTTACCCTAACATTTTAACCTAGCTCCGTAGCGACACTAGGGTTTAGAGAGAATGACAACATGGTGGATGCGGTATCATTGGAAAGCTAGTGTTTTGGGAGAACGACAACATGGTGGATGCGGCATCGCTGTGGAGCTAGGTTTTGAGAGAATAGCAACATGGTGGATGCAACATCATCGTGAAGCTAGGGCTTTGAAAGAACGACAACATGATGGATGTGGCTTCCCTACAAATTTGGGTTTTGAAAGAGGCAGGTTTTCAATTTAGGAATTAATTAATAGCAAAACAATTTTTTTAATTAGCAAGATGGTGGATGTGGCGTCATTGCAAAGCTAGGCTTTTGAGATAATGACAAAATTGTGGATGCAACATCACTACAGAGCTAGGCTTTTGAGAGAACATGGTGGATGTGGCATCGTTGTGGAGCTAGGCTTTTGAAAGAATAGCATGGTGGATGTCGTGTTACTAGGGTTTTAAGAGAATGACATGGTGGATACAACATTATGGAGCTAGGGTTTTAAGAGAATGGTAGCATGGTGGATGTAGCATTGTTTCAAAGCTAAGGTTTTGAAAGAGGTAGGTTTTCAATTTATGAATTAATTGATAACAAAACAATTTTTTTAGTTGGCAACATGGTGGATGCGACATTGTTATGGAGCTAGGGTTTTGAGAGAATGACAACATGGTGGATGTGGTATCGTTGTGGTGCTAGGGTTTTGCGAGAACGACATGGTGAATGCAGCATCGATGCATATCTAGGGTTTTCAGAGAACGACAACATAGTAGATGGGACGTTGCTACAAAGCTAGAGTTTTGAAAGAGGCTAATTTTTAATTTATGCTTCTAGATGCAATGAGGCTTTGAATCATGTGTTGATCCACTCATGTGGATCTCTATAACATAGCGTGAGTTTTTCATGAATATTGATATTGTTAATAAGATTATTGTTTTTGTTGTTCTCGTGGAGGTAAAGTGTTTAGAGGGTTAGGGTTTGTTCTACAAAACCCTATGGTGAAGGGGGCGAGAATCACAATTGGGGGAGGGTGGGTGCTTGGCATTGCTAGTACATATATGTTGCCCCTATTCAGTGCAAGAATTCCCCTTGATCGACCAAAATCGTGATAACAACATGATGTGGCATCACTACTTCCTGCATCCGTGCTACGCAATCTAGCGGACAAGCTCTATGAAAAGAGGAAGAATGTGGCTTTGAAGCTTGAAGGAGTTATCAAAAATTTGATTGGTGCTAGTGATCATGAAAGGATATGCTTAATGAGCATATGAAAATTTGTAAAAAGAAAGTGTTCACCCAATGGAAAAATGATCTAGCAAAAATGTATGCATGGATTGATCAAAGTAGTGAGTATGAACATCACCTTTACGAAGTTCACAAAGAATTTAATTGAAAGTAGTTCACAAAGAATTTAATTGAAAGTGGGAGCCTGAGAGACGATTGAATTGAGATATGGGTGTGCATGGTTTCTATTCTACCATGGAGAGAGTTCTGGTTCAAAGATTCAAAGGGAAGAATGAGGCTTTCGAGCTTAAAGGAGTTATCAAAAATTTGATTGTTGCTAGTGACCATGAAAGGATATGCTTGATGAGCATATGAAAATTCATGAAAAGAAGGTGCTAGCCCAATGGAAGTATGATCTAGACAAAAGAATGTATGTATGGGTTGATCAAAGTAATGAGTATGAACATCAGCTTCAGGAAGTTCACAAAGAATTTAATCAAAAGTGGAAGGAGCATGAGAAACAATTGAAACAAGAAGTGGATGTGCATGTTTTTTATTTTACTGTGGAATTGAGTTTGGTTTAAAGGATTCCAAGGTAAAGAGAATTGAGTTCGGTTTAAAGGATTCGAAGCGAAAGGGAATTGAGTTTGGTTTAAAGGATTCGAAAGGAAAGGAAATCCAGAGGACCATAAAATGTTGATTTATATTGTCTTCTAGTGTTTGTATGGTTGGAGGTGAACCAAAAACCTTGTTTTTGTGCTTGATTTAGACATTTAAGTTTATTTTAAATTAGTTGTAAAAAAAATTTGTAAGGTTTTGGGTGAGCTAGAACTCCCGAGGCATGTGAGCTAGGAGGTATTACTAGATCTGTGTTACCTTTAGTAAGGAGAAGTTTCGTAGCTATAGTTATGCTTTTGTAAAAGGGTTCAAGCCCTTTCAAAATCCTATTTTTACCCTAATAAAAAAAAATATTGCTCCTTTGTGCAAATTATCTTGGGCAAAACAAATATATTGTAAAAATGTAATTTTGTACCAACACATCTTTCTTAGGAAACTATAAGACACTAAAATTCTTAAAACTAATCATGCATTTGTTCACAAAAAATTCATTTAGCAATACAATGAAACTCACACCAAACACAATACATACATAGATATCCATTCAATGTACTATAAATTTTCCAATATTGTCACTATCTAAAATGATTTTTTCTTCAATTGGTTATCCCCTGCCTGTATCCAAAATAATTACTCAATAAAATAGTGCAAGTGGTGAGGAGAAGGTGAGCTTGGCCCTGTTGAACAGGAGGTCCACGGTTCGAACCTCGACAATACAAAGGGAAATATACGGTTGGATTAAAACCCAAAAAAAACTCCCACGTGGAGTTGTTGTAACAGGTTGAGGGATTCCTGGTCAAAACCCCATTACTTAATATTACCAAAAAAAATACACTTTGATTTTTTTTTTTTTTGTAAATGCAATTAGTCTACTAAAAAACAACTTCATATTAAATAACATGAGTTCAACCCCAAAACAAAACATTTTCACAAATATGCATAATTATCAAACTATCATAATACCACTATGTAGGCATAAAGTAATACACATAGCACCCATTTTAATATAAATAAATAAAAAATAAAAAAACAAAGCTACAAGAAAGGTATTCCAATCAAAAGGAAACCAAAGAGACTATATAACCACAAGATATAGTTAATTTCAATTCTTCACATTCAATGCCAAAATAATATTTGTTTGCATTTGAGATTTAAAGTCTGTTGTAATCAATTATGCCATCTGTTGTAACGCCCTGACTATGAGCAACGCACATTAGATGCAAAAATTTAGATTTCATCCATTTGCATGTTATCCAACTAAACAATAACAAATATGCTCCATATAAGACAGACAAAAACCCTGCTAGTTGACATTATCTCCAATATAGTTATCCAACGTCGAAGGTAAACAGTTAATTTAAATACCTCAAGTAATATACACTTAATTTAAAAAAACTCTGCCTTTGCCACTCATAGCAAAACCCAAATTGTATATGGTATCATTAAACGTGTCTTATACACTTAATTTTAAAAAACTCTGCCTTTGCCTTTCATAGCAAAACACCAAATTGCATATGGTATCATTAAACGTGTTTGGCAACAATTTTTTGATTAATGAAATTTGGAAACCAACACAATCTTTTGCAAAGAGCACTGAAAGCTCAACACAGAATCCATTAGACCCTTTAATAAAGATATAATTCACTGTCACATCAACAAACACTACATAGCAGTTTTGGCACAACACGACATGAATGAAAATCCATCAAACACTGTACAGGTAAAAGTACTTTCGAGGCCAGCCAGAGTAAATAAAGTATTTGCTTTATTCAATCAGCTTTTCTAAAATGTGCTCCCTTCTGGGGGCTGTGACAGCCTTCTGTTGTGTGGTGCTGCCATTTCGCGTTTGAGCTCCATTAGAATATCCTCCATAGTGTATTCTGATCGCCAGTTCGCTAGCATTGGAAAATTCTTCTGTTCCACCTAAAAATTGAAAAAAGAAGAGAGTTAAACGGCCAATGTTGTTTCTAGGCAATGATAGCCAATATAACAACAAATAAAATGAAGCTTATTGTTTATATTACCAGAACAACACAACAAAATGCTAAATTTTCTGGTCAAGGAGTATAATTTATTAAAAAAATCTTACAAACATCAAACATGGCACTAAAATTATCTAGACACACGGCCAGTATGTGATTTTCAAGTGACATTCTTCAGGATGTTCCCAACCAAAAATATAATTCTAATTTGACTAGGATCCTATGACATAATGGACAAGTTCAGACAGCCTAAATTGTTCCCATCTTCTCATATTTTCTCTGTGCTGCCTAACTGCAGTATCAAAATACGGTACAATTCAGCAAACAATCATGGCAATTTGACATTTTAAAAAATTTTGACTCAAGAATGTATCCCCCGATTTGACAATTTAAAAAAATCTGACTCAGACTGTATCCCCCTAGAACTAAAATAAGCAAAACATTCATGAGCATACAGCAGCTGAGACAGGATTGCAACTTAACTCCTAGAAAATCCACCAGCCCTGTCACCACAAGTTTCAGGAGTATGCTTGGTAAAGGCAAATAATCAATTTCAGTAAGGAACCTACAAACTCTCCTAAGTGAATGAATTGCATTCTTCTAATATTTTTTTAGAACAATTGATACTTTATTACATGAATAGCAAGTGTATGTCAATACATGCAGGTTAGTAGAGGAATACCTCTAGCATATGTGATTGCATCCCTTGATAAACACCCACAATATATTTCCTGGTCAGTAAAAAGCTCAGAGCAAACCTGGGTACCTAAGCTTGGTACAACTAAATAAACCATTGACTAATATTGTGGCCTTGACTTATATGATGATGATCCTCCACTAGCATACTTACATTCTCTTCTATCTCAGCTGCAGGTTATGGCAGTGCCTCGTATGTAGCCTACAAATTAGACAAAGACTTGATGTACTTTAACCCTTTATCAAAAGCCCGAATGATTAATGACCACATGTCTAATTCTTGAGTTTTCACTCAAGAGTGGTGAATGGCCTTATGGCCTGACTTGTGCCATGAAAAAAGGCCCAACATTATATTCAACTACGTAAAAGATGGGCCCTTGTAGTGAAATCACCTTAGCCTTATTTTAGATGAGGATTGCAAAATATTAGAAGCTGTTAGGACTTCATGGGATTTTGTTAGCAATGACTTGATAGAAATCGATGCAATGTGCTTGATAGAAATCTATGCAATGTGCTTGTTCTTGTTGAAATTGCATTTAAGTATAATTTACACCACATTTGTTGCTTGATGACAAACTTTGCAACCTAAGTAATTTCATAAAATTTCATAGCAATTTCTTTCAAACATCTATTGCATATAAAAACAGTGATCAGGATGAAATTCATCCAGTGTTTATATTCACACAGCATGGAAGATAAATGACTCTTTATTCTTAAAAAAGTGTTTTCATTTTTCAATACTACTGAAAAGCCTCGTGTTAAAGAAGAATGCAAAGTCATATCTAGTTAAATTGCAAAGAAAGAGGACATATAAAAATTGATTAGATTCATCTTATATTCATCCCCAATTTACTTGTTTTGATCTCTTCACCATTATACAATTGTATGGAGGACAGACTTTAAAATATACATTAAAACAAAACAGTTTATGGCAATTTTCAATAACTAAATGTAACATTTTAACTAATTCCCTCCTTGGAATCTGTCACAATGGGAGAAAAGATCTTCAATCAGACTTACCACACCAGTCTCCTTGTTTACGCATGTCATGTTGATCCGAGAGAGAAATCTGACACTGGGGGGCTTAGTTGGATAGTCCTTGTCACAGAATAATTTTAGCTGGTATATGCGGCCATCATGCACTGACTGCACCAAACATAAAAAATAAATAAAAACTCTAAATAACCTATTATAGCCTTGAGCATATTAATATGTCGTAGAAGGTGCTCCACTTGTGCAGAAAATCTGCTAATCAAATTATCATGAAATACAGAAAAAACGGTAGAAAATAAAGGCAAACTGCCAGAGAAGCACAGAGAATAATTTATACTACACAAAGCCTTCCATACATTATGAGGCCCAATGATTGTTCCTGTCCAGGAGCGCATATATATATCATCCCCATCATCCATACCATAGCTGACAGTTCCATCACCAAAGCCTTTCTCTCCCCTTTCTAGCTCTTCAAGCAACCGAAAGTTCCTCGGAACTGTGCAATGAAAGCACACATGCGCAAACACTTAGATTGCTGAGGTATCATCAAGAAAAGTGCAAGCTGCTGAAAGTCTTAAATACCGTATTTGAGCATGTACAAATTTTAACATAACTGCATATGCTGCCCTCCAATTTCCCGTCTTGAGGACAGTGAATATCAATGTTTGTTAAGACATTTATCTAGAAGGAGATGTCATACAAAACATTTAGCTGGAAAGAGAGTTAAAATCAGATAAGGAATTTTCAATGAGTGATATATAAAAAAGAATTTAAAAATGATAATGAAGTTGCAGTTGCACAACTAAAACTAAAAAACAAAATTAATGTACGTTGACAAGTGCAGCTTTTACAAAACTGTGTTGTTAAATAAAGTCAAATCACAAAATAAAAGTGGTACTTTTCACAGCATGGAAAGCATTTCTCTTCATGGGCGATTTTTCATATTTACAATTATTTAACTGAAACTAGTAACGCTAACATATGTATATTTTTCACCTCAATTTTTCTCGTAAAAAGCCAAGCATTTTATCAAATGGCATTATAGGTTACTCGGTTAAATTCCTCGACTTTCAAGGAGGCAGGTTTGAATCTTTCCAAGTGATACATGCATAATTGCCAAGCTCTTGTAATACCACTACATGGGCATGATGTAATCTAGGTGGGGTCATTTCAATACCATACGACCAATTAAATAAAAATGAGCTAAGCATTTTACTGCATTGAGATGAAATAGTAACAATTGAAGAACAAATCAACAGGCTTCATATCAAATATTGAATTTATTTATTGTATTTATAGTCAATGATTCTTGCAAACCTTGTGTCTTTACTTAATACATAATACAACTTTATCTGTTAACAAACTTATGTATAACTTTGCCACATAGATTCTATTCATAGACACATTAATGATATAAATATCAATATCAACATAGATTCTATGCATATGCATTTATACACCATTGTATTCTATTATATAGTTAGAAGGTGTAATATATAACATATTATTGGAGACAAAAGGGTTCACAAATAGGATGTCAAAACGCTTCGCAAAGTACACCACAGTCACAAGGTTTCACCCAATTAACTCTTAAAGTAGTACAAAAGGTAATGCAAAGCCTGCATGTGCAAGTAGAATTTTGCATAAGGAAAAATAAGAGAAAAGAGCTTATACCACCCAAGATAATGTAGTTTCTACCAGTTATGTTCCATACACATAAGCCTCAGTATCTAGACTGAAGCTACTAAAAAAGTAACAATATATTTGTTTATAAAATTTATAAAAAATGTACTATTTGAGTTTTGCTCTTCTAAGGTTTTTGTAGAGGCTTGAAGCGAGCTCCGTGGCAAAGGTGATCGCAGAGCTGAAGTCCTCTAGGCATTTGGTGTTGTGGAAGCAGGAAGGCATGGTACTGCCATGTAGGACCACTCCTGCCCTACCCTTGCTGGTTGGACAAAGACGATTTTGTTTAATGTTGGCATTATGTAACGTGTTGTTGAACCACTAGGTGCCCTTGGGAAGATCTCCAAAGGCAAGAGGCGGCAACATAACGGTGGAAGGGTTGGTTGCGAAGGGGTATTTGGTGGCACAAATGGTCAGGCTGGCACTTCAGAGGTGAAACAAGTTGTAGTCGAGGTGTGGAAGTCAGTGAGTGTTGTGAAGTGTGGTATGGGTGAGAGGTACGACATCGAGCAACATGTCAATAGGTGGAGTGTTTTGCTCTAATGGAGCTTAGATGGCAAAGGAAGAGGAGGCTAGGAGCAGCTTGTGTAGTGTGGTGCTGGCAGCCTGCTGGCACCAACACTGGCAGGCCACATCAAGGAACCTTACGTCTCTGCAGGTGGTCATTGAAATGATGCAAGAGCTTTCTAAATAATGAAGAGAAGGTTGACACCAATGTTGGCAGGCCTCGATAGGGCTCTTGTTTTGCATACATAGTGTTTCATAGTTGTTGCACACCTTAGCGAGAAGAGTTATGCCACGGGGTCTTGTGAATCTAGTGTCCGATCCCCATAGGCATGAGGGAAGGGATTCTAATGAAGGTGTTCCATTTTCCAAGTGGTAGGGTTTGTGTCGACCATGTGGAACTAGAGATTGAGTAAATATTTTGGCGTTGTCGTAGCCACGACGACGCCTGCTAAAGAATTGAGATTAGAAGGATAGTTTGTCATTAGTTTTGAGGTTAGAAGGATAGTTTGTCATTTGATCGTCAATTTTTCCGATGCTAGCAAACAGTCGTAGATCAAGCTTTAACTGTTTTTGTGGACATTCCACAACGACGCCTCCTACAATTTTGAGGTTAGAAGGATAGTTTATCATTTGATCATCGATTTTTCCAACGTTGACAAGCAGTCATAGGTCATGGTTTAACTGTCTTTGTGGACGTTCTTCTTGACATGGCCACTGCCAGTTATGAGTGGGAAATGGTGATGACTACCTTTTTATCATGTCTATCAATGCAATCATGTGTGGCATTTGAGGGAAGAGGGGAAGGAGGTCAGTGTGCCTCGCTATGACCTATTTTGATTGCTCCACACTTTGTTGGAGGCTATTTCAAGCTAGAGTGAAAATATTAGAGGAAATATTGAAGGCCCTACTGGAAGTTGTAATGTTCATTTTTATTAGGGTTTTGTAGTGTTGCACACCTTGGCAAAAAGGGTTATGGCACAAGGTTTAGTGAATCAAGTGTCTAACGCTCACTGGCAAGGAAGGAGGTTCTAATGAAGGTGTTCTATTTTCCAAGTGGCAGGGTTTGTGTTTCGAATGTGTGGAGTTGGAGGTTGAGGGAAGATTTTGGCGTTGTCGTCGCCACAATGACACCTCCTATGGTTTTGAGGTTAGAAGGATAGTTTATGTCATTTGATCGTCAATTTTTCCAATGTTGGCGAGCAATCATAGGTCATGGTTAAACTGTTGGACATTCTTCTTGATGTGGCAGGTTATGAGTGGGAAATGGTGATGACTACCTTTTTGTCATGTCTATTGATGCAGTTATGCATGGCATTTGGGGCAATCAAATGTGAGGGGAAGGAGATTGGTGTGCCTCTCTTTGCCCCTGTTTTGATTGCTCCCGCTTTGTTGGAGGCTATTTCAAACCAAAGGGAATATATCAAAGGAAATATTGAAGACCCTATTGAAAGTTGTAATGTTCATTTTTATTAGGGTTTTGCTTGCAGTATTAGAGTTAGTTAAAGGTAAGTGTTAACAATTTTGTTGCTTGGATGCATGCATAATGAGGCAGATGTGACATTCCCCTCTTACGACTAGAATGCTTTGGATATCCTGGGTTATGAACTTCCCCCTTGTTGCACAACCATATTTTGGTCCCAGTCTAGTCATCTATTGGAAGGGGCTTGAGCTTACCTGTCACTATTTCCAAGTGCATTGAATAGTTGGCATGGGTTTGATGGTGGATATGGCAAGTCTTCATGGTGATGGCTATGCAACTAAGAGAAGGGTGTGATCTGGTTGTTCAAGGATTCCAAAAATGGTAACATTTGCTTACTGATTTGGTTCTCTCTTTGTTCTCCTCATCTTGAGAGCAACCAATTCTGTGTTCCAGCCTGCTTGCCTATAGAGGAAGGGCTTGAGCAGTTTTGCTTTGGTTAGTGGTGGATTCTCTTGTACCTGGTATCGAAAGGGGATAACCAAGTGTTGGCTGGCTTTCATGTGGAACTGTGTGATATTAGTTATTTTTGGGTTCTGATAATGGGTTATCAGAGTTTTCTTCCTGATTTGGTTTATCTTGTTCTGTGTTCCCTATCTCAAGCCAACCGACTTTTCATCCTAGTCTGCTCGCCTACAGAGGGAAGGCTTCAGTAGCTTTAATCCGGTTATTAGCTGATGCTCTTGCAAATAATGCTCAGAGGGGATTGCCAAGTTTGATTAGCATTTAGTGACTATGCCTTGGTCCTATTTTTCAATCTACCTGTCTGAGGTGGTTTTTCCACCATTTTGTTATTTGTTTCAGTGATTGCATATGTCTTCTTTTCATGGGAGAGGGCCTTACAGAAACCTTGTTTGCCAAACAAACAAAAAAAATATTCAGACTGAAGCTTGCAAATCTGAGTCAAATTAGATTCAAATAGAGAGCAAATCATTTAGTACCCTCTAGCACTAAACTTTGTAAATATGTCCCAGAATCTTGCATCAGAACTTCATATGAATGCAATGATCTTCTACAAAGATTTGGTGCTCATCTCCCAAACAGAAAAGGTCACTTAAAATTTATATGACTGGAACACTGAAGAGTTGCTAAGCCTAGTGGCATCAAATGCTTGGGATGTTGTACATAAAGTGCTTTCATCATTTAAGATTAACAGTGGAATCAAACAAAAGAATTGATGCACATATCAGTGGCATTAAGGGTAAAATTGGATACACAACACTGCCCTATAAAAACACTTCAAAGTAATGAAATTTCAAGAACTTATTCTCATCTACAAGAGAAGAGGGACACTAGATAAATAGTCAAATAAATCACCAAAATTGAACAAGATCAGAACAGTGAACAACAAAAAAAATAGCCAAAAGAGGAACCCAAGGCTTATTATGAGGGTTTGGACCAGTCACTGAAAGAAAAGTTATTCAATATGCTGGACAAATACAACATTTGGGAATGGTGGAAAAGCAAACCTAAAGTCATGCTAGAGAACTTTTTTAAAAGAATTAGTTGTTGATTTGTAGAGGAGTTGAAAACATTGTGACAGAAATTCAGTACATTTTAAGCAATTATGCTTTAGAAAAAACACATCATATTGGGGAATTCGAGCACTCCAAGATGAAAATGCTGAATGAAAATAGCCTCCTATGAAGACCTAGAATCAAGGTTCCCTTTCAAAGCTCTGTCAAAGTCAAATTCTATTATTCCTTGTTCTTGGGGTCTCCCTTTAACATTAAGTCTCAAAGATTGACCACAACAAACCCCATTAAAATGAGGATATCAATTTGGTTAGTTGAAGCTTGGTATGTCTCTTACATTTTTATTATTCGATGAATGTACTTTATTATAAATTCTGATGCGGGGGAGGGGGGAGTGATATTCAATGCAGATCAAAATAGATTCTTAGGAGGACAGAGTCCAAGGATACACGAAGAGTGACCGACCAATTTCAGCAGACTTTGAAAACAGAATACATCCGAAATAAAGCTAAAGTAAAGAATGTTTCAACTTGAAAGACTGTTTTAGCATAAAGAATGGTTGCATATGACCCAAGAGACCACAATTATTTCTAACCTCACTGCTCTCTCTGCAATTGACTAGAATATTGATTAAAAAATATCTGCTTATCTATCATATGTAAGTTTAAATAATGAATAAATTATGTCTACTAGGAATGTTTGTCACTTTACTGCTCTTTCTTTGTTTTGACAAGTGATGTGTAATGCACTTTCTATAGGATCCAGAAAATAATCTTGTATTTTGTAATATGAACTTAAACAACCTTCTAGATACACAGGGTACTCAAATTTGAACTAAAAATCCTACTTCTTGGGAAGAATATTTTTCATCCAGATTGTGGGGATAAATTTGAAATGCTCCCCTCCATTGTTTGGGTGGGAAAATAATTCCAGCAATGTCATCTTCTTCTTGATATACTATGCTTCTTTTGCATGTAAAAATCATATAAAAAAATGTACCTTAGATTAATTTTTCATCATTGTGTCGATAAATGATTCTTCTTATTGTAAAATTTTGTTACGCGTTTACATCAAGCTCTTTCACTTTTTGGTTTTCTGTAATTCTCTTTTCCCTATTCTCAACATATTTCCTGCTTCCTTCAATTTATGAAAATCTCTTTTAATGTGCATCTGCAACTAGTATTGAACATTGTAACTACTACAACATGACACATGGCCAGACAAAGCACTATACATACTGCTATTACTAATTCTGCTAAGCATAATGCTGGGAAAAAAAAATAAAGGCTGGACTCTGCAGGAGTGAAGAATCTAAATGTTCATCAGATATAATATGTCAAGTGTCCTCCTCTTCCTCATCCAAGGAAATAGGAAATTGCATACAAGGAGGAGCCATTACATCGGTCTTCTCCAAATCAATACTGGTTATCTTGTTAGGCAACAAGGTTCTATAGGCACACCGGTGCGTGGGTATGCAAGGTGCACGTATGGGGTACTCAGTATGGGCCTCCAAATTTGGCTATACAGGTTTGAGGGTGCAAAGGTGCCAAGATTGAGGGTATGAAAGTGCATGTTAAAAAAGGTAGCTATGCATTGTTAGAACGTACTTTTTCCTCATTAGTGTACTTCATACATATTCGTGCATCATTAAAGTGTGCTACGCACACCCTCACATGTGGTATGGTACATGTCTCAGTGTGTGCCTGAAATCAATGGTGCACACACCCAAACAACATTTTCTGGCACAAATTAATTGAAGTATGATCTCTATCTTACTCAAATAACTGTTTTATACTGCTTTGTTGCTTTGTTCCAGTCGAACCTCATTATTTTTGCTAAAACTTTTCAACCCCCCCCCCCTCTCCTCTTTTACCTTGCATTTGCAATTTGGAGTAACATCTACATTTTCCCTTTCGGATTTCCCATCCTCCATGAAGTTTCCAACACAGAGATGGCATGAGATGGTGAGAAACATTTCTAGAAGGGCTCCCAAGGCCCAAATCAGTTTATATCAAGAGTAACTTTAAATATTTGACATATTGAAACTCAGGCTGCAACTCCTACAACTTGAATGATTGCATAAAATAATCTTCATATTCCAAAAGGCTAGAAAGAGAGAGGAGAAGGAGAAGGGTAATTCATATTGTTCATTTAATCATGAACCATGAACCTCATTGCTTTTGCTAAAACTTTTCAACACCCCCCCTTTCCGTGCTATTTTAAATGATAACATGTACATGTCCCCTTTGCGCATTTACAAACATAGCCAATTCAGTTTAGGGCATGCAGTGGGAAACGAGGAGTTTCACATTGTAAGCCAAAGTTCCTATCCCATAGGTGAACCTTGACATTTTGTCCTAGGCAGTGTCAAGCAACTAGTAAATGGGATGAAATTATATGAGCCACCTTTCTCAACCTCTATTACCAAGTATAAAGAAGAAGAAAAAAACAATATAGAACAGGATCACTAGCTAAGCATGCAACATAGTAGTGCTTGCCTAGGATCCATACTTCCATTCCATAAACCCAATCAGCTTTCTCAAAAATTGTAGACCAGATCTAATTTAGAAAGTAGGCACATTCAACTTTTAAGTTTTTCCAAGAGAGTAGGTTGTAAGGTCTTCCTGTTCATATCAGGAGGAGCAGGCATCACATAGGAAGCAAAAACTGGTTTGCAGACTATTATGATACCATAGGCAGCATAACAGCTATAAAAGAAAAAGTTACAAAACCTTATTTTTACATGCCCTATAATATTTACCACTAGGCTGAGGTCAAATTATATGCAAAAGAAGTTTCAATATCATATAATATAATAAACATCTCTAAAAATGACCAAAAAAATGCTTAATAAAATTCATATCCATAAGGTCCGAGGTGTAGACCAATTGGTTTGATCAAACCCCGTAAGGGGGGCGGAAGTCCAAGGTTCAATTCTTGGGCCTTGCCGGACTGAAAGCTTGTCCCTTTCCTGGTGCTTTCAGCAACGTAAAAGGTCTAAAATGATTGTGGCATGGTGGTTATAGGTACAGAGTGTGCGAAGAACTGTGTGACAGCTCCCGAGGCGGACAACGCAGAATACTGTGGCGGCCATAAGATCCGGACAGCCTGCCCGGATTTGTGGCGGCTATGGATTCCACCATGTAAATTCAAAAAAAAAAATCCATATTTCCATATGAAAGTAAAGCCCTAACTGAATTTCATACACCTTTGTTTTTCTTACAGTTTATAAATAAGTAATTAAGTCATGGTCTAATAGTTTTATGCTGGTTCTAAAAAAGTCTAAAGCCGTGAGAAAGATCCCAAAACAACTTTTCTCACCTGCATATTCAACAATAATGGCACCTATTTCTGCCCTGTAACCATTAGTATTACAATTTTAATTCATTAATTCTGAGTTGTTAAGGAGAAGGGTAATAGCTCAATAGTCTCGCCTAGTTGTAACCAAAATGAGGGTTTACCCCACCCAATTTGGCTTTGGCTCTAACCATACCTTTCAACACTAATCATGTCCACCAAAGCAAAATATAATTGATGCCCATTCTACATAATGTAAAATTAGGGTTTTCCACAACTCAATGTCTATGAGGGGATGGGTACCCACCCTAAATCAGATCCACCACCTCACTTTATCCCCAGAGAGAACAACAAGCCAGTCAATCCCATTCACCCAAGGATTATACCCAATAGCGGGGCAAATCACCTGAGCCTGAAAAGGGTAATAGCTCAATAGTCTCGCCTAGTTGTAACCAAAATGAGATTTTACCCCACCCAATTTGGGGTTGGCTCTAAACATACCTTTCAACACTAACCATGTACACTAAAGCAAAATATAATTTATGCCTATTCTACATAATGTAAAATTAGGGTTTTCCACAACTCAATGTCTAAGAGGGGATGGGTACCCACCCTAAATCAGATCCACCACCTCAATTTATCCCCAAAGAGAACAACAAGCAAATCAATCCCATTCACCGAAGGATTATACCCAATAGCGGGACAAATCACCTGATCCTGAGAAGGGTAATAGCTCAATAGTATCGCCTAGTTGTAACCAAAATGATGGCTTACCCCACCCAATTTGGCATTGGCTCTAAACATACCTTTCAACACTAACCATGTACACTAAAGCAAAGAATAATTTATGCCCATTCTACATAATGTAAAATTAGGGTTTTCCACAACTCAATGTCTAAGAGGGGATGGGTACCCATCCTTAAATCAGATCCACCACCTCACTTTATCCCCAAAGAGAAAAAAACAGCATTGGAAGGAATAATGGCATGTCTTAAAACGACCAATTCAACAATTGGGCGTGAAAAAATCAGAGACCATTCAAACATCCAAATTCCAAAAGCAAAAAAAGCACAACAATTTCAATATAGGTATTCTTTGCTATAATTGATAACACTATCAGGATTCAACATAATCTATTTGAAACCATCCATATCAAAATCACCAAACCCTCCAGAAGCAACCTAAGGTTGCAAAAACCCAAAGCCATCGCATAAAGCTGAATCCATTTGTTCAAACCTTACACACATTCCAAAGAATTTCCATGAAACTACATATTAAAACAAAATGAAAAAAACAGGGTATTGATGAAAAAACCCTAATCAAAGTAGGAAACAAGGAATTGAACTGACCAACAACAGTAGTGGAGTGATTGGCCATCCGATCCGATTTGAAATGCAGAAAACACTAGGAACTTTTGTTTGCTCTTCTCCCCTCTTCTAGATTAAAACCAACTCAAGCTGCCTTCGACAGAGTATGAACAAAAATTCTACACTTCGAGGCCTTCGGAGGACAACCCACTTTGCTATTTATATGCCACCTTATAAACGATTGACCTGGCTCTGCCAACAAATTTGAGGTTCGACGGATATTAATAAATATTATGTGAGGTGTTATTTTGGTTACCTTGATCCCAATGCCCCAAGAATTCAAAAAAAAAATTCTAGAAGGTCAAGAGGTACGTTAAAAATCTTTTTTTTAGGGACAGTTGTTTTAACCCACGGGTTAAAATATATTACAATTAATTTTGATGGGTAGTTGGTAAGGGCGAGTTAATTTTGATAGGGTGGTTGGTAGGGGCCAGTTAATTCTCATAGGGTGATAGGGTGGTTGTTTATAGGTTGTTTTGGTTTTATATTTAATGATCGACTCGATTGATTTGTTTTTATATGACAAGTTGAAGTTTATAAAAGTTTCTACACAACCAAAAACAAATTTAAAGTTAACAATATAAAGGCTAGGTGGATTGGTAAAGGTTTGATTGGTCAAGTACTTACTAAGAAGAGACCTAGGTTGTTAGCTTTAGTAAAGGTAGTAGTTTGTTCTAAATTCTCTGAGTGCACGCCAAACGGATTACGAAGGTACGAATCTCGAGGGATCGGTGGTCTCCATCTCACCTCGGGTCAACAACAACAACGAGACGAATAGGCTTGTTAGGAGCAGCCCATGTGGTTTGAACCTTGCACTTACCAGTTACTAAAAATAGTGGTTGTAACCAACTCTCTATGTAATAAAAAAAACAATAAAATTAATTTATTCATCTTCGCAAAGCATTAGGGTTTTTTTTTAAACATCTTGTCTTTTAGGAGCCATATCTTTGTGAATGGTTATCTGATTCAGTTGATTCTTGGACCAACTTGTGCATAATTTGAATAGTTTTAAAATGAGTGGTCGTATGAAAGAATGCAAGCAATATTGGGGAAGATACGACTCTGTGAAGTCAACCATCCGAAATAAGGGTAGTGACGATTTTTCAGTCGCAAAAAACTAAATTGCAAATATTTGTCAACTAGGGTTCGAATGATCGGAAAAGCAATGAAGGGCTAAGACTTTAGTGAGGCAAGACATTCTATTTAGACAAAGAATTTCTTAGCTAAGTTTTTTTCCTTTCTTTGTCTTATAAATTGTGCATGCAAATTATTATAAAGTTTTTATCAAATATTATATTTACTATAGGACATTTAGATAAATTTCAATAGATTTTGAGTTTTAGTTTCTTTTCCATGGACCGATTTATAGTTAAATTCTTAGAATCATATCTAGTGGTAGAGGTTAGTGAGCGCACCTCAAAGAGATCCTTGTTACTCCAAGATAGGGCAATTTTTGGTAAATTTAATGGGTATTGGCCAAGGGCTTCGACCTTGAGAAAATGGATTGATAGGAGTTTTCCCAAAGGTTTCTTTTTAGCTATTGTTTGTTCTAAGGAAAAAAATAAATCCTAAAATGGGGTCCTTGGTTTATGGGAAGAGCAGGACTCTTCCTTACCCGTTGGTATGAAGGTTTTTCACCTAAACATGTAAATCTATCCCTAGTACCAGTCTAGGTTAGGATGTTTGGGTTTTCCACTGAATTTTGGAAAATAGATACCTTCAAGGCAATAGGCAACACTCTAGGAGAATTCCTTGAGATTTTAGATACAACAAAAGATGGATTCTTGGCTATTTATACTTGGATATTGGTCATGATTGATATAAGTAAAGCTTTACTAGAATCAATCATTCTTAAGTATGGGGATAAGATGTGGATCCAAACCATAGATTATGAACACATATATTTTAGATGTAAAAGATGTCATGAGGTGTGACATATTGAGAGATCGTGCCCTAAGAAGATCCCAGCATAATCATATGTAGAAAACTGCAAAAGAAACTTACATATGGTTATGGATGAAGATGGTTTTCAACTTCCAAAAAATAAATCTATAAAAATGAAAGAAAATAAATAGTGGAGACCAATAAGGAAGGATATTGGAATAAATACCAAATCTTTTGAGGCTTTAGCCTATGAAGAAAAAGTAGATCAAAGCTTAGAGGACATAGTACAACAATTTCAACATATTAACAAAGAATCATCTATTCGATATTATCCTAATTTAAGGAAGAACATTCTCAATGAACCTAAGGAATGTGTCTCATCAGATTTTGAAGACTCTCTTGAAGTACCATACACTATTCAAGAAAAAGCATTGGTAAAGAAGTTAATACCTTTGTCATAAATAAGGAAATACTAGAAAATGAGCAGGGCAAGTCAAATGCTTCTATAATAGAGCCATGAGAGGATATATATGATGAAAAATAAAATTGTGAAAGATTATTGAGGAATAGAATAATAAGACCTACTCCTGATATAGGTAAGGCAAAAAAGAGGAAAACCCTCAAATTATCAAGCAAGATCCAAGGAAGCAAGAGCAAACATAGAAAGGAACACAAACTAAGTTGGTTGAACTTCTCTTTACCAAACAACAAAATGATATTAGTAATATGCAAGCAGGGCCAAAAGCCCCTAATAAGACATGATTATCATCTCATGGAATATAAGGGGTGCTAATGCCTCCTCAAAGCAAAGGTGTATTAGGGACCTATGTTTAAGTAATAAGCCTGATATTCTTTGTATCTAAGAAACTAAAATGACAAAAGAAGAAGTTTCAAAAACTATGAAAGCAGTATGGGCAAGATGTGAATGGGATGTTATGGATTCTAAAGGAGCAATAGGTGGAATTCTAACTTGTTGGAATTCTTCTAGAACCTCCTGTGTAACCATTCATAAAACTAGGTATTGGTTAACCTCTTTAGTCACTTGCTACTTTGTTGATATTTGTTTTATCCTTATCAATGTTTATAGACCTACAACTCAATTAGGTAGATTAGAATTTTGGAGTGGGATTGAATCATTTATGAGAAGTAAAGACCAAGAAATCGGATTCATTATCATAGGATATTTTAATGCCATAACCAAGGTGGATGAAAATTTTGGGGGAATTAGGAAATTAATGTAAAGTATGAAAGATTTCTCAGCTTTTATTCAAAACAATAATCTATGGGAGGTTGAGTTTGAAGAAGACAACTATACTTGGACCAACAACAGGAGAGGTCAGAACCTAATAGCAGAAAAATTAGACAAATGTATTCTCTCAGATCATTGGCTAGATGAAGGAACTTGTGCTAAAATTAATACCTTAACAAGGATTGGTTCAGATCACTAGCCAATAAGAGTTAAAATGGTGGTTAGTGAATTCAAAAAAAGATCATATTTTAAATATGAGCAAATATGGAAAGGTCATCCTCAATTTGCTAATATGATAGCTCAAACGTGGAATTCTTCAAGTAATGGTGGGTTGTATGCTCTTCCAAATCAAATTAAATCTATGACATCTAGATTAAAATAATGGAACAATAACACTTTTGGAAACATTTTTGAGAAGAAAGAAGAACTAAAAGATAAAATTTCAAAAAGGTGAACATAATAATCCAAGCTCAAAGGAAAGGGAGTTGCTTAGTGAATATCATAATATTTTGAGTACGAAAGAGAAATTTTGGATATTAAAATCAAGACAGACTTGGATGGCTATAGTATGGAGATCAACATTTAAAATCAGTATAATTAAATCAATAGAAGGCGTTCGGATTGAAGATCAAAGTGAAATTAGAAAAGAGGCTAAGTCTTTTTATTAGAATATTCTAGGATCAAAGGAGACTGAAGTTCTTAATGATAAACTTCTTCAAGATGTTCCTTCAGTTATAATGAATGAAGACAACAAGAAACTGATGAAGCCTATTACTCTAGAATAAGTTCATTTAACTCTTTTCTCTTTTAATAAGGATAAATCCCTAGGTCCGGATGGTCTCTCTACAACTTTTATCAACATAATTGGGATATAGTGAAGGATTCTTTATTGGTGGCAGTGGAACAGTCTAGGGTAAAACAATACATACATTATAAAATAAATGCAACATATCTTACCATAATTCCAAAAAAGAAGTATGTTGAATTGTTTGATTCTTTTAGACCCATAAGCCTATGTAATATGGTATATAATATTATCTCTAAAGTGATGGCAAATCGATTAAGGCCATTGTTAGACAAAATCATTTTAGAAGAGCAAGGAGGATTTGTGAAAGGAAGACAAATTTTGGATGGGATCATAGTAGCTCATGAAGTTATACATTCAACAACTTCAAGAAAAGAGAAAACAATGATCTTAAAACTTGATATGAGTAAAGCTTATGATAGGGTTAAATGGGATTTTCTTTTTGTATTTTTAGAAAAGTTTAGATTCGGGAAGAAATGGGTTACATGGATTAAAGCTTGTGTCTCTACAATTTCTTATTCAATTTTGGTCAATGGGTTAGTAACATAATCTTTTAAATCCAAGAGAGGCCTTAAACAATGAGATCCTCTATCTCCTTATTTGTTCATTATTATGGCAGAGGTTTTGAGTAAGAACTTAAAGAAGGCTTACAAATATGGACTTATAAGTGGACTTAAGGTTAGTAATAACATTGACAACATCACCCATCAACAGTTTGTAGATGATACAACCATTTTTGGAAGGGCAAGGATTAATGAGGCCAGAGCTTTGAATAACTTTTAAAGGAAGATGAAAGAGCATCAGGGCAAAAAGTTAATAGGACAAAATCTAAAATTTACTTTCTTAACACTCTTGCTAATATCAAAGCAAGAATTTCTAGGTTGCTTCAAATGGAGGAGGCAAATTTACTTGCAACTTATTTGGGGATGCCTTTATTTGAGGGGAGAATGAGGATAGAATTATGGAATCTAGTTATTAGTAAAGTTTAAAATAAACTTCCGACTTGGAAAGGTAGATGGTTATCATTAGCAGGAAGAGTACAATTAATTAAGTCAGTCTTTCAGGCCATCCCAACATATTATATGTCATTGTATTCTATGCCAAAATTAGTTGAAAATAGTTTAATCTATATTATGCGATCCTTTTTGTTGTCAGGTTTACATAATAAAAGGAAATTTCCTTTGGTGAAATGGAGCAAGGTGTATGATGATAATACTAGGGGAGGTCTTGGTTTAATATTATTATAGATGCAAACTTAGCTCTTAGGAAAAACATTATCTAGAGATTGTACAAAGAGAGTCAAAGACAATGGGCATGAATTCTTCTAAGTATGTTGGTCTCAATGAACCAGGTTTAATATTTATTGCTTTCTCTCTACCAAATGGTTCTGATTTTTGAAATGGTTTAAAAAAATCTATTGATCTTATGATTAAAGTTTTAATATGGGTGGTGGAAATTGGAGAAAAAATTATATTTGGATGGTTACTTGGTGTGATAAAAACCACTCAATTTAGATACAATTTTGAAACCTTGGATGAGATCGCTTCAAGATAAATATGGTGATAGGGTTTCAAACATTTTGTACAAAGATCAAAAGATACAAATGGAAAGAAGATTTTTTTTATGAGTATACAAGACATGAATGCTAGGAGACATTTGAGTAGAAAGATAACAACTAAGATTATTCCAAGGAAAGCCAAGGATAAATTGATTTGGGAGTTGAATGGCTTAGGAGAATACACAACAAGAAGTGGATATAATGTACAACACCAACAAAATAGTAATATCACTAGAATATGGAGAGATATTTGGGATAGCCCAAGCATTCCTAAATTCAAAATGTTTTTTTGGCTAGTAGGTCATAAATTTTTTTATCGTGGGATAACCTTATGAAAAGGGGTTTTCATGGTCCCTCTCAATGTATTTTTTGTGAAAAGGAGGAGGAGAGTATAGATCATCTCTTGGGACATTACTCAATAATCTGGAATCTATGGTAATGGATTCTTAATGTGTTTGATAAATGCATGGTGATGAATAACAAAATTGAAGATTGATTAAAGCAATGGTAGAGCACTTATAAAAGTGAGGCTTTATAGAAAATACAGGATTATATAAAAAGATACAGTACTTTGGACGGTATGGCTTGAAAGGAATAGAAAAATATTTATAGGAAAGGAAAGCAATTTAGAGGTAATAAAAAGGAAGATATGTTTAGCCATAGAGGAGTCTAAACCAACCCTATCAACTCACCCAGTCCCTAATCTAGAAGTAGAGAGCCTTGATAGATGGAGTCAAGTTATTAAATGGAATTATGATGTTGGGTACAAGAGAAGCAAAAACAAGGCAAAGAATATAAAGTGAAAACCACCAGATATGGAGTGGGTTAAATTTTGATGGAGCTTCTAAAAGAAATCCAGGACCAATAGGAGGAGGAATGATTAGACATAATAGAGGAGATATTTTGTCTCATTACGCTTTCAATAGTGGATTTAAGACAAATAATGAAGTTGAAGCTTGGGCGACTTTAGAAGGGTTAAGAATATGCAAACAAATGAAATGGAATAGAGTATGGATGGAAGGTGATTCTCTCATAGTAATAAATGCAATTTTGAGGAAAGCAAAGGCTCCATGGAACATACAAGAGATAATTGTGGAAATTCAAGATCTTGCTAAAGAGTTTGAAGAAATCGAGTTTACACATACATTAAGGGAAGATAACAAATGTGCAGATAGGCTAGCCAATAGAGGGGTTTTGATTGAGGATTGTGAAGTTAAATTCTCCTTTCCATGGTTAGAGGAAGTAGTAAGTTTAGTTTAAGATAATTGCTTGAATCAATAACTGATTAAGTTTGACTCTAATGTTTTCCATTGGTAATATTTGCTTTATTTTGTAATAGTAATGTGTTTTTATATAAGACTATTTATTATATTTTTTGTGGTTGCACTTGTGTTTCAAGAAGTAAACTAGCAATCCAGATTTGGTAAAGTGGACTATGATAATACGATGTTTTCGAAATATCACTCTACTAAGATGTAAGGCATAGATAGTAGAGGTGAAGTTTTAGTATTGTGAAGACTGCTATAGAAAAATGTCAAGAAGGATACTAAATTTTGGAATATTTGTGTAGATGCAAAAGCGAAACACCAAAATAGATATAACAAGATAAATTGAAATCAAGACTCAATATTGCACAAAAAGAGATGCTTTTATTAATACAGGGGAGCCTCAAATCTCCAATGTTATAATGAAAGAACTGATTTCTTTGATACAAATGTTTAGAGTAACTAGGGTTCTCTGAAACCCTAGTGAATAGTGTTGGTGGTGTCTTCAATATCGCTTCTAATCCCAACAAGGATGAGTGGGCTTTGTGCTTATCCAATACTAGGCCACTCTAGATTAAGCAGCTGCACAATGCTTGTGTATCTCCAAAACCTGCACACAAAGAATGATAGAATAGGATTAGTAGTAACTGTGAGGGCTCCATTGTGTGAGACCCTCAGAAATAAATGCAAACCCTAAATGACAATTAATAACCTGCATACAAAATATGGAAATAATGAAAGTATTATAACAATAGACATATTTACCTTGTTGAACTTGTCTTTTTCTGATATGTAATAGTTGTTGTAGGAAATTGGTGCAGTGATGTCCTAGCGCCACCCAAGGGCTTCACTAGTCTTTAGTAGTAGGTTTTGAGATGTCCGCTGGTGCTCGACAACAACAAGAAATTCCCGTGGGTGCTTGGGGATGGCGGGAAGCACCCAATGGTGCTTAATGATGGAAGGAAGCACCCAAAGGTGCTTGGCAGCAACAGGGAGCGCCCGAAAGCATTTGGGAGTAGAGGTAGAGATCTACATAAGTAGATTTGGCTGAGGATGGTGACGATAGATGCGGATGTGAGGGCGAGTGAGGATGGATAAAAAAGATGCTTGGATGGACTCAGAATACTTAGGACCAAAGACTTCATAAATTTAGGGACTTAGACTAAAAATTGCTTAGGGTTTGAGCCATCAAAATGATTCCTATTAATAATCCATACTAGGGTATGTTAGGGTTTGAACGACACGAATTGTGTGGCTCAAATTAAAACACATCGGACGATGGATATTAATTTTAGGTGTGTGGCATGGATTGATGTGGATGGATGGCTAGAATTAAGTCAAATTGGACGGTTGGGATTTATTTATATTTATTAAATATATAAAATATAATATTAAAATATTAATATTAAACATATATTTAACAAATATGCCTAAATATATATAAATAAATGGGAAAATGGTGGGAAGACCTGGATGGACGACAAGTGGCTAGGTTTTGGTGTCTAAGATGCTCCTTTTTGTACTACGTTGCATGAAACACAATGCATTGCAAAAACACAATACACCTGCTTAGGCTAGGTGCAGAAGTAGCTTTCTCTTGGGATGTGATGAATGAGCTTGGAGATAAAAAAAATTAAAGAATTTGGATTTGCATAGCTTACCCCCTCAATTGGCGAATGAGTTTGTGGATGAATCTCACAAGCCAATTGAAAAAAATATTTGCAAATGGAATGTGGATGATATGAATGATGTAAATGTGATACTATTTTTGCCCCAATGGTTGGAAAGGGATTGGCGAATAATGTGAAATGATTGCATCTATTTTTTTGCCCCAATAGATGAAGGGTGTTGTGAAAATGTGATGAAAATATGTATGTTTTTGCCCCAACAGATGAAGGGATTTTTACCAAGTGTAGGATGTCATGATCATGTAAGATGTATCCCATTGTGGGAAATTCAAAACCAAATGTGGTTACCCCAAATTTGGGGTGATTCAATGCTACTAAAGAATGTGCCTTTAGGCATCATTGATATGCAAAGATAAATATAGTCAACTTCAAAGGGCCAACTAGTGAATGTCAAAAAATTACTATGATCAGAACCAATCACCCTAGCTAAGGCCAATCGCCATGATGATTGTCAAGGAAATGTGAAATGATGAAATGTGATTTTGTCCATGTGTTAAGCCCCATGAACTAGGCCATCAATGACTGCTTTTGTGCAAATTGTTCTTGGTAAGGTTTCACGCAAAAATGTGAAGTACCAGTTTTGATTGTGATTTCGAACAAGGAGATATGGAATGATGAAAATGACCAAGTGTCCTTATGGTAGGTTATTCATCTTACCGAATTGCATGGATGCAAATCGCTGCAATCACCAAGTATATAGAATAACCCACTAGATACAAGGTTCACTTAAATGTTGTTTGAACTTGGTAAATATGCAACTTGTTATAATTGATGACATGGAAATGTATTATTGATGATGAGGACGATGGATATGGTCGATTTGTGAAAATTTGGACTGTTTTGGAATGTTTTGTAACTTGTTATGTGATTTTACGACTTTTGGTCGCAAATGAAAATTATGTGTCCAAATTAGTTGGAACTTTCACAAAACCTGTTAATATGATGAAAATGATGCATGAATGTAGTATGGAAAGATTTGGTGGAGGGAAGCCACTATTTTGCAATGATTTGGTCTTTTGTTGATTCTCATGCCAAATACTAGTTTGTGCTTTCAACATGTGCAGACGCTCGTCAGTGTTTGGGCATTTTGTAAATGCCCTGGTGCGCTTCAGTGCACCAAGGAACGCCCATGGGCATCTCAAGGTGCATGAAGCAACTATAAATAGCTTGTTGGGTGGAATTTGAGCTCATTTGTGCATTTGTGAGTTTAAGAAGCTACATTTGGGAGAGTTGGGTGGAGTGGAGTGGAGTGAGGTGAAGTGATTTGGGTGCGAAAGCTATGGTAGCGGAGGAAGAAAATGTGGGTGCTGGACCTGGGCTGGAGTGTGAGCTGCTGAGGTAAGTCCATTGTTTTGTGCAAACTATTTTATTTTTTTGTGATTTTTTTTTATTTGAGCATGTGTTAATGACAAATATGTTGTGTTTTACTGCAACTTAAGATTTTGAAGGCTCGACATCGGTTCTTGCCTTACATCCCTAGGATGAGGAAGGCACTGGTGGAGGAGGAGTGGGAGTTGCTGGAGGTTGTGGGGCTAGCGAAGGTAGCCCGAATTGATGTAGTGAGGGCAAATGAGGGATACCTCTCTGCCTTGGTAGAGAGGTGGGATTTGGATAGGGGTACCTTTCAGCTCCCCACAAGAGAGGTGTCCCTCACACTTGAGGATGTATATCTGTATCGTTCCAAATTTTTTGCACCCTTACCTTCAGGCTAAAGGATCCGTGCCCAGAAGGGGGATGCGAGAAGGATGGGACGATACCTCGGACTAAGAGGCCCTTTGAAGGTCTCGCCTCTCGGGGGAGGGGTATTAAGGTGATTTTTTGACGGATGGTGGGTTCACCAGGAAACTTTTGAATGGTAGTTTCCACGCCTAGGTTGAGAGGATGTTTGATGTGTTCATTTTTATGCTTGATCATTCAATTCCTAGGTTTGGCCAAATGAATATAAACTGTTCTACATGAAATGCAGGTTTAAATGAATACAGAAACATAATTAAATAGAGAATACAGGAAATATACTAGATTAGAAAAAAGCCATACCTGATCCTGATGTCTGATGGAGGTTTTGATTTTTGAAGCAGTCAAGATCGCCTCTAATCTGACAAGATCGTCTGAAATCAGACAGGATCGTCTGAGATCTGACGAATTCGTCAGAGACCTACAATAAGAGAAATAGACACAGAGCACGGAAAATGCAGCAATACTAACAGAGGAAAACGGTGTAAAATGACAATATAGATACTAAAACGATAATTACGAATAGAAATTTAAGTAAAATATAGTATTTTAATGACAAATTATGATCTTATCATGCACTTAAGCTATATGGGTGAACTCCAAAATGCAAAATAGCAAAAAATAACAATAAACTCATCTAAATGCAGAATGAAACAGTAGAAGAAAAGAGAAAAGTGCAAACTCTGGGCACCAATTGCCCCCAATGTTGACTACAGTTGAAATCGTCTGTAGAGTGCAAAATCATCTCGAATTGGGGCATGATCGTTCGAGATTGTACAAGGTCGTCTGTGACGATGTGAGCTTACTCCGGCTAAAAAATAACAGAGTTCCTGTAAGAAAACTTAGAAAGACACAAAATGCAAATAAGAATTCAGGGTATTCTAATGCATATAAAGATCAAACTACAGGGGAATTCAGCCAGTCAGCGGTAGGTCAAGGGGGGTCCTAAGGTTTAAATAGGCTTAGGAGGGAGGTTAGGAGGTTGGGGATCATCCCAATTTGGGATATCTCCAATGGAGGAGACTCTAACGATGCAGACGCGTCTCTGCTCGAGTTAGAGAAGTTGGAACAAAAGCTAATTTTGAAAAATCAGTTTTGGGACGAAATCATCTAGACGTTCTGCTCCAGACGAATTCGTCCGATCTGAGGCGATATCGTCTGATCGGTGACGATATCGTCCAACGGTCACAACAAATCCTAAAAATGGCACGGAAAACAAGGAAAGCGGTTTAACAGGCGGTTCGGGGTTAAAATTTGAATTTGAATTATTACTGAAGTAATTTTAATTATTTGCTAAGTTTTACTGTGCCAATTTTAGGGTGCTACATTTTGCCCCCTCTTTAGCGAAATTTTTGAAAAAAATGCGTTAAAGATGAGTTCTTCTCGATCTACGAGAAAGCAAAAATTATTTCCATTTTTAGGCGACGATTCTAGGTCGAATCGTACGACAGCTTACTATGGTGCCCCCTCCGTGTTTTTACCCAAATCGAACGTTTGAGGTAAAAACGCGGAAAAGCGAAATTTTAAAATGTTGTTAAGTGTTTTTGAAGAAAATTAAGAAAAATAGGGTAAAACCCTAATTCATTATTACTGTTCATTTTCTCTGATGATATTTTTGATGATATGACTTGTTCATATATTTTTCTGATGCTTTAATGTTTGAATTGTTTGCTTATTGGATTGAGGATTCATATAATTATGTCGTTTTGAAATATTATAATTTTGATATCATGCTGTAAGATTTTAAATGAAATAATCTGATGTAAACAATTGGTGGTTGTGGTGTGATTTGATAAAAAATAAAAGGGACTTCTAACAATAATTTCAAAGGACATTGTCGCTATTATAGACCATTTCATAGAGTCGCCACTCACTCGGTCATCAAGCTAATCCCAGTATAAAAATATTGTTAAAAGTAAAAGAGTGCTTAAGAGACTGTCTTAAGACTTGGTGTTGTAATGATGGAGATAATGATGGTTTGATGATTTGTTTTCAGATTTTCATAAAAATAGTATGCATGAAAATATGATGTTGCTAGGCATAAATTCCTAAGTGTGATAAAATTTTGAACAATTCCTTAGAATTTATACCATGGTTGCAAAAAACTGAATTTGAACATAATGTCATGAAATAGAATAAGTGTTTGTTTGTTTGTAAAGCATAATTGTGTAACATAATGATGCAAGTCACATGTTTTGATGAATTTTATTTTAAAATAAATGGAAAATAAAATTAGAATGATGGTTTGCGCTAGGCATAGAATTATAGGTATAGACTTATACCATCATCGCGAAATCCAAAGAAGAAAATAAATTGTTGGTTTTATTGCAAGATGCATTTTTGACCTTTGATAAACAGAAAAATAATAATATGAAAACTTTTGTTTGAAATTATTTTTGAGATTTTGTGAGAAGATGTATGTAATTGCTTTGATACAAAACAAAAATTCTGAAATAAAAGGATAAAATTATTTCGAAAAGAGTTACAGAGATATTTGAAATTATCTCAAAGAGAAATGTAGATTTATAAGGAATCATCATGTGCAAATGTGAATTCATTACCGATCTTGATTTATCATAATGATACAAAATCTCTCAAATACAAATGTGTGTGCGATTGTATTGTTCATTTACCAGTTTTGAGCAAGATAATTTGATACAAGTGATTTGAATTAACCAAATAAGTGTTAATTAACCATGATTTAGATGCATATAACCGTACCAGACTACTATGTAAGTCGGGTTATCAAGAGCTAGCTAATCCATAAGTAGACATAGGTCTCGTACAAAAGAAGGTCGCTAATGTAATGGACATATCACCACGCTAGGAGTTACCCAAGGCCAAGCGGGTTGGGCACAAACCACTTGTTATGGGGCTTACCTCACAGTTTTCGAATAATTGAGAATTCCAGGGATTCAAGCTCATCAACCCTTCTTTTCTTTTCAATGGGTAGGGAAAGGGATTTTATTGCTTTTGCTTTTGCTTGTTTCGCTTTCTTTTTCTTTTCTCTTTTTTTTTTGTATTTTTCTTTTTTGTATCTTTTGCTCTGATATTTGAGATAATGTTGAAATAGTGCTAAGAGAGTACAAAATGATTCTGAAATAATGCTTCTTTTTCTCATGATTTTGCTTGATTTTTCTTTTTCTTCCTATGCTAGGGATACTTGTTCGGATTAGCTGTAGAGCAAGGGATTTTTATTCTGGGTAGGGGTGAGCTTGTCCTTTTTTCAATTCTCAAAGATTCTAGACCATGTGCATGATAGGATAGCAAGGGAAACTTTTCGCTCAAGAAACCACTTCTACTATGTAGCATAGCATGGACATTACAAATATAATCATTTTATTGTGAAAGGATATGCTTGGTTTAAGTAAATAACAAGATCAATTCTCTG
Source organism: Wollemia nobilis (assembly GCA_028583015.1). Classification (NCBI taxonomy): domain Eukaryota; kingdom Viridiplantae; phylum Streptophyta; class Pinopsida; order Araucariales; family Araucariaceae; genus Wollemia; species Wollemia nobilis. Next base: position 1,732,022 of record JAQPPZ010001731.1, read on the forward strand.
TGCTCAAACTTTATTTAATTGAATTTTGTGGACTTTGATATAAGAGAGATTAATAATCATGCCAGATAAAATCAAGATATTTATTTTTGTGTTTGCAAAAGTGAGAGATTCCAAATAAATGCTAATTTATCCAAAATAATTGAAAATATAACTGCAATACTTCACAAATTGAGAGGTACAAAAATAAAAGATGTTTTTTGAAGATTTTGATGATTTGGATGTTTTTATATTTTGATTTTAATTGATGAATTGAAAGAAATACAATGTGATTGTTTTTTTTTGAAACTTTTATATTTTTATATGAATTTTTAGATGATGGAATTGTGGTATATACAAGATGATCTATATACATTATATAAGGTTATTTGAGTATAGCACATCTAAGGTTGCTTCAAAATCAAAGGAGGTTTTGAAGGATAATTTGGATGTGGTGAAAGTAAGAACAAAAGGTGATGAATAAAAGGTAGCGATAACACAAGCTTTGTTATAATGTAAAATAATGTAGCAAAAGATTTGACTTTTATATGTATGAAATTGATCATATTACAAAATAAAATATCAGAAGGATAAGAAAGTTCTTGATTCTTATCACTATCTTCCAAGTCTTGATAAGATGGAGAAAATATATGTGAAAGATATGCATGAGTGTTATTTGGTAAACAAGGATGATCATATATGGATGAAGAAAAATGATGGATAGAAGGTAATTGTGACAATGGAGAATGTATAGAACTTGATGTTTCTTGAATTTCATTGTTAAAAGATTTTATAATAACATTTGATTCATTAAGATCTTCTTCCTTTATTTTGAGTTTTTGGAATAATTGATAAGTGCATAAATTAAGAGAGGAGCCATTATCTACCATGATAGTTTTAACAAGTATTTCTTTATTAGATCCTGTAATGTAAAGAGATGAGTCTTCTTGTGGAGTAGAGGAAGGAATATCCTCATCATAGAATGAAATATGGTTAACCTCAAGAGGGTTTACACCATTAATTATGTCCTTAGGGAAAATATCACGAGGAACAAATTGTTGGCTAGATGTTTTGAACAATGTTTCCTTATGAGAACTTTGTAATACTTCTAAAAGGGATATCTTTGCTTGAGGGTTAATCACTTGTTGTTGGTTATCAAAGTGGACTTAAAATTGAGATTTTTATTTTAAAGATAAGCTTTCTATGCTTACATTCCATTTTGGATCATTCTCTAGAGCCAAAGATAGTTTTGAAGGTTGGTCAAATGAGGAATCCATATCTTGAATATCAGATTGAGTTGATTGAACTTGAGGTTGCTCATTTGTAGTTTTTGTTACAATATTAATAATATCATCATGATGGGACACATTAACATGCAATATTTGATTGGTTTCTTGTTGTTGATAATTGAATAGGGGTTCTTGGGAGATCCCCATGTCTTGATTGATTATTGGTATTTTTTGTGTAGGAGTTTGATTGTTTAATGGAGATTTATAATCAGTTGTAGATTGTAATTCCTTTATATTAAAAAGACCCTCATCAATCAAATCTTGAACTGCACATCTTAAATCTTTACAATTTTGTGTCATATGTCCATCTACTCTATGATATTCACAATGTAGCTCAGGTTTAAACCAATCTGTTGTGGTATCAAGTTGTCTTATGGAAGGGAGTTCAATCCTATTTGTGTTAAGTAAATGCTTGAGAATTATATCCATTGGTTGATTGAGCTTAGTAAATTTATGTGATGAAGGTTTTCGAGAGGTTTTTGATATGTGCCTTAGGAGTTCAGTCATAAAAGGACCTAATGGTTTCTTACCTCTCTTTTCTTTGTTATGGGTAGAATGATGATAGGAAGATTGTGAAGTTTGATGGAAGTGCATAGTAGGATTGGAAGAATAAGTATTTTCTTGTTGAAATGGATGTGTTGTATTGAGAGAAGAATATTGAAAAGGTGGAGGAGGATTGTATGTGGATTGATAGACATAATATGGATATATGGGAGAGTTATGAAGAGGATTGGAAAAGGGATTGTCCTGTTGGGTTAAGGATGAAAAATGAGAAGAGTGTGATGGAGGTGATGTTGAATAGGGATGAGGTTGGTCATAATCAACAAATGTATTTGGCTGAATTCTTCCAATATTACTGATGGGCTCATATGGATTTGAGTAAAAACTCATGGTTTCTTTAGTACTTCTAAAAGTAATATTTAATATCTACTATTTAGAATTGAATCTAAAACATACAAACTTGAAATGATGATTTTGTTATATTTTTTTTTGTATACATACATATTTATATTTTTTTGTTTTTTGTTTTCAAAAGGTTTTTAGTTTTCACGTCGGGTTCACCAAAATGTATCGTTCCAAATTTTTCGCACCCTTACCTTTAGGCTAAAGGATCCGCGCCCGGAAGGGGGATGCGAGAAGGATGGGATGATACTTCGGACTGAGAGGCCTTTTGAAGGTCCCGCCTCTCGGGGGAGGGGTATTAAGGTGATTTTTCGACGGATGGTGGGTTCACCAGGAAACTTTTGACAGTTTCCATGCCTAGGTTGAGAGGATGTTTGATGTGTTCATTTTTATGCTTGATCATTCAATTCCTAGGTTTGGCCAAATGAAACTAAACTGTTCTACATGAAATTCAGGTTTAAATGAATACAAAAACAGAATTAAACATAGAATACAGGAAATATACTAGATTAGAAAAAAGCCATACCTGATCCGGATGTCTGATGGAGGTTCTGATTTTTGAAGCGATCAAGATCGCCTCTGATCTGATAGGATCATCTGAAATCAGACAGGATCATCTGAGATCTGACGATTTCGTCAGAGACCTGCAATAAGAGAAATAGACACAGAGCACAGAAAATGCAGCAATACTAACAGAGGAAAATGATGTAAAATGACAATATAGATACTAAAACGATAATTATGAATAGAAATTCAAGTAAATTATAGTATTCTAATGACAAATTATGATCTTATCATGCACTTAAGCTATATGGGTGAACTCCAAAATGCAAAATAGCAAAAAATAACAATAAAATAATCTAAATGCAGAATGAAACAACAGACGAAAAGAGAAAAGTGCAAACTCTGGGCACCAATTGCCCCCAATGTTGACTGTAGTCGAAATCGTCTATAGAGTGCGAAATCGTCTTGAATTGGGGCATGATCGTCCGAGATTGTACAAGATCGTCTACAACGATCTAAGCTTGCTCTGCTGAAGAATAACAGAGTTCCTGCAAGAAAAATTAGAAAGGCACAAATGCAAATAAGAATTCAGGGTATTCTAATGCACACAAAGATCAAACTACAGGGGAATTCAGCCAACGGTGGTAGGTCAAGGGGGGTCCTAAGGTTTAAATAGGCTTAGGAGGGAGGTTAGGAGGTTGGGGATCATCCCAATTTGGGAGATCTCCAATGGAGGAGACTCTAACGGTGCAGACGCGTCTCTGCCCGAGTTAGAGAAGTTGTTGGAACATAAGCTAATTTTGAAAAATCAGTTTTGGGACGAAATCGTCTGGACATTCTGCTCCAGACGAATTCATCCGATCTAAGGCAATATCATCTGATCGGCGATAATATCGTCCAACGGTCACAACAAATCCTAAAAATGGCACGAAAAACAAGGAAAGCAGTTTAACAGGCGGTTCGAGATTAAAATTTGAATTTGAATTATTACTGAAGTAATTTTAATTATTTGCTAAGTTTTACTGTGCCAATTTTAGGGTGCTACATTTTGCCCCCTCTTTAGCGTATTTTCTAAAGAAAATGCATTAAAGACGAGTTTTTACCGTTTTAGGGTGCTACAATATCACATCCTCAAGGTGCCAATGGAGGGGATTCACATCGAGGTTGGACACAATCGGAGGATGGAGATGAAGAAAATGTTTGGAGATAGTAGAGAGAGTGTGAGGGTGGAGTGTGGGGGTATTCCATACTTGTAATTGTATGTAGACAAGGAGTTGGATGCCCTCCGAGCTTTACTAATGTTCGTGTTGGCCAACATCGTGGTCCCTAATAACACTAGTTGCAGGTTCCCTTAGAACCTGATAGGATTGGTGAGCGATATGCTCACTATGCAGCAAGTGTATGCATGGGCTCCTACCTTATTGGTGCAAGCGTACCGGGAGCTCTATGAGGTGAGGAGATAGGGGAGGAAGGGATTGAGATGTAGCTTGCTATTACAGTGTTGGGGATGGGGGAACTTAAGCGTGGCTTGATCGAAGGGCTTACCGATGACAGTATTGGGTAGGGAGTAGTCCTATGTTAGGATATGGGTAGTAGCGAAGGAGGTATAGTCGAGTCATCATGTGTGGACGAATGAGTGGTACAGGGATTTGTGGGTTGTATTGACATTCGTCCAAGTGATATGGAGGCCCTGGTGGGGTACTAGGTGGATGGGAGACATAGAGCATCTATGACATGTGAGGTAGGCTAAGTGGGTGGTTTTGTGGTATCGAAGTGAAGCTGAGTATATTCAGTTTTCTCAGGTAGTCTGACAGTTTGGCCTGAGGTAGGGGGTTTTGGATGAGCCGATGCTATATAGGAGGTATCAGGAGGAGACAAGGCTACCATGTGTGGAGCCATGGAGGGAGTTGTATGAGGATGATGAGGAGATAGACCTCCCTACTATGGATGATGTAGGGACTACTTCGGAGTATGATGTATGGTTCACTACGTAGCCACCATGGGCACTGACTTTAGTAGTAGTTGGTGGATATGGAGATGAGGATGAGGGTGAGGGGACCCATGAGGCTCCCAAGCGACATAAGTGCCTTCGATCATTAATGCAAGGTATGGAGTGCACATGTTCTACTTATAATTCATAGTTTAGATTTTTCTTGGCCATGTTCTAGCTTTGTTGTTTAATCAGGGACACCAGACTTGGTGGTATGTGGGGTGAATGACTCATGAACTAACATGGATGTTGAAATGGAAGAAGATATGGATGTTGATATGGAAGAATATATGGATGTTGATATAGAAGACTAAGGTTTTGCAGAGACTCAGACATACTAGTGGCATCAAACAAACTCACAAAAACTACCTAATCTCTCTAGTACCAAATGTGTGTGTAGTGAATTCATTTACCAAATCATGAGCATGGTAATGACTCGAGGCAATCAAGAACCAATGTGTGTGCAAGTGAGTTCATTAACTCATCTTGAGTAAATTGGGTGTGACCTGTTATGGATGAGACCAAGAAGCTAGCTTGTCCGTATGTGCGGTCAAAGGTCTCTTTAAAAGAGATGTATCACCACACATGAGTGTACTCCACTACCAGTAAAGCATCTATAGCTCTGGTGGAGGCTGACTCCATAGTCCATGAATTTTGATTTCTTGAATTTTTAGGATGACTACCTAACTGTCTGACTAGAAATGTAGTATGATCCTTACAACCCAATAATCAGTGGTGTGTGATGTAAAAGATTTAGAGCTTTAGGGAATCAAATTCTCAACCTAAGTGTGATGAGAATTGTATCCTATCCTTACTACTCTGTTTTTGAATTTGGAAGCAACTATGATAGTGGTGAAAACCATTGTTTTTGTGGACTATGTTGCATGATGGGGTAAGTGAGGATTACCCTTTTCACTTCAAGGTTTAAACCAAGTATGGTGTTATCCCTCTTTAACACAAGATGTTTTTGAAATATGGAATTGTGTTTGGTTCAAGAATGTTTTGGATTCAATTCCCAGAAACTCAAGATTTTCTTAGTGAATATGTGTGATGGTCCTAAAAGGAACTTGACATGTATTTGAAGTTTGCTTGAAACACTAGGAGTGGCCGAGTGACCAAAAACACCTAGGAATTATGGATGAATAACAATTTGTCTTGGTGGAATTGTGTTATTGATGTTGTGAAGGTGCCCTTGATTAAGGCAACAAGACTTTATTGGATCAATTTAAAACCTTGAACTAAATAAATGATCCCTAATATGAAATGTGAAATGTAGATGTGAACAAAATGCAATACAAAATGAAATGTGTGCAAATGCAATGTTTTGGGATGAAATGTAATGTTTTTGAATGTATGCAAATGAAGTGCAATGTTTTGTGTATTAGCCATGTATATATACATATATCAATCACATTATGCACAAAATTCTTTCAAGTGTATAACATTATGTGGTTCAAGTTTGTCCTCTTCTTCTAGACTGGTAAGCCTATAAGTATCGTTACCCACTCTTTGAGTGACAATGTATGGACCCAACCAATTATCTACAAATTTATCATGAATATGTGGCAGTGCATTTGTGTTTTATTGATTCTCTTTAAGGATAAGATCTCCTACTTGGAATTCATGTAGATGAAATTTGGTGTTGTAAGCATGCTTTAGGTGGTCTTGATAAACTCGTAAATGCTCTAAAGAATTGACTCACCTCTCATAAAGAAGTGTGAGTTGGTCAAGATATGCTTGTCTAGTAGTATTGTCATCTATGAATTTCTGCAAAACAAATTGCAAGGAGGGAATATCGAGCTCAAGAGGTATGATTTCTTTGGCTCCATAGACCAATGAAAATGGCGTAGGCCCGATAGGCGTGCAGATGCTTGTTTGATAAGCCCTTAAAGCCAAGGGGATTTTGGTATGCCAATATCTATGATTTTTGTTAACAAGTTTCTTGATAATAGCAATTAAGATCTTGTTGGTAGCCTCAACTTGTTCATTTGCTTGTGGGTAAAAATATTTTGAGAAACTGTGTTGGATGTTATGTTTCTCGCAAAGTGCTTAAACATCCTTGTTATTGAAATACTTGCCATTGTCGGAGATGATTGTTGAGGGGATACCAAAATGACAAATGATATGGTTAAGTATGAACTCCACAATTCTAGGTCCTAGTATTGGTTAGAGGAATTGCCTCAACCCACTTTGTGAATTATTCAGTGGCTGTGATGATGAATGTATATTGTCCCAAGGAAGGAGGTGAAAACCAAAAGCTAGAGTACACCTTATCGACCAGGCTGCATTATGTTAAATACCACCAACAATGCTACAATCTAGAATACACCATCATCGACTAGACCGCATTCAAGAGTTCTTAATTCAGTGGTAGGGCCTTCCAGAAGATGATGCTACAAGGCAGACAAAGAATATTTTCTAGTCCTTCCCAAGCTTTGAGGACAATGCTTTTAAGTGAGGGATCCATGTTATAGTACTAATATAGCTAGTCGGCTATATTTCCAATGGTTTACCAATTCATTGATTTATTCATATTAATAGATATAGGTTTATTTACATGTATTCATCATCTATCATCAATAATTATTTCCTATTGCATATATTGCAAGAGACCTACCCTCTCTAAGTGGCTACGAGATCTGCCCTCTCTAAGTGGTTTGATTCATTTGGAGGAAGCTGTAACGCTTCAATTATCCTTAGGACACGCTTTTTTAATATCTTGAAAATTAGTGCAAATGCGTATCGCCCTGTTAGGATTGCAATTGGATACCATATTTGAGAGCCACTCAGGATAAATAATGGGTGCAATGAAACCCACATATAGTAGATTTTAGAGCTCTTATTTGACCAAGAGGGCAATGGTAGGATGCATCCTTCTAAGATTTTGTTTCACTAGCTTAGCATCAGGATGTAAGGTGAGATTATGGAAAACCAAGCTAGAGTCAATACTAGGAATGTCTTTATAGGACCATGCAAAAATGCCCTTCTTCCTCTTCAAGAGAGTAATTAATTTCTCTTGTTCGTCGTTGCATAAGATTTTACCAAGCTTGAAAATTTGGAGATTGTCTTTGTCTAAACTAAGGTCCATATTGATGGTATATTCAATGGACATATGTAACCTTCCTCAAGTTGATGGGGCATAGGGATCAAATGAATATCGTCTAAGATGTCATCAAACTCTTTTAACTTTTCCTCATTTATGTCTACTTGGAAAACCTCGAGGTTCAAAGGTGAAGGTGAAGGTGACAGTGGAGGGGATGGAGGAATGTAGTTGGCGGAAGCCCTTAAAAATTTCTTAGATATGATAAACTTGAAAAAGGATGGAGGTGAAGAAATCCAGTCCATATCAATAAGGCTCATGTCAATTGGAATTGGCTTTGCCAAATCATATGGATTACGGAGTAGGGTGAATAAGTCAACATAATTCATGTTGACTTAAGGAAAAATGAATGAGTTTGGATGGGATGAATGGAGCCTAAGAACTGATGCTAGGAGCTTGGTAAACCTGGATAACAACAAGCAACACAAATAAATGTACTTAACTGATATTCTATATACATGCAATGCAGAAAAAAAAATGTTTTGTTTGATTTTTGATTTGTTTGACTTTTTTTGTAGTGATGAAAACCACTATTTTTGTTTTGTTTTTGTTATGTACATATATTACAAGCTTGGCTTATGAAGTGGATTAATGAAGTGGAGGTGGTGGTTCACCGGTAGGGGAAGCTCATTCTTATGGAAGAAGCAAGTGAAATATGGGCTCATGGATGGGAAACATTCTAAGATAAAACTCATCTTGTTCAGTATGGGGAATTATGGGCTTTGATTCCTATTTAGATTCATTAGAAATTATTGATATGAGTTCGAATTATTCATAGATCTCATCGTTAGAGTCATCAGGATGAAGGGCTTCTTCTCCTGAATTTAGATTAAGCCTTTGGAAGTCTTGTTCAAGAGAAGAGGTGGTGGAAAGTGGAGTGTAACCTAGGCCTAAATGGTCATGTGTTTCTTGATATGGAACATCGATAATGTCATGCATTCCCTGTTCATGCAATCCTAGGCCATGACCCTGCCAATTAACTATGTGAAAATAATGGGATGGAAATCCCAACATGTTTTGAATATTGGTAGGTGTTGGTTCCTTTGGTTCTTCTACGATTGCTAGATTTGATGAAAAAACAATCCCCCATATACAAAATTTATGTTGTTGGGAGCTGAACCCATGCCATATACCACTCATATAGATAAGGGTGGGTCATGTGGGTGATCAAAATCCTTATCATTTGTAATGGTGAGTAGTGTGACGATGATGTATTGGACCATATATTCACCAATACATAGATTAGTGAGGTGGACCTCGACTTGGGATGATGTGGAAGGACCATGATTGGATAATGGCTCGAGGAATGGTGGAGATGAAGATGTCTCACAATCCATCAACTCAACTTGTGAAATATTGGTTGATGGCGATGGATTGGATTGGGAAGGTTGTTGGATGGAAGATGATGATGTGGAAGGCAAAGATGTGGATTGAATTTGACCACATGTGCATGTAGTCAATGATGAAGATGATGGGGGATGGGTGATAAGGGGCTCCTCCGGAATGGGATATTTTGATGAAGAAATGGGTGGCGTGGTAGATGGATTGGCTGACGATGATAGGAAAATGTGGGTGGAAGGAAGCATGGATTCATAAGGATTTGAAATGAAATTGTAATACTTAAACGGTTCGACATCTGCTGGTATGCAATGTACTTGTCCCTCATGAACGTATTTCAAGTATTGATGTAGAATGGAAGGGATACATATCATTTCCCTCATCCAAGGTCTTCCAAGGAGTACATTGTATGCCATGGATCCTTCCAAGATGTGGAACATAGTGTGCAACATTTTGACCCCCACTTCGATGGGCAAAATAATAGTGCCAACTGTGGAACACAAAGCATCGTTGAATGCTTTTAGGGTGAAGGATGAATTGGTGATATGAGATGGAGGAAGGTTCAAATGATGAAGGGCAGACATGGTGATGATATTGATGGAGGAATCAATATCAATTAGAACTCTTTTGAATGACTTCTTGTCAATTAGATTCATGATATGCAATGGAGGATCTACTAATTCTGATGAGATTGGCTTAATCTCAAAGTCATAAAATATAATGGAAGGCTCCATGCATGTTTGAATACTCCCTATAAAGTTGTTGAAGGCATTAGGATCTTGAGATTGTAATTCAATGGATTTCAGAATGTCCATTAATGCCTCATGATGTGGGGGAGACTATTGAATTAGCTCATATATTGACAATTTGGTGGAAGCCATCTTTAGGCTTGTGGTTAACCAACTACTCAATGAGATGATTGGTCATGAAGGATGATTGACGGGAGGAATGGGGGGATTTGGTTGGCTGGGAATATGAATTGGTGGGGAAGGATTAGGGGAGATTTGGATGGGAGGTGATGTGGTAGGTTGTGACGTACTTGCTTGAGGTTGTTGCCTTGCATTTTTTTTATTGTTTCATTGACCTCTAGTGACCACATGAATGGCACCTACAAAACCTTGGTATTGTTGGATATGGTTAACTTGATTGGGAGGATTTTTGGTGTTAGCCCCTCCCATAGTTGGTTGCACCTCCTCATGATGAGGAAGTGGTGTTTGAAAAATACCAAGATTTTGGTTTTGTTGAGAAAGGGGGTTGTCAAGCTTGATGGCCCCCAAGTCAATAAGGTCTTGAACGATGTCTTTGAATACATGGCAATTATTGATATCATGCCCATTTTACCTATGGTAAGGACAAAATAAATATTTTTAATAATATTTTCCATGTTTAGCGGGATCATCTGGTCTGATTTTGGGCAATGCAAGTTTATTTGTGTCATACAACCTTCGGAAGAGGGAAGCATACGACTTGGCCAAGGGGGTGTATTGGCGATTTTGTCGAATAGACTATCGTTGGGGATGGTTCTCCACAATTGGCACTATGTTTTACATAGCTTGAGTTACTGAGGGTACCGTATGATAAGAAATTTGTTGCACTGATTGTTGTTGAGCCATTACCGGTTGGCTCATGACCACTTGATTAACATGATTAGGTTGATTGGCCAAAGTGGTCTGTGTTGATTTTGATTGGCCAGAATAATTAATTTTATATTGGCCCTTGTTTTTCCATTCCTTTTTCTAGGCTTAAGGATGCCCTCTTGGATTTTTATTTCCTTGATGACACTAGCTTGTGCTAGAGCTTCTTCAAATGATCGATATGTCTGTAATTGAAGCATCCAAGAGATGGGTTTTAGACAACTCTTGGTGAATAATTTGATAAGCTCTTCCATTGGTAGGGTGAATGGAAACTTGGTAATGATGACCCTCCAACGGTTTCCAAAATCGTAGATAGACTCATCATCATGTTGTCTTAAAGCATAGACATCGAACAATGAGACTTTCTTTCTAACATTTAGGATAAAATGTTCAAAGAATAGGTCAACCAATTGTTCGAAAGTATAAATACTATGACTAGGCAATTGGTTGTACCACTCTATGGTGTCTCCTCCTAATGTCTGAGGAAATGTTCTAAGCATGAGAGCATTGTCATTTTGAATTCTAAAACATGAGTGTACAAATGTGCTTACATGCTCTTTGGGGTCCTCAGTCCCCTTGAATTTATCAAACTTTGGCACCATGAAATCTATCAGATATGGTGGTGATGGTATCGAAGGATGAATGGGTTGGTTGATCAACTGATGTAAGGTTGGCTTCTGGTTGGTCATACCAGGAGTATGTTGTATCAACTGATCTATTTGTTGTTGCATGGCCTTGATTCTAGGGTCTTCCCCAAGAATGTGGAAGCCTTGAATCACCTGATGAGAAGGCATGGTGGAAAAATGTTGTGGGGTAACTAGATGATTATGGGATTGATGATGATGACTAGGTGAGGTTGATGGAAATTGATGAAGAGGAGATTGATGATGAAGATGTGGAGAATGTTGGAATGGGGATAATGCATGGGGGCTATGGTTGGGTTGGCCAATGGGAATGGAATTGGTATGATTTGGTGGAGGAGTAGGGATGGAAACCATAGAATATTGTGGTACCCATGATGGACCTTGGTTAATGAGGGTGGGCTAAGTAGAAATTGGTAGAGGCTTAGGGTTCACTTGCACTTGTTGTTGAGTATCTTGATGTTGCTTAAGCAATTTGTTCAAATGTTCCCATGCTTCATGAATTTCTCTATCAACAGTGGAAGGTATGGAGGTAGATGGCATGGAAGATGTGGCTAAGGGATAAGTTACACTTGGCATGGTAACTTGGGAGGCAAAAACTTGTGAAGCAGTATTTACATGTGCTTCATACAAGGGGTTGGTGTAGGTGGATGTGTATGAAGATGGGATAGAAGTGCTAGGAGCACTTGGGTATTGGGAAATGGGTTCATGAGAGGAAGGTGCAATCGAGGCCTCAAAAAGAGGGTTAGTGTACACCTGGGTAAATTTGGATGGTTGGGAATGAGCAAGTTCCTACTATAAAGTAGGATCTTGTCTAGGTGATTTGGGGACTGACTGTAAGACATAGTTAGCAGACTTCATAAGAGCTTCTACTTGTGCCATGTCTATGTGGGTAATGTGGTGATCAATGGTTGGTGAGGTTGACTCTATTTGGGGAACAACCATATGAAATGTTGTGGGTGACATGGAATGTGAAGGACCTATAGATAAATCTATCTATGTCACATTTGGGGAATCTACCACAGAAGTGGTGGGGAAGGTGGATGAATTTTCCATGGAATTATTTTGATTTAATGCTTTTTGTTGATTCCTTGTTAATACCATAAGCAACTAAACCAAATACAAATTGTGTAGTAAAATGTAATGCAAAATTGAAACTCCACAAAAATCAAATAGAGATAAATCAATGCTAAGTTTGTTCAACAAATGTGTCTTACCTCATTCATTGATTATCTCATTTTAATGTGAATTCATTTTCTTAGATTTTGATTTTGTGTGTTTCAATGTGCTAGTCTGAATTAAATGGGTGAATCCTATGGCTTGGATGGGGCAACGAGATTCTTGTTGGTGATGAAATCCAGCAAGTTTTCTCGAGGGTAATCTAAGGTGTCTAGGGGCAGAGATTGGTGGATGGATATGAAAGCCACCATCACCAAATCTCAAGCAATGGTTGGTGATGAAATCCAACCATTATTATTTAATGTGAAGCGTGAAGTGTGTGATTCTTTTTAAAGGTTTCCAATTTTCTATTGTGTGCATACAATGTTAGAAAAATAACTACTTTCGATAGTCTAAATCAGAATCCAATATCCAAAATACCAATTTCTCCAAAGGATGTAAAGTACACCGCTTAAGACCGCTCTCTAGATAGCTGGGGGGTTTGTCTACTCCTCCGTATGGAATCACCCAAGTACGGGGATACTTTTGGTATCTTGAAACTATTCCTATTTAGACTTACAAAAATAGAAATCTCTAACCCTAGAATGTAAACTAATGTATGCGCTTAACAATTCAAATGCAACCAATAATGCAGCACACCAAAAAATTAAGAAATCTTTAAGCAAAAATGTGTTGATGAATGCAATGATTAATCTAATGCCTAAAATGCAACTAAAATGATTTGTTTTTACCATATTTATTAATGATGTTCATTTTAATCCAGAAATCTGAAAAAAAATGTAAAAGTGCCAAAATACGTAAAAACATAAAGTTAGGGTTTGATAGTAAACTTACCCAGAAGCCTACGTTTTTGCCTCAACTCTCTATAAAATGCCTATGGGTATTTTTGAAATGCACCTGGGCATTTTTGGATGTCCCTCGAGCATCGCAGGGTGTTCATGCACCTTCTGCAACCTTCTACGAATCCTCAAAAATCCCTAATCTAGCAAAAACTACAAAATCTGTGCTTCTAAAAACCCTGCAAGATGAGACAGAAAATAACAAATTAGTCAACAAGGTAAATCAGAATGAGAAACCCTTAGGGGGTCCCACCATGATCGCCATTTGTAGATGCAAAAGCGAAACACCAAAATAGATATAACAAGATAAATTGAAATCAAGACTCAATATTGCACAAAAATAGATGCTTTTATTAATATGGGGGAGCCTCAAATCTCCAATGTTACAATGAAAGAATTGATTTCTTTGATACAAATATTTACAATAACTAGGGTTCTCCGAAACCCTAGTGAACAACGCTGGTGGTGTCTTCAATCTCACTTCTGATCCCAATAGGGGTGAGTGGGCTTCGTGCTTATCCAATACTAGGCCACTCTAACTTAAGCAATTGCACAATGCTTATGTATCTCCAAAACCTACACACAGAGAATGACAAAATAGGATTAGTAGTAACTATGAGGGCTCCACTGTGTGAGACCCTCAAAAATCAATACAAACCCTAAATGCCAATTAATAACCTGCATACAAAATATGGAAATAATGAAAGTAGTATAACAATAGAAATATTTACCTTGTTGAACTTGTTATTTTCTGATATGTAATAGTTGTTGTAGGAAATTGGTGTGGCGATGCCCTAGCATCACCCGAGGGCTTTGCTAGTCTTCAGTAGTAGGTTCTGATACGGTCACGGGTGCTCAAAAATAGTGGCAAATGCCCATGGGCACTTGGGGATGGCAAGAAGTGCCCAACGGTGCTTAGTGGCGAAAGGAAGTGCCCAGAGGTGCTCGACGGTGACAAGGAGTGCTAGAAGACATTCATGAGCAGAGGTAGAGATTTGCAGAAGCAGATCTGGCTGAGATAGGATGGCAATGATAGATGCAAATGCGAGGGCGAGTAAGGATGGATAGCGAAGATGCTTGGATGGACTCAGACTACTTAGGATCAAAGACTTCATAAATTCAGGGACTTAGACTAAAAAATGCTTAGGGGTTGAGCCATCAAAATGGCTCCTATTAATAATCCACACTAGGGTATGTTAGGGTTTGAATGACATGAATTGTGTGGCTCATATTAAAACACATCGGAGGGTGGATATTAATTTTGGGTGTGTGGCATGGATTGATGTGGATGGATGGCTAGGATTAAGTCAAATCGGATGGTTGGGATTTATTTATATATAATATTTATATATTTTTTTGGTAATTTAGTGGTTTTATTATGTGGGTTTTGACTGGGTCCCAATCCCAGATTTACATAAAACCTTGGTCGACAGAGAGAGGATACTTCTGAACAGTCCCATACCAGGTATGATAGACAAAAATGCAACTAAACATTCCCACACAGGGGAAGAAAGATTCAAAATTCCCATGCAAGGGATGGTGATGCTAACACAAAACTAGAAGTACCCACATAGGGACGAAAGACCACAAGATCTAAAAACTAAACAATAAAAAACCTAAAACCCCCAGGGGCCAACATGGAAACAAAGCAAAATAGACATGAACCCCAAAAATCTCAAACCCCACATGCCAAATCTAGGACGCAGAAGCTAGCCTAGAGGGCCTCGACTTCAGATTCTGGGAAATCCTCCTTGGTGTTGGTTGTGCTCTGCTGGAGGTACTACTTCATGGCTGAACTGAAACTCTCGAAGGTAGCAATGAAGCTCTTTAGGAACATCCTGGAGATTATGTTGGAAATCATAGAGCCAAGAATTGAATTCCTATTGATGTCCTCAGATATGTGGATAGGGGAATTTTGGCTTGATTCTACCTTGATCTTCTTTACTCAGGATGACCTTCTGACCTGGGCAAAATTCTCCTCAATTTTGGCCTTGTGCTTGACAGATGTTGGTTTGTTGTCGCTCGCTGCAAGAGGTTTGGAGGGAGTAGCAACAAACGAAGTCCTATTCTTAGGAGTGGGAGTGTGGAATTCGGGGACTTCTTCACTAACTAGAGGTTCATTGGACAGGGAATGGGTAGGGCTATGAGTGGGGGAGGCATGAGGGGAAGTGGATTGGATGGGGTTGGCCGAGATGGAAGGTGGGGTGGAGGTGGCTACATGGTGGAAAAGGACCGTGAACAAACCCTGATGATTGAGAGTTGAGTGTTTCTTGTGAGTGCTGAGCACAAAGAGGTGAATGGAATGATGGAGGAAAGTAGGGATGTTCATGGGCCTAAATCCCTGAAGGTGGTTAACCAGGGTAATATGGAAGTTTAAAAGTGGTCTTGAAGGGTCATCACAGGACATATATTGGAGTAGATGGATGACAATAATGGCCCAAGGGGAGGGGAGGGATTCATGGTCCAAGACAACTCCAATCCACTTGAATTCCTGGTAATTTGGAAAGCCTTCAAGCTTTTGGTCCTAATTGTGTTTGTCACGATGAACTAGACACCCCGTGAGAGGAAGGCCAGACACATCAACAATGATATCGAGAGTGAATTTGAAACGGATGTGATGGATAGTAACATGGTCATTCGACTAGGTCCTCACCAAGTCAGTTGTGATGTCGACCTTAATACATTTGAATTTCGATAGAAAGGAAATAAGACTGTAGCCTTGGAAGAAGAAGGTCGACAGGGAATCAAGCTACAGGCTGCTCGACTCTAGGAAGACCATGGTGGTGGCAATAGAGGTACAAAGGAGAGCAATGGGGGAATGGGGGTAGAGAATGGGGCGACAAAGGATAAGAATGTATGTTTTCATGTAGACACGCCTAAGTTTTAAATATGCATGAGAAGAGCCCTCGGTCATGTCGTTAACTGCAGGATAGCAATAGGTGGAAAGGCAGTGGAAAGGGGAATGTGACTGGGGATTGGTGTGGGTCTGCAAACCAATATCTATATGGGTGGATTAGAAATGCCATCGGTACTTGGCAACAACAAAGCTCGACAAAAAAATGGTATAAAGACAAAGGAGCACCCATAGTCGAGATTGTACAACATGCTTTGGAAACTGGCAAAGTTTGAAAAGAGTAGCCTAGAATGAGCATCACCATAAGGAGGCCCAGGCGGGTGGTCAATAATTTTATGGTTATGGGGAACATAAACCAGAGATAACGCCCTAGGGAGAGCACACTGTGGGACCTATAAAACCTTGATTAAAGAAATCATGGGTTAAGGTGAAAAAAAATAGATGCACCTGGCTTGCCTTGGCCAATCCGTTGCTGCTACTTGGATGACACTTGATGGTAAAGAACTGCACCAAATGAATATGGATGGTTGGGAAGCACCCAAGTTGGCAAGACCGTCAGCAAGTCTGTTGGTTATGCAGTACACATGGGTAGCCACAACCTGCTCATGCTGACCAATAAGATTTTTGGTTTTCTTGGATTAGAGATCGGAGGTTCCACGGGGGATTTTTGTCACTGTTGATATATCTGATGATGTTGAGGGAATCCACTTCAACTTGGAGGTTGGTGATGTAATCCCTGATGAGATGCATGCTATGCCATAATGCTCATGCTTCAGCCACGTTGTTGGTTTGTTTATCCAAATTCTCAGAGAAGGCTATGACAACTTTGCATTTATGGTTCCTGATAACCTCGCCCGCACCTGCTAAACCTGGATTCCCTTTGGAAGCACCATAGAAGTTGAGCTTCAACCAACCTTTTAGAGGGGTTCTCCAGTGAGCCTTCAATCTAGGATGGGGAATGGGAGGGGATAAATTTGAAGGTATTGAGATGTTCAAAAAATAGATAATATCACCTTTAGAATTACAAACAGGGGTATTGGAGAATGGGAGGAGTTAGGAGTTTTTGGTAGCATAGGCGATAGCTTTGGTGGTTGTGGACATAGGGTCGTTCGACAGAGTGGAAAAAATTTTGCGGTTCCTCTCGAGCCAAATTTACCATAGGAAATGGTGGAGGCAAACTTTCCATAGGAAGGAAACTGAGATTTTTGAATGGGATAGGCCATTGGAAAAAATGGTCTAGTAGGGATTTGGGGGGGGCATCGGATATGGAACGTAGTCAACATGTGGCTCAAACCTTCTTTAGTAAAGTCATAGTCCATAAAAAGGTGGTTGACCGATTCCCAATTGTAAAGGCATAGGTGACACATGTTCACGATAGGGATGCCTCTTTTCATGAGATTATCGGTAGTGAGGGCTTTGTTTTGGATGGCAATCCATGAAAATAAACCTATATTGAGAATGAGGTGCTTAACACACACTAAGATGAATGGAATAGAAGAGACCTGGGATTCGAGCAGGAGAGAGTGGGCTGACTTAACGAAGAAATTCTCACTATCTATTCCTTTCCACACGGGGTAGTCTAGGGTGGCTATGGTTGGGATGATAGTGGTTCTGAGTAAGTGAGATAAGGCATTCTCGACTTTGAGGACTTAGCCACTTGCATTGGTAGCGGGAATGGTTTTTCACTTGAATTGGTTATCTATGTAGTCAGTCACTTTGTTGCCCCACCTTCTCTCGTAGATAGGTCTGAGAATGGAGACTTCAGGCATTTTTGCTAGAGGCTTGTATTTCAACCAAGTGTCATCCCAAAAGCTGATATTTGAACCATTGCCTAGCTGCCATCGAGTGCCTTTAATGATGAGGGATTTAGATTGAATCATAGCCTGCTAGAAAGCAAACCCATTAGTGGGGACATTGTCCTCTAGGAGGGACATGCGTTGGATATATTTGGCTTGGATGATGGACACCACTCGATGAATATTTTCCATGCATTCTTGGAAAGGAGGGCGAGGTTCATGTTGATAGATCTTCTTAGGCTGAGGCCCCCTTGGGATTTAGGTTGGAAAACTTTGTCCCATTTGACTAAGTGGAATTTCTTCTTTTCAAATGACCCTGACCATAAAAAAATCTTTTGGATCTACTCAATCTTGGAGTGTACAGAGGTAGGGGATTTAAATACCGACATGAAATAGATAGGGATCTCTAGAGAATGGCCATGGTAAGGGTAGCTTTGGCTGCTTGAGACAGAAGAGAACCCTTCCACCCTACGAGTTTGCACTTGATCCTCTCGATGACATTGTACCACATGGATTCTTTTGAGCTTTTGGTGAACATGGGAAGACCCAAGTAAGAAGTGGAAAGTGTTGGAATATGTAATGCAACATTGTGTAAATTATTCTTAGACTAAAATATAAAGTCTAAAGAATAATATTTGAATTAGAAAATAATTCTATTTTATGTAAAAATATTCCCACCCAATTAATAAATAAAATAAGGGTGCTAGGAATATTTAATTTGTGGGAAAAAGTTATTTCCCCTTTTCTAGCAAATATTAAAAAGTAACCAATCACTTTTTAATATTTGATAGATGCCACTTGTCACACATCTCAAGATAAGATTGTGATAAGATTTGTCACACATCTCAAGATAAGATTAGGGCAATTTTAGGGTTGTAGTAGAAAAGCTTCTCTTTAAATAGGGGTGTTGTCTACTACATCTTGTTATATCATGTTGATGCATATTGTTGCATAACATTGAAGCATTCTTGTATTGTTGAATCATTGAGTAATATAGTGAGCTTCATAGTGGATGTTTCCCTTCTTCATTTGAAGTAGGGTTTTACCACTTAATATTGGTGTTGTGGGTTTTCCTCTTTTGTGTGTGATTGATCTTGTGGAGCATTCTTCGATCTTGGGGAGACTTTGCTTGTCTCACATTTGGTATCAGAGCGGTTGGGATCTCCATCAAGTGTCTTCAATCCTTTGAGGTGAAAAACCCATTAAGGTATATATATATATATATATATATATATATATATATATTTTGTTTTAATGCATGCATTTGATATTTGGGTATTTTATGCATTTGATATTTGGGTAAACTTATTTTGCAAATCTGCCATTAGGGTTTATAGATTTATTGTTTTTTTTTATCTAGTTGTTAGATCTTTTGCAAATGGTGTTTTCATTTTAAATCTATAAATTTTTGGCATTGAGCTTTTGTTGGAAGGGTTTTGGAGCCAAACGGACCCCATGGTTGCGTCCGGAAGGCCCAAAAACCCTATTTCCATATATTATTTGCCCTATTTTGGTGAAAAATAAATCTGAGGCAAATTTTTTTTTTTTGGGGGGCAAGGGCCCCCCACCCATTTTGTTGTACAGTCTGAATTTTTTTATTATTCTATTTTTTAATAAAAAAATAGTCATTTAATAAAAAAACAGTCATTTTTTTATTATTCTATTTTTTTTAATAAAAAAACAATCATTTAATAAAAAAAAGTCATTTTTTATTATTCTATTTTTTAATAAAAAAACAGTCATTTAATAAAAAAATAGTCATTTATTATTCTTTTTTTAATAAAAAAAAAGTCATTTATTTTATTTTAAGACCTAATAGTCATTTTTTTTGCATAAATTGAAATGCATTTTTTATTATTGTATAATGCAACTAGAATCCTTTTATGCAATTTTTGGCAAATTTTTAGTCAAATTGTCAAATAATTTAGACCTTATAGTCATTTTTTTCTCACATTAACAATGGTTGTTTTTGTGAGTGTTTGCAAGGTTATCCAAGTATGTTTTGGAGTATACAAGGCAATTTTGGATCAACTTTTTCACTCTCTTCCCCCTATTTTT
This sequence comes from Wollemia nobilis, assembly GCA_028583015.1. Classification (NCBI taxonomy): domain Eukaryota; kingdom Viridiplantae; phylum Streptophyta; class Pinopsida; order Araucariales; family Araucariaceae; genus Wollemia; species Wollemia nobilis. The sequence goes on from JAQPPZ010001731.1 coordinate 1,752,123, forward strand.
ATTAATTTCTTCTAATCTCTCTCAAGCATTTGCTTGAAGCATAATGTAAATTAATGTAACTTGTATCTCTCATAATGAAAGTAAAAGAGAATGAAAGAGAGAGAGAGAGAGAGAGAGAGAGAGAGAGAGAGTATTTGTGTTTTGCCTATTTTGCATCTCAACTAATCTAACTACTAACTTACTAACTTGCTACTAAACAATCTACTAACCAACTAACTTGCAATTTACTAATTTTCATATTAATCAAGAAGGTTAAAAATGAATCAACTTACTAACCACAACTTTAGTATTTGATTAAAATTTACTTAATCTTGCAACACGAGTTTATATTTGCTAAACACCTATTGAATCCAAAAGAATCCGCTCTATCGGTAGCAAGTCCTTTTTGGGTCCTCGTACCCGTACCCTTTTGGGTAGCTTGGTTGACCTTGGGTGAGATGAATTGGCAATTCATTAGGCTATAGCAAAACCTTAAAATGAACACTAACTTACTAACTTATTGACTATCTAACATTTAACAAATGTTTTATGGTTCAATTCAAGTTAGTTTATTTTGTTGCAAGATGATTGTTATGGTTAGTTACCTTCTTATTGCAAGTTGATCTTGGTTTATTTCCTTTATTCAATTGCAATATGGTTATAGTTGTTTATTGCAAGATGGTTATAGTAGTTCATGATGATGTTGATTATCTTTCATGATGATGCTTATCTCTCTTGATGATGCTTAATTTTGATTATCTTTCATGATGATTATCTTTGATGATTGAAAAGTAGATTACTTGAAAGTTATGTTTTTTTATATATGCAAGTATGTTTATCTACTTTCTTATTGCATCATTTATTTCCTTTGTCAATGCATCTTATGTTTTGATTATGTTCACTTTCTAGAATGGTTGATCATGGAATCTCCTTCACACCTAAGCACATCCTTGATGGATCAAATTTTGGAATATGGGAACCAAGGATGAGGGCTGAATTTCAAGCAAGAAAGTTATGGCCCATTGTGAATGGAGATGAAGCAATCCCAACCCAGGCAAGGGCACTTGAGACATACAACAACAAGAGTCACCTTGCACTTTCCATGATTATCAATAGTGTGAGTGATGAGATATTGCTCACTATAAGCCATTGTGAGCATGCTAAAGATGCATGGGATTTGCTAAAACAAGTCCATCTAGGGTCCAACACATCAAGGAAATTCACTTTATTGTCCAAAATTCTTAGCACTATGCAAGGTGAAGAAGAAAGTGCCTTGATCTTCCTCTCAAAGATGAAAGACATGAGAACTCAACTATTGGCTTGTAATTGTGATTGGATAAGTGAGAAGCTCTTAAGCTTTATCATTTTGAGGAACTTGTCAAGCAAGTTCAAGAATTTTGTCACCATTATTGAGACTAGGCTAGAGCAAGAAGAGGATGGCATTCCTCTCAACACTCTTTCACAATTATTGATTCAACATGAAGAGTCTCTTAATAGAGACAAAGTGAATGGTCAAGTTGTCAAGGAGAAGAATGTTGCCTTGAGTGCCACTAAGGCTTCCTTCAAGAAGAAATACAAGGGAAGGAAAAATCAAAATTTCCAACCCAACAAGCCTAGAGTTGATTTCACTTGCAACTTTTGTGGCAAGAAAGGCCACAAGGAACAAAATTGTTTCAAGAAGAAGAAGATTGCAGAAAAGGAAGAGCAAGAAAAGGCTAAGGGACAAGGACCTAAGAAATGGTTTGGCAAGGGAAAGAAAAAGAACAACAATGTAAAGCAAAATTCTAATAAAAATGCCTTTGTTTGTGCCCTCTACTCCATTGACTCATCTACTTCTAATGAATGGGTGTTAGATTCTGGATGCACTAACCATATGTGTTTTGAAAAGGATAAGTTTGTGGACTTTCATAAGCACTCTTCAGATTCAGTTGTCATTGGTGATAATACTAGACTTCAAGTAGAAGGTGTTGGCAATGTTGTAATTGAAGGGAAATTACTTGATAATGTCCTATATGTGCCTAACCTTAGGAGAAATTTAATTTCAGTTTTGCAAGTTGCTAGAAGTGGTCACACTATTGAGTTCAATGCAACTTCATGGAGCATTAGGAAAGGCATGCTACCAATCATTACGGGTTATGTGAAGAATAATATTTATGTGTTAGGTGATGCTCCTCCTAAAGTGTGTTTAGCAACTAATGTTTCTCCTAGTAGCAAGCTTTGGCACTTAAGGTTAGGCCATACAAACTATCAAAATATTCAAATGATGAAGTCCAAAAATTTGGTTGAAGGCTTGCCTAACATTTCACCTATTCATGGTTTGTGTGAAACATGCATCTTAGGCAAGATGAGCAAACAAAAGTTTGCAAAGGACAAGTCAACAAGGGCCACACAAATTCTTCAACTCATTCATACAGATATTATGGGTCCATTACATGTTAGATCACTTGGTGGTGCATCCTATATTCTCACCTTTATAGATGATTATTCAAGAATGATCTTTGGGTATCTACTTAAGAATAAATCAGATTGTTTTGAGACATTCAAGGAGTTCAAAGCTTTGGTAGAAAATCAAAAGGGAGCAAAGATCAAAATGATTAGAAGTGACAATGGAGGGGAGTACAATAGCAATGATTTCAATGAGTTTTGTTCTTCTCATGGGATCAAAAGGCAGTTTACTTGTCCATACACTCCTCAAAAAAATGGTGTTGTAGAGAGGAAAAATAGGACAATCATGGAGATGGTAAGATGCATGCTTGGTGACCACTTACCTCAATTTCTTTGGGGTGAAGCAGCCAATACAACAATCTACATTCTTAACAGGTGTCCTTCAAAATCAGTTGAGGGGAAGACTCCTTATGAGGTTTGGAATGGTAAGAAGCCGAATTTGTCACACTTAAGAGTGTTTGGATGTGATGCATTTTCATATATTCCTTCAGAAAAGAGGAAGAAATTGGACAAAAAGTCTCAAAAATGCATCTTTGTTGGCTATGATGCAGAACATAGGGGCTACGGGTTATACTCACCTTCTTCACGCATTGTATTTGTTTCAAGAGATGTCAAATTCAATGAAGACCTTCTTGAGTTAGAAAAGGGTGGGCCTTGTGTCAAAAGGACCAAGTGGTTGGATCATTCTAGGGGTCCTAAAGAGCAGAATTCAGTTAGCCAAAGGATAACTAGAAGTATGACCCTTAACATGTCTCTTCTAGCTAAGATAGAGAATGATCATGAGCCTACTTCTTACCAAGAAGCTTCACAACACTCTTGTTGGGTTGATGCCATGAAGGTTGAGATGGATTCTCTTCTAAAGAATAAAACTTGGGATCTAGTGCCTTATCCTAATAAGAGAAATGTTATTGGGAACAAGTGGGTCTATAGAATCAAGTACAATTCTAATGGAGAGATAGAAAAGTATAAGGCTAGATTGGTTGCTAAGGGTTATGCTCAAAAACATGGCATTGACTATGATGAAACCTTTGCACCAGTTGCCAAAATGCCCACCATTCGGCTTCTCATTGCTATTGTTGTTGCTCAAGGTTGGCAGATTTTTTAGCTTGATGTGAAAAGTGCCTTTCTAAATGGTGATTTGGATGTGGATATCTACATGAGTCAACCACAAGGATTTGTTGTACAAGGTAAGGAAACACTTGTGTGTAAACTAAAGAAAACCTTGTACGGTCTGAAGCAAGCACCTAGAGCATGGTACATGAAGATTTCTGGTTACTTCTTGTCTCTTGGTTTTGATAAATGCTATTCGAGATACAGATCTCTATGTGCTTAGGAAGGATAACTTGGTCATTTTAATTGCTCTATTTGTTGATGACCTTGTTATGACTGGAAATGAGAATGAGGCCATTTTTTATTTCATCTCCAAATTAAAGTCGAGTATGAAATGAGTGACCTTGGTCTTCTACACTACTATCTTGGCATGCAAGTTTATCAGCATGAGGATTGTACCTTTTTGAGTCAATCCAAGTATATTGAAGATCTTCTTAAGAGGTTTGATTTGGAGGATGGCAATCCTACTTCCATTCCTATTTCTATAGGGGTTAAGTTGGAAGTAAGTACAGAATCTCAGTTGGTTGATGCTACATTGTATAGGCAGCTCATTGGTAGTCTTCTTTATGTTACCATCACAAGGCCAGATATTGCTTTTGTAGTTGGTATGATGGCTAGGTTCATGCAGAAACCTTATATTGAGCACTTACAAGCTACCAAGAAGATTTTGAAGTACCTTTCAGGTACTAGAGATTTGGCACTCAAGTATTCTAGGCTTCCTTCCTTTGCTCTTTTTGGCTATGTTGATTCTGATTTTGGAGGGGATAGAATAGACAGAAAGTCTACCACAACATATGTTTTTAGTATTGGGTCTACAACTATCTCTTGGTCTTCCAAGAAGCAAGATACAATTGCTCTTTCTACAATGGAAGTGGAGTATAAGGCTACGACAACAGCTGCATAGGAAGCGGTTTGGCTTCGTACCCTCATGAAGGAAATTGGCTTTGAGAAATTTGGTCCTTCATGTTTGCTCTCCGATAATCAATCAGCTATTGCCTTGGCTAAAAATCTTGTAATGCATCAAAGGACAAAGCATGTTGAAATCCAAGCCCACTTTATCAGAGAGAAGGTATTGGATGGGACTATTCAGTTGGAGTATTGCCCATCATCTTCTAATTCTGTTGATTTGTTCACCAAACCTCTTCCCAAGGAGCAGTTTTGTAAGTTGAGGGACTCACTTGGTTTGGTGAAGTTGTCCTCAAGGGGGAATGAAGTGTAGTTACACTTGTGTGATGACAACTTCATCCTTATGAGGTGTTTTGTGCTATATATATGAGTTGATATTTGGTGGTATAATTGCTTTTTGCATCTCTTTTGAACATGGTACTTTCTTGTTTGCCTTGTGCAACTTTTGTACATGTTACTTTGTAGATGGCATTGTGCAATTATGGTATATGATGCAATTGCTTTATGCGACTCTTTTACATGGTACTTTCTTGTTGCCTTGTGCAACTTTGTACATGTTTTTATGTAGTTGGCATTATGCAATTGGTTTATCATGGTACTTTCTTGTTAGCATTTATGCTACTTTTGTACATGATATTTTATGGTTGGCTTTATGCAACCGGTGTGCACACTTTATTATTTTCATATACCTTATGCAACTCTTGTACATGGTACTTTTTTGTTAGCCTTGTGCTACTTTTGTACATGGTACTTTAGAGTTTGCATTATCATGGTACTCCTTGTTTGCTTTATGCAACTTTGTACATGATATTTTTTGATCAACTATATAGCACGTGACTATAAGTATGGCTTGGCATATTTTTGTGATGACTTATAGTTCACTATTTGTTAGATCAGTTTTGTTATCATCTTTGGATATTCATATATGTTGTGGTGAATATATTTATGATGATGTATCTAACTGATCTTATGTTGAGTTGCTTGTAGCTTGCAGGTACTTCCATTTGGGGTTTTGGAGGCTTACTGAAGACACCCTTGTGATGTTTTCTTCTTGTCATTTGCAACCACTTGTGGTTGATGGATGGCTTTGTAAGCTGCTTGTATCTGAAGCTACTCCGTTGGGGGCTTGCAGTCTCATTTTGGCCCATTTTGTATTGGTGCCTTATTGTAGACCATTCTTGGTCATAGAAGCTCATTGTAACTATATTACTCATTTGATTCTCATCCCCGTTTGTATCTTTAGGGGAGAATGTTTCTTTGTTTCATAATTCCTTTCCCCAATATTGCATTAAGGGGGAGTGTTGGAATATGTAATGCAACATTGTGTAAATTATTCTTAGACTAAAATATAAAGTCTAAAGAATAATATTTGAATTAGAAAATAATTCTATTTTATGTAAAAATATTCCCACCCAATTAATAAATAAAATAAGGGTGCTAGGAATATTTAATTTGTGGGAAAAAGTTATTTCCCCTTTTCTAGAAAATATTAAAAAGTAACCAATCACTTTTTAATATTTGATAGATGCCACTTGTCACACATCTCAAGATAATATTGTGATAAGATTTGTCACACATCTCAAGATAAGATTGTGATAATATTAGGGTAATTTTAGGGTTGTAGTAGAAAAGCTTCTCTTTAAATAGGGGTGTTGTCTACTACATCTTGTCATATCATGTTGATGCATATTGTTGCATAACATTGAAGCATTCTTGTATTGTTGAATCATTGAGTAATATAGTGAGCTTCATAGTGGATGTTTCCCTTCTTCATTTGAAGTAGGGTTTTACCACTTAATATTGGTGTTGTGGGTTTTCCTCTTTTGTGTGTGATTGATCTTGTGGAGCATTCTTCGATCTTGGGGAGACTTTGCTTGTCTCACAAAGACACAATTAAGAAGTGGAAAGATCAACAATGCTACATTGAAGGATGCGAGCAATCTTGCATTGTCTCCTGTTAGGGGTGTTGAGGAAATAACATTTGCTTTTGAGATAGTTGATCTCCTACACAACTTCTAAAGCATAGGTGTCAAGGGTATATTTTATGGACTTTGCTTGGAGGATAAAAGCTAGAGTAGCAATGATAGTATCATCAGCAAATAGTTGATGGTACAGGGGAGGGAAATTTGATGAAGCTTTGATCTCGGATATACTTCCTGAAGCGCAGACAACTTTGAAGGCTCTCCCCAGGGATTCAACTAGAATGATAAAGAGGAAAGGGGATAGGGGATATCCCTATCTCAAGCCTTTGGAGTTGGGGAAATAACTCGTAGTAGATCCATTAACTAACACCAAGAACCATGGGGAGGTGATACAACCTTTGATGAGATTGATCTATTCTATGTGGAACCCAAACCTGGAAAGGACTTTCAGAAGGAAATCCCTGTTGACCTTGTCAAAAGCTTTGCTGATGTTCAACTTAAAGAACATGGCCACATTTTTTTGGCACAAGGTTGAGTGGAGCATTTCATGGAGAGAGATGATACTATCGGTGATGGATCTGACTTCCATTGAACTACCTTAATAGGGATCTATGATCATGGGAAGGATATTCTTAAGCCTGGAAGCCAAAGATTTGGTCAGGATATTGTAGATGATGTTGCATAAGCTGATTGGTCTAAAGTATTTCATGGATTTGCATTGAGGTGATTTGGAGACCAAGGCAATGAAGGTGGAGTTCATCCCTCTAGGAATGATATTGGTTTGTTGGAGTTCCATGATGGCATTACATATATCTTCTTCTAGGATATCCCAAAAGGTTTAAAAGAAATAGGGTGGAAACCCATATGGCCTGGGGGCTTTGTCAGCTTGCATGGAGAACAAAGTGAGCTTGATTTATTTTTTACTGAGGGGTTGGATAAGGGAGGAATTCATCTCAAGGGTAACCAAAGGGGAATGTTCTACAGGAGGGTTTCTTGAGCCTCAAGATGTTCAGGGGGAATGACTCCCATCATGTTGCTAAAGTAGGAAGAGGCTTCATCTCTAATTTTGAAGATATCTCAAGAGACTGTTCCATCAAATAGGGTGAGCTCTTTGATCTTGTTCGTGCTTTGATTTCATACAGTGGAGGCATGAAAGAACTTCATGTTGGCATCACCATATTTCAGCCATAGGGTGTGGGATTTTTGATGCCAATAGATCTCTTCTTTGGTGACATTGTGGTATTATGATAGGAGTTGCCATTCCTCTTCTCATAGCTGAGGGGACCATTGGTCATGTTGGATTTGTTACTCTAAGGTATTGAGCTTACCCAAAATCTGCTCTTTGTTTTCAAAAATATTTTCGAACACCTCCTTGTTTCAGATTTTGAGGTTCTCCTTGATGGCCTTCAGTTTTTGGGACACTCGAGAAATAGCACACCCATGGAGAGGGAGCCCCCACCACTTAGAGATTCTCTGCCTCAGGTTAGGGTGTTGGATCCACATGTTCTCGAATATGAAATGAGTATGGAAAGATGAGGCTCTGTTTGATTCCAAGAGAAGGGGGTAATGGTCTAAGCTGATTCTAGGAAGAGATATGATAGAGGTGTATCCAAATATGGGAATGGCCTACTGGGATAAGAAACATTTATCCAGATTGACCTGAATATACTCAGGGTCCGCTCTCTTATTGCTCCATGTGAACTAGCAGCCTTTAATTTTAATATCCATAATTTCATTCTTCGTGATAAAATTCTGGAAATATTGGATGCTTTTGGAAGGAGTAGATATGCCACCCTTCTTATCAGAGGGAAAGAGGGGGGAATTGAAATCACCTTCTAACATCCAGGGTAGGATGGAGAAGGCATTCTTCATATGAGACAGGGATCTCCAGACATCACATCTTTCAAGGGGATTATTTGGGGCATAAATGTTGGATAAGACCCAGGTAAACTGGTTTTCTTTGCAATAGAAGACCACGTTTAGTGTTTTTTTCGATGAAGAAATAACCCCACCCTCAACTTTGTCTAGATCCTAGAGGCACATGTGACCTCCAGATGATCCTTCGGTAGGGAGGAGGTCCAATGGTAGTTCTTCCAAATTTACTGGGTGATGTTATTGGTTCTAGAAACATCAATTTTTATTTCTTGTAAAATGAGGATGGTAGGTTTAAAATCCTTCATGATGGTTCGAGATAGTCTCTGCTTGCTCGTGCTTTTGAGACCTTGGATATTCCAAGAGAGGATCTTCATCTGGAAACTTTGGTGGGTTTCTTGCCTCCCTTGCCCGATAAGGGGAGGTTTGGGATTTTGGCTTCATCCTTGGTTTGGTTGAATAGCATTGGGAACAAGGTTGACTGCACACCATTGGTGACTTGGTTTTTAGTGTCCCTTTTGATTTTCTCAGATGTGGTGATTCTCCCTCTTTTCTTTTCACTTCCTGTGTCAACAGACCCTTTCTTGCTTCTAGTGATGATGGGACTGAGGTCCGCTCTGGGATGGGTGGGACTTGTAACTTACTTTAGGGATTCAACGATGGATTTGGTTTGCGATAAGGATTCATATGAGGAGGGAGAGGGGGATAGACCCCTTCAAGGGATGGATTTGAAGATGAGGAGGGTCTAGTTGGGGATGGGGGCATGATCGTGGGAGAAGGGATGGATTGGATCTATATGGGGAGGGGTGAGGGAGAGTGGGGTGGTGGAGGGGGGAAGGATAGATTTAGGGAAAAGGACTTCATAATTGGAGATAGATAAAGGTCCAAATCTATTGGGAAAAGCAAACATGGAACATACCTGGTTTGAGTCTGTAGAGAGATGGTTGATGAGCAGATATTGGGCAGCTAGTTACTTCCCTTTGTATTATTTCTCCCACATGTTGCATCTAGGAGCTTTGAGTCTTTCATTGGGTATTCCCATTGGGGTACTCTATTTTCATGGGGGAAGAAGCTTGGAGCTTGGTGCCTCTTTATGAGGTTTGAGGTATGGGAATTGGGACTCGAGATGTCATTGAGATTGGCATTCGATGCGAAACACCGAATTATTCTCGTAATTGATCGCCTGACACCACTTGAAGGTTCCATAAATAAGGTTAATACGAGTGGGAAGTTGGAAGGTTAGGTTGGTGTTGAAACAAATTCTGGAATGAGCCATGCGGGTTTTGGCCTTCATTACAGGGTTGATGGCAATAAGGTCTCCAATGTATATTCCAATCCTGCATAAGATATCTTCATGATAGAACTATATGGGAAGGTCTGGGAGGTAAACCCAGATAGGTACAAAGTTGATATCTTGAGTGCGAGGGTTAAAATATTCCTCCCATTTCCTGAGGAACAATATTTTTTTGCCATAAAACCATGACCCTCTAGTGAGGATGCGAGCATAGTCTTTCTGGTTGTTTAGCTGGATCAGAAAAAACCCTTTGGATAGGGCCACCAACTAAAAACTTCCAGTTGTTCGCCATTTATACCCGACCCATTTCCTAATGGATTCCATGTTGGGTTTGCCCTCTACAAATTTCTTGACAAGGGAAAGGGATTCGATAGAGAGTTGCAGTGTCATCACTGATTTTGGGATAACCATGTTTTCACCCGAGGTGGTCAGAGGGGGATGCGTTTCAAACCCAGATGAGTTGGGATTTGAAATACCCGTGACTTTCTAGAGGTACGAGACCCTATTCTGTAAATGAGGATTGCAGCCCGGGATGGGGGGACAAAGCCCATGTAGTTTTCCATGGTCAATCACGGTGCAGGCTTTCCAGTCCCCCAGGATTAGGGTCAGGGCCCTTGGGATCATCCACCCTGAAAGCATCGTCCGATGGGGGAATATCTCCTTGTTCCAGTTTGCAATCCCCTTCTAGGGCCTAGGAGATATTTCCTATCACCAGAGCTACTGGGGTCGCTATTGCAATCGACATTCTATATAATATTTATATTTATTAAATATATATAATATAATATTAAAATATTAATATTAAACATATATTTAACAAATATGCCTAAATATATATAAATAAATGGGTAAAATGGTGGGAAGACCTAGATGGACGACAAGTGGCTAGGTTTTGGTGTCTACAATTTGTATTCACACATAAAATTGAAAAGATCCAAAAAATGAAAATATAGAATTCAGACATTTTATGTAAAATGATGTAGGTTTCTAGCAATAGCATCTCAATTGAGATGAGAAGTGTATCTATTTGTAAACTCTCAAGCTCTAAGAAGAGAGGTGTAATTTTTCAAGGGTGGGAGACCTAAGTACAACCCCTTATTATCCAACAAAATAAAAATAATATAATTAATTTAAAGTAGAACCATGATCATACAAACAACTAATAAGTTAGGATCTTGATTTTGGATTTATCATCTATAAAATGGTTGTTAGTTGTTTAAAGTTATATATATATATATATATATATATATATATATATATATATATATATATATATATATATATATATAATGCCTTGGAAAGAAATTTTCATCCACGGTGTCCAGTTCTAGATTTCCTTCGAGTTGCTGGCGGACTTGGCGGGGCAAGATTTGGACGAAAAAGTTATCAGAAGAAACAAGCACAACTGGGAGATGGAGTTGACACACTTCAAAAAAATTCACCTATCCACAAGAAGGTAAAAAAAGGTTTGTTTCATCATCACTTATCAACACCCTGGAAAGAAATTTTAAATCCAATAATGCAATATTTTATTTGTGACAACCCCGAGTCCCAACTATGATGTTATCATCTAGCCTTTGTAAATCACTTCCAGGACTAAAAAATGATGAACATTCATGCCGCCTTATTTTGGTCCATGCACTATACTATCACTACCAATCGTTCCAAGAAATATGAGGTCAAACATTGTCACCAAGGTCTTTTTAAAGTCCTATACAAGTTCCTCCTTCTGCATTTCCCTTCAGATAACCTCCTTGCCCCTGAGTCTGAGGAAGAGAATTCTTCCTCAACCCCGAGTCCAAAAAATACCAGATCCAAAAGAAAAGACAAAGGGGGTAAATTCTTTTCTAAGTTTTCTACCAGGAAGAAGGCCAAAGTTGAAACGACCCCTATCCGTAGTTCTCAGAGGCTGAAACACAAAGAAATTGCCAAAACCCCTTCATCCACCTCTGTAAAAACTCCAAAGGATAAGTCTAATTCTCCTGACCTAGTTGAAAGGTATCTTTACAAGTTGGTTGTGCATGCAACTTCAGCCACCATTGATCATCTTGAAACTGCTCATTTGGCCATTGGAAAGGCGATATCAACTCTCAAAGAACAACGCCATGCACTAAGCCTCTTGTTTTTCTGTGACAATTTTGATAATGTTCCAGTCTTGGCCGGTGCTGAGGTATCCTTTGATACCAAAATTAACGTCAAATATGTTGTCAACGATGAAGATGTAATGGAGATCGCTAAGGATGCTTGTATTGTTGTCCTTAAGGATAGTACTAAAGAGATTTCAAAAATAGATGCGAAAGACACTGGCCTGGAAGGTGTTGCTTCATCTCTCATGCAGATGGACATTCCCCTTGATGGCTGACGACTTTTCCTCTATTTTCAGGTTCCTCTATGGCAGAGGATTGCTTATTTTTGAGTTCCTCTATGGCGGAGGATCACTTCTTTTTGGGTTCTATCATCTTTCTGCTTGTTTCTCTCTGTTCCTTTTTGTCAAAGGCTGCTTATTTTTGCTCCTTTTAGTTTGAGGTTGTAATTTTTTGTTTCAAAAAGCAGTTCTGTGGTTCCTTTTCATCTGCTCCTTTTGCTCCTTTGATGTACAAGGCATTGGGGCACCTTTCAAATGCCCTGTTTTTAATAAAATTATTAATTTACCAATATATATATATATATATATAATTATAATTATAATTACAATTATGGGTATCATGAGCTCCTCAAGGTCCTCCCTCATTCAAAGTAAACATTTAAATAGGTGGGGCAAGGGCTATTCCCTTGTATAAATAATAATAATAATTTTTTCAATGTCCCATGGGGGATAATGCAACGGTTCGAGCTTTGGCTATTCTTCGGGAGGTCCAAGGTTCAAATTGCGGCGTGGGTGAGTGTGTGAGGGGTGGGTGTGTGATGGTTGTGTGTTAAATTTCCTATTGATAAGCGTAGCTCTTGGCTTTACAAGGGATCATGGTTGGGAGGAGAATGCTCAACCCTATGCGTCGATTGTAGGGGCTTATCACACTAACCAAATCACACAAAAAATTATTATTTTTTCAATGAGTTTACACGAGTTTTTATGAGGCATCTTGGTCCCCTCATACCGAGTAGGGTTTGAACCTTGTAAATAATAATAATTATTATAGGTAAGTTTTTAATAAAAATTATATTTTTAACTTGTTATATAAGATTTAAATGGGTGTTATTTGTATCATATCATGACCATATAAGGGTGTTATAATAGGGGTATTATAATAACTTGACGATTATATATTGGGTAAGATTTTTTTTATTAGGTTAGTGTGAGGTCTTGGTCCCCTTATACTGAGTAGGGCTTGAACATTGTAAATAATAATAATTATAGGTAAGTTTTTAATTAAAATGAAAATTATATTTTTAACTTGTTATATAAGATTGAAATGGGTGTTATTTGTATTATATCATGATCATATAAGGGTGTTATAATAGGGGTATTATAATAACTTGACAATTATATATTGGGTAAGATTTTTTTTATTAAGTTAACTGGAGAAACCCCTATGACCAACACTCAGGGCTGGGCATCTCCATCCCAACCATGATCTATCGGAAGGAGGAGAGCTAAACTTATCAATAGGGGCCAAACATACAACCATACACACACCCACCCCCTCACACACTCGTCCACATCATAGTTTGAACGGGTAAGATTTGAATCTAAGTCTCTTTTAAAGTTAAGGAATTGGTTAAGTTAATATTATTTTATCTAAAAGATTAAGGTAATATGTAATGTATAATAAATTTTAAAATTTTAAAAATAAAACACACAAAAAAGAAAATACAAGGTCTACAAAAATAGATTAGTTGAGGATAGAGAAGCTAGTGAATATGAGATGAGAGACTCTAATGACAAGGATGACTTCGAGCATTCAATTTGAGATTTTGAATGAGGAATTCAATGTTGCAATTATGATCAGATAAGGATGATAGTAGCAAGATCAATATTTTTGATCTTTTTTGTAACCGATCTTAGTTGGTATGATCAAGTCCTTTTCTTTGTTCCTAGCTGATTTTTGTAATTAATACATATATTTACTTAAAAATAAATCAAATTGTATTAGTTTAAATTGTTGAATTTCTCAACTTTTAAGAGACCCAAGTTCAAATATTGTTAAAATATACATGCGTAATAACTAAATTTTTGTAATGTCATTATGTGGTCATGATGTAATATGGGTGGGGCTCCTTATTGTTCAGAAATAAGTGATCATTATTTTTTGTAAAAGTTATCATGAGAAATAAGTAATGTGTTGTGAATATTGGTGTATTAGATAAGATTGTTTTTTAACCTAAAGGAGCTCTAATCGAAGGTCAAAGGAGAGATACATGGAAGTGATTTGAAGTGAATTAAGGGTAAAATTATCCATAGAGAATTCTTGAGACATTATTTTCAACCCAAAATTTTCACAAATGTTTAAAGGAAGAGGGGCAGTAGGCCCCCAAACATTTTTTCAAACATATGTTGACAAGGGGGGGACTAAACTAGGCAACCTTGACAAAAAGTTGTGGATGCAATGTAAAAAGCAAGAGAAAAACAAGATGAAGGATTCCATATGTCCAAAAGTTATGGAGAGACAATGTAAGAAGCTCCAAAAATTAATCTAGATAGGACTTTATTGAATGATAATATTAATAAATGGCCTATGAGGACCTTGATATATAGGATTTTAGGTGTCAAATTAACCTTCAAAGATATATGTGATTAGGCTAAGAAGAACTAGAAACCCCCAAGGCAATTTCCAAATATGAATACTCCCTAGAGGTTAATTCATTGTGGTTTTCACTTATTATAAAGATCACAAGAAAATATTTCTTGGGGACATTAGTTCTTCAAAAATTTAGAGTTATTTATGAAATATTATTACTACATGTTGGCAATTTGAGTTATTTTGTGTTGTCATTGATGTCACATGGATCACATTGAGTTTTTGTGGCAAAAGCACTTCATAAATAATCATTTATGATATTTTGGAGAGCATGGATCTATACAGGGTTTTGTGGCACAAGAGGCATATAATTTTTAATTTTTTAAATATTATATTAATGGTTTTTATTAAAACCAATGGTAAAGGTTTTTATTAAAACCAACGACAAAGGTTTTTATTAAAACCAATGACAAGGGTTTTTTATTAAAACCAACGAAAAGGGTTTTCATTAAAACCATTGGAAAGGGTTTTTAATTAAAACCACTATGCTAAGACTTCTCCAAATTATGATGGATGAAAATATTTTCCAATAAAACCTAGGTGCAAAAAGTTTCATGACGAAATTCAAAATAATGAAGGAGATATCCCAATTCAAAGTTAAAAGGTGAATTATTAAATTTTTATTTAATAATTCTAAGGTCTAAGGTTGTATTATATTATCCGTCGATGTGCAAATGTTGGGGAGATAAATAAATATTCATCGACGTCATTCAAAGGCATGGAGGTGCATATAAATAAAAGGTTAAAACATTTGTTTATAAAAGACTTGACATAGCGCATGAGAGAGAGTCGTTGAAAGGGGAACATCGAAGAAATAAGGAAAAATAACTTTTGATTTGAGATCAAGGTCAAGTAAACAGTGTGGGAAAGTGACGTCATAGAGGACTCCTTAGCATAGTTGGCAATGCGTGAACTTTGCACAAGGCAGGTTCGTTTTTCGAATCCTGCTAGGGGCAAAGTATTTTGCTGAGAAAGGCAATTCGAGTTTTCAGATTCGAAGCACATGACAAGCTGGGTGTTTGGGATTAAATCCCAATGTTGGGCTGACGCCCACGTGGTAAGCACATCACAACACTAGGTGAGAGGAACAAAGTTTGACTCCCACGAAGGTGTGAAGGCGCATTGATTTTTGGCAAGGCATTGAAAATTTTGAAGGTGTGAAGGCGCATTGATTTTTGGCAAAGGAATTATCGATTTCAAAGGTTGTGAAGACAAAAAATTTCAAATAAAGTTATTTATCTCCAGCGCATGGTAATATTTGTTATTACCAAAGTTTTGGAACATTAAAATTATTTCTGTGATAACTAGGGAGTCATAAGGAGTTTAGGAAAATGAATGCTTGCTGTATGTGTTAATGTGCTTTGGGAGTTATAAGGTGTAGAATTAAATATTTTTTATTGTTGTGTGTGATTAGGGAGATATAAGGTGTGGAAATAAATATTTGTGATTGTTGTATGTGGAGTTATAAGGTTTGAAATTAAAAATAAAAGCATAGGTGCTTGTTGTATGTGTTAATGAAATTAGGGAGTCATAAGGTTGAAAAGTGTTGAACTTGTTATATGTCCTAGTGCATGATTTAATTGTGAAATTAAACTAGGAACTTGAGACCTAGTTAATTGCTACCTTGAGTTAAAAGACATGCACATGAGTTAGGGTTTGAATTTGAAGATAAATTGCTTGATTATGTGCCTTGGCTATTGAGAGGAAGTGGATGGATTAGAAAATCAATTTTATGGATAAAATTGATGCTTGAGTTCCATGATTGCTTTAGTGGAGTTCATTGAGAGTATTGCCATTATTGAGGAGGTTTTTGCTATTGATTTGAGGAGATTATTGTTGGTTACTTGTTGAGTACATTGCCACTATTTGAGATCATTGAGGAGATTATTTGCTAGTCACCTGTGGATACATTTGTCTTTCATTTGAGGAGATCATTGTTGGCTATTTGAGAGCTCTTTGCTTGAGGGACTTGTGCTTGTTTCTTGAGAGCTTATTGACATTGCATGAGGAATATATTATTGAGAACCTATTACTATAACTTGTGGAGATCGTCCTTGGTTGGTTGAAGTCCTCATTGTTATTGCTTGGAGAGGTTTTCACTAGAGAGCTCATTTGCCATACATTTGAGAGTACATTGTTGAGCATTGTTGTTATCCATTTGAGAGTACATTATTGAGAATTGTTGTCATCCATTTGAGAGATCATTTGTCATACATTGTTGAGATCATTGTTGTCATCCATTGAAGAGTACATTGCCATTCATTGTTGAGCACATTTTTGAGTACTGTCATAATTCATTTGTTATCCATTATTGAGTTCATCATTGAGCCTTGCCTTCGTTGATTTATGGTTGATATTTGAGTGCTACTTGAGAATCATTGATTGAGCCTTTGAGAAGGCTTTTGTGATAGCATTTGTGTATCATTGGTTGAGCCTTTTGTGAAGGCTTTGAGAACAACTTTTGGGACAACATTTGTGCATGATTGGTTGAGCCTTTGGGAAGGCTTTTGAGACAGCTTTTGTGCATGATTGGTTGAGCATTTGAGAAGGCTTTGAGGATAGATTTGGGACAACATTTGAGCAGGATTGTTAGAGAATTTTTTGAGGTCTTTGAGGATAGATTTGGAACATCATTTAAGCATGATTGTTTAAGACTTATGAGAAGGCTTTGAGGAAGAGTTGAGAGCAGTGACACAAAAATGATAGAAATATAAAATATATCAACACCAGTTGCCTAACTGAGCAGATTAGTGGAGAGCCTAGTTGAGCAAATAAGTGGATAACCTAGCTAAGCAGATCAATGGAGAGCCTAGATGAGGAGATCAATGGAGAGCCTACATGAGAAGATTAATGGATAGCCTAGTTGAGCATATCAGTGGATAGCGTAGCTAAGTAGATCAGTGGAGAGCCTAGCTGAGTATATCAATGGATAACCTAGCTGAGCAGATCAGTGGATAGCCTATATGAGTAGATCAGTGGAGAGCCTAGTTGAGTAGATTAGTGGAGCCCACCTGAGCAGATCAAGAAAACCTAGCTTTGAGCAGATCAAAATAATCATTTGTATTGGGATAAGGATCCCTATTTATTTATGAAATATTATAAGGAGAATATATTGTGGACTACCCCACATTGGGGGAACCACATTAAATCTCGTGTCTCAATTGTGTGTGATGATTTTTGCACTTGCTTACTATTGCTATCTATGTTATTAATGCACACTGCTATATTTGGTTATTGCAATTGAGGACACTAATTGATATTGGTTTGGAAAGAAAGTAAAAAGTTGGCGCTATACTGTTCACCCCCCTCTCAGTATAAGCTTGTGTTCTTCACTACAATTCAAGACCATGGAAGAATTACCAATTCTAGCTCCAAGTGGATTCAATTATATGCCTTACCTCAAAAGTTTTGGAATGCTTGTCTATGAGGAGGTAAGAAAATTTATGGGCAATCATATAAAAAATACATGAATTACATTAGAAGAATACCTAGCGACATATGCCTAAATATATTTTATATTGGATTTGGAAAAGACACTCCTATAAAATATTATTCTACAAATTGAAAATTTTGAATGGGAACATGAGATTGGCTATGAATAAGTATCAATTAGATGTTGAACCTATCACTACATAAATTCTTAGCTTAGGATTATCTAAGGTATATTACACAATATAAAAAAGAAAATGTTAAAATACCCAACTTGGAGAAAGAAAATGCGTTTAAAAAATTAGAGCTAAAATACATTATGAAAATGGAAGACCCAACAACTACAAGCTTACTGCAGTGGTAAGATATTTGGCCTCTCTTTGAGAGGTTCAAGGTTCAAACCCCATTTAGTATGAGGGAATTAGGTTCCCTCATAAAAATGTGTATAAAATAATTGAAAAAAGAAAATGGAATACCCAATCAAATAGCATTAGCTCAGTCAGTTAAATTCCTAGAATTTCAAGGAGGAAACCTAGGTTCAAATATTGTCAAGTGATGTATTAGTAGAGAAAAATTCTTCTTAAGTACAAATATCTCATAATTCTTAATAATTTGGAAATGTATTAAGAGAGGTCAGTAACTTATCCCCGAGAATATTATTTAAAGGGTGGATCTAGCAATTAGGTCATAAATTGATAAAGTTCCTACCTAACAGCCCAACCATTGGTAATTTTATAAGCTCTTTAGTAGGTTCAAGCTTATCTCAAAATAGAGTGGGACATCATGATAAAGGAATAAATGATCCTAAATTATTCTCCAACCTAGTCATTGAGAAGTTATAAATTTTTAGAGTAAGTGTTAGGTGCATCAGATCTGGATAAACAAGAAATAGAATTAGTTACTCATACATAATCACTTACCTCAAATGGAGGAAGACTCCATATATTGGACCTTTGAAGGATCAATATTCAATTAATTAGTATGAGAAGGGTATAAGCTACTAATAAATGAAACTATGGGCTCTTAGATTCCACCAACATAGGATGAAATATAAAAACCCTTGATTTGGACAAAAGCCTACACACATATACATATATGTGTGTATGTAGGGAAATTATTAAAAGGTAAATATTTAAAAAGGAGAGGCTATTAAGGATACTCTATATATTGTATATATAATATGGAAAGAAAGAATTTGAACCATTTATTGATCTATTATGGATTCTCATGTAAGACACAACTTTTCTTCCTAAAGAAGTTTAGGTTTACGTGGGTTAGTTCAGATAACTTGATCACATTTCTAGAGACAACTAATTATTCATATAGGAAACAACATGAGAATTATGTGGAGAGATATTCCAATGAGATCTATTATGGATACTCATATAAGGCACAAATTTTCTTCATAAGGAATTTTGGGTCTATGTGGGTTAGTTCATATACATTGATCACTCTTATAAAGACTTAATTAATTATTCATATAGGAAGCAACATGAGAATTATGTGGAGAGATATTCCAACGATAATAGCATAATATCATGGTTGAAAATAATCAAAGCCCGAAGGAAAAAAAAAACATTGGTAGAAGAAGGTTGGAATCATTTAACCAAACATCATGAAAATAGCGACAAGTGTTTATTGGAAAAAATCAAAGCCTTTGTCTACTAAAGAGATAAGAATTCTACGAGACTAGACAAGGATAGACAAATTAATATGATTAAAAATATTCCTTATCCAATAGATTGTTCAAAAATGGATATCAATGTGGCCTTAATAGGGAATTGAGGGTTAGTAGAACATGGATGCTTCATAAGGGGTAAATGCAAAATAATCATTAGTTGGGAAATGATAAATCTAGGACTCAAGTCTATTAACATAAAAAAAAGGGTCATGACAAAAGGTTTAATCATACAATTCGAAACAATTATCAAGAATCTAGTTATAGAAGGGGATCCACTATCCCTTATCAATATCTTTAAAGGTGCAACAAACCCAAATTGAAAAATATCCAAATACAAAAATGAAGGACCAAAATTGAAAAAAAATTAATCAAATAACCTCCTTTCACATTCTTGAAGAAGTAAATAGAGTGATATGAAATAGATGAGTGTTACCCATGTACCCAAGGCATAATATTAGATATCCCAAGCTCCAAATATCTCAAACAAATTTTAAGAAAAGACCCCACAATGCTGATGTACAGTCATGGGGATGAATGATAACTCGTGTTTGAGTTGGCCATATAATATATAGTCCTTAGAAGCTTGCTTGGTGAATAAATGATTTATGCATTCTTAGTTGTTAACTTGGTATTGAAGTTGAATTTCTTGAGTTCTCCTTTTTTCTTTGTTTTGGTGGATGTCAAATTTTATCCCTTTGTTGTTTCTCATGACCCTATCTAGCTTGTTTTTTTATTTATCTAGTGCTTTTTTGTTTGAAGCCTATTTTACTTCTTCTTTACATTTGGTTTACTTATTTTGCTAGAGGACTCAATGATCTATAATTATGGCCTTACATGAGAAAGTTCTCTTCCTAGGATATGTCTCTATGTTGTATATCACTTTTGTATCATTGGTGGAAGTGGAATTTAGTCAAACCCTTGTTGCTTGTTCCCTCTCAATTCAAACATGGGATGGTTAGATGTCTTCCACGAATTTTATATGTTATTTTCTATTAAAAGTAGCCTAGTTTTGGTCTGCACTCTTTTAGGTTCCTTGAAACTATCATTGGAAGAGTTTAATAGAAGACATATAATAAATTTTAGGATCAGTGGCTTGCCTCCTTGTTGCTTAACTAAAATATGATTAATCATGATTGTAAGTACATAAATGCATGCAATGCCTTGGTCATGATAATATGTATAAGATTTTATTAATTTTCCCATTGATTTGTGCATTCAAATTCATATTTATTTTATCTAATTCTTAGCAAATATTTGGTTTTACATGTGAATTTTTTGTTTTTGTTTTTTTTATTAGGGTATATTCTAGGTTTTTGAAAGGGCCTAAACATTTTTACATTCCTAGACTAGTATATCCAATCTTACCAACCAAAAATTATCATATTTAAAGGCTACAAGAAATTTGAAATAGTGAAATACCTTATTTTCAAACTCTACAAATTTATGTTCATTTCTAGTCTATTTGCATTCATATCTTTATAGAACCCCCCAAAAATGGAAGCCTTAGTAGACATGTCCAAAAATCACCATAAAATGGAACCCTTAGCAAAAAAATCCTCATATTTCTAGAAAATGAAACCCTTAATAGACAAATCCATTGATCTCTTGAAAATGGAACCCTTAGCAAACAAATCCCATAAGAATCCAAATCGATAGATGGAGAACACAAGCTTATACTGAGAGGAGGGGTGAATAGTATAAGATCAAATTTTACTTTTCTTTTCCAAACAATATTATCCAATATTATAAATGGCAATATTAATAGTAGTAATCAAAGCAATTCATAAATCATCACACACAAGAGAGACACAAATTTAATGTGGTTCACCCAATGTGGGCTACTCCACGGAGAAAATATTTCTTCTAAATTTTCTCAACAATTATCTTGGGAATCCTATTACAATGTTTATGGACCTCTTTCCAAAGGATACACCAATTTATTATGCTCTGATTTGTGGATATCTCTCCACAGGAGAACTCTATCCCCTTGCTCTAGTTCATGGATCTCTCTCCATAGGAGAAACCTTTCCCCTTTGCTCTAGTTCGTGGATATCTCTCCACAGGAGAAATCTATCCCCTAGCTCTAGTTTGTGGAACTTGATCCAGGAGAAATATATCTCCTCATCTGGTTCATGGATCTCTCTCCATAGAAGAACTCTATCCCCTAGATCTGGTTTGTGGAATTTGATCCATGAGAAATATATCTCCTCAACTAGTTTGTGGATATCTCTCCATAGAAGAACTCTATCTCCCCACATGGTTCATGGATATTACTCCATAGGAGAACTCTTTCCCCTTGCTCTGGTTCATGGATCTCCGTCCATAAGAGAACTCTATCCCCTCTGCTTTGGTTGGTGAAATTTTAGAAGACTTCTACCCCCACTACTCTGGCTTATGTACCTCTCTCCATAGGAGAGCTATGTACCCACTACACTGGATTATGGACCTCTATCCACTGGATACCTCTGTCCTCTTTTATCTGTCACCTCCAAAGCTTGCTATCAACTCTGTCTCAAATATGCACCAAACTCTATCCCAATTCTAGAACAAATCTGCTCCAACTCTTCTCACAAATCTACACCAAACTCTGTCCCAGGTCTAGCACAAATATGCTCTAACTCTGATCACAAATCTGCTCTTAATTCTATCTCAAATCTACCCCAAGCCTTAACACAAAGCTTGAAAAAATCAGCAATTAGACCTGCTCTCAATTCTGTTTCAAGTCTTCATAAGACTTGCTCAAATATGCCTTCAAGACTTTCAAAAGACTTGCTCAAATCTACCTTCAAGCCTTATCAAAAGACTTGTTCAAATATACCTTCAAACACTTGCACAAAATCTGCTCTAACATATGCTCAAAAATTCTCACATAATCTTGCTCAAATACTGTTCCAAAACTTGTTCAATAAACCCTCAATACTACTTCCAAAATATGCTCAAAATTGTCCTCAAACTTGCTTGAATTCTTGCTCAAATTCTATTCTTAAAACTTGCTCAAAAATTGTCTTCAATCTTGCTTAAACTTGCTCACAAATTCTATTTTAAAACTTTCTCAAAAACTATCTTCAATCTTGCTTAAACTTGCTCACAGCTTTTTTTTAAAACTTGCTCAAAATTTTCTCACAAAATTGATCTCAAATATTTTCACAAATGCTTTCAATGTCTCTCAATCCAATGATCAAAAATGTTTCACAATGATGCCCACACTTGTACTCAATCTCTATTACAAATGTTGATGGAAGCACACACTCTATCCCAAATGGTTCAATATCTTTCAACAATAGAAGCACAAGTAGTTCTCAAATTCTAACACAAGTGTTTCTAGTATCTCTCAATAACGAAGCATTAATGCAATGGTATCACAAACTTCTCTCTTCCACACAGTAGGTATCTAACATAGTTAGGTCATAGAATGGTGCTGAAACGTTTTCTCTCAAATGACTACATTGTCACTCAAAATGACAACTCAGACTTTCCTCACAAACAATGAGTAACAACCAATTTGTATCTTAATCGAGAAACTTTTTCAAATGATAATGCAAACACCTCTTTCGAATTGGCAAAGGAAGACTTATCACAAATGACATAACAATGGAATGTATCACAACAACAAGCTCAAACGCTTACACATAGCACCAACCAATACACACAATGACATACAACCTTTTCAATAGGGTACTTGCATTTTCAACTGAAGATGACTTCTTTTGATAGCAAAAAAATACTTACACATAGGTAGCAATGTCATTTATGAATGTAGCAATCTCAATTTATTTTTGGCAGTAATTAATACATCTAAAAAATAAAAATTAATTAATCCTTATAACTCCCTAAGTCAAGCACCATATGCATACCTTAAAAATACTTTCCCTCAAGCGTTGCCACCGCTACTTGAACCCGTGACTCCTCGCTAGCCCTACACCCTAGCACAAGGGTGGATATTACGTGGGCTAGCTGCCCACACAAGCACAAAGGATCATGTGCTCCTACTTCTTCACCAAAACTAGTGCAAAACCCTTGACCAAGTAAAAAGGACTCCTCACGATTCAAACACCAAACCTACCACCTACAACACGCTCTGCAAGACAAGCTTGCCAACTAGCTATCCACCCACGTCAGATGGAATTGAGCACCCTTCGTCTTAACTACGTGATGCCCTTGAAATTCGCAAAAGCTTTTCTCTACCTCCATCGCTTACCGAATGAATAGCAAATATAAGATATTAATTTTTGAGGATAATAAAAAACTTTGGCTTGCAAAACATTAACCCTTTTATACACTTTTGCCCTTTGAATTTGGACGTCGACTCAACTTTGAAAAATGCCTCCATGCAAATTCAAATTTTGGTGCCATCTAAACCTTTTAAAAATATTATAATAATTTAAATCTAAGGTAGATTTAAATATTATAATTTATATTTTAACCTTTGGGCCCTTTTAATTTTTAATTATTATAATTATTTAAATATTCATAGATTTAAATATTATAATATATATTTTTTCTTCTTGGACCTTTTCTTTGGATAAAAGTCTTTGCCATCATAAAACCTCCTCCTCTTTCTTTTGCAAATGCCACCATG
Source organism: Wollemia nobilis (assembly GCA_028583015.1). Lineage (NCBI taxonomy): Eukaryota > Viridiplantae > Streptophyta > Pinopsida > Araucariales > Araucariaceae > Wollemia > Wollemia nobilis. The sequence goes on from JAQPPZ010001731.1 coordinate 1,776,076, forward strand.
GTAAAACCATTAAACCTTTATTTTCCTTGACATAAATGACAACCATTGTCATTAACTTATGCCATTAATTCTTTGACATCAATGACAACAATATACTCAAAATTTCCAACAATAGATTTCTCACTTGGAATCTCACAATGCTTCTAGAAAGTCACAAATCCACAAATCTCCATAAAATGGGACCCTCAATAGACAAGTCCACAGATATCTAAAAAATGGAACCCTCAGCAAACAAGTCCATAAATCTCCAAAAAATGGAACCCTCAGTAGACAAGTCCATAGATCTCTAGAAGATGGAACCCTCAACAGACAAATCCATAGATCTCCAAAAAATGGAACCCTTAATAGACAAATCCACAGATCTCCAGAAAATGGAACCCTCAATAGACAAATCCATAGATCTCCAAAAAATGGAACCCTCAACAGACAAATCCCTCAGAAACCCAAACCGATAGATTTCTCAACTTCTTATAGCTGAAAGCAGACAAATCCCATAGATCTCCAAAAAATGGAACCCTTAGCAGACAAGTCCACAAATCTCCAAAAAATAATTTTACTATGGACATTCTAAAAATTGGAACTTTCACCCAGTGAATTGACTTTCTATATTTCCTCCCTCCTTTACCACTAAATGGAGTACATCTAGATGGATCCCATCTGGTGGTATCCATATTTTATCTTCCTCTCTAAGAGCTCCCCAATTGGCTAGCCAATCGGCCACCCCATTTCCTTCTCTATACACATGTACCACCTCAAATTCTTCCAGTGAATTTAGGGATCTTAGTGTATCTGTTACTATGTCTGCTACTCTCCAGCTTGCCACTACCCTTTTATTGAGGCAATTAACAATATTCAATGAATCTCCCTCAATTATTAGTCTCTTAGCCCCCAACTGAACCACCATATTTACTCCTGCCAAGACTGCTCTAGCTTCAGCCTGATGACTAGTCATAATGCCCAAGTACTCACTCATCGCTCTGATCACCATTCCTTGGCTATCCCTTAGCATTGCTCCTCCTCCAACCTTCCTTGGGTTACCTTTAGAAGCCCCATCAAAATTTAGTTTCAGCCATCCTTGTTTGGGTGGCTGCCACTTAGTCAAGCTCCTCAAGTCTCCTCGGGGATTGTCATTCACCCCAACTAGACTTAGGTTCCAATGTTCACTTAATTTTGCCTCCTCCAATGACTCTGGACTCTCATGCACTTTCAATGCTTTAACATTCTCCACTATGGCTGCTATGATGTGTTCTCTATTCCTAGTTGTAGATCTCTTCTCCCCTTTAAAAATCCTTCTATTTCTCTCCAACCAAACTCCCCATGCATAATGAAAGGGAATCAGATTCCAAATTTGATTCAGTCTTGGGCTCTTAAATGGCTTCTCCCACTGTTCTATCCAACCTGCCATGTTATTAGGCAACACCCACACCACCCCCATCTTCTTTATTATATCATACAATATTTTGAGGGAGTAATTACATTCTAATATGATGTGACTCATTGATTCCTCATGAGCTTCACAAAGGTAACATCTATTAGGGAATTGAAAACCCCTCTTATGCAGGTTATCTACTATTAAAATCTTGTTTTGGACTGCCAACCAAAGGAAAATTGTTAACTTTGGTATTGCTTTCCTTCCCCATAATCGATCCCATTGAAAGCCCCCTTAGGTACTGCAAGTGAAAGATCATAGGCTGATTTAACAGTGAATGACCCTTCTTGAGTAGCTCCCCATACTATTGTATCCTCAGCCAAATTGGGGCTTACATAATATGCTTTTAATTTAGCTGTTAGCTTTTGTAGCTCTTCCTCATACTGATTATGGATTCTTAGCTCCTTCCATCTTACCTCTCCTTCTATAGCCAAATAATCACTCACCATATTCCCATAATTTTGTTCTAGCTCTACTCTAATACTTGCTAACTCCTCATCCTTCACTAATGGGTACTTCTCTAGCCATGCATCTTCCTAGAAGTGGATAGACCTACCATTCCCTACCTTCCATTGGATGCCTTTCCATAGCATCTCTCTACCCTTTACTATGTGGTTCCATAATGAAGATCCCTAATAGGGCTCTAGTGTGGTCAAAAATCTACTATCCTCTTGGTTGTCAAGGTATTTATCTCTTAGAATTCTTACCCATAAGGCATGACCCTCCTTCACTAGCCTCCATCCTACATTTGTTGCCAAAGCCTTATTCATATCCCTTATTCTTCTAAGCCCAAGTCCTCCACTTGATTTATCATTGCATACTCTCTCCCAAGCTACAAGTAGAATTTTACTCTTCTCCTCTAGTCCTAACCATAGGAATCTTCTCTGAATACTTTCTACTATATTAGCTACTTTAAGTGGGATCTTAAACATTGATAATAAATATACAGGGATTGCTTGGAGAGTACTCTTAAGAAGTTGTAACTTACCTACCTAACTCAACAAATTCCCCTTCCATCCAACTAATTTACTCTAGACCCTATCAATCAACACATTCCACATCTGATCCTTGCATTCCCCAGTGAACATTGGCATTCCCAAGTAAACAAAAGGGAGAGTTGAAACACTACACCCAAGCTCTATTGCTATTCTTCTCTATTGATTCTCTATAATGTTTATAAAAAACACCTTACTCTTGTCCATATTTATCATTTGTTGGGATGCTTTTTCATAGAGATTTAATATCCTCCTAAATTCCTTTGCCTCAACTATAGAAAGTCTCCCCAACAAAATTGTGTCATCCACAAATTGTTGGTGAATAATACCTTCTATGGATATAGATGGTTTCAACCCACTTAATGCTCCTACTTATTTTGTTGATCCAATGCACCTTCCCAATACTTCTACCATTATTATGAAGAGATACAAGGACAATGGGTCCCCTTGCCTTAAGCCCCTACTACTTCCAAAGAATCTAACTAAAGAATTGTTCATTATAACTAAGAATTTAGGTCCTCCATAGCAGCTATTCACCCACCTTCTCCAATATCTATTGAAGCCAAACTTCTCTAGGACTCTATCCAAGAAATGCCATGAGACCCAATCATAGGCTTTATTCATGTCAAGCTTTAACACCATTCCCTCCCTTTTACTAATTTTAACTGAATGCATGGTCTCATGGAGTGTGATTACTCCATCCAAAATCTTCCTACCCTTCACAAAGCCCCCTTGTTGCTCTACAATGATCTCTAGGAGAACAAACTTTAGTCTTAACACAATCACTTTTGATATTATCTTATAAATGGCATTACATAGACTAATTGGCCTAAAGTCTTTAAATCCCTTCAACCTAAGCTTCTTTGGAATGAGCACTAGGAAAGTATTATTGTATTCTCTTAACACTTTGCTTGAGTGGTGTGACTCTCTTACTATTGCTACTACATCCTTACTCACTATGTTCTAGAAGGCTTGGAAGAAACCCACTTGAAATCCATCAGGCCCTAGAGCTTTATCTTTTCCTAATGAGAAGACCACTTCCTTGACCTCCTCCTCACTCACCTCTTTGACAAGTTTTGCATTCATATCTCTAGATAGAATCCTTGGGATATGTTGAATTAATTCCTCCATAGCTTCTTGATCATCCTCCCTATCCTTTGTTAGCAACAATCTGAAGAAGTCCACCACCCCTTGTCTAATTTGATCTTCATCTCTTATTACTTCTCCATCCTCTTTTTGAATTTTAGTTATCCTTGCTACACTTTTATGTCTTATGGTAGAGACATGAAAGAATCTTGTGTTCCTATCTCCTTCTATTAACCATTGGTTCCTTGAATTTTATCTCTAATATATCTCCTCCCTTGCCATTATTGTATGCAATTTTAACTAGATAACTTTCTCTCTACTAAAAAGGACCTGGTCCATCCTATTTCTACTTATTTCCTCTTCAAGTTGACTCAATTCTTGCCTTAACTACTCCTTTTGCAAGAAGATGTTTCCAAAGACCTCCTTGTTCCACTTTTTTACTTCCCTCTTCACATGTTTCAATTTCCCAGCAACCACATACATCTTGGATCCTTGGATTGGATGCATCCACCATCTTTCCATTTCCTCATAAATGCTTGGGTGTTGCAACCACATGAATTCAAATTTGAAGGGGTTATTTTTCTTTCTATCCTCTAGACTACACCAAAAGACAAGAGGGTTATGGTCTGATCCTATTCTTGGCAATGGTGCCAATGTATGCTCATAATTTTCCTCAAACCACTCCAAGGATAGCAAAACCCTATCCAATATCACCTAGATCAAGTCCTCCCCTAACCTCCTATTAGTCCACATGAATGCATTGCCACTCAAATCAACATCATAAAGACTTGATGCTGATATAAAATTGCTAAGGTCCTCCATACTCTCAATGAATCCTTGGGACCCCCATTTCTTCTCACCTAGCCTTAATGGAGTGTTGAAGTCTCCTACCACTATCCATATTATCCCCCTGACCTATTGTCCCATCTATTCTAGCTCTTTCTAAAACTCCTTTCTCAATCTACTTACATTTGGAGCATAGACATTTGTAACAAGGAAAGCCAACTTTGAAGACTTGATCGAGATAAGAACAGACAACTGATTTTCACTTCTAGAGATGACTTCTCCCTCATAGAGGTTAGAGTTCCATAGAGTTAACAATCCTCCTAAAGCTCCCTTGGCTTCCACCTGACAACTCTTACCCTTCTTCCATATTCCACTCTGAATACTTTCCCACCTTGCACAAGATAATTTAGTTTCTTGCAATAATACTATTTCAGGTTGGTGGTCCTTCATCATGGATCTCACCAATCTATGTTTGTTAGGGGCATTCATTCCCCTAACATTCCATGATATGAATTTCATTTTTTACTTCTTGTAGTGGGCTTCTTCCCACTCAAGACTATGGTCATCTGCTTCCCATATTTCAAATCCTTCTCTATTTTCTTTAAGTGTTTTTCCTTCAAAGATGGCCTTCCCACCTTCTTTACCTCCTCTACTCCTACATCTAGGAGCTTCTTAGCACTCCTCGTCATCCTTAGGTATGGTACTTTCCTTGAAGTCCTTTCATCCACTTCTTGATTAATTGTACATGACACAACTTCTAGATCTGATTCTCCATGGGCCTCCATCTCCCCTACCATTTCTTTCTCCTTTTCTTCCATTTGATCCATATTTTCTTCATCCTTTTTAGTCACCTCATCTCATGGTATTGGAGAGCTTATCCTTTGTGGAGAGTCTTGGCTTTCTATATTTTTAGTTTCCTCTCTTAGGATCAGTATTTCACCTTCTTCCATCTCCATTTCCTTCTATGAGTTTTCCTTACCTTCACCAATACCATCTTCCTTTATTTCTTCCTTATTCTATTCTGGCTCCCTCCTCTCCTCAACTTCCTATCTTTGAATCTCTTTACCCTTCTCCTCAGATATCTACTCCTTTTTCTTCCATATTAGTCCTTTTTTCCTTTCTTCATTCTTACTCTAGCTTTCTCTATAATTCCTCCTCTGTTTGTTTGGGAAATCCTTTGCTAGATGACCCATTTTGGCATAGATTCTATAGCTAAAGGGGTCATTCTCATATATTATGCTTTGATTCCACACCCCCATATTGAGACCAGTTTGATCTCCTCAGGTAGTTTCTATCCTAATTCAACCATGACACACATTCTAGCAAAAAATACCCTTTTTCTTTCTTTGGTAACAAAATCCACCATGAGAAAGCACCCAAAGGAGTTTGCTATGCTTTCAAAAACTTCCTCCTCCTAGAATTCTAGAGGTAAAATAGGGAGCCTTACCCATACTAGGGCCACATCTATCCTCTCTGTGTCAGGGTTAAAGCTAGGAGCCCATTTCTTGAGATATAGGCTAGATCTACCCATAAACCATGGGCCTCCTAGAAGAGCCCTATGGCAATATTCCTCATTGTTAAAAGAGGCGAGGAAAAAAATTTTGGTAGAAAAAAGGAGAATTCCACATGTCCTTTAACTTTCTAGTGATTAGCCACCCACTTCTTGATCTGATCCCCTGTTGGTCTTGAGCCTATGAACTTTCCTATTAGAGTATTATTAAGTTTGTTTTATGCTCTTTCATAGACTTTATCAGGAATATTCAGATATATTCCTCCCTCCTTAGTTTCAGAGGAGATCAGTATCCATTGTTCCTTGTTTTCCTCCCCACTTCTCTTCCCCTTCAACCATTCTACCCATGTTCTATTGTCCTTGTCTAGGTTTCTACTCTCTTGCGATGGTTTTGGGTTCTTCTCCTTTAGTATCAATAGAGATGGATTTGATGGAGCTCGAGCATCATCAACTCCACATTCACAATCCTTAGCATCAATAAGCTTTTCTATTTCTTTCTAAATTCTTACCAAAGCTGCATATGCTTCAATCGTATGTTGTTCCAACTTTGCTTCTATCCCCATACTATAATTGGTATGTTTAGTTTTAATATATAGGGGTCCTTGATTTTGATTATGGCAAGAAGCCAAGAATTTTCTATAAAAATCCTTAGAGGACGTATACCATAAATATGATCCATAGTCCATGTCACTATGTTTTCAAAGCTTTTTTTCTCCACTATAACCCTAGCTCACAAAAGCCATAGCTTGTGCCACATGTTTTATGATATAACACAAATATGAGCCATATCCAAGCTATTGTTTTTTTGGATCTTCTATTCTCCATTGTAATCCTAGCTCATAGAAGCCATAGTCCGTGTTACTGTGTTTTCAAAACTTTTGTTCTCCACTACAACCCTAGCTCATACATGTCATAGCCTATGCTATCATGTTTCAAGAACTTCTATTCTCTCCACTACAACTCTATCTCGCATGTCACATCCTATACCACTATGATTCTATAATATGGTAAGATTAGTTTTAATATATAGGGATATTGGATTTTGATTCTAAAAATAATCCAAGCATTCCCCTAAAAAACCCTTGGAGGATGTATACCACAAATATGAGTCGCAACTTGTGTCATCATGTTTTTAGAACTACTGTTCTCCACTACAATTCTATCTCATAAATATTGTAGCCAGTGTTGTCATATTTTTAGAGCTTTTGTTCTTCATTACAAACCTAGATCGTATATTTCATGGCTCATGTCATCATGTTTTTGGAGCTTATGTTCTTCACTACAACCCTATATTGCAAATACCTCAACCTATGTCATTGTGTTTTTAAATATTTTGTTCTCCACTACAACCCTAGCTCACTGATGCTACAACCTGAACCATTATGTTCTAAAAGAGGTAAAAAAATTAAAATATGTCACAAACCCTAACAAATATTGTAGCATGTGTTACCATATTTTTAGAGCTTCTATTCTCCACTACAACCCTAGCTCATAGAAGTTGCAACCCATGCCATCATGTTCTATGATATAACACAAATATGAGCCGCAACCCATATCACCATGTTTTTGGAGCTTTTGTTCTCAACTATAATCCTAGATTGTAGATGCCACAACTCGTGTCACCATGTTTTTAGAGCTTCTATTCTCCATTGCAACCCTAGATCATAGATGCCACAACATGTGTTGTCATATTTTGGAACTTCTTTAATGACACTCATTTTGTTACAAAAAAATAATAGTTGATTTTCTAGATTTTTAGTAAGGTCTTCTAGGATCTACATTAACCACAATGATTATGTTCTTGTTGATGTAGTTGCTATATACTTTCATCTACTATTAAGAGTGAAACTATTGCTTGTTTCTTCAAACTCCAAAATTTTAATCTATTTCCCAATGAGAAATAATTTCTTGATGTAGGATTCCTAACATTAGTTGATTCTCCAGAATCTAAATAATTGTATCCAACCAACACAATATTTTTGGCTAAAATTTGAGGATAAATCATAGGTTTTTAAAAGGGTCTTGGTCCCTTGTGTAGTGGTTTGAACCTGGGTCTCCTAGATGAAAACCCAAGGACATACCAATACAATGTCCCAATAGGGACAACATTTTATAGTAAAACATGATTTTTTGAAAGGGTCCCAATCCCTTGTGTAGTGATTTGAACCTATGTGCCTTGGATGAGAACATAAAGATATACCACTATAGTGTCCTAACAGGGACACAATTTTAGGGTAAATCATGGGTTTTTGAAAGGGTCCTGGTCCCTTGTGTAGTGGTTTGAATCTAGATCTCTTGGATGAGAACCCAAAGACATACCATTATGACATCCCAATAGGGATAAAATTTTTAGGGTAAAGCATGGGTTTTTGAAAGGTCTCGGTCCCTTGTGTAGTGATGTAAAACTAGGTTTTCTGTTTGAGAACCCAAAGATATACCACTTTGGTGTCCCAATAAAGACTTTTACATGGGAAAATTTAAATCTATATGCATGAAGCATGATTGAGAGATGATTTTCCATAAGGAAAATATGGTAGTTTCTCTAAATACTAGGGGTGTAAACATAGACTTGATGAAGAGAGTTATTGTAAGCAGAATATTACTATGCTTCATAGGTTAAGAAAATTCCATGATCATAAATCACAAAATAATAATGAATATATCAAATAAACAATAATCTCACATAAATCACATTGAAAGATTTATTGAAACTACTAAAGCAATGCATAAATGCAATGCTTCCTCGAGTTACATATTACATGGCTTTGTATTCAATATATAGATACATGAGACTCTTCACATTACATGAATCTTGACCTTTGCTCTCCTCAAACTCACGGGATAACTTAACTCTTCATATTCCTCTATTACATAATAAATCTCACATATTACATAAAGATAAAGTCTCTTATAATTGCTTATAACTCCCTACTTCTAAACTTGACACTTCACACTCATAACTCACACTTACACATAAGACACCTCACACACTTATTTACATGACACATACTCACACTTAAGAACTTGACACATACTATAGACACAAATATTAAATACACTTCCTAATCTAAATATTTACAAAGGGACCAAATAATGTAATACCTCCAACAATCCTAGGGGGAACAATGCAATGGTTCAAGATTTGGCTCTTCTTCATGAGGTCCAAGGTTCAAACCATGATGTGTGTGTGTGATTGTGTTAAATTCCCTATTGATAAGCTCAACTCTCCCCCTTATGAGAGGTCATGGTAGGATGGGGATGCCCAACCTTGAGCATCGATCATAGGGGTTTCTCACACTAACCAAATCCAATATATATATATATATATATATATATATATATATATATATATTGATTAGATAAGAGAAAGGGTTTTGGAAGGGTCCCCAAAACTTATTACATATGGAGCAAAGAAAGATCAGGAACAAACTCCAGATCCTTCTCGACAAGGAGAACCAACCAAAAGATAAACATTAAACTAGCTAAACAAGGTTGTCCCTAACCAAGCACCAAATATATATATATATATATATATATATATATATATATATATATATATATACAAGGCTACCCTAAACCAAGAACCAAATATATATATATATATATACAAGGCTGCCCTAAACCATGCACCAAATATATATAAATATAAATAAATATATATACAAGGCTGCCCTAAACCAAGCACCATACATATATATATATGTATTTGGTTATATATATATATATATATATATATATATATATCTATATGTATGTATTTGGTTCTTGGTTTAGGGTAGCCTTGTATATATATTTATTTATATTTATATATATTTGGTGCTTGGTTTAGGGCTGTCTTGTTTAGCTGGTTTAATGCTTATATTTTGGTTGGTTCTCCTTGTCAAGAGGGATTTGGAGTTTGTTCCTGATTATTATCTACTCCATATGTAATAAGGTTTGGGGACCATTTTAAAACCCATTCTCTTATCTAATAAATAACAAACTCCAAATCCCTCTCAACAAGGAGAAGCAACCAAAATATAAGCATTAAACCAACTAAACAATGCTACCCCAAACCAAGCACCAAAAGAGGGGACACATAACCTAACAAGACCATCAAGATAACCAAATAAAGCCATAAAAATCCCATGGACCAAGGGAAGAGACCTAGGTCTCCTGACCACTAAGGGTATGATGTGTCCTTTTGCTATTGAACCATTCCCCAAATTTCATTGGTGAAAGAAACCACCACCTGGATTGAACCCAATAGTACTTGGTGCTTTTCATAAAGCTTTCACTGGAACATATTGGCACCAAGGGAATCAGGAATTGAAGGAGAATAAAAAATTTATGGGGAAATAAGAATCGAAGAGGGAGATATCTCATTTGCAACATAAAAATCCTATGACCCTTAAAATTTTTTCTTCATTGGAAGACTTTCCTTCGAGTCTATCGAATCCACCGAAACAGGTGAATCTTTAAATTTCATTGATTTTGCAAAAAATATGCTTAGAGTGACATGCTCGACCTCCCCTATTTTTGCTTTGATAATTATTAGATTTCTTTGATGTTGATGCCTTCCCTTTTGAAGCAAAAGGAGGGGTCGTAAACTCCCTCTTTTTGACTCATAGGACTCACTAGGAGTCAATGGTTGTTAGCTGAGGATCAAGGTTTAGGAACATCATAGGACTCATAGGACTCCCTAATACATCTTCCTCCTAAGCAGGTTCAGGAACATCATGTGGTAGCTACAAATGAACTCCCTATTTGAGTCCAAGGTAAAGTAGTATATTATTACCATAATAACCCAATTCCAATGATCCTTAAGAGCCTTAGCATCATACCCATAATGTAGTTTTGATAGATATTTCCTTACATCTAAGAAGAACCCACACTCCCTCTTAAGATAATGCTTTGGGTAGTTATGACAATTATCATTGATAGGTAACCCAGTCACCTCGCCTATGAGAGCCACCAAGAAAAGGAGTTCAATCCCTTTGGCCTAGATCCATCCCTTCCTCCAAGAATGAACCAATGTTATTGAAAGGACCTTGTGATGCCCATGAAAATATTGGAGGTAATCTAGGAGATCACCTTTATAAAATATTTTTCACTTCATCATCGACCTCTAATACTCTTAGCTCAATTGGAATCTTCATTTCCTTATGCGTAGAACTTTTAGGTATTAGAAACCACAATACACCTTGCGTACAAGAGAACAAGTCCACTATCACACCACCCTTCGATCTAAAAAATACCTTCTTTAAATCAAAGGAACTCCCTAGGTGGACCGCAAAATCCCAAGCCTTGAACGTCAACAGAGATTGAAGAATTATCGAGGGACGTGGTTTCACAGATAAGAAGACTAACTTTTCGAGTAGATTTACTGACAAAGTTCAAATCAATATTCCAAAAAAACTAATAGAACCTCAAATTTGAAAACAAATCCCACTACCCGTGTAGGATTAGGATGTCCTTTTCCCCACAGATGCCACAAGCGAAAATGAGAGTTTCCAAATGAAGCAAAAGCTATATAGTTATCACAAAATCTACTGGAAGTAGACACTCTTGGAACTCGATGTGTGGTGAGGCAAAGCCATGATTAAAATAAATGGCTAAGAATCAAGCACTCAGAGTGATCAATGAGGCTCGATGAATTCCAAGTGGTAATTATCCATCTATACCATCAATAAGAATCCACGTCCATAGAATATCCCCATATACCAGCATGACATGAGATTGTGACTAGGCTGATCCTCCAGAGAATTGAAAAATGCTTATTAGACCACCCTAGCCAATCTAGCGTGATAGACACAATACCACACCAAAGTTTGAATTGAATAAATATGGTGCTAAAAAAACACCAAGAAATTCAAATTGAGAAGCGACTTTGATGCGGATAAACAATATTAACACCAATGAGAATGGACCTCCCCAACCAAATGGACCCCAGCCAGAGAGGAGGATAACAAAAAATATAGATGTAGAGCAACAAATTCCCATTGATCCCCAGATCACCACACACTAGAACTCAACCTTTATCATCCACAATCAAATTTTGAAGGTTTTGAGGGAAATTGGAGGTCCAAACTGAAAGACCTTACTGAGAAAGGTTGATATTCACCATGAGATCCGTTGCTTTATTCCCTTCTCAAAAAATATGCTAAACTTGCACTTTTGATCTCGAGTGTAGGATTCTATTGGCTTCAACAATCATGTTGGCTATCATCTAGATAGGAGGGCTTGAGGACTTGATTAAATTGATGATATTTAGAGAGTCACCCTCCACTATAACCTTTTGGAAATCTAGAGATTCAACCAACGTGACCTTATAGCAAAGCTCTAGCTTCCTCAAAGTGGGAAGATTGGATTGAAAGGAATTCAACATAAGCCCCAATTAACTCTTCTTTATAATTTCTAATAATTCCTCCCATCGTAGCCAGCCTCGGGTTCCCCTTTGAAGCACCATCAAAGTTAATTTTAATCCATCCGCTTGAAGGTGGGGACCATTTTTTAAGCTCCTCTAGGATGGTGTTGGTGGATCAACTAGTGCAACTTTTAGAGGAAAGCCTAGTCAAATTTCCACAATAGCTTCTTCAAACATTCTACCATCCAGATCTGGCAAGCATGTAGGCACATTTTTCACAACATTCTCGATCACCTTCAAGAATACTGACTCCAGGTCTTGCCTAGAGTTTTTAAAAGCTCTTTGGTTTCTTTCCCACCAAATACTCTAAAACAAGTGAGGGAGCAAGAAGTTCCAGAATCAAACCAGGTGAGGGGACTTGAAAGGAGAAGACCACTGCAAGCAAACATCAACAATTAAATGTGGAAAACCCAATTGAATTCCCAAAAATAGGATGACATGGTCCAAAATCGTAGTAGAGAAGAGACAATGAAAGAAAAGGTGTAAACAGGTCCCTTTTGAAGCTTCACAATGATAACACTTGTTAGGGAGACTCATTCCCCTCTTGCAGAGATTCTCAAGGGAGAGATATATATTTATATAATATCTCCAACACCTCCTCTATTACATTATTTGGTATGATGACCCTTTGCCTTGAGCTTCCTTTTATTGGTATTGTTATTTTTACTCTGACTTGAGTTTTTTTTATTCTAAATTTATCCCTTTACTTTATTGTGTGTTCCTATTTCATTTCTCAATAAATCATCACAATAATATAATTCATGACTCAATAATTATTTTTGCTACTGTTAGACTTGTTATTAGACATAGAATATAACAATTCATTATTCTTGCTCTTAATTGATTTTGTATCATGATCCTTGTCACTATTTGAAGACTTCAAATCTATCCTAACATGCTCTCTATCAATACATATGCCTTTTATATCATCAATTATGTATTATTTCTTCCTTTTATGAACTTCAAGAGAGAGTAATGCCATATATGTTATTTTTCTATATCAATAGGTACTATAATAGTACTTTTGGAGTCTTCACTTTCTTTAATCAATTTTATGCTCAAATAATCTTCAAATATTAGAAAATGGTTGTCTTTGATGTGGAATTTCTTATTACTCCTTCAATCAATTTTATCTTTCTTCAATTTTTGTAGCAATACTTTTATATCTGGAATTTTAATTTGATCATTTCTCTTTCATTTTAATTCAAATTTTCCTTTAATCAAATCTCTAATTCAATTCATTCTTTAATTTAAATTTTTCATTCAATCACTTTTTCAATTTCAATTCAATTCTTCTTTCTCTTCAAGTCATCAATTTTCAACTTTTATATTTCATTCAATTTTTCTTTCACTAATCTTTTCCTTCTTATAACTCCTGAATTAGTTTCCTTCAATAGTTTCAAGTCAATATTCAACTTTTTCAATTCTTTCAATTTTCAATTTCTCAATCAATTTCTAAATTCAAATTCTTCTTATACCTCCTTTAATTCAATTTCACAATAATTTAACTCTTTAAATCAATCATTAAATCAAAATTTTAAAATTTCTTAATTCATTTCCATCATTCATCAAATAAATTTATTCAATTATAAATGTAATTCTCCAATCAATTAATTTCTTCTTTCCTTATTTCAATTAATTAATTCCTTCTACTTGTAACTCCCAATCATTCATTTCCCAATTATTCAATCAACTTCTTATATCTCCAAAAACACATCAATCCATCCTTTTAAAAAATAAATTAATTCTTCTCCAAGTAAATATGCACCTAAATGTCCAAATATATCAAATGTCAAATGTTTATTACTTAATTAATGGTGCATCGTTCACATACAAATGTATTGTCAAGGTGCTCAATATTTATTTTCAAAATTATGTTTGATGCAATATTTTCAAGATTTGATGTGTTTCTCAATCAAAAAATGTCTTTGGTGCTTCCTTTCAACTTTTGCAAGTTTCTTCTCTCCTACGCATGAACCATTCTCTCTTAGGTAGTTTACTCATGCACTCTAAAGGCTACTCTAGTTACACACATCACAGGTCAATTTGCTCTTGCTATATGAACTATTATATTACCACACTCCATAGGTCGCTTTGTTCTCACTTTATGGACTATTCTATTACCATATATCATAGGTCACTTTGCTCAAGATCTATGGACTTATCCATGTCCTTGCTACTAATCCTCACATATCTGAGTTATACTACAATTATTTTGGTCATAACTATCACTCGTTTCAACTTTTGCCCTAGAACTTCTTAGACCTCAACATCTGAAAGTAGTTGTAATCCATCTCCAAACGTCTTCTCCAAATAAATTCTTTCCTCCAACTTGCAATCATTCTCTTATCTCTTGCTAACTTCTTTATCCAATATTTGCAACTGTCTCTTTCCATAGATATTTCACTCAAGGTGGCTATCACAAAATCCACTCAATGTGGCTTTGATACCATTTCTAGAAAATAATAACTACGCCTCACAAGTTAAGCAAATTATAGGATCACAAATCACATCAATTATTATGCATAATATCAAATCAACAATTATCTCACATAAATCACACTATTGAAACTACTAAAGCAATGCATAAATTCAATGCTTCGTCGAGTTACTCTTGGTCCAAAATCTGCCTATGTGGATCAAATGCACTGTTGAATATCGACCAAGATTGGAAGACCTATAAAAGCTTTTGATTTAGCCTTTGGAGAAGGCCAATTCCTTGTAAAGATAATTAAATAAAATGGGGATTAAGACTAAATCAAGAGATGCCATGGTTTAGAAAGAGTGTAGGGATAGAAATTAAAATAAATCTAGTTGAGATTCAACTAATAACAATGTGCTATACCACATAGGTGTCTTACACACACAATATAAGTCAATTCCTAACAGACCAACTGACACACAATATTGTAGAATATCCTTTAAATCAATTCACATACATCTAAGCATTCCAAAAAATTAAATGACCAATAATCTAAATTGCAATCTACATTACTTCGAATTGCTTAACATTATAAGTTATTCATGAAGCATAAACAAAAATGCATTTAAACATCACTAACATTATAAATTCTATAATATTACTTGATAGAGGTCAAGCAACATTTTATTTCTATTGATAAGCAACAATCATCATACATCGTATGCAATATTACAAACACTAAAGAGTCAACCCTCTTTTAGAGGTACATTGAGTTATTTATAAGAGTGCACTAATTTTTTGTTAGCTCCTATCATTACATGAAAATTGCCTAGAGGCCTGATAGGGACAAGTGTATATTGTAAGCATCATTTTATAGCTCAACCTAGTCTAATTGCCTTGATGTAGTTGTGCTAACATGGCCAGTTCTGATCTTCTCCATGATCTTGGTATCCACGTACCTCTAGAAGATCTTGGGCATCCTTTGATAGGTTCACTTTTTACAACTATTTTTGGTTTCTAGGATCACTTGTATAGAGACATGTGTGCAATGGAGGAGCATCCAGGTTGTTAAGATCTCTGACAATAATGATTTCACTTGACAAGGATAGATCTAGAATATCTTCATTGCTATTAGGGTTTTAATGTTTTGTCAAGTTCTTTGCCTTATTCAAAATTTGTTAAAATCTGAGTTCATTTTTCTCTACACTGGACTTTTTTACCTCTTGGTATGATGTCAATGTTCATAGAAGTTTAGTCCTCCTCTCTCCATACTTGGCCAAATTTGGACACCAAAATTCTCTTTCCTTCATGATGACAAAAGCATTTTGAAAATTTGGCCTAACATTAGTGAAATTTAAAGTTTGGTCATGTTAGATGTTAGACTTTGTCTGCCCCTTTAATTATGTTAGCTTTTCAAAAATTTGGTAGTCTCCTATACTTAGCCAAATTTTCAAGTTTGACTCTCTCTTGTGCCAAATTTTTGTGTTGCTTGAGATGACAATAGCTTTATAAAATTATGGTATCTTCCTCATACTTAGCCAAATTAGGTGTGATGTTGAATTTTTATTGTCCCTATGGTGACATTAGTATTAAAAAAAACTTTGGTATTTCATACGAGGCTTCCATCCTTAGCATATTTTCTAGATCTACTATTACAATATTCTAGACTTTTGAGGTCCCTTGATTGAAGTAAACGCCTCCAAAATTCTGGTTGCCTTATTTTTTAGAATTAGCCATATTTTAAGTTCACTTTTGTGATAAAATACCAAAATTTATCGACTTAGCTAAGATTTTAGCTCGATAATATTTTTTATGCATCCAACTACCTTGTTGCTTTTTGACCTGACCTCCATTAATTTTCTATAGCAAAATTTTACTTTAGCACCAATGCTTGATGTGGGTTATTATGTTGATCTACATTGTTGATGCCTCCCAGGGGATTTATGCTTGCAAAAAAAAAGAACCCATGTAGTCATATTTGTTGGGCATGGAGTCAAAAATGGGGAAAGGAGCTGAGGTAAGATTGGAAGATGTTTTGGCCAAGTCTATATCCCATTTTTCTACAAAACATGGGGTTACTCTATTATTTATGTAACAACCCTCCCTGGAGAAACTTATTATTGACATTTACTTTATGTATTGATGTGTGGATATATAATGCATGATCTTATTTTGTATTATCGTTATGTGTTGGTAATTTCAATTTATACTTTGATTATAATATGGTAATGCTGATGGTTTTGTGGCTATAAGACCAGGTACTCTCATTGGTGGATTGGTAGAGGACAACCACCCGAGTTGAGAGAATTTTTTTGGAAAATTATGGATGGCTTGTTCATCGATGGCTCAAGGGTAAAGCGTACCCTTCATATAGATGCATTGCATAGATGCTTGTTGTTTGAATACACCCATTGGGAAAGGAAGTTGCTATTGTAAAGAAGCCTTTCCTTAGTAGGTAGGAAATAACATTGGTCATCTTAAAAGAGCCACCTACTTAAGAAAAAAGAACAATGTAGCGTATTTCTGGTTTTTTTGGAATACCTTATGCTCATGTTGAAGTATAATAATTATTTTAAAATGCATTGAGTTGGTTAATAAGTAAGTAATACTTGAGTGCCTTTTTGAAGTTAAATGTTAATGATTGATATTGATCAATCAGAAAAGTAATTAATCACTTTGTATTTTAATGGTTATTTAGATAAATTAATTCTTCTCTATACCTCATTATAGAGAAATAACCATAATTAGTTATCCAATTCCATAAATTTGGAATATGAAAGGGGTGATATTTGTTAACATTGCATAAGTGGGCAATATTAGCAAAGAAAAGATCATGTAATAAAATTCGGGTATGTTACATTCGTGCATGCAAAGGTAAGGCACACAATAAAAGGTAAGGCACATTTTTATAGCCTAGTAATACAATGATGGGATATTAGCCAGAGCAATAGAAGAAACGAGGATGAGGATTCAAGAAAAAATCTTGTAGCATTCTTTAGAGGAGATCGAGATCTAACCAAGTAGTAAAGAGGTGGGTTAACTACTTTGACATCTCTATTGTATTTTGTATTGCTCTTGTTAAAATTTCCCTAGTTCTTGTTGTTTGTCTCTTTAGTTTTTATGTCGTTCAATTATTGTTAAGATAATATATATTTCTTAAGGTGTGATTGATACGTTTGTCTAAGAAGCTAGACTCCTTGTCTTTGTTGCTTTAACAACGTTTTTCTGTTCATTGTATTTTGAATTCATTTAGGATACCTTAGTACTCTTTGTTGAGATGTGTTGTAATATTTTTACCTCTATTTATCGTAAGAGAAACCCCCATTTTGGTTGCCAGTGTTGAGCTTGGTTGGAGCTGGATAGTGTTGTAGTCACATTGCTATGTACTACTCCTCCGCTTAGCTCCGTGGTGTTGCTGCTGTGCACCAAGTAGGTGTAAAATAGGGTTGGTTGTACCGAGCGTTCTTTAATTGTTGGTTGGCAATTTTGTTAGCCTTTTTGTATGAGTTGGTGGTGGCTTGAGCACCCTTTTAGACCTTCTTCTTGTTGCTACCTTTTTGTATTGCTGAGTTGCATAAGTTTTGCTAGCATGCTAAGGTTACTTTAGAATTATTTTACGTTCATAGTTTTTGGTTTTGAAAATAAATATAGGAAGTTCAATTATTTTAATTAGATCATGATTTTTATAAATAAAAGCTTAGAAAAATTCTTTTCAAGAAAATTTAATGAGATTATAATAATTATTATTGTATGTTTTTTAATTGCTCTTTCGATGGGAAGTTTTAAAAAAGGATTTTGGAAGAACTATTTAAACTCATATTAGTTAAATATTTTTGAATTAAGTTAAGTGGTTTATGATTGATTTATTTTTTAAGGAACTTATTTTAATTAGTAGAAGATGATTTATGGATATCTTCTTAATTTAGAAGATAATGTTTTTATCTAAAGAAAAATATAGTACCTTTTTCATGTTATGATGTTTCTTTATAGAGAATATTAGTGAACATATTTTTGTTGTTGATATAATATTTGGGATGGGTTTTTCTTGTAAAGGAAGAGAAAGCTTTGTTTTGTTAATTCAATATAATGGTTTCCTAAGACTTGAGTAGGTAAGGAAACCATTATAGAGAGAAGTATGGGATTCTCTCCTTGATTGCTTGAAATGTATTTTGCATGGTTGCTTGCATTTATACATAGAGCATGTTAAGTTGCATTGCATTAAGAGTTGTCCTAATCCCTAAGTTCTCTTAAAATCCAAGAGAGATTCTTATCATGAAGAGGATCATGAAAAGAAGGTGGTGTAGAGGCCACTTGGATGGACTTGCTCTAATATATCTTGGAATGAAAAGTTGTTATGCAAATGGGAGTTTGCTTTGTAATACTTAGATGATACTTATGAATTATTAAAGGCTTGGAAGTTTTTGTAAAATAGTGAATGATGAGCAAAAACAAGAAATGTTTTGGTTATGATATTTATTTTGTAAAGTGTTATTTTTGATATAAAGAAAAGAGGAATTTAAAAGCTATCTCTATGATCTATTTTATGATGAGATGTTTATGCTATCATTAAGTAGAGATGTTAGCATTATGACTTTTGATCATTCTTTCATATTAGCCTTATGTTAGATGTAAGCAATATGATCAATTTAATTATGGTGCTAAATTTAGAGTGATGCTTCTTGGTGATAGCATGATGATTGGAACTTATGTTTATTTGAGATGCAAAGTTCTATTTATATTCAAAATTTAATATTGTGTTATAATTTAGCATGTTATTATAACACTTTAATTTATTTTATGATATTTGATTTAAATATCTTAGGTTAGTGGGGGCTTTGGGGTTGGATCTAGAACCTGATTAAGAAAATTGAGTCAAAAGATAACCCATACCTCAAAGGATTTACGATGATGCAATAACCAGGTAGTTGTGAGTCTTGGGCGGTGATATAATAACTAGTTACTCACAATTCTAGGAGTTACAGTGATGCGATAGCCAGATACTCGTGATTGATACACCTTGAAACGATGAAGATCAGGTGTTCCCTAACTATGTAGTTAATAGAATCATTCACGAGCTAATAATGGTGGTACCTTGAATGGTGAGGTTCAAGTGACCATACTCATTACTAGGTGAGTGGTAATGATCTTAGTTAAACTGTAGAGGTATGATAACTAAGCACCAAGGATTTACGCTAGAATAACCTACATAGAGGAACTTATGGATAGGTTAGGGAATAGACATCCTCCTTTAAATGATATGGATATTAAAGGATAATCCTTATGCTATGGTAAAATTGTCCTATACCAGTGAGGGTATAGGAAAGGTGGGGTGTCACTTTGGTGTCCTTCTAAAAAATGAATTTTAGCAAGGTGAACCCTAGAAAATATGGGATGTTGGCCACTCCTATCCACTTGAGAGTTTTCTATAGAGACATTAAACTTAAAAGTGGTGAAGCCTTGAGAATGCTAAAAATAATATTGGGACCCCTTTTTGTGAACCTACTTGTGTAAAACAATCTCTCTCTTGGGTTGGTTTGGTGGGTTGTTACAGTTGGTATCGGAGATCTAGGTCGTAGGACTAGAAGCTTCCATGGAGTGCACCTAGGTTGAGCTTTGACTTGATGTGCTACTTTGGGGAGAATTACTCTACTAGGGACCTTAACATGATATGGGGTAAGCCAGGTATTGCACATTGACTAGACCAGTCAGACCAAGGATTAAAAATCCTAGAGAGTATAGTTTCTTATTAGGAAATGGTACCTTGTAGTGAGATAAGCATAACCATGATCATTATCAATTAAGTGATAATGGTCTAAGTTAATCCATGGGGAAAATAAAACTAACTAATCGTAAGTACAATCGAGGGAATTGTAACTTATCCAACTTCTTTGGTGGATAGTAATTGGCACTTGTTTTAAGAGGAGGAACATCTAAGAAAGCAAGGTCAATTGCACAAGAGGAAATTGTAGTGCATCCTCCAAAGAAGATTGGATGAACAATGGACTCCAACAAGAGATTTGGGAGAATAATGGACCCTAGTAGGAAGTCTAGAAGGACAAAAAATTTTTGCAATAAAACTAGAGGAATAATAGGTTCCAGTGAGAGGGTGGAAGATATTTCTTTCGCAATTAAGTTACTTTAGGAATAGATGGAACATAATTTGTTTTTGGAAACCCTGATCAATAAGGAAACTAGTATTAAGGATATAAAGGATAAATAGGAAGAGAATCCTATTAGAAGAAGCAATGAGGGCAAAGCCTGGATAGACGTTGAGTTGGCTAAAGACCTTAAGAATGTTAAGGTAGCTAAATTTAATGGAAAGGAAGGCGATTATGCAATAGAGTCCCAGATGAATGAGTTTAAAACCTTCTTTTCCATAAAGAGTTGCTCTTTTGAAATCCATATTGTATGGGTTACCCTTCATCTTCAAGATGCAACCTTAGAATGTTGGAACATGTTCAAGATAGGCAAAAACATCCAAACTACGAATCTTAAGTGGGACAATTTTATCAATGCATTTAAGAAAATATTTTTTTTGATCAATTTTATGTAGAGAAGTTTGAGGAATTCTCTACACTTCAACAAGGTTCACTATCGATAGAGGTATACTTTCAAAGATATGTTAAAATTTTGAAGTATATTTTGGAGTACATAAGTTCATCTTAGACATAGATCTTAAGATTGGGGTAGTAATCAATTTGCTCAAACCCAAAACTCTACAAAAGACTTATGATTTGGCCAAATAGGAAGAGATCAATATTCAAACCAAAAAGCCCTTATTTAACTATTCAGGGTTGATAGAGGTAGAGAGATAGGAACTTAATAAGAAAAAGAGTGCAGGGTTTATGAAATGGGATAAGGAGTAAAACAAAAGAGTAAAGGAAACCTAAAGTCTAGTAATAAGAACACTGAGAACCAAGGGAAATACAAGAAGAAATTATAAAAAGGATAGTCCCAACCCTCAATCTCAAAAGCATAATGATTTAGTGCAGAAAGAGGGAATAGGGAAGAAAAGGTAGGAAATATCTCAAGCACCTAGGATAGGTTACTTCATTTTTGAATCCCATCATTATTCCAATAAGTGTCCCCAATGATTAGAGTCAAGTATTAGAGTAGAGGAGCAACCACAATGAATTTGTGTCGCTATCAGGAGTAAAAATCTAGATGGACAAGCAACACCTATGTTGTTGAATGGTAATTTTTTTGACAAGGATGTTAAAGTTTTAATAGATAGTGGAGATACAAATAGTTTTATTTCCACTAGTATTATCAGGGAGATGCCAACCTAGATTTTTGGAATAAGGGTGGAAATTCAAGTATGGTTCTAGATAGACCTACTCAATGTATCAATGTTTGCCTACGGTTGAGATAACCTTACCCAATGGATCCACTATATACTTATATGTAGCACCACTTCATGATTTTGATATTATCCTAGGGATGGATTGGTTGAAGGCTCATGGAGCCTTAATCAACTTCCAAGAAAGGTCGATGAATTACATCAATAAGGATAAGAAAGGAGTAAGAATTCAAAGTTGGCAAGGGTCTTTTCGACCATATTTGTTATCAACTATACAACTGAAGAAAGCTATTAAAAGAGGTCGTATGTTGTATGTATTCAATATTAATGGCAAGTTAGGTAAAAAGGGGTTGAGGAAATATTTAAGAAGCATTCAATTTTGCATGAATTTAGGGATGTATTTATAGAAGATCTCCCAGGCATACCACCTCGATGTGAGTTTTATTTTACTATTGAACTAATACTTGCAGCTAAACCCATCATAAGGACACCTTACAAAATGAACCTGATTGAGTTGCAATATTTAAAGGTGCAACTTCAAGATTTGTTAGAAAAAGGTCTGATCAAACCTAGTGTGTCGCCTTAGGGTGCTCAAGTATTGTTTGTGAAAAATAAGGATGGTTCCTTGAGGTTATGCATTGATTACAAAATGTTGAATAAGGTAACTGTAGATACCAAGATCTAACTACTTG
Organism: Wollemia nobilis; assembly: GCA_028583015.1. Taxonomy (NCBI): domain Eukaryota; kingdom Viridiplantae; phylum Streptophyta; class Pinopsida; order Araucariales; family Araucariaceae; genus Wollemia; species Wollemia nobilis. The sequence goes on from JAQPPZ010001731.1 coordinate 1,798,702, forward strand.
TCATGCATCCAGGTATTCCCACCAATTTTACCCATTATTCACATATATTTATGTATATTTGTTTAATATATATTTAAATATTAATATTAATATTTTATATTATATCATATATATATATATTTAATAAATGTATATATATATGTGTGTGTGTGTGTGTAAATTAATCTCAGCCATCCATCTTGGTCTAATCCTAGTCATTCATCTACCTCAATCCATGTCACCTACCCAGATCTAATCTCCACCCTCCATCACATTTTAATCTTAACTGCATAAATTATGTCATTGAAACCCTAACGTGCCTTAGGGAAGATTATAAATATGAGTCATTTTGATGGCTCAACCCCTAAATCAGAATCTAATAATCCTAAGCAATTCACAACCTAAGCTTTCAGAAGTCCCCTTTCACATCCTTCGCCTTTGCCTCTACATCTAGCATCGTAACCCTCGTCCAAAGCATATATTATTCTATAGACTTTGCCTCAACCCCCAAACGCCTCACTGCTACCCTAGAGTACCCATATACTACTCTTGAGTACCTTTGGGTGCTTTCCATCATCCCCAAGTTCCCACAAGCATTTCCTTCTACCACCGAGCGCCCATGGGCATTTCAAACCCTAGTTCAATAGACTAGCGAACCCTCGGGTATCACTAGGGCATATGCATACCTATTTTCTTGCAACAATGACAATGATATATCAGAAAGTGATAAGTTTACAATATCTAGAGATAAACAGACATTTGGTAGATTCTTAAGCTAGAGTGGTCCGATCAATGGATAGATGAAGCCCACTCATTTTTATTGGGAGCAAGAATGAGCTTTAAAGACACCACAAGCATTGTTGGCTAGGGTTTTGGAGAACCCTAGCATATTGTATTCATTGTATCAAAATAAATAGTGTAAACCCCTATTTTGGGGCACATTTGATTGTATTGAGATCCATCGACATTAATAATATAAGATTTGTTTTATTGTGCAATCTCTTTATCACTGTTTGTTTATTTTCTGTTATCTATATTTGGTATTTCATTTTTTGTCTTAAAAAATGGTGATCATGATGGGAATCCCTAAGGTCTTCTTAATTTTATTTATCTTGTGAACTAACTTGTTGTATTCTATTTTATCTTATAGATTTTCATGGTACGGATCATGCGATTTTTGCAGAATTTGGATTTTTAGAACAACATAGAAGTTGTAGAAGGTGTGCAGATGCCTTGTGGTACTCGTGGGATATTCAAGAAATGCCCAAGGGCATTTCTGAAGTACAAAGTAGTTTGTTTAGAGATAAGGAAAAATACATAGGCTTCTCTGTAAGCTTGCCTTAAAACCCTAATCTTTGTTTTACGCATTTTTACCTTTTATGTTTTTTTTTTTTTTCTTTTAGATATTGGATTAAAAAGAAAATAAGAATATATCTGTTAGAAACAATCATTCTAGTGTGCATTTAGGCATCAAAGTAGTTGTTGCACATAGTTGCATTTACACTAACACATTTCCATTTAAAAAGAATTTATGCTTTCTGGTGTGTTGCATCTTTTGTCTGCATATGAAATATTAAAAATATAAAGTAGTGTGCATCCTAGGGTTAGAAATTTTTCTTTTTATTAATCTAAGTAGGAACAACATTTAAAATAAAAAAAATATCCCCACATTTGGTGATTCAAGGTGGAGGAGTAGACAAACCCTCCTATGTTTAGAGAGTGCTTTTAAGCGGTGTACTCTACTTCCTTTGGAGAAAATTAGTATTTTGATGTTGGATTCTGATTTAGATTGATGAAAGTAGTCATTTTATGAACACAATAGAAAACTAATTTTTTTAAAAGGAATCATAGACTGAATATTGCACTTTTAATAGTAATGGCTGGATTTCATCACCAATGATTGCTTGAGATCTGGTGATGGTGGAATTCATCTCCATCCACCAATCTATGCTCCTAAACACCATAGGTTACCCTTGAGAAAACTTGTTGGATTTCATCACCAGTAAGAATCTTGTTGCCCATTCCTAGCCATAGTGTTCACCCATTTTAATTCATATTAGAACATTGAAACACACAAAAACCAAAAAACAATAAAATGAAAAAAACATTAAAAGGAGATAATTAATGAATGAGGTAAGACACATTTGTTGTATAAACATAGCATTGATTGTCTTCACTTGATTTTTGTGGTTTCTATTTTTTAATTTTATTTACAACACATTTTACATTTTGTTTAGTAGCTTATGGTATTAACAAGAAATCAAAAAAAAAAATTAAACCAAAAAAATACATTGGTGAGCAGAAATTATGTCTCGTAAAACAATCATTTCTCTTCCATAAATTATCAATACGGTAAGTCCATAAAATTACAAGTGTCACACACAGTATATGCCTGCAGTGTTGGGGAATGAATCCATCTGTACCTTATTTAGTTTGGTGGGGGATGTTCATGCATTTGAAAGTCAGCCAAACCAAATAAACTAAGTGCGGAAAATTAAATAAATAAATTACGAACTAAAATTAAAGTGCTGAAAATAAAATACGAAATTAAAATGCAAGGAAATAAACACACACAATTGAAATCAAACAAAGCAATAAATAAAGTAATAAATCTAATCTATGGAAAATAAAGAACATAAATGAAACAGGGGAGGACTACTGCAGGGAGTGGGCCCAAGCTCCCGTAGATAGTCCACCCGGCTAGCTACGTAGAGCTTGCTCGAATAAGAGGAGTTGCACTCTTAATAATTTAGACAAAGAATAAAATGAGAAATAATTTCTGTGTAAGATTAATCATTGATCATCGTTCATCTGGCTTGCATCTTTATATAAAGCGTAGCCAGATATTGTTACAATAAAAAATCAATCTATTTTAATCATATAATGTGATTAGTTACAATTGGTTCTACACATATTTTATTCCCCTATTTTAAAGCATATTCTTTCACCAAAAGGATAAATATATAAAGAATCCTTAGGTGTACATAATAGACAAATCCTAAACTAATGCATCCTAAAAATAATGCTTTAAGAGTTTTACAAGGTCAACCAGCCTATTCGTTGTTAATAATAAAAAATACTATATTAAAATGCATGATTAAAATATCCCCCTTTGTCTTCACATGCAACAACCTCTTTTAGCCTCTCGGTCAACCTGTTAATGTTGACTTAGTCTCCAATGCAAGTGCTTCCAATGTGTGGGAGTAAGGCGCCAATAAGGCACCTCCCATACATGGGAGTAAGGCACCAAAGTAAGGTGCCTCCCCATGTATGGGAGTAAGGCGCCAGATTAAGACACCTATTCCATATACCTTAGATGCATTTAAATAGAAGCATGCCTGGTCCATTTGGGATTGGGAAACACCATATTAGTAGTAAAACCTACATTTATACATAGTTTCCACTAAAAACACCCATTAAGCATAATACCAGATTTTTTATCAATTATATGCATAAGTTAAATAAAAATATATCTCACATGCTAATTAACCAGTAATAATGCCCCTTAATAATGTATATAAAATGAGCATTTTTGGTGCTCATCATCCCCCCATGCCTAAATATTGTCACGTCCTCATGACAACAGCCCCCGAAATAATAAATTTTATTTTATTTTTCTTTCATTGAGCACTGCTCTATTTTTCTCTTCCTTTGAGAGTGGCTACTACTATTTTTTTCTCATTGGGCATTGATGTTTTTCCTCCATTCAATGGTGTTGATTTTTTATTTCATGGAGCATTGTTATTTTATTGAGCACTATTGTTTTTTTCGTTGAGCACTACTATATATATATATTTTTTAGTGCTGCTATTTTTTTTTCATTCAACACTACTATTTTTCTTCCCTTGAGCATTGTTGCACCAGTAAAAATAAAAAATACATCACGGTCGACCATCACGCTACGAAAAAATAGTAAAATCATGATCACACTGTCCAAACACCAAGACCAAATTATTATGGTACTGCCATGTAATTATTAACCAGTGGATTGCACATCCACTGAAGTCCAAGCATTAAAGTCAGCTGCTAAAAATTATTATTTTTACTTATTTATTTTATTTTTATTTTCAGTTTGTTGACATCCGCATATTCTAATCTGCTCATAACCGATCTCTTAACTGCTCCTATTTTCGTGTATTTTCTAGCAAATTTAATTTCACTCTCAATGCTTTGTTTCTGGTAGCGGATTTCCATTCTGCTCTGAATTTGAACCCTAAGTGACATAAGTAAATCATTGTTATTGGCCCACTATTTTCTTTGGCACTTCACCTTACAGATATCTTAGAATGCAGTAATGAAACAGGGCCAATTCTATTCATGCGAATGCCATAGCCCTTTTTTTTCAATTGTTCTTGGGGTACTAAATTTTTATATCCAAGGTATATCATGTGGTTGGGATATTTCGACAGAAAGAATTTATAAAGGGCATCTACTGAGTTTAGCATAGAAATTATTTTAAAAATAACCATACACATAATTAATGAAAAACTCAGTACATACCTAGGTGAATTTCGTAGATTCTGATTTGTAGCATGCTGGTGGTGTAAAAATGTTTCCATGCTGCCCGTAATCATGTTGTACCAAAATATGAGATTGTTGTGATGTTGGTGCATCTAGAGAATTTATTTTATTTATTTTCTCTAGCTGCCTTCTTCATCCACACTTTTAATCATCGATGTTCTTCCTCTGAGTGTCGCTAATCCATTAGTGAAACCAGTCATGATCAACCATTAAATTATGGGTAGATAACCAAATCACTTCCACCATAGAAAATCACGAGGTCTCTTTCTCCTTTGGGAGTCAGACTCGCAATGCACACCCAAAACATAGCCAATAGTGCATATTTTGTAAACTAATATGGCAAGAAATTTTTTTCATGAAAGTAAGTGCCATATCTATGATGAGAATAGGTAGGGGAACTTTGTTGCTCATGTGGCTGCACTGTAGCCATAGTTTACCATTATTTTTTTCATTTGCAAGAGATTAAGGTTCATCCAAAACCTCCCCCACTTAAATTGGTGACACCCTCGTCACTTGTAATAGATTCACCCAAATCCTCCCTCACTTAAATTGGTGACGCCCTCGTCACCAGTAATAGGTCCCTCTGTACAACAGGTCTGCAACCATCTAAAAATTAGGTCCCACACTAAGCAACATGAACCCCCAATATAGGGAGAAGAAGTTGAGCACTGCTAGGATAAAGTGGATCTATAGTTCTCTTCTCAAGGAAGGGCTGCAACTCCTTTTAAGCACTCTTTTTCTTTCCCAACCATCATATATATATTTTTAAAACTTTCCAACAGCCAGTGCGCTAGAAAATACATGAGACAGAACACATGAAATCAAGGCATCCTCTTGGTGTTGAAAAGTGAGCAATTGCTAACGCATTTTCTATGGTAGAGTTGATCAAGCCCTCTAATTTTCTTTCATACTGCATTAGCATCTGCGTCACCCAAACATAGAGGTGGGTACCTCTTCCCTTTATAGGAAATTAACACCCACGTCCATGCCCATATGGTGACTATCTCCTCTGGATGGAAACAATCAAGTTTTATACCTCCCTAAAAAATGTGCAGGTTCATGGATGTTGAGCCGATTTAGGCCTTGTCTCCCAAGATGCCTATTTTTTGTACAATCAGGCCATTTCACCTGCAAAAGAAATTAAGAAAAACTAAAGTGCAATTCAATACAATCTGTGCCTGTTAGGCCCTGGCTCTCAGTATACCTGTAGCTTGCATGCGGGCACTTTCCCTGCAACACGTGAAAGCAGCAAAAGAGATTTTATGTTGAGCAGGATAGATTATGCGACATTTTTTTTTGGGTGTGGCACCTTACTCCGAAATTTTTGGAGTAAGGCACCTCCTAATTTTTTTTTATTCGGGGGGGTGTGTGGCGCCTTAATCCAAAATTTTTAGAGTAAGGCACCTTACTATGGGAGTAAGGCACCTCCCAATTATTTTTTTCAATAGTGATCAAGTGCCTCTATTGATGGACATTGAGTGGCACGCCCCTCTGCTGATGGACATTGAGCGAAATGTACCTCCATTGATGGAAATTGAGTGGCACATACCTCCATTTATGGACCAAGGTGCCTACTTGGTGCCTACTTGAGTAAGGCGCCTGTTGGACGCCTACTTCAATAAGGCACCTACTGGGCACCTACTTCAATAAGGTGCCTACCTGAGTAAGGTGCTTACCTGAGTAAGGCACCTACCTCAGTAAGGCACCTCAGTAAGGCGCCTACCTCAGTAAGGTGCCTACCTGAGTAAGGCACCTACCTTAGTAAGGTACTTACCTCAGTAAGGTACCTACCTCAATAAGGTGCCTACCTCAGTAAGGCACCTTAGTAAGGCACCTACCTCAGTAAAGTGCCTACCTAAGTAAGGAACCTACCTCAGTGAGACGCCTACCTCAATAAGGTGGCTACCTCAGTAAGGCACCTACTTCAGTAAGGAGCCTACCTCAGTAAGGTGCCTACCTCAATAAGATGCCTACCTTAGTAAGACACCTACCTCAGTAAGACACCAGAGTAAGGTGTCTTCTTGGCACCTACTTGAGTAAGACACTCCTAAAAATTGTTGGCATGACATCTCCACACTTCATGCTGTCCTGCAAAACATAAAAAAAAACTAAACTAAAGGCATTAATAAAATTCTAACTAACTAATTTTTTTTTCTCATCTATTTCACCATGACCAGAATAGATCTTGCCTCATTTTTTTCATCATCTGCAATAGAGAACAGAATGTCAACTGCAACAATATGAGCTAGGGATTTTAAAATTTGGTGGTCACGCTAGAGAACTGCTATTGATATGCCCTAGGAATTTGATTGAATGTGCTGTGTAATGGAAGTCTTCTCCACCAATATGTTTGTGAGAAATAATGAAATTTATGCACTGTGACAGTATATTTCTCCATGATTTTATATCCTCACCATCTCTTTGCAAAGTTGGCATTATCTTCCACTGTAGTGAGATTCTGTCTCTTCCGTACATTTTCTTTTCCCACATATTTTAATAGAATGAAAATGCTATCGTAAAAATTATAATATTGGCACTGTGCATTAAAAGTGGAGGCTGCGTAGGCTGTAATTGAGCCAGACAACTACGCAACCTGGTGTGCAAAAATTACGTTCCATGTACCAGGATTTATGATAGCCAACAACTTTGAATATTTGAAACACCCAGCTCTTCATCAATAACACATAAAAATATTTAATCCGGCTTTTGATATATCTCAAGAGCGCTAACTCTTTGGATGCATTGTATGGATTGTTGTAATTAACAATAGCTTTGTGCATTTTCTCACCGTGTGCTCCTGAACGCGTCATTTTTTTTTTAATTGGGTAGCCCTGACACACGTGCATCTGAATCAAATCGATCTCCCACTCTAAATTATTTCCTTTGCAGGTAGAATTAGAGCAACACTACGATCCTCTATTTTTGAGAGTGGGGATAAATCAATCTGTTCACCATCATCTACAACATGTGTTAGGTGTTTAGGTGTGACGCTTCCATGAGATATCTTATTGAGATTTATGTGCTATTTTTTTTCTGACCACATTGAGCTCCATTCATATTTTTTTATCATGCTCAGGCACCATGTGGACTTCGTGCAGACATCTGATTTCTTCTAGGCTCCTCCCCTATTTTTTAGCTATCGGTTGGAGATTTCTCATTTCCCTTCTAGACCAAGCTAGTCCTTGGGAAAGAGGATACTCTCTTCCAACGGGTAGCAAAAAACTCTATTTTAGCTCTACATTTTAATTTGGAGCCTTTTCAGCAGAATTTTTATTTATTCATGAACACTGCAACCAGTGTTCATTGTGCTATTGGCAACATTGATGAAGGTGGGGTCTCCCCCATGCCTACATCTGAACTAGTCTTCTCAAAATCATCTCCTTCTTGATCAACTAGTTTGATATGTTGTAGCATGAGAAGAGTATTTTCCTTCATGGCCTCACAACCAAACTCTTTCAACATTATGGTAAAATGTGTAGGCCGACAAATGACTATCTGTGGGCTAGCAACTTGAAGAAAATAGGGTATAACAATCTTTTAAAAATATATGCTTGTTTCTAATTCACCAGGTTGCCTTAAGCGCAAGTGAAGAGCATACTCCATAACAAGATGTTCTTTTGAATTCAACTCTGTCATTTTTCCTGCATCATTAAAATATTTTGCCAATATGTTGCAAAGCGTTAAGCTTGTAAAAAAATTTCAATCGTTAAAACTAAGCTTTTGGAGGCATAATTACCCAATGGTTTATGTATAAAAATACATCCCTAAAAATTTTCAATCAAACTTGGGTTGTGCTATTTCTTTGATTTTTTGAAACCATTTAGAACATGATGGAAATCCTTCATCGCCGATTTTTCTAATTTTTTTTCAACAACACATTTTATTCCTACTTCTACACTTAATATGGTACATCAGGTTCATTCCCGTATTTACCTAAGAAGATGGTAAATTTAAACTGCTGCCTATGGGATTTGGCTTTGACGGTGTTGACAACTATTTTTAGCCTTATAAAAAGGCCCTTGGTGGACTCACACTTATCAGGTAAAATATCTACAGGTAATTTTAAATGGGTTTTTTATCTAACCTGTAAATCATAACACTACAGTTTTGACACTCCCCGACAACGACGTCAAAATGGTGAGCAAAAATTATGTGTCAAAAAATAATCATTTCTCTTCCATAAATTATCAATCCGATAAGTCCATAAAATTACGAGTGTCACACACAGTATATGCCTGTAGTGTTGGGAAATGAATCCATATGTACCTTATTTAGTTTTGTGGGGGATGTTCGTGCATTTGAAAGTCAACCAAACCAAATAAACTAAGTGTGAAAAATTAAATAAATAAATTACGAACTAAAATTAAAGTGCTGAAAATAAAATGTGGAATTAAGATGCAAGGAAATAAACACACACAACTGAAATTAAACAAAGCAGTAAATAAAATAATAAATCTAATCTATGCAAAATAAAGAACATAAATGAAACATGGGAGGACTACTACAGGGAGTGGGCCCGAGCTCCCGCAGATAGTTCACCCGACTAGCTACGTAGAGCTTTCTCGAATAAGAGGAGTTGCACTCCTAATAATTTAGACAAAGAATAAAATGAGAAATAATTTGTGTAAGATTAATCATTGATCATCGTTCATTTGGCCTGTATTTTTATATAAAGCGCAGCTAGATATTGTTACAATAACAAATTAATCTATTTTAATCACATAACGTGATTAGTTACAATTGGTTCTACACATATTTTCTTCCCCTATTTTAAAGCATGTTTGTTCACTAGAAGGATAAATATATAAATAATCCTTAGGTGTACGTAACAAAAAAATCCTAAACTAATGCATCCTAAAAATAATGCTTTAAGAGCTTTACAAGGTCAACCAACCAATTGGTTGATAATAATAAAAAATACTTTATTAAAATGCATGATTAAAATATCCCCCTTTGTCTTCACGTGCAACAACCTCTTTTAGCCTCTCGGTCAACCGGTCAATGTTGACTTAGTCTCCAATGCAAGCGCTTCCAATGTGTTGGAGTAAGGCACCAATAAGGCACCTCCCATACATGGGAGTAAGGCGCCAGAGTAAGGTGCCTCCCCATGTATGGGAGTAAGGCACCAGAGTAAGACACCTACTCCATATACCTTAGATGCATTTAAATAGAATTATGCATGGTCCATTTGGGACTGGGAAACACCATATTAGTAGTAAAACCTACATTTATACATAGTTTCCACTAAAAACACCCATTAAGCATAATACCCGATTTTCTATCAATTATATGCATAAGTTAAATAAAAATATATCTCAAATGCTAATTCACCAATAATAATACCCGTTAAGAATGTATATAAAATGAGTATTTATGGTGCTCATCATACATCTATGGACTGTTCATCTTCATTTCCTACCACTTCTGTGGTAAATCCTGTCGGTGTGGTTCAAAGAGACTACACAAATTTGTCTGTAGGTCCATCACACACTATGTAGGCTACCAATGTCTCACATAGATACACCTCCACATCTCTTCCACAAACTGAATCATCTTCACCCACAATTGACCACACTATTACCCACATAGACATGGCCAAAGTAGAGACTTTATACAAATCAGCTAATTTTGTCTTGCAACCTATCCCTAATGTCCCAGATCAAGATCTTTCTTTACAGTAGGAACTTGTTCCTTCCCAGCCATCCAACTTCACCTAGGTGTACACTAACCCTCTTTTTAAGGCATAAGTTGCACTTTCATCCCATGTCTCCATTCCCCAACTATCATGTACTCCTAACACTTCATATGTATCCACCTATACCAACACCTTGTATGAAGCACAAGTTAATGTTGCTTCACAAGTTTCCATTTCATAAAATCAAGTTGCAATTCCCATTTCCACTTGTCCCCCATCCAAATCATCTATTCCATCTTCATCCATGCCTTCCAATGATGATATGGAAATTCATGAAGCACGGGAATATTTGAACAAATTGCTTAAAAAGTGACAGAATGCTCAACAACAAGTTCAAGTGAACCCTAGGCCTCAACCAATTTCCACTCAACCCACCTTCATCACACAAATTCCATCATGGGTACCACAACCTTTGGTGGTTTCCATCCCTACACCTCCATCCACCCATATCCATATCCATTCCATTCCAATAAGCCAACCCAGCCACAGTCCTCATGCGTTGTCCCCTTTCAACAATTACCATAATTTCTCAATCAATATCATCATCATCAATTCCAATCCACTTTGCCTATCCATCATCATCTTGTCACTCCACAACATCTTTCCATACCTTCATAGAATCATCAAGTGATTTAGGGCTTTCACATTCCTGGGGAAGACCCTAGAATCAAGGCTATGCAGCAATAGATTGATAATTTGATACAACATACTCTTGGTTACAATAACCAGAAACTAACCTTACATCAATCTATCAATCAACCAATTCACCCTTCGATACCATCATTGCCATATCTGGAAGACTTCATGGTACTAAGGTTTGACAAGTTCAAAGGTATTGAGGACCCTAAAGAGCATGTGAGCACATTCATGCACTCATGCTTCAGAATTCAAAATGATAATGCTCTTATGCTTTGCACATTTCCTCAAACATTGGGGGAAGATTCCATAGAGTGGTATAACCAATGTTAGAATTTCCCAAGAGTAGAACTACAAAGCATTACAATATTTGAAGAAACAAAATAGAACTGATTGATTTATTCCATGGATCAACTTTGTATAAATAGCAAAGTTGATCATTGAGAGCTGTTGGATTACAACAACTCATCAAATCTGATCTAGACTATATTGAGAGTTCACCTGACTCATGGAGGAGTGGAAACTCAAGTATGTCTATCCTAGTAGGACTTAAGAGAATAATTACTTATTCTAACACCCCCCTTAAGTGATACTAGGGGAGTTTGATACAAATGAGTCCCGACAATAGGGCCTGATGAGGTACTCATGTACATATATGTCTTATTTGAAGAGATGGTAAAAACCACATGGGAAAAAACCATCTATCAAAAAAGAAAAAAGAAGAGGCATGTCTTCGGTTTGCGAAGATTATCCTCAATGACAAAAAAAGGATGAGTCCCGACAATAGGGCCTGATGAGGTACTCATTTACATTAATATGTGAGAGATGGTGAAAAAACCACTTGGGAAAAAACCATCTGTCAAAAAATAAAGATAGAGGCATGTCTTCGGATGGTGAAGATTGTCCTCATTAAAAAAAGGAATGAGTCCCGACAACTTGGCCTGATGAGGTACTCATGTACAATTTATACTTTAGGAGAGATGATAAAAAAAACCACATGGGAAAAAACCATCCTCCAAAGAATACAACAATAAGAAGAAAGGAGAGGTGAAAGATCTTTGTTGTTTAATGCAGCTGTTTTACCCCAAGTTTCTCTCGCAACTGAATGTAACACGGAGAAGGAAATGACTTGGTGAAGATGTCTACAATTTTATTTTTAGTGGGAATATAGTCCAAGTATATTTCCCCTCTCTGAATATGCTGTCGAATGAAGTGCATGTGAATCTCAATGTGCTTGGTGCGTTGATGCTCAACTGGATTGCGTGCAATATGAATTGTGCTCTGATTGTCACACCAAAGAGTAATAGGTTTGTCATGGGAAAAACCAAATTCTCTTAGTATCTGATGAAGCCAAAGAGCTTCCTGACTTGCCAAAACTGCTGCCCTGTATTCTGCCTCTGTAGATGATAAAGCCACTGCTTGTTTTTTGCATGACCAAGCAATTGGTGAAGAACCAAGACAAAAAACATAGCCAGAAGTTGAACATCTATCTTCTACTGAACCTGCCCAATCAGAATCCATGTAACCAATGATATCCATGGATTTTCCCTCATATAAGAGCCCAAAGTGAGTAGTGCCTTGCAAGTAGCGGAGGATTCTTTTTGCTGCTTGCCAATGACTGAAATGAGGTTGATGTGAGAATCTGGATATCAAGCCAACAACATATGAGATATCTGGGTGAGTATGAGTAAGGTATAACAGACTCCCTACAAGCTGATGGTATAGAGTTGCATCACATAGAGGGGATGTGCAGGAAGTACTTAGAGTGACTCCAGACTGAAAAGGTGTAGAAGAGGGTTTGCAATCTGTCATCTTAAACCTTTGAAGAAGGTCTAGAGTGTATTTTTGTTGACACAATGAAATTCCTGCATCTATTTGATTTATTTGAATCCCAAGGAAGTAATGAGCTAAACCCAGATCAGCCATTTCAAATTTTTAGAGAGGGAGTCCTTGATAGTCTGAATGTGAGTGAAGTCACTACCAGTGAGTAGTAGATCATCAACATATAGAACAAGTATGGTGATTTTTTCTTCATCTCTCCAAATGTAGACTGTGGCATCAAACTCACAATGAGAAAAACCTGAGGAAAGAAGGAAGGAGTCCATTTTTTCATACCAAGCTCTAGGAGCTTGTTTGAGGCCATAGAGAGACTTCCTTAGCCTACAAACAAGGGAGGAGTCTTGAGTGAATCCAATAGGTTATTCCATGAATATATCTTCCTTTAAGTCCCCATGTAAGAAAGCACTTTTTACATCCATTTGAAAGACATGCCACTTTTGGGAAGCAGCTAGAGCAAGAACCAGTCTAACAGAATCCATTTTGGCAACTAGTGCAAAAGTTTTAGAATAATCAATCCCTTCAATTTGAGAGAAACCTTTGGCTACCAGGTGAGCTTTGTGTTTGTCAATTTCTCCATTAGGTCCATATTTCATTATGTAGATCCATTTACATCGAACTAACTTCCTTCCTTTAGGTAGGGGAACTAAATCCCAAGTTTTATTTTTGATTAAGGAAGAGAATTCATTTTCCATGGCATCATCCCATTCTTTAATACCAGTTGCTTCTTTGAAGGATTGAGGATCTATAGAAATGGATTGACAGACAAGACCAGAGCCTATGGAGTTGCTTAATCTGGATGATGGAAGATTTTGGATGAATGGAGTAGCTTCTTTAACAATGGTGCTGGCCCATTTTGGCATAGAAGAGGGAATAGTAGGAGTGGTAGGACTTTGAGTTGGAGTTATAGGATCCTCATATTGATCATTAATCTCTAAATTAACCTCTAATGTTGGTTCTTCATTGTATTGAGGCTCTAACATTGGAGATGGTTCAAGAGAATCAATTGAGGAAGAGGATGGTTGAGGATATTTATGAGGGAATGTTTCATCAAATTGAACATTCCTATGAAAAAATACCTCATGAGTTGTGGGATCAAGGAGCCTGTATGCTTTCATTTCCTCACAATAACCAACAAAGATGAGCTTTTTGCTTTTCTTGTCTAGAGCCTTCCTTTTCTTCTTTGGGATATGTGCCCAAGCAGTACACCCAAAATTTTTGAAGAAGGAGACATCAGGTTTTGAGCCAGTCCATGCTTCCTCAGGAGTTAAATGGCCAAGAGCTTTGTGAGGTGTGTGGTTTTGAATATAGTTTGCATAGTTAATTGCTTCTGCCCAAAAAACTTTTGGAAGATCTCTTGAGTGGAGCATACAGTTGGCCATTTCCTTTAAAGTTCTATTCTTCCTCTCTGCAATGCCATTTTGTTGTGGATTATGGGAGACAGAATGTTGATGAATTATTCCATGACTTGATAGAAAAATTGAGAACTCATTACTGAAGTATTCCCCCCATTATCTGTACGAATTTGCTTGATTTTGCAAGAGGCCTGATTTTCAACTAAGGCTTTGAAGATTTTGAAGTGGGATAGAACATCACTCTTGTATTTTAGGAAGTATACCCAAGTTCTTCTAGAAAAATCATCAATGAAGGTTAAAGCATATTTTTCTCCTTTGAAAGAAGGCTCTGGGAAGACCATCAAGTCACTATGGATTAACTCTAGAGGGGATGAGGCCTTTAGAGAACCACTAGGGTGGAAAGGATCTTGATGTTGCTTTCCAAGAGCACATCCAGGACATACTCCATCAATAGAAGAGACTTGTGGTAATCCTGTTACCATTTCATGGGTGTTCAATTCTTTTAGGTAGTTATAACTGAGATGCCCAAACCTTTCATGCCAAATTTTGCTTTCAAGATCTCCATGTGCAACAAAATAGGAGGCCCCTTCTAAATTTTTGAATCCTTTGAAGTGAAATAGGTGAGTGTTGTGATCAATATCTCCTTTGGCTATGAGAGAGTTGGGATCTTGAAAGTCTCTTATCTCAACTCCTGTTGGTGAGAAGAGAACTGTTTTTCCCTTTCCAGAAGTGCAAATATGATAGACGGAGAGGAGATTTGTTGCAATGTTTGGAACATAGAGAACATTATTGATATAACCACCATCAATGGATATGTCACCTTTTCCTTTGACTGGGATAAAGGATGAATCACCAACTTCTATGCTACTTGTTGAACTTGAGGAGATTGAAGAGAATGACTCATCTGAGGAAGTCATGTGATGAGTTGCTCCTGAATCTAGAACCCAATATTTTGATGAAGTTTTTGTGATCTTGCCTTGAACATTTAGGGCTTTTCCTATTTGCTTCTTAGTGTCTATATTTTGATCCTTCATTGCTGCCTCTAGTTGTTGTAGTCTTTTCCAACATTTGTTCACAGAATGACCATTCTTTTTGCAGTGAGTACAAGTAATGGAACTCCTTTCTTTCTTTTTGAATTTTTCTTTAGTAGAGGTGGATGCTACTAAGGCTCTTGAGGAAGAGGAAGAGATCTCATACTTTGCAATTTTGGTTTCTTCTCTAGTTAGCCTATCACAAAATTCCTCTAAGGAGGGCATTTTAAAACTTGCACCAAGAGCATCTTTTGTAGATAAAAAGGTGGTTGCAAAAATTTGAAATACACCATTTAATTTAGAAAGAATTAGATAGATGCATTCTTCTTCTATTTTAGACTTGCCACTGCCTTTGTATTGAGTGAGGATTTCTTTAAATTTGGTGAGAAAGTCAATAATATTGCTGAAATCTTCAGGAGATAATGCAGTTAATTCTGCCTTTAGCTGCATTGACCTTATTTGATCTACTTTTCCAAATAAGTTCTTTAGTTTCTCCCAACTTTCATAAGGAGTTTTACAATCCGTAATGTGAAACCATAAGCTTTCATTTACATTAGTGCTTATAATACCCATTGTTTCATACATCTTCCCTTTATGAACAAATATTTCATATTCTTTTTCAAATTCAGGTTGCTTTTCTTCTAGTAGGTGTGTGAGCCCTTTTTGAGAAATGAGATTTAATATTTTGGGTTTCCATGTATGATAGTTATGAGGAGTGAGTGGATCAATTGTATTCATTGTATTCATTTTGCTAAAGAAAAATTGAAGTGAACCAATAATTCCCCCCTTCAACTTCAATTATATATATTAGAGAATGCAATGGATTTTAAAGAAGTTAACAAAAGCCTTGTAAGAAATACCAAAAATCCTCAAAATACCCGCCCTAACTTGAGGGAAACTATAAGTAAATGAGGAGATTTGATATAATTGTTAGGCTTAATGAAAAAAAGTTTGCCAGGCCTATATATCTCTTCTTCTCAAATACCCACCCTTACGAGAGGGAAACTATAAGTAATGAGTAGAATTGATACTTGGAACATAGGCTTTTAAATGGATAATCAACCAGACCTTTATATCAGATATCTGAATAACCCACCCTTACGTGAGGGAAACTATAAGTTATTTAGAAGTCCAATACGAGGTATATAGGTGATTATAATAAATTTGTTAATGTATTTGCTTTAGTTATATTTTAAGAAATGAACATTAATGATTGTATAAAATAATCTATTTTATAAAATTCTTTAATGATATGAAAAAAAGTAACTTTAGAAAAAAAATTATCCTCACTTAGATTCTACTACCAAAATTTCTCTTTATATAATAATAAAGAACTTTGTAAAAAGGAATTAGAACAAAGGCAATGAGGCAAAGAATAAAAGAGGCAAATATGGACACAACAATAACCCCCCTTTGAAGCTATGATAGGTGCAAAAAATGGCACCTATAAACCCCCCACCCCCAATTTTATTTATTGAGATTACAACTCTATATTTTTGTTTTCTTTGTGGCCAAGGAAAGGCACTTAAAGAAAAATATAGAATATTTTTAGAGGGTACAATTATAAAACACAACGCAGATCTATATTTTTTCTTGAGAAAAAAATGTAAAGAACCAGAAGATCTGAGCTTTAATTACAATTGACGTCAGAAGAGATGACAAGAGGCAGCGAAGTATTTCGAATCCTCCAAGGCTACGTCCATCAATGAACAAGAGACGTCAATGGGCAGCGAGGAAGGAGATTTGAAAGCTTTTGAAATGCTACGAATTTCGCTGCACTTAGAGGAGATTTGATTAGTGAAAAAACATAAAAAACTATAATTTTACCTTATGGTTCCACGTCCATGAGCAGCTAAGAATGGAGCTTTGAAAATCGTGAAAGGGTACGATTTGATTTCTTATCACTGCATTCAGAAAGGAGATAAAAGGAAGCCAATGAAATATTTTTTATAAAAAAATTAAAAAAATAAATACCACCTCTTTTGCTACGCAAGACGCAGGGAAGGTGCCCGTAGTATGCAGAGAGGCGTTACTCAGAGAGGCCTCGCAGAAGACGTTTGGAAGGCACACACGAAGAGAGGCTCCCAAGAACGTGTTCCCACAGATGATGCCACACGTAGAGAGGCTCCTAGAAACTTATCAAAGAGAAGGTACACAAGACTATGGAAGACGTCACCGAAGGGACCACAAAGTTGCTTGAGAGTGCAACGACGGATGTGGAAGACTTCAGCGAAGGCACCATGCAAAAATCATTCACCTATAATGCTCAATAATAATTTGAAGATTCACAATGCAAATCAAGAGACAACACTATTAAAAAATATCTCGAGAATACGCAGAGGAGGAATTATAATTTTTATCAATCACTTAGATGAATATATAAAAAAAAATTGAAGCTCTTCTATGAAGCGCCGAAGGACAAAAAATAAGGAGAAACTTCGAATTAACTGAAGACGGATGGAGAATTTGATCTTTGAATATCTGAGAAGTAACTTTGGAAATGCTCATTGTTATTTTAATCATCGCACACCAGTAAGAGACGTTGGCAAAGTTACCACATTCTCTTTAAAAAATTTAATGGACTTTGGTTTGACCAAATGTCCACTTGACTTATACGTGAGAAATCCTCGGATGCCAATTTAAAAAAACGTCGGCAAAGATGCCATTTTTAAAAAAAATATTAATGGACTTTGGTTTGACCAAATGTCCATTAACATTGATGCCAGAAATGCTGCAAACCTTTAGTTAAAGAGATTCGAAGATAAAAAAAATTTCCAACAGTCACTAAAATTTACCCATGATTTTTATTGCCTACCAAAAGGTATATGCCTACGAAGCTTGGTCTCCACTAATGAATGTAACATGATGGCTATAATGCAGCCAACGCAAGCATGCGTTCACTAAAAAATGATATGCAATGATGGCTATTGGGGCCAATGGAAGCCTACGTCCGAGAAGAGAGATGGAGATATATTTTTTGAAATAGGCATACGAGGAGAACAATAAAAAATTGTAGGCAAAAAAAATTCAAATATCTATATTATTTGAAAAAAATATGAGGAGAATACTGCATAATATGGTAAAACAAATATAGTTTAACTATTTAGAGATTACCATAAACAAATTTCTCAAAAAAAATTGCAGATATAAAATGAGCAATCTAAAAAAAACTCTTCTCTTTTAAAAAAAACAAAAGATAAGAGATTATGAACCAGTTCATGAAACTGCCTTCAAGAGAGAATGCCTAGCAGAATCTATCCTACTCTGGTACCATGTTAGAATTTCCCAAGAGTAGAACTACAAAGCATTACAATATTTGAAGAAACAAAATAGAACTGATTGATTTATTCCATGGATCAACTTTGTATAAATAGCAAAGTTGATCATTGAGAGTCGTTGGATTACAACAACTCATCAAATCTGATCTAGACTATACTGAGAGTTCACCTGACTCATGGAGGAGTGGAAACTCAAGTATGTCTATCCTAGTAGGACTTAAGAGAATAATTACTTATTCTAACAACCAATTGCCCAATCATAGTATTTAACAACTAGTTGACCAATTATTTGAATTATTTGCCCTTAATGTAAGAAATAAAATCTCATTGTCCGACATATATGGTTTAAGACAACATGATGATGAGTCTATCTATGTTTTTAGCAACTGTTTGAGGGCCATCATAACCAAAATTCCATTCACCCTACCAATGGAAGAGCTAATTAAGTTATTCACTAAGAGTTGCCTAAAACATATTTCTTGGATGCTTCAATTACAAACATATCACTCATTTGAGGAAGCTCTTGCCCAAGCTAGTGTCATAGAGGAGATAAAAATCCAAGAAGGCATACTTAAGCCAAGAAAGAAGGAATAGAAAAACAAGGGCCAATACAAAAGCAATTATTCTGGTTAAACCAAATCAACACAGGCCAATACAGCCAATCAAGCCAATCACATCAATCAAGTGGTCATGAGCCAACTAGTAATGGCTCAACAATAGCCAATGCAACAACCATCACAATAAATTACCTATCATACAGTGCCCTTAGTAATCAAATCTATGCAAAAAACTATGGATAATCACCAACGTTGACAATTTGTTCGACCAAATCATTAATACACCCTTCTATATAAATCTTATGCTTCCATATTTCGAAGGTTGTATGAAACCAATAGAATTGCTTTTCCTGAGGTCAAACCAGATGATCCCACCAAACATGGTAAAAACTACAGGGAACATTTGTTTTAACCTTATCATAGACAAAATGAGCATGACATAAATAACTACCATATATTTAAAGATATAGTACAAGACCTCATTGAATTGGGGGCCATCAATATTGACAACTCCCTAGCTCAACAAAACTAAAATCGTGGTATCTTCCAAACACCACTTCCTCATCATGAGGAGGTACAATTCACAATGAGAGGGTCTAACATCGAGACCCCTCCCAATCAAGTTAACAATATTCTACAATACCAAGATTTTGTAGGTGTCATTCATATGGTAACCCAAGGTCAACAATGACAAAACAATCAACAAGATGCATGACAAAAACCCATGAACTCACAAGCAAGGAAGTCTCAACCTGTTCCATCACCACCCATCCACATTTTCTCAAATCCTTCTCCACCAATCCATATTCCCAACCATTCTAATCCATCAAGTCATCCCATCAACCACCCCCAAAGGCCAATCATTTCTTTGAGTATCTGGTTAACCATGAGTTTAAAAATGGCTTCATCAAAACTATCTATTTATGACCTAATTCAACAATCTCCCCAACATTGTGAGGCATTAATGGATATTCTAAAATCCATCAAACTCCAATATCAAGATTCCAATGCCTTTAATAACTTTGTAGGGAGTATTCAAACATGCATGGAGCCTTCCATCACGTTTTATGACTTTGATATTAAACCAATTTCATAAGAATTAGTGGACCCTCCATTGCATATAATGGCTAAAATTGATAGGAAGCCATTCAAAAGAGTCTTAATTTATACTGGCTCCTCCATTAACATCATCACCACATATGCCTTCCATCATCTCAATATTTCTCCATATCACATAACCAAAGCCACATTCACATTAAAGGCATTTAATGATGCTCTCTGCTCTACAATTGGCACTATTGTTTTTCCCATTGAAGTAGGGGTAAAAACATTGCATACCTTGTTCCACATCTTAGAAGGATCCATGGTGTACAATGTACTCCTTGGAAGACCTTGGGTTTAGGAAATGAGATGTGGCCTTCCATATTACATCAATATCTGAAATACGTACACGAAGGGCAAGTACATTGCATACCAGTGGATGTTGAGAAGTTTAAGTATTGCAACTTCATATCGAATCCTTATGAATCCATTCTTCCTTCTACCCACCTTTTTCTCACATCATCCACCACATCATCAATTAATCCATCTAATCCTTCATCAAAAGCTCCCATTTCTAAGGAGCTTCCCATCACCAATTCCAATCAAGCATCCACTTCTACACCTTCATTATCATCATTAGTGACTACATGTACATGTGGTAAAACCCAATCCATGCCATATACATCATAATACCATTCATTGGTCATAAAAATTCCTTCACAACCAAATCCATCTTCATCAACCAATGTTTCACAAGTCGAATTGTCAAACTTTAAAATACCCACATCTTCCTCATCATTCGAGCCACTAGAAAACCATGAGCCTCCATGTCCACTTCATACTCATCATCCCAAGTTGAGGTCCACCTCACCAAACCTTGTATTGGTGAATATGTGGTCCAAGGCATCACAATCACACCATTCAATATCTCAACTACCAAGAATTTCGATCACCCATGTGACCAACCTTTATCTATAGGAGCGATATACAATATGGGTTCGGTGCCTCATAGCATAAATTTTGTGTATGGGGGGATACAATATTTGTCTAATCCTACTCCCCAAGAAGAACCCAAACAACCACCACCTACCAATATCCAATAAATGACGAGTTTTCCATCTTGCTATTTTCACAGACATAATTGGCAAAGACATGGCTTAGGCCGATATGAACAAGGAGTGCCTCAACTTATTGATGTCCCATATCAAGAAGTGCACAATTGTTCAGGTCTAGGTTATCACCCACTTCCCACCATATCTTCTTTGAACAAGCCTTCCAAATGCCTAATTTGAATTCAGAAGAAGCTCTCCACCCTGATGACTCTGAAAAGAAAATATATGAAGAATTTGACCTCATGTCGATATCTTCTAATGAATCTGATGAGGAATTAGAGCCCATCATCCCCCACACCAAACAAGATGAGTTTTATCTTAGAATGTTTCCCATCCATGAGCCCATATTTCAGTTGCTTCTTCCACAAGAGTGAGCCAAAACTACCAGTAAACCACGACCTCCATTTCATTAATCCATCTCATCAGCCAAAATTGTAACATATGTATATAATACAAAAAAAAAGAGAAAAACATAAAATAAACAAAAATATTTTTATTTTTTTGCATTTCTATATATAAGTGCATTTATTTGTGTTGCTTGCTACTGTATAGGTTTACCAAGATCCTAGCATTGGTTCTTAGGCTCTATCCAGTCCATTTATTTTTCTCCTCCATTTTTCCCTTAAGTCAACATGAATCATGCTAACTTATTCACCTAAATTTGTAATCCATACAATCTGGCTAAACCAATTCCAATTGAAATAAGCCTTATTGATATGGATCAAATTTTCTTGCCACCATATTTTTCAAACTTGTCTCATCCAAGGAATTGTTAAGGGCTTCAACCAACTACATTCCTCCATCCCCTCCACCTTCACCTTCACCTTCACCTTCGAATCCCAAGGTTTTTTAGGAAGATGCAGATGAGGATAATTCAGAAGAGTTTTATGATATCATAGACAAAATTCATTTAATCCCAACTCCCCATCAACTTGAGGAAGGTTCTCACATGTCTATTGAAGATACTATCGATGTGAACCTTAGTTCAGACGTAGAAAATCCCCAAATTATTAAGCTTGGTAAAAGCTTATCCAAATATGAACAAGAGAAATTTATTTGCTCTCCTCAAGAGGAAGAAAGGAATTTTTGCATGGTCTATAAAGACATGCCTGATCTTAACCCTAATTTGGTTATCCACAATCTCACCTTACATCCTGATGCTAAGCCGATTTAATAAAAACTTAGAAGGATGCATCCTACCATTGCCCTCTTGGTCAAAGAAGAGCTCCAAAAGCTATTAGATGTGGGTTTCACTACATCCGTTGATTATCCTGAGTGGCTATCAAACATGGTACCTGTTTGTAAGCCTAATAGGATGATATACGTTTGCACTAATTTTTGAGACCTTAACAAAGCGTGTCCTAAGGATGATTTTCCTCTCCCAAACATTAATACTCTTGTCGACACCTGTGCTAGCCATGAAATGCTTTCTCTCATGGATAGTTTTCAGGATATAATCAAATTTGAATAAATCCTGATGACCAACACAAAACAACATTCACTACACCTTGGGGAACTTTTTGTTACAAGGTGATGCCCTTTGGCCTTAAAAATGCAGGTGCCACTTATCAACGTGCCATGACATACATTTTCCATGACTATATGCATAAGATCATTGAAGACTATGTGGATGATCTCTTGGAAAAGTCCAAAACTCGACAAAAGCACATTGGTATATTGGAAAATTTTTTTGACCAAATTCTAGAACTTAAGGTAAGGTTGAACCCCAAAAAGCGTGTCTTTGGTGTTACCTCTGCTATAATACTAGGGTTCCTATTCTCCAAAAGAGGCATTGAGGTGGACCCAAACAAGGTAAAAAACATCATGGATATGCCTCCCCCAACAAATTTAAAGGAATTGCATAGTTTAAAAGGAAAGATCCAATCAAACTGTCATTTCATTGCACAACTTTTTGACAAGTGTAGACCATTCAATCACCTACTACAAAAGGGGTACCATTTTATTGCATAGATGAGTTCCAAAAAGCCTTTGATGAAATTAAGAAATACCTGGCCATCTTAGCTCCTCCTCATATGGGATCCCCTTCTATCTGTATGTTTCAATAATGAACTTTGAATTAGGGACAATGCTTGCACAAAAGAATGAAAAAAATCGAGAGCAAGTTGTCTATCACATTAGTCAGAAATTGGTAAGTTATGAAACCAAATACGCTTATGTAGAAAAATTATACCTAGCGATGGTTTTTTCTACTAAGAAACTCAGATATTACATGCTTAGTCACACAACATATGTCATAGCTAGAGAAAATTCTCTATGTTATATTATGTCTCACACTTATAATAACACCTGCACCACTAAATGGATAATGCTTCTTACTAAATTTGACCTTGAGTTCATCAGCCAAAAATGCATTAAAGGTTAGGTCATAGCTGATTAACTTGTGAAAGCTCCACTACCTAGTGATCATCCCTTGATTATTGAGCTCCCAGATGATTCAATATTCGTTGTCACTGAACAAGAAGAAGATGTCATTATGGAGGAAGATGTTGATATCACACTATTATTTGATGGTTCTAAGTGCGAGAAAGATCAAGGTGCTGGAGTTGTGTTTCATACACCCCAAGGGGTACCTATCTCCTTATCATTCAAACTTGACTTCCAATGCATAAACAATATTGTAGAATACGAAGCCTTAATATTAGGCCTTCAATAAGCTATAGCTATGGGTATAAAGCACATTAGGATATTTGGTGATTCTCAACTTGTTGTCAAGAAAATCAATAGAGAATACCAATGTAAAAAGCCTAACATTAAGATTTACCATGAAGTAGCAATGAAATTGCTCTCTACATTCGAATGGTATGAAATCAATAATTTGCTAGGTTTGACTAATAGATTTGCAGATGCAATAGCCTCTCTTGGATCATTGATTCCAAAAGACTCCTTAGGAGAGGTACAACCTGTCATTATGACAACAATCTCTAAATCAACAATTGTCCATGATGAATCTAAGGATGAAAAAGATTTTTGATTTATCCAATCAGATCCATATGAGCATTGGTCAAGAAAAATAGTATCCTTTATCAAGTTTGGAACACTCCATATGACATATATCGAACTGCTAAACACACTTTCAAGTAAAAAGTAGCTCGTTTTGTTCTCTTGGGGGACGTGTTGTATAAAAATGGTTATGATGGAATCCTCCTTCGATATCTCGAGGCTATTGAGGCACAAAGAGCCATAGCTAAATCTCATGATGGTACTTGTGGTGGTAATTTTAGTGGGATGGCCATTGCAAAGTGTATTCTATGCATGGGTTATTATTGGCCCACCATGGAACGAGACTATTGCACTTATGTCAAACATTGTAAGCAATATCAAGAGCATGCTAATTTAACTCATGTACCATCATAAGCATTACAACCTATTCAAAGCCTTTGGCCCTTTTCACAATGGGGTCTTGATTTAATTGGTAAAATTTCTCCTCCTTCCTTGGGACAACATACATTCATCATCACAACCATCGAATACTTCACAAAGTGGGTTGAGACAATTTATTTAACCCGTATGATAGGACCTAGAATTGTGGAGTTTTTACTTCATCATATCATTTATTATTTTGGTATTCCCTCAAAAATAATCACACACCACTGATCATTGGGTTGTAAGGATCGTACTACATTTCCAATCATACGGTTAAGTAGTCATCCCCAAAACATGAGAGATAAAAATTCTTAGACTATGGAGATAGTATCCACTGGAGCTATAGATGCTTGAATAGCAATGGAGTATGCTCATGAGTGACAACACGTCTCTTCTAAAGATACCTCTGACCACACATAAGGATGAGCTAGCTTCTTGGTCTCATCCATAATAGGTTTCACCCAATTTACTCAAGATGGGTTAATGAACTCACTTGCACACACATTGGTTCTTAATTGCCTGGAGTCATTACCATGCTCATGATTATGTATATGAAATCATTGCACACACATTGGATCCTAGAGGAATTATGTAGTTTTAGTGATTTTGTTTGACGCCACTAGTATGTTTGAGTCTCTACAAAACAGTTATTTTTTCCATATCAAAATCCATGTCTTCTTCTATGTCAACATCCATGTCATTGCACGAGTCTTCCATTTCACATACCACCAGTATGGTGCTCTTGATTAAACAACAATGCTAAATATGAAAAAGCAAAATATAAATCATAAATAATCATTAGAGCATTAGTTCATTTGCATCCATAACACATTATCATATGCATTAATCATCCATATACACATGCACCCACAACAAGCATTCACACATATAACACAAAAAGTAAAAGCCATGTATATATATCGCATATACAATGAGTGCCCAAAGGCTACATACAATGGAGCACCAAGGCTCATATACAAAAAGTGCATCTAAGCACTAACTAAGACCTCCAAGAGGACCCCTATGACCTAGAAGGAGCCCTAGACCTAAAGCTATGCCTAGAATCGCTATGCCTAGCAGACTCGGATACAGATGAGGAAGGTATATCTGGAAGTAAAATATGATGCTCCATCAACCTATCCTCCAATGACTCGATATACCTCTACCGAGATCGAAGGTGTGCTATGTCAAGATTATGATGACGCTCCCTCTCTAGTAGCTCTACTTGGAGCCTCACGATCCTCTCCTCCTGAGCGATCACCATCACATCCTTCTCTACCACCAGCTGCTCCAACCTTACCCGATACTCCTCGCTCTAACCTGAAGGTCCATCCAAAATCTCCTCCACATCATCCCCATGTCTTTCATATCCTCCACTCCTTGGAGCCTACCTCACTGCACCCTTAGGCCTCCTCCTTTTATTATTAGATCAAATGTGTCTTTGATACTTAGTAGCCTCATTGATCTCCTTAGCCTCATCTCCATCTCCACTAGCTACTACTAGAGTCAGTACCCATGGTGGCTATGTAGCGAACCATGCATCATACTTTGTAGTAGTCCCTGCATCATCCACATCAGGGAGATATATCTCCTCATCATCCTAATAAGTCTCCCTCCATGCCTCAACACATAATAACCTTATCTCATCCTGATGTCTCCTATAGAGCACCAACTCATCAAGAACCCCCTATCTCAAATTGAATTTATGAAGCACTCAAGATAATTGGATATACTCAGCCTCCCAAACACCCACCTAGCCTGCCTGACCCATCACAAATGCTCTTCATATCCTGTCCACCTAGCACCCCACCATGGCCTCCATATCACTTGGGCAGATGTCAATCCAACCCACAAATCCCTATACCATTGACTCATATCCATAAGATTATTCAACTGTACCTCCTTTGCCATCATCCATCTCCTAGCATAGGTCTTCTCCCTATCCTAGCTTGCAACTGGTAGACCCTTTGGTCGAGCCATGTTGAAATGCTCCCATACCTAGCACTACAGTAACAAATTGCATTCCAATCCCTTCCTCCCTCACCTCCTCACCTCATAAAGCTCATAGTAAACCTGCACCAATAAGGTAGGATCCCATGCATACACTCGTGGTGTAGAATTCATATCGATCACCAACCCTATGAGGTTCCAAGGGAACCTAAAATGTTGGCTAACATTAACATTACCAAAGCGGATAAGGCATCCACTGTATTATCCACATACATCGACAAGTACACAATACCCCCACATGCCACTGCTACACTCTTCTAGCTATCACCAAACATATTCCTCATCCCCATCCCTCGATTGTGTCCAACATCAACAAGAATTCCCTCCATTAGTAGCTTGAGGATGCGATATACATCCTCAAGTGTGAGGGTAATATCTCTAGTGGGGAGCTAAAAGGTCCCCCTATCTGGATCCCACCTCTCTGCTAAGGCAGAGAGGAACTCCTCTTCTTACCTCACCACATATATCTAGGCTACCTCTATTAGCCCCACAACCTTCAACCAATTATAATTCTCACCCCACAACACCTTTCTCATCCTAGGGATGAGAGGCGATAACCGATGCCAAGCCTTCAAAAACCTAAGCTACAACACAACACAAAACATTTGGTGTTACTACAATGTTCATAATTCAATTTTTTTTGCACAAAATTAAAAAGAGCTTCAAAGAGGGACTTAACTTGGAAAATTGTACACCCACTTTAGAAACACCTTCCCCCACCATAGCTTTCATGCCCACCTATCTCCACATCACTCCACTCCACTCCACCCAATTCTTTTGGACGCAACTTCACAAATTCATAAACGCAACAATGAGCTCCATTTTCACCCTGCAAGCTATTTATAGCTACTTTAAGTGCACCATGGGATTTTCTTGGTGCATTGAAGTGCACCATGGTGTTTAGGGAGCACCCAAACATTGGCGGGAATTTGCGCATGCGGTAAGTACCAACCGGTGTTTGGCATCAAAACTAAAAAAAAAGAAAAGATCAATGCAAAATAGTGGCTTACCCCACCAAATCACTCCAAATTACATCCATGCATCCATTTCATCATATTATCAGGTTTTGTGAAGGTCCAAACCAATTTGGATGCATAATTTTAGTTTATGCCCAAAAGGTGTAAAATCACTTATCAAATTCCAAAGCACTCCAAAACGGTCCAAAATTCACAAAACAACCATAATCATCACTCTTATCACAAATGCTTCATTTTCACATCATTTCCAATCATCAATCATAACATTTGAACATTTTCCAAGTTCGAACAAAAATTCAAGTGAACCTCGTATCTAGTGGTTTTATTCTATCTACTTAGAAATTGCAGCGATTGGTATCCATGCAAATCGATAAGATGAATAAATCGCAATAAGGATACTTGGTCATTTTCATAATTCCATATCTTATTGTTCAAAAACAAAATCACCTTTGGTACTTCACATTTTGAGTGAAACCATGCCAAAAACAATTTGCACAAAAGCTATCATTGATGGCCTAGTTCGTGGGGCTTGAAACATGGACAAAATCACATTTCATCATTTCCCATTTCCTTGATAGTCATCATGGTGACTAGCCTTAGCTAGGGTAATTAGTTTCTACCATAGGAATTATTTGACAGTCACTAGCTGGCCCTCCGAAGTTGACTCTTTTTATTTTGCATCTTCATCTCTACAAATCAATGATGTCAGAAGGCACATTATTCAACAACATCGAATCACCCAAAATTTGGGGCAACCATATTTGGTTGTGACTTTCCCACAATGGGATACATATTACATAGTCATGGTATATACACTTGGCAAAAAAACCCCTTTCTCTATTAGGGAAAAAATAGAGTCAATCACATGTGTCTTCCACCAACCCCATTTCACCATTGGGGCAAAAACAATATCACATTTACATCATTCATATCATCCACAATTACACCATTCGTCCATACAATCATTTGCACTCATTTTTCAATTGGCTCATGAGATTCATCCACAAACTCATTCACCAATTGAGGGGGTAAGCTATGCAATCAAAATTCTTTTATCTCCAAGATCTTGTCCACATCTCAACAAAGTTGCTTCACCATCAAGATAAAACTGTGTCTCATGTTTTTGCACCGCATTGTGTTTCATGCAACATGGTACAAAATGGGAATCTAAAGACACCAAAATCTAGCCACTTGTCATCCATCCAGGTCTTCCCACAATTTTTACCTATTATTTACATATATTTATGTATATTTTATTAATATATATTTAAATATTAATATTTTATATATTTAGTAAATGTATATATATGTGTAAATTAATATCAACCATCCATCTTGGTCTAATCCTAGTCATTCATCCACCTCAATCCATGTCACCTACCTAGATCTAATCTCCACCCTCTATCACGTTTTAATCTTGATCACACAAATTATGTCATTGAAACCCTAACGTACCCTAGGGAAGATTATAAATAGGAGTCATTTTGATGGCTCAACCCCTGAATCAGAATCTAAAAATCCTAAGAAATTCATGACCTAAGCTTTCAGAAGTACCTTTTTGCATCCCTCACCTTTGCCTCCACATCCACCATTGTAGCCACCGCTTGAAGCAGATCTACTTTTGCAGACTTTGCCTCAACTTCCAAACACCTCCCTGCTACCCCAAAGTGCCCATCTACTACTCCTAAGTACCTTTGGGTACTTTCCACCATCCTTGAGCACCCACAGGCATTTCCTAACGTTGTTGAGCACCCACAGGTATTTTAAACCCTAGTTCTATAGACCAACAAAACCTCGGGTGTCACTAGAGCATCTACATACCTATTTTTCTACAACGATGACAATGATAGATAAAAAATCAACAAGTTTACAAGATCTAGAGATATACAGGCATTTGGTAGTTGTTTAAGCTGGAGTGGTACAATCAATGGATAGATGAAGCCCACTCATTTTTGTTGGGAGCAAGAACGAGCTTTGAAGATACTACAATCATTGTTGGCTAGGGTTTCAGAGAACCCTAGCATATTATATTCGTTGTATCAAAATAAATAGTATAACCCCCTACTTTGGGGTACATTTTATTGTATTGAGATCCACCGACATTAATAATATAAGATCTATTTTATTGTGCAATATCTTGTTTGTTTATTTTATGTTATCTATATTTGGTGTTTCATTTTTGTCTTCACAGTGACCATCAAGAATAGGTATCCTTTGCCAAAAATTGATGATCTTTTCGATCAACTAAAGGATGCCACCATATTTCAAAGATATATTTGAGATTTGAATATCATCAATTGAGGATTTAAGAGGAGGATACTCATAAAATAATCTTTAATACTAGATATGGATATTATGAATTCATAGTGTTGCCATTTGGATTGACGAATGCACCAACAAATTTTATGAATCTGATGAACAACATATTCAGAAAATATCTTAGATATGTTTATTTTGTTATTTTAGGTGATACCTAATATATTCTTACACCAAAGAGGAACACAACCAACAGTTAATGTTAGTATTAGAGGTGCTGAGAAAAACTATTTATATAGAAAGTTGTCAACATGTGAGTTCTATACTTCACAACTTTAGTATTTGGGGTATATCATCTCGATAGAAGGAATTGTTATGGATCCTAAGAAAATTGAGGCTATCTTAAGTTGGCCCACACTAACAAATGGGATTGAATTAAGAAGCTTCATGGGGCTCACTAGTTATTACATGCGTTTTGTGAAGGATTATTCCAAGATTACCTACTCTATCACCAACCTTCAGAGAAAGGGAAAGGATTTCAAATGGTCGGATAAATATGAGACCACATTTGAAAATCTAAAGAACAAGCTGACTACAACACTCATTATCAAGATACCAGATTCTCTTAGAAATTTTACAGTGTGTACAAATGCTTCCTTAGAAGGTTTCAAAGGGGGTTTTCTTGAGAATAAGGCTATAGTAGCATATGAGTCTAGAAAAATCAAGAAGCATAAGATAAATTATGCTACACATGATGTAAAATTGGTAGTAGTTGTGCATGCAATAAAGTTTTGGAGGTATTATTTGTTGGGTAAACCATTTGAGCTGAGAACAAACCATCAAGTCTAAGGTATATTTTTACCCAACCTATGCTGAATGCAAGATAAAGAATATGAATATAGTTCTTAGCATAATACGACTTTGGTATTGAGTATATCAAAGGAAAATAAAATAAGATTGTAGATGCCTTGAGTAGGAGAAGGCACATAACAACATTAAACTGGAGTCATATAGACTTGATGGACAAAGTCAGAGAAATGCAACTTCAAGATTAGTTTTACATTGAAATCTAGGCTTAAATTGAGGGAAATCTTGAAGAAAACAAGGATTTTAACATAAAATATGGTCTTTTATGTTTTAAGGATAGGATTGTCATACCAAAAACTGGTGATTTGAGGAGAATAATTATGCAAGAGCTGTATAGTTCTCCATATTATGCTCATCCAGGAGAGGTAAATATGAGAGAAGACATGAAAAAGACCTATTGGGCTGAAATGAAACAAGATATCACTAGTTTTATTACAAGATGTTTAGAGTGCCAAAAGGTTAAGACAAAACATCGACACCCAATGAGGAAATTATACCCACATGTTATACCTACTCAGAAGAGGGAAGTTATATCCATGGAATTTAATGTGGATTTACCTAAGAATAGGTACCAACATGATGCAATTCTCGTGGTAGTCGATAAATTGACCAAGGTTGCACATTAAATACCAGTAAACATTAAAGATGATTCATCCATGGTGGCAAATAAGTTTACCAAAGATATTTTTAGGTTACAAGGTTTTCCTGAGGTGATCATATCAGACAAGGATTCTAGGTTTACATCAAAACTCTGATAGGCTCTTCATCATGCAATGGGAACTAAACTAAACATTAGTTCTACATATCATCCAGAAATAGATGGAAAAAAAGAGAGGGTGAACCAAGTTTTAGAGGACATGCTTCACATGTATTGCATGGACCAAAATTATAAGTGGGAAGACTTTTTGCATTTAGTTAAATTTACATATAACAATGATACCATGCATCCTTAGGAATGGTTCTGTTTGAAGCTTTGTATGATAGAAGATGCGAAACACCTCTATAATGGGATAATTTGGAGTATCGGGTGGTGATAAAACTAAACATTATCAAAAATATGGAGGAATAATTCAAAGCTATCTGGCTTAGGCTCAAGGAAGTGATCGATTGTTAGAAGGCTATGCTGAGATGAAAATATCATCAAGAGAATTCTCCATGGGAGATAAGATTTTTTTGAGGGTAAGACCCATGAAAAGTGCCATAAAGTCAACAACGTTGGATACTTTCTATGTTGATCATTTTGAGATCATTGATAAGTTAGTCCAATAGCCTATATGATTGTCTTGTTGCCCAACCTATCTAAGATCCATGCTACTTTCCACATATCTCTACTTAGAAAATATGTTGTTGATCCTTCTCATGTTTAGAATGTTTCTAAATTGTACATGCTAGATCCCTCATCCATTGAGGTGAGATCGATAAAAATTCTAAGGTTTTATTCCAAGGTGTTGAGGAAACAAACCCTAGATCAATGTAAGATCCAATAGACCAGTATTTTGAAAATTGTGCAACTTGGGAAGATGCTAAATAAATGATAAAGAAATTCCTATATTTATTTGAATGACATATATAAGTATTGTTTATTTTAGGAAAAACATAGGACTATGTTTAGTCTAAGGGGGAGTATGTAACAACCCTCCTTAGCAGAACTTATTCTTGACATTTGATTTATGTATTGATGTGTGGATATCTAATGCATAATCTCATTTTGTGTTACCATTATGTGTTGGTAATTGCACTTTATGATTTGTTTATAATATGGTACTGTTGATGAATTTGTGGTTGTAGGACCAAGTACTCTCATTGGTGGATTAGTAGAGGACAACCACTCGAGTTGAGAGAAAAAATTGGGAAATGATGGATGACTTGTTCATCGACAACTCAAGGATAAAACATACCCTTCATATAGATGCATTGCATATATGCTTGTTGTTTGAATACTTCCATTGGGCAAGTAAGTTGCTATTGCAAAGAAGCCTTTTATTAGTAGGTAGGCAATAACATTGGTTATCTTAAAAGAGGCACCTACTTAAGAAAAAAAACAATGTGGTGTATTTTTGGTTGTTTTGGAATACCTTATGCTCATGTTGAAGTATAAGAATTATTTTAAAATGCATTGATTTGGTTAATAAGTAATTAATATTTGAGTGCCTTTCTAAAATTTAGAGGTTAATGATTGACATCGATCAATTAGAAAAATAATTAACCACTTTTTATTATTAATGGTTAGTTAGATAAATTAATTCTTCTCTATGCCTCGTTATGGAGAATGAACCATAATTAGTTCTCCAATTTCATCAACTTGGAATATGAAAGGGATGACCTTTATTAATATTGCATAAGTGGGAAACATTAGCAAATAAAATATTATGTAACACAATTTGGGTATGTTAAATTAGTGCATTCAAAGGTAAGACACACCACCAAAGGTAAGACACACCTTTATAGTCTGGTAGTATACTGATGGTAGGTTAGCAAAAGGGAGGACAAGGATTCAAGAAAAAAATTTGGATCATTCTTTGGAGGATATAAATATCTAATCAAGCTAATAAAGAGGTGGGTGAACTACTTTTGCACCTGTTGTTACCATTGCACAACTCACCCCAATTGGGGACCCACTTGATTTTTTTGTAATTTTTACACCAATTTAAAGTTTGCTTGCACCTATGTTTTACATTCACTCGCATTGAATAAGTCTTTTAACTTGCTAGAATTGAATATTTTAGAATGGATTGGATTTCAATTGCTCTCCATAATTTGGAAAATTCCATTTTTTGAAGCCATTGTTAGGGTTTTCTAAATTTTTCCATTCTTGGCAATTGTAAACCTAAAATGAATATAACTTTTGCTACAAATATCCGTTTGAGGTGATTCAAAGATTTATGGAAATATATCAAGATTATATTTGCAGTGATACCAAATTTATATATACATCATGAATATTTTAGGAAATTTGACTAAAATACCATTCAACAATGTTAATTCCCCATGATAGTCCATGAACTTCAAAAGTCCATATAGTTTGATACATAGTGAATTTTCTAGATATTTTATTTTCTTTGGATACCCATTTGGCCTATTTAGAAATGTGTAAATTTTTATGAAATTCTAGGTACTTTGAATTTTTACCTATTTTTGCACTATGAAATATTTCTAAGCTCTTAATCATGCAATAATCTCATAGTTGAAATATGATGAGATTCATTCCCCATTAAATCAGGATTGAAAATAGATATCTAATGAGTATAAACATGACCAAGTTAATTGTATGCCTTATCGCTATACTTGATTACCCAATTTAAATCCTATTTGCGCCTAAAAATCAATTCAAAGTTTAAATTCAAATTTTGCTTTTAAATTGCCAATATTTATGTCACATATCTCTCCAATAAATCATAAGAAGAAGACATCTAGACCCTTTTTTTGTATTCA
Organism: Wollemia nobilis; assembly: GCA_028583015.1. NCBI lineage: Eukaryota > Viridiplantae > Streptophyta > Pinopsida > Araucariales > Araucariaceae > Wollemia > Wollemia nobilis. Next base: position 1,832,669 of record JAQPPZ010001731.1, read on the forward strand.
AAAGGATTCGACGATATGGAATTAGAGCTGACAGATCTACGACTTGGAAGTGAAGTCAACATAAATGAAAGTCTTTAGAGCCGCAACTAAGTCTAAGAGATTTTGTCCTATCCACACCAAATCTAACGATTGGGATACATAGCCGAGAAATCTATGGCTTGGGAGCAAATCCGAGAAGCACTAAAATTTAATTTCATTTAATAATAAAATGTAATCCATTAAAATCATGCTATGCCTAAGAGTAATACTTTTACTTAGGTTTAATTCAATTAATTCGAATGTGATCAATTAATTTTGATATTCTCTAAGGTTTTAAAAGCCCAAGGAAAAAATAACTAAATCATTATTATTTTCATTAGGCTAACCTATGTACGTAAATAAGCCGAGAAGCACTAAAATGTAATTTTATTTGCTAAGAAATGAACGATATGAAAGCAAAGTTAGGAAATTAACGACTCGAACACATAGCCGAGAGACATTAGGTCAAAGTTGGGAAGCACTAAAATGTAATTTTATTGGCTAAGAAATGGATGATTCAGAATCAAAGTCGAGAAATCAATGACTCGGACAATCTTAGAAAGCACTAAAATGATGTCCCATTGGATGAAGAGATCTAGGATTTAGAAGCATGGCCAGGAGATCTGATGACTCGGTATCAAAGCTGGGAAGCAATAAGATTTAATTTCATTTAATAAGGTCTAAAATTTAAAAATAAATTTAATAATAATATTTAATTATTTTAAAGGTTTAAATTTTCTTTCTTTATTGGTACTAAGGATTAATTTTTTTATAAGCGCTCATATATCTTTAATACTAAGGTTTAGAAAACCTAAGGTAAATAAAAGAAATAATTTGCCTCTCATGTTTAAGCTCTCATTAAAATCACAAAATTTATTTTTTTCAATGGTTATATGGGATTGAAATGTGCCCCACCTATATTACATCATCACCACATAGTGGTATTACAACAAAGATTGGAAATTATCCATGTATCGTTCGATAAGATTCGAACGTGGATCTCCTCCTTGAAATGTTGAGGAATCTAACCGGTTGAGCTAATATCACTTGATTAAAATTATAAAAATTATTGAATAACCTAAATATTCAACTTAATACTTGGGATATAAAATTAAAGCAAATCAAATAACTAATAAGAGCTCATTTTTTTTTAGAAATGAATTATTTGAGAGCTTAAGGCATAATAAAGAAAATTAAAGTCTTAACAAAGGAAATTAAAGTATATAATCAAGGAATAAGAAGCGTTTGTTTTCTTAAGGAACTTAAACCTTATAAAAAATTAATAAATTTGAGACAACTAAGGGAAACATATTATGGAAAAAAATTATTTGAAATTGAACCATTTGAAACTTTAATATATAAAGGATATTAAAGTGTTCATGAAAGAAATTAGTGGATATATATATATTTTAAATATAAAAAAATGGGCATTTACTGACCACATTAGAATATTTTTTTCACACCAAATATAAATTTGATTTAATTCCTATTTGTTTCTTTATTTATAGGCGACAAAATAACAAAGTGAATGGTCTAGAAAGATCTAGATGAAGATGTAGAAGAAATACACTGAACCTAGACCTAATTCAAAACCTGATGCATGACAAGTCAAATTACCTAGAACATGATGATTCAACTACCTAATATTCATAGAGAAGTTACTAAAGAAGTTCAGGATCCATGGCTGAAATAGGAGATCAAGCTCAAGAAGAATCTCAAAATACCACATCATCCAAACAATGACAGATAGCTCATCATCCATACAACTATAAAACATTGAAAGTATAGCTATGAAGCGTTAAGACACCATTGTAAAGCATTGAAAATTTGAAATTGTAAGGCTATAAATAGCCATTGAGATCCCATTCCAAAGGGTCGAATTCCACTTTTAGCAATAGGCATTTAGAAACTTATTTTCTTTTGTAGTTGGTGGATATTTGAAACCTGTCATTGTACTTGGAGATTTATCCTTGCAATCACCTAATGCAAGTAAGTCTGAGTATAATCATTGAATATCTTATCAATACAATGTATTAGAATGCTTGGTGTAATATGCACATGATGATGGTGGTTACATTTGAGTCAATTTTAGTGCATTGTCTCTTTCTCCTTTGAAGATAGCACCATCTTGGTCTCAGATTGTGTGAATACACATTGGGCCAAGGCTAGTTGATTTTAGAATTGTTGCTTCAACATATTCAACATAAGTCTTAAATTATGTAATGACCTGTTGTCTTCCTTTCTCTAACCCTTTTCTTTTAATTTTTAAAACCTGCTTAGATTAGGAGTAGATTAGTTCAATTTCATTTTTGAAGTTCATTTTATGCGATATATTCAAGTTTCGCAAGAATTATTGCTATGTGCTATAATATTTTATGGATATGATGCAATGAATGATATATCAATGATAATTTTAAGGTAGTAAGCCTAGAATATTACTTTTATATATTTCTTAGAAGTAATATTTGATGTTAATGCTTATATTTTGATGATTACATGAACAATTGAATCAAAATTTTTGTTTCTTTAAGCTCTAATGACATGAATTAATCACTCACCCTTGTAATAGTTACATGCGGCCCTGAACATTCCAACATTTTTTCTAATTACAATCAAGGAAGTTAAATTATTTTAATTAGATCATGATTTTTATAAATTAGAGCTTAGAAAACTTCTTTTAAAGAAAATTTAATGAGATCATAATAATAATTATTGTGTGTTTTCTAATTGCTCTTTTTATGGAAAGTTTTAAAAAGGGTTTTGGAAGAACTATTTACACTCTTATCAGTTAAAAGTTTTTGAATTAAGTTAAGTGGTTTATGATAGAGTAGGCCCAATAGGGGTATGTTGGTAGTGTAAAGAAGGGCTATAAACAAGCTATGATTGGAGCAGGTCATTTGGAGGTCATATAGGCATCATCTTACCTAGCATGATGATGCCTACCATCTAGCTCATGTCAGGTAGGTTAGATGGCTAGTGGTAAAATAGGGAGTGAGAGCTCCATCATCTTGATAGAGTGGTCCACTAATACAACAGAAGATAGGGGATACCAATGTGGCTAGTATAATACAAATAGTTCAAAAGGGAGGGAGGGTTTGGTAGTGTTCCATATTTGGATTCATGCATTAAGGTGGACCTATATGACCCCATAATTTTTTACTCTAAGCACAACGATCCTAGTGTGACCCACAATTATTAGGGATGGTATGAAAACCATCCAATCAAGGTGGGTTATAATCATAGGGGGGCATGACCTATGAAGTAGAGATAATATTTGAGTAAGGCGTGGCAAGTAGAATTTATTTTGATGTGACATTACAAGGAGGCTAAAATATAGTGGGAGTATTAGGGATAGGTAATAGTAACAAAAACAACAATAATACCTTTACTCCTTACTCTACCTATAAGCATGTTTGATGAAGTAGGTCATCTCAATCGATCATTGAGGTAGAGTAGAATACCTTAGACAAGTAGGTGAAGAGCTTGAAGATTGCACTAGTGGTAGATTAGGACCATGATACAAATAGTGAAGAGGGTCTGACTCAACATAGGTTACAAGGATGTATTAGACCATCTAAGGTCTGATTATAGAGTGAGATGTAGTGATGGTGAAAGTCACAACATCAGCAAGAGCCAAATGGGGTCAGGTGGTACAGGCTCTTCTAGATCATATGGCTTAGATATAAGAGGAATTATAGGATGAGAGTGCATAGGTAGTGCACTATAAATCTTCATACCATGTAATTGTACCAACATATAGGTGTCTTCCATCGCCTACAAGGACATGATCATAGACCCACTCAAGGTCCATGGCTTGCTAGTTACAATAATCAATGTCGATGCTACCACCTATGGAAGGGGGAGAAGCTGTAAGAGCACTAGACATGGGCTCCTTTTGGTTTATTATCTCAAGTTTTGGGGAGATGAGATATGTATATTATGAGGTTTGTATTATATTTTATACTATGTACATACAATGTATATACTTTTTGGACATGAATACATAATGAATTTTATAAATTTATTATTTTTATTATAATTAAGGATGTTATATTTATTACTTTGTGTTTGGTGATTAATGAATGTGTATATGATTAGTTATATGTCAATGAATTATGATTTGATGTGAATTAATCAATGATTAATGATTGAATTGAATTAAGATTTGATATGATGTCATGAATTGATGAGTTAATATTAAAGGTTATGAATTGAAAATGATTAGTGAATAATTAAATGTACTGATGATGATATTATATGCATGATGATAGATGTAGGATGTTCCCAATATTTTTTTTATAGTACAACTATATACATAAGTATGCTTAGAGGTTTTCATAGGGGGACTTTAGTTAGCTTTGCTCCAATGTCTTCTAGTAGGAAGACTTTAGCTACCTTTTCCTAGAGGACTTCTATTTAATAGAGTATGTACAAACATGAAAATAAAATATTATTTTTAAAAAAATTCTAAAGGACTTTTACTTAGCTTGTAGGAATTTTGATTTAGCATTGCTTGTAGGTTTTTATTTAGCTTTTCCTATAGGAATTTTTATTTAACTTTTTTTTTAGGAATTTTGATTTAACTTTGCTCATAGGACATTTGGTTTAGCATGGATATTTTACTTTATACAAATATGCAAAGGAATTTTGCTTGGATTGATTTGCATCATAGAGAAATATCATACAATAATATAATTGAATGGTATTATAATAAATGATTCCTACAAATGGGAGAAATGATTCATTTTTGACCCATTTACCCCACATGTGGCGGTGTATGGGAGATAGGAGATGATACTATTTATCTTGTTATAAACACTTTCAAACCTTGTAGTATTCATCATGTAGCAATATATTTGATAAAATAGAATAATATATTTGATTAAATTTTCCATCAACACCTATGAACCTCATAATATTCATCATACGACAAGAGATTGACGGTTTGGAAGAATTGATAGAGAGAGATAATGTTTGAGGCAAACTAGATTGAAATATATTAAGACAAATTGATGTTGTGCAAAACTTAATCTGGTTCGCAAAGATGAGACTAGGAGGATCTAATCACATTAGTTTTATAGTGAATGGAAATGAACTATCATTATGAGGATCATCATATATATGTTATCACAGATCCCTAACTCAAAATGTAACAGGTAGTCTAGACAGAGACAGGTAAATGCATGCAATTGCATATGAAGTCAAGCAAGATACAAGTGAGAAAAAATAAGTAGCTAAAAGTAAATAGGTAGTTGATGTAGACTAAAATATATTTTAAGATACATTATGTTCATTGGTTCTTTTAGTTATTTTCCAACAAGTTAGATGAGGTTATAAGGACCTAATCCACACTTGGTGGTTATGATGTATGGACCTAGTCAATCAGGCTCAAATTTTCCTTTGAGCCTGGTTTTGGCATTAATGTTCTTTTGATTATCCTTAAGAACAAGATCACCGACTTCAAAGGAATGAAATTACCTTATTTCTATGGGAAAATTTAAGCCTTTTTTTGGTAGTATTATAGGTTCTCTAAGTAATGGATCCACTTTTTATTGAGTAATTCCAATTAGATAAGACATTCAAGATGATATTTATCTCTAATAGAGTAGTTTAAGATGCACAAGGATGACACCTATAGCTCAAAAGGGAATACAAATTTAGTTCCATAGACCAAAGCATAGGGCATCACACTAGTGGAAGTTTTGATACTAGTGCAATAGGCCCATAGAGAAGGATACAAACAAAGATGTCAATCTCAACCTATAAATCAAAATCGAACAACACCAATACAAAAGATAAAGTAACAAAAGCACAGTAATAACACAAGATTGCACAAGATGAATAAGATTTTATTAACATGGGTGGATCTCAAAATTATACAATCAATGTGCCCCAATATGGGGTTTTACAATGCTTTTGTGATACAAATTTACAAATACTAGGGTTCTCCAAAACCCTAGTTCAATAGAATAGCTGGTGTCTTCTCGCTCATCTTCGATCCAAACAAGAGTTGTGGGTGGGCTTGTGTATCCTTAGAGGGCCACCCTAGCTTCAACAACTTCCAGAAAGATGATTCCTATACCTACAAACAGAAAAACAACAAAAAGAGATTAGAAGCACCTACGAGGGCTCCACTGTGTGAGGCCCTCAGAAAGATAAAACAACTAAAACCCTAGATGTTGCAATGTAATACTAAAAAAAAAAGTGCAAAAATATAAAATAAATGCAAATAACTTCTTACCTTGTCAACATGCTAATTTCTATCTCTGCTTCTATCATTGATGGTCGCGAGGATGCCCGAACGGTGCCCGAGGGTCGTAGGACTACAGATCTACTACAGGAAATACCCAGAGGTATTCTGTGAAGGTTGTGGATGCACCAGAGAGTTCCAAAAATACCTAGAGGTGCTCAGCTAGCTCTAGGGGCATTTGAGGGTTGAGGGAAGTGTCGTAGAACCAGATCTAGTTCTGCATAGGTTTGGCGATGGTGAAAAAGGATGATGCGATGGGGGTGGTGAACGATGAAAGTGATGGCGAAGTGGCTAGGGTAAAAGGGCTTAAGGATTCTAAGGAACTTAAGGATTAGGGGACTTAAGGGTTTGATTCATCAAAATGACTCATCTTTTATAATCTTCCCTTGAACATGTTAGGGTTTCGATGACACAAAATGAGTGGTCAAGATTAAAACATGAGGAAGGGTGGAGATTAAGTTTGGGTAAGTGGCATGGATTGAGATGGATGGATGGTTGAGATTAAAACATGGTGGATGGCTAGGATTAATTTATATAAATACATATATATTTATTAAATATATATAAATATAATATATAAAATATTTTTATATATATATATATATATATATATATATAATGGATGGTTATGATTGGAGGACATAGATGGATGACAAGTGGCTAGATTTTGGTGTCTATAGATACCTTTTTGTATCATATTGCATGAAACACAATGCGGTGCAAAAATACAAGACACCTAGTTTGGCATGATGAAGCAACTTTCTTTTCTTGGAGTGCAAAGATGATTTTGAAGATAAAAGAATTTGTATGTGTAGCTTACCCCCTCAATTGGTGAATGAGTGAAGAATGAATCTCATAAGCCAATTGATAAATTATTGAATGTTAAGTGAATGTATGTATGTAATGAATGATGTAAATGTTGATGATATGAATGATGTAAAGTGATGTCATTTTTTCCCCAATAGAGAAAGGGGTTTTTCCAAGTGTAGATGCCATGATCATGTAAGATGTATCCCATTATGGGAAATCAAAATCAAATTTGTTTACCCCAAGTTTGGGGTGATTCCATGTTATTGAAGAAAGTGCCTTTTGGCATCATTGAAATGCAAAGTGATGAAAATGCAAAAAGAAAAAATCAACCCTATGATTTAGATTTCTAGACCTCCTATACTTTGTACTATCAATGTAAAAGAGAATGATGTAGTATGAATTATCCATGTTTCAAGCCCCATGAACAAGGCCATCAATGATAACTTTTGAGAAAATTAATCTGAGCATAGTTGCACTCAAAAATGAGGGATAAAATGTAATTTGATTTCAAACAAAGAGATATTGGATGATGAAAATGGCCAAGTGTCCTTATGGTGATTTATCCATCTTACCAAATTGCATGGACAACCAATCCTTGCAATCACCAAGGAGATAGAATAGACCACTAGATACGAGGTTCACTTGAAATTGTATGTGAACTTGGAAAATGTTTGATGCAAATGTAATTATTGATGGATTTGATGATGTTGAAATGAATATTTGATGATGAGAAATGCATTGATGATTGGATTGCATGATTTTGTGAAATTTTGCATTGGTTTGGAGCATTTTGAGAGCAATTTTGGATAATTTTATGACTTTTGGTGCAAACAAAAGTTAACCACCCAAATCAATCCATGTTATCACAAAGATGAATGAAATGATGGAGTGGATGATTGGAATGATGAATATGGTCATTTTGTGAAAATTTGGACCATTTTGGTGCATTTTGAAAGTTGTAAAGTGATTTTATGACTTTTGGTTGCAAGCAAAAATTAAGCATCCAAATCAATTTTTGTTTTCACAAAACATGATATGATGATGAAATGAATGTATGGATGCAATTTGGAGTGATTTTGTGGAGGTAAGCTACATTTTTGGATCATTTTGGTCTTTCTACAAATTTTGACACCAAACATCGACTAGCATCTGCAACATCCTCAGACGCTAATAAGCGTTTGACAATCTGTAGACTTTAGTCAATATTTCAATGCACCTATGAATGCCCATGGGCATTCTAGTGCACCAAAAATAGCTATAAATAGTCTACAGAGGTGAAATTAGATTCATTCTTTACATTCACAAATTCTAGAAGTTATGTCTGAAGGAGTGAGTGAGGAAGTGAGGTGGAGTGAAGGAGTTTGGTGGTGTGGAAGCTATGGTGATGGAGGGTGCAGATGTAGAGGTAGGAGTAGAGGTGCATGTTGTTGAGGTAAGTGCCCTTGGCACTCTTTGTTTGGACTTGTGCAATTATTTTTTTGAATTATGCAATGAATATGACATTAATGTGTTTGCCTTGTATATGTGTTTGCTGCAATTGAAGATCTTGGAGGCTCAACATCGATTCTCACCTCTCATACTAAGGGTGAGAAAGGTACTAGAGATGAGCAGTGGAAGTGGTTAGAGGATGTAGGGCTAGCTGGGGTAGCTAAGATTGATGTGGTGAGGGTAGATGAGGGGTATCTCTCTACCTTGGTAGAGATATGGGATCCAGATAGGGGGACCTTTTAGCTCCCTACTAGAGAGGTGATAGTGACACTTGAGGATGTATATCACATCCTCAAAGTACCAATGGAGGGGTTACATGTCGAGGTTGGACATGATAAGGGGTATGAGATGAGTCAGATATTTGGATATGGATGGTAGGATGAGAGTGTGAAGGGTGGAGGGATAAGGTACTTGGTGATGTATGTGGATAAGAAGTTGGAGGTATTACCTACCTTAGTCATGTTCATGTTGGCCAACATAGTGGTCCCAAATAACATTAGCTATCGATTCCCATGGAACATGATCTAGCTAGTGTATGATATGATTGATGAGCCTCAAGTGTATGCATGGGCACCTACTCTACTAGCTTAACTATACCAAGAGTTATATGAGGTGAGGAGGTAGAAGTAAAAGGGGTAGGGTGTAGTGTACTACTATAGTGTTGGGGTTGGGAGCACTTTAATGTGGCTCAACCTATAGGCTTACCTACTAAGGCATGGGATAGGGAGTAACCCTATGCTATGAGATGGTGAGTGGTAGAGGAGGTGCAACTGAGTCATCCTATAATAGCTAGGAGTACAGGGATCTATGGGTAGGATTGACACCTACTCAGGTGCTTTGGAGACCATGGTGAGGTGCTACTTGGACTAGTGATAGGGAGCAACTATGAAGAGTATGATAGGCTAGATGGGTGGTTGGGAGGCATAGGAGTGAGGTGGAGCTGATCCAGTTCTCATAAGTGCTAAGATAGTTTGGGCTATGATAGGGGGTTCCTAAGGCACCAATGTTATATAAGCATCATCAAGATGAGATGGGTCTACCTTGTGTTAAGGCATGGAGGGTGACCTATGAGGATGATGAGGAGATAGATCTCCTCAATGTGGATGATGTAAGGACTACTATGAGTATGATGCATGGTTCACTACACAACCACCATGGGTACCAAGTCTAATAGTGGATGAGGGAATGGGGATGAGGATGAGGTAGAGGTCAAGGAGGAGGAGGTAGATGAGGCTCCTAGATATCAGAGATACCTTTGATCTAGTAATCGAGGGAGACAGGTGAGGGATGCAGTAGAGCAAGCTCTAGATATTGGAGGTGATGGAGATGGGATGATGATGATATGGAGGAGGTTCTAGAGAGACCTCTAGGTTAGAGTGAGGAGGATTGGGTGAGGCTCGAGTAGATGGTGGTGAGCGAGATGCAGAGATAGTAGCTCAAGATGTAGAGATAGCTTAGTTATGTGGAAATAGAGGTATAAATGGCTATAGGTGGAGGTGAGGATAGGATCATGAGGCTCTAAGTAGAGCTACTTGAGAGGGACCATCATCAGAGACATGATGTACTATACCTTTAGGCCCGAGATGGATATATCTAAGATTTGGAGGATCGATTGATGGAGCACCACATTGGGCTACCAGATCCACCCTCCTCATCCATATCTAGGTCTGTTAGGCATAGTGAGTCTAGGCATAGTGGCTCTAGGTCTAGGGCTCCTTCAAGGTCATAAGGGTCCTCTTATAGGTGTTAGCTAGTGCTTAGATGCACTTTTTGTATATGAGCCTTGGTGCTCCATTGTATATAGCCTTCGAGCATTCATTGTACATGATTATTATATATATATACATGGATTTTACTTTTGTGTTATGCTTTTGTGTGAATGCATGTGTATATGTGTGATGGATGATAATGCAATGATAATGTGTATGAATGCAAATGAATTAATTCTCTAATGATCATTCATAGTTTAGATTTTTCTTGACCATGTATAGCATTGTTGTTTAATCAGGGGCACCAAAATGGTGGCATGTGAAATGGAAGACTCATGTAATGATATGGATGTTGATATGGAAGAAGATATGGATGTTGATATGGAAAATATTATTTTGTAGAGACTCAGACATACTAGTGATATCAAACAAACTCACTAAATGTTATCTAATTTCTCTAAGACCAAATGTGTGTGCAATGAATTCATTTACCAAATCATGAGTATGGTAATGACTCAAGGTAATCAAGAACCAATGTGTGTGCAAGTGAGTTCATTAACCCATATTGAGTAAATTGAGATGAAACCTATCATGGAGAAGACCAAGAAGCTAGTTTATCCTTATGTGCGATCAGAGGTCTCTTCAAGAGAGACGTGTCACCATGCATGAGCATACTCCACTACCAATCAAGCATCTATAGCCTCGATGGAGATTAGCTCCATAGTCCAAGAATCTGATCTCTAAGCTTTGGGGATTCAGACTACCTAACCATCTGACTAGAAATGTAGTTCTATCCTTACAACTTGAGGATCTATGGTGTGTGATGTGTAAAATATTTAGAGCTTTGGGGAATCAGATTCTCAACCAAAGTGTGATGAGAATTTTACCCTATCCTTACTACTCTATATTTTATTTGGAAATGATTGTGATAGTGGTGAAAACCACTATTTTTTATTTTTGGACTATGTGCATAATGGGACAAGCAAGGATTACCCTTTTCACTTCGAGGTTCAACCCAATCATGGTGTTATCCCTCTTTGACACAAGATGTTTTTAAGATGTGTGATTGTGTTTGGTTCAAGAGTGTTAGAGTCAATTCCTAGAACTCAATATTTTCTTAGTGAAAATGTGTCTTGGTCCTAAAGAAAACTTGACATGTATTGGAGGTTGCTAGAAACACTAGGAGTGGTTGAGTGATCGAAAACACCTAGGGATTATGGAAATGTGGTTTGCAAATGATAATTTGACTTTATGAAATGGTGCAATGAAATGGATGATGATTTGAAGGTGCCCCTAATTAAGGCAACAAAACTTTATTGGACCAATTATTATCTAAACTAAATAAATGATCCCTAAATATAATGAAGATGTTAATGCAATGTATGAAATGCAATTTGTGAAATGAAATGTGTGCAATGCAATGTGTGAAATGCAAGTGTAAAATTAAATTAAAAAAAATTTTTTTGTGTATTAGCCATGTATATATACATATATAAATCACATTAAGCATAGAATGCTCTCAAGTGGATGATGTTAAGTGGTTCGAGCTCTTCAACTCCCTCTAGACTAGCAAGCCTATAAGTTCCTTTACCCACTTTTTGAGTGACAATGTATGGACCTAACCAATTAGCCATGAATTTATCATGAAGATGTGATAATGCATTGGTATTTTGTTGATTCTCTTTAAGAACAAGATCTCCTACTTGGAATTCATGTAGATGAACTTTGGCATTGTAAGCACGCTTTAGGTGGTCTTGATAAACTCGTAAATGCTCTAAAGCATTGACCCACCTTTCATCAAGAAGCGTGAGTTGGTCAAAATATGCTTGTCTAGCAGTATCATCATCTATGAATTCCTGCAATGAAATTCGCAATGAGGGGATCTCAAGCTCAAGAGGTATAATTGCTTTGGCTCCATAGACCAATGAAAATGGTGTTGCCCCAGTAGGCATGTGGATGCTTGTTCGATAAGCCCATAATGCCAAGGGGATTTGAGTATGCCAATATCTATGATTTTCTTTGACTAGTTTCTTGAGAATAGCAATTAAGGTCTTGTTGGTAGCCTCAACTTGTCCATTTTCTTGTGGGTAGTAAGGAGTCAAGAAACTATGTTGGATATTATATTTCTCACAAAGTGCTCGAACATCCTTGTTCTTGAAAGACTTATCATTGTCAGAGATGATTTTTGAGGGAATACCAAAATGATAGATGATATGATGAAGTATAAACTCCACAATTCGAGGTCCTATCATACTAGTTAGAGGAATTACCTCAACCCACTTTGTGAAGTATTCAATGGTTGTGATGATGAATGTATGTTATCCCAAGGAAGGAGGTGAGATTTTTCCAATCAAATCAAGACCCCATTGTGAAAAGGGCCAAAGGCTTTGAATAGGTTGTAATTCTTGTGATGGCACATGAGTTAAATTAGCATGTTCTTGATATTGTTTACAATGCTTGACATAAGTGCAACAATCATATTCCATGGTGGGCCAATAGTAACCCATGCATAGAATACACTTTGCAATGGCCATTCCACTAAAATGACCACCACAAGTACCATCATGAGCTTCAGCTATGGCTCTTTGTGCCTCTATAGGCTTGAGACAATGAAGGAGGACTCCATCATAACCATGTCTATACAACATATCCCCCAAGAGAGTAAAATGAGCTACCTTTTGCTTGAAAGTGTATTTAGCAGTCCATGACATATCTGATGGGAGTGTTCCAAACTTGAGGAAGGCTATTATTTGGTTTGACCAAGGCTCATATGGCTTTGAATGGATAAAGCAAACATCCTTTTCATCCTTAGATTCAACATGAACAATTGTAGATTTAGAGATCATTGTAACAATGAGTGGTTGTACCTCTCCTATAGAGTTCTTTGGAATCAATGATCCTAGAGAGGCCATCACATCTACAAATCTATTAGTCAAACATGGCAAACTATCGATTTCATACCAATCAAATTTGATGAGCAATTTCATTGCTACTTCATGGTAAAGCTTTATGGTAGGTTCTTTGCATTGGTATTCTCCATTGATTTGATGAACGACAAGTTGAGAATCACCAAATATCCTGATACACTTTATGCCCATAGCTATGGTTGCTTGAAGACCTAATATTAAGGCTTCATACTCTACATTGTTGTTTGTGCATTGGAAGTCAAGTTTGAATGATAAGGGAATAGGTATCCCCTATGGTGTATGAAACATGACTCCAACACCTTGACCTTTTTTGCACTTAGAACCATCAAAGAATAGTGTGATATCGATATCTTCCTCTAGAATGACATCTTCTTCTTGTTCAATGATAGTGAATACCAAATCATCTAGGAGCTCAATAATCAAGGGTTGATCACTAGGAAGTGGAGCTTCCACAAGTTGATCGACTATGACCTGACCTTTAATGGATTTTTGGCTAATGAACTCAAGATCAAATTCAATGAGAAGCATTATCCATTTTATGGTGTGGGTGTTATTGTAAGTGTGAGACATCATATAACGTAGAGGATTTTTATGAGCTATGACATATGTGGTGTGACTAAGCATGTAATATCTGAGTTTCTTAGTGGTAAAAACCACTGCTAAGCATAATTTTTCCATGTAAGCATATCTAGTTTCATAGCTTACCAATGTTTGACTAATGTAATAGACAACTTGCTCTCGATTATTTTCATTCTTTTGTGCAAGCATTGTCCCTAATGCAAAGTCCATTGCTAAAACATAAATATGGAAGGGGACCCCGATGAGGAGGAGTTAAGACTAGTGGAGAAGCCAGGTATTGCTTGATATCATCAAAATATTTTTGACATTCATCTATCCATGAAAATATCACCCCCTTTTGTAGCAGGTGATTGAATGGCCTGCATTTATTAAAAAGTTGTGCAATGAAATGATGGATCGATTGAATCTTTCCTTGTAAACTATGCAATTCCTTCAAGTTTTTTGGGGAGGCATCTCCATGATGGCCTTGAATTTATTTGGGTCCACCTCAATGCCTCTTTTGGAGATAATGAATCCTAATAGTTTGCCAGAGGTAACACCAAAGACACACTTTTTGGGGTTCAACCTTACATTATGCTCTAGAAGTCGATCAAAGACTTTTTCCAAGACACCAATGTGCTCTTGTCAAGTTTTAGATTTTTCCAAGAGATCATCCACATAATATTCAATGATCTTATGCATGTAATCATGGAAGATGTATGTCATGGCATGTTGATAAGTGGCACCTACATTTTTGAGGCCAAAGGGCATCACCTTGTAACAAAAAGTCCCCCAAGGTGTAGTGAATGTTGTTTTGTGTTGGTCATCAGGATTGATTCGAATCTGGTTGTATCCTAAAAAACCATCCATTAGAGAAAGCATTTCATGGCCAGTGCAAGTGTCGACAAGAGTATCAATGTTTGGTAGAGGAAAGTCATCCTTAGGACATGCTTTGTTAAGGTCTCGAAAGTTAGTGCAAATGTGTATCACCCCATTAGGCTTGCGAATGGGTACCATGTTTGAAAGCCACTCAAGATAGTCAATGGGGATAATGAAACCCACATCTAATAGCTTTTGAAGCTCTTATTTGACCATGAGGGCAATGGTAGGATGCATCCTTCTCAATTTTTGTTTGATCGACTTAGCATTAGAGTGCAAGGTGAGATTGTGGACAACCAAGTTAGGGTCAAGACCAGGCATATCTTTGTAGGACCATGCAAAAATGCCCTTCTTCTTCTTGAGGAGAGCAATTAATTGCTCTTGTTCATCTATGGATAAACTTTTACCAAGTTTGACAATTTGGGGATTGTCTACATCTGAACTAAGGTTCACATCGATGGTATCTTCAATAGACATATGAGAACCTTCCTCAAGATGATGGGGCATTGGGATCAGATGAATGTCATCTATGACATTATCAAACTCTTCTGACTCAACCTCTTCTATGTCTACCTAGAAAACCTTAGGATCTAAAGGTGAAGGTGAAGGTGAAGGTGGAGGTGATGGAGGAATGTAGTTGGTTGAAGCCCTTAACAATTCCTTAAAAAGGATAAATTTGAAAAAGGATGGAGGTGAGGAAATCTGATCCATATCAATAAGGCTCATGTCAATTGGAATTGGCTTTGCCAAATCATATGGATTACGGAGTGGGGTGAATAAGTCAATAGGATTCATGTTGAATTAAAGGGAAAATGGTGGTTGGAAAAGTGGAGGATGGATAGATCCTTTTCTAGAACCGATGCTAGAACTCTGGGAACCTGAACAACAATGAGCAACACAAATAAATGCAATAGGAAAAAGCCATGTACATGCAATGCAAAGTATTTTTTTTAAATTTTTTTTTATTTATGTACATATATTACAAAAAATTGTCGATGAGATGGATTAATGAAATGGAGGTGGTTCACCAGTTGGTTTAGCTCACTCTTATGGAAGAAGCAAGTGAAATATGGGTTGATGGATGGGGAACATTCTGAGGTAAAACTCATCATATTCAATGAATGGAATGATGGGTATTGATTCCTCATTAGATTCATCAGAAGCTATCGATATGACATCATATTCTTCATAGATTTCATCTTCAAAGTCATCAGGATGATGGGTTTCTTCTTCTGAATTCAAATTAAGACTTTGAAAAGCTTGTTCAAAAGAAGAGGTGAAGGAATAAGGGTGATAACCTAGACCTGAATGGTCATGCACTTCTTGATATAGAGTATCAATGAGCTCATGCATTCCCTATTCATGTCATCCTAGGCCATAACCTTACCAATTGACTCGATGAAAATATCAAGATGGAAAACCCGACATGTGTTGTATGTTGGTAGGTGTTGGTTGCTTGGGTTCATCTTGGGAAGATGGATTGGATGATGAATCAATCCCCCATACACAAAATTTATGCTATTGGGCATTGAACCCATGTTATACACCACTCCTATAGATAAGGATGAGTCACATGGGTGACCATAATCCCTAGAAGTTTGGATATTAAGTGGTGTGATGGTGATGTCTTGGACCACATATTCACCAATACCAAGATTAGTGAGGTGGACCGCAACTTGGGATGATGTGGATGTGGAAGACTCAGGATTGGCTTGGGGCTTCGATAATGGGAGAGGTATGGACTGGAATGGCATCTCACAATCTATTAATTTGACTTGTGAGACATCAACTGATGTGGATGGAGGTGGATTTGGTTGAGTTATTTGATGAATGGGTGATGATGTGGAGGGAATGATGATGGAGGATGTTGATGATGATGATGTGGTTGATGTGGATTGGGTTTGACCACATGTACATGTAGTCAATGATGATGAATATGAGGGCATAGAAGTGGAAGCTTGATGTGTGGTAGTGATGGGGAGTTCCTCAAGAATAGGAAATTTAGATGAAGAAGTGGATGGTGTGGTGGATGATGTGGTTGATGATGTGAGGAAAATATGGGTGGATGGAAGCATGGATTCATAAGGATTTGAAATGAAATTGCAATACTTAAATGGTTCAATATTCATTGGTATGCAATGAATTTATCCCTCATGTACATATTTCAAGCATTGATGAAGTATAGAAGGGACACATCTCATTTCCCTAATCCAAGGATATCCAAGGAGTACATTGTATGCCATGGACCCTTCCAAGATGTGAAACATTGTGTGCAATATTTTTACCCCCACTTCGATGGGTAAAACTATAGTGCCAACTATGGAACAGAGAGCATCATTAAATGCTTTCAAGGTGAAGGTGGATTTGGTGATGTGAGATGGTGGGAGATTAAGATGTTGGAGAGTGGATGTGGTGATGATATTGATGGAGGAGCCGATATCAATTAAAACTCATTTGAATGGCTTCCTATCAATTTGAGCCATGATATGCAATGGAGGGTCCATCGATCCTGATGATATTGGTTTGATTTCAAAATCATAGAATGTAATGGTAGGCTCCACACATGTTCTGATACTTCCCACAAAATTTCTAAAGGTATTAGCATCCTGAGATTGGAGTTCAATGGATTTTAAAATCTCCATTAATGCCTCATGATGTGGGGGAGATTGTTGAATTAGCTCATAAATAGATAGTTTAGTTGAAGCTATTTTAAGGCTAGTGGTTAACTGGCTACTCAGAGAGATGATTGGCCTTGATGGATGATTGGGAGGATGAATGGGTGGAGATGGATGACTTGGAATATGAATGGGTTGGGAAGGATTGGTGGAGAACTGGATGGGAGATGATGAAGTGGGTTGTGGAGACACACTTGTTGATGGTGCTATGGGAGATTGAACAGGTTGCTATTGTGCATTTTGTTGATTTATGCATTGTTGACCTTGGGTGACTACATGAATAGCACCCACAAAACCTTGGTATTATTGAACATGGTTAACTTGATTAGGAGTCTTGGTATTTGACCCTCCTATTGTTGGTTGTACTTCCTCATGATGAGGAAGTGGTGTTTGATAGATGCCAAGGTTTTGGTTTTGTTGAGCTAAGGGACTATCAAGCTTGATGGCCCCTAAGTCAATTAGGTCTTGCACTATATCTTTAAATGTGATAGCAGCTATTGATATCATGCCCATTTTGTTGATGATAAGGGCAAAATAAATGCTCCCTATAGCTTTTGCTACATTTGGTGGGATCATCTGGTTTGACCTCAGGCAAGGCAAGTTGGTTTGTGTCATACAACCTATGAAATATGGAGGTATATGATTCGGCTAAGGGGGTGTATTGGTGATTTTGTCAAATAGATTATCGATGTTGGTGATTTTCCATAGTTGGCATTGTGTTTTGAACTTGTGATGGTGGGGGAACCACTTGATATGCAATTTTTTGTGGTTGTTGTATGGGTTGTTGTTGTTGAGCCACTACCGGTTGGCTCATGACCACTTGATTTACTTGATTTGCTTGATTAGCCTGATTTGGCTTGGATTGGCCAGAATAGGTTCCTTTGGATTGGCCCTTGTTCTACCATTCTTTATTTTTAGGCTTTAGCACTATTGCAAGTGTGAATGGGATTTCTATCAAAAGGCCTAGAAAAAACTAGCTATTCTAGCCTAAGTGTGAACACCCACTCAAATGGTCGGAAATTTTTTGGTTTATATTATTTCCTCTATTCTTCCCTAGGCCCTCTAAATATATTTCCCCTAGATTCCCTATTCTCCCTCGCCTAACCCCTATATACCCTCACCTACCTTCCTAACTACCCTTATACCTCCTCGACACCTCCCACCTCCACCTCCTCCCTTATCTCATTTATCCTCCCTTATCCCTCCTTGTCATCCTTTCTCCTCATAATACTTTATTCCCTATAAATACCATGAGCTACTAAAAGTTGTAATGCAAATTTTGAAGTTATTAATTAAATATTATTTTATATTATAGTCCAATTTGGCTCACTGGTATCAGAGACGGGTGTGCTTTTCGAGGCACAGGCACGAGAGCCGAGGCCGAGGGCACAAATCTTGAGGTAGGCACTGGTTGAGGTGGAAACTGGGTACAAATCTTAAGGTGACATGTAGTTCGAGGTAGGCGTTGGCTGCGCTGACAACTAGGCACGAATCCTGAGGTGATGATGTGGCAGCATGAGAAAACGATGTGGCATGAGTCCCGAGGCCATGACATGGTAGAGTGAGAGTTCTGAAGCAGACACATGGCAGTTGAGTGTCGTGATGTGTGGTAGTGAGCTCCTGCTGACGTGGTGACCTACGGTTAGATGACGGGGTAAAACACTGGCCGAAGGCAATCGTTTAATATGTACCTGCATTCATATTTAAATGTGCAAATTCCTTTTACCCGCTGCGTGTGGGATTAATTTTTTTTTAAAACGTTGTAATTTTTAAACATTTTTATTAATGCGTGCTTCTCCGTAGTGAACACGTCAGGCGATGTGGTGTGGTGGCAAGATCTTTCGGCACGCTATAGGAGGTTCAGGGTTCAAAACTCGGCAGCGACAGTATAAAGGTATTTTTATTTTTATTTGTTTGTTTGCTTTAGCACCGGTAGGTACAATAGGCACGATGTGCCTTCATATATCAAAGGTGCCGCTTAGTGTAGCAGCTGTGCACCCCTCTTACAAGCAAAAGGTTGGGGGATCGATTCCCCTCCACTACGAAACAATATTTTTGTTTAAAAAAAAAGGTTGGTTTTTAAATTTTTTTTTTATTAAAGTTTTTTAAAAATAAATTTAATAGTTATTTATTTATATTTTTAATTATTTTTAAATATACATTTATTTAAAAAATAATTAAAGATATAAAAATTATTAAATTTGTTTTATAAAAAGACTTTATAAAAAGTATATAGAAAACCTTGCAAAATTATGTAATAGCCTGAGAGGAAAACATTGTAAAAAAGGTGACGGGAAGCCTTCCGGAGTGCCCATTTTTCGCTGCCCCTTGGAACCCCATTCAAGGCTAAAAATTTTGTGTAAGAGCCTCAACGGCTGTAAAAGAGAAAAAATTATAACCTCAGAAGCTCTAACGAAGTTTTCTTTTTTCCTTGATGAGTATATGATCAGATCTACTGGATGTTACCATGCTTTGTGCTCTTTACTATAGAGAGAAACTGCTAAAGCTTTTGATGAATGAGTTCAATGAGACTGCATGTCGTATTTAGTCAACTACAAAATTTTGTTATAGCCCACCTGAGGAAGCCTGATTCTAGATACAAGGCTGACTCAGAAGATAATATTTTCAAACAACGAGTGGAGTCTGATAATTGAAGCTACACCTGTAGATCAAGCCAGTGATAGCTACTCTCCAACTGAGCTGGAGCAACAATCTAGTGAAAGTTATACCCCACGCTCTCCAAAGCCTGAGCTAGTAGAGCTTGAGCCAGCACAGGCCGAGCCAGGGAAAGCTCTTGAAATTGTTGTCATCAGTGACGACGAAGATTCCATTGTAGATAATTTTGGGCCTCTAGTACTGGGAAATCCAGAAGAAGAAGAAGAAGAAATCAGTGAGAGAGTTAAGAAATCTAGTTTTTATTTGAACTTGTAATTGCTTTGTATTTCCTATTTTTAGTCAAATCAAAGTTTGCTTTCAAGTAGTAGAAATGGTTTCAAATTCAAATCTCTCAATTCCTGAATTTAATGGTAGTGATTATGAATATTGGTCAATAAAGATGAAAACTATTTTGATTGGTAAAGGTTTATGGGAAAAAGTTGAAGAGGGTTACACAAAACCCTCTCCTATGGACTGGTCTACCTTAAGTGCTGTTGATAGAAAAACCAAGAAAAAATCCAAGAAAAATAATTCCTTTACCCTATATCATTTACAAGCAGCCCTAGATAAAAGCATATTTCCTAGAATAGCATCTTGTATAACAGCTCAAGATGCTTGGAAGGATTTAAAGGAAAGTTTTTAAGGGAGTGATCAAGTGAAGCAAGTCAGGCTTCAAACTCTGAAAAGAGATTTTGAAAATATCATAATGAGGAGAATGAGAAAGTAGGAGACTACTGTGTGCGAGTCAAATACATAGTAGATAAAATGGTCACTCTAGGTGAAGAATTTAAACCAGAGGTTGTGGTGAAGAAAGTGTTGCGAACACTTCTTCCTATGTGGAATCATGTAGCAATCATTATTGAAGAGTCAAAAGATTTGACTGCACTTTCCTTTGATGCACTAATTGGTTCTCTTCTTTCACATGAAGAGAGATTGCAGGAATCTTCTTCCACTAGCCATGGAGGTGATAACAAAGCCTTCACTTCACAATAAGGAAAAGGACAAGGTAGAGGTCATGGCAGAGGTCAGCACAGAGGTAGGTCAGCATAGAGGTAGAGGTAAGAATAGTACATGAGGTGGAACTACTAATAGAGGAGGATATTCAAATAGAGGTGGAGGTTAGAATAGATGTGGACAACAGAATAGAGGGAAGAATCCAGGACGAGGAAAAGGGAGTGATAAGTCAAAACAAGCTTGCTACAATTGTGGTAAACTTGGCCATTTTGCTCGTGACTACTGGTCAAAATATTCACAAGGGAGCAGCAGCCAGAGCATTCAGTATGGCAATTTTGGAGAAGAGGAAGGGACCTCAAATATATTTCTCATATGGCAAGTCAGATCAGAACCTGAATGACACCTAGATCTTGGACACTGGGTGTTCAAATCATATGAGTGGCAAAGAAGAACTCTTTGCTACTCTAGATTCTTCTTACAAATACAACATCAAATTGGGAGATGACAAGTCATTGGCGGTTGAAGGCATTGGAGCCATGGAGGTTCCAAAAAAATAAGGTATGAAACAAGTAAGTGATATATATTACACACCTCATCTCCAACACAATATTTTAAGTGTTGGTCAAATGTTAGAAAAGAACTATAAGTTGCTATTTGATGAGGGTAAATGTACCATTTTTGATAAGAATATTAGTTATAAAGTCATTAATTAAGTCTCAATGACAAGAAACAAGTTATTTCCTCTAAAGTATGACCAGCTAGGAGGAGATCAGTTAGTAAATGTTGCTATTGCATACCCAAGTGTGTTGTGGCACTTGAGATACGGTCATTTGAATTCAGCCAGTTTGAAGTTGTTAACTTCTCAATTGATGGAGACCAGACTTCCTAAAGTTTTGGAAAATAAGGAAGTCTGTGAAGGGTGTGCCTTGGGCAAGCATGCTAGAACCAAATTTCCTCATGGACAAGCATGGAAGACTAGTTATTCGCTCCAGCTAGTGCATTCAGACATATGTGGTCCGATGTAGACCAAGAGCATTGGTAACAACTCTTACTTTCTTCTTTTCATTGATGATTTTTCAAGAATGTGTTGGATATATTTTTTGAAGCATAAAGATGAGGCATTTGATTGCTTCATAGATTTTAAGGCAAGAGTTGAAAATGAGAGTAGATATTTTGTTAAGTTTCTCAGATCAGATAAAGGAGGAGAATACTCCTCTAATGAATTTTTGTAAAAAACATGGAATAAAGAGGCAGTTCACTACTACCTATACTCCATAGCAGAATGGTGTGGCTGAAAGAAATAATTGTACCATTGTAGAGATGGCAAGATCTATGCTTCAGACGAAGCATTTGAGAAATATGTATTGGGCAGATGTAGCCAGGACCAGTGTGTATATTTTGAATAGGAGTCCTACTTCAATTTTGAAAGGGAAAACTCCTTATCAAGCATGGTATGGTAAGAAATCGAATGTCAAGCATTTTAGAGTATTTGGTTCACTGGATTACTCACACATTCCTGATGAATAGAGGAAGAAGCTCGATCCTAAGAGTCAAGCATGCATTTTTGTAGGGTACTGTGAGAACACAAAATATTACAGACTCTACAATCCTAGGACTCAAAAAATAATACTTTCTAGGGATCTAATTTTTGATGAAGGGGGAGAATGGGGAAATCCCAAAATTTATAGTGACGTTGAATCTCATGATGTAGGTCCTTCACAAATTCAACAGGCATCACAGAAAAGCAAGAAGTGTCCTCCAAGCCCAAGCTGACATTTGAATTTTAGTTCATCATCATCATCACCAAGTCCTTCTCCACAAAGGTCAATTAGTTCCTCACCAATGGATATTGATTCTCCATCTAGAGGTAAGAGAACTCTCCAACATCATCCATATTATTAGATGTTGGATACAAGTTTTCAAAGACGATATACTAGAAGTCAAGCAAGTGAAATGGTTTCAATTTTGCAAAGACTTGAAAATATGCATTTGTATGGAGATGATGACTCCCAAGAACCTCGGAGAGATGTAGTTAACTATGCCTTGTTAACTAGTGCACAACTTGAACCTTCTAGTTATGAGAAGGCTTGTACTTAGAAGATATGGCAAGATGCCATGAAAGAGGAGATAACCTCTATAAAAAAGAACGATACTTGGGAGTTGGTAGAGCTTCCTAAAGGAAAAAAGTGTGTTGGATGTAAATGGGTCTTCAATACCAAATTCAATGTTGATGAAAGCATTGAAAGGCACAAATCAAGATTGGTTGTAAAAGGATTTACACAAAATTATGGCATTGATTATGAAGAGACATTTGCTCCTATAGCTCGACAAGAGACCATCAGAACAGTTCTTACTTTAGCTGCACACAAGGGATGACAAGTCCAACACATGGATGTGAAAAGTGCCTTTCTCAATGGGTTCTTGATAGAAGAAGTATATGTTGAGCATCCTCAAGGATTTCAAGAACAAGGTAAGGAACACCTTGTTTACAGACTGAAAAAGGCACTCTATGGCCTCAAGTAGGCACCACGAGCTTGGTACTCATGCATTGATGTCTACTTCAAATATTTTGGATTCACCAAAAGTAGAAATGAACCCACTCTTTACTACCTAAAGCAAGGTAATGACATCCTCATAGTTTGCTTGTATGTGGATGATCTCATATTCATGGGTAGTAATAGAAAAGTGAATATGGAGTTCAAACGCTCCATGATGAAGCAGTTTGAGATGAAGGATCTTGGCTTAATGTACTACTTCCTTGGACTAGAAGTTCATCAGACAGATATAGGTATCTTCATCTGTCAACATTAGTATGCTTGGGACATGATCAAAAAGTTTGCTATGGAGCATTGCAAACCAGTTGCAACTCCAGTTGGACATGGGATCCAATTGAGCAAAGATGATGGAGCATCAAAAGTTGACGTGACCACTTTTAGAAGTGTAGTTGGGAGTTTGATGTTTCTCGCCAATACCTGACCTGATATTCAGTATGCTGTTTCTTTTGTATCTCAATTTATGGCTAGCCCATCTGAGCTGCATTTGCAAGCAGCTAAGAGAATTCTCAGATATGTGAAGGGTACATTGGATTTTGGAATACAGTACCATAAATGTAACACTTTCAAGCTTGTAGGCTTTGGTGATAGTGATTGGGGCAGAAATATTGATGATAGGAAATCAACTTCAAGGAACTGTTTTAGTCTAGGATCAGGACTAATAACATGGAGCTCCAAAAAGCAAATAGTGGTAGCCTTGTCTTCTACAGAAGCTGAGTATATAGCAGTCACCTATTATAGTACTCAAGCCCTATGGCTAAGAAAAGTGTTAGAAGAGATTGGAGAGCAGCAAAGTGGTCCGACCAGAGTCTACTGCGACAACATCAGTGCCATTAAGTTGGCATACAATATGATCCACCATAGTAGAACAAAGCATTTTGATATGAAGTATCACTTCATCCGAGATATGGTGGAAAATAAAATTGTTGAGCTTCAATTTTACCGCACTCTAGAAAACGTCGTAGACATCTTCATCAAAGTGATGGCTAAAGCTCAATTTATAAAGTTGAGAGACTGTTTAGTCAGTCCTCTCAACTTTAAGGGGGAGAATGTTACAAGTGTGAATGGGATTTCTATCAAAAGGCCTAGAAAAAACTAGCTATTCTAGCCTAAGTGTGAACACCCACTCAAATGGTCGGCAAATTTTTGGTTTATATTTTTTCCTCTATTCTTCCCTAGCCCCTCTAAATATATTTCCCCTCGATTCCCTATTCTCCCTCGCCTAACCCCTATATACCCTCACCTACCTTCCTAACTACCCTTATACCTCCTCGACACCTCCCACCTCCACATCCTCCCTTATCTCCTTTATCCTCCCTTATCCCTCCTTGCCGTCCTTTATCCTCCCTAATAATTTATTCCCTATAAATACCATGAACTACTGAAAGTTGTAATGCTATTTTTGAAGTTATTAATTATATATTATTTTATATTATAGCCCAATTTGGCTCAAGCACACCTTCTTCGATTTTGATTTCCTTAATTATGCTAGCTTGGGTAAGAGCTTATTCAAATTATCTATACTATTGTAATTTTAATAACTAGAAGATGGATTTTAAGCAACTCTTTGTAAATAGTCAGGTTAACTCTTCCATTGATAGGGAGCATGATAATTTTGTGATAATAACCCTCCAACAATTGCTAAAGTCATAGAATAACTCATCGTCATCTTGTTTTAGATTATATAAGTCAATCAGTGAAAATTTATTTCAAACATTGATGGAAAATATTTTGAGATATTGGTCTACCAATTGTTCAGAAGTATAAATACTATGATGAGGCAGATGGTTATACCACTCTACATCATCTGCCCCAATGTCTGAGGAACTTTTATGAGCATTAAGGCATCTTGATGTTGAATTCTAAAACATGAATGAATGAATGTGCTCACATGCTCTCTAGGGTCCTCAATCCCCTTGAATTTGTCAAATTTTAACATCGTAAAATCTATCGGATATGGTGGTGATGGTACCAAAAAGTGAATTGGTTGATTGATAAGCTATATTAATGTTGGATTCTAGTTCATCATACAAGGAGTGTGTTTCATCAAGCTATCGATCTATTTTTGTATTACTTGAATTCGAGGATCTTCCCTAGGTATGTGGAAGCCCTGAATCACTTGATAATTTTGTGGAGGTGGAGTGGTGAAATGCTGAGGTGTGATGAGATTTTTATGGTTTGATGGACTGGATTGATTTTGGTGATGTTTATGATTGAATTATTGCAAATGATAAAATGGAGATGATGTTTGAGGACTATGAATGGGGTTAACTCATTGGAATGGAATGTGTGTGGATTGATGGAGGTATGGGAATGGAAAAAATAGAAGGTTACGATATCCATGATGGATTTGATGAAAATAATGTAGGTTGAGTGGAAGTGGGCTGAGGCTTAAGATTTACCACTTGTACTTGTTGTTGGGGACAATAATGAGCATTCTATCACTCCTTAAGCAATTTATTAAGGTGTTGCCATGCATCTTGTATGGCCATATCTAAAGCAGATGGTGTGGATGTGGTTGGAATGGATGAAGTAGGTGGAGGATAAGTTGCAATAGGGATTACAACTGAATGGGGGATAGTGGATGCAGTGGAAGCTAGCATTTGTGAAGCAACATTGACATGTGCTTCATATAATGGATTGCCATAGGTAGTGGTATATGAATATGGAATGGAAGTGCTTTGAGCACATGACTGTTGTGGAATGGACCAATTTTGGGAAGGTGCAGATGATGCCTCAAAAAGAGGGTTAGTATACACCTGGGTGAAACTGGAAGACTACAAATGAGCAAGTTCCTACTGAAAAGAAGGATCATGCATGTGTAGACTGCTGATTTGTTCTATAACATAGTTAGCAGATATTTGAAAAGCTTCCACTTTGGCCATGTCTATGTGGGTGATATTATAATCTGTGGGAGATGATGACTCAATTTTTGGAATGGGAATTTTGGTAGCTCTATGAAACACATCAATGTTTGAGGTATACATAGTGTGTGATAGTCCCACAAACAAACCATAACAATTTGTTTGTATCACACTAACAGGGTTGACCATAGAAGTGGCAGGTGAATAAGTGGAACACTCCATGGATGAAGTGGTGTGGCTGGTAATGGCTTGACTTAGAATATTTTCTTAGCTTTAGGTTGAAACCATAAGCTAATGAGTCAAATGGGGTGGTTATGTGTAGAAAGAAAATTCAAATGAAGAACACACAAAATCAAACAAGCAAGTTAACCTTATGCTTTGCAATAATTTTTTATTTTATTTTTTTGTGAGTTTTGTGTGTTGTAGATGTTCTAACCTAAACTACTATGCAAGGTGAAATATAAGGCTAGATGGCAAATGCGAATCTTTCTAGTGATCATGGGTGACTATGATTGGTAAGGGCAGATATTGATGAATGGAGATGAAGCCAATCGTCACCAAATATCAAACAATGATTGGTGATGAAATCCAACTCACTATTGTTTATTGTAAAATGTGCAAAGTGTGTGATTCATTTTAAGATTTAATATTTTCTATTGTGATCAATAAATTTTGAAAACACACCTATTTAACTCATATAAAATATAATCCAAGAACATCAATACTAAGTTCCTCAAAAGAATTTAGGGGTACACCACTTAAGACCCACCCTGAATCATCAAATGATTCCAACAGTGGAGGGTTCAACCAGTTCTTTTACCTTGAATAATCAAGTGATTCCAATAGTAGGAGTATACTTAAATATTGTGACCTTGTTCCAACTTAGAAAATTAAAAATTGAAGCTTTCAAATTCTATTATGTAGCTATTTTATGTTTTTGTAATTTTGAATGCAAACAACATACAAAAATAGTGAATAAATACATCAAAAATAAAAAAAAATCTAAAAAAAATGCGATCTACTATGAATGCATGAATGCAATAACGTAAACGCCTAAAATGTAAATAAAAATGTAAATGGTTTAAACATAAAAATAAATGATTGTCTTTTTGTTGATTTTACTGTAAAAAGCATGAAAATGAACACATAAATGGGTTAGGGTTTGTAACAAATTTACCAAGAAACCTACATATTTCTTCCCCACTCTATGAAATGCACCTCAAAGTCTCTAGAACACTATAGGACATTCCCTAAAAACTACAGGGTGTCCCTCAAGCATTGCAGTGCATCTGCACAACCTCCAATCGAATTCTACAACCTTATAGAAACCCTATTTTTTTTGCAATTTTCATATGATCAAAATTTTGGAACCTACAAAATGGAAATAGAAACAAAAATTAGTGACAAAATAAATTAACATGAAGAACCCTTTGGGGATCCCACCATGATTGCCATTTTGTAAATCAAAATAAAAAAACACCAATGCAATAATAAAGTAACAAAAGCACAGTAATAACACAAGATTGCACAAGATGAATAAGATTTTATTAATGTTGGTAGATATCTGAGTTATACAATAGATATGCCCCAATATGGGGTTTTACAATGCTTTTGTGATACAAATTTACAATTACTAGGGTTATTTGAAACCCTAGTTCAAAAGAATAGTTGGTGTCTTCTTGCTCATCTTCGATCCAAAGTAGAGGGTTACCCTAGCTTCAACAACTTCCAGATGTATGATCCTGTACCTACAAATAGAGACAACAACAAAAATATATTAGAAGCACCTATGAGGGCTCCACTGTGTGAGGCCTTTAGAAATATAAAACAACTAAACCTAGATGTTGAATGCAATACTGAAAACAGAAGTGCAGGAATGTAAAATAAGTACAAAAAAACTTCTTACCTTCTCAACACTCTAATATATATTTTTTAGTTGATCGTTGATGGTCGCAAGGATGCCCAAATGATACCTGAGAGTTTTAGGATTGTAGATATGCTTTAGGAGACACCCAAAGGCATTCTATGAAGGTTGCAAATGCACCAAAGAGTTCCAGAAACACCCAGAGGTTCTCAAATGGCTTTGGGAGGCATTTGGGAGTAGTGGGAAGTGTCGCAGTTTGGCAATGATGAAAGTGGATGATGCGATGGGGGGCAGTGAACAATGAAAGTGATGGCAAAGTGGCTAGGGAAAAAGAGGATTAAGGGATTCCAAGGTGCTTAAGGATTAAAGGAACTTAGGGCCTAATTTGTTAAAATGACTCCTCTTTTATAATATTCCCTTGAACATGTTAGGATTTCAATGACAAAAAATGAGGAGTCGATTAAAACATGAGGAAGGGTGGAGATTAAGTTTGGATAAGTGGCATGGATTGAGATGGATGGATGGATAAGATTAAAACGTGGCGGATGGCTAGGATTAATTTATATAAATACATATATATTTATTATATATATAAATATAATATAAAATATTAATATTTATATATATTAAGTAAATACATATATACATACATATATATATATACATATATATATATATATATATATATATATATATATATATATATATATATATATATATATATATATAATGTTTGGTTGTGATTGAAGGACATAGATGGATGACAAGTGGCTAGATTTTGGTGTCTACACTACCAATTTTGCTAATGAACTTCTTGAGGATCTTGACTATAGTCTTATTAGAAGCTTATACTTGGCCATTATCTTGAGGATAGTAAGCATTTTAGGTTGAATCTTATATTTAGCTCAATTGTTTTGAATACCCTTGTTCTTGAAGGGTGTTTCATTGTCATAGATTAGCATAGAAGGGATGCCATAGTAGCTAAGAATCTAATTAAGGATGAACTTAGAGACTTGGATTTTAGTAGTCAAAGCTAAAGGTATGGATTTGATCCACTTGGTGAAGTACTCAAAATCCATTACAATGAACTTGTTCTCATCAAAAGACATTAGGTTTATCTTCCCAATGATGTCTAAGCCCCAAATGAAAAAATATCAAGGAAAGATCAAGGGTTAGAGAGCTTGGTATGGAGTGTGGATAAGGTTGTAATACTTTTGACACTTATAAAACCTCCTAATATAGTTCCAAGATTAATTTTCCATGGAGGTCCAACAATAACCCATCCATAAGAGCTTCTTAGAAATGGTGACACCACTAAAGTTCCCATTGCATGATCCATCATACATCTTTTTGATGACTATTTAAGCTTCATCCAAGGACAAGAATCTACGTAAAATACCATTAATATTATGGAGATATAAGACGTTATTAATTATGACATACCTAAAAATTAATTGCTTGAGTTTTTTACACTCATTATGGTTCAAACCATTAGGTAAGGTTCCATCCTTAAGGAAAGTAATGATATCCTTGTACTAAGGATTAGGAGAAGGAATTGATTCTACAAAAAATACTTTGAGAGGAAGTTAGATAGACTCCAAGGTTAAATTCCCCTTAATTTTCCAAATGAAATTAATGGGTTGTTCATCATATAGCTCTACGGGGTTGAAGGATGCAACCAAGGCCATAGAATCGACATGGTAGTTACTAGACTCAAGGATAACTTTAGTGGTGATTTTGTAAAAAACAACTATTAGTTTATAGATGATGTATTGTATGGTTTAATATTTTAATTCTTAGTTTCATAAACATCATTTACTTGATTGACTATAAGCTAGGAGTCTCCAAATATAAAGAAGATTCTAACTTGATGAGCTAATGCTATAGGTAGCCCTAGGACAAGGGCTTCATATTTAGTTGTGTTTTTGGTACACAAAAAATTAAGCTTAAAGTATAAAGGGATCAACTACTATTAACGAGTGACCAATATGACTCCTACCCTCACTCCTTTGACATAGAGTGCCATTCAAATATAGAGTACAAAATTTAGGTTGATCTACTTATAGGCTAAATATTGACTCATTGGAAAAGTATATGGTTAAGGGAGGGCTAGCTTCTAAGGATACAACTGCTAGTTGATTAGTGATGACCTGAACTTTCATAGAATTTTATTGACAAACTCAAGATTGAATTCACTAAGAGCAATTAACCACTTAGTAATTGGTCCCAAGAGGTGAGGCTTGGACATGCAATAATATAATGGATTAACACTTGTAATGGCAAAGGTTTTATGGTTGAGCATGTATCTTCTAAGCTTATGAGAAGAAAACACTATTCCTAGACAAATATTCTCTAAAGGGGTATGGTGGACTTTGTAAATGACCAAAGGCCCCCTAATATAGAAAATGGATCACTCTCTATGTTGGTAATCATATTGCACCAAAATTTCTCTTAAGGTATGGTCAATTGCTATTATGTATAGAAATAAAGTCCTAGAGGGATTAGGATGGACAAGGATGGGAGGAGACAAAAGGTAGGATTTAAAGGCATCGAATGCGACTTGATAGTAAATATCCCATAAAAATATCACATCCTTCCTTAAAATATCGGTGAAGGGTTAACCCTTATTGACTAGTTGAAAAATGAACCTCTAAATGGCTTGGATTTTTCCTTAGAGGCTTCTCAATTAGTTTAGAGTTCAAGTGGGTGGCATATCGACTATAGCCAATATCTTATTAGGATCAAATTTAATTCCATGTTAGGATATAATTAACCCCACTAGTTTTCTTGATGTCACCCTAAAGATGCATTTCTAAGGCTTTAGGCATACCTTGTACTACAACTACTCTAATATGTTTCTTATGTATTTAACATGATCTTTCCAGTTTAAATACTAACCAAGAAGATCATTGACATAGTCCTTCATGATGTCATGTATCATCTAGTGAAAGATGTATGCCATGACTCTCTGGTAGGTAGCTCCTATGTTCTTCAGTCCAAGAGACACCACTTGATAGCATAAGGTTCCCCATGGGGTGGTGAATGTTATTTTGGATTGATTCTTAAGAGTGTTTTTGATCTAATCATAACCTAATAGTCCTTTCATAAAAGACAATATTCTACATATTTTAATAAAAAAAACAATCATATTGATGTTGGGTACAAGGAAGTTATTAGTAAAATATGCTTTATTGATGTTGTGAATTTTTTTTGAATTTACATGATGGAATTGATTTGATATTGTGAAAATTAGTGCCCACTCAAATGCTACCTATTTTCTTAGAAGTAGGGAAAACATTAGAGATATAGTTAAAATAGTTAATGGCTTAGATGAATCCAACATCAAAGAGTTTTAAGAGATCCTCTTTGACTAGCAAAGTGACTATCAAATGCTTTTTTCACACCAGCAGTGACAACTAGGTGGTGTATGACTAGAGAAGCATCAAGACTAGGCATAATAGTGTAGGACTAAGAAAAAATATATTTAAAATCTATCAAGATCTTGGTGTATTTCTCACACTCGGTCAGGATAAAAACCTTGCTTAGCTTATGGATTTTATGATCTTCAAGAGTCCTAATATCAATGTCCATAGTTTCCTTAATTAGATTATGAGATTCATCTTCCAATTGAGGAGGATCTGGAAATAATTTTAGGCTTTTAAGATTTGTAGGACCTAAGATTAGTTGATTATGGTTGATTATCTATGAGATAGTGACATTCATTATTTTGGAAAAAGAACCACTGAAATAGAAGTTATTTTAGCATAGATAGTCTAAGGGACCATATTAAGGAGGATCGTTCAAAATGTCCTCCATCTCATAGTTGTATTTATTAATAATTAGCTTGGAATAGGCTAGGGTTATGAGATTTGCACTAACAAATTGAGTAAATAAAAAATATCTAGGATCTATGAGGAGTGATGATCCATAATCTTCCTCCTTATCCCAATTTAATCCATTTAAATAAATGATGTCATCATGGGATACTATCAGAATGATTGATTTCTTCTTCACTATCAAATGAAGAAGAGAGGAAAGACTAATGATGGATGGGAAAATAACCTATCACACAATGTTTTAGCTAAGATTTGTACCATAAAATCTCTTTGATGCCCTACTCATATAGGCCTAGTTCTTTACCTAAATACCCTATATTGAAAAGCATATGCTAAGGAATGAAATACAAGTTTAAAAAGAAACATGAAGCATATTGTCATTTAGCTAAGAAAAACATGGATTTTATCATTATTGGTAGTACCAACACAAATGCAACTTCCTATTTGTGTTGTTTTATCCTTATCATTAGAAGGTAAGCTTAAGGTTTGAGGAGACGAGGGAAGCTTCGCCAGGTCTAAGACAAGTTTATTGTCATCTAAATTATTATAATTAATGTTGATTGGAATAAGTATTTGATCCTTAGGTTCATTGTTAGGTAAATTATTTTATATGAGATACCTTAATACAATAGTTATAATAAGCTAATAATAAAACAAGGTGATTCAAGAGACAAATTGAGAGAAGGGCAAATATGCACTTTAGGATTCTTGAACTTCATCACCTAGAAATAGGTGAAGTGTTTAAGGTCGATGGAAATATGATAAATATTTCCCTTGTATTCATATTTAAGGCATTGATGAAGAGTTGAAGGGATGACCCACATCTCATGGATCCATGGCCTCCCAAGAAGAATGTTGTAGGTTAAGTCACATGGCATGACATAGAAGAGAGTGTTGGGAGTACAAGCTTCATTTGTAAGAGGTAAGACTCTCATGATATTAACCTCATGTTCCCATTGTCAAAATCCTTAAAAAAAGTATTGGATTTCTCCAAATATTGTTTGGTTAACCCAAAATGACTAATGAATCTTAAGCTATATACATTGAGACTAGAACCATTATCAACTAAGATTCACTTGATGAATTTATCGTCAATATGACCCATGATGTATAAGGAGAGATCTATGGCCATAGAGTATTAAGGAATGTCATCCTCATGGAATGATATAGTTGTGTGGTTGACCCTAATGGATCCCACCACCAAAGTGAGATCATTTATATTGAGGTTTTGAAGAACGACTTGTTCACACAAAATTTTAAATTAGATGTCTCTATGGGCTAGAGAGGTCCCAAAAACTTCAAGAAGGGATATTATGATTGATGTACTCTTTATTTGGTGAAGCAAGTCAAAAGTACCCTTTGGGGGGAGAAGTTCCTTTTACATAAAGGATCAATAGAGACCTATAAGGTTGATTAGATGATAGATTTTTGTGTTGTTGTCTAGTTACAAAAAAAATTGTAGATGCAAATCGAACAACACCAAATAACTAAAATTAAATAAATGAAAAATTAAAGCAAGATAAAAACATATGATTGCACAAAAATAAATTTGATTTTTATTGCTGGGTGGATTTCTGATACTACAATCAAATATGCCCCAGATTGGGTTTTTTACAAAGCTTTATTGCTCAATACAATAATCTCAATATGTTAGAATTCTCTGAAACCCTAGCCAAAAAATCAAGGTGGTGTCTTCACGCTCGATCGATCCCAACAGAAGTGAGTGCACTTCAGATATCCTTTTGATCAGACCACTCCGGCTTAAAGAACTACTCAATGCCT
Source organism: Wollemia nobilis (assembly GCA_028583015.1). Lineage (NCBI taxonomy): Eukaryota > Viridiplantae > Streptophyta > Pinopsida > Araucariales > Araucariaceae > Wollemia > Wollemia nobilis. The sequence goes on from JAQPPZ010001731.1 coordinate 1,866,490, forward strand.
GTATATCTCCATACCTGCACACAAAAAATGATGAAAGAGGATTAGTAGTAACTGTGAGGGATCCACTGTGTGAGACCCTCAAAAATCAATAAAAACCCTAAATACCAAATGATAAACTACATGCAAATATGGAAATAATAAAATTAATACAACAATAGAAGATTTACCTTGTGAACTTGACGTTTTTTGATCTATTGTTGTCATTGTTACAGGAAGATGGTACACGGATTTCGTAACGGCACCCGAGGGTTAGTAGGGATGTAGAACTTTGGTCTAAAATACTCATGGTTGCTCGATGGTAGCAGAGAATGCTCATGGGTGCTCAAGGATGACAGAAAGTGCCCAATGGCACTAAAGAATAGTAGGCAAGTGTTTGGCAGTAGCGTAAGGGCACTCAGAAGTAGTAGAGGGGTGTTTGAAGGTTGAAGCAAGGTCTATAGAAGTAGATCTACTTTAGGCAAGGGCTACAATGATGGATGTGATGACAGATGCAAGGACGAGGGCAAAAATGGATGAAAGAAATTCAAGGACTTTTGAAATCTTAGGTTATGAATTACTTGGGGTATTTAGGGAATTCAAAAAATTAGGGGTTGAGTCATCAAAATGACTCCTATTTATAATCTCTCCTAGGGCACATTAGGGTTTCAACAACACAATTTGTGTGGTTAAGATTAAAATGTGACAAAGGGTGGATATTAAATCTAGGCAAGTGGTATGGATTAAGGTGGATGAATTTCTAGGATTAGACTAATATGGATGGCTAGGATTAGTTTACACATATGTATACACATTTATTAAATATATATAAAAATATAATATAAAATATTAATATTTTAATATATATTAAACAAATATATATAAATATATGTAAATAATGGGTAAAAATGGTGGGAAGACCTAGATGGATGACAAGTGGCTAGATTTTGGTGTCTAAAGATGCCCCTTTTTGTATCGTGTTGCGTGAAACACAATGCGGTGCAAAAATATGAGACACCTATTTTGGCTTGATGTAGAAGCAACTTTGTTGAGATATGGACATGAGCTTGGAGATAAAAGACTTTTGATTTTGTAGCTTACCCCCTCAATTGGAGAATAATTTTACAGATGAATCTCATGAGCCAATTGAAAATTGAGTGCAATTGGTTGTGTGAAAGAATGATGTGGTTGTGGACGATATGAATGACGTAAATGTGATACCATTTTTGCCCCAACGATGAAAAAGGGTTGGTGGAAGATGCATATGATTGATTATGTTTTTTCCCTAATAGAGAAAGGTACTTTTACCAAGTGTAGATTCCATGATCATGTAAGATGTATCCCATTGTGGGAAAGTCAAAACCAAATGTGGTTGTCCCAAATTTGGGGTGATTCGATGTTGTTGAAGAATGTACCTCCTAGTGTCATTGATATGCAAAGTGATTAAAATACATAAATAAAAAGAGTCTTTGGAGGGCCAACTAGTGACTGTCAGATAATTCCTATGATTAGAACTAATCACCCTAGATAAGGCCAGTCACCATGATGACTGTCAAAGATATGGTAAATGATCAAATGTGATTTTGTCCATGATTTAATCCCGAAAAACTAGGCCATCAATGATAGCTTTTATGCAAATTGTTCTTGGCATTGTTTCACTCAAAATGTGAAGTACGGAATATTGTTTTGATTTCAAACAAGGAGATATGAGATGATGAAGATGACCAAGTGTCCTTATGGTGATTTATTCATCTTACCGACTTACATGGATACCAATCGCTACAATCGCCAAGTAGATAGAATAAACCACTAGATATGAAGTTCACTTGAATTTGTGTTTGAACTTGGCACATATACAAATATTATGATTTGATTATTGGAAATGATGTGAAAATGAAGTATTGATGATGAAAATTATGATTATGGTCATTTTGTGAAAATTTGGACCATTTTGGAATGCTTTTGAATTTGATAAGTGATTTTTGAATCTTTGGGGCGCAAACTAAAATTATGTATCCAAATTGGTTTGGACTTTCACAAAACTTGATAATGTGATGAAATGGATGCATGGATAAAATTTGGAGTGATTTGGTGGGGGTAAGCCATTGTTTTACATTGATTTGGTCTTTCTTGTCACTTTTGATGCTAAACACCAGTTGACACTTACTACATGTGCAAATTCCAGTCGATGTTTGGGCACTCCCAAAATGTTTCGAGGTGCTTCAATGCACCAAGAAATTCCCATGGGAATTTTAATGTACCTGAAGCATCTATAAATATCTTGCAGGGTGAGAATGGAGCTCATTTTTGCGTTTGTAAATTTGCAAAGCTACATTTGGGAGAGTAAGGTGGAGTGGAGTGAAGGAAAGTGAGGTGAGCATGGCAACAAAATGTGCGACTGAAGTGGGAGTGTGAGTTGTTGCGATAAGTTACCTCTTTGAAGCTTTTGTTATTTTTGTGTAAAAATAGTTTTTATGTTTTTTTTGCATTATGAACATGTATTAACAACAAATGGTTTGTGTTGTGTTGTAGCTTACGATTTTGGAGGCTCAACATAAATTCACACCTCTCATCCTAGGGATGAGAAAGGCATTGCAAAGTGGAGATTGGGATTTTTTGGAGGCTATGGGACTAGCGGAGGTAGCCCGGATAGATGTGGTGAGGGCGGATGAGGGGTACCTCTTTGCCTTGGTAGAGAGGTGAGATCCAGAGAGGGGAACCTTTTAGCTCCCTACTGGAGAGATTACCCTCACACTTGAGGATGTATATCGTATCCTCAAGCTACCAGTAGATGGGATTCGTGTCAAGGTTGGACACGATCGAAGGATAAATATGAGGAAGATGTTTGGTGATAGTTGATGGAGTGTGGTAGTGACATGTGGGGGCATTTCATACTTGTCCAGGTATGTGGACAAGGAATTGGATGCCCTACTAGCTTTGGTAATGTTCGTGTTGGCCAACATCGTGGTATCAAATAGTATTGATTGTAGGTTCCCATGGAACCTATTAGATTTAGTGAATGGTATGTTCAATACATCGTAGGTGTATGCATGGGCTCCTAAATTATTGGCAAAGATATACCAAGAGCTTTATGAGGTGAGGAGGTGGGGGAGAAAGGGTTTGGGATGAAGTTTGAAACTATAGTGCTAGATATGGGAGCATTTTAGTGTGGCTCGATCGAAGGGTCTACCAACTATAGGCTAGGATAAGGAGTAACCCTATGCTAGGAGATGGGTGATGGTGGAGGAGGTACAACTAAGTTGTCTTGTGCAAATGAGTCAATGGTACAAAGATTTATGGGCTGTATTGAAATACTCCCAAGTGATATGGAGGCCATAGAGGGGTGCTAGGTGGACAAGAGATGGAGAGTTTCAATCACTCAGCCACTCCTAGTGTTTTAAAAAAACTCCAAATACATGTCGAGTTATTTTTAGTACCAAGACACAATTTTCACTAAGAAAATATTGAGTTCTAGGAATTGACTTCGAAACATTCTTGAACCAAACACAATTCCACATTTAAAAAAAAATAACATCTTGTGTCAAAGAGAGATAACACCATACTTGGCTTGAACCTTGAAGTGAAAATGGTAGTCTCTACTTGTCTCATCATGCAACATAGTCCAAACAACAATGGTTTTCACCACTATCACAGTTGCTTCCAAATTCAAAATACAGAGTGGTAAGGATAGGGTACAATTATCATCGCACTTAGGTTGCGAATCCAATTCCCCAAAGCTCTAAATATTTCATCACACACCATTGATCATTGGGTAGTAAGGATTGTACTACATTTCCATTCAGATAGTTAAGTAATCATCTCCAAAACTTGAGAGATCAAAATTCTTAGACTATGGAGCTAATCTCCACCAAATCTATAGATGCTTGACTGACAGTGGAGTATGCCCATGCATGGCAACACATATCTTTTAAAGAGACCTCTTACCACAAATACAGATAAGCTAGCTTCTTGATATCATCCATAACAGGTCACACCCAATTTACTCAAGATGAGTTAATGAACTCACTTACACACACATTGGTTCTTTATTACCTCAAATAATTACCATGCTCTTGATTTGGTAAATGAATTCATTGCACACACATTTGATCCTAGATAAATTAGATGATTTTAGTGAGTTTATTTGATGTCACTAGTATGTTCGAGTATCGACAAAATAGTCACTTTTCCATATCAATATTCATATATTCATCCATATTGTCTTCCATATCAACATCCATGTCTTATTCCATGTCATTTCATGAGTCATCCACATCATACGCCACCAAGTTTGGTGCCCCTGATTAAAAAACAATGCTATAACATGGCCAAGAAAAATCTAAACTATAAAAGATTATTAGAACATTTGCATTCCATAACTTGCATTAATCATTCATAACATATCATTTGCATTAATAATTCATATACATAAATGCATCCACACAAAAGCATTCACACACAAACATAACACAAAAGTAAAAGTCATGTATATAACGCATATACAATGAGTGCCCAGAATGGAGCACCAAGGATCATATATAAAAAGTGCATCTAAGCACTAGTTAAGCCCTCCAAGAGGACCCCTATGACCTAGAAGGAGACCTAGACCTAGAGATATTCCTAGACTCTCTATGCCTAGTAGCCTCAGATACAGATGAGGTAGGAGAATTTGGAAGTGGAATATGATGCCCCATCAACCTATCCTCCAAAGACTCGATATACCTCTATCGAGACCGAAGGTGTGCTATATCAACATTATGATGATGCTCCCTCCCTAGTAGCTTTGCTTGGAGCCTTGCAATCCTATCATTCTGAGTTATCACCATAACATCCCACTTTACCACCTTCTACTCCAACCTCTCCCAATCCTCCTCACTCTGACCTGGAGGTCCATTCAGAGTCTCCTCCACATCATCCCTATCTTTGTTGTATCCTCCACCCCTTGTAACTTACCTCATAGTACCCTTCACCCTCCTCTTTTGACTATCAGATCAAAGGTACCTCCACAACTTAGGAGTCTCATCGATCTCCTCAACCTTAGCCTCATCCCCATCTCCAATAACTATTTCTAGAGTCAATGCCCATGGTGGCTATATAGTGAACCATTCATCAGCAATATTCATGTTGACTTAAGGGAAAATGGAAGAGGTGAAATGGATGGGATGGATAGAGCCTAAGAATCGATGCTAGGACCTTGGTAAACCTGGATAGTAGCAAGAAACACAAATGAATGCATTTAACTAAATGCTATATACATGCAATGTGGAAAAACATATTTTTATTTTTTTAATGTTTTTCTCTTTTTTTTTGCATTATATACATATGTTACAATTTTTGCTGATGAGATGGATTAATGAAATGGAGGTGGTGGTTCACTGGTAGGTTTAGCTCACTCTTGTGGAAGAAGAAAGTGAAATATGGGCTCATGGATGGGAAAAATTCTGAGGTAAAACTCATCTTGTTCATTGTAGAGAATGATGGGCTTTGATTTCTCATCAGATTCATCAAAATATATCGACATGATATCAAAATATTTGTACATTTTCTCATCAGAGTCATAGGGGTGGAGAGATTCTTCTTCTAAATTCGTATTAAGCCTTTGAAAGACTTGTTCAAAATAAGAGATGGTGGGAAGTGAATGATAACCTAGACCTGAATGATTGTGCACTTCTTGATATGGGATATCAATAAGTTGAGGTACTCCCTATTCATATCAGCCTAATCCATGTCTTTTCCAATTATGTCTGTGAAAATAGTGGGATGGAAAACCCATCATTTTTTGGATATTTGTAGGTGGTGGTTGTTTGGGTTCTTCTAGGAAAATAGGATTAGACAAAGATTTTGTCCCCCCATACACAAAATCTATGCTATTATGCATTGAACCCATATTGTATACCACTCCTATAGATAAAGGTGGGTCACATGGATGACTGAAATCCTTGGTAGTTGAGATATTGAACGGTGTGATTGTGATGTCTTGGACCACATATTCACCAATACCAAGGTTGGTGAGGTGGACCTCAAATTGGTATGATGAGTATGAAGTGGACATGGGAGGCTCATGGTTGGCTAATGGCTTGGACAATGGGGAAGATGTGGGCATATCACAATTCAACAATTCAACTTGTGAAATGTTGGTTGATGAAGGAAGATTTGGTTGTGAAGGAATTATTATGGATAATGAATGGGGATGATGATGTGGATGGCATGGATTGGGTTCGACCACACGTACATGTAGTCAATGATGATGATAATGAAGGTGTAGAAGTGGATGCTTGGTTGGAATTGGTGATGGGAAGCTCCTTAGGAATGGGAGCTTTTGATGAAGGATTTGATGGAGTGATTGATGATGTGGTGGATGATGTGAGAAAAAGGTGGGTAGAAAGAAGCATGGATTTATAAGGATTCAATATGAAATTGCAATACTTAAATGGCTCAACATCTGCTGGTATGCAATGTACTTGCCCTTTGTGTACGTATTTCAGACATTGATGTAATATGGAAGGGACACATCTCATTTCCCTCTTCCAAGGCCTTCCAAGAAGTACATTGTACACCATGGATCCTTCTAAGATGTGGAACAAGGTATGCAATGTTTTTACCCGTACTTCAATGGGTAAAATAATAGCGTCAACTATAGAGCAAAGAGCATCGTTAAATGTTTTTAATGTGAATGTGTATTTGGTTATGTGAGATGGAGGAATATTGAGATGGTGGAGGGTAGATGTAGTGATGATGTTAATGGAGAAGCCAGTATCAATTAAGAATCTTTTGAATGGCTTCCTATCAATTTTGGCCATTATATGCAATGGAGGGTCCACCAATTCTGATGAGATTGGTTTAATCTCAAAGTCATAAAATATGATGGAAGGCTCCATGCATGTTTGAATACTCCCTACAAAGTTATTAAAGGTATTGGAATATTGAGATTGAAGTTCGATGGATTTAGAATATCCATTAATGCCTCACGATGTTGGGGAGATTGTTGAATCAGATCATAAATAGATAGTTTTGATGAATCCATTTTTAAACTTGTAGTTAACTAACTACTCAAAGAAATAATTGGCCTTTAGGGATAGTTGATGGGATGACTTGATGGATTAGAATGGTTGGGAATGTGAATTTGTGGAGAAGGATTTGGGGAAATTTGGATGGGTGGTGATGGAAAAGGTTGATACTCCCTTGCTTATGATTTCATGGGCTATTGAACGGGTTCCTGCCGCACATCTTGTCGTTGTTGACCTTGGGTTACCACATGAATGACACCCACAAAACCTTGAAACTGTTGAACATAGTTAACCTGATTGGGAGGGGTCCTCATATTAGACCCTCCCATTGTGGATTGCACCTCCTCATGATGAGAAAGTGGTGTTTGGAAGATACCAAGATTTTGGTTTTGTTGAGCTAGGGGATTGTCAAGCTTAATGGCCCCCAAGTCGATGAGGTCTTGTACTATATCCTTAAACACATGGCAATTATTTATGTCATGTCCATTTTGTCTATGATAAGGGTAAAATAAATGTTCCCTGTAGTTTTTACCACATCTTGTGGGATCGTATGGTTTGACCTCAGGAAAAGTGAATCTATTGGTGTCATACAAACTTTAGAAGATGGAAGCATAAGGTTCATATAGAGGGGTGTATTGATGATTTTGTCAAACAAATTATCGATGTTGGTGATTCTCCATAGTTAGCACTGTGTTTTACATAGATTGGATTATTGAGGGCACTGCATGATAGGTAATTTGTTACGATGGTTGTTGCATTGGTTGTTTTTGAGCCATTATCAGCTGAATAATGACCACTTGATTGATGTGATTGGCTTGATTGGCTAGATTGGCCTGTGTTTATTTGATTTGGCCAGATAATTGCTCTTGTATTGGCCCTTGTTTTGCCATTCCTTCTTTCTTGGCTTAAGTATGTCCTATTGGATTTTTATCTCTTAGATGACACTAGCTTGGGCAAGAGCTTTCTCAAATGAGCGATATGTTTGCAATTGAAGCATCCAAGAAATGGGTTTGAGGCAGCTCTTAGTGAATAGCTTAATAAGCTCTTCCATTGATAGGGTGAATGGCATTTTGGTTATGATGGCCCTCCAAAAGTTGCCAAAATCATACATAGAATTATTATCATGTTGTATTAAACCATAAATATCAAAAAATGAGACTTTATTTCTTGCATTAAGGGCAAATCATTCAAATAATTGGTCAAACAACTATTCAAAAGTATAAATACTATGATTGGGCAATTGGTTGTACCATTCTATGGAATCTCCCCCCTAATGTATGAGGAAATGTATGGAGCATGAGAGCATTATCATTTTGAATTCTAAAGCATGAGTGCACGAATGCTCACATGCTCTATGGGTCCTCAGTCCCTTTGAATTTTTCAAACCTTAGTATCGTGAAGTCTTCCGGATATGGCGATGATGGTACCGAAGGGTGAATTGGTTGATTGATTAATTGATGTAAGGTTAGCTGATTTGTAGAAAGCCTCTACTTGGGCCATGTCTATGTGGGTAATGGTGTGGTAAATTATGGGTGAGGATGATTCAGTTTCTGAAATATATGTGGAAATGTATCTATGCAAGACATCATTAGATTGCATAGTGTGTGATGGGATTGCAGATAAAATTTTCCAATCTATATGAACCACACTGATGGGGTTTACCATGGAAATGGTAGGAAATGAGGATGAACAATCCATAGACGTATTATTTTGGTTTAAAACTTTTTTATGATTTCTTGTTAATACCATAAGCTAATAAACAAAAATGTAAAATATGCTGAAAAGGAAATACAGAAATGGAAATTCACATAAATTAAGTGAAAACAATCAATGCTATGTTTACCCAACAATTGTGTCTTACCTCATTCATTAATTATCTCATTTTAATATTTTTCATTTTTTACTATTTTTATTTTGTGTGTTTGAATGCACTAATATGAAATTAAAATGGGTGAATACTATGGCTAGGAATGAGCAACGAGATTCTTGTTGGTGATGAAATCCAACAAGTTTTCTTGGGGGTAACCTATGGTTTCTAGGGGCAGATATCGGTGGATGGAGATGAAACCCACTGTCACCAAATATCAAGCAATGGTTTGTGATGAAACCAATCCATTATGTGATTCCTTTTAAAAAGTTTAGTTTTTCTACTGTGTTCATACAATGTCAGAAAATAACTGCTTTCATTAATCTAAATCAGAATCCAACATCAAAATACTAATTTTACCAAAGGAGGTAGAGTACACCACTTAAGAACGCTCTCTAAATAGAGGAGGGTTCGTCTACTCCTCTACATTGAATCAATGAATGTGGGGATACTTTTGGTACTTTAAATGTTGTTCCTACTTATATTAATATAAAAAAAAACTTCTAACCCTATGATGCACACTACTTTATGCTTTTAATATTTCATATGCAAACAAAAAGATGCAACACACCAAAAAGCATGAATTCTTTGTAAATGAAAATGTGTAAATGCGACTATATGCAACTATATTTTTTATGCCTAAATGCACACTAAAATTATTATTTCTTAGAATATATGTTATTTCTATGTTCTTTTTAACCCAATATCTGAAAGAAAACAAAAAAAAAACATAAAATATAAAAATACGTAAAAACAGAGATTAGGGTTTGAAGGTAAGATTACAAGGAAGACTACATATTTTTTCTCTTCTTTGTAAAACATACCTCTAAACTTTAAAAACATCCTTGGGTATTTCTTGAATATACCATGAGTTCCACGGGGTATCTGTGCACCTTTTGTAACTTTTGCCTTGTTCCAAAAATCTAGATTCTACAAAAATCACACAATCCATGCTTCTGAAAATACTACAAGATAAAACAAAAAATAACAAGTTATATCATAAGATAAATCAAAGTAAGAAATCCTTAGGGGGTCCCACCGTGATCACCATTTTTTGATGCAAATAGAACAACACCAAATAACTAAACTTAAATAAATGAACAATTAAATCAAGATAAACACATGTGATTGCATAGAAATAAATTTGATTTTTATTTTTGGGTGGATTTATGATATTACAACCAAATATGCCCCAGATTGGGATTTTTACAAAGCTTTATTGCTCAATACAATAATATCAATATGCTAGGGTTCTCTGAAACCCTAGCCAAAAAATTAGAGTGGTGTCTTCACACTCAATCGATCCCAACAAAAGTGAGTGGGCTTTAGATATCTTTTGACCAGACCACTCCAACTTAAACAACTGCTCAATGCTTGTATATCTCCAGACCTACACATAGAAAATTATAAAAGAGGATTAGTAGTAACTGTGAGGGCTCCATTGTGTGAGATCCTTAAAAATCAATAAAAACCCTAAATAATAAATGATAAATTGCATGCAAATATGGAAATAACAAAATTAATACAACAATAAAAGATTTACCTTTTGAACTTGACATTTTCTAATATATTTTTATTGTTGTTGTAGGAATATGGTGCATGGATTCCCTAAAAACACCCAAGGGTTAGAAGGGTTGTAGAACTCTGGTCTAAAATGCCCACGAGCACTCGATGGTAGTAGAGAACACCCATGGGTGCTCAGGGATGGAAAAAAGTGTCCAACGATGCTCAAGAATAGTAGGCAAGAGTTCGACGATAGCAGATGAGTGCTTGAGAGTAGCAGTGGGGTGTTCAGGGGTTGAAGTAAGGTTTGCAAAAGAAGATCTGCTTCAAGCAAGGGCTATGATGATGGATGTTATGGTGGATGCAAGGGCAAGGGCAATGATGGACGAAAGGAATTTTAGGACTTCTGAAATCTCAGGTCATGAATCACTTGGGGATTCAGGGACTTCAAAAACTTAGGGGTTGAGTCATCTAAATAACTCCTATTTATAATATCTCCTAGGGCACATTAGGGTTTCAACAACACAATTTGTGTGGTCAAGATTAAAATGTGATGGAGGGTGGAGATTAAATCTAGGTAGGTGGCATGGATTAAGGTGGATGAATGACTAGGATTAGACCAAGATGGATGGATAGGATTAATTTACACATATACACATTTATTAAATATATATAAAAATATAATATAAAATATTAATATTTTAATATATATTAAACAAATATATATAAATATATGTAAATAATGGGTAAAAATTGTAGGAAGACCTGGATGGATGACAAGTGACTAGGTTTTGGTGTCTACATAAATGTAAAAGATATGATTAGAAAACGGAGCACCCTAACAATCCCTATAGTAAATGTTATTCATTGTGTTTTGATTCTTATTTAGAAGAATATTGAGAATCATATTTATTGAGAATAACTTAATCTTTATCAATAAGGTCTTGGATAATATTTCTAAGGCTCATTCATTTATTAGTCATATTACCATTGATGTAATGGAAAGCACGTTTCTCATTGGGATGAAAGCAAGGAGCCTTTTTTCTTCTAGGTTCCAAAGCCTTAATAGGTATAAGCTCTACCATTTTGGCTTTCAATAGTTGATCTAGGATGACTAAATAGGTTTTTCTGGTTAGGAGTACTTTCTCTTAGGTATTTGTTGTTGTGTCTTCCCTACGACAAGATTTTGAAGGATTTTCTATAGCACTAACATTGTTGGCTTGGTTTGAATATATAAATACATCGTGCACAACATGTTTTTTCTTGTATTATCCCTTTTGGTTAGAGGAAGACTTATCCTTATCATAGGATTTGGTTTTCAATTGCCCTCTTTTGATAAGGGTAGTCTCTACTCTCTTGGCCATGTCAATTGCATCTTTGAAAGAAGACATATTGGTCATATCTATGTAGAAGACCAATTGTTCATTTAGGTTGCCTATAAAGATGTCTAGAAGACCTCAATGTGAAGTGGCAAACTAGAGTATTCCATTAGGAATCACTATCTTGCTAAGAAGTTGATAAAATTGTTGTCTCTAGACTTCTTGAGTTGGTATAGATCACTAATTGTGACCTTTTTATCAATGTAAACAAATAATTGGTTGACAAGCATTTTCACAAGGTCTCTGAAGCTTTTAAAGGAATGTCTTGGTATTTGGTAATACCATTCCAAGGTAAGCCTACTAAGGAACTTATAAAAGATCTTGAGTAATAATGTTTCATCATAAGAAATATCACTACAAGTAGTTCTAAAGAACCTCAAGTGGTTGATAGGATCTTCCTTTTTTGTATATATTTGAAACTTAAAAGTTTTAAAATCAGAAGGAAAAGTATGATTGACTATAAAAGGATCTAAGGGTTGGTTGCATAAGTCATCATAAGAGTACTTGTGGCTAGTAGAAGACCCTTGTATGATAGTCATTTTTTGTTTCAATAACTCTAGTTGAGAAGTTAAAGTTTGAAGTTTGGAATAAATAGTATTTGATGACATAAAATGTATGTGCAACGAGATAGGAAGAATTTGATAGTTGAAATAAGGATATTGATATACTTGGGCATACGATATTGAAGTTAGCATTGTATGATTTATCCCCAAGGTATTTAAGATGAAGGGATTAGAAGATGAAGGATGATAAGTTGTGAGAGTAGGATTCTATGTAAAATCCATTATTACACTTGTGGTATTAGAAGGAAGGTTATTGATATGAGGATTATAGATTGGAATACTTGATGGTATACCTTAATCAGGAGCATAGCTTGTGCCTACTTGTTGAGATATATGACAATGTATATTGCCTTGTAATAATTCTTCAAGAGTAAGCAAAGATGAGTGATGTTCCATGAATGGTGTGAGATTTTGCATCCCAACCTATTAGAATAAGTAATTATTCTCTTAAGTTCTACTAGGATAGACTTACTTGAGTTACCACTCCTTCATGAGTCAGGTGAACTCTCAGTATAGTCTAGATCATATTTGATGAGTTGTTGTAATCCAACGGCTCTCAATGATCAACTTTGCTATTTATACAAAGTTGATCCATGGAATAAATCAATCAGTTCTATTTGTCTCTTCAAATATTGTAATGCTTTGTAGTTCTACTCTTGGGAAATTCTAACATGGTACCAGAGTAGGATAGATTCTGCTAGGCATTCTCTCTTGAAGGTAGTTTCACAAACTGGTTCTTATCTTTTATCTTTTTTTAAAAAGGAGTTTTTTTTCATATCTATTGTAGACTGCTCATATTTCATCTACAATTTTTTTTGTGAAAAATCTATTTATGGTTCTATCTAATATTGTTTTACAAGTTTATTTTACCATAATAGATTCTCCTTTAATTTTAGAAGATATTGATATTTGCCTCACTATAGGAACAAGTATTTGAAATATTTTTTTCCAAATTGCAAATGCAATATAGGCATATCATTTTTCCATTTGTTCCTGCCATTTTTTTCTTGTTCTCCACAGATCATAGTACAAGAACACGCTGGTCCACCTCTCTTGACAACACTTTTGCCTTGGCTCCTCCTTCGCAATCACTGCGTCGTCTTCATGGAAAGTAAATTCATGGGCGTACCTTTTTTTTCGTGGAGATCGTTCAGTTTTGTGGCCTCTTTTTATCTCACGAATCTTTGTATTTTAATTAAAATCCAAAGTATATTTTTGTGAGATCTTTTAATATTTATAAAAGCATAATTTTTGCATCTCATCTCAAGAGACGTTGGGTCATTAATTTTAAAGACCATAGTGCTTATACTTAATATTAAAACGTGGCAAGTTATCTCCAACATTGCCAACGTCTATATCTTGGAGCGCGGTGTTCTTTCTTCTCATCTTCCTCAACGGGCATTTTGAAAGGATCTTAGAACTCGGTGGAAGCTAAATATTAAATGATTTTCCCTCTTCACTTTACTCTAAGCTTCACCTATTATCCATTCTCTGGTGCTGCAAGAAACATATTCAAATATTATAAATCCGAATGTGATGATTATTGCTCTCCCATCCTAGCTTTCAATCAACATCATTATTTTTTTGAATGTGTATGGCTTTGTTATACTGTGTGCTACTTACCTTCTCTGATGTAGTGAGCAACGTAGCCTTTCCTTTATGATAATTTGGCAGATCAATGACCGCTTGACTAAAACCTTTGCATTCGTTATCTTCTCTTCATAATCATTACCATATTTCGATCGTTTGACGAGCACATTCCCTAGCGTCTTCTGCATCACATTTTTCGGAAAGAGTAAATAAAGTATTATTAAATTTTTAATATTATTTGACATATTAATATCCTCTCGAAAGTGTAGTGTAATCGTAGGTAAACGTTGATGTCCTTTTGGAGTGCATCCTCGAAAGTGTAGTGAACCTTCTCTTGTTGTTCGTTGACAAAGTGTAGTGAAAAATGAGAGTCGTGCTCTTTCAAGCCTTTCAAAGACCCTTCTCTCGTTGTTCGAAGACCCATATATTTTTTTGGATGAACGTCCAATCTGGGTCAGGTAATATTGTATTTTTTTATTATTTTTCTAATCCTCGGAAGTACAGTAAATATCATAGGTAATCTAGCATCCTCGAAGTACAGTGAAGAATGAGAGTCGTGCTCTTTCGAGCCCTTCGAAGACCCTTCTCTCATTGTTCGTTGACATCTCTTGTGGGGTTCGAGTCACCTATTAAAAATTTAGTGGGCTCTATCAAAGCCCTAGAAGTGCTCTCTCGAGCCTTTTCATCCATTGAGAGGGTTAATTAATCAGATCTTCTATTTAAAACTGGTTTTTTTATTTTTATAATAACCAGTACTAAAATAAAGATCTGCTCTTTGTATTTAAATATAACACCCTCTCATCAATTTGTTGTCATTTTTACTTCTTTAGTGCCTTTTTTTTTGCCACTAAAAGAAAAAAGTGACAAGTTTGTAACCTCATAAATAATAATTTTTTGGGGGGGTTTTTCTAAGGCTTCAAGGGGGGTTGTTGTTATTATTGGTCATTGCTTCTTTCTTTTTTGCATCATTGACTTTGTTCTAATCCCTTTATTAAAAGTTCATTACTCATAACAACAATAGGAGATATTTTTTTATGTGAAACTAAATGTGGCTTTTTCTTTTAGCCACTTGGTCATATGCTTTCATATCATTTCAGATCTTTTAAAAAGAAATAATTTTCATACAATATATGCTCCTTTTTTCAAATCATATAAAACTTAAAATAAAGCAAAAAAATAAAATATTTTCATAAAGGCACTTTAAAATTTATAATCACCTATGTTCCAAGTATTGGACTTCTCACTAACTTATAGTTTCCCTCACGTAAGGGCGGGTTATTGAGAAATACGATATATCGGTCTGGCTGGTTATCATTGCATCAAAAGCCTATGTTCCACGTATCAATTCTACTCATTACTTATAGTTTCCCTCACGTAAGGGCGGGTAATTGAGAAGAATAGGTATAAAGGCCTGGCCAATTTTTCTTGCTTCATTAGCCTATTTTAATATATCAAATCTCCTCATTTACTTATAGTTTCCCTCATGTTAGGGCGGGTAATTTGAGGAGATTGGTATTACTATCAGGCTTTTGTTCCCTTCTTTAAAGCTCCATTGTATTCTCTAAAAACTTGAAGTTAAAGGGGGGAATTATTGGTTCACTTCAATTTTCTTTGGCAAAATGAATACAATGAATACAATTGATCCACTCACCCCTCATAACTATCATACATGGAAACCCAAAATATTAAATCTCATTTCTCAAAAAGGGCTCACACACCTGCTAGAAGAGAAGCAACCTGAATTTGAAAAGGAATATGAAATATTTGTTCATAAAGGGAAGATGTATGAAACAATGGGTATTATAAGCACTAATGTAAATGAAAGCTTATGGTTTCACATTACGGATTGTAAAACTCCATATGAAAGTTGGCAAAAACTAAAGAACTTATTTGGGAAAGTAGATCAAATAAGGTCAATGCAGCTAGAGGTAGAATTAACAACATTATCTCCTGAAGACTTCAGCAATATTGTTGACTTTCTCACCAAATTTAAAGAAGTCCTCACTCAATACAAAGGCAGTGGCAAGAATAAAATAGAAGAAGAATGCATCTATCTAATTCTTTCTAAATTAAATGGTGTATTTCAAATTTTTGCAACCACCTTTCTATCTACAAAATATGCTCTTGGTGCAAGTTTTAAAATGCCCTCCTTAGAGGAATTTTGTGATAGGCTAACTAGAGAAGAAAAAAAACTTGCAAAGTATGAGATCTCTTCCTCTTCCTCAAAAGCCTTAGTAGCATCCACCTCTACTAAAGAAAAATTCAAAAAGAAAGAAAGGAGTCCCATTACTTGTACTCACTGCAAAAAGAATGGTCATTCTGTGAACAAATGTTGGAAAAGACTACAACAACTAGAGGCAACAATGAAGGATCAAAATATAGACACTAAGAAGCAGATAGGAAAAGCCTTAAATGTTCAAGGCAAGACCATAAACACTTCATCAAAATACTGGGTTCTAGATTCAGGAGCAACTCATCACATGACTTCCTCAGATGAGTCATTCACTTCAATCTCCTCAAGTTCAACATGTAGCATAGAAGTTGGTGACTCATCCTTTATCCCAGTCAAAGGAAAAGGTGACATATCCATTGATGGTGGTTATATCAATAATGTTCTCTATGTTCCAAACATTGCAACAAATCTCCTCTCTGTCTATCATATTTGTACTTTTGGAAAAGGCAAAACAGTTCTCTTCTCACCAACAGGAGTTGAGATAAGAGACTTTCAAGACCCAAACTCTCTCATAGAAAAAGGAGATATTGATCACAACACTCACCTATTTCACTTCAAAGGATTCAAAAATTCAGAAGGGGCCTCCTGTTTTGTTGCACATGGAGATCTTGAAAGCAAAATTTGGCATGAAAGGTTTGGACATCTCAATTATAACTACCTAAAGGAATTGAACACCCATGAAATGGTAACAGGATTACCACAAGTCTCTTCTATTGATGGAGTATGTCCTGGATGTGCTCTTGGAAAGCAACATCAAGATCCTTTCCACCCAAGTGGTTCTCTAAAGGCCTCATCCCCTCTAGAGTTAATCCATAGTGACTTGATGGTCTTCCTAGAGCCTTCTTTCAAAGGAGAAAAATATGCTTTAACCTTCATTGATGATTTTTCTAGAAGAACTTGGGTCTACTTCCTAAAATACAAAAGTGATGTTCTATCCCACTTCAAAATCTTCAAAGCCTTAGTTGAAAATCAGGCCTCTTGCAAAATCAAGCAAATTCGTACAGATAATGGGGGGGAATACTTCAGTAATGAGTTCTCAAATTTTCTATCAGGTCATGGCATAATTCATCAACATTCTGTCTCCCATAATCCACAGAAAAATGGCATTGCAGAGAGGAAAAATAGAACTTTAAAGGAAATGGTAAACTGTATGCTCCACTCAAGAGATCTTCCAAAAGTTTTTTGGGTAGAAGCAATTAACTATGCAAACTATATTCAAAACCGCACACCTCATAAAGCTCTTGGCCATTTGACTCTCGAGGAAGCATGGACTGGCTCAAAACCTGATGTCTCTTTCTTCAATATTTTTGGGTGTACTTCTTGGGTGCATATCCCAAAGAAGAAAAGGAAGGCTCTAGATAAGAAAAGCAAAAATCTCATCTTTGTTGGTTATTGTGAGGAAATGAAAGCATACAAGCTCCTTGATCCCACAACTCATGAGGTATTTTTTCATAGGAATGTTCAATTTGATGAAACATTCCCTCATAAATATCCTCAACCATCCTCTTCCACCATTGATTCTCTTGAGCCATCTCCAATGTTAGAGCCTCAATATAATGAAGAACCCACTTTAGAGATTAATGATCAAAATGACCAAGATGAGGATCCTATACTCCAAACTCCAACTCAAAGTCCTACCACTCCAATTACTCCTTCCACAATGCCTAAATGGGCCCGCACCATTGTTGAAGAAGCAACTCCATACATCCAAAATATTCCATCATCCAGATTAAGCAACTCCATAGGCTCTGGTCTTGTCTGTCAGTCCATTTCCACAGATCCTCAATCCTTCAAAGAAGCAACTGGTATTAAAGAATGGGATGATGCCATGGAAAATGAATTCTCTTCCTTAATCAAAAACAAAACTTGGGATTTAGTTCCTCTACCTAAAGGAAGGAAGTTAGTTCACTGTAAATGGATTTACAAAATGAAATATGGACCTAATGGAGAAATTGACAAACACAAAGCTCGCCTGGTAGCCAAAGGTTTCTCTCAAATTGAAGGGATTGATTATTCTAAAACTTTTGCACCAGTTGCCAAAATGGATTCTGTTAGACTGGTACTTGCTCTAGTTGCTTCCCAAAAGTGGCATGTTTTTCAAATGGATGTAAAAAGTGCTTTCTTACATGGGGACTTAAAGGAGGAGATATTCATGGAACAACCTATTGGATTCACTCAAGACTCCTCCCTTGTTTGTAGGCTAAGGAAGTCTCTCTATGGCCTCAAACAAGCTCCTAGAGCTTGGTATAAAAAAATGGACTCCTTCCTTCTTTCCTCAGGTTTTTCTCATTGTGAGTCTGATGCCACAGTCTACATTTGGAGAGATGAAGAAAAAATCACCATACTTGTTCTCTATGTTGATGATCTACTACTCACTGGTAGTGACATCACTCACATTCAGACTATCAAGGACTCCCTTTCTAAAAAAATTGAAATGGCTGATCTGGGTTTAGCTCATTACTTCCTTGGGATTCAAATAAATCAAACAGATGAAGGAATTTCATTGTGTCAACAAAAATACACTCTAGACCTTCTTCAACGGTTTAAGATGACTGATTGCAAACCCTCTTCTACACCTTTTCAGTCTGGAGTCACTCTAAGTACTTCCTGCACATCCCCTCTATGTGATGCAACTCTATACCGACAGCTTGTAGGGAGTCTATTATACCTTACTCATACTCGCCCAGATATCTCATATGTTGTTGGCTTGATATCCAGATTCTCACATCAACCTCATTTCAGTCATTGGCAAGCAACAAAAATAATCCTATGCTACTTGCAAGGAACTACTCACTTTGGGCTCTTATATGAGGGAAAATCCATGGATATCATTGGTTACATAGATTCTGATTGGGCAGGTTCAGTAGAAGATAGATGTTCAACTTTTGGCTATGTCTTTTGTCTTGGTTCTTCACCAATTGCTTGGTCATGCAAAAAACAACAAGCAGTGGCTTTATCATCTATAGAGGTAGAATACAGGGCAATAGTTTTGGCAAGTCAGGAAGCTCTTTGGCTTCATTAGATACTAAGAGAATTTGGTTTTTCCCATGACAAACCTATTACTCTTTGGTGTGACAATCAGAGCACAATTCATATTGCACGCAATCCAGTTGAGCATCAGCGCACCAAGCACATTGAGATTCACATGCACTTCATTCGACAACATATTCAGAGAGGGGAAATATACTTGGACTATATTCCCACTAAAAATCAAATTGTAGACATCTTCACCAAATATTTTCCTTCTCCACGTTACATTCAGTTGCGAGAGAAACTTGGGGTAAAGTAGTTGCATTAAAAGGAACAAAGGTTTTCTCCTCTCCTCTCTTCTTATTGTTCTTTACTTTGGAGGATGGTTTTTTCCCATGTGGTTTTTTTTATCATCTCTCCTATATGTATAAATTGTACATGAGTACCTCATCAGGCCAAGTTGTCGGGACTCATTCCTTTTTTTTCATGAGGACAATCTTCGCCATCCGAAGACATGCCTCTTTCTTTATTTTTTGATAGATGGTTTTTTCCCAAGTGGTTTTTTCACCATCTCTCACATATGTAAAAACATTGTAAATGAGTACCTCATCAGGCCCTGTTGTCGGGACTCATCCTTTTTGGTCAATGAGGACAATCTTCGCAAACCGAAGACATGCCTCTACATTTTTATTTTTGATAGATGGTTTTTTCCCATGTGGTTTTTACCATCTCTTCAAATTAGAAATCATTGTACATGAGTACCTCATCAGGCCCTATTTTCGGGACTCATTTGTATCAAAACACCCCTAGTATCACTTAAGGGGGGTGTTAGAATAAGTAATTATTCTCTTAAGTTCTACTAGGATAGACTTACTTGAGTTACCACTCCTCCATGAGTCAGGTGAACTCTCAGTATAGTCTAGATCAGATTTGATGAGTTGTTGTAATCCAACGACTCTCAATGATCAACTTTGCTATTTATACAAAGTTGATCCATGGAATAAATCAATCAGTTCTATTTGTCTCTTCAAATATTGTAATGCTTTGTAGTTCTACTCTTGGGAAATTCTAACACAACCTCCATAAAGGTGGTGATGATAGGAGGATTTAAATTAACAAAATTAGAAGTTGATGCATTGAGGTTTGCATTTAGATATCCAAATGAAGAATCCACTTTATTTAGAGGTAAATGATTTGTGCTATATTGTTGGAGATGTTCCATGAGTGAACCATCCCTTATAGAGATGCTTAGGTTTTCATGATATTACTTAAGAAAGGATTCCATAATCTCCCTATGATTTTGTAATAAGTAAGCTATATGAGTTATGGATTGAAAAACCACTATTGGTTGCTCATAATGGATAGGCCTTAGAGAACTTGAAGGTGTAGAAACCTCCTCCTTTTACTTAAAGGTTAGGTCCTCAAATGTGGGCTAGTTATCATGACCTTTCATTAGAGGGTTAGGGTTAATGGCCAATTGATGAGAGCACTATAGGTTAAGTAGTCTCTCTTGGCAATGGATTATGAAGGAAAGGATTAGAATGAAGTTTTAAAGTTTATAGAGTTGATTAAATAATAAAAAGGACATTTTTGGAACCTTATAACCTATTCCCTTGATATACAAAATTTGAACTATATATGGCAATGGCATCCCTATATATCAAAGGTCCTGATATACCTAACTCCTCTCTATATACACATTGGTACATGAGAGAAAGCCAATACATGGGTTTTTAATAATAAATGGAAGTGACTACTTGGATATGTATCCAAGATGGTATGTGAGGGATAATAGTATACCTTATTATGACTCTTACTAGCCCACTATAACATACTCCTTACTAGGCAAAAGTACATGTGAGTCCATATGTGAGTGGCTAGCAGACTAGACTTGCTATATACCCAATATAGCGTAGTAGCTCATACAAAAACTAATTAAAGTATCATGAAGAGACTTAGTAGGTCTAGTAATTGGTTAAGTTCTTGTTATATATATTCAATATGACCTAATATAAACAAATAATATTAAGTGGTCACAATTAAATTTTAGAAAATTTTTGCTTGATTAAGGTTTAGCTTTGTCAAAGAAGATATTGGGACCTGCAATGGTGTTCACATCATGTTCACCAAAATTATATAAGGGGAAATGGGGAAGGTATAATGAAGGACATCTTTGTGATGCTTACTACTCTCCTCACTTCAAACATAGGTATAGTTTGTTAGCTTAGAATCCATTGTTTTATGGATTGGTTAAATAATGCCTATATTTCTCCTAAAATACTTCTTTGACTAATATTAACCCTAACTTAACCTGAATGCAACATAAAAATGCAATAAGAACTAAAATTAAAATACTTTTTTCTTTTTAATGATAAAGTAAACAATGTTTTTTATTTTAAGGTAGAGGTATAAGAAGAATGCAATTAACAAAACCTAAATGTGGCTATGTGTAATTTTTTTCAATGCTAAAACTTAAGAATTTAACTGGTCCCCTAAATTATTAAAGGTTAAACTAGTTATTTTTCTTTTTAAATTTTATCAAAGAAATAAAATAAAAGAAATTAATTTGATACTCAACAAGAAAAACTAAATCCTCAATACTAAAATGATAAGTATGGAGTAGAAAATATGTTTCTTCCACAAAGGTAAAGTATTGTCAGTATGTAAAAACTAGAGAGAATTAGTGCCATTGAACTTGTAATCTAACAATACTTTCACCTTAGAGAGTAGCAAAACAATATTAAATACAAGATTGAGTGACTTAATGATTAGTATAATGAATACCTCTAACTTAGAAGTATAGATACCCTAATGAATGATAAAAATAGACCAATTAAATGCTTAAAATGTAAAATAGTAAGGGTGAAATGTGAAATGCTAAGCTATATTTAATGTGCAAGGAAAATAATCATGCAATATGATTAGAGATTAGAGTTATAAGCACATTAAAGTGTTAAAATCAAGTCAAGTGAAAGAGCACAATCTAATATGCTCTATTTATTTTCCCCTTGTTTGTGTAAGCTTACTTGTTGCTTGAAGGCACTTGAAAGCTTGAGTTTGAATGCTTGGAGGCTTGGAGACTTGGTGCTTGGATACCTGGGTACTTGGTGCTTGGATGCTTGGAGTATGCTTACAAGGAGAGCTTGAATGCTTGAAGGATAAATTGGATTCCTTTACAAAATTATGGTGAGATTTTGAAATACCTTGCCATGCATGAAGATGTATTCCTATGAATCTAGAGGGACTTTGGTAAAATTTTGTTACTCTAAAAATTATAATGAAATGTTCACCCCAAGTGCTGCTTTTATAGGAGGCCATGGATTCTTAGGGAAAGGATTGCATTGAAGTTGATAGGATTGGAGTGTTAGAGTATATTACATTATTGGGTACATGTCAATGTACTACCTTGGGTACATAACTAGAGTAGAAGTTTAATTTAGAGTAAAGTTAAGTAATTACTTCAAGGAATGTAATAAATGCACAAGTGTTAATGTGTAATGATGTAATTGTATAGGAAGTCCACTTGTACATGAGTCATAGGAAAGGTAGATGAAGTGTCATAGGTAGAGTAAGGGCCAAGGAACATATCTTTCTATATATAGGACTTATAGTGAGTGAAAATATGGTAGTAGAGGATAAAGTGTGTGTGGTAGCATATAGAATAGAGAGTGCATAGAATAGTGGTAGTATGAGAACAATATAGTTCCTTTAGAATAGTTTATGGAGTGTTCATGTCCTCCATTATATTGCATTGTACTAGTTTTGTGATCTTTCATTAATGGCATATTTCTGAGTTATTGCAAAAGTATATTTCTTTTCCTACAAATTATAGTGCCATTATCGTATAGATATCATATTTTGCTTATATTGCATCTTGTGGTTGCATTTCCTATATCATATGCTCATCAAAAGTGAACATTGGTATCAGAGCATATGGTAGATCGATAAGAAATAGGGAGAGCCACAAGTGAGATTGAGAGGAATCCAAAAATATCATTTTCAAAATTTTTGATATTGTATTTGGCTAGAGTCTTTCCACAGAGTTGCAAAAAAAATCATGAAGACTAGGACTCAACATTGATTCCACTAGATTGACAAATCAACTAGTGAAGATTGATCATCTCTAGATTTAGAATTTATTTCATTACAATCCTAATAATTTGTTGTAGGAAAAAGGAGATTCAAAGAAATTTGGAAAGCTTCCTATAAAAGAGCTACGAAGAATATCTTCTTTAGAATCAATCCAACACCAGAAGAAACAAACAAAAGATTAAAAATTTGGAGGTTTGTAGAAAATATCCCATTGCTAAAGATTATATACCTATAGAGAGCAGAAGAAGAAAAGGCCATAGGAGCCTTGTTGTATATTCGAAGAAGAAGAGACTATAGAAAATAGATCAAGAGAAGGTTGGAGGTTGGTGATATACATTAAAGAATTGCAAATAGTAGATTGAAGATACTCAAGAGAAGAGTCCAGGAGAATATTGGAGGTTGGTGATCTCCATTGAAGACTGTAAATAGTAGATTGAAGAGACTCTAGAGAAGAGTCCCAGTGAAGATAGGACATTGGTGATATTCATTGAATATTGAAGACTTCACCTTGAAGAAGTTGAAGAGATCCATAGAAGGTATCATTGAATAACTTCTAGTCTTGGAAGATTGAATATTGAGAAGGAATAATAAGGGTCTAGTTCCAAATACTAGTAGCAACATATTTTAGAGATCCAAGAGGGAGATCTCATTGCCAACACTTCCATAGTAGAAGGTTGAAGAAGAGGTCTCATTCAAAATACCAAAAAAGCTACGAGAGTGAATACCCTAGATAAGATGTATCAAGGATAAACAAGAGAAGGCTTGGTGAGACTCGTTGAAGGATATTCAGAGAAGGCCATTGAAGGAGTTCCTAGGAGAACTCATTGGAGAAATTTACCACCAAGGATAAGTTCTTGATAAAGGAATATTTTGGGACAATTATTGTCATCCAAAAACAAGCCCAAACAAAGATAGATTTGGCAAGAATCTTGCCAAATTTTAGAGGAGATTGGTGAAGACCTCAAGACTTTTAGATTCTTGAGAATAAGGTCTAAATTGAAGTCATAATTTGAAAAGGAGGAAGAAGGAGAAAGGATATTGAAGAAACTACCAAACCTAAGATTTTTAAAGATTTCCATTGAAGGCTTGAAGGTCATTTTGGAGATAGGAGATTGTTGATTTCTATAGCAAAAAATTGAAGGGTTCTTGAAGAAAAATCTCAGCTGTGATTTGGAGTAGTTTCCTACAAATTTTTTGAGATTCAAGGACATCATTTCAGTGGAGATACTAACTACTTTGCAATCTAAAATTTTTATAATTGAGGATAGCAAGAAAGCAAAAATTAGGACAACATTACTAGCTATAAAAATTCAGATTTATAGAGTGCATTCTAAAGGAAAGTTAAAGCCATCAAACTACAGTTCAAGGATAGCAAGTTAGAGAAGGTTCAAAGTTGTAAATAGGTGAGCTAAAGAACTATTTCAGATAGTCAAGAAGAGTTGTAAGTTCATAAAGTAAAAAGTAACAATAAGATGAATCTAATCACCTCACAATCCTTTATCTACAAAGATCATTAAGGTAAGCAACTTGGGTGCAAGAAGGTTCATTAGTTGAAATTTAGTTATTTGGTTCATTATCAATTTCCATTAGGCACCTTATTAGTGTTTAAAAGTTGCAAAGAGAAGGTTACATAGTAAATTATTGAAGGGAGTGTAGAATATAGTTTCTTTATAGAGTTAATACCAGCACATTAGAATAAGAGTTAGATAATTTTTGATAAAAAGAAAAAATATCATCTTCTTATTATCTAGAAGACATTACTCTTAAGTGAGAGTTGTAGAGATTATAGTGCATTTGATATTGTTATTAGTACATCTTATAAGATATATTTAAGGAGCAATAAGATGATATTAATAGTGCACTATACTAGTTATACTTAAGAGATATTTTTAAGTGCATTAAATATTTTTCAAAGGTGAGAATTAATGCACAAGTAGGATTAAGTTGAAGTGTCAAAGGACACTGTTGAGAACACAAAACCTGCAACATATCTTGGTGAAAGCAAGTCACCAAAATAAGGACATATTAGTTGCTTGAAATTATTAGTGCAAAGTATTCAAGCAAGTGAGTTAGAGGTTAGTGTTATTAGATCACTATCTGCCCTCAAGAAGTTGCTTCATCAAAGAAGTTAGAAACTTGGAGAAGAAGACATACGACCTAAAACTTTGGTGCAAGTTAAGGTGTTCTATCTTAACTATTATAGGGATGTTTATGTTACATGAGAAGCACCATTATTATATTTTCAAATATAGACACAAAGGACAAAAGATATAGCATCTAAAAGGTATTACAATGGCTAGCAAAACACAGTCTTCAAGAAGCCATTTTGAAGCAAAGAAGAGAGCCAACAAAAGGCTCATCAAACCAACATTCAAGCCATGGGATTCAACATTGATTGGTCTCATATCAAGCAATGTTCATGGTGCAATTCAATCTACATCACAAGGAGACCAAGTTGGACAAGCATAGCCATGTCAGCAAGGCAAGTCTAACACAACATTTGCAAGAGAAATAACATAATGAAAAATAATAAAATCAAGGTGCAAGTAAGGATATTATTACCCAAGTGAATGCTGTCAAAATATTGGAAAAATAACATCATTAGGGCTAAAAAAAATACCTTAAAACCATCAGGAATGAAGCACCTTGGAACCACTTGTGTTGGAGAATGTCATGATTAGCTGGGAAAATCTAAGAAAGAAGCATTGGAGAGCCATCATTAGCTAGAGAAAGAAAAGCAAGAAGCATTGGAGAGAGCCACCATTAGCTGGAGAAAGCTAATCAATAAAGCATTGAGGAAATAAAAAATAGTTGGCAAGAAGTATTGGGCTAATAAGTGAATGAAAGGGTGTAGCTACATGCAAGGTTGAAGATATCCACTTACCATCTCAAGAAAAGAAACATTATACCACTTGGAACAAGACTTAAGGAGTAAATAAGTGTCATTAGAGTCTTTCATAATGCCTTTGTTCATAACATGTGTAAAGAAGAGGAGCACCTAAGTAATGCTCTACATAGACTAACAAAGTTCAATCATCATTCAAGCATATAGACATTGTAATAACACCTATGTTACCAAGAGTGATATCTTCTAACGCACCTCACAAATTGACACCATATTGCAAGGAGAAATAGGCTCAAGCAATAATGGCATACATTACATAAGGAGGTAAGGTTCATTAAATACCTCTACCAATAAGGAGAACATAGAAGGAGATTTTTGCTACATAGTCAAACAATGATTAATAAGGGAGAGAGTGCAGTCTAAAGAACATCGAGAACATCACCCAAAGTAGCACTTGATACCATACCTCATGGACCACAAATATTTAGCATTCAAGAGGTTAAAATTCATAGTCAAAACCTACATCGAACATCGAACAACAAGCAATAAGCAACAAACAATGAGCAACGCATTATTAAAAGGTATAAGCCATAGTATATCATTAATTTATTTCTATAAAGGTTATTCAATTCCTAAGGTTGGTTTATTAAATAATAGGAGGAATAAGGAGATAAAACCTTAGACATTCTATTAAGTTCTAGAAATCTAATTGAAGGGTGAAGTTTATTTTGGAAAAGCATTTCAAATTCTATTACTTGAAATTCCAATAACATAATATTTACAAATAATTAAGTAGGAGAAATAAGGGTTTCCACTTTAGATAATTAAATATTATTTTGCAAATATTATTTTCTAAAGTTCCAAAATAGGGAGATATAAGGTATACTACATCAAAACCTTAGACAATTGGAATTTAGAAAATTGATCTATTGAAGTTAAGGATAAAGAAGGAAGTTCATTAATTGCTTTAAAAGAGTTGGAACTTATTGCTTATACTTATCTCATAGTCACATTAAAGAGACAAAAGAAATCCAACCATAGAGAACTTCATCAAATTGAAAAGTGCATAAGTTAAATAGGAGAAATAAGGTGAAATAAAAGTTGATTATCATATTACCATCATTCTCAAAACATTACAAAATCAACTCAAAAGGTGAACTAATACTTGTTAAGCACTTTATAAGATATATAGAATATTCTAACAACTAAGGAGATATAAAGATTATGCAACAACCTAAGTATTAGAAAGGTTTTATCAACCTAGTTCACATACTTTACACTTGGGAGTCGTAAGGAAAATGACTTCAAAGATTCTGTCTAAAGTTTTCTCAAAATACTGAAGAGCTAAAAGAAGTCTATTAAAACTAAGGAGAAAGAAAGATTTCAACCTTAAATAATATAATGAACAATGATATGAACAACACTATTAGAAAGGAAAGGGTAAGTGTCATAAAAATTGGAATCAAGAATTTACTTGAAAAGTTTGAAGAAGACTTAGACCTTACTTCAAAATTAATTCATAGTGAAGCCTTAAAAGATAACTTTGAAACCCTGAAACATTATCTACATGCTCGACTCACTCAAGCAATTGATAATGGAAAGAATGACATTCAAATTCCTTTAGATTTTGGTATCATATTATATATGGCATTATTTATATTCAAGTATTACAAGGATGAGAATGTAGAACAAAAAGGATTGATAGAATCACTTAAAAGGAAAACATAGATGGATGAGTCATACTATACTTAGAGAAAATATTTTAATACTCATGCAATATGGATACTTCAAGTTATACTAACTCAATATATTATAATGATACCTTAAGTGTTTATTTAGAAGCTTCTATACATAACTATATAATGATAAGAAGAACAAAGGAAAAGAGAAAATACTTTTATAGGAATCAAGCGATAGCATGACCACCTATGAAAGCACAAAAACTAGCTTCAAAAAGAAGAAGAAGAAGAAGAAGAGGAACCAAATCAAGGAGGCATACAATGTAAAGTAAATTAAATAACCTGATAAAAAATGAAAACATTGATCCATATTGACGACTAAAGTCTTCAATACCCAAAAAATGTAATACAAGGGGGTGTTAGAGTATATTACATTATTGGGTACATGTAAATGTACCACCTTGGGTACATAACTAGAGTGGAATTTACTTTAGAATAAAGTTAAGTAGTTACTTTAAGGAATGTAATAAATGCACAAGTGTCAATGTGCAATGATGTAAATATACAAGGAGTCCACTTGTACATGAGTCATAGGAAAGATATATGAAGTGTCATAGGTAGAGTAAGGGCCAAGGAACATATCTTCCTATATATAGGCCTTATAGTGAGTGAAATCAAGGCAGTAGAGGATATAGCATTTCTGGTAACATATAGAATAGAGAGTGCATAGAATAGTGGTAGTATGAGTATAATGTAGTTCCTTTAGAATAGTTTATGGAGTGTTCATTTCCTCCATTATATTGCATTGTACTATTTTTGTGAGCTTTCATTAATGGTATATTTTTAAGTTATTGCAGAAGTTTATCTCTTTGTTTTCTTGCATATTATAGTTTCATTATCATATAGATATCATAACTTTCTTATCTTGCATCTTGTGGTTGCATTTCCTATATCATATACTTATCAAAAGTGAACATAGAGAGGGTAGGAATTTAGAATACGATCAATATACCATTAATGAAGGAAGACAATAAATGACAAATCTTGGACTTGGAATTTTTTGTTAGGTTGTAAATCAGATCTTGGAGATCGGATCCATTAATGGTGGCTAGCTTGGAAGGTACTAGTGGTCAAATTTCTTGGTTTGGGCACATGAAAGTCAAAAGTGCTTATGGGAAAAAGTGCTAGTGGTGCTTTTGAGCTAAAAATTTTGCTAACCTAACCATTGGAGGTCACATTTTAGTGAGAAAGGTCAAAAAGTTAAAATTGCTGAAAGCATTACCCATAATGCAAAAGCATTTGCGGTGCTTTTGCTTATACCTTACGCTTTTGCTTTTGGATCAATAAATCTAGGCACAAGGATGATTGATTCAATTTGGCTAGTTGATTGATGAAGATATTGACAATATTTGTTGGAATATATTACATTATCTAGTACATGCTAATGTACCACCTTTGATACATATTTATATTAGGAAAGTGTCTTAGATTAGAGTGTGAGTATTTACTTTATGTTAGGATCCTAATCCTAACCCTTAATACTATTATTAATTCACTTCATTTATTAATGGACCATTGTGTCCTTTCACTTCATAACTCTAGGATAGATATTTATGTGCATTCACAAGGTTGTAATGTGGTAGGCATTGAATAAAAAAACATATCTCATTGAGAGCATTGGCAGGGTTACCTCCATTGAAACAATGATACATTCCAAGATTATTTAATACATTTTACTTGTTTTGCATCTATTTCCATTGTTATTCCACATTTCTCCACTGCTAGAAATGAGGTTCCTACCATATAGTATTAGAGTAGTGTCCTAAAGGACCTATTCATATCTGCCCTCACAATTGTTTTTTTACCTCACTTGTCTCTATCATCCGTTTGCTAGTTTGCTGCATAGTTTATTTATCACTATCACTGTCACTCATATGCCAACCATCGCAACATTTTTAGCACTAGCAGGTCCACTATATTTTTTCCTATAATTGAATCTAAACACCTTGGTAAAGTAGCATGATCATACCAAAAATGGAAGCATAATTTAGGGTTCCAAAAATGAGTTAAATCTGCAAAAAAATTGATTTTGAAAGTGTTCCAGGAAACTGATGATGTCACAAAAAAATTTGATGACTTCGACGTGTTACAGGTAGAGACAACAATAATTTTTTTTAATATATTCTTATATCCCTGTTAAAATATTTTTAGGCAACCCATATTCGATGAATCAATCTTAAATCACGAAGATTCAATCAAAAATACAACTTTGTGATGTTTTCAGGTGAAAGTTTAAATAACTGGTGACAAGTTGAAAATGTTTAAATTAAAATCTAAAGTTTACAATTAAATAAAGCATCGATGGTTGTTTCTTTGATGTCGAATATAGCAAAGGAAAAAAGGATTCGAAAAAATATTAAAATAAAAAATCCCACATTTAAAACTCATGGGTAAAAAATGTACTATAAAATCGCCAATGCTCTCATAGACTATCGACTAGATTTAGCTAGTCAGCTCCTCCATCCTTCCGTGCCAGCATTGTGTCTCCATTCATTGACCAATATTTTCTACCATTTTTCATATGTGTGGCAGTAATCAGTGGTCTATTCTTGTAACCAATTTCCCATTCGTTGCCCTAGCTGCTCGTGACTTGTACTTGACCAAATTCCCATTCATTGCCCTAGATGCTCATGACTTGTGCTTGATCGAATTCCCACTTGTCATCCTTATCTACCACTGATTGTCCTCTCATCTAGCCCAATCAATTTATTTCATGAAATTTTCCACGTTGATTTCCTAGTCAACCTCCCACCAACCATCATAGACGCCTGCCATGATCGTTAAGAGTTAAATTTAAATTTAGACACCAGTTGTGACCTTTAAGAGTTTAAATTTGAATTCACAATTGTGGCCATTATATATAAAGTTTGAAGTTTGAAATTCTAAAGAGAGATCATTGAAATAAACCAAATTTTTGGACAATTTTTTTGTAAAATTCTTTTGCAATTTTTTTGTTAAATTACACTAATCACAAAATCAATTACTCTTGCAAAAAGAAGATTTGTAATTCATAAACCAGCCCTATAATGGCTGATGGTAGGCGATCAAAAAATACTATCAAGGAATTCATGCATGAAATTAATCGATGGAAGGATGATATTGCAAATAAAATGATAACAAAGGAGGATTTTCACCAATGGCAATATGAAAAAACTATATCAAAGGTGAAATTTGAGAACAATATAGTAGAACTAGACTTAAAAATTGATGCCAATAATCACTTCATCAATATAATACAATAAAATTTGACATTAATCCAAGCTGGCCAATCCACCGGAGCACCAACACACCAAGCATTACTTGGGGGACCACAAACATCAATCCTACCTTAAACTACTAAATTGGATTTTACAAAATTCACAGGAGGCAACCCTACAAATTGGATCTATCAGGATGACCAATACTTCTCTCTCTATGAGGTCCGTGAGACACAAAAGTTTTGCATTGCATCCTTCCACCTTGAAAATATCACCACCCAATGGTACCAGTGGTACGAGAAGACTAATGGCCCACCTACATGGTTAGAATTTACCAAAAACCTAATGGTACGATTCGACCCTACTAAATTCAAATATTTCATGGGAGCCCTTACCAAAATTTTCCAAACCACTACAATGTGAGAATACCGAGCTCAATTTGAAAAATTGAAAAATCTTACATCAGATCTAAATACCTCATTCTTTCAAATTTGTTTCATCAGTGGCTTAAAGGAAGACATTTGATTAGAAGTACAAATGCTCAACCCCACTGACATGATGCAAACTATCACGCTAGCCCAAATGGCAGAAGAGAAATTCAATAACCGGCATCGACTGGGAAACCCATCTAAA
This sequence comes from Wollemia nobilis, assembly GCA_028583015.1. Classification (NCBI taxonomy): domain Eukaryota; kingdom Viridiplantae; phylum Streptophyta; class Pinopsida; order Araucariales; family Araucariaceae; genus Wollemia; species Wollemia nobilis. The sequence continues at coordinate 1,898,084 of JAQPPZ010001731.1, forward strand.
AAATAATCATAAAATACTTACCCCCCAAAAACTTAGCCGAATCCTACCAATTAAATGCATCAGCCCCGAGGAAATTAAAGAAAGAAGAGAAAAAGGCCTTTGATTTTATTGTTATGAGAAATTTGTACCCAATCATAAATGTATTACACCCAACTTATATATTTTAAATGCAACTATCCCTTGTCAATCAATCAACGATGAAGAGGATATCAAGGTAGAAGTCATGACGGATACACCCAATGATAGCACTCAAGGTCCACTAGAAATTTATTTCAATGCCCTCACCGATAATTCTTCTCCTCAAACTATGAAAGTTCCCGGATCCTTCAAAAAACAAAACCTTATTGTGCTTATTGACTTCAACAGTTTCCATAATTTCATTGACCCATGTGTGGCAAAACAAGCTGACTACTTTATCCATCCTTGCAATAATTTTTAAGTCATGATTGGTAATGGGGTAAGGATCACTTGTAATGGAAAATACCTTACTATTAAGCTCATCTTGGGTGATTACACCATGAAACATGACATGTATACAATTCCCTTAGGAGGATGTGATATTGTCTTAGGAGTACAATGGTTATGAAAACTCGGGATAATCCATTGGGATTTTTTGGAATTATGGATGAAATTCACAATATAGAATCAAATGTATACTCTTAAAGGATTAAAATAAGGTCCCTATCCACCAACAAGCTCTCATCGCATGGAGAAAATTATTTGCAATGGAGGCAAAGAAATGGTTGCCCACTTATTTTCTATCCAAGCCACCAAGAAAGCACAAAAAGGGTTACCCCATGTCGTCATTCTGATCCTACTATTCTTCCTACCTATCCCCACCAACACTTCCACCTTCAAAATATCCCTGCTTACGGGAAGATGACATTAAAATAGTGCAATAACATGAGCAAATACTACTTGGAAAACACGGAACGAAGCTTCTCCCTTTGAGCTTTGAGGATAAAGCTATTTTTAAATAGTATGGCATGTTAGGATCCTAATCCTAACCCTTAATACTATTATTAATTCACTTCATTTATTAATGGACCATTCCATCCTTTCACTTCATAACTCTAGGATAGATAATTATGTGCACTCACAAGATTTTAACTTGGGAGACATTGAATAAGAAAACATATCTCATTGAGAGCATTAGTAGGGTTACCTCCATTGAAACAACGATACATTCCAAGGTGATTTAATACATTTTACTTGTTTTGCATCCATTTCCATTGTTATTCCATATTTCTTCACTGCTAGGAACGAGGTTCCTACCACTTTATGCAATGTAATAAATGCACAAGTATTATTTTCTAAAAGAAAATATTTATTTACTTAACAAAAAAGTATAAAACTATTTAATTAGAGATCAAAGTAAATAGAGCATTCTAAATATAGAACATAACAAAAAATAACCTCATTATTGGAGTCTTTGTCATCCTCACATACCACCCCTAAAATTTTGCTTCTTAATGATTTAGCAAAAATAACCAGGGGCTATATTTATTGCCTGATTTGCTAGTGTGTCAGTATCTTTGTTGAATTCCTACCTTATGTGGTGATAGGATAGTTTGCCAATGATCATGCCCAGTCTAATCCTGTCTTGAATAATATTCAATTGTGAATATCTAAAATCTTTATTTTTGGCTAGAGCTATTATTATCAGTTTATTCTCCCTGTAAATTGTGACCTGAGTGATTCCTTACTTTACCACCAATTTTAAGCCGATTTCACATCCAATAGCCTCTACCACATTGTTATATGTTGTTCCCAAGTTGATCATGTATTTGAGTAGGATCTCATGGGATCCTGTAAGAATCATTCCCCCTACCACTTCTTGACTAGGGTTGGAATTTGAGGCACCATCAAAGAAAAGTACCGAAAAATATATGTTAGACAAAGAATTGTTTGCTCTACATCCTCCCTATGTCAGGAAATCTTGGAGATTAAGTTGGTAGATCATTATTATTTTTGTGGGTGATAAATATTCTTCATACTGCTATTGAAAGAAACTAGATTTGATATTTAGGACCAATTCTTCTTTTATCATTCATATTAGAGTTTTTTTGTCCTTACATTTTCCTTCAAAAATCCTTTGGTTTCTATCCAACCAGATGTTCCAGATGACAAAATATGGTATAGAGCTCCATAAATATTTTGGGAGGGGCTTACCTGCCATTTTATCTTTATATTATTTGTTCCACTTGGTAAAAAACATGTCTATGGTTAACCTTCTAGAGTAGAAAATGCCAAGAATTTTGGTTATTCCTAACCAAATTGAAATTGCCTTTGGGCATTAAAAAAAGATGGAAAACTTTTTCACTATTCTTCTTGCACCTGTAACAAACATGAGGCCCTGCTATACTCCTTTTTTGCAGATTATCACCCATTAGGATTTTATTTTAAGAAACTAGCCAACTGAATACTTGTAGTTTACGTGGTGCTCTATTTTTTCATAATATCGATAGTTTTTTGTTGGCAGACCCAATTTGCTAATGTTCAACTCCTAGATACACTGAGTATTCCCCATTACTGTTGATGCTATCCCAAATAAGTTTGTTTGGCATTGTGGGATGAAGAGGTCTAATGCTCGCCACGTGGGACTTAAAATAATCCCAATCTCCTTGAAGCTGAGATGGAATGGGAGGGGATATCCAGTTCAAAGTTTCTAAGGTCCAATAAATAAGTCACCTAATTTGAGTATTATTTGGATTTCCAAGCGATTCTGCAGTTAGATTGGAGTTCTCTATTTTAATGGTTGACTTCCTAGTATCGTATCCTCCCATAGATTAATTGACTTACCATATCCTGGTAGCCAAGAAATTTTATCCTCTATTATGCTCTTTGCAGCCACTATATGTTTCCAAACCGAGGCTCTGGGAATTTTATCTATATGTTTGAGCATTTGAATACCTATTTTATTATTTACATACTTACTAACTAGTATGTACTGCCATGCTCAATTGGATTTAAGCATGTTCCATAGAATTTTTGCTCTGAGTGCTTTTGAAACTATCTCAATTTTCTTGATTCCCAGTCCTTCTTGAATTTTACTTTTGGTGACCATCTTCCAATTGACCAAGTGGAAATTTTTTCTTTTTGATTGCCTACCTCCTTGCCATAGGAAGTTGTGTATGATTCCATCTACCTTTTGCAAAATAAACTTGGGAGCATGATATACTAATAGTTGATAGTATGGAAGAGAATATAACACTAATTTGATCAATACTATCCTTCCTACAAGACTAAGCCAACTATTATTGTAACTTTATTTCCTCCTAACCATCTTGTCCAATATTGGAATCCAACAGTCTAAGGCTTTAAGGTGGAAGCTCATGGGCACTCCTAGATATTTGAAGTATTTTTCATGCCAGAACAAAATCCTAGGATAGTGCAAAAGAGTTTAACTCTTATTAATGCAATAATTTGTGTATAGAACTAACTCTTTTGAGTGTTTATATGAGCCCCGATAGCTTGTGTGAACCAATCCAGACATTGCTTGAATTGTATAACATTTTTCTTGGTGGCTTCACCTAGAAGAATGATATCATCTATAATTTGGGCACGTGTTACAACTTTGTATCCTATTGCAGTATTTATCACTGTTATTTTTCTTTTTCTTTGAAGATGGTTGATTAATATTCTAAGAGTCTCAACTAAAATGATGTAAACGTATGGTGATAGTGGATGTAAAATATGGAACGTAATTGTATTATTGCTGCAGGATTTAAATAGGTTACAACAGTGCCGGGAATAGCACTCCGACAGAACAGAATAATAGGATTGTTACGCAGTTGTAACTGAGTACTCCAAATACAAATAAAGACAATAGTACGCTAACATCCCCCTTTATTACATTATTTGGGTAATGTAATAACTAATAGCTATACTAGACTACTAACATCCCCTTACATCATTTTGCAATACAAAGTGAGCTGCGAAACAATTCAAATTTGACACGTCCAAGTGCCTTAGTGAAAATGTCTCGCAACTTGAGCATCGGTGGGAATGTGTTGAAGCTGAATTCGGTGCTTTGGAACTTCCTCTCGAATGAAATGACATTGTGTGTCAATGTGCTTTGTTTTTTCATGATGGACTGGATTCTTGACGAGGTTCGTAACACCCCGATTGTCGCAGAACAAGTGTATTGGAGATTTTGATGGATGGCCCATACTTGTCGAATGCGACGTAACCATATCACTTCGCACACAGCCTTCACGTGCGGCGTGATATTCTCGCCTCTCGTTGAAGAAATAGCAACCACCGTTGCTTCTTGTCGTGCCAAGAGACAGGACCGGATCCCGGATGAAAAATGTATCCGTAAGTTGACTTGCGATCATCAAATGATCCGGCATAGTCGGAGTCCGTGTATCCTTGCAAGAAGAATTTGTTGTTCCTCTTGTATTCTAGGCCATATTCTATAGTACCATGGACATAGTGAAGAACACGTTTTGCTGCTTTCCAATGAGTAGTCTTAGGCTCCTGCATGAACCTCGAAAGATAGTTTATAGCAAATACGAGATCTGGCCTAGTATTGGTCAGATATATGAGACTCCCAATCAACTGTCGATAGAGAGTGCCATCTACCTGAGGTGAGTCATCATATCGCGATAACTGAAGTCCATTCTCCATTGGAGTTGCCATTGGCTTGCAGTCAGTCATGCGATATTTATCGAGCAATGTCTTGGCATACTTTTTCTGAGACACTTTGATGGAGTGCTCCTTCTGGCTGAATTCCAGACCAAGACAAGAATGGAGAAGTCCGAGATCCGTCATCTCAAAAGATTTGCACAAGTTTCTTTTGACAAGAGAGATCATATCTTCCGAACTCCCCGTAATGAGCAGATCATCCACATAGAGTACAAGCAACACTATCTCATAACCCTGTTTCTTGAAATAGAGGTTTGCATCTGACGGACATCTCTTAAATCCATGCTGCATTAGGTGATTGTCCATTTTTATATACCAAGCTCGAGGAGCTTGTTTCAGACCATACAAGGATTTGACCAATTTGCAAACTTTTTGCTGTTGGCCTTCCACTTCAAATCCTTCAGGCCGAGTCATATAGACTTCTTCTTGGAGATCACCATTAAGAAAGGCACTTTTGACATCCATTTGGTGAACTTTCCACCCATATTGTGCTGCCATAGCACACATAACCCGAATTGTGGTCATCCGAGCAAGTAGGTGCAAAAGTTTCTTCATAGTCGATGCCTTCCTTTTGAGCATAGCCCTTTGCAACAAGTCGGGCCTTATGCTTATCAATTGTTCCATCTCGCCTTGTACTTGACTTTGTATACCCATTTGCAGCCAATAGGTTTCTTTCCATGCGGCAGATCAACAAGCTTCCAAGTTTTATTCTTCATCGTAGACTCATACTCGTATCCATAGCGGCCTTCCACCGAGGCTCACCGAGAGCATCTTGCACCGATGCAGGTTCAAGACTATCTATGGTAGACATGAATGCCCTGTCATCATCAATATCCATATCCTCAACTTCTCTACTTGGAGTCACAGTAAGTTCCTCAAAAGATTGACAAAGATCATCAACCTCACCAGCTCTCGGCTTCTCTTTCCTTTTGAGCCATACTGCGTGTACGAGGTCTATCCAAATTCAAATTGGGAGGAGTGGATAAATTTGCATCTCTCGATTGTATTTGTACACCATTTAGGATTCTTCTTCGGTGGTGGTGAAGAAGATGTAGAAGGACCTCCCGTCTGTGTTGACGAAGGAATCTCCTCTTCCTTAGGTTCCACAATATCCTGGTGTACCGTAGATGTGCTCTGTGATGTGAAAGCTTCATCAAAGACAACATCTCTCGCTGATATGAATTTTCTTGGTCAAAGGATCTATCAACCGATATCCTTTAGAGTGCTCGTAATATCCAAGAAAAATACATCTCGATGTTTTCTCATCTAGCTTCTTCCTTTTCTCTTTCGGTATGTGCATGAAAGCTTGACACCCGAAAATACGTAGATGAGATATGGAGGGTTTTCGACCACTCCATGCTTCCCGTGGAGTCATTCCTTTTAGGGCCTTTGTGGGTGCCCTATTCAAAAGATACACCGCAGATGGTGACAACTTCTGCCCAATATTGTTGCCCAAGAGTTGCACCTGTGAGCATACAACGAACCATTTCCATTATAGAACGGTTCCTTCTCTCAGCAACTCCATTTTGCTGAGGAGTATAGGCAGTTGTTAACTGTCTCTTGATCCCATGCTTATCTAGGAATGCAGAAAATTCATTAGAGGTAAACTCTCCCCCTCGATCTGAGCGGAGGGTTTTGATAGAAGCTCCTGACTCCTTCTCAACGGATTTCTTGAACTGCCGAAAGAATGCGAAAGCTTCAGATTTCAGCTTGAGAAAGAAAACCCACATCTTTCGTGAGTAGTCATCTACGAATAACCGAAAGTACCTCTTCCCTCCAACACCGTTGGGTGTGAAAGGACCGCATAGATCGGTGTGAATTAGCTCCGGAGGTTTTCTTGCTCTTGTAGAGCTCTTCTCAAATGGTACTCTATGCCGCTTTCCCGCCAAGCAATCGAGCACACTCGGCAATGTGGCGTAAAGGGAAGGAAGACCCTTTACCATCTCATACTTGCCGAGCTCAAGTAAGTAGCCGTAACTAAGATGCCCATATCTCTTGTGCCATAGGGAAGTTGCCTCCTTGGTAGAGACAACCATGGCAACATGTGGAGTAGAGATAGCATCTAGTGCAAATAAGCCATGCTTATATGAAGTCGTTGCAATCCGCTTACCCTTCCCGGTAATTGTACAACACTTCTTTCCATTCTCAACACGAAAGTTGACAACCATATTTCTGTCCAGGATTTGTGTCACTGACAACAAATTGTTGGCCAATCCCGGAACATAGAGGACCTTGTCAATCTGACACTTGCCATCAGGAAGAGTGACTGAAACTGTACCCTCTCCCTGAACCCTGTAGGTTTTATCATCAACAATGGTGACAGGTTTGCCCTCCTTGGCCACAAATGATTCAAACCACGATCTGTCGCCAGTCATATGTTTACTAGCTCTAGAATCGACATACCAAATAGGATCCCTCTGAGTGGAATCTGTGGTAGTCATGAGCACCTTGTGTGCCCATTCAGAATCTGAGTCGATTCTTCAACAACAACATTCACCCGGGGTTGCTTGTTCTTATTTTGTGGTTTGTTTTGGCCTTTTTGCTTGTTCTTATGCCAACACCCGTTGGTGTCATGGTTGTCTTTCTCACGGATCTTGCACCACCTCTTCTTCGTTGAGGTTGCTTGCCTTTTCCTTTCGTATCCTCTTGAGAATTTCCTCCTTTCTGAAAGTTGCCTCCTTTTTGCCCATTACCTTTCTTCCTAGAACCCCGCCTGTTGGTGTATAGGGCTGTATTGGAAGAATCATCCTTGTGAAGTTGGCGTGCCTCCCGTTGTTGGAGCAGATTGACCAACTCGATGTAGGTAATTTGTCGTTGGGACACCTGGATGGAGGTTATCAACATATCAAATGAAGAAGGTAAAGCTCTCATCACAAGTGAAATGAGAAGCTTTTCATCCACAGTATCTCCTAGAGAACTCAATTTCTCTTTCAACTCAGACACTCTGCACAGAAAGAGTTCAACTGTTTCACCCTGCCTCAAACTCAAAGTTATGAAGTTGTTGTTGAAGATGAAGAATGGTGGATTCATTCTTCCCCTCATAGATGGTTCTAAGGGCATCCCATGCCTCTTTACCACTTGCTTTATCAGCCTATATGAGGTTGCACTTCATCCGAAACAACAAACAAAATGAGCACCTTTGCTCTACCTGTCTTTCTTGTCAAAAGCAATCTGATCTCGCCAAGGACCCGTGGATCCCGCCGTTGGTGAAGGCCTCGGTTGCTACTCCAAGTAACAATATCCCACAAATCTTCCATTTGGAGAATAGCCTTCATCTTATGTTTCCATGGTGTATAATTTGGACCTTTCAATAACTGATGCGGATCAGTCATCAACTTTGCAACAACGGCCATAGTGAAGGTTCCTTATATCACCAAATTGGTCCCCCTTTCGATATACCTTTTGCTAGGCCAATATACCGTACAAAATACCCGCCCTTACGTGAGGGAAACTATAGGTATTTAGAAAGATCAACAAAAATCACCCGCCCTTACGTGAGGGAGACTATAGGTGAATTTTAGAGATCATACGATACGTGGAACATAAGCGGTATCGAAAGGGAATCGCCTTGTTGATGGCACCTACCATAGAAGATTCTTCTCATGCGTGGGGCGTAACTTCCCCTAAACACTATGAAGAATACTTCGTCAGAATTTACGCCTAAACACAAGTGCGATAAAGGGTAGTGGATGGAGTAAAAAAATGCAAAAATGGCGTACTTATTCCTCCCCGACGATTTATAGAGAACAAGCTCAGACGTCGTTATAGCAGATATATTAGGCGGCGGATACAAGAGCCAAATCACGACAGCTTTACCTGTAAGTTCTGGCGCAGGTATCGCAAATACTGAACGCTGCAGTGCAAATAAATTGCACAGATGGGTTTTATATTCCGGGGACTTAGGGAGTGTTTTGATTTTAATTTTTAATGTTATAGTGCAAAAATGAAATATGCAACATACAACAAAAAAAAATTGCCCACAAGAATAACCCACAAGGTGTCGGTCACAGCCGAAAATGCACCTTTTACAATGCCAAATTGCTATTTTTTCTAAAAATTACTCTCTATCCCCCTTTGATTTTTGAAAAAATATCCCCCCTTAAAAGGCTTTCTTTAACAAAGCATTTTTATAATCATTATTTATTTAAAATTAAAATAAATAATTTCAATTTATATAGTTTTAAAAACTTTAGAAAAAATAAATTAAAATTAAATTTTAATTTATAAAGTTTAAAACTATATTAAAAAAATTAAAATTAAAAATTTTAATTAAAAATAATAATAATTAAAAAATTACTTTGAAAAAAAAATATACCTGAGGGGAGTCGGCGGGATTTGAACCCCCGACCTGCAGGCTCCCTGAGCCTTAACCGCACGGCTCACGACCACGTGAGCCAGCGGGCTGATCCGGACGAATCAATGAAGACCTCCTTCTTCAGTTTCGGTCTGTCCGTCAGCTGCCTCTGCCACCTCCTCTGCAAGTTCCGGTATGCTGCTCCGTCGAGCTCTTCCGTTGCTTGCTGCCTCTGTTTCCCGTCCTCCGCAGGCTTCTGTCTCCCGTTGCCTGCCTCTGTTTCCCGTCCGCGTCCCTCCCTGCGTTCCGAACAGGGGGTTTTTTTTTTTTTTTTTTTTTTAAATTATTATTTCGAAAAAAAATTTCGAAATAAATTAAAAAAAACGCGGCCAGGGGGGGGGGGAGAGCGCGCGCGCGCAGCACAAAGCACGACACGCGGGGGGGGGGGGTTTATAGCCCTGCTGCGGCGCCCGTTTTGGCGGGGGGGGGACGGCCGGGCGGGAATTTTGAATTCCCGTCGGCCGTGTAGGGGGGGGCAGGGGGAGGCGCCGCCCGGGAATTTAATTCTCGATGCGGTTTCCTGTCGCGACCGGGCTGTTGCGACAGTCGCTCTGTCGCACCACGCCCTGCGCACTGTCCCACGTGACAGTCGCGCTGTCGCACTTGGCAGGGCTGCGACAGTCCTGCCGCGTCCCTTGCGCGCGGACGGTGTCGCTGCAGGGGGCTCTGACCACCCTCGACGTAGCGCGCCAAGCGCTGCAGTCCTCCACGGTTTGTGGGATCGAACTCCGTCCCCTTCCACCTGCCGGGGCTGCTGTCCTGCGTCCGCGACAGTAACGCTGACCGCGCGGACTCTTCCTACGCAGCGGGACTGTATTGTACATCGCACGATTGTGCGTGGATGTATAATAAAAAAATGCCTCTGCGATGAAGAAAATTTCCCTTGCCCAGCAACTTTACCAAACTGGCTCTGATGCCATGTAAAATATGGAACGTAATTGTATTATTGTTGTAGGATTTAAATAGGTTACAACGGTGCCGGGAATAGCACTCCGGTAGAACAGAATAACAGGATTGTTACGCAGGTGTAACTGAGTACTCCAAATACAAATAAAGACAATAGTACGCTAACAGTGGACACCCTTGTCTAACTCCCCTTGTAGTCTGAAAGAAATTTATTGGTTCTCTTATTAAGGGGGCTATCCATGGGTTTTTTATGCATGCTCTAATCCATTTTATGACCTGATGTGGGAATCCAAACTTTTGTAGGACTTGGTCTACAAATTGTATATTAACTCAATCAAAGGCGTTTGCCATATCAAGTTTTATAAAAAATTGTTTCTTTTTTATTTTCTATACTGTGGAGGGTTGCATGCACTGTTATGATATTATCATATATTTTTTTCCAGGCATGAAACCTCCTTGCTCTTCTAGTATTAGTTTGTCAAGTTTCTTCTATATTGTATTGGTCAATAACTTGGTAATAATTTTATAGGAAGAGTTACATAGAGAAATTGGTTTGAATATAGAGAAAGTAGTGGTATTTTTTATTTAGGAATCAATGCTAGAAAGGTGGATTTGATGGCTCCAAGAAGCTTACCTTTCACCCTAACATCCTCAATCATGCATAGAAAATATTCTCCAATGATGTGTAAGTATTTGTGGTAAAAATTGTGTATGAATCCATAAGGTCTAGGAGCTTTATCCTTTGGTAGAGTTGCTATAGTCTCATTAAATTCCTCCATAGTGATTGGCTAACTGAGATCCTGTTTGTCTTCCAAACTTAATATTGTTGGTATATGTTGTAGAAGTATTCCTTGGGAAGGAGGGTTACCATTTTCTCTGGAGAACAAAGTTGAGTAATTTTGATTGGCAAGTTCCTTAATTTTTGTCCTATCCGTATGAGTGGTTCCTTCATGCTCTATCTCCTTGATTGTGTTCCTTTGGTAGTGTTGCATGGTTTTCAGATGAAAATATTTTGTGTTTATATCCCTCTTGCTTAGCCAAACCATTTAGTATCTGAGCCTCCAATGTGTTTCTTCTTCAATGCTTAATTTATTGAGCTTATAAATTAGGTCATTTCTTTCATCTTCTTACCATGGTTGAGGAGGATGATCCCCAATTTCTATTTATAGCTGCTCTAGTTGTTGCATCAACTGCTTCTTGTTTGGTTTGACTCTCACTTTTTCTTCCAACTATTTTTTATCACATGCTTCAATTTTTGAATTTTGATTTTCCACTTTTCTTAGGGGTTGGTGGATTAGAATTTTTGGTTCGTGCTTTCCACAAGTTCACTGAAATCTTCTTCAACTACCCATTCAAAGTTGTATTTAAAAGAATTTTTTTAAGGTTGTAGGCTTTTACCACTATCCAATAGAATTGGCTTATGACCTGAGATAGAGTTCTGAATGATGTGACTGAAAGTGAGGGGAAAGTGTGTTAATATATTTTTAATAATAAAAAATCTATACAATATATTTGTAATATGGTTTACCCCTGCTCTTCTATTGCTCCAAGTGTACTTTCCTTTGGTTGGTAAAATGTCTTGTAAGCTTTCATATACCATAATTTGATTGAGTATATCTCTATTTGGATCCCTTACTAAACTTCCCCCAACATTCTCCCAGTGGTAGAGAATCATGTTGATATCTCCTCCTACTATTATGTTGTCAAACTTATCATTATTTAGCCATTGTGCTAAGTTTTGCCATGCTTATATTTTTTGGATAGGATGATTTGGACCATAAAAATGTACTACTGCTACACTAGTTCCATTTGGTAAGACAATTTTTTTACCTATCCAGTTATTATGCTTATGTTGTAAGCTACAAAATTTTTGTTGTGGGTCTCAAACCAAAGCTAATCCCCCTTAAGCTCCCACAAAATCAACAATTATCAATTTTTATTGTGCCCATACCTTCTGCCATTCTATATTTAGTGTTGCCTATACTGTTTTTATTTCCTGAATACAAATTATTATTGGCTTTTGCTCCTGTATTAGAACTTTAAGATAATTTTTTTTAGAGGAATTCCCAGTCCCCTATAGTTCCATGACATAATCTTCATTTTTTGGATTGCTTCTTATTTTTTAAGAAGCTCTCCTTAATTTTGACCTATGTTTTGGATTGCAAGTCTTTCTATGCTTGCTCATTTCTGAGTTTTTGGTTCAATTTTATTCCCTTAGCTGTAGATTGTGTGGTTGGAAAACCCCCAGGAATCACTATTTCATCCACTTGTGTTTCTTCTACCTCTTTTTTTGAGTTTTAATTAGTTTCTTCTCCAGATGTTGTGTTCTCTAGTGTATCTCCTAAGATATCTGGTGACTTGTCAACTTCAGTTGTAGGTAACTTCTCTTTATCTTTAGAAGTCATCACATCTAGAGAGGTGATTTATTTTTCTCCTTCATTAAGACTTGAAAATTTATTTTAGTGCTGAAAGATTTTTTGATCCTATGGTTGAGGTTGTTGATTATTGCTTCTTGATCTGCACAGTCTCCTTTTGACTTCCTAGAATCCTAGTTCTTCTTTTTTTGTTTCCTGATCTTGTTTAATTGGGCATTTTTAGGAGAAATACACATGCTCATGACATGTTATACACTTGAATGATATATGCTCATAGTCCAGGGATTGGTTATGTATCCAATCAAACACTTTTATTCCAATATGCTCAGGAAAACCCTGTTTTAGATTGAATTGCACATAGATGCATGCATATATAGCATTATTGGCCTTTGGAGGATCCCAATCAATGAATATTCCAATAGTGTTTCCTATTAATTCCATCGAAGGTTTTTTCCATAGGTGTAGTGGCAAAAATAACAACCTCACCCAAACAAAAACTTCTTTAGGCTCCTCCTCTTGAGGATCAAATGTTGTGCTCCATGAGGTCATGTAGAGTGGGTTGGATCCCAAAAACCAAGGACCTCCATGAAATATAGTGCTCTTATCCTCTATAGAGGTAAATATAATGATAAAGTATCCCTTACTTGTCATCATGAATTCATAAGAGGAGACATTACCCCCCAATGTTTGTTAATCCATTTTTAGATTGTGATTGGACTAGGCCATATTCCCACAAATTTGCATGCAAGGACTTGATTGGAAAGCATGAGCAAAGGTTGTTGGATGTAAACTGGAGGCACTTCAATCACATGAGACTCATATAACTTGGGCATAAAGGTACCATTGTTAGAGTGAGCAGGTGGTTTTGGATGGGGTGCTTTTATTACTTTAAGCACTTGATGCATGTGATCCAACTTATCCTCATCAGAGGGAGACTATTGTGAAAACATGGAAAAGGTCTCATTGCCTGCTTGTTTGAAAAGTGAGGTTGTAGTCATCATTGAAACCAATAGACTATCATAAATCACTTCCCAAAGAAGAGGTCCCTATTTTTAAAGCCCTAGCCAATAAAATATTTTCAAAACTAAATCTAAAGAAGTACCATACCTGAACTGATGCTCACGTTATCTCCTAGAAAAATCGATCGATGCTATGGTTTTTTGTCTTCCCCCAAATTTGTTCCTCCTCTGACAAATAAAATATTTATCAAAAAAATAAATTATTGTCACTTCCACAAGTATTATTAAGGTATGCATTATATTAAAAAATGTAAATGTGCACTTTGGTCCATGTGTACATGTGTCCATATATTGAGAAAATATAGTGAAGATTCATATTACAAGTGTACATCAAATTGAGCTTCATATGTGTGCAAAAGAGAGCCAAGAGTCACAAGGTATGGAAGAGACATATCCATCCAAGAGTCTTTGTATAAAGACAATATATACATGTTATAGCCTTGATTTATGTGATAATTACACTTCTTACAAGAATCTATTGTACTATTGAGTTCTATTATACTCTCATCGAGATTTTTTGTAACATAAGATTATGCAATAATAATTGCATATATTTTGAGTATTTAGTGTGTTGAATTCATTTGTATTATTCACATTAAATTGCTTTATTATTCCTTTTACAATTGATATTGGATTGATCTTGCATTTTTTATATTCCTATAATTAATTCCTGTGGTATTTTCATTAAGTATTTAACTTCAAAATCTAACAATGGTATCCAAGCTATAACAATGTTTTGTCTTGCACAAGTTTTAAATTTGCAAAAGATATTTCCAAGGATCAAGGAGAAACTAGTGAACATTAAAGATTTACCTATTCCAAGAGCAAATTCAAAATAGAAGGAAATCTATAGGTCTTGAAGATAGACATTGACATTGATAAGATTAAGAGACCCTAGAAGGAGGTCTTATTAAAAATTTTAATAGATAGAAGACGATTGTAGATTTATATTTAGCTAGATTTTTTCCACAAGGTTTAAGAAAAACATGTAAAGACTAGAACTCAACATAGATTTCCTACCACTAGTTTTGAGAATAACTAGTAAAGTTTATTGATTTTAGAATTTTGGAAATTTGAATGTATTTGGTTGCTACTGTCTAATTTTTTTGTTACAAAAAAATAGTTCTCAAAAGTAGAGAAGATTCCCACAACAGATAGAGAAAAATTTCACCTTCGATTGCCTGAAAGTCTATGTGCTTTCCTCGTGCAGGGATTAGTTTTGAATTGCAACAAAAGAGTAGACATTGAAGACTAAGGACGTCTAAGAAAGAGGTACCATTGGAGATTGCATATTGAATACTATAGATTGAATATTGAGGAGACTCAAGAAAGAGGTATCCATAGTATGTTGAAGATTGAGTAGAGATAAAGAGACCAAGAGAATCCCTATTGAATATTGGAGAAGGAGGAGACCCAAGATAAGAGGTTCCCATTGTATATTTTAGAAATGAAATAGAAAATTGAAGAATTTGGAAACCCAAGAGAAAAGGTTTCAAGCAAAGTTGTAAGGAGAAATAAGAAGGCTAGAGAAGCCCTATTGAAGAATTTGAAGAAGTGGCCATTAGATAAGATTTGAAGAAAGTTTGAGGAAGAAAATTGCAAGTATGAGAAGATACTGAAAAGAGGAATTTGGGATAATTATTGCCATCCAAAAACAAGCCAAAAAGGAATAAGGAATTGGCAACAAGTTTACCAAATTTTGGAGAATATTTTTGAATATCTCAAGATATTCATATTCTTGAGTAAGAGGCCAACAAATAGGACAAATTTGAAGTCAGAATTTGATAAGAAGATTGGAGAAGAAATAATATAGAAGAGGCCACCAAATTTGAAAGTTTTGAAGATAACCATAAAGGATTTGAAGGCTGATTTATGGATGAGAAGATTGATTTTTTAGCAAAATTTGAAGAGACAACACATCAAGAAATATACCTACAAAGGAGGCCAATGAGGTTTGAAACATTGGTTCTATAAAAGTATTTTTATCTGAGTATTAAAGCTAGTTTATTCTAAGTTTTTAAAAGCACTACATTTGAGTTTTTTAAAGTAGCAAAAAGAAGGCTTCAAAGTTGAAGAAGATTGCATCATTGCTATCTTAGAATCTACAAAATACAACAACAAATGGAGTTAAAGATTGCTTTAAAAAGGAGTAATAAGGAGAAGAGAATATTAATTAGAAAGCATAATGTACATGTTTTATAATCCAAAGAAGTGCAAATTTTTATAGATATTATTGAAGCAAAAAGAAGACCGAATTTTAAGTGTCTAAGGGCACCAAAATTTGCAACCAATAGTGGTGAGAAAATCTAAGGTGAAGCCACTGAGCATAGAGGAGGAGGAGCTGCCATGGAAGTCTTTGGACGTTAAAATCATAGCTAAAGAGGTGAGAAGAATCACCAAGGTTTAGTCACTAAATTTGAGGATGAAACATAATAGGAGGAGAGCATTGGAGAATATATAGTTGAAATAGCATTGCGTGAGCATTGGAAAGCCGAACAACACAAGGGAATTTTGAACATTTGAGATCCAAGCAACAAAAGAGCCAAATTAGGGTGAATTAGGACCATCATAAGGGAGATCAAACGTTGAAAAAGCCATTTATCGTATGGAGGACATTAAATTTTCTATTAGAAGAGAGAGAAATTTAAATTACAACATTTTGGGAGTCATAATCCCTTCAAATAATTCAATCCCACAAAATATAATGTTCTTGCCAAGTGTTAAGTGAAGAACAATTGGGTGGAGTTCCATAAGAAATGACTATTGAAGTGCAAAAGATATTTGGTGCCATTTGGCACTTGAAATTTAGAATGCCAATCACCGTTGGAAGAAGGTGCAATATCTAGGAGTGCCTATTGATGCATGGGCCAAAAATAGTCTAAGCATAACACAACAAACACATTTGAATTTAATTTGAGCATCTTGGAAAAACTTGGGAGGACAGTTGATTAGTCAAAGAGGAGCAGCATGATTTTTGTAGCATTACTTGAGTACCCAACATAGTGGAGGTAAAAATTATCCTTAATATTTGATTTTTTAAAATATTGAATTCATAAGGGATATATTATATTTACTTTTTCTAAGGTGAAAGTTAATTATTTCATTTCTCACCTTGATTAATTAAACCATTGGAGGAATAAGGATTGAAAGTGAAAAATCAAAACCCTAGAATTTTTATGAATGCAATTTGAGAAGTCTTATAGATATTTGGGAAGCTAAATTGAAGTTTTAGGAAATTAATTTCAAGTTTTGTAAACAAATAATTATATTTTGTAAAACAAATTTTTAATATTTGCAAATCTTGAAATTTGGAGAGATAAGGATTCCTACATCAAATTAGGGTTACAAAATTACAAATATAGTTTATAAAATATTTGGGATCCATAAGCACTTCTACATCAAATTAGGTTTCTCAAATTCAGAACCTATTTAATCATACACATGAAATTTGAGAGATATAAGGATTACAACATAGGATTTTGTGAAATTGAGAATTGCATTATATTTAGTCTCTTATTCAAAACTAAAGAGACATAAAAATTGAGAATTAAAAATTTGATCAAATTGTTGATTGATAAATTAAACTAGAGAGATACAAGCTATTCTACAAAACATAGGAATAGAAGTCAATATTTGATCATATATTCAGATTCAAATTCAAAGTTGAAAAGGATTGATCAAAGCTAATCATTTACACAAGGTTTAGGAGAGATAAAGTATTCATCATAAAGAATATAAATTAAAGATAATATTGATATTAGGGGGATAAAAGGATGTCAACTTAAGGTTGAGAAATTGAAAAATTATCCTTAGCATATTATTCAAAACTAAGGTAAATTAAAGTTTAAAGTTGTATCAAATTATTGCCTAGTCCATCTTAAACGAGGGAGTCATAAGGATGTCTACTTCAAATAACTCATTAAATAGTGAGATGGAAAAGGAAATTAGAAAAGGAAGAATAAATATCATAAAGTTTGGAATCAAAAATTTGATTGAAAAATCTAAAGGAAAGTTAGACTTAGTATCAAGTTGCATTTACAAAGAAACGCTAGAAGAAGAATATAAAACATTAGAATACTGTATACATGCAAGATTGGTTGAAGCAATAGGTAATGACAAGGATGACATTGTAACTCCTTCATATATTTCTATTATAATATATATGCCATTACTTACACTTAAACATTACAAAGAAGAGAATATGAAACAAGAAGAGTTGATTGAATCTCTCAAGAAGAAAGTAAAAGTTGATGAATACTTCTTAAAGAAAATATTTCATTCTTCATGTAGTAATAATACTTCAAGATCTTATCATGATGCTTTAAGTGATTTTTCAGAAGATTGTATACTAAAGAATACTTGTGATAATAAGGACAAAGGCAAAGAGAACATATTTTTGCAGGAATTTGATGATAGCATGACAACTCATGAAAGCACAAATATTGACCCTAATGATGAATATAAGCAAGAAGAGAAGTTTTGAGGTGTGATTTTTTCATGTTACAAAAACCACTTGACAACTTAGAATTTAAATTCTCTCTTGCAAAGAAAATAAATTTTCTCCAAGGTTCTCACTTAATGTTTCATGTGTTATGCATGCGTGTTTATATAAGTTCCTGAATAAACTCTTGGGTTTGCAAGTTTCTGTTTACAAGGGGCCTGGGAATCATGTAAATGGTTTCGAATTTATCATGTAAAATATACCTTTTATATCAATTCAAATAAAATATTTTTTTCTTAATGATCTTAAGTTAAAGTACACCAAATTTTACTTCATATTCTCAATCTAATGCCTCAAAATTCTTTAAATGAACTTAGCTTGAAAAGAATCTAAAATTTCAATTTAACTTTAATAAACCTTTGGAATATAACAATTTATCATAAATTCAATTCCAAATGTCTATTTAATAAAATAGTTATTTGTTCAAATCCCCTTATGAAATTATAAATCAAATATCCAAGAGGTTGAACAAACTATAATAATGTCTTGCCCAATTTATAAGGTTCTTAAACCTTATTAATGATAGAACATAGGGCTTAATGTGAATCCTAATTTATGAACCTTTTATTTTATAATAAAATAATATTCATAAACCAAGTCTTCCTATAATATTTATTTTCTTAAAATATTTATTGAATTAAATATTTTAAAGAATAAATATGAGTTTCCTTATGCAATTTGGAAATTTGTGATAAATCAATAACTATATCCAAGTGGAATCCAAATCGAATTTCTGAAAAGATATCAATCCTGATATCTCAACCTTATGAGACTAAGGTTAAGATAAGGATAGTCATTTATCTTTAAATTTATTAATTTAAATATCAATTAATTTGATATTTAATAATAAATTTATGTGTAACCTAGCAGAAAGATTTAACTTTACAAAATGTAAACTAGGTTAAAATATATAGTTTTCATAATGAAATAAAATAATAGAAGATTTAAACTTTAGAAATTAAACTAATGTCTCGGATAAATTCCACAGATCAAACTTCCATCTACAAAATTTCAAAACCAATTCAATGTTCACCAACATTCACACAGTGAAATCAAATGAATTGATGCAATCTTCAAGGGTATACAAACTATTAAAAAAATTGTAATAAACATTTTATTAATTTCAAATACAGTCTGTGCACAAATCTAGATCCAAAATGCTTAAAATAATTTATAAAATCTTACAATAATTTCCACTATTCTGTAAATGGCTTTCTCTATTTTCCTCCAATGAATATGTAGCTTTGCTCTTTTCAATAATTCTTCTCCTTCCCTGTATAAAATATTCGACCTTTTCCATGAATCTCAATGATTTATTTATAATTTGAAAATTTTAGTTATTTCGTTTCATCACATTTTCGAGAACGGATTTTTTAACTATCTTCTTAAAACCCTTGCCCTTGTATTACCTGAATAATTGAACAATAATCATAATATCAAAACAAAACCAAACTTTATTTATTATTCATTCTCCCATAACTTTCATTTTTCCAAAGTTATTTCAAAGTTCTCATATTGCTAAATTAAACTACTATTTTTTTAATGAAATTGTCATCTAAAATCCTGTAATTTTAGTACCATTAGGAGGATAAAGTCTATTTTACCAAGTTTTGAATGAGATCAAACGGAGTTGCCTAGCTCAAGATATGTCCATTTCAATTTTGCATTAATTTTAGGGTTAACCCTAAAATTAAATTTAATTATTTAAATGAAAATTAATCATTTAAACCTTTGAAAATGATTTTAATCAAATTATTTGATTGGAAATAATGCAATTAATATGTAAATAATCAAAATATTTAGTTTGAAGAATTGCAACTACATTCAAACCTTCAAAAAGCAAATATTTCGGCAATTCCAAAGTGAAAGCAAATTTTCAAAGACCTTGATGCGAGCAAAATTGGATAAACAAAAATTCCTCGAAATCACAAAATTTAAGGTGGGTCCCCAATTTTGGGGTCATTGTGAAGGAGTCACAACAAATGGCAACTTTGTTGGTAAATATCCTTGGAAATTTTGGACTAAAAAACCAAACTCTAAGAATAATAAAAACCCAAATATTAGAAATATAAGCGTTAATTATATCCAGAGAATGAGAATAGACCAATTTGACATGAACCACCAGAATCATCAGCATCAGCTTGGTGTGTGCAAAGTGATTCATTCCATATATTTTGAAACCATTCAACATTCCATTGTCAATTTCGCATTTTAGGCTATGAATAACTTCTCTTTGAAGAAATACCTTCACCTAATTCTCTTCATAGCATTGCTCTATTTCCAATCGAGCGTCTATAGCTCCGATCGAGGCTATCTGAAACTCCCAAATATTTAGTGAATTTGAACTTTGCATGTCATAAAACTTTAAATATTACATTTCTTTTATTTTAAGACATGCTTCACTGCCATCCGAACGTCTATAGCTCCGATGAAGATTATCTGAAATTCCAAAATGTTAAGTAAATCTTGAATGTTACATTTTGGTTTTAGTCTAGACCTAGCTCCACTGCCAGTTAGGCATCTATAGCCTCGATGAAGGTTATCTAGACTATGGTGATAGATTTGACTTTATTTTCAACTTTATTCATCATTTTTTTCTCTCACTTTTTTAAAATTTTCTCTCATTTTTCTCTTATTTAATTCCCTTTTTATCTCTCATTTTTTCTCTCTTTGATCTAAAAATATGATACTTTGCAACAAATCCACCTGCCTCTTGGGTTAGAGATCAGGTAAGGCTAAAAGAGTATATAAAACTTTCACCCTAATTTGCAAAATTGACAACTTCATACATCCAAAATTTCAAAATATATTCCTTAATGTGTTTGTGGTACTCGTGAAGCTTTTGCAATACGATGCTGATATTTCAAATTTCCTTATCTTATTTTAGATTCATGAAGATAGAGACTAACAACATACTTTTCTTTTTCTCCAGGTTTCACAGGTTTTCAAACCAAGTAATTTCATCCTATACAATCTAGGATCAAATGCCAAATAGATCCATCAAATGATAAGTGTCTTAGTAACAACTATCTTAATCCTTGAAAACCCCCTTGAAACTTTATCAATTTTCATTATAGATTAAAACAATGAAACTCCCAAAATCTGGCAAAGCCATTTTATTGCTATACTAAAAACACAACCAAAAATTTGATAAACACTAAACAAACAAAAATAAACATCAACAACATTACCAACTAATAAAAGCAACAAAATAACTAACTAACAAGCTCACAAAATAACAAGCTATACAAAACACAAATTTACAAAACCAAAATTGCAAAGTTGATAAAGCGAGTGAATCCACTTCCTAAACTTGACAACATTGACAATAGAACCAATAACAAAACATTACAAAACCACAACTTATGTACAAACACAAAAACAAGAAAACAAAATCCAAAAGACTATTTACAAAAATATACATTATGTACAAGACACTACAAAATTTCTACCATCATTTCCCTGGATCCCAAATACGATTAGCATACTTTAGAAAACATATATGATTATATGCCTCACAAGTTTTATAATAATCCAATAAAAATAATATTAGGCCAAAAATAGAAATTCTCATTGTGCCTATTTCATCCCACTAATTTGATTCAAAATTATAAGCAGTTCCATGTTTAAAATTTGATTTATTAAACTTAAAAGTGAAAACATGATTTTCAATTATCCTTTGCTTATTCAAAAAGGTGTAAATTTCACAATTTGTTTCATAATTTAGAACTAGGCTCCCCTTTTAAAATAGGAGATTTTGCAAATAAGAACCTATTTCTAAAAATTTCAAATTCAAGTCACTTTCAAAGTTTTTAAAGCAATCACAATCATTCAAGAATTGACAAGCATCTAGGACATTTGGTATAAGAAGATCATTAAAAATTTGCACCCTAGATTCACTAGTTGATTGCTCATGAATTTGATTAAGCATTTCAAACATGTTTTCCTTCATTTCATTTATGGCAAAAATTTTAGAAGTTGTCTTCAACTTCTTGTTAACAACATTTGATATTTCATCATTGATAGCATTAGCATCCAAAAACTTATCATGCAACCCATTACCTGAAAATTTTGTAACCAATGAGAAAGGTGAATATTTTACCTCGTCATCTATACTCAACACATCATTATTAGCATTTACCAATATTTGATGAGCATTTGTCACTTTTTCCTTTTCTTCATGGTCTCCATCATGATCACCTTGTAGTTCTTCGTCTTCATCAAATACCTATTTATTAAAGACACCAAAATTAGGCACCCAATTAAATGTATGCCCATCCTTTTCAAACCATAAATCTGACTGATCACAAGATGTGTTAAATAATAAATTTTCTTGATCAACCACCCGAGTTACTTCAGATAGATCAACATTTTCCTTTAGGTCATCACCAACATTAAATCCAAACCATTCATGTGAATTTGTACTCAAATTTTTATTAGTCACGGGTAAAAGAGATGACTTTACCTCGTCCTCATTATTAACAAATGAGTGTCATAAGAAACATTTACCATTTATTCATTTTCAATTTCAGCAAGGTGTTCAATAAATTCATCTTCAAAGTGATTCAATTTTGGAACCTTCTCTATTTTAATTGGCATGTCATTTTTTGATTGTGTAGGAATTGTGAAATCTTCTTTTGAAATAGAAGTTTCAACATCCTGCATATCAAGTGAAACAAAATTTTAATCGGTAGAAGTATGAGAAAATAATGATTCACCATACATACCCCATCCATTATAATAATTATCTTCAAAAGCTAAAGGGTGAAGTTCAACCATATCTTTTGTGCAAACTTTAGATATGCCTATAATTTCCTTTTCAAATTCACCTTTATCAATCACCTGAGATGAAGACCTACTGATTTCTTGTTGTATGAGCATTGTAGAATCCTTAAGTGACACAAAGCTTTCAATTTCCTGCACATCATCTGAGATAAGAACTTCATTGGAAATTGTGAATAAAGTGAATAATTCTTCTTCATGTTATAAAATAACAAAATCATTATATTTCTGAAGCACTTGGTGACATTCTATATTTTCTTTCATGCCATATTTAGATTCATTTTTAGATTCATCTTCTTCAATAAAAAATTCATCTTCAATTTCAAACAATTCATCTTCCTCAAGCAATAAGATTTTAGGATCAGTCATTTGAACTATCATCGTTGAGGTATTATTTTTTTGTAATCCCTTGCAATATTCAATGAAATCACATCTATGATCATTCAATTATTTAACATTACCTATTTGAAAATCACACTCATTATCCTCCTGAAACAAATGATGAAAATCTATCATTTCTTCTATATATTCTTTAGATTCATTTTCAAATTCATTTTATTCAATTTCAAAGAATTCATCTTCTTCAAATTCATCCTCCTCAATTTCAAAGAATTCATCTTCCTCAGATTCATCCTTTGGTAAGACAAGGGTTTCTTCAGTGGAATCAATTTTTGTATTTTATTTTATAAGAACATCCCAATCCTCTTTTGTGAATAATGGCTCTAAGTCAGTTTCTATATTTTGATCAACTTGATCATCACAATGTTCATTGATGGGTATTGAATTTGAAACTTGCACCTCATTCTCAACATCTAAGGTAGTTGTGACATATAAACTATCAACCTCAACTTGACTCATTTGTGATCTTTGATTATGAGTTTTAGGTCTAAGTCTGTATATTTTCTCCATATTAACACCTTGAGATATCAATTGTTGTTCAAATGTTATTACCTCATTGTAAGCTCTAAGCAATGATGTAATTTTAAGACCTTTCAAAAACATAGCAATAACATGATCTAAGGTCCCCATGTATATTTGAGTAGCTTTGTCTTCTAAAATGATATAATGTGTTCCCACCTCGGTATACAACCTATGGAATTTATCATTAAATGATCTCATGGGTTCGTTAATTTTTTACGAATGGAGACAAATTGATTTAACATCATAACTAGGTCATCCAACTTTCCAAAATGTTTAAGAAATACTTTTTCTAGTTTAACCCAAGAAGTAGCAGATCTTACAGGTAATTGTATGTACCACTTAAGCGCAACCTCATCCAATGGATATGAAAATAATCTGCAAGGAACATCTCCTTGCATGAGCTGCAAATGACTTAACACACTCTTGTATCTCTGAATATGGTCCTTGGCTTGATCCACATCATGCCTAAATCTGGGTAAACAAACTTCTACACCTTCAAGAATTTGATGAATAGGCATGTTTAAACTGCTATAATAATCACCTATCCAAGAAGCCATCATTTCCTTTACTGAAGTAGGTGATGCCATTAGTGAACTTTAAAGAACACAATTTTAATGCCAATCTTATTAGTCAAAGAAATATATTTTGCAAATAAGCATAAAATGACTAATAACTAATCGAAATATATGCATCAATTAAACCTTGGCATTAAATAACATCCTTCAATTTGCAATTTTTTTAACTATGATTTGAATGACTATGAATGAAAATCAAATATTTACCTTTTATGCCCTCCTTCTAGTGCCAATTTGTTGAGGTGTGATTTTTTCAAGTTACAAAAACCACTCGACAACTTAGAATTTAAATTCTCTCTTGCAAAGAACGTAATGTTTCTCCAAGGTTCTCACTTAATGTTTCATGTGTTATGCATATATGTTTATATAAGTGCCTGAATAAACTCTTGGGTTTGCAAGTTTCTATTTACAAGGGGCCTGGGAATCATGTAAATGATTTTCAATTTATCATGTAAAATATGCCTTTTATATCATTCAAATAAAATAGAATTTTCTTAATGATATTAAGTTAAAGTACACCAAATTTTACTTCATCTTCTTAATCTAATGCCTCAATAAAATGTCTTTTAAATGAACTTAGCATTTTAAAAGAATCTTCACCAAATTTAACAAATCTTACGGAACTTTAATAAACCTTTAAATATAACAATTTATTTATAATTCAACTTCAAAGGTCTATTTGATAAAAGAAATTATTTTTTCAAACCACTTATGAAATTATATCTGAAAATATCAAAGAGGTGAACAAATGTAATAATGTCTTACCCGATTTATAAGGTATTAAAACCTTATTAATGATAAAGCATAGGGCTCAATATAAAACTAATTTATAAACTTTTGATTTTATGATAAAATAAAGTTTATAAATCAGATTTTCCTGCAATATTTACTTTTTAAAATATTTATGGAATTAAATATTTTAAAAGTAAATATGATTTCCCATATGAAATTTGGACATTTGTAATAAATAAATGGAATTATATCCAAATCGAATCCAAATCGAATTTTTGAAAAGATATCAATCCTAATATCTCAACCTTATGAGATTAAGGTGAGAATTAGAATAGTCATTTATCTTTAAATTTATTAATTTAAATATCAATTAATTTGATATTTAATAATAAATTTATGTGTAACGTAGCATAAAGATTTAACTTTACAAAATGTAAACTAGGTTAAAATATATAGTTTTCATAATGAAATAAAATAATAGAAGATTTAAACTTTAGAAATTAAACTAATGTCTCGGACAAATTCCATAGATTAAACTTCCATCTACATAATTTCAAAACTAATTCAATGTTCACTAGCATTCACATAGTGAAATAAAATGAACTGATGTGATCTTCTAAGGTATACAAACTATTAAAAAAATTTTAATAAAATTTTTATTAATTCCAAATACATTCTATGCACAAATCTAGATCCAAAATGCTTAAAACAATTTATAAAATCTTACAATAATTTCCATTGTTCTGCAAATGGCTTTCTCTATTTTCCTCCAACGAATGTGTAGCTTTTCTCCTTCCAATCATTCCTCTCCTTCTCTATATAAAATTTTTGACCTTTTCCATGAATCTCAATGATTTATTTATAATTTGAAAAGTTTAGTTATTCCGTAGTGAACATATTTTATAACTATCTTCTTCAAACCCTTGCCCTTGTATTACTTGGATTGAAACAATAATCATAATATCAAAACAAAACCAAACTTTATTTATTATTCATTCTTCCATAACTTTACTTTTTCCAAAATTATTTCAAAGTTCTCATATTGCTAAATTAAACTACTATTTTTTTGATGAAATTGACATCTAAAATCCTATAATTTTGGTACCATTAGAAGGAGAAAATCTATATCTTTTTACCAAGTTTTGAATGAGATAAAACGGAGTTGCCTAGATCAAGATATGTCCATTTCAATTTTGCATTAATTTTAGGGTTAACCCTAAAATAAAATTTAATTATTTAAATGAAAATTAATCATTTAAACCTTTGAAAATGATTTTAATCAAATTATTTGATTTGAAATAATGCAATTAATATGCAAATAATACAAATATTTAGTTTGAATCATTGCAACTACATTCAAACCTTCAAAATGCAAATATGTCAGCAATTCCAAAGTGAAAGCAAAATTTCAAAGACCTTGATGCGAGCAAAATTGGATAAACAAAAATTCCCCGAAATCACAAAATTTAAGGTGGGTCCCCAATTTTGGGATCATTGTGAAGGAGTCACAAAAAGGAGGAACTTGATAAAGAAGACATACAATACAAAGTGAGTTAAGATACAAATATCATATTGAAGACTAAAGTCCTCAATAACCAAATAATGTAATACGAGGAGGTGTTGGAATATATTACATTATTTGGTACATGCTAATGTACCACCTTTGGTAAATATTTAGATTAGGAGAGTGTCTTAGATTAAAGTGTGGGTATTTACTTTATGCAATGTAATAAATGAATAAATATTATTAAATTATGCATAATATTCAATAATGTAAATGTGCACATTAGTCCATGTGTACATGTGTCCATAGATTAGGAAAATATAGTGAAGAGTCATATTACAAGTGTACATCAAATAGAGCTCCATATGTGTGCAAAAGAGATTCAAGAGTCACAAGGTATAGAAGATTCATAGCCATCCAAGAGTCATTGTAGAAATGCTATTTATACATGTTATAGCATTGAGATATTTGACACTTACACTTCTTACAAAAATCTATTGTACTATTGAGTTCTATTATAATATCATTGAAAGTTTTTGTAACAGAAGATTATGCAATAAGAGTTGCATACCTTTTGAACATTTAGTGTGTTGAATTCATTTCTATTCTTCATATTAAATTGCTTTATTATTACTTTTACAATTGATATTGGATTGATATTACATTTTTTTTATATTCTTGTGGTAATTTAATTAAGTATTTAGCTTCAAAATATAACAAGCTTGAAGATTAATAATGCATTCAAAATTGGATGTCTACACTGTACACATTTTGTTCTACTATTCTCTCTAATTTAGTGAAATCTCAACTTGAAATAATCCCTCCAATAATAGGTGATGTTCCCAAAAATGATGAGTAAGGTTAGGTTTTTGAATAAAATCATGCAACAATTTTATTGGTTTGTTGTGATGGATATAACTATTTCCTCTCTCTTCACTCCTATCGGCATGTCTAATGTTAGGGGCACTCCAAAATAAAGGGTTTTTGCATGTGAGTTCAAGGTTTTAGCGCCTTAATTTACATTTTACACATATGTCCCACTTTCTCTTATAAGACTTGAACAAGATGTTTTAAAGCCTAATTAAGGGAATGTCTCTCAAGGTATTCAAAGGAAGAGTTTAACTTATTTCCTTACAAAGGATCTGTAGAATAAGTTTTAGGAGATTTTTACAAACACTTGGTTATCATACGAAATCCTTACCTTTTTAAGAAAATGTTTCATTATCATGCAAAACACAAGCATTCATTCATGTGTTGAGTTTATTTCCTTGGAAGGTACTAGTATACAACTTTTTTCATTTCATATGCAAATTCACTTTTCATTTTGAAACCAACAAGCAAGTGAACATGTCTAAATTCAAAATGCAAATCTAATGTGATATGTATATTATTTTCCTCCTTGCATGTTATTATTAAAAAATTATGGTTCCTTCTTTGATGACACCCTCCCTTTGCCTACTCGATTGAGACGAACCCTATCAAGCACTCAAACCTTGTCACTATAGTTATTTATTATTTTTTAAATAAGTATATTATTTAATATAATACAAGGATTACAATGTTGGAAGGCATGTAGAGAGCAAACAAATTACTCACTCTCATGCTCTTCTACAATCACCAAGATGACTTGGATATATCTTGCTAACTTTAAATTATCCATACTGGCCATATAGAGCCCTAATCTAGACAAGACTAAATCATGAATGACATACACTCTTATTGCACTCAATTTATACACCTTGTCACTATAGTTAGTCTGGTTAAAAACACTATAAAATTTGAATTGCATTGTAAATAAAAATGTAATCAATAAGTCATCAGTTATTCAACTCATCATTTCATAAAATAATCATATATCACATCATATGCAGGGTCATTATTGTCATGTGTCATCACACAAAAATTAAATTGACATAAATATTTCATAAAATTTAGGTTATGATATTCCTTTTTTTTGCTTGCTAGTTATGATATTCCTTTATGTTTCTATGAGAGAGAGTGAGTTTGTTCCTTTGTCGTATTTTGTGGGTGCCTTTTGCTCGTATGCCTAATTGAGTTCCATGTCCACTTAATATTTAGACCATTTGAAGGTCAATTTATGTCAATTAATCCTAGAATCATTGTAATGCCATGAGAACATGTAATGAATTGAATGTAATTGATAATACTAGGGTAGATTGTCATAATTTAAAAGTATTATGGGGGAATTTTAGTATGGCACGTGTATGCATCCTCAAATTTTCTTCAAGTTGGGCCATGCAAATCCACTACAAAAATATTGGAATGTATCAACATTGTTTCATACATGTAATTCATCTACACATATGAGACATGATTGAAAAGTGGTTTATTTTTAGTATTTTTTTGATAGACAAAATTAGTATTCAACTTTAACTTGTTCTTATTTTCTATATATCAATGATTTTTAAGATGTAAAATTGTTTCCTTTTTCCATTTAGAGCCCAAAATTTACCTGGTCATGATTTCTTGGGGAGTTTCGTGGAAATGCTTATATAGTTCTCTTTTACTATAGGGAGTTTAATGGACCATTTTATCTAATTATTTTTTATTTTGGTAGTGCTCATGTTTATATTGATAAATTCTTATCCCAATTGGTTTTCATTCTTGATTATGTGTTTTTTTTTTAAGAATAGGGATTGTGATTTATTTAGTGCATGCCTAGGATTTATATGTTTTTTTCAAAAGAATATTGACTTGTTAAGTATGTCTCAAGAGAATGTTGTGAACATATTTTTAGAGGATGGACATTGTTTATAGTCATAGTCATTTGAATGAGATTAAAACGTATCCATCCAAATGTAATTACAAGTCTAATATTGAAGTCAATGCTTCAAGAACTGATCTCTTAAAAGGAATATTAAAGGGTAGAATGTGAAATTTAGCAATTAATGTAGTGAGAATATGATTTCAGGAGAAGATAATGAAGGCCCTACTACAATAGATGTCATCTCCAAATATGTACCATATGGAAAAATTTATTAGCAATGAAACATCTTCTTAAAAGACTCCATGACATAGCCTAGTAAAGAGGTAAGAAATTTACATGTTTTAAAGAGTTAAGGATAAATTTTCTATTTGAAATATCAAGGGAATAAATTAATGGTAACATTAGGGTTTAGAGGGTCATTTTGCTAAACTAGAAAAATATAGAAATGTCTCATACATTATGGAAAATGAAGCATTATTCATGATCAAGAAGAAAAAGGTACCATGAGGATGGACGTCAATTAGTACAAAATATTTGTAGAGAAAAATATGATATTGGAGCATACAACATAACTAATTAAATATTAGTAAATTGTTTGTAACTACCAAGTATTGCTTATAAAATAGGGAAGAGGAAGAAGAAAAGGTGGTCTAGAAGAGGAGAAGACCAAGGAAAGAGAAGAAGAAGAGGAATAAATAGAAATATATAGAAGAGACATGAAAGATAAAAAGGGGATTGCATATAGAGTTAATAAGGGAATACGAATAGGAAGGGGCAATATAGATATTTTGAGTTACTTTTTTATAAATGGAAACCAAGGGAAATGAGGGGAAAAATATGTAATTAACTTCCAATTGGCACATTGGCAATACAAATAAATTTCTACCTCAAATTTATGGTGTGTTTAAATGGTAATTACATTAAATATGGTAGATTACATAGACTGGTATTTGTGCAAGATTGCAGGTGAGAATGAGATATGATTACAGTTTATGTGAATATATCATTCGAATAGAAATTTCCATTCAAGGGTAAGCTGATGTATGAGCAAAGTGTAGACCAAAGGCATTGTTTGCAAGATTGAAATAAATGTGTGATTACCATTCTGACAAGACCAAGATACCATGCAATATGCATCCCTTGGAAGAACTACCTAGGGAAATTTTCATCTTGAGATATTACCATCCTTAAGTGTCATTGATGTAAGCATTGCTATCTTATAGAAATCATCATCTTGAGACATTATCATATCAACTTAATGTTGTCTTGGATATCATCATATTGTGTAATGATATCTTACCACTATTAATAAATGATGATATCATATTAATGAAGGAGATATCACTATCTCATAGGACTATCGTCATAGGATGTCACTGTCATAAAGGAGTGAGACATCATCATCAAAAGAAATTTTTATCTTAAAGAGTGTTGTCATATTGAGCCTTTTTGTCTTGTGCAATGGGACATTGTCATCATAAGGGAGTGGCATCCTAAGAAGTTGTCATACAAGTGAAAGTTACATCATGTTGTACAAGTGAAAATTGCAATGTACAATTGGAACTTGCATTGGCTTGAAAACCTTGTTATCATATAGCATCAAAGTACTATATTTTACCCT
Source organism: Wollemia nobilis (assembly GCA_028583015.1). Classification (NCBI taxonomy): domain Eukaryota; kingdom Viridiplantae; phylum Streptophyta; class Pinopsida; order Araucariales; family Araucariaceae; genus Wollemia; species Wollemia nobilis. The sequence goes on from JAQPPZ010001731.1 coordinate 1,928,752, forward strand.
TTCCATATTGACCATTGTTGTCTTATCGTCTAGTGTGTGCAAATTAGAATGAAACTAAATATTACACTATGGGTGTTAGTGAACCGTGAATCCTTTTTTGGTATGGTAGGTTGTTGTTTAGCGGACCCCCTTTGTCTAGACTTCATAATTTGGTATCATATAAATATTTTGTATTCAAAGGTATACAATACACACCATAGGAGATATGGTATAATGATAAATAAGAAGACCACATGGTTTGGGACCCAACCAACAAATATAGCTAATATTTCGAGAGGAATTACTTCTATACTAGATGCAATTAATACTACCTAGAGGAGAGACATTCATATTGAGGAAGTTAGTGATAGTAGAGAGGAAGAAATTGGTCACACAAAGCTTGAGATAAAGAACAAGGAGAAGAGTTAGAGCAACAATTGATTCAAGCGATCTTAAGTATGGGAAGTAAACCAAATATTGATACTCCTAATTTTAATGGAAATTTGGATTCTAAAGAATTGATAGATTGGATAATAAAAATGGAAATATTCTTTTATTATGAATCTATGAAGGATCTAAAGTAGGTTAAATTTGCTTATACATGTTTGAAGAAATATGCTTCAATTTTGTGGGATCATATCTAAATAAAAAGGTAATGAAAATGTAAGGATAGAATCCAAAAATGGCAAAAGTTTATAGCCAAATTAAAATAAAATTTTCTACGTGCTGATTTTCAGATTGGGTTGTTTAGAAGAATAAAAAATATTAAGCAAAAGTATATGGGAGTGAAAGAGTATACAAGATAATTCTATAAGTTGATCATAAGAGTAGTTCATATTGAAGATGATAAGGTGGGATAAGGTTGTCCATACAATATGAAATTAGTTTACTTCGAATTAGAATCATCAAGGAGGAATATTAATATGCACTCAAGGTAGAAGAAAAGTTGACTTGCAAGCAATAAAATAATTCTAGAGGAAGAGGATAATTCTCTAGAGGAAGAGAATGATTAGATGGTCATAGAGGGCAAAATATGCAATAAGGAGAATGTAGAACCTCTCAAAGTGATTTCAACCAAAGTACCTAAGAAAAGGGTGAATCATCAAGAGAACGAGGTGGATTTTATAGAGGAAAAGGATGTGGTTTTACTAGCAAGTGTTATAGGTTCTTTGGAGGAGGATAGAGAGCGTATGAGTGTTCTCAAGCATAGAAAACTAGCAGACATAAAAAGGAAGCTTGTAACCAATTTGTATAAGCAAATGATGAGAGTATTGCTTCACCAAAGTATATGGAGGAGCCAAAATAAGGAGAGTCACTTATGAAGAAAAATATATTATTAAAATCAACTAAGGATGTGTATGAACAAATGTAAATAATTCTCTTTAAAGGTCATATGCCAATTAAGAGGCAAGTGTTGTAAGATCATTGTAGATAGTGGAAGTATGGATAATTTAGTGTCTACAAATATGGTAGAAATGCATGGGTTAAAGAGGATTGAAGACCCAAATTCGTATAAGGTATCATTTTTGCAAAAAGAACATCAAATTTTAGTAAATGAACAATGTATGGTATAATTCCAAATTGATTCTTACAAAGATGAGATACTATGCAATGTTATGCCTATGGATGCTTGCCATGTCTTGTTAGGAAGGCCATGAAAGTTTAATAGAAAGTTAATGCATGATTGTTGGATGAACAATTACACTATTGAGAAAGGTGACAATGAGTATACATTAAGTCCATTGAAGGACAAAGAAGAAAAAATGAACAGTTTTCCTATAGTGTGCCTGAATACAGATAAACAATTCTTGAAAGGTTATGAGATTGTTGAAGGAATAAATGATAATGTTGAGAGAAAATGTAAAACAAGTGGAGATAAAGGTAGAAACAGGTAAGATAATAAGCATGGGAAAGAGGTAATTTGTCTCGGTCACTGGTATTAGTGACAATTAATATGACAATGTAATTATTTCCTCTTCTATAGAGAAAAAGAAAGAGAAAAGAAATGATAAAGAGACAATAGAGGAAGATGAATCTCATCAAGTCATTGATGGCTATGAGGAAGGTCATATTGTTGAAGAATATACTGGGGATAAAGAGTTTATGTATTTTGAAAGGCACACCAAATGTATTACCTCCAAGTTAATAAAAATAATGGGATACAATGGCAAAGGATTGGGAAGATATGGATAAGGTGTAAAGACACTCATAATTCTAGAAATCAAGATAAAGAATGAAGACCTTGGATATATAGTGCAATGAGTATAAATTTATGAGAAGAGAAATCAGTGTGGAGGATGAAGGTGTTAGGATGGGTTGTTGCATTTAGTGTGGAAGGTCTTAGGTGTTGGAACCTATATCCTTGTGAGATTTGTGGAGGATATAATCACTCCAATAGAAGGTGTTGGCACCAAGAGAAAGTAGTCCACGCAATACATGTTAATTGAAATTGGATAGATGCAATGGAATGGAATACAATAAAATGAATGTTGATAGATTCTACCAAAATAGGTTTTGTTCTCAAAAGAAAGTAAGGATAAGATAGAAAAGGTGGTCCTATGAAAAAATCAAAGTTTAAATGAAAATAACATGGAAAAAAAATTCATGCTCATAAGTTGGAGCTCATGAAAAATTTCCTATTACTCAACGAGTATGATGCAGGAGCATCCAACACAACTAATTAAATGGTTGGAAAACCATTTGTAACTACCAATTCTTGCTTATAAAGGAGGGAAGAGGAAGAGGAAAATATAGTCTATAAGAGGAGAAGACTAGGGGAATAAAAGAGGAAGAGGAAGAAGAATCAATAGAAATAGGTAGAGGAGAGATGAAAGATAAAAAGGGGTGTGCATATAGAGTTAATAATGGAATATGAAGAGGAAAAGTAATGATAGAGATTTCTAGTTACTTATTTATGCATGGTGAAGAACATAAGCTTATACTGAGAGGTGGGTGAATAGTATAAGACCACTTTTTAATTTTATTTACTCAAGCTATATAATCCAATATATCAATGCAATGTCAATAACAATAATTAAAGAAATGCATAAATCACCACACACAATAGAGACACCAATTTAACATGGTTCACCCAATGTGGGCTACTCCATGGAGAAAATATTTCACTAATATTTTCTCAATAAATATCTTGGGAATCCTTTCCCTATTACAATGTTTATGGACCTCTGTACAAAGGAGACACCAATCCCCTAATAAAGTTCATGGATCTCTATCCATAGGAGACACCAATCCCCTTAGCTAGTTCATGGATATCTATCCATAGGAGAAATCCTCTGCTCTAGCTGGTGAACCTCTAGAAGACTACTGCCTCCACTACATTGGCTTATGGGTCTCTCTCCACTAAAGAATCCTATCCTCACTCAGATTACCTATCCTCACTACCTTTTCTAATGGATCTCTATCCACTAGAGACTACTGTCCTCTACTTTATCACCTCCAAAGCTTGCTCTCAACTCTATATCAAATTTACACTAAACACAGTCCATCAATCTAACACAAATCTGCTAAATATCTATCTCAAATTTACACTAAACATAGTCCTTCGATCTGGCACAAATTTTCTCAATACCTGTATCAAATATGCACTAAACACAGTCCTTCGATCTAGCACAAATTTTCTCAATATTTATATCTGATATAGCACAAACCTATCCTCAAATTTGCACCAAAATTTGTCCTCAAGCCTTAACACAAAGCTTGATCCAATCACAAATCAACTCTGCTATATCTATCCCAAATATTAACTCAAGGTTTGAAAAAATAAATCAATCAAATATGCTCACAAGTCTTCTCAAATACTAACCTCAAATTTGTCCACAAGTTCTCTCTAGAACTTGCTCTCACTGCTCTCAAGTCTTCACCAAGATTTACCTCAAATCTACTCTACAAGTCCTCACCAGAACTTGTCCAAACTACTCAAAAAGTCTTCACCAAGACTTATCTCAAATCTGCTCTACAAATCCTCACTAGAACTTGTCCAAACTTCTCAAAAATTCTTCACCAAGACTTGTCTTAAATCTGCTCAATAAGTCCTCACTAGAACTTGTCCAATCTGCTCAACAAGTCTTCACCAATACTTATCTCAAATATGCATTGTAAGCTTCCACAAAAGCTCACACAAATCTATCCAACAAGTCTTCACCAAGACTTACCTCAAATCTGTCCAATCTGATTGTAAGCTTCCAAAAAAGCTCACACAAATCTATCCTTAAGTCCACTCTAGGACTTGCTCAAATTTTCTCAATAGCTTTCACAAAAGGTTGTTCAAATCAACTCAATCTATTGTAGAAAACCTCTTCAATCACACAAACAAGTTTCACACAAAATATTGTTTTAATATTACAAAAACATATAGAGAATGGTTAGAGACTCAATATGTTTCACACTCACAAAAATGCTCAATCACTTTCAATATCTCTCTTGTTTTTACCACAAAAACATATAGATAATTGCTAGAGATTCAATTTGTTTTATTTACAATAATGCTTAATCACTTTCAATATTTCCTTCAAGTTAATTCAGAAATAAAGAATAATTTGTTTCACGGAACTTGAACTATCACTCCAATACTTCCAATCAGCTAAGCCCAATCAACTCCACTCAATCAATTACTCAATAAAATCTTAGTCAACAATGCTTATCAAACAAACCTCACATAACAATGATACTCATGATCTTTCACAAACCCTAGTTCAAGATGGTTCTCAACTTCACATAACAATGATACTCATGTTCTTTCACAAACCCTTAGTCAAGCATATGAAAGCTTACTCCTTTTATAAGGTGGGTTCTTACCTCCTTTTATATGCATGGAAATATCTTCAAACATGTCGGCGGATGAAATAATTCGATTTCGAATATAATTCGAATTATGGCCCTTTAAATTAATTTAAATTTAAATTTTACCTTTAGGTAAAATATTTAAATTTAAATAATTTAAAACTTAGGACATTATAAACTTCCACATGGGCTTTTTGGAAAATAATAAATTTATCACTCCACAACCTTTGTTTCTCTTCATGCTAAACTATAACCGTATAATATTATATATTATAATATTTTTTTTTTATCACCATACTTCTTGCCTTGCTAGAAAAACCACTGGAGGACATTTATAACACTGGAATTTTGACATCAACCTTTTGACATAAATGCATGGATGACATTGAAACTTGGTCATCATCCTCATGATATTAAAGATGACAAACCTTGCTTTCTTCTTGACATCAATGACAACAAACCTTGCTCATATTTTCAACAATCTTCTCCTTTGTCATTGATGGCAACCCATTTTTCTTTTACCATTTCCTTTACCTTTTTATGTTCTGCTCCCTATGAGAAACTGCTCACCTTGACTGAATGCTTTCCCCTAACTCAAATCTCTCTCCCTTTGACATCAATGGCAAAGGGTCACCTTTGGGGCTCGGGGCTAAGACTGAAACTCTTAGCTTAGCTCCTCCCCCACATCCTCTTGAGGTGGTTAATTATGGGGTGGGAGTATTTATACTCCCAGAAAGCACTGATATTTACTTTTATCCACTTTCTTCCTCAATTGATCCTTCTGATTCCTCTAACTATTTTTGTTCCTGCTTATCTCTAGAATTTTTGTTCTACACCACTTTTTTGTATGCCCATAATTATTGCACTTATAACACTTAATGTTGTTATTCCTTGGAGGTGCAATTATCTTGAAGTTTCTTCTATTGAAGCCATACCCATTTCTATCATGAATCCTACAATTTATTGCCTGAAGAAATTGAAGCGGTAACCAACATTGTATTGAGAATGGAATTAAATACAATGTAAGGTGGTTAAAAATAGTTTGTGGAACCACCAAATAAGTTGCATAACTACCCACTTGAATTGGAGAGTGCATAGGCGCTATTTTGCTAAATGAAATAACTAATGCACTAATGCTAACATCCCCCCTTATTACATTATTGGCAAATACCAAGAGTATTGCGAAACAATTCAAACTTTACACGTGCAAGTGCCTTGGTGAAAATATCTACAACTTGGGCATCAGTGGGAATGTAATGGAGTTGTATGTTGTGCTTTGGAACTTCATCACGAATGAAATGATAGTGAGTGTCAATGTGTTTGGTGCGATCATGAAAGATTGGATTCTTGACCAGATTCAAAACACCTTGATTGTCACAAAACAAATGACGTGGAAGATTCTGTGGAAGGCCCATGTTTGTAAGAATGCGACGTAACCATATTATCTTGCAGACTGCTCCACTAGCTGCATGATATTCTGCCTCTGTAGAAGAGATAGCAACCACCTACTGCTTCTTGCTATGCCAAGAGACAGGACCAGATCCAAGATGAAAAATGTATCCAGAAGTTGATTTTTGATCATCAATGGATCCAACATAGTCGAAGTTTGTGTATCCCTATAGATAAAACTTGTTATTCTTTTTGTATTCCAAGCCAAAATTTGTTGTACCATGGACATAATGAAGAACTCTTTTTGTTGCTTTCCAATGACTCACCTTTGGGTCCTGCATGAACCGTGAAAGATAACCCATAATAAAACTGAGATTTGGCCTGGTATTGGTTAGATATATGAGACTCCCAATCAATTGATGATAGAGAGTGCCATCTACCTATGGAGATTGATCATATCGAGATAGCTTAAGTCCAGCCTCCATTGGAGTTGCTTTAGACTTACAGTTAGTCATGCGATATTTATCAATCAATGTCTTGGCATATTTCTTTTGTGTAACTCTGATATGATGTTTCTTTTGAGTCACTTCTAAACCAAGACAATAGTGTAGAAGTCCTAGATCTATCATTTCAAAAGATGTTTTTAGATCATTTTTCACTGTATCAATCATACTTTCTGAACTACCTATTATGATCAGATCATCTACATATAGCACTAGAATCACTATGTCAGAACCATTGTTCTTTATATAGAGATTCACATCTGACGAACTTCTTTGGAATCCATGTTGCATTAGGTGACTATCAATTTTGATGTACCAAGCTCGAGGAGCTTGTTTCAGCCCATACAAGGATTTGATCAACTTACAAACTTTTTGTTCTTGCCCTTTGACAACAAATCCTTCTGGTTGGATCATGTACACTTCTTCTTGTAGATCACCATTCAAAAAGGCACTTTTTACATCCATCTGATGTAACTTCCACCCAAACTGAGCTGCCATGGCACAAAGTACTTGAATGGTAGTCATTTTTGTAGTAGGGGCAAAAGTCTCTTCATAATCTATGCCTTCTTTCTGAGCATAGCCCTTTGCAACAAGATGGGCTTTATGCTTATCAATAGTACCATATGCCTTATACTTTACTTTGAACACCCACTTGCATCCAATGGGCTTCTTTCCTGAAGGCAGATTTACTAGCTTCCATGTATGATTTTTCATGAGAGATGTATGTTCTGCTTCCATAGCAGCCTTCCACTGAGACTTACTAAGTGCATCCTGAACTGTTGTGGGTTCATTTTCATCCAATGTTGTCAAGTAAACTCTCTCATCCTCCATATCCATTTCTCTATCTTCTGCTGCATCCACAGATAGTTCATCAAACTGTTGATAAAGCTCATCAACTTCTGAAGTTGATGCTTCTACCCTTTTCTACTAAGTCATACTACGAGTACAAGGTCGATCTAGAGTTAGATCTAGAAGTGATGTCAACTTGGAATCTCTCAATGTGTTGGTATACCATTTTGGAATCTTGTTCTGAGGAAGTGAAGTCTCTTTCTTAGGCTCATCATCCTCAAGATATACAACTGTAGAGGTGTTATTGGATGTGAAAGCTTCATCAAATACCACATCTCTACTTATATGTGTCTTCTTGGTTATAGGATCTATCAAGCGATATCCCTTTGAATGCTCATCATAACCAAGAAATATACATTGTAGGGTCTTCTCATCTAACTTCTTTCTTTTCTATTTTGGGATGTGCATGAATGCTTTACATCCAAAAACCCTTAGATGAGAAATGGAGGGTTTCTTACCACTCCATGCTTCTTGTGGGGTTTTACCCTGTAGAGCTCTTGTGGGTGCTCTATTCAGGAGATATGATGTTGTGTTTACTACTTCTGCCCAATACTGATCCTCAAGACGTGCTCCTTTTAGCATACATCGAACCATTTCCATAATGGAACGATTTCTCCTCTCTGCAACTCCATTTTGCTAGGGTGTATAGGTTGTAGTCAGTTGTCTCTTAATCCCATGTTCTTTCAAAAATGATGAAAAATATTTGGAAGTATATTCCCCCCTCGATCTGAGCGGAGGGTTTTGATGAAACATCCTGACTCCTTCTCAACAAGTTTCTTGAACTATTGAAAGTATGAAAATGCCTCTGATTTCAATTGAAGGAAGAAAACCCACATCTTCCATGAGTAATCATCAACAAATAATTGAAAATACTTCTTTCCACCATAGCTAGTTGGCATAGGACCGCACAGATCGGTGTGTACCAACTCCAAAGGTTTCTTAGCCCGGGAAGAGCTAGTTTCAAAAGGTACCCGGTGTTGCTTCCCTGCTAAGCAATCCGAGCAAACTAGAAAAATGGATGAAAGGGGGGAAGTCCTCTCACCATCTCATATTTGTGCAATTCAAGCAAATATCCTGAACTTAGATGCCCATATCTCCTGTGCCACAGAGAAGTAGCCTCCTTTGTAGTTGCAACCAGAGCAACATGAGGTGTTGAAATGGCATCTAAAATGAACAAGCCATGCTTGTGTGATCCGGTTGCTACATGTTTACCCTTTCGGGTTATAAAACATCTCTTCTTGCCTTTAACAACTCAGAACACAACATCCATATTTTGATCCAACATCTGAGGAACAAACAATAGATTATTGGCTAATCCAGGAACATAGAGAACCTTCTCTATCTGACATCTACCATCTAGAAGAGTAACAGAAACATCCCCTTCCCCTTTCACTTGGTAGACTTGATTGTCAGCAATTGTGACTGGCTTACCTTCTTTCTCCTCAAATGTCTCAAACCATGATTTATCGCCAGTCATGTGCTTACTAGCTCCTGAATCAATATACCATACAACATCTAACTGAGGAGATGAAGTATGAGTCATGAGCACCTTGTGTGCTCTTTCAGAGTCAAAATCTGATTCGGACCCTGTAGAATCTGAGTTGGAGTTGGATTCAGCATGAGCAACATGTCCCTTAGGTTGCTTAGCCTTTTTCTATGGTTTGTGTTTCTCTTTGCCTTTTTTCTTATGAGGTTGGTCATTCTGTTGCTTGTTCTTAAACCAACACCTGTTGGTGTCATGGTTATTCATATCACAAATCTTGCAATAGTGTTTGTCCTTCTGCTGATTTTGTTTCCCTTTTCCTTTTGAGGAAGAACCCCCTTTTTGAAACTGACCTTGTTTCTTACCCTTTTGTTGGGTGTAGAGGGCATTATCTGGCACTTCATCCTTTTGAAACTGATTTGCCTCCTCAGTTTGAAGCAAATTTACCAACTCCACAAAAGATACTTGTCTACCAAAAATGTTGAGAGAAGTGATCAACATCTTGTAGGACTCTGGAAATGCTCTCAAGATGACAGAGTTCAAGAGAGTATCATCCATTGGTTTACCCATAGCATTTAACTTGGCTTTCAATTCCACCACTCTGCAAAGAAATAGGTCGACTGTCTCCCCAGAATTCATACTGAGGGTATGTAGTTGAGTCTGAAGGTGTAGAATAGTGGACTGATTCTTTCCTTCATACACAGTAATCAAAGCATCCCAAGCTTCCTTACTAGTTTTGGCATCATAGATATGAGGCTGGACCTCATCTGTAGTAGCAAGCAGGATAAACATGAGACCTCTTTTGTCCTTTTTATCAAATGCTTCTTGATTTATTCCTATTTTTTGAGGGCATTTTGTAGTGTTGGTCACTACATCCCATAAATCTTCTACTTGAAGAATGGCTTTCATTTTTGTCTTCCATGGAACAAAATTTGGACCCTTTAGCAATTGTGAATCTGAGAGATATTTGTGAACCGTGGCCATTGTGAAGGTTCCTTATATCACCAATTGGTCTCCCTTTCTTTATACCTACCAGATCTATATAACGTAACCGCTCAATATATACCCGCCCTTATGTGAGGGAGACTATAAGTATATATGAACAACACAACCACTCAATATGTACCCGCCCTTACGTGAGGGAGACTATAAGTACATATGAGAAGCACGATATATTGAACTTAGGCGATACTGAAAGGGCATCATGTTGTTAATGAAACCTACCATAGAAAGTTTTATTTCGCATGCGTGGGGCATAACTTCCCCTAAACACTTTGGAAAAACCTTCATCAAGATTTACGCCTAACAACAATCACGATGTGGGTATGAAATGAAGTGAAAAAAAATAGACCTGGTTTACCTTATTTCTCCCCGACGATTGATAGAGAACAAGCTCAGACGTCGTTGTTGCAGCTATATTAGGTGGCAGATACAGTAGTCCAAAGCACGACAACATTACCTATAAGTGTGGACCAGAGGTATCGCAAATACCGAACATTGCTGTGCAATAAATTGCACAAATAGGTGTATAAATTTGGGGTCTTTTGCTTTGTTTATGTGATTGTTATTTGCAAGAAAACATGAAATTTAAATGCAAAAATCACAAATATCCACCTATTACAATGCCAATTTTTTTAGATTCCCCCCTTTATCTTAGGCTTTTGCAAAAAAAACAAAATTGCATAAGCTCCCCCCTTTTTGATTGCAAAAGAAACAATGATCCTTTCCTAAGTCCAAAAAAAACAACTTATCCCTCCAACAAAAACTTTGAAAGGAATGAAAGTGAAGTATGGAAAAAATACCTCAAACAATGTGTCCTCTTGGCTTGAGAAGAGAAAGAAAAAACTCCTTGGCCCTCTGTGAGAAAAAAAATTGACAAAAAAAACAACTTTTAGATGTCAAATTGCAAAAAAATTGACAAATTCTGGGCGTCAAATTTTTGTAAGCGTCAATTTTTTTATATGGGCGTCAAAAAATCGTGTTCGGGTGTCAATCGACTGCGCAGGGCGTCACCCTGAAGCACAAGCGTCAACGTGCTAGAGAAGGGCATCACAATTTGGTGGGCAGGCATCACCAAAAAAATACTTCATGGGAGTCGACCTGCGGACCTCATCCGCACAACAAACAACCTGAACCGGCTGCGCTACCAAGTGCGTTGGGTTAAGAAGACCAGCGACTTGGTCTTCAATAGACTGCCTACTTCGGTGGGAAAAAAAAATTATCCCACATGCATCCTGAGATGCATTTGTGGGGGTTTAAAACTGGGAGGAGCCACAGTGTTAAGTGACTACCTTCGGGCGGTCACCCCTTCTAGCCTACCCTTTTTGCCACGTCACTTTTGGTTCTCTGCCATGTCACAACCTTGTCATTGTCTCTGCCACATGTTACTGGTCCACATCACCACCACATGTCACATGGCCTCATCACTATCTCTGCCACGTGTCACAGAACCACGTCATTATTTATGCCACATTTCACAAGTCCATGTCAGTTTGTGTGTCGCGTATCCATTGTGTCTTGTTAGGTCTTGGGCTGTGTGTCCACTATGGCTTGTCAGGTCTCGGGTTGTGTGTCCACTATGTCTTTTCAAGTCTACGATAATGGTATTCTCTGGGTTGCGTCTACTTAAGCCTCATGTTTGGGCTGCCTCTACTTGCTATGTATAGTCCACATTGGACTACAGGTCCACCTCGGGCCTCATGTTCAGGCTGCCTCTAGTCACCATATCTAGTCTGCCTCGGGCTGCTTGCTCGAGCCTCATGGTCTATCTCCTCGCACCCTGTCCGCACTGCATATCCTGCCAGATTCAACCTGCTCTGATGCCATGAAGAAATTGAAGTGGTAACCAACATTGTATTGAGAATGGAATTAAATACAATGTAAGGTGGTTAAAAATAGTTTGTGGAACCACCAAATAAGTTGCATAACTACCCACTTGAATTGGAGAGCGCATAGGCACTATTTTGCTAAATGAAATAACTAATGCACTAATGCTAACACTACCTTGTGACCAAACTGATTACAAGAGTAGCAGTACCCTTGAAAAAGCTACCTATTTCTAAAATTTCCATATTCTTGTCTTTCATGTGTCTTGCACTGTGTAGCCTTGTTCCCAAACCTGTGACATGAGAAGCGTCATCCATTGAAACTACCTTGCCTTGACCCCATTGGTCTCTTAATCTCTTTTGCCCTATGTTGCTTCCTGTTCCATATGTTCCTCATTTGTGCATTGTTCCTTTTCCTATTGAACTCTTTATTGTCCAACTCATCCTCAGAAGTCTCACTTTCTCTTACACTCTCTTCTTCTAAAGCTTCTTCTTCTTTGAAGCTTGATATTAACTCCTCTCCTTATTTTCTTTGTACTTGTTCAAAACCAAGTCCTATTTTGTTTGACGAAGATCTTTGCACCTTGATAATCTTATCCAAGTTAATTGAGCTTCTCTCAAACCTGTGTAACTTGTACTTAGACTCTTTTACTTACTTTTTTAGTGAAGCTACCTCATGCTCTAACCTTTCACATTCTAAAACCTTTGCTTTTAACTTCTCTTTAAACCTCCTTATCTTAGCAATTGAGTTGGTTAGGTCCTCCATAAGCTTTCCTTTCTCTTCATCACATTCTTAAAATTTAAGCTTGAGTTTTAAATTTTGCTTTATTACCTCCCTTAATGCATAAAGGGCATGAATAAGCTCACCCTCAAGATCAAATTCTCCTTTATTTGATTCTTCCTCTATTTTTTTGCCTTTGGGATCATCTTCATACCTTTTTTATTTATCTTCTATAGGATCACCTCCTTCTTATTTTAATGCCAAGAGTAGATTCTCTTTTGGTCCTTCAAGTTTATCTTCATATTCATGATCACTAAAACTAAATCAATTCCTTGTACAACTATCTTCAAGATTTCCAAAGTTACCACATCTAAAACACTTGAGAAGCATTGGTACCCGTTTTCTAACATCATCCTTTTCTTTTGCTTGAAATAGTACTTCATATTTATCATCATTTGAGGAACTTTCATCACTATCACTTGAGCTCTTACTTGCCTTGTATGCATAAAAACTCTTCTTATGCCTTTGGAAAAACTTCTTTCCTTGCTTACCTTATCCATCCCTACTTTTCTTTTGGTACCTGTATTTTTTTGTTTCCCTATTCTTCTGATCCTGCTTTTCTTCATCATTGTTATTTATAGCCTTTGGATAATCAGTTGCATAGTGACCATATTTACCACAATTAAAACATCTAACAGATTTCATACCTTTATACTTTCTTGAGTCCTTTTTCCTTCTTCCATAATTTGCTTCTTCATCACTGGATAACTCATTGCTTGAATCTGACTTCTTACCCTTTGTCTTCTTAGTAACTTTGAAAACTGCTTCCTTCTGAGGAATAGGTTCCTCTTTTATTCTCATCTCAAAATCTGTGAGAATGCCATGTAATTCATCCCTTGTCAAAATATCAATATCCTTTAACTCTTCTATAGTTGAAATATTTTCACTAAACCTTTTTGGGAGTGACCTTAAAATATTATCACAAACATCATATTCTTGAACTTCAAGCCCAAGTCCTTGCATGGAGTTAACAACCTCGTCTACACAAAGTAGATATGCAACAATAGTTTCTTCATCCTTCATATTTAGGTCTTCAAATATTACCTTGTAATTTTACAACTTTTCCCTTTTGACCTTTTTATCTCCTTCGTATATAACTTGCAACTTATCCCAAATTTCCTTTTCTTATTTGCAGTGCATAACTGTTATAAACTTTGTTTCACGTAAACTTTTAAAAATTCCATTCATTGCTCTTAAATTGTAATGATGTAGAATCTTACCATATTTATCTGTATTTGGAGTAGTTGGTGGTATGTATCCATTCTCAACTACTTCCCATACCTCATTTCCAAGTGCCATCAGGTGAATCTTCATTCTCATACTCCAAAGTACATAATTGTTCTCATCGAACAATGGTGCTAAATTCCCTAAATATCTGTCCTTAGAATCCATCTGTGTTCTTGTAAGCTTTTTCTTCAAGCTGTTAAACTCTTCCGAATGAACCCGCTCTGATACCAATTGAAGAACACAAGCTTATACTAAGAGGGGGGTGAATAGTATAATACCACTTTTTACTTTTCTTTACTCAAGCTATATAATACAATATATCAATGCAATGTCAATAGCAGTAATGAAAGTAATGCACAAATCACCACACACAATAGAGACACCAATTTAATGTGGTTCACCCAATGTGGGCTACTCCACGGAGAAAATATTTCACTAATATTTTCTCAATAAATATCTTGGAAATCCTTTCTCTATTACAATGTTTATGTACCTCTGTCCAAAGGAGACACCAATCCCCTAATCAAGTTTATGGATCTCTATCCACAGGAGATACCAATCCCCTTCATCTGGTTTGTGGATATCTATCCACAGGATAACTCCTTCTCCTCTACTTTGGTTGGTGAACCTCTAGAAGACTGCTGCCTCCACTACACAGGCTTGTGGATCTCTCTCCACTGAAGACTCCTATCCTTAATCAGAATACTTGTCCTCACTACCCTGGCTAATGGATCTCTATCCACTGGATAAACTAAAGCCTCGAAGGTCTTCTTAGGGATTACAAATTTATTTCTAGAACTATCCCATGATTTTTCTTTATACCTAATTCTAATTCTATTAATGGAGATTGTTATCTCTCTCTATATATAATTAATTAATTAATATTTTGGGAGCGATTGCAAGCCTCACATTTTGTTACTCTAGATCTTTAGGGAAATTTAAAAAATAAAGGATTCATATGAAGAAAATCTATATACCATGGAAGTAAATTCATATTTAACAGCCTTTATTAGAAGTTAGGATGCCCTAGTTACAAGCATGGATGGCCAAATTCAATATAATATAAACAAATATGGGAAAATCCTGATCCAAGGAGCATATATTATACAAAAATTGATTATCAAGAATGAGATGATTGAGCATGAGCATGATGTAATAGTTCTTAAAAGTAGAGGGTTAATATGTAAGTGTTGAGTGATACATCAACCCAATTGCCAACATATACCAATGGTTAGAACAATAATTGTTCTCTCTTGAAAGGGAACATTGATCCCCCAAGGTTCGAATGATAGGGTATGTTATTGTCAAATCTTAAATCAAAAGAATAAAAAGGGAAGGCAAATGGATAACTTGGGGTTACATATAACTGTTACAAGGGTGAGTATTGATTCATTGTCTAAGCTTTAAGAAACATAAATCCAATTCAATTGTTCAGCTAATCATCAAAATATAAATGTTTAATATCAAATATTGTTTCAATGAAATAAAGAAAACAAATATTCTAGGCTTGCTACCTCAAAGTAATCAATAGACATCATTCATTGCATCATAATCATGTAAATTATAGCACATAGCAATATCTATTCTAAAACTTATGAAATATAATAGATGAAAATGAGTTTCAGAGGATGGAATTCAACTATTCTACTCCTATTCTAAGCAAATTAAAAAAAAACAAAAGAAAAGGGTTAGAGAAAGAAATAAAATAATCCATTGAATCATTTAACAATTAAACTAAATCTATTGAACTAACATTTTTGAATCAAAGTAGCTCTAACTTGACCAACCTTTGCACAATATAAGATCAAAGTGGTGCCATCTTCAAAGGAAAAAAAACAATACACTAGAATTGACTTAAATGCAACCACCATCAACATGCGTAGATCACACCAAGAATTCTAGTATATTGTATTGATAATATGTTCAATCATTACATATTAGACTTGCTAGCATCATGTGATTGTAAGAGTAATTATCCAAGTACAATGACAAGGGTTCAAATATCCACCAACTACAAAAGAAGAAAGAAAATCTAAATGTTTATTGCTACAGTGGATTTTGACCCTTTGAAATGGTTCTTTTATGGGTATTTCAAATTTATTAGTGATTTACAACTATAATAGTCTAGTTGTCTTCAATTGAGTAGATAAATGTCACTTTGATATTCTTGTTGAGTTTGATCTATAAATTTCAATCGTAGATCTTCTAACTACTTTGGTAGCTTCTCTATGAATATTAGGTAGTTGAATCATCACATTCTAGGTGGTCTGAGTTGTCATCCACCAGGTTCTATATTGGGGTCAGGTACAATGTATTTCTTCTAAATCCTCATTTGGATATTTCTTGGCCTTTTGCTTTGTTATTTTGTTGACTGTAAATCAAGAAACAAGTAGAATTTATTCAAATTTATATTTGGTGGGAAAATAAAAAATATTCTAATGCCATCAATAAATGCCTTTTTTGATATTTTAAAAATATGTTTATCATTATTTTATCCACTAATTTTAATTTCCTTTATTATATATTATAGTTTCAAATAATTTATTTTACAATGTGTTCCCATTAGCCATCTTAAATTTATTAATTTTGCTATTTATAAGGTTTAATCCCTTTAGTAAATGAATGATTCTCATCGATTCTTGATTTTGAATTGTAAATCTAGTTCGTCATCTAAATTTAAAGTCTAATAGTCAAAGAATTAGGTTCACTTTAAAATTTCCTTTTTTATTTTAATATCATATTCTAAAATTAAACAAAAAATTCAAGATCTTTAGGCCTAATGTTAAATCATTTCCAAAGTATTGGGTCATCCTCCAAGGTCCAAAGTCCACGATTAGGCTCTTGTGGCTTAAAATAGATTTCTTTTTGATTAAGGTTGGTTAATATTTAGAGTCTAATGTTGTGGTCCAAAGTTTTAATATCATGCCGCTAAGGTTCCAAATCATTAAAATTATTAAATTATTCCCTAAGGATTCTTCCTTCCGCTTTAATTTTAAAGAGTTATAAGAATAATCTGGTTCATTCAATGCCTTTTAGGCGATGCAATTTGGACCATTCATTAGCTTTTGGGTGACTAAATGTTAGCCATTTGCTACCCTTCGAGCGACACAATCTGGACCATTCGCTAGCTTTCGAGTGACTAAATCTGAGCCATTCACTACCTTTTGAGTGATGCAATCTATACCATTCGCTAGCTTTTGAGCGATATGATTTGAGTTGTTCATTGCCTTTCTGTCCAAAGTATTAGGTTTAACATTTTAATACTTGGATCATTAAGGTGTCCAATGCTAAGGTCAACCAATTTTAATTTTAGGGCCAAATTATTAAAATTAATACTAAGGACTAAGGTTTTCATTATTCACTTGGTCCAAAGTTTTAGGGTTATAAAAATAAATATTATCTAAATTAAAGCATTGCTTAATATTTCTTCTTTCCAAAAAAATTAAAATCAACCTTAATGTTCTTGTGCCCTAGGTCTAATGTCAAAAATGATTTTAATTAATCAATGTGTTGCCTAAAACTATATATATATATATATATATATATATATATATATATATATATATATATATATATATATATATTTAAAGCAAGTCAACGCTAATTTTTAGGTATGATTGTTCTGGGTGATGCAATCTGAACCCTCCATTGCCTTTTGGGTGAATAAATATAAGTCGTTCATCTTTTTTCAGGTAAAATAATATGAATCATTTATCTCCTTTCGAGCGAAACAATAAGAGTCATTTATCTCCTTTCAAGTGAAGCAATATGGGCCACTTATTTCCTTTAGGGTGAAGCAATATGGGACACTCATATCCTTCAGGGTAAAGCAATATGGACCAATTATCTAGCTAGTCAATCTCTTTTGACTTGCATTTAAAGAGTGACACGGGCGTCGTAGCGTCTAGCGTTGATCTAGGCACTAGCGGTAGACCACTTGTGGACCGTTCATATTCATGTAAGTTGCTTGCTTGTTAAGTCTTGAGGAGTGAATTAATTTATTTACTAAACCTTAGCTATTAAATCTTAGTGAAATTAAGGATAAAAGGGCCATGATTAATTCTTTTGGCTTAGATGTTTTAAACCTTAGTGTCTGAGGCAATATACTTAGGAAAAGATTCAGAATATTAGGTTAAGATCTTAATTTAGAAGACATGATTCTAAAGTTTAGATCTTAGGATCTTTTGTTAATGAATAAATATTTGGTGGTTTAGTAATATAATGTCTTTTGCAGGTGATGTTTTCATTAACGGTTAGAAATTTTGAATTTATCTTTAAATTGATTTTCTGGTGCCAAAAGGGATTTAAGATGAGTGATTCAGCTAGCTATAAGGAAGACAAATAAATTGGGTGTGTTTATATTCATTAGAAATATGGTTTCAAACTTGATTTAATGGATAATGAGCCTTATATTATTGAATCCATGAAATTAATGCATAATTAGGAGCCCAGTATAGTTTTGTAGTGTAAAAAAAAAGGTAAAATTTCAAAGTGCCCAAAATTTTAAGAAACTTTCCACATTACTAATTCGACCAAATGGGTATCGAGAACAATTAAACTAACTAAAAAACTCATTTTGTATTGAAATATGTAGACTGTTTTAATTTTTGGAGTATTATAGGGAATTGATGTTATTGAATGGTATTTTCACCAAATCTCTTGAAATATTGATGTTGTGTGTGTGAATTTGGTACCACTACAAATATAATCTCAATATTTTTCCATCAAGCTTTGAATCATATCAAATAGATCTCTCTAGAAATTATGGCCATTTTAAGCTTACAACTAACAAAAATGGTGGAATTCTGAAAACCTTTAAACATAACTTTATTTTCCAAACTATGAAAAGCAATTGAAATTCAATGTGAGTGAGCTTAAAACGATAGATGTAAACATCTTTGTATAAAACTTAAAAATCTCAAATGGGTCCCCAATTAGGGTGGGTTGTGCAATGAAAATAACAATAAGTTCTATAGATACTGGCTAGGCTTTTTAGAGTTTCAAATTGGATCAAGTGGAAGTAGGGATTGAATTCAAATTATTCTATGATTTTTCTTGTTAAATGGTTTTTCCTCACCATATTTTCTAATTTAAAATCCAGGGATAAAATAATGGGTGGTGGCCCATGTTTTATGAGGAGATATGCCCTTTATTCAAAGACCATTGAGTGATTTTTTCTATCAAGATAGAAACTTTTAAAAAGGTTACAGTGTGAGTGAGTATTTTTAGACTTTCATATTAGCTTATCAATAAGGATATTTTAAAGAAAAATGAAAACACCTAAGGGGAGTTCATCTAGGAGGGACCAACTACTAAGAGTGAAAGCATGTTGTATATACCTAAATATATGTTGTTATGGATATTTTAAAAGCTTTGCCACAAACCATTAATATTAAATCTAAATCAAGAGAATGGGATCACCAAATGGATTATTGCATTTTGAAGTTGTAATTATTATGAGACTAGACAAATTGCAAAGTGAAAACGATGAAGAAAGATAATTTTTTGGTCACAAGACAAACTTCAAGATGAAGCAATAAAATCATATCATAGTAGAAGTTGGATTAGATCAAGGATGTTCCACTCCAAAAAAGAGGTAAAGAAAGACTATTTGCAACATTAGATGATAGCGGCCACCATTGTTCACTTGGATCAACCATTAAAAGAAACAAAGAAGGATAAAAGATATGAGGAATTACAAAGTGAAAGTTCAAATTCACAAGGAATTAAATTTGCAAAGGAAGATGTGGAAGAAAATTTTAAAAGAAAGGAGATAAAAGAGATCAAGTTTATTCCAGGTAAATCGTCTTCATTTTCCTCAAGTAGTATAAAATCCTCTTCTTGAAATAAAAATGAAAATAATGTAGAGGTAATATGCTTGAGAAGATTCAAGTATTGAGATCTTACCTTTCTAGGGGTTTGGTATTTGGTGAGAGCCATTTTTGCTTAGGGTTTCCTTGACTTTTTGGGGTTTTCCATGGCCCCCAACCCCAATGGCCCAACAATTACCGTTGGTGCCATATGAGAGAAGGCAAATGAACACGACACCGATGGAGTATCCTAGAAAAATTCTTTTGATGGAGATTCATGAGGTATGTTAAGTCTGCCTTTGCCTGAGTTTGATAATACCCGTCAATGGCTGGAATATTTTACCCTAGTTGGTATTTTGTGGGACACAGTCCCAAAAAATAAAATTTATTAAGGTGGAGAGATTCGAAAAAACAACAATAAAGCAATTCTCATCTAAGACAATATAAACATTAATGGATCATGGATATCATCAAAAAATAGTCTATGAGTGTTTAGTGATTAAGCTAAACCAATTTTGAATACCAAATGATGTAACAAAAAAGCTCCAATATCAACAAACTATGTTATTGGTCCAAACAAAATAATTAGATCTAGAACTAAAAAAAGCACACATTTTTTTTAATTTGTTCCACAATAGTGCACCCAATATATGCTTTGAAAAACATTGATTCTTCTATATTCAATTGAATAAATACTTATGTGATAAATTTACTGCCAACTAAATAATCCAATAACAAAATCCCTCAATTGGATCACTCTGAATCCATCAATTGGATCATCTTGATTGGATCACCTTGAATCCTTCTTGAAGAATCCTCCTTGAATTCCTTTTGAATCCGCCTACGAATTTCCCATGAAATCCATTTTTACAATAGGTGCCTCACATATAATCTAATCCATCTATAGACCATGCATAGATTGGATGATCCACCCAAGTGAGGATGGATGGATGGATGGATCAACCAGTATGAATACATCAATGTATTGAATCATTACAATAGCTTTTCTTAACTATAGATCATGTTTTTCTATCTTTAGATTTATCTTTTTACCCTTTTTATTTTTTGGTTTTCTTCACTTTTTTGCTTTCTTGGATTTTTGGCAATTTTGCATTACCAACTATAGCATTCCTCCCTTTGATGCAAAAATGATGAAATATCCAACTTCATCTTTAGCTTCACATATATTTGAAATTTCAACTATTATTTGTCCTTTCTTCTTCAACAAGGGTGTTGTTGTTGCCATCACACAACGTACCCCAATTTGGGGATCCACTCAAAATTTTGGTATTTTTTGTTCTTTTTTTATCCAATTTTGCTCGCATCAAGGTCTTTGAAAATTTTCTTACACCAAGATTTTTTAAATTTTGATTACATTGAGATTTTGAAATTGTTGACATATTTGCATATTGAAGGCTTGAATTTAGTTGCAATGATTCGAATTGAATATTTTTGAATATTTGCATCTTAATTGCATTATTTCAAATCAAATAATTTAGAAAATTGGATTTTCAAAGGTTTAAATAATTAAATTTCATTTTAGGGTTATTCAAATTTTATCACTTTTGCCCTAAAATTGATGTAAAATTGAAATGGACATATCTTGAGCTAGAAAACTTTGTTTGAGCTCATTCAAAACTTGGTAGAAATATATTGATTTCCTCTTTCTAATGGTACCAAACTTGCAGGATTTTAGATGCTAATTTCACCCAAAAATATCAGTTTATTATAACAGCTTGTAAACTTTAAAATGTCATATCTCATGAACCATGATAAATTTTTGGATGATCTCAGCGATTTTGAGTACCCATTTGGTCTATTTAGATGCATGGAAATTTTCATTAAAATATGATAACTTTGAATTTTGACTCAATTTTGGGAAAAATGAAAGTTACGAAGGAGAATGAATAATAAATAAAATAAAGGTTGGCTTTATCTTAATATTATGATGAATATGTCATTATGTAGGTAATACAAGGGTTGAAGAGAATAGTTCGAAATTAGTTTCAAAAATAGTTATAAAATTGAACAACGAAAGAGATTATTATATTATAAATAACCATTGAGACCCAAGAAGAAGAGGTCAGAAGCATTTTGGAGCAAGAGGAATTGGAGATCAGGATTCATTGTTGAAGAAGAGTTTCCTCCTAGGTTTCTGGATTGAAGATTTTCATATGTTATAATTTTCCAAATTCAAGGTTTTCTAAAGAGTATTTCATTGAATATCTTTTATATTTCAATACATTAATTTTTTTTTAATAATGTATGCGCATGTGGATGGTGTCATTATTTAAATAATATTTTTTACATATTTTCCATTTCCCTAGAAGATTGCACCAAATTTAATTCAGGTTGTGTGAATACGAATTTGTCTAAATTTGGTTAAGTTTCAGATTACTTTATCAATTCAGGGTGAAAGTTCATAAGTTTCAATAGCCTACTTTGTTTTGTTCTATTTATTTTATTTTTTTAAAACCATAGCTTTCACATTTTTTTATAATTATTTGAATAAAAAAATCAAAACCCTAAAAACAAATACGTAAAGTTGAAAATTCAAATTTCAACTTTTCATTAAGGCAAATGATTATTTCATTATAATTTGAAGTCCCGACATTGCATAGTTTATAATAGTCATTTGATTTTATCAATTATTGTCCAAATAATAATATAAAATGCAAACATTATAAATTTTGGATAATTTGATCAAAATTAATTTCAAAGGTTAAAATCAAATATTAATTGAATTTCAAGGTCATTATTCTAAAGTGAATATTTGATAATTAACTACACATTTCAATAATTTTCATGAACAACAAAGTTTTTACAAACTTGAATCTTTGCAAATCAGATCAATTAAACAGGCCCCTTGTTAACAGTCATTTGTATTTTTGAAGTATCTAGCTAATTCTACATTTCACATATTGATAATATTAAAAGAAGATTGAATATATCAAACAGAACCTTGGAAATTTAAAAATATTTCTTTTAAGAGAGGATATCCTGATAGAATCCTGACTATGGGTATGTTTTTGTAATTGGATAAAAATATCACTCAACAGGTGTCATATTTTGGTTTTGAGGAAGAACACTTCAATCATTAGGAATAGTACATTCTTGACTATACTTTTTTAAACTCCCTTCCATACAAATATCCTCCTAATTTGATCTCTCCAATACTCAAAGTTGTCTCCTTTGAATGTAGGTATATTTAAGGATGTATTATTTGTTGCCATGATAGCAAAAAAATAGCCACAAGTATTTCTGATTAAAACACTTGTTAAGGATTTTTGGAATAAAAAATATTCACCCTCTCTTGTCATAGCTTCACTTGCAAATACTGATATCACACACAAAACTTTGCTTTGATACCAAATGAAAGTTCTTGAGATCCAAAAAATAGCAATAAAGCAATTCTGATATAAAACAAAATGAACATTAATGGAGCATGGATATCATACAAAAATATCCTAGGAGTGTTTAGTGATTAATTTAAACCAATTTTTAATATCAAATGATGAAATATCCTTAACAAAAAGCTCCAATATCAGCAAACTATGTTGTTGGTCCAAACCAAAAAATTAGATCTAGAATTGAAAAAAGCACACAAAAAACTTAAAAAAGGATCCACAATAGTGCATTCAATGTGTGCTTTGAAAATTACTATTCTTCTATATTCTATTAAATCAATACTAATGTGACAAATTTGCTTCCAAATGAATAATCCAACAACAAAATCCCTCAACTAGATCACCCTGAATCCATCAACTGGGTCATCTTGACTGGATCACCCTAAATCCATTAACTGGACCATCTTGACTGGATCACCTTGAATCCTTTGAATTCCTTTTGAATCCTCCTATGAATTTCCCATGAAATACACTTTTATAATAGGTGTCTCACACCCAATCTAATCCATCTATGGACCATGCATAGAGTGGATGATCTACCCAAGTGAGGATGGATGTATGGATAAACTAGTGGGAATACATAAATATATTGAATCATTACAATATATTTTCTTAACTATAGACTATCTATATTTACATTTATCTTTTTACCTTTTAGATTTTTTATGCTTTTTGGATTTTTTAGCTTTCTTCACTTTTTTGCTTTCTTGGATTTTTGGCAATTTTGCATCACCAACTCTAACAAAGAAGTGATGTTGCTATCTAGGGTTAGATTGATTTGGGCTCCTCACGGAGTCAAGTTTGCTCTGATTCAGAACCTAACAAAGGTTTTTTTCTCTTTTTATTTGCATATGTTGCTCATGCAAAGGCAATTTATGAGCATGGGCCTTGGTCCATGAGAAGCTCCTTGGTGGTCTTCTTTCCATGGATTCAAGATTTTTTAATTT
Source organism: Wollemia nobilis (assembly GCA_028583015.1). Classification (NCBI taxonomy): domain Eukaryota; kingdom Viridiplantae; phylum Streptophyta; class Pinopsida; order Araucariales; family Araucariaceae; genus Wollemia; species Wollemia nobilis. The sequence continues at coordinate 1,952,752 of JAQPPZ010001731.1, forward strand.
ATAAAGAAATAACCTATAAGGCCCTAGTCTAGGTTGAGTTCCCTCATCTTACCCTCCCCTTTTGTACTTTTTGAATCACATGGTGGTAGTCTTAGGGTATGTATTATTGGTTGAAGTTGATATGTTTTTCAATGCCTGCCCATAGAAAAGGGTTTGTTTTGAGGTCAATCTAAGGAATTAAAGGAGGTTATTAAGATACAAGTGGTGGAAACCACTATTTTTTAATGAGTGTTGCATATTAACTTGTTGAATACTTGCTTTAGATGTCAAACATCATACCAAAAGTTTAAGGATTGTTTGTTTATTCCTTGTAATAAGTCAAAGTCAACCCTCATGCCAATAATTGTGTCTCCTTCCCAAGCCAAAGAGGGTGGATGGATCATGGTGGGAGGGCACAAAAAAATGTGTGCCCCTATATCCCAAGTGCAACACACCCAAACAACAACAAAGGAGGATGGTTTTTTAGTCCCACTATCCTCAAAAATGGTGGAAGAGTTGTTAGCTTTTGATAATGTATGATATGGGAGAAAGCAATCACAAGATGTAAAATATGCAAAAAAGTAAGATAATGGAATTCTGCAAGAATGTTGAAATATGCTATTAATGGAAAGTTATGAAAATAGTACAATGCAATGTAATGGAGGAAATGAACACTCCAGAATTCTAATGAAAACTACATTGTACCTACTCACAACTCCATAGTAATCTCACCTCTATATCTTTCTCTATGCTCTGGGGCCTATATATAAGAAGATAAGTTACTTGGCCCTTACTCTTCCTAACTACCTTTCCTATGACTCATGTACAAGTGGACTCCTTGTACATTTACATCATTGCACATTGACACTTGTGCATTTATTACTTCTTCCTCAAGTAACTACTTAACCTAAGATAAACCCCTAATCTAATAATGTACCCAAGGTGGTACATTGACATGTACCCTAATAATGTAATATACTCCAACACCCCCTGTATTACATTATTTGGGTATTGAAGACTTTAGTCTTCAATATGGATCTTCTTCTTGATCTTGGAGTTTGTACTCTCTTCTTCTATTTTTTGTAACTTGTTCAAGCAAGTAGTTAGTATCTTCATAAAATGCTATCCTTGCTGAAAGAGCTTTGACTTCATGATCGTTTGTAGGATCTTCCAGTTCTTCAATTTCTTCAATCCTTTGAGCTAGGTGTCCTTTCTGATTCCCTTCTTGATATTCCAATTGTGGATAATTGGTTTGACACTGAAATTATTGTTGACGTGGATTATTTTGATATTGCCTTGGTTGGAATGCCCTATTTGGTTGGCTTCCATAGTTCATCTGATTTCCTTGATTCTGGTTTCTTGGATTGAATTTGCAGTAATTAGTGCTATGACATTTTCTCCTGCATATCTGACAATATCTGTAATTCCCTTGTCTTCGTCCTTTTGAATATGAGGCTATGTTTCCCTATGGAGTATCTTTTGAAACCAATGCAATGTTAGTCATTTCATCTTTCACTGAGCTTTCTACCTCATATTCTTGAAGAATGTTGATTAGTTCATCAAATGATGTATCTTTACTTAGAACCTGTAAAGATGTAACTAGATGCTTGTAGCTATCTGGAAGTGCTCTCATGGTTACTTGAACAAGGAATTTATCTTCAATATTTTCTCCTAAGGTTAATAGTTTTTCCTTAATGTCTGCTACCTTCCTTAGGAATAGTTCTATATTTTCTCCATTGTTCATTTTCAAGGAATGTAATTGAGTTTGAAGATTTAAGATAGTGGCTTTATTTTTCCCTTCAAATATTTTCTCTAAGGTTTTCCAAGCTTCTGTAGATGTTCCTGCTGAACTAATGTAAGCTTGTATTTCATCTATGATGGAAAAAGTTATTATCATTAATGCCTTAGCATCACTTTCTTCGAACTTCTAAATCTCTGTATCACCTGAAGTTGGTTTAGTTTTTGTTCCTTTGACAATTTTCCAAAGTTTTTCAAATATCAAAATAGCCCTCACTTTGTTTTTCCATGAGAAGTAATTTGGACCCTTAAGTAGTTGAGATTATGTAAGGATGAATTTGTTTGTGGTCATGGTGGTCCTTGTAGGCTACCTTATAACTCCCTAGTTTAAAATATGTGAACTAATTTGATAAAACCTTTCTTAGATTTAGGTTTTGTAGGATTCCTTATATCTCCCTAGTAAATTAGAATATGCTATAGGCTTAGCAAGTAATAGTTCACCTTTTGAGTTGATTTTGTAATGTTTTGTAAATGACAATAATCAACTTTCAATTTTACCTTATTTCTCCTAATGAGCTTATGCACTTATCAATTTTGAAGTTCTCTATGGTTGGATTTATTTTGTCTCTTTAATGTGAGTATGAGACAAATGTGACCAATTAATTCCAACTCTATATGTAAGCAATATATTTGCTTCTCTATTCAATAATTTAATTTTCTAAATTCCAAGTATCTATAGTTTGGTGTAGTATGCCTTATAACTCCCTACTTTGGAATATTAGAAAATAATGATAATAATATTTGCAAATTGATATTTTATTTTATCAAGGTTGACAACCTTATATCTCCTACTTGATTATTGCAAATATTGTAATATGTATGTGCACTTCAAATATTATACCTTGAAATATACTCTTGCTTTATAACTTACTAGTGCTTGGTTGATTTGTGTTACTCCAATGCAATAGTAAATTCAATCCTTATATGGTTCACCTTATTACTCCTTCTAACCTTAATAAAAGCAAGTAATTAATTTGATATTACCTCTATAATGTTGTGTGCAATATTCCTTGATCATCGCTCCTCCAACGGATATTTTGAACGTTGTATTTGTTGGACATCATTGAGCATTCAATGCTCCTCCTTTAATGGATGTCTCATCAAATTTTTCAACCTCCTTGAATAGACTTTGACCTCATTGTGCATCAATGCTTGAGCATTATCACTACGTGCTTCTTCCTTCATGTCTGCGTGTTGAATGTCTCTCTATGGAGCACCTTCCAATGTTACCTATTAATAGTTTTATCCCTTCATGGAATGTTGGGCATGTTACTATTCCTCCTTGATGCTTTCAACACTTGGTGCAATCATTACTTAGGCATGTAGGTGGTAGAAAACCATTGTAGTCTCCTTATGAGCATTAATATAAAATGCTTCTCTTTCGAAATGATTGCAATCTCTTCATCCTTTGAATGATGCTTCTTAATACTTCCAAGGTGAGCGTTATTTCATCTTGGGTGTTACCTTACAGGATAGGTATTAGAGAGAATAACAGGTGCCAAGTGGTGCATCTTATTTTGCATGTAGAGGTGTCTCCAACATCCTTATAATCCTTATCTTTCCAATGAGTGCAAGCTATTTATAGTTTTTCTAACGCTTTTGAATGCTTATTTCTTCTTGCCAATGAGTGCAAGTTGTGCTATCCAAATGCTATCTCTAGTTGTGATGATTCTAGGCATTGCAATGGTGGTTCTATGGGACTCCAAGGGTAGATTTGGGTGCTCCTTCTTAGCAATTGATTCCTCCAAGATAGATCTTGGGTATTGCACCTTTAACTCTACCTTATACCTTACCCTTTTATGCTTTTAATATGTTATCTTGAGCGTTGCCTTTACAATGTGTAGTAGATGATGGCTAATGTAGATAAATGATAGCTTCTCTATGATATCCTGCTTGTGCTATGTAGTAGATAATGACTCCTTTGTGTGGATACCTTGTGCTTCATGTTGCTTTCTATAGATGCTCAATTTCATGGTTGATGGGGTGTCTTTAGACACCGTAATGTGAGCCCTTTGTTGACTCTTTTACCTTGCTCGGATAGTGCCCTTCTTCTAGTTGCTTTGTGATAAGTCTTGCTGGTGTTGATGTGTCCTTGAGACACTCAAATTTTGTCCTTATAGGACAAGATATTATGGTGCAAGGAACTAATGTAAATAGATTTACAATAGTTAAAATAGAATACCTGAATTTGCACCTTTGTCTGAGATCTCCAAATCTCCTTTTTGCAAGCTTTCTTTCTATTGAATCTGATGGTGGCTTCTTTGTACTATTCCTTGTAGGTAAGGGATGATTTGATGTTGTCTTATTTTATAGACAACTCTCTCCTTTTCTTGGTTAATCTAATAATGAATCCAAGCTAATAACCATGCAACTAATATGCCCTTAGAGTGGCTTAATCTTGCACTAATTTTCACTTTCACTAAAAATCCTTAGTGCACTTCTAATAAGCTTTAAGAGAAACTAATATAGTGCAACTGCAATCTCCTTATTACTCCTTAAAAGTAACTTGTAATATGCACTAATGATAACTCTTAAAGAATTTGTAAATGCTCTATAATCTCTGCAATCTAATGTAGTCTTCTTTGCTATAACTAGATAATAGGAAGATGATATTTTTTCTATTTTAATGTGCAGGTAATAACTTTAAAATATTTTTGCACTCTCTTGAAGACTATAATATGAGCCCTTCTCCTTGCAACTTTAATTCTAATGAGGTGCTTAATGAAGCTAAGTAATAATCTGAATATGAGTGTTCAAGTAATGAACCCTTTGCACCTAAATTTACTTACCTTTAACGATCTCTGAAGATGATGTAGATCTTGATGAATAGATTCACCAATTTATTATCTAGAATGGTAGTAAATCACAGCTATGAAACCTTTAGTATTTTGTTGTAGATTCAACAAACCCCTATCTCTAAAATATGCCTTCTTAGCTATGAAAGGCAATCTCCAAATCTCTTGGATTTGGTAGGCTTCTTTTGTCTGTGTTCTCCTTCAACCTCCTTGTCAAATTTTGACTTCAAACAGGGCCTTCTTCTCAAGAATCTAAAAGTCTTGAGGTCTTCTCTAATCTCCTCCAAAATTTGGCAATCTTACCAAATCCTTCTCCTTTGGGCTTGTTTTTGGATGGTGATAATTGTCCCAATTCCTTCACTATCAGGAGCTTCTCCTTGGTAGTGAATTTCTCCAATGAGTTCTTCTAGGAACTCCTTTAATGAGGCTCACCAAGACTTTTCCTTGTTTCTCCTTGAGACCTCTCCAAGGTCTTCAATATTATAGCTTCTTTGGTCTTCTCAATGAGACCTTTCCTTCAACCTTCTACTGTGGAAGTGTTGGCAATGAGATCTCCTTCTCGGATATCTAAAATGTGTTGCTACTAAAATCAGGTACAAGACCTTGCTAGTTCTTCTTCAATCTTCCAAGACTAGAATTTCTTCAATGAGATCTCTTGTAGATCTCTTCAACTTCTCATATTGATTTATTCTATTCCTTTAAGGTGGAGTCTTAAATATTCAATGGAGATCACCAATCTCCTATCTTCTCCTGGACTCTTCTCTAGAGTCTCTTCAATCTACTACTTGTAGTTTTTCAATGGAGATCACCAACCTCCAATCTTCTCCTGGACTCTTCTCTGGAGTCTCTTCAATTTTCTACAACCTCAATATTCTCATGGACTCTTCTTTGGAGTCTCTTCAAAAAATATGGAACAAGGCTCCTATGGCATTTTCTTCTTCTACACTATGCAGGTCTACAACAGGACTTCCTCAAGTTCTTGGAATCTCCTCTTCTTCCATTTGTTGCTTCTGGTGCTGGATTGATTCTGAAGATGATATTCTTCCTATATTTCTATAGGAAGCTTCCCAACTTTCTTTGAATCTCCTTTTTCCTGCAACAAAGTATTAGGACTGTAATGGAAGAAATTCTTAATGATGAATCTTCACTAGTTGATTTGTCAATCTAGTGGAATGAATGTTGAGTCCTAGTCTTCATGAGTTTTTTCTAAAACTCTATGGAAAGACTCTAGCCAAATGCAATCTCAAAAATTCTAGAACTAAGATTTGCTTCTCTCCTCTCAATATCTCTTGTGGCTCTCCCTATTCCTATTTGATCTACCATGGCTCTGATACCACTATTAGCTTTTTATAATGTATGATATGGGAGAAAGCAATCACAAGATGTAAAATATGTAGAAAAGTAAGATAATGGAATTTTGCAAGAATGCTAAAATATGCTATTAATGGAAAGTTACAAAAATAGTACAATGCAATGTAATGGAGGAAATGAACACTCTAAAACTCTAATGAAAACTACATTGTACCTACTCACAACTCCATAGTAATCTCTCCTCTATATCTCTTGCTATGCTCTAGGGCCTATATATAAGAAGATAAGTTACTTGGCCCTTACTCTTCCTAACTACCTTTCCTATGACTCATGTACAAGTGGACTCCTTGTACATTTACATCATTGCACATTGACACTTGTGCATTTATTACTTCTTCCTCAAGTAACCACTTATAATGTACCCAAGGTGGTACATTGACATGTACCCTAATAATGTAATATACTCCAACAAGAGCAACTAGGTGCAAGGCCAAAAACAACAAAAATGATGGTCACTGAGGCATCTCTACCTCACCAAATCCACGCCCTAATAACTAATATAAAAAAAATGGTCATTAAGTCTCATACTCATTCTCCTTCTATGCATTCTTATTATTCGTGCAGTCCTAGGTAGGAGAAATATGCAGGGGACTTCCTACCAAATAAATGATGTCATCTTTTCAATCCTTGGTTGGTGAGCTCCAAACATAACTACTTTGGGGTATTGGAGTTTCTTGAACAAAAGTAGGACAATGAGGAATTAGTGAAGATGACATATTTTACATTTGTTGCTAGACCCTCGAACTAATTGGACTGAATTCAAATGCTCATAGGTGACACGAGGTGATACATAGTTTATTAGCATTTTTTAGATCTAGATCTCATGTAGCTAAAATCTATAGAGTTTTTCATTTTTAGTTTATTACATTAGGGTTTCAAATTTCCTATTTTTTTTAATTTCATGATTGTCTATGTAAGTCCCAAACCCTTATTTTGGGTTTTAGGTGGAATCTTAGTTTGACATTTCAGGGTATGATCCCATAGCACCCACTTTTTTTGTGATCAATGTAACTAATATTCTTTTTAGTAACACAAGGAACTTTTCAAAAATATAATTTACAGGTTATTCCTTGCACTTTAGGGTTTCAAGAGAAACATAATAAAGAAATGAGAATAAAGAATACCCATGGAAATTTAGTGTTTTTATGGAAGCATAAGAAGGTAATTGATATGGAGTTATGTACTTGCACTTTAAAGTTTATAAGAAAACATAAAGGGAAAAGTGCTTTTGAGTTTATTCCTTACACTTCAAATACTTTAGAATAAAACAAAATTATAGATGATAATCCTCACTATGAATAATGTGAAACATCAAATAGATTGATAAAGACAAAAGTGTTGGTGGGAATGTAAAAAGAAGAGGAAGATCTAAGAAGAAAAAGAAAAAAAAAATGAAACTAAGAGGGATATTGATGTGGGAAAATAAAAACAAATATCACAAGTGTTAACAAAAAGTGAGGCTAATATCCAGATAAAAACAAAAAGTTATGATGAAAATGATATCTTTGGATATACTTGGACCTAGTTTATGGGAGTAACAAGCAGGGTGAATAACCAATGAGGGGTCAAAACTTGAAAAAGGGAAAAAAGGAAAACCCAAAAAACAAGGTTTTCAATTATTTTCAACCCATAAATAGGTGTTTGAGTTAAAAATGGAATAGGTGGTGTAGACACCAAAATCCAGCCACTTGTAAGTCATCTATACCTTCCTGCCAGCCACGTGTCAGTCATCCATCCTTCCCGCCATTATTTGGCCCAATTTCACCTTTTCCCGCCATTATTTGGCCCAATTTCACCTTTCCTGCCATTTTTCATTCCCAAATTTATTTAAATTAATATTTATATATATATTTTAATATATTTTAATATATATATAAAGATACTTTAAGTGATTTAATCTGAGCCATCCATCCTTCATTTAATCTCATCCGTCCATCCATCTTAATCCGTTTCACAACCTAGATTTATTCTCTACCCTTGGATCCACTTTAATCTTAGCCACACGTTCAAAGTGTCGTTAAAACCCTAAAGTGTGCCCTAAGAGTAGATTATAAATTGAGTCACCTTGATGGCTCAAACCCTATCTCTTTTACTATCTCTCTTTTGTTATCTATCGCTATCTATCTCTTCTTCGGCTAAACCTACCCATCCATCGCCGTCCCTTTTCGCCGCATCCATCGCCGCATCCGTCGCCAACTTTGCCGCCATCCCTTCTGCAGCATTTTGCAGAATCCCCCATTCTTGTCGCAAGTGCCCGCGGGCGTTTACCCGTAGCCACAGACGCAGACCGACGTCTACAACCCCGATCCAGAAGCACGCGGGCGTTCAGCGATCGCACCAGGGCACCTTTCGCGACCGATTTGTGATTACATCACTTCCGGGTGCCGCTCGGTCTCGTCGTGTTAACGAGAAAAGAGGTATAGATTCTAAAGCAAGTAATATTTTTATGTATTAATCCGCAGTTAGATTTTGCATTTTATTTATTTCATTTCTAGGGTTTTAGATCTGTTTCGAGGGCTCACACAGGTGGAGCCCTCTTACTAGTTTCTAACCTTTTTGTAGTTTTAATGTGTGCAGGATTTTAATGGCAGATTTGATTGGATGATAGCAGCTGCTTAAGCTGGAGTGGTCCGAGCCAAAGGATACAACGAAGCCCACTCATTATGTTGAGGTTAAGGATACATTCTTCGGAGACGCCACCACATTGTTCCAGCTAGGGTTTCGGAGAACCCTAGCACAAATTGTAATCTTGTATCACGAAAAGGGTTACAGGCCCTGTTGTACTCAAAAGGAGTTTCTAAACTCCATTGATTAATAAAAATCGTTTGTTTTGTACAATCGTGTTCTGCATTCTTTTACTGTGATTTTATTTTTGTTTGGCGTTGTATCTTTAATCTACAAATGGCGATCACGGTGGGACCCCCTAGGGTTTCATGTTTTTAATACTTGCTTTATTGATCTATTCCTGTTTTCTGTTTTTATTTTGCAGGTTCCAGAAATCGTGAAATTCATTGTTCCAGCGAACTAGGGTTTCTGAGGAGTTTGCAAAAAATGCAGCAGACGCAGAGCGGCGTACGGAAGTCTGATCCGAAATGTAGAGGGGCGTTTCAGCCTGCACAGACTCCCTTAGGCGTTTGAAGGCAGTTTCACAGAGAAAGCGTAGGCTTCTGAGTAAGTGCATTTTTTTTTCTTTGTTAAACTGTACTTTTTACGTTTTTGGTTTTTCTGCTGTATTCTGTTTCTTTTTCAGATCATTGCTTTAAAATGAACAAAAACTAAGTAATCTGGAAAAGAACAGTTATTTTTAGTTACATTTTTTTTTTTGCATTGCATTATTGGTTGTTGCTTGCATAAAAAAAAAAAAAAATTGCATACCTAGCTGCATATTAGAATAGCTACGAATTATCTGTTTTAGTTATCTAAGTAGGACTATTGATTGGATGTCAATAGTACTCCTGCCATTGGGTGATTCCAAGGCGAGAGAAGTGGACGAACCTTCAGGTTGCTCCTTTGATATCCGATATCATTGGTAGGCGGGGGGTTTTAAACGGTGTACTCCACTTCTTCGGAGGAAATGGCATATTTTCGGTGGCCTCTTGCTTAGATCATTAGAACTTTTGATTTATAGCTTTGTATGTATACATTAGACAACTAAAACACTTAAAATAAAATTCATTGCATTTCATATTGCATTTAAAACAGTAATATCTGGATTTCATCACCGGGTATTGCTTGAAGTTTAGTGACGGTGGAATTCATCTCCATCCATTAAACTTACGCCTTGGACACCATAGGTCACCCCAGAGCAAACTTGTTGGATTTCATCACCGGTAAGAATCTCGTTGTCCTTTCCTAGCCATAGTTTTTACCTTTTTTGTGAATAATTCAAGATTAGATCACATGCAAAACTCATAAACCGGACACTTAAAATTTACTACAGATTAAGATCAGAAAATAATTAATTAACCGCAGGTAAGACACATTGGTTGAAACCTAGGTTGTGACTATTTTTTGATAATTTCTTTAGTGTAAATTTATCATTCAAGTTTTGCATTCTTCTTTTCTGAATTTGTTTAGATTTATTGCGTTATGGTCTTAACAAGGAATCAATCTAAAATGTTAAATCTAAATAATCAAATGAATAATTCATAGAACATCCCCACCACCAACATGGCCACTTATCCTAGTGAATTTCGAGCGGAGTTCGCTCGCGGGTCTTTCACGTCCTTACATTGCCTACCGCATGGCCATGCCCATGGAGGAAGACAATTCCTCTCATATTATCCACATTGATATGGCCCAAGTGCAAACTCACTTAAGAGATGGCACTTGGTTATATCCTTGAGCCAATCCAAGATTCCCCTATGCAAGATTCTATTTTTCAGTAGGATATTGCATCAACCCTACCCGCTGGTTTCACTCAGGTCTACACTAGCCCCATCTTTGAGGCTAATGTTGTATCTGCTCAGCCGGCTTCATCTCCAACATCTTCCCAGATGCTCAATTGTCCTCCTTTGGAGACAAATGTAGTGTCTTCCCGACCACTTTCTCCTCCATTTACCTGGGTGTACACCAATTCTCTCTATGAGGTTGGTGGAACCTCCTCTAGCCATGACCAATTTCAACCCTCTTCTTCCCAAACCATTTATGGTTTCACCCTACCAGGGCACGGATCTCTTGTTTCTTCCCGAGTGCCGCCTACTTCAGACCACCTTCATTGCCCTCGCTACTGCGAGTCTCCTGTGACTACCATGGCAGCCTTCCCTCCACCTTCATCCAATCATCCCACCTCCCTTGGGTTAGAGATTAATAAGGTTAGGGAGTACCTCGACAAGTTGCTTCAGCAACAACGGCAACAAAATGCTCAACCACATGTCGTAGTAAATCCTACACCTCAACCAATTTCTACCCAGACCGACTTTTCTTAGCTCGGGCCCCACACGGGTACCCCAATCTTCGGTGGTGTCCATTCCTACCCCACCTTTCTCCCAACCCGGTCCAGTTCATCATTCACCCCAATCACCTTCTTTTCGGTATCATCCATACCAACAACTTGTCCATTCCACACCGCCTAATCCAGGCAATTTCATCCCATCTCATCATTTTTCCACTCCTCCATTGCATCATCATAATCATCAAACGAATCAAAATTTTCATGAAGATTCTCGACTCCATGCTATGCAACAACAGATTGACAACCTTATGCTCAACATGCCTGGCTCATCTAGTCAGAAACCTACGCTAAGGTCGTTGATCAATCAACCAATTCATCCTTCGGTACCTTCATCGCCATATCCGACTGATTTCACATTACCGAAGTTTGACAAATTTTGAGGAACTGAGGATCCTCATGAACATGTGAGCTCATTCATGCATGCCTGCTTTAGAATCCAAAATAATGACGCTCTTATGCTCAGAAATTTTCCTCAGACATTAGGAGGAGATGTTGTACAATGGTACAATCATTTAGCTCACCATAGCATTTATGCTTACGAGCAATTGATTAATCTATTTTTAGAACGATTCTCCCTAAATGTACAAAGGAAAGTCTCATTGTCCGACTTATACAAGCTCAAGCAACATGACGATGAGACTGTTTATGACTTTGGAAACCGTTGGAGGGCTATCATTAATAAATTGCCATTCTCCCTACCAATGGAGGAGTTAACCAAAATGTTCACCCGAGTTGTCTAAAACCTATCTCTTGGTTACTCCAATTACAACAATACGGGACTTTTGAAGAGGCTTTGGCCCAAGCAAGTATCATAGAAGAAATTAAAGTCCAAGAGGGTGTTTTAAAACCCCGTAGAAAAGAATGGCAACAAAAGGGCCAACAACGAAATAATAATTATGGCCAAAACAAACAAGCACAGGCTAGTACGACCTCAAATGTTAACCAAGTTAATCAAGTGGTGGCGAGCCAGCCCGTAATGGCTCAACAACAACAAGTAATGCAAAGTCAACCGCAACCAATTGCTTATCATGCGGTACCCGCCCCTCCTCAACCAGCTCACAATGCTGGGCCAACCATGGAAACTCGACCTTGGCAAAAAAATCGTCCCAAGCGACAGTTCACACCTTTAGATGAACCATATGCGGTCATATTCAACAAGTTATATAGCACAAATCAGTTAACTTTACATGAGTTTAAACCTTTAGAACCATCTAGAAGGGGGAAGTATTACAAGGAGTACCTATTTTGTCCTTATCATAGGCAAAATGAGCACGATATCAATAATTGTACAGATTTCAAACATGTGATCCAAGATCTTATTGAGATTGGAGCCATTAAATTGGATAGCCCCTTAGCCCAACAAAATCAAAATCTTGGTATATTTCAAACACCCCTTCCACATCGGGAGGAAGCTCCAACAACTCAGGGGGAGTAATTCAGGTAACTCCTCCTAATCAAGTCAACCATGTACAACAATACCAAGGTTTTGTGGGTACTATTAACGTAGTAACCCGGGGTCAAAGGGCGAACCAACCAAATCAGGGTGAACCACGGCCACTGTGACAAACCCCGATCCACCTCGAGTAACGGTGACCCAACGACGTGCTAGTACTTCTCAACAACCGCTAAATCATTCTACTCAACGCCAACGACCCATCATGTCATTGAGTAGCCGGTTAACTACCGAGTTTAAAAATGGCTTATGCCAAGTTATCGATCTATGACCTCATTCAACAATCTCCCCCGCATAGAGAGGCATTAATGGAAATTTTGAAGTCAATCGAGCTTCAAACTCAAGATACTAATGCCTTCAACAACTTTGTGGGGAGTATTCAAACATGCATGGAGCCCTCCATCACTTTCTATGATTTTGAAATCAAACCTATGTCAACAGAAAGTATAGATCCTCCACTGCATATCATGGCCAAGATCGATCACAAGCCATTCAAGAGAGTCTTAATTGACACCGGTTCCTCAATCAATATCATTACAACATCGGCGTTGAGTCATCTAAAGTCTGTCGCCATCCCTTATCACAAAGTCGACTTTTACTCTTAAAGCATTCAATGATGCTTTATCTTCCACGATTGGCACGGTTATCTTGCCCATTGAGGTAGGGGCCCGAAATTTGCATACCTTGTTTCACATCTTGGAAGGGTCCATGGCATACAATGTATTGCTTGGACGGCCTTGGCTTAGGGAGATGAGATGTGTCCCTTCTATCCTGCATCAATGTCTGAAGTATGTATATGAGGGACAGGTTCATTGTGTACCTGCTGACACTGAACCCTTCAAACATTGCAACTATGTCTCAAATCCTTATGAGATTGTGTTGCCATCCACTCATCTTTTCTTGACCCCATCTACTTCTTCTATACCATCTTCTTCTAAAGCTCCCATTCCGGAGGAGCTACCCATCATATCGCAACCATCTTCCTCTTTCGCTATTCCATCTCATTCACCACTTTCTTCATCTCCTAATCTTCCTTCTTCTTCATCAGTGACCACATGCACATGTGGCCATGACCAATCATCTCTTTCCACGTCATTACCCCCTTCTTCTACACCTTCTTCAACATCACCTATTATTCCTCCATCTTCCCAACCATCACCAGGTGATGTTTCACAAGTCAGTGAAGCATCAAACCAACCAAATCCTTCCAATTCTTCTATCCCACATTCTTCTATTCCATCATCTAGTCCATCTCCCTCCCAAGTCAAGGTCCATCTCACCGATGCAGGTATTGGTGAGTATGCCATCCAAGATGTCCACATCACACCGTTCAATGTGCAAACAGTTAAAGATTTTGGTCGTCCACATGACCAACATTTATCCATTGGATCGGTTTATAACATGGGTTCTATGCCAAATTCCATTAATTTTGTATATGGGGGAATAGAGTCATCTTCTAGTCCTACCACCATACTAGAACCTAAGCATCCGAGTCCACTGCCAATATCGAAAGGATGGAGGGTTTTCCCTCTCGCTATTTCCACGGACATAATTGGCAGCAATTTGGCCTAGGTCGATACGAGCAAGGGGTAACTGAACGCATCGATATGCCATACCGAGAGACCCACTGAGCGTTTTGGTCTGGGCTACCAACCACTTCCATCCATTTCTTCTTTTGAACGAGCTTTTCAAAGCATTAATCTTAATTCAGAAGAAGAAATCCTCCACCCCGACGGATCCGAAGATGAAGCCTATGAAGAATTTGACGTCATGTCAAATGGTGATGAATACGAAGAAGAGTCGGCGCCCATTGTTCCCCTCACTTGAACAAGGCGAGTTTTATCTCCAATTGTTCCCTCTCCAAGAGGCCATCTTTCGCTTGCTTCTTCCACAAGAACGAGGTGAACCACCCCCTCCGCCACATCCATAAGCCATAATCCAAACCTGTATTATATGTATATACTAAAATAGTGGTTTTCACCACTACCAAAAAAAAAAAAAAAAATCAAATCAGAAAATTCCCAAAAAAAAAAAAATATCAAAATATATAAAAATACTTTATTGCTTTATGTATGTGTGTAATAGTGGTTTTCACCACTACAAAAAAAAAAAAAAACTCAAACTACAAAAAAAAAAAAAAAAAACTGAAAAACTATGTTGTTTTGCACTTCAGGTCTTCACCGGTTTTCCCTTCCATTCCGCCCATCCTTTCTTCCATAAGTCGACAATGAATTTTGAAGACTTATTCACCCCGCTCCATAATCCATATGATCCGGATAAGCCAATCCCGATCAACCCAAGCTTGATTGACATGGATCGGATTTCATCCCCTCCATCTATTTCGAGTTCATCCTTTTCGAGGAATTGTTAAGGGCTTCCGCCAACTACATTCCTCCTTCACCTCCACATTCACCTTCATCTTCTAAGCCGAGAGGTCTTCCGAGCGAGACATAGACGAGAGCAAGGCACGGGAGCTTGATGACATTTTAGATGACATAAATCCGATCCCTACTCCCCATCGGCTTGAGGAAGGTTCCCACATGTCTATTGAAGAAACTATCGATGTAGACCTTAGTCCGGACCAAGATGGCACCCAAATTGTGAAAGCGGCTAAAAGTCTATCATCGAGAGGAACAAGAGCAAATGATTGCTCTACTCAAGCGGAAGAAGGAGATATTTGCATGGTCTTACAAAGACATGCCAGGCCTAGACCCTAATTTGGTTGTCCATAACCTCACCTTACAAAAAGATGCTAAACATGTCAAACAGAAACTTAGGAAAATGCATCCTACCGTGGCCCTCATAGTTAAATCGGAGATTCAGAAACTTTTGGATGTTAAATTTGTCGTCCCGATTGATTATCCTGAGTGGCTTTCTAACATGGTACCCGTTCGCAAGCCTAACGGGGGGATACGTGTTTGCACCGATTTTTGAGATCTAAATAAAGCGTGTCCTAAGGATGACTTTCCTCTTCCAAACATTGATACTCTTGTCGATACCTGCGCTGGTCATGAAATGCTTTCGTTCATGGATGGATTTTCAGGATACAACCAGATTCGAATAAACCATGAAGATCAACACAAAACAACATTTACCACACCTTGGGGAACTTTTTGTTACGGGGTGATGCCCTTTGGCCTTAAGAACGCAGGTGCAACCTATCAACGAGCCATGACTTATATTTTCCATGATTATATGCATAAGATTATCGAAGATTATGTGGATGATTTATTGGCAAAATCTAAAACTCGACAAGAGCATTTTGATGTATTGGAAAAAGTTTTTGATAGACTTCTAGAGCATAAAGTAAGGTTGAACCCTAAGAAATGTGTCTTTGGTGTTACCTCAGGCAAACTCCTAGGTTTTATTATCTCTAAACGAGGTATTGAGGTGGACCCAAACAAGGTCAAAGCCATTATGGAAATGTGTCCCCCAACTAATTTGAAGGAGTTGCGTAGTTTGCAAGGAAAGATTAATTCAATCCGTCGCTTTATTGCACAACTTTCCGATAAATGTAGGCCATTTTGCCACCTACTACAAAAGGGGGTACAATTTTCATGGACAGATGAGTGTCAGAAAGCCTTTGATGACATCAAGCAGTACTTAGCGTCTCTGCCAGTCTTAGCTCCGCCTCGTCCAGGGGTCCCTTTCAATCTTTATATCTCAGCAACGGACTTTGCCTTAGGGACAATGCTTGCACAAAAGAATGAACAAAATCGTGAGCAAGCTGTCTATTATATTAGTCGAACATTGGTAAGCTATGAAACCCGATATGCTTATGTGGAAAAGTTGTGCTTAGCGGTGGTTTTTGCCACTAAGAAACTTCGTCATTATATGCTTAGCCATACAACATATGTCATAGCTAGAGAAAACCCTCTGCGTTATATGATGTCTCGCACTTATAATAACACTCGTACCGCTAAATGGATAATGTTGCTTACCGAATTCGATCTTGAATTCATTAGCCAAAAATCCGTTAAAGGTCAAGTTATAGCCGATCAACTTGCGGAAGCTCCACTACCTAGTGATCATCCTTTGATTATTGAGCTCCCGAGATGATTCGGTATTTGCTATCATTGAACAAGAAGAGGACATCATTCCGGAGGAAGATGTTGACATCACGCTATTCTTTGATGGCTCTAAGTGCGCGAAAGGTCAAGGCTCTGGAGTTGTGTTTCATACACCTCAAGGGATTCCCATCCCTTTATCATTCAAACTAGACTTCCAATGCACCAATAATACGACAGAGTATGAAGCCTTAATTTTAGGTCTTCAATCAGCCATAGCTATGAGCATTAAGCGTATTCGGATATTTGGGGATTCTCAACTCGTGGTTAAACAAATTACTGGAGAATACCAAGCCAAAGAACCTACCATTAAGCTTTATCATGATGTAGCAATGAAGTTGCTCTCTAAGTTTGATTGGTATGAGATCACTAGTTTGCCTCGTTCGACTAATAGATTTGCGGATGCCATGGCCTCTCTTGGATCATTGATTCCAAAGGACTCCCTTGGAGAGGTACAGCCCCTAATCATTTCCACAATCTCTAAGTCTGCAATTGTCCGTGCTTAGTCTAAGGATGAAAAAGATGTTTGCTTTATCCATTCGGATCCATATGAGCCTTGGTCTAGTGAGATAGTAGCCTTCCTCAAGTTTGGAACACTCCCATATGATTTGTCTCGAACTGCCGTCGTCTGTTTTAAGCAAAAGGCAGCTCGTTTTGTTCTTTTGGGGGATGTGTTGTATAAACGTGGATATGATGGAGTACTCCTCCGATTGTCTAGAAGCGGGTGAAACACATAGAGCTATTGCTGAAGCCCATGATGGTACTTGTGGTGGTCATTTTAGTGGAATGGCCATTGCGAAGCGTATTTTACGTATGGGGTATTATTGGCCCACTATGGAACAAGATTGTTGCAAATATGTTAAACAATGTAAAAAGTGTCAAGAACACGCTAATTTAACCCATATACCATCACAAGCTTTACAGCCCATCCAAAGCCTTTGGCCCTTCTCACAATGGGGTCTCGATTTAATTGGCAAGATTTCACCTGCCTCTTCAGGACAGCCATACTTTCATCATTACGACCCATTGAATACTTCACAAAGTGGGTTGAAGCTATTCCTCTAACCAGATCTGACGGGTCCTAGAATTGTGGAGTTTATACTTCACCATATCATTTGTCGTTTTGGTATTCCCTCTAAAATCATTTCTGATAACGACAAGTCTTTTAAGAATAAGGATGTTCGAGCTCTTTGCGAAAAGTATAATATCCAACATAGTTTCTCAACTCCTTACTACCCACAAGCCAATGGACAAGCTGAAGCTTCCAATAAGACCATAATTGCTATTCTTAAGAAACTTGTTAAAGAAAATCATAAAGATTGGCATACACAAATCCCCTTGGCATTATGGGCTTACTGAACAAGCATCAGAACTCCCATTGGGGCAACGCCATTTTCTTTGGTCTATGGAGCTGAAGCAATCATGCCTCTTGAGCTCGAGATCCCTTCCTTGCGAATTTCTTTGCAGGAATTTATCGATGATGATACTTCTAGACAAGCACGTCTTGATCAACTCACACTCATAGATGAAAAACGAATCAATGCTTTAGAGCATTTGCGAGTTTATCAAGACCGATTGAAACGTGCTTACAATGCCAAAGTTCATCTAAGAGAATTTCAAGTAGGGGATCTTGTCCTTAAAGAGAATCAACAAAACACCAATGCATTGCCGCATCTTCGAGATAAATTCGCGGCTAATTGGTTAGGTCCATATATGGTCACTCTGAAAGAGTGGGTAATGGAACTTATAGACTTGCCGAGTTTAGAGGGAGAGGAAGAACCCGAACCACTTAATGTTATACACTTGAGGGCATTCTACGCATAGTTTGAATTTTATATGTACATATATACATGGCTTGTACAACAAAAAAAAAAAAAAAAAAAAACAAATAAAATAAAAAGAATTTGCATTTCATTGTTAGTTGCATACATCTCATTCAAAAACATTGCATTTCATGTGCATACATCTCATTGAAAACCATAACATTTCATTTTCAGCCATAGTTGCATATCATGTTAGAGACCATTCTATCTTTTGGATATAAAATTTGGTCAAGCAAAAGTCATGTTGCCTTAATCAGGGGCACCTTCATAAAATCCATCAAACCGAATTGTCATTCGTACACCCATTTTCCATTTGCACATATTTACATTGCCAAAATGTTTTCGGTCACTCAGCCATTCCTAGTGTTTTAAGCAAACTTTGAAATGCATGTCAAAGTTCTCTAGGGCCATATCACAAATTACACTAAATAAAATCTTGAGTATTGGGAAATGATTTCAAAAGCGGTCTTGAACCTATCACATTTTCACATCTTAAAAACATCTTGTGTCAAAGAGAGATAACACCATCCTTGGGTTGTGCCTTGAAGTGAAAAGGGTAATCCTCGTTTGTCCTATCATGCAAACATAGTCCATAAAACAGTGGTTCTTACCACTATCACAAGCAATCACAAAATATAAATATAAACAGAGTAGTAAGGATAGGGTAAAATTCTCATCATACTTCGGTTGAGAATCCGATTCCCCAAAGCTCTAAGGAAATGAACATTTTTCACACACCACTGATCCCAAATAAGTTGTAAGGATCGTACTACTTGTCCGATCGGACGGATAGGTAGTCATCCCCAAGGCTTACAAAGGTCAAAAACAACATGGACTATGGAGTTAACCTTCATCGGGGCTATAGACGCTTGGCTGGCGAGTGGAGTATACTCATTGCGTGGCGACATGTCTCTCCTCAAAAAGAGACCTCCGAATGCTCATACGGACAAACTAGCTTCGGGGTCTTCTCCATAACGGGGTTACCTAATTTATGCAAGATGAGGTTAATGAACACACTTGCACACACACAGGTTTTTGATTGCCTAGAGTCACTACCATGCTTCGGATTTGGTTAATGAACTCGCATGCACACACATTTGGTCCTAGTTGAATTAGGCGGTATTAGTAAGTTTGTTTGATACCACTAGCATGTTTGAGTCTTTGTAAAGCAGTCTTCCTTACTCCATATCTTCTTCCATATCACCCTCCATATCTTCTTCCATATTCATGTCATTCCATACGTCATCCATTCACAAGCCACCAAGTTCGGTGCCCCTGATTAAACAATTATGATAACAGTTGGCTAAATCTAACTATCTAAAAGTATGAGTGCTTCTTAGTGCATATTTCATTTATTTAGTCTTGCATTAATCATCCATAGATTTGCACGTTATATACTTAGTCTCGCATTAATCATCTATAAGTTTGCATTCCATTCCATCACATATGCATCAAAAACATTAAAACATATAAAAACATGCATCACAAAAACATAGGCATTCACACAAAAGAGAGTAAAACACCAAATAAATAAAAGCCATGTATATATATATATATATGTATAAAGGTCAAACTGTACAATGAATGCCAAAAGGCTACAATATACAATAGAGCACCAAG
Organism: Wollemia nobilis; assembly: GCA_028583015.1. Lineage (NCBI taxonomy): Eukaryota > Viridiplantae > Streptophyta > Pinopsida > Araucariales > Araucariaceae > Wollemia > Wollemia nobilis. Next base: position 1,972,611 of record JAQPPZ010001731.1, read on the forward strand.
GCTCATAAAGAGTGCATCTAAGCACTAAGCTAACCATCAAAAGAGGACCCCTGAGACCTAGTAGGAGCCCTAGACCTAGTGGTGTGTCTAGACTCACTACGCCTAGAGACGGAGGAGGATGGAGGATCAGGCAACACAATGTGATGCCTAAACAATGTGTCCTCCGAGCCTCAATGTAACGAGTCCTCGACCTAAACCTAGCTATGTCTATCCCATGCCGTCGCTCCCGCTCCGCTAGCTCTGCTTGGAGTCTCGTCACCCTGTCATCCTGGGGCACCCTGGTCGCTCTATCCAAGTCCGCTTGTAGCTGGGCCATCCTCTCCTCCTGAGCAGCTAACGGGGCATCCCGCTCGCCGCTCTGCTGCTCCAGTCGAGCTATCCTCTCGTCCCGGGCAGCTAGCATAGCATCGCGCTCTGCTATCTGCTGTTGTAGCTATGCCAGCTCGTTCTCGTGCCCGCTAGGGGGTACCTCCCTAGCCTCTCCTGCGGCCTCTCCTAGGCCCTCTCCGCCATCCTCCCCGTCATCTCCGCTCCCCGAAGCCTGTCGCGCCATCTTCCCCTTTCACCTTCGACTGTCAGATCGAAGGCGGGGACCCTCCCTATGCTTGGGAACCTCTACGGTTCCCTCGCCCTCTCCAGCCCCAGCCTCGGGCTCTCCGGCTCCACCAGCCACCAATGGTGGCTCCCACCTCGGCTCTGCGGCCATCCATGCTGCATACTCAGTTGTCACCCCGACGTCGTCCATGTCGGGGATCTCCATGTCCTCATCGTCCTCTGTCGCCTCCCTCCATGGCTCGGCACACGACAAATCACCCTCTGATCTGTGCCTCCGGTAGCGCACTGGCTCACCGGGGACATCCTGCCTCAACCCGACCTGCCGGAGTACTCGAGACATCTGTATGTACTCCGCCTCGCTGTGGCTCCGCCCCACTACCCATCTGGCCTGTCGCACCCGTCTCAGGTGCTCTCCATCCCCGATCCACCTCGCCTCCCGCCAGGGCCTCCAAATGACTTGGGCATCTGTCAAGTCTGCCCATAATCTCCTATACCATTGCCCCGATCTCACGGGGCGGCTAGGCTGTCTCTCCTCCGCCACTGGCCATCTCCTACCATAAGCCTGGCTCAAGTCCCAGTGAGCCCATGGCAACCCCTCCGGTCGAGCCACTCCGAAGTGCTCCCAGCCCCAGCACTGGAGCACCACACCGCAACCTAGGCCCTTCGGCCCCGTCTCCGAACCTCATACAACTCCCGGTACACTGCGCCAATAAAGCGGGCGCCCAGGCATACACTACCCTATTAGTGAGCATCTCGCTCACTACACCCATCAGGTTCCATGGGAACCTGCACCCGATGCTGTTCGGGGCCACAATGTTGACCAACACGAACATCATCAGAGCCTCCACCGCTACCAACTCCTTGGCCGTATACATGGCCAAGTATGGGATCCCCCCGCTCTCCGTCCGGATCTCCCTCCAGTCATCCCCAAACAACTTGGCCATCTCCGTGGCCTTATCTCGTCCAACCTCCACCCGTGCCCCCTCCACGGGCACCTTGAGGACGCGGTATACATCCTCAAGCGTCACCGTCATCTCTCCAGTCGGGAGCTGGAACGTCCCCCGATCTGGATCCCACCTCTCGGCCAAAGCCGAGAGGTACCCCTCATCCGCCCGAACTACCTCCAACCGGGCTACCTCCGCTAGCCCCATTGCCTCCAATATCTCCCGGTCTTCTTGGGACAATGACCTCCTCATCCCCGGAATGATAGGGGAGAACCGGTGTCGTGCCTCTAACACCCTAAGTTGCAAAACAACAAAACAAAAATTTGTTACAAATTTTTCCCAAAAAAAAAAAAAAAACAAAAAAAAAAACACATAATAAGTACTTGCTTAAATAAACAAATACCTCAGCTGGCTGCACTGGTGCGTCCGCTCCCATCTCCGCCATAGCTTTCGCGTGCTTCAATCTCCCACACCAACCTTTCACTTCACTTCACTCCACTCCTTCAGACGCACTTCTCTCAAGCTCGAACGCACAAATGAGCGAAATTCTCGCTGAAATTGTTTAAATAGCTGGTTATGGCACCCTGAAACGTAGTGGGGCATTTCATGGCGCATTCAGATGCAGTGTTGCATCTGCAGAAGCGCCTAAACACCGACGGGCGTCTCTGCCAACCACAAATGCAGACCGGCGTTTGGTGTCAGTATTGAATAAAGGAACAAAACTTGCAAAATTGAAGCTTACCTCCTCCAAATTTCATCAAATTGCATTCATCCATTCTTCTTATCATAATAAAACATTTTGTGAAGGTTACAACAGTTTTGGACACAAATTTTGTCATTTCGCTCAAAAAGCGCATCATTCATCATTGTTTTACAAATTGGGTTAAAAATATTCAAAACCTTCACAAAATTAACCACAATCATCAATTCTTCTGATCTATTGTCAATTTCATTCATTCTTCTTTCATCATGCATATTTTTGCCAAATCAAATTAAAGTAAACCTCGTATCTAGTGGTATATTCTATCACCTTGGCGATTGCAGCGATTTGAATCCATGTAATTCGGTAAGAGGATTAAACCACCATAAGGACACTTACCATTTATCATCATCAATTATTTCACTGTTTGAAAATTGGAAATCAATTTTGGGTATTCTACTTTTCAAGTGACCTCATACCAAGATTAATTTGCTCAACAGTTGTCATTGATGGCCTAGTTCATGGGGCCTTAAACATGGACAATCTTTCATATCATCATTATTTTAAGTCTTGCTAGAGATCGAGGCTACCTAGGTTGATTGGTTTCGACCCGAGGAATTATCCATACAGTCACTAGGAGCATCTCTGAGTTCTGGACTCTTTTCATGCATCTTTCATCTCTGCATATCAATGGCGCCAACAAGGCAATTTCATTAACGAGTATGGACTCACACACGGGAGTTGGGGCATCCGTTATCAATTTCTAATTTTCCTATAGTGGAATTCATCTTACATGATCATGGAATTTACAATTTGGCAAAAATCCCTTTATAACCGTTGGGGCGAGAAAACGGTCCATCTTTCACATCACTCATATCGTCTTCAATCATATTCTTTTCTGGTTTGTACACCAACCCCTTTCTGTTGGGACATAAACAGATGGTTCATACACCAACCCCTTTTTTCACCGTTGGGGCAAAAACGGTTCATTTTTTTCTTCCAAATTTCTTCCAATTGGCTTGTGAGAACCATTCTCGCTCGCCAATTGAGGGGGTAAGCTGATAAAATTTTAAATATTCTTTTATTCTTTGGTCTTCAAAGTTGTGCTTTAGTCTTGAGAGAGAGTTGCGTCTATCCGACTTTTCGGGTGTCTTAAGTTTTTGTGCTGCATTGTGTCTTCACACAAAGCAGCTCAAAAAGGGGCATCTGTAGACACCAAAATCCAGCCACTTGTAAGTCATCTATACCTTCCTGTCAGCCACGTGTCAGTCATCCATCCTTCCCGCCATTATTTGGCCCAATTTCACCTTTTCCCGCCATTATTTGGCCCAATTTCACCTTTCCCGCCATTTTTCATTCCCAAATTTATTTAAATTAATATTTATATATATATTTTTAATATTTTAATATATATATATATAAAGATACTTTAAGTGATTTAATCTGAGCCGTCCATCCTTCATTTAATCTCATCCGTCCATCCATCTTAATCCGTTTCACAACCTAGATTTATTCTCTACCCTTGGATCCACTTTAATCTTAGCCACACGTTCAAAGTGTCGTTAAAACCCTAAAGTGTGCCCTAAGAGTAGATTATAAATTGAGTCACCTTGATGGCTCAAACCCTATCTCTTTTACTATCTCTCTTTTGTTATCTATCGCTATCTATCTCTTCTTCGGCTAAACCTACCCATCCATCGCCGTCCCTTTTCGCCGCATCCATCGCCGCATCCGTCGCCAACTTCGCCGCCATCCCTTACGCGACGATTGCAGAATCCCCCATTCTTGTCGCAAGTGCCCGCGGGCGTTTACCCGCAGCCACAGATGCAGACCGGCGTCTGCAACCCCGATCCAGAAGCACGCGGGCGTTCAGCGATCGCACCAGGGCGCCTTCCACAGCCGATTTGACAGTTACATCACTTCCAGGTGCCGCCTGGTCTCGCCGCGTTAACAGAAAAAGAGGTATAGATTCTAAAGCAAGTAATATTTTTATGTATTAATCCGTCGTTAGATTTTGCATTTTATTTATTTCATTTCTAGGGTTTTAGACTGTTTCTGAGGGCTCACACAGTGGAGCCCTCTTACTAGTTTCTAACCTTTTTGTAGTTTTAATGTGTGCAGGATTTTAATGGCAGATTTGATTGGATGATAGCAGCTGCTTAAGCTGGAGTGGTCCGAGCCAAAGGATACAACGAAGCCCACTCATTCTGTTGAGGTTAAGGATACATTCTTCGGAGACGCCACCACATTGTGCCAGCTAGGGTTTCGGAGAACCCTAGCACAAATTGTAATCTTGTATCACGAAAAGGGTTACAGGCCCTGTTGTACTCAAAAGGAGTTTCTAAACTCCATTGATTAATAAAAATCGTTTGTTTTGTACAACTGTGTTCTGCATTCTTTTACTGTGATTTTATTTCTGTTTGGCGTTGTATCTTTAATCTACAAGTGGGAAAAGGAGTGGATGGACCAAGTTTTGGAGTGACCAGATATGATCAGGGAGTGGTTGGAGTAGGATTCAAAGTAGGGCAAGGCTAGATTGAGGCCTTGGAAGGTACATCAATAGATGGCACCTTGGATGAAGATCTGGAGAATGGCTTTATGGGAAGAAAAATTCCAAGAACCTCCCAACAAAGTAGTCTCAAATAATGGGCAAGTTGAATTAGAGGTAGACAACAACCAAGAGAATCGAGCCCCATAAGTGGGACAAAATCACTCTTGGGATCAGGTGGTACATGGTTCTAAACCTGCTACTACTCATCCTCCATTGGTATGCCACTTAAAATTGAGAGTTAAATATGATATTATCAACATTCCCTTAGAGATAATTTTGAACATGAAGGCAGAAGGGGAACACAATTTGATGGTCAAGTTTTTTGGGGCAAGGCCAGATATAGACACTATTTGAAAGTGGACCTTCACTAGATGGAAACCAGTGATCTGCATGGAAATTTTTGTGCTCCAAAATGGGTTCTTCATGATCAAACTTACTGAGGTAAGTGACATGCAAAAAATTCTAGGTGGGGGACCATGGTCGATGGGAAAGCATAGCTTATTTCTCATAAAATGGGATGTGGATTTTAATCCTTACACCCAAAATCTCAACACAATTATAGTTTGGGTAAGACTACCTCACCTTCCATTTCAATATTGGCACAATGAAGTTTTAATAGCTATTGTAAATGGTATTGGTACCTTTGTTACCATTGATAGGGTAATCAGGCTAAAGTCCTATATGGTGTTTGTCCAAATTTATGTTAATATTGATATGGATAGTAAGCTTTTGTAAATAATAGACCTAACATTCCCAGTGGGTACCTGGAATTAGAGTCTAGAGTATGAAAATATTATGCCCCTTTGTGATCTTTGTAAAGGGAGAGGTCATATCTCAAGCTTATGCCCGAAGAAGAGGAAAGCTCCCAATAAGAAATTTTGGCAAAAGAAGGAGAGTAAATATGTAGAGCAAGGTAAAGGCATGGATCTCATGGTAGATAATCAGAAGGAATCAAGCACTTCACACTAGCCAACTATGGTGGCTGAGGAGGAACACATGGAAGATCCCTCTTTTGAAGTTGTGGTAGTCCAACCTCCCTTAGAGTTGTGGAACCCATTGACTTTGCAGACCCTAACTAGTTTGCTTTCTTGAGAGGAGTTGAAGACGATGAAATGGGAGACCTAGCTAATTTGTGGAATTTGTAGAGGAGACACAATGGTGAATCATGAGGGAGAGTGTAAAACCTCTAGAAACGTATGTAAATTTTAACCCTATTGACACGATTTTTACAAATCGGGATAGGCATTATGAAGATGGAAAAGCATTAAAGGAAGATGAGTATATCCTAAAAAATTTATATATGAGGCCTGTAGTTCCAATACGGGAGGATTTTGGTTTAGAGGAGGTTTCGATGATGCCCTCAAGGGTGACTAGGAATCAAGCAAAGATAACTCCCTTGGATGTTGGTAAGGAATACACTATAGGTAGACCCCATTTAGTGGAGGTAATTAAGAGGGAAACAATGGTATAGATAGCCATAGGAACATAAACTGTCATCAATATGGGCGAGGGAGGGAAGAAATAAGCTAAATATAAAAAATGAATATTTTTTCATGGAATGTACGAGGTCTCAACGGGACTAAAATACATAGATCAGTACAAACATTGACAAGAGATAATCACCTAGATATTTTTCTATTACAAGAGACAAAGGTGGTAGAAGTAAAGTTAGAAATGGTTAAAGACAAGATTTGGAGAGGAGATGACCTTGTTTCTCAACCCTCAATGAACTCCTCAGGAGGAATGATGTGTATTTGAGACCCAAATAAACTGGAAGGACAAAAAATTATCTCAAATGATAGATTTTATGCTATCCACTTATTTTAGAAGGAGGATAATTCCCACAAGATCATTACAAATGTCTATGCACCCACTCCTATGGCTATAATATGAAGGTTATTGAGGAAATTGAGTGAACTCAGGCATGTATTTATAGGTATCCCATGGATCATTGTAGGGGACTTCAATAGCCCTCTATATTCATATGATAATAAGGGATGCATTGAAGGATATTCAGGAAGTATGACTAAGTTTTGTTATTTTATAAATTCAAATGCTTTGATGGACTTGGAGCTTAGAAAAGAAAAGTTTACCTGGACTAATAAGCGACTGGGAAGTCAATTGATTCAGATTAGAATGGATAGGGTGTTGAATTCTCAGGAGAGCTTAGTGTTGTTTGGGAACACTACTCTCATGGCCCTCCCAAAAATTGGCTCAGACCATAATCCTTTGATTTAGGAAACAACAGACAGGATAAGGCTCTTTGCTACCCCTTTTCAGTTTGAAAATATGTGGATTCTTCATTTTGTTTTAGAAAGTAGGATTCAATCTTGGTGGCAATTTTTTTTTTTCGGGGATAGATTGACTCAAATAGCAAATAAACTGAGACTTGTTAAGCAAAACTTAAAACTATGGAATAAAGAGGTGTTTGGAGACATTATGGTTAAAAATGTAGCTTTCAAACAACAAATCATAGAGTTAGAAAACTCTTTCTATTTGGTGGAGTATGCGGAGGAAGTTCGAACTAGAGAAAAGGATCTTCTATGTGATTGGCACAATACTCTGGCATACGAAGAGGATTTTTGGCAGTAGAAATCAAGAGATTTGTGGCTAAAGGAAGGGGATATGAATACGAGGTTTTTCCATGTTTCAAATCTCAAGCACAATTTTTTTAATAAAATCCAAGAGATCAAGATTGTTGATGGTTCTTCTACAAGGGATCCTTTCCAAATTAGAGGGGTTGATTTTTACAAGAGATTTTAGGAGTGGATTCAAATATGGATGAAGAGGTGATGAATCTATTGTTATATCATATTCCCTTAAATATTACAAATAAAATAAATGACTATCTCCTCATCCCTTTATGGATGAGGAAATTAAAGAGGCAATCTTCTCCATGAAGAGAGACAAATATCCTGGTCCAAATGGGTTTTTGATGCTCTTCTATCATAGGTTTTGGAACATCATTGGTAATGAGATCACCTTGGTAGTTAAGGAGTTTTAGACCTCTAAAAGGATCCCTTCTGATGTGAACTATACATTCTTAACCCTCATCCTGAATATTGTAGGTGTTAAATATTTTGCAGATTACTGCCAAATTAGCCTATGCGATATTCTCTACAAAATTGTGTCCAAAGTCCTTGCAAATTGACTGAAGATTGCTCTCCCTTTTGTCATTGACAAACACCAAAGGAATTTTTTTCAAGGACAATAATTCTTGATGGGATCATTTCAATCCATGAGATCCTACACTCTATCTCTAAATCAAAAAATGAAGGTATGTTTCTTAAATTGGATATGAATAAAGCATATGACAAAGTTTCTTGGGATTTTATGATCAAAGTGCTTCAACATTTTGGTTTTCATGAGGATTGGATCTCTATGATGAAAAACCACATCTGCACAGTGATGATCTCCATATTAGTTAATGGGTCTACAGTGGGTTATTTTCCTATCAAGAGAGGGTTGAGACAAGGGGACCCCCTATCCCCTTATTTATTCATAATTTTAGTTGAAGCTATGGGTAGAGCCTTCACAACAGCCACAAATAGACGAGACATAGAAGGTATAAGACCAACTTCCACTCTAGAATCGGTCTCTTTTCAATAGTTTGTGGATGATACTCTAATTTTTACAAGATAATCTCTTCCACAAGTAAGACATATTAATATGATTTTGCATTTCTATGAGCTTGTAGCAGGCCAAAAGGTAAATTTTAATAAAAGCAAGCTTTTTTTTGAATACCTCTAGAGCTCTCCAACTATATATAGCAAGAATATTCAACTGTGGCATAGGTGATTTTCCATCAACCTATCTAGGGATGCCTTTATTTCATGGGAGTATGAAGAAAGCCTTGTGGGATATGATTATTGAATGTGTTACAAAGAAATTGTCTTCCTGGAAAGGCTCTCTTCTTAGTCAAGCAGGAAAAGCTCAACTCGTGAAATCCTACTTTCAAAGTACACCTATTTACTTCATGTCAATTTTTAAAATATCAATATTGATCTACAAAAATATTGAATAGATCCAAAGGATTTTTTCATGGTATGGGGATGAGGAAAAGAAGAGGATATCTAAAAAATATGGAGGATTGATATTGAGAACTCTTTTCAAAATGAACAAAGCTCTAATGGTAAATTTGGGTTGGAAGTTTGCGAAGGAAGAAGACACTCCCTGGGTCAAAATTGTAAAAGCTAAGTATTTACGTAATTCCTCCTTCTTAGAAAATCTCAACCCCCCGAAAGGGTCTAGTTTTTGGAAGAGCCTTCAATAGGTAAGACCTCTGATCTAGTAGGGTTGTATATGGTAGATTGGAGATGGTGTTAATGTAATATTTTGGTAGGATACTTGGCTCTTTAACTCTCCCCTTTGTGAGGATCCCAAGGTTTGCAAACTTAAGAACAATTCTGACTCTTATTTATGGATTGTTGATTTGAGATTATATGGTGGAAGAAAATGGCATCAAGAGGTGGAAGAAAATTTATGCTAAGAACATCAATGAGGACTTGCATCCACACCTGGAAAGTCTTAATAGATGCCTTAATGCCTACATCCTTAGTCATTGGTGATTGAATGATATATTTATTTGGATGAAAATGAAGAGTGGAGATTATTTTGTGAAGATTGGTTATAACTTAGCTAAAGGTTTAGGGGTAGTGTGGCTCCATGTAAAGGTTTGGTACAAATATCTCATCCCTGAGATTACTATTTTTTAGTGGTTAGTTATGCATAATAAAATTATGACCTAGGATAATTTGAAAAAAACATGGTTTCTCCTTACCAAATAGATGTGTTTTGTGTGAAAAGGAGGAGGAAAGCATTGATAATATACTTCTTAAGTGCTCCTTTACCAAAAACATTTTTGATCAACTTTGTAGTTAATTCCAACTTTAGTGGGTATTACCTATAACTATCTCATACTTGAAATTGCAATGGGACCCTCCTTTTTCAAGATAGAAGAATCAGAAAGATGTGGATTCTAAGCCTTCCACATATATGGTGGAGAGTTTGGAATGAAAGAAACCACAAAATATTTGAGGACTTGAAGATGGATTGGAAAATGGTTTAGAATCGAGCAAGAAGTCTCATGATGGAGAATTTTAACACTATTCACTTCAAGGAGGGATAGGAATAAGATTTGGAAAGGTGAATATTGGAATGTTGGGGAGTCAAAGAGAAATTACCAATGCCTTGATTTCATCCTACAACTCATGCAAAATGGTTACTATCATCGGTTGGATGGTTCAAATTAAATTTTGATAGGGCCTTGAAATGTAATCCTCAACTGGCGGGAGCTGGAGGGATAATTCAAAATCATCTGGGTAAGGTAATCAAAACATTTTATGAACCACTGGGTGAACAGACAAGTCATTTTATTGAAGCAAGAGCACCTTATGTGGGAATTTCTTTGGCTGATGATTGCAATCTAGATAAGCTCATTGTTGAAGGAGACTCACAAAATATTGTGACCATATTAAAGGGAGGATAACCAACCACCTATACTATTGACTTAATGATGGTGGAAGATTGAGCGCTTTTGGATAGACTCGAGAATGTGTCTATTAATAATATTTATAGAGAAGCCAACAGGGTAGCATATGGTCTTGCTAACGAAGGAGTTATAGCAGATGCCAAAAAGGAATGGGGGAATGATATCCCAATGCACATAAATAATTTAGTTGACAATGATAATGCCACAAGAATTGACAATGGGGATCACTAGGAAGAGGCTTCCAGGAAAGCATAGAGTATATGATATTTAGATATGTAAGGTGTATGCTAGTTTTCTAGTTTTGGATGTGGTTAGTGAAGTGTGTTTGTTGTTACACGGATGGTATAGGATTTATGCTAGTGGGAAATCCTTCTTGGTAAAATGGACATTGATTGGCCATATCTGTTGATGTAAAAGGTTAACATTCCTTTAAAAAATATACTTTTCCAACTTAACAAAAAAAAATAGGAAACCCATGTTTAAATCTTGTCAAGAAGTAGATGCATAATAGTCAAGTTGGTATAATATTACTTTAATTAGTTTAATTTATTAACTTTCAAATAAGGAACCCATGTTTAAATATTGTCAAGAAGTAGATGCATAATAGTCAAGTTCGTATAATATTACTATTTCATAATAATGCAATACAGGTGAGGACCTTTTATAATTAATTAAAAAATAAATCTTGACTATCACTTAATTCTATGTTATACACCTAACTAGAAAAAAACCTTTAATGGTTAGGTCTTGACAAAGAGTAGTGAGTAAGAGTATTCTTTATAAAAACACAGTCATAAGCTATGTTAGAGGCTATATGACAAGACCCTTATTTTTTTCTAATATATGGTCACTTAATCATTACTCCAATAATTGAATATGATGTATAATCCTATTCCTACAAAACATCTATTCAAAATTTTAAAATCTCAATTGTTAGGTAAGCCAAGTTTTTTAATCATACTCTAATCAGTGAATACGATGTATAATATTATTCCTCCAAAACCACTATTCAAAATTTTAAAATCTCAATTTTTAGGTAAGCCAAGAATTAAAATCATAGTTTAAAGTATAATCAAGAGGGTCCCTACTTTTCCAAAACCTTAAACCTTTATTTAAAGTTTCAAAATCTTAACTGCTAGACTAGCCAAGTTTTGAAACAGTATAACGAGGATTAAAAGCTTTGACACAATCCATTAAGATTAAATATAAATCAATAGAATGGGATCACCAAGTGGATTATTGCATTTTAATGTTGTAATTGTTATGATACTAGAAAAATTGCAAAGTGAAAACGATGAAGAAAGAGATAAAGTTTTGGTCATAAGACAAACTTCAATATGAAGCAATAAAATAATATCATAGTAGAATTTGGATTAGATCAAGGATGTTCCACTCCAAAAAAGAGGTAAAGAAAGCCTATATGCAACATCAGATGATAGAGGCCACCATTGTTCACTTGGATCAACCATTAAAAGAAACAAAGAAGGATAAAAGAGATGAGGAAGTACAATGTGAAAGTTCAAATTCACAAGGAATTAAAGGTGCAAAGGAATATGTGGAAGAAAATTTTAAAATAATGGAGACAAAAGAGATCAAGTTTATTCTAGGTAAATCGTCTTCATTTTCCTCAAGGAGTATAAAATCCTCTTCTTGCAATAAAAATCAAAACAATGTAGAGGTGATATGCTTGATAAGATTCAAGTATTGAGATCTTACTTTGCTAAGGTTTCGATCTTTGGTGAGAGCCATTTTTGCTTAGGGTTTCCTTGAATTTCTAGAATTTTCCATGGCCCTCAACTCCAATGGCCCAACAATTACCATTGGTCCCTTATGAGAGAAGCCAAATGAACACGACACCCATGGAGTATCCTAGGAAATCACTTTTTATGGAGAGTCTTGAGGTATATTTAGTTTGCCTCTGCCTGAGTTTGATAATGCCTATCAATGGTTGGAATATTTTACCCTGGTTGGGTATTTTGTGGGACACATTTCCAATAAATGAAAGTTCTTAAGGTGGAGAGATTCAAAAACCAACAATAAAGCAATTCTCATCTAAGACAAGATGAACATTAATGGAGCATGGATATCATCCAAAAATGGTCTAGGAGTGTTTAGTGATTAAGCTAAACCAATTTTGAATATCAAATGATGAAATATCCTTAACAAAAAATCTCCAATATCAACAAAATATGTTGTTGGTCCAAACAAAAAAATTAGATCTAGAACTGAAAAAGCACAAAATAAAAAATAAAAAATGCTCCATAATAGTACATCCAATGTGTGCTCTAAAAAAATTTGATTCTTCTATATTCCATTGAATCAATACTTATGTGACAAATTTGTTGCCAACTGAATAATCCAACAACAAAATCCCTCAATTGGATCACCCTGAATCCATCAACTGGATCATATTGACTAGATCACCTTGAATCCTTCTTGAAGAATCCTCCTTGAATTCCTTTTGAATCCTCCTATGAATTTCCCATGAAATCCACTTTTACAATAGGTGCCTCACATCCAATCTAATCCATCTATGGACCATGCATAGATTGGATGATCCACCCAAGTGAGGATGGATGGATGAATGGATCAACTAGTGTGAATACATCAATATATTGAATCATTACAATTATTTTCTTAACTATATACCATGCTATTCTATCTTTAGATTTATCTTTTTACCTTTTGGATTTTTTGGCTTTCTTCACTTTTTTTCTTTCTTAGATTTTTTACAATTTTGCATCACCAACTATAGCATTCCTCCCTTTGATGTAAAAATGGTGAAATGTCCAACTTCATCTTTAGCTTCACATGCATTTGAACTTTCAACTAATACTTTTCCTTTCTTCTTCAACAAGGGTGTCATATTTTGGTCTTGAGGAAGAACACTCCAATCATCAGGAATAGTACATTTCTAAACTATACTTTTCCAAATTCTCTTCCATACAAATATCCTCCTCATTTGATCTCTCCAGTACTCAAAGTTGTTTTATTTGAATGTAGGTATATTTAAGGATGTACTATTTTTTGCCATGATAGAAAACAAATAGCCACAAGTATTTTTGATTCAAACTCTTATAAAGGATGTTGGGAATAAAAAATATTCACCCTCTCTTGTCGTATCTTCACTTGCAAATAGTAATATCACACACAAAAATATGCTCTGATACTAAATGAAAGTTTTTGAGATCCAAAAAATAACAATAAAGCAATTCTGATATAAGACAAAATGAACATTAATGGAGAATGGATATCATCCAAAAATGATCTAGGAGTGTTTAGTGATTAAGTTAAACCAATTTTTAATATCAAATGATGAAATATCCTTAACAAAAAAGCTCCAATGCCAACAAACTATGTTGTTAGTCCAAACCAAAAAATTAGATCTAGAATTTAAAAAAACACAAAAAAAACTAAAAAAGGATCCACAATAGTGCACCTAATGTGTGCTATGAAACATGCTAATTATTCTATATTCCATTAAATAAATACTAATGTGACAAATTTACTTCCAAATGAATACTCCAACAACGAAATACCTCAACTAGATTACCCTGAATCCATCAACTGGACCATCTTGACTGGATCACCTTGAATCCTTCTTAAAGAATCCTCCTTGAATTCCTTTTAAACTGTCCTATGAATTTCCCATGAAATCCACTTTTATAATATGTGCCTCACACCCAATCTAATCCATCTATAGACCATGCATAGATTGGATGATCCACCCAAGTGAGTATGGATGGATGGATGGATCAAATAGTGCGAATACATCAATATATTGAAACATTACAATTATTTTCTTAACTATAGACCATGTTTTTCTATCTTTAGATTTATCTTTTTACCTTTTAGATTTTTTTGACTTTCTTCACTTTTTTGCTTTCTTAAATTTTTGGCAATTTTGCATCACCAACTATAGCATTCCTCCCTTTGATGTAAAAATGGTGAAATGCCCAACTTCATCTTTAGCTTCACATGTATTTGAACTTCCAACTACTACTTTTCCTTTCTTCTTCAACAAGTGTGTCATCTTTTGGTCTTGATTAAGAACACTCCAATCATCAGGAATAGTACATTTATGAACTATACTTTTCCAAACTCCCTTCCATACAAATATCCTCCTCATTTGATCTCTCCAGTACTCAAAGTTGTCTCCTTTGAATGTAGGTATATTAAGGATGTATAATTTTTTCCCATGATAGCAAACAAATAGCCACAAGTATTTCTGATTCAGACTCTTGTAAAGGATGCTGGAAATAAAAATATTCACCCTCTCTTATTGTAGCTTTACTTGCAAATACTGATATCACACATAAAACTCTGCTTTGATACCAAATGAAAGTTCTTGAGATCCAAAAAAATAGCAATAAAACAATTTTGATCTAAGACAAAATGAACATTAATGGAGCATGTATATCACCCAAAAATGGTCTAGGAGTGTTTAGTGATTAAGCTAAACCAATTCTAAATATCAAATGATGAAATATCCTTAACAAAAAAGCTCCAATATCAACAAACTATGTTGTTGGTCCAAACCAAAAAAATAAATCTATAATTGAAAAAACACACAAAAACTTAAAAAGGATCCACAATAGTGCACCCAATGTGAGCTTTGAATATGCTAATTCTTCTATATTCCATTGAATCAATGCTAATGTGACAAATTTGCTACCAAATAAATAATCCAACAACAAAATCTCTCAACTAGATGACCCTGAATCCATCAACTAGATCATCTTGACTGGATCACCTTGAATCCTTCTTGAATAATCCTCCTATGAATTTCCCATGAAATCCATTTTTACAATAGGTGCCTCACACCCAATCTAATCCATCTATGGACCATGCATAGATTGGATGATCCACCCAAGTGAGGATGGATGGATGGATAAACTAGTGGGAATACGTCAATATATTGAATCATTACAATAGTTTTTCTTAATTATAGACCATTATTTTTTATCTTTAGATTTATCTTTTTACCTTTTGGTTTTTTTTTGTGTTTTTTGGATTTTTTGGTTTTTTTCATTTTTTTGCTTTCTTGGATTTTTGGCAATTTTGCATCACCAACTCTAACAAAAAAGCGATGTTGTGATCTGGGGTTAAATTGACTTGGGATCCTTACAGAGTCAAGCTCAAGTTGATTCATAACCTAACAAAGGTTTTTTTCTCTATTGATTTGTTGATGTTGCTCATGTAAAGGTATTTTATGAGCACGGGCCTTGGTTCATGAGAATCTCCTTGGTGGCATTCTTTCCATAGATTCAAGATTTTTCAATTTTTAAGGAAAGAACCTCTAAGGTCCCAATCTAGATTGAGTTCCCTCATCTTCTCATTCCTCTTTGGCCCTTTTTTAATTACATGATGGTAGTCTTAGGGCGTGTCTTATTGGTTGAAGATGATAAGTTTTTCAATGCTTTCCCATAGAAAAGGGTTTGTGTTGAGGTCAATCTAAGGACCTACATGAGATTTTGAGATACAGGTGGAGGATACCAATATTTTATATTGAGTGTTGTATATTAACTTGTTGAATACTTGCTTTAGATGTTAAGCATCATACCACAATTTTAATAATTATCTATGTATTCCTTGTAATAAGTCAAAGTTGGCCTCCATACCAATCACTGTGTCTCCTCCCCAAGCCAAAGAGGATGGATGGACCATGGTGGGAGGGAACAAAACATTGTGTGTCTCTATAGCCCAAGTGCAACACCCCCAACCAACAATAAATGAGAATGGCTTTTTAGTCCCACTATCCTCAAAAATGGTGGAAGAGCAACCAGGTGCAAGACCACCAATAATAAAAATGATGGTAATTGAGGCTTCTCTGCCTCATGAAAACTAGACCCTAATAGCTAATATAGAAATAGTGGTCATTGAGGCTCATACCCACTCTCCTTCTATGCATTCTCATTATTCTTGTAGTCCCAAGTAGGAGAAAGGTGTAGGGGACTTCCTACCAGAGAATCGATGCCATATTTTAATGCTTGACCTCCAGACATAACTACTTTGGGGTATTGGAGTTGCTTTAACAAAAGTAGGACAACGAGAAATTAGTGAAGATGACATATTCTACATTTGCTCTTAGACCCTTGAACTGATTGGACTAACTTCAAATGCTCATAGGCGACATGAGGTGGTACATAGTGTGTTAGCAGTTTTTAGATCTAGATCTCATGTAGCTAAAATCTATAGAGTTTTTTGTTTTTAGTTTGTTAGCTTAAGGTGTCAAATTGTCTACTTTGTTTTAATTTCAAGATTGTCTCTATAAGCCCTAGACCCTTATTTTGGGTTCTAGGTGGAATCTTAGTTTGACATTTCGGGGTGTGATCCCATACCACCCATTTTTTTTGTGATCAATGTAACTAATATTCTTTTTAGTAATACAAGGCACTTTTCAACAAATAAAAACAAAAAAATAATGCACATGTTATTCCTTGCACTTTAGGGTTTTCAAGAGCAACATAATAAAGAAATGAGAATAAAGGATACCCATGGAAATTTAAAATTTTGAGGGAAGCATAAGAAGGTAATTGATATGGAGTTATGTCCTTGCACTTTAAGGTTTATAAGGAAACATAAATGGAAAAGTACTTTTGAGTTTATTTCTTGCACTTAAAATACTTTGGAACAAAACAAAACTATAGATGATAAGCCTTACCATGAATAATATGAAAAATCAAATAAATTGATAAATACGAAAGTGTTGGTGGGAATGTAAAAAGAAGAGGAAGATCCAAGAAGCAAAAACAAAGATAAAAGGAAACTAAGAGGGATATTTATGTGGGAAAATAAAAACAAATATCACAAGTGTTAACAAAAAGTGAGACTAATATCCAAATAAAAATAAAAAATGAGACTAATATCCAAATAAAAACAAAAAGTGATGATGAAAATGATATCTCTGGATATTGGGGATATGGATAAGAAACCTAAAAAAAGAAAATATTAGCAGGTTGCTATAACAAACATATTTTTAGGTATGGAAACCAAGTAGAAAATATTTTAGCCAATCATAATGTTAATTTTTATGTTGATGAAATTCAAATTTTAAGAAACAAATAGTTGCGAGCTTACTGCAGTTTCTCTTTGGAAGGTCTAAGGTTCAAACCCCACTCAGTTCAAGGGGACCAGGACCCCTCATAAAAACTTGTGTAAACTCATTAAAAATGATAATTTACCTTTAAAAAAGCGATATCAAAGAATTGATTGCAAAAACATAATAATTTGAGAAAGATGATAAATAATTTTTAATAAAAAAATATATATTCAACAAAAAAGACAAGTTAGATACACCTTAATAGTTTGTTATTTTAATAAAATGATTCTTAGTAAAAAGTCCCACATTCTTTAAATTTAAATTACATTATAATTATACAATGGTACTACAAAAGCTTAACAATTATACATGTCTTGTACAATTATACATGTCTTGTTTTGTAAGATCGAGACAAGACATGGATCTCCTTATAAAAGTCAAGGTACTTAATCGATTAAACTTATGTTATTGTTTAATTATTATCATTTAATTAATTAAATAATATTTATATATAATTTATTTAATTACTATTATTTAACAATGATTTTTTATTCTAAACAAAACTTTTCTTTATAAAAAATTATTTTTAAATTTTAAAACTTATGTCATTGTTTAATTACTACCATTTAATTAATTAAATAATATTTATATATAATTTATTTAATTACTATTATTTAACAATGATTTTTTATTCTAAACAAAAAATTTCTTTATAAAAAATTATTTTAAAATTTTAAACAACTTGAGGAGGGAAAATAACTCATTTACTATACCAAATCAAATCAAATGACATTAATTTAACTGATTTAATTCCTTAACTTTCAAGGAAGGTACCCATGTTCAAATCTTGTCAAGAAGTAGATGCACAGTTGAGTTGAGTTGATATATATATATATATATATATATATATATTTGTTTGTTAGGAAATTGGTTATAACCACTATTTTTAGTAATTAGCAAGCGTAGGCTTCAAATCACAAGGACTATTTGCCTTATTATGTGAGATAGAGACCATTGGTCGCCCAAAGTTCATACCATCTAGTGCACTCAGAGAATTACTACTCCGTAATAATGCAATACAATACAATACAGGTGAGGGCCTTTTATAATTAATTAAAAAAATCTTGAAAATCACTTAAGTCTATGCTAGAAAAAAACCTTTGACCATTAGGTCTTGAAACAGAGTAGTGAGTAAGAGTACTCTTTATTAAAAAAAAAAAAAAAAAATACTCTTTATAAAAACATGGTCATAAGCTATGTTAGAGGCTATACCACAAGACCCTTATTTTATCTAATATATGGTCATTTAATCATTACTCCAATCATTGAATATGATGTATAATCTTATTCCTTCAAAACCTTTATTCAAAATTTTAAAATTTCAATTTTTAACAAGCCAAGTTTTAAAATCAAAGTTTAAAGTGTAAAGGAAAGGGTTCCTACTCCTATAAAACCTTGAACCTCTATCTAAAATTTCAAAATCTTTAACTATTAGACTATTCAAGTTTTGAAACGGTCCTTAATGACTCAAAATTTCAAAATCTCAAACTGTTAGTCTAGCCATGTTTTGAAACAGTATAATAAAAGTCCTAAATAAAGGTCCCTTGTTACAAGTGTCCTCTTTCTCTCTATTAACTGGTCTTTATTAACTTTAAACTTCTATTCAAAATTTCAAAATCTTGACTGGTAGACTCGAAAAGTTCCCACGTCACAAGTTGCTTCCTGGTCTCAAGCGGTACACTGACCGTCATCCCTAATCTTAGGCGTCGCTAGATCGATTGTCGTCTAGGGATTTAATCGCGTAACGCCGAGCACCAAATGGATGGTGGCGGAGCAAGACACGCAGGTCCAGACTCACCCCCATGCCGATTTTCCATCCATGGTGACTTGGCACCACCATCTGCAGTGGGAGGGGAAGCTTTAATTTTTATTTCAAACCGCATACGCGTCTCTCGCTCCGCTCCATGCAATCCTACTCACTACTCCTCTCTCGCCACGCCGCTCCCTCCACGATTCTCCTCACTCCGCCCTCCCCTCTCTCCCTCTCCGCTCCCTCGCCTTCCCTCCGCTTTCAGTTATCCTCCCCCGCCATTATAAACCATGCTCCCAATCTCCCCTCTTCCCCATCATCACCGTCATTACATTGCATTGCATTGCAGTCCTAACAATGGGTGGTCAATCCGGCAGCGCCTGCACGGTTGAGAGCGGCCTGGAGGCGCCCTCCGGCACGGAGAACGAGCTTCTCCGCGTCAAGGGCGCCCGCCTCTTTATAATCGACGCCCACGAAAGCTTGGTCGTTCACGATGGGGATTTCGCCTTCCGCATTGTGAAGCAGAACCGCTCCACTCTCGCCGCTGCCGTCGCCACTGTGGGGGACCTCGTCTGGCCCCTCGGCAAGGATTCCCCCTCTCTGGCCATCGGCAAAAACCGCTTCGCCTTCTCGTTGCCATTGCCGGGCCTCATGTATGGCCTCACATTTCCTTTTTCTACCCCTGCGGAGGCCCTCCAGAGCTTGCAGGGATTGCTCCAGCAGTACTCTGCCTACCAGGAGCTACCCCACATTTCAGACGGTAAGCCCACATTTTGAAAAAAAAATTATAGTTTTCATCTTCGCCATGAATGAAGTTTAGAAGTTTCTTTTCTATTTTTTTTTTTTTTGGTTGGATTGAAGGGATTAGCCCCCACATTTTGAAATTTTTTTATAGTTTTGATCTTCGCCATGAATGAAGTTTACAAGTTTCTTTTCTATTTTTTTTTTTTTTTTTTGTTGGATTGAAGGTATTAGCCCCCACATTTTGAAAATTTATATAGTTTTGATCTTCGCCATGAATGAAATTTACAAGTTTGTTTTCTATGTTTTTTTTTCCCTTGGATTGAAGGGATTAGCCCCCACATTTTGAAAATTTATATAGTTTTGATCTTCGCCATGAATGAAGTCTAGGTATTAGCCCCCACATTTTAAAAATTTATATAGTTTTGATCTTCGCCATGAATGAAGTTTAGAAGTGTCTTTTCTATTTTTTTTTTGGTTGGATTGAAGGGATTAGCCCCCACATTTTGAAAAATTTATAGTTTTGATCTTCGCCATGAATGAAAATTAGAAGTTTATTTTCTATTTTTTTTTTTGTTATATTGAAGGGATTGAAGAGGGTGACGACGACCCATCATCGACCTTCTTCTGGAATGCGGCGGCGCCTGGATTGGAGAAGACAATAGGGGGGATTTGCAGAGATGATAGAGGGGATTCTGGGTCGTGTCTGGATAATGGAATCGTTGTAAGCCAGAGAATGATGCAACGGATCCAGCGGGCGAGGCGCATGTCCGCCGTGGCAAAGCTTTTCTGCAAGGCGCTTGTGCGGGGTGCCATCTACGCCGGCGTCCACGTCAGCGGCTGTGGGGGAGGGGGAGCCGCGGTTGTTGCCAGGGTGGACGCCGTGGCGAGGGTGACGGAGGCCGTCGAGACGGCTGGCAGGGGGTTGCTGGCGGCGCTCTTGAACAGCTGGGATTTGGTTCAAGAACAGGTGGAGCAGAAGGGCGCTGACACGTCGGAGGACTGCGGTGGAGTGAGTCAGACGTGGACTCTGAATAAGGCGGGTCTGAGGCTGCTCCTGCAAGCTACCGCCGCGTCGGCTATCGTACACGTGGCCCGAGCGATTAAGGAGAGTGAGGAGAGAAGTTATAGAGAGCAGTATGAGTTCATTCCCATGGCGGCGGATTCCAGTGACGTTAGTATGGAGGCTGACGTGGAGCCGCTGAGTCATGCGCAGGAGATTTTGTTTACGGCCCAGCGGCCAGCTGGACCGTTCCAGCAGTACAACAGGGCGACGGCCGCAGAACCGCAACCGCAACCGCTGTTCCATTACCAGCACATGTGACCGGTCTGGGTCGTCACGATTTGTGGGCACAAACTGAATGGTCGTGAAAATTGGGAATTGCCAACTGGAATGGTGTTTGATTGATCTGGTTATATTTTTTAGTTATGCGTTTGTGGCTTGTATCGACGTGGCTTTGTTGTAAAATGACTTTAAAATTTAATTTTAGCTTTATCTTAATGCCAAGTAGGCCTAACTTCATCTTTTCCTGTATAGGATTGAAACGGCTTACCCCAATCACATAAATCTAATAATTATTTTATTTAATTAAAATTTAAAATTTTATTTTAATTTAATTTTGTTTTACTGAAAAATTTATTTTTAATACTTATTAAAATCTTATTTTTCTATTTTAATTTAAGTTTTTTAACTAAAACATTTATTTTAATTTACTAATTTTTTAGTTAAACCCTATGGGTTGGTTTTAATTAGTGGATGCATCATTGATCCATACATTTCAATATGGGTGGGTTATAAGGGCACGGTTCAATATGGCGCCTCTAGGTTCACAATTATTTAATTATCATATATAAACAATTATTTTAGTTACGATATAAGGGCACAGTTCAATTTAGTTACGATATAGGGGCACAGTTCAATTTAGTTACGATATAGGGGCACAGTTCAATATTCTTCCTTTTGGATTACAACAATTTAATTATGATATACAAACAACTTATAAACAAGTGCTGTGCTATAATAATCCTGGCATATGATAATATTAGATATAAAATAATATTAAAAATAAATTTAAATGAATGAATTTTGAAATTTAAGTTATACAAATTGAAAAATGATTTCAAAGAATGACCTTGAAAATAGCTAATTATTATATTCAGTTAATTTTATTATTATGGAAAAATTATTTTGAGAATGATCAACCCATTATTATATTTAATTTCAACAAAGATTTCAAAATGAAAATAATATTAAAAATAAATTTAAATGAATGAATTTTGAAATTTAAGTTATACAAATTGAAAAATGATTTCAAAGAATGACCTTGAAAATAGCTAATTATTATATTCAGTTAATTTTATTATTATGGAAAAATTATTTTGAGAATGATCAACCCATTATTATATTTAATTTCAACAAAGATTTCAAAATGAAAAGTTCAGAAATGCAAAGATTTCAGAATGAAAAGTTCAAATGCGGAATGCAAACAGGAAAAGATAATATTATATTGCAAAGTTTGATAAAAAAAAATGCGAGTTTAACCCAACATATGATCAAACATATGATCAAACATATGATCACAAGGAAAAATAATGCAAACAAGAAAATATAATATTATATTGCAAAATTTAACCCAATATATGATCACAAGGAAAAAAAATGTAAAGTTTAACCCAACATATGATCACAAGAAAAAATAATGTAAACAAGAAAAGATAATATTATATTGCAAAATTTAACCCAACATATGATCACAAGAAAAAATAATGTAAACAAGAAAAGATAATATTATATTGCAAAATTTAACCCAACATATGATCACAAGGAAAAGAATATATAGAAGCAAAAAATCCTATTCCTCACATAAAGACGCAAAAAATCCTATTGCTCACATAAGGACGAAAAAAACATAGAAGGAAAAAATCCTTGCAAATCCTCATTGCAGGGACTAGCTCTCATAGGTTTAAATGTGAAACATGGAGATGGAAGAAAGGATATGCTCATTGCAAGGACCAGCTCGCATAGGTTTAAATGTGAAACATGGAGATGGAAGAAAGGATATGTACTTTATGGAGCACAGAGGCGGAATACAAACAGGAAAAGATAATATTATATTGCAAAGTTTAACCCAACATATGATCACAGAAAAAAATGTAAAGTTAACCCAACATATGATCACAAGGAAAAAAAAATGCAAATAAGAAAAGATAATATTATATTGCAAAGTTTAACCCAACATATGATCACACGGGAAAAAAATATAGAAGCAAAAAATCCTATTAAAAAAATCTTTCATTTGATTTGAACAGTTATACTTCCATATTTAAGGTCTCATAAACCATATTTGGGTCTTGCCGACGTAATTAAAATCTTTCATCTCATTTCAAAATGACCTGAAAATAGTCATAATTGATTCGAAAAAAGGTAATTAAAATCTGTCATCTCATTTGAAAATGACCTTGAAAATAGTCATAATTGACTCGAAAAAAGGTCAAGGACAGCTTCAAATTATCTCCCTCCCTCACTGATGAGTGGTCACAACCCGGCCCGGAATTTAGAGCCTTCATTGTCTTTCCGATTTTCAAAATGACCTTGAAAATAGCCTGTTTGAGCTTGGAGAACTAAAGGAAGAGTGAGGACATTGTCTTTCTGATTTTCAAAATGACCTTGAAAATAGCCCGTTTGAGCTTGGAGAACTAAAGGAAGAGTAAGGAGTAAAGTAAAAAGTTTATTGCAATTTCTTTTTGAAAGGTCTAAGGTTCAAACCCCACTAAGTTCAAGGTGATCAAGGGTAACCAGAACCCTCATAAAAACTTGTTTAAACTCATTAAAAATGATTTTTTTTTAATTTTTATCTTTTAAAGAGCGGTATCAAAGAATAGATTGCAAATGATAAATATTTTTTAATAAAAAAAATATATTCAACAAAAATGACCTTGAAAATAGTCATAATTGACTCGAAAAAAGGTCAAGGACAGCTTCAAATTATCTCCCTCCCCCACTGATGAGTGGTCACAACCTGGCCCGGAATTTAGAGCCTTCATTGTCTTTCCGATTTTCAAAATGACCTTGAAAATAGCCATAATTAATGAGTAGAGCCTTCATTGTCTTTCCGATTTTCAAAATGACCTTGAAAATAGTCATTAGTGTGAGTTTGGAGAAGGAAAGGAAGAGTGAGGAGTGAAGTAAGAAGCTTATTGCAATTTCTCTTTGGAAGGTCTAAGATTCAAACCCCACTCAGTTCAAAGTGACCAAGGGTGACCAGGACCCTCATAAAAACTTGTTTAAACTCATTAAAAATGATTTTTTTTTTAATTTTACCTTTTAAAAAGCGGTATCAACGAATTAATTGCAAATGATAAATATTTTTTAATAAAAAGAATATATTCAACAAAAAAGACAAGTTAGATACACCTTAATTAACTTGCTAGTTTGTTATTTTAATAAAATGATTCTTAGTAAAAAGTCCCACATTACTTATTAAATAAATATAATATTTAGATTTAAATATATGAGATTGAAATAAGTTACATTAAATACAATGGTACTACAAAAGCTTAACAATTATACATGTCTTGTTTGTAATATGGAGACAAGACATGAATTTTCCTTATAAAAGTTAAGGTGCTTAAAAGATTAAACTCCCTTTTTTCATACCATATATGATAGGTCCATGTTCTTGGGTGAATATTTTGCTAGGGGATCCACTTGAGTTTTCTAAGAAGCTTGTTTCTGTGTGGCATATCTTTAGAGAGGAGATTATTTTTTATTTGTGGAAAACTCGCAACAGAGTGATTTTTAGCCAACAAGAACCTTCTTCTACTTCTTCTTTTGCTGATAAGTATCAGGTTTTCTATGATTATTGGTTGTAGATTTCAGAGCAAGCAGAAAAAGTGAATATAGAGCTTCATCACTTACGGGACATTATTGATCATTGGGGTAATGCTCCTTGTGCAGTGAATCCTGTTCCTCCGACCCCTACACAACAATGATGCATAGTCTATTAGTTGTTTTTAATGCAGTTCTCTGTTTGGTTTTCTTGTGAACTTCTGTAAGTTATTTTGGTAGCTTTGCTAGCTATTTAGCACACAGTTAGTGTGTTGGTTGTGTGTTCGAGGTGTGCTAATTCTACCACCTTTTTTTTGTATGATTAAGCCATTTTAATATAATGTTTTTTCATAAAAAAAAATTTAAGTCATACAAATTGAAAAATGTTTTCAAAAATGACCTTGAAAATAGCTAATTATTATATTCAGTTAATTTTATTATTATGGAAAATTTATTTTGAGAATGACCAACCCATTATTATATTTAAAAGTTTGATTTTGAAAATGACCTTGAAAATAGCCATAATTAATGAGTGTGAGCTTGGAGAAGGAAAGGAAGAGTAGGAATGAAGTAAGAAGCAATGATGTGAGGCAAGAGGTAAAAGAACCGTTATAGAGAGCACGAGTATGAGTTCATTCCCATGGCAGCGGATTCCAGTGAGGTTAGTATGGAGGCTGACGTGGAGCCGCTGAGTTGCGCAGGAGATTTTGTTTACGTCCCAGCGGCCAGGTGGACCGTTCCAGCAGTACAGCAGGGCGACGGCCGCAGAACCGCAACCGCTGTTCCATTACTAGCACATGTGACCGGTCTGGGTCGTCACGATTTGTGGGCACAAACTGAATGGTCGTGAAAAATGGGAATTGCCAACTGGAATGGTGTTTGATTGATCTGGTTATATTTTTTAGTTATGCGTTTGTGGCTTGTATCGACGTGGCTTTGCTGTAAATTGATTTTAGCTTTATCTTAATGCCAAGTAGGCCTAACTTCATCTTTTTTTTGAAGGATTGAAACGGCTTACCCTAATCACATAAATTTAATAATTATTTTATTTAATTAAAATTTTAAAATTTATTTTAACTTAATTTTTGTTACTAAAACAGTTATTTTTAATATTTATTAAAAATTTTAGTTTTTATTTTAATTTAACGTTTTTTACTAAAACGTTTATTTTAATTTACTATTTTTTTAGTTAAATCCTATGGGTTGGTTTTAATTGTCGGATGCATCATTTATTTATACATTTCAATATGGGTGGGTTATAAGGGCAGAGTTCAATATGGCGCCTCTAGGTTCACAATTATTTAATAATGATATATAAACAATTATTTAGTTACGATATAAGGGCACAATTCAATATTTTTTTGGTTTAGAGCAATTTAATTATGATATATAAACAAGTTATAAACAAGTGCTGTGCTATAATAATCCTGGCATAAGATAATATTAGAAATAAAATAATATTAAAAATAAATTTAAATGAATGAATTTTGAAATTTAAGTCATACAAATTGAAAAATGATTTTAAGAATGACCTTGAAAATAGCTAAATATTATATTTAATTATTAAATTTTATAATTATGGAAAAATTATATTGGGAATTACCAACCCATTATTATATTAAATTATTTATTATTATATTTAATGAGAAAATTGTTTTTGAAAATAGCCATAAGTGTAAGCTTGGAGAAGGAAAGGAAGAGTGAAGAGTGAAGTAGGAAGCAAAGGAAGAGTGAGGAGTGAAGTAGGAAGCAATGATGTGAGGTAAGAGGTAAAGAAGTAGGAAGCAATGATGTGAGGTAAGAGGTAAAGAAGTAGAAAGCAATAAGAGCTTTAAAGGAAGTGAATTAAGAAGCAATAAGAAGCAATGACATAGGTCAAGAAGTAAGAAGCTCTAAGAGCTTAGAGAAGGAGAAACAGTAAGAGCTTGGAGAAGGAGAGGAGGAAGTGTGAGAAGGAATCAATAAGAGACAAAGAAGTAAGAAGAAGTAAGAAGCAATAAGAGCTTGGAGAAGGAGAGGAAGAGACAAAGAAGTAAGAAGTAAGAAGCAATAAGAGACAAATAAGTAAGAAGAAGTAAGAAGCAATAAGAGCTTGGAGAAGGAGAGGAAGAGACAAAGAAGTAAGAAGTAAGAAGCAATAAGAGACAAAGAAGTAAGAAGAAGTAAGAAGCAATAAGAGCTTGGAGAAGGAGAGGAAGAGACAAAGAAGTAAGAAGTAAGACGTAAGAAGCAATAAGAGACAAAGAAGTAAGAAGAAGTAAGAAGCAATAAGAGCTTGGAGAAGGAGAGGAAGAGACAAAGAAGTAAGAAGTAAGAAGCAATAAGAGACAAAGAAGTAAGAAGAAGTAAGAAGCAATAAGAGCTTGGAGAAGGAGAGGAAGAGACAAAGAAGTAAGAAGCAATAAGAGCTTGGAGAAGGAGAGGAAGCGTGAGAAGGAAGCAATAAGAGGCAATGAAGTAAGAAGCAATAAGAGCTTGGAGAAGAAGAGGAAGAGTGAGAAGGAAGCAATAAGAGGCAAAGAAGTAAGAAGCAATAAGAGCTTGGAGAAGGAGAGGAAGCGTGAGGGGGAGGCAAGAGCTTGGAGAAGGAGAGGAAGCATGAGAAGGAAGAAGTAAGAAGCAATAAGAGTGAGAAGAAAGCAATAAGAGGCAAAGAATTAAGAAGCAATAAGAGCTTGGAGAAGGAGAGGAAGCGTGAGGAGGAGGCAAGAGCTTGGAGAAGGAGAGAAAGCATGAGGAGGAAGAAGTAAGAAGCAATAAGAGTGAGAAGGAAGCAATAAGAGGAAAAGAAGTAAGAAGCAATAAGAGCTTGGAGAAGGAGAGGAAGCCTAAGGAGGAGGCAAGAGCTTGGAGAAGGAGAGGAATCAAGAGAAGGAAGAAGTAAGAAACAATAAGAGGAAAAGAAGTAAGAAGCAACAAGAGGGAAAGAAGTAAGAAACAACAAGAGCTTGGATAAGGAGAAAAAGCGTGAGGAAGAGACAAGTGAATTGAAGAGGAAGTAGGAAGTAAGAAGCAACAAGAGGTTAATAAGAGACAACATGAGGAGGAAGCAAGAAGTAAGAAATGATAAAAGGCAAAGAAGTAAGAAGCAATGCCATGAAGAGGAGAAGTAAGAAGCAATGACGTGAAGAGGACGTGAAGTAAGAAGCAATAAGAGGCAACATGAGGAGGAAGCAGGAAGTAAAAAGCAATAAGAGGCAACATGATGAGAAAGCAAAAAGTAAGAAGCAATCAACATGAGGAGGAAGCGAGAGGATGAAGCAAGTAAGAAGCAATAAGAGGTAACATGAGGAGGAAGCAAAAGGATGAAGTAGAGAGAATGTGAGGAGGAAGTAGGAAGTAAGAAGCAATAAGAGGCAATAAGAATAAGAGAGGAAGAAGTAGGAAGTAAGAAGCAATAAGAGGTAATAAGAATAAGATAGAGAACATGAAGTAGGAAGTAAGAAGCAATAAGAGGTAAATAAGTAAGAAACAATAAGAGGCAATAAGAATAAGAGACAACGTGCGGAGGAAGCAAGAAGTAAGAAGCAATAAGAGGTAATGTGAGGAGGAAGCAGGGGAAGTAAGAAGCAATAAGAGGCAACATGAGAGAGGAAGTAGAAAGAACATGAGGAGGAAGTAAGAAGCAATAAGAGGTAATGTGAGGAGGAAGCAAAAATTAAGAAGCAATAAGAGGTAACATGAGGAGGAAGCAAAGTAAGAAGCAATAAGAGGCAACATGAGGAGAAATTAGGAAGTAGGAAGTAAGAAGAAATAAGAGGTAACATAAGGAGGAAGCAGGAAGTAAGAAGCAATAAGAGGTAACATGAGGAGGAAGCAAGAAGTAAGAAGCAATAAGGGGCAACATGAGGAGGAAGCAATAAGTAAGAAGGAAAAATAGACAACATGAGGAGGAAGTAAGAAGCAATAATAGGTAACATGAGGAGGAAGCAATAAGTAACAAGAAAAAATAGACAACATGAGGAGGAAGTAAGAAGCAATAAGAGGTAACATGAGGAGGAAGCAATAAGTAAGAAGGAAAAATAGACAACATGAGGAGGAAGTAAGAAGCAATAAGAGGTAACATGAGGAGGAAGCACGAAGTAAGAAGCAATAAGAGGCAACATGAAGAGGAATAAAAGTGATGTAGGAGCATCCAGTAGCACTTGATGCAGAAGCATCCAGTGGCAGGAGGGCCACTTTTGAAAATTTGGCTAAGGAGGAAAGACGTCGTGATTTCGTGACATGTCGCGAAATCACGACAGAAGAAGAAGAAGGCAAAGAGAAAAATATGTCGTGATATCGTGATAGAAAAAGTGTCACGATATCGCCACACAAAGAAGATAGAGGAACCAACGAAGAAAACTATCGCAATATCACGACAAAAAATATGTCGCGATATCGCGACACAAGCAGAGAACGAAGCCAGCGGGGAGAAGCTGTCGCAAAATCGAGACAGCAAATGTGTCGCGATATCGCGACACAAGTGGAGCAGAGAAGTCAGCAAGGAGAGGTTGTCGCGATATCGCGACAGAAAATGTGTTGCGATATCGCGACACAAGTGAAGCAAAGAAGTGAGTGAGGAGAAGCTGTCGTGATATCGCAACAGAAAATGTGTCGTGATATCGTGACACCAAATGGAGAAAGAAGACAACAGGGCCAATTGTCGCGATATCACGACAGGTTTCATAAGAGAAGCAAGGGTGCCAAGGATGTCACGATTTCATGACCCAAGTAGACAAGAGGAGGCTACAAGCAAAGATGTCACGATTTCACGACTTATCGCAGTTTTGCGACAAAAAAGCAGAAGGAGAGTACGGAAGGCAAAGATGTCATGATTTCCCAACATGTCACGGTTTCGCGACCTGAGGAAGAAAGAGAAATCCAAAAGCTAAGATGTCGCAATTTCATGACCCGAAGGCAGGATGAAGAGCGAAAGAGGAAGATGTCACGATTTCGTGACATGTCGTAGTTTCACGACCCACAGAGGAGAGAGAAGGCGCAGTGGAGAAGATGTCGTGATTTCGTGACATGTCGCATTTTCATGACTAGAAGACGACAAAGCAGCCGAAGGAGAAAGATGTCACGATTTCGTGACATGTCGCATTTTTGCGACCAGAAAGCGAAGGAGGAGCCAGAGGAGGAAAATGTCACGATTTCGTGACATGTCGCATTTTCGCGACCAAGAGGCGAGCGAAGGAGCCGGAGGAGAAGATGTCGCGATTTTGTGACATGTCACATTTTTGTGACCCGAAGAAGCAAGAGGAAGCACGGAGGAAAATATGTCATGATTTCATGACATGTCGTATTTTCACGATGCAAGGACAGAGAAGGGGCCAAAGACTGAAAGGTGTCGCGATATCGCGACCTGTCATATTTTCACACCCGAAGGGAAAGCCGAAGACGAAGAGTCGGTAAGGCAGACGTTTCGAATACCAGGACAATGAAGCGGCACGGGAAAATGAAATGAACAGTCATGGCAAAAATGAATCGAAGGGCCACCAGATGGAAGATGAAGAGTCACGTGAAAGTTATAAAAGGGCAAGCCGAGGCATGCACAAGGGGTTGGAAAACAATTACAGGCAGAGGTTGCAGTTGCGAGGCCAGAGGGCCATCTTGGCCCTGCTTGCGTTGTTCTTCCTTCCATAAAAGCTTGAGTTCTTTGGTAGTGTAGACAGATTCATCGAACGTGAGGTAGTTTGCACCAGGAACAGAGTAAGCTTGGATCCGTAGGCGTGTAGCAGATTCGTCGAACGTGAGGTAGTTGCACCAGGGTCCATGGAGTGAGAAAGCTGTGAAAGCTAAAGAGCTGTAGATTGAAGGTAGAGAGCCATTATGTGACTGCTAGTTGAAATCTGTGCAGATTGAGAGGGATGGAGAGCCAAAGATTGCATGTGAATGTAAATCAGTCTGTGGACTGTTGTTGTAATTTAAAAATATTGAATGAAAATATAGTTTTTGACGAATGTGATTTTTGTACCCCCATCAAGTGGTATCAGAGTCAGAAGATTCTGAGCGTGTAAGCAGAGTGCCGTAGTGAGGCAACTTGCACCAGGATCTGGGGTTAAGGGTTGTGAGAAGAAAGTGCAGAAGAATGCCACCATGAAGAAACCATGGTGGTGGGAGAGATATGAGATCTGAGGATTCACAGTTACAGATGTTCAGATCTTTACAGAGGCAAGTGCAAGCCCTACAAGAGGAGCTGCTCAGAATAGATTTGTAGAGGCAAGTGAAAGCCCTATGAGAGGAGCTGCACAGAAGGCATGAGGAAAAACTAAAAAGTAGAGGCCAGGGTGAAATAACTAGTGGAAGAGAAGATGGAGTGTGTCAAAAGTTGAACCATTGAAGGCTACAGACAAAGAGGTGTGCAGTAGTGCCAGGATCTGCCCGAAAGAAGGTAGAAATTTATCTAGCCAGGAGATAGAATGTAAGCGGGCTGCAGACGAGGAAGTGTGCAGTAGTGGTGGAATCTGTCTGGAGGAAGAAAAAATTTATTTTGGCCAGGAGATGAGGTTTGAGCGGGCTGTAGAGGCAGGTGCACGTTTGGATATGTTATAGAAGGTGATGACCAAACAACATAGAAGTGAAGGTCACTTCTCCACCAACCTCGGGTGTTTGATGCAGGAGCATCCAGTAGCACCTGATGCAGAAGCATCTAGTGGTAGGAGGGCCACTTCTAAAAAGTTGGCTAAGGAGGAAAGACATCGCGATTTCGCGACATGTCACAAAATCGCGACAGAAGAAGAAGAAGGCAAAGAGAAAAATATGTCACGATATCGCGATAGAAAAAGTGTTGCGATATCGTGACACAAAGAAGAGAGAAGAACCAGCAAAGAAAACTATCGCGATATCGCAATAGAAAATGTGTCGTGATATCGTGACACAAGCAGAGAATGAAGCCAACGGGGAGAAGCTGTCACAAAATTGTGACAGCAAATGTGTCGCGATATCGTGAAACAAGTGGAGCAGAGAAGTCAGCAAGGAGAGGCTGTCACGATATCGTGACAAAAAATGTGTCGCGATATCGCGGCACAAGTGAAGTAAAGAAGTGAGTGAGGAGAAGCTGTCATGATATCGCGACAAAAAATGTGTCACGATATTGCGACACAAAATGGAGAAAGAAGCCAACAGGGCCAACTGTCACGATATTGTGACAGGTTTCATAGGAGAAGCAAGGGTGCCAAGGATGTCACGATTTCGTGACCCAAACAGGCAAGAGGAGGCTGCAAGCAAAGATGTCGTGATTTTGTGACATGTCATGGTTTCGTGACCCAAAAGCAGAAGGAGAGTACGAAAGGCAAAGATGTCATGATTTCATGACATGTCACGGTTTCGCGACCTGAGGAAGAAAGAGAAAGCCGAAAGCTAAGATGTCACGATTTCGTGACCCGAAGGTAGGATGAAGAGCAGAAGAGGAAGATGTCGCGATTTCGTGACATGTCACAGTTTTGCGACCCGCAGAGGAGAGATAAGGCACAGTGGAGAATATGTCATAATTTCGTGACATGTCGCATTTTCGCGACCAGAAGACGATGAAGTAGTCGAAGGAGAAAGATGTCACGATTTCATGACATGTCGCATTTTCGTGACTAGAAAGCGAAGGAGGAGCCAGAGGAGGAAAATGTCACGATTTCATGACATGTCGCATTTTCGTGACCAAGAGGCGAGCGAAGGAGCCGGAGGAGAAGATGTCACGATTTCGTGACATGTCACATTTTTGCGACCCGAAGAAGCGAGAGGAAGTAGAGAGGAAAAGATGTCACGATTTTGCAACATGTCGTATTTTTGCGATGCAAGGATAGAGAAGGGGCTAGAGATCAAAAGGTGTCATGATATCACGACCTGTCATATTTTTGCACTCGAAGGGAAAGCCGAAGACGAAGAGTCGGTAAGGTAGACATTTCGAATACCAGGACAATGAAGCAACACGGGAAAACAAAACGAATAGTCATGGCAGAAATGAATCGAAGGACCACCATATGGAAGATGAAGAGTCACGTGAAAGTTATAAAAGGGCAAGCCGAGGCATGCACAAGGGGTTGGAAAATAGTTGCAGGTAGAGGTTGCAGTTGCGAGGCCAGAGGGCCATCCTGGCCTTGCTTGCGTTGTTCTTCCTTCCAGAAAAGCTTGAGTTCCTGGGTAGTGCAGACAGATTCACCGAACGTGAGGCAGTTTGCACCAGGAACAGAGTAAGCTTGGATCCGTAGGCATGTAGCAGATTCACCGAACGTGAGGCAGTTGCACCAGGGTCCGTGGAGTGAGAAAGCTATGAAAGCTGAAGAGCTGCAGATTGAAGGCCGAGAGCCATTGCGTGACTGCCAGTTTGAAATCTGTGCAGATTGAGAGGGATGGAGAGCTGGAGATTGCATGTGAATGTAAATTAGTCTCATGGACTGTTGCTGTAATTGAAAAATATTGAATGAAAATATAGTTTTTAACGAATGCAATTTTTGTACCCCCATCAAAAAGGCAACATGAGGAGGAATAAGAAGTAATAATAAGTAATAAGAGGCAACATGAGGAGGAAGCAAAGTAAGAAGCAATAAGAGGCAACATGACATGAGGAGGAAGCAGGAAGTAAGAAGCAATAAGAGGCAACATGAGGAGGAATAAGAAGCAATAGAAGGCAACATGAGGAGGAAGTAGGAAGTAATAAGTAATAATAGGCAACATGAGGAGAAAGCAGGAAGTAAGAAGCAATAAGCAGGAAGAAAAAAAATTAAATGAATGAATTTTGAAATTTTAGTCAAACAAATAAAGGACATTGATAATGATTTTGAGAATGACCTTGAAAATAGCTAATAATTATAATTAATTATTAAATTTTATACTCAATGAGAAAAATGATTTTGAGAATGACCTTGAAAAGAACCAATTATTATATTTAATAATTAATGAGTGTGATCTTGGAGCATAGTAAGTAGAAAACACAAAGTGTGATCAAGGAATAAGTCATTTCTTTTTCACATTTTAAGAGAAACTTTAAAGGATTCATGTGAATAAAATATAGGTAACATGGCAAAAAAGTCATTTTTGAAAGTCCTTACTAAAAGTAAGGATGATCTAGTTAGAAATAAATCTAGGTAACTTGGCAAGAAAGTCATTTTTTAAAGTTGGAAGTATGACTGCTTTAGGTAGAAAATCTATGACATGTTGGAAGTATGAATTCTCTAGTTAGCAAATCTATGGCAAACCTTATCCAGGTAAGTGATTTTCAAGGATGCGATGATTAAGCATGATATAATGGGTTTCAAAACTAGAGGGTTAAGCATGATATAATGGTTTTCAAAACTAGAGGTTTAAGCATGATATAATGGTTTTCAAAATTAGAGGGTTAAGCATGATATAATGGTTCTCAAGGATGAGATGATTAAGCATGATATAATGGTTTTCAAAACTAGAGGGTTAATATGTAAATTTCATGGATGCTAGTAGGGTTTTGATGAGATTCAATATTGGTAAGGTTTTTATGAGATTCAAAATTGGTAAGGTTTTTATGAGATTCAAAATTGGATCAAGTGGAAGTGGGGATTGAATTCAAATTACTCCATGATTTTTCTTCTAAAAATATTTTTCCTTATTATTTTTTCCAATTTAGAAATAAGGGATAAAATAATGGATGGAGGCCCTTGGTTTAGGGACAAAGATGCATTATATTTAAGACACATTTTTTTTGTGGATAAAAAGACTATTAAAAGGCTTCCAATGTGGATTAGGTTTTTTGGACTAAGGAGGTTTTAAGAATACTGGTAATACTCTAGGTGAATTCATCTAGGAGGGACCAACTACTAAGGAGAGAAGGCATGTTGTATACACTTGAATATGTGTTGTTATGGATATTTTAAAACCTTTACCATAATTTATTAGGATTAATTCTAAATCAAGAGAATGGGATCAACAAGTGGATTATGAAAACGTTGCATTTTGATGTCACAAATATCATGAAACCAAACATGGCAAGGGACTACAAAGTGAAAATGTTGGAAAAAAGATGGAAATTTTTGGGCATGAGGGTAGCTTCAATATGATACAAGAAGATCATATCATAGGAGAATCTAGGTAGGTAAAATCAAGGATTTTCTACTCCTAAGAAAGTGAAAAATTCCTTTACATCATCAAGCGGTAAAGGTCATTACGGATTCACTTGAATCAACCATTAGAAGAAAAAATGACATGAAGGATGGGGAAGTACAATGCATAAGTTCAAACATAAGAGGTAAAGGTACGAAGGAAGAAGGTAAGACTAATTTTAAAGCAAAGGAAGATAGGGAGGAAAATTTTAAAGCAAATAAGAGTGAAGGAGGTTAAGCTTAATCTAAGTAAATCATCTTTATTTTTGCTTAATCCAGGTGAATCATCTTTATTTTCCTCAAGCAACATAAAATCTCCTCCTTGCAATAAAAATAAAAATAGTATTGAGTGTGTTCATTGCACTTTAGGGTTTCAAGAGTAGTATAATAAAGAAAATCACATGGAGGATATCCAAGGAAATTTAGGGTTTGTACGCCAACATAAGAAAGTAATGACTATGAATAACCATCTATGCACTTTAGGGTTTTTAGGAAAACATAAAGAAGAAAATACCAATGAGGTTATTCCTTGCACTTTAGAATCTTTAGGGCAACATAAACCTCTAAAAGATAAGTCTCATTATGAATAGAATGAAAAAATAGAAGAGCTTGATGAAGATGAAAGTGTTGGTGGGAATGAAAAAAGGAGAGGAAGACCATCAAAGTGGGAACACAAAGAAAAAGAAACTCAAAAGGATATTAATCTAGGAAACCAAATAAAAATATCACAAGTGTTAAAAAGAAGTGGGGCTAAACTCACTACTAAAAATAAAAAAAATGTTGATGATGAAAATGATATCATGGAATATTAAGGCTATAAATAAGATCCCTAAAAAAATAGTTATTAAGGAATTAATAGGTTGTTATATTCCTAAGTTTATTTTAGAAATAAAATTAAGTAGTGAAGAATGTAGGGATGTTTTTAAGAAGATTTGGAAGATGGTTGATTGTTTGGCAGTTTCTTCTACAGGAGCTTCAAGTAGTATTGCAATAATATGGGATAAATGCAAATGAGATGGACAATAATTAGAAGCAAAAAGTAATTGGGTTGCTATATCATTTTATATGAAAGAGGAAAAAATCAAAGTAAAAGTTATAAATGTATATGCTCCAACTATAGTTACTCTTGGTGAAAGATGTTGGAAGGACCTTAGCATATTTTTGTCAAATATAATGATGATTCATTATGATCTATGGATTCTTGGGGTGATTTTAACACTGTTTTATCTCCTTTGGGAAAAAATATGGTATTTTAGGATGATCTAAATCAATGCAAGAGTTTGCTTTATTTCTCAATTAAAATGACCTTTAGGATGTTAGTCCTTCAAGTTTTCAATATACATGGGATAATAGATGCATTGGATAAACTCATATAACAAAAATATTGGATAGATTCTTGTTATCCAATAAATGATTGCAAATAAAGTATAAAATCTCTTCATGTATTTTATTATAAGTAGGATCAGATCACAAACACATTCTTTTGACTTATGATTTACCTAATAATGGTCATCCAAAGTCATTTTGCTTCCATTCTATGTGGCTCTAAGACATTGATTTTTTGCTAAATGGTTATATTATGGTGGGATGAATAAAAATTTGAAGGATCATGCATGTACGAGTTTGCAAAAGAAGATTTGGAATGTCAAATATTTTGGCAACATTCTTAAAGAAAAGAAAGAAATTGAACTCAACCTAAAAAAATTACAAGAGATAGTAGAAATTAATGGAATGGATTAGGATTTTTATGTGAAAGAAAAACAATTAATTTTTTATTATAATAATGCATTGAAAAAGAAGTCATATTAGTTCTTAAAATATAGAGAGAAATGGATTAAGGAAAGAGATAGAATTGCAAAAAAAATCATGTTACAGTGAAAACAATTTTTTCTTTTTCATCAAACTAAAAATATTTGAACTCTAGATGGAAAAAATATTGAGGATGAAGAAGATATGAGGAAGGAAGCAATTAGTTATTTCAAAAATATTTTTTCAGATACTAGGTAAGATAAGGAGGTACAAGATAAGCTTTTGCAAAATATTCCATCAATTATCACATAGGGACAAAATGAAAACTTGATGAAAAATATATATGGAGGATCTCCATAAACCATTTTTCTCTTTCCATCCTAACAAGGCACCTCACCCTAATGTATTTCCTACAATTTTATTTCAAAATTTTTGGGATTTCTTGAAGATTAATATGTTGCAGTTGAAGAGACCCAAAAAAAGGAGGATATAATAAGTGAGATCAATGTCACTTTTATTATATTGGTTCCCAAGAAAGGTGAGATAAAATACTTTGATGATTTTCATCCAATAAGCCTTTGTAAGATGATTTATAAAATCATGTCAAAATTATGGCAAACAAGTTGAAGGGAATTCTAGGTTGTGTTATCTTAGAGAAGCAAGGTGGTTTTGTTCATGGTAAATGAATTCTTGATGATATAATTATTGCATAGGAGGCCATACATTCTATTCATTCCACCAAAAAATCAAGTATGCTTATGAAATTAGATATGAATAAAGCATACGATAGGGTTTCCTAGAATTTTCTACATGTTATTATCAAAATGTTTGGCTTTGATTATAGTTGGTATGAATGGATTAAATGTTGTTATAGCACTGCAAAATTTTCTATTTTGATCAATGGTTCTCTTGTTGGTTACTTCAATTCATCTTGTGGACTTCATCAAGGTGATCCACTATCTCCTTATTGATTCATTATTCTTGTAGAAGCATTAGGGAAAACTTTATCTAAGGCAAAAATGGAAGGAAAAATCAAAGGTATTCAAGTTGCAAAAAATGGTCCCTCTAAATCTCATCTCCAATTTGTTGATCATACTTTTCTTTTGGGCCATCCCTCAGTTAGTGAGGACATGTATTTTAAATCAATATTATCATGCTATGAGAAGGCTATTGGACAACTAATTAGTAAAATATAGGGTTTTTGTCATGAATACACTATTCTATCTCCTTTGAAAAAGAATGGTGCTATTTCAGGATGGTTTAAATCAATGAAATATTTTGCTTTATTTGTCAATTAAAATGATATTTAGGATGTTATTCCTTCAAGTTTTTAATTTACATGGGCTAATAGATGCATTGGGTAAACTAATATAATAGAAATATTGGATAGATTCTTGTTATCCAATAAATGGTTGCAAACAAAGTATACAATCTCTTCATATATTTTATTATGAGTAGGATCATATCACAAACCCATTATTTTGACTTGTGATTTGCCTAATAATGATCATCCAAAGTAATTTCACTTCCAATAGACTCTGATTTTTTTCTAAATGGTTATGTTATGGTGGGATGAAACAAAATTTTAAGGATTATGTATGTACAATTTTTTTCAAAAGATGAAATATTTAAAGGAGCAAATGAATATTTGGAACGTCAAATCTTTTGGCAACATTCTAAAATAAAAGAAATAAATTCAAATCAAGCTCAAAAATATACAAGAGATGGTAGAAATTAATGGAATGGTTTAGGATTCTTATGTGAATGAAAAATAATTACTTTTTCATTGTCATTATGCATTGAAAAAGGAGTCATATTAGTTCCAAAAATCTAGAAAGAAATGGCTCAAAGAAGGAGATAGAAATGCAAAAACAAATCATGCTACAGTGAAAATAATTTTTTTTTTTCGTCAAACTAAAAATACTTTAGCTCTAGATGGAACAAATATTGAGGATGAAGAAAATATGAGGAAGGAAGCAATTAATTATTTCAAAAATATTTTGTTAGATACTAGGCAAGATAAGGAGGCACAAGATAAGCTTTTGCAAAATATTCCATCAATTATCACATAGGGACAAAATGAAAGCTTTATGAAAAAATATATATGAAGGAGCTCCATAAAGAAATTTTCTCTTTCCATCCTAACAAGGCACCTCACCCTTATGGATTTCCTACAATTTTATTTTAAAAAAAATTGGATTTATTGAAGAGTAATATGTTGCAATTGAAGAGGCCCAAAAAAGGAAGGCTATAATAAGTGATATCAATGTCACTTTTATTACATTGGTTCCCAAGAAAGGTGAGATACAATATTTTGATAATTTTCATCCAAGAAGTCTTTGTAATATGATTTATAGAATAATTTCAACAATTATGGCAAATTGTCACATCTCGCCTTGGAAGAACTCTTTTAAGATGCTATTTGTGTAATGATAGTTAATTTTAATGCTTGATATATTTGCAATATGTTTTTTTCTGTCAAGGCAAAATGATGTTGTGTTGCATTACTTGATTGCAAGAACATGTATTCTCGTAGGTGGAATATTAACCACTAGATATGAAAAGGGAAATGATGACAATGACAACTCAATAGGTAAGGCTCATGTTCTCATAATTACTAGTTTCCTTCATGATGGGTGGTGATAACTGAGATTTATTCTAAAATACCCGCTCACTTAAAGGAAAAACGGTGATGGGAAATAATGAGCATGCATCAATTGCTTGTGTATGCCATTTGTGTGATATATACTAATTACACAATTAATTTGTATGAGACTGGCATATTTGAATCTTACCTTGAAAATGCACATTAAGTATTGGTTTACACCTTACAAATTATTTTAGAGATATTTTATGCATTTGAAAAATGCCATACAATTTAATAATATTTATTATGATTTTGTGAAAATGTTAAATTGAGCAATTTCTAAAGTAAAGGTTTATTTCCTTGAACATGCTTATTAACCTAATTGCATCCATATTAAGAAAAATAATTAGGTAGATTGTTCTCCTACCAATTTTTCCAAATATGATTGGACCAAAATAATAAAAATATTTTATTAACCTAAAAGGGTTATTTCTTGCTCCACATGGTTGCCTTAGAATGGTTAAATTGGTAGTTGATATCCCTCTTTTGTCTCTAATTATCTCATTCTGATATCACCCATATGCCAAATAGTAGTAGTTGACTTAAGGGATGGTAAAGACAAGAAAAATGAGACACCATTCTAGAAACTTTTTCATATAGGAGGAAGAAAAATAATAAAAGACAATAAAATGGTATCTTCCTTGTCTGGAGGAAATAGAGCTATAAATTACCATAATGGTTGAGAAAAAGTAAGTTTATAAGGAGGCTGGAGAAACTAGGAGGCTGAAGAAGGTGAGAAGGAGACTAGAAGGAGGAGGAAGCAAGAGGAAAGGATTTGAGAGCAAGCCAATACTCTTGCAAGAGCTCTAAGTGGGACCTTTTCACTTTTCATTTAAAATAGACAATGTATAAATTATTTTTGGTTTTCTTTTAATGATTCAGATGCATATGATTTTGGTGCAATGATTAAAATCCTCCCTTGTTAGTCTGTAAAGTTGAATTAACAACCCTTCTCTCATATGTTCTTAGAAGTCTTTAATCTGTGAAATTTATGCCTTATTGCAGGCGTAAGACATGATGATAAATCAGGCCTTTCTATATAGTCTACACCTACATACGATTATGAAC
The DNA here is from genome assembly GCA_028583015.1 of Wollemia nobilis. Classification (NCBI taxonomy): domain Eukaryota; kingdom Viridiplantae; phylum Streptophyta; class Pinopsida; order Araucariales; family Araucariaceae; genus Wollemia; species Wollemia nobilis. The sequence goes on from JAQPPZ010001731.1 coordinate 2,012,786, forward strand.
CTCATGGGGGGCACCTTGATGTGTTTTAAATTTTAATTCACACATTGATGCTATATGGTAAAACCATAGAAAAGTTGTCGAATGTGCCCTACTATCGTTATTGTGTATGAAATGTCTTTTTGGATAAACCCGGTTGCCATTTTGTGTGAAATCGTAAATATTTCAATATTATTGGTTTCCAAACGATTACATCCTTCGCCCAATTTTGCAAAGTACCATATCAAAGAAAAACTAGAAACTTATTATTACTTTGGAGGTGCATGATTAATTAGGAATCATATTCTCTAGCTTGTCGTGCACCCAGGCACAACCATGGAATTGACGTATGTTTTACCGCCTCCGCTCGAGATCTCGTTTGTCTCTTCTTTAGGATACCTGTGAATAAAATCTAATACACCAAGTCCTAGAATAGCTTTGAGTTTATCATTTCTTAAACCATGGATTCAATCAACCTTTCTACCTACCTGTTCATATTTCATTTAAAGCCACTCATCGCCTATTCAGAGACCTATGTTTGAAATTCATTTTGAATTCGGGTTAACCGACACTCAAACCACTATGAGAGAGATATCTTGATCGGATGTAGTGAGCCTTGTATTTTTCATAAGCCTTCAGATATCATGATATGACATCACGCACAGGACACCCCTATTGCAAAGGAATATTACGAGCAACCGGTTTGAATGAACTCCCTTCGATAGCATGGAAAAAATTTAATCTCACCTAACTAATGAATCATTCAAGTCCTAGTTGGATAGGTGGTTATCCTTCTCCACTACCATGTAACACAATATTTTGTATTCGCTTCTATGATGTATAATGTGTATCATTTATCATAGTTGTTAGTGATGTAATCCCAAATACAATGATAATAAAAAACTCTAGGCTTGGTTCCTATTATGCCTCGATAGTTGGTGTGCTAGCTTGTTGATAGAGGTAGTTGACCCTGCACCATCATATTGATGGTCTCCTTGTGGATGTATATTGAATACCATGATATATGCATGGATATTCTCATGGAATCTAATTTAAAAGGATTATACCTAAAATTCTCTTATGCTTTATACAGATATGTTCAAGGAATCTATTTTAAATAAGATTCCTTTATGCTTTATAAGTTGTATATGTTAATTTATATGAAGTTTTGTTGTAGTTAAACTATAAAATCTGGAAATAGAGAATGGATTTTAGATATAAAAGGAATTATCTAAATTCCTTCATTTCCTTCCTTAGTATATGTTGAATGAATGTGTAAAATAGAGGAATCCAAATGAATAGCAAATAGAAATTCTATTAGTTAGAAAAATTGAACGAACAAGTGAAATTATAGACTTTGCATATTGCTAGAAATAGATAGTAAACTATCATATGTTTTATGATGAATTTTGTAAATGAATGTAATCAACTAGAAGTATGGAAGAACATCTTCTAGTTTTGGAAGGATGGATTGGTGTCCATTCCTTGGAAGAGGTATGGGACTCTTCCAAAATTTTGTGATATACAAATGAATGATATTTATGATGGATGGGATTAGGAAAATAATCCTTGTATTAATATTGAAGATGGATGAATTATGGAAATTCATGCTTGGTGATATCTATGAAATGGAATGTGATATATTGTGGCAAATGATTGATGCATGGTTGCATAAGATAAGCATGGTTTGCTTGAAATGCATTTGGCATATTTGCATCCGAGTTGTCCTGATCCCTTCACTATCATCTCTCACACCATGAAGAATTCAAGACAAACCAGAGAAGAACCGGACAACAATATTGAAGACTATTGTATTGTTCATTATGTTTAAGCTTGTTTTGAGATAATTTCATTGTAATATGAATGGCTGAAATAAATGTTGTATAATCAGCCATGATTTTGTAATATTTGATGTATTTTGATTACAAGCTTATGTTTATTAGAGAGGAAGTCTTCATAATGTAGTATTCACCTCAACTAAATGATAGGTGATATATGCATTGGAATTTGATCAAGTAAATAGAAATTACTTTGATTAGTATATCTTGTCAAATGTATGGCATTGAGAATTGTAATGTTTTAGATGATTAATGGATGTATATAATTTCTATCTCTTATTGACTACATTAGTGTAGAAGGAAACTTATGGATGACTTTCATAACAATAAGAGATAAATCAATGTTTACACCATTAGTCTAAGGGAATTAGAAGCAAACCAAACACTCAATGCAATTGGGAAGATGACAAACAATCACCAAACCATCAACACCTTGTAAATGAGTAAATTTTATAATGATGCTTAAGACAAATATCCCAAGTCATACGTAAGTTTTCACGAGGAATAATAGATTAATGATTTTCTCCTAATTACTAGTCTTCATGGATAGTATGGAGAGGAGGAGGGATGATTCCCTTTGGTGAGGGATAGTTCTCCCAAATTAATGGTATAACCATTGAGATGTCCTCATGCCATTTGGTGATGACATGATGGACATAGCCATTGTATTATCCTCATACCATTTGGTGATGGCATGATGGAATTGTAGGAGTTGGTGCTCCTACTTATGAATGGCTTTGAATGAATTGTAGAAGTTGGTGCTTCTACTCAAGTGTGGCTTTGAATTAATATTTTGTGGCTCAGATTACTTACTATTCATTTGGGATATCCTCATATTAGATCATTATTATATTCTTCACTCAATGAAAGGTGGACAAAGATAAATATAGGAACAAAAAAAAGTTTAGTGGATGAGTAGTAACAATTGGGGTTGTTATAGTTGGTATCAGAGCCCAGGATAACTAATGGATTCTAGTTAGATCTAGGTTAGCAAAATATTTGGGCATGAAACAAAGCATGAGGAGAAACTCAAAACATAAGTTCCATAACTCTAAACGATGCACACTTGGTAAGGACAAGGTCAGTACTTGAGATTATCGATGTCTGAGTTCCTTTCTCCCATGAATAGATCCACAATCATTCAAAAGTGGAAGAGCTAAGTGAACCCTCCATAATCCAAGGGTTTTAAGTGGTGTACCTTAGACTATTTTGGGAAATTACTCAACATCTATGTCTTTTGACTTACTTACTCCTTATTTTCAAGTGTGTATGAACAACAACCAGAGTTAGTGGAATAAACTAGAGAATGAACCTAGTAATAATAGATTACTTGAGAATTTATGATGAAATATAGTTATCTAGAATTTCAACTATGAAAAGGAGTGAAAATTAATACAACTCTTTACTCCAGGATAACATGGTGACAAGATTGAGAAGTAAGAAGAAAGGAACTTTGCAACAAACTAGTCCAAATAGTTTCGAACCCAGACAAGTAGGAGAAAGTTCTAGGAACTCAAACAAAGATATGGAGAACCTTACTACTACGGTCTCCATAATGCAAGGTCAAATTAATCAGATTTTACAAGCTATTAGTTCACAACACAACAACAACAACCATGAGATAGGAAAGTCCAGAAGTTGGAAATCCTCTTAATGATGTGAATGAGGATCCTAAAAATAGGGAAGTTGAAGATATCGATGATCGAGAAAACAAGGCCCGCATAGAGAGAGAAATGGGTAAAGATATAAAGTATATTAAGGTGACTAAGTTCATTGGAAAATGAGGAGAAGATGCACCTGAATCATGGTTAGATGAACTTGAACTTCATTTTTCCATGAGAAATTACTCCTCTGAAACCAAAACCACATTTGCTCTTGCTCATCTGGGAGATACAGGGATTACATGGTGGAATACTTATAAAAATGGACTTAAGATCAAACCCAACAAGTTGAAATGGGAAGTTTTTGTGGAAGCTTTCAAGGAAATATTCCTTACAAAGCAATTCTATTTGAATAAATATAAGGAATTTTTCACACTTCAACAAGGATCAAAGTCTGTGGAGGAATACTTTGAACAGTTTGTAAGACTACTTAAATATGTGCCATCCTACGACCAGGATAATGAGATGAAGATACACAAATTCATCCTAGGAACGAAGCCTCGGATAAGAGATGTGATAAGTGTGCACATTCATAAAACTATACAAGAAGCATATGATATGGCTCGAAGGATAGAGTCTACTCAGACAACCACTGAAACCCACAACAGTTCCACAAAATGGTCAAACAAGGGATAAAAGTTTCAAAAAAAGAGGAAGTGGGATTATGGATAGAATCATAAGAACAAAGGAAATCCAAGATTTGAGAAGCAAAACAATGGTGGTAAAAATAATTTCAAGAAAGGATTTCACCATAGAAATAACAATCACAATTACTCCAACAACAACAATAGAGATTTCTAGACTCCAAAGCAGCCAGTTCCACTACAAGCAGTGGATACAGGAAAGTAGGTTCAAGAAGGAGATTCAAATTAAAAGTTAAGGTGCTTCAAATGTGGAGGTCCACATTTTACCATTAATTTCCCACAATGTGCAAGCACTAGTTCAGACAGGCCTAATCACAAGATTTATGCAGCAACAACACAAAAATTGGAGGGACAAGCTACACCTCTACTCCTAAATGGTAAAATTTTTGATAAAGAAGTTAAAATTTTAATTGATAGTGGGGCTACTGATAGCTTTATTTCTAGTAACCTAGTAAGGGATATGCTAGAAAAGCTAGGATCTTTGGCACAAGGGTGGAAGGTTGAGTATGGATCAAGGTAAACTTATCATGTCAATCAATGTTTTTCCTCAACTCAAATTACCTTACCCAATGGCTTTACTAGGTGGCATCTATATGTAGCACCCCTACATGCTTTTGACATCATCTTGGGAATAGATTGGTTGAAGGCTCATGAAGCCTTGGTAAATTTCCAAGAGAGATGGATTGAGTTTACCAATGAAGACAAAGAAAGGCAAAGGATGTATAGTGAAACAAGAGAATTTCAACCAATGCTAATTTCAGCAATGCAATTGAAGAAAACTATTAGAAAAGGAGGATTGGTTTATGTAGTCAAACTCAAGGAAAAAGAGGAAACTTCAAAGGAAGAAATGATTAGAAAATTTCCACTCTTGCAAGAATTTTAGGATGTATTTGTTGATGAGATACCTGGATTGCCACCTAAACGTGAATTTGATTTCACTATAGAGTTAATGCCAGGAATAGAACCTATCCATAGAGCTCCTTATAGAATGAATCCCATCGAGATGCAGGAATTGAAGGTGCAACTTCAAGAGTTGCTAGAGAAGGGGTTAATAAAACCAAGTGTATCACCTTGGGGAGCACCTATCTTATTTGTGAAGAAGAAAGATGGTTCATTAAGGTTATGCATAGATTATAGAATGTTAAACAAGGCAACTATCAAGAACAGATATCCATTGCCAAGGATAGAAGATTTGTTTGATCAATTAAAATATGCCTCCATTTTCACAAAGATTGATCTAAAATCAAGATATCATCAACTGAGAATCCGAGAAGAGGACACACATAAAACCACATTCAAGACTAGGTATGGTCACTATGAGTTCACAGTCCTACCATTTGGATTGACTAATGCACCAACAACTTTCATGAATTTGATGAATAGTGTGTTCAAAAAATAGTTGGATCAGTTTGTGTTGATATTCTTGGATGACATTTTGATTTATTCTCGTAATAGAGAGGAACATGATAAGCACTTGAGGATAGTGCTAGAGCTTTTAAGGAAGAATCAACTCTATGGGAATTTGTCCAAATGTGAATTCTATGTCCCACAAGTGCATTACTTGGGGCATATCATATCAGCAGATGGGATCACAGTTGATCCAAAGAAGATCGAAGCCATTTTGAATTGGCCACCTCCAACAAATGTGATAGAAGTAAGAAGTTTCATGGGTTTGTTAGGTTATTATAGGAGATTTGTAAAAGATTACTCCAAGATTACCTATCCAATAACCAATCTTCAGAAGAAAGGAAAGGAGTTTAAATGGATAAAAAATGTGAAGCAACATTTAATTTGCTTAAATAGAAGCTTACATCAGCTCCTATATTGAAGATCCTGGATCCCGCAGGAAATTTTTCTATTTGTACCGATGCCTCATTGGAAGGACTTGGAGGAGTCCTATCCCAAGATAAATCTGTGGTAGCATATGAGTCTAGAAAACTCAAAAAGCACGAAGTTAACTATGCTACTCATGATTTAGAACTTGTTGTAGTTGTACATGCTTTGAAAATTTGGTGATACTATCTGGTGGGTAGACCATTTGAATTAAGAACCGATCACCAGAGTTTGAAGTATATCTTCACTCAACCATTACTAAATGCTAGACAAAGAAGATGGATAGAATTCTTAGCAGAATATGATTTTGGTATTGAGTATATCAAAGGAAAGGAAAATAAAGTCATTGATGCCTTAAGTAGAAGAAAGCACATAGCCGCTTTGACTCGTAGTCATGTGGATTTAATGGGGCAAGTCAAAAAAATGCAATGCCAGGATCCAGAATGTAGTGAAATTTAGGATAAAGTTGAACAAAATCTTAATGAAAATCAAGATTATAGCATTAAATATGGACTTTTATGCTTTAAATATCGAGTAGTTATACCTAAAATGGGTAATTTAAGGAGAGTGATTATGTGTGAAGCTCATAATTCTCCTTATTCCGCTCATCCCGAAGGAGCCAAGATGAGGGAAAATATGAAAAATACCTTTTACTGGTCTGGCATGAAGAAATATATCACCGATTTTGTGGCACGATGTTTGCAGTGTCAGAAGGTGAAAGTTGAACATCAACATCCAATAGGAAAATTGTATTCTCATAATATACCCACTCAAAAATGGTAGGTGATATCAATGGATTTTATTGTGGGTTTGCCTAAGACAAAATATCATCATGATGCAATTTTTGTTATAGTAGATAAACTTACCAAGGTTGCACATTTTATACCAGGAAGTACTACAGATGATGTTGTAGTCATTGCCAATAGATTTGCAAAAGAAATTTTTAGGTTGTATGGATTTTCGGAGATGATTATCTCTAACAGGGATTCTAGGTTTACTTCTGAGTTTTGGTAGGCTCTCCATCATGCAATTGGCACAAATTTGAATATTAGTTCTGCATATCATCCTAAAATGGATGGACAGATAGAAAGGGTTAACCAAGTTCTAGAAGATATGTTACGAAATTTATTGAGGGGGGAAAAAAAAAGGGAAAAAAAAGGAAAAAACAACTAGGACTAATCCGACAAAGGCTCAAGGAAGCCACGGATAGACAGAAGAGTTATGCAGATTTGAAAAGAACACCTAGGGAATTCTTTGTGGGTGACAGAGTGTTTCTAAGAGTTAAACCTAAGAAGAGTGCCATTAAATCAATAAAATTAGATCCTAGATTTGTTGGACCATTTGAGATTATGGAGAAAATAAGTCCAGTAGCCTATCGACTTGACTTACCACCTAACCTATCAAAGATCCATAATACTTTTCATGTATCCCTACTTAGGAGATATATTATTGATCCTGATCATGTGTTAGATATTTCTAATTTGTAGATGGCAGATCCGACAACCTTTGAAGTGAAACCTATGAAGATCTTAGAATTTCATTCCAAGACAATGAGGAAAAGAAATATTGATCAGTGTAAGGTCCAGTGGGACCAGTATTCTGAAAAGAACTCCACTTGGGAAAAAGTGGAAGACATGAAAAGACACTTTCCTTATTTATTTGATGATGTTATGTAATAATACAGGTTGAACTACATACCACTTATGAAAAGTGGAGACTATGCAAAAACTATGTTTTATTGACTTTTATGTAATATTGCAAGAAAACACAGAGGACTGTGTTTAATCTAAGGGGGGAGTATGTCACATCCCACCTTGGAAGAACTCTTTTAAGATGTTATTTGTGTAATGATAGCTGATTTTAATGCTTGATATATTTGCAATATGTTTGTTTCTATCAAGAGAAAATGATGTTGCGTTGCATTACTTGATTGCAGGAACAGGTATTCTCGTAGGTGGAAGATTGACCACCAGAGATGAGAAGGGAAATGATGACAATGACAACTCAATAGGTAAGGCTCATGTTCTCATCATCACTAGTCTCCTTCATGATGGGCGGTGATAACTGAGAATTATTCTAAAATACCCGCCCACTTAAAGGAAAAATGGTGATGGGGAATAATGAGCATGCATCGATTGCTTGTGTATGCCATTTGTGTGATATATATTTAATTGCACAATTAATTTGTATGAGATTGGCATATTTGAATATTACCTTGAAAATGCACATTAAATAATGGTTTGCACCTTACAAATTATTTTAGAGATATTTTATGCATTTGAAAAATGCCATACAATTTAATAATATTTATTATGATTTTGTGAAAATATTAAATTGGGCAATTTCTAAAGTAAATATTTATTGTCTTGAACATGCTTATTAACCTAATTGCATCCATATTAAGAAAAATAATTAGGTAGATTGTTCTCCTACCAATTTGTCCAATTATGATTGGACCAAAATAATAAAAATATTTTATTAACCTAAAAGGATTATTTCTTGCTCCACATGGCTGCCATAGAATGGTTAAATTGGTAGTTGAGATCCCTCTTTTATCTCTAATTATCTCATTCTTAAACCACCCATATGTCAAATAGTAGTAGTTGACTTAAGGGATGGTAGAGACAAGAAAAATGAGACACCCTTCTAGAAACTTGCTCATAGGGGAGGAAGAAAAATAATAAAAGACAATAAAATGGCATCTTCCTTGTCTGGAGGAAATAGAGCTATAAATTACCATAGAGGTTGAGAAAAAGTAAGTTTAGAAGGAGGCTGGAGAAACTAGGAGGCTAGAGAATGCGAGAAGGAGACTAGAAGGAGGAGGAAGCAAGAAGAAAGGATTTGCAATCAAGCCAATACTCTTGCAGGAGCTCTAGGTGGGAGCTTTCCACTTTTCATTTAAACTATATAATGTATAAATTCTGTTTGGTCTTCTTTTAATGATTTAGACACATTATTTTGGTGCAATGATTAAAATCCTCCCTTGTTAGTCTGTAAAGTTGAATTAGGATCCCTTCTCTCATATGTTCTTATAAATCCTTGATCTATGATATTTATTCCTTATTGCGGGTGTAAGCCACGATGATAAATCAGGTCTTTCTCTACAGTCTACACCTATGTATGATTATGAACCTAATGGGGGGGCACCTTGACATGTTTTAAATTTTAATTCACACATTGATACTATATGGTAAAACCATAGCAAAGTTGTCGAATGTGCCCTACTGTCATTGTTGTGTATAAAGTGTCTTTTTGGATAAACCCGGTTACCCTTTTGTGTGAAATCGTAAATATTTCAAAATTATTGGTTTTCAAACGATTACATCCTTCACCCGATTTGTAGAGTGCCATCTCAAAGAAAAACTAGAAACTCATTCTGACTTTGGAGGTGCATGATTAATTGGGAATCATATTCTTTAGGTTGTCGTGCATCCAGGCACAACCATGGAATTGGCGTATGTTTTTTTGCCTCCGCTTGAGATCTCGTTCATATCTTCTTCAGGAGACCTGTGAGTAAAATCTAATACACCAAGTCCTAGAATAGCTTTGAGTTTATAATTTCTTAAATCATTGAGTCAATCAACCTTTCTACCTACCTATTCACATTTCATTTAAAGCCACTCATCACCTATTTTGAGACCTATGCTTGAAATTTATTTCGAATTCGGGCTAACCGACTCTCAGACCACTATGAGGGGGAGATCTTGATTGGATGTAGTGAGCCTTGTATTTGTCATAAGCCTTCAGATATCATGATGTGACGTCACACACAAGACACCCCTATTGCAAAGGAATATTACAGACAACCAGTTTGAATGAACTCCCTTCGATAGCGTAGAAAAACTTTAATCTCACCTAACTGACGAATCATTCAAGTCCAAGTCGGATAAGTGGTTATCCTTCTCCGCTATCACATAACACAATAGTTTTGTATTCACTTCTATGATGTATAAGGTGTAGCATTTATCATACTTGTTAGTTATGTAATCCCGAATACAATGATAATTAAAAACTCTAGGCTTGGTTCCTGTTATGCCTCGATAGTTGGTATGCTAGCTTGTTGATAGAGGTAGTTGACTCTACACCATCATTTTGATGGCCTCCTTGTGAATGTCTATTAAATACCATGATATATGCATGGATATGCTCATGGAATCTAATTTAAAAATATTATACCTAAACTTCTCTTATGCTTTATACGGATATGTTCAGTTCATGGAATCTATTTTGAATAAGCATCCTTTATGCTTTATAAGTTGTATATATTAATTTATATGAAGTTTTATTGTAGTTAAACTATAAAATCTGAAAATAGAGAATGAATTTTAGATATAAAAGGAATTATCTAAATTCCTTCATTTCCTTCCTTAGTATATGTTAGTTTCTGATTTTTATGTTGAATGATTGTGTAAAATAGGGGAATTCAAATGAATAGCAAATAGAAAGTCTATTAGTTAGAAAATTTGAACGAACAAGTAAAATTATAGACTTTGTATATTGCTAGAAATAGATAATAAACTATCACATGTTTTATGATGAATGTTTTAATTGAATATGATAAACTAGAAGTATGAAAGAACATCTTTTAGTATTGGAAGGATAAATTAGTTTTCATCCTTGGAAGAGGTATGAGACTCTTTCATAATTTTGTGATAATAAAAAAATATTGATATGTATTATGAATGGGATTAGGAAAAATCATCCTTGTATTAATATTGGATGAATTATGGAAATTCATGCCTGATGCTATCTATGAAATGAAAAGTAAATATTATGACAAATGATTGATGCATATTTGCATTTAAATATGATAAGCATGGTTTGCTTGAAATGCATTTGGCATATTTGCATCTGAGTTGTCCTGATCCTTTCACTATCATATCTCACACCATGAAGAATTCAAGACAAACCAGAGAAGAACCGGACAACAATAATGAAGACTATTGTATTGTTCATTATGTTTAAACTTGTTTTGAGATAATTTCATTGTAATATGAATGGCTGAAATAAATGTTGTATAATAAGCCATGATTTTTTAGTATTTGATGTATTTTGATTACCAGATTATGTTTATTAGAGAGGGAGTCTTCATAATGTAGTATTCCCCTCAAATAAATGACAGGTGATATATGAATTGGAATTTGATCAAGTAAATAGAAATTACTTTGATTAGTATATCTTGTCAAATGTATGGCATTGAGAATTGTAATGTTTTAGATGATTAATGGATGTATATAAATTTCTATCTCTTACTATCTACATTAGTGTAGAAGGAACTTATGGATGACCTTCATAACTATATGAGATAAATCAATGTTTACACCATTAGTCTAAGGGGATTAGTACCAAAAGACATACTCAATACATTTGGGAATATGAAAAGCAATCAACTAACCATCAACACCTTGCAAATGAGTAAATTTTATAATGATGCTTAAGACAAATATCCCAATTCATACGTAATTTTTCACGAGGAATAATAGATTAATGACTTTCTCCTAATTACTAGTCTTCATGGATAGTATGGAGAGGAGGGGGCAAATCCCTTTGGTGAGGGATAGTTCTTCCAAAATAATGGTATAACCATTGAAATGTCCTCATACCATTTGGTGATGTCATGATGGACATAGCCATTGTATTATCCTCATACCATTTGGTGATGGCATGATGGAATTGTAGGAGTTGGTGCTCCTACTCATGAGTGGCTTTGAATATATTATAGAAGTTGGTGCTTCTACTCAAGTGTAACTTTGAATTAATATTTTGTGGCTCAGATTACTTACTATTCATTTGGGATATCCTCGTCTTAGATCATTATTATATTCTTCACTCAATGAAAGGTGGACAAAGATAAATATAAAAAAAAAAAAAAAAATAGTGGATGAGTAGTAACAATTGGGGTTGTTACACAAATAGGTTGAAGGGTATTCTAGGTTGTGTTATCTTAATGAAGCAAGGTGGTTTTGTTCATGGTAAAAAAATTCTTAATGGTATAATTATTGTACAAGAGGCCATACATTCTCTTCATTCCACCAAAAAATCAGGTATGCTTATGAAATTAGACATGAATAAAGCATATGATAGGGTTTCATAAAATTTTCTACATGTTATTCTCAAAATGTTTGGATTTGATTATAGTTGGTGTGAATGGATTAAATGTTGTTATAGCACTACACAATTTTCTATTTTGATCAATGCTTCTCTTGTTAATTACTTCAATTCATCTTGTGGACTTCATACAGGTTATCCACTATATCCTTATCGATTCATTATTCTTATAGAAGCATTAGGGAAAACTTTCTCTAAGGAAAAAATGGAAGGAAAAATCAAAGGTATTCAAGTTGCAAAAAATGGTCCCTCTAAATCTCATCTCCAATTTGTTGATGATACTTTTATTTTGGGCCATCCCTTAGTTAGTGAGGACATGTATTTTAAATCAATATATGAGAAGGCTACTGGACAACTGATTAGTACTACAAAATCTAGGATTTTTGTCATTAATACAACCCTAGGTTTACAACAAACTATTGTGAACATTTTAGGGTTGACAATTGAAAGCTTTCCATCGAACTACTTTGGTATTCCATTGTCTCATAAAGGAAATAAAAAGGAGATTTGGATATCTTTTTTAGATAGAATGAAATCTTGTTTGATAGGTTGGAAGAGTAATTTCTTAACCATGGCAGAAAGCCTACAACTCATAACGACTACATTGCAATCCATCCCTATTTATATGATGTCACTTTTTAGATTACTACTAGATATAGCATCATGAATTAATCAAATTCAAAGACACTTTCTATGGAAATATTGTGAGGAAAAATTTAGGTTTCCTCCTTGTAAGTGGGATGAGGTTTAAAAAGGAAAGAATATTGGAGGAAAAAACTTGTGAAATTGTAGACTTATAAATTTGGCATTAGGGGTAAATATTGGGTGGAGATTATTTAGAGATCAAGGAAAGAATTGAGCAAAAACAATACTTCAAAAAATAAAAGTTCTCTTGATGCAATGAAATTATTTAGGAATTGAACCCTACCAAAAAGACCATCAACATGGAACTTCATATCAGATAGTTTGCAATTAATAAAGAAACATATTAGATGGTCAATCAATGAGGGGAGTTATGCAAATTTTTGATTTGATGCTTGGTTGAAGCCTTATCCTCTTATATCTAACTCAAAATGGTAACCATTGGCTCAAGAATACCTAGCATGTAAAGGTCCAAAGGTCAAATACTATATTAATATGAGAAACAACTCCAAATCATGGATTTCTTGTAGTATCTTGGTTGAAGGAGAGGAACTCAATCAATTTATAGATGAACTTCAAAGGATGATTCAAGAGTTTTGTTTGTCAAATATTACATGAAAGGATGAGTTAGTTTGGAATTTATCAAAGTATGGTGGATACTTGGTCAAGTTGGGATATGATGATTTAAGTTGGGATATGATGATTTAGAGCAATCAAATTTTTCTTCTCCCAAATATTTTCCTTGGGAGAATATTTGATCATTAGAGGCTTTCCCTAAGGCCTCAACATTCCTTTGGTTAGTAGTTCAAAGTAATATTATTACAAAAGAGAGATTCTAAAAATAAGAGGATGTCATGGAACTTTTAGATGTGCCTTGTGTGAGAAGGATTTAGAAACATCCGACCATTTACTTCTTCTTTGTCCCTTTGCTCACACCATTTGGGGTTACTTTTTAAAAAATATGAAATTGTGATGGATAGTTCCATAAACATTGAAAGAGTTGATGAAATATTGGATTAATTATTTCAAAGCTAATGTACTATGGATTCCTTGGAGGATTTTCCCTACCATTATTTATTGGAATTTTTTTTTTGGTAATTAAAATATTGTATTGCTTAAACTAGTTTTAAGGATCCCAAAACCTTGAAACAAAAACAACTATGCTTTCTGTGAGAATATAGGAGTAAGAACAAGGGACAAAACCCTAAGCTAAAATCAGAGAAAGTCAAAATAGAGGATACAACCTCAAACCTAAGGAAAGGAAGCAAAGGATGCAGCCTCAAACCTAAGGAAAGGAATCAAAGGATGAAGCCTAAGGATAAAGTCCCATAGAGACAAAAAGAAATAGGCTCCACACATGGAAGCCACGAGAACAGGGGATGAACAACTAAACAAAAAGGAACAGGCTCCTCACAGGGTAGACAAAGAAGAAAAAAGTAAGGAAGTGAGGAAGTTATTCCTCAGCGGAGTTCCTTTCCTCGTCCTTGATATCATCTTGGCCAACTTCCTTGGGTTCTTCTTTGACCACAACCACCTCCTCAGCTTCAGACCCGCCATCCACTTCCTGGCCACTCTGCCCCCCAAAGAACAACTTCTAAAGGCCTTCCCTCATGTCGATCATCGAGTTGACCATGGCATTCATCATGCCATTCATGGAAGAAATAATGAATTCCTTCAGCCACCTCATCTCATCATCAGCCTCTTCATCCTCAGTTTTGATGTCAATGATGTTACGTTTTGCTACTAGATTTTGGAGGTGAGCAGATTTCCTCACGGGCCCCTCTGTACTTTTGAAATTGATACTTTTCCTCACCTTTAGCTCTAAAATAGCCTCAATGACCTTCCTCTTTATTTTAGCAAGGGAAAGGCGAGCAAAGGATCCCACTGGTTTGGCTGGGCTAGGGACCATTGGGTTGGGTTGAGGACTGTTAGCCAGAACATAGGTGTAAATTACCTTGAATAAGCCTTGATGGAGAGGAAGGTCCTGGCCTTTCTTGTTCCTATAGGAATTAATTGAGTAATTGATGGAATTAAGGAAAAACTGGGGAATAGTGAGGGGATTGATATCGCAAAAATGATTCACAAAAGCTAGATGATAAGTGTTGAGGGTTTTTTTGGGGTCATCGACAGTGATGAACTCCATAACTGGTTTCATAACATCGTTCTAAGGGATGCTCAAGTTGCTCCTGTAGATGCCCTATTTGGAACCTTTGAAAATATTTTCATCGTCCTTTAAATCCTTGAGTTAAACATCCTAATTGTTGGAATTTATGGCTTGAAAGGAATAATAGGTTTTTTAAAAATAAATCTCAAAATCATACCAGGTTTGAAATCGTATTATTACATCTCTTGTAGAGTGTCTACAAATATGGTGCTCATCATGGGAAATCTCAAGTGCAAAAAAAGAGGTGCTAATAATGTGGCTATAGGATTTGAATATACATGGAAGAGTCATATCTGATAATAGAATTCAAACAAAGGATCTACTTCTATGTAGGGTAAAATATAAATGTCCAAAAATTGGGTTTATCAAAGTTAATTTTGATGGTGCTTCTAAAGAAAATCTGAAAAAAAGTCGATGGAGGTGGTGTTTTTAGAAATAGTGAAGCCAAAATTCTCCACTTAAAATCATATGGAACTTCAACTAAAAACTATGCATAGGAAGGTTTTAGGTGTAGACCAATTGGTTCGACCAAACCCCGTAAGGGGGGCGGAGGTCCAAGGTTCAAATCTCGAGCCTCATCGGACTGAATGCTTATCCCTTTCCTGGTGCTTTTAGTGGTATAAAATATTTAAAATGATTGTGGCATGGTGGTTATAGGGGTGGACTGTGCGAATATCTGTGTGGCGAATTTCGAGGTAGACAACACAAAATACTATGGTGGCTATAAAATTCGAACAACCTGCCTGGATTCATGGCAACTACCGATTCCACCATGTAAATTAAAAAAAAAACAACTATGCATAGGCTAGGGGACTTCTTATAGTGATTAAAATTGTAATAGAAAAATGATGAAAATATATTTCTTTTGAGGGGACTCACAAATTATCATTAATGTTAATAAAAAATGGATTTGGAGACTGGATAAAAAATAATATTATTGTTGATGTTCATCATCTATTACTAGAGGAAGTCTCTTGGAATTATGAGCATATTAATAGAGAAGGAAATTGGGTAGTAGATGATTTAGCCAACTGTGGTGTTGATCTTCATCCTATGAAATTCAAATTTTTGAAGGCAAGTGACCAAGTGATGTTTTATCTTTTAATTAAAATGATGTCAAGGAGCTGATTGTGGAAAAATAGCACTTCGAGGAAGTTGAAGAATGTATTTAATAAAAAATATTTAAAAAAAATATGATAAAAAAGGCATGTTGGATATGGTTTATTTGACATAACAATAAATGTAATATTTTGGTGTTTTGATGGGAGTGGCCCCAATAGAAGCCACATATAGCTTATTTAAATAAAAAATCAATGAGTATAGAGTATTATATTTCATAAATAATGAGTTTTAGAATAGTCTCTAACTAATAAATGGTATTTCAAATACCAATTAAACTAGATGGTATTTTATTTTATTTGAACATTAATATTTTTCTATCAACATTAGAAATAATATTTTATTTAAAAATAATCTTAGTATTTTATTTAACTATTAATAACTTGAAAATTAGTATTTTATATAACAATTAATAATCTTAAAAATAGTAATCTTAGAAAAGGGAGCAAGTGAATTCTTCTTCTATATTAAGAGAAGCTTTAAAAATTAAAGGATTCATCTAATGAAAATGGTAAAAAATTCAAATTTATTTTGGGAATGATTTCTTTTTGTTTTAGATCTTGAGAGAAGCTCATAAATTAAAAGATTTATGTGAAGAAAATGGTAGAAAACTCATCTTAAAATCCAATAAGAATGTTGTAGTTGGAACTATAGATGTCCTAGTTAGTGATAATGAGAAGAACAAATCTATGACAAGTCCTATTCAGTAACAAATATTACACTAAAAATGAATATTAAGGATGAGATGATCATGATACAATGGTTATTAAAACCTAAGGGTTACTATATCATGCTCGATTATGTATGACAACATACATACATACATACATACATACATATATATATATATATATATATATATACATATGTATATACATATATATATACATATGTATATATATATATATATACATATGTTATATATATATATATATATATATATATATATATATATATATATATATTTGTGTGTGTGTGTGTATGTATGTTGTCATACATAATCGAGCATGATATAATGGTTCTTAAAACCGGAGGGTTAATATGTAAGTTCCATGCTACGTTAAAAACTAAACTAGGCTGAGAGGGAAGAAAGTAGAGAGGGGAGGGCTCTGGTCCCTCCCTTGCTCCCCCTCCCATGGCTCCTGGTTCCTCCAGTCCTTGGCTCAACCCAGGTCATCCCTCCCGGGGAGTGGTTGTTTGCAGATGATCTCCTAGGGGGAGATCCTTCTCCACTATCTGCGCCCCTCCCGACCGGCTAGGGTTTCCTTGGTTGTTTTTTCGGACTGGTGCTTCCCAAGGATCCCTATTTGGTTGGGGATCCCTTCCCTTTTTCCCTCAGGCTTCCCCTTGGGGTTTTTTGTAGGTTATTCGCGTGGATCTGGTCCCCTACGTTTCTCGATGTGGTGGAGGTGACGGTTTAGGGTTTGGACAGCTTCCCCATTTTTCTTGTGAATCCTCGACGGGCTCTGTGCTTGGACGGGATTCTTGGTCCCTACTACTGGGATCCTCTTCTATTTTCCCGGGGTGGGTTCCTTGTGGTACAACTCTTTGGTCACTTCCTGATGGGCTGGATCCTCTCTGTGCTGGCTATCGGCTTCCTACAGGATGGCTCTCGCTGAATGGAATGTTTTCCCGATGGGCGGCTGGTTTCTCCACAGGGCGGGATCCGCCAGATCCGTCAGTTTTCCCGCAAGGCGGGATCCTTTCTTTTTTGCTGGTTTCTCGGATGGCGAGATTTCCCTGTTGCTTCCCGCTATGCGGGACTATTTGTGGTGGTTTTGACTGCTTCCCACGAGGCGATATTTTATTGTAACGGTTTTTCTTTGCTTCCTGCTAGGCGGGATCTTCTCGATGGTGGTTTTTGGCTACTCCTCGCTGGGCGGGATCTCCAAAACTACTTTCTTTCTTATTTGTTTATTTTTCGCTGAGAGGGATTGTTTCATGCTTACTGTTACCGCTGGGCGGGACTTCTGTTTTGGTGTTCAGTTTCAAGGGATTGATGCCCTAAGCCCATTGCTTATGTAATCAGGTTTTGGGATCCTTGTTAAAACCCGCTGTAAATACAAACACTACTTACCAAAAAAAAAATGTAAGTTCCATGGATATATACTTGAATATATGTTTCCATAGATATTTCAAAACATTTACTAAAGTCCATTAGGATTAAAATTGAATCAAGAGAACGAGATCAACAAGTGGGTTATGAAAATATTGCACTCTAATGTCACAAATATCATGAAACTGGACAAGTGGTAAGACATTGCAAAGTGAAAATTATGAAGAAAGAGGTGGAAAATTTTGGTCATGAAGCAAAATCTAATATGAAATAAGATCATATAGGCTAGGTCAAGTCAAGGATTTTCCACTTCTAAGAAAGTGGTAAGAAAAAACCCTCTACATCATCAAATGGAAAATTCCATTATAGTTCATTTGAATCAACCATTAGAAGAAAAATTGACACAAGGGATGAGGAAGTACAAAACACAAGTTTAAGAACAAAATGAGTTAAAGGTGCAAAGGTATTGAGAGGTAAATTTTAGAGCAAAGGAATATGGGGAGGCAAATTTTAAAGCAAATGAGGTGAAGGAGGTCAAGGTTAATCCATGTATTTATTTTTCTCATGTAATATAAAATCTCCTTGCAATAAAAATGAAAGTAGTATAGAGTGTATACATTACATTTTAGGGTTTCAAGAGTAGTATAATAAATAAAAGCATATGGAGGATATCTAAATTCCTATGGCAACATAAGAAAGTATTGACTATGGATAATCATCCGTGCACTTTAGGGTTTTTGGAGCAAAATAAATAAGAAAGTGTTTATAAGGCTATTCCTTGCATTTCATATTCTTAAGGGCAACATAAGTCTTTACATGAAAAATATCATTATGAACAATATAGAAGGGTATTTGGAGCAACATAAAGAAGAAAGTTTCTATAAGGCTATTTATTGTGTTTCATATTATTTAGGGAAACATAAATCCTTACAAGAAAAATCTCATTATGAACAATATTGAAAAATAGAAGAGATTGATGAAGATGAAAGTGTTGGTGGGAATGGAAAAAGAAGAGGAACTCCGTCAAAGAATGAACAAAGAGAGAGAAAATCAAAGGGATATCATTTTGGAATGCAAAATAAAAATATCACAAGTGTTAACAAGAAGTGGGACTAAGCACACTAATTAAAAAAAAAATTGGTGATGATGAAAATGATATCATGGAATATTAGGGATATGAATAAGACCCCTAAAAAGGAGTTATTAAGGAATTAATAGATTGTTGTAGTCCTGATTTTATTTTAATACAAGAGATATAATTAATTAATTAGGAATGTAAGAATACTTTTAAAAATATTTGGAATATGGGTGATTGTCCAACAATTTCTTCTACAGGAGCTTCAGACCATATTGCAACAATATGGGACAAAGAAAAATGATATGGAAAATTGTTAGAAGCAAAAAGTAATTGGGTCATTAGACTATCTTTCAAGAAAGAGAGAAACATCAAATTTAGGGTTATATATGTATATGCTCCAACTATAGTTACTCCTTATGAAATATGTTGGAAGGACCTTAGCATATTTTGATAAATACAATGATGATTCATAAGAGTCATCTATGGATCCTCAGGGGTTATTTCAACATCCTTCTATCTCCTTTGGAAAATAAGGGTGGTACTCAGGATGGTCTAAATCAATGCAATATTTTACTTTATTTGTCAATTCAAATTACCTTTGGGATGATTGTCCTTCAAGTTTTTAATATATATGGAATAATAGATGCGTTAGGTAAACTCATATAGAAGAAATATTGGATAGATTTTTGTTATCCAACACATTATTACAAAAAAAGTATACAATATCTTCAAATATTTAATTACAAGTAGGATCAAATCATAAAATTATTCTTTTGAATTTTTATTTACCTAATAATGGTCATCCAAAGCCATTTTGATTTCAATACATGTGGCTCCAAGACTCTGATTTTTTCTAGATGGTTATGTTATGGTGGCATGAAGAAAATTTTTAAGGATCATATACGTATAGGTTTGTTCAAAAGATGAAATATTTAAACGGGATAATGAAGTTTTGTGGGGTTAGGAGTGACCCCCTTGTGCTCCCTGGGTGTTGTGATCCCCTGTGGTTATGGCCCACAACATCTACTACCACCTTCGAGTGAGTGAGTGCATTCGGTGCCTTGCACTTCATGTGAGGTCACCAGTCCTAGGAAGTTCAAGGGGGATGTGGGATGTGGCTCCTACTGGATGACCTCAAGGGATTTTTACCCAAGGCTAATTCCTTGCTTCTAGGTTTATCCTTTGGTTCTTGCATTGTTATGCTCCCACTTCACTAATCTACTCTACTCCTAGCCTAGCCTAACTATGGAAGGAGGAAAAAACGAAAGAGGGAAAGTAAAACAAATTGTGAAAAGTGGTAAAAATTCAAGGAAAGTAAAGAAAAGTGGTAAAGGTGTGAGAAACATAAACCTATCTAGCCTAGACTAAGGGGTGGTGATGCACTAAAGAAAAAAGAATAATAATAATCCCTTGGCGCACTAACAAGCTTTGAATGAACACATGGGTAACAGTAGATAGTACATGAGGAACACAAGACCCTTTTAAGAGCATGTAATAAAATAAAAAACCCATGCAGGAACCAAGATAAATATGAGCAAATAGTTAGATATCCCTTATTAATGTGAACTCTAAGTTACATACATATAGAGGGAAAACATTCAAAAACTACCTAATAGGTTGCATAAGGCTCTAACCAGGCAAGAACATGGAGGATAACGAAGGAAAGTACCCTTTATAAGAATGGAGGGCCTTTGATAGTTATAAAAAAGAGAAGAATACATATTTATAGAGAATACATAGGGCATTTTCCCCTTTTTAATTCAAAATTTCCCTATCCAAAATTATCACTCATAGTAATTTTGCATTTATGGTGCAAGATCTTGAGGTTGCTCTGTCTTAGCGTTCCTGGAAGTGAGATCATGTTTCCCATACAGGATATTTGTTGCAAATATCTCCTACCATAAATGTTCTCAAATCTATAGTCACTCTTTCAAAGGTATAATGATGGTATCTTAAATATTGTACCTCTTTCCATAGAAAAGGCCATTCACCTTGGGGTACTATACATCTTTGCATAGCCTCTAGGGTCCAAGGTAGGAGTAGCAACCTCGGTTGGGGGGTATTGGGGGCCAACAATCCTTCATGAAGGGGTTCAAGGGTGGGAGGCCTTGAAGAAAAATTTATCCTTCTAAAATATTAGAGTGTGATTAGATGTAATCTAATTGAAAATAATCATATTCAATTCAATCTATGTTTCTCAAGGTAATTACCCCCTCTTGCTTTATCTAGTTGTCTCAATTGTCAACGTAGCCTAGGTGTGTGTAGTTGCTTGGTCTATTTCGACATCCCTAGGCCAAAATTTTTCTTTGAATCTATTTTTTTTGTGAATTCTTATGGTCTTCACTAGAATTTTGGTTGTGCCTTTCATCAATGGAGGTCTGGTCACTAAAGCTTCTATTTTTGTTTTCTTTATGCCCTGGTCTATCTGGTCCTACCTGAGTCTTTGTTCAATCCTTGATTTGGTCTCCTATTAGGTCCACTCTTCAAAATTTGGGCCAAATGGCCTTACTTCTCCCAAGTGTAGTGAGAATTCACTACCTGGAAATTTATAATGCCAAATATTTTGGTAACATTTTCAAAGATAATAAAGGAATTGAATCCTAAGCACAAAAAAATATAAAAAATAGTAAAAATCAATTAAATGTATCAATATTCTTATGTGAAAGAAAATAATTACTTTTTTATTATCATAATGCATTGAAAAATGATTCATATTGGTTCCAAAAAGCTAAGGAGAAATGGCTAACAAAGGAGATATAAATACATTTTTTGCATGCTACATTTTTTTTTTCTTTTCATCACATCAAATATATTATAACTCCAAATGGAAGAAATATTGAGAAAGAAGAAGATATAAGGAAGGAAGAAATTAATTATTTTTAAAATATTTTCTTAGATATTGAGCAAGTTAAGGAAGCACAAGATAAGCTTTTGCATATATTCCATCAATTATCACACAAAGACAAAATAAAATCTTGATGAATAAGATATCTATGAAGGAGTTAGATGAAGCAATTTTTTCTTTCCATCCTAAAGGCACCTAGCTCTAATAAATTTCCTACAATTATTTAAAAAAAAATTAGGATTTATTGATAAGTGATATGTTAGTTGTGGTTGAAGAGGTTTGGAAAAGGAAGGCTACAATAAGTGAGATTAATTCTAGTTTTATAACATTGATTCCCATTAAAGACAAGAAAAAATATTTTGCTAATTTTTGTCCACTAAGACTTTGTAATATGATTTATAAGATCATTTCAAAAATTATGGCAAATAGGTTGAAAGGCATTCTAGATTGTGTTATCTCAAAGGAATAAGGTGGTTTTTTTTGTGGTAAACAAATTCTTGATGGTATAATCATTGCACACGAGATCATACATTCTTTTCATTCTATAACATTACCAAGAATGTTTGTGAAATTAGATATAAACAAAGCCTATGATAGGGTTTCTTGTACTTTTCTAGATGATATTCTCAAAAAATTTACTTTTTATTACAATAGGTGTAACTGGATTAAATGTTGTTATAGCACTACAAAATATTCTAATTCTATCAATGGTTCTCTTATTGGTTACTTGATTTCATCTTGTAGACTCTTCCAAGGTGATCCATTATCTCCTTATCTATTCGTTATTCTTGTAGAAGCATTAGGGAGAGATTTCTCAAAGGCAAAAGTGAAAGGAAAAATCAAAGGTATTTAGGTTACAAAAAATAGTCCCTTTGATTCTCATATTCAATTTGTTGATGATACTTTTTTTGGTCCACCTCTTAGTTAGTGATGCCATGGATTTTAAATTAATATTAGCATGTTATGATAAGGCTACTAGATAGTTAATAGTACAAAATATAATATTAACAATGCCCTTGATTTAGAATGAATTATTGTAGATATTTTAGGCTTTAAAATTGAAAATTTTCCATCAACCTACTTGGGTATTCCTTTGTCTCATAAAGGAAATAAAAAGGACCTTTGGATCTCTTGTTTGGATAGAATGAAAGCTTGTTTGGTAGGTTGGAAAGGTAAGTTTTTAACCATGGTGGGAAGGCTGCAACTTATAAAGACTACATTGTAATCCATCCCTATTTATACGATATTACTTTCTAGATTACTAGTAGGTATAGCACTACAAATTGATAAAATTTAAAGAGACTTTATTTGGAAAGGATGCGAGGAAAATTTGAGTTTTCTCTTTTTAAGTGGGATAGGGTTTGCAAAAGAAATAATTTTGGAGGAGTAGGCTTGTGGAATTTCAAACTTATGATTTTGGCCTTAGGGGTAAAACTTGGGTGGAGATTATTCAAATATTAATAAAAGATTTGGAAAAAAATATTACTTCAAAAATATATAGGTTCTCTTGATGCAATAAAATTATTTAGGAAAATAACCCTACCCAAAGAATCATCAACATGAAAATTCATATAAAATATTTTAATATTGATTAAGAAACATATTAGATGGTCAGACAATGAGGGGAATTATATAAAATTTTGGTTTTATGCTTGGTTGAAGTCTTATCCTCTCATCTCTAAGTCAAAATGGCAACCATTGGCTTAGGAATGTGTAGCCTGTAAATGTCCAAAGGTGAAAGACTATATTAATATGATTAAATCTAGATCATGAATTTCTATTAGTAACCTTGTTAAAGGACATGAACTCAAATAAATTATAGATGAATTTTAAAATATGTTTCAAGAGTTTTATTTATTTATTTTTACATAAAAATATGAGTTGGTTTGGAATCTATTAAAAGGTGGAGGATTCTCAATCAATTTAGGATATGAGAATTTAGAGCAATCAAAATTTTCCACTTGCAAATATTTTCCTTGGAAGAATGTATGGTCACTAGAGTCTCTCCCTAAGGCCTCGATATTCCTTTGGTTAGTAGTTAAAAGTTTTATTTTTAAAGGAGAGATTCTACAAAGAAGAGAATATCATGGACCTTTCAGATATGCCTTGTGTGCAAAGGATTTAGAAACATTATAATATTTACTTCTTCATTGTCCCTTTGCTCACACCATTTGGGGTTACTTTTTATGATATATGAAAATATATTAGGTAGCTCCATCAACATTGAAAGAGTTGATAAAATGTTGAATTAATTACTTAAAAACTAAAGCATTATGTATTCTCTTGAGGACTGGTCTTGCCATTATTTTTTTAATTTATGGCTTGAAAGGAATAATAGAATTTTTAAAATAAATATAAAAATCATGCCCAAGTTTGAAATTGTATTATTGCCTCTCTTTTAGAATGTTCACAGACATACTGCCTTATCATGAGAGTCTCAAGTGTAGAAAACGAGGTAGTAACAACTTGGTTACAAGATTTAAACATACATGGAAGAGTCATCTATGATAATGGTATTAAAATAAAGGGTCTACTTCAATCTAGGGTAATATAAAACTGTCCAAAAATTGGATTTATCAAAATTATTCTTAATGGTGCTTCTAAAGGAAAACTGAGAAAAGTGGATGGAGGTGGTATTTTTTGAAATAATGAAGGAAAAATTTTCCTCACTTACTCAGAACCATATAAAATTTTAGCTAACAACTATGTAGAGGCTAGGAAACTTATTAGAGGGATTAAAATTACAATAAAAAAAGGATGGAAACAAATTTCAAGTGAGGGAAATTCTTAAATATTTATTAATTCTATCAACAAAAATGGATATGGGGATTGGATAAAAACTAATATTATTGTTGATGTTCATCATCTATATTAGAGGAAATCACTTAAAAACATGAACATATCTAGGGAAGGAAATTATGTAGCAGACAATTTAGTCAATCATGGTATTTGTCTTCATCATGGTGAAATTCATATATTATAAGGTGATTTTTTTGTTATATTAGAGTGGATTTTGAAAGGCTCTCAAAACCTTATTTACAAATGAAGCAACAAAAAGAACAGGTCATCATACCTGTAACAGTAAAAAATAATCAATGGGCTAAAAGGGTAATCCCAACAAACCAAAAGGGAACCATCAGGGGTTCCAAGATGAAGAAACAAACATTGAACAACAAAGCAGAGAAGAAGGGACTCAGTACTAGGTAGATTCAACACTCTTTGTAGGAGTCTCATCACCAGTATTTTGAAGATATTTGAGCTAGTGTAAATATCATCTATAACCTTGGTAGCCTGGTGGTACAAGGTCCATGCAGTCTTGGATGCGTTAGCTATAGTAGAAAGCATTACCATAGTGTTGGTGAAAGGATCTAAGATGATATTTCGAAACATGCTAGTTGTGGGCTCCCCCATTGGTTCAAAAATATTCATGCTGAAAGGGTTGTCTTTGAATATCACCTTCAAGGGAGAATATTTAGTCTTTGCCTATTTTAGCCAAAGGGATTCCCAAACCGTATCAAGGTTTTCCTTATGCTCGTTCCCTATTTTTTTCCTCCTTAATAAAGGACATCAAAGATCAAATTTGTTATACTATAGAGTATCATATGAAAGTGGGCAAGGGATTGTCTTTTTGCCTAATTTGGATGATTTAGGGGACCCAAAATCTAGGTTTTCATCATTGCTGACCACTTTATTGATAGGCGATTCTTGGCTCAAACTTTGGTTGATGGGCAGGTTAGGAGGGGTGATAGTACAAGATACAACTACTTTCTAGGATTGCTTTTCAAGGGCATATATGTAGAGGATCAAGTGTAATCCTTGATGGGTGGGATGAGAGGTATTTCCCTTTTTGAAACTATCAATAAAAATTTCTAGGGATCTATATAGGTAGTCGGGCACATTGATCACTTTGATGTCCCTAAGGTGATTTAGAAATACAAGGTGAAAATTACATAAGGGGACATCAGGTTTATCATGGATGAAATATTGCAAAACTCAGATCATTACCCTATCCCAGGGGGCTAGAAGGGACATCCTCACAACTCCACATTTTTCTCTGGTAAGCTTCTTGCCTTTCTTAATAAAGTGGTTGGTCTCTTCCACCAAGGAATGTCTATTCCAATGGATAGCTAGCCCGTCATTTGAAATCTCAATAACCTCATCCAGAACCCGAACGCTAACTTTAAATTGAATATCATGGATGGTGACACACTCATGATTCCATGAATTCATGAACTCATCTAAAATCTCCACATCATTCCCACTAAACTTCTTCAAAAAGGGAAGAAACCCATGGTTGGTGAAGATATCTTCCACAATTATATCGAGCTTCAAATTTTTGGGTTCTAACATGACCATTTTAGACCAATGAAAGGGCTTTCTTATGATGGAATCACTCCTTGAGCTTAGGTAGGTAAGACAACTTGGACAATGGCATTGCCTAGGTTATCCCTACAAGCAAATATATAGAGTTTCAAGGGGATTCCTTCATAATATTGTGGAAGACAAATATCAAAAGTTCTAGAAGTATTTTGTTTTAGAAGTCGATGCACCTCATAGCTAGGGATCTTTATAACATGTGCTCAGTCACTCGATATGATCACCGCATGGGAAATATACCACTAAAGTGGGTTTATATCATGATTGACAATGGTGGATCTAGAAGGAAGGGTAGCTTGGAAATGAATAGTCCTGGATCTAGCTAAAGGGGTCCTTTAGAAATGATTAATATAAGGGTTGCCAATGAAGTTGCCTAAGACAGACAAGTTAGGGATGACATGGGAATGGAGGCCCATGGTGGATGCAAGAATTGAACAAGGATCCATAGTGGAGGTAGTATTGGAGTATGGATCCATGGTGGATGCAAGAATGGAGGATCCATGGTGGATGCAAGAATTGAGTGGGGATCCACGATAGAGGTAGGATTGCCATGTAAGTGAGCTAGGGGTATATAGGTGGCTATGGGATTGCTAATGGGATTAGGGTGGGCTTGCATGGTGGTGAACCTCAAATAAGGAGGGGCATAGTGGTGGTGAGGATGATAGGTGGTAAAGTGACTAGATGCTAATGGGTAGTGGGATTGAGGTCTAAAGAGGATAACACCAGGTAAGACACTCAGGTAGGGTGCTAGGAAGGGCCACGAACAGGGCTTAGGATGATAAGGATAAATCATTAGAGGAATCATAAATGAGGGGCTAGAGAAATATTATGTGCCATACTTCGAGTGACTTCGTACGAAGACCCAAGTTGGGCATCAAATCGGTAGCATGATTTCCTTCTCTATAAACATGTTGAATTACAATGTTAAGGTGATTGTTGAGGAGCCACTTAGACTTAAATATGATATTGAAGACTCTCCAAGCAGGGACCTTATTACCTTTGAGATAGTTGATGGTGTTTAGAAAATCCCCTTCGATGAGAAGCTCGCACGGTTGATCACTGAGAATGGAAAGACCCTAAAAAAGAGCTCTGGCTTCAATAATGTGGTTTTTTTGGGACCCTATATTCTCTATGAAAGTGATAATGATATTTCCATAGTGATATCTACTAATGCAACCACTTCCTACTTTCCTAGGATTGCCTTTTGCAGCACCATCAAAGTTTAGTTTTAACTAGCCTTCAGGAGGAGGAGTCCATCTAATGCTATCTCTATTTATTAAGGGGATAGACAACCATGAAACCTCCATAGAAATATTGAGAGATCTAGAAATTGTGGTTTTGAGGTTAGGTTTAGTGGTTTTCGGTGAATTTTTATCTCTTAATCAAAATGATGTTAAGGAGCTGATTATGCAAACATAACACTTTTAGGAAGTTGAAGAATATATTTTATAGAAAAATAAATAAAAAATATTTATGATAAAAAGGCATGTTGGATATGGTTTAATTGACCTAACATCAAATGTAATATTTTGGTATTTTGATGAAACTAATCAACAATAGAAGCCACATATAACTTATTAAAAAAAAAAAAACTTCAAAATAGTATTTATTTGACAATTAATAACCTTAGATTCAAATTTTACTTGACAATCAATAAGCTTAGCAAGTCTTTGAAATTTAGAGAGGATCATTTATAGGAAACTTATGGAATCTTAGACTAGTAGTTTTTAAAATTTAAAAATATCCTTTATTAAAATAAGAAACATTATCAAATGATATGAGTTTAATTGCTTGTTGAATTATGGATTGTATGAAGTTTGAACCATTCATTGCCCTCTCTCAACCATTAAGAATAACAAGGTCATATCCATGCATTTCTCTTGCCACATATTTTTGATTGTTGATTAGACAATCATTAGCATAGGAATTAAATTTCTTGATGTCCATACTTTGTAAAACATCAATATTTTATGACTTAAATTATAAACCAAAACTTGAAAACATGTGAGTAAGATGATAATTTTTCTTGTTATTAATTCTATGTAGTTTCCACTTCTCTATAATTGGCAATCATTTGGACCTCTCTATTAATCATAATTTAAATCTAATTATCAATAAGAATTTCTACCAATTATTTAGTGACTTGTCCATGCTTTATTTCTATTATTGTTTATGATTCATAATTGTCATTCCTACTAGGATCCTTTAGGTAAAATTCTCTGGGATAAAACTATTTAGGATATGAATGCATAGTGCTACTTTATTAACTCATGCTAAAAAAACTTTGAGTCCACATGACAAAATATGCTTTGATATTCTACAACATGCTTGATGCCTTATAGTAATATGCTAACGATGACTAATATTTTGAAATTGAAACCACAAGAACCTTTTCATGTGTGTCCTCGAGTTTATAACAAACTACTCTCATAGATAGGAGATCATTCTTGATAAGGTCCTCTATATCCCCTTCTCCATCATCTTCCATTGTAGAAGATACATTTTTATCTTTGATCAACCTAAAGCATTGGACTTTCTAATATCAAATCCTTACCAAGAGCTTACATTTTAATATTTTGCATAAAGACATGTATTAAAATGACACTAATAATAGAATTAATTTTTAAACCTATTTTCATCTTTAGATCCTCTTTTATTTTTTTTATACAAGAGTTGACTCCTTCACCAATAAGCCATAGGATTCAAGGATTTTCATGATGTAAATAATTTTTATATAATTTTACTTTAAATTATTAAGCTATATGATTATGTGTATCCTATTGTGTTTTAGGTTTAGCCAAGCATTCAAGTGCCAAATGTGATTGACAAAAAGATTAATGTTAAAAATCCTAAATTATGGAGATCCTGATGCAATTGTCCCTTAAGTGCTCTAGTGCTATAATGGTCATATTAATGCTCTCCACATCCTCCACCATCTATGCAGATGTGTATGAATTAAAAATTAAATAGTCTAACAACCTCAAAGTCTTTGGATCAACAAAGTCAAGCCTTGGGATATTTCAAAGAGCTAAAAGTCTCATTTGCTTCACACTATCACATAGGTGCAAGTTTTTTTGAAGATATGATAACCTAAATTTTATTCTATAAATGTTAAGAGTAAGAATCCTTAGGCCTTAGTAGTAAGCTTTACAATAATCATTTGCCTCAAAATTAATAGAAATTACATTAATCAAAGGACAAAATTTGGAAACTTGAATAATGTATTGGGTAAGATTTCTTGGTTGTGGACTCATCATCTTAATTTTCATGTTAATTATTCTAATTATTTCTTTCTGTTTAGAAATTTTATGATAAGGTATCAATTCTTGAGGATATTTTTGTTTTGATTATGTTGGTGCTAATTCTTCCAAGTCTTTCACAAATTTGTCACCTTTCAAGATTTTTTTTGCATATACTAGAAGAATTGGTAACTCATTACACTTTCCATCACCTCTTCATGGGTTTGAATCATGCTCCTTATTGTCACTGTAACTTCCAGTTACATCACGTAAACTTTTTAACGTAGTTGACGACACTGGTGCAACATGCCCTCCGATTCTACGAGGCCTAAGGAATTAAACTATGGTATCCACCCTCCCAAGGAAGTGCTTTGACCAACTAGCCAGACCCTCTAACCTTTCATTTTTCAATATTTAAATTGAATTATTTTTCCCATTTTCTATATCACCAATGACCTCTTAAAGAATGTATTCAATAAAAGTATTAAATCCTTCTTTTTTATCTTGTCCCTACTCTCTTATTGTTTGTTCTATATGGGCATCATCCATTGGCAATGAGAATAATATTTTGAGGATGATGATGATGATGTTACTTTCTTCATGATATGTAGTTATAATATATTGCTAAACAATATAGCAAAAATACTTGTGCATCTTGTTGGATCCTCAAAATCCAACTTAAGAGTTACCCCTAATTTCAAATTTTTGATAGGTCTTGTGGAGTCCTAAGTCTAGGGTATTTTTTTTAGTCAAGGTTATTTCCCTCTAGAATTCATGGCTTTCAAATTTTTGCAATAATCCCCAAGATGGTTAGCATACTTCAAAAGTGTTCCCTTTTTATAGTCATGTCTAATAGTCCTTTGCAAATTTTTATTTTAATTAAGAGCATATATGTTCTTAAAATGTCCTCAAAATTTTATTTTTTCAAAGTCATAAGTTCATAGGTCTTATTCCCATGATTTAAAATTTTGATCCCTAAGGTCACTTTTGAAAATCCCTAGTCATTGCCTCCATTCAATATTTCCACTCATATGTATATAGGTCTAAGCTTCATTAGATATTATTCCTAATTCCTAAGCCTTATGCCACTTATTTTTTTTCCTCTTTCGTGTTTTGCATTACCATGTAAAATTCATGCCTAAAGAAGTCCCCCGAACAATATTTCTTTACATCACCTAAGGTTTATCTCTCATTTATCCAATGTATAACATCCCCCCTTTTTGCCTTAACTCCTAAGACTCAAATAATAGGTCCCTGAAGCATAATGTTTCCTCCATTTACTAAGACCTAAAATCATCCTAAGACTCAAAATGTATGTGTGATCCAAATAATAAAAATATTGCCTAATTTTTATTAAAGAAAAATGAGTGGTGTGGATTAGAGCGGGGAAACTCAATGCTACAATTTTCATTGGTCGAAAAATATGTGGTGCGAATTATAGTGAAAAACTTCACCGCTGCATTGGCCAAAAAATATGTGGTGTGGATTAGAGCAAAATACTTCATCGTTGTAATTTTATTGGTCAAAATATATGTGGTGCATATTAGAATGAATAAACTAAGTGCTACAATTTTCATTGGTTAAAAAAATAGCGGTGTATATTAGAGAAGGGAAAACTGAGCAATTTATTTTGATTGGCTGAAAAATAAATTACCTCTTCTCCTAAGGTCTAAGGGTCCCAATCACATAAACAAATATTCTCACTTCAACCTTAAATTAATAACACTCCATAAATATTTTACCTTAATAAAACTTGTCTTCCATGATATTAAAGGCCAATAATTCATCCACCAAAAATCCCCCTTGATAGCTTAGGATACAATGATAAAATCTAAGACCCATATAATATTTTCCCAAAGGTCCTAAGTCATGCATAATTTCCTCATATGTTTCTTTTATATGGTTAAAGGCTAAATTGTCCATTCACATACCCCTTAGGAGTCATATAAATTCCTAAGGTTAAAGCATATGCCATATGAAAAAAATCATAAGTCCCTAAGTCTAATATCATTATTTATTATCTTTTCTATCCCTTAGATATTTCATACATATTCATTCCCCCTATTTGTATTTCATAATGTCCATACCTTGGAAACTCCTTGAAAAATAATGTTCTCATCATCTGGGTTCAAGGGCCGCTGACACATAGACTCAAAATTCCCTTATTTTGCCTTAACCTTATGTCCAAATGTAAATCCTTGCATATATTAAGGTCTAGGGTCATGGCCTCATAAAAAATAACTGTCCTGAATAATTAAAATTCTACCTAAGGTTCTAGATACTCAATGACTCGTATTAGACTAGAAAAATTTCAGCATTGCAATATCATTGGCCAAAAAATATGTGGTGCAAATTAGAGAAAAAAACTTTAGCACTATAATATCATTGGATGAAAAATATGTGGTGCATATTAGAGCAAAAAAAATCAGCGTTGCAATCTCATAGGCTAAAAAATGAATGGTGTAGATTCGAGCAGGTAGCTCAAGCATAGGATTTTTATTGGTTGTGAGATGAACGGTTCAAATGGCAGTGCTCAAAAGAGGATCAATGGACCAGTTTTTAGAAAAAAACTCAAGCATTGGCTATTGATTGGTTGTGAGATAAATGGCTCAGATGATAGCACTAAATAGAAGATCAATGAAGTGGGTTCGAATAGGCAAGATTGAGCATTATATTTTTATTGGTTGAAAAATAAATGGCTTCAATGACAATGCTAATCAAGAAGTACACGATCCAAATTTATTCGATAAAAGACCTATACCACAAAGGATTACTATAATTTCATTTATTTGAATTTATATTATTTTCAACTAACGCCTTAAGTTCAGTTTTTGTGAAAATAGACGACCAAAATGTCCACTAAATGATCCAATGGTGCGGGTTCAAGCAGGAGAACTAGAGCATTGTATTTTTATTGGATCACCCACCTGACACATGCTAATTAAAGACAAATGAGATGAACCTCAATGATGATAAATGAACTCAAGGCTTACAAATAAAAAAAAAGGACAAAATAGAAGTGCTCTAATCAAAGCTAACAGGAAGTTTAGCAACATCTACTAGCATACGGATATGAAAAAAAAAATATTTTATAATGAACACACCATGACAAAAGCACATTTTTGATAAAATGACAAATAAAACTATTTTGGCATGCTTGTTAAGGAGGATACTTGAAAACTCATCAGTCATCAACTAATCAGATCTAAATATGTCACAACACACTAAATAGGGACTCTCCTTATCAAATAGCAAAGCCTACACATTGTACCATAACTGTTAATATAGTTGTGAAATAAAAGGTGGTGAAGCTCAACTAGCTAGCCAAAGGACGTAGTTGAGAGAAATTAAAGTCAGTACATGCAGGATTTATCATAATTATTTGCATGAAGTGTTTGAAATTCACTTGCAAAAATTAGTTACAATCAAGTGCAAAAAATACAGAAGAGCTACGTAGGCTACAAAATTTGAGAGAGTTGTTAGAATTATAGAAATGGTATCCACAAACACTTCTTGCATCACCTCCATAAATGTTAAAGCTTGTATTGAAGGATTGGTGGAAACTCAGCCTTATTAATCACTGAAAGGAAATTCTGTTGAAGAGACCCTGAGGAATTTACCGCAGATTAGGGCCAAATGAATAAATTACACCCCAAAACAATGGAAACTTGAGAATACAACCATTTACAGATATGAGACCATGGAAGAAGACAACTAGTGTCATGCAAAATTACTAAAAGGGATATTCAAGAGGGCACAAAGAGTCCAATTCAAAGAAATCCCTATCTGCAATAGATGGATGAGTAATTTAGGGAGGTTGATATGCCCAAAGGTTTACTACTCTTTAGACCTATTATCATGGCTAGTATTTATGTATGATTTCAAAACCAAAATAGTGAGAAACACACCAACCAAGAGATCTTTAGAATCATACTAGATAAAATTAAAGTCTTCTAGTTGAGTGCATCTAACCTAATACTCGACAAATAGGTAATTTATGTACAAGAAAAATACATGCTTGGTATTTATTTTTACACTAAGTTGTTTAATTATGACCAAAAAATACCATGCAATTTTTCCATCCATAAGTCTACTCTTTGCCCTTGGGCCAAAGATTATGTATATATTTAGCATAATATTGGTAAGCAAATATTTAGAATGGATTAGCAAGGAAGTTATGTTTTTGGTCGTTCAATGCAATAAACAAGGCAAATGCCAATGTACAAGTGGAAAAATATCATAAGTGACAATATAAACACATAATTAGTAGAATTACAAAAATCCATTAAGGAAAAAAGAGAAATAATGCCTTCCTTTTTGTATTATTCTTTCCTAATTCATATAATAGTGGGACATATGGAACCACCCTTAGTCAAGTAATTGGGAGGGATAGAAGTTGCAAACGTTCAAGATAGACTCCCCTACATTCATGAAGGTTTGTCTAGTTATACTTACTTCTTCAAAATATTCCTTCCAATAATTTATGAAAGACTTTGTGGTTATCACCCTAGAAGAATTGATAGTGGTGTGGCTACATTTTTACATCAAAATAAAATAGGAGACTTCTTATTTGTGAAATAATTCACATATATCATATTTTTTGGAGCTAAGCTCCCACCAAAAGTGCTACCCAAATTTTATCCTATGTCCATCGTCATCTTAGAAATCACAAGACAAATTGCAAAAGAAGTAAAAATGAGGGCATTAAGAGAAAAAGGAAAAATTTCTCTGGTTAGATATTCCCTACAAATTAGGGCATTATGTATATAAATGCCATCTTAGCCTTTTGAGGGCTATTTGGGACATGGATTCCTATGGATTTTTTGAAATCACTTGGAGGCCCTATGACCCTACTAGACATTATCATGAATCAGTAAAGAAGTTAAGCTTTGCTCAAATCACTTATAAAATAAATCCCTTTGAAGATGTTATGAAAGCAACAATAAAAAGAAGAGAATCAATATAATTGGTATGAAAGATGAGAGATAGACCCCATACATGAATAGAGATGGTGGTAAACTACCCTAGTGATTTGAGATTATTGAGAAGCACTATAGTAGAGTCAACTTCGTCACTAATTCCCACTATTCCCCCTAAAGATCTGTAGGACCCTATCTTGGAAATCATAGATCAAGAGCTTGAACAAGTGGATATATTGATGAGAATTGACTTATCTACACCTCAAGTAGAATAACAATCATCTACTCAACACATTCTTGACACTCTAGTAGATACAACAAAGGGGAATAAAATAGTTATTGTTTCTTCTACACAAGTTTAGGCAACTCCCCTTGAGCTTGTTAAAGCACTGATGGCTCCAAAGCAAAGGCTTGAACTTACAATAAACTTACCTCAAGTGATCCCTGTGAGTATATTCAGGAACACATAATATCCTCACTAATTATTGAAAAGATCCAAGAGGTAAGAGGATTTTCTAATTTAGTCAGAGGGCACCAAATAAAAATTGCTTCTCCTCCAAGTTCCACAAGGAATAAAAATCCTAGACTTGAAATGACTCCAAATTTTCATAAAAGTCTCACCATGGTGAGAGTAGAAGAAGAAGTTGTACAACTTGAGCTTGATGAAGAAAGGTAAATCTAGGATATGGAAGAGGGGAGGTACCCCAATGTAGGATGGTGTACAGTCAAAGAACCTAGGGATCAAAGTGCTTATGATGCATCAACTACCACCATCAAAATAAGCTTGCCAAGGGATATGAAACAAGCTCAAATTGGCTTAGAAAAAGAGGTAATAAAAGCTATAGGGGACCTAGTTGCCATGACGAAGTTAAAATTTCTTACACATGCACAAATTACACTTGCATTGGAAAAAAAAGTTAATGAGCTAAAATCCAAAGTAATGAGAGTGGATCAACTACAACCATAAGTAGATAGCCTCAGACAACAAATGTTGAATGCCCAGGCTATAGCCTCAAGAACAAAACCTCAGATCATCATCAAAAGCATTGATTGCTCTGAATTCCTGTCTAAATATAAAAGGAAAATGTGAAATAAAATACAACATAAATTGGAGGATCTAAGGGAAATATTTTACAATATCCATATGATAAAGAGTTCTACAGATGACTTGAAGAATATTTTGGAACAAGCAGAACAAAGTGACCAATCCAAAAAGCGTGCACCTATCTATTGCATAAATTGAAATCAACATAAAAGCATAACATAATGAACAAGATTGCAAAATGATGAGAAAATAGATGTTTCTTTATTGATATTGAAAAGAGTCTCGGTTACAATCATGCCCCTCTTAGGGTCACCCAAATGTTGATACGATTAATACAATTCCCAAGCCCCCAACGGGGTAGGCACAATACTAATGCTCTCTAAATAGTCACAAACTACTCTAGGGTGGATTTGACCCTCTTCTTCACGTTGAGGAAGGAATTATATGATTGAAGATCCTTTGAACCTATTTCATGCGATCAAGAACAACATAAGAACATTAAACAAATAGGCAGCCTCTCGTTATGAGGCCCTTTAAAGGATTTATACATATAAAAGCCATAATACTAATGAAATCAATAAAGTAGATAAACTATACTAAACATATGCAATTCTCATAAATATTGTTAAGAACATGTAAATAAGGACTACAACTACCAATCTAATGGATCAAATGTATGAAATGAAGCATGTTAGCATGAAAAGAAACCAATTATGTCCTACTTGCTGAAATGAAGTAAACCTAATAAAATCCTTAATCCGGTCAGTCAGAGTCTCTAAACTACCAAATCAAGTACTAAAACGATTAACCTAACCTAACTAAGCATACTGTAAAAGGAATGGTAAGGGGATCTTATACCTAATGCAAACCACAACTCGGATGAGCGATCTGCACTGTAAACCACGGCTAACAACCATGACCTACAACCAAGTAGGTTTGCCCTCCAATTCTAGGGTAGTGGGCTTGATCCTCCTTGTCAAATTTATGATCAAGGATCGCCTCAGTGTCCTCTGACAGGTTTGGCGGTTGAATTGCTCGATAGGGCCTTAATTTTCCCAAATTGGTGTTTCTTAGTGTTCTAGCTCCTTAGGGCATCCATGGCATAATTCATCATGATGCTTAGGTTGGCAAAGTGATAGCAACAAATCTCTCTCTTAGTGCACTCAAGTGAGTTTACAATTCAACAGGGCTTCGCTGCTCTAATCTCCTAATGCTCTCTTATTGAACCAGATTGATTAATTGGTTGAATCAATGTCATTAAACTGTTGGCAATGAACCACACCCTAGATTAGGCTAGCTTAGGATTTATTATTTTATTGTTTTATTTTTTTGTTTGATTGGCTAGGAAATGACCCCAAAAGGGGCGTATGCCTAGACCACAGCTGCTAGTTGTATTTCCCCTTTGAAATATTGGGTACCGTAGGTATCAACTACGGTTAGATTTAAATTACAACGGTAAAAAAATTGACCATTGTGCGGACCGCAGGTTTGACCTGCGGTTCCATTTTTTTGGAAAAAAATTCAATTTTGTTTTTGTTTTTTTGTGATTTTCTTGGTAATTAATACCATTTATTGCACCTATGAGATGTATTATAAATTTTTTTTATCATGCTTAGCATAATCTTGCATTGTTAACTATTTTTAGCTTGATCTATCTCTTTTTAGGTCATTTTATAATTGCTTTTAGCTAGATTTTAGTTAGATTTTTCCTTATACCATATCTCTTTTTAGAGACTGACCTCTAGAGCTAGGGAGGTAGATCTCCTTAACACTCTTTGTCCACTACTGACTAACGGGGAGTGGCAATGGTTTGGGGTCATAGGATTTGGCTATGTCTTGGATCTACCCACTATTAGGGTAGATCAAGCTTACATGACTGTGTTGGCCTGGAGCTAGAATGCCTGGACCAACACATTTCACCTGTCGACAAGTGAAATGACCATCACACTTGAGGATGTCTATAGGATCTTCAGGATCCCTATTTATGGTGAGGCCATAACATCTTCTACCTTTCAAATCAGAGGAGCTATATTTTATGAGATATTCGGTGATCATAGCCTGGAGGCTCAGTGAAATATCGACCATGGACACATTCACATTGGATACTAGTATAGGGAGGAGGTCTTCTCCTTTTGAGAGGTAGTTTTTATGCACCTGGTCATGCAGATTGTGCTTCCAGACTCCTCGGGTGTGAGGATCCCTTGGAACCTTCTGGCTAGTGTTAGGAGGGTCATTCAGAGCTTCACATGACAACCATTGCTCCTAGCCTAGGGGAGCACTTTACCGTGCCAGATGTATCGAGATTTATACTAGATTACTAGTAGGAGCCGAGTAGGCATTAGTTGTAGTCTACTCCTACAGATCTAGGGTTGGCAGCACATCCGAATCGAGAGACCTATAGAGCTGCCCTTGGAGATTACTTCTATTCCTAGTGTACGCTAGTGCTATGTGGCATGTTGGCATCGCAAGGAGGAGGGATTCTAGAGTAGGTCCCATGTAGTGTACATAAAGCACTATATTAGTAGATTTGCAGTGCTTCGACCAGATGACATTAAGTGGCATCGCTACATGGGTTGCCTTGTATAGCTAAGGGTTGGCGAGTGGCTGCACTAGGCTCAGTAAGACAAATGGATTTTGGGATGTAAGGATGATATTTGATAGTATCAGTTCTTCTCTAGAGTTCTACAGTAGTTCTATATAGTCCAGGACATCCCAAAGTTGCCTATTATCTACAGGTGGTTAGTTCTAGAGACAGATTTGTAGTGGGTGCAACCTACACCACTGGGCAATGCTACAAATGATTTCCAAGATTCAAGAGTTGTTGTGGCTGGGACCACCTCAACATATGATACTTGGTGGTCCCTACTTTAGTGGTAGTGATTTGGGCCTCTCAGCTGGGTAGATGATGAGGCGAAAGCTGATCCATAGGGGTGGAATGTGCACCCGCAGACTAAGGGTGGATGGGGGGCAGAGGTTGCAACAAAGGATGCACCACCGATAGAGGATGATGAGGAGGCCTTAGATAAGGGCGAGGTGCCTCTAGAAAGTGAGGTAGGGCAGCTGCTAGCCTAGGTGGCAGATCTATAGAGCTAGATTGGGAGATTTCAGTCTCAGATGCTACAAAGGGATACTAGCATCGCCAACTTAGAGGTGAAGCTAGCTCACAGTGAGAGATAGTTGTCATAGGCTAGGGATCAGATCATAGCTATGATAGTGCATGCTACAAAAACAGAGGCATAGGTTCAATATCTCACTAGTGTGCGTGACTTGGCAGAGGCACAACTAGGTATAACTATAGCTGAGTGGGATTTAGCCAGGGTAGCAGTGGCGGCCCACCATCTATAGATGTTGCTATAGCACCTACTATAGTACCAACACCTCTACTTCCAAGAGGTTGTGATCCCATGGTTGAGATCAGATGACTGACTTCACTCGTAGAGGAGGGAAACACTATATAGGATGCAAGGAAAGATTGGATCTCTCAACTAGAGGGTTGCATCAAACTGCTAGGTGGGGAGGTTCCCAAGGATAGGTATTCCATAGGTACCCATGAGACCAGCTCTATTACTAGGACTAGGGAGACAGGATAGTATTCTGCCAACTCGATCCATAGGACACATAGGACCGAGAGGACTCATCGATCTGAGCAGACCCATAGGTCTCCAAGTACTCAGGGTGCTAGCTTGTAGAGGACTTAGGGAATTGGTTCTCGTGTACGAAGCCTCTTTGGATTAGGCAAGACATAGGATATTCATTAGGCTACACAGTAGGGTCCATATCAGACTACAGAGTAGGCTCCCAAATACAAGGTTGAGGGAGGTGGAGAGAGCTCCAGTGAAGGAGGATCTGGCCAGAGCTAGGGTCTCCATTTGATACAGGCTATATCATTTTTATGTGTATCATATTTGGTGTGAGGTCTGAGGACCTACATGATTATAACCTGTAGACATTTTGATGTACCCTGATGTACTCTTTGACACACACACACACACACACACACATATATATATGAGATTTTATCATTTTGGCTCATATGTGTACTTGTATATGTTTTTGGTTTTATGTTTATGCTATGCACATGGATGTAGATGTTTATATTGATGTTATGCTTATGTAATGTGATGTATGGATGACATGCACTAGATAGATTTTTAATTTATGATGATGATGATATGCAGTGATATAGATGCTTAGATGTGTGATTTGATGGATGCATATGGATGCGATGTTTACTTAAATGCATATTTGATTTTGCTTTATTGCCTGCATTTAATTTTATGACACTATCACAATATGTTGATGCAATGTATGTAGTGCATTATTTACATGAACTTGTATGCTTTAATCACTTAAAACATAAGGAATGAATGCTATATGTGTTTAAAAATCTAATGGACGACACCACAAAATGTATAAAAATCATGAATGTAATTGAAAGATCCTCATTACAATAATTTAATCAATTAATCACCCATATATGAAATGCAATGGTATGAAGTTGTATGATGTGAATGATATAATGTGTCATTCTATTTTCTTTTGTAAGTTTGAAAAATATGCACAATATAGTCAATGGTCATCTAGATATCATTTCTAATATCCATCCGGTATGTATCATATATCTTGATTGTGCTTTATATAATGATGTATCATGGATTCGATACTTTTTAGTTTGATGATTTTATTCTATATGGTTTGTGTTGCTATTAGAGAAACTTTTGAGGTTTTCCATGAGATTCAAACACCCTAGTAGACTTCTCAAACATCCCATACTAATTGTACAAGGATTTTGTTGGACAAGGCTTTCATCATGAATGACTCAACTGTTCATTACCCCTGTGTGTGCACGTGAGTATATTAAGATAGACCATAGGCATACCCCAGATGTCAATTGGGACTCTTCCAACCCATATGTGATATCAATTTCCTCCTATGTTTGTATCATCCTTGTTTTAGACTTTATTGGACTATAATGCTAGACAATCCCAAGCACCTAGAGCTAGCTCATCTCGCAAATTGATCAGGTTTACCCCTCCAAAAATAGTCGAGACTCTTTCAACCCATTTTTGCATTTAGGGATCACCCAATAAAACTACTACTTCGAAAGTAGGCAGGACTCTTTCAATCCATTGTTGCACTCGGGGTTCATTATATGGCTTTGAATGGTGAACAATCCAGGGATTCAAGTTCTCACCCCATTTTGATTTTTGCTCATATGTAGTGATAAAAATCATTGTTTTTCATGTTTTACTCTGAGTGATAAAAATCATTGTTTATTCCCATTTTTCTTGAGCAAGGGATTTGTATAGTGCTTTTAATTCACTATATCATTTTAGATTTGAACTTTGAACTTCAGGTTTGAAATTTAAACTGTGTATCAATGTACGAGTAGGGTAAATTCTTGTCCTTTTGCCAAGGTTCACCACTCTAGACCAAACTATTTGCAAGATAAGCAGGTAATAAAATCCATATCTCTAAATACCCAGGACCACTTTCACAAATTTCATCCTCCCTTATCTTAGCAAGATTTTAAATGTGTCAATTAGTGATGGGATCCTGATATGCCAAGCACTATCACAACTAATGACCTCATATACAAAAGCAAAAACAACTTTCTATGATGTTTGAGAAACCTACTAGGTATGGCTAACTAACCGAAAAACTTTGGTATACACACATATCTCATAGCAATAGGTGTTGTGTATGAATGCAATGGATTATGATAAATGTAAAGATGCATGATTAAAACACATGCGTGGCATCGTTTGTAAGAATGAAAAACACAATGCCTCCTAACTATGAAATGCAACAGATGACGAATGCCTACATGCAATGCAATAATGAAATGTATGCATGTGTAAATGAACATGCATAATGCAAATACAAATGTTTTTGGAATTTTATGCTTTACCAATTTTTTTTTTGGATTTTATTGATTTTATTTATTTATTTATTTTAAAAGCAAAAAACCCCTTGTGGGGCCACCTTGGTCTAAGAGACCATGAACAGGGGGTTCTACACCGTCAAAGTCACCCGGGGGTCACACCCAACCCTACCCGCACCAACATTATCAATTGGATTTTGGGTACCCAATTCAGCTTTTTGGTAGGGTGGAGATTCAAACCTGGGACCTCCCTTGGAGGATTGCCCTCTCCTCTCCAACTCACCTACAACACCTGGGTTATTTTATTGATTTTATAATTTTTATTGATTTTGAGCCTTTATATTTGACCAAACAGCGAGTACATGCCTCTGGAGCCTTTAAGAGTGACCAAATGGTGAGGAAATACCATTGGAGCTTTTTTATTGATAAAACTACTCTCAAGAGAGCTTGAAGCCTTTTAGGATGACCGAGCGGTTTTAAGCAAACCATCAGAGCCTTTAATTGACACAACCAAATGGTTTTAGGAACCCTTGTAGCCTTTTTGGGATGACCAAGTGGTTATAAGAAAACCCTCAGGACCTTTGGGTTGACCAAGCGATTTCTCAGAAATCCTTGGTGCCTTTGTGGGATTGACCAAGTGGTTATAAGCAAACCCTTGGGGCCTTTGGGTTGACCAAGCGGTTTCTCAAAAACCCTTGGTGCCTTTGTGGGATTGACTGAGCAGTTATAAGAAAACCCTCGGGACCTTTGGGTTGACCAAGCGGTTTCTCAGAAACCCTTGGTGCCTTTGTGGGATTGATCGAATGGTTATAAGCAAACCCTCAGATCATTTTACTATGCTCTCAAGCATAAAACACCTTAATATGGATGATGTTGAGACGTTCAATCTCTTCAAAACCCCCTAGCGATGTTAGGCGATAGGTATCTGGACCAATATTTTTAGATATGATATAGGGTCCTAGCCAATTAGCTACGAATTTGTCTCGCATATCTGGTGGTAAATTAGAGTTCTGTTGGTTCTCTTTCAAGACAAGATCCCCAAATTCAAAGTCTCTTTGTGGAATTTGATATTGTAAGCTTGTCTTAGTCACTCTTGATAAACACAGAGATGCTCTAGGGCATTCACGCGATGTTCATCAAGCAGTATCAGTTGATCCAGTCGAGCTTGTCATGTGGTGTCATCATCGATGAAATCTTTCAATGCGACATGTAGCATTGGAATTTACAATTCCAAGGGCATAATGGCCTCAACGCCATATACTAGTGAAAACAATGTTGCCCCAGTGGGCGTCTGAATGCTAGTCCTCTAAGCCCATAATGCAAGGGGCAGCTGGATATGCCAATATTTGTGGTTTTCTTGGATCGTATTTTTCAATATGGCCACCACTGTATTTTTTGAGGCCTCAGCTTACCCGTTTTCTTATGGATAATAAGGAGTTGCAAAATTGTTTTTGATTCTATATTTAGACGTAAAAGCTCTCACAATTTTGTTCTTGAATGATGTTCCATTATCCGATATTATTTTGGATGGAATACCAAAATGACTTATGATATGCTCTAGTATAAACTTTGCTATATGATATCTTGTTGTCATTGTTAAGGGTATTGCTTCCAACCACTTTGTGAAATACTTAGTAGTCATGATTATAAACGTATGTCGACCCGATGACGGAGGAGAGATCTTACCTATAATATCTAATCTCCATTGATAAAATGGCCAAGTTGCTTGGATGGGTTGTAAGGCCTATGATGGCAAGTGCATAATATTAGCATGATGCTAAAATTTAATGTATTTCTTGATATACACATTGCACTCCTTCTCAATAGTGGGCCAATAGTAGCCCATTCGAAGGATGCGCTTGACGATGGCCATATCGCTGAAATGGCCACCGCATGTACCATCATGAGCTTGT
Organism: Wollemia nobilis; assembly: GCA_028583015.1. Taxonomy (NCBI): domain Eukaryota; kingdom Viridiplantae; phylum Streptophyta; class Pinopsida; order Araucariales; family Araucariaceae; genus Wollemia; species Wollemia nobilis. The sequence continues at coordinate 2,056,127 of JAQPPZ010001731.1, forward strand.
GAAATCACCCATGATTCCTCTTGGGGCTCTAGTAATGAATGAGAACTCCATTGTAGCCTCGTCGATATAGAATATCTCTTATTAAAACATATTTAGCCACTTTTTACTTAAACATGCATTTTGCGGCATGCGACAATCCCTTTGGGATTACACCAAGCTTTAGGAAGTCGTGGATTTGTGATATTCAATTTTGATAAGCCTCAACTTCGACTGCCAAGATGACTTGCCCCCCTGCATATTTACTTTTGCAAATGCATACTGGGAAACAACCTTATGGTGAATGGTGGTACCACTGCCCGTTAGACTCTGAGAGGTTAATGACCCTAGGGTGCCTTCTTCAGAAATACTTTAGCTCTATAGAACCATTCAAATTTTGGTTCTATGCTGATCATGTTGATTTACATTTTATTATCAAAGGCTTCACATTCTACAATAGGTTGTGAAAGTGTTTTAACATGAATGGTAGTGAAATCGACAAATGGATTCTGAGGGATTAAGGATCCCAAAGAGGCCATGGTGTCTACAAACCTATTTGATGAATGAGGGATTGCATCGATGTCATACCATTCCAATTTAGCCAGATATATAACAACAATATCCTTATAAGCTTTCAATACAGGACATTGACACTAAAAAAGCCCCTTAACTTGATTTATTATGAGCAAGGAGTCACCAAATATGTTTAATATTTTAATGGTCATGGCAATGGCTGTGTGGAGGCCCAGCAGTAGGGCTTCATACTCAGCATTATTGTTGGTGCACAAAAAGTCTAATTTAAATGACAAGGGCATTGGAGCTCCTTACGGTGTGAAAAACACTATTCCTGCACCACCCCCTTGCTCGCACTTCGAACCATCGAAGAACAGAGTCATATCAACATTATTCTCTAGTTATTTGGGTTCGAGAGCTTCTTATATGACAAAGACTACATCGTACAGAAGCTCAATGGTTAGAGGCCTACTATTTTACAGGGGTACATCAGCCAACTGATCAGCTATGAATTGTCCCTTAATGGAATTTTGGCTTATGAATTCCAGATTGAATTCTATGAGTAGCATGATCCACTTTGCAGTACGCGTATTGTGATACGTCTTACTCATCATGTATTGCAAATGATTTTGTTTGGATATAACATGTCATATGACTTAGCATATAGTGTCACAATTTATTGGTACTGAACACTATTGCTAAACATAGTTTCTCCACATATGCATACCCGAGGTCATAGCTCACCAAGGTTTGACTAGTATAATATATGGCCTGTTCTTTGCCTTGCACGTTCTTTTGGGCTAACATGGTTCCCAGTGCAAAGTCAGTTGTCAATATATATAGTAGAAAATGCACCTCTAGCCTTGGTGGAGCTAGCACTAGTGACATCATCGAATATTGCTTTATTTCAATGAAAGTTGCTCGATAGTTCTTGTCCAAGTTGAATGGGACCCCCTTATGTAGCAGTCGATTCATGGGTTGACATTTATCCGATAACTAAGCGATGAATCACTTTGTCAATGCTAATTTGCCCTGAAGGCTTCTTAAATCTTTAATATTGGAGGGAGGACGCATCTCTAAGATAGCCTTGACCTTCGCTGGGTCGACTTTGATGCCTCATTTATAAACGATGAATCCTAAGAGTTTACCAGAAGTTACGCCAAATACGCACTTCTAAGGATTCAACCTAAAATTATGCTCTATTAGGTGATTCAAGACCTTCCTTAAGACCTCTACATGCTCTTATCGTACCAATGATTTGGTCAACAAGTCATTGATATAATCTTCTAGAATCTTATGCATGTAGTCAAGAAAAATGTATGTCATGGCCTGCTGATATGTGGCACCAACATTTTTTAGGCTAAATGGCATAAATTTATAGCAAAACATTCCCCATGGCATTATAAATATGGTTTTATGCTAGTCTTCAGGATTAATCCTAATTTGATTATAACCAGAAAAATAGTCCATTAAGGAGAGCATTTTGTGACCTGTAGTTGCATCTACAAGAGCATCAATAATGGGCAATGGAAATAAATCTTTGGGTGTTTTTTTATTTAGGTATCTAAAATCCGTACAAATACGGATTCTTCCATCAAGTTTTCCTATGGGTACCATATTGGATACCCATTTCGGATAGTCTATGGAGATTACAAATTCTATGTCCACAAACTTTTGTAGCTCATATTTCAACATTAAGGCTACTGTTGGATGCATATTTCTAAGCTTTTGCTTGAACGGCTTCTTCGTCATATCTAGTGAAAAGGATTGAAAATCCTTTTCATTAGTATAAGAGCAAAGCTGCATCATGCAAAAACAATGCTGGGCTAACCTTGGGAGCGGCACCAATCGCCACCCGTCGATCGGAGGTCTGGCCTGACAAGTTCTAGGCCTATCAGCACCAGGATAGCATCAACATGGGTGCTAGAGCAGTGGTTGTCTGCCCACTCATGGATAGTCGTAGCCCCCAGAAACTGTTGAGCCTGAAAGCATCTATCGCAGGCTCTGCATTGACAGTGCTGTCATAGGCACTACATTGTAGATGTTGTCAAACCGGACAACGTCTGCCATAGGCTCTGCTGATGCCTGACATCACTGTCATCCGATTTGCATCGGTCAGTGCTACCACCAGCACTGTGATGCATATGATATCACCCGATAGCATCTACCGCAGGTGCAGATGCTTGACAACACTATCATCAGCTCTGCATCGGTCAGTGCTATCGTCAGCACTACGATGCAGACGCTGTCGCCTGACAACATCTATTGTAGGTGCTGGCTGTCATGTTGTCAGGCTAGTAGGATAGTAGAGCCGAGTGAGTCAACCTGACGTGCTCGAAAAGCCCCATGGGCTGTCGGCCAAGCACCCACGGTGCTGGATCACAGCCGAAAAGGGCAAACAGGCCCTTCGGCTTAATTTTTTTTTTACAATAAAGTTTTTTAATTAATATATCAAAAAAATAATATATTAATTAAGATTAAGTTTTTCTAAAAAAAATGAAATTTTAAATTAACCGGAAGGGTTAATTTAACAACATTAAAAACTTAAATTTTACAAATATTAGCAATTTTTGAAGGTAAATTACCTTCAAATTTTCCTAACAAATTGCTAATTTTCTTTCATAACACCAAAACCCCTTCAGTAGCTCTCCTTTCAAGATCCAGTCGACACACGACCAGCGTTTGAAAGGCAACCAAACCCAAGTCGCAACACAACCTGGTATAGATGCTCCTCAGTCTTCAAGACTCCTCAATGGTAGGAAAAAATGGCTCCCTAATGCGTATTTAACCGTAGGAGTAGTCCAAACCTGCCAAGGTATTTTTGTACGAGAGGAATCAGGGTAAAATTTTCCTATACCTCTTGAGCATAAGTAAAAAGTTGGAACGAGGAGTTTGATGCCTAAGGAACTTCCTTCTATGAATGGTTTTCAAGCTCCCCTTGAGCTTGAACCGAGTCCTCAATGAGAAATAATTTCTCATGAAAAACAATCTATCTCCTACCCTCTCACCTCACAAGCCCTAGTGCAAACATAAACTAGGCTCTAATACCAATGAAAAGGGATTTTCAATCCTTTTCATCTAGCGAAAGGTTATGCATAACCAATTTTGGGTCTAGACCTAGCATATCCTTGTACGTCCAAGCAAAAATATTAGGTCTCTCTTTTAGTAGAGGGATGAGTGCGGTGCACTCATCGGGAGTGAGACTCTCTCCAAATTTAACCTTCCTTGGATTAGTGGGATCATTATTGATATCCACATTGAATGTTTCCTCTAATGACATGTGTGATCCCTTCTCAAGATGATGAAGAGTAGATGTCATCAACCAGGTTGATAGGTTCTACATTGGAAGCATTTTTCGGTATAATAGACATCATATGCACAACCTGGTGTAAAATGAAACGGTTGTAATATTTCTTCATTAGGGAAGAAATATTCAGGCTCAAAAAATGAGTCAGCATGATCCCAGTCGATAGCATCTTCGTTGAGATACAATGGTTTGGATGGATCTACTTGATTGTAGAGTGGAGTGGTCAAATCAATGGATACCATATTGATGGAATGGAATTGATCTCCAGGACCACATGGACCAACTTCTACATCGTCGATGCAGCTCTCATACCCGATATTTGGCTCTAATGGCACGGGCACAAACAAGTCCTCTCTATGAGAATTGCAAACTATTGGATCCTCTTTGTGCACTCGTTGCAATATGAGATCATTTGAATCATGGAGCTCCATGTAGGTAGGTATACGGGGAAACAACATGTGATAAATCACACTAAAGTTTGGTGGTATTCCCCTAAGGTGAGGGTTGAGATTGATTTCTCTTTGCAAGTCCTTGACTGTATAAGGTACATGGCAATGATGTAGGTAAGGAGGCCCTAGATAGGTTCTCTCTATTTCATCCTCTTCATCACTATCATAGTATAGTCCTTCATTTACCCCTACAAGTTGGGGACACTCTGGTAGGCGCGGTCCCATAAATCTCACTTCCTGGTTGTTGTCATCAATATCCAAAAAAACATATAATTAGTTTGTATGTATGATGCTACCAAGAAAACTGGCTCTGCTTCTTCCCCCAAATGATCAATGTTGGAAAGAATCTCCTCGGTAACATGTACCTACTCTACAGGAAGTAGGTGATGCACATACCAAGGCCTCAGATAGCCCCCCTCAGCTTCATCCTCATATTGATCACCGTTTGAGGATTCGCTGTTGGCATCATAACTTGGTCCACTTGTCTTGGAGGTGGACTCCTCTGCATCATCATCACAGAGATATCCTAACTCAAGATCACCTAAAACTATGGGGTTATACCCTTGCACACCTATGTCATTAGTTGCATTATAGATTTGATGACCAAGATTGCCTCTAGGGTTCTGATCTATGTTAGTCTTCTCTACGAGCCCTTCATGATTCTCTTCAAGTGGCTCAGAAGTGACGACAGATACCATAGGGTTAGTCCTCCAAAATTTGGAAATATTAGGATGATATGGTTTGAATTCCACATCATCCCCCAGACTAAGGTACAAGCGATCTAAGGATGCTATGAGAAAATCATCTTGTCCTTGTATCTGTAACCCTAGCCTGGACCTATCATTTGCTAGTTGATAATGCGACTCAAGTGGAGTCTTATGTCCTTATTCAAATAGATCAATTTCATACCCATGCCAATGATATAACTCGAAAATATGCATGGAGTACTCTGGATTGGATAAATAATGAACATTTACTGTGAAAGGTTCTTCACTATCTTCATCCATGGGAACTCACGTTGGAAGCTGATCCTACCCAGCGTAGATGAAGTTAGTCTGATTAGGTGGCTCTCCCAATGGTACCACTGATCCAACAAAAAAATGATGAGCAGGCGGTTGACCCATATCTTGTGCAGTCTCCAAAATAGATTCAAAGGTGACATTATGCACAATATACTTGCCTAATCCTGTGTTGGTGAGATGTACAGTCACCCATGATGCGGATAACCCTGCTGACAATGCAGGTGAGGCAGGCTGAGGTACCTCCTCAGCTATGTCTTGGGCTTCCTCCAATTCCATGGGGATGGGAGCCTCCTTGGAGACTGGTTCGGGCATGTGTTTCTTTTTTTTTTCCCATTTTCACCTTTAAATTCCTATCATCCCAAAGCATTACTGATGCAATCAGTTTTAGCGAAGTAGCAGTAGTGCCCTTAGATCTGTGTGATACAAATGTCAATGGTTGAGCACAAACTATTGGTTTACCTCCTAGATTTTTAACCAGGGATGCAGGTTGGACGTTTAGGTGTGTTGATGGGAGTATGAAACCCCCAGGAAAATCTTATAGGTTTACAAACTTGAAAGGTTCTTCATCTGACAACACTATGTGAACCCATCCCTCATGCAAATATTTTATACATTGGTGTAGTATAGAGGGAATGCAATGCATTTCACAAATCCAAGGCCTCCCGAGTAGGATGTTGTATTGCATAGTGCCCTCGATCACATGACACATCATAGAGATGGTCTTTAGGCCTACCTGAACAGGCAGGACAATTGTGCCAACCGTCTAGCATAGGGCATTGTTAAACACTCTCAACATGAAGGTGGTGGGCATGATATGTGACTTTGGTAGCTTTAGATGATTGAATGCTTTGGTAATTATTATATTTATAAATGAACTAGTGTCGATCAATACCCTATTTAATAGTATGTGATTGACACACATGATGATATGCAATGGTGGGTCAGCCGTATTCATGGGAACCATCTTAATTTGATGATCATAAAATTGGATCATGGGCTCCTGGCACTATTGTACATGTCTTACAAAATTGGTAAATGCTTGCACATCTTAAGATTGTACTTTGATGGACATTATAATGTCCATAATAGTCTCCCTATGCCTAGGGTACTATTGTATCGGTTCATATATAGACAGCTTCGTAGGAGCTATCTGTAGGTTTTGGACTAGCCTATTTTGTATGGTTACCACCGGTCTCATTGGTGAGCTTGGAATATTCTGCGTTGGCCACTGATTTGGCATATATTGTATCCTAATGGAAGCGTGAGGTTGATTAGATGGCTCATATATCCCATGTCTGGTGACAAAATTCACCATTACTATGAACCCTTGGGTAGGTGGTTTGATGTGCACTTGGTTGACCTGGCCAACATTTTTGTGTGGCACCTTATGGTTTGGTAACAATTTTTTGTAAATACCCATGTTATATTTATCAGGCACCAATGAATTACTTGGTATTACAAGCTCACCCTTTTCAATCACGTTTTACACAATATGCTTGAAGGACCAACATACTTCGATGTTGTGGCCCTTCACGCGATGGAAGATGCAAAATAAGTCATCTTGATACCCCTTCGACTTGGGTTGATTCAGATCGACTAGCTTAACCTCAGGCAGTTTGATCACCTTAGCCTCACATAACTAATGGAATATTGATGTCAATTATTCTGTTAGAGGCATGAATTGGTGAGGCAGGTATTGTTCTTTGTTTTTGCCCTTAGAGTTATTATTGTGCTTTTTGTACTGCACAAGAGGAGGTTGGGCTTGGTAATTTTGCTTTTGCTACCCTTTATCATCTCTTTGGAGGTTTAGCACCACCTGGTTGACATGGGCCTGCTTGCCCTTTTATTTTTTGGAGCTCTTATTAGGCCCCTCTTTCCTGTTCTTGAGCTTCAAGTTGCCTTCTTGTAACTTGATGTCCTCAATTACTTTGGCTTGTGCCAAAGCTTCCTCTAATATTAGATACTATTGTAGTTGTAACAGTAGCGATATGTGCTTGGCACAACTCTTGGTAAACATTCATATCAATTCCATAGCATAAATAGGGAATGGTAGCTTTGCCATCAATCTTCTCCACCTCTTTTTGTATTATTCAATTGGCTCATCATCACATTGAGCTAGCGCAGCCAAATCGAAAAGGTTAGCCTGTTTCTTGATTCTAAAATAAAATCGTTCAAGGAAAATGTCAGCCAGTTGCTCAAAATTGGTAATGTTGTACCTCTTTTGCTAATTGAACCACTCTCGGGCTAGGTCTACGAGGGTTGTGATGAATGTGTGCAAAAGCAAGGTATTATTGCTCACAATTTGGAAACAGGCATCCAAAAATCTTGTGACATGCTCTTGCGCATCTTTGTCACCTTTAAATTTATCTAACCTACGCATAATAAAATTCTTAGGGTATGTTGGAGCAGTTATCAAGGGGTCCAAAGGCTCATTATGAATCTTTCTTAATGTCGACTTTTGAAGAGTTGTACCTTGCCTCTCAATTGCTTTTACCTTCTCTACTAGGGCTTTATAAGCCTCTAAGGATAATAAGTCCTCCTCCCTAAGCTAACGTGAGGGTGGTCTTGGAGGTACATTCTTCCTTTATCAAGGTGGAGGGCGTTGCTCTTCATCCTCATCAACTTGGGAGTCTTCAGGATACTCTTGATTGTTTCTCTCTTCCTATTCTTCCTCATATTATTGTTGCCTATCATGTTTAAATGGTGCTGGTTGTTCTATTTGTTGGGCACTAATATGAGTGTGAGCAACCTTGCGCTCTTGCTGCAAATCAGCTTGTGAAAAATCCTTCCTATGTATGCACTCTCTATTCTCCATGTGAGTGTACAGACTAGCCCTGGTTAGCCTATCTTCCTACTCTACGCACTCCTTTTGGGTAAGGATGCGTTCCTCATGCATGCGCTGCTCATATAGTCTTTGTTTGATGAGCCTCTGTGATTGAAGATTCTCTTATTCAATGCACTGCCTTTCTAGGCAAGCATCCTCTAATTGATATTGGAGGAGCTGTCATTGCTGCTCAGATACCAATATGTGTGATCTATCAAGGTAATTGGTAATGACAGGCCTCTGGTATGTATGCTCTGTGCGAGCAACCTTATGGGTTATGTACCCATCTGAATGATTTGTGATGCTTTTACCTTTATTTGTAAAGATAGCATTGGCATCCTACTAAGCTCTATGATCTATGCCACCATGCATGGATGGTGGATGTATTACGTGAGAGCACTTAGAAGCCTCTCCATGCTCCCTAGCAGTCCTAATGGAATCCCCACTATGCTCACTCGAAGCACGGGTGGGTGGAGCTGAAGGCCTATAGCCTAGTTGCTCTAGGAACCTACTTAAGCCATACAACTATCTAGATCTCCACCGCTAGTGTGGTGGTGTTCCATTGGCTCCCACCTTAGCCATATCAATAGTGATATTTTGAGTTTCACTACGTGCGGGAGCCTACATAGGTCTATGCTCAGCGGTGGCCCTATCTGCATGTCCATGAATGGGTGGGTCTTGATCATATCTATACTCTGAAGGTGGATCCATGGATCCTCATGCAGACCTATGACATAGGGGTTCCAACTTGGACCCCTGTATAACATACTTTTTAGCCACCCCTATGGATGCACATGTAATGCGATCCTGGTAATGGATTTCGATTGGAACACCCTCATGCTGAGAGACTCCATGCTCTATTCTATGTCTATAGGAATGCACAAAAGCTCCTCTAATGAGGGTACGCTCAATAGGTTCCCCTCTTATCAAATTATCTCCTCTAATGCTCGTTGCACGACGTTCAAGAAGCTCATGTGGGTAAGGATTTGACATGTGTTATTGTGAATCTATTAGGACTTGGTCATGGGCATCAGGATTATGCCTTTGCCGACCACCCCGTGTCTCCACTATGGTGCACCGAGTGTCTATATTTATTTTTTATTACACAAAAAATGTATACAATGGTGTTTATCTTATATTAATTTTTGAAAGTGAGCCCTAGACTACTTAATGTTGTTTCAAGTTTGTTGTATCAGTAAAGAACTCCTTATCATGTTTTGAAAGTTTGTTGGATGATATTCTCAGTTAAATTGGCTTTCACCTATATGCTCGTAGCTTGACAACCTGTATGTGACTTCCAGGCTATGTAAATACCCCATGTGTGCTAATGAAAGTCCACACTCAGACAAGGAGCATAGGTCCTCCTATATCCTCACATGTTTTCCCCCAGTCAGCATTATACCCTTTGAAGAGAATACATGCATATTTTCTAGGGTACAAAATATTCTTGGATTCGATATTGGTCTAGTATCCAAGGGTACGTAGGATTTGGGCCAACAGATGGAAATTACGCCCACCATTGTTGAGCCCTACTAGTGGTTGGATGTCACTCCCAACTCACTAGCATTTACGTGAAACGTGGTGTGTGTGGTTAATTTTATTCTTTTGTATAAAAATAAAATGCATAATATAGAATAAATGATTGTTTCCTACATGATATGCAAAAATAAACGTTTTATTTAAAAAAAGATGCATGCTATATCCTAAATGATTTTTGATAATGCAATTACGATGATATAGCCTCTGATTGGACCTCAAGCATGCAAAACAAACACACAATTCTATCAAGCACGTTGGAGTCTAGGGCGGACTGCACTCAGAGATCCGTTGTTCCTAGCAACGTCTTTCTAATAACATGAAAATGAATACAACTCTAGGACCTAAGTTTGTTTCTCATTTTTTTTAGTTTCCTAGTTGCATTGCAAATTTGGCATTTTGGAAAAACACAGACAAAAAAAGTTACAGAGGGTGAAAAATGGGACCTACCTTAGGTCCACATTCGATCTGTATTTTGTTCTCTGTTGTTTTCTCTGTTTGTTGTGAACTGTAGGTCTGGTGCGTGGTCTACACTGTAAATCACATGTTGTAGTTGCGGGCCAAAAAATGAACCATAGTTTTCAACTATGGTCTGTACCTATAATTTCAAAAACATAAGAAATGATAGTCAAATCACTTGAATTACGGAGTTCCACCATGATCACCTTCTGACCTATCCAGAAAGTGTGCACCTATCTATTGCATAAATCAAAATCAACATAAAATCATAACATAATGAACAATATTGCAAAATGATGAGAAAATAGATGTTTCTTTATTGATATTGAAAAGAGTCTCGGTTACAATCATGCCCCTCTTAGGGTCACCCAAATATTGATATGATTAATACAATTCCCAAGCCCCCAATAGGGTAGGCACAATACTAATGCTCTCTAAATAGTCATAAACTGCTCCAGGGTGGAGTTGACCCTCTTCTTCACGTTGAGGAAGGAATTATATGATTGAAGCTCCTTTAAACCTATTTCCTGCGATCAAGAAACAACACAAGAACATTAAACAAATAGGCAGCCTCTCGTGATGAGGCCCTTTAAAGGATTTATACATGTAAAAGCCATAATACTAATGAAATCAAGAAAGTAGATAAACTATACTAAACATATGCAATTCTCATAAATATTGTTAAAAACATGTAAATAAGGACTACAACTACCAATCTAATGGATCAAATGTATGAAATGAAGCATGTTAGCATGAAAAGAAACCAATTATGTCCTACTTGCTGAAATGAAGTAAACCTAATAAAATCCTTAATCTGGTTAGTCAGAGTCTCTAAACTACCAAATAAAGTACTAAAATTATTAACCTAACCTAACTAAGCATACTATAAAAGAACAATAAGGGGATCTTATACCTGTTGTAAATTGCAGCTTAGATGAGCGGTATGCATTGTAAACCATGGCTAACAGTCATCGTCTACAACCAAGTAGGTTTGCCCTCCAATTCTAGGATAGTGGGCTTGATCCTCCTTGTCAAATTTATGATCAAGGATCGCCTCAGTGTCTTCTGACAGGTTTGGCGATTGAATTACTCGATACGGTCTCTGTTTGCCCAAATTGGTGTTTCTTGGTGTTCTAGCTCCTTAGGGCATCCATGGCATAATCAGCCATGATGATTAGGTTGGCAAAGTGATAGCAATAAATCTCTCTCTTTGTGCACTCAAGTGAGTTCACAATTCGATAAGGCTTCGCTACTCTAATCTCCAATGCTCTCTTAATAGTTTACCCTAATTCTAAGGGGTACTTATAGACTATCCAAGGGCTAGGGGTGGCTTCATGGAGAAGCCAAGAACAAGAAGGGGTGGTTAGGATAGTTGTATTGGAAGCTTCCATGCTTTAACTACCTTCTTCTAGATCAAATGGTCATTCAAACCGATTTGGCTCAGATTAAGGCCAATTGAACTTCAGTTAAGACCGCAGGTGACAATTGTAGTTCAGACTATAAACCGCAGGTGTCAGCCATGGTTCAGACTATGGACTATAGGTTTTAGCTACGGTTTAGACTAATTAGGCCAAGGAGCCCAAATTAAGTGGTTAGAACCACTGCTTTATCTTGGAGTCTATCCAAAATCTTCCATATGGTCTTGTAGCATGTCCATATGAGTATTCGCCATCGACATAATGTGTTTTAGGTGTCTACACAGATATTAAATGCAATATATCCCTTATTATAGCAAATTGAAAAGTACTACAATCACATAAGTGTAGGACAAGTGACATTGGAAGATGGCACCATCATTTTTTGTGTTGAAGAGTTCATCAAAATATCAATATTCCTAAGAGATAGGCCTGGATGGTGCAATTGGATCAAATAAGTAGTAACGTGGGAGGATGAAATAAATAGTGAGCTAAATAAAGTGGGATTTTCTCTTCAAGAATGCTTACAGGTGTCTAACATTGAGGATATGATCCTGAATAGAATTCAAGACTTTGATAGTGATCCAAATAATGAGACAAAATTAGCCAGGCAAGTCAACTTTTTGACCAAAACAATCGACCGTCTGTGCAAATTTTCCCATGAGAGCAAAGCATGCTTCATAAGCCAAAATATCAAAATCATGCAAGATTTGAATATGTTAAATTTTACTATGACCTTTTGTGAGGAAGCTTGGAAACTCATTTATATGGTGATAAAGGACCTCCAATATTAAATGAATAAATGTAATGATATTAGGAAAAGAAAATTCAAAATATCTACGATAACAGCTTTCCAAAAAGGGACAATAGAAGAGGGGCAAAACTCACAAATAGACAAAACTGAAGAGAAACAAGGAGTCAAAAGAAAAATATAAAGACCCAAGGATAGGTAAGCCATGAAGCCTAAATGTTTGATAGTTGTACTCCATTTTAGGGATCTAAGGTCTTGGAGCAACAAATTACTAATTTTAAAATAACACAGCTTATGACAGTTTTAATTGTGTTGTAGCACACTCAGCCAAATCAAAGGTAGAGAAATATGACAAATGGAGGGCTTATAACATAAACAAGGCACCTTGAAGCTATAATATGAGTAGATACAACTAAAATAATCAAGTTTTATATTACCTTTTTTGCCTAGATGTATTCTAAGTGTTATTTCTTTGCCATTATATTCCCATTTCTATATCTTTTCTATTTTGCCATATCTTATTCCTCCCCATTACTATGTAGGTTTTGATAGGGAAGCATTCTGGAATCTGTGATCATTTCTAACTATTGAATCAAAAGCTTGGAGGACTATTGTTACCATATTGGACTAAAGGTTGAAGAATTCTTGTTACATAATTTAAAAAAGAATTCTAATTGTATTCATTTACAGAGCTTTATGCCAATTTAAGCTAGGCTCTCATTATAAAATCCCTTGATATTAATACAATTTCAACTTCTTCCCTTGGTAAATTATCTGTGTTTAATTTTTTATGTGTGTCTCTTTTACATATTATATAATTTGAATGTGTAATTGATTATTTCTTTCATTGATAATAAATTATGCTTGTTACATTATTTATATGAACATAATAAACTCAATATTTTCTTTCATTTTATTTCTATTACATTAATGTGTTTACAATATTTCTACAATTGGTAATGGATAAGGCATCGATCAAACTGTTAGAGACATAATCTTGATTTTTTTGTGAATCTTGATCACCAAATTTTAACAATTTCAATTAACTTTTAATCTGGAATGAGCATGGGCATATAAATAAATATTGTAAGCTCACCTCAAGGGTATCCTTACCCTACTCAATCTGTCTAGAGTCAATTTGATAATATTTTCCTGAGTTAAAGTGGTAGATCCACTAGAGTCTATAATACTACTTGTGATCAAGAAATATATTGTGGTGTGACATATAAAAAGGGACACAAGATATTTCCACAATAGATTTTAGCACCATTGTCAAGGAATAACTTGAGTTTTTATTTTTGAAATTTTCATGGTTTTTCCTATATTTTCAAAAATTTAAAATACAACGATCATGGGTTTTGTTGGTGTGTAAATTTTATTATATTTTCTTTTGTCATATTAACCAAATTCCTTAACTGTATACTACTTTGTGATGCTGGGAGTATCAAGGTCGAGCAATCTTGACCAGAACATCCCTATTCTTTCTGCATATACCGTGTTGGTGACTCTAACTGGTTAATACCTAGAATTCAAGAAATCAAGAAATAAGGATCAACTTGTCTTGGCATCTATAAGAAGTGCTCAAAATATTTTTCTAGAGCTATCAAATCCAGAGGTACTTCTTCAGACTCATAACAAAAGTCTTGTATCTAAAACTTATGTTACTAGAAATAATTCCAATTCTACTACTATTGATAAAAGCTCAACTAATATTCCAACAATATGTGTTACTTTAAACCCTATTAAAACCACCATTGTAGTTAACATGGCCAATTCACAACCTAATCTACATCAATGAAAAACCAATAGGTATCTTCCTTTTATTTTACCCCTACAATAAATCCACTACCTAGAAAAACTCATAAGTATATACCCAAGTTCCAAGGGAATAATGTTGTATCTAGGGAATATCACATTATTGATTTGTTATATGTTGTGGATAGCCTCAAAGTGAATGAAGAAAATGTAGTCCTTAGGCTACATTAGAAAATATGCCAAAGAATGGTTCAACACTATTTTAGTAGGTACAATCCAAAATTTCCATGAGATGGAGGAAAGTTTCCTCAAGAAATATGGTGAAAGAAAAATGAGTAGTCTCTTTTGATAAAATTAGCTACAATGAAGAAAAAAAAGAATGAATCAATTGAGGACTTTAACATGAGGTTTATCAATATTAGGAATAAAATCCAAGTTGGGTTAATGCAATAATGAGTTCAATCAATCTATTTTTACAATAATGCATTTCCAGAAGAGTTCAATTATGAGCTAAGATAGGAATAAGTAAATACTTTTGATGCATGCATGGATATAGCAATTCAAATTGAAATAAATATGATCGATAGTGGTAAAATGAAACCTTACTCTTTAGAACTAAATCAGCCTAATAAGAAACCTAAGAAGGTAGGGTTCAATATATTAAAGAAAACAGAGCCAGACCCTATGGAAAGGCTAGCTAATCAGATGATAGAAATGTTCAATACCATGAACAATAGATTAGCAAGGATAGAAAGAGAAAAATAAAATAATGTAGAATATTCACACTCTCAAAGTGATAAACAACAAGGGGATAACAGACCTTCTTTCAGGAGAAACTTCAATAGAAATTGGAATAATAACAATAACTCTGATGAAGGGAACAAAAATAGAAACAATGGAAATAATTATAAAAAAAGAGAAATAGAAAAAGACCTAGATGTTATCCCAAACCCCATTCCTTCTATTAATGTAACAACCTATTTTCTTTTTATTATCCCGCTTGTGATGCTCCTCACAATTTAGTTGATTATGGAATTTATCTAAGTATGCATAATAATGTAGATCTTAAGGATGAATCTAAGGAAGATATAAGGAATAACGTCTATTCAACTCAAGATGATGAGTCTAAAGAAAAATTATTCGATGAAAATATGGATTTATATGCTTTAAACCATCATCCCAAGATCCTAGTCGTTGATAATGTAAAAATCATGCAAATATCATAAGATTCTAGATACGAGAGAATGAAACAAGAAAAGTTGATACCAATAATTGAAGAGATAGAGGAGCTAGAAAGGATTCATGCCATAAATCTAAGAAATAGAACAGTGCTAGATAGGGCATCCACTAGTAAAAATAGAGGACATATAGGTCTGAATAAATATACCTATAAAGAAAAATGATAAAAAAATAAATAAATAAAAATACCATTCCTAAAGTAGCTGAAGTGAATAAAGATTTACATAAACAAAAAAAAGATGAATATTTAAGTATATTGGATGTCAAAAATTTAAATTTGATGTTGGTTCAGAAATAACCAGACAAAGGGATAATATACTTTTAGTGAACTAATTACAGTCCTAAAATAAAAATATCAAGTTTGTAAAGCCTTTGGGTTAATGGAACAAATAGGAGGTCAGACATGTAATTACCAAAGACCAAAAATTCATGAGACTAGTACACCTTCTTCAGTGAGACCATTCTATGTGTCTCTCAGGTATAAATCAGAATTAGAGGACCAATATGTTATTCCTAATTGCATGCTTGGCAATGGTGCTTCATACAATATTATGCCTAAATAAATATCAAATCAGTTAGGACTTATTTGCACAAAATATTCTTATCATTTTCAGTAATGGATAGTAAACAGATACCATGTGTAGGAGTAATAAATAGCTTGCTAGTATTCTTATATCAATATCCAAATAAAGGTATTGTAATGGATGTAGCAATTATGGATGCGGACCCTTTCTTTTCCTTGATTCTAAGCAAACATTGGGCTGAATAATTGGGTGGTTCTATTTAGTTAGATTGGTCTTATGCTACCACTCCCTTTTCAGAAAAATAAAACGCTACTCTCAGGAGATAACCTTTTAGTAAGTATTCTATAGAACTAAGAAAATTTTATGATACTATGATAAATTTGGTTAATTATGTTGAGGAAAAGAAAATGAGAGTATACTCATTCTAACATACACCATTTATAAAATAATTCCTTGATGCTAAAGACATGGATCTAGAAATCCGAGAAAAAGTTGATGCAAAATCTACTAGGATTCTAACTACAAAAATGTAGACCATGACTTTTGATGGGGCAAGATCGTAGATTGGGGCTAGTGCAAGGATTAATTTGATCGATATTAAAGGTAACTATTTGGGCATCCCTTATAGGATTGAATTCCCTTGCACTAATAATGTGGTTGAATATGAAGCTTTGCTATTAGGACTAAAAAAATCCAAATAATTAGACATCAATTACTTGACTGTCAATGGAGATGCATAACTAATCATTCAGTAGGTAAAAGAAAAATATAAAGCTAAGCATCCAAGGTAGAAACAATATAAAAATGTAGTGCTAACTGAGATAGATAATTTTTTAGAATTTAATTTATTATATATTCCAAGAGAGAAGAATTATGTTGCAGGTCTTTTGGCCATAAATGCATCTAGTGTAGACTGTCTAGAAATTGACACAGTACATGTAAATATTTCCTATTATTTTTATCTATAAATCGTCTATACCAAATAATGTTGTCTATATTCAAGTATTTTAGGATGATGTAGACATTAAAGACTTTATGACTCTTCATAATCAATTTTTTGATGTAATATGTGAAGAAGAGGATGAAGAGAAATTAAAGGATATAATTGGCGAACCAGTTCAAGTTATCCAACTGAAAACAAATAGAATCCCTAGGGGGTTTGTTTCTCTAGAAATTTTATTTTATGATTTTGACGAAGCTTATAAGCCACTTTTTCAAGATTCTAAAGTTGATGATGTTAATATTGGAATAGAATAATATCCTAGGCTTGTAAAAATAAATAAAGCTTTGTCAAGAAAAGAAATACAACAGTACATTAGCTTTCTAAATAACAACAAAGATTTTTTTTCCTATATTTATGAATAATTGAGAAAATTAAACACTGATATCATGACCCATATAATAGCTCCACAATAAGATGCAAAGTCCTTCAAGAAAAAGCAGAGAAAATTCAACCACACATTACATATAATTATGCAAAAAGAAGTACAAAAATGACTACATTCTAAAATAATCAAAAATGTGATTTTTTCCTGGATAGCAAATTTAGTACCAATCAAGATGAAAAATGGAGATATTAGGTTGTGTGTTGACTTCAAAAATTTAAATAAAAGTTCACTAAAAGATAATTATCCACTCCCCAACATGGAATAATTATTACAAGCAGTAGTTAGATTAGCAAGTATGTCTTAAAGCAGCTGATGGAACTCCTATTGTTAAGCTTGATATACCTCTAAGAATGCCTAAGATTGATCCTAGGAAAACAGAGTCAGGATGTCTTAAAGCAGCTGATGGAACTCCTATTTTTAAGTTTGATATGGGTAACATTCAGACTGGCATTGAATATTTGGAAAAAATAGGACTAATTTGTCGGTTCATGGGTTTTCATCCGAGTCTATCTGCTTTCAAAGTCTGGGCTGCAAAAAGCTTGAAAACTAAAGGTGAGTTACAAATCTCTATTTATCCAATGGTTATTTTCTTGTTTTATTTTCTAATAATGAAGATAGAGAGAAAACTTTTCAAGGGGGTCCTTGGTTTTTTGGAAGGGCAGGGCTTTTCATGAAGCCCTGGCATACTAAATTTAAAGCCAAAGAAGGGATGCCTTCTATAGCTCCCGTGTGGGTTAGACTCTTTGGCCTCCCTATTGAATTTTGGAATCCTCCTATTTTTTCTTCAATTGGAAACTCTTTAGGAACTTTTATGATTACTGCTGATTGTACTCAAAATTTTGAACATGTTATTTATGCTCGAATTTGTGTTTTAATGGATTTTGACAAACCCCTACCTACAAAGATCACATTACAATTTGGGGAAGACATTTGGGAGCAAGTAGTGGACTATGATAACATTCCTTTTCGTTGTAGAATTTGCCATGAATATGGTCATTTGGCTAGTGCTTGCCCAAATAAAATTACTAATCAAAAGAAAGAAGATATAAACTCAACAGGTTTCCAAATACCTAAGAAGAAGAACACTCAGAAAAAACTAGTAATGAAGGATCAATCAAAGTCATTTGCTAATATGTTTGAAATCCTTTCCACAAATGATGTCCCAAGTGAGGAAGAGGAAATAATGGAAACTGAAATCTTAGAAACACAATTTAAATATGAAGGAAAGAACTCAAGGACAAACCAACAAATCAAAGGTTTTCAACGAGAAAAAAAAGGAGAAAATTTACACAAGAAAAACAATATTTCAAATGTCAAAACTTCAAATAATGCAGGTCCCAATATAGACTCCATTGAACCATCTAGTAAAATTTTGGTTGTGTATGAGCATTCTTCAAGGTTAGAAGCCATCTCAAATTCAATTGGAATAAGTCAAGAAACAGGGAAAAAAAAATTGAAGATGGATTCTAATCAAAAAGTAGGTCGCAAGACCAATCAATATCATATGGTAAAAGAAGGTGAAAATATTGTAGAGGAAGGTAAGATTAATGTCCTTCCCAACATTTTTAGCCCTGGTATTAATGAAGATCATCACTTGAAATATTAGAGGACTCAAAGGGAGTCTTTCAAAACAAAATGAAATTAGAAGAATGATTCAGATAAATCATCCACATCTTGTTTTCCTTCAAGAAATAAAGATGTCAATGGAGGATATGGACTTAATTGCCGATAAAATTTGGCCAGCTGGAAAAGTGGTTTCCCTCAGTTCCCAAGGGACTTCGGGTGGCATTGCTTGTCTTTGGGACCCAAAAGAGGTAGTTATTCACCATATGGTTGGCAGTTGGGGTTTGTTGGTTATAGCTATTCAAAGTAGACATTCCAACTAGATTATGCTCTACATTACTGTTTATGCCCTGACTTCTTTGGAGGAAAAAAGAAGACAGTGGAAGGATATTACTCATATTATCTCTCATTTTCCTAAATATTGGATCTTGATCAGAGGAGATTTCAATACGATCCTCTCTCTGGATGAGAAAATGGGGGAAAATAGAAATTTGGACAAAAGTACTGACCTCATGAGCGAATATATTGCAAACCTCCATCTTGTGGATATCCAACTAGATAATGGCCTTATGACTTGGTCTAACAGAAGACAAGGCTTAGCTTATATAATGGAGAGATTGGATAGGTTTTTGCTCTCTGAAAATTTTTTAATCCATGGTCACATTCCTAAAGTGAAGACTCTTAATAATGTTGGTTCGGATCATTGGCCAGTCATGGTGGAAATGTGGAAAACCAATGTGAGTTTATCTCATTTTCATTTTCAATTAATGTGGCTTAGAGACATTTCCTTCAGACCTCGTGTGCAACAATGGTGGAAGGAAGGTAAACCTAGGCATGGGACTAAGATGTTTTGTTTTGCCAAAATACTGCAATACATTAAATCCAAAATCAAGACTTGGAACTGGAAAGAGTTTGGGGATGTTCATAAAAAAAATCATGAAGTTATTGCTCATCTTGAAAATTTGAATAAGAAAATCCATTTAGATGGCCTCACAGAGAAGAGAAGTGCAGATGAAATTAAACTCACAACTCAGTTAGAGGAATGGGAAAAAAGAGAAGAAATCTTATGGAAGCAAAAATCTAGAATTCAATGGCTCAAAGAAGGAGATCGAAACACAAATTTCTTCCACAAATCTCTTCTAGCTCAAAGATCTCATAACTTTATTTCTTCCTTAAAATCATATTCTGGAGATGTTGTTTATACTTGGGATGGCATGAACTCTATTGTTGTTGATTACTTTTCCAATCTTTTTGCTGCTACTCCTCTTGACTCGACTTCACAACAAAATGTTCTTCAAGCAATCCCTTCTCTTATCACTTCTAAGGAGAACTCTATTTTGATTGCTCCTATTACTATCAATGAGCTTCAACAAGTAGTTTTTAAAATGCAAAAAGGGAAAACCCCAGGTCCTAATGGTTTTCCTATTGAGTTCTACCAAGAGTTTTGGGATATCCTTCATGTTGATTTATTAGAGGTGGTGGAAGAAGCCAAGAAATCCAAAGAAATTTTGAAGGTTATCAATAAAACTTATATTACTCTTGTTCCAAAAGCTTAAGAGGTTGATCATATCTTAGCTTTTAGACCTATTGCTTTATGTAATGTTCTTCTCAAAATTATCACTAAAATCATGGCAGAAAGGTTGAATCCTCTTTTGCATAAGATTATTTCCCCAGAGCAAGGGGGATATGTGGAAGGACGTAAAATAGTATATGAGATAGTTCTTGCTCAGGAAGCCATCCATTCCATGGATATGCAAAATTATCCTTCTATGTTCATCCGGTTAGACTTATCCAAAGCTTATGACAGAGTGGATTGGCACTTCCTTATCAAAGTTTTGAGGCAATTTGGTTTCTCTAAGGATTTGATGGATTGGATTATGGGATGTATCTCTTCAGTTTCCTACTTAGTTCTTATTAATGGCAGGCCTTCTCAGTCTTTCCTAGCTTCCATAGGTATTAGGCAAGGTGACCCGCTTTCTCCTTATTTATTCATCATTCTTGTTGAATGCTTGGGTAGGACTATAACAAAAAAGAGGGAAAAAAAAACCCTTGAGGGAGTTACCATTGTTCATGGAGCTAGAACTATCTCTCATCTTCAATTTGTGGATGACTCTACCCTTTTAGGTAAAGCTACAGTTAAGGAAGCTTCTAATATTAAGCAAATCATTAGCTATTTTTCTAAGGCTATCGGGCAGTTGATCAATGAAGACAAATCTAAAGTTATTTTCTTTCACTACTCGGCTAGACAGGAATCCATGGTCTTGGATAAATTAAGATATAAGAAGACCTCTCTTCCAATCACTTATTTAGGTATTCCCATAAATATTCAAAGGCAGAAAAATAAATATTGGAATTGGTTGTTGGACAAAGTCAAGAAGAAAATTGGAAAGTGGACCAACAAGTGGCTTTCTTTTGGGGGTAGAATCACCTTGGTAAAATCATTCCTTCAAGTTATTCCTATTTATGTTTCTTTAATTTTGAATATCCCAAAGGTTGTTCTTCAAGAATTGGATCAAATCAGTCATCATTTCCTTTGGAGTGGTACTAAGGAGAAAAGAAAATGGGCCTTGGTGAAATGGGATAATTTATGTCTTCCTAAGAGTGAAGGGGGGTTAGGATTTCGGTCTTCAATTAATAACAACAAAGCTTTAGCTACTAAATTATATTGGAGGATGTTGCATAACCCCAATGCTCTTTGGGCCAATAATCTCCATGCTAAATATGCTGAGAACAAAATTCCTGAAGACTTTGTTCGCTATCAACTTCCTACCAAACGTTCTCCCATTTTAGCAGTTCTTAAGACTGGTGAGGATTTGATAAAGAAAAAATTATTTTGGATCATTCATAATGGTCAACATGCAAATTTTTGGACAGATTCTTGGGATGGTCACAAGCCTTTGATAACTTGGTTTCCCAATTGGATGCCTTGGATGGAGGAGCTTCACCGAGCTAATTGGATAAAGGTGGCTAATTACTATCGGTACCATACTGGTAATTCAAAGGTTGGTAGATATTGGATCCCTATTGAGGACTGGCCTATTCAAATCCTAGAAATGCAAATACAAGATATCCAAGGCATCCTTCATATGAGATCCCTCTCTTGGTCCCATGAAAAAGATTATTTTGGATGGAACAACACTACTAAGGGTGAGTATTCAGTTGCTCAAGGTTATTTGACCTTATGCCATAATAATCCCAACCATTCTTCTGACATATTTTCTCAATTGTGGGCTCAAAAGCTCTGGCCTAAGGTGAGGTTCTTTAATTGGCTTTTATTGCATCGTAAGGTGCTTACTGGTGAGCAACTTATGAAGAGTGGTTTTCATGGCCCTTTTAGATGTGAAATGTGTGAAGAGAATGTAGAAAATATCAACCATCTTTTTATTGAGTGTACTTTAGCCTCTGAGATATGGAGGAGAATGGCAACTTTACTTGGCTTACAAGTGGTCCAATTTTTTCACTTTTGAACAGCTTTGGAGGGATTGGCCTAATCAAGAGGGTGTTGATCATTTTATTAGGCAGTTAGTTTGGATGAGTTCTACCATTCTTCTTTGGAATATTTGGAATGAAAGGAAAAGCTGAATTTTTAATCAAGATAGGAAGGATATTCACTATATTTGGCAAAAAACCATAGCCAACTTAGTTGAATCAGTCCATCAACTCCTTAATCACCCCCAAAACTCCCACCAAAGATGGGATCAAGTGATGCAAAGATTGAAGATTAAACCTTCTAATGGCAACCAACTTAAAGGGAATGTGAGTACTAGTAAGATGGATAGGACTAGAAATTGGCAACCTCCTCCTAAGGATTTTGGAAAAGTCAATACTGATGGAGCCTCTAGAGGGAATCCTGGAAAAGCCAGTGTGGGAGGAATTGGTAGACTTTCATATGGCTCCCTGGTTTTTACTTTTGTTGAGAATTTGGGTATTCTTTCCAATAACCTTGTTGAGGGGTATGGTATCCTTAGAGGCCTTTAGGAGGCTACTAAGGTTGGATGGTAAAAGGTGTTAGTTGAGTCTGAATCTCAACTTATGATTAATCTCTTGAAGACTCCTAAGAATCATAAGGTGGATTGGAGAATAAAAAGAATTATTGAGAAGATTCAGTTAATCCAAATGGGATTTTTGAAAGTTGATTACAATCATGTGGTCAGAGATCAAAACAAGAGTGTTGATGCTTTAGCTAATTGGGCTTTGGACAAAGGTGATCTTACTTGTTATGGCCACCCTCGTATATGGTGGGCTTCTCAAATTAGGGAAGCTCTTCTTTCTATCATTTCTTTGGATGGCTCCAGTTCTAAAGGTACCTAGTTTCTTCTTATTTTTTTTTTCTCTTTGGTTCATTTAGTTTTTTTAGTTCACTAGCTCATTCTATTCTTTATTTTGTTTCCTCTATTGATTCTTGCATTAATAGTCTTCTGGTCTAGATAGGTCATTGTTTTGTTCTTTTTTTTTCTTTTCTTTTGTCTTCTTTGTTTTTTTGTTTAGTTTTTTAAGGTGGGTGGGTTCTTTTGTTTTGTTTTGTTTTTGTGTTCTTTGTGTTGTTTTTTGTTGTTCTTGTGTTTTTGTTGTTTTGTTTTTTTTTATGTTGTTTGTTATTGTTCTTGTGTTTTTTTCGTTCTTGTTCTTGGGTTTCTCTTTGTTTGTGTTATTTCATTTTTTTATGTGTGAGTGTTTTCTATGTTTTTGGTTTTTGTTTATTGTCTGTTGTTGGTTGTTTTTATTTTTATTTTTATTTTATTTATTTTATTTTTTAGGTTTTGGTTGTGTTTATTTTTCATGTTTTTTTGGGTTATGTCTTTGTAGTGTTCTATTGTTTTTGTCTTGTTTGTGTTTTGTTATGTGGTTCTTGTGTTTTTCTATGTGGTTTGTGTTGTGGTTTCTTTTATCTTATTGTACGTGTTTGGTTGTGCTTTTGGTTTTGACACACTCAAGGAGCATGTTTTTTATTTTATTTTATTATTTTTGTTGTTATTTACTTTTTTTAATTTGGTTTTGTGTGTTTGTTTGCTCCTTGAGTATGTCAAAGGTGGTAGGCCAAGTCCGAGTCCTGGGCATTTTTGGCGGAATGGATACCCCTGCCTCCTTGGGTCTTACCCGAAAGTGGCATCCCTTTTGGGATATTTTCCACAAATAATAATAAAAAAAAAGTATGTTTACTAGATGGATTTTTGGGGTATAATCAAACATTGGTTAATCTAGAGGATAGATATAAGGCTGCTTTTACTACACCTTGGGGAACCTTTGACTAATTCAGAATGCCATTTAGTTTAATGAATGTAGGTACCAAATTTCAAAGGGCTATGGATTTTGATTTCAAAGTTCTCATGTGTGAAATAGTTTTATACCTTGATGATATAATAGTGTTTTCTAAGAATCTAGAAGACCACTTTGAACATTTAGCCACTATGTTTAACAAGTGTAAATAATATGAGATATCTCTTAATACAAAATAAATGTATCTTTGGATAAACACAAGGGAAGTTTTTAGGACAAGTTATTTCTAAAGAAGACATCAACATTTATCTGTAAAGGACATAAGCCATTACTAAAATTCTCCCTCCTAAAAATATTAAAGGAGTTAGATCTTTCTTTGGTAATATTAACTTTGTAAGGAGATTTATCCCCACTTTTGTTGAAATTGAAAAGCCTATTAATGACATGATTAAAAAATATGAGGATATAATGTGGACGGAAGAAAACATCAAAGCTTTTTAAGGTATTAAAGATGTCATTACTACAACCCGTATGTTGAATTATCCTAACTATTATAAAGACTTCAATATATATTCCTTTCCATAAAAAAATACAATCATTGCAGTCCTATCTTAGAAATATTATGAGAATAATGAAAGACCCATAGCTTTTATGAGTATAAGACTGAAATGAACTCAGTTAAAATATTCCATGATATAGAAATATGCTTATGATTTAATAAGAGCATTGGAGCATTTTAAGAGTATATTTGGTCAAGCAAAGTAATAGCCTACATTCCTCACATAGTTGTAAAAGATGTCCTTACTTAGTTTGAACCAATAGGTAGTACTACTAGATGGATGGTTAAATTACTACAGTATGATGTAGAGTTTAAAGTAGTTCATATTTTTAGAGGGTAGGGTCTAGCAAAGTATATGGCTAAGAGAGAAGAGGAAGATATGAACAATACTATCACAATTGATGAACAACATGAAATTAGAAGAATTGAAAATATTGAGTGCAAATGGTATGATGATATATTGATGTATCTTCAGACATTATCCTTCCCAAGAGGAATGTCCCAAAATAAGATGAGGTTTATCAAGCAGCAATCCCAAAAATGCTATGTTCAAGAGGGCAAAATTTATTGGAGATATCCAGATGGTGTATTGTCGCCTTGTTTATTTGAAAAATAAATCCCATAGGTATTGAAAGAGTATCATTCTATATTTTGTGGTGGTCATTTTTCACCAAAAGACACTTCCAATAATATAATGAGAGCTAGTTACTATTGACCACCCTCTTTAAATATATTCATCAATTAGTTAGAAGTTATCATAGTTGTCAGGTATTTGTAGGAAAGAAGCATTTAGTAGCTATACCTCTAAAGCCAATAGTCATCAAAGCTCCTTTTAATATCAAATCAAATAATTCATATTTTTGGATAGTACACTTACATGTTGTAGACTCTAGAAGGAGAAAAAATGTAAATTTCAATCAATGGCCAACATCTAAAATTGTATCAACCCTGTTTTGGGGTTAAAAGAGAATGAAGTACTCCGCCCCCCCCCAAAAGAAGTGTTTTTCAAGTCCTTTAATATCTCTTTAGGTGATTAGGAAAAGGAATGTTTGTTTTTTTTCTTATGTCTTTAGGCCATCTATTCCAACAAAAGTTCCTTTCAATTTTTATTTTATGGCATTAGGTGATTACGTAAGAGAATGTTTGTTTTTTAATGTCTTTTTCATTTTGTTTTTAGGTGATTTTAGAAAAGTGTGATTAGATATTCTAAGGTTCTTAAGTGCTTTAAGTTTCCATAACTTGTCCTAGTTGGAGCCTATGTTGGTTCCTCAATATCCAACTTAAGAGTTACCTATAATTTCAAAATTTTGATCTATCTTGTCAAGTCCTAGGTCTAGGGTGTTTTGTTGAGTCGAGGTTATTTTACTCTAAACTTGGTGGCTTTCAAATTTTGGCATTACTCCCCAATATGGTCAACATACATCAAAAGTGTTCCCTTTTTATATTCATTTCTAGTAGTCCTTCGCAAATTTTTGGTTTAATTAATAGCATGCATGTTCTTAAAATGTCCTCAAAATATTATTTTTGCAAAGTCATAAGTTCACAGGTCTTAGTCCCTCGATTTAAAATTTTGATCCCTAAGGTCACTTTTTTAAAATCCCTAGTCGTTGGCCTCCATTCAATATTTCCCCTCATAAGCCCCTAGGTCTAAGCTTCATCAAATATTATTCCTAAGTCCTAAGCCTTAGGCCACTTATATTTTTTTTTTCCTTTTGTGTTTTGCATTACCATGTAAAATCCATGCCTAAAGAAGTCCCCTGAAGAATATTGCTTTCCATCACCTAAGGTTTATCTCTCATTTACCCAATGGATAACATCTCCATTTTTTCCATAACTCCTAAGTCCAAAATAATAGGTCCTTGAAGCACAATGTTCCTTTGTTTACTAAGGCCTAAAGTCATCAACCCCACTAAAAATGTATGTGTGATCCAAAATATTAAAAAATATGCCTAAGGTTTTATTAAATAAAAATGAGTGGTGTGGATTAGAGTGGGGAAACTTAGCGCTGTAATTTTCATTAGCCAAAAAATATGTAGTGAGGATTAGAGCAGGGAGACTCAGCACTGCAATTTTTTCATTGGTAAAAAAATATGTGGTGCATATTAGAGCGGAAAACTTCACCGCTATATTTCATTGGCCAAAAAATATGTGGTGCAGATTAGAGCAAAAAACTTCACTATTACAATTTTATTGGTCGAAAAATATGTGGTGCATATTAGAACGAATAAACTCAGCACTACAATTTTCATTGGTTAAAAAATTAGCGATGTAGATTAGAGTAGGGAAAACTAAGCACTTTAACTTGATTGGCTGAAAAATAAATTACCTTTTCTCCTAAGGTCTAAGGGTCCCAATCTCATAAAAAAAAATTCTTCGTTCATCCTTAAATTAATAACACTCCATAAAGTTTTTACCTTAATAAAACTTGTCTTCTATGACATTAAAGGCCAATAATTCATCCACCAAAAATCCCCCTTGACAGCTTAGGCTACAATGATAAATTCTAAGACCCATATAATATTTTCCCAAAGGTCCTAAGTCATGCATAATTTCCTCATATGTTTCTTTTATATGGTTAAAAGCTAAATCATCCATTCACGTTCCCTTTAGGAGTCATATAAATTCCTAAGGTTAAAGCCTATATCATATAATCATAAGTCCCTAAGTCTAAGCCTATAGGTTATTATCTTTTCTATCCCATAGGTCTTTCATACATCTACATTCCTCCTCTTCAAGTTTCCTATTATCCATACCTTGGAAACTTCCAAAAAGTCCTCATCATCTAGGTTCAAGGATTGTTGATGCATAGACTCAAAATTTCCCCTTCTACCTTAACCTTATGTCTAAATGTAAATCCTTGCATATATTAAGGTCTAGGATCATGGCCTCATAAAAAATAAATGTCTTGAATAATCAAAATTCTACCTAAGTTTCTAGATACTCATATTAAAGCAAAATAACTTTAGTGTTGCAATATCATTGGCAAAAAAATATGTGATGCGAATTAGAGTGGAAAAATTTAGCATTGCAATCTCATTGGCTAAAAAATATGTGGTGCAGATTAGAGCAAAAAACTTCAGTGTTGCAATCTCATAGGCCAAAAAAATAATGGTGTAGATTCAAGTGGGCAACTCAAGTGTAGGCTTCTGATTGTTTGTGAGATGAACAGTTTAGATGGCAACACTAAAAAGAGGATCGATGGCCTAGTTTTTAGTGGAAAAAATGAAGCATTAGCTTTCAATTGGCTATGATATAAACGACTCAACTGATAGTGCTAAATATAATATCAACAGAGCATACTCGAGCAGGTGAGATTGAGCATTATATTTTGATTGGTTGAAAAATAAACAACTCTAATGATAGTGCTAATCAAGAAGCGCACATTTTAGATTTATCAAACAAAAAACCTATGCCCTGATGAATGATTGTAAGCTCATTTATTCGAATTTATATTATTTTTAGCTAATGCCTTAAGTTCAATTTATGTGAAAATGGATGGCCAAAATGTCCACCAAATTATCAAACGATGTGGTTTCAAGAGGGAGAACTAGAGTGATGTTTTTGATTAGCTTACCTACCTAGCACATGCTAATTAAAGACAATGAGGTGAACCTCAATGACAATAAATGAACTCAAGGCTTACAAATTAAAAAAGGGATATAATATAAATGCTCTAACAAAAGCTAACAGGAAGTTTAGCAACATCTACTAGTGGATGAATCTGGTAAAAAATATTTTATAATGAAAGCACCACAAAAAAAGCACTTTTTGATAAAATGATAAATCAAACTGATTTGGCATGCATGTTAAAAAGGATACCTGAAAACTCATCAGCCATTGACCAATAATAGCTAAACATGTTGCAACACTAAATGGGGACTCTCCTTACCAAATAGCAGAGCCTATGCACTGTACCATAATCGTTAATATAGTTGTGAAAGAAAAGGTGGTGAAGCTCAACTGGCCAACCAAAAGACATAGTTGAGAGCAATTAAAGTTAGTGCATGCAAGACTTACTATAAGTATTTGCATGAAGTGTTTGAAATTCACTTGTAGAATGGACTTACATTCGAGCACAAAAAATACATAAGAGCTACTCAGGCTATGAAATTCTAGAGAGTTGTCAAAATTACAAAAAGGGCAACTGCAAGCACTTCTCGCATTACCCCCATAAATGTTAAAGCTCCTATTGAAGGATTGGTGTAAGCTCAACCTTATCAATCAATGAAAGGAAAGTATGTTGGAAGAGACCCTAGGAATTTGTCGTAGAGTCAAGGCCAAGCAAAGAAATTACGCCCCAACAACAATAGGAATTTGAGAATACGAACATTTATAGTTATGAGCCCATGGAAGAAGACAACCAACGTCATGCAACATTACTGAAAAGGCTATTCAAGAGAGCACAAACATTCCAATTCAAATAAATCCCTATTTGCAACAAATGGACAAGTAATTTAGGGAGATTGATATTCCAAAAGGTTTACTACTCTTCAAAACTGTTGTCATGGCTAGTAGTCGCATATGATTCCAAAACCAAAATAGTGAGAGACCACACCAACCAGGTGACCTTCATAATCACACCAAAAACAATTAAGGTCTTCTAGTTGAGTGCATCTACCCTAATACTTGACAAATAGGTAATTTTTGTACAAGCCAAATACATGCTTGGTACTTCTTTTTACACTAAGTTGTTTAATTACAACCAACAAATACCATGCAAATTTCTTGTCCATAAGTCTACTCTTTGCCCTTGGGCCAAATATTATGTAGATATGATTAACATAGCATTGGGAAGAAATAATTTACACTAGATCAGCGAGGAGGTTATGTTTTTGGTCATTCCGTACAATAAAACAAGGTAGATGTTTATGTACAGGTGGTAAAATGTCATAAATATCAATATAAACACATAATTAGTATAATTATAAAAATTCATTAAGGAAAAAAGAGAAATAATACCTCCCTTTTTGTATTATTCTTTCCTGATTCATCTAATAGTGGGACATATGGAGCCACCCTTAGTCAAGCAATTGGGAGGGATAGAAGTTGTAAATATTTAGGATAGACTCCCCTGCATCCATGAAGGCTGGTCTAATTATATTTATTTGGAATATTTCTTCTAATCATTTATGAAAGACTTTGGGGTTATCACCCTAAAATAATTGATAGTTTTATGGCTATAATTTTACATCAAAATAAATAGGAGACTTCTTTTTTGCGAAAGAATTCACATATATCATATTTTTTGGAGCTAAGATCCCACCAAAAGTGCTACACAAATTTTATCCTATGTCCATCATCATCTTAGAAATCATAAGACAAATCACAAAATAAGTGAAAATGAGGGAGTAAGAAAAAAGGCAAAAATTCCTTGGCTAGATATTCCTTGTAAATTAGGGCACTATGTATATAAAGGCCATCTTAGCCTTTTGAGGGCTATTTGGGACATGGATTTCTATGGATTTTTTGAAATCACTTGGAGGCCTTATGACCCTACTAGACATTATCATGAATCAGTAAAGAAGTTAAGCTTTGCCCAAATCACTCACAAAATAGATCCCTTTGAAGATGTTGTGCAGGCAATAATCAAAATAAGAGAATCAATAGAATTGGTATGGAATATGAGAGATAGGTCCCATACATGGATAGAGATGGTGGGAAACTACCCTAGTGATTTGAGATTATTGAGAAGCACTACAGTAGAGTCAATTGCCCCACTAATTCCCACTATTCCCTTAGAATATCTACAAGACCCTATCTTGGAAATCATAGACTAAGAGCCTAAACAAGTGGATATATTGATGAGAATATATTTAGTTGCACCTCAAGCAAAAGAATAATCAACTACTCAACACGTTCTTGACACACTACCAGACACAACAAAGGGAAAGGAAATAGTTATTGTTTCTTCTACACAAGTTCAGGAAACTCCCCTCAAGCTTGCTAAAGCACTGATGGCTCCAAAGCAAAGGCTTGAACTTATATTAAACTTACCTCAAGTGATCCCTATGAATATAGTCATAGAAAAGAAGTGCAAAATATCCTCACTAGTGCTTGAAAAGATACAAGAGGTAGGAGGATTGTCTAATTTTGTTAGAGGGCACCAGATCAAAATTGCTTCTCCTCCAAGTTCCCCAAGACATAAAAATCCTAGACTTGAAATGGACCCTTCTTCAGATATTCATAAAAGTCTGACCTTTGTGCAAGTATAAGAAGAATTTGTACAATTTTAGTTGGATGAAGAAAGGAAAATCTAGGATATGGAAGAGGGGAGGTACCCCAAAGCAGGATGGTGTATAGTTGAAAAACCTAGGGAACAAAGTTCTTATGATGCATCAACTACCACCAATAAAATACCTTTGCCAAGGGATATGAAACAAGCTCAAATCGACTTAGAAAATGGGTAATAAAAGCTATAAGAGACTCAATTCCATGACAAAGTCAAAATTTGTTGCACATGTTCAACTTGCACTTGTTGTGGAGAAATAAGTTAACGAGCTAAAAGCCAAAGTGACGAGAGTGGAATAGTTACAAGCATAAGTCAAAAACTTTAGATAATAGATGTTGAATTTCCAAGCTACAACAAAAAGAATAGAACCTTAGATAATCATCAAAATCATTGATTGCTTTGACTTAGTATATAAATATAAAAGGGAAATGCAAAATAAAATACAGGATAAATTGGAGGATCTGAGGGAAATATTTTACAACATCCATATGATAAAGAGCTCTATAGGCAGCCTGAAGAATCAGTTTGGAACAAGTAGAACAGAGAGTGAATGCAATATATCCCACCTTCCATAAATTGAAAAAGTACTACGATCATATAAGTGTAGGACAAGTAACATTGGAATATGGAACCATAATTTTCTATGCTAAAGAGTTCAAACAAATATCAATATTCCTTAGAGATAGGCTTGGATGGTGTAATTGGATCAAATTAGTAATGTGGGAGGATGAAATAATAGTGAGCTATATAAAGTAGGATTTTCTCTTCAATAATGCTTACAGGTGTCTGATGTTGAGAATACGATCCTAAATAGAGATCAATAATTTGATAGTGATCCAAATAATGAGTCAAAATTAGCCAGGCAAATCAACTTTATAACTGAAACAATCAACCACCTATGCAATTTTTCCCAAGAGAGCAAAGCATGGTCCATAAGCCAAAAGATCAAAATCATGCAAGATTTGAATATGTTGAAGTTTACTATGACCTTTTATGAAGAATCTTAGGAACTGATCAATATGGCGATAAAGGACCTCATTGATAAAATAAATAAATGTAAAAATATCAAGAAAAGCAAATTCAAAATGTTTAAGATAACAACTTTCAAAAAAGGAACAATAAAAGAGGGGCAAAGCTCACAAATAGAAAAAAATAAAGAGAAACAAGAAATAAGAAGAAAAATACAAATACCTAGGAACAAGTCAGCCATGAAGCCTAAATGTTTGACAATTGCACACCATTTTGAGGATCTACGGTCTTGAAGCAACCAAATACTGGTTTTAAAATAACATAGTTTATGATAGTTGTAATTGTTTTGTAGCACACTCATTCAAATCAAGGGTAGAGGATTATGACAAATGGAGGGCTCAGATGAAGGTAATTATAATAGAAACAGGGTACCTTGAAACCATAAGATGAGCAACTACAACCAAAATAATCATACATCACCTTTTTTTGCCTAGAGGTAATCTAAGTATCCTTGCTTTGCCATTGTATTCCCTTTTTGTATCTTTTTCTTTTGTCATATCTTATTCCTCCCCATTACTATGTAGGTTTTGATAGGGAAGCATTCAAGAAACTATGATAATTTTTAGCTACTAAATCAGAAGTTTGGAGGCCTACTATTACCATATTGGAATGGAGGTTGAAGAGTTCTTGTTACATCATTTGAACAAGAATTCTAATTGTATTCATTTATAGAGCTTTGTGCCAATTTAAGCCAAGCTCTCATTGTAAAATCCTTTGATATTAATACAATTCCAACTTCTTCCCTTGGGCAATTCTTTGTGTTCAATTTTGTATGTGTCTCTTTTACATATTACATAATTTGAATGTGTAATTGATGCTTTCTTTCATTGATAATCAATTATGCTTGTTACATTATTTGAATGAACATAATTGACTCAAAATTTTATTTCCTTTTATTTCTATTACATTAATGTGTTTACAATATTGCTACAATTGGTAATGGATAAGGGATTGGTCAAATCATTAGAGGCATAATCTTGAGTTTTACGTGAATCTTGGTCACCAACTTTAAACAATTTCATTTAAATTTTAATATGGAATGAGCATGGGCACATAAAGAAACATTGTAAGCTCACTTGAGGGGTATCCTTATCCTACTCTGTCGGTCTAGAGTCAATTTGATAATAATTTCCTGAGTTAAAGTGGTAGATCGACCAAATTCTATAATACTACTTGTGATCAAGAAATATCTTGTGGCATGACTCATACAAAATGGGACACAAGATATTTCTACAACACATCTCTTATTCAACTTGCTAATTTTTAATTTTTTCAATCTATGTTTGTAGTTGTCTGTCACGTATTCTAATTAGAAGTGTTTTCATTTTTTTAAATTTAGATTAAATTCATATCATGCAATACAATGCTTCTCTCCTAATTGATGTGTTATTTGTAAAATATATCTTTTATTTTACCTAATTTCACTTATATACAAATACTAGAGTTTATAACATTCTTATTTGTTGAAAGATTAATTGTTTTAAATTTTAAATGGGGCTTTGTGACTCTTCCTATTTAACTTCACTATTCAAACTCCATGTAAGCTCCTCAAATTAAATTCATGCTTCAATATTAATGATATAAAATTAAAATATGGAAACATTTAAAAATAAAAAAGTAACTAAATTTCACGATGGTTGTTTTGGAATTACATCATGTTTTAATATATTTCATCTCAAAATTAGTTTGTGTTAGCCTAAAGGTGGTAAGAGCTCACCATATATGAATGCACTGCTTAAATATTAATGATATTGAATTATGTGGAGGCAAAAAAAAATAAAACCATAGCTAAATGTAATGATGGTTGTTTTAGAATTAGACCATGTTTTAATATATCGAATTAGTTTGTGTTAGCCTAAAGGTGGTAAGAACTCATTAAATTTGAACATATTGCTTCAATATTAATGATATTGAATTAAATATTGAGATTCATTAAAAATAAAACCATACCTTAATGTAATGATGGTTGTTTTGGAATTAGGTCATGTTTTAATATATTGTCTTCTCAAAGTTTATCTATGTTAGCCTAAAGGTGGTAAAAACTCAATAAATATGGATGTTGATTCTATTAATATATTTATCTTTATAGGTATTTATCAAATATTGCAATGATGATATGGAGCTATTTCAAACCTCTACTAGAGGTCAAAATTTTTTCTTCAATTTTAGATGCTAAATAGGCTTTGATATTTAGCTTTTATCTATTTTTATATGATGGGTTGTATATTATATATGTGTATTATTTAAGATATGGAAGTCCTATATTTGAACACTAGATTATATTAAAATTTTGGCCAGGGTTGTATATTTGATGGCTTAAATTGATGGAATATTTGGTTAGGAGTAGCTTTTATTTAATTGGAATATACTCACCGAGTTATTTTCTTAAAAAATTTCTAATGAGAGTTCAAATTTCATGCTTTATTTAAAAAACTCATTGGTTTAAATACCTAACAAGAAGAAATATTTTACTTTTTCTTAAAGCAATTATTGTTTTAAGCTATTAGACAACAATAAAAATTTAGAGGATGTATGTACTTTCTTATTTCTTTTATTGTGCTCCTTTTTTAAATCTTAGGAGATAAAATTTTAAAACTTTAGAGTATTTGTTAAAAAGGTCAACATTCAAAACCTTAAAGCAATTTGTGTGTGGAAAAAAATTGTATTAGGTTTTTTCTTAAGGAATGCTTTTATTTTCTATTCATAAAAATGTATCCTAAATAAGTTTCATTTCACTTTTTTTTTTTGGTGGGTACTAAAATTTATTAATATCATTAGGTTGAAGGGTCCCAATCCCTATTTACATAGGGCTATTATCTAGTGCCGAAGAAACAAAAACATAAAAACCCCCATAGACATAGGGAAGAGGTGTGCTAGTTCCATGGGAACACAAAAAAATAGAAGTTTCCAATAACCTTTTTTGACAACAAAAAGAAACCAAGAATATACCCAACAAAATAGGGAAGGTTCAGTAACAGAAACTAAACTCAAAAATCCCACTAACCCAGAACCCATGACTATTGAGCTTTATCACCATATTTAGTAGCATTATTCTACTGATGAGTGAGAAGAGCGTTGAGCGACGTCAGAAGATCTTGCAATTCCTTGAAGTTAAGATAGAAGATGACCCCAACTTCCTTAATCATATTGGCTACTACCAAGAGTTGGTCAACCACCCCTAAGACATGGTTGATGATTCTGAAGTGAAAGGCTTCAGCAACATAGCTAGTAATATTTTTAGCGGCATCCATGAACTCAATTTGAAGCCCTCTAACATGAACCATTCCATCATTCCATGAATTAACAAACTCGTCAGATGGAGAAGGTTTTGCATAGAGGTGAAAACAATAGCCTTGTGATGAAAACCACAATTTTGAAAAAGCCCACAATTTGAAAGGAAACATGTGGGATCCTAAAATGGATAAAGAAATGGTGTTAACAAAACACCTTATAGCATTTAAAAGAACACCTTTGTTGGAACTGAAAATAGTGTTTAAAAATACTTGAAAGGAAAGACACCGGTGTTGACAAAACACCTTATGGCATTGAAAAAAACACCTTTGTTGGCATTTCTATGATTATTAAGAAACCTGATAATTTTATTTTTGAACAATGCTGATTAAATCCTCCAGAAAGCAGTATTCCCAAATAATGCAATCAAATTGGTTTAATGCCAAATTAGCTAAAGTGTCAGTAGCTACGTTGGCTTCACGAAAGACATGTTGAACTGTACTTAAGGGAAGCTGCCTGAGAATGGCTTGACTTTCCTTAATAAAATTTTGAGTATTCCAACCTGGTTTTGAAAAACTTTTTGCATGATTAACCACAACAAGGGAATCACTTTCAAAGATGATTGGGTTAGGAAAATCTTTACACAAAACAAGACACCTCCATAGGGCACGAGCCTCAGCATAATTATTTGATTGAATCCCCAAATTTTCCATGAAGACCTTGATGATCTTTCCACTATGATCCCAGATTATACCCCCAACCCCAACATCCCCAGGATTTATTTTAGATGAACCATTGAAATTTGCTTTTAGCCAACCCAACGGTGGATGTTTCCCATTTAACTCTAAAGATATTTAAAAGCACTATAAAAACATCATAGGAAAATTGACAGTCAACCATAATATGTTGCACTAATTCCCAAGCTTGGTAGCACAAATAACATCTATTGGGTAACATGACTCCATGCTTAATCAAATTGTTAGTAGTTAAAATTCTATTCTTAACAACCAACCAAGAGAAGTAAGCAACTTTGGGGATAATGTTTTTGAGCCAAATGCATTTGAAGATCAAAGATATCGCTTGCTCATCTTGAGAATCATAATTATCATATAATCCATGGGTTGTTTTGACTGAGAAGTTGTCATCCTCATTACATTTCTAGAAAGGCCTATCTTTTTACTTGGAAGATGGGATAAAACTTGATTTGAGAATGGACTGCATGGCCTTAATAGCTTGGGAAATTAATTCATCATCCGAATTGAAACTTAGTTGTTTCCACATGGGACACCCTTGGGTTTGGATGATGAAGTCAACAACTTTTGGTCCCATATTTGCATCTGTTAAGGATTTTAGAATAGCGATGTTTTGATCATTTATAAGAGCCTCATCCTTGATCCAAGTATCATGCCAAAAATTGATTGTCTTCCCATCACCAAGGTACCATATTACACCTCTGTTGAGAAACAATCTTGTTTAAAGGATAGACTTCCAAAAATGGATTCCAACTTGAGGAGCTTCCTCATCCATAAAGGAATGGTGTTGTAGATATTTCTCCCTTATGATAGATATCCATTCCAAGTTCTCATGGGTAAATATATTCCATGCCTGTTTTGCCAAAATTGCATGATTCATCTTGTGAATTCTCCGAAAACCAAGACCCCTTTATCTTTTGGGGATAAAATAGTATCCCAAGCAACCAAGTGAAACTTTTTCTAATTAGCAGTTCCTATTCATAGAAAGCACTTTTGAATTTGTTCTATTTTATATCCAACTACTGCAGGCACTTTTAAAACAAACAAAAAATAAACAGGAATGCTCTGAAGAACCGACATGACCAGCATGGCTTTTCCTGCCAAAGAAAGCAAAACACCTTTCCAACCTGCTAATTTCTTGTGAATCCGCTCAATGACATTATTCCACATTGCATATTTTGGATGACCCACAAACATGGGTAACCCAAGATAGGCAATGGGCAGATTAGCAATGGAACATTCTAGGATATTAGCAATAGAAGTTTATCGCGAGACATGAGTATTAAGAAAAATGATTTTTCTCTTGGAATAATTTATTTTTTTTCTAGCTACACCTTCAAAGAGGTTAATAATAGTCTTGATAGTACGGGATTTTGGGACGAAAGCTATGGTAGTCAACAAAGTTTCATCAACAAATTATTGGTGGGTGGTAGGTCTTAGGTTGGAAACAAATTTTATGCTAGAAATTAACCCCAAATAATAGGCTGACTTTATAGTTCTGCCAAGAGATTCAACCAGAATGATGAATAGGATGGGGGACAAGGGGTCCCCTTGTCTTAATCCTCTAGTACTTGGGAAGTACCCAACTGTGTAGCCATTCACCAGGATGAAAAACCAAGAAGAGGAAACACATTGCATAATTATATGGGTCCAATCACTGTGAAAGCCAAACTTTAGAAGGACTTTAGACAAAAAATCTCTATTGACCCTATCAAAGGCTTTGTTCATATCCAGCTTCAAGAAGAAAAAAAAAAAAATTAGATTTATGGGTAGAGTAGATTAGTTCATGAATAGTTATCACACCATCAACAATATTTTGACCTTTAACAGATCTTCCTTGACACAGGTCTATGATGTCTAGAAGTAAATATTTAAGTCTAGTGGCCATAGCTTTGGTAAGAATCTTGTAGACCACATTGCAAAGTCTAATAGGACGGTAATCAGATAAAATATTGGCAGTAGGGATTTTAGGGATAAGGGCTAGAAAAGTAGAATTTACATCTTTGGGGATAAATCTAGAATTTTGCATCTCTTTAATGGCCAGGCAAAGGTCAAGACCTATGATTTCCCAAAAAGTTTGAAAAAAATGAGGGGAAAATCCATTAGGCCCAGGAGCTTTGTCTGCTTGTATGGATAAAAGAGCTTTGTGGATTTCCTCATCACTAAGGGGTTTTAGAATATTGGCATTCATTTCATGAGTAACAATTCTCAAAATGTGCCTAAGGAGGGAATACATTGCTTGGGAGGATTGAATAGGTTGGGATCCCAACAAAGACTCAAAATGATGAACCTCATCCCTAATTTCATAGATGTCAACGGTGTAAGACCCATCACTCTTTACCAGATCCTTGATCCTATTTGCTCCTTTGTGATTGAGGGTTGAAATGTGAAAGAATTTAGTGTTCAAATCCCCATCTTTTATCCATAAGTGCCTAGATTTTTTATGCCAAAAAATCTCCTCTTTCTTTAGAATGTTATGGTATTATGAAAGAAGCAATTATTCCTCCTGTATCTTAGTTAGATAAGAATGAGCTCTATTATTTTGGTAAGATAATTATGATTATAATTTTATCATTTATTTTTTGTGTGATTATTTCAATTGTTTACAAAATTTGAAGAAATTTTATGTGTGGAACAATACCATTCAGAGGCTTTTATCAGTTTTAAAGTATGATTATTTCTTTGTTATTCATAGGATTTCAATATATTAATTGTATTTTAATACATTTATATATTTTATAATCCTAACACTTTTTATGCATTTGATGTGTTTGCAAATATGATTGACTTTTTTTAAATAGTTTTTAGAATATAAATTATTAAAACAATGACTTTATATATGGCAATATTAAATGCATATATTTTTATATTAATTGTCATCTTTAAACTTTAGTTAGAAATTTTTATTATCATGATTTATTTTACCATATAATCATTTGTTTGTGAGTTGTAAGCAATACATTAGTATGGTCAATGAATTTCTAATATCATTAATGCCATATCAATATAGAAATGATGGTCAATGTGTAAGTGGTTGATGAGATAAAGGATGGAATATGCATAGTAGAAAATATATGTTTTTAAATAAATGTGTGCTTGTTATGAAATTTTATTTAATTTGAATGTTATTTAAATAATTTATCATTATAGGGTTTTAAGCTTATTTTCTATCATCCTTTTCTTTTTACTTTTTGGAATTTATATAAAAATATTATTAAATTAGTTTGAAATCATATTTTCATTCGCACAACCCTTTTTCAATGATAAAATATTGACTTGTTTTAGTATTTGATATTTACTAAAATATTATTTATGATTTTTTTTCTTTTAGGTTTTGTTTATATTTTATTTTATATTAAGGTTGAATTACTATGATCTATAAAAAATGAATATCAAGAATAATATTATGGCAAGAGTTATGAAACTCTAAATGAGGAGATAGAGGATGAAATATATGTAGTAGCTATATTAATACAAAGATTCAAGCCAACGCTAATATAAAAAAGATATTTTCAATATTTTTGTAATAATTGTGATGTTTTCTTTTCTTTTTTTAATAAGCTATATGTGGCTTCTATTAGGGACCACTCTCATTACAAAAACAAAACATTACATTGGTCATATTATATTTCTAACAAGTTAATTAAAGCATACCCATATTTGCCTTTCTATTAAAGATATTTTCCATATTCCTCAAACTTCCTCAAAATTCTAAGTTTCCATAATCAACTCTCTTTTTTTAAGGAACTAACAACAATAACAACCCTTACATGACACATAACTCCAATAGATAGAAGTAAAACCAACATAACAGTCATCCATCAAAGAGGAAATCAGTTCAATTAATTTTCTTCTGTAGCAGAGGTTTTTTCTTCCTTAGAGTGGCAAGATTTGAGAATGCATTTTTTCACTTCAAGCTCCTAAGGTAATATCTAGTTGTAACACATTTTGTAGGATCTTCATTTTTATAAAATTTATCGTCACTAATTGTTTCATAATTAGCTTCAAGAATACCATTTGAGGTGCTAATATTTTCCATGGAACCATCTAGATGGTCTTTAGTAACCATTTGAATTTTATCAATGATCTAATCCAAATTCTCATTTTGGGATTGAGTCTTTTGTTGCTCACATGATTCCTACTAGATAATTGGTGCATCTAGAGGATGAGCTTCTTTATTTTGAACTTGCACATTGGAATATTTTGAATCATTCCCATGTTGAGCCTTCTCCTCCACCAAAGAGGAATCAGAGCATGATCGAATGACCGAGCATCTCTTCTTCAAGTGGTCATATTGCTGACAACCATAACATCTTAGGGATAAAATTCTATATTAAGTATTTTGGATCAATTCCCCTTTGCTTGAGAATATAGTAAGGGATTGAGGCCCAAGAACTAGAACATCCATCCAAACAACCAAATTTTTCTTTACTCATATTAATTTTACTGAACAATTTTTTTTTTTTTTGGGCATCCATATATTGGAATGTACAAATGGCATTACCAATTTTAGTGAATATCTTCTCTCCCCAAAACTCCACAAGGAGAGCATAAATATTCACCCAAAATAGGAAGCCATTAACTTATTTTGTAAAGGGGTTGAAACTAGGAGTCCAAGGTCTTATATAAACACCTCTTTGTCCGAAAAACCAATTATATCTATAATCCATTACCCTATTTATATCCACTAAATTAGAAAAGGAAACAAAAAAGAATTTTTTGGGTAGGAGAGTTACTTGGAATTTTGTATTGATCCATCAATATTTAATGTATCCTTTGAGCTCCTCCAAAGCTAGTATTTTACCCTTGAGTTTACAGATAATTTTTTGTGCTTCATGATCAATCATATCCAACCCAAATTCATCCTCTAAAATCCTGATAGAGGGTGGAGGTTCATCCATTTGCAAATCCAAAGATCCCTAAGAGATATTTATTCTTATATAAGAGGCTTTCTCACAAACTAAAGAGATTGTCTACGAACAACACGTTTCCTTCAATGCTTGACTGCACCTAGGGTTTGCATCCCTTTTGCAAATACTATAGCCAAATTTATCATTTTTTTCCATCGCTTGACTACACCTAGGGTTTACACCCCTTTCTAGAAGACTATAGTCGAAACCATTTTTTAATGAGTTTACACAAATTTTTGAGGGGTCCTAATTCACTCATATTTAATGGGATTTTTGTGGATAGTTTTTCTCACATCCACCTATTCACACATATAAGCAATGAAGAAAATCAAAATTCTAAAATTTTAGCTAAGTGTTGAGCCTGGAAGAAAATGAGCTAATGTCAAACTCTGGATGAGTCAAAAAAATTTATCGTAAAGAGAAATAGCACTTGGAAAAAAATAGGCAATCATTGGACTCCAAATGGATCCCAAAAACATGCCATGAAAGGATGAAAAAATTTGGCTACGTATTGAACCTGGAAGAAAATTAGGGGATCATCAAACTCTAAACGGGTCCCAAAAGCCCATCACAAAAATATGCAAAACTTGGTGGAGAAATAAGAAGCCATTGGACTTTGAACAAATCCAAAAACCCTATCACATAGATCGCATTTGGTGAAATAACGGACAACTATTGGACTATGGATGGGTCCCAAAAAATATACCACTAAGAGAAAGGAAAAGGGTACCTAGAAAAAAAGTGGGAAGTTATGACTCTGGATGGGTTCCAAAAATCCACCATAGGGATTGGTGGAAAATAATACATCTTTCAAGTTGTGAAGCATTCCCAAAAGCCCAACATAGCACATTAAGAGCTAGT
This sequence comes from Wollemia nobilis, assembly GCA_028583015.1. Classification (NCBI taxonomy): domain Eukaryota; kingdom Viridiplantae; phylum Streptophyta; class Pinopsida; order Araucariales; family Araucariaceae; genus Wollemia; species Wollemia nobilis. The sequence goes on from JAQPPZ010001731.1 coordinate 2,097,636, forward strand.
ACCTAACGAAATGGTAGGCTACCATCAGACTCTGGATGAGTCCAAAAAATCCACCACTATCAAGAATTTCCTTCTCCACCAAGACATGTAGAGTATGCAAACATAAGAGGAACAAATCCTAAGTTTGGAGTTAGTTTAGGAATGTAGTACTTGGCCAATAAATAGAATCTGATATTCTTCTAACAAGTAGCAGGTAGTTATTTAGGATTTTAGGAATGGTCAATAATAGAATGTAGGTTGCATGAGTTACGACCCACTATATCAAAGTGCATGCAAATGGACATTATGGAATAACAAAATTGTCAAGAGCATTATATGGATAGGACTAGATACAACCAATGAAGCCCACTCCCATGTCGCATGAATATTTGGTTGTAAATATAGGATGATAGAAGAAATATATAGCCTAGACACTCCCTTGACACAACCACATTCCATGATCAAACATCATGATTATTCGTAACAAAATTCATTGTAGATTATATATAGTATAATGTTGAGATTTTAAAAGGGTTGGCTCTTTAGCTTTTACAACTTACATGTAAAGCTTCTACTATTCAAGAAATACTAATGGGTTACTGTTTGACCTCCATGTTGTCCCATGTATGTATGTATGAATTTTTGTTTACTTGTTTTTATTAAAATTGGGTGAATGATTCAACTTTAATTTTGCAATATGGATTTTATGTGTTTCATTCTCTAGTTTTGGAATTCACTTTCAAATATACGTGATTAATGTTGATTGAGCATAAATTGGTTGGTCTATTAGGTAATATTTTTAGCTTATTGTGATATTTTTAGTTAACAATACATGTGTTTTGATGTAGATAAATTTTTACCCTCATAAGTTCTAGCTCTAGTTATATTTCCTTCTTGCAGCACCCTTTTCACCCCCCATTAATTTTTAGTAGTTAGCTAAGACTCCCAAGGAACCAGCCTCCTTCAAATATTGACTAGAAATCCTTAGTGCTCTAGGGTCATTCTATGTTGATCAAGGTCTATGGGCACACAAACCTTTCCATAGGAATTTTTTCATACAATAATTTTTAGCACACCCGGTGGGACACAGTCCCGGTGTTTTGATAACTCAGGGTTTGGTGATACCCTATTTATGAGTATCCTTTTTATTACTAGGTGACTCTGCTAAAGAAGAAACCTGAAAAGCTATTTTAACCCTGCTTTATCTTATTTTTCATGATTACAAGGTAAAAGGCTAGTCAGTCTGAAGAGCCAATTGAGTTTTTAGGATTATATTTTAATATAAGGTAGTATTTTCCATCATTTGAGTCAACTCCATCGTCATATTTCATAGAATATCGAAGGGATACCAGTATTATGCATGTAGTGCCTATTATTCCTCAGTTTCATTTAGCTCAAAATTAGAAACAAAATTTCCTTGAATAGAATAATACAAGTCCCCTCAACCTTATAAATCAAAACCCCATCCCTCAGGTTGCTCTGAAAGCCCTACCAACCTATGATCGTATTGGTAAATGACCTATGAGCATTATCATAATGCTACCTATTTGGTATCCATCCATAAAATCCAAGAGGAGGATGTAATGATAATATTGTTGGTCATATCCCTAAAGGGAAAAATGTTGTATTGGTATAGAACTTTACCAAATAAAATTCTAACCACTTGGGCTAATCTAGCTAGCAAGCTGATAGAAAATTTTAATGAGCAGATATATCCATTATCCTTGCTCACTCAATTCACAATAATACAGAGACATTTGCAAGAGGAAGTGGTGGATTTCAACATCAGATTCAATCACACTTGGAAGAGAGTACCTAATGGCCTACATCGAACTAATGAGCAAGCCCTATACTATTACCTGAGAGCTTTCACCTCATATTCGGGTCTAATGATAAGACAATCAAATGTCCTGACCTTCCCATAGATATTCCAAGAGTCCAAAAATGTAAAAAAGGTTATTATTTATGTATAGATGCCGCTTTCAAAACTTGTAATACCTACTTTTCCTAAGTTCCCCTAGAATCAACCACAATCATATGCTACAGATACCACTTATCCTTTTGTTACACCTCCTATAAATTTCCCTACATGGACCAGTCCTCCTATAGTACTAGCCCTACCAACTATGTTGGTAATTCTGGCATTACCTACCTCCATACAATACTTGCCTTATCATCTCCTGACCCACAATATGTGATCCTTAAATATATGTAAACAGCCATGAAAAATTTAACCAATGAAACCACTTCAAGGAAGAGAAAGGAAGCCAAAATAAACTTTCATCCAAGAATATTTCCACATGTTACAAAGGATCAAGCTACCTCCACTAGCAAATATCCTAATAATTCCAATACAGATTTTGCAAATCAAGAAGAAGAGCCTTCAACATCCACATCTAAATCAGATTACTAGTGTTCTACATGCAATGATCCTCATGGGGAGAGTTCTTGTATGATGCACCAACATTATATATAGAAAATAGCAATTGAGAAAGTTGAAAGAACCTAGAAGAGATATATCAATATGATCAAAGAAGTGGGTCATAACTTCATGATGCCATCTATTGAACATGTCTTAGTCTTGATGATATTAGGAAATAATCCCCTAAAAGTAAACCCTAAGGAGTTGAACCCTTTGAAAGTGCCCACTAAAGATCAATATAAGGGTGATATTGAAAAGGAAAATCATCATAGGTACCTATCAAAAAGCTAGTCCATCAATAGAAGAAGGAAGGCAAACATTTTGAAACTCAATAAAAGGGAGTTAAGATGTAGGAAGAAGCTAGAGATAAACTAAGATATCCCTCACTAACCAAGCATCAAAAAATTGAATCCACTCATGAATACAGGAATAAGATTGAACAACTTCTAAGGGATAGGGAAATACAATCTAATATGTTCATCTTCAATATTTTTGAGCTAAATAAAATACCTTCAAAGACTAATATGTATGATGCAAGGCTTATCCTTTAAAATATTTACCTACTCCAAGATTCCCTCAAGTCAATAAATAATCAAGGAAAAACCTATCATGAGTAAAATTTGGCTCAAGGAATCCCTACACTTGGGGTAGGCAATAATAGGCCATCTATGTTCTATTTTTCATTATAAATGGAAGTATGGGTGGTCCACAATTGCATGATTAATTCAAGGCTAGCCACTACAATTATGCCTGAATTTGTGTGTGATATTATGGGTATGTAATATACAAGAAGTTTCCTAGGTATCTTGCAATTAGATGGTACACTAGTAAAAATGGTTGGGGTGATCAAATATGTCTCTATGGTTTTATATAGGTTGCCTCAAGTAACTGTCATCCAAGAGATCGTGGTAGTAGACTTGGAGCCCTATTTTGGGATGTGCCTATCAAGAGAGTTTACTACCAAGTTAGGTGGCTACCTCTCCCTTGACTATTCCCATATGGAAATTCCACACAAGGGTAGAAGAGTCAAGATATATTTAGAGAAGCCCTCATCATTTCATATAGAGAAATTAGAAGAAAGGACCCAATGGGCTAATACGGTTAGCATGACAACTGAGGAAGTAGACTTGATGGAAGAAATGTTGGAGGAACTTCAAATAAAATATCAATTCTCATTAAGGAATTTTAATGCCATGATTGAAACTAGAATTGGCACACACACCATTGCAAAAACAGAGGTGAAGAAGTCAGTAGTTCAAGATGAACAACTCCCCATTAGAAATCAGATTTGGAAGCTCTATTTTGATGGATCTATTGAAATATATTACATTATTTGGTTCTTTACTAATGTACCATCATGGGTACATATTTATATTAGGATTTTATCAGGACTTAAGTACTTTATTGAAGTAGTGTAATAAAAGCACAAGTGTTAGAATGTGCATGGATGTAATTGTGCATGTAGTCCACATGTACATAAGTCCTTAGAATAGAATAGTGAGGTTTCATAGGAATATTGAAGGTAAGGAGTTGCATCTTATTATAAATAGACCTTCATAGAATAGATAAGTGAGAGGAATTTAGAGTGCATAGGTTGAGTAGTAGTAGATACAATGTAGATCCATTTTGCAAATATGGAGAGGTTGTGACCTCCATTGGAGAGAATTGTATATTTTCATGAGCTTTCTTATATGAGCATTTATTGAGTATTGAATCAAGTTTTCTATCATATTTTCATGCTTATTAGTTAGCCATTATCATAGTTATAACATTGCATTCTTATTTCCATACTTGTGGTTGCATTTCCTTCAAGTTTAACGCTTCAAAAGATAATAGAGGTATTAGAGCACACGATAGATCAATAGGAAATAGTGAGATCCACAAGAGTGATTGAGAGGAGATTGTAAATCTCATTTTTACATCTCTAAAATTTACTATTGGCTAGAGATTTTTCCACAAAGCTACAAAAAAACTTGTGAAGACTAGAACTCGGCATTGAATCCACTAGATTGGCAATCCAACTAATGAAGATCATTTTCCATAGGTTTATAAATATTTCTATTTCTAATATTTTGTTGCACAAAATTAACACCTAGAATTTGAGAAATTTCCTACAATTGATAGAGAAAAATTTCACCTTTTTTGCCTATAATTCTATGTACTTTTCTCGAGTAGGGATTAGTTCTTTGTTGCAGAAAATTGAGATTGAATATTTGGATGCCTAAGGAGAAATATCTCATTGAAATATTTGTGGTTTGAAGACTCCAAGTTGGATATTGATAAGATATCTAGTGGTCAAGGAATACACATTGAAGATTGTAAATCTAGGAAGGAGTTCCTAGAGAGAATACCCCACTAAAGGAAGGAGAGACTCAAGGAGAAGAGTCTTGGTGAAGATTGGAGATTGGTGATCTCCATTGAATATTGAAAACTTCACATTGAATAAAAGGTCCATATAAGGACCTATTGAAGAACTTTCATAGTGGAAGATTGAGAATAGATAAGGACTAACAAAAAGTCCTATTGCGGATTTTAGTAGTAGCGGATTTAGGAGATCCAAGGAAAAGATCTCATCACAAAACTACCATAGTGCAAGATTGAAGAGGCCAAGAAAGGTCTCATTGAAGATTTTGAGAAGCTACAAGATTTAAGACCTTGGAGAGGTCTCAAGGAGAAACAAGGAGGAGGCTTGGTGAGCCTCATTGAAGAATTTCCTAGAAGAACTCATTAGATAAATTTACTACCAAGGAGAAGCTCCTGATAGTAAAAGAGTTGGGATAATTGTCACCATATGACAACAAGCCCAAAGGAAAAAATATTTGGCAAGAGGTTTGTCAAATTTCAAAGTATTTTGGAGAATATATCAAGACATTCATAATCTTGAGAAGAAGGTCATTAGATAGGCCAAGATTGAGGTCAGAATTTGACAAGAGAAAGGAGATAAAAAAAACCACCAAATCCAAGAGATCTGGAGATTGCCATTGAAGTCTTGAAGGTAATTCCAAAGATAGAAAAAATTGTTGATTTCTGTAACATAGAAAAAACACACCATTGCACTAAAAATGAATCATTTTATTTATCATAAAATGGATATTTTTATTACAATAAAACCGTATGTAGGGAGGGTTTCACAATAGAAAATATTGAAGGGAGGTGATCCCCTTTTACAATGAGATATGGTGTATTCGCTTATTCTATGCCACAATCAATGCTAGATGGTGGGTTTGTGGTTGTGACCACCATGATGGATTTGAGCTTTCGACTTCGAATGTTGAACCTACACACATGTGAAAAGACAAAGGGTTTAGTAGCACTTGTCAAAATAAATATGATGAAATGACTAATATAAATTAAAAATAGAAAAGGTGGGTTTTTCATGACCACCATGATGGATTTGAGCTTTTGAATCTTGAACTTGCACACATGCAAATAGACAAAGGGTTTAGTAGCACCTATCAAAATAAATCTAATGAAATGACTAATGTAAATTGAAAATAGAAAATAATTATTGCATACATGAGTCACAATTTGAGCAGCATAACATTAGCATTCTCTGCCTCCTATTTTCTTGGTGAAGTGATGGTGCATTTACAGTTCTTTGGGATATAAGGAGGGAAATTATAGGTTGTAAGATAGTATTTCCAAGTGGAAATCTAGGGCAACCAAGTGTTAGGGATAGGGCAGCCACCTATCCTGGGCAGTTGTAGTGAGTCACGAGGGGTGTCTCACTTAAGTAGGAAGATGTGGCAAGTGGGTAGGTGCAAGTAGAGTGATGTGTGGAGTGAGGTGTGATATGTGGCAAGGTGAGAGGTAGTGGTGGTTAGGACACATGTCACATGGGGAGACAGGGTATCCTAGGGGGATTTTCCAGATTTAATAAAATTTGAAAAATAGGATAATGTGCAGGATTTATACACCTAAGTTTAGACTTAGGCATATAATTTTATTATGCAGGATTGTGTGGTGGGATGAAAATACCTATATTTTGGTGTCTACAATTTATACATCAGATTATTAGAGAGTTCTTGAGGAATTTCTTAGCTATGATTTGAAGGAGTGTCCTACAAAATTTTGAGATTCAAGGATAGCGATTTTAGTGAGTTTTGTGACTGCTTTACAATCTAAAAATTTTCATATTTGAGGATAGAAAAAGGTAGCAGTTTGGGTAGCATTGGTACCTGCTAAAGTTCAGATTTTAGAAGTGCATATTGAAGGAGTATTGAATCCACCAAGTTATAGTATTGGGCAGCAAATTAGTGGAGTGTTGAAACTGCAAAAAGGTGAGTTATAGAGCTATTTTTTGGACAGCCTAGAAGAGCTACAATATCATATACAAAAGGTAGAAATTTAGGTGATACAAATCACAATAATTACCTTCATCTATAAAGGTGAAAAATTATGCAACAAAAGGTGCAAAAGGTTCATTAATTGAACTATTATATTTATTTTTTTATTAAGGTTATTGAGCACTAGTTTCAAGGTTTAAAGGTTGCATAAATAGTATTCATTCAAGTCTTCAAGGTAGTGCAGAAGTTATAGTCTACAAGGTCCAACCTACACAAAATAATAGAAGTTAGATATATTTTGAGAGAAAGAAATCAATATTTTATTAACCAGTACAAGAAAAGGAAGACTTCATACATTTGCATATACAATAGTGCAAAATATCAAGTGGAAATCTTGGGTTATTAAGTGTAAGAATAACCAAGCAAGGAAGGTATTGCCAAGAGTGTGAAGGCAATAGTTGCTTCAACCTATATTAGCCAACAAAGGAAGTTGAAGCCTGCATTTTTGAGAAGTCAAGAGACTCGGTTCAAGAGCACAAGGAAGAAAAATGTCTAAGTTATCCTATTCTATATTTGCATAGCATAGTATTGGAGCCATTCAAGAGAGCTCTAAACAGTGGAGTATCTCCAAGGAAAGGGAGATAGTATTAGTAGCTCTAACCTACATCAATCACCTAAGAGTTAGAAGACATTGGTATCAAGTAAAGGACAACAAGAAATGGTGAAGAAATTAAGATTATTACAGCAAGGATGCCAAAGTTGAACACATATAACAACATAGAAGTCTTTGAAGAAAGCAAGCTAAGGTCCATTTAATAACCTTTGGTGAAGGCATCACAATCCAAACTCAACCACGAGTGGTGAAAGCAATGTAGGGTTTATTCTATGTAAATAAGCATTGATAGTAGCATCATCACCAATGAGAGTGAGCATTCTTCTTACCCATGTAACTTGTACCAAAGAAAGTATAAAATTCATCTAAGATATACAATGAGGAAACCATTGCAGTTGGAAAAAGCAAACTTAGGGAGTTGCACCAACTTGATAGGGAGAAGATACATCAAAGTGATAGTGCACATCCTTCAAAGTTTGACTTAGATTTAAGGATTCGTCCATATCTAAATCCATCGCGTACACTTATTTGGTATTCTTGTAGAAGCATTGGAAGTTATCCATATCTTCCAGAGAAGCATTGAGGGAATAAACATCATTTCCCCTCAAGTGAAGCATTGGAGAATATTGATTGTTGAAGCATTGGATTAGCATCATAGTCTACATAGGATGAGCATTAAGACAAAAATGAGAAAGTGTTCGTATAACCCAAGGAATTTAGGATAAATTAGTGAAGATATTACACCATGTGTAAGATAGTATCTCATGCACACCGTGGATAGTCACCACTACATCAAAGGTAGCTCAAGAACAAAGTGTTAGAAGCATATCTACATAGGCATCATTATTGTAACACCCTTGTAAGAAGTGTTATATGAGAGGTATTAAATTAAATAGATAACCATATGTGCCACTTGTTATTCGATGTTGTGAAGATGAAGTATAAGCGGTTCAAATGAGTTAAGCGAATATTTCCTACATCGTGCTCTAATATTGTAGATAACACACTTCAAAAGGAAGCACCAAAGTAGTGCTCAGGAGGACATCAAATCAAATATAATTTGATTTGAAATCAAGGTAGCATTAAAGTATTTAGTGCACACAAAGTTTAAGGATTGGCAAAGCCATCTAATTCTCCTGTTGGAGAGGAAAAGCACAAGAAAAAACAACAATGATTGAAGGGCAAGCTAGCCAGTAGATTTCAAGAGCATAACTTGGCACTAAAAACATCAAGGAGTACGTACATTAGCTTAAAAAGAGAACGAAGAGCAACAAAGTGAATTTTGGTAAAAGCATGTAGTTTGATGATAAAGAACGAATGGAAAGTCTACATAGCATCTTGAAGTTGATAAGGAGTCAACTATTATCAAATTGTAGAGTTCAATTTGACCATAGACAACTTTCAAGACCGAGCTCAGTATTAGAAAGTTAAGAATTATATTAAAATGTTTATTAAAGTTGAAATTAGCTAAACCTTATAATCTAGAGAAATTGAATGGTAGGAGTAATAAGGTGTTAAATATCTAGAAATAATTTTTGATTACCTTGAGAAGGAAGTAGAAAATAGAAGCATTAAAATATTTATTATTATTGCTTCCAATATTTGCAAACCTTAATTCAAGGAGTTATAAGGATAGTAGAACATAATTTGCAAATATATAATCTTTCTAAAACTTCTAACTTGGGAGACACAAGGAATCCTACATCAAACTAATATCATAGAAGTGCAAATATTTATCATAGCATTGATTCAAAGTTGAAGTTTATTGCTTGCATCAAATACTAGTTGGAAAAGTAAACTTATTAGTCTCATACTTAAAGAAAAGAGACATAAACAATCCAACTAAAGACATTGAAAGCTTATTCTCTGAAATTGCATTTATAAGCTTTCTACAAGAAGATCTAAATAGTTGATTGCAAGTGATAGAAGTTTTTTTAAAGCTTTTTATCTCATTACTAGGGAGTCATAAGGTAGAATACTTCAAAGGTTCTATCAAAAATATTCTCAATTCATAAATTAAGAAGCTATAAGAATGTCTACTCCAAAGAACTCATCAAATAATTCAATTTAGAAAGAAGAAAAATACCAATATGTCTTAAAAATATAGTTGATTCAATGGAAAGCATGATTGGTAATCCATATACAAATTAAAGAGAATAATCAATTAGAATTAAAGAAATGTTTGAAAACCCACAAACTAACATACTGATAAAAGTAGATTCTTCAATAATATCTTCTAATAAGACAATGAAGGAAGTAAATGATAATAATATCAATAAATATATTGAAGATCATATTCAAAAAATAAGGGAGAATCTTGACCAAAAATACATCATACAAATTCTTGAAAGAAGTATAGTTGGAATTGCCTCAATTGTTCACACATGGTTTAACTATTTTATCAAAGAAATAGATAAACATGATATTCCAAAAAATATGACAAAGAAGTTGAGATATATTTATTTTGCACTTATTGCAAAACATTTGGTCATGAGAAGGTTAATTGCTGGGGTGTCCATCCATGCAAATATTGTAAAGGAAAATCTCATTCATCCTTCTTTTGTTTCTACAAGGAAAAATAATATAAAAACTTTAAATAAGACTAAAATTTAGGTTAAATTGTTTCTTCCAAGTTCTTATTTCATATGCGTCTACTGACACTAAATTCAAGCTTAATACTTTTGAATATCAAGGATACAAGCCATACAGAAAAACATGGAACAAAATAGGAAGTGATTATGATTCACTTCTAACTTGTAGGATTATATTAGATCTCTAATTCAACAAGGCTATCTAGAAAACTTCAATAACTCTACGAACCACTTCATAATACAAATAAATAATGGCATGAAGAAAATTGGGAGAAACAAGATAAAAATTTAATCCAAAGAAGAAGAATTAGAGCAAGATGCATATTCAAATTTATATAAAGTAGACAATGAAGAAAGCATAGAAGAGAAGCTCAACTTTCAATATCAAGATGAAGATCCATACTGAATACTAAGGTCTTAAAAAACCAAACAATGTAATACAAGGGGGTTTTGGAATATATTACATTATTTGGTTCTTTACTAATGTACCATCATGGGTACATATTTAGATTAGGAGTTTATTATGACTTAAGTACTTTATTTAAGCAATGTAATAAAGGCACAAGTGTTAGAATGTGCATTGATGTAAATGTGCATGTAGTCCACATGTACATAAGTCCTTAGAATAGAATAGTGAGGTGTCATAGGAATATTGAAGGCAAAGAGTTGCATCTCATTATAAATAGACCTTCATAGAATAGAAAAGTGAGAGGATTTTGGAGTGCATAGGTTGAGTAGTAGTAGATACAATGTAGATCCATTTTGCAAATATGGAGAGGTTGTGACCTCCATTGGAGAGCATTGTATATTTTCGTGAGCTTTCTTATATGAGCATTTCTTGAGCATTGTATCAAGTTTTCTATCATATTTTCATGCTTATTAGTTATCCATTATCATAGTTATAACATTGTCTGCTTATTTCCACACTCGTGGTTGCATTTCCTTCAAGTTTAAAGCTTCAAAATCTAATAGGAGCAAGATGCAAAAATGGAGCTAGAGTCGGTATAGTCCTAATCTCACCCATATGATGTGAAAATATATTCTCATAAGATTAACATGGAGCTGTACAAATAATGCAATAGCATACAAAGCACTATGCTTAGGATTGAGAAATGTTGAAAAACTTGGGATCAAGCAGTTAAAGATATTCAAAGATTTAAAAATTGGTGGTAAATCAAGTCACAGAGAAATGCATTAATAAACAACATTATCTCAAGGTTTACCAGAATAGATTTTGAGACCTGTTGGGAATATTTGAGACCTTAAACATCAAGGTAATCCCAAGGGAATAGAATACCCATGATGACATGTTAGCATCAATTGTGGATAATTATTATCTGATATCAAAAGTTATACATAAAGCGAAGATAGTAAGGTTGGTGTATAGACCCTCTATCCTAGATAGAGATATTTTCTGGAAAGTATTTAAAATTATGAACAAGCAGTGGATTCCTCAATCCATGAAATGAATTTCTCAACCAACATATCCTTAGAGGATTAAGAATAAGGAGAGCTTATTCAGCTAAAAAACAATCACATACCAAAAGTACTAATAACCCTTGAAAGTTTGTTTGATAATAGTGATAGTCCAGCTAGCCATTCGATGAAAATTAACACAAAGGGCTATAGGGAAGTTCAAATAATCCGGTTTTAGTAAGAAATAAAAATGGGGGAATTTGACTGTTGATTTTTTAAATTTGAACAAGGCCTCATTAAAGGATCACTATCCTTTTCCCTAGATTGATCAAATATTACACATAGTGGCTGGAATAAAGAAATTCTCATTGCTAGAATAATTCTCTAGATTCAATCAAATATAGTTCCAAGATGAATATCAGCATAAAATAACATTAACCATAAAATGGAGCACCTTTGCTTACCAATGAATGCCATTTGGGCTATCTAATTTCGGTGCCACATTTCAGAGAGCAATGGACTTGGCTTTTGGTGAACTAGTGAACAAGGTAATTGTCATATATTTGAATGATATGACAATTTTATCTCACAAAAAGGAAGACCATATAGAACATCTCAGGTTGGTTTTTGAAAGATACAAGGAATTCAGAGTTTCTCTAAACCTGAATAAATCCATATTTGTCATACAAGAGGGGAAACTCTTGGGACATGTATCAAAATTAGGGCTAGCTATTGATCCAAACAAGGTGAAATTTATTCTTGATATCTCTTTTCCATTGAAGAAAAATGGATTGCAGTCATTCTTTGGGCATATAAAATTTGTGTAAAAAAAATTTCAAACTTTGCTCAGATAGTAAAACTTATGACAAATATTTTTAAGAAGGACATGCAATTTAAATGGATAAATATTTGAAGAAGTGCCTTCAAAAATATCAAGGAAGCTATTTCATGAGCCTCCATGCTTATCAACCCAGACTATTCCAAATATTTCATTCTATGTGTTTTTGGAGTGGAATAAAATTGTGCAACAGTCCTTACCCAAAAAGGAGAAGATAGCAATGAGAGACCCATCACATTCCTCAATAAAACACTATAGGATCATGAATAAAGATACAATTTCATTTTAAAAAAGTATATGTCATTATGAAATTCTTAATAAATTTAGATATTTTGTGTCCTAAACAAAACAATTATGTACATGGTGCACCTAGATGTCTGAAACTTTGTGATTCAAGGATATTGGGATGACAGAAGAGCAGTATGGGAACTGAAAATCTAGGAATATGATGTTCAAATCAAGCCAAAAAAATCATTAAGAGGTAGAGCACTTTGCCAACAATTGGTAGAATCTGTGACACTGGATATCAACTTGTCTATAGAGGAAGCAAACCCAATATAGTCAAAAGAAAGGAGGCACCACTTGATACATGGATTAACTAGTTGACACATTATTTCAACTCTAGAAGATGTTCGAAGGGGTTAACAACATCCCAAAGGTGAAGGTATAGATTTTAGTCTATAAAGTATTCATTAATCAATGGTGTTATCTTTTAGAGAACTTTTTATGGGGTCTTGTTAAGATGCATACTTGCAAAAAAGGCTAAGAAGGTCCTCGAAGAATTTTATACCATATTTTTAGGAGGGCACTACTCTAGAAAAACCATGACAATCAAAATTTTGAGAGCAAGATATTATTGGCCATCGATCTTCTCAAATGCATTCAATTTGGTCAAAGCCTCTAACAAATGTTAGAGGTTCATTATAAAAAACAAGCATCGCACCATGCCACTTCAACCAGTGAGTGCAAAAGAACCATTTTAGTAGTAGGGATTGGTTTTTATTGGTGTGATTAATCTGAATTCCTTGGTCAAACACAAATATATCTTAATAGCAATGAATTATTTCACAAAGTGGATGGAATTTGAAGCTACCAAGCATGTTGATCAGCAGACTGTCATTGAATTTCTAGAGAGATTGATCACCAAGTTTAGAATCCTTGCCACCATCATTTCTAACAATGGTGCATCCTTTATAGGTGCCAAAAAAATGGATTTCACTAGAAAGTATGGAATATATTAGAATTCTTCCTCAAATAACTACACACAGGGAAATAATCTGGTTGAATCCATACATAAAAATTTGTTAAAAATAATCAAGCAGAGCATCAAGCAGAATTCCAAAATCTAGCACCTCCTGTTTGATCAGTGTAATAACCCCAAATTACCCAACCAAAACTAACCATCACATCCATATAATTAAAAAAAAAAAACTTACATACTTATGAGAGTCTTTTTATATAGTTTTCCATTGAGCAAGTAGTCACATGAGTTTCCAAGGCTATGCACCACACAGGAATCAACTTGATAAAATTTTATCCATGTGCATGGGAGTGGCCAGTGTCCCATAATGATCAACAAGAATTTTCCAGTCTATTTCAACCAGAACATACATTTCCCTTATTGTTTAACCCCACGTTAAACTAGTTCTAACCATAGGTGTCTTTCAACCTAACCTTAAGTGTGTGCCTTTTTGACTACTCATTATTTTCCAATGAGATAATATTTTAGGTGCAATGCTTAACCAACTAACCATACCACATATGGTTTGTTAAGATAATCATCCAACAGATTCTCATAGGCATATTGTTGCCTACCATTATGTCTCATAGACTTCTACTCTCTAGATCTCTCAATTATGAATTCTTTGATATGTTTATGTTCCTTCTATGCTTCCACATTTTCATTGATAGGAAACAAAGATCTAATTTATTCATATATAAACAAAGCATCCACTTGAGAGTCCAAGTAACATAACAAATCAGGTAAATAACTTGTTTTCCCATGAACATAAAACTTCAAGAGATTACATTGTTCTTATCCAATACAACCAGATACTTGGGAGTTACATTTTTTATACTTTCTACAATAATTCATAAGCTCCTACAAGCTATTACATTATTTCTTCTACAAGAAATATTTTCATGTTACAACAATAGCCTCATCGAGTTGAATACAACATCAACTTTCTCTAATCTTCAACTCTCTTTCAGGTTCAACAGGTACTAGTTGCCTCAGTTCCACCAGTACTAAGTGATTGGTTACTTGGGATCAGGACAATCCAATTTATAAGCATGCATATCTAACTACAAAATGCCATGCAACAATAATCCATAGAATGTAAAATATTTTTCCAACAAATAGGCATTCAGTGCTATTCAAAAGTAGGAAATCCCATACTTTTCTAAGATTGAAACTTTTCCCATTCCTTTCATCTCATATCCCATCACACAGGAAACATGCTCTTAAATATATACTAACTACATCCATTGACATGGCCACAGAGAACCCCCATAAGTTCCTAAGAAATGCAACCCAATTACCTTTTCTCCCATATTAGACTATGCCCTCATAATATTTTATTCCTCATTCTAGCATGCATGATTGCATATACATGATTCTATTTGTTCAATGCATTGTAACCACAACATTGCAAATATGCTATTCCTTTCTTCTTCTAGGTTATCAAAACTTTAATATAAAAGCACCCAAAAATAGCATTTAAACAAACTTGTACACAACATAAAATCACAATATCAAAGAGAACATTCTTTCATTCAATCCCTTAAGTGTGACCACATTCCTTAAGAGGTTTATATTATTTTTTTTTTTTTCTTTCTTTTCAAGATACTAGCATCTTCAAAGAGCAATTCATCATAAACAACCAAAAACCTTCTTTGAGTAGGCTAATCTATTTTGCCTTACATAATCAAACCTATAAATGTCTACATTATTTGGAGCAAGTCAATCTAAGTTTCATCATAGATTTAACCTCTTTCACTAAGACATATAGCATTAGATTCCATCAAACAGGTTTGAGTCATAACAATATTGTACAAGGCTAAGGATAATCATAACCCCATAAATATTTCAAACCCTACTCAATAAATGGACATGGTGCAAATATAAATTTTCCTTTGATGAACTTTAACTTTTTGCTAAAGTCTTAATCTGAGTCTTTTTAGGATAATTATCTAATACTACCATTTAGATCCTTTCACCCTTTTTATATTTATTTTAATATAAATCCAAGACCCAAAGTTGTTATCGTAAGATAACTTAAACAATCCAAACCATAAAACTTAGGTCTATGATTCCTATCCATAAACCCTGTCATACCACTTTATTTTATTTCACCACCCATACCTTAGTTTAACTTAAAACTTATCATACTTCATAAAAGCAATATGGTGACATTATAGTTAGAGAAATTCCTCCCTAATGTTTTAAATATTTGCAAGGGAGGGTCTATGTTAGGTGC
Source organism: Wollemia nobilis (assembly GCA_028583015.1). NCBI lineage: Eukaryota > Viridiplantae > Streptophyta > Pinopsida > Araucariales > Araucariaceae > Wollemia > Wollemia nobilis. The sequence continues at coordinate 2,113,260 of JAQPPZ010001731.1, forward strand.
TAGCACCTTAGCCTAATGGCTAAGCGCTTAGCATGTCAATCAAGGCGATTGCCTCCTTGGACCCCACAGGCATCATGGACCCTGGACCCTTGCTCTTGTGGAATGAAAATCATGTTGTATGTATGTTTCATCATGTATGGAGTATTCAAACCCTAAGCGTCTAACCAAATAGAGATGCATGGTGAGATCTATGCAATGGGCAGGTTTCACTGATGGTGATTATGGATTTATTATTTTTTTTTATATTTAGAACATTAAGGAAATAATAATAAAATTACATTATCAAAAATCAGTTGCCATTTTAGGCCTTCACAGAACAACTTTTGTGCTTCTCACTGAACGCAATCTACATCACGTGGTTGTTTTTGATGACCTAAGACATTTTGAGGTCTCTTACACTCATCACTGGTTTCGATGTTCATCCAAAGGACGCATTACTTCACCCTGGAAGATGATGTCCGAGATCTACATCGTAGGTACCAAACCAAACTCCATTTTGAGGGCTCAATAATGTCTACATTTTTTCATAACATGTTTCCTAGATGACCAAACAATGCTAAATAATCATCAAAACATAATACATAGGCCGACAAGACCTTCATATCCACAAATAGAGAGGTATTCATCCTACGTCTCATAGCAAGATCATTTGATCTATGCACAGGTCACTCCCGGTCACCCAAAATATTCTTCTCCTGACACAAAGGTTCTATAATGGAGTCTTGAGCGCTCTTACCGAAGGTAAACCTGCGCTCACGATCATATAGCAAGGCTTCTTCTATAGAGAACTTGAGGTCACTCTGTCTCTAATGGAGTCAAGGGATACTCTATTTTTTTATTTTTCTCTAAAATCTCTAAGCACAACCCTTGTACCATATATACATAAGCTTCTACCTTACCCATGCAAGCTTACAACAAGCCTTACTAGTTTACGTAAGCTCCTTATAAAATGATCCATCAAAATTCGAGACCTGCAACTTACTTAAAAGGACTTTTCTATCTATTGCTAATGCAAACAAGATTTCCAAGGGAAGAGCCTCACAAATTGCAGAACAATAATTTTCTTATACATAGAGCTTTTCTTTATATCCCATTAAAACCTTTATCCTTTACAACAGAAAGGCTACTACTATATTATTACTTCATTCCTCAATCAAGCATACTCAATATTCATACTATAGCTGGGATCTTAATCCTAACCTGAGTCTTTTATTGAATTTCTTCGACCCAAGCTCTGGCTAGTCTTCCAATTCTTCGACTTACACGTGACTCTTTTTCTTTTAAAAAAGTAGTGAGGCGAGGAAAACTATGGAAAATCACAATTCCCTTATAGTTTTCAATCCGAGCAAAGCCCAGAGAGCATACTCCCTAGGAACCTCTAGCTTTCCATAACCAATTTGCGAAGAATGCAAGATTTCTGGTTTCTGATCCAACTCTATTGGAGAGCATAATCCCTGATCTCACTCCACAAATATTTCTGTATCTTTGCCTTCCCAAATGCCTCTATTTATAATGGAACTCACCCTCCCCCATAATAATTTTTTTTATTATTAAAAATTGTTTGGGATGAGCCCATCATAAATGCTATCTAGAAATTGGAGTTATCTTTGACTTTGCAACCAAGGTGGTCCAATCACAATCAAACACATACCAACTCTTCAACTAATCTTTACTTCATTGCTAAGCAACTAATTAATTAACCTAGTTAATTACAATTAACTTGTAACTAATCTAGGGACAAAATAACACTAAATTTAATGCTTCTTCAATGTTGTCCACTAATCAAGCTTAACACAAGTTAAATATATTGGTTAACCAAATAAACCAATCTTAGCAATTAATTTCCCAACTAACTAAGGAGACAAAGAAACATTCCAATAAAATGCCTTAAATGTTGCTAACAACTCATGTTTAGCATCAAATTCACCTAATTTATCAAAACATACTTAACCATTTACCTCTATGAAATCAAACCTTAAGCTATATAATGCATACATAAAGTAGGGTAAAAACTAGGATGTTACAATCAGGCACTTTGGTCAGATAGGTTAACTTCTAAGAAATCCTTAAGGACATCACCATATGCTTTAGTGTATGGAAAGGAGGTTGTTCTCCTGATCAACTTGTAAATTTTGGAACTTAGATTCATGAGTGAAATGAAGATAGATAGTTTTCAGCCAATGCAGATAAGGCTAACGAAATTGATGCAGTTGGAGGAAAAATGTGAGCAAGCATACAACAACCTATGCCAACACTAGAACGTTGTGAAACACTAGTCTGATAAAAAAGCAATGCCAAATATTATTAATGAATGTGACCTTTTCTTAAAATGGGATGCAGACCAAGCAAATTTGGATGCGCATGACAAATTTGACCCCATAGGGTTCAAGCCATATCTCATTGAATACTATAAAGACAAGAATACATATCAATTGTGTGATCTTGATGGTCAGTTACTCCTAATTTCGATGAATGACCAATACCTTAAACATTATGCCTAATCCCACTAATGTTGGAATTGTATATATGTATATATTTAGCACATGTATATATACTTTTATTTCTTTTCAATATCATGCTATAAAAATTTAAGATTATGAGTAGTAGAGCCAACCTTCGATCCAATGATACCCATGCCAAATTTTCATACATACATCAAGGCTTCCCAGATAGGAAAATTGGCTAAGTATAAAACCTAGCAGAGTAACAGATGACTATCAAACTCTAGATGAGTCCCAAAAATCCATCGTGAATATGCTTATCATAAAACCACTAAAAAGTTACTTGGCAGACAATCAAGTCACCATTGAACTCTAAATGGGTCCTAAAAACCCGTCACAAAGACACTTGGCAAAAAATAGAAAATTATCAGACTCCAAACGGGTCCCAAAAACCTATCGTAGAAGATCCTACCGAAAGCCTATCATCAATGAAAGTTCACTCAGTTGAGCAAGATCAACCACATACAAAACCCTCCAGGTGGTAATGTCTGATTTGATATGATAGTTGTGCTTCACCTCAATGATGACAAGGGTCCTTTCTTTGTAATTCACCAAAGGATGCACCATAAATGAGACATTGGATGAAGAGCCAACCCATGACTAGATAGTACCCACACTAGATAGCCACGCCAGCTCCAAAGGGCCCACATATCTAGAGTTCCATTAAAATATATGGTAAAGGGTACAAAGTAGTCCAACTGGTAGCTTTTTCATGAGTGTGTCAGTTGTTTCTAGTATTAGCAGTAGCACAGGCACATTTTTTAGGATAGCACAAATAATATACCATAAATGATAAGTTCATTGAGATCCCAAACATGATCTCCCCAGGATCAATTACAACCTGATATGTAGTGAGTCCATAATTGCCAAAAGAAGTTAAGGTGAAAAGGGTATTTTTTGAATTGGGTTGCCCAACTGAAACCGATCGTAAATGCATAAAATCAATATCATTGACTGATGGTATGTGCCCCTAAGAATGACTATCAGAGTCACTTTATAGAAAAAATGATAGCCCAAGAAGATCTCCCTTCTAAAGAGAAAAATCTCTTTAACAATCCTATCAACTGCTCCATATTTCTCTAATGCTAATCATTATACATTGGGATGAGTAGTCCCTTCATTCCACTTTTACCTTTTTTATATCCTTGTGACACAGAACAACTTAAGGAATTCTCCAAGTTGAGTGAAAGCCTTGAGTCATTGGAATATACAAGGGCATGTCTTCAAAAAAATAAAGATGCATTGTAGAGTTTTTTCTAGAGGTGCTACAAGATCACTAAGAAGTTGAGCCTACAAGAAAACCAGAATAACAAAGCCAAAACCCCCAAAGGAGCTCACGAACATATTCATTAGGATTTTTGATACCATCATCATAATAAAATCTAGAATAAAAGGCTTTTGTGAAGCCTCAAAAATCAAAGCAAATAATTTGTCTTACAATAACCCAGGTTGTACAGCATGGCAGACTCAACTCAATCTTTTCATGCCAATTTTAGTGCATCCTTGCCCAGAGTTAACCAATGCAATCTTCCAATTTTATAAAACTGGTATAGATGTGATCAAAAATCAAAATTTGCAGTGTTTGTTTCATATAGACACACAAATAATTAGGATTATTTTTTTCATTAAAGATATACCCACAAAGGAGTTATCGAGAGGGCATCTCAAAACCATTATTTTAGAAGAACAAAGAGCAATTTTGAGTGAAGCATACCCTAAGAAATGATTGACTAAAGTATTGGGTAATATGATGGGTGACTATATGGATAGGCCATAGAATTTGGTGGAATTTAAGGAAGACATCCAACCAGTCCTTTCTATGTTGGCAATTCTTTTTGGTTTTCAAATAGATGTCGTGGTTTACCTACATCAAATACGAATGGCCCATGCAGTAATAAAGGTGTGTGACTGTGTTAGATTGGACTAGTCAAAATTCTTGGACAAAATCATTAGAGAGAAAATCATGTGGCTTTTAGAAGGGGGTTAAGTAATGAAATTCATATTCTTCCTACCTTGCATGTTTATTTCTAAACTGCATGCCCCACACCAAGCATTGTGTGCAAATTCAACAAAAGGATGAACACTGTAATGACCCAAAATCTAGCTACAATAAAAAAACACAAAAAAGAAAGATTTTTTTTAGGAGAGAGATTCATAAACCCCTAACCAACCTATGGTTAGTTTATTTGTTTAAGATCACTAAGTTTCCTGACTTTTCCAAAGAGTTACATCTCACCAAATATCCTCCCACAAGTTCATATGTGTAGGCGTATTATGTGTTACCACAAATAAGCTTATCTATCTCATCATCCTTGATGAGCTAAACTTATCACCTTCATTCAGTAAAATGTATACACCCATCACCATACCATACACAAGTTTGTTTGTGTAGGTATGCTACGTGTATTGCAAGTTAATATATCCATATCATCTCCATGATGAGATGTCTTAACTCAGATGTAATATTTTAGTCTACTTATTTTTCATTCTCCCTAAGGGGTCTTAATCCCTTAGGTCTTCCTATGTTCACCCTAAGGGGTATCAATCCCTTAGGTCACTCTCTAGGTTCACCCTAAGATCTCAATTTCTTAGGTCACTTTTATGTTTAGCAAGAAAACAAGAATAATTCACTCAACTCAATCAAAGAACATATATAAAGCATACAAGGGTACTTAAGAAGGAAAATACATTTAAATGAAAATAAGCATTAGATAAAAAAGAAAGCTAGATAACAAATATAAATAAATCATAAAGGTAAATTAAGGATACAATTTCCATTCGTTCATCAACTATTACATATAAGCAAGTATGGTAAATCCTCCATACTTTAAATAGAATAACATAATACATCATTTTCATCAGGGATATCTTCCCATAATTCTAATCTGGTTAAGCATAAGAATATTATTGCAAATGTAAATCAAACTGGAGCATTGGTGCCAACTGCCTCTTCGGTCCTCCATCTCTTTCCATCAATCGTTTGAGGATAGTAGGGGATTAGGGAACTCATGGTTTAGGATAGTAATGCCTCTAAATGCATCTACTATATATTTTTCCAAATTGCAACTATACAAATTAAATCAAAATATCCAACCATCTATTGCATAGTTGAGATCATAAAAATCTCTATTTTTATCTGCACCTCTCATTGCCCATAGAGAGTCTTTCAACCAATACAACTAGATCACATGTTTTTACTTTAATTAATTCTTTCAACCTTTATTTGACAAGTTAAAGTCCCATACCTTTAATCATCAAATAAACTAGGTTCCTTTATTTCCATAAATCAAGTCTCATTACTTAATCTATAAAATAAACTACATTTCTTTATTTAATAAATCAAAGTCTAAATACTTTAATTCATAAATAATTTATTTCTCCTTCATTTTATAAATCAAAGTCCCATACCTTTAATCTATAAAACAAACTATCTTTCTTTATTTAATAAATCAAAGTCCAAATACTTTAATTCATAAATAATTCATTTCTCCTTCATTTTATAAATCAAAATCTCATACCTTTAATCTATAAAATAAACTACACTTCTATATTTAATAAATCAAAGCCTAAATACTTTAATTCATAAATAATTCATTTCTCCTTCATTTTATAATTCAAATTCCCATACCTTTTATCTATAAAACAAACTATAATTCCTTTTACTTTCACTAATTAAGGTCCCATACCTTTAATCAATAAAAATAAACCATAATTCTTTTTTTCTAAATAAATAATCCATTACCTTTATCAAATTAATAAAGGTTTTATACTCTAAATTGATTAAATAATATTTTACCCTTACATTAAATTAACTATTGTTTCACAACCTTCATTATTTTAATAGTTATTTACTCCTTTCTACAATATAAGAAATATGAAGGCAGCAAATGCATCTCTGCTTCCCCAATATTAAAAATATCCATTTAAAATATTCAACACCCACGAAGATTCCTATAAACTAGATCGTGTTGCCACACAATCAACAAACCCCCACTTGAAAACTATCTAATGACAGACCAAAGGAGGAAGGTTTGACCATGAGAGGAATACAAGCCTATGAGGTTCACCTGATGTTATTCGCTGTGGAAGCCCAACATGTCACCACCGCAAGGAAGACGAGGAAAGAAGGCAGACTAGCAACGACTACCAAATAAAGGACTAGCACAAAGGGGTTTAAACCACTGGCCGCTAGTCGACTCAAACGTGAAAGTCTCTAGAAGGGTTTGAATAGGAGACCAACAACTAAGACACATCCAACACAGTGTTGGCCATGTAGGAGAAAAGAGGAGGAAAATTGCAAAGCAACAATGTTTGCAAGGTGTCTTAATAAAAGAGTCAGACGATGCTTCCAACATTAACTAATAGTGAATCGAGATTAAAGCAAAGAAAACTGGTAGCTAACACAACAATACCAGACACCAAACTATAAATAAAACCAATGAAGAACACAAGACTATGGATGTAAAACTACACTCATTTATCAAGGAGTTAAAGAGATATGGTGAGTTCATTAACCAACTTGTTCTCTTCTAGCAATGGTTTCACAATCATCACAGTAGAACTTGATTCTTCCCCAAGTTTTGTTCTTTGGTGATCATATTTTCTAGCATTTAGATGGCTCTTTATTCCTTCTTCCCAAACTTGCATGCTTTTCCACCCAAGAATGTCCTCTCTTCTTCCCAATCACCCCTCTTGTAGGAAGGAAAGTCCTATTTTTTCGTGCTTCATAAGTTTGTTCTTATTTCTTACCTGCTTGCCATCAATTCGCCCTTATCCCCTCAACTGATCGAGCAAATCTTTTCATTAAAATAATTGTTCTTCCCTCACTTCAAAACTTCAGCAAAAATGAAGTTTTTTACCTTTTCTTTTCAAGGTCAACAGAGCTTATAATCCATATATTAAAATATTTTCATTTCTTAAAGGAATTCTAACATTGTTTAAAAAAAGTCTTTCTTCTTTATAAATTATTTAAATGAAAGTATAATATCACTTGAACAAATTTTTTAAATGAAATTCTATCATCATTTAGAATAAAACATGTATTAATTTCAAATAAAATTCTTTTATCAATTAAAAATAAAACATCTATTATTTTCAAATGAAATTCTTTTATCAATTAAAAAATATATTTATAATTTTCAAATGAAATTATTTTATCAATTAAAAATAAAACATCTATTATTATTAAAAATAATAAAGTATTTAATTTTTTATTTAAATGAAATTCCCTCATCAGTTAAATTAATAAATTACTATGCATATTCTAAAACAACACAAGGAGTTTTAAAGGCAATAAATTATGCATATTTTCTCAAAACCAGCGATGCAACAAAGTGATCAAGTAAAATACAATCAACAATGTAAAACAGGCAAATAGGGAGTCTTTCCATCAACCTAATCACTTGTCTCAATCAGAGAATTTATGATAGCCACTATGCTATCAACTAAGGTTCAATGTGGTTGGCTAATTGACGATTATCCCTAACAGATAATGCATACCTATATGAAGGTATCTATCCATGTTACTCCCGAGTTATCTTAGTCATCACTTCCTTAATATCAAGTACCCCCACTTTTAATAGATGATTCTATTTCTTATACCTACGAGTGTACATAATCTTGCACGTTGGCAATATGTTAGCAATACCATGTTCTTCCAAAATCAAACTAAACATCACATAGCTATTCAATTGCACAAACCAAGTATTAAAGCATCATCAATTAATACATTGTTTCTTTATTCCAAAAATCTTGCGAGGGAGGGTCATGACATCCTACCCCCCTTGAACTAAACATCATCCCAGGTGTTTCCAGTTCAAAAATAAAATTATTACATCTTATATGTTCAAACAAGAAGGGAAAATATTTTTGTATATCATCCAATTTCTCCCAAGTGGTATTTCTTTTAGAAAAATAGTCCTACTAGACCTTACATTGTTCAATATTCTGATTCGGCATAGAATTAGAATGGAATTCAAGAATCTTTATCGGCATCACTTCAATAGCCTTTGAATTTACCATCTACAATTTAGAAACATCCCACACATGTTTAGGATCGGAAACATATTTCTTAAGAAAGGATATATAGAAGATATCATGGATCTTTGATAGGTTAGGTGGTAAATCAAGTTGGTATGCAACCGAACTGATATTTTTAGTGATATCAAAGGGTCCCACAAACCGAGGATCCAACTTTATGGATTTGATAGCACTCTTCATTGGTTTAACCCTTAAAAACACTTTATTACCAACTAAGTGCTTTCTTGGAGTCCTCTTTAGATCAGTATAAATTTTTTGTCTATTGGTAGCTTCTTTAAGTCTTTTCTTGATCACCTTTAACTGGTCTTCCATTTCTTTGACCATATCTGGCCCAATCACAACTCAATCCTCCAAGTTATCCCAATACAATGGTGTTCTATACTTTCATCCAAACAATGCATTGAAAGGAGCCATTCTTAGAGAGGAGTGATGTCCATTATTGTTAGTGAACTGTACAAGATGTAGGTAGTCTTCCCAATGATACTTTTAATCCATGCAATACATGTGAAGCATGTCCTCTAGTACTTGGTTCATCCATTCAGTTTGACCATTTGTCTCAGGGTGGTATACCAAGCTCATATTTAGTTTCGTACCTACTACACGATGGAAGGCTTTCCAAAATTTAAAATTAAATCTAGAATCCCTATCTAAAATGATTACCTTAGGAAATCCATGCAATTGGAACACCTCTTTGGCAAATATATTAGCTACCACTTGAGCATTATCCTTGATGTTCCTTGGTATGAAATGTGCAACCAATTCAGGATGGCTTCAATTTTCTCTATATCTACGATAATTCCTTCTATTGATATGATATGCCCAAGAAATTGTACCTCTGAGAAGTAGAAATCACGTTTTGCAAGATTTTCATAGATTTGGTTCTTCCTTAACAACTCCAACATGATTTTGAGATGTTTATCATGCTCTTTCTTGCCTTGAGAGTAAATCAAGATATCATCTAGAAATACAAGGACAAACTAATCCAGGTGTCTTCTAAATACAATGTTCATTAGATTCATGAATGCAGTCGGGGTGTTAGTCCAAAGGGTAGAACTATAAACTCATAGTGCCCATACCTAGTCTTGAATGCCATTTTGTGAGTGTCCTCCTCATGTATTCTTAATTGATGATACCCTGATCTTAGTTCAATATTGGTGAATACTGTGGCATCTCTTAGTTGATCGAATAAATCTTTGATTCTAGGTAATGGGTATCGGTTCTTTATTGTAGCCTTGTTAAGCATCATGTAATCAATACACAATATTAAAGAATTGTCCTTATTTTTCACAAATAAAATTGGTGCACCCCAGGGTGACACACTTGGTTTTATCAATCCTTTTTCTAATAGCCCTTATAGTTGCACCTTTAATTCATGCATCTCTATAGGATTCATCCTATATGGAAATATATGGATGGGTTCCACTCCTAGCATAAGGTCGATAGTGAAATCAAACTACCACATAGGAGGGAGTCTAGATAAATCCTCTAGGAACACATTCTTAAAATCTTGTAGAATTGGGTGCTTCCCCAACACCTCTCTCTTATGATATTCTCCAACTTTATTGAGTTTTATAATATAGACTATCCCTCCTTTCTTGAGGGTTTTCTTCAATTGCATAGCTAACAACATCTAGGGTTTGAATACCCCCTACTCGCTATGAATTCTCAATATTTCCTTACCTTTATTTGAATACTCAATCCATCTATCTTGGAAATTGATCAAGGCTTTATGGACCTACAACCAATCCATCCCTAGGATCACATCAAATCCATGAAGTGGAGCTACATACAAAAAACCTTCGATGGTACCACTAGCTAAAGTAATTTTTGCCATTGGAAAACACTAGTTTATTGATAGGTTTACCCTGAATCATACTCAACCTTCCAACCATGGGCTAAATATCCTATCCTTTCTAGCATATTCCTTTCTAAACTAGAAGAAATAAAGATATTTGTGGTCCACTATCAATAAAAATATTTACTTGCTTATTAAAAATATTATATTTCACAAGCAATGGGGTAACTTGCCCATATAGCTTATTATTTTTGGTTTTAGCATATATCCGGTGCATAGGCTCCTTTCCTTTGGTGCTAGATGTACTCAAACCTAGGTGCAGACACTGATTAGCATGTGGGCCTATGCAATGGTAACACCCATCCTTGGGTTCTTGTTGCTTCTCTAGTTTTTGCTCCTCTGCCTTACTTATTGGAGCTAAAGTTTACAATTTCTGAGGTGAGGCTTTGTAATTGTGGGATTATTATTGGTTTTCTTTTGGAAGTTCTTCTTGAACCTTCCTTGTTTCCCATTATTTCTCTTCTCAAAATTTTGAGGGTTCTTGGTCTTTCTATCCTCTTCCTATTTCAAGAATCCCTGACTATTCCTTTTCCTCAATGCTTGTTGATCTTGCTCAAATAGTGCAGCATAGTTGAATTGTATATGGGACTCTACTTTCTTAACCAATTCATACACATTTTGTAGCAATTTAGGCTCATGCATATTTACATCATGCTTCACTCTAGATTCTAACCCATGAATAAACTTGTGAAGCCTCATCTTCTCATCATAGGCAGACAAATACTTAAGTAACTGAACCAACTTCTTATAGTATATCTCTACCATTTTGGTGCCTTTTCGTAGGCTGGTAAACTCTTCAAATTTCAACGTATAGAAATTCTCTATAAAGAACCTCTTTTTGAAAGTCTCAACAAAATATTTCCATTTAATGTCGATAGGTTCAATATTATTCTTCTCATATTGAGTTTCCCACCAATCTAGAGTAGCCCCATCTAAGTAGATTATGGCCCAAACCATTTGGGTTCCTAGGGAATAGCCTTTTACTATAAAATAAACTTCTAATTCCCTCATCCAAGCTTTAGTTGCATCCCCTTCTCCTTCTCCTCCAAACTTGGAGATACAAATGTTTTTTAGATCCCTAGTCATTTTATTTTCTATAAGGGATATAGCTTGAAACCTTTCTATAGTTGGTCCATCAACTTGGCTAACCTCTGACTCTCTAGCTTAAAAATTATGATTCGTAATAGTTTACAATATTTGTCTCATCTGGTCTTGCATGGCAACAATTGTAGCAGTGAGGTATTCTACCTCTCTATTGGAATTTCCTAGATCCTCATCCTAGATCCCTTCTTTGATATTATTTTGTCGAGTTCATCTAGTTGAAGGTGTAGGCCTCTCTTTTTTAGCCTTAGGTGGTATTTTAACCTGGTTACAATTAAGGTAAATATTAGGTTACAAATTCACTCTAAATTGTACCACTAATTCAAGCCACAATACAAAGTTTTCTTGCTAAAAGCATCAATAATATAATTAGGATGATGTAACTTCAATACAAAAGTCTGTACTTACTATAAATAAAGTATCATAACATTTCATTCACCCTTGGGATTAGTTACAATTATATTCTAGCAAACAAGATATTTTAGGTCTTCCCAACTTAGCTCAAAACTTAAGCAAGCCTTCATTGAAATACATCCAAACCCCTTTAGCATGTAAGAAGTTGTATAACCTCATGCCAAGAGCTCTAATACCAAATGTAATGACTCAAACTCTAGATACAAGAAAAACACACAGAAAAATAATGATTTTTGATTTTAGGAGAGGGATTCATAAACCCCTAACTAACCTATGGTTATTTTATTTGTTTAAGATCACTAAATTTTCCAACTTTTCCAATGCATTACATCTCACCAAATATCCTCCCACAAGTCTATCAGTGTAGGCGTATTGTGTGTTACCACAAATAAGCTTATCTATCTCATCATCCTTGATGAGCTAAACTTATCACCTTCAATTAGTTGAAGGTATACGCCCATCACCATACCATACACAAGTTCATCTGTGTAGGTATGTTATGCGTATTGCGAGTTAAGCTATCCATATCATCTCCATGATGAACTATCTTAACTCATATGTAATCTTTTAGTCTACTTAGTTTTAATTCTTCCTAAGGGATCTTAATCCCTTAGGTCTTCCTACATTCACCCTAAGGGGTCTCAATCCCTTAGGTCACTCTCTAGGTTCACCCTAAGATCTCAATTTCTTAGGTCACTTTTATGTTTAGCAAGAAAACAAGAATAATTCACTCAAATCAATCAAAGAACATATATAAAGCATACAAGGGTACTTAGGAAGGAAAAGACATTTAAATGAAAGTAAGAATTAGATAAAAAGGAAATCTAGATAACAAATATAAATAAATCATAAAGGTAAATTAAGGATACAATTTTCATTCTTTCATCAATTATTACATATAAGCAAGTATAGTAAATCCTCCATACTTTAAATAGAATAACATAATACATTATTTTCATCAGGGATATCTCCCCATAATTCTAGTCTAGTTAACCATAAGTAGATTATTTCAAATACAAATCAAACTAGATCATTGGTGACAACTACCTCTTCGGTCCTCCATCTCTTTCCATCGATCATTTGAGGATAGTATGGGATCAGGGCACTCATGGTTCAGGATATGCATGCCTCTAAATACAAATTAAATCAAAGTATATTTTTATCTATTGCATAGTTGATATCATAAAAATCTCTATTTTTATCTTCACCTCTCGTTGTCCATAGAGAGTCTTTCAACCAATACAACTAGATCACATGTTTTTACTTTAATTAATTCTTTCAACCTTTATTTGACAAGTTAAAGTCTCATACCTTTAATTACCAAATAAACTAGGTTCCCTTATTTCCATAATTCAAGTCACATTACTTAATTTATAAATAAACTAAAAATTTTATTTAATAAATCAAACTCTATATACTTTAATTCATAAATAATTCATTTCTCCTTCATTTTATAAATCAAAGTCCTATGCCTTTAATATTTAAAACAAACTATGTCTTCATTTAATAAATCAAAGCCTAAATACTTTAATTCATAAATAATTCATTTCTCCTTCATTTTATAAATCAAAGTCCCATACCTTTAATCTATAAAACAAACTATCTTTCTTTATTTAATAAATCAAAGTCTAAATACTTTAATTCATAAATAATTCATTTCTCCTTCATTTTATAAATCAAAGTCCCATACCTTTAATCTATAAAAAAACTATAATTCCTTTTACTTTCACTAATTAAGGTCCCATACCTTTAATCAAATAAACCATAATTCTTTTCTACTAATTAAATAATCAATTACCTTTATCAAATTACTAAAGGTTTTATATTTTAAATTGATTAAATAATATTTTACCCTTATATTACATTAACTATCATTTCACAACCTTCATTAATTTAATATTCATTTACTCCTTTATACAACATAAGAACTATGAAGGCAACAAATGCATCTCTACTTCCCCAATATTAAAAATACCCATTTAAAATATTCAACACCCACGAAGGTTTCTCTCAACCAAATCATAACACCACAAAATCAACAAAACCCCACTTGAAAACTATCCAACGGTGGATCAAAGGAGGAGGGTTTGACCATGAGAGGAATACAAGTCTATGGGGTTTGCCCGATTCTATCATTTGCGGAAGCCCAACATGTCACCATCGCAAGGAAGATGAGGAAAGGAGAAGAACCAACAACAACTACCAAACAAAGGACCAACACAAAGTGGTTTTACCCACTAGTCACTACAAGTGAAGATGAATTTCTGATTCAATTGACTCGGATGTGAAAGACTCTAGAAGGGTTCGAATAGAAGCCTAGAAACTAAGACACATTCAACACAACACTAGATGCGCAAGAGAAAATAGGAAGAACATCACAAAATGATGATGTTTACAAGGTATCTTAACAAAAGAGTTGGATGATGCTTCCAATGTTAACTAGTGGTGAATCCATATTAAAGCAAAGGAAACTGGTAGCTAACACAACAATACTAGGCGCCAAACTACAAACAAAACCAATGAATAACACAAGACTATGGATGTAAAACCACACTCATTTATCAAGGAGTTAAAGAGATATGGTGAGTTCATTAACCAACCTGTTCTCTTCTAGCGATGGTTTCACAATCGTCATGGTAGAACTTGAATCTTCCCCAAGTTGTGTTCTCTAGTGATCATCTTTTCCAGTGTTCAGATGGCTCTCTATTCCTTCTTCCCAAACTCGCATGCTTGTCCACCTAATCATGCCCTCTCTTCTTTCCAATCCCCCTTCTCGTAGGAAGGAGAGTCCTCTTTTTCTATGTTCCACAATTTCGTTCTTCTTTCATACCTACTCACCATCAATTCGCCTTTATCTCCCTAACCGATAAATCAAGGATTTTCATTAAAATAATCGTTCTTCCCTCACTTCAAAACTTCATCATAAATGAAGTTTTTTACCTTTTTTCCTTCAAGGTTGGCAGAGCTTCTGACCCATATATTAAAAAAATTCCATTGCTTAAAGGATTTCTAATATCATTTAAACAAAGTCTTTCTTATTTATAAATTATTTAAATTAAAGTGTAATATCACTTAAACAAAGTCTTTAAATGAAATTCTATCATCATTTAAAATAAAACATGTATTAATTTCAAATGAAATTCTTTTATCAATTAAAAATAAAACATCTATTATTTTCAAATGAAAATATTTTATCAATTAAAAATAAAACATCTATTATTATTAAAAATAATAAAGTATTTAATTTCTTATTTAAATGAAATCGCTTCATCACTTAAATTAATAAATTACTATATTTATACATATATATCTATATATACTTTTAAAACAACACAAGGAGTTTTAAAGGAAATCAATTATGCATATTTTCTTAAAACGAGCGATGCAACAAAGTGATGAAGTAAAAGATAATCAACAATGTGCAACACATAAATAAGGAGTCTTTCCATCAACCCATTCACCTGTATCAATCAGAGAATTTATGATAGCTACTAGGCTATCAACTGAGTCTCAAGGTGGCTAGATAATTGACGATTATTTCTAACCGATAATGCATGCTTATATGAAGGTATTTATCCATGTTACCCTCGAGCTACCTTAGTCATTACTTTCCAAACCTCAAGTACCCCCACTTCTGGTGGATGATTCTACTTCTTCCATCCATGAGTGTACCTAATCTTGCACATTGGAAATATGTTAGTAGTACCATGTTCTTCCAAAATCAAACTAAATATCACATAGTTGTTCAATTGCACAAACTAAGTATTAAAGCATCATCAATTAATACAATGTTTCTATATGTCAAAAATCCTACCAAGGAGGATCATGATAAACATGACCAGATATGTCCAATGGTTGAATAGATGCATATGCTTAGGAGGAGAAATTGCTATCTAAAATTCAACATAAATATTTTAGGATCTGCCCTTGCACACAACTATGATATTTACCCCTATCTGTCCTATGAAGCATAGGAGTTCTTGAGAGGTCCTCAATGAGAAACTAGAGACTCGTATTATCTACATGAGGGCACTATCATATGATTGTACAAATTTTTCAATTTTTCTTACGTGCTCCCCTTCTATGTTATAGACCAGATATTCAACATGAAAATGTGTAGATAAATCTGTCATTGAGCAAAGTCTTAGCATCAGAGTGAAGAAGATAGTGATTTTTAGACTACTAGTAAAATTTGGACCTATCAATATACCCAAATGAGATAACGCTATATACCAAAGGTTGGAATAAAAATTATCTACCATGAATCTCCCAGTGGTACCTCATAGATGGAATTATGATTTAGAGAACATCCTTAAGTACAAGCTCACCGTGAACAACAATAGGTTGCCACCTTTCAAACAGCAAAAAAATAAGGAAATTGAACAATACATAAACTTGTCGCAAGATCAAGTGGCACCATTTGTGAATCTTAACATGCATAAATGATCATCATAGAGGACATGCTACCCATACAAAAATATTTTTAACCCAAAAAGAAATCCAAACCATCGATTGAGTCTCAATCTCATTGAAGATATTAAGGAGAAAAAATGGTGGGATGTATACAAAATCAAAGAATGGTGGGTATCACGATGCGAGCGAGTTGAAATGAAGAAGGCCTTTTTAGGTAAGGTAGACAAATAATTCAAGGTAAAGTTTGATGAAGAGTATGGTAAAGTACTGAGAAAGTTCTTTTCTCAAAAGTACTGAGAGTGCTAAAAAATAAATATCAAAGAGGCAATATGGAAGAAGAAAATGAAAAATATGAAGAGGATGATGACAAAGAGAAGGAAGTTCAAAGTGAGCATTGGTCACAACAAAGTCCAATCCAAAAGGAAAATACTAAGAAGGTCATGCATACCAGAGGAGCTAAATCTAATAAGCCTTTTGTAACACAATCAGAGAGACCCTCTAGTCCCCAACAATAAAGGTTAAAATTGAGCAAGAGAATAAAAGAGCACCCAGTCCTAATAGCTCTGAAGTGCATGAGGCTGAATTTAAAAAGTAATAACTATAGCAAGAAGCACAAAATATTGAAACAATAGTTGCAAAATGGAAGTAGATAATCGAGGAAGCACAAGGACAAGGTATGAGCTTTAAAACTAACCTTCCTCTTATTAATCTTCGATCCCCTTATCCCCAATGATCCTCTTCTATGGAAATCCTAAATGATTCACATTCCCATTGTGCTCAACAATATAGGATGATCTTGGCTATTTCTAACTTGCCAAAGTAGAAACACCTCAAATCCCCTCTTCTATCTCTCCTTCACTCCATTTCATCACCCCTTCCACTGCTAGGTTCACTAGAACGATCTCAATAACCACTTGCATCCAATCCACTAGTTACACCACCTCTTCCACCACAACCATCCTCTTCATCCATCTCATCCTTTATTTCATCATTGTTGGAGCAGTATCCACCTTGGCCACCTCCTACACCATCACCACCATCATCCTAGAGGCACAAACATAGCCAGGGTGGTGCAACTCTAGTTTGAGCAATGGTGTCATATCCACTCACTCCACTACCAGCCTTCTTGAATTCTCCTCTCATGCCCCAAGTTGTAGAAGAAGACCTACCAAAATTTTATGACATACTAAAGATGGTGTAGTATAATCAAAATAAATAGATGGAGGAATTATGATAATTGTATAACAATAAATAATAAGTAGTCCTTATGACCCATGATGAGCTAGATCTGATTCATGAGAAGAGAATCAAGGTGGCTGCTCGACCTAAAGTAAAGAAAGATATTGCAAAAATGAGTCTTTAGAACTAGCAATTTGATGTATAGAACAAGGATATCTCCAAGATTTCTAAGGCTAAAACCCTTTAAGCATTTCATTCAAAGGCTAACATGCTCTTTTTGAAAGGAAGAACCAACAACAAAAAATTGAAATCCATGGAAAAAAGAATTCAAATATTGGAGGCCCAAGTAAGCAAGGAGAAGTTGGACCAAGACACCCTATAGAATAAGGTGAAAATGTTGAAAGAGATTCTTAATAAGGTCCCCTTTGAGAAAGAACTACAGTAGATAAATGAAATAATCATTGGCCTAGAGGATGAGTTGTAAGTAGCTTGAAGTGCGCTAAAGAAATAGAATGCGGAGTTCAAAGTCAAGCTACAACAATAAGAGGAATCTTTGATTGCTATATTAGCTAAATTGTAGAAAGAAAAGGAGAAGCCCCAAAGACCTATGATCTCAAAATATTGGGTCATGCAAATCAGGTCCCATTATTGGGGGAAGATAAAAGGGATAACTATGTAAACTTTCCTTCCCTTCTTTCAAAAGGTAAAAGAAACCATGGAAATCTCCAAAGAGGTAAAAATAGAACTAGAGAACAAAAATAAAAGTGTGTTGAGCAAGATTCCACAAGCAATGATGATGAGAAAAATGATCATAGAAATGGATCCTCAACTAGAAAAGAGATCAGTAAGGAATATTGAAGAATGTAGGTCCCTTATGCAGTAAATATTCTACACCTTGGACATCTACTATGAAGGAGAAGAACTTCATGCTGCCCTCAATAAGGAATTAGAAAAAATGAGCAAGATTAATGAGGAGCTCAAAGCCCTCGAATCTCCAAGATTTGAGGATAACAATAAGCACATATATATAGAGGAGGAACTCAAAGAATTACTTGAATCCCTAGAAAAGGAGAAGATCAAGATAAAAACTAAAATAACCTATAATGGTGGATCAGATATTTGTTATATTTCATAAACTCTTCCATATTCTATCCAAATTATAGGAAGCAGTCGAGAAATATAGTGACCCTCCCTATAAGGATACTTATAGGTTGAAATCCATCACTGATCAACTCAAAGGCATCCATGTCCCTCCTACAAAAGCTTAGAATCAAATATACCAAAAGTTTCATGTTGCAATTGCCCAAATAGCCACTTACCAGGCTGAGTCTTCAACAGCTAGCTCAATCACATAGGTGTAGCAACAAAAGGAATCAAAAAGGATAATGTAAGTCATAGAGGGTAGCAATAAGTTTGAATAGTTTTATACAATAAACATCACTAGCACCATTTTTATATAACCCCATGGCCCAATGGACAAAGCCTAAGAGTGAATTTTTTTCTTTTTGGCGCATGGTGTTGTCCCCTTGTTTTTTTTGGGTTCTCCGTTTTTTAGAAATTGAAAATCCTCATAAGTTTCCAATAATGTGGGTATTTTTTATCACACCCACCTATTCATACATCCAGGCAATGAAGAAAATTAGAACTCAAAAAAAATGGCTAAGTTTTGAGATTGGCAAAAAAATGGTCTAATGTTGAACTTTAGATGAGTCCCAAAAACTTGTAAAAATAAATAGTGTTTGGCAAAAAAATAGACAATCATCAAACTTCAAAGAGATCCTAAAAACCTACCATGAAAGGATGCAAAAAATTGGCTATGTATTAAGCCTAGAAAAAAATATAGGATCATGGTCCCAAAAGCCCATCACAAAAAGATATAGAACTTGGTAGAGAAACGAGAAGCCATCATACTCTAGACGGGTTCAAAAACCCCACCATAAAGATCATGTTTGGTGAAAGAACAAGCACCTATTAGACTATGAACGGGTCCCAAAAACCTTCCATGGAGAGAAAGGAAAGGGGTGCTTGATGAAAAAATGGGAAGTTTTCTGACTTTGGATGGGTCCCAAAAACCTAACATGGGGATTGGTGGAAAATCAGGTAGTTGTCGGGTTTCGAAGCATTCCCAAAATCCTGCTATAGTACATTGAGAGCTAGTACCTAGGTGAATAGCAGGTTGTCATCAAACTCTGGATGAGTCCCAAAATTCCACCACTATCAGGAATTTCCTTCTCCATCGAGGCATGCACAATACACCAATAGAAGAGGAACAAAGCCTAAGTTTAGAGTTAGTTTGGGAATGCAACACCTCGCTGACAAATAGAATTTAACATTCATTTGATAAGTAGGAAGCAGTTATTCAATAGTTTAAGAATGGTTAGTAACAGAATGCAGGTTGCATGAGTGACAACCCACTACCTCCAAGCACATGCAGACGAACATCATGGAATAACAAAATTGTCAAGAGTAAAATATGGATAGAAGGAGCAGATGTAGTCAATGAAGCCCACTCCCATGTTGCACAAATATTCAATTGCAAATATATGATGATAGAAGAAATATATAACCTGGCCACTCCCTTGATATAATTGCATTCCATTATCAAACATCATGATTATTCATAACATAATTCATTGTAAAATATATATAGTATAATTCTAAGCATTCAAGAGGGTCGACTCTTTAGCTTTTACAACTTACATGTAAAGCTTTTATTGTTCAAGAAATACTAATGGATTACTATTTTGCCTCCATGTTGTCTCATGTATGTATGTATAAATTTTTGTTTGCTTATTTTTGTTAAAATTGGGTGAATGATTCAACTTTAATTTTGCAATCTAGATTTTGTGCATTTCATTCTCTAGTTATGAAATTCATTTTGAATATACGTGATTAATGTTGGCTGATCATAAACTAATTGGTTTGATAGGTAATTGTGGGTGTTTTTTGTGTCCCCCTCACCCACCTATTTTCTTTTTGGTAAACTAAGACCAGAAGGATCAGGTGCATATAAAGGTCACATAATCATGGCAAGAAAGGATTCCATCAAATACAAACATAGAAAAGGTTCAAGTGCAAATGAAGGTCGCATAATTGTAATAAGATATGATTCTACCAAATATGAACATAGAGAAGTCTCAAGTGCAAATGAAGGTCGTGGAATCATGATAATACATGATTTCACTGAAGACAAATACAGAAAAGGCTAAGTTCACAGAATCATGACAATATAGGATTCCATCGAAGATGAACACAAAGAAGGTTCAAGTACAAATGAAGATCATGGAATCACGACAAGATAGGATTTTACTAAAGAACACAAAGAAGGCTTAAGTGCAAATGAAGGTTGTGGAATCGCGACAAGATAAGATTCCACCAAAGATGAAGACTGAAAAGGCTCAAGTGAATATGAAGGTTGTGGAATCACGACAAGTCATTGTGTCACAGCTGCCATACCCAAAAGTAGACCGGATATTTTTTAGAATGCAGCCTATTATAGCCATTATAGATTAAGAGATATCGAGTGGGCTCAAGAATGAAAATGGCCTTGATTACAAGCTTTTGTCCATTACTTTGTAGCACACATGAAGCACTCAAATCAATGGCTAGATATCAAACGTCCCATTCTATTTTTAATATTGATATTGTTGCATGATGTTTTTCTTACCATCTTAGCCACCTATCATTTCGTTGTAACGGTTTTGATATAAGATATCTTAGATATTTTGAACCATAGAGGTTATAAATAAGAGCATCGACCTCTTGTTAAAGGGTCGGCTCTTAGGCATTTACAAGTTGTATGGATTAAAAATTTTTGGAGGAGCAATATAATAAATATCTTTGTTTAACCTCTAGTTCAAATATCTTGCAAAACAAGTATGTATGAATGGATGAATGTTTCTAATTTAGCTAAGTAAATGTGCATGACATTAATTCTGTTTTCTGGATTCTTGTTCATGTTTATTTCTTAGTCCTGGAACTACTAATTTGGAAAGCTAAACATCGATTAGATGTTTTTGTGTATAGTAACTGAATTAGGGAAAAATGGTGCACCAAATTATGATAAATAATACATTTATCTGTCCTATTGCTTATGAGCGTCAAACAGAGACATGCAAGTAATATGGAAAAGACATCAAATAACAAGAAATGAGGCAAAGTAAATTGCTTTCTTATAAATCAAATGGATAAATCCAGGTTACAGACTGTCCCCTTTGAGAGCTCAAAATTATTGATACAAATTTTTACAAATCAGGTGCACAAGGATCAAAATCCTTCAAGTAACTCGGGTGCACATCCAGTGTCTTTCCTCGTACCCACAATCGAGGTGGGCGGGCCAATGTTGTCACCACTTGTGTCTTGGATATTTAGGTCTTGTGATCCTTCCTAATTTTCTGTAAAACCTGCACCTACACACAAAGAATCTAGAAATTTCAAATAGCAAGTGTGTATGATGGAAAACATGCAATCCCCATAGGCATCAAAATACTAGTAACGAGGATATGAATAGATATTGTATCAAAAAAACTCCAAATGATATGAAATTTCACAGGGATGTAAATTAAGTGGTTTTAGGAAGATATCAGCAGAAATTTCATCAAAATAGCATCCGTATGGGTGGCGTAATTGCAATGCACTTTTCCAATATGCAAAACCCAAAGCAAGCAATTTCCTTACCTAAACGTATCCAAAATTCCTAAAAATTGGAAAAAATGCATAAATTAACATTTAAAAAAAAACCCATATTATCATATTTTCAAAATAAGTAACATTTCATGTGTTTCTCTAAATGACCACCGTAGACCTGCGTGAGACCCTGCAAAACACTAAAATTACGATATCTAGGCCAATATAACTCAGAATTACATGAAATTTGAACTTCAGAATAATATGAACATGTAGAAAATAACTGATTTAAAAAATTCAGAAAATTTTTGACGTATTTCTATTCATCACAGGGTGGGATGAATAGGACTATCACAAATTGGGGGGCACCCGGGGGTGGGACACCCACCAATTCAACCTAAATTTTGCCACAAATTCCATTGGGGGTTGATGCAAAACACTATTTTGGGTATTTTAATTAAATTTTGTGAGTAAATTCACTCATATGGTTAGGTTATGTGACAAATTACGCCTACTAGTTCACTCGCACACCTCCTTTGCTAGGTAGAGATTTCAAGGTAAAAATGAGCACAAAAAGGTGAAAGTAAATATTATCAGAACTTTGTTGCTTGGTCCTAAAACTTCTATCTATATTGTGTGTGGAAATTGAATCCACTTTATAGCCCAAGGAGGCTCATGTGCAAAAAGGCATGCAAGGGCATGCATGGCAAGAGGCGCCACTTGGCAAAAAGGAGGCATGCATTGGAAGGGGGAGAGAATCTCCCTTTTTGGCCTCCATTATGAAGCATGTCATAAGTATGCAGCATCCTCTAACCCGCATGCTTCAATTGGTGAGGCAAATGGTATTTTTTGGGTGCCATTTGTCCATATTTTGACTTTTTGGGGGTCAAACTTGCTATTCATCCCACCCTAGGACGAATATTGCTATTCATCCCAGGGTGGTACAAATAGGATCTGTATTCATCCGAAGGTGGTACGAATAGGAACAAGGAGACAAAAGGTCCCAAAAATGGATTGGAACCTTCCAAAACCTTACCAAGAGTGGCTAGAACTACTGTATGACCTTTGAGGGTTGCCCTAGGGGCTATGGGATGTCAATTTAGTCATTTTTCATGGATGCCTAATCGGATTGACCAGATTTTAGTGTCTATAGTAACTAACTGGCTAGTCTGTTAGGAGGTTGTAGTGATTGCTTTGTTCCATGGTCTTCTTCCATTTCTTTTTGTTGCTTAATCTACACCATATCAAGTTCTATCCTAGGCTACATTTATATCTCTTTCAAGCACTTTTTTCTCTTCGTACATTAATTTTTAGCTAGTTAGAACTTCTCAAAGGAACCAACCTTCTTTGGATATTAAACAGGTTAAGCCTTATAGTTTGACCATTCATTCAATTTTAGCCATGTCTTGGGTGCAATAACCAACCATAGGCAGATTTTGAACCAACGGTTTTTGGAACTCCCAGTGGGACCATCCACATCCCACTATTAGGACATCATAAGGTTTGGTGATACCTTTTTATAGCACAAAAATATTTCTTAAATCACCTAGTGACTCTGCATAGAAATCCATATTCATTATTATGATTGATTGCCTTCTTCCTTTCTTTATTTTTCTCCTAGAAACCCTCTTAAAATCCTCGATAGCTCCTACTTTCTTGAATACCCCAAATCTGATGAGAAGTTGGAGATCATAAATCATCATTATATGATCACTTCCCTCTGAATAAAGGACCCTAGTATTTTGAAATAACAAGGTAACATCAGGGATCAATAGCTCAATGACGTTGTTCCCAATGGGATGATACAAGCTCTCTTAATGTTTAGTATATGCACAATATCCCTAAGGCTACTTTGAAGACTCCACCGAGATTTGATGGTACAAAGGAGACCACCTTTGAAAATTGTTAGGATGTGGCTTCATTATCATGGATAATATTACCTTTGAAGATGTGATGCTTCAACCACTCTATCTCTCTCTCAAGGGGAAAGCATTAATGTGGTATAGAACTTTAGAAGATCAAAGTATTTGTACATAGTAAAATCTTGTATAAGCTCTTGTTGATGCTTTTGATAACTTTGGAGATCCTTTCCAACTGCTCAATCAACTTTCATTCATTAAAAGAGCAATTTATAAAGCCATTTTTGACTTCAATATCATATTCCAAATGATGTGGAGAAGAATTCCTCTTGAATTTTAGCAATCCCTTTCCCCGACATATCTCTTTTATATCCATGCTTTTCACCCCGATATAAGTATTATTATCCAAAAATTCATAGTGAAAGGTTTTTCGTAAATTTTTAAAGAAGCTACCCGTGCTGAGAATATGTTGATTCAAATAGGAAAATTACCACCCTGAGAGATCCTCTTTTCCATACAAAATTCAGCCTTTGTATCTTCCCTGAGAGAGATTGGATCACACCCATGTCAACTTGTAGGAAGTGGTTTTCTCGGTAACTATCAAGAATACATGCACCAAACAGAGTAAGATTTAAATATGGAGATCCAAAGGCTTATTGAGGAAGTGAGAGTTATGGACAGATAGATCTTTGGGGATAGAAAACGGGATTTTAGTGATCCTAAACTTGTAATATGTCAACCGCACTATATTTTAAGTGCAGAATCAAGTGCAAATTCTAAAATGGAAGAACATCAAGACCATGATAAAAGTAGGGAGAATGATCAATCTCCAATTGAACCCTTGTCCTATAATGAAAGCCATTTTGAGAAAGGAAAATATTGCTTGGAGCAAAAGCATCATATTTCTCTAATAGGTAACATGATAACATGTGATACTATACAAATAGATGTAAGACCTTTGGTATCACGATATGGAAATCATGAAGTGATAAGAAATCAGTCTATACAACCTCAAGGCAGTGATACGATCAGTCAGGACCTTGTTTCAAATCCCTCCCTATAAAATAAAACATTAATTCAAAAGAGATTTGAGATGTACAAGAAATTGTATTTCCCTATCACTACAATTGAGCAAAGAATAGACACGGTGAAATAATGACAGTTTTGTCAAAGGTTCAACCGTAATGTTCAGAGTATTAGAATAAAAGCTTTTGGCATCAGATCAAGTAAACTTAATCGACATAACCATTGGTTGTATACCTATACAAATTTCTCCCTCCATCATTCAAGAGAATCGTTCCCTGCCTTTTTATCTATCTCTATTTCTAGAAAAGGGTATATTTCATAACTACGTGATGAACCCAAAACTCAAGTCGTAATTATACAAGTGGAAGTTTACAAAATCTTGGGCCTAAGTCCAAATATACAAGGGCTAAACATATTGCATTTCCAAAAAAAAAATTGAAAAGGGTAGGCATATTACACAGACTATCAAAATTGGTGTGTGGGCATCCAAACCTAACCATAATTCAATATGTGGAATTTGTCAATGTCCCTCCATTGTTCAAAATGTGTTTATCCCAAAATTCACTCAGGCAACTAAAAGGATGTGTAACTCAAGTACAAGATCAAATCTCATTAACCAAAGATATCATCACAATTTATAACCAAGGTTTGCAACCTTTTTGCATTGAAAGTTATTAAGGGTTGAAGATGTGCCCCATCAAGGAACCAAAATGTAAGAGGAAATATATTGACTTTGGTGAATTATCCAGAGCACACATTACTCAGCTTAAGTCAAGTGCTCCATTGGTTGTTCAAAAGCTTTATGATGACCTCATAACAAATTCTCAATATCAAAGAGACATAAAAGGCTATAGTTATATTGTCCAAAAGTAGCAATTCATGACCCAGAGCTGGTAAAAAGAATGGATACATAGACAATAGGTAGGGTAGGATCTTAGGAAGATGGAATTTTGAATATGTCACATGAAGAGTTAGTGTGTCTTCCCATAACTGAAAAAGTAAGATCAAATTCTTGGCTTACCTTTTACAATGAATATATGGTCATTTCAGAAGTAGAAGAAGATCCCACTGATACCAACTGGACATTATGGCAAATAGAACATCAAGAATATCTAAAATTTAGTACCATGTGGTCTGGGTATTGTAGATTCATAAATTATATTTGTAAATGAGATCCAAAAGCTAAATGTGAGCATACACATCACATTTTGTGTACATATCCAGCATATTTATAAGGTGACTAACTATAGTCATTATGAATAAGTATTACTATTTCATATCAAAGCATGTGTCCTGCAGTATTTTTTGTACACTCATCTCAAGAAAATAAAATATTAAACAAGAAGATGATGTTTTAGCAGATAAAAATTGCAAAAACATCATATGAATCACCTGATGTATCCATCGATGTATAAAGCATAGCACTATTAATCCATATTTCTTTCTCGTATTTATTTTTTGAGAAGTTCTCCTATGACTTTGTAACCCAATGGATAAAGACATATAACTTTTGAAATAATATATAGATTTTTTGAGAACACAATGCAATAGGGGCAAATCCACCAAAGCACGTGCAAGTGAAAAATGAATTCATGCACCATGCAATATGACATCATTTTGGATCGAAAAAAACATACGGGAAAGCCTAGTTGATGCAAAAGCAAGCAAAGTAATGTAAGTGAAGAGGTTAGCCTATGTGTGAATACCATTTTAAGCATACAAAAGATCACTTAGAATTTATGAAGCATATCTTTGCAATCATTCATTGATGGAATGCTTACCTCGGCTTGATCCTATATAAAGGAGAAATAGTTTTAAGAAATCAAAATATGAAGCTCTCGATAAGGAGAATGGGTCTGATTACACAGATGGAAAGTTGCAGGAAGAAGTGTAAACAGTTGAAGAATATTCATGTTGTTTATGTCAAGCAGAGCAAGAGATGCAAAAAATATGGACGATTGCCACAAAATAATGTTATTTCATTACAATATCTCTACTCTTGGAAAGGATCTATGCACCAATGGAATATTTATACAAGGTTAGGCCCTTTTTGGAAAAAATCTACACACTAATAGAATATATTTATAGAGATATGTTGTTATTGGAGGCTTTCCTATTTTGTGTACCTCCAATTCCTATATTTTTTGTTCTTCCTTTCTCAGCCTCCAACACTATAGTGTTGTTTTTTTCTCGCTCACCTATACAAATTCTCCATCCTTTTTGTTTTTTGATATCCTCCTTTGTTTTTGGTGGAGCCCTATACTTTGTAATTAGTATGTTCATCATCATCCTCCACCATTTTGAGTAATAATGTCAAGTTATACTTAGTATTCTTGTCCTACAATCCCCTTTCATGGATTTTCATACATCACTTTGAGCTTCCCACTTTTTCTCTGTGTACATCCTTTCTTTCTTCCTTTACCTTTTTGTCCTATTTTGGTATGATGATTTTTCGATGACTTTAAAAGGTGCTATCCCAAGCAATAAAATATGGGTTCAACAAACCTTGCAAGTAAAGGTCCCCCTATGAGTCGCTAAAATATGGGTGTTTTTTGTGTCCCTCATCCACCTAGTTTCTTTTTTGTAAACTAAGACCAAAAGTCTTAGGTGCAAGTAAAGGTCATAAAATCATGACAAGACAAGATTCCATAGAATATGAATACATAAAAGGCTCAAGTATAAATGAAGTTTGCAGAATCATGAAAATATAGGATTTTTCTAAAGACGAACACAAAGAAGGCTCAAGTTCAAATGAAGGTTGTGGAATTACGACAAGACAGGATTCCACCAAACCTGAATATAGAAAAGGCTCAAGTTTAAATGAATGTTGTGAAGTTGTGACAAGACAGGATTCCACTAAATATGAACATAGAGAAGGTTCAAGTGCAAATGAAGGTTGTAAAATCATGATAATATAGGATTCTACCAAAAATGAACACAGAGAAGGCTCAAGTGCAAATAAAAATTGTAGAATCATGAAAATATAAGATTCTACTAAAGACATAGACATAGAAGGCTCGAGTGCAAATGAAGGTCATGGAATCACGACAAGTCATTGTGTTGCAACCACCATACCCTAAAGCAGATCGAATATTTTGTCAGAATGTAGCCTTTTATAGCCATTATAGACCAAGATATATCGAGTGGGCTCAATAATGAAGAATGCCCTTGATTCCAAGCTTTTGTCCATTACTTTATAGCATGCATGAAACACTCAAATCAGCGGCCAAATATTGAACATCCCATTTTGTTTCTAATATTGATGTTGTTGCACGATGTTTTTCTTGTCAACTTATCCACCGAGTATTTTGTTATAACGGTTTTGCTATAAGATATTCTAGATATTTTGAACCATAGAGGTTATAAATAAGAGCATTGACCTCTTGTTAAAGGGTCGGCTCTTAGGCATTTACAAGTTGTATGGATTAAAACTTTTGGGAAGAAGCAATAAATAAAAATCTTCATTTAACATTTGGTTCAAATATCTTGTAGAACAAGTAGGTATGAATGGATGAATGTTTCTAATTTAGCTAAGTATATGT
The DNA here is from genome assembly GCA_028583015.1 of Wollemia nobilis. Taxonomy (NCBI): domain Eukaryota; kingdom Viridiplantae; phylum Streptophyta; class Pinopsida; order Araucariales; family Araucariaceae; genus Wollemia; species Wollemia nobilis. Next base: position 2,141,815 of record JAQPPZ010001731.1, read on the forward strand.
GCATGATATTAATTCTACTTTTTGGATTCTTGTTCATGTTGATTTCTTAGTCCTAGAACTACTAATCCGTAAATCTTAACATTGATTAGACATTGTTCTATGGATGGTAACTAACTAGTTGGTCTATTAGGAGGTTGTAGTGATTTCTTTGTCCTATGATTTTCTTCCATTTATTGTTGTTCCTTAATCTACACCATATCAAGTTCTAGCCTCGGCTACATTTATATCTCTTTCAAGCACTCTTTTCTCTTCCCCATTACTTTTTAGCTAGTTATACCTTCTCAAAGGAACCAAACTTCTCTAGAGATTGAACAAGTTAAGTCTTACATTTGGATTGTTCATTCAATGTTGGCCATGTCTTGGGCACAATAACAAACCATAGGAAAATTTTGGACCAATAGTAATCTTTCTAGATTCTTGTGATAGTTTTAGTTTAACAATGCATGTGTTTTGATGCAGCTAAATTTATACCCTCATAAGTTCTAGCTCCAGCTATATTTATTTCTTTCAGCACCCATTTCACCCTCCATTAATTTTCAACAGATAGCTAGGACTCCCAAGGAACTGGCATCCTCTGAAGATTGACTAGAAATATTTAATGCTCTAGGGTCATTCTATGTTGTTAAAGTTTTGTGGACGCAAAAACTTTTCCATAGGTAGATTTTTGACCAACGGTTTGAAACTTGGACCTCTCAAAGAGAGGCTAAAACTCTTAGCACTATAGTAATCTTTTAGCTTACAATAGTTGTGATTTTTAAATTAGATGTTTAAATTCATTTATTTTCATTATTTTCACTTATTACAAAATTTTCCAAGTATATTCTATTTTTAAAAATTTAGTGGCCAAATCTTGTGTGGAATGGTGATAGTAAAAAATGTTTGGAAACTTATGTGGGAGTAAGTTTTCTAACTCAAAATCTTGACACAAGTGCCTTCATTGTAGCCAAGAACTAGGACATCTTTGCGCTAGTAATAGGTGAAGGAAAGTAATTCCCTAAGAAGCCCTCCTAGTACGTCCCAAGTTGGACGGTCGATTGTGCATACACAAGGTTTTTAAAGTGGTCTAATGAGGGACCCCCTCTATCAACATTCCATACAAGTAGCCTAGGGACTAGCATATCTATCTTAGACACAAACTTCAAACTCTAAATTAGAGGTTCTACATCATCACTAAATCATTATAAAGAATAGTATTTTAGGTCCTAATGCTTAAATATCTTATATTATACGAAATATAGGTCATTAGTAGATATTTTATAAGTAGATATTTTTATTGGGATTGAAAGTATTATTTCTTAGATTGTATATGATATATTATTATACAACTTCAAAACTTGGACCTCTTAATCCTTCCACCAAACCTATTTTCTAAACTAGAACATTACATCGTCAAACTTATAAGTCTAATACCCAATAACTCTTATACTTTAAGACTTTAGGTCTAAGATCTTGGAATCCTTTAGAAATTGCATAGTCCTAGATCCTATATTTTTAGAACATAGTTCGAACTATATAATATAAATTTTAATTCTTTGGACTCTAATTTCTCTAGCTATCAAACCCTTAGACCATAGTAACCTAGAATTTTAAAGCCTAAATTTTAAAAGGTTTCTTAAAACTACCTATCTCAACCATGAACCTAAACCTTCAACCTTAAACCTCCATGAACTAAAATATAAATTGAAACCTAAACTGTAATTTGGGAATGAAAATTTTAAAATTTCCTTAAGCAATTCAAACCCCTCAACTATGAATATTAGGTCTCTATTTCCAAACTCTAAACAAGAGCTTTATATCCTATAGATATAATATCTCACCTACAATATAATATACACTTCATAAAATTATGTAATAAAATGAACCTTTGATCCCATATACTAGCAAAAATTGTTAGAGTAATATTCCATTCTTTGGGATATTTACCCTTTTACTCGACTAGGTAAAATAGGTAGTATATTGCATTATACTACATAGGTTATTACATTTACTTTTTACCATAGGAGATATTTACTGTTTTATAAATATCTTGTGGTTAACTTAGGTTAGTAACTAAAATATCCTATGTTAAAGATATTTTAGTCAGGTTGTTAGCATAATTCTATTTCAAAACTCCGTTAGCACTACCTAAGCTAATTGGTTATTAAACCTATTTTGTAACCTATATTAAGGTACGACATTCTTAAGTCTAGCTAATTTTGAATCAATAATATTTCATTTATCATTGTGCAACTATTTTCTACATTGGTATTAGAGCACCTAAAACATTGGGCAAGGCGGGAGTCAAACTTCTTTCCATAGGGCAAGGCGAGAAACTTCTAGTTTCGTTGGACAAGGTGAAGGGTTTCACGTTCTACGCATTTCGAGGAGGAAGCACCATTTATTTTTTTTATTTGGTTGCTTTAGGTTTCATAATTTTCCAAACTCCTAAGTCTGATTTGATTTTATGACCTCAGGCCTGCAAAATCTGATAGCACTTTGTTGTCAGATCTGACAGGATCACATAGTGGGTAGGAGGTCCACATGCGTAGTCAGGCGGACATCTCTTGATGCACAATGGGTAGCAGGCCCACGTGCACTAAGAGGCAGGCAAGGCCTTCTCAGTGGACCTATGACTAGAAATCTATTTTTGATGACCGCCCCAACTCGGTCTCCATGAATAAGGGCTTGAAAGCCCTCTGTCGGTGATCAAATATTTTATTCTCTTCGGCCCAGTTGTAGGGGCCCTTGGGCAACACGCTTCAAGGGTTGCATCAACAATGGTGATAGCACCACACGACCACCGAAGCACACTCTGATAACTAGTGAAGTAGAGTCAGGGCAAGAGCGCCCTGACTCCAACAAATCAATAGCCAACAATTGGTCAGCGAGGGTAGGTGCACCCTCCACTGGTATCGGGGATAGACCCTAGGTGATACAATAATGAAACTTTACCTCGATGATGCACCAAACTAGACACATGGATTGATGACTGGTGGGTGTGTATTACGAGGTAGACAAGGGACACATGGCACTTGGGATGGGTGACATGTGGTAGACTAATCACGTGCCACCTGGACGGACCGGATAGGACGCGGTAGACACATGGTGAGAAAAGCCACATGTCCACCTGACACGTGGATCGGACTATCATCGATAAGTGGTAGGGACAAAAAGGTGAGGATCAACTAACTGCCCGAAGGTAGTCAACAAATAAAGGGTGTCTTTTCCCTTTTAAAACCCCAAATTGCATCTGCGGGACTCATGTGGGATTATTTCCATGATTCTCCCGCATTGACGCGAGTCGTGTGTCGACTTGTCTTGGAAGGAGTGCTGGATTTGTTAATTTTGTAAAATAAAGGGGGGAAGACAAAATTGTACTTCTTTTGCAAAATTGTAAGACAAGAAGGAGACATAACATATCAATTTTTTGCACAACACAATTTCACATTTTGTTGCAAAAATTAAAAGGTGCATTTTCAATTTTACTCGACACCTTCATTGGAAAATTAGGTGCATTTTCGGTTGCATCCGACACCTAAGTGATAAAGATTTTGTGGGAATTCTTGTTTTATTATTGCATTATTTCTTTTGCAATTATAATTCATAGAATCAATAACACTCCATACCCCAAAATTTCACTAATAAATTTGTGTTAACCATTGCACAGATTTAAAGCCAATATTCACTTGATATTCTCTCCTACAAAAAAAACCCCTAATTCACTCTATTTGTTTGGATTAATTTCCTCAAACTGATTATCCTTCTTCAAGACGATTTTTAGGCAGGTGCCATTAAATATCTTTTTGAGTGAATTATCTTTCATCTCTTATTTTTTTAGCTTAATTTCCTCCAACTGATTATCTTTCTTCAAGAGAATTTTTAGGTAGGTGCCATTAAATATCACTTAAGAGTGAAATAAAGATCATCTTAGTTCAAATTGTAGGACCTTCATCATGGCAACTATCAATAAATACTTAAGTGATACACAATTGCTAAAGGGTCCTAACTATTCAGCATGGAAAACTAAGATGAAATCCATATTGACTATAGAGGACATGTGGGATTTAGTTTATGGCACTGAAACAAGACCCGCATCACCAAGAGTAGATCAAAAAGCATGGGATAAAAAGAATAATCGTCTTCTCATGTTGATACTCCTTGCAACTACTGATGAGATCCAACCTCACATAAGTGAAGCTAAAACTAGTAAAGCTGCATGGGATGCACTTAGTACCATTTTTGAAGGTAAGAATCAATCAACAGTTCTAAACCTTCAAACACAACTTCATACACTCCATATGAATTTAGGTGAATCAGTAGAACTATTCCTCTGCAGAGTGGCAGATCTAAATTCTAAGCTTAATGCTTTAGGGGCCAAAGTAGAAGACACCATTTTGACTTCAATAATTTTGAGAGCTCTTCTTGAATCCTACAAAATGTTGATTACATCCCTTAATGTTTCACAAAGAGTTGTCACCTTTGTGGAGTTAGTCAATTTGCTTCAAACTGAGGAAGCAAACCAACTCCAAAATGATGAAGTGTCGAACAATGCACTTTATTCAAACTATAAGGGTGGTAAGAAGAAAGAAAACTTTCAAAAGGGGGGATCATCTTCAAAAGGTATGGGAAAGAAATCTCAAAATAGGTTTTTCTCGTATTGTAAAAAGGACAACCATGACACCAATCGGTGTTGGTTCAAAAATAAGCAAAACAAGAAAGATAAAGGCATAGCATAGAAGCAAAACAAAGGCCATATTGCTAGTGAAGTGTCTAGTTCTGATCCTGATTTTGGTTCAGAAAAAGTACACAGAGTGCTCATTGCTAAGACAATATTGTAGAGGGAAAACACATTTTTTCACCTTAAGCAAGCACCATTTCCTCTCTCTTTTTTTTAGGCTTCATAAATAGCATAAGTTTTTGTTTGAATTACTTGTAATAAAGGGGTGTTTGTACCTCTTTTAGGCTTCATAAATAGCAAACTCTCATTTTTTGAAGTTCTTGTAACAAAAGGAGGGAATTTTCTGGTGTAAAATTGCCTAGGAGGCAATATTTGTAAAATCCTTCACAAAACTCTTGAGTTGCACATCTTTTGCAATTAAGGGGGATATTAAATTCTTTTTCTTCACAATTTTTTGTAAAAAGAGAAGAAGACTTATAAGGGTGCATTTTCGACAGCGATCGACACCTTAGTCATACTTCTTTCATAAATTAATTACAACATGTTTTGCAATAAGAAGGGGGAAACTTATAAGGGTGCATTTTCGGCAGCGACCGACACCTTAGCTACCTTATCTTTTGTAAACTCATATTGTAAACTAAATGAACCTCGTATGAAGTGATCTATTCTACTACACCTAGCGATTGCAGTGGTTGGTTACCCATGCAATTTGGTTGGATGAAATGATTACTATAAGTACATTATTTGGTGTGAAGACAAAGTGAGGAATGACCCACTTTTTTCTTAGGAGCATCTAGAGCATTGTGACAAAGCAAGAACAAGCAGATCAACATCTTTTTCACTGTATTAGGATAGTTATATACTTTACCCAAATATTGTTGTATAGGAGGATGTGTATGTATTACCCAAATAATGTAATAAGGGGGGATGTTAGAGTAATATTCCATTCTTTGGGATATTTACCCTTTTACTCAACTAGGTAAAATAGGCAGTATATTTCATTATACTACATAGGTTATTACATTTACTTTTTACCATAGGAGATATTTACTGTTTTATAAATATCTTGTGGTTAACTTAGGTTAGTAACTAAAATATCCTATGTTAAATATATTTTAGTCAGGTTTTTAGCATAATTCTATTTCAAAACTCTGTTAGCGCTACCTAAGCTAATTGGTTATTAAACCTATTTTGTAACCTATATTAATCTATGACATTCCTAAGTCTAGCTAATGTTGAATTAATAATATTTCATTTATCATTGTGCAACTATTTGCTACAAAAATATAGATATCTAGACCCTATATTATGTCATAGACTCTAAAACCATTGTATGTGGAGCCTTAAACCATAGACCTTTACAACTTATAGAACCTTAAATATTATAAACACTTGTCTTCTAAATTGAGCAAAGATCCTTGTAAAAATATAAATCCTTAAAGCCTATATCATGAATCTTTTAGTCCTTAGATCCTTGGACCATAAGTATTGTGAACTCTACATGGTAAACCTTTAACATATAAACCCTTATATTATGGACCTCTAAATGGTGAGATCTTTGTAACTCTAAAGTCTTAAAATCTGGACAAATACAATGATCATTTATTGTTAGACATTAGTCTCTTATTGGACCTTTAAACTTTGCACTTTGGATACTAGAATTATATACAACCTTGTTGCTTTAACTTCAAATACTACATCCTTGCCCATTCAATTTGGACCTTATAACTCTAAAATCTCATGGAGGTGACATAAATCTCAAACACAAAATTACTCTCTTTTAAGTCTATAGACCGTTACTTATTTATTCATAAATATGGTCATGTAGACACTAGTCCTTGGAACTTATACCTTTATAACCTTATAATCCATTTCTTAATTCTTGGTTGTTCAAAAATCTAGATCTTTATCTTTAAATTAAAGTTTTTCTAACATTGAAATTTTAGGTATTTTGCATCCAATTACCATAGGCTTTCAATCCTTGATCATAGATCTTTTAGGATTTAGATCCTTGGACCTTAAATATTGTGAATCCTAGATAATAAACCTTTAACATATAAACCCATAGATTATGGACCCCTAGATGGTGAGGCATCTATAATTATAAAGTCCTAAGTTTTTGATTAAGGCAATGAATCTTGATTGTTAGACCTCGATATTTTGTGGGACCTTTTACTTTTGCACTTTGGACTCAAGAATTCTATATATATTATCTTATGGATTTCACTTTAAATATTATATCCTTGACCATTTGAGTTGGATATTATAAATCTAAAATATCATAGGGGTAACACAAATATAAAACATGAAAATAGTCTCACATGTAAGACTCTAAACCTTGACTTATATTTATACATGGGCATGTAAACCCTAGTCCTTAGACCTAGGACCCATATACATTAGAATCTATTTCTTAATTCTTAACCATTCAAATATCTAGATCCTTATGTATAAATTAAAACCCTTTCAACATTGAATCCTTAGGTATTTTACATCCAATATTTTAAATTTGAAGTTGTAAACCTTCTATACCCTTAAATATAGTATCCTATAAACTTATCAATCTTATTTAATGATATATAAAATATCAATGAATTTAGACTCTTGGAGATATGAACCTTCTATAACCTTAAATATAACATCCCTTAAACCGCTAAATTTCATGAAACCCTAGATCTAATACCCTTATGATTTTTGGATATAGTAAAATTAGTTGAGCCTTAAACTTAGCTCAAAAACCCTAAATTTCTAATATAAAACCTTCTACAAACTTAAATCTAACATCTCATAAACCTTTAAGTCTTATAAAATATTATATCCAATATCCTTGAATTGAGATAAGTAAATATATGAACCTTTTATAACCTTAAATATAACATCCCATAAACCACTAAATTTCATCAAACCCTAGATCTAACATCCAAGAATTATTATTATTGGATATACTAACCTTAGCTAAGCCTTAACCTTAACTCATGAACCCTAAAATTATAACATACCATAAATCCCTAGAATTTATGAACCATTAGATCAAAGATAACAGCATAGAAATGATTGAGACCTAACCTTACATCATGAAGCTTAAGAGTTGAATTTATAAATCTATGCACTTTGGAGCCTAATGCTAAATACATTGACCCGTAGACCTTAACATAGTCTCTTAGATAATATAACTAAGCTAGAAAAATGGATCTCGACTAGATTACATGTCTTCATTTTATATCATAAATATTTTAGGGAGATGATTTAAATATATAAATTTAGCCTAAATAGGTTAGCTCTTAAATCTTATAATGAATTTAACTATATTTATAGACTATAGATCTTAGAATCTTAGACCTAACCCCTAAAACTAGAAATCTATCTATTAGTTACTCGAATTAATTATAACATCTGACCGTATGAGCCATTAGGCTCTAGTTGCTCAAATAATTTAAATGTAGACTTATTAAGCCTAGAATATTAGATCATGACCTAGGTTAGAATGAAATCTTAGATCCTTTTATTATAAACTTGATCCCTTAGGAACCATAAAACTATAGACCCAAAACTTAATGGGCCTTAAATCCTTAATCTTCCTAAATTTTATAATAGGATATGTAATTGATAGAGTTATATTTAAGGATCTCTACTCCTAATATGAAGACCTTATAATTGATACCCTTAGATTTAAGCATCTCTACTCCTAAAATGTAGACCATAGACTCTCAAACCATGGAACTTTAGATTTTGGACCTTATTAAAGCCCTAATATTCTTAGTCACTTATGGCCTCTAACTTTAGAAACTAAGCTCCATATAAGTTAGATAATGACCCTTGGACATTAAATTTTCCTTAGTCATATTAATTATTGAATCCTTAAAACATTGACCTTAGAATTATTAAATAATAATGGGTCATAATATTAAATAACTTTGACCTTATATCCTAAATATTAAGCATAGACCAATTAATGGGTGATAATATTTAATACTATATATTAGATTATAAATTCTTGGACCATGGTGGGAGGGAGGAAAGAATAGCTAACCTCTTCGGTTGTGGAAAGGAGCTTCTACCAGTAACTTATCTAGGCATGCCTATGTTCGAAGGAAGAATGAAGGCTACTTTGTGGAACTCAGTCATTGACAGGATCTCCAAAAAGTTAGCAGGGTGGAAGGGCAGCCTTCTCAGCTCAGCAGGAAAAGCCTTATTAGTTCAAACTACTTTATAGAGCATTCCAATTTACTACATGTCTCTATTTAGAATGCCTGCAAAGGTCCGAGCTACATTGGAGCTAATTCAACGCAACTTCTTGTGGTCAGGTTCAAAGGAGAGAAAGAGAATTTTGTTGGTAGCATGGAATCAGGTGTGTGCAAGCAAGGATCAGGGGGGCCTGGGGTTAAAGAGAATAAAAGAAATGAATCAAGCTCTGATTGGCAAATAGGTATGGAGATTTATCAATAATGATCAATTGGGATGGGTAAAACTTCTTAAGGCAAAATATATCAGAAATAATCAGGACTTCCTGAAAGCTGATAATCTTCCTAGAGGATCCTATTTTTGGAATTGTTTGCTCGAATGTCGGGAGGTAGTCAGGAAAGGCATCAGATGGAGAATTGGTAATGGAAGACAAGTGGAATTTTGGAAAGACCCGTGGTTGGAAGAGGCCCCTCTGAAAGATAACTTAGACCTTCAGGTCCTCCAACATAAAATTTCGAAGGAAATGGGAGGAAAAGTAGGGGATTTTATTGCTGTAGCACGGAAACTTCTTCTTAGAAGAAAATCACGGGTCATAATCTGTCGAGCAAGAGAAGGTGGCCCTAACCAAACTCAATGATGCTTTAAGGGTGTTCCCGATCATTCCCCGGGGAGGAAGAGACAAGGCGATTTGGGGCAAAACTACAAGTGGGATCTATTCAGGTAAAAGCGCCTATAAGTTAATCCACTCGGGATTCAATGGTCGGACTCCGACTTCGTTATTTGGTTAAATAATTTAACCCCAAAAATAGCTTTCTTCTTTTTGGTTGGCAGTTCAAAATAAGATCCTGACAACAGATAATCTGCAAAGGAGAGGTTTCCAATTCATCAATCAATGTATCTTGTGTGAGAAAGCAATAGAATCTGTAAGTCATATATTTCTAACTTGTGATTTTTCTTGTACAGTATTCCAAATGATCCTGTCCAAATTTCATATAGATTGGGTCTGTCCAAATAGCATGTCTGACTTCAGCATACAGTGGGCTTCCCCCTTCGGGCAAAGCTTTTGACTTGGCTCGGAAGCTCGAGCTTACCCCATTTTTTATGGGGGATATGGAATGAGAGAAATAAGAGAGTATTTAAAGACGTAAGAAAGATCCCAGGTTATGTGGTAATAAAATAATCAGAGCTTTGAAAGAAAATTGGAAAACTTTCTTCTTCAAAAATGAGACCATGTCTCTAAGGGAAAGGAGGATTTTGCGGAACTGGGGAGAGGAACTTCTAGACCTAGACATTACAACCAACCCACGGGATGGTGTCAAGTGGATACCCCCCACACAAAAGTGGGTTAAGTTTAATTTTGACGGGGCAGCTAAAGGAAATCCGAGGGCTGCAGGAGCAGGAGGAGTTTTGAGAAATGAGGAAGGAAAAGTGGTCCTTGCCTTTGCAGAGCCTTTGGGAACTCAAACAAATCATTTTGCAGAAGCCCGAGCCTGCATGCAGGCAATGAGAATTTCTAGACTTGAGGGTTATAAGGAAGTTATCTTTGAAGGGGATTCACTTAATATAATCAAGGCAATTAAGGAGGATAAAGACCCCAGCTGGACCATATTGGATCTTATCCTAGAAGCAAAGATTCATAAATCTCATTTGGTTAATGCCCGAATCCAACACACCTTCAGAGAAGGGAACCAGGCGGCGGATCTAATGGCAAATATTGCGGTTTCTGTTGGGGAGATGCAAATTTGGAAGGATAACTTCCCTCAAGAACTATTGGTGTTGGTTGCTAGAGAAGAGCTAAGATCAAACCCGTTAGAGCATCGGGATATCGGAGGGGCTGATGATGAGTAATCCGACAGATGGAATTAGGCGAGAAAATGCATCCCATTTGCTGGGGCCTGGGAGGTGACAAGTGTACAGTATAGCAACCTAGTGTTAGTAAGTGCTAGGTGTTGTTTGGTTTTTGTTTTATCCTGAATAGTCAAGCGACAAGTATAGGACTATGGACTCTAATTACGGCTTAATGTGAGTCTTAGAAAGATCCATTTTGTATTTTGATTATACGGGCTTGATGCTAGAACCAGCCCATTTTGACTTTGTAAAAGGTTTGTGGACCTTATAACCACCTCTACCTTATACCAAAAAAAAAAAAAATTCTTGGACCATGGATTGAAGGTTCTTAAACCTAAAACCCTATAAATGTTATATATTAATTCCCTAAATACTTAATGACTAATTTGTAGCCTTAAAATATTTAAACATAGACCCCTAATCTTGATACACATGCATAAACCTCTAATACCTTTAGACCCATAGAGCCTACACCATAGATTATGATCCCTAAATCCTTATATACCTGCATTACACTATTTTTGTTGTCTTTGAACACACTTAACCATCCTAGCAGAAGGGTCAACAAGTCAGGGGCACTTGTACCTCATGTAGAGTGGAAAAATAGGAAGCACTACAAATAGAATACTACCTATAAGGCAACCTTTAGGGTTATAACCAAGGATGGACCCTTGTCTAAATCAATACTTGATGCACAGAGGTCTCCATGGGATGAGGCCAATGAGGGTTTACAGGGAAAGGAATTATAAATGAAAGTAAATACTTTTAATAAATTAAAACCTAAGCTACGAGGGATGATGCACTAAGAATTAAATTTCATACTTTTGACTGCAATAAGTAGCTATAAATGAACAAAAAAAAATCATCAATCTAGGGCTAAAATGAACACGATAGAACAAACATATTATCAAGAATCAAAAACACATTAAAGAAAGTATGGAGAGAAATTAGTCATGGCTTTCATTAATATGCCAAAAATGATTACAAGATAATGTAGTCCAGAGGGTTTGATGCTCCTTAGAAAACGAGCCAAGGTTTGAGCTTTGCTTGTTACAATTAAAAAGGAAGGGGTGGAAGGAAAAGCCCACAAGGCTAGGTACTAGGCATGAGAAAACAACTCTTGATTTATTTACAATAAAATTAAAGCCTATTTATAAGTAAAGAGGATGGTTCCTTCCCTCTAAAGTTTTGTATATAAGGCCTACAAATTATCCTCTACTTTGTAGTTGAAATATTTTTGCATTGTTAGTCAGCAGCTTTGAGTTCTCTGGATCCAATCAATAAATGCTAAGATCTTCTAGGACTTTGAATGACAAATCATCATTGACTCATCTCTTTACCACTATGTTGGGGATGGTTTTACCACTAATTATTCATCAAGTTTCTCCTAAAATGCACCACTTTGTTGACACAATGAACATGGCCTACCTAAATGACATAGATTTGTAGGGTAGGCTCACACATATGATGGGTAGTTGACATGTCGTTGGCTCTAGTAGGCTAGTATGCTAAGATCGACTTTCATGGCCAATAGAAGAGTTATTCTTAAATGCTCTTTTTACTAATTTTCTTTTTATGCATTCAGATACCATGTATCCTCGACTAAGGTAGATTCTTCTTTGGTCAATCATGGGCCTTCATCATTTGAGCACTAACACTTTCTTTCATAGGGTCTTGATTGGTCACCACATGTTTGACTCTAGGCTTTGTCAAATCCTTCTCTTCTTTTCTACACTCCTCTCTATCAAAAGTACCTTGTAGACCATTGGGTTGAAAATCAATGACCTATGTGACTTATCATCTTCAATGCGGCTAATATGGGGTGAAAGAGGAGCATTAATCATAGATGGAAAATCTAATGGTTGGTGTAGCTTTTGATCTTGTCCATCTTCCCTTTTCAGACCTTTTATTTTGACTAAAATTGGGAAGCACCTTTCAACTACCTTCCTTGGATTGTCCCACTTCCAATTGAGTTTTCCTTTGAGTGAAGTAGGGTTGTACAAAAAATTTCTCTATAGCTTTGGTGGCTCCTAGGTATTTTTATACTATTGAAAAAGGGATTAATCCTAGACTACATGCCTTTTCCTTGGGTGAGTCAAAATTGGAAGTTGGAGATTTAAAAAAAATAAAATATCATACCGAAAGGGAAGGTAAGAAGGGAATGAGGAATATTAGCATCTTAGACCTTAAGGCTCCTAAGTGAGTGATGCCTCTAGATCATGCATACAAGTGAGGACGTCTATGAATTTTAGATTTTTTTTGAGCTATTCAATCATCATTTTTAGGGAAATCATGACCCTAGCTAATTCTTCAGCTTTGATGATTAGTTGAAGCTATAGTATAGCTCATCCCCTAGTTCTTTGGTGAATGCTTACCTTTTTGGTGATCCTACTTGATTTTTTATGCTTCATGGTCGTTGTTGTATGGAATTTTTTCTCCTATGTATTTTTCTATGAAATTTGTAGAAACCTCTTATATGGTTAGGAAATCCTTGATAAGCTTGTCTACCTTATTTTTGTAGCCAAAGTCCTTATTTCCCCCTTCAATTTCTAGAATTCGTCTATCAACCATGTCACTTAGGTTTTTCTTTATGATTGCCTCATGATACATGCCTCTTTGAAACCCAATTATTGAAAGAGGATTTTGAACCCAACCTCCTATTTAAGAGGTGGATTCGAGGTCATAGAGCATATTATATCTAGTCAATGGTAGGGCCCCTTTTGATACCACTAGAAAGGTTCTAGAGTTCTCAATTGTATTGGTGATTGGATTTGATACCACCAAAAAGGTTATATCCTTTTGTTGGTCTATTTTAGGTGGTGATCATTACATCATAGTATAGGGATATTAAGGTTCAATAACAACTTCATTTGAAGGCCCTCTCTTATCAACATTGTAGGTATTTAGGTCCTTTGAATAGCAAACCTCTTAGAGTATATTACATCATTTGGGTCATGTAAATGTACCACCTTTGGTACATAACTAGAGTAGGATATTACTTTAGGGGGTAGTTAGCAAGTTACTTCAAGTAATTGTAATAAATGCACAAGTGTCTATGTGCATGTTAGGAAGAGTGTTGGCCAAGCAATCCATATTTCTATATAAAGGGCCTCATAGTGAGTGTTTACATATAGTTGTAGGTAGTAGTAGAGATACTCTACAAGATCACCATATAGATTGGTGATGGATACAATGTAGTTCTTATCATCTATTTTGGAGTGTTCATTTCCTCCATATAGCATTGTATCATTTTTATCACTTACCATTTATAGTATATTTTAGCATCTTACATTTTTGCATATTCTATATCCTGTGATTGCATTCTCCCTTGGCTCATAGCATCAAAATCTAATAGTGGTATCAGAGCCATGGTAGATCAATAGGAATAGGGAGAGCCATAAGAAAGCACCATTGCTACTGTAGGTCTAAACCTTTTACCCTTTTGCAATTGCAAGGGTTTGTTGGATAGGAAGAGCCACAGTAGGTTACTAGAAATAGGAAAGTCACAGGAAATATTGAGAGGAGAAGCTAATCTCAGTTCCAAAATTTTTGAGATTGCATTTGGCTAGAGTCTTTCCATAGAGTTGCAGAAAAACTCGTGAAGACTAGGACTCAACATTCCGTTCCACTAGATTGACAAATCAACTAGTGAAGATTCATTATTGACAAGATTTAGAATCAGCTTACTAATATCTTGTTGCAGAAAAAGGAAACTGAAGGAAGCCCTGTTGCAGACCTGCACATTGCTGAAAAAGGCCACAGAAGCCTCATTGCTGAAAAAGGCCATAGAAGCCTTATTGCTAAAAAAGCCATAGAAGCCTTATTGCTAAAATGCCACAGAAGCCTTATTGCTAAATAAAATGCCATAGAAGCCTTATTGCTGAAGAAAAGGCCATAGAAGCCTTATTGAAGAAAAGGCCACAAAATCCTTATTGTAGAAGAGAAGGCCACAACAACCTTATTGAAGAAAAGGCCATAGAAGCCTTGAACCTGAAGAAGACTCCAGAGAAGAGTCCATGAAAGATAGGAGATTGGTGATCTCCTTTGTTGATTGAAGACTTCCTCTAGAAGAAGCTGAAGAGACCCATCAAAGGTCTCATTGAAAGAACTTCCATTCTTGGAAGATTGAAGAAGGACTAGCAAGGTCCTATAACTGATTTCAGAAGAAGCAGACTTCAGAGATCCACTAGAGAGATCTCATTGCCAACACTTCCAAAGCTGAAGGTTGAAGGAAAGGTCTCATCAAGAAGACCAAAAAAGTTATAAGATTGAAGACCTTGGAGAGGTCTCAAGGAGAAGGCTTGGAGAGCCTCATTCCAAAAATTGGAAAAGCCATCAAAGAAGTTCCTAGGAGAACTCATTGGAGAAATTCACTACAGAAGATAGTGAAATATTTGGGACAATTATCACCATCCGAAAACAAGCCCAAAAGAAGAAGAATTTGGCAAGGAGTGCCAAATCTCGAAGAAGAATATTGAAGACCTCAAGACATTCAGATTCTTGAGAAGAAAATCTTGTTTGAAGTCAGAACTCGACAAGGAGGTTGAAGAAGAACTCAGACAGAAGATACCTTCCAAATACAAGAAGATTTGGAGATTGCCCTTCATAGCTAAAGAAGGCACAGATAGAGATTTGTTGGATTCATAATAAAATACTGAAAGAGTTCCTAAAGGACAACATTTCAGTTAATAGATTGACTACTAGAGGGTAGCAATCAAGATAGCATTACTAGCTAGAAGACTTCAAAAGTTCTAAGCTAGATCCTGAAGGAGAAGTTGGAAATCATCTACTACAGAGCAATAGACTAGAAGCATTCACAGTTGTGGGCAACCACCATTCCAGACAAGAGACTTGGTGAATCAACTCATCAAGATATTCATCATTAAAGGTAAGCAACTTAGGTGCAAAAAGGGTTCATTACTTGAACACTTATTCAGATTACTACTTAACTTCATTGAGCACCTTATTAGAATTTGGAAGTTGCAAAATAGAAGGTTGCATTTTAAGTCCTCAAAGAAAGTGCAGAAGATAGTTTTTGTTAAGGTTCATTACCTACACATTAATAGGAGTTAGATACATTCTTCCTATTATCTGATTATTGAAAAGAGGACCACATTAAGGAATTTGTAGTGAATATTAGTGCATTAGAAACTACTTTGAGAGCTTATTAATAGGAGTGATAAGGTGATATTATTAAAGTGCATTAAGATTAGAAATATTATTGGTTCATTACACTATACTAGTTGTTCATTAAACTAGTTACTCTCAAAGAATTATTTTGTGTATTGATTGCTAAAATCAAGGGCACAAAAATCTGCAAATAATCAAAGTGTCTAAAGACACTATTCAGAACTCAATACCTGCAAGGTATTGTGGCCTATAGAAGCCACCAAGTAGATCAAAATTCCTCCAAGGAGTGGAGAAGAAGAAGAAGCCATTAATCAGTGGTAGAAGCCAAAATCGAGACTTGGTGAGTCTCAGATTCAAGGTGCACTAAAGAGCTCATTACAGGAAAGAATTAGTGCAGCAATTACTCCATCAAAGGGTATATTATCTATGTGATTATTAGCTTGGGTTCATTACTTAGATCAACCAAGAAAAGGAGAGAGTTTTCCAATAGAGAAGACAACTTCAATCAGCCCTTGCCTACAAAAGATAATACAGAGAAGCCACCATTAGAACCAGCAAAAGAAGCTTGCAAGAGAAGGTGCAAATCAAGGTATTCTATTATAACTCTATTTACAATATTCTACACCATAACATCTTGTCCTACGTAGGAAATAGGATAGAATCTAAGTGTCTTAGAGACACATCCTCCACAAGCGAGGACTATCATACAAGCGGTCATAGAAGGAGCATAAATTCAAAGCAAGTGAGAAGAGCTATCAAAGAGCTCTCATTACGGTGTTCAAAGATACCCTTACAACCATGAAAAGTATTCCCAGCAACCAATCTAAAGCACAAATTATAGCAAAAGGTTGTTAATCATCTACGTTGGTTATCATCCATCGATCATTGCAAAGGGAGCATTTGAACCAACACATTGGAAGCAAAAGGAAAGAAAAATAGAAGCAATACCTAGAGCTATTGCTTAGAGAAGATGTCCATCATAGAAGCACTCAAATCGGACCACCATAGAACCAGCACCAAGCACCCAAGACCTCCATCAAAGAGCCAACTCATACTCACCTAGAAGAAGCATTGAGAGACAAGAAACAACTAGATGTACATTGGCAAAAGGAATATATAGGAGAAGAGAAGCATTGGAGGGAAGAATACATGCATCTACCATTTATCATCACTAATAAGAAGTGCTCAATTCATAAACAAACATTGAGATGTTAGAGCGAAGGGAGTTACACAATGGTTGTGATAGGAAGATATGTTACAACATTATCATTCAAAATTGGAGCCCATAATCCACTTGGAGAAGGTGTTAGATTCAGCCATAAGCATTACAAAAATATTCCCATGCATGTTGGAGCATAGAAGCCACTTGGAAATCTCTCAAGGAAGGAATAAGAAATACCTCAGATGTTACTCAAGATGCACGTGCCATGTAGCTACATAAACGTTCAACTCAAAGGTGTAGAAGGTGAAGGAAAATCAAAGCAAAGTTGCAATGTTCGAGTGAGTAATAGCACGTTGAAATCAGAGTCAAAGAAGGTAGCGAGGACTATCATAAACCAACATTCAATTCCTATGATGATAAGCACCCATTGAGGAGAAGACCAGGCCAAAATAGGCATTGTGATAGCATAGAGATAGAAGGAGGAATACATAGGTCATCCGATTGAACACAGAGGTCAAAGCATCAATCATACAATACCAAAATATGCATCAAGCCACCATCAAAATACATGGAGATACATAGAGTATCAAGTCACACAAAGGACATAGAAGCATCAAGCTTCACAAAGTATGTAGAGCTCACAAAGGACATAGAGCCTCACAGAGAACATAGAGTCTCACAAAGGATGTAGACAAGCTACACAAAGGACATGGAGCATTAAGTCTCACGAAGGACGTGGAGCATCAAACCTTACAAAGGTAAATTAAATTTGCTTGCTTTAATTAAAATCGGAGTTATAAGGTGATATAAACTATTGCTTTGTTATAAAGTAATATATTACATTGGAATAAATCTAACAAGCATTAGTAATTATCAAGCAAGCTTATTTCAAGATATTGAATATTTGCAATTAACCAAGTAGGAGATATAAGGCTATCAACTATTGGTTAAAATACTATTAAATTGCAAATAATATTATTTTTCTAATATTCCAAAAAGTAGGGAGATATAAGGCATACTACTTCAAACTATATACATATAATTGGAATTTAGAAAATTAATCTATTGGAAAGAATAGCAAACAAATTGCCTACATATAGAGTTGGAATTAATTGATAAAAATTATCTCATACTCATTCTAAGGAGACAAAAAGAAATCCAACTATTAAAGCATACTTCATTGGGAAAGAGAAGGAAAAATTAATAAGTTGATTATTCTCAAAATATTACAAAATCAACTTAGAAAGTGAACTAAGCATATTCTAATTAATAGGGAGATATAAGGAAGCCTACAAAACCTAATTCTAAGAAAGGTTTATCAAATTAGTTCACATCTCTTAACTAGGGAGAAATAAGGGATTCTACAAAACTAAGCCTTGGATAGGTTTATCAAATTAAGGATCATCTACCCAATCTACTTGAGAAAAATATAGTATTCTACAAATAGGAAACAAAAGAATACTACACTTCATCTACTAGGGAGTCATAAGGATGACTACTAACATCAGGAAAGGTTTAAGAAAAGTACCTATCTAGATTAGAAGCATGATTGATGATTCAATGGATAATAATGAAAAAGATATAGACATGAGGAAAGGATCAATAGAATATGAAAATATTTTTGATAATGAAAAGATAGAATCATCAGTTACACCTCCAAATAAGACAACAAAAGAAATTGGTGATATAGAAAAAGAAAAGAGTATTGAATGGAAAGATATCATACAAGTGTACGAACAAAGTAAGAATGAAATTGCTTCAATCATCCACATATGGTTTAAGCATCTCATCAAGGAGATAGATAAATATGATATTCCTAAAATAGATAACAAAGCAGGTGGAATATCTTTATTATGCACTTACTACAACCAATTTGGTCATGAAAAGGTGAACTATTGGAGCCTCCATCCTTGCAAATATTGTGGAGGAAAGAACCATTTATCTTTCTTTTGTTACTATAAATATAAGTACTATAGAAGTCATGAAGAAATATTACTACACATAATAGATTATATTTTTCAAGATCTCATTTCAGAAGCATCCACTAACCATAAGTTCAAGCTTAACATTTGTGAAGATCAAAGAAGCAGGTTACACAAAGAACTAGAAGAAGGAAAATGGAGTCACCCTGATCCACTTGCAACATGCAAAATTATGAGATCCCTAGTTCATCAAAGGCATCTAACAACAAGGTACAATGGATATAACATGAAGACTATTGCACAAGAAGAAGAGGATGATCAAGTCAAAGACTATTCAAGAGAAGAAGATCCATATTGAAGACTAAAGTCTTCAATACCCAAATAATGTAATACAGGGGGGTGTTAGAGTATATTACATCATTTGGGTCATGTAAATGTACCACCTTTGGTACATAACTAGAGTAGGATATTACTTTAGGGGGTAGTTAGCAAGTTACTTCAAGTATTGTAATAAATGCACAAGTGTCTATGTGCATGTTAGGAAGAGTGTTGGCCAAGCAATCCATATTTCTATATAAAGGGCCTCATAGTGAGTGTTTACATATAGTTGTAGGTAGTAGTAGATATACTCTACAAGATCACCATATAGATTGGTGATGGATACAATGTAGTTCTTATCATCTATTCTGGAGTGTTCATTTCCTCCATATAGCATTGTATCATTTTCATCACTTACCATTTATAGTATATTTCAGCATCTTACATTTCTGCATATTCTATATCCTGTGATTGCATTCTCCCTTGGCTCATAGCATCAAAAGCTAACAAAACATGCCCTAAGTCTCTTCTCCTAGGATGGAATATCCAATGGTAATGGTCTCTCAAAGGAGAGGTTATCTCTTTAAAGGTAGCTTGACTTGGGAGAGTGTAAGAAAAAGCAAAAAGTGATTCCCTTTTATAGATCTTCTACTGGAAAATCCATCGAAGTCTCTTTCTTTATTGATTCTCTCTTCATGATTGGGACTTCTCTAACAAGCCAATAAGGGAAGATATTCTTTGCAACATTGAATCAACAAATGCCTGATTTTTTGTCATTATTCCTCATACTTCAATGTGGCAGTTGCCTTTTCTTCCATTTGGTTAGCCTGTTGGCAGTGATTAGTAATCCCCATGAGGGCATTGGTTTCCAATGAAATTATTAGTCATCGATCATCCCCAAGTGAGCACCTATCCCACATTAATTTACCTTAAAGTGTGTCAAATTATCTTATAAAATATGACATTGTTATTTGGTATTAGAGGTTTGGAACTTGTGCTAATGCTCTAGATAGCTCATAGAGCACTCCCTAGTACCTATTCACAATCTCAATCATTAGATTTATACCTATTGTGAGGACCTTTACCATCTACTATTGGATCCAACACATGCCTCTCAAGTGTTGGTCATCATGCCCCTTGAGTTACTACTTTGCATTAGTGATATGGACACACCTCCCTATGGGTATTGGAGAAACCACCAATTGAGGTTGGATCATGTATTGCCATTAGCATTGGGGTGATACATTGTTTTCCATAGATGAGTCATGATTGGGTAACAAATGGAGCCTTTTTTATTCATTTTATGTCATATCTAGCCATGTTTCCTTGCATGGAGATGTGTTCCTTTGATTGGATGTGTAGTCAAGACTGTTGTAAATTTTACCTTTGCAAGTCTTTGATCCCCTTTGTGTCAAAAATTTGTCTTAGTCATTCTTCCAAAAGACTTTATTTTTTCTATATAAGATATTTACACTATGTACAACATAATACCCAGTTATGAATCATCCCTCTGTAGTAGAAAGTATTGTGATTGGGAATGACTCTTTATTGTAGGTGGCTAGAAGTGGGGACATTAAGATTGGATCTTTGTCATTTTATGAGTTACTTTATGTTCCTAATATTTATCTTAATATTTTATCTATTTATTGATTACTCACACAAACAAGAAAATAGAATTTTAGCCTAATAGATGGGTGACTAAAGATATAAACAATGGGTTAAGGACTATTACTTCTAGATTTTGTGATGAATCTAATCGTATGTATAAGTTGGATGAAATACCCACTTCTCCTTCCTCTTTTATCAAGAATACTATTATTCAAATTATTGCACATGTTGATAATGAGAGTCAAAAATGCCATCATAGATTTGGACATCTCAGTTATGGTTCCTTGTACATGAGTCAACATAAGATGGTTATTGGGCTTTTACTCATATCTCCTCCAAGTGGTACATGTGAGGGATGACTTTTAGTAAAGCATCATAGTGAGACTTTTCTAAAAGGATTTTCTAGGAGGACATCTCACCCTTTGGATATCATACATAGTGATATTTGTGGACATATGGGAACACCTTCACTTTTAGAAAATTGATACTTTCTCCTTTTTATTGATGATTTTTCTAGATATGTGTGGGTATATACCATTCATACCAAGGATTAAGTCTGAGAGGTTCAAAACCTTTAAGGCTCTTGTTTAAAATTAACCAGATAGAATTATAAAGTATCTAAGGACATATGGAGATGATGAATATGTTAGTCATGATTTTCATAATTTTTTGGCCACTCATGGAATAGAATATTAGAGGATTGTTCACTACACTCCTAAATAGAATGGTGTAGTAGAAATAAAAAACAAGGTAATCATAGAGATGACTTTTTATATGATTCATGCTAAGGGACTAGATCACAAGTTTTTGGTTGAGGCAGTCACTTGTGCAAGGCATATCATCAACAAGGTTTCTACCAAAGTTGTTTGAGGGATGACACCTCTTTAGAAACTGACAAGTGGTAAGCTATATGTGTCTAGGTTTTAAATATTTGGGTCTTTAGCATGGGCTCACATATGCAAGGATATTTCAAAAAAGGATACACTAAAGAGATATAAGTATATATTTATGGGGTATTCTAATATCTCAAAGGCATATTGCCTCTATGATCCTTAGAGGCATAAGGTGTTGATCAAGATATATGGCATATTTAATGAGGATCTTCCAGGTACTTCTTCCACTTCCTCTCTTGATCTTTTAGATATTTATTTCTCTAATTCTCTACCTATTATAGATTCAATAAGTTTTGTAGATTTCTTGGTTGGTTCTATCCATGTTGGAGCATCTTCTTCTAGTGTTTGTTCACTGCCTATTGATTTAACCCCATCATAAGCAATTTATTAGGTAGCTTCCTCTTCCCCTAGAATATGATAGGATGAGCATGATGATTTAGTTCAAAATATTCTAGCTTTGCATAAATATGTGAGTGGTGATGAGCTGGATTCATTTGTTTCAATTTTTAATGTTAATATGGTGTAGGATAGTCATGCTTCTTCTAATATTACTACATCCAAGTGGGTTAAGATACTTTTAAAGAATGTACAACCCATTCTATCCCTTGAGCAATATTTCAAAGCTCCTTCCTAGTATTTGCTCTCAAAGGTAGCTCATTCATAGGATAATGTCACCCACTCCAAGGCTAAGGACGAGCCTAAATGGAAATATTTTATGGTAGTTGTATATAAGGTATTGATTAAGAATAGAACATAGGAGTTAGTACCTCTTCCATCAAGGAAGAATATTGTGGGGTGCAACTGGGTCTACAAGACCAAGTACATGTCATATGGTTATATTTACAATCATAAGGTATGCTTTGTTTCCATGGGCTTCTCTTAGTAAGAGAGAGTAGACTACTCTAAGGCTTTTGCACTTATGGCTAGGATGGGTTCCATTATAATGATTATTTCCATTGCAACCTCCTATGTATGGAAGGTGCATTAGATGGATGTGAAGAGTGTCTTTCTCCATTTTGAAATTTAGGAGGAAGTCTACATGTAGACCCACCCACATTTTATCTAGAAGTCCCTACTCCATTGGTATGTTGTTGGACTCAATATTTGTATGGTGTTAAGTAGGCTCCTCGTGATTTGTATGAGAACATCTATTATTTTTTCATCAATTGTGGATTTTAGTGATGTGAGTTTGATCATGATGTTTACATTAAACATCATGATGTGAAAACTTTAGTGATTGTATTGTATGTTGATGATCTCATTATGAAAAAATCTACAACTATACTTCAAGATATGAATTCATAGCTTACTTCCACCTTTGATATGATAGATCAGGGGCTTTTGCACTATTTTTTGAGAATCTATATTTGATTAGATAGAGGCATTACTATTTCTCATCCTAAATATGTTTTGAGTGTAAGCTTACTTTAACCCCTTTAATTTAGGTTTGAAATTTTAGGTAAATTGTACTACACCTATTGTCCTCTCTGATTTTCTTGACTGTCAAACGAGTTGGACCAGATATCATGACTATTGCACCTCGTGTGAAGTGACACAATAGGGCCACTTCCAAGAGTATGGTATTTAGCTCAATTGAGGGATTTTGAGATTTTTTACAAGGCTAGCTACTTTTAAAATGTGATGTTGAGTGCAACTTTCCTACTCTACCCTAATCTATTAGCTTCAAGGGAAAAGGGTTAGAAAAATGTAAAAAATAAATATAGCAAAAAGAAAAAAAATCCTAAGCTAACAAAGGCAATGCGCCAATATTAGAATAATATTATCCTACACAATAGCCCTAGCTCTAATACATCGATAGCTAGGAGTTTGAATACTTCCTCCTCTACGCATATATAACCATAGACTAAAACATAAACATACATACATAAAGGATATAAGACAAGGAGAAACAAACAATTGGAACCAAATAGTCACAAGCCTCTAGTATACAGATGAATATGAAAATATTACAAGATTATACCAAAAGTGGGGGTTCATACTGCCTTCAAGACCACCCAAGAATACAAATATAATTATACCAAATAAAATAAAGGGAAATATATATTATTTACAGAGATATAACTTGTCGATCCTTTATAATGATAAACTAACAACAATTTATAGATTACAAAATGGGGGGTTCCCTCTAAAACTTGCAAGATAGTATGACAATCCCAACTACTCTTTCTAGGGATAATGAAAAATTGAATGGAATAACCTTCTACCATTAATCTTGTTAGTTTTGGGATTGTCATTTTTGTAGGTGTCATGCTATTGTCTTCAGTTGATTACCTACTTTTTTTGAATTTCTAAGTTGTAGTGATGCTTGTAGGTAATCCTCATCCTCCCTAAGTAATGGTACATTAATCTAGATCATATACCTTTCTTTAAATTTTGTCTATCATTATTGATGCCATGCAACTTTATATGGTTCTTCTTTTTCTTAGACTGCATCATACTTCTTGGAGTGCATGGATACTTTATTAAATATTTTTTTTTGTCTTTTTGCATTAGGAACTCCATAACTTCCAAGAGTAGAGTAGATGTTTTTTTTGAGAGTATTTTGAGAGACCCCTCTCTTCTCTTGTCCTTTTTTTAGATCTTTTTGGTGTTCTATTCTTTAGAAGTTTTATCTTGTATAATTTGCTTATCATAAATTTTCCTCATTTCTTTCTTTTGGCACCTTGTAAAATTCTTGACCATCAAACCTCTTCCCTTTATTGCCTCTTTTGAAACTTTGATTATCACTTCCTACTTTTTTGGTTTTTTAGGTTGCATTGTCAAAAAAAATCCTTTCTACATTAGTTGAATCTTTTGAAAACTTTGACCTTATAATAGTCATTCTTCGTACATACCTTTGAGACTTTTGGCCACATTCTGACTCTTGGAACCTAAATAGTGACATCCATGTAAACTTGCCATACTAGTGTAACCCAAATGGAACCTTTTATTTCCCTTATAGATTTGAGATTCCTTTCTTTATCTTTCACTAGCTTTGCCTTTCTAACTCTTAACCTGTTTCCAAGTCCTTTTAAGACAAAGTTGTTAGAAATCCCCTTGAAATATGAACTACAAATGATGATATTTTCTTAGTCTATGGGATATCTAACTTGAAGTACTCCCCTATACCTACAACTCTACTATTATTAGGAATTGTACTTATTTTTGAAGAAATAATTTGTGCAAAGGAGATTCACTAGGTGATATCCTTGATTGAATGCAATAGAATGAATTTATCTTAGAGGATCTAATGATTAGATCCTCCATTCTTTATAGTTGTTGATATTCCCTCAACTAACTCTACCCAATGAATATCTTGTACATATGGTCGAGAGATGATAGATGATGGGTTAGATCCATAAACCCAAACAAATGTGGATGATAGCTAGACTTTCCATCTCATCCACAATCACTATGTGGATGATAAAGTTATTTTAGTTATTATCAAAAATGCTTATGAGTTGCTACCAATGATAGGGTTTGATTTAGATATCACCAAAAAATTTATGAGGAGTTACTATGGATTACTAATTATTAATATTTGATGGTTAGCCTAAATATATAGCTTAAGGGTTTTTACATCCATCCTCAACCTTTGATGATATCTCCTTGGTGATTTTTTGGCATAGGCTTCCTAATGGTCAACAATGGTTTGAGGGCTTTTCATCTTGCACAAGGTTTCAGATGCAAGTGTCCTTATTTGGTTGGATTGTAGTGAGACTTCACTATAGCTTTGGCAACTCATACAAATCCTTTTATTGTAATAAGGAAATGAACCTAGATAATAATGCCTTATATTTTGGGTGAGGAGTCATTCAAAGGTAGCTTCAATGATACAAAAAGGTTCAACTTAGCTCATACCATCATTTGAGGTAATAAAGGTATGCATGATAGTTATATTATGGCATTTTCCTTGAGGTAGAGGCACCTACCCACATTAAAGTATTCTCTTGTGAACTTATGCCTCCCTATGTTCAACATAATTTCACCTAACTTAAGCATGTCTTGTTTCCATCAAGGTTACATAAGAAGATCTTCATCTTTTAATAACGTAAAACTTCTCTCTCTTCATGCATATCCCTATCAACATCCTTTTTGTATTTATTTTAGGCTTATGTGATCTTAACATTTCTATTGAATTTATGGTTTCTATTGTTTGGCACAGGTCCCAAGAGTCATCTTTTTTAAATGCACCTGGGGGGTTCATTTTTCCTAGGAAGTTGCTTGTCCATGCAATTGTAATTCATGTCATTCCTTGTCTTCCATTTCAGCGAGTTTGTGCCACTTCAAATATTAGTATGGCTTTAAGTTTTTCTTATGTTCCCTTGCCAAAATATATTTGCCTTTTCAAATTAGACACCTATTCCAAAAATTATCCTGCATAATAAAAAATAGCTAATACAATAATATATATATATACAAAATGGACACATTTTTTTCTTGAATATACATGACCCTAAAAGGGTCAAGCTCAACTTCCACTTGAATCTCATCCCATGCATGTCAATTTGTATATCCTAGGAGGATGTGAATCCCAAACCTCAATCACCCTTTGATTCATTCATCTAGAATAAATGGATGCAGCTCATCAATCAATAGCTCTAATTGAAACCATTTCTCTTCTACCATCAACATTTGGCCGATGTTAGGCCCATATGTGGGTAAAATTTCAACATGGTGCAAGTAGAGTGTTTTAAATGGGATCTTAATCTTGGTCCTATATCAAATTCTTGATACCATAAGGGACCATTATAAATACAAATATCCTCCTAATTTATCAATGAAATCCCTTGATAAACAAATATTGAAATATTGAGGGAGATCAATCATTACTATATCGTATACATTATTAGGCTTGGGCAATCATATAAGAAGAGTGAGAGCTCTTCCATGATGCCTAGAATTTGGAATACATTATTTTCCAACTACACCACTCTCTTATTCATAGGCTGATATTTTAGGTCCAACATTTCTGCTACTCCTTTTGACATAGTAGATGTGCTTGCCCTTGAATCTATCATGCAGTTATGAATCAAATTATCCTTATAGATGAGAGATAAATAAAAAGTGGTTGATTTGGGTTTGCTGACTTTTGAGGTTGATATCTGTAGAACTACATGTGTATTTTACTATCTCTACTCTCTTTTTTCCTTTTTTAAGGCTTTCCTTCATTGCTTCTTCTGCTCGAGGATATTCAATATATCCTAGATAGGTACCACCACTATGGACTTATTTAGATGGTCCACCATGCTAAATAAACCAAGGGAGGTAGCCTTTTGAGTGAATATTATGGAGAAAGACTTAGATTTTTCTTGGTTGGATAAAAGGTTCTAGTTGATTCTAGTCAAGGTGCTTGTTGCTTTGGAATCTTCAAGATGCTTTGCTTGGTACCTACCAGGGGCTCTAGAGGTGCAACTACTAGAATTCTTGAGTTGGTGTTGGCTACTTTGGCTTGGCTTTTTGGATCCATCTAACCACCTTTTTTTTGCTAACTAGATGCATCGGTGCAATTGGCTTGGGGGTTACCATAATTGGAGGTTACCAACTTGGTTTGGCTAGCTTTTGCTGACTATCAAGGATTATAAAATTACTCTTGTCCTACTCCTACATCACACACTTCTTGGAACTCATGATATAATCTAGTCTGACTTATGGCCTATTACATAATATATTACCTACTCCATCAAATACCATGTAGACCTCCTCCTCATCCCAATTCACCAAGATCTATTCTTAGGGAGCATAATTTTATTTTGCATGAAATGGGGTTAGGAAAAATTATCTTGTCATCTAAGTATCAACCCTTAAATATGAATTAGATGCCTAGGAAGGCATCACCTCACTTGTCACACCTACGAGGAGTTGGGAGATCTCTTCCAGGTTAACTTAAGTGGAGTAGGTATATGTATCTAGGCAATATTATAAAATAAAATTTTTAACATGGCTATTTTGAATGGGGTTGATTCTCATATCATGGTTAGGAGGATCTTGTTATAGAGGGGTTAGCACTAGCACTATTTGTTTATTTTAGCTTTGGGCTTGATCATTTTCTTGATTGGACTAGAATTGGGCCCTAGGATAATCATTGAATGGAGCATTGTTGCCTTGGTTCCCTTGTGGGAAATGAGATATTTGGTTCTAATATGGGTACCTCTAGGTATAATTTTCCCTTCTCATGGTCAGCATTTCATTGGTAACCAGTTTGAGCAGAATTTGTATTGCTTTAAGCTCTAGGATTTCTAAAAAAGAGGGCACTAGAGTAGGTTTTAAGAGTTATTACAGGTAATATTAAGGTTGGCTGGAAGGTTGTTGGTTGGATGACTAGGGGAGGTTGGTATGGATATTTCACACATACAAAGACATGGGAGGCCTAGGATCTATCCTTATAATCTAAATTAGATCATGTTTAGCTTGAATTGCTATGCCATAGGCATCTAGTAGACAGTTTCTACCTCTAGCCTTGATCATTAATGAGATTTCAAAATCTAAGGCCTTTAGATATTATATAAATTCCATAGCAAGGGGAGAACAAATCTCTTCAAGTATTCTATACCATGTCTTATGAAATCTAAGGTTGAAATCATCTACCATCTTAACGGGAGATCTCTTTATAGTTGACAATTGTTCTAAGAGAGTCACCCTATCCACCTCTCTAAATATTCTTATGAAAAGGTTGGCAAGTTGGTCCCAATTAACTATAGAGTTAGGTTGAAGCACAACATACCATTCTTGAGCACTACCTCTAAACAAGGTCACCAACATTCTTAGAGCTATGTTTTTCTTTGATATATTATGAAGTATGCATAGTCTTACCATGTGGTTCAGATGCTCGATTGGAGTAGCTATATCCTCCCTAGTGAAATATGAGAGATATTTTAGAGTAGACACTAATATCTCCTCCCAAAATTCATGTAGAGCATGAGGTTTTAAGGTACCTTTATCATTCTAGATAGGGAATATTCTAGATGATGGTGGATCAGCCATATTTTTACCTCTAGCTCTTCTTATTTGTGGAATGGTGTCAAGTTGTGGAAGCAACACTTCAATATTTTTAGCAGTAAAGGACTTAATAACATGTCTCTCATAAATACACTTTTGGGTCCTTTGGTTGGAGTGGATTCACTAGGTGTATATATCATGTACTCTATGAGTAGATAGACTGAGATATTCATCAAAATTTTAATTTGATGTCCTTTAGTGTGGCTTATTTTATATGTTCATCTTGAGTGGAATCACCAAGTGAGTTTTAATATGTTTTTTATAATAAAATAGGTAGAGGCCTTCACCAGAGTTAGATCCTAATTGTTCTTTTGATTGCAATACCAATGATGAATTGATGGGGTCCCATTGAGAATTTCATTAAACTATTGTCCTCTTTGATTGTCCTAAACATCATTTGGATTGGTCCAAGTGGTCAATACTATCATGCAGAGTGATACAATAGGGCTACTTCCAAGAGCATGAGGTTCAACTCAATTGGGGGTCTTTAGTATTTTTTACAAGGTTGGAACCTTTTAAGATGTGACCTTGACCATACTTTTCCTACTCTAGCCTAATCTACCAACTTCAAGGGGAAAAGGATTATAGAAATACAAAAAACAAATATAGCAGAAAGGAAAAAACCTAAGATAACAAAGGCGATGCACCAATATCAGAATAAGATTCTCCTACATAATAACCCTGACAGTAATGCATCAACAGTTAAGAGTTTGATCACTTCCTCCTATGAGCATATATAAGCATAGAATGAAACATAAAGATGCATACATAAAGAAAACAATATAGGGAGAACCAAATAGTCATAGGTCTCCAGAATATATATATACATGAGTATGAAAATATTTCAATATTATTCCAGAAGTGGGAGTTTAGACTGCCTACAAGACCACCTAAAAATATGAGTACTACTATACATAAGAAAATGAAGGAAAAGTTATATGACTTGCAGAGATATAACTTATCAATCCTTTATAATGCTAAACTAACTACTATTTGTAGATTACAAAATGGGGAATTTTCCCTCCAAAACTTATAGGATAATTTGAAAATCCCAACTACTCTTTTTAGGGATCATGAAAAATTGAATGGAAGCAACTTTTTCCATTACTCTTGTCAGTTTTGAGATTGTAGATGTTCTAGGCACCATGCCTTTGTCTTCAATAGATCACCTAATTTTCTTGAATTGTTGAGTTGAAGTGATGCTTGTAGGTATCCTTGTCCTCCCTGAGTAATGGCACATTGATCTAGCTTATCCACCTTTACTAGAAGTTTATGCATAATTATTGACACCCTATAATTTGATCTGATTCTACTTTTGCTCTAGTCACATCATACTTCCTAGAGTTCTTGGCTACTTTATCGAAGCCTTAATTATCCTTTTCCTTTTGCATCAGGAACTCCAAAACTTATAAGAGTAGGCTAGGGATTTTTTTCAAGAGTTTTTTGATGGGGTCCTATCTTCTCTTGTCCTTTTGTCAGATCTTTTTGTTGTTCCATTCTTCAAAAATTTTATCTTGTATAATCTGCTTATCAAAAAAATTTCTCATTTCTTCCTTTTGGTACATTTTAAAATTCTTGACCATCAGCCCTCTTCCCTTCATTGCCTCTTTTGGAAATTTCCTTATAGCTTTCAACTTTTTTGGGTTTTTAGGCTATGCCTTTGAAACTTTTACCTTTTTAAATTATTCAAATATTTTGAAAACTTTTGACCTTCTGATATTCATTCTTCATCCATGACTTTGAGATTTTTTGCCATGTTCTGACTCAAAGAACCTAAATAGTGAGGTCCATCTGAACTTGTCATATTAGTGTAACCCAAATGGAACAGTTTATTGCCCTTATAAATTTGAGACTCCTTTCTTTGTCTTCCCTCAATTTTGCCTTTCTAACTCTTAACCTTTTTCCAATTCCTTTTAAGACAAATTTGTTAGAAACTCCCTTGAAATATGAACTATAGATGATATTTTCGTAGTCTACGAGATCTTTGACTTGAAGTAATCCCCTATACCTACAACTCTATTATCATTAGATGTTGGCCTTCTTTTTGAAGGAGTCAATTATGCAAAGGAGCTTCACTAGGTGACATTTTATTGAATATAGTAGAATTAATGTCTCTCAAGGGCTCTAATGATTAGCTCTAATGAGACTTTCTCCATTATTTATAGCTATTGATATTCCCTCAACAAAATATCCCCAATGAATGTGTCCTATGCATGTGGTGGAGAGATGATGGATGAGGATCAGGAGCTACAAACTCAAACAAATATGGATAATAGCCAAACTTGCCAACTTTTCCACAACCATTGTCTGGGTTGAACCATCACCTATGATAGAGTTATTTTAATTATCATCAAAAAGGCTCATGATATACTACCAATGTTGGGGTTTGGTTTATATATCATCAAAAATATTTTAAGGAGTTCTTATGGGTTGCTAACTGTTAAGATTTTATGGTTAGCCTAGTCATACAACTTAAGGGTTTTTACACCTATCCTTGGCATTTGGTGATAGCTCCTTGGTGATTTTTTGGCATAAGCATCCTGGTGGTTAAAAATGGTTCAAGAGATTTTTATTCTGCACAAGGTTCTAAGTCAACATTAGATGCAATTGCTCTTCAAGAAAAATTATCAAAATTCTTTGTTCAAATAAAGGAAGTGAATTTGTATCAAAAGAATTCAATCTATTTCTAGAAGAAAATAGAATTAAAATACAACTCACTACAACATATTCACCACAACAAAATGGAATTACAAAAAGAAGAAATAGATCTATAATGAAAATGATGAGATGTATGATAAAATAAGCTCATATTGAGCTTCAATATTAGGTAGAAGTAGTCAAAATAATAGTATACTTGCAAAATAGACTACCTACAAGAATACTCAATAAAGTTACACCAAAAGAAGCTTGGTCAAGACAAAAACCAAATATTAAAAAGTTAAGAATTTTTGGATGTAAAGTCTATATGCATATTCCAAAATAGAAAAGGACAAAATTAGATGAAAAAACTATGGTTGGTATATTTTTTTGCTATGATGATGAATCTACAGGGTATAGAATAATTGATCCAAGTACAAAGAGGGTATATACAAGTAGAGACATAGTTTTTGATAAAAAAAATCAAGGTTGAAACTGAAAAAAAAAAAAAAAGTAAATATGCAGAAGTTATTTTAAATTTCTTAGAGGAAGACTTGACAAATGAAGAGACAGAGTTAGAATCCCAAGATGATCAATACCAAAACCCAATAAATAAAAAATCCACCATTTCTCATTCCTTCATGAAGGCTAAATATTATGCCACTAATATGGTTGTTAAGCATCTTAGGTGGATGCTAATAATTTTAGAGGAGATTGGTATCCATCAAAGCTTTCCTATTACTCTTTGGTTTGATAATCAGAGTACTATTCAACTTGTTTGCAATCCTATACTTCATCAACAAATAAATCATATTGAGATATGGATGCACTTTGTGAGATGGCTTTATGCTTGTGGGATGTTAGATTCAATATTTGTTCCTTCATTAGAGCAAGCAATAGACATTTTGACCAAGATCATGTCCAAGGTGACTTTTCTATGCATGTAGGAGCTTCATGGATT
Organism: Wollemia nobilis; assembly: GCA_028583015.1. Classification (NCBI taxonomy): domain Eukaryota; kingdom Viridiplantae; phylum Streptophyta; class Pinopsida; order Araucariales; family Araucariaceae; genus Wollemia; species Wollemia nobilis. The sequence goes on from JAQPPZ010001731.1 coordinate 2,174,132, forward strand.
TTGAGAGTATCCCTTAAAGGGGGATCCAATGTAAGGATATATCTCCAAATCCCTTGTTTATCTTAAATAGGATGTTGGAATATGTGGTGGTTAAGCTTCTCTTATAGCCACAACCGAATATTTATTATATTTATCCTTTGGGCCCATGTAAACCTTGAAAAATGTATTTTTTTATTTTTCATTAGTTTATTCTTAAGGATCGATCTCATAACCTTGATGTAAAGGTATCATATACTTGGGTATAAATACCCCTCATCGATCATTTCATTACTGGTTAGAGTGTAATTTGGATTCTCTTTAAGTGAATATATTTTGGTGTCTACAAAACACCTCATCATATTTTGTGTGTTATATGTTGTGTATTTCTTTTTGTTAAGCAATATTGGGTAATGATTTATTCCAGATATTTTTGGAAACTACTATGAAATATGACACCTAATACCTTATGTCAAAAACATTAAATTTGGACAATAAATCTCTCTCTAAATGTGATGATGTAGTTGAAGATAAAATAAACATAGTCTAAAGAGAGAACCTAATTTAAGATATACATATCTCAAATGGAAGGCAAATTAGATAGTCTAAAGGTAGAACTTAATAAATGATAGACATATCTCAAATGATAATTTCATAAACCTTGATTATAGACATTGGAATCCAAACCTAGACCTTAAAATTTATATCAAGACATCAATTGATACCTAATGTCTACACCTTATACCCTTTATTAGTAGAGAAATATATTTTAGACCTTACAACCTTAGAACAAATAACTTGAACCCTAAACAATGTATATAATGTTAGATCTTAATCACTTGTGCAAGAACCTTAGATCCTTGGACCGTATAGCCCTATCCTCCAAATCCTTGAGTTCTATAATTTGAAGCACAAACATTAGTCCTATAAGCAAAAAATAGAGCTTAGATCTAAGATATGCACATTCAGTAACCCCTAAATATAATAATTTTTAATCCTTATAGTTTGATCTTAAACCTTAGATCTTTGGACCCAAAAATAAACCTATATATCAAAACCTCAAACCTTATGACTTGAATTATAAACACTTAATGTAGTTAAGATGTAATCCCTTAAGACTTATCTCTTGAGGTCTAAAATATTGAGCCCTTAAGTTTTGAGTCTAAAACCTAGGCCATAAAATCCCAACTTTAAAAGATAAAACACAATCCCTAAAGTCTAATATCAATCGAATGGCATTTGGTGTAATGGCAGTTGCCTAGATATTATCATCCATGTGGTTGTGAGGTTGATTCCTCTTATGTTTGCTCGAATGAGCGCTGATATTTGTAAATATTTGTAAATGATGTTCAATATAATATATATATATATAACCTAAAAATATTCAAACATGAAATTATAAATATCTATAGCCTAAAAATGCTAAAACATGAAACTATAACCTAATTCTATGATTTCCATATTGGACTTAAACCTTAGAATGAAAATATTAAAAGCTAAAATATAGATCTCTAGTTGTTTATACCCTGGATTATTAAAACCCTATATTTTAGATATTACAACTTAAACATTAAAGATATATATTCTAGAATGTTATCATATAGACCATGGAAAATTTAACTCAAATCTATACAGTTAGAGAACTTAATATTTGCAGTTGAAACCATAATCCTTAAATATTTAATTTTCATCTTTAAACCTCTATCTCCAAAATCCAAATCCTAAACCCAAATTAAATTACAATTAAAAATACAAAATATCTATACCTTGGACCTTAGCATCTTGCACCCTAATGCAACTTTAAAGGTTGCATGTTGAACATTTAACACCCAACCATAAGTACCATATCACAGGGGGTCACTCTTATAAAATGGTAAATATCATGTGAGTGCATATAGGGGGTATTTTTAATAAATGAAATGGACATCATTTCTCGAGAATAAGAATGTGTCATAAAATTTGGCAAGTTGTATCCCAAATATTTAACCTTGAATTTAAATAATAATAAATGAAGTGGACACCATTTCTCAAGAATAAGAATGTATCATAAAAGCTGCCAAGTTGTATCTAATAAAATTTTGAAGCCATCATAGTCATCAAATATTGTGCATCAACTTGTGCCACATTAGTTAGGGGTCATTCTCCCTCAAAACACCTTGAGTGCATGTGCATGCATGGTCTTCAATAATCCCCACAATAAAAAAATCCTTCCTTTAATTTTGAATTGTGTTGCGTAAAGGAGACAACCATTTCAAAAACATCACTGACATTAATAAGAGTTTACTTACTCATAAAGATACTCAAAACAGAGAAAAATGTATTATAGAAAGAGGAAAAATTTAAACAAAACTAGTTATTATAGGCATAAAAGGAAACACAGCCCGTAGTGAGGAAGAAAAAGAGGGTGCCCCAGAACATTTCATTTCTCCTCTTATATTCGTCAATGGCAACTGTGTTCTTACGTGGATCTAAGTAAATTCCTTGCTCTTTCCTTCTGGCTCCACATTGTTGCTGGTATTCAAACCTAAAACACGTGCACTTTGTTGGCGGTAACTGACGGTTTAAGTTGATGTAAAATGGAGGCCAAAATGGTGGAGTGCATGAACTCCAGCTTCCTCCTATACCTCTAATGCAATGTGACCTTCATGTGCGAGTAGCTTTGGGCTGAATATCCTTCTGAGGCAAGTAGCATAAAATCCTTTCACTCCTAGGATAATGTTATATTAAGCACTTAATTTATTGAAAGTTGACTAAATTTTATAGTAAAAATTAGGGTTTGATGGGATGGGTGATGCATGATTGTGACTTTTTGGAAAAATATCTTGCTAGGGTTTCTTCATAAGGCTTCAAATCTTAATCTATTGCCTGAGTTAGATAAAAAATGGTAGGGTGCCCAACCAAAGATTGTTGATCTAGTGATATTGCAGAGAATTTGACCAACTGTTACCAACAAGTAAGGCTTTAGTTTGGGCTGATGCTTACACCACTTGTTGCATTTGGTTTACATTAAGAACTAGGAAAAGTTTATGACTGCTTAATGACTGAACCTAAAGTCGATGCTCAGTTGGAGGTTTGAGCAAATATAAGCACAGTGAACAACACCTTGTCAATTGTTGTCATGACAAAATGATTATCAGAATAATCATGTTGTACCCACTTGTGAAACCAACTTTGAAACATTATTTATTTACTTTTGTTATTTTGTTTTGTTATTTAACTTCACAATTTGAAACATTATTTATTTACTTTTATTATTTTGTTTTGTTATTTAACTTCACAGTTGGTAGAGGGATTTGTAACAGGTAGTTACATTTTAACAGGAATAACAGTTTGAGCTTTGTTTGAAGTCTCCACATTAACTGTTCCTTTAATATTGATGTGAATTTGCCTTTGTGATGCTATTTTTGTTTGGCTATGTGTTTTGGTTTACCTCATAACTAAAGGATAGTGATAAGTAAACTATCTAAAGTTTGTATTTAAAAGCTTACACTTAAACTGCCCCATGTGACTGCATTACCAAATTTTGTGATTGCTTGTAGATTTTTTTTCTCCTTTTTCAATTGACTTCACTGCTGGAAGTGGATTCACTAGGAGACTATGAACTCTAGTCTTCACTTCACTCTTCACCTATTAATCAAAAAGATAGTGGTTGGTATGTTTTGATGGAGAAGGCAAAGTGAAAACTTTACCTAGTGAAATGAAATGAAGTACAGAGACAAGAGGACTTGGATGACATTTCTGATAGACATGAAATTGTTGATCCCATAGAGGGGTAGCATGGACAAGGAGGGGCATAGATATATGCTAAATAATTTATAATAAATTGAACCCCAAGGAATCAATCGGTAGGATTGTTCCATCAAGAATTTTGGCCAAACTAGGATTCAAGGAACCAAAATGTTCATAGTATGCATGAATTTATTATTTCATGTAGATAGAATGCATTAAAATGATTGCACCATTATGTGTGTCTAGACTTTATGGTTTGAGGATGCATTCTCTATGTGTTAAGCTGCATGGTAGTGTGACATCATGTAGATGGATTAGCACATCCACAAGTTCAGATTTTCTAACATGCTATAGTGCTTTGTAGCTAATCTCCTAGTTAAAGGGTCAATTATTCAAGTAGAAAATAGAATCAAGGAGGAATTTTTGGTGAGAATGGTAGTAAATCACTCCAAATATGCTCTCCCTCCTCCTCTCACACTCCATAGATAAAAACTAATAAGCATCAATGATATTTGATGGCTCATGGACACTTTTCATATAGTTTTATGTCTATTGACAAGCAATACTGGTTGAGATCACTAAGGGGTGGCTCAAGCCAAGGTTGATTGTCAACAGACATATAATACAAATTTGAATTTTTACCATATATTCCTTAATATCATGTTTGTAACATCTGAGGTGCTTCTTTGTTGAACAGAACAACTTGATGCAAGATTGAGTGCTTCAAAATTTGTAAGGTCCATATGTGCTTTTTGAGTGGTAAACCATTAGCCATATGTGTGAAGGCACTTGTCTAGCTGTAACTATTCTGAGTACTTGTTCCAATAAACTGTTTTCCATGTATTGGACACTTGCCTCACAAAACAACATAAATGTGGAATAGTTGTATATTGATCATTTATAGCCATTTGTACGGGCTTGTAAGTATGACTGTGTATTGCCAAACACTGGCTGTAATGTTGTTTCTTAAGAATGTGGATTTTTGCTTTCAAATGGTCATTTGTGAGTTAAATAATCAGCTGAGTTTTTAGGTTACTCTAGAAAAGCATTGAGAGGAGTGTTTTTAGTTGTAGAATCCTTGTTGACGTTTGAATTCAATGGTTGCATAATATATTATTGTACTTTTTTCCTAAGAGGTTATGACTGCAACACTTCTTCAGTTCTATGTTGAATGCACTATAACTATCTAATGAATGGAAAAAAGGTACTTGAAGTATGTAGCTTCTTTTGGCCAAAAATAAAGAGATTATATGTTCATTTGATTTGTATTACATTATAATCCACCTTCAAGTTTGAAAGGTATTTGTATTGAAATCTGTGATGTTGATTTTGCCCAAAATTAATAAAGGAATGATTTCAGTGGTATGCCATTTAATTGATCAAATGCTTGTATTTTAAAATTGTGTTGTTGATTTTGCCAAGAATGAATAAGTGAATGGTTTCAGTAATATGCATTATATTGTACATTCTCAATATAATATAATTTTGAACTGTGATGCTATCATGGTGTTAATTAAGTAGGTCTAAAACTAAATTTTCTAAACCTAATCAACTTAAGTACCACTTTACATAAGTTTGGTTGCAAAATTGATCAATGTCACTCTATGCATGATGTAGCAAAACTAATGGTTAAGTAATATGTTGATGTCTAGCAACCAATGAATGCTTGTTGATGACTATTTTGGAATTATTAGTCCTTCCTTGCCGCACTTGTGTAAATATGACATGAGTTGAGGCAAAAATTCCTCATACAATGATCTCTAAATTAGTATAATTGATAAACGAATCAATCTGACAAATATATATATATAAGTGTGTTGTTGCTTACCTTCATGGATAGGAGATGCTTGAATTTGTTGCAATGCAAATTTTAGGATCCTTTTCAGTTCATATAACAACATTATGATTCAATTGCATGTATGAGGAATGGAAGAATTATATTTTTCATTGTTCTCCATATGAACTACAAATCTGATTGGCTTGGTTGGGAAGCACTTCCCACAAAGTGATTAAACTATGACCAGGAGATGTTGTAAGCCTTACCTCTAGCTGCTAGTGAGGGAAGGGATGAGGTTGTAGGAAGTTTCCTCATTCCTGGGTAAACATGTTTACCCTTAAACTGGTCTTGAAAAGAATCAAGACAACCAGGAGTTATTTGGGCCTCTATATAAACCTATAGCACCTTACCAATATCAAGATAAAGTTGAATTTGGGGACTAGTATAGGTCATTCATCTGAAGTTATTTCTCAGGGAGTTAACACGAATGGGTTAGAATATGTCAAACAAGGAACATCCAATTACTCACATGGTATGAGTACTCGAGAGGTACGGGTAGGTACTCCCTCAAAAGCAGTCAATTGCGAGTTGACAAAATAATGATGCGTTCAACTCCACTTCCAATAAAGGCATGTTCAGTAGTGTCGTAGGATAGTTAGTGATGGGTTTTTTACTGACACAGATGGAAATTTGGAGATCAATGCGGAGGCTAGATTGATAGAATTCAAAAAATTATATCTACGTCTCAAAGATAGTGATTGATTACAAAATGGTGTTCATTGATTAATAAAACACCTATTTATGTTTATGGTTGTGTGATGATTGGACTTAGCCTAGTGGCAAGTCATTGATGTGAATGTTATGGTGTGCAATTATAATTTTTTTTTTTTGGGTTCAACCCAAGGAATGTGGTTGTACCAACCAACCTCTACAACTATCAATTTCACTAGGTAATGATACTAAATGGGTTCACTCCTGATACATATAAATAATAATTTCACGAAATAACGTTAAAGGTCCCACCTTTGGGGCTTTTTAGGTACCTATTTATTTTTCGTCTTTACAAACAATTTAACAATACAATGAAAAATAACTTCAAATGTTGATCTCTATTTTTCCAAGACCACATCCATTCCTTTGAAGCGATCACTTTTGATTTTTAAAATACCTAGAAAATCTTCAAACTTTTGAGGGATTAATTTTTAGACTTGTTGTTGCCAACCACCACACATTTAAACTAAAACACAAAATGAGTTGAGCTAGAATTCATAGTAATTAGTCACCATTAGTGATGAACAAGACTCTTCAACACCTACACAAAAATTTATTTGATATGACAAAAGTATAACTTCAGTTTTTGGACATGACACTTTAAGAAACTATTTAACTCCATACACATTCAACAACGCCCAACAGATTACCTTCATTTTATTCAAAATTAAACTTTTACATTCCAATTATGAAGAGTCGTCAGCTATGTTGCTATCCAGATATAATTTCATTATTTAGTAGGTTAGCTATCTAAGAGTTTTGGTATCTTATCATCAATATTTTCATTTGCGTATTTGCATTATCATTTGCCCATTCGTGGCGGGGATCTGCCCTCCTTAAGTGGCGTATTTGCATTTATTGGAATTACGAAGCAGAACGCTTCAAGTGGTATCAGATCCAGGTTCGTGCGTTTCACGCTTCAGTTTTTAAGAAAATTCTACCGACGATTATCAACTTCGATAGCTTGCGGCCCATCAATTTGTGACTGTTTTTGTTTTCGAACAGCATTTTTTTCTCTTGGACGAAATCCGTTTTGGGTTGATAGATAGCCAGAGCAAAGCTATGAAGAAGCTGTGAAGATAGTGGTTTTTCCCCTTGGACGGTATCCGTTCAGTATTGATACGGGCAGAACAAAGCTGCGAAAGCCATCGTCCAAATATAGGAGACATTTTTAATTTTTATTTGCCACTTATTGCAGTGAATAAATCCTCGGCAATAGTTCAATTTCTAAAGGTTTTAATTTAAGGTGGAACAATACAAGTGACGGAAAATTAATTGGTGAATGGTTCATGTTTAATGATAATAAAGTTACGCAACAAATGGTATTTTAGGGTTACATAGTAAGACATGAAGGAGGCAATTGAATTAAATTACAAGGGCAAGATTCAATCAGTGACGATTCAATCCCTGTGAAGCATGTCTTAAGCATGTCTTAAGCATCGTGGAGTAACCTAATGTTTCTAGGGGCATTAAGATATACACACTCGTGTATTACGTAGAATAGTTCTTGTCTGCAAGCTAATTGAAAAGAAATTGATGGGAGGATTAATCATAAATAATAAACAATAATCACGGAGGCATTTGAATTGACGAGTCAATAACAAGCATTTTAGAAGCATCACATGGCATCCAAAAGTAAATCAAGAAAATCACCGATAAGCAGCGATTTTTTACAAAGCAATTCTGTCTTACCGAAGGCGTGAAGTATTTCACACGGGAGTGAAGTATTTCACACGGGAGTAAACTGTTGCAAACCCTAAAAATTTCATCTACCCTAACTACCACGTGGCGAGGTTTCAGCATACTCCTGACTCCAGTTAAAAAATATTATTGGTGTTCATCCTTCACCCCGACGATCGACATTCAACAAATTAGGTTTCCAAAGACGAATGTCTTATTTTGCTTGTGTTGCTACGTAGCTGAAGACGGATGATCTTTATTTATATATTTAAAATAGGAAGACATCACGATATAATCCACAATAATCGGTGAAGAAGGTTTTAATTAAAACTGAACCTATCTACGCATTGGACGATTTGTGGATCCGAAGATAATTTTAATAAGCTCACAATATATTTTTTCATAAATCGTGCGAATAAGATTTTGGGTTCAATTCAAGATATCAAGGCATAAGTAGTGTGCAACGGTTTATATAAAAATTTTAATAAACTAAGGTTTTTTCACCAACCGCGGAAGGACACGTAGACGTCAGGTTTAAAATACGCAGGCTTCTGGTCATACACCCAACGTAATTCAAAATAGATTACACTTAAAAAGAAGATTTTTTCTATTCGCGTACAATCGAAGGCTAACACGTTTGTGGTGAAGAATTATAAATTGACGTCCAAAAAAAATTAAGTGAAGGCATTTGGCATCCAACATAACCACGTCCAGGTGTTTGGTTCGCATTCGAAGAATCGCGAAAGACTTTCGTGAAAGAATTAAGGTTATTTGGTATATGCCTTTACAAGAAATAATCGTCAATTCGCTATATGTTTATAATTCCACGGATTTAAAAAAAAAAAGTTTATATTTCGTCCTACCCAAAGTTTGAAGACATAAATTTAAAATTTATTGGGCAACCCTAATTTCGACATGGTAGAGAAGAACGATACGTGGAAGATGCAAGCTTCAGCGACGTATCATCCAGCTTAACCCTAAATTTGGGTTCGCAATTCATATCCAAGTGGGGAAAATTCAATGGTGTTAATCAAACATATGGAAGTCCGCAAGATTTAGTGATGTATCGTCTAGCTCAAACCTAAAATTGAAATTGTCAAACAATAAAAGGTAAATTTTTGAAGGAATTGTCAACAATCAAAAAGTTATTGAAGGTAACAGTAATTTTGGGTGACACCTTTTGCTTGTTTCTACTCAAAATACCACTGTGATTTGGAATATTTTGACTATTGAAGTTGAGAGAATTTGATAAATACCTCCAACAATGCTACAATCCAAAGTACACCATCATCGACCACACCAAATTCAAGAGTTCCTAATTCAGTGGCAGGGCCTTCCAGAAGACAATGCTACAAGGCACAGAGAGAATATTTTTCAGTTCTTTCCTAGCTTTGAGGACAAAGCTTTTAAGGGAGGGAGCCATGTTACATTCCAATTATGAAGAGTCGTCGGCTATGTTGCTATCCAGATATAATTTTATTATTTAGTAGGTTAGCTATCCAAGAGTTTTGGTATCTTATCATCAATATTTTCATTTGTGTATTCGCATTATCATTTGCCCATTCGTGGCGGGGATCTGCCCTCCTTAAGTGGCGTATTTGCATTTATTTACGAAGCAGAACGCTTCATAAACAAACACTTATGGTAGTCTTACCAAAATACCGTACAATGCTTGACATAACACATTCTTCTTTTAAACGCAGACTTGGTAGAGAAAGGTGCCAGACTTATCTTAAAGAAACAAGACTTCATGTGCACCACTTTTCATTTTCCCACACTTGTTTGGATGGGATACATACAACCAATGTTTTCATACCATATGAAGTGAAGAAACACATTGCCTTAATTTCCACGCAGAATTTTATTTAACCCACATAGTGCATGCAGTTTGAGCACTCCTTCAGTCATGATAAAAAGTGTTTTTGTTGCTTCATGCTTAGCAGCAACACAACATTTTCCTAGATGAATTGTATGCACAAGATATCAACAAATAGAATCAACACCCTCCCTTATGTTAGACTTGTTGGTTCAAGGAGTATTACAGAGAAATAACTATAGCTGGGAAAGTTTTTGTTAAGAGTTATGAAATTGTGAAAACTATTCTCTATTCTTCCTAGTGTGTATTTGAAAAGCTTGCAATATGGTTAAGTGGTAATACAATGAGTTAAAATTTTAGGAAAAGAGAATATTAGAAATTCCACTCTTGAGGAAGATCCTATTTTTTTTGGAAAAATTGTAGGTGATACATGGAAAGGAGGAGGTGAAATTGCAGGTTCATCTTCTGGTATTCCTTGTTTTATTCTAAAAAAAAAAAACCTAATTTGCTAATTGCAACTATGATGATTAACCCTACTTTATGAAGATATAATATGGGTAAAAGCAAGAATAGGGATTCCTCCTCTTCCTCTGCCTACTTCTCCCTTCTTTAGATAGTTATTTTTTTAATGCTATTAGCAACTAAGTTTTTTTTTGTTGTTGTTGAGAATAAAACAAGGAATACCAAAAGATGAACCTGCATTTTCACCTCCCCCTTTTCATGTATCACCTACAATTTAAAAAAATAAAAAATAAGATCTTCCTCAAGAGTGGCATTTCCAATATTTTTTTTTATTTGAACTCATTGTATTACCACTTAACCATATTGCAAGATTTTAGAATACACACTAGGAAGAATGGAGAGCACTTTTAGCAGTTTCATAACTCTTAACAAAAACTTTCCAAGCTATAGTTCTTTCTTTGTAATACTCCTTGAAACAACAAGTCTAACATAAGGGAGGGTGTTGATTCTCTATGTTGATATCCTATGCATACAATTTGTCTAGGATAATATTCTGTTCCTGCTGAGCATGGAGCAACAAAAGCACTTTTTATCCTAACTGAAGGAGCGCTCAAACTACATGCACTATGTGGGTTAAACAATAATGTTGCATGGAAATTAAGGTGATGTGTTTCTTCACTTCATATGGTATGGTAGCATTGGCTGTATGTGTCCCATCCATATGAGTGTGGAAAAATGAAAAGTGGTGCACATGAAGTCTTGTTTCTTTAAGCCAAGTTTGGCGCCTTTCTCTACCAAGTCTGCATTTAAGAGAAGCATGTGTTATGTCAAGCATTGTATGATATGTTGGTAAGACTACCATCAGTGTTTGTTTGATTTTGAATGAAATAAAGGTAGTCAAGATGCCATGTTGGGAGTTGTTGAATGTGTATGGAGTTAAATCGTTTCTTAAAGTGTCATGTCCAAAAACTGAAGTTATACTTTTATCATATCAAATAAAATCTTGTGTAGGTGTTGTTGAAGAGTCTTGTTCATCACTAATGGTGACTGATTACTATGAAGTCTAGCTCAAGTTCTTTTGTATGTTAGTTTAAATGTGTGGTGGTTGGCAACCACAAGTCTAAAAATTAATCCCTCAAAAGTCTGAAGATTTTTTGGGTATTTTAAAAATCAAAAGTGATTGCTTCAAAGGAAAGGATGTGGTCTTAGAAAAATAGAGACCAAAATTTGAATATATTTTTCATTGTATTGTTAAATTATTCGTAAACACGAAACATAAATAGGTACCTAAAAAGCCCCAAATGTGGGACCTTTAACATAATTTGGTGAAATCATTACCTATATGTATCAGGAGTGAACCCATTTAGTATCATTACCTAGTGAAATCGATAGTTGTATAGGTTGGTTGGTATAACCACATTCCTTGGGTTGAACCCAAAAAAAAATCACAATTGCACATCATAACATCCACATCAATGACTTGCCACTGGGCTAAGTCTAGTCATCACACAACCATAAACACATACAGGTGTTTTATTAAGGAGTGATTTACATCTAACGACATCAATGAACACCAATTTGTAATCAATCAATCACTATCTTTGAGACCTAGATATCGTTTGTTGAATTCGATCACTCTAACCTCTGCATTGAACTCCAAATTTCCATCTATATTAGTCAAAAACCCATCATTGACTATCCTATGATACTACTGAACATACCTTTATTGAAAGTGAAGTTGAACGTGTCATTATTTTGTCAACTCGCAATTGATTTCTTGTGAGGGAGTACCTACCCATACCTCTCAAATACTCATACCATGTGAGTAATTGGGTGTTCCTTGTTTGACATATTCTAACCCATTCTTGTTAAATCCCTGCGAAGTAACTTTGGTTGACAAACCTATAATGGTCCCCACATTCAACTTTATCTTGATACTGGCAAGGTGCTATAGTTTTATATAGAGGCCCAAATAATTCTTGGTTGTCTTGATTCTTTTCAAGACCAGTTTAAGGGTAAACATGTTTACCCAGGAATGAGGAAACTTCCTACAACCTCATCCCTTCAAGCATTGCAACACATTCAAGCATCTCCTATCCATGAAGGTAAGAAACAACACACTTCTATATATATATATATATATATATATATATATATATATATATATTTGTCATATTGATCCGTTTAGCAATTATACTAGTTTAAAGATCATTGTATGAGGAATTCTTGCCTCAAATCATGTCATATTTACACACGTGCAGCAAGGAAGGACTAATAATTCCAAAACAGTCATCAAAAAACATTCATTGGTTTCTAAACATCAAATTATGACTTAACCATTAGTTTTGCTACAACATGTAGAGAGTGACATTGTTCAATTTTGCAGCCAGACTTATGTAAAGTGGTACTTCTATTGATCAATTTTAGAAAATTTAGTTTTAGACCTACTTAATTAATGCCATGACAGCATCACAGTTCAATATTATATCATATCAAGAATGTACAATACAATGCATATTACTGAAACCATTCACTTATTCATTCTTGAAAATTTTTTAAAATACAAGCATTTGACCAATTAAATGGTATACCACTGAAATCATTCCCTTATTCATTCTAGGCAAAATCAATAGCACAAATTTCAATACAAATACCTGTCAAACTTGAAGGTGGATTATACTATAATACAAATCAAATGAACATATAATCTCTTTATTCTTGGCTAAAAGAAGCTACATACTTCAAGTACCTTTTTTCATTCATTAAATAGTTACAGTGCATTCAACATAGAACTGAAGAAGTGTTGCAATCATAACCTCTTAGGCAACAAATACAATAATCTATTATACAACCATTGAATTAAAATTTCAACAAGGATTCTACAAATGAAAAACACTCCTCTCAATGCTTTTCCAGAGCAGCCTACAAACTCAGCTGAATATTTAACTCACAAATGACCATTCGAAAGCAAAAATCCACATCCTTAAGCAAAACAACATTACATCCAGTGTTTGGCAATACACATAGACCATATTTGGGTCTCGCAGACGTAATTAAAATATTTCATTTCACAATCATACTTACAAGCCCATACAAGTGGTTGTAAATGATCAATATATAGCTATTCTACATTTATGTTGTTTTGTGAGGCAAGTGTCCAATACATGGAGAACAGTTTATTGGAACAAGTACTCAAAATAGTTACAACCAAAAAAGTGCCTTCACACATATGGCTAATGGTGTGAGAGGAGGAGAGAGAGCATATTTGGAGTGATTTACTGCCATTCTCACCTAAAATTCCTCTTTGGTTCTATTTCCTACTTGAATAATTGACCATTTAATTAGAAGATTAGATACAGAGCACTATAGCATGTCAAAAAATTGAACTTGTGGATGTGCTAATCCATCTACATGATGTCACACTACCATGTGGCTTAACACATATAGAATGCATCCTCAATGCATTCCATCTACATGAAATAATCAATTCATGTATACTGTGAACATAATGATTCCTTGAATTCTAGTTTGGCCAAACTTTCAAATGGAACAATCCTCCCGATTGATTCCTTGGGGTTCAATTTATTATAGATTCTTTAGCATATATCTATGCCCATCCTTGGGCATGCCACCCTTATATGGAACCAACAATTGCATGTCTATCAGCAATGTCATCCAAGTCCTCTTGTCTTTGTACTTTCTTCCATTTTACCAGGTAAAGTTTTAACTTTTTATTATGGCTCTTAGGTTTGTTTCCTCTTGATGATGTGAAAGTTATATATATTTGCCTTCTCCATAAAAACATACCAGCCACTATATTTTTTTTTAATAGGTGAAGAGTGAAGTGAAGACCAGATTTCATAGTATCCTAGTGAATCCACTTTCAGCAGTGAAGTCAATCAAAAAAGGAGAAAAAAAATCTGCAAGCAATCACAAAGTTTGGTACTGCAGTCACATGGGGCAGTTTAAGTGCAAGCTTTGAAATACAAACTTCGAATAGTTTACCGACCACTATACTTTAGTTATGAGGTAAACCAAAACACATAACCAAATAAATATAACATCACAAAGGCCAATTCACAGCGATATTAAAAGAACATGAGGGATTTGTAACGGGTATTTACGCTTTGATTATTCTAACATTGGTTTTTTCTTGGAAACAATTGACAAGGTGTTGTTCACTGTGCTTATATTTGCTCAAACCTCCAACTGAGGCATCGACTTCAGGTTCAGTCATTAAGCAGTCATAAACCTTTCCTAGTTCTTAATGTAAACCAAATGCAACAGATGGTGTAAGCATTAGTCCAAACTAAAGCCTTACTTGTTGGTAACAGATGGTCAAATTTTTTGCAATATCACTAGATCTACAATCTTTGTTTGGACACCCTACCATTTTTTATCTAACTCAGGAAATAGATTAAGATTTGAAGCCTTATGAAGAAACCCTAACAAGATATTTTTCCAAAAATTCACAATCATGCATCACCCATCCCATCAAACCCTAATTTTTACTATAAAACTTAGTCAACTTTCAATAAATTAAACGCTTAATATAACATTACCCTAGGAGTGAAAGGATTTTATGCTACTTGCCTCAAAAGGATATTCAACATAGAGCCACTTGCACATGAAGGTCACATTGCATTAGAGGTACAAGAGGAAGTTGGAGTTCATGCACTCCACCATTTTGGCCTCCATTTTACATCAACTTAAACCATTGGTAATTCTAGTTTCAAATTTTACATGGTTTGTTTTTTAAAATATTTTACTATTTAAAAACTATTTCATGTTATAGATGATATAAATATTTGATACGTAACTCAAATATAACCCTCACCCCCTCTTCTCGAGCCATTTTTTTTACCGGTAAAATCTATATCTAGGTATGCATCAATTTTAAATACCCTCCCCTATAAGATGCTTACCAATATACTGATGGTTCAACTTGATATTAAAAATACCCCCTGTTTGCACTCACGTGGTAAGATACTTACCAATATACCGATGGTTCAACTTGATATTAAAAATACCCCCTGTATGCACTCACGTGGTATTTACCATTTCCTAAGAGTGACCCCTCGTGAATGAGAAGCATCCAGATGATTGACTAGTTTACATTTGATGCAATGAATATTTTATTATTTAGAATATTTTTGTATGTATTTGAAGTCCTTTTTTTATTTCTTAATGAAGTAAAATAAATTGATAAATTTCAAGCATCAGAATAATTTGAACAATTTTATAAAAATATTCCAATTTATATCTATGTAATTTTCTTTTTCATAATTATTATAATCAAAACTTGCTCTTGCATATTACGGATTAAATGAAATGTGTGAAGATCAAATATATACATATTTTCATTTCAAGTTAGACCTCGAACCACTAATTTTTGTTATGCTCATAAAGTCTTGATAGTTCAATGGAGTTAAAATGCTCAATGGATATACATTGATAAAATGGTAAAACTACCAAAGGATATTGAAAATTGATTCAAATTATTTTCAGCAAAATGGTAAGTTTTGAAAAGGGGTTATTATTTATTATATAAGGGTTTACCACCAAGGGTTTAATAAATTAAAAATAGAGGTGGTAAATTTTAAAAATGAAGAACACAAGCTTATACTGAGAGGGGGGGTGAACAGTATAAGACCTCTTTTTACTTTTTCCTTTATACTTCAAAACAGTAAAGCAATATACCTAAAGCAATATCAAAGCAATGCACAATATCATCCACAAAGTGACACCAAATTTAACGTGGTTCACCCAGAATGGCTGGGCTACATCCACAAAACTTTTCTCTAAAATTTATCTCAAATTTCTTTGGGAATCCTTCCCAATTACAATGTTTATGAGCCTCGGCCCAAAGGAGATACCTTCCTCCAATCATAATTTATGAGCCTCTGCTCAAAGGAGATATCTTCCCCTCTACTCTGGAAATGATCCCTCAAAAGATCAACTGCCTCTACCTCTTGCCAGCACGTGGAACTCCTTTCCATCGAAGACCTCCTGTCCTCAATGCTTAGCCTAAGAGACCTCTGCCTTCTATGATCACATCCACAACAGCTCAAGCAACCTATACCAAACACATTCAGTCAATCTAGTACAAGTCTTCCTCTGTCTGTCAGATCTGTCCAACTCTTGAACAAATCAATCCTCTCGCATACAAGCCTTCTCAAAGACTTGCCAACTGTCCTCGGGTTCTTCTCATAGAACCAATGCACCTCTGTCCTCAAGTTCTCTGATAGAACTATCAAACTCAGCTCACAAGCCCTCTGCTAGGACTTGTCCAAATCTGCTCATAAGTCCCCACCGAAACCTGTCCAAAAACTGCTCACAAGTCCCCACTGGAACTTGTCCAAAAACTTAGCAAGCTCACCAAGAAAAACTTTCTTAGTAGGAAATCACAAAGTGAATTGTTAGAGACCCAATGTGATTTGTCAAACTCATAGAAGCATAAAGAGAATTGTTAGAGACTCAATATGTTCTATACTCAAATCCTAATCTCAAAACTCAACTCAAATCAACTCAGCTCAATCTCAATCTCAAATCTAAAAACTCAACTCAATATCTGAAATGGATAGGATAGAATGTTTTCTTTCAAGAAAATGAAACCCCAACAATTACCAACTATGCAAAGAATCACATAACAATGATACTCATGTTCTTTTCATCATCAATTAGGGTTTCAACAAAAATGCTCATCAAACAAGGTTTAGTCAACCAACACCACTCAACTCAACATCAACCTTAAAGCATTCAACCAATCGTCACAAGAAAAGAAAACAAGTAGAAATCCTTTTCCCTCCAAAGATATTTGAACAAAATAGCCACCAACACAATATCACCAAATGTAAAGAATAACTTGCTCAAATCAACTCAATGGAGTAAGCCCAATATCATGAATCAAGTAAAGCAATAACTTGATCAAACAACCTCTATGGAAGCAACTCAACCATCAAACTCAAAACAGCCAACCAAGGGTTCCACCAACTCAATGCAAGTAGCAAGACTCATAAACATAAACCCTAGTGCACAATGCTTCCACTACCTCAAACCAGAATTATGCATTCACCAAAACCTCATCAAGGATAACAATGCATAAGAAGTCTTCAACAAACCAGAAAATAGGATTTACACCCAACCAAAGGAAACCTAGTTGAAAACCTTTTCACTCCAACCTTATTTCAGAAAACATACACCAATCATACTCATAAGGAAAATGTGCCCATACCTTTTTGGAGTAGAAGAAAATTGATCCTTAAAGCTGTCACCACACACAACCCTCAAACTTCCAACCAAGTTAGGGTTAGAACCAAGATAAATGAGCATATATAAAAACTTTCCTTAATACACCTTTTAGCTTCTCTTCTTTAAAAACAACCACCAAAGAAGCCAAAAACACAACAACCAAAACTTACACCTTATATCTCCATTTTTAAATTTAGCATAGAAAAAGACTAATCTCAAAAATACAACCAAAGAAATATCCCCTAATTTCTCCTATGTCTTTTAAACAATGCTAAACAATGCCAAAAATCATATCAAGAAAATAATCACACCTTATATTGGCTGCCCTTTAAGAATCCAAAATTCGTGACACAAAACATGTTTTAATAAAAACGTGACTAATCCATGCACAGCTCCCTCCACGGGGATCGAAACGTAGACCTCCGCCTACGCAAGGCCCAAACACAGCCTTCTCTGCCACTAGCCCACAAGGGGCTTATGAAGTCCAAGACGGACTTCCTTCCACATAAACGGTCAAGCTTTCGAAAGCTTTTCAAACCACGAGCTCTCCTCTTTCACAGCGTAAACAGAACATTCGATCGCATCCAAACCAATTAATTGCCTTCAATTTTTCAAGTGAGTTTAACCTTAGGAACCTTCTCATATTTATAGTCCATACTTGGACTTTAGAACACGATAGCTGCAAAGAAAAGTAATTTCGAATTTAATCAAAATTTGCTTTCTAAAGGGTTTAAAAACCCTTAAAGTATTTTTAATAAATTAAAAATAATTTCTCCCTTAATTAATTAAATAATTAATTAATTAAAACCTTGAAGGGTTTTAAATAATAATTAAATAAATAATAAAGAGAACCTCCATTGGTTTTAATAAAAACCATTGCCAATGGAATCTCTCCGGATTCTCTTAAAAATATTCTCTTGGAATCTTCCACCTTTGAAGCCAACACATCCTCTTAACATTAATGTCATTTCCTTTTGACATCAATGACAACTCATAGACAAGAAGCTAGGATCTCAAACCCAAAATTGCCAACAAAAAATAGGGGGTTTTTAAAGAAGCTTGTGAATGCACGTGTTTTCAAGGCTTTTAACTAAGTGACCCTCCGTGATTAAATTCTTCCCTTTAAAAAGGTCATGGGTGCATCTTTCCTTTATATACATAAATAATATCTTGATTCAAAGGAAGATCATTGAATAGTATGTCATAACTTCTTTTTTTCATCTATAATTTAACATTTTAGGTAGTGCAATGGTTTCTAAGGCCTCCCTATGGAAGATTTTGAGTTTCATTCCCCATGTTCTATCTTCAAACCGATGATCTTTATTTTAGAATGCTCAGTCTGGTTCTTCAAATATTCCATCATACTCCCTTCTAGCCAACACTTTCGACATCGTGGTCATCACAACCTCACTAGAAGTCTTCCATATTAAAAGGCTATGGGATCAAATCCTTGCCTCACTTTTACTTTTACAAGGAATCTTCACATATTTATGGAGTGCCAAGGACCCATATCTCAACAATAATTATGGCATAGTGGTTGGACACCTTCCTTATTCACATGATGTCTTGGGTTCATTCATCTCCTTTTCATTTCATTTTCTCTAGGTATTATTTTGTGCTTTGGTTCTTTTTGGAGGATGTTGTGCCTTTTCTCTTCTTTAAGGGGTAGTTGGGAAGTCATAACCTCAAAGTACCTATGGAAGCAACTGGACATATTGGCTAGCATTATTTTTTTACCCACTTAGGTTGGAGGTCCAAACCCCTTGTATGCCCTCTCTTATCTTGCTCACTTACGGCTTGTTTGGTACTAAGATAAGAAATATATATATATAAGAGAATCATGTCAATAAATTGATGACAAGTGTTAAAACCATTCACCAATTCAAGTGGAAGTGAAATACCATGACAAAGAACTCCCAATTATTTTTTACCAAGTGGTAGTTCCAAATTTGTCAAACTTATCCTACGGTTTGGAGTTTTTTTATTTTTTATTTTGAGCCCAAAAATTTTGGAAGCCATAACTTTTGCATACAAAAGCATTTTAGGCCCTTTTTAGATAACATAATTTATCAATCTCTACACATTGGTGAAAATATTTCAAGACCTATTATAGTGCTATGAATGATTAGCATAAGGTATGCCTTATTTCAACAAGTCACTTTCTAACTACTGGGATTAATTATTTGGAGACCTACCTATTGCTTGATGATTCAACTACTTTCTCTTGAGATTGGAGGACAATTTGTGGTCATCATAGTGCATGTTGAAGATCTTCTCATAGGAAGCTCAACATATTTGTTCATGTACCTTGGCAAGAGAATATAGTAGGATTTTTTGGCCTTGGCCTAATAAGATCATATTACAAAATTACAAATATTAAAATTATTGGGGTTGTTGGAATATTTGTAATTTTTTAATATGATATTATTAGGCCAAGGCCAACAATGATGAAATATCTACAAGCACTCTTGATGTAGCCCATATACATGTGAAATGTAATCCTACAAGTGCTTTCTATGTAAGCCTACATGTGTTTTCTATGTAAGCCAATAGGCAATTTTAAAGTATTCACCCTTAGTGATATTGGTCAAACCAGCTACATGCTTAACCTCAATTAAAGGGTTTAATACATTTAATATATTGTAATTTAACTTTCAATTTATATTATTTTGGATTTAGGTTAGCATTTAATTCGGGATTAGGTATCACCATAAATACCCCTAATGATTGATCCATTGTATTAGTTTGTGATATGTTATCATGGGGAGACTACGGGTACGCACACATTATCCTTATTTTCTATCTTCCTCTCACTATTTTGTCTTTTATGATCTCTTCATTTTGGTCTTCTATTATTTTGCATATGATTGTTATGAATACATGTTCCAAAATATTTCTAAAATATTGTAAATTTCAATACATAATGAGATAAAATTATCTCTATAGGTATATGTGATACATATGGACACTCTTTCAATGAGATGTACCATAGATAATGTATTTCATGATAACCACCATAACAACGAGAGAAATCCACATCCCTAATTCATTCACCAACTATTTACTTTCAAAGACAAGCAATTGGACCAATAACAATTAGAAATCCTATATACTCTAGTTCATTCATCAAACACTTGAACATATAAAGCATATCAATGAATATGTTTTAAACTAGCAAGCATTAAAACCCATCCACTAATAGTTTACTTCATATTTTAAAAAAATATTCATGAAACAAAAAAAAACAAGCTTTCTCATACGAAAAGCTAAAAATAATCATGGTTGAGCTTGAATTAGAATTATAGCTATAATCATGTAAGAAAAGTCTTAAAGAATTCAAGTCTTTGTCCTTAAAATTCAAATAAAAGTAAAAAGAAGTCTAAACCAAAATTAGAATCATCATGTCTTTCTCCCTAAAATAGAGATTCTAAAAGGTAGTCGAACAACTACCAAGTCAATTAAAATAATAACTGCCTCCATCTAATGGGAGGACTGTTAAATGAGATCATGATCATAAATTGAAATGCAATAGATAGTTACAAATTTTTCCTCAAGTGATGACTTGGTGAAGATTAATATGGCAATATAGACAAGCATCTTTTCATTGTCGAATTTCGGGTCTACAAACTGTGAAAATTTTTCAGAGAAGCATCTTGTCTAAAGCACTTCGAACATTTACTTTGTATTATTCTTCCTTGATTAAATCTCCATTGCTATCATACGATTCTTCAATTTCAATTTCTATTGTCAAACTATTCATTTTTCTAGTAGCTTTATCAATGTTAGACTCAACCTTCAACAATACTCCATGAGAATGGTTGATTATTTCTTGTGCAAATGTAACCTAGGCAGAGCATCCATGAATATCAGTAGCAAGCAAGGGGGAACTGTTTCCAAGATTTGTCCTTTGTTTTTTAATCTTTAGGAGGTTGTTTTGAGTGCACAAAATAATTTCTTGTAACACATCAAACTTTTCTTCTTCCTAACCAATATTTATCTTGGTATATGTACAAAGGCATAATTAAAAATAATAATAATAATATTTAAATTAGATTTTGCTTTTATAGCTTTAGTGGCTGCAACTATGATGATGTATTTGTTGTGTCCAGTGGTGTTTCTAATGGACATTTATTGTTTTAATGAATTGACTTGACAAGTAAAGGATTGTGTTGTGGAGAGATTGTGTTTCTTTACCTACAATAATATTTTTTAACTATAAAATTCTCTCCTCAAGTATTAGCATGAGTAGAATCAAACTGGCCTTATCTGGAGCTAGGATAAGCTAGATGATTTTCACAGGACTGCCCAAACTTCCGAACTCGTTTTGGCCATATCTCACTCATCCGAACTCGGATTGAGCTGAAATTTTGAGGGTAGATGCCTGAAAAACCCTAGAACGTCTCCACCAATTTTCATATCATTTGGAGCAACACATATCCTAGCGCAGCCCTATGTGTGAACGATATATTTGGCAAGCGGCTATGCGAGGGTTTCATCTGGGTTGAGTGCAAGCGGCTCCAGAGGTTGGTTTTTAGGGCCTTCGGGCCCTAGCGGCCAATATTTTTGTGGTTTATGCTCAATATTTTAGCAAGAAATGTTGCAGGGGATACAATATGGGTTAGAAATTTGTCTTTCAACAGATCATACTGTGAACTTGAGTGACAACGGCTTCCAATTTGCTGCTCAAAAGAAAAGTGAAAACCATACCTTTCCACGGCGTCTAGGGCAAGGATTAAAGAGATCTCGAAACAAGTTTCAAGCAGTTGATCAAAAAATGGCTCATATCTCAAATGAATCTGGTGCTAAGGTGCACCCACAAAATAATTCTACTGTGAAAACCCCTGTCAAGGGTAAGAATTTTGAAGACTCGGTCCCAAAAATGAATTTTAGGGATGCCCTTCGTGGTGGACAGCCTCGGCCCAATGCTAATATCAATATTAGGGCTTCCCATAAACCTCTAAGAATGCCTAAGATTGATCCCAGGAAAACAGAGTCAGGATGTCTTAAAGCAGGTGATGGAACTCCTATTGTTAAGCTTGATATGGGGAACATTCGAGCTGGCATTGAAGATTTGGAAAAAAGAGGACTAATTTGTCGGTTCGTGGGTTTTCGTCCGAGTCTATCTGCTTTCAAAGTCTGGGCTGCAAAAAGCTGGAAAACTAAAGGTGAGTTACAAATCTCTATTTATCCAAATGGTTATTTTCTTGTTTTATTTGCTAATAATGAAGATAGAGAGAAAACTTTTCAAGGGGGTCCTTGGTTTTTTGGAAGGGCGGGGCTTTTCATGAAGCCCTGGCATACTAAATTTAAAGTCGAAGAAGAGATGCCTTCTATAGCTCCCGTGTGGGTTAGACTCTTTGGCCTCCCTATTGAATTTTGGAATCCTACTATTTTTTCTTCAATTGGAAACTCTTTAGGAACTTTTATGATGATCTGTTGATTGTACTCAAAATTTTGAACATATTATTTATGCTCGAATTTGTGTTTTAATGGATTTTGACAAACCCCTTCCTAAAAATATCACATTACAATTTGGGGAAGACACTTGGGAGCAAGTAGTGGACTATGAGAACATTCCTTTTCATTGTAGAATTTGCCATGAATATGGTCATTTGGCCAGTGCTTGCCCAAATAAAATTCTTGATCAAAAGAAAGAAGATATAAACTCAGCAGGTTTCCAAATACCTAAGAAGAAGAACACTCAGAAAAAAATAGTTATGAAGGATCAATCAAAGTCATTTGCTAATATGTTTGAAATACTTTCCACAAATGATGTCCCAAGTGAGGAAGAGGAAATAATGGAAACTGAAATCTTAGAAACACAATTTAAATATGAAGGGAAGAACTCAAGAGACAAACCAACAAATCAAAGGTTTTCAACGAGAAAAAAAGGAGAAAATTTACACAAGAAAAACAATATTTCAAATGTCAAAACTTCAAATAATGCAGGTCCCAATATAGACTCCATTGAACCATCTAGTAAAATTTTGGCAGTGTATGAGCATTCTTCAAGGTTAGAAGCCATCTCAGATTCAATTGGAATAAGTCAAGAAACAGGGAAAAAAAATTGAAGATGGATTCCAATCAAAAAATAGGTCGCAAGACCAATCAATATCATATGGTAAAAGAAGGTGAAAAGCTTGTAGAGGAAGGTAAGATTAATGCCCTTCCCAACTTTTTTAGCCATGGTATTAATGAAGATCATCACTTGGAATATTAGAGGACTCAAAGGGAGTCTTTCAAAACAAAATGAAATTAGAAGAATGATTCAAATAAATCATCCACATCTTGTTTTCCTTCAAGAAACAAAGATGTCAATGGAGGATATGGACTTAATTGCCAGTAAAATTTGGCCAGCTGGAAAAGTGGTTTCCCTCAGTTCCCAAGGGACTTCGGGTGGCATTGCTTGTCTTTGGGACCCAAAAGAGGTAGTTATTCACCATATGGTTGGCGGTTGGGGTTTGTTGGCTATAGCTATTCAAAGTAGACATTCCAACCAGATTATGCTCTGCATTACTTGTTTATGCCCCGACTTCTTTAGAGGAAAAAAGAAGACAGTGGAAGGATATTACTCATATTATCTCTCATTTTCCTAAAGCTTGGATCTTGATCGGAGGAGATTTCAATACCATCCTCTCTCTGGATGAGAAAAGGGGGGAAATAGAAATTTGGACAAAAGCACTGACCTCATGAGCGAATATATTGCAAACCTCCATCTTGTGGATATCCAACCGAGATAATGGCCTTATGACTTGGTCTAACAGAAGGCAAGGCTTAGCTTGTATAATGGAGAGATTGGATAGGTTTTTGCTCTCTGAAAATTTCTTAATCCATGGTCACATTCCTAAAGTGAAGACTCTTAATAATGTTGGTTCGGATCATTGGCCGATCATGGTGGAAATGTGGAAAACCAATGTGAGTTTCTCTCCTTTTCATTTTCAATTAATGTGGCTCAGAGACATTTCCTTCAGACCTCGTGTGCAACAATGGTGGAAGGAAGGTAAACCTAGGCATGGGACTAAGATGTTCTATTTTGCCAAAAGACTGCAATACATTAAATCCAAAATCAAGACTTGGAACTGGAAAGAGTTTGGGGATGTTCATAAAAAAAAACATGAAGTTATTGCTCATCTTGAAAATTTGAATAAGAAAATCCATTTAAATGGCCTCACGAGAGAAGAGAAGTGCGAGATGAAATTAAACTCACAACTCGGTTAGAGGAATGGGAAAAAAGAGAAGAAATCTTATGGAAGCAAAAATCTAGAATTCAATGGCTCAAAGAAGGAGATCGAAACACAAATTTCTTTCACAAATCTCTTCTAGCTCGAAGATCTCACAACTTTATTTCTTCCTTAACTTCGAGATCTTGGAGATGTTGTTTATACTTGGGATGGCATGAACTCTATTGTTGTTGATTACTTTTCCAATATTTTTGTTGCTACTCCTCTTGACTCGGCTTCTCAACAAAATGTTCTTCAAGCAATCCCTTCTCTTATCACTTCGAGGAGAACTCTATTTTGATTGCTCCTGTTACTATCAATGAGCTTCAACAAGTAGTTTTTAAAATGCAAAAAGGGAAAACCCGAGGTCCTGATGGTTTTCCTATTGAGTTCTACCAAGAGTTTTGGGATATCCTTCATGTTGATTTATTAGAGGTGGTGGAAGAAGCCGGGAAAGCCAAAGAAATTTTGAAGGTTATCAATAAAACTTATATTACTCTTGTTCCAAAAGCTCAAGAGGTTGATCATATCTCAGCTTTTAGACCTATTGCTTTATGTAATGTTCTTCTCAAAATCATTACTAAAATCATGGCGAGAAAGGTTGAAGCCTCTTTTGCATAAGATTATTTCCCAAGAGCAAGGGGGATATGTGGAAGGACGTCAAATAGTAGATGAGATAGTTCTTGCTCAGGAAGCCATCCATTCCATGGATATGCAAAATTCTCCTTCTATGTTCATTCGGTTAGACTTATCCAAAGCTTATGACAGAGTGGATTGGCACTTCCTTATCAAAGTTTTGAGGCAATTTGGTTTCTCTAAGGATTGGATGGATTGGATTATGGGATGTATCTCTTCAGTTTCCTACTTAGTTCTTATCAATGGCAGGCCTTCTCGGTCTTTCCCAGCTTCCAGAGGTATTAGGCAAGGTGACCCGCTATCCCCTTATTTATTCATCATTCTTGTTGAATGCTTGGGTAGGACTATAACCAAAAAGAGGGAAAACAAAACCCTTGAGGGAGTTACCATTGCTCATGGAGCTAGACCTATCTCTCATCTTCAATTTGTGGATGACTCTACTCTTTTAGGTAAAGCTACGAGTTAAGGAAGCTTCTAATATTAAGCAAATAATTAGCTATTTTTCTAAGGCTACTTGGGCGGTTGATCAATGAAGACAAATCTAAAGTTATTTTCTTTCATCTGCTCTGCTAGACGAGGAATCCATGGTCTTGGATAAATTAAGATATAAGAAGACCTCTCTTCCAATCACTTATTTAGGTATTCCCATAAATATTCAAAGGCAGAAAAATAAAGATTGGAATTGGTTGTTGGACAAAGTCAAGAAGAAAATTGGAAAGTGGACCAACAAGTGGCTTTCTTCGGGGGTAGAATCACCTTGGTAAAATCAGTCCTTCAAGCTATTCCTATTTATGTTTCTTCCATTTTGAATATCCCAAAGGTTGTTCTTCGAGAATTGGATCAAATCAGTCATCGTTTCCTTTGGAGTGGTACTAAGGAGAAAAGAAAATGGGCCTTGGTGAAATGGGATACTTTATGTCTTCCTAAGAGTGAAGGGGGGTTAGGATTCCGGTCTTCAATTAATAACAACAAAGCTTTAGCTGCTAAATTATATTGGAGGATGTTGCATAACCCCAATGCTCTTTGGGCCAATAATCTCCGTGCTAAATATGCTTGAGAACAAAAGTCCCGAAGACCTTGTTCGCTATCAACTTCCTACCAAAGGTTCTCCCATTTTAGCGAGTTCTTAAGGCTGGTGAGGATTTGATAAAGAAAAAATTATTTTGGATCATTCATAATGGTCAACATGCAAATTTTTGGACAGATTCTTGGGATGGTCACAAGCCTTTGATAACTCAGTTTCCCGATTGGAGGCCTTTGATGGAGGAGCTTCACCGAGCTAATTGGATAAAGGTGGCTAATTACTGTCGGTACCATACTTGGTAATTCAAAGGTTGGTAGATATTGGATCCCTATTGAGGACTGGCCTATTCAAATCCGAGAAAGGCAAAGACAAGATATCCAAGGCATCCTTCATATGAGATCCCTCTCTTGGTCCCATGAAAAAGATTGTTTTGGATGGAACAACACTACTAAGGGTGAGTATTCCGTTGCTCAAGGTTATTTGACCTTATGCCATAATAATCCCAACCATTCTTCGACATATTTTCTCAATTGTGGGCTCAAAAGCTTTGGCCTAAGGTGAGGTTCTTTAATTGGCTTTTATTGCATCGTAGGGTGCTTACTTGGTGAGCAACTTATGAAGCGTGGTTTTCATGGCCCTTTTAGATGTGAAATGTGTGAAGAGAATGTAGAAAATATCAACCATATTTTTATTGAGTGTACTTTAGCCTCCGAGCTATGGAGGAGAATGGCCACTTTACTTGGCTTACAGTGGTCCAATTTTTTTACTTTTGAACAGACTTTGGAGGGATTGGCCTAATCAAGAGGGTGTTGATCATTTTATTAGGCGGTTAGTTTGGATGGGTTCTACCATTCTTCTTTGGAATATTTGGAATGAAAGGAACAACCAAATTTTTAATCAAGATAGGAAGGATATTCACTATATTTGGCAAAATACCATAGCCAACTTAGTTGAATCAGTCCATCAACTCCTTAATCACCCTCAAAACTCCCACCAAAGATGGGATCAAGTGATGCAAAGATTGAAGATTAAACCTTCTAAGGGCAACCAACTTAAAGGGAATGTGAGTATTAGTAAGATGGATAGGACTAGAAATTGGCAACCTCCTCCTAAGGATTTTGGAAAAGTCAATACTGATGGAGCCTCTAGAGGGAACCCTGGAAAAGCCGGTGTGGGAGGAATTGGTAGACTTTCGAGATGGCTCCCTGGTTTTTACTTTTGCTTGAGAATTTGGGTATTCTTTCCAATAACCTTGTTGAGGGGTATGGTATCCTCGAGAGGCCTTCAGGAGGCTACTAAGGTTGGATGGGAAAAGGTGTTAGTTGAGTCGAACTCTCAACTTATGATTAATCTCTTGAAGACTCCTTCTAAGAATCATAAGGTGGATTGGAGAATAAAAAGAATTATTGAGAAGATTCGGTTAATCCGGATGGGATTTTTGAAAGTTGATTACAGTCATGTGGTCGAGAGATCAAAACAAGAGTGTTGATGCTTTAGCTAATTGGGCTTTGGACAAAGGTGATCTTACTTGTTATGGCCACCCTCCTATATGGTGGGCTTCTCAAATTAGGGAAGCTCTTCTTTCTATCATTTCTTTGGATGGCTCCAGGTTCTGAAGGTACCTAGTTTCTTCTTGTTTTTTTTTTTTTGCTTCTCTTTGGTTCATTCAGTTTTTTTTAGTTCCCTAGCTCATTCTATTCTTTATTTTGTTTCCTCTGTTGATTCTTGCCTTAATAGTCTTCTGGTCTAGATAGGTCATTGTTTTGTTCATTGTTTTTTTTTTCTTTTTTCTTCTTTTTTTTTTTTGTTTAGTTTTTTAAGGTGGGTGGGTTCTTTTGTTTTGTTTTGTTTTTGTGTTCTTTGTGTTGTTTTTCGTTGTTCTTGTGTTTTTGTTGTTTTGTTTTTTTTATGTTTTTTGTTATTGTTCTTGTGTTTTTTTCGTTCTTGTTCTTGGGTTTCTCTTTGTTTGTGTTATTTCATGTTTTTATGTGTGAGTGTCTTCTATGTCTTTTGTTTTTGTTTATTGTCTGTTGTTGGTTGTTTTTTATTTTTATTTTTATTTTATTTATTTTATTTTTTAGGTTTTGGTTGTGTTTATTTTTCATGTTTTTTTTGGGTTATGTCTTTGTAGTGTTCTGTTGTTTTTGTCTTGTTTGTGTTTTGTTATGTGGTTCTTGTGTTTTTCTATGTGGTTTGTGTTGTGGTTTCTTTTTTCTTATTGTGCGTGTTTGGTTGTGCTTTTGTTTTTGACACACTCAAGGAGCATGTTTTTTATTTTATTTTATTATTTTTGTTGTTATTTACTTATTTTTAAATTGGTTTTGTGTG
This sequence comes from Wollemia nobilis, assembly GCA_028583015.1. Classification (NCBI taxonomy): domain Eukaryota; kingdom Viridiplantae; phylum Streptophyta; class Pinopsida; order Araucariales; family Araucariaceae; genus Wollemia; species Wollemia nobilis. The sequence continues at coordinate 2,202,802 of JAQPPZ010001731.1, forward strand.
TTTGTTTGCTCCTTGAGTATGTCAAAGGTGGTAGGCCAGGTCCGAGTCCTGGGCATTTTTGGCGGAATGGATACCCCTGCCTCCTTGGGTCTTACCAGAAAGTGGCATCCCTTTTGGGATGTTTTCCACAAATAAAAAAAAAAAAGTATTCTAGCATGAGCCCTTCTAGATTTTATTTTAGATTATAAAGCTTGAATGTCTTGGAATCAGTTAGCGATCCTCTTCTCTCAACCTTAAAATTTATCCCATTCTAACTTAGTCATTTCAATATGCATCTGATATATGTCTTCTCCCTAAATTGTATCCACTGAGGTGATGGTCATCTTATATACTCTTTCAATTACAACATCATCATTAGATGTCTTCCTCTTCCTAGAATACTTCCCCTACACTTTCATAATTAATTAATGAGTTCAATTTTGGGGTTTGAAACATTTCTTTTTGTGTAAAAGCCAAAAACCCCTCTAAATTATCTAGCTTGCTACACTCTACTTGTTCCAACATGCTTGGTTATATTTATTCGTTCTAATTCCACCACATCATCAATTGTTTCTCTCATGATTTCCTCTTCCATTGTGTCAACTTCTACTATAGCTTCTAAACTCTCCTTTGTTCTAGTTTCCACTCCTCTGACATCCACTTTTGAAAGCTTCTCCATAGAATCTTTTCCTCTAAGGATGACACCTTCCCCTTAGGATCTCCTGGGCCCCTTAGATCAATTTATTTTACTAGACAAACTCTACCCAATGGAAGGCCCAAAATTTGGTCATACATTTTCTCATGCAAGGTTCTCACTACTAACACTTAGAAAATTCTCAAAATCATCATACTCCTTTAGGGAATTTAGTTTTTAATTTTATTTAATATATCTTCTTTTAGAAGAAGACAAAGTATTTTATTGGGACAAAGCTTGACCTAAGTTGCCTAGGTCATGCCTCAAAACATCCTCCTTCCTCTTTCTTTGCCCAAGAATGCATGTCCCTCAAAATATCTTCTTCAAAATCCCCCGTTGTACATTCAAAAGGCTAAGTCTTCTAAATAGACCTTAAATACAATTTTAAATCTCCCTCACAATTATCTAATATATACATCTTCTAACTAAACTTTGTCAAATTATAAAGTCAATTGTGTGCAATTCCCCAATTTCCCTATAGTGAAATCTTTTATGGAAAAAAGAATGGGTGGAAAACACATGGATTTGCACCAATGAATTTCTTTAATAGAACCATTGAGGCTATCCATCATGTGGTAAACTATCTCTATGTATAGCACTTTATTTGGTACACACTTGGGCAATAAATGGGGTTTCCATTTGAAACCTAAAATTCTAATGTGCACCCAATGGGCTTGAATAAATAAACCAGCATATGGCTACAAATTCCTCCTAGATTCCTTAGTGAAACAAGCGCAAGGAGAATTTTTTAATAAATATTATATACAAGGGAGAATAACAAAATAAATGTAATATTTTTTCCTTTTTCTTTGCATTTTTCTTCAAGATATTTTCAAAAAATATATGTATAGGTAGTCCTTTTGGATGGTTAAAAAAGAAAACTTCTCTAATATTGAGTGGTCTAACTGTGTACATGATATCAATAAAAAAATGCAATCATGTGGAATCTTGGCCTCTATGAGGCTCTTGTATTTTAATCTTCTAAATTAGACTACCTAAAAGGATATAAACCCAATCAAATTTAATACCTTCAAGAACAACATAAATTACTATAGGCATTTAATGTATCAAAAAATAGAATGTTTCAAACTTCTATCAGAGAACCTAAGAGTGAGTGCATCAATAATTCAAACCCTTACCATGAATGAGTGGAATATTATTTCTAAAAAAAATTTGAAGCGAAGAAATACCAAGAAAAATAAGAGATAGGGGTGATTGCAAGCTAGGAGGGAGTGCAAGTTGGAAGAGAGTGTGAGGCAGGAGAGAGTGTGAGGTAGGAGAGAGTGTAAACCAAGAGCAAGTATAAGCCAAGGGGGAGTGCAAGCCAAGAGCAAGCCCCATTAGCTAGTATGGAAGGGAAGTCATATTTGAAAGCCTTAATGGGAAGTCAAGATTTCGTAGTTGGAAGTATGGAGGTCCAAGTTGGAGATAAGTAGAAGAGAAAATACATGGCAAGTTTGATCCAGGTAGTAGATATTACACCAAAAGTGAGTATCAAGGATGAGATGATTGAGCATGATATAATGGTTCTTAAAAGTAGAGAGTTAATATGTAAGTTCCATATATCATGGCTAGGGTTTTTGGAGATTTAAAATTAGATCAAATGGAAGTGGGGATTGAATTCAAATTACTCTATGATTTTTCTTCCTAGAGGTTTTTTCCTCATTATCTTTTCCCATTTAGCAATTAGAAATAAAATAATGGTTGGTGGCCCATGGTTTAGGGGAAGAGATGCACTTTATTTGAGACCATGGAATGAAAAAAAAATTGTTGAGACAAAAGCTATTAAGAAGCTTCCAGTGTGGGTTAGGCTTTTTGAACTTCCATATCAACTTATAAATAAGGACGTTTTGAAGAATATTGGAAATACCCTAGGGGAATTCATCAAGGAAGGATCAATTGTTAAGGAGAGAAAGCATGCTATATATACTCGAATATGTGTTGATATGGATATTTCAAAACATTTTCCACAATCCAATAAGATTAAATCTGAATCAAGAGAATGGAATCAACAAGTAGATTATGAAAATATCACATTTTGTTGCCACAATTATTATGAGACTGGACACATGGCAAGAATTTACAAAGTGAAAACTATGAAGAAAGAGATAAAAAATTCTAGCCTTAAGATAAACTTCAATACAAAGCAAGGAAATAACACAGTAATAGAATCTATATCAAATCAATGATATTCCACTCTGAAAGAAGAGGTAAAGAAAGCTTGTCTACAATATCATTTGGCAAGTTCAAAAGGAATTAAAGATGCAAAATAAGATGTGGAGATAAATCCTAAAACAAAGATGACAAAAGAGGTCAAGTTTATTCTAGGTAAATCATCTTCATTTTTCTCATGTAGTATAGAAGCTTCTCTAGGTAATAAAAGTGAAAGTGATGAAGATGTTTTCCCTTAACATTTAAGGTTTCAAGAGCAACATAATAAAGAAATGAGGATGGAGGAAACCCATAACAATTTAGGGTTTTAGGGTAGAATAAGAAGGTAATTGCTATAAAATATCATCCTTACACTTTAGAGTTTCCAGGGCAACATAAAGAAGATTGTGCTTTTGAATCTATTTCTTGCACTTTAGATCCTTCAAAACAAGGAAAACCTAAATATGATAATTTTTACTATGAGCAATGTGAGAATATTGAAGATATTAATGAAGATGAAAATATTTTTGGAAATAAAAAAAGAGAGGAAGACCCAAGAAGCAAAAACAAAGAGAAAAATAAATCTAGAGGGATATTGATATGGGAAAACAAAAGCAAATATCACAAGTGTTAACAAGAAGTGTGAAAAGGCTTTGAGCCAAGATGACATTTTATTCATATGCTAAGGTTTTAAATAGGCATACGAATGCCCAAAATACATAATGATTCTCCCAAATCGTACACAAGGAGGATGGATAGGGAGGAGCTAAAAAAAATATGCTAACTAATCCTAACAATAGCTAACTAATAGCTATTGGCTAATGTAGGATGCCAACTAAGACTATCCAAAAATATACGTGAGGATACAACTCATGAATATTATTATCCAGAAATAATATTAAACCTAGTGTAGCACCCTAAAATTGGCGCAGTAAAATTACAATAATTACATTCACCTTAGTAAATAATTTAAAATTCAAATTTAACCTCCCAAACCGCCCGTTAACCGTCGGAAAATCCGTTTCCCCCTTTTTCGTGCCATTTTTAGAGGTTGTTTTGACCGTTTGACGATATCGTCGCCGATCAGACGATATCGCCCCAGATTTGACGATTTCGTGCGGACTAGGACGTCCAGGACGATCTTGTCGCAAAACTGATTTTGCAAAGTTGGAATCTGTTCCAACGGGTCTCCAATCTGGGGAGAAGCGTGTCTGCGCCGTTGGGACCCTCCCCCGTTGGAGATCTCCCAAATTGGGATGATCTCCAACCTCCTAACTACTCCCCTAAGCCTATTTAATCCTAAACTATTCCCTTAGCACCCCCCTGGCTGAAATTCTCTGCAAGTTAACTCCATTTACGTTAAATCATCCCTATTCTTCATTTGCACTAGTTCCATATCAATTTTGTTGCAGGTACATCACTATTTTTCAGTCGGAGCCAGCACCTATCGTCGTCGACGAACCTGTTCAGATCGGAGGTGAACCTATCGAATTCGAGGTGATTTCGTACTGATGCGAGACGATCTCGACTGCAATCCATATTAAGGCAATCAGTGCCTGAAGTTTGCATTTCTCAACCTTTTCTCTATCATTTTATTCTACAAATTAGATAGTCTATTCAGTGTTTTATATTATTTTGCATTTGGAGTTCACCCATTTAGATTAAGTGCATAATTAAATCCTAATTATCATCTAATTAGCATGATTCATTTCTGTCTCTGTGTTTAAGTTTTAGTTTGATAACATTGCTGCCATTTTATATCATTTCCCTCTGTTAGCACTGTAGTACTTTTTGTATTTTGCATCTATTTTCGGTTTTGTAGGTCTCTGACAAATTCGTCGACGAATTCGTCAGATCTCAGACGATCTTGTCTGATTGCAGATGATTCTATCGAATTTCAGATGATCCAGACTGCTTCAACATCAGAATCTTCTTCAGACATCTGGATCAGGTATTCCTCATTTGCATTCTGTAAATTCTCTATTTTATGTCTGTAAATCTGTTTTTTGTATTCATTGAATTTGCATTTTCATGTAGATTAAATCTAGATTCATTCGGCCAAACCTAGGATATGAATGCTTAAGGTTAAAAATGAACACATTTAAACACATTCCAAAACCTAGGCGTGGAAGCTGCCGTTAAATGTTTCCTGGTGAACCCACCATCCATCGAAAAATCATCAAAATACACCTCCCTTGAGAGGCGGGACCTTCGCAAAGTCCTCTCAGTCCGAGGTACCACGACATCCTTTTCCCATCCTCCTTCGGGCACGGATCCAATAGCCTGAAGGTAGGGATGCGAAAAATTTGGAGCGATACATTTTGGTGAACCCGACGTGAATGCATCATAACCTTTTGAAAAACAAAAACAAAAACAAAAACATATATAGAACAACTAAAACATAGATGCATTTTAAAACATTTAAGTTTGAAATCATGTTTAGATGGTAGCTCCTAAGAAAAGGTTAGCAGTTACTATAAACGTAGAAAATCAATTGGCAGCCATAGAAGTCAATTATATCCTTAGTGTGCACAGAAACAAGTAGAAATCAATTCTGTGGAACGAACTTGATAGAAGACTTAGTCTCATCTCATCTAGGTCCACACAACTTAAGCAAATCAAGAGGCTAGTCCTAGATAGAATCCTGGATCCTCATCAATTAGTTTTTTATCATGAACTTCAGAGAGCCTGCCATAGATGGTTAGCCTATAGGAGAGCTTTAGTATCTTCAAAATTGTTCACCTTCGAGGAATACCTCGAGAACGTAGCCATTGTGCACCAGTTCCTAGGTTGTGTAGAAGACCAAGAGGTTGTTCTTACAGATAGGGAAAGATGGAATAGAGTTCCGAGAGCTATGTTATATCGAGAGTATTGCCATGAGCTTTACTTTTATCAACCAGCATATGAAACAGACAACATCACTATAGCTCTTTTCATCAAATTTTTAAAAGAAAACTTTCAATTTGAAGAAGAACACTTCATGACTCCTGAACAACTCGAACCTATTAATGATATTCATAAATTGTTTATAGAAAACTAGATTATTACTTCAGTATTATTTCTAGCATTTATTGTGTTATTTGCTGTCTTTATTATATTATTTCAAAAAAAAAAAAAACTAAAAAAAACTAAAAAAATCAAAAACTTAGCAAAAACTTAAACATTTCATTTTCAAATATTGTAGTAGGTATATAGTAAATATATACCTCTTAATTTGTTGCATATATATATATATATATATATATATATATATATATATATATATATATATATATATATATATATATATATATTTGCTGAAATCAAAACTTAGCACCATGCCTAAACTTAGGAATGGTAAAGAAACTTTAGGAGAAGAAGAAGATTGGTTACAAGATACAACTAGAGACCCAAATGTCCTTCTTGGAGATTCAAATCCGGAAGGAGAAACTCTAGGTCAATCGAGACGAAGACTTAGGTGAAGATAAGGAACAAGAAGGAAGTGTTAAAGAGGATGGATCCTCATCCCCTAGAGTAGCTCCAAATGGAACTATTGCCTTTGACAATGCGGAGCATTTCAAGAAATTTCTCATGGATAACATTGATGACCTTAATGTGGCAATTCGCCTTGATAAAGGGCAAATTAGTAACACTCAAGCGGCCATGGAATATATGTGCAATATGCGCACTAAACCCTTGTCTTTCAATGATCAAAGAAAGTGACAAGGCTGGGCCATCCAATACGGATATGGTCACTATGGCTCAAAACATGTCAAAACAACAGGTTACCCAACCTCCTAAGGAACCTATTATTCAACCTAAAATCACTCCCACACAAAAGAAACCTTCCTTCACTACTTTATTCCGCCAAACTATTGAGCAATATGCTTCAAGTAAACAAAAACCTAAAACAAAGCCAAATACAAACTTTCAACAATCCGGAATACAACATAATCCAACTTCAAAATTCCTCCATAATACTTTTCCTACCAATACTTTACACAACAGTAACATGGCATCTAATCTGCATGTTCCTCCATCATATGCCCATAAAACTCATGTCAATGCCCTACCAAACCAATATGGGGGGCAAACTAGTAATCTGGAAGCCATGGTGAAACAATTAGCTTCACGTATGGACCAGATAGATCCCTACAGTCCCTCGTATAATTATCGAGAGATCTGTAGTCAACCTTTGGATCCCATAGTTGTAGCTCAACCATACCCTAAGCATTTTCCCATGCCCGTCCTGCCTATATATAAAGGAACCGAAGATCCCATAGAGCATCTTCGCATGTTTAGGATAGCATGTCACGACATATCGCATGATGACTTGCTATTACTAAAAATGTTCCCAAAAAGTTTAGGTGGAATGGCATTAGAGTGGTACTATCAATTGCCCACTCATTCTTTGAGAAACTTCGAAGAAACAGCGAGAATCATTTGTCCATCAATTTAGTGCCTACATCGAGAGGCATGTAACTATTAAAGACCTATACAATTTAAAACAAGACAAGGATGAATGCTTTGTCGATTTCTTAGCTAGATGGAGGCAATTGACGGGAAAACTGCACTTTGTGCTTGCCTTATAGGGAAATGTTGGACATTTTCATCAACAATTTACAAGAACAGATATCTTATGAGCTATCAATTGCTACTTTAACTACCTTCGATCAAGCTATAGATTTAGCTCGAAGAGTAGAAGATGCCCTCATTAGGAGAGGCCAACTTAGGAAGAAGGATGATGAGAAAACATCTAGAAATCAATATAAAAACAAACAAGTTGTCGGTGACGGAGTCAGCGACGACAAAATGTTGCTAATATCAATGCAACGAAGACAACAGAAAAATTCATATTGAAACCTCTGACAAGCCTCCTCGAGAATTCACTAGATTAAACCAACCCTTATCAACTATTTTACCTCAATTACTCGAAAGAGGTTTGATCCAATTACCGACTATCAGGGAACTGACCCAACTATACCCGGATACTAGAGTGACTTGCACTTGTGATTTCCATAGAGGACCTGGACATTCTACCAACGCTTGTAAAAGGTTGAAACATAAAATACAAGATTTGATTGACAATAATGAAATGGAAGTGCAAGCCTTCCAACCTAAACAAAACCCTCCTAATAATACTCAAAAGACCATTCCCCAAAATCAAAATCAAAATGCCAATCAAACTCTAGACATATTTCAACACCCTTTACCAAGACATGGTAAAGAGGTAGCCAATCAAATCGAACATCATAATGTTCCCCCTCCTACCCGATATGTAGGAACCATTAGCGGACAATTACCTATTTAGGGATCCTCAAATATTTGACATGACCTTATCCCTAGTTACGACCAGGCCCTTACATAATTTTCAAACTTCTGATTCTAGTGATATAGAATCAGATAGTGAAAGTGAACTAGACATTACTTCAAACCAATCGAATAGTTCTGAAAATGAATCAGATCCTATTCAACCCGTCACAGATGCTATGGTTCCGAAAGAACCATTTCCTAGAAGAGTCACTACTCGAACTTCTTCTAATATATTCCTTTCTAATGAACAAGCCATTAATGCTCAAGCGAGACCAGTTCAGCGTCTTCACTATAACATTGTAGGTACCATTGGAGTCGTTACTCGACAACAAGCTCAAAACTCTCAACAAGAACCAAACCAGAACGATGGATCAGCTCCATTCATTTTGAAAAACCCCAATAAAGGGAATCATGTTCCTATTGTTCAATCTAAACCCCCTTACAATATTAATGAGCAATTGTCCAATACTACGGCCAGAATTTCCCTCTTAGATTTATTAAGATCCTCTCCCACCCATAGGGATGAGTTGATGCTTACATTGAGCCAAATGATGGTACCTCAAAACATTCAACTCTGAAGCTATGGCCAATAATATCATCACTCGAGAGATTGATTGTATTGACTTTCGGGATAAAGATATCCCACAACACAGTTTACATAAGGACAATCCCTTATACATTACTTGTCTAATTGGAGATGTAGCTGTCAAAAGAGTTTTGATTGATAATGGCTCATCTCTAAACATTTGCACCTTTGACTTCTACCAACGATTTGGCTTTAGAAGTGATGAAATGAAGAAAATTGATATGATTATCAAAGCTTTTAATGATGAAACACAAGAAACGTGTGGAGTTATTACCCTCCCATTGCAAGTTGGTCCTAGAACCCTAGAAACAACCGTGTTTATTGTACATTGCCCAGCATCGTACAATATACTTTTGGGTCACCCTTGGATCAATGCCATGCGAGCGGTCCCATCAACTTTACACCAATGTGTTAAATTTGAGTTTAAAAATCAGTTGGTCACTATTCATGGTGACCCTAGACCCTTTGATATGTGTGCTTTGGCAGAACCCGTTGGAGTGCAATTTTGCCCTGCTCTGTCATCCACACATCCTAGTTCTTATTTTTCATCTAAAACTATGAAACATAAACCCATAACTTCACCTATTTCCCCTCCATTAACTTCATCCTCCTATATAGACCAACAACCCTCTAAACAAATCATTTTAGAACCTCAAAAAGATCTTAAATCTACAACCAATCCTTCAAGTTCTATCCCTATAAATTCAAAACCTATAGACACATCTATCATACCTTCCACATCTAAAGATATAGGTAATAAGCCTTCTACATCTTATGCCCTTTCTGATGAACTTTTACCAGATTTATCTACAACCTTAATATCAAAAAAAAATGAATGCTTTCATGCAAGATTCAAACCTTTTAAATAACTTGTCGCCATCTCCTCGTACTTTGGGCCTCCCACAACCTATGGGAAGTACTTACCAAGTCGGGAGTTGTGCCTTCATTTATAAAGGATATGACTGGGGAAGAATCCCTCGGAATATCAAAACTCATCATGAAGGATATGCTCGGTGTTATTTTACCAATGATTATATTAAAGCTAAACCCATGATGCTTAAAATGGGATATGAAGGGAAAGGCTTGGGACCTTTCCAAAATGGCATGAAAGAACCTTTCGAGGTAGAACCGTGGCCTGCCTGTTGTGGTGTGGGCCTATTTCCTAGTAAGGGTCAACCCTTTCCTTTTGAGGATGATGATCATCTCATATGCTATCAAGATTATTTGGATAGGCATGTTGATTTGCCTCTTAAAAATCAGTCGTTTTCATGCAACATGCTATCCATAGCATACCACTGAAATGATTGATGACCCCGATGAAGAGTTGGAAGGAGATATCTTCCATGATGTCTCTGTTGAAGAGATGTTACACAATGGATTTTATTTTGATGGTTCTATACCAACTATAGCCCAACTTGAGGCCACTAATCCTCAAGAATGAATTATCTAAATTAACCTTACAAGAATTACAAGAATTGGGCGTTTCACCCGCCCCACCTAATTTTGAAAGAGATCTACACATGGAGGTAGAAAACGTCATTAAAATTAATATTGGAGCTGAGGATAATCCTCACATAATCAATATTGGATCAGAATTAAGTCAAGAAAAACAAGAACAATACATTGCATTCCTTAAAGAGTATGAAGATGTCTTCGCTTGGACATACGAAGATATGCCAAGTCTAGACCCTTTCGTAGTCATGCATCATCTAGTGGTCCATCCGGATGCTAAACACTGTCAAACAAAAACTTAGAAAAATGCATCCCAAAATGGCTCTGCTAGTCAAAGGGGAGTTAGAAAAACTCCTGAATGTTATCTTTATACAAGCTATTGATTATTTCTGAATGGATCTCAAATGTAGTTCCAGTCACCAAGAAAGAAGCTACCAAAGTTAGGGTTTGCACAGATTTTAGAGATATTAACGTTGCATGCCCTAAAGATGACTTTCCTCTTCCAAACATGGATCAAATCATTGACTTCATTGTCGGAAGTGGGATGATGTCCTTAATGGATGGATTCTCCGGTTATAATCAGATCAGGATAGCTCCTGAAGACCAGGCTAAAACAGCCTTTATTACCCCACTGGGGTACCTTTTGCTGGAAAGTGATGCCATTTGGCTTAAAGAACGCCGGTGCAACTTATCAACGAGCTATGACCTACATTTTTCATGATATGATGCATGATATCCTACATGATTATGTGGATGATATTATAGCTCGCTCTATTATTGAAAATAATCATTTAGATGATTTAAGAAAAGTCTTTAATCGATTACGAGAATATCTCATTCGATTAAATCCAGCAAAATGCATATTCGGAGTTAAATCCGGCAAACTATTAGGGGTTTTAGTTTCTTTACGTGGTATTGAAATCGACCCTCTCAAGATTGCGGCCATCAACGATATGCCCGCACCTACTAATATATCTGAGTTACGAAGTTTACAAGGTAAGCTTCAAGCCATCCGTCACTTCATCGATAAGCTGGCAGATAAAATCGGTCCCTTTCTTAGACTCCTTAAGAAGGATGTCCCCTTTAATTGGGATACGGAATGTAGAGAAGCTTTTGAACTTCTCAAACAATACCTCCTTAATCCACCTGTGCTTTCACCACATAAATCCGATCGCCCATTTCTCCTATATATTTTAGCTTAGATTACGCCTTAGGGGCTATGTTAGCTCAACTTGATGATGAAAAGCGAGAACGTGCTAATTATTATATTAGCCGAACCTTCATCAGTTATGAAACCCGCTACACGGCGTTGGAAAAACTATGTCTAGCAGTCGTGTTTGCTACGCAAAAATTATGACATTATATGCTTAGTCAAAAAACTTATGTCATTGCTAAATATGATCCCTTAAGGTATCTCATGAGTCGACCTTATTTATCGGGTCGCACAGCCAAGTGGGTTCTTGCTCTAAGCGAGTTTGATCTCACATTCATAGGACAGAAGTCTGTTAAGGGTCAAATCATAGCAGATCAATTAGGCTGCTTGCACCCTTAGAGTCTACCCATCCCCTCATCATCGAGTTTCCAGATGAATGCCTTCAATTAGAGGCAGACCATAATGAACAATGGTCCTTATACTTTGATGGAGCCCGATGCATGAGTGGGGCTGGTGCGGGTATTATTTTAATATCTCCGCAAAAACATCTTATTCCTCTGTCCTTCAAATTGACATTTGCTTGCACCAACAATACTATTGAGTATGAAGCTCTAATCCTTGGATTACGAGCTGCCCTAGCGTTAAAAATTAAACACCTTTTAGTTTTTGGTGATTCCCAACTGGTTATAAACCAAATTAATGAAGTTTATCAAACCAGAGATGATAAACTATGCCCATATAAGGCCTATGTTTTACAATTAATGTCTTTATTTGATCAAGTCACCTTGGAAGCTATTCCTCGAACTAGCAACCGTGCGGTGATGCTATGGCCGCAGTTGCATCTCTCCTGCCCTTGGAGTTAGATGACGAATATGCCACTATCATTATTCGTCGACTCCAGGAACCCGCTTCAAATAAGTCATGCTTAGAGCCTTTGGATGTGTTTCTAATCAATGAAACTACTCCCGAACCTTGGTATACAGACATATTTGATTTTCTTCAAAATGGGACTTTCCCTGCCAATTCTAATAGAAACCAGCGTCGGTTATTACGTCGACGAGCAAGTCGATTCGTAATAATTGGCAATACTTTATATAGGAGATCTTTTGAAGGTATCCTATTAAGATGTTTAAACTTAGAAGAGTCTAAATCAGCCTTGAGTGAAGCCCACGATGGATCTTGTGGAGGACACTTTAGTGGTAGTGTTATTGCTAAAAAGCTCCTTCGGATAGGATACTTTTGGCCTACCATGGAAACGGATGCACATGAGTATGTGCGCCATTGCGACAAGTGTCAAAAACATGCTGACCTTGTCCATGCGCCTGCACAAGAGCTGCAGGCTATTTCATCTCCTTGGCCCTTTTCTAAATGGGGCTTGGATATTATTGGCAAAATCAATCCTGTGTCATCTGATGGACACAAGTTCATCATAACTGCCATTGAGTATTTCACGAAGTGGGTCGAAGCTATGCCTTTAGCTTCCTGCATTGGCACACAAGTTTCTAAATTTATTTTTAATCAAATCATTTGCAGGTTCGAAATTCCTGCCAATCTCATCTCCGACAATGGAACTTGTTTCAAAAATAAAGATGTTAAAAAATTATGTCAAAAATATAAGATTCAACATCGTTGGTCCACTCCCTATTATCCTCAGGGTAATGGTCAAGCAGAAGCATCTAACAAAACCTTAATCAAAATTCTCAAAATATTAGTCAATAAAGCTGGTCGTGAGTGGCACATTCAATTATATCCAGCCTTGTGGGCCTATCGAACTAGTGTTCGAACCCCCACGGGAACTTCACCATTTGTTTTGGTTTTTGGTGCTTGAAGCGAGTTTTCCATTTGAATTGGAAGTTCCTTCTTTGGCTCTGCTACTTCAAGATACCGAAGTAGGAGATGAATATCGTCTTTGCGAGACTCGGTCGACTGGAACTCCTAGATGAAAAATGCATCAATGCTTTGGAGCATCTCCGTGCTTACCAAAACAAGCTTAAAAGATCATATGCTAAGAAAGTTCGTCATCGATCCTTTGAGATCGGTGACCTTGTTTTAAAAGAAAATCAAAAAAATACAAATGCAACTAAGGAACTTAAAGGTAAATTTGAGCCCAATTGGCTTGGACCATACATTATTACTGCTAAATTTGAATCAGGAGCATACAAATTATCTACCTTAGATGGTAAAGAACTTAAAGAACCCATGAATATTTTGCATCTTAAACGTTACTATGCATAAATTTGGTCATTTCATCCTTGTATATATTTGTTTTCAAAAATTTTATCTTATATTTCTTTCAAATTTATAAAAATCCAAAAACATCAAAAATATTCATAATCATCCAAAATCTTCAAAACTATCTATTGCATTTATTTAAAGCACTTGTTAAGTTCTTTTTGCTCAAAAACAAAAATCAAAACAAAAATCAAAATAATGATAAAAATATAATAACAGCTATATGCTTGACTCTTTCGAAACCAAAACAAAATAAAGAAGAAAGAGAGAGTCAATATTCTCAAAACTTTCTCAAAAATCATTTATATATATATTTTCTTACAATTATTGCAGTTATATGTTTCAAATTATTTTTGGATAAATTAGCATTTATTTTGAATCCCTCACTTGCACACTCACAACAATAAATATCTTGATTTTATCTGGCATGATTACTAATCTCTCTTATATCAAAGTCCACAAAATTCAATTAAATAAAGTTTGAGCATAGAGAATTGATCTTGTTATTTACTTAAACCAAGCACATCTTTTCACAATAAAATGATTATATTTGTAATTTCCATGTTTTGCTACATAGTAGAACTGATTTCTTGAGCGAAAAGTTTCCCCTGCTATCCTATCATGCACATGGTCTAGAATCTTTGAGAATTGGCAAAAGGACAAGCTCACCCCTACCCGGAATAAAAATCCCTTGCTCTCTGACTAATCCGAGCAAGTATCCCTAGCAAAGAAAAAAAAAAGAAAAGTTCAAGAAAGAAAAAAAGAAAAGAAAAATGTTCATTCATTCCAGCAATATTCCAAGCATTATCAAGCAAAAACAAGAAATACAAAAAGAAAAATAAGCAAAGTTCAAAAGAAAGCAAGAAAGAAAGAAAACAATAAAATCCCTTTCCCTACCCTTTGAAAAGAAAAGAAGGGTTGATGAGCTTGAATCCCTGGAATTCTCAATTATTCGAAAAGCTGTGAGGTAAGCCCCATAACAGGTGGTTTGTGCCCAACTTTGCTTGGCCTTGGGTAACTCCTAGCGTGGTGATATGTCTGTCACATTAGCGACCTTCTTTTGTACGAACCTATGTCTGCTTATGGATTAGCTAGCTCTTGATAATCCGACCTACATAGTAGTCTAGTATGGTTATATGCATCTACATCATGGTTAATGAACACTTATTTGGTTTCTTCAAATCACTTGTATCATATTATCTTGCTCAAAACTGGTAAATGAACAATGCAATTGCACACACATTTGTATTTGAGAGATTTTGTGTATCATTATGATAAATCAAGATCGGAAATGAATTCACATATGCACATGGGATTCCTTATAAATCTAACTTTTGTCTTCAAAATAATTTGAAATATTATTTTTGCAACTTGTTTGGAATAAATCAAGTACAGTTGTTTACCATAAAGACAACTATATAATAGAAAAATCAAAAATTTCTTTCAAAATATACAATCATAAACATATATATATGGTTGACTTTCGCGACGATGGTATAGTTTCAAAACCAAAATTGGAATTTTATGCCTAGCGCAAGTCCTCATTTTCATATTTTATGTTCATCAAAAATCAACCATGCAATAAAACTATTTTTTTTGGATTTTCGCGATGATGGTATAAGTCTATACCTACATATTCTATGCCTAGCGCAAACCATTGTAACAATTTTTATTCCCCATTTATTAAAAATCATGAAAACCATATGACTTAATTCATTATGTTACACAAATTATGCTTTTCAAAAGCAAACACATTTTCATTATTTCATGTCATTATGTCAACCTTCAATTTTGCAATGATGGTATAATTCCTAAAGAATTATCCAAAAATTTTATCACCCTTAGGAATTTATGCCTAGCAAAAATCATTTTAAAACATTATTTCATGCACAAACATTTTTTATGAAAATCTGAAAACAAACCATCATCATCATCATCATTTGCACTATTGCACCAAAGTCTTAAGACAGTTTCTTAAGCACTCTTTTACTTTTTAACAATATTTCTATAAATGGGACTAGCTTGACGACCGAGTGAGCAGCGACTCCATGAAATGGTCTATAATAGCGACAATGTCCTTTGAAATTATTGTTAGAAGTCTCTTTTTATTTTTTACATTTCATTACAACCAATCAATTTGTTACATCAGATTATTTCATTTAAAATATTACAAGCATGACATTCAAATTATAATATTTCCAACGACATAATTACATCCAATTATCAAATCAATCAATCAAAACATTAAAAGCATCATAAAAATACATAAGACAAGTCATATGATCAAAAATATCTCATCTATATATATCACAAATATATGTACATCATCAAAACTGGATTGGTATGCCACAATCTGTACCTCGGCATACTCAATCCTCTATCAAAAAAAAAAATATAATACAATGTCAGTATCCCGCCCTCTAGCCTCGAGAGCCCCTCGAGCTCTCTGCCTCATCTCCTCCCCCGCCCTGAGGTGGACGAGGTGGCCCCATCGTCGTCTGTGTAGTCCTCGTCCTCGATCGGGACGTGGTCCTCGATGACCCGATCCTGATCGGATCTGCGATGTTAGCTGGCAGGGGTAGTCTATCCGCCTCTGGCACCGGCTGGAAGTATAAAGTATGATAGAAGGTCAGTTGGGTGATAGCCCATGTCAACTCCCAGAGCTCGCCCCTCGCCCCGTGCCCTGAGGCGTGCAATCTCATCCCGTAGTTGTGACACCTCAGCCCGGTGGCGTGCAGCCTCATCCTGTAGCGTCTGCACCTGGGCCTGCAGACGATCTCTCTCCGCCCGGAGAGTAGCCATCTCGCTACTCTCTCCTGTGTCCACACCCTTGCCCTTATCGGGCGATGGTGGCCTCTGTGGAGATGGGGGTCTCGCCTCCCTCCTCTCCCTCTCTCTCTGCCGCGGCCGCTCCTGTGCCTGTGGCCTCCTCGCCTCTCTCCCGTCGTGACCCTGGGCTGCCTCCATCATCGCCTGGCATCGCCTCCCTATCCGATGCACAACTGCATGGATCGGACCCTATGCCCTCGTCATCCGAGGAGGGCGGATGCCTACGTACCAGGCATCATAGCCATCGGCTACTCCTACGTCATCCCCATCCACTGGCTGGATGGGGGCATCATCCGTGTCCTGGCTCCAGAACCGTTGCATGTCGGGAGCCCCGCTAACCGTAGTGTTATCCCGGACAGTTCAGGAAAACTCGTAGTCCCTGAGAGATGGGATCCCCTACTGTAGACCGAACTGCCTCAAAACTCGGTCGTACCTATGGAGCTCCACCTCTCCCCTCTCCATCCTCAGCCAGCAAACTCGCCTAATGCGAGCCAACTCCTGTCCATCCTCGGCCCACCCTGGATGCTCCCTCCATGGCCTCCAGGTGATCTGGTCCGGGACTAAGTCATCTAATAGCCTTCGGGACATCGGCAGGTCGATCCGTCGCTGTGCCCCTCTCCGGAGCCACCAGTAGAAGACTCGGGGCCTCTCCCCGTCAACCCCTATCAGAGGAAGCCCTATCGGCCTCCGCATCGCAATGTGCTCCCAGCACCAAACCTGTAGTAGCGATGTCATAACCAGACATCGACCGCCCTTGTACACGACCCCATACAGGATCCTGTACAATCGGCATAAAACAAAACTGCCCCAAGAAAACCTGTAGCCGTGGTCTCTCATGTCACAGACCACATCTGCGAGCATCCATGGCACCCTGCACCCGCTCTGGTGGCACAGCAGAAGTCCACCAACTACTCCAGCTAGAACCCGTGTGAGTGTAGATGCCCCAGGCATCTGGCGCAGTGCCTCGATGTTAACTCCGCCCTTCTCTAGGGTGAAGCTCGGGTCACCGCACAGTCGTCCCATAGCGTGGCCCTGATTGGCCGTAGGAGTAATGAGCCGTCCTTGTATGGGGATTCTCAAAATCCTCCATACATCCTCCAAAGTGGGAGTCATCTCCCCTGTAGGTAGCCAAAAACATGAAGAGCCCGGATACCACCTCTCTGCTAGGGCCGTCGGTAGCCCCATATCTGTAGAAACTTGTGGCATCTTCTGCCACATGCAGTAAGCCGGCCTGTGCCGGTGATCCCGCTCTGCTGTGTGAGAGCGGCCAAGTCATCTCTCAACCCGTCGTATTTCCATTCCCTGCTCTTTAGTAATCCTCTCTGCAAACATAAACAACAAAACAATAAACAATCATTAATAAATAATTCAAGTAAACAATAATGCAAGTTAAAAATTCAATTTTGTGCAATTGATGATATCGCCCACTATTGGACGATATCGTCCCAAATTTGAGCATAATCGTCTCCGATTTCACAATTCGAAATCGTCCCTAATTTGATGAAATCGTCCCCCTTTCGATGATTTCGCCCTCGGGCAAAATTGCCGAAATTGAGACGATTTCGTCCCGACGACGTCGACGGCCCAAAAACGGCCGTGATGCTCAAAAATCATCTAAAAATTACCTACAAAGCATGTAAAGTTAAATTAAAGCATCCTAGATAAGTCTAGACTCTTACCCGTAGACCGCGTCGGACCTCTGTCGATATGTGCGTCGTCTCCACCATTTTTGCTTCAGAGCTCTAAAAACCAGAAAATGAACAGTAAAAATGAATTAGGGTTTTACCCTATTTTTCTTAATTTTATTCAAAAATAATTTTTTTGCTTTTTCGCGTTTTTACCTCAAACGTTCGATTTGGGTAAAAACACGGAGGGGGCACCATAGTAAGCTGTCGTACGATTCGACCAAGAATCGTCGCCTAAAAATGAGAATAATTTTTGCTTTCTCGTAGATCGAGAAGAACTCATCTTTAACGCATTTTCTTCGAAAAATTCGCTAAAGAGGGGGCAAAATGTAGCACCCTAAAATTGGCGTAGTAAAATTACAATAATTACATTCACCTTAGTAAATAATTTAAAATTCAAATTTAACCTCCCAAACCGCTCGTTAACCGTCGAGAAATCCGTTTCCCCCTTTTTCGTGCCATTTTTAGAGGTTGTTTTGACCGTTTGATGATATCGTCGCCGATCAGACGATATCGCCCCAGATTTGATGATTTCGTCTGGACTAGGACGTCCAGACGATCTTGTCGCAAAACTGATTTTGCAAAGTTGGAATCTATTCCAACGGGTCTCCAATCCAGGCAGAAGCGTGTCTGCATCGTTGGGACCCTCCCCCGTTGGAGATCTCCCAAATTGGGATGATCTCCAACCTCCTAACTACTCCCCTAAGCCTATTTAATCCTAAACTATTCCCTTAGCACCCCCCTGGCTGAAATTCTCTGCAAGTTAACTCCATTTACGTTAAATCATCCCTATTCTTCATTTGCACTAGTTCCATATCAATTTTGTTGCAGGTACATCACTATTTTTCAGTCGGAGCTAGCACCTATCGTCGTCGACGAACCTGTTCAGATCGGAGGTGAACTTCGAATTCGAGGCGATTTCGATGCGATGCGAGACGATCTCGACTGCAATCCATATTAAGGCAATCAGTGCCTGAAGTTTGCATTTCTCAACCTTTTCTCTATCATTTTATTTTGCAAATTAGATAGTCTATTCAGTGTTTTATGTTATTTTGCATTTGGAGTTCACCCATTTAGATTAAGTGCATAATTAAATCCTAATTATCATCTAATTAGCATGATTCATTTATGTCTCTATGTTTAAGTTTCAGTTTGATAACATTGCTGCCATTTTATATCATTTCCCTCTATTAGCATTGTAGTACTTTTTGTATTTTGCATCTATTTTCGGTTTTGTAGGTCTCTGACAAATTCGTCAGATCTCAGACGATCTTGTACGATTGCAGACGATTCTGTCGAATCTCAGACGATCCAGACTGCTTCAACATCAGAATCTTCTTCAGACATCCGGATCAGGTATTCCTCAGTTGCATTCTGTAAATTCTCTATTTTTCTGTCTTTAAATCTGTTTTATGTATTCATTGAATTTGCATTTTCATGTAGATTAATCTAGATTCATTCGGCCAAACCTAGGATATGAATGCTTAAGGTTAAAAACGAACACATTTAAACACATTCCAAAACCTAGGCGTGGAAACTGCCCTTAAATGTTTCCTGGTGAACCCACCATCCGTCGAAAAATCATCAAAATACACCTCCCTTGAGAGGCGGGACCTTCGCAAAGTCCTCTCAGTCCGAGGTACCGCGACATCCTTTTCCCATCCTCCTTTCGGGCACGGATCCAATAGCTTGAAGGTAGGGATGCGAAAAATTTGGAGCGATACACCTAGGAGCTAGATAAATAATAAACTAAGCCTAGGTAACATAAAAATATGTCCTCATCATACCTCCCCACTCAAGATGCATTGGACTCCAATGCTTTTACAATACGAGTAGAAGGGTGAGTCACCAAACATTACATACGTAGCTCATAGTCGATCGAAAGAAGATCAAGAAAGCCTTGGGACATCAGTGTGGAGAAACAACATCGATAAACCACTCACTCTTCAAGTAAATAACTAGGACAAGGAGAAAGTGTCTGTTGTGGAAGCTACAGAGTCTGTTGAACATTTGGAACCTATGGAGGTGGCATTGAAGGAGTTCATTGAAGTACACAAGGTGGAACAATAGGAGCAAGAGGATTAACAAAAGGAGGTACTGATGAAGGATGAGGAATGGCCTCCTTAATAGCGAAAGCATGAATTTCCTTAGGCCAAGAGACTAAGGAAATCCTTGGTGAAGACATCAAGAATTAGGCTTGTGGAAGATTGTGAATAAGAAAGTTCTTATTTTGATGATGCATGGTGTATGTTTTGTTAAAAGCATCATATCAAGCCCACTTATCGTATTGATAGGGTTGGCCTAGAATCATTCCATAATAGTCCATGGGAGTCACGTCACAAGTGACTTGATCCACATAGTGTGGTCCAAAGATAAAAGACACAATACAATGTTTTGTGATTGTAGAGGTCGAATCCTCATCCTTCCATCCAAGTGAATATGGGGAAGGATGGGGTTCGATAGGTAATTTAATATGATCGATGATGTATTTAGCAATGAGATTGGTTTTTGATCCATTATAAAAAAATTTAAGTCATAGAATAGTTGTGTAGAAGATATGCTCTAGTGATAAATAGACTATCACGGTGATATTTGTGGTGCATGAGGATCACATGGTTGAGTTGACCCTGAAGTTCTTCATAATCCCTAGCCTCACTTCCAACCTCAAGGGGCCCATATTGTGGTGCCTCCTTTACAAGAAAATTATTCTTCTTTCTAAAGCACTCAGACTCGGTATGCCCTCATCTCTTACAATGATTACAAAACTTTTTCCATTAAAAGAAGAGGAAGAAGAAGAAGAGGGAGAAGGAGAAGGAGAAGAAGATGTTTTTGCCTTTGTTGATTGTTGTTGTTGCTATTGCAATTGTTTGGGCACTTTGGAGGCATCAAAAGAGTGAGATGCACCTGATTTAGTAGCAATTTTCTCCTCTTCAAGTTGTGCTTTATTGTACACTTCATTCAAAGTGGTGCAAGGTGTATACTTCAACTCCCTAAAGAGTGGATCTTGCAAGCCACTTTTAAATTTATTGATTAGTTTTGGAGTTGAGTCCAGGATTCCATTTAGAATCCTCAATTTGTTAAACTTTCCAATGTAGTCTTGGACACTCATGTGGTATCCTTACCTCAAATGAAGCCATTGGAAGTCAAGATCTTCAACAAAATTAGAAGGATAGAAGTTTTTCTTCAATG
Organism: Wollemia nobilis; assembly: GCA_028583015.1. Classification (NCBI taxonomy): domain Eukaryota; kingdom Viridiplantae; phylum Streptophyta; class Pinopsida; order Araucariales; family Araucariaceae; genus Wollemia; species Wollemia nobilis. Next base: position 2,224,044 of record JAQPPZ010001731.1, read on the forward strand.
CTTTCACTAAGTCATCCCAAGTGTCAATGGGATCCTGAGTGCTTTGGTGGTCTTATATCAAGACTTTGGCAATGCCTAAAAGCTTGAGCTTGGAAAAGGAGACTTGGTCATATTTTTTAATTTTTCTATACTTGAACCATGTATCCATATCGAGAATCTAGTTGTTGAGGATGTCTAGATCACGAGACCCATCATAAATTTTGACCTCGCATTTTGCTTGAGAGCGATGGTCAAGGGCTGGACTAGATCCACTAGGCCCAGTTATATTTTGAACCTTATCAGCCAAAAGGCTAAATACTGTGGTTATTGGGGCCATTTGACCCCTTGTGTAAGCTAGGATTGCTACCAAGGTGTGTCAAGTACAAAGGGTTGCCTTGTAGGATAATAATAATGGTGTTTTACAAGCACTTACAATGAGCCAAAAAGGCTTTATAATCTTTGCCTCAAAGGCAAGTATAATAGATTCCCAAATGCTGGTGGGTCGCAAAAAAAAATTATTCATCTAGACTATTACAATAAGCTTCTTGAGCTTTTCCAACTTGTCCAACAAGTGGCTAGGTGGAGTCCATCATTTTCCTCTTCTAAGAAAATTTACAAAAAGACTTGAAGTCCAAAATGTGCACTTTAGTTTAAAATAGTTAAGCAAAGTAAATGAACTATTTTATTTTATTTTATTAATTTATTTTGATTAATTAAATTAATTAATTAAAATTAAAGGTTGTTATATCTTAAGCACCAAAAAGGTATGGCACCATTGGACTCTTGAAGTCAACCATTGAATCAATTAGCAAAGGCACCTTATACAAGGTCACCACCACGTGGCATACCAAAATCACACTTTTCATACCACAGTTAGTCAATACTAACTTCTGCTACCTGGTGACACTTGCCCATACCAAAAACTGGTATTGTAAGCCCCACGAGGAGGTCCTCCTGACCATCATGGTGGTCATATCAATAGTCGTGCCTCTACACCCTTAAACCGTAGCATAGACCATACCACCACAAATATAGGATATTTATCCTTGATAAGCATGTGTGATCGTCGAACTCACCGGCTCATACCTAAATCTTGCAATATACTTTTACCACATGTCAGTTGTAAGTAAAAAATTAAAATTCTAAGGTTTTAATTTATTTGGCCTTCTACATTGCGCATCAGACTATGATGTTGATTATTATTTGTGAACAATCCCCTTGGACCCAATCCATATTTTTCAATAGGATCTATCTTCAACAAGTTGACAGGACTAAAAGGATGTCACAAGCAAAGGTCTGAGAGAAATCTCTATCAGCTCAAACTATTCTCATGACACACATATTGAAAAACATAACCAAAAATAATTTTAATTAGCGTCTTTGTTCACCACAGGCCATCGGGGTGTCAAAATAAGCTGAGTCTAAATGTGATTGAGTTCTGGCTCAAAAACTAGCCAACTATCTACAAAAGTGTTGCAAAGGAGCTAATGGTGGTCCGAACCTACGACACACACATACTTCAATCTCAAGATCATTGAATTTTCCTGTTGACACACACAAGGGGGGAAATACATGGAAACAAATAAAATTATTTGCAATGCAACCCCATCTAAGCCTCACCTCCAAACGTATTGATGCAAGTTGGATTCTAAAATTTGCAAAATAAAGTTGTAACTTTTGCATAATAGTCCTACATGTAGGATGCAGGTGTGCGTGCTTGGAGGGGTTTAAAATGGAAATGGGGTCCTTACTTAGTCAACCACCACTTGGTGGTTATGATTTCCTTAGATAGGAAGCCTAGTGATATCTTAATCATCGCATGGCCTTCATCGAGGTGGCAGTTTACTAGTAGGCAAAGATCAACTTTGCCCTATGCATCATTGGATTCCTAATTTCTTAAACCCGTCGTTTGGACCTACAACACACGCAGGAGCAAATTTTTTATCCCTAGATGATTTTCTTTACGACGACCACCTTTGACCAGGCATCTTTTTTTTAATAAACAACCAACAGAGCTAACCAAGCAAAGAGCAAAGTAAACAACCAATAGAGCTAACAAAGACAATAGCAAAGTTTTGAATGGCCAATAAGAATCAAAATTTCAAAAAAAAATTCTAAAATTTGCCAATAGGAACAAGTAGGATTGCTATAGGACAGCCACCTTTGACCAGGCGTCTTTTTTTTAATAAACAACCAACAAAGCTAACCAAGCAAATAGCAAAGTAAACAACCAACAGAGCTAACCAAGCAAATACCAAAGTAAACAACCAATGGAGCTAACAAAGCCAATAGCAAAGTTTTGAATGGCCAATAAGAATCAAAATTTCAAAACAAAATTCTAAAATTTGCCAATAGGAACAAGTAGGATTGCTACTCTGATACCAATGAAAAATATTTGAGCCAAGATGATATTTTATCCATATGCTAATGTTTTAAATAGGCATATAAATGCCCAAAATACATAATGATTCTCCCAAATCATCCACAAGGAGTACGGATAGGGAGGATCTGAAAAACATATGCTAACTAATCCTAATAATAGCTAACTAATAACTACTAGCTAATGTAGGATGCCAACTAAGACTATCCAAAAACATATGTGAGGATACAACTCACGTGGATTATTATCCAAAAATAATATTAAACCTAGGAGCTAGCTAAATAATAAACTAAGCCTAGGTAACATAAAAATATGCCCTCATCAAAGATATTTATAGATATAAAATTTGAGCATCAAATATTTTAGCCATTCATAGTGTTGAATTTTTTTTTTTTGGATTTGGTTATTGTGAGAAACCCCCTATGACCGATGTATAGGGCTGAGCAGTCTCCTCCCAACCATGACCCCTCCTAAATTTGAGAGCTATACTTATCAATAGGGAATTTAACACAAAGCCACCATACACCCACCCCCTCACACACTCATCCATGTCACGGTTTGAACCTTGGACCTCCTGAAGAAGAGCCAAAGCTCGAACTGTTGCACTGCACCCCCAGGTGCAATAGTGTTGAATTTCATCTTGACAGAATTTAAATTTTAGAAAGAATATGATTTAAAAGGAGTTGATTGTGAAAACTTAGCAGTTTAAGGATGATAGAGAATATCTTTGATAGAAAAGCAAAGCTGAATATGCTTTAATTAACTTGTTAGAAATGTAATGAGAGCAATGTAATGTTTTATTTTTTAATGTGAGTGGCCTCCAATAGAAGCCACACATAGCTTATTAAAAAGAATAGAATGTTTCTCTCACCCACAAGTATATAGAGATGGACCATAGCATGTATTATTTCAAGTCTAAAATTTGAAATGACATATCTTTTATTTTTTAGATAGAGGGTCTTGTTCTCGTTCACACTCCAACACTTTAAAATTTCAACAATGTTCATATATCTCCTTGCAAAAAACTAACCATATTGGTTGTTATAGATGATTGAGTTCTCGGGAAAGAGTTTGCAATGGTGTATATGGCTTCACTGTCAAAATGAGAAACCAACTTGCTATTTGAATTCCTTATAGATGATTGAGTTCTCAGGAAAGAGTTTGTAATGGTGTATATGGCTTGAATGTCAAAATGAGAAACCAACTTGTTATTTGAATCCCTTATATTTCTTTTTTTAAGTCCAATCTATGGAATATCCATTGCACAACATGTCCACATTTTGATAACTTGGGTTGAACACCCATCTTCCACAACCATGACTCCATGATATTCTCCATAGCTTTTAGGTACTTTGAGTTGTCTCTATAACTACTACTTTAGATGTCATTCTTGAACTTCTAGTAAATATTAGAGAAGTCCATATCATCACTCAAATATATGATTGTCGTGTCATTAATAATGGGTGTGCTAATGATAGTCCAGCTTTTTCCTATTTTAGTGAATGTGAATGCAACAAATGATAAATATTTAGAGCATAAGAAACTAGATGAGAACTTGAACACTTAGCCAACTTTAAAATAACACCAAGCCAACATATAAAGCCTTTATTATATGCAATATAAATGAATGGTCATGTCAACTTGTATTTGCATACTTCATAGTAACTTTCATTTATTAAAAGGTAAGTTAGCTATGGTAAGAAATCATGCATATCTCCACACTAAATCTTGTCATGACATGGTCATTAAATGCAAAGTGGATTGGTTACCAAAAGCAATTAATATAAATAAATGACACATTAAAATGATGTCCAAATAGATGGATAATATTTGTCATAATATTTGGCCAGGTACTTACCAAGAAGACACCCAGGTTCAAACATCGGGGGCTACCTGTTTGCAAAGGTAGTAGTCTAATCTGAATCCTCTAAGTGCATGCCAGATCAACAATGATGGTATGAATCTTGAGCTACTGGTGGTGCCCTTCATGTCATGTCAACAATAACAAGGTGGAATAAGTTTGATGGGAGCAGCCCCTATGGTTTGAACCTTGAACTTGTTAGTTACTAAAATAGTGTGGTTGTGACCAACTCTCCTATGTAACCAATATATATCTATATATATTGGTAAATAGTGTAGCTTATATTAAAGGGTTTTTTCCTAGATCCCAAAACCAGTAGTTACAAAAACCTCAAAGGAGGCTAGCAGCTTAGAAGACTAAACTTTAAAAAAGTGTTTTCGTACATGGATAAAAAGCGTTCATGTTAGGATCTCATCCTAATCCTTAATGTAATAACTTCCTTGATGTAATAATTCATAGTGAACGTAGGTAGTACCCATGATTAATATTTTTTAATGTTCTAATTTTTATCTTAGGTAGTGCCTATGACAAATGGCACCCTTTTCTATGTAACACATGGTAGATAGGTTAGGTAAGGTGGCCTTGTGCATGTAATTCGAGTGGCATTGTGCATGTAATTCGTGTGGCATTATGCATGTAATTCAAGTGGCATTGTGCATGTAATTCAAAGTGGCACTATGCATGTAATTCGGGTGGCATTATGCATGTAATCCAGGTGGCATTTTGCATGTAAGCCAACCTCGAAAGGAAACTCTTTAAATACCCGAAAAGGCACCAATGTAATCATTTTTTTGCAAATTAATGAAGTGTTGAAGGAGGTTGCCCCCTCTAAGAGGCCTGCGATTCTATCTATTGTAAGATTGTTCTTTTTAAGTAATTTTTGTTATCATATGCATTTAATTCTGAATACTGTTATAATGTTTTTGTGAGTTTATTTCCAAGCAAATGTGTGAGAGTGTGTTTATTTGAGTTGAGAGTGTGTTGTTTAGTATATTTTATAGTAGGATCTTAACAAGTGGTATCAGAGCACTTTCCAGGGCCAAGTTCTATTGCAACTGCAATGATTCTTGCCATCCAATCCACCTGTTAGGTATAAATTTTGTGTGTTTTTTCCGTTCCTGTTTTTCTTTATTAAAAAAAAAATCCAAAAAATACAGTGCATTTTTTTCCAGACCAAAAAAAAAATCTTTTTAGTTGAGTAGGTAGAAACCCTGTGTTGGGGGTTTTAAAATATCGCGAAGGATTTGTCATTATTGGCTAAGCTAGATAGCCCATAAAGCATCTAGTGAAGTGAGGGGCGATCAGGCTCCAATACCCAGGCCTCAGATAGAACTTGTGCACAAACTTGAGCTCCCATGTATCTTCGGGTATATTGGGAGACCATCTAGGTTTAAAAAAACTTTTAGCAATTAGGAAGCTTTTCGGCCTTGTATTACTCATAGTCTATGGGACACATCATCCTGGATGATTACCCTCCCGTATTGTCAAAGAGGCAGGTAGTGTGCTCAAGGGTGTGTGGAATCCTCCTTGAGTAGTGGCCTAAAATATTGGTATGAGCATTATTGTTCGTCACTGTCAATATAATAGAATGCCTATGGGTGGTACATACTCCTCTACCTAGCATTCGTTGGTTCTGTTAAAACTTCAACCCATAAAAAATGAAAATATAAAAAATAAAAATAAAAATAAAAAAACCAAACCTCCCTATTCATAAACCTGCATTTCAAATCCCCAAAAGTGAGCATCTGAGAAAGGAGTACTCTACTAAAAAAATAACAAAAAGTATGTGCATTCAGGATAGACCATGAGGGTGACACTTAAGCTGATAGTCTAGAGAATAATAATCAAATTTACAGTGGCAGTCACAGTCAGGTCAGTCAGGTTAGAGAGGTCAACACAGTCAGGTCATAATTTATAGTTTTTAGGGTCAGAACAGAACTGTCATAATAGTCACCTACAAAATACAGAGAATCTTGGGGCTAGTGAGGTCAGTAGTGTTAGAGAGACTGTCAGGACTGGGCCAACCAGTGAGAGCATGACACAAGGCCAGTTATAGATAGTGCTCTAGTACCCAACTTTTGCTCTGTAGCTTAGAATCAAAAACTGTAAACACCATTAGACTCAGCAAAATAGGAGATTAAAAAAATAAAAAAAAATAGAGGTTGGGGTGCCAAAAAGTAGTGTTGAGAGATATATCTCATTGTGACCACCTCTTCAAGCTGATTGTTTTGATATATAACACCCAAGCACTTTTTTGGGCACTTACTAAAAATAATAAGTCCTAAAAACTCAATTCTATTTTTAGTAACTGGTCACAAAAGGTTTCAAAATGGCCCAGGGTACCCATGGACATCAAAAATAACTAGACCACTTGGAATCCTTAACAAAAGCCATTGAGAACTTTCACTCGACTTTTCACTCCATAAGGGAAGAAGTCCAAGGTCTTCGCCTAGAGCATGAGGCCACTAGTAACCGCTCAGAAGAAGCACTGATAGAAGTAGACAACAAACTAAAAAGAGGACAACCCAAACTACAACACCAAGCTGAGGGTTCTACAAGGAATCATGACCATGATCCATCCTTTAAAATGCCCAAATTGGACTTTCCCAAATTTTGTGGGAAGGATGTTGATGGGTGGCTATGTAGGATTGATCAATTCTTTAGACTTCATAATGTCCCCATATTTCATCGAGTCCAGATGGCTTCCTTTAACTTGGAATTTGAGGCTCTACACTGGTTTCAATGGTTACGTATTGCCAACCCAAATCTCCCTTGGGAGAATTTTGAATAACAACTACTCACTTGATTTGGTCCTAGTGAGTATGAGGACTTTACAGGGGCCTTGACCAAACTACAACAAACAGGGTCAGTCCGTGAATACCAAGCTCAATTTGAAAAATTGGCCAATAAGACAAGAGGATTGAATGAAAGGTTCTTCCAGAGTTGTTATATCAGTGGGTTGAAGGGGGAACTCCAAGCAGAAGTAAGAATGTTGAAACCACAAACTATGATGGAAGCTATTAGTTTGGCACGTTTGGCCGAATCTAAACTCTCTGCCCAAAGGTGCCCATCAAATTTTTCTCAAAATAGACCTTCATTTCCTTCTCGATCCCAACACCCAGTTGATAATAAACCTGTTTCACCCAAGCGCCTAACCACAAAAGAGATGGATGCACGTCGTGTCGAAGTATTATGCTACAATTGTGATGAAAAGTTTTTTAAAGGGCATAAGTGTGCACACAAAAAATTGTTCTTAATAGATGTTGAAGAACCTGATAACTCTGACCAGAGTGATGAGGATGAGGACCCTCCAGAAACACCTTCTCCACAAGAAGAAGTGAAACGGGAACTTGAGACAGCAATTATAGTCCATGCTCTTACAGGCATTACTACTCCACAAACCATGAAGGTTGCAAGATTTTTTAAGGGCCAACATCTTTCCATCCTTATGGATTCGGGAAGCAAGCACAACTTCATTGACCCTAGAGTTGCTCAGTGGGAAAATTGCTATATCCACACTTATAATTCCCTTGAGGTCATGGTAGCCAATGGGGGAACCTTACCTTGTAAAGGAAAATGTCGCAATGTTAAAATCAAGATAGGGGACTATGAACTCAAGCAGGACATGTTTGCCCTCCAGTTAGGTGGATGTGATATTGTTTTGGGATCTCAATGGTTGAGTACGTTGGGCACTATCAATTGGAACTTTGCCAAAATCTGGATGCAGTTCTCCCAAAATGGACAAACACACATCATCAAGGGCTCCCCAGCAAGAACACCTCAAATTATTAGTTCAAATGGCATGGAGAAATTGCTAAATAAATCATCATGTGGGGTCATTGCACAACTATTCTCCATCCAACCATACACCTCTCAAATGGGTGAAACTCCATCAGACCTACAACAGATTCTCCACAAACATGAGGTCATCTTTGCAGAACCAACTACACTACCATCGCATCGCTCTCACGACCATGCAATTCCATTATTGCCAGATAGTGCACCTCCCAATATCAAACCATACAGGTACCCTCATGCCATGAAGTCAGATATTGAGACAATGATACAAGAATTACTCAAGGAGGGTATCATTCAGCCTAGTACTAGTCCCTACTCCGCACCGGTCTTCTCGGTCCTCAAGAAGGATGGCTCCTGGCGACTGTGTATTGACTACCGGAAGCTCAACAAGATAACTGTCAAGGATAAATTTCCTATCCCTGTGGTTGATGAATTACATTGGACCATGTACTTCACAAAGCTAGACCTTCACTCTGGATACCATCAGATCCGGCTTAGGGATGAAGATATTCCTAAAACTGCTTTTCGCACTCATGAAGGTCATTATGAATTTTTGGTAATGCCATTTGGTCTCACAAATGCTCCTTCCATATTTCAAAGCCTGATGAACAACATATTTCACCCTTTTTTGTGGAAGTTCATCCTTGTGTTCTTCAATGACATCTTGATTTACAGTTACACATGGGAAGAGCATCTCAAGCATGTAGATCAAACCCTACAAATATTGGCCGACCATCAACTGTTTGCAAAAAGGTTCAAGTTTTCCTTTGGTTTACCTGAAGTGGAGTATCTGGGACACATTGTCTCAAAGGATGGTGTCAAGTTTGACCCTAAGAAGATCCAAGCAGTCCAAGAATGGCCGAAACCTCGCACTCTCAAGGGACTTCAAGGATTTTTAGGGCTTACAGGCTATTATCGTAAATTTGTCTGTAATTATGGAAAGATAGTTGCCCCCCTCACCTCCATGTTGAAGAAGGATTATTTTACTTAGATAGGGCCGACTGAGCAAGCATTCCTGGAACTCAAGCATGCCATGACCACCACTCTAGTTTTAGCCATGCTAGACTTCTCTAAAAAATTTGTCATTGAAAGTGACGCTTTTGGTCGTGGTATTGGGGCGGTATTGATGCAAGAAGGACGCCCTTTGGCTTTCACCAACAAAGCCCTATCTGATCGCAATTTAGGGAAATCCACATATGCCAAGGAAATATTGGCAATATTGCATGCAGTCCTACATTGGCGACCTTACCTCATTGGGCGCCATTTCTCCATCAAAACTGACCACCAGAGTCTGAAATACTTTCTAGAACAACGGGTTGCCACCCTCGAGCAACAAAAGTGGGTATCAAAACTCATGGGCTACGATTATGACATCATGTACAAAAAAGGAAAGGAGAATCTTGTGGTGGATGCTCTCTCTCGCCAATTTGAGACCCTTAGTATGTTGTGTGCCATTTTTACACCATTGCCCCAATGGATTGAGCCCTTACGTCAAGAAATACTTTAGGATGTAGATTTGAAAGACTTGGTTGCTTCACTTATGGATGATCTAGAGTCTACACTAGGATATAGTTGGGATGGCTAGGATCTGTGTTACCATCAGTGCCTGGTTCTTCCTCCTAAGTCCCCACTTTGAGAGCTCCCCATGAAGGAATCACATGCTACTCCATCTACTGGCCATTCAGGGTTCCTAAAAACTTATGATCGACTCAAGCGCACCTTCTTTTGGAAAGGTATGAAATAGGACATTCACTCTTTGCGACACATGTCAAAGGATGAAAGGGGAAACAGTGCGCTCTCTGGGCACTCTTCAACCATTGTCGATCCCAGAGCAGGTGTGGATTGACATCTCCATGGACTTCATAGAAGGGCTACCTAAATCTGGAGGCAAGTCAGTTATTTTTGTGGTAGTGGACCGCCTTTCAAAGTATGCTCACTTTTGTGCCCTAACCCATCCTTACACAACACCCACTATTGCCCAAATTTTTCTTGACTCCATATTTCGCCTTCATGGCATGCTAGCCTCCATTGTATCTGATTGTGATCCCACCTTTACTAGAAATTTTTGGCAAGAGTTTTTTAAGTTGCAGGGGACTCAGCTCAAAATAATTTTACCCTACCATCTGCAAATGGATGGTCAAACAGAGGTTGTTAATAAATGCTTGGAAATCTAACTTTGTTGCTTTGCATCCGATCATCCTACTCATTGGGCAAAATGGCTTTCCTTGGTCGAATGGTGGTACAAAACTTCCTATCATACCGCCACCAAACTCACATTGTTTGAGGCAGTTTACGGGCGCCCTCCACTCACACCTTCCTCCTACATTCTGGGTAGATCCAAGGTCCAAGTCGTTGACAATGCTCTGAGTCAACACACCGAGGTCCTTCGCCAACTCAAGCAAAATTTGAACATGGCCCAGAATCGGATGCACCAACAAGCTGATTAGCATCATTTTGAGCACAGTTTTGATGTGGGTGATATGGTCTTCCTTCGCTTGTAGCCATACAAACAATCTTCCCTACAACTTCACAAGTTTCAAAAGCTCGCTCCAAAATTCTATGGTCCTTATCAGGTTCTACAATGGATTGGCCCTACAGCTTACAAATTGGTTCTTCCCCCCACTTCCAAGCTCCACCCATTTTTTCATGTTTCCCTTCTCAAGAAAGTTATGGGCACAAAGGTACAGGTTCAATCAACACTCCCTGAATTGGATGGAGAAGGCTCCATATTACTTGCACCTGAGCAGTTACTGGATCGTTGAACTCACACTCTGCGCAACCATACCATTACAGAGGTACTTATTCAGTGGCATGGGCTTCAACCTGAGGATGCTACATGGGAGTCTCTCCATCAACTCCAGCAACAGTTTCCTCATTTTCAGCTTTGAGGACAAAGCTTCTTCAAGGAGAAGGGCATGTTAGGATCTCATCCTAACCCTTAATGTAATAACTTCCTTGATGTAATAATTTCTAGTGAACATGGGTAGTACCCATGATTAATATTTTGTAATGTTCTAAGTTTTAGCTTAGGTAGTACCTATGACAAATGGCACCCTTTTCTATGTAACACATGGTAGATAGGTTAGGTAAGGTGGCCTTGTGCATGTAATTCGAGTGGCATTGTGCATGTAATTCATGTGGCATTATGCATGTAATTCGAGTGGCATTGTGCATGTAATTCAAAGTGGCACTATGCATGTAATTCGGGTGGCATTATGCATGTAATCCAGGTGACATTTTTCATGTAAGACAACCTTGGAAGGAAACTCTTTAAATACTCGAAAAGGCACCAGTGTAATCATCTTTTTGCAAATTAATGAAGTGTTGAAGGAGGTTGCCCCCTCGAAGAGGCCTACGATTCTATCTATTGTGAGATTGTTCCTTTTAAGTAATTTATGTTATCATATGCATTTAATTCTGAATATTGTTATAATGTTTTTGTGAGTTTATTTCCAAGCAAATGTGTGAGTGTGTTTATTTGAGTTGAGTGTGTGTTGTTTATTATATTTTATAGTAGGATCTTAACAGTTCACCATATATTGATTAAAATCCTATAAGCCTAATTGAAAACATCCCAAACAGTATTGATGTAGATAATATATGGACAGCACCCCAAACAGGATTGATGCAGATAATATATGGACAACAAACACCCAAACCAACATTGATGCATATAATATATGTAAAGTTAAAATAACCCTCATGAAAACAAACCCTAGTAAGGACCTAGAGAACCATAAACAAAAAAAGACCCATGGCCCTCCATCATGCGTCAGCCACCTTCTTCTTCATAGTGCTTTCCTCAATCTTTATAAGCTGCTTCAGCTTCCCGCTAATTTGGTCAAGAGTATTAATAATGCTGCTAATGAAGATGTTGGCAACCTAATTATGAATCTCCTACTCTGATGCTTCACTGTTGATTTACACACTCTTGCTTGGCTTCATTGACAATGTTTGAGTGTGGATTGTTATCCCATACAGTTAAGGAATTCTAACTGATTCCCATGTTTGCTAGGAGGTCAGCCAATATGTTTTCCTACTTGTACACATGTCTACATATCACGCTGCCATGTATTTTGATCATGTTTTTGGCTTCCTTGATGGCATTCATGACCTTCCACGAAGGATTGAAGTTGTTGTTGATATAATTTATGATGTTTAGAGTTTCCTCTTCTATTTGGTAGTTCCCTTTATGCTTTTGGATGATGCTGATACCTCTCCATAGGGCATGGGCTTCTGCCACATGATTAGTTTGAATGCCTAGGTTCTCCACAAAGGCAACCACAATCTTACCGTTGCTATCTCTGACTAGTACTCCTGCTCCTGCCATTCCCGGATTTCCTTTAGAAGCTCCATCAAAATTGAGCTTGAGCCATCCTGTCGAGGGGGGTTTCAATGAAGAGGTGTGCCTTGGGTGGGGATGAGTGACACAAGGATTATCTTCCCTGGGGATATTAAGACTATTGAATAGAAAAATCTCCAATCCCACATCAGGGGGGTTCTGTGCAAGGGATGAGCTAGGAGTTCTCTGTGGAAAAGCTGATGATTTTACTAGCAATGGAGGTAGGGTCCTTGGGAGTGTTAGATAACACCCTGGTATTTATTTCTAGCCATACCTGCCATAAGAAATGGTGAGTGCACATTTTCCACAAGGATTTCAACCAAGGGTTTTTGAAAGGATTGGGCCATTGAGTGAAAAGCTCTACCAGGGAGTTGGGTTGGACCTAGTTGATTTGGAAACTGGACAGTAAGTTACTCGTCACAGTATAAGAGAAATCACATTTAGTGAAAATATGGTTGATGGATTCCCAATATTTATAGCACAGATGGCATCTTTTGGGTACCATCATCCCCATCTTGATGATATTATCAGTGGTTAGAATATTGTTTTGAATTGCCAGCCAGGAAAACATTACCACTTTAGAGATGAGGTGCTTGATCCAGATTTGGGCAGGAGAGAAGGGAGCTTGTTGTGGATTGAGGATAAGTTGGTAGGCAGATTTGATAGAAAAAAATCCACTATTTGTTTCTTTCCAAATTAGAAATTCTTCTCTTCCATTTGTTTGGAATCACTGTAGTATTCAGCATAAGAGCCAAAGCCCTCGCTGCCCTGGTTATGTACCCATCATTTGAGTTAATATTGAGGTATTTCCAGCTTTTAGACCCATTGATGTTTTGGATGAATTTTTCTACTTTTTTGCCTATGGTGCCATCAAGGATAGGTTTTAGGACAAATATCTCATCATCTTCAACTAGGGGCTAATCACTAACCCACCTGTATGTCCAGAAGTTTATGGCAGTACCTATTCCCAACTGCCACCTTGAACCTTTATGGATAAGTTCTCTGGCCTGAATAATTGACCTCAAAAAATCTAATCCCTCTTTGGGGATATCTTCATCAGTGAATTCTTTTTTTTGAAGGTATTTCCTCTATATTATTGGCACCCATCTGCATTGAAACTTATGTGAATTTTCTAGGCTTGCTTAGCCAGCAAAGCAGTGTTCATATGCTTGATTCTTCTAAGTCCTAGACCCCCTTGGTTTTTTGGCTGACAAACATTTTCCCATCCAACCAAATGAATCATTTGCTTCTCCTTTGTGCCTCCCCTCAGGAATATTTTTTGTATTTGCCCAATTTGGGTGTAAACTGAAGCAGGAGCTTTGAATACTGAGAGAAAATAAGTTGGGATGGTTTGGAGGTATATTGTAATAAGAGTGATTTTACCTACTTGGGTTAGAAAAACCCCTTTCCATCCAGATAACTTTTTGTTTATCCTTTCAACCACATGACTCCACATGGATAATTTGGACGACTGTAAAAAAGAGGAAGCCTCAGATAGCGAGTAGGGAATTCACCAATGCTACATTGAAGAATACACTCGATTTTAATCTACTTGGAAAGGGGTTATTGATGAAGAAGCTTTTACTTTTGTTATAGTTTATTTCTTGCCCAGTCACTTTCTCATATAAATAAAGGATTTTTTTGATCATCTTGGCCTCCACTACTGAAGCATAGGTAGCGAGTATTGTGTCATCCACAAATTGTTGGTGTGACAACGAGTTTAGACTTGAGGCAACCCTAATCCCTATGATAGTTTTCTCACTGACAACACTCTTAAGTGCTCTTCCCAAAGATTCAGTGAGTATTATAAAAAGGATGGGTGATAGGGGGTCTCCCTGCCTGATGCCTCTATCGCTAGGGAAATAACCTGTGGGTGATCCGTTAACCAATACTAAGAAATGAGGGTTGGATATGCAGCCTTTGATTACATTTATCCATTCCCTATGAAAATTAATTTTTTGAAGAACAGCCACAAGGAAATCTCTGTTTACTCAGTCAAAAGCCTTATTGATATCTAATTTGAGAAAAAGGGTTACTTTTTTGTTTTGGGAAGTTGAGTGGAGTACTTCATGCAAGGTGATTATGCCATCATGAGTGGACCTTCCTTTGATCGAGCTACCTTGGTAAGGATCTATAATGAGCGGGAGTATTTCTTTGAGTCTTATTGTCAGGGCTTTGGGAATAATCTTGTAATGAAAGTACATAGACTAATGGGTCTGTAGTCATTCATGGATTTGCACTTAGGGCCTTTAGGGATTAATGCGATGAAGGTGGAGTTGGTGCTTCTAGAGATGGCTTTGGATTTCTGCATGTGAATAATGGCTTTGCAAATATCAACCCCTATGATATCCCAATAAGTTTGAAAAAAACTAGGGGAGAAGCCATCAGGTCCCAAAGCTTTATCAAGGGCCATGGAGAAAATAGCCTACTTTATTTATTCATTGGTAAGGTCCTTGATGAGCATGTCATTCATTTTAGGGGATACCAGATTTGGAATATGTTGAAGAAGCTGATCCTGGGCCTGTTTGAAAATAGTGGAATTTATTCCCAGTATTTTTCAAAGAAGGTGACTGCTTCATTTTTGATGAGGTGGATGTATCTCACACTTGTGCCATCACTATTTATTAACTCCCTGATCTTATTGGAGCTTCTGTGATGAAGAGTGGAAGCATGGAAAAATTTTGTGTTTGAGTCCCCGTCCTTGAGCCACAAGGCTCTAGACTTTTGTCTCCAATACATTTCTTCCTTGGCCATAATGTTGTGGTAATCGACAAGGAGCTTTTTCTCTTCATTCCTAATTTGTATGCTCATCTACCCTTTCTAAATTTGCTCTTATATGGCTTTGAGCTTGTTGGTGATTTGCTCCTTATTTTCAAAAATGTTACCAAACACTTCCTTGTTCCAAATTTTGATGTGGTCTTTAATTATTTTGAGTTTTTGGGTAACTTGAGCGATGGGGGATCCATCCACCTGTTGTTGCCACTACCCTACAATTTGATTATGTAAATTTAGGTGGAGAACCCACATTGCCTCAAATCTAAAAGGGGTCCTAAAAACTGGAGGTTTGTTAGCTTCGAACAGGAGAGGATTGTGATCCAATCTGATTCTGGGCAGGGAAGTGAGGGAGGCATCACCAAACAGAGGTATGGCTTCTTGAGATAGAAATAATTTGTCTAGCTTAACTTGAATCAAATTGTTCCCTATTCTTCTATTATTCCATGTGAATTGAGTTCCCTGAATCTGGATATCCTTTAGGTTATTCTCAGTGACAAACCCATGGAAGTCCTGAATACTTTTGGTAGGAATGTCATTGCCTCCTGTGTTATCTAACAGGTAAAGAGGGTAGTTGAAATCCCCAGCCAAAATCCAAGGGACATTTTTGAAAGCCTTCCTCATTTGACTTAGTTGGTCCCAAAAGGAACTCCTACTGAGGGGATTGTTTGGGGCGTAGATATTAGATAGGATCCAACATTGATCCTTGTCTTTGCAAAAAAACATGATATTTATAACTCTATATGAGGAGGATATTACTCTACCATCCACTTTCTCTGGATCCCAAAGGCACAAAAGACCCCCATATGGACCTTGGTTGGGACTAAAAATGCTTCCACTATTTTTCCAAATGGTGTTGCCCACCTTGCATGCTTTTGACTGATCTAACTTGGTATCTTGAATAATGAGGACTGTTGGTTTGGTTTCTTTTCTAACAGTGCTAACCAACCTCTGCTTGACCGCACTGTTGAGACCCCTCACATTCCATGAGAGTATCCTCATCTGGAAACTTTAGATGATTTATTGCCCCATTTTGACTATTGCATAGGGGGTTTGGGTAATTTAGGATCTTCCTTCGGGTGAGTAAATATTTTAGGTACAAGGGTTTTTTGGACTTCGTTGGCTATATCCTCAGTAATTTGACTTCTTATTTGCCCTTGGATATTGGGCCTTCCTCTTTTCTTGTCATTGCCAACATCGACATAGGATTTTTTGGAGCTTCGAGTTTTTTTGGGACTGAAATATGCTTTTTTTTTCTCAGTAGCCTCTTGGGAAAGAAGATTTTCAAGGGGGATATTAGGGAAAGCTAGCTTTATTGGAGATAAGATAAGGCTACTGGTGGGAAGGGGATACTACAAAAATTCTTCGATGGTGGGGATTTGGAGGTCGACATTTGGATCCAATATATCATTTTCTTGCCGAGTGAATAACCCTTCATTTATTTATGGATCAGAGTGGGTGATATTTCTCCAAATATCAAATCAATTAGGATGAGCAAATAGGGAGATTACCTGAGCTTGGTCCTCTGATTTTTTTGGTTGTATGTTTTGCTTTCCTTTGTTTTCCATACGGGTTTTCCTTGGTGCTTGCTAATGAGGGTTTCTACTGTAGATTTGCTTGTTCTTTGGAAGAGTTTTTCTTCTTCGTTAATAAATTACAGAACGAACTCCTTAAATTGCAATACGATGAATAGCAAAGATACAACAATAGAAAATAATATAAATCGAATAGGAATCCTTCGCCACTCAGGGAGGGCACGTCCCCATCGTGAAGGCAATAACGAATGCAGAGAAATATCAAATAAAAAACGATGATGCTTATGAATAGTCTAACTACTATATATATATGAATAAATGAACTCTTGGAATACCTAGCCGACGGCTAGGTTTGGAGTGTAACATGACTCCCCTCCTCGGAAAGCTTTGTCCTCAAAGCTGGAAATGTCTGGAGAATACTGTCAGGTTCCCATGTGGCATCCTCCTCTGGTAAATCTTGCCATTTGATGAGAAATTCTTGAATCTGACGTGATCTCAGTCTTCGTATTCTATGTTGTAGTATATCTTCAGGTTGGAGATGTATGCGTCCTTCCTCATCGAGCACTGGTAATTCTGATTGACCTTGCACTTTCTGGCCAATTACTTTTTTGAGACATGAAACATGAAATACCGGGTGTATTCGTGATGATGAAGGTAGCTCTAACTGATAGGCGACTTCTCCAATGCGGCGCACAATTTTGTAGGGACCATAGAATCGTGGAGCCAACTTTTGGCTGGACTTTATCTTTAATGATGATTGTTTGTAAGGTTGCAACCTTAGGAAAACCCAATCACCTATATTAAAAGTTCTCTCTGATCGGTGCAAGTCTTGCTGTTGTTTCATACGATTTTGTGCTTGGACTAAATTTTCTTTGAGGATGGTGAGTGTAGACTGCCTTTGTTCGAACCAATCATCCACTTTGGCTACTTTGGATGATCCTTGCACGTAATCTACGACGGTAGGAGGCTTGGTGCCATACAATGCTTCAAATGGAGACATCTTAATTGAGTAATGGTAAGAAGTGTTGTACCACCATTCTGCCAATGCTAACCACTGGCTCCATTGATGTTGTTTATCTTGAGCGAAACATCTTAAGTATGTACCCAAACATTTGTTAACCACTTCTGTTTGACCATCTATTTGTGGATGGTAGGCTGAGGACATGTTTAATTTGGTACCACTAAGTCGAAATAATTCCCGCCAAAAATTACTAGTGAAGATGGGATCTCTATCACTTACTATATTTTTTGGCATACCATGTAATTTGAAAATTGAATCCATAAATACCTTGGCCACCTTGCTTGCGGAAAATGGATGTTGTAAAGCCTGAAAGTGAGCGTATTTGGATAACCGGTCTACGACTACGAAGATTACTGTCTTGCCTTCTGACTTTGGAAGACCTTCAATAAAATCCATGGATATATGTTCCCACTGCCGTTCAGGGATGGGTAGTGGTTGTAACAACCCTGGGGATTTGACTGTTTCTCCTTTATTGCGCTGGCAAACTTCACATTCTGCTACCCATTGTTTGACCTCTGCTTTTAATCCTTTCCAACAAAATGATTGTTTGACCCTTAAATATGTCTTCAAAAATCCTGAATGTCCTGTCGATGGAGAAGCGTGTGATTCGTCGAGGATCTTTAATTTGAGTTCTGAATTATGTGGAATGTAAATGCGATTCTTCTTTCTGAGGATTTTATCGTCATAAGAGAACAAAGGGTGTTTAGAGGAACCGATAGACAAGTCTTGAATTATCTTAGCAGTTTCGCTATTGGCTAACCAGTCATCTTGTAATTGAGTCACCCATTGGGAGCAAGGACCTGAAATAGCGTTAATGACTACTTCGTCTTCATATTTTTGGGACAGTGCATCGGCGGCTACATTTTCCTTCCCTTTCTTGTATTCAATAACAAAATCATAACCCAATAGTTTGGTTAACCACTTATTTTGTTCTGGATAAGAAAACCTCTGCTCAAGAAAATGTTTGAGACTACTATGATCTGTTTTGATAATGAAGCGGCTACTGATTAGGTAGTGTCTCCATTTTTCCACTGCATGAAGAATAGCCAACATCTCTTTTTCATATGTTGATCTTCCCAAATTCTTCCCGGAGAGCTGTTTACTTTCAAATGCCAACGGATGACCTTCTTGCATTAATATAGCCCCAATTCCTGTTCCTGACGCATCACATTCGACAATAAATGGTTTGTGAAAATTGGGGGTTGCTAATACTGGAGTTGTACACATGGCCTCCTTAAGAGCTTCGAAAGCCAGAGTAGCCTCTTCCGACCAACGAAAAGCATCCTTTTTTGTGAGTGTCATGAGAGGTGCTGCAATCTTACCATAATTTTGTACAAACTTGCGATAGTAGCCCGTGAGACCCAAAAAACCATGAAGTTTCTTGATGGTTTTAGGTAAAGGCCATTCTTGAATTGCCTTAATCTTATTGGGATCAACTTTGACGCCCTGGTGTGAAACTATATGACCCAGATATTCCACTTCTTGGACACCAAAGGAACATTTGGAACGTTTGACAAATAGCTTTTCTCTGTGTAAAATGTGAAGGGCTTTATCCACATGATGTAAATGGTCCATCCATGTTTTGCTGTATATGAGAATATCATCAAAAAAAACTAACACAAACTTACGGAGGAGTGGACGAAACACTTGGTTCATGAGACTTTGGAATGTGGATGGTGCATTAGTGAGACCAAAAGGCATGACCAAAAATTTGTAATGACCTTCATGAGTACGAAAGGCCGTTTTGGGAATATCTTCTTCTCTAACACGGATTTGGTGAAATCCGGAGCGAAGGTCTAATTTTGTAAAAAATTTTGCACCATGCAACTCATCTAATAGGTCATCTATGACAGGGATAGGAAATTTGTCCTTGATAGTGAGTTTATTGAGAGAACGAAAGTCAGGACACATACGCCAAGAGTTATCTTTTCGTCTAGCCAGGACTACAGGTGAGGAATAAGGACTAGTGTTGTGACGAATGACTCCATGATCCAACAAATCCTGAACGATCTGTTCGATTTCTGTCTTTTGTGGTTGAGGATAGCGATAAGGACGATTGTTAGGAGGAACACTCCCTGGAATCAAATGGATGGCATGGTCATGAGATCGTTTAGGTGGTAATCCTTGAGGTTCTTGGAAAACCTCTTCGTAATGTGTTATGATGTCTTGTAACTCGGGAGCAATAATATCCGAAGTTGTTGGAGATTGTTTTTCCAAACAATTAATTTGAGCTATAAACCCATATCCACCCTTTTTTAACATCTTCTCCATACTATGAGAGCTCACCATTTGTGATGGAGGAGTAGTAATGCCTTGTAAGCGAATGACTCGTCCGTTTTCCTTCCATTCCACAAATAATTTTTTGAAGTTGAAGCTAACCGTGTCTAATGTTTCCAACCATTCAACTCCCAAAATGACATCCGAGTTCCCCAAATTCATGACGAAAAGGGATCCAAACCAAGTATAAGTTCCCATTTTTATGGAAACTTGAGATGTGCGACCAACACATTGTGCGTTCACCCCGTTGGCCACTAGAACCTGGAATTTGTCTTTGTTGGAAGAGTTAATGAATAAATTCAAAGCTTTTGCGGTTTTGATGTCGATAAAATTGTGGGTACTACCAGAATCAATTAGCACATTCACCTTTTTTGGCGGAGAAATCTTGGTACCTTGATGGTATGGTGGGCGGTTAAACCCATGAGAGCATGCACGGAGATCGCCATTGTATCCTCTTCTTTTTCTTCTATAGTACATGGTAGGTCTTCTGGCATAGGTTCTTCTGGTTGGTAAGGTTCTTCCTCTTCTCCTTCACATTGATCACCTTCAATATGAAAGTTTTGTTTTTGGGCACATGCTTGTTCCTTGGGGTGATGAGTGCGACATTTATAGCAAAAATATCTTGATGGTTGATCATTTCTATGAAAGGAATTGTTGCGATATGAAGGACGACTATAAGTTTCACGTCGTGCAGACAACTGATGTCTCTTCTCGGCCAGCTTGGCTATTCTTATACAATCGTTCAACAAGGTTGGATTGTGCATGTCTACCTCCACTCGAATACTTTCTTTCAAACCATTGCGAAAGGCTCCTACCACTGTGTCGGGACTGAGGTCTAAAGTGTATGGTAGTAAACTGGTAAACTCCGAAACGAATTCGCTAACTGACCCTTCTTGTTTAAGAGATAACAGTCTTACTGTGTAGGATGATGTAGCTCCTTCATCAAATCTTTCTAAAAAAGAGGTAGTGAATTTTCTCCAATTAATAGTAGCTCCTTTCTCTCGTTTAAGCCATACAAACCATTGGTAGGCCTCGGTGCCTAGTTTTGATGCAGCGAAAGGGACTTTATCAATTTCCTTAATTTGATATAAGTCAAGAATGCCTTCCATTTTGGCTATCCAACCACGAGGATCATGACCTTCAAAAGTGGGCATATCAATTCAGTGGAAAATTATTATTAGGGCCTCTCGGTTGGTGATAACCCGTGTCCCTTTCTTGATTTTGGTTATACCTCTGTCTCTGATAGCGATCCCTGTAATTATCCGAATCACCTCGTTGTTGTTCCCAATCATCATTAGGATCGACATTTTCTTCATTCCTTTGGGCATGGGAGTGATTTTGGGGATTAGTATTGGGATTAGGCTGGTTTTGTGCTTGCACTAGGTTTTTTAGGAGGAGACCAATTTCGTTCATACCCTCTAGTAAGAGTCGAAGAGAATCATCGTTGGAAACTGCTGAGTTACTTGAGTTTCCTTGTGTGATGTTTTCGTGAGTTGGGGGAGGATTAGTAGCCATAGGATCTACTAGTGGATGATGTGGATTATAACTACCAATTTTAAAAGGAGAAGGAGAATTTTTTGTACCTGGGCTTCGATTTGGTCTTCTGGCGTTGTTATTGGTCGTTTTCGAGCTTGATAATCGACCGTCAGAACCTTTGGTCCACTGTTTGCTCATGCACTTGTTAACATAACCTGCTTAGGATTCCGCTTCAACTATCGCAAAATTCGGTTTGAATTTAGCAAAAAATGTGGATTCCGCTTCAACTGTCGCTCCAACTGCGACGCGGATTTGAAATTTTGCTGGCTCACCTCCTTTGACGACTTTCAGCGACTTTTGACGATTTTCAACAATACAAGATGCGACACAACTGGACAGATTTTGTCAACTCGACACAAGGACAGGACTGACAACTGGACAGATTTTGACAACTCGACACAAGGACAGGACTGACAGTGACTAGATCAAGATACGATGCACAGATCGAGATAGAATGTAACGAAGATGTGAGTAGACACGACGTGCAGACCGAGATAGATGGAACGAAGATGCGACACGCGAGCAGACCGAGTAGACACGACGCACGGACTGAGACAGGACGAAACGAAGACGCGACACACAAGCGGACCGAGCAGACACGACATGCGGACTGAGATAGAATGAAATGGAGACGCGACACGCGAGCGGACCGAGCAGACACGACGCACGGACCGAGACAGGACGTAACGGAGACACGACATGAATGATAGAACGAAACAAATACGCAACAAAATGGAACGAAGACTCGACATGCGAGCAGACACATGGAACGAGACAAAACGGAATGGAGATGCGACACGCAAGTAGACACACGGACACGATGCGCGAAACGAAACACGACACGTGAGACTGACAACAAAGCAATAGCACAAGGAATACTATGCGTAGAGGAGCTCCAACGTGTGACCACAGTCACACTTAAGAAGGTGCGACGAATTCGTTATAAATCCTTAAACCCACTTAACACGCTGAATGTGGGATAAACATTTGAGCCCAACACTCGAAAATGAATTTATCTGACGTCAGCAAGTGATTTAACCTTAGTCTAACCGATTAATTGAAGTATTTCATGAATTATGATTGGACGACGCGATTACCACTGGCGTATGCCTGTTTCAAAGGTTCTGTAGGTAGAGATGACTGCACTGGCCGCAGCTTGAGATCGAATTGGGACACGAACGGGTGATTTGGCCGATCGAAATGGGACGCGAACGGGTAATTTATGCCTTCGGTCGTGCGCTGTTTGAAGATTGTAAACGGAACGCTAATTTTTCTTTCACGAAGACGTCACTGAATGGAATTCGAACGCCAATTTTTCTTTCGTGAAGACGTCACTGGGATGGACGTGTTTTTAAATGCGGACTCGCTGATCTGGATCGCCCGATTAAGTGTGAGGGACAGAGCAGTACGGAAGTCCCGAGGCTTGGAAACTGGACCACTGATACCACTTGGAAGAGTTTTTCTTCTTCGTTAATAAATTACAGAACGAACTCCTTAAATTGCAATACGATGAATAGCAAAGATACAACAATAGAAAATAATATAAATCGAATAGGAATCCTTCGCCACTCAGGGAGGGCACGTCCCCGCCGTGAAGGCAATAACGAATGCAGAGAAATATAAAAAAAAAAATGATGATGCTTATGAATAGTCTAACTACTATATATATATGAATAAATGAACTCTTGGAATACCTAGCCGACGGCTAGGTTTGGAGTGTAACATTCTTTTGCATTGGGGGCTTCCTAGGGAAGTGAAACCCTTGGTTCCTATAAAGATGATTTCTAGAGTCTACCTCATTCTATGGTCTAAGAGAGGGGTAGTGGTACTTGAGGTGTCATTGAGTTTGGCATTCGATGTAGAAAGACGATTTGTTTTCATACTCTATGGTCTGGCAGTGGTGGAAGGAACCATAGACTAGATTGATTCGAGTTGGGAGCTGGGAATCAATATTTGTGTTGACACATATTCTAGCTTGAGTCAACCTAGTACAAGCTTTGGTGGTTAAATCCATGGCCACCATTTCTCCTATGTATATGCCTATTCCTTGCAGGATGTCTTCATGCCAAAATTGGCTAGGGAGTCACGAAAGACGAACCCACACTAGAGCAAAATTTATGCTTTGAGTTTTGGCATTGAAAACTTTCCCCCATCTGCGATTAAACAAACTCTTCTTCCCATAGAACCATGGCCCCCCTGTTAGAATTTGGGTTGCATGTTCGGGATTGTTAAGGCAGATTTGAAATAACCCTCTAGGGAGAGCTACAATCTCCAAATTCCTTAAAAATTTCCACCTGGTAGTGGCCCATCGTCGAATGGATTCCATGTTCGTTCCACTGCCCATAAAATTCTCAATCAGATAATGTTCTTCTAGGGAAAGATATTCGTCCATTAGGGTTTTTGGAATCACTAAGTCTTCTCCGACCGCTATCAAAGGGCTTCGGTCCTTGGTAGATTTTTGCGATTTGGTACCCATGACCTTTTCAAGATAAGATGCAAAATTAGAGGGCCTAGCACCGATCCCCCTACCTTGGGATAGCCCTCGTTCTTGTCCGGGGGGTCCTTCCCCGGGTCTTTCTCCCGCCCAGCAAAAAGGTTCGTTTCAGCATCAACATCTAACTCATCAGTGCCCTCCCCTATAGCAAAGTTGGGGATCTCGTCTAGTTCAAGGTTACCTATTGTCGTCGCACCCAATACATTCCCTCCAGAACTCACCTTAGATAAAATGCTCGCCATCACTCTCCAAGTATGTATATATATATACATATATATATATATATATATATATATATATATATATATATATATATATATATATATATATGTATGTCATAACTCCCTATACATTCATGTAGTAAAAGTGAAAATAAATAAGGGTCTAGTTACTCAAGTCTTAACTTTTTTTGCCTTTGCAAGAACAAAAGGCAGATGAGTCAAGGATTAAGGTAGACTTGAGGAGTAATTCTTAACCTTTTTTGCCTCTATGCATGCAAGGTTAGGCCTCTATAAAAAAAAATTAAATGGCCTTTGGATTTTACTAAAGAGAAAAAATAATCAAATAGAAAACAGAGATAAAAAAATAATACATAAGAGAAAAAAGGATAAGGTGGAGCTCATTATATTTTTTTTATAATGGGTTTAATATGGCAATAGGATGACAATTGTTTGGACAATGAAGATTGTCATCTAGATAAATCACTAAGATATTTGGATGGTTAAAATTATCATTTAGACAAGGAAGCCACCTAGCCTATCCATACCCATGGGAGAGAGAGTTAGCTACCATTTAGAGAGAGTTAGCCATTGTCTAGAGAAAGGTTGTTGTTAGCTATATCTTTTCCCATATTGTTTAAGATATGGATAGAATTGATAAATAATTGAAAGGATCTATTTGGGGTATGGAGGACTATATCAAATCATAAGGTCCTATTGTATTAGGGCTTACATATGTTGACTAACCCCAAGTCCACTACATCTACATTAAGAAAACTTCTTTCAAAATACTCAAGCACAGTGTTTAAGGGTTAGTGATGATGATAGAGAACATAATGCCTCAATGTTGCTAAGATGAGAACATTATCAAGGGCTAGACAAGTGTTAATAAATACAAGGTACCTAATGTCTAAGGAAGATAGACATTCTTTAATTTTATATGGACATTAAATCTTATGTATATATTTTCATGGGAGAGCAAGAAGAAGGTGTTGTCATCCAATAAGAATGAGATGTCATCTGACCTTACCTCTATGTTGTTTGATATGTGAGATATTTTGTCTAGTAGATGAAAGATGTAGTTTTCTCATTAGAAGGTGTCATTTAAGTAATGACTATATAATAGGAAGGAAACACCATCAGTGTAGTTTGAACTACTATTTGGATTGGGGGATATTTTGGTTGATGATTGTCCAAAACAAGGGATTCCTCTAACATACAGTGGTATTGGGCAAAATAAATATAAAAGTGATTTAAGCATGGAAAATTGTCCAAGGTTATTACCTATACTCAAAATGTTATCTTCAAGGATATGATAATTGTTGTCTAGCTCTGGGTTGAGATAAAAAAAAGGACTATAAATGACCATCCATTATAAAAATTATGCTATATGACAAGAACAAGTTATTATCCAAGTTACATTGGCCATTTCAAGAAGATAAATCATTATTTTACCCATAAAATTACTATCAAGGAGTAGCATTAAACAATCTAAAAAAGATACGTTGTTTAGAAATTGAGGGTTTCCCCATTAGTCTTGTTTTTTAGGTTAGAAAAATACTATTTGAAGAAATACCATTAGGGTGCTTGTCATTCAAGAGAAGGATACCACTTGACATGTATAAGTTATTGTTTGAGGCTCTCCTAGTGTTATTACTAAAGGTGCATCTACTATTCACAAAAAAATTACCATCAATGACAACTTATATATTATTTTATGGATGGAGTTATAGTGAAGGAAGGCATGATTTGTGCTAAATAGATTGTTTTTTAGGATGAAAAATAGGTATAGGTTTTCTACAATTAAGACAAATGGTGTTTGGTTGTAGTAGAACATGAGTAGAAATTTAAGTGCCACAAAGAAATCAAGTAAATGACACTAAAATTCTATAGATAAAAATACAAACAAGACAGTGAAATATGTATTGCTTTGGTCATTGACCTCATAAGGATGCTTTTGCCTCTTTGATTACTGACACATGCAATAATAGTCTTGGCCTATCATACTTGGGATGCAACTATATGTACATAACAAATCTAGAAATGGGGAATAGTTTTTTGTTGGTAGTAGTTTGAAATGCTTCTAGTTGCAAAAGATATATGAAAGAGGAAAAAGTGGAAGGACCAAGACAAGTGCTTAAGCTTGGATACCAACAAATTTATTTTTGGATCCTCAAAATACAACTTGAGTTTGCCCCCCTTTTATAAAAAAAAAAATTACTATTTTTGGGCAATTTGTTATTTTTGGCCACCCTATTTTTAGTAAGTCCCAAAAAAGCCCGGATAGCCCCCTAAATTAACACAAATTATTGTATTTCTCATATTAGGCCTCCTAGAAAATCTCAACACCTATCCATGTCTAAAAATTCATTAAATTCCATTTTTCTTTCTTCTGGTTTTTCTAAAAAAACACTAAATCCTATTTTTTGGGGCACTAGATGAAGGAATTAGGGCCCAATAATACACTAAAAAATCTTCAAGGCTTGTATAAAACCCTTGCCACAACATTGTTCTTCTCTTTATCTAGCTCCACAAAAAATTTCAAGTCGATCCAACGGTCGGATCAAAAGTTATGCCCTCCGAAAGATAGGCTATTATGGGCCATTTTTGAGATCCAATTAAGAGATAGTGAGAGGTCGGAGTTTCAACTCTGGTAGTTGCAATTATAAAATATTATTATTAAGCTTTATGTAACAGGTATTTTTGACCAACTAAGACCACTATCACACTACAAATAAGAACCACTACAAGCACAATTAATAATATGGGTCATCATGAAGACAATTGTAGTTATGGGCCATCATCGAAACAATTGCAATTTTTGTAATTATGGACCATCATCGAGCTTTGAATGAGAACCAATTTATAGGCTATATGAGAGAGTTGCTGCAAAAAAAAATCATCAAGTTTTTGCATAGTAATTTTGCAAGAGGTATACCAGAGTGCCCATCCTTGTTGGTTGTATTTTCCTTTGTGTGTCTTGTCTAGTTACCCCTTTTTCTTCCCTATTATTATGCAGGTTTTTTCTAAGGAGGTGTCCAGTTTACTGAGATCAGTTCTAGTGGCTGAGAATGAAATCTAGGAGAAAAAGAGTTGTAGTTATCTATTGCATCATTAATGGAGAACTCATTTGTATTTGCTTAATGAAGTTTGATTACACTAATCAGACTCCCATTGTAATGATTTATTGGATAATACAATCCTACTTCCTCCTTTCAGTAGTTCTATGTATAGTTTTGCTTGTTGTTCTATTTACATGTTACATCATTTGAATGTGTAAATGGTGTATTCTTTCACTGGCATGCTTAATCACCTTTGTTGTATTATTTGAATGAATGTGGTTGGCTCAGTTTTATCTTCTCCCCCCTTCTCTCTTCACCATATTTTAAGTCTGGATACAATTGCCCAATGGATAAGGTATCGGTCTACTTTTTGAAGCACTAGCTGGGAGTTACTTTGAAGCTTGGTCAAATTTTATGTTGCAGTTTTATTTTATTTTTTGCAATCTGGATGAGCATGAGCATATAAGAAATATTGTAGGCTCACCTCTAGGGTTTTTTTCATACCTTACTCAGTCTTTCTAGAGTCTTAGGATAATATTTTCCTGAGTTAAAGAGGTGGATACACCAGAATCCATAGTGTTGATTAGATCAAGGAAGTATTACAATGTAATAAATCTATTAAGGGTGCAGGAATTTCCCCCAACAGTTTTTGGCACCGTTGTCGGGGAAGACTCGGTACAATTTTGAGTTTGTTTTTCTCATAGTCTTTCCTAGAGTGAAATTTGTGAGAATTGAGTGAATATCAGGTTGAGCAATCTTGGCCCAAGTATTGTTGAAGATATTGCTCTTTCTTTGCACATTTGTGGCTGGCGACTCCGAGCAAACTCAAAAATTTAAAAATTAAAGGAGGAACTGGATCTGACATCTACAAGAATAAGTGGCAAAGAAGTGTTTGTTGGAGTGCCAAATCCTAAGGTATTCTTCAAGTCTCACAGAAAATATTCAATTCCAATTTTTGTTTCTAGCCCAAATATTGGTTTGAATCGGTCTTCTCTTGTTGTAAACCAAGTACCTATAGTGAATAAACCTGTAGTGAGTATGTCACCTCCTAATGCAAATCAAAATGTTAATGTAAATCAAAATATCAATCAAAATGTCAATCAAAATATCAATCAAAATACTAATGCTAATGTTAATCATTCTTGTTGTAATGTTGTGACCCCAATCATACCAACCGCGTCATTGGATGGTAGAAGAATTTGGAGAAGGATAGGAGGAGAATGTGAAATGGGTTGAATGAGATAGGTCTAATGACATGTTGGTTTCTCCAATGGGAGCAAGAGGTGCATAGGGGGGTGAATGGGTAAAATATTGATGTATGGGCCATTAGGAACAAAAATATTCATGACAGGCACAACAGGAGTAGAGTCCTCCTCTAAACTATTGGAGGTGACTTAGATGGTATCAAATTGGGTGTCAGACTCACCATTAGAAGGTAAATATTGGTGGGCTTTCTCTTGGTTTTTCTCGACGATAGTGGCAGCATGTGAAGGCACAAGTGAATCTTATGGAGATTGTTGCTTTGCAATACTACCAATCATGCCTATATGATGGTTTGGAGGAGGCACATTTTGGTAGTTTACCTGATGTGTTGATTGTTTACCATGATTAGGTAGAGGATTCTAAAAATTCTCCATGTCTTGATTAGCGGTATGTGCTTGTTGTATAGGAGGCTGAGTAGTAGCTGGAGGGTTAGGATTCATGGAAGGACCCTCTATAACTAAACTACCATTATTGATTAAATCTTGTGCTACATGTTTTAACCTTTTGCACAAATTCATCAAGTATCCATCAATCCTGTGGAAATCATAATGTAGTCTTAACTTGTACCACTCAATAGTGGTATCGGGTTATCTAATTTCAAGTTGCTCTATCATGTCTACATCTAGTAGCTATTTGAGGACCATGGATAGTGGTTGATTTAGCTTAGTAAAATTACATTGTGGGGGGTTTTGAGCAGTCTTTAATACCATTTTCTTCAAGTTTAAGGTATTAGTAGCATTGACATTTATAGAAGGTCTAGTATCCGTGACTCCATCCTGCACTACATGTTTGTTTTTGTATTGAATATTAGGTGTCCTCTCTTCTTCTCTCTTTTTCAATTGACCTCTTCTAAGAAGATTCTGCTCCACTCTTCTAGCTAGATCAATGACCTGGTCAAAAGTGGTTACAATAGCAGTTTCTAATTTTTAAGAAAGTTGTTCTTGTAGATTTTCAATGAATGTATCTAGCATATCCCTAGGCGATAAGGCAAATTTTAATTTTCCCACTACCTTCCTCCATCATTCTAAGAAATTTGAAAAGCTTTCAGCTTTCCCTTGTTTTAGATTATATAGGTCTTTTATGGTCACGTTCTTCTTTATGTAGGCCCCAAATTGGTATACAAATAATTCAACTATTTCCTCAAAATTTCTCAAAGAACGGGTAGGCAATTAGTAATACCATTCCAAGGCCATACCCCCAAGACTTTTTAGGAATATTTTTAACATTGGCATGTCATCATAGACAATATCGTGACACATCATCCTAAACATTCTTAGATGTTCTATGGGATCTTCGGTCCCCTTATAGATAAGCAAGACGGGCATGGGAAAATGTATAGGATAAGGCCTATCAATGATAATAGATATAACAGTTAATTACACGTCTCTTTATAACTATACATCAAGGACTTGTGCTTGTGGGTAAGGGTGAATATAGCGGACTAGTGAATCTGGTAGTCGATAATCATTCGAACTTGATAGAAGTTGTCATAGCACCTATAGTGGGACAAGAGACTTATCGCGATGCCTGTGAACCAATTGATGGTGTCTTCATCATTGGCATTCATCAAGAAGGCCATGTGGATTGACCAGGCTCTCCTATGGATAATGATACCTCGATCTCGAAGCCTTTGGAGTATCTTTCTCATAGGAACCTTTACCTAGGTTTCGCTTTGGATGTGGAATGATAAGGTTGAATGTGATCTAACCATGTTGCAAGTTGTTTTAATATCGCTTCTAGGTGTTGTGTTCTAGGATTATTGATGAATGGCGTTGCTACATTCTCAAAAGAGGGGTTGTAAGAAGGTTATGAGGCATAATATGGGTGCATGGTAGGAATGGTGATGCTATTATGAAGGGGATTGGAAAAATAAGCATTGCCTTGATGGAATGGGTATGTCATTTGGAACAAGGAAGATGGAAGCAACTATAATGGCAATAGTGGTGAAAAAGAATAAGGAACAAATAATTGTGGAGGAATTTATTGGGAGGAAAATGATTAAATAAGAGGAGGTAACAATGAGGAAGATGTTGATGATAGATGAAATTGTGGAGGGGGTTGATTACAATCAATCGATGCAGTTTGTGGAATTCCATCAACATTGATGGTAGCATAAACAACTTTGTGTTTGATAGGAGGGATAGCATTGTACAATGGATTGATGTATGTGATGTGTAGTGAAGCTAGGTTGTATGAAGCTTCAACCAAGGGTGCATTTAGAAGAAGATGAGAAAAAATAGGGTGAAGGTGAGAAGCTTCACCCCTTGCAAGGCAGGCTTGTTCTTCTATGTCTCAGCCGAAAGTAGCATGATTATTCTTTAAAAACTCCCAAAAGTGTTTGAGGGACTTGAATGAAGCACATCCATCGACCCATTTTATAGGATTGAGTCCATTTTTATTTTCCTCATGTTATATGGGTTCAATGTTAGGATTTTCTTTATCAATTTCATTATTTGTAGGACCCACAATTTCCTTACCATTCCTAAGAGTCATGGTCATGTTTTGAAAAGAATGAAAAGAAAAAAATCGCTTAAATAATAAGTCACACAAAATATTTTTCCTTCTTCTA
The DNA here is from genome assembly GCA_028583015.1 of Wollemia nobilis. Lineage (NCBI taxonomy): Eukaryota > Viridiplantae > Streptophyta > Pinopsida > Araucariales > Araucariaceae > Wollemia > Wollemia nobilis. The sequence goes on from JAQPPZ010001731.1 coordinate 2,255,151, forward strand.
CTTATTAGAATTGCAAACGGGTAAGGAAAAGACTTTCACTCTTTAGGATTCCCTTATTTTTTATTAATCTTGTTCATGTGACTAAATTCTTACAACCAATTCATTAATGTGGTCTTGATTAGTGAAAAGGAAGAATAGATGATGAAAATAAGTATTGCTCTTCCAACAAAAATCCTCTCTCAAAGATATCCCAATTTTTTCTAGTATAAATCGTCTAGCTGTCCCAAGAGTAGGAGGTGTACACCACTTAATACCCAACTTCAACAAGTTGAAGGGTTTGACCTCAAACCCTCACCAAAACTTGACACCACCTGATGCCAAGGGTGGGATGGAACTAGAACAAGCATCAGTACAATTTTTCAATGGAAAAAGTAGAGGGGAAGAATGAAAGGAAGAGAAGTGTGTAGTAGAAAAGAAGAATGGTGGATGGTGTGATTATTTGAACCCTTAACGCATGATTTCACGTTGGGTCACCAAAGAATGTGGAGGGAAAAATTTGCACCCCTTTACTTCTAGGTAAAATGGATTTGTTCCTAAAAGGGGTATGGAATGTTTGCACATCTACACCTCGATGTGAGGGGTACCTGGTGACGTACCTCCTTTGGTGAGGTTGAATGAATTTAGGTTCACCAAAAAGTGTTTATAGACTACTTCTAAGTCTAGCCGAGGGTGTTTGTTTAAATGCATTTGTTTTAATTTGCAAACACCTAGGTTGAGCCAAATGCAACTAAGATCTAAACTATATGCAATTTTAGATATTCTTGAAAAAAAATGCATAACAAACAATTTCTAAGTTATATGCACTTTTAATTCTATTTTTATTTTTTGGGTATTTTTAATTCTTTTTCACAAATATTTAAGATTAAAACAATTATAGCATAGAAAATAGAAATATGGAACTAAAACAAGTTGAACAGAGCACCTACCTAATTTGTATGTTTTATCAAAGCGAATTCATGTCTTGTGAAGTGATTTTGTGGCCTGTAAAAGCAATTTTGCGGTCTATCTTGTAAATTTGCTAAAAAACCTGCAAAACAATTTCATAGAACCTTGCAAGATTTAATTAGCATTTGGGGGTCTTCTTAGGCCGCTACAGGACTAAGCTTGGAGGTACAACAATCAAGCTCCCTTGGTTCTTTTAGCAGACAATTCATAAGTAATGTAAAATTGTTGATATTTTGGAAGCAAAGGTAAAAACAAGAATAAAATAATGTATACCACGCCGAAAAATAATGCTAATAGAGGTCAAACAACCTAAATGCAACATAAGAGTGATCTAGGGTTTTCTAAAGATGAAGATTTACCCCCAAGTCCCTAATTCAGCGAATTTGCAACCTGTAAGTAAATTCATAGCCTATAAGCGAATTCATGGCTAGTAACGCAAATTTGTGGTTAGATCTGCTAAAATAAGAATATAGAAAGAAATAAAAAATGACCTGGTTTGACATTCGGTCATCTTAACTACTTAACCTGCATAAATCCTTTATTCCTTAGCTCCTTTCATTTGTTTGTTCATCATATCAATCCTACAATCCTTCATATGTTCATTCCTTCATTCGTTCATTAGTCCCTTTGGAAGGCAGGGTTCTCATTTTATAACTTAGATTGACACGGTTAGACCAGAAAACCCCTACAATATCGTGACACATCATCCTAAACATTCTCAGATGTTCTATGGAATCTTCGGACCCCTTATAGATAAGCAATACAGGCATGGGAAAATGCATAGGATAAGGCCTATCAATGATAATAGGATATAACGGTTAATTACACGTCTCTTTATAACTATACATCAAGGACTTGTGCTTGTGGGTAAGGGTGAATATAGCGGACTAGCGGATCTGGTTGTCGATAATCATTCAAACTTGATAGAAGTTGTTGTAGCACCTATAATGGGACAAGATACTTATCGCGATGCCTGTGAACCAATTTATGGTGTCTTCATCATTGGCGTTCATCAAGAAGGCTATGTGGATTGACCAGGCTCTCCTATGGATAATGATACCTCGATCTCGAAGTCTTTGGAGTATCTTTCTCATAGGAACCTTTACCTAGGTTTCGCTTTGGATGTGGAATGATAAGGTTGAATGTGATCTAACCATGTTGCAAGTTGTTTTACTATCGCTTCTAGGTGTTGTGTCCTAGGATTCTTGATGAATGGCGTTGCTACATTCTCAAAAGAGGGGTTGTAAGCAAGTTGCGAGGCATAATATGGCTGCATGGTGGGAATGGTGATGCTATTATGAAGGGGATTGGAAAAATAAACTTTGCCCTGATGGAATGGGTATGTCATTTGGAACGAGGAAGATGGAAGCGACTATAATGGCAATAGTGGTGAAAAAGAATAAGGAACAAATAATTGTGGAAGAATTGATTGGGAGGAAAATGATTAAATAAGAGGAGGTAACAATGAGGAAGATGTTGATGATAGATGAAATTGTGGAGGGGGTTGATTACAATCAATCGATGCAGTTTGTGGAATTCCCCCAACACTGATGGTTGTGGAAGTAGCATAAACGACTTTGTGTTGGATAGGAGGGGTAGTATTATACAATGGATTGATGTATGTGGTGTGGTGTAGTGAAGCTAGGTTGTATGAAGCTTCAACCAAGGGTGCATTCAGGAGAAGATGAGAAAAAATAGGGTGAAGGTGAGAAGCTTCACCCCTTGCAAGGCGGGCTTGTTCTTCTATGTCTTAGCCGAAAGTAGAATGATTATTCTCTAAAAACTCCCAAAAGTGTTTGAAGGACCTGAATGAAGCACGTCCATCGACCCCTTCTATAGGATTGAGTCTATTTTTGTTTTCCTCATGTTATATGGGTTCAGTGTTAGGATTTTCTTTATCAATTTCATTATTTGTAGGACCCACAATTTCCTTACCATTCCTAAGAGTCATGGTCATGTTTTGAAAAGAATGAAAAGAAAAAATCACTTAAAGAATAAGTCACACAAAATATTTTTCCTTGTTTTACTGATTAGAATCGCAAACGGGTAAGGAAAAGACTTTCACTCTTTAGGATTCCCTTATTCTTTATTAATCTTGTTCATGTGACTAAATTATTTCAAACAATTCATTAATGTGGTCTTGATTAGTGAAAAGGAAGAATAGATGATGAAAATAAGGATTGCTCTTCCAACCAAAATCCTCTCTCAAATATATCCCAAAGTTGTCTAGTCTAAATTGTCTAGTTGTCCCAAGAGTAGGAGGTGTACACCACTTAATACCCAACTCCAACAATTTTAAGGGTTTGACCTCAAACTCTCACAAAAACTTGACACCACCTGATGCCAAGGGTGGGAAGGAACTAGAATGAGCATAAGTATAGTTTTTCAATGGAAAATGTAGAGGGGAAGAATGAAAGGAAGAGCAGTGTGTAGTATAAAAGAAGAATGGTGGATGGTGTGATTATTTGAACCCTTAACGCATGATTTCACGTTGGGTTCACCAAAGAATGTGGAGGGAAAAGTGTGCACCCCTTTCCTTCTAGGTAAAATGGATTTGTGCCTAAAAGGGGCATGGAATGTTTGCACATCTACACCTCGATGTGAGGGGTACCTAGTGACGTACCTCCTTTGGTGAGGTTGAATGGATTTAGGTTCACCAAAAAGTGTTTATAGACTACTTCTAAGTCTAGCTGAGGGTGTTTGTTTAAATGCATTTGTTTTAATTTGCAAACACCTAGGTTGAGCCAAATGCAACTAAGATATAAACTATATGAAATTTTAGATTTTCTTGAAAACATATGCATAACAAACAATTTCTAAGTTATATGCACTTTTAATTCTATTCTTATTTTTTGAGTATTTTTAATTCTTTTTCACAAATATTTAAGATTAAAACAATTATAGCATAGAAAATAGAAATATGGAACTAAAACAAGTTGAACAAGGCACCTACCTAATTCGTATGTTTTCTCAAAGTGAATTCATGGCTTGTAAAGTGATTTTGTGGTCTGTAAAAGCAATTTTGCGGTCTATCTTGCAAATTCGCTAAAAAACCTGCAAAACAATTTCATAGAACCTTGCAAGATTTAATTAGCATTTGGGGGTTTTCTTAGGCCACTACAAGACTAAGCTTGGAGGTACAACAATCAAGCCCACTTGGTTATTTTAGCAGACAATTCATAAGTAATGTAAAATTGTTGATCCTTTGGAAGCAAAGGCAAAAACAAGAATAAAATAACGTATACCACGTAGAAAAATAATGCTAATAGAGGTCAAACAACCTAAATGCAACATAAGAGTGATCTAGGGTTTTCTAGAGATGAAGATTTACCCCCAAGTCCCTAATTCAGTGAATTTGCAACCTGTAAGTAAATTCGTAGCCTATAAGTGAATTCATGGCTAGTAAAGCAAATTTGTGGTTAGATCTGTTGAAATAAGAATATAGAAAGAAATAAAAAATGACCTGGTTTGACCTTCAGTCATCTTCACTACTTAACCTGCATAAATCCTTTATTCCTTAGCTCCTTTCATTTGCTTGTTCATCATATCAATCCTACAATCCTTCATATGTTCATTCCTTCATTCATTCATTAGTCCCTTTGGAAGACAGGGTTCTCATTTTATAACTTAGATTGACTCGATTAGACCAAAAAACCCCTACAATATCGTGACACATCATCCTAAACATTCTCAGATGTTCTATGGGATCTTCAGTCCCCTTATAGATAAGCAAGACGAGAATGGGAAAATGCATAGGATAAGGCATATTAATGATAATAGGATATAACGGTTAATTATACGTCTCTTTATAACTATACATACAGGACTTGTGCTTGTGGGTAAGGGTGAATATAGCGGACTAGCGAATCTGGTAGTCGATAATTATTTGAACTTGATAGAAGTTTTTGTAGCACCTATAGTGGGATAGGAGAGTTATCGCGATTCCTGTGAACCAATTTATGATGTCTTCATCATTGGCGTTCATCAAGAAGGCCATGTAGATTGACCAGGCTCTCCTATGGCTAATGATACATCGATCCCGAAGCCTTTGGAGTATCTTTATCATAGGAACCTTTACCTAGGTTTCACTCTGGATGTGGAACGATAAGGTTGAATGTGATATAAACATGTTGCAAGTTGTTTTACTATCGCTTCTAGGTGTTGTGTTCTAGGATTATTGATGAATGGTGTTGCTACATTCTCAAAAGAGGGGTTTTAAGAAGGTTGCGAGGCATAATATGGTTGCATGGTGGAAATGGTGATGCTATTATGAAAGGGATTGGAAAAATAAACATTGCCCTGATGGAATGGGTATGTCATTTAGAACGAGGAAGATGGAAGCGACTATAATGGCAATAGTGGTGAAAAAGAATAAGGAACGAAAAATTGTGGAGGAATTGATTGGGAGGAAAATGATGAAATAAGAGGAGGTTACAATGAGGAAGATGTTGATGATAGATGAAATTGTGGAGGGGGTTGATTGCAATCAATCGATGCAGTTTGTGGAATTCCCCCAACACTGATGGTTGTAGAATTAGCATAAACGACTTTGTGTTGGATAGGAGGGGTAGCATTGTACAATGGATTGATATATGTGGTGTGGTGTAGTGAAGCTAGGTTGTATGAAGTTTCAACCAAGGGTGCATTTAGGAGAAATAAGAAAAAATAGGGTGAAGGTGAGAAGCTTCACCCCTTGCAAGACGGGTTTGTTCTTATATGTCTCAACCGAAAGTAGCATGATTATTCTTTAAAAACTCCCAAAAATGTTTGAGAGACCTGAATGAAGCACGTCCATCGACCCCTTCTATAGGATTGAGTCTGTTTTTGTTTTCCTCATGTTATATGGGTTCAATGTTAGGATTTTCTTTATCAATTTCATTATTTGTAGGACCCATAATTTCCTTACCATTCCTAAGAGTCATGGTCATGTTTTGAAAAGAATGAAAAGAAAAAATCACTTAAAGAATAAGTCACACAAAATATTTTTCCTTATTTTACTGATTAGAATCGCAAACGGGTAAGGAAAAGACTTTCACTCTTTAGGATTCCCTTATTTTTTATTAATCTTGTTCATGTGACTAAATTCTTACAACCAATTCATTAATGTGGTCTTGATTAGTGAAAAGAAAGAATAGATGATGAAAAGAAATATTGCTCTTCCAACCAAAATCCTATCTCAAAGATATCCCAAAGTTGTCTAATCTAAATCGTCTAGTAATCCCAAGAGTAGGAGGTGTACACCACTTAATACCCAACTTCAACAAGTTGAAGGGTTTGACCTTAAACTCTCACCAAAACTTGACCCCACCTGATGCCAAGGGTGGGAAGGAACTAGAATGAGCATCAGTACAGTTTTTCAATGGAAAAATCAGAGGGGAAGAATGAAAGGAAGAGAAGTGTGTAGTAGAAAAGAAGAATGGTGGATGGTGTGATTATTTGAACTCTTAACGCATGATTTCACGTTGGGTTCACCAAAGAATGTGGAGTGAAAAATCTGCACCCCTTTCCTTCTAGGTAAAATGGATTTGTGCCTAAAATGGGTATGGAATATTTGCACATCTACACCTCGATGTTAGGGGTACCTAGTGGCGTACCTCCTTTGGTGAGGTTGAATGGATTAAGGTTCACCAAGAAGTGTTTATAGACTACTTCTAAGTCTAGTCGAGGGTGTTTGTTTAAATGCATTTGTTTTAATTTGCAAACACCTAGGTTGAGCCAAATGCAACTAAGATCTAAACTATATGCAATTTTAGATTTTCTTGAAAACAAATGCATAACAAACAATTTCTAAGTTATATGCACTTTTAATTCTATTCTCATTTTTTGGGCATTTTTAATTCTTTTTCACAAATATTTAAAATTAAAACAATTATAGTATAGAAAATAGAAATATGGAACTAAAACAAGTTGAACATAGCACCTACCTAATTTGTGTGTTTGCTCAAAGCAAATTAATGGCTTGTAAAGTGATTTCGTGGCCTGTAAAAGCAATTTCGCGGTCTATCTTGCAAATTCGCTAAAAAACCTATAAAACAATTTCATAGAACCTTGCAATATTTAATTAGCATTTGGGGGTCTGCTTAGGCCGCTACAGGACTAAGCTTGGAGGTACAACAATCAAGCCCCCTTGGTTCTATTAGCAGACAATTCATAAGTAATGTAAAATTGTTGATATTTTGGAAGCAAAGGCAAAAACAAGAATAAAATAACGTATACCACATAGAAAAATAATGCTAATAGAGGTCAAACAACCTAAATGCAACATAAGAGTGATCTAGGGTTTTCTAGAGATGAATATTTTACCCCCAAGTCCTTAATTCAACGAATTTGCAACCTGTAAGTAAATTCATAGCCTATAAGTGAATTCATAGCTAGTAACGCAAATTTGTGGTTAGATCTTCTAAAATAAGAATATAGAAAGAAATAAAAAATGACTTGGTTTGACCTTCGGTCATCTTCACTACTTAACCTGCATAAATCCTTTATTCCTTAGCTCCTTTCATTTGCTTGTTCATCATATCAATCCTACAATCCTTCATCTGTTCATTCCTTCATTCATTCATTAGTCCCTTTGGAAGGCAGGGTGCTCATTTTATAACTTAGATTGACACGATTAGACCAGAAAACTAAAAAATTAATGATGGTTGCTCGAGAAGTTAGACGGTTTGGAAAAACTCCAAATCTAAGTGAATTTGCAGCCTATAAGTAAAGGTCATGAATTTGTTAAAAATAGGAAGTTAGACCAAATTATACATAATCCAAGTGGTCGTTCGGGAGGTTAGGTGGTTTTCGATTTTAATGAATTCACGGTCGATAATTAGAGGCCGTAAATTTGCTAAAAATGAGAAAAAACAAAGTGGAGGTTGGAGAGTGATTCTAATGATGCAAGAAAAAATGTAGGCTGATAGGTACATGGGTTTCTTATTCTAAAGGAGGGGAAATTATGGCTTGGGTCAAAAATCCTTGTCTACAAGCACCAACAAAATAGGAGTATCACAAGAATATGGAGAGATATTTAGCATAGTCCAAGCATTCCTAAAGTCAAAATTTTTGTTTGGATTATAGATCATAGGTCATAGAAGTATTCTATCATGAAATAACCTTATGAAAAGGGCTTTTCATGCCCCCTCATAATGTGTTCTTTATAAAAAAGAGGAGAGTACAGACCATCTCTTGGGATGTTACTCAATAGTTTAGAAACTTTGTCAATGGATTCTTAATGTGTTTGGTAAATGCATAGTGATGAATGGTAGAATTGAAGAATGGTTAAAGAAATGATAGAGCACTTTAAAAAGTGAGGTTTTATAGACAATTTGGGATATATCAAAAGATACAATACAATGTATTGTATGGCTATAAAGGAATAGAAGAATATTTAAAGGAAAGTAAAGTAGTTTAGAGGTAATGAAAAAGAAGATTTGTTTAGCCATAGATGAGTCTAAACCAACCCTATTAACTATCCCAATCCCTAATATAGAAGTAGAGAGGCTTGATAGATGGATTCAAGTCATCAAATGGAATTATGATGTCGGATATAGGAGATATAAAAAAAGGTAAATAATATAAAGTGGAAACCACAAAATGTGGAGTTGGTCAATTAAATTTTGATGGAGCATCTAAAGGAAATCCAGGATCAACAAGAGGAGGAATAATTAGAAATAATAGAGGAGATAATTTGTTTCATTATGTTTTCAATAGTGTATATAAGACAAATAATGAAGCTAAAGCTTGGGCAACTTTGGAAGGGTTAAAAATATGCAAATAAATGAACTAAAAAATATGGAAGGTGATTCATTATTAGTAATAAATGTTATTTTGAGGAAAGCAAATGCTCCATGTAATACACAAGATATAATTATGGAAATACAAGACCTTGCTATAGAGTTGAAAAAATTAGGTTTACACATACATTAAGGGAAGGAAACAATATGGAGATAGGCTAGCCAATAGAGGGGTTTTAATTGAGGACCGTGAAGTTAAATTCATTTTTCCATGGTTAGAGTAAGTAATAAGTTTAGTTAGAGTTGACAAGAAAATATTGACTACCTGAATCAAATAATGTTTAAGATTTACTTTAATGTTCTTCACTGGTAATATTTGCTTTATTTTATAACATTAATGTAATTTTCATATAAACTATTTATCACAAATTTTTTGGTTGCACTTATGCTTCATGAAGGAAACTAACAATCTAAATCTGGTAAAGCGGACTATGATAGTGTGATGTTTCAAAAATATTACTCTACTAAGATGCAATGTATAAACAGTAGAGGTGGAGTTTTTAAATTGTGAAGGTTATTGTAGGAAAAAGTTAAGAAGGGTGTTGAATTTTGGAATATTTGTATTCACTCAAAAAATTGAAGAAGATCCAAAAAATGAAAATCAAGAATTTATATATTTTATGAAAAATGATGTAGGTATCTAGCTATAGCAACTCAATTGAGATGAGAATTGAATCTGTTTGTAAACTCTTAATGTCTAAAGGAGATAGTTATATTTTTTCAAGGGTGGGGGAGCTTAGTACAATCCCTTATGTAGAGATGGAAGTGTATAGGGATTCCATCTCTACTAGAAACAATACAAAATATAAAATTTGGTTGTCCATTATAATTTCAAGCGATATTGAGTTTTCAACATAACCTTGAATTTGTAATAGATTTGCTTTTGCTTTGCCATCATAACTTTTATAAAATAGTCATCTCTTTTAACCATTGTTTTGTTTTCTAATTTGTCCAACTACACTGATGATGACCAGCTTTTAGATTTCAAATGTTATTGGAAAGCAAATATAAGGTACCTCCTTAAATCTTGACAAATGTTCTTTGATTATATCGAGGGATTACCTAATTTGGTTTTAATTCATAGAGATAAATTCTAATATATTTTGGATCAAAACATGATCAAGGCTTCTATTATTGTGGGGGTTTGATCCTTTGATCATTTGCAATATCATATCCCTCGTTCAACTTTTAAACCCCTCTTTGACAAATAGGAAGATACATATTTTCTTTTAATTATTTTAATTTTAATTTTTAAATTGGTTATATGGGATTGAAATGAGCCTCGTTTATATTACATCGTGACCACATAGTGGCATTACAACTGCTTTACAATTATGCATATATTGTTTGACAAGATTTGGACCTAGGTCTCATCCTTGAAAGTTAAGGAATTTAATCGGTTGAATTAATGTCATTTCATGGAAGATATGCACTTTTTAGGCACATTAATTTCTTAATAAGTTGAGGAATGTAAGAATATACATTATGGTATAAATTAACCTTAGATTCTATGAACCACATGATTGCTTTTCTAAAGTAAAATAAAAAATAATGGTAGAAATTACTAATAGGGGTATCATTTTTATGAGGAAGGGCCTTCAAATCCTCCCCAACCACCTAATTCTAGCTTCATGTCTCTTAATCAACCTAGTATAAGTAATAATCCCTTATATAATCAACCACCTATTAATGTTAATCTTACAAATACAAATCCTAAACAATGTGGCTATGATCCTAATGCACCAAGTGCTAATTATATCAACTCTAAAATTATCACCACTTTCATAGGAGGGGGAATCTCACATGTTCCACCTACTTTGGGTAATCCCACTTCTATTTTCTCAAGGCCAAAGTCCCTGGCCAAGACCTATTAAATTTACCAAAAATTATCACTTCTCTATGATGTCCTCACTAACCTCTACTACTAGGTATGATTCTAATTATTTAGATATAAATCGATCCATGGGAAGGAAACTATAACTAAAAATCTACTCAAATTTACCAAAATATCCTATAGTGAATATAAGCTAGGGGTCTAGGTTTCAGAAGGGTCAAGTGGATGAATGAAGCTTTAATGGCAAAGCAGACATGGAAGTTGTTTAAGAAATAAAACATTGGTTGGGTGAGTATTGTGTTGGCTAAATATATTTCTACCAGCTTTAATTTCTTGAATGATCCTTCACCGGCCTTAGGATCGGCCTTTTGGCTTAGTATTTTGAAAACAAAAAGCATCATTCATAGAGGGCATAGATGGATTATGGGTAGTGGGAATGCTATTGATTTTTGGAAGGATCCTTGGATCCAAGATCAACCTCTAATATCCTCCCAAGAATTGGCTGAAGTTGAACCTATAACCATTGCTATGTTTGGTGCTAAGGTGGTTGATTACATGTAGATTCAACAGGGGGTTAAAATATGGAAACCACTTAGAATGCAAAATCAAAATATGCTAGAATAGAGAATTTTTAGCCTCATTGAAGACTTATTAAGGTTGCAAAATATAAATAACACGGAAGTGGAAGACAACTTAATTTGGAAGAATGAAAGTGATGGGTTATTTTCTTTTAAGTCAGCCTATAAGATTGATTCTGATGTTGCAAAGGAAGTCTATATTTTCAAGAAAATTTGGGTTAAAGGTCTTACACCAAAAGTGAACTTTTACCTTTGGTTGGCATCTCAAGATAAAATTCTCATGGTGGACAATTTACAAAGAAGAGGTATGATAATTACAAATTGGTGTTCCCTATAAAAATTTTGATGAATCCACCAACCACTTGTTTTTCCAATGCACTTTTTCGAGGTAAGTGTTTTCTTTTGATGGATTTTTTGGGAGTTTTGTGGGTGTTTCCTAGCTTGTTATAAGATGTTATTGAGCAATGGACCTCTCTATTTGTAAACCCTGTCTTATGCTCCTTTTGGTCCTTCATCCTCCCACATCTCCTTTGGGGTGTTTGGAAAGAAAAAAATAGAAAAGTTTCAAAAGCATGGAGAGAAATGTTGAATCAGTATGGCTTAGAGTGTTAATGACAATATTCGAAAATATGGGGAATATGACTTTAGTTCTCAGTCATGGAGGGGTAGTAGAGATTGCTATTTTTAAAAAATTAGTTTTTTTAATCATGCCAAAATGGCAACCTTCGCCTCAGGATTGGATTAAATTTAATTTTGAAGGAGCATTGAAAGAGAATCTAGGGCCGGGAGGGGCAGGTGGTCTTTTTAGGAATCACAATGAGGAGATTCTTCTTGCCTTTATGAAAAAATTGAGTCCACAAACTTGTCATTTTTCTCAAGCTATGGCGTTGTATCAAGGCATTGTGTTAATGGAATCTTTGAATTGTAAAAAATTATTATTGAAGGGGACTCCTTAAATGTGGTTAAGGCCTTTTCGGTGATCAAAATCCTAGTTGGAACATCTTCAATCTAATTAAGGAAGCCCAAATATTCTATCAAAATTTGGAGGGAATTCAAGTCAGGCACACCTTTAGAGAAGGTAACAAGAGTGCAAACTTATTAGCTAATCTAGGGTTAAGCCAAGATAATCTCTCTATTTGGAGGGAGAATTTTCCCATAGAAGTTGAACAATTTATTTGATGAGTTTTATTGATAATGTGAGCCTTTTTATATGGGGGGTCTGCACATTCTTATGGCTAGATCCATGTTTTGTTGGAATTTGAATCCCATTGCAGTTATTGATTGGGATATCCATGATCATGTGCCTTCTAAAGAGCGAATTTAGTTGTGGGTTCGTATAGTCAGGTTGTAGGGGGGTTTTTTATCCCTATCTCTCTACCCCTTTATTTACATTCATTTTATTTTGAGCATGCCTCTTCTCTGTTTTAGCTAGGTTGGTAAGGGATCTGTTAGTGTGGGTTCTCTTCTTGTTTTTGAGTTGCTCTCATTATGCCTTGGTGGGTTGGCTGGTTTTAAGTCCCTACGTGGACTGCTCTCTGTTCATACCCCTTTTGACAGTCTTGTAGGCTTGGATTTATTCTTTTTGTAGAAGGTTTGAGGACCTTTCAACACCCCTTCTATAATTATAATATATATATCTAGAATTTGAAAAAAACCATAATAATTTACATGCAAAATTTCTAAGATAAAGAAGGAAAAAAAGAAACTTAGTTGAAATTTTTTAAGCCCAAACAAAATATCTTGCCTCATTGATGCCCTATCTCTCCATTGCTTCTCCCATTATTCGAACCCTAGTTGACAAATATCTGCAATTTTATTTTTCGTGACTTGAAAAATCATCACTACCCTTATTCCGAACAACTAACTTCACAGGGTTGTACTCCCTCAATATTGCTAGGATTCTTTTATATGACCACTCATTTTAAAGCTCTTCAATTTTTGCACAAATTGGTCCAAGAATCATTTGAATTAAACAACCCTTCACAAATATATGGATCTTAAAGGATGAGATATAAAAAAAAAAACTGCCCTAACATTACCCTAGTTTCAAATGGTTGTCTTCACATGGTCATATCTCCCTTAATATGTTAGAAATAGATTATATTACATCATTTTGATCATGTAAATATACCTTTCTTGGCACATACTTAGGACATTTGATTAGTTTAGGGGTAAGTTATCTAGTTACTTCATGAAATGTAATAAATGCACGCGTGTCAAAGTGCAAGTTGTCCCTTGCACAACTAGGTATAATGTTGGCCAAGGAACCTATTTCCTATATAAAGGGCCATAGGTATAGAGTAAGATAGAGCAGTTGAAGTAGTATAGACCAGAGTGGTGTGATGTAATATGGTGGAGTGTAATATGCTCAATACCCATTATTGAGCAGTAGCTCTATTCATGGAGTGTTCATTTCCTCCAAAGCTATTTTGTAAACATCTCCATAATTTCTATTTATAGTATTTTTAGTCATCTCGCAGATTTACTTTGAAGAACACAAGCTTATACTGAGAGGGGGGTGAACAGTATAAGACCACTTTTTACTTTTCTTTCCCAAACAGTATTAATCAATATAATCAATGGCAATATCAATAGCAATAACCAAAGCAATGCACCAATCATCACACACAATAGAGACACCACAATTTACGTGGTTCACCCAATGCGGGCTACTCCACGGAGAAAATATTTTACTAAAACTTTCTCAATCAATCTCTTGGGAATCCTTCCCAATTACAATGTTTATGGACCTCTGTCCAAAGGAGATGTTGATCCCCTAATCTCAAGTTCGTGGATCTCTTCCATAGGAGAACTCTTTCCCCTTCTGCTCTGGCTAGTGATCTTCTAGAAGACTCTATCTCTCTATTGCATTGACTGGTGGATCTCTCTCCACTTGAAGACTCCTCACTCAGATCTGTCTTCAATTGTCCTGGCTGCTGGATCTCTATCCACTGAGACTCTGTCCTCTATACTCTATCACCTCCAAAGCTCTATCAATAGGCTCACTCAGAACCTTCTCAAATCTTCTCAATAGGTTCACTCAGAACCTGCTCAAATCTGCTCAATAGGCTCACTCAGAACCTGCTCAAATCTGCTCAATAAGCTCACTCAGAACTTGTCCAAATCTGCTCAATAAGCTCACTCAGAACTTGTCCAAATATGCTCAACAAGCTCACTCAGAACTTGTCCAAATATGCTCAACAAGCTCACTCAAAACTTGTCCAAATCTGCTCAACAAGCTCACTCAAAACTTGTCCAAATATGCTCAACAAGTCCACATAAACCTATCCAAATATGCTCAACAAGCTCACTCAGAACTTGTCCAAATCTGCTCAACAAGCTCACTCAGAACTTGTCCAAATATGCTCAATAGGTCCACACAGAACTTGTCCAAATCTGCTCAATAAGTCCTCTATAGGACTTGCTCAAATCTGCTCAATAAGTCCTCTCTAGGACTTGCTCAAATCTGCATAGCAAGCTTTCACAAAAGCTTACTCAAAATCAGTCCACAAGCCTTCTCAAAGACTTACCTCAAATCTGCTTAACAAGTCCACACAGAACTTGTCCAATCTCATAGAATCATAAAGAGAATTGTTAGAGACTCAATATGTTCTATACTTAATGCTCAATCAATATCTCAACTCAATCTCATAGAAGCATAAAGAGAATTGTTAGAGACTCAATATGTTCTATACTCAAATCCCAATCTCAACTCAAATCAATCTCATAGAAGCATAAAGAGAATTGTTAGAGACTCAATATGTTCTATACTCAAATCCCAATCTCAACTCAAATCAATCTCATAGAAGCATAAAGAGAATTGTTAGAGACTCAATATGTTCTATTCTCAAATCTCAATCTCAACTCAAATCAGAATAAAGAATAGTTTATTTCTTGGAACTTGAACAACCACTTGCATCCACTTGACTAGGCTCAATCAACTCAACTCAACCATTCACCACAAGGAACAACTCTTTCTTACAAACCCTAGTCCAAGCATGTATCAATCAACTCAAAATGTTCCCAACAATGCTCAACAACAAATCTCACATAACAATGATACTCATGTTCTTTTCTAACTCAAGTTCAAGTTCTTTGCACAACCAATGGCTTCAACAACAATGCTTATAAAACAAGGTTTAATCACAACACTCAAGCCAAAAAACCTTGAAGCATTAACTCAACCACTTTTGAAAAGGAAACCACAATCAATCCTTTTCACTCCAATGATATTTCAGAAATCAACCACCCAAATAAAATCAATGGAGAATATTGCTCATACCTTTTTGATGCCTTATTTGTTGTCCACAAAATCTGTCTCACTCAACACACTTTCTTTTTCAACTCTCAACAAGGGTTAGAGTAATAACACAACAAAAATATCCAAGTAACACCTTATTACTCCTACTTTATTTTAACATCCACCAAAGTTCTTTTATGCAAGAAATAAACCCTCAATAGAATGGATCAAACTTACTTTTGGAAACTCCTTGACAAAACCTGAAATATCTTCTTACACAACCCTTATTTCTCCTTCTAAGCAAGTTAATTAAATAGCTCTTGAAAAATGCTTTCCAACGATATATAATATGCTACCCTTCCAAAATTAAAAGGAATAGTAATTTCAGAATTTTCTAAAACAACTCATAAGCCTTATTTCTCCTCAAAGCTTTTCTTACAAATATTAAAATAAAAATTTAACTTACCTTTTTCTTCTCAGCGGGATTCGATCCCCTATCGTTGTCCAAGCACCACTCTAACCATGGTGCCACTAACCACATGAGCCAACCGCTCACATGAAATGGTGAGCGCAGCCACTATGCTTTCCTTCCTCCAAACGTGCCCTAGAAGACACGTGCGCCAAAAGGTGTACTTCCTTTCCACTTCGCAAAAACCAGCACCGATGGGATTCGAACTTCGGATCTCCTGGCGCTCAACAAATTGACTACCTCCTTCTTGCCGCTAGGCCACAAGCACCTACGGTGTATGGGAAGGGTCCTCCCTTCCTTCTATTTCTCCCTTTCTTCGCAGGTTTCGATTGCGCTAAAATATCTTTTCTCTTTGTTCGAACGAAACTCACACACATTCGAATTATTGCCAAATGAATTTTTGGCAATGGTATTTATACATATTGCCTTGAATTTTCATACGTCGGCCCTTAATCGAATTTTATGACGTCGATGGGAATTTCCACTTTGGAAATTTAAATTTAAATTTTAAAATATTAAAATTTAAAACTTAAACTTCAAAGTTGAATAACTTTGTCACCGGGACTCCTTTTTCGATGAAACAAAAAGCCAACCTAGGTTTTAAGAAAAACCCATTTCAAATATGCCATCCATGGTTTTAAATAAAACCTTTAAAATTAAATTGCTTCATCATCGGGGCACCTTTTTCGATAAAATAAAAAGCCAACTTGGGTTTTAAGAAAAACCCATTTCAAATATGTCATCCATGGTTTTAAATAAAAACCTTTTGCTAAGCTTCCCTTGAAGCTCCTTTTGGAATACAAACATAGTGCTTACTTACATAGATCCTTTTGACATCAATGACAACTTTTAGCTTAGGGACTCAAAATGTCCAACAATCTCCCCCTTTGTCATTGATGGCAACCCCATATCCTTTTATTAAAATCTGACCTTCTTTTCTGCTCCCCCTAGGACTTTGCTCCCCCTGGCTCAATGCTCTCTCAAATATCAAATCTCTCCCCATATCAAAAACTCTCCCCAATATACACAAATCTCTCCCCCTTTGTCATCAATGGCAAAGGGTCACCTTTGGGGCTCGGGGCTAAGAATGAGCCTCTTAGCTTAGCCCCTCCCCCACCTCCACATGAGGTGGTTAATTCTGGGGTGGGAGTATTTCTACTCCCCGAAAGCACAGATCTGTGCCTTTGTCTTTCTCTCTTCTTCTGTGAGTCTTCTGAATCCTCTCACTGTTTCTTTCCAAGATATCATCTCTGTTCCTGTCATCACTTCTATTCCTGTTCCTGTTCTTGTTCTCATCCATGTTTTTGTTCCTATTCTTTTTTGAGTCTCTATTCCTATTCATATTCTTGTTCATGTTCATGTTCTCATATTCATATTCCTGTTCATACCTATTTTTGGAATATTTTCTCTACACCATCTTGCTATGTGACCATCATTATTGCACTTATAACACTTAATGTTATTATTCCTTGGAAGTGCAACTGTCTTAGGACTTCTCCTAGTAAAGCCATATCCTCTTCTATCATGAACCCTACAATTCATTGCCTTGTGACCAAAACCATTGCATGAGTAGCAATACCCATGAAAATGTTGTCCATTTCCATATTCCTGTCTTCCCTGTGTTTTGCACTGTGAAGCCATGTGTCCAAACCTATGACAAGAGAAGCATTTTCCATTGAAGAAACCTTGCCTAGACCCCATTGGTCTCTTAGTATCTTCTACCTATTTCATGTTCCATCTGTTCCTTACTTGTGCATTGTTCCTTTCCTTGTTGAACTTTCTATTGTCCAACTTAGTCTCACTCTCTCTTTTACTTACTTCTTTTGACACTTCTTCTTTTCTAGTGTTTGAGCTTGATTCTCCTTTTTCTGCCTCCTATTTCCTTTGTCCTTCTTTAGAACTAAGTCCTGTTTTGATGATTGATGACTTTTGTGCATTGATAATTCTATCCAAAGTCTTTGGATTCTCCTCAAACTTGTGCAACTTGTCCTTAGAGCCTTTTACTTCCATCCTTAGTGAAACTATCTCATGCTCTAATTTTTCACACTCTAGATCTTTTGTCTTTAATTTTTTGGTCATACCTTCTTCAATTTTTCTTGCTTCTTACTTTTGATGGGCATCCCCCCCCCCCCTCCCCCCCCCCCCCCCCCCCTTCAACCTTATCTCTCAAGTCAGAGATATCCTGTAGAAGCTTTGTCTTACATTTCTCATCTTCTTGTATTTGAGCCTTCAATTCTAAATTATCCTTTTTCAATTCACCAAGTTCCTTAAGAGTGGCTTCCTCCTTTTCTTTTTCTAAATCTTCCTCTTCTTCAATTTCTTCTATTGTCCAAAGTGGAGTTTCTTCTTGATACCTGCTTCGACTATTCCTGTTACCTTTTTTTGACTCATTCTTTAGAACTTCAAATCTGAGAGAATCATCTTCATCTTCACTACTATCAAACCCATTGCAATAACTTGCATCATGACCGAGTTGACCACAAACAAAACATTCTTGTGGACAATAAGTTGCATGGTGACCTGTGTTCCCACATCTGGTACAAAACTTTATCAGTCTAGATATTTCTCCATTACTTGATTCATCTCTTGAATCTATTTCCATTTGTCCTCCCAACACAACAATATTAAACTCATCTTCATTTTCTTTCATGACCATAGGTGTTCTTTTCTTCTTGTATCTCATGCTTCTACTCTTGCCTTTCTTTGCCATTTGTGTTCTTGTAGGATCTTCCTTCAAGCTATTAAACTTCTTTCGAAGGAACCGACTTTGATACCAATTGAAGAACACAAGCTTATACTGAGAGGGGGGTGAACAGTATAAGACCACTTTTTACTTTTCTTTCCCAAATAGTATTAATCAATATAATCAATGGCAATATCAATAGCAATAACCAAAGCAATGCACCAATCATCACACACAATAGAGACACCACAATTTACATGGTTCACCCAATGTGGGCTACTCCACGGAGAAAATATTTTACTAAAACTTTCTCAATCAATCTCTTGGGAATCCTTCCCAATTACAATGTTTATGGACCTCTGTCCAAAGGAGATGTTGATCCCCTAATCTCAAGTTCGTGGATCTCTTCCATAGGAGAACTCTTTCCCCTTCTGCTCTGGCTAGTGATCTTCTAGAAGACTCTGTCTCTCTGCTACACTGACTAGTGGATCTCTCTCCACTTGAAGACTCCTCACTCAGATCTATCTTCAATTATCCTGGCTGTTGGATCTCTATCCACTGAGACTCTATCCTCTATACTATGTCACCTCCAAAGCTCTATCAATAGGCTCACTCAGAACCTTCTCAAATCTGCTCAATAGGTTCACTCAAAACCTTCTCAAATCTGCTCAATAGGCTCACTCAGAACCTGCTCAAATCTTCTCAATAAGCTCACTCAGAACTTGTCCAAATATGCTCAACAAGCTCACTTAGAACTTGTCCAAATTTGCTCAACAAGCTCACTCAGAACTTGTCCAAATATGCTCAACAAGCTCACTCGAACTTATCCAAATATGCTCAACATCACACCTTCCAAATTCTCAATCCACAAACTTGTCCAAATATGCTCAACAAGCTCACTCAGAACTTGTCCAAATCTGCTCAACAAGCTCACTCAAAACTTGTCCAAATATTCTCAACAAGTCCACACAAACTTGTCCAAATCTACTCAATAAGTCCTCTCTAGGACTTGCTCAAATATGCTCAATAAGTCCTCTCTAGGACTTGCTCAAATCTGCATAGCAAGCTTTCACAAAAGCTTACTCAAAATCAGTCCACAAGCCTTCTCAAAGACTTACCTCAAATCTGCTTAACAAGTCCACACAAAACTTGTCCAATCTCATAGAATCATAAAGAGAATTGTTAGAGACTCAATATGTTCTATACTTAATGCTCAATCAATATCTCAACTCAATCTCATAGAAGCATAAAGAGAATTGTTAGAGACTCAATATGTTCTATACTCAAATCCCAATCTCAACTCAAATCAATCTCATAGAAGCATAAAGAGAATTGTTAGAGACTCAATATGTTCTATACTCAAATCCCAATCTCAACTCAAATCAATCTCATAGAAGCATAAAGAGAATTGTTAGAGACTCAATATGTTCTATTCTCAAATCTCAATCTCAACTCAAATCAGAATAAAGAATAGTTTGTTTCTTGGAACTTGAACAACCACTTGCATCCACTTGACTAGGCTCAATCAACTCAACTCAACCATTCACCACAAGGAACAACTATTTCTTACAAACCCTAGTCCAAGCATGTATCAATCAACTCAAAATGTTCCCAACAATGCTCAACAACAAATCTCACATAACAATGATACTCATGTTCTTTTCTAACTCAAGTTCAAGTTCTTTGCACAACCAATGGCTTCAACAACAATGCTTATAAAACAAGGTTTAATCACAACACTCAAGCCAGAAAACCTTGAAGCATTAACTCAACCACTTTCGAAAAGGAAACCACAATCAATCCTTTTCACTCCAATGATATTTCAGAAATCAACCACCCAAATAAAATCAATGGAGAATATTGCTCATACCTTTTTGATGCCTTATTTGTTGTCCACAAAATCTGTCTCACTCAACACACTTTCTTTTTCAACTCTCAACAAGGGTTAGAGTAATAACACAACAAAAATATCCAAGTAACACCTTATTACTCCTACTTTATTTTAACATCCACCAAAGTTCTTTTATGCAAGAAATAAACCCTCAATAGAATGGATCAAACTTACTTTTGGAAACTCCTTGACAAAACCTGAAATATCTTCTTACACAACCCTTATTTCTCCTTCTAAGCAAGTTAATTAAATAGCTCTTGAAAAATTCTTTCCAATGATATATAATATGCTACCCTTCCAAAATTAAAAGGAATAGTAATTTCAGAATTTTCTAAAACAACTCATAAGCCTTATTTCTCCTCAAAGCTTTTCTTACAAATATTAAAATAAAAATTTAACTTACCTTTTTCTTCTCAGTGGGATTCGATCCCCTGTCATTGTCCAAGCACCACTCTAACCATGGTGCCACTAACCACGTGAGCCAACCGCTCACATGAAATGGTGAGCGCAGCCACTATGCTTTCCTTCCTCCAAACGTGCCCCAGAAGACACATGCGCCAAAAGGTGTACTTCCTTTCCACTTCGCAAAAACCAGTGTCGATGGGATTCGAACTTCGGATCTCCTGGCGCTCAACAACTTGACTGCCTCCTTCTTGTCGCTAGGCCACAAGCACCTACGGTGTATGGGAAGGGTCCTCCCTTCCTTCTATTTCTCCCTTTCTTCGTAGGTTTCGATTGCGCTAAAATATATTTTCTCTTTGTTCGAACGAAACTCACACACATTCGAATTATTGCCAAATGAATTTTTGGCAATGGTATTTATACATATTGCCTTGAATTTTCATACGTCGGCCCTTAATCGAATTTGATGACGTCGACGGGAATTTCCACTTTGGAAATTTTAATTTTAATTTTAAAATATTAAAATTTAAAACTTAAACTTCAAAGTTGAATAACTTTGTCACCGGGACTCCTTTTTCGATGAAACAAAAAGCCAACCTGGGTTTTAAGAAAAACCCATTTCAAATCTGCCATCCATGGTTTTAAATAAAACCTTTAAAATTAAATTGCTTCATCACCGGGGCACCTTTTTCGATAAAACAAAAAGCCAACCTAGGTTTTAAGAAAAACCCATTTCAAATCTGCCGTCCATGGTTTTAAATAAAAACCTTTTGCTAAGCTTCCCTTGAAGCTCCTTTTGGAATACAAACATAGTGCTTACTTACATAGATCCTTTTGACATCAATGACAACTTTTTGCTAAGGGACTCAAAATGTCCAACATACTTTATTTCATATTATTATGTATCTTGTGATTGCTATCTCCCATTACATGTTGCGTCAAAAGTTAACAGTGGTATCAAAGATACGGTAGGTCAATAGGAAAACCACCATTATCATTGACCCTAAGTTTTTGTCAACCTAACGTGCCATTAGACCAGTCACTATCAAAAATACTTAGAAGTGTCTAGGTGGTAGAATTAAGGAGAGCCATAAGTTAAGATTGAAAGAAATCTCACTTTTTGGAATACTGAGATTCCATATGGCTAGATTTTTTCCACAAAGTTTCAAGGAAAAACTTGTGAATACTAGGACTCAACATTGATCCACTAGTTTGATGAATCAACTAGTGAAGCTCATCTAAGAGATATGGAGAAATTGACTTGAAGTTTCTCTTATTGCAAGGAATTAATTCTCAGATGATTGGGACATCTCCTACAACAAAAAGCTAGGAGATTTCAACTTCGTTACTTGAAGGTCGGAGTGCCATCATAGTACAAATATTAGTTACTACAAGAGAAGAATACTATAGAAAATACTTATAGAGTAGAATTGTGGTGAAGTTGGGAGATAAGAGATATCCATTGCTAGATTAGAAACTTTACAAGAAGAAAAGTCCATAGAAGCCTTAAAGGGCCATAGAAGCCTTAATCAAGAAGCAAAGGCCATAGAAGCCTTGATTAAGAAGAAAATTCCTTAGAATCCTTGATCCAGAATAAAAGGCCATAGAAACCTTGATCCAAAGGGAAAGGCCATAGAAGCCTTGAATAAAAGGCCACATAAGCCTTGATCTTGAAGAAGACTTCAAAAGAGAGTATCTAATTCAGAAGCAGATTTTAGTACTAATATTTTGTTGTAGGAATAGGAATATTTAGTGAGTTGGGAAAGCTTCCTACAAAAATGTTAGGAGGAGTATCTTCTTCAGAATTAATCCAACACCTAAGAAAAAGAGATCAGGAGAAGATCTCATTGATGAAAAAGGACTAGGAGGCTCAAATACAGAGGCAAACAAATCAAAGATCCAGGAGAAGATCTTACCACCAATACTTCCATAAGTAGAACATTGAAGATAAGGTCTCAAGGAATACCAAAAGAAGCTACAAGATCAAAGGCCTTGGAGAGGTCTCTACGAGCTTCCAATAAAAGGCTTGGATAGCCTTGCTGAAGAATTCATCAAAGGAGTTCCACGGAGAACTCATTGGAGGAACTCACTATTGGAGATAGTGAAAGATTTGGGACAATTATAAAGCCCAATAAGAAGAATTTGGCAAGGAGTGCCAAATCTCAGGAGACTTCAAGATATACATAATCTTGAGAAGAATATTATGTTTAAAGTTAGAATTCGATAAGAAGCTTGAAGGAAGATTCAGATAGAAGAAGCCTACCAAATCCAAGAGACTTGGAGATTGCCTCTCACAACAAGAAGACACCACTTCATAATCAAATATCTCTTTACATCTATAGAAAAAATGAGGAGACTACAAGAGGAGAACAAGCCACCAAAAATTCTAGGCTTGTGAAAGAGAGACCATCTTTTGGTAAAGACAAAGTTATTCAAGGTAACCTATAGAGAGCTGCAAGATCTTATTCAAGACAACAACTTGGTGATCATAGACACCAAGATCTACATCCTCTACAGAAGTGGCAAAAAGGGCGTTCAAAAAAGGGTTAGCAACTATTGGTGCAAGTAGATTCATAAAGTGGATTACTTATCAAATTTATTTGAGCACCTTAATTGGATTGAAGTTGCAAAAAGGAGAGTTGAATTAGAGTCTTCAAAAGGTGCAAAAAGAAAGTATTCTTTAAGGTTCATTTTCACTTTAGGAGTTTATTAGATTTTAGAATCTCAAACTATCTATCAACTACCTATTATCTACTTTGAAAAAGAAAATGAAGACTAGCTCCTATTACCTTGCTTTTAAAGAACTTGCAAAATAGTTCTTGAAGATTCATTTCAGATTATTCTTGATTAGTTGCAGTAGATTTTAAGAGTTGATTGAGGTGATAAGGTGATATTATTAGTACATTAAAGTAAATATTATTAGATTTGCACTATTATATTGCTCTCAAATGATTACTGTTTGTGTTCGTAAGAAGGGCACAAAAATAGAATTTATCAAAGTGTCTAAAGACATTATTAGTGCACAGAGATCTGTAACTTTGGGTGGTCTGAGGAAGCCACACAATAAGCTCAATACTCCAAGTATTGGAGAAGAAATTAACCACCAAAAAAAGAGCATCAAAGGAAGCATCAAACAAGACTTGGTGAGTCTCAAGTTCAAAGCACAAGAAATAGTGCAAAAAAATATAGCAAAACAAAGCTTCCATCAGGTGGTTACAAGATTGGATCCATTCATAAAACATCCAAGCAAAATGGGGAAGGTGTCTAATCAAAGAGACAACCTCAAAACCCCTATATTGCACTCAAATATTCTGCCTCAAAACCAGAAATTTAGATGTAAAAAGAGGAGTGCAAAAGAAGGTGCAATAAGGATATTTTATGTAAAAACTATTTTACATTATATTGCACTATCCTAATCTGGTTATACAGGGAGAAAAGGTAGATTTAAAGGTGCCCCAAAGGCACTACACTTGCTGGAAAAACTATCCAAAAGCGGTCGTATGCTAGCATATTCCAAGATTAGCTCAAGGAGCCAATCCAAAGGCTCATACTCCTCGCACCCCGGATGGTAGAACCTACAAAATACAACATGCAAAACAAAGGAAGAAACAACGTCAGCCAAGAGCAATAACATCTATGGAAGGAGGACATAAGCAAGTAAAGAAGAAAGGAAAAAAAAAACATCATTGGAGTGTCACTTACTCCATGTCCACCGACAAAAATTGGTGCTCAAAGCCTTCCATATTGTTGCTCCATATCCCAGCTGAAAATAATGTAGGTGAATGAAAGAGGAGTTGGGGATTTTCAAAGCTAAAAGGATATCCAAAAGGGTCCGTTTAAACTAGTGAAAGGGAGGACTTCCATGCAAAGAAGAAAGTGACACTTGTCACCAAAGGAAAACCCTAACACTCAAGTCAACAGAGCGCTCATCTTCAAGAAAGGAGTTACACGAACAAGCTGATGCATTGAGTGTATGGGATACACTTGTCCATTGGAATATCAAACGTTATGCTAAAGAATGTAACACTCATACATTACAAGAAGGAAAGCAAACATCTATTTTGCACCAAAATCTCCTCAAGTGCTCAAAGGGAAATGGATGTGCCACTTGGCACATTAGACAAGAAGCTTCTCCATATTAAGGATGTCAACGATAGAGGTCAACAAAGAAGAAGCAAAAGAAGCAAGTAAATTATCATCTCGATATTTATCACTTCTTCGTCTATGTGCATACTGCATAATTACAAAATGGAAAGAAGGTGTTAGAGCCTTTGATGCTTAATCCAAGCGAGGTCAAAGGAAGATTCCAAGCAGCACTATTTTTGGAATGCTTAAAGCTCCAAGCGATTCCATTGGAGGGTACAGTCACAACATTCAAGACGTCTATGTAGATACTACAACCTGAGCTTCTAAGAAAACAACGTCATATATAGCTTGGTGAAAGGTAAATTTTCATTCCCATTATTATGTGTTTTCTTTTCTCGAGAGTTATAAGGTTATAATTGAAGGAATTTAAATAATTGAAAGCTATCCATCAAAGGGAATACTTTATAAAATAAATAAAATATTTTCAATATAAAACCTAGGAGCAATAAGGGTTTCTACCGGAATGAATAATTATTTGTAAATATTATTGTGATCTAATTTATCCAAAGATTAGGGAGTCATAAGGGCTACTACATCAAATTAATTAATTGGAAAATTAGATACACTAAACCTAATTTCCAAAGGGTTATTTATAAGGAGAGGTTTATCATAACTTTTTCAAAGGTTGGATAGTCATAATATTATTGTCTCAAACTTCTCAAAAGGAGACAAAAGATCCAACATTATTACCTCTTTAAAATCTGGGAATAGTTCTTAGTTCAATAAGAGCAATAAGGGATAATAGGAATTGATTTTGGCATTTACAAAACCTTTACAAAATCAATCACATATTGACTATAATTTACAAAAGCACTATATCTTATCCCTAACATACTAGGGAGTCATAAGACATTCTACAAAACTTGGTAATATCAACATCTATTAAATATTATCAAGTTACAAAAAATAAGCTTTCCTCATAATCTAAAAATCCTTATAAGTATATACTCACATAACTTGGGAGACATAAGGTAGTCTACAAAACAAGGATTATTATTAAAGTTTTTATCAAATCAAGCTTATATTTAGTGGGATATTACACACACTACGTACGGGGCTACAAGTTATATTTAGTGGGATTTTATACACACTGAGTAGGGAGCTACAAGATAATCTACTTTGTCCCAAAGAATACAGGTAATACAAATGGCTACTAGCATGCTAAGCAACACTCTTAAAAGTGGAATAAGGAAGATACCAACATGGATAAAAAACCCGATGGATTACAATGATAAAAAAGACAAAGAAAATGAAGAATCAATACAATATGAAATAAGATCTGAATTTGAGAGCCTTATAAAGGGAGATTCATCCAGTGTATCTAACATCAAAGTAGACACAAGACAGGAAAAAATTGATTAACAAGTTATTATTCAAAAAGGAAAATATGGAATAGATTCAATTGTGCATATATGGTTCGAAGATATTATTAAAGAGATAGACAAACATGATGTTCCTAAAATAGACTTCAAAGCTATTAGATCATCTCTATTGTGCACCTATTGCAATCAATATGGTCATGAAAAGACAAATTGTTGGAGTTTTCATCCTTGCAAATACTGTGATGGAATAAATCACTCATATTTTTCCTATCATTTCAAATACAAGTACTATAAGGGTTATGAAAGAAGATTACTACAAAGAATAAATTGTTATCTTCAAGAAATTATTTTAGATGGATCTAACATTGATCTTAAGGTTGATACTTATGAAGGGCAAAAAAATAGTTTTTACATAAGTACAAAATAAAGGAGGAGAACCTATTCAGATCCACTCATGACATGTAAAATCATGAGAACAATTGTTCACCAAAAACGCTCGATATCAAGGAAGTCTGAACTGAAAAAGGATAGAGGAAATAACATGAAGACCGAAGCATCAAAAGAAGATGAATCCAAATAATAAGGAATATAGTGCAAGGTCAATTGAAAGGAGAACCTATAACTTTAACCTAATTTTGCATCATCTAAAGACTAAAGCATCTACAGAAGAATCAAATATTATCAGATGGAAGAAGATCTACACTGAAGATTAAAGTCTTCAATATCCAAATAATGTAATATAGGGGAGTGTTAGAATAGATTTTATTACATCATTTGGATCATATAACTGTACATTTCTTGGTATATACTTAGGACATTAGATTACTTTAGGGTGAAGTTATCTATTTACTTCATGCAATGTAATAAGTGCACAAGTGTCAAAGTGCAACCTGTATATGTACAAGTTGTCCCTTGCACAACTAGGTAGAGTGTTGGTCAAGGAACCTATTTCCTATATAAAGGACCATAGGTATAGAGCAAGATAGAGCAATTGGAAGTAGTATAGACCAAAATGGTGTGATGTAGCAGTGTGATGTAATATGGTGGAGTGTAATATGCTCAATGCCTATTCTTGAGCAGTAGATTTATTCATGGAGTGTTCATTTCCTCCAGGGCTATTTTGTAAACATCTCCATCATTTCTATTTATAGTATTTTCAGTCATCTTGCAGATTTACTTTATTTCATATTATTCTGCATCTTGTGATTGTTATCTCCCATTACATGTTGCATCAAAAGTTAACATAATATTGCTTGGATTATTTCAAATGACCATTCATTTCAAAGCTTTTCAAAATCCACACAAAATGACACACGAATCATCTGAATTAGTCAATTCTATGCAAAGATATGGCTCCTGAAAGATTGTTCATTTTTTGAAAAAATATTGCCCCAACTTTGTTGATTCATAAAAGCAACGATATGGATTTTTTTTTTCAAACTAAAAATTCTCAAAGTGAATAACCAAAATCTAGACCCAAAGATTGGGGGAAATGAGAGATTGAATCAAGAAACTTGAAGATTGAATATCAAAAACTTGTTAAGTTATTAAGAGAAAGAAATATCAAACTTAGATATTAATTAGACTAGATAATATGGGGACCAATAAATAAAATAGTAAAATATAATGTCAAACAAGGATACAACTAGCTATTGACTGATAAATATGGTCACTTAATTCCAAATAGTAGGTGTTGGACAAAATTATGGAGTGTAAGATCCATTTTAAAAATTGATAATTTTAAGTGGATCTTAACACACAAAGTGATTCTTATTGCTAAAAATCTAAGTAGAAGGAGTATACATGGGTTGTCAGTATGTAGTATGTATTTATGTAAGAAGCAAGAAGAAAATATTGAACACTTGTTCATTCAATGTGAAGTCTCAAACCAAGTTTAGAACTTCATGTGGCAAGCATTAGGCTTTAGAGTTGACATCCATTCCAAAATTAAGGAGTGTGAGAAATTTTTAACCAAATGGGACACTAATAATTATCCTTTCTACAAAGATAGGAAATCAACAATATAGTTAATTTGAGAAGTACTACCACTAATTGTATTGTGGCAAAAATGAAAAGCTCAAAATGTAGTAATATTTTAAGATAAAAAAATGTAACCTTTTGGAGAATATTCACATAGCATAACAATCCTCAAACTCTTAATTAAAGCCAATATAAGCAAGATTGAAAATGAAAACTAATTGGTTAAAGCTAAAAAAATAATAATTAAGCTTCTTGAAATACTATTTGTAACCAAGCAGATAAGCAAGAAAGATGGACCCTTAAGATTTAGTATTAGAGCATACCATCTATTTTTTGATGGTGCACTGAAAAGGAATTTGGAAGCAGTGGGAGTAGGAGGGATTATAATAAATGATTGAGGAAGAGTAATGGTAGAATTCATTAAAGGATTAAAAGCAGATTCAAACAATTTTGCGGAGTTGTTGGCTTTGAATAGAGGATTGAAAATTGTTAAACCAAAAAAAGTGGTTAGAACTAATAGTATATGGAGATTCAAAATTGATCATTATCCAATTAGCAAAATAAAAATAAAAATAATCAAATCTAATCGACATATAATTCTATAAGAATCAAGAAATATGCAACCGTTTCAAATCCATAAATGTAAGAAGAAACTTTAGCAAAAGTAAATCTCTAGTTCATTGGATAAAGATGAAGGTAATGAGACCTTGATTGACCCCAAAAATCAAACCAAGAAAAAAAATTAGCAAAAATAAATCTCTGTTTCATTAGATAAAGATAAAGATAATGAAACCTTAATTGATCAAAAATCGAATCGAAAAAACTTATTGATAAATATTAAACCACTATCAAAGGTAGTAATTTGTTTTAAATCTTTGAGTACACACCAGACTGATGACGACACAAACCCCAAGCGATCGGGTGTTCTCCATCTCACACCGGATAAAAAAAAACGAGACAAATAAACTTGTTGGGAACAACCCATATGGGTTTGAATCTTGCACTTACTAGTTATTAAAAGTAGTAGTTGTAACCAACTTCTTATGTAATAAAAAAATATTAAACCACTATCAATCAAAATATATAATAATATCTCATGGGGACTACACAACAGTTCGGGTTTTGGCTCTTCTTCAAGAGGTCTAAAGTTCAAACCGTGGTGCAGGCAAGTGTGTGAGGTGATGGGTGTGTGTTAAATTCCTTATTAATAAACATAATTTTTAACTTTACAAAGATCATAATTGAAAGGAAGCCGTTCAACCTTATGTATTAATCATAAAAATATATAACACTAATCAAATTAAAAAAAAATACATATATAAAATAAATAAACACATTTACCCGTCTCAAAAGAGTTCCTTGTATCGCACACAACTTGAGATCCTCGCCCCCTGACTTTTACACAAAATTCAATCCAATTTGTTTATCATGTTCTTGTAGGAAGGCCGGTAACGGATTAATCGCCACAAATTGCTTATTATTCAATCCATCAAAATCCACAAGAATGATTACTCATCAACATCCACACTAAGGGTTGTTCAACTACAATGCCAAAATAGCGGATATGTGATGTGACTTTATGCGATGCCCCAATAATAAACTTTAATCCTTACCAACAAACTGTCTTTTTCTTGGTTCATTTATTTTTTTAAATGGTTGGAGTTTTATTGATTTTGTTTTTATTTGTTATTTTAAAGTTTATGATAATAGCCGGAATCATAAAAGATTTTAAAATTGTTTTTTATTTGGTTAGTGCCAGAAATCTCTTCAACTAAATCTTTATAATTGTTAAGATTGAAGGTTAAACATCTCCATCCCATAACTTTTCATTAAAAAAAAAAAAATTAAGACACTTACATTATCTTCTTTATAATTAAAAAAATGACAACTAAGAAAAAAAGTTATATTCAAAATTTTTATTTACCAATATTGTTTATGATGTTAAGTTTTATATATAAAAAATCTTTAAGAAAAGAAAGTGGTCTCTTCTTTATTAACATTCCTTTAATAGCCTTGTCTGTTAAAGGTCGACAGGTTAGCGTGAGTTTCCAAGCTTAGTCCTTCCTAGAACTTTAATTCCATCTCACACCATATACGTTTTAAGGGTTTTTGACTGAGAATAGGCAAAAGACGTTACGCCATTTTAACCTCCACCCAATAAATAGGGTTAGAGTTTTAAATTGCAAACCACCGACTAAGCCAACGTTCTCATTAATTAATTATAGGGTGTAGTTCCAACGGAGATATTTCATTGGAATGCGTTAGGTGGGAATAATATTATTATAACAATAATTATATTATTGATTTTGGATAATCCACTCTCACCTTCCTTGGTTGATATATTCACCGGTTAGTTCCTACTTGCATAGTTAATTATTTTTCACTTTAGATAAATCTAGCCACTTGAAAAATTGAGTAGTTATTTATTGGTAAAGTTCATCTTGTAGATATAAACTTTGATTTTTCAAAGGGCGACATGCCAACCCACATGGACCAAACCAAACCACTTGAGCTCTATCTGGCTTAACCCACCATTGAACATCATCATGTATCAAAGTCACAAAAAGGAAAATAATAATAATTATACTATCTACAATAATATTTTAAAAACTTATATAAAAGTTTTGTATTATTTATAATTAAATAAAAAGTTACATCATTGTAAGTTTTATTATACAATCAGTTTTCATTCCAAATTTTATAGAAAAACAACTAGCAACAACTATGTATATTCATGCATTCATGTGCATCTAGTTTCTAGAAGAACAACTTATAACAATTATGTCTACATATTTGCGTGTGGTTTACTAACAAAAATGCCTTACATTACAGGTTTAATCCCACAACAAATGTATATAACAAGTATTGATAAAAAAATAAAAAAAACATATATTTATAACTTTTTTCTAAATCATAATACGTAAAAAAGAGTTACCAACTTCAAATCAGATTTTCATAATCTAAAGCCCAATTCTATATAACATCTACAATTTTATTTTGTTCTATTAATTAAAAAGTAAGAAAAAACAGAAAAAATTATGTTAAAAGAATGCTTGGTTTTAAATATATTTGTATCCAATTTTTTATAAAAAATTAGTTACACTATTTTAATTATACGAAATTTTTTCTTTAAAATTTATTGGATTAAGTCATACCATAAAATGGTTTTATATCAAGTTGACTATTTTAAGCATGTGTCTTTAGGAAGAGTCTCCTTTTTCACTGCCACCTCTTTTAAATTTGAAGAATCTAATTATATTAAATTATTACATAGAAAAATTCAAACTTGCAAGGATCATGGTTGGGAGGAGATTGCTCAACCATGTGCATTGGTTGTAAGAATTTCTCACACTAAATAAAAAAAATCTAATAATTTCTTTTAAATCATCAAACATATTAGTCTTACAAGTATCTAGAAGTAATCCTGGACTACAAAGTCTAAATAACAAATTAGATTTATGAAGTCCAAGCCACAATATGCCATAAAATGGCTTTACATAGAGTTGACTATCTTAAATATGTATCTTTAGCAAGAGTCTCCTTTCAAAGTTGAGGAACATAATTATACTACGTTATTACAAAGAAAAATTCAACTTTACAAAGATCATGGTTGGGAGGAGATTACTCAATCCTTTGAGTAGGTTGTAAGAATTTTTCACACTAACAAAATTAAAAAAAAATCTAATAATTTCTCACACTAACTAAATTAAAAAAAAAATCTAATAATTTCTTTTAAATCATCAAATTAGTCTTGCAAGATTTTAGAAGTAATCCTGAACTACAAAATCTAAATAACAAATTAGATTTCTTAAGTTCAAGCCGTAATTTGCCATAACATCAAATTAGTCTTACAAAATTCTAGAAGTAATCGTGGACTACAAAATCTAAATAACAAATTAAATTTCTTAAATCCAAGCCGCAATTTCCCATAATATCTGCTACCCCAAATTTTGATTTAAAATAAATAATTAAAGGGCAAATATCTATCTCCAACATTAGAAATAGATTAGCGGAGTATCTATGGTGGCCAAATTTCATCCACATCCATCTCAACTACACGTAGGCCCATCAAAGTGGTCTGCGTTGCTTGTCCATGTTGCAATCCCTCTCGTTCCGCAAGCGAAGGCGGAGAGATGTCACGTGTCACCCGATCTATCCACGGTAAGCGCCACGTCATATCCAGAAGCCTGAAATCGAAAAGGACACTCCCTTCCCCGCGGGGCGGCGCGACGCGGTCCCGTAGGCATACGACCGCCCGCTTGGAAACCCCACGGTTCGCCATATGATTGCCCGCTTAGAAAATCCCACGACCATAACAGTAGAAAAACATTAATTCCAGGTTGGCTGGCTTTTACTTTCCGCAACGCCCCCTACTACCTTTGGCGTTTCGCCCCTCTGACCGCGTTTATAAATAACAATGTATCTCACCTGAGATGCGATCTTTGAATAGGAATTCTGGGGGAGTCTTCGAAGGTCTCTGCAAATCCGGGGCTGCACAGAAATCCGTAGGGCAGGAACCCTCCTCTTTTGATGGGACTTTGAGCTTTGGGTTATTATATATACATATAGATTAGGGCAATTGTTCCTCTCTTGCAATTTTATCCTTTGGTCTTCCTGCGAATGCGTCAAATTTTTCTTGCGCTTACATTTTCCCGGCAATAACAGCTTTACGCGCGATTCCTCCTCTCCTTCTAGAAGCGCTGTGTGCGACATTAAAGATCGCGGTTATCTTGTCTCCGATTTCGCTGAATCGTGGGGAATTTTGAGGGGCTTTTAGTGTTTTTGTGAAAGGGAGGCTCAGATCCGGGTGTATAATGGGGCAGCAGTCTTTAATATACAGTTTTGTGGCTCGGGGCACTGTCGTCCTTGCGGAGTACACGGAATTCACGGGGAATTTTACGAGTATTGCAGCGCAGTGTCTGCAAAAGCTCCCCGCTAGCAATAACAAGTTTACCTACAACTGCGACAACCATACGTTCAACTATCTCGTCGAGGATGGCTTCGGTATGTTGATTTTTTTTTTTTGTCTGGACCTTCTGATTGTAGACAGGGCTTTTTTTCGTGAATGTTTTCATGGGTGTTTTCTAGGGTATTGTGACGAATTTATGGAGTATTTGACCTTATCTATGTGGCTGGGGTTTCTCTCTTTTTTGAGGTGGGGTTTACTGGTAGAATTTTCTTTTATGGCCATATGTCATGGATGATCCCCTTTAATTTTTTTCCCGGACAGAGATCCGATCCGATGGTATAATCATTTTATTCTTGAAGGAGATCTGCTAGTGATCTAGTTGGGAAATGGCTGTAGCCTTTCGTCGCTAGGCAGCTATGAAAAACCACTTTGGTGTGTTAAGAATGGATGAGAGAAGATATCCATGCTGATCTGGTTTCAACAGCAAAAGAAACATATAGGCTGTCGTCCAAACTTGCTACGAGAAACGGGGAAAACAACGTTAAGCCTGGCTGCGTGGTTGTTGCGTATATTGTAAGAAGGGATGAAGGGTTTGGTCATTTATTGTACTTCGAAGGAAAAAATATGTTTTAATCAGGCATTATATAGAACAAATCCTTTCCCAGGCATGTAAAGGTAAGATTCTTATAGTTTCGTTGTTTGCAGAACCTACATGATTATCGTTTCCATGTGACCGAGAACATTGTGCCTCAGATCATTTTGCCTCTTTCAATTAGGGCGTATAGATTTTTTTTTAATACTTAGAAGGATTAGGGGTGGATGATTATAAGGATTCGTTCCGGTCCGGCAGAATCGAATACTTATTAATGTTTGTGTGTGAATATTACACAAAATATAAATGAAAAATTCAAAATTATGGAGAAATATAGAAAAACTCAGATTCCATAGTTACAAAATTCAAGACCATTCACATTTAATTTCAAAAAAGCTTGATATCCTCGATGCTGAAATGGGTAACGTTTGCTGCATTTCTGCATTGGTGGACAACCGACAACAGGTAAATCTATAATGGCTGTGAGATTGTCAACTTAAGTTGAGAAAGACAACCATCTTTGTCTATAAATCCATGGCAATGGGAGCTGTTGAGCGTAATGAATGTGTATCTGTGCACGAAAGAGTAAAGGGATTTTGGGTTAGTATTTTAGAATGTGACATTTTTACTTATAATATTTTTTAAGGTTTTTGGCTGTATTTTTCAATTTGTTCTACTCTTCAGATTTTTAATGAAAACTAATATAAAGTGGACCAAGAACCTGGTAACTGTGCTGATAAAACAAACAAGGATCTAGTTAGGTAACCATATTGTCTGATGTTATCTCATTTTTACTGATATATATTGGAAGTTCTTTTTTCTGAGCAAGCAATATGATATAGAGGTAGATGGAGGAACGCCAGCTGTAACCTATTAGTGTCATCATAGTGCAGCAATATGCTAGGGGTGTAACAACCTTGGTTAATTGTTCAAAGGGCTGGGTTGGTTGCTTGTGGCCTGGGTATGTGTTCTCGCAATATTATTGATATTAGCCTGATATTTCTGTTTGCAGTGTTATATTTGTACTGCCTTTGTGTTCTTAATGACATTTTTATGCTGTGTCTGCTTTGGTGCTGAGAAACTTTTGCTTTGTTTTGGATCTGCTGCCTACCAGTTTCATAATCTCAATGTTAATTTGTTTTGCTTATTCTTCATTGACATGTTCAAGGAGACACGTGTGGCGTGCTGTCTCTGACAAGATTCAGACGTGGGTCTGAAAGTTGAGGAATTTAATCGGTTGACCTAATGCCATTTGATGGAGCAATTTTAAATTTGGCATATAAAAGTAAAAGTCCACAGGCCATAGGTCATTTCGGAGGATGCCTCAGATTCCTGTTTCCGCTGGTTTGAAATCCAATCATACAAGCATGGTGCACAGATTTTACCCCTTGGACCTCTTCGTTGGAGATCCAAAGTATTAACCGTTAGGTCCACATGGTCAATTTTATTACTTACCTTTATGAACAATCGATTAATATTTTTGAAATTTTACCCATTGGATTTTTTTTTTTTTGTGAACAATGGGAAAAATGTTAGCTAGGTGGCAAAACATTTTGCACAAAGCTTTAGCCTCTTGTGAGGACCCATTTTTCTGTTGACCGACTTAGTTGCTCTTTGGTAGACCTCACCCAGAACTCCTTATCACTCATTTTTATTTTAATACTTTACAAACTCTATAATTCTTGTTGCCCTTTTTCATGATCCTTTTTTTCAGAGTTGTTCCTTGAACAAGTTATTGTACAATTAGAGATGGTGACATCTAGAATTTTTGTTTGTTATCTGTCAGTTCTCCCAACCTTTATCGAATTGTTGCTTCTGTGATGATTGTCTTGTTTGCCCTTAAAATCATTTCTGGTTGCAGTGGCTTGCAAATTCCAGGATTGTTTGGTTTAATAATGGAGTTATTTTGTTTGAGTGGCCTAATCTAGTTTCTTCATCTGCCATTTTACAAGGAACCCAGTTTAATTATTACTGATGTATACAAGTTTTGAAAAGGTAGCCATGGCATCTGAAATTTTTAAAACCAGTTCTTTCTTACCCACTTTAAGCATTTTGATGTTACATGATCTTGCTTTTGTTTTTTTGGTTCTGTGTTTACTTGCGTACAGGAAGCAAAAGTTCCTTTCATACTAATTCTTCAGTCAAATGAATTTGACTCATGCTTTATCATGTCGAATAAATTAAATGTTACAAAGCTTTTTCATAAAGTTACTCTTTGCATAAGAAAAGCATGATTCAAAAAGGTTAATCTGTTTGCATTATGAGAGGGTCTATTTTTTAAAGTTTTTTTCGTTAAGAGGATTTTTGTGGTGGTTTCAGAGAACCTAGCTTGCAGTCTTTTCCTTGAGTTGTAGCAGATTGGAGAAAGCCAGCGACTCTTTACATGACTTTTACATTACTTTAGAGTCTTGGTTATTAACAAGCTAATAATATAGATCTCTTAACATCATTGGAAATTTCATGAGTCCCCAATGTTTACCCTAATGTCCATGTGTTCTTGTGATAGGTATCTGTTATATCTAAGATTATATGTATTCCTCTCTAAACCCTTTCATTTTTGTTCTTTTAATGCAATCTCAAACTCTAGCAAACCTCTGTGTCAAGTGTTTTGAATATTTTGAACCTGGTAAGTTGGTAACTATGTTTCCCAACTGAAAACCTAAAATCAAAATATGTTATCACTTGTCACCCATGCCTTGTCTGGCACAGATGGATAATAGAAAACGTAAATAGAGAAACATGCTAGAACAGTCCACACTGTTGACACTATATCAGATTTCTCTACTGGAACATGGATGTCTCAGGAATTTGGTTCCTGTTTCCTACAGTTTGTATCTTTTTAGCATCTGTCAACAAATTATCATTTTCCATAAACATCTGTTGATAGATGTGGAAGAGAACAGAAGAAACAAGAGACAACAAGCAGCACTGCTTTTGCTTTTGACTGAAGCATACTTCTGTTTTTGGTTGTGCTTTGCAGCCTTTTGTGTTGTTGCAGATGAAGCTATTGGAAGGCAAATTGCAATGGCTTTTTTGGAGCGTGTCAAAGAAGATTTTAAGAAGAGATATGGTGGTGGGAAAGCTGATACTGCCGTTGCCCACAGCCTGAACAGAGAATTTGGGTGAGGATGCTGCTGTTGCTTATAGCATGACACTACTGATTGCACAATATATATATATATATATATATATATATATAATTGCACTATATGAGAAATACACTTCTAACTATACCATGTCAAATATTTTAGACCAAAATTGAAGGAACACATGCAATATTGTGTTGACCACCCAGAAGAGATCAGCAAACTTGCAAAAGTTAAAGCCCAGGTTTCAGAAGTGAAAGGAGTTATGATGGAGAACATTGAGAAGGTAACTTTGTTCTTCTAGCCACTAAACTTTGTATAATGGTCAGATTATAAAGAGAGGTATATTTGAAAAAGCATATTACTTAAGAATTCAAATTGCATGTATGCACATTTACACTAGATTTACACTTGAAATACACCATGTAAAAATTTTGTTACCGAACAGGATTTGAAATGCATTAAATAATAGATACATTTCTGACTATCATAACATGTTGGTTAACGAGTTATTACTTATATACAATACTGTATGCAATAGGTTGTACCTGTAAGTATGGAGTGGGAAGCTTGTGCCATTTTGTGTATCATATATGTTAAGGACTAGTACATTGAATGGAATCTGTCCTTACTATGAAGATAGATGGGCTTGTATATATAATATGATTTTGCTATTGAAAAAGTTAGATGTTAGGTTTAAAAGGCAACAATGCTTCTGAGTGGAGATTTTAAGATGCTTACATTCATAATATCTGTGGTGTGAGACAAAAGCTCACCCTTGTATTTTGTTATTTGTTTAACAAAAACAAAATTCATATATCATACCTCTTCAAATTGGTGATTAACAACAATAGCAGAGCAACACTAATACAAACCTAAACTTCTCACAGTATGGAGAGAAGCCTTATATCTTCTTCTTTTGTCCTCTTTAAGGTAGGTTTAGATTCAATTTAGAATCTGGTATGAGCAGAAAACTTTTTTCTCAAGCTTGTCCTTTTATTTCTTTGTATGTCAATAAAAGCAAAGTTCATTATTCAAAACTGCTTGTAATTGGATCTCTAACAGCAATAGCCAACCAACATCAATAAAGATACCATTGCAAACTAGAGGGTTCCCTCCTGGTGCCAAGGAAGAGGTCCAAGTAGTATAACCCTGCCAATGCCTAATGCTCAAGATCTTCTAGTTTGAAAAATTGAGCAAATCCTTGCTTAACATCTTTTTACTAAATTGCCCATCTGACCTTGTTTTATAGTATTTCTTATAATACTATTGACCAAGGCACAATTCTTGTATAAAAGTCTTTTATGTCTAGCTTTCCAAATTGCAGAGCTTGAGTCCTTAACAAGTATAATTATACCCAAGTTTCACTGGCAAAGCATACATTTAGCCTTTGCCAATTTTCTAAAGCAGAGATCACTAACAGTGTATGCTTCATAGCTTAGTAGCCAGAATTGGGTTTTAGTTTTGACTTTGGTTTAGACTTAACACTTGAAATGCTTAGAAAACTGAATGACCATTCTAGACTTCTTTATTTGCTGAACAAGGGTAGAAACCTTTTCTGAATTTCAGTAAGGATTGAAGTATGATCAGAATACAACTATTTGCAGTCATATACTCTTAGTTCTGTTACTAATCATCCCATTTTTTTTTGGTTTTAGTATCAATTTCAAGGATATTAAGTTACTATCATAATTACATGTTTTTTTCTTTGTTTCAAGTTAAAAAACCTAAGTTAGTGACATAAATACATGATTATTTTTAAGCATTAAAATGTGAAGTTGAAAGATCCAAGACTGTCTCTTGGAACTGTGAAGATGCAGTCACAACCATGGTTGAGAAAGTCTGCAAAAAATCCTGATTTGAGCCAATTATTCCCGATTCACAGCCTGGCCGATTTTGGCCTTTTTTTTTTTTTTCCTAAAACACTGCGATATGCATGATTTTTTTTTTTTCAATGAAAAATTGTATTTTCTTTGTTTTTTTTTACCCGATTTTTCCCCGATTTTCCCCATTTTTATGTTGATATCCGATTTTTCTAAACTATGGTCACAACTGAGTCTCCTGGTGCTGAGAAGATTTCGAGAAATTAAGGTGCAAGTTGTGGACCATTGCTTAGAGGACATGAATGGCTGTGGTCTGCCCATTTGAAGTGTCTTAACTGCAAAACACAAAGGCTTTGTGATCCAATATTCATGTTATCTCATTTTTTTTATGTAGGAACAAAGCACAATGTACCAAGGTTCAGTTTCATATAAATCAACATAATATTTTTTGATAGAAACAGTCTTCATGCACTCCTTTGTCTTCTTTCTATAGATTTCAGTTTAGATAAAATTTTGTCCAATAGTGTCTTATGGAGTAGTTGATCAAAATGGATGCATAATGAACAACAGTTGCAAAGAGCATCAATAATTGCCTGGTTGATGTGATTTTGTTGAATAGTGTGTCATAGATGTGGACATGAAATGATTATTTGATTAGAATGATCCATAGTGAACTGAAGTTACAAGGAGCATCAGAAACTGCATGGCTTCCTATGAAAAGTATGTATCAGAAAACTAGAATTGAAATTTCTTATTAGTGTAGTGTTGTCTACCTGGCAATTGTTTTAGTTGTTACCAGACATCTAGTACATAGTTGTGTAAATGTTTGGGTGAGTATGCTAAATTTGGACATTTTTTAAAATTTGGCTATGTGGTGATAGAAGCTTCTAAATTGAGACTTCTTTTGAAAAGACAACATATGTTAGCCATTTCAAAAATAGCCTACACATTCTTTCTTTTATTCTACTAAAACAAAGGGACAAAAGGCTTGTTATGACAGAGAACTGCCCTCTGCATTTACTTACAAAAAGAATATAAATTTATGTCTCATATTTATGTGATTATGAAGTAATTTGAGTTTGAAGAAACACTAAAGGAATGCAACTTCTTTTTTTGGATGTCATTTTTCTGATAATTGTTTAGGATGAGAGAAAAGAAGTTATTCCAGCCAAGAATGCAATAAAAAGGTTTTCGAGGATACCACCACCAACCTTTAAGAGTGATGTAGGTCATAAGGAAATTCAAATTCGTTATTATTAAAAACTTTTCTCCAATGCAATTTGATGTTCAATAATCTCTAGGCAAATAGTTACGATTACAGACCACCACCAACCTTTAAGAGTGATGTAGGTCATAAGGAAATTCAAATTCGTTATTATTAAAAACTTTCTCCAATGCAATTTGATGATCAGTAATCTCTAGGCAAATAGTTACGATTGCAACCAGTATTTCCTTGAGCCTTTTCAAAGCAAGTATGAAGAGATAGATTGATGTGAGCCTCTCAGATGATTTCATGGTACAAAAAATGCAAACTATATGATCTTTTTGTTCCTGCTAAGAGAGTAGGTGTTTTGAAATTGCTGCATTAAAGTTATGCTTTTGATTTGTCACCTAGAGATCTGATTTTCATTACTTGGTTTAACAGGTTCTTGATCGGGGTGAAAAGATTGAACTTCTGGTTGACAAAACAGAGAATCTTCGGTTTCAGGTTTGATACCAGTTGTCTGTTATGTTATTTGAACACAAATCTGAGACATACTTAATATTTTCTACATTTCTTCCAGTTGAGAAATGTCTGTTTAAAATTAAACAGGAACTAAAGTACACTGCTCTTGTATGAATTATTCAGGCTCAAGACTTTCAGAAGCAGGGAACTCAGTTGCGCAGGAAAATGTGGTTCCAGAACATGAAAGTTAAGCTGATTGTCCTTGGTATTTTGGTGGCCTTGATTTTAATAATCGTTCTTTCTGTATGTCATGGATTCAATTGTGGAAAGTAAGCTGGATCAAGAAAGTTCATTTTGAATCGGAAGAACTTCTGCATTGCCATTCTTAGCAATTCATCTCATATGATCCTCTGTGTCAGCTTTGGGTGAGGTAGTTTTGTAATGTTCTTACAGAGATATGCTGTTTGGATATTGTCACTATTATACTTTATACTGACTTTGTATTACAAAGGGATGTGTTTAGATTTTCACTAAATGGCCTGGAGCCTGCTAGGGTACTATGTCTAGT
Source organism: Wollemia nobilis (assembly GCA_028583015.1). Classification (NCBI taxonomy): domain Eukaryota; kingdom Viridiplantae; phylum Streptophyta; class Pinopsida; order Araucariales; family Araucariaceae; genus Wollemia; species Wollemia nobilis. The sequence continues at coordinate 2,296,066 of JAQPPZ010001731.1, forward strand.
GTATTATACAAAGTGATGCATTTTTTATTGTTTTTATTCTTCCATGACTTCTAGGTATATGCTATGAAGTTTGAGCTTTAATGATTCAAGTTGCTTTGTATTGGCTTTTCTATCTTTAGTATCTAATGAATGTTAATTAATACCACTTAAAATAAGAGTTTAACGTAAGTCTTCCTCGAGAGGGGTGATAACATAACTTGTTGATGGTTGAGGCAATCTTTGTCTATTACATGTATTGACTGAGAATATATTTCACAAATTCCTGGACGATTTAAAAGGAGAAATTCCTTCTTGAGAATAAACCCTAAATCCATAAACCACTCTGTGAGCACGGTTGAAAAGCTGTGCCAATACCACAATTTGGTTTACTGGAAATAAATAGTACATCATAGTTGACTCGTAGGATTTTGTGTTATTTTACTTGTCTCTTTTGTTGTATACATGATTATACAGCGCATGGTTTACTCATGCCTGAATTCAGAATGTCTTCCTCCTTTGAAGTTAGTATCATTCTTTTTCCTTTATGCAAGGAATTTTAAGAATACTAACCTATGTAGTTTGAATCTTTGTTTCAATAATAAAATTCCATTTAAAAAAAAACTTATATCTATAATATTTGATCCATTTATGCGTACATCTATCTATCTATCTATAACGTTGGGCCCATTCATACTTGAAAGTTATTTTTTACTACCACTTTGGGATTTGTAACATGCTTACCTCAATCTTCCTAATTCATATGGACAACTTTTGGTTGTATATTCAAACTACCAGCTGTTCATTCATTCTTTTAAATAATTTTTGGACATGCAATTGAGTCTGTTACTGCAATTAGAATTGAAGGATATTTTAAATTGTAGAATTTTGTGAGGACTTTATGGTTCCATTTTTTCAAAGTAGAATGTTGATGATTGACCTTAAACATATACAGCTGGTAGTTGGTATTAAGGATAATTTTATGTAGGATATTGAATATTTGAGACAAAGTTATGTAGAACTAAAAATATCACCACAAGTTAATTCTTAAACTATTCTAGATCAACTTTGGTCTTTATGGCAAATTGAGACATTTAGAAATGACGTAAACTGAGCTTTAGTTAATGATAAATATTTGACAAGGTCTGTAATTGAATTAAAAATGCGTGATTTGTTTGTACTTGGATTTAGTCATTGATAGGTAGGTGACAATGTTTCTTTATATTTGTTGGACTACCAATATAGAGGATTTGAAATTGAGTACGTCAACTAGCTAGTGACAATTTTCCAATATTGATTCTGAATAAGGTTTGCAGGTATTGATAGTATCTTGATGGTTTTGCTTTCTCGGTTGTCATGTTGCTTATGCTTAATTTTATGGTCCTGGACACATGAAATATTTAGAAGACAAGTGCTAGCTACAGTGTTAGATTGTTTGTCTTGTTAGACAAGTGCTAGCTACAGTGTTAGATTGTTTGTCTTGTTACTTACGCTTAATTTTATGGTGCTGGACATATGAAATATTTAGAAGACAAGTGCTAGCGACAGTGTTAGATTGTTTGGCAGAGTCGTAAGCTTTCAAAAATGGCAAAATCCAGAAAAAGTTTCTACAACACCCGAGAATAACATTTTAGTGACAATTGGAGTGTGTGAATGACGTGCAGAATTCTTTTTTTTTTTCCAGTCAAATTTTCAAGAGAAGAGAAGAGGCTTTGTCCATGGCACTTAAAAACAAAAATATTTCCCGTGACACCTATAAGTTACAAGGGCTCTAGTGAATCAATGGAGTTAAAGAATAATTTATAAGCTAATATGTGAATTATAAGGGATAGCAGTATAATGAGTTATTAATGTTTCAATTGCCAACTTAAGAAAAATTGTTGAGGTTAGATGATACGAGACAATCAAAAGGTGCTATGACAGTAAAAAATGATTCGTGAGTATTATAGTTGCCAATTAAGGAAAATCAGTCAGGTGCCATGGCATCCGATGATCAAAAGTTGCCGTTATTGTTCATCAACGTTCATGTTTTTTAAGGAACCACCATTTTCTGTGGGATTGGAAGAACTTATTGGCAATTGTGTTAAGAAGTCGAAAGCAAATGGAGTTTTTTTTTTTTCCTTCCTTTTTAAAATTTCAAAACGAATATTTCGAAAAGGATCGTCTTGTATATCAAGTGCAAGGAAGAGTTAAAATCTTTGAGCAAGCTCTGTATAAGTTGGACACCAGCACAATTATAACCAGGACGAGTATATGAGGAGTTTGTTTCAATGATGTAGTCAAGAGGTCTTAGAAGGGTTTAAAGAGAAGAAAATGTAAAAAGTTAAGGGCGAAAAAAAGAAAAGAATTGAATAAGTTTCGGGAACACAAAGATATACATAGATGAAAAGAAAAATACGAGCATGTAAGATAAAAAATGAAAGTGAATTGAATATATTTTCGAATATTCTTTCTTCTTATAGGACTAATCAGGAAGAAGTGTTATTAAAAAATGAGATGAGCATATGAGAAAAAAATTAAAGTGAATTGAATATATTTCAGAATATTCTTCCTACTTATAGGACTGACTAATCAGTAAGAAGTGATATTAAAATAGTGATTGGGAAATCCACTAGTTATTCAATGCCAATATGTACTTTTGTTCTATCAAAACGTATTTTCAATTTAGAAAAAACTCCAATTTCATGTGCTGAATATGAAATTCAACTTCTAGGTATGAAAATACATCTTCCTTGCAAGTTTATATAAACAATTCAAATTTATCTTCAAGAGGTAAGACAAGATTAATAATTGATTAATGTCATCAACTATAGCATAGGATAGCTATAGGATTAAATAAGTTACAAAATAGATTATTTAACAATAGATCCTATGTCTATGCTAACAACTAACCTATCTGCCGTCCAAAGGGAAATGACGGTAAGGTAGACTACTAACCAAGGTAACTGGTAATAGTAACTACTAGTGGTAAAAAGTAAGAAATTACTTTTTACCATGTGGTAAATTATATCTACCTAGGTGAAACTTAAATATTACTTAAATGAGGTAATAATCATAGTTATTTACATAGTAACTCTAACATCCCCCCTTATTACATTATTTGGGTAATACATACGTATCCCTCTATACAACAATATTTGAGTGAAGTATATAACTACCCCAATACAGTGAAGAAGATGTTGATCTGTTGGTTCTTTGCTTTGTCACAGTGCTCTGGTTGCTTCTAGGCAAAAAGTGGGTCATTCCTCACTTTGTCTTCACGCCAACGAATGTCCTTATGGTAATTACATCATCCAACCAAATTTGCATGGGTAACCGGCCGCTGCAATCGCTAGGTGTAGTAGAATAGATCACTTCAAAAAAGGTTCATTCATTTACAATATGAATTTGGAAAAGATAAGGTAGCTAAGGTGTTGGTCGAAGCCGAAAATGCACCCTTATAAGTTCCCCCCTTCTTGTTGCAAAACATAGTGTAATTAATTTCTGAAGGAAGTGTGACTAAGGTGTCGGTCAAAGCCGAAAATGCACCCTTATAAGTCATCTTCCCTATTTACAAAAATCAATGAAGAAAAGAAATGGATATCCCCCCTCAATTGCAAAAAAGTGTGCAACTCAAGAGTGTTGTGAAGGATTTTACAAATATTGCCTCCTAGACAATTGTACACCACAAAAAATCACTCCTCTTGTTACAAGTACTTCAAACACCTAAAATTTGCTATTTATGAAGCCTAAAAGAGGTACAAGCACCCCTTATTGCAAGGTCTTCAAACAAAAAACTTATGCTATTTATGAAGCCTAAAAGAAGAGTGAGAGAAAATGGTGCTTTTGCCCAAGGGACACGTGTTTTCCCTCTACAAAACTATTTTAGCAATGTAGCACTCCTTGTGCTATCTTTGAACCAGAAACAGAATCAGTATGAGACACTTCACTAGAAAGATGTCTTCTGTGATGTGCCTTGGCCATTTTAGTTTTGCTTGTTTTGAAACCAACACTGAATGGTGTCTTGGTTTTCATTTTTACAATTTGTGCAAAACTATGCTTTCTAGGCAATTTGATCAAAAAGTTCACCAATTTGTCCTTTCTTATTGCAAGTACTTCAAGCATGATTGCTATTATGAAGTCTAAAAGAAAAGGTTTAATGTGAATGATTTGGACTTCTGTGATTGTCTTTACAAGTTTTATTTCCCTCTTATCAAAATCTATGTTTAAAGGAAGAAAGGAATTATCCCCCCTTAGTGCAAAGGATTGCAACTTTTAAGGTTCCTTATTTAAAAAAAAAAAAAAAAACTTGTTCTTTCTTTTGATTACCCTAAGAGAGTATCAAAATATAATTAACTCAAACAAATATTGATTTAGGAGAGAACATCAAGTAATTTTGGCTTTTAAATCTGTGCAAGGTTTTACACAAATTTGTGAAATTTTGGGGTTTAGTGTGTTCTTTGTTCTATGACTTATAATTGCAAAAGAAATAATGCAATAATCAAACAAGAATGCCCACAAAATTCTTATCACCTAGGTGTCGGATGCTATCGAAAATGCACCTAATTTGCCAATAAAGGTGTCGAGTAAAATCGAAAATGCACCTTTTAATTTTTGCAACAAAATGTGTGTTTTGTGTTGTGCAAAAAATGATATTTTTATGTCTCCTACTTTGTTTTCCAATTTTGCAAAAGAAGTACAATGTTGTCTTCTCCCCGAAATTTTGCAAAATTAACAATTTTGAGCACTCCTTCCAAGACAAGTCGACACACGACCCGCATTTGGAAGGCTTCCAGAACTAGTCGACACACGACTTAGTTTTTGATGGACCAAAGGTTACAATTACTTCTCAATTTTTTGCAAAAAAGAATGTGCAATTTTATGTCTTATATCCCCCCTTGGAGAAAACAAATGCATACTGTGCCTTTGAATTTTACAAAAAAAAATGGGTCTCCTTGTGTTACAATTTGGCAAAAAAGAATTCATGTTTGAACCTTTATTTTATGCTAAATTAACAAGGTTGAGAAGAGTTTAGGGTATTCTTAGTTGCAAAAAAAATTGCTCTTCTATGTCTTATATCCCCTTGTGGAGAAAACAAAAGCTCTTCTTGATTTGTTTGCAAAAAAAATCCTTAATTCTCTATTTTAATGCAAAATTTTAATAAATCTAATCATTATTTAATTAATAATAAAATTTAATTTTGTAAAAAATCAATGTAATTTTAAAAAAAATTGATTTTAGACAAAAGATATTAAATTATTAAAAAAAATGATTAATAAATTAAAAAATTTTACAAAAAAAATAATTTTTTTTTATACCTTGCAATGGTCCATTCCACCGCCCGCGTAAAAAAAATATCGGCCCCGATGGAAGTCGAACTCCCGACCTCCCTATCGGGCCACGCCTTGGCGATGGCTAAACCTCCAGTCGGGCTAGCTAGCCTGACGGAGATATGGGGGAGGAGACTTCATCTTGAAGCCTCCCCTCCCTAGGGCTTGGAGCGTGCGATGCGCTCTAAAGCTTTTTAAAAAAAAAAGCTTTTAGGACTTTAGTCCCACATGCGCCGTGAAGGCGCATGTTAGTCGTTTAAAAACGATTTAGCTCCTATGAGGACTCGATTGCCCGCGGGCAATTAGAGTCCTTTGTCGACCTTTTGTTTGCCGCCACATCGCGGCTAGTCGGGTCAGGGTGCACATGGCCAGTCCGCCACGTGTCACCCGTGTGTCAGGTCTGGTGACACGTGGCTTGTCTGCCACGTGTCGCGTTTGTCCTGTCCAGTGGCTATCTACCGCGTCCGTCCTCGTCCAGTGGCTGTCCGCCACATGTCGTGTCTGGTCCAGGTCAAGTCTAGTGGCTCTTCGCCATGTGTCGTGTCTGGTCCAGTCCCGTCAGCACCTCGAGGTGCGTGTCAGGGTCTGTGGCTGTTCACCAAGTGTTCGATCCAGGTCGAGGCCAGTTGTAGTGCCATGTAAGCACCTCGAGATCTGTGCCCAAGGTCGCGTCAGCTTGCCACGTGTCCCGTCTAGTGGCAGGTCTGAGTCAGTGCCTTGGGATCTATGCCCAAGCACGCGTGGGTCCCAGCTGCGATTGTCCTCGAGATTTGTGCCTGATATGGTCTGCAGTTTGTAGGGTCTCCGGTCGTCAATCGTCGAGAATCGGAGGGCGCCCCTGCCCTCTCAGATCCCGGTCGTCGGATCTGGCCGCCAGTCGTTGGGGATCGGAGGGCGCGCCTGCCCTCTCAGATCCCGGTCGCTGGAGGTCTAATAGGGATGTTCCCTGTCAGTTGGGGTCTGACAGGGATGTTCCTTGTCAGTTGGGGTCAGACCCGAGGGTGTTCCTGCCCTCGGGTGTGGGTCCGATCCCTGCCTGGGAGGGCGCACTTGCCCTCCCGACTGTATGCTGGACCCACGAGGGCAGCACTAGCGGCTGCCGGTAACCGGAGGGCCGCCTGCCCTCGGGATCCGGGCCCTATGCTGCGGGTTCTGGCCGCCTGTCAGGCCCGACAGGTCAGACAGCAAAGTGCTGTTAGAACTGTCGGGGTCTACGGGCCTGCTCTCGTGGCCGCCCGGTGACGTGGGCCTGCGAGCCCTCTCCCGTGGTCGCCTAGCGATATGGGCCTACGGGCCCTGCTGCCTGGGATCTGCCTCGGGATCCGTGTAGGTCCAAGGGCCAGCAGGGCCCTCGAAGACCATGCCAGGTCCAGGTCGGGTGGAACGAGCGAAGCTCGTATTAGGCCACCCAGCTGCGATGATACCAATGTTACAAGAGGTAAGACAAGATTAATAATTGATTAATGTCATCAACTATAGCATAGGATAGCTATAGGATTAAATAGGTTACAAAATAGATTATTCAACAATAGATCCTCTGTCTACGCTAACAACTAACCTATCTGCCGTCCAAAGGGAAATGACGGTAAGGTAGACTACTAACCAAGGTAACTGGTAATAGTAACTACTAGTGGTAAAAAGTAAGAAATTACTTTTTACCATGTGGTAAATTATATCTACCTAGGTGAAACTTAAATATTACCTAAATGAGGTAATAATCATAGTTACTAACATAGTAACTCTAACAATTTATGTAAAAACTGAACTTTTTAGCAATGTACCTTCGAGAAATAAAATACTTTATAATGTGTTATCAAGCATAAAATGGAGCAAATTCGCAAGTAGGCTATGAAGAGAGGTATAGTAAATGTATGGTAGGTAAGCTCTCTCAATTATGGCGTGAAACAGTCTAGCCGTAATCTCTTCTAATCATCTATAAACTCATTTGTTTATGGTCTCTTATGATTTTGAGTGTTGAATAGGTTTTACTATGTTATTTTCATTTTCTTAAATGGAAACATGGTTAGACTTGATTGGTCTTTTGTCCTTACGAAAATAGTTTAGAATGTTCATTTTTTTTCTTTTTTAGTTTTTCCACTTGAATATAAACACACATCATAGGCTCAAAGTGGAGGTTTTGATACCATCAATATGAATGGCCCTAAATGAAAGGAAATGTTTATGAATGCTCCAAAAGTTATAAGCTCAATGAGACTTATGTATTTTCCTTTGGACTCGTTTTGGAAAGGTTATTTTTTTATTTTTATTTTTTCAATTGTTTATATAGGATTGAAACAAGCCTCACTTATATTACATCATGACCACATAATTGTATTACAACTACTTTGCTATTGTGCATGTATCACTTCGTAAGATTTGAACCTTGGTCTTCTTAGAAGTCTAGGGATCTAACTAGTTGAGTTAATGTCATTTGATATCAATTGGTTATATGGGATTGAGATGGGCCCCACATGCATTATAACAACTTGGCTATTATGCATGTATTGCTTAGCAAGATTCAAAGCTACATCTCCTTGAAAAGTGATAATTTTTTTTTTACGAAGTTTCTTTGACAAATATGGTGATGTCTATTTGATGTGAATGTCATGTACGACATGTAGGATGAATAATAACATTCAAATTGAATGAGCTTAGACATTGAATAGGATTGGTATGCACTCTTTACATTGGTAATATATTGAATATAATTTCAACTGTATTTATTATAATTTTTCTCAATAAATGACTATTCCTCTAGGATGGTTGCTTGATCTTCCCATTAAGTGGCCTCTATTTCCTCTATGGAGTTTACTTGATCAAAGCATTAGAATGCCACATCTTTTTTTAAGTCAAGTAAACTATTCCAAGTGAAATTTTTATAGCTCATTCCTATCTCACTTGCACATGGAAGGATTTTTTTGATTCTTTTCCTTCCTACTTCCTAAATTTCTTGATATCATTTTCATTGATAGAGTAATTTGCCTTTATTAATTACCTTTCAATATTTGAATTTCAATAAGTGACCTCTATTTCCTCTAGGGGGTTTTGCTTGATCTTCCCATTAAGTGGCCTCTATTTCGTCTATGGGGTTTACTTGATCAAAGCATCAGAATGCCACATCTTTTGTTAAGTCAAGTAAACTATTCCAAGTGAAACTTTTATATCTCATTTCTATCTCACTTGCACATGGAAGGATTTTTTTGATTCGTTTCCTTCCTACTTCCTAAAATTCTTAATGTCATTTTCATTGATAGAGTAATTTGTGTTGATTAATTACCTTTCAATATTTGAATTTCTTCAACTTGAAGTCCCAATGATTGGCCAGAATATCCACCACCCTCTTTCTTCCTAGTAGATATGTTGATATTTCCAAGATAGTACATAAGTGAATAATTGATAAACATAAAGAATAATGCTATTGTTGATCTAATATAGACAATCATTTCTCTTGACAACAATAATAACGATCTACAAATCCTCAATTGAAATATATCATCTTTTTTTAAGGTAAGCATAGTTAAAATTGAGTTTGATGAATTACTTTCGAAAATTTCCATTCAGTTATCAATCAATGCAAATCTTGTGCACTAACTCCATAAATACGAATCAAAACTACATATATGTTCAAATCATATAATTAAGAGGCCAAATTGTTTTCCACACCTATGACTTCCTATGAGCAGCACTATACCTACAAACACTTTGCATAAGAGGTAACACTATGGATCCAAACTTGGGTATGATTGCATGGCTTGGTTTTGAAGATTTTGTTGTTCCTTTGAAGCCAAAGATTCCAACAAATAATAACATGACTAGTCTTGCATAGAATAACTAATGGTTTTGCTTTGTAACAAACAACCCAACATTTCATAATTTCTTCAAAGTCAATAGAGTAACCATGTCATTATGTTAAAAAACAACCCAAATAGTGGAAGCAAAGGGATAATGAAGAAGTAGATGGTATAATATTTTCAACTCTTCCTCACATGAGGCACAATTAAGGGTCTATGTCAACCCCTTTTTAAAGTTGGTCATCGATGAAAATTTTACTTTAGATTGCTAATTAGAGAATGTTGTTGCTTTAGATTTCTAATTAGAGAATGTTGTTGCTTTAGATTTCTAATTAGAGAATGTTGAGCCCTTGACTAAATATTCTTCCAAAGGAAATATTTAAGAGCAAGGAATTTCAATTGCTTAGGGGCCTTATATCTGATCTTGATCAAGTATCCACCATATCTTGACATAATTCAAACCAACTCATCCTTTCATAAGAAATAGAAAAATAGAACTTTGAGATCTTACCTCAACTAGATTGTAACGGAAACCCAAGACTTGGAGTTTTTGCTCACTTTTAATATCATCCTTGACTTTTAAACCTTTATGACCCAAAGAGGCCTTGGGCCAATGGTTATCATTTTAGATTAAAAATAAGAAAATACATTAATTAAGCATTGTATTTGACGTTTGTAAAATCCCCCCCATTGAAAATGATTCAAATAAATATTAGATTAGAAGTTTGTGGAATCTCCCCCATTGATAGACCATGTAAGATGCTTCTTAATTAATTACAATCTCTCTGGTATGAACTTTCATGCTATGGATGAAAGCCACTTTTAAAAACTAATTATATGGATTGCAATAGGGCCCCACTCATATTACATCATGACCATTTAATGCTATTACAACTACTTGGAAATTACTCATGTATCTCTTGGCAAGATTCGAACTAAGGTCTCCTCCTTGAAAGTTAAGTATTTTAAAAGTTTGAGCTATGCCATTTGATGGATCAAAGACACTTTTCAATGTTAGTAAATATTATTTAATGAATTTCAACTACGAATTTTAGATTATATTTGGTACCAAAGTAGGGTATCTTAAGGATAGGTTTTATTTTCTTAAGAGGTTAAGGAGAATTGGCCTAGTAGAAATGGAAGTTGGAAGCATGGATTAGAAAAAGAAAGCAAAGGCTATGCTCGAAGTGATGATCCACAATTGAGTGCTGTGGAACACACGTTCATGAGGATTGGAAAATTTATTAATTAGCTTATCATTGCTCAAGCTAGCTTAATGAACCAAATGCGATAACATGACCTTAATGTAGAGGAGGTTGGAACTAAATATGCAAGTAGCGATAAGGTAAAACAAATAGAAGAGGATGGATACATTAGTTCTTATAATTTTAGGGTATATGAAAGCTAGAAATCAAACCATATAGAGCAATAAATATAGAAGAATTGAAAAGCAAGTTTGACCAATTTGAAGCATATTTTGATATACATGCATATAAAGATGAGCAAGAGGATCTTATTCTAATAGATTGTAATGGATCAACATGTTCTTCAATAGTGAAGCCATGTTGAAATCCTTAAGGTTTACAAAGAACCCAAAGTAACTAATTAGCAAGATTTTAAGAAATACACGTAAATAAAGGCGAGCAAGATAATCTCTTATGATAGGTTGAAAATGGCTCATTGTGTTCTTATATAGTGAAGTAATGTTGAAATCATTAAAAAATACAAAGAACCCAAAGAAATCTATTGACAAGATTTGAAGAAATACTCTTTAGGCTATATAGAGGAATGACTCATGAAGCGATAACACTTGAAACACAATCATGATGTAGATATCTCTATAGTTAAATTCCAGAGTCAAACAATACAGGTAAGGACTTTTAACAAAGGAACAATAAGGTGGTAGCATATGTTAGAGGATTACAAAATTATTCCAAATAGTAGGTATTTATTTTTAATTAGGTATCCTTTTTAATAATTTAGAATTAATTGTTCTGTGACGGATATTGTAGTGGTATACCTTTGGGTTTTCATTCATGAGACCCAAGTTCAAACGTTGCTATGAGGGGGCTGAGACCCCTCATAAAAACCTGTATTTTTAACTCAATTTTTTAGAGAAGCAACCCTAGCTAGGTTCAAATTCTATCTCTATGAAAGCAAAGAGGGTGATTTTGGGCAAAGAAGACAAGGGAGCAATTATGTGAAGGCAGAATCTAGAGCATTGGAAACGAAAAGAAGCATCAGGGAAAAATCGATAATTTAGAGAAACCCTAGCCAAGAGTGGCTCTATGAAGAAATCGACAATCTGGAGAAACCTTAGCTAGGTTTGAACTTTGGATCTTCAAGGATGATTTGACAAATCTAGATAAATTGGTCATAGAGGTTGCAACCCTAGCCAGTTTTAAACTTTGTAACTCTATAAAGGTAGAGAGTGTGTTTTTGGGCAGAGAAGACAAGGAAGCAACTTTGTGAAAGAAAAAATTGGATAATCAATAATAGAACATATCAAAGCATCAAGGAAAAAATGACAATCTATAGAAACCCTAGCTAGGAGCCGCTTTGTGGAGAAATCAAAACCCTAGCTGGGTTAGAACTCTAGAGCTTTAGGAATGGTTTGACAAATCTGGATAAATTGACCATGGAGGTTACAACTCTAGCTAGGTTCAAAATCTATGGCTATATAAAGGTAGAGGGTGTTTTGGAAGAGAGAAGACAAGGAAGTGACTTTATGGAAGTAAAATTTGTAGCATTAGGAATGAAATGGATTGTAGCATTAGGAAAAATCAACAATCTGGAGAAACCCTAGCCAGGTTTGAACTCTAGAGCTTTGGGAATGGTTTGAAAAATCTGGAGAAATTAGTCATGGAGGTTGCAACCTTAGCCAGGTTCAAACATTGTAACTCTATGAAATTAGAGAGGGTGTTTTTAGGAAAAGAAATCAAGGGAGTGACTCTATGAAGGCAAAATTTGGAGCATAAAAAATGAAACTAAATAAGATGAGAAATAAACAATCTACAGAATCCCAAGCCAAAAGTAGCTCTATAGAGAAATCAACAATCTAAAAAACCCTATCTAGGTTTGGACTCTAGAGCTTAAAAAACAAACTAAAAAGAAAACGACTCTATGAAGAGTTTTTGGGCAAAGAAGATGTGTAAAGACCAATTTTAAAAATGAAAACGAATTATCAAAAATAAAAAATTAAAATATTCACCTAGGTGTTGTAGGTGAGTTGGAGAGGAGAGGGCAATCCTCCAAGGGAGGTCCCAGGTTCAAATCTCCACCCTACCAAAAAGCTGAATTGGGTATCCAAAATCCAATTGATAATGTTGGTGCGGGCAGGTTCGGGTGCGACTCTCGGGTGACTTTGACTGCGTAGGGTGACTTTGACTGCGTAGAACCCCCTGTTCGTGGTCTCTCAAACCAAGGCGGCCCTGCAAGGAGTTTTTCACTTAAAAAAAAAATTAAAATATTTTTAGGTAAAGAATACAAGGGAGTGGAATCTGGATCTGTGAAGGCAAAATCTAGAGCATCAAGAATGGAACAGAGCATCAAGGAGAAATTGATAATCAGGAGAAACCCTAGATAGGTTCAAATTTTTGAGCTTTAAAATTGGTCATGGAGGCTGCAATCCTAGCTAGGTTTGAACTCTATAACTCTGCAAAGGCAAAGAGGGTGTTTGTGGGCAGAGAAGACAAGGAAGTGACTTTGTGAAGGTAGATTTTGGTGTATTAGGAAAAAATCAACAATATGGAGAAACCCTAGCTAGGAGTGGCTCTATGGAAGAATCAAAAATATGGAGAAACCCTAACGAAGTTCAAACTATGAAGCTTTAGGAATGGTTTGACAAGGAAGTGACTTTGTGAAGATAGTTTTTGGGTAGAGAAGATAAGGGAGTTGTTTTGTGAAGACAATTTTTAAAAAAGAAAATGAACTAGAAAAAGAAAAAAATATTTTTAGGCAAACAAGTTTTGGACAGAGAAGACAAGGGAGCCGCCCTATGAAGATAATTTAAAAAAATGAAAACGAATTAGAAAAAATATAAAAGCATTTTTGGATAAGCAATTTTTGGGTAGAGAATACATGGAAGTGACTCTTTGAAGGCATAACCTGAGCTTCAAGAGCAAAACGAAATGAAGCATTAGGGAGAAATTAATAATTTAGAGAAACCCTAGCTAGGTTTAAACTTCGAAGCTTCAAAAATGATGTAAAAAATATAGAGAAATTGGTCATAGAGGCTATGACCTTAGCTAAAGCAGGTGTGCAAAGTAGTTTTGTAGAGCATCGATCATGAGCCAGAGGGTTTGTAGAGTTAAAAAAAAAAAAATTTGATATTTGCAACGTAGGGTTGTAGAGGGAGGTGTAGAGTGGGTTTGGAGAGTAGTTTTAAAAATAAAAATAAAATAAAAGTAATATTTTTAGCCTAGGGTCTATAGAGCGGGTTTATAGAGGCATCTGAGAGTTAGAGGAGTAGGGTTCTAGCAGGTATAAAGAGAATTCTCCAAGGTAGTGTACTATTGCAAAAGCTATTATATTTTGTAGTGGTCTATTCCCTATTTGGTTCTTAGTTTTAGTGCTTAATAAGTGCCTGTATTAAGCTAATAACCTATTGTAGGATGGGATGCAAGTCGCTTAACTGAGGGAAGTACTTGGGTTAACATTTACCCTAAAAATAATTCTAAGGAGTACCCTAAGAACCCCGAGGTAATTGGTTTGAGTGTGTTTCTAGTGAAAAGGGTCAACAACCCCACACCCTATATGTAGTTTGCTACCCTAAGAGAGTATACAAAGAGATGTCATTTGAAGATAAACTTATGGTTGGTTTCTCAACAATTATTCCCTAATGGAATGTTGTTGATAATAAGAGAGCAATACTTGCTTAGACAACCTTTGTGGCTGGTGAGATTTACCTTAAGCCACTAGAAAGCCACAATATGGGGCTCAATTCATCACCAAAGTTTTCATAGAAAAGATATTTGGCCATCAACAATAACTTTAAAAAAGTAGACAGTTTCAAATAGAGAAGGAGGTTGAGAATGCAAGTGTAGAGGAGGTGTAGGGCTTGTAATTTAATGACAGGTATGATGGTAGGAAAGGAGTTGATGGAGGTGAGAAAGGAGTTGAAGGGGAAAAGAGCTCAAGGTAATATAGAATGACATAGTTGGAGTTGCTAAACATTATGAATATAGATTTGATGATGCTTGTGCTCTGTCAAATCCAACTTCCCTGATTCTAAAGGAGAAGAACCCAAATATACTACATGAGAGTAGTAACTTGGACAAGGAGAATATAACATGGGTAGGAAATTTGAAGGGGAAGAGAAGTGGGAAGAAAAAAAAGAACAATGGTTATGGATCTCCTCTAACATTAAGGACAAAAGAATATTTATAAACATTCCTAATAAAGTCTATGAAGAGCATATGATAAACTTAATAAAATTATTATAGGAAAGTTCATAGGTTCAAGACCAACAAGGGAGAAGATCAGGAAGTGGGTGGCTAATTGCTGGAAAGTTAAAGGTCATGTGGAATTGTCTTTTCTACCAAAAGGTTTTTTCTTACCTTTTTTAACAATGAGCAAGATTTCCATAGGGATCTTCTAGGATGCCCATGGTTTATGAGTAGATCTAGCCTTTATCTCAAGAAATGGGCTTCTAGATTTAACCTTGACATAGAGAGGATAAATATGGTTCTAGTATGGGTAAGGCTCCCTAATTTACCTCTAGAATTTTGAGAAGAGGTTTTTTTTGAAAGCATAGCAAAATCCTTTGGATGCTTTCTCACAGTGGACTTTGTTACCAAAAAAGAAAGAGTATTTTTTGCTAGGATATGTCATGGTTGAATCAAGACAAAAATTGCTAAAGGAGATCAATTCGGTCTCAAGATGGGGTGTGTAGAATCAAAGCATAATTTATGATAATGACCTATTTAGCTATAGAATATCTGCAAAAATAGGTTATCTAGCAAGGGATTTCCCAAACAAACATAAGAGGAATAACAGATAAATCTAGAGCAAGAATGAACGAAGGAAAAAAATCTAATATGGAAGAAAAATATCTCTAAGGAGAAGGGTAATGAGTTTCAAAGCCAAGAAGTTGAGAAGAGGGAACTAGAACATAATAAGGAATAAATAAAGGAAGATGGTATTGATGAAGGTAAGGAAAACTCACAAAAGGGAATGGAGATGGAAGGAGGTAAAATACTAATTCTAAGAGAGGAATATAAAAACATAGAAAGCTAGGATTCCACAAATGATAAGATCTCCGATACCATGAGATGAGATGGCCAAAAATGATGAAGAAAAGATAGATCAAATGGAAGAAAAAGAGAAAAAATGGTAGGAGACATGAAGGCCTATGAAGATTTAGATCCAAAAGTTGTGTCGTGTATAGTTAATCAAAAAGTGGATGTAGGATCTTCATGGAAAGTACCATACCTAAGGATGTTGATGAGTGCTAAGAAGTTCTCAGATGTAGGAGTAGAGGAGGAAAAGAAGGCGGGTAGGCCATATTTGAAAGAAAAATTCTTAAAGGAAATAGAGAAGGATTTGAAAGATGGAAAGTAGACAACCATAGTCTTGAGTGGGTAGAATCCCACTACAAGAAGTAAAACATAAGTCATATATAGGAATATTAGGGGAATGAATACCCCTAACAAACATAGATTGGTTATATCCATGTTGAAGGACCACCAACCTAAAATAATATTATTGCAAGAAACTAAATTATATTGTGTAAGGTGGGAAAGTATTTAAAGTGGAATATGGAAGAAGGGTAAGAGTTGTTAGGAGGGAGATAAAGGAGCTTCAGGAGGGTTGTTAACTTTGTGGAACTATGACCTCTATGATGGAAAATTTATCTCTATAAGTGTAAATAAATTATCAATTTTTTTCTTGGTCAAGTCTTTAAAGTTGGATATCCTTATTACAAATGTCTATGCTTCAAATGTAAGTAAGTTAAGGAAGGAGTTTAAGAAATACCTAGAATAGATGGGGCAATAGGCTAGAGGGATAATATAGATAGTGGCAAGATATTTTGACATTCTATTAAGGCCAACTATAAATAAAGGGGGTTCCCAAGGATTCACTGGAAGTATGGAGGACATTAGCAATTTTATTTTAGCATCAAGTTTTTATGATGTTGATTTGAGTAGCAATGCATTCACATGGACTAACAAGAGGTTAGGGGAGGACTTGATCCAGGTGATATTAGACAAGGTTTTGCTATCCTTGGAGTGGTTTGAGGAAAATTGTGAGCATACTTTGGCACCATTGCCAAGAACAGGATCAAACCATAACCCTTTTATATTTTGGTATAGTTTGGAGGATAGAAAGAAAAATAGTGCCCTCAAATTTGAACTTATGTAGCTACAACACCTAAACATTTATGAGAAAATAAAAATATGGTGGATGCATATGATCCAAGATGTATTTGGTTATTGGAAAGTTGGTAAAAACGTGGAACAAGGAGGTCTTTGAAATCATCTTATTGCAAAAGGAGAGATCAAGACAAGAATTGAGTCAAATTGAAGAGGAAATAAAAAACGATGGTATGGAACAAGTAATTTTTAATGGAGAGAATGTTATCTAGGTAAAATTACATACAATAATGGCAAGGGAGACCTACGTCAAGGAACCTATGGTTAACAAAAGGAGATAGGAATGCAATATTTTTTTGTCTCTATAGTAAGACATAAAAATGTAATAAGGATATATGAAATCCAAAGAGAGGTTGGAGAAGTAATGAGAGAGGAAGATAAAATTAGACAAAGGAAGGTGGACTTCTTCAAATTGTTGCTAATAAAGTACAAGGGGGATGACTAGGAAGATACAGAGGAATTAATATAACATATTTCAAGGATTCTATTTAGAGACATGAGTGCAAAAATTCTTAAACAGGTGAGTGAGGAGGAAGTCAAGGAAGAGGTCTTCTCATTGGAAAAAGATAGAGCTCCAGGGACTGATGGATTTCAAGTGGGTTTCTCCTAGGTCTTTTGGAATATTGTAAGGATGTAGTAGCTCCAGTAAGAGAGTCATATTTGTTAGCTTTTGAAGCTGAATACTTAGGATAACTTAACCACAATATATAAAATAAAGTCACCAACCAATTCTATAATAATGGTAATATTTTGGAAGTATAAAACATATAAATAACTCTAATAACTACTCATAAATATGCCATAAACAAATGCTCATGGAAATGGTGCCATAGCTCTATAAGTACCAAGTAATATCATTACAATTCATGTCATATTACATCTTCACATTACTCTGCATATATAATGTATTATGACTCTTCATATGGTGCACTCTTGGCCTTCACACTTATAGAATCTTCAACTTCCTACTCTATGGACTCATGTGCACATGGACAACTATGTGTAGCAACCCCGAGACGCGCGCACTGCTCTTTTTACTCTACTTGCAATGTATTAAAACCCCAAAATGAAATGGAAGACAATGAAAAACATATAACACAAAAATAACAAAGATAGATCTCTTTATTTGGATTGAAACCCGGTTAAATATCGGTACCTCTTAGAGATACCCATTTCAATACAATAAGGTTACAAATAGGCAAAGAGTACCCCTTTCATGAAGAGGTGGTGCGCTTTCAAAAGCTTCCTGATTTCGCACACGAAAATGTATGAGGGCTTACAAATGCCTCCTTCTCTAGGCCTATTTCCTAGAGGGATCCTTTTGCTCTCGTATGTTACAAATTTCATACGATGAACCTGTGGCCCTGTGAGCAATGAAACAACAACACACGCTTAGATGTCCGAGATTGCCTCCCCGGATGAGGTTGTTAGAAATGACTATAACAAATGAAAGCAAGTGCAAATTAAACTAATGCTATGAATGCGAATGACTGAAATGATGCTATGCTAATGATATACTAAAAAAAATAATGAATCTAATGTCTAAAACCCTAAGCTAGTCCCGTGGGCCACTGTCCAAGACAACGACTGCTAAAGCGACTCTCGTATTCTTTGATCAAAAGCTTGTATCCGATGTTGAAATAATGGTTGATATGCTCTCCAATTTGTCAGGGCTTCGTCGTAAATGGTAGTCTCCAAGGGAAGCTCTCCAAGTCTCGAAAGCTCTCCAAGTCTCGAAAGCTCTCCTTAATGACCTGTCTTGATAAATTCATGATTACTTGGATAAAAGATCAATCCTTGGTGCTCTTAGGCTTACACCTTTTATAGTGTGAAACTCTAGGTCTATGTACAAGCCCTAGGAATGAATTCCTCATGCATAGTGAGAGTTAGCATGATAAGATTTTTGTCGTTTCTATGTTTAAAAACCAGTTAAATAAAGTCTAAATGCAAACTCAAGTCTATTATGTGAATTGGTCATGAAAGGGAATGCAAAGTTACTCCCGCTCACCTTTATTGCATGCAGACTACCACTTCCACCTATGATTAGGCCTGTTTATCAGTAAAACTACTTTTATGGTTTAGTCGCTGTCGTATACAATGCTTAATATCTTGCCGCTGTCATCTGTAGTGGCTAAGCTCTGGCCACTCTAGGCTTGAGCGGCTAAGATCTGGTCGCTCTAGGCTTGAGCGAGTAGGCTTTGATGGCTTGAAAATGCCCCAAATGAGTGGTGAGGACCACTGTTGATGCTTGGAAAGTCCAAGATTATATCATATGATCTTATGAATGTGTCTATGTGAGTAGATCCCCTAAGAATGACACATTTTAGGTGTCTACAGATGCCCATTTTTGTGATGCGCTATGTGGGAAACACAAAACTGAGTAAAAACGTAGACTGATCTGCTTGTAGGGTGTATGGTGATCAATGGTCTGATCAAAACTAGATGGCCCAATCATGCAAGATGGCATGCACCCCTTGAATCATTGCCTCAATGTTCGAAGGACTTAGCTCAGTGGCTTGGGCATGTTAAATTGCACTCATTCCTCAAACTCAATCGGGTAGCTTCAGATGCTACAACAATTCCGATCGGTAGGATAGCTACAATTGAATATGGCATGTCTGCTTACATTCCCAACAAATAAGGGAAATTTGTGATTGTTGTATGCAATGATTCATAGGACGAACACAATTTTTATGTGATCAAGTGATATTTTATTGATTTGATTATTATTATGTTGAAGTTTTGAACTACTTCCTCACACAATGGATTTGTGAATAAATGACAATGAATGAAGCGATAAGTCACTTGACCAATATGACTAATCTGGTATCCCTTCTAGCATTTGTTGCTTTTAATGGGCAATCCCAAATCCAAGTGTGATTCCAATTGTTTATGATAATAATCTATCCCTATCCCGAGGAGCGGTCCAGCTATCAATAGGCTTCTTAGGGAGTTAGGATGAGTGATTCTATTTATGTTTGTATTGTATCATTTTGGCTTAATGTTTTTGGTATCATGGGAGAATTAGGATGATTCTTTCGCACCTGTGGAGCAGTCCGACCATCTTGGTCTTCTTCGGGATTGAAGGGTGACACATCGTAATTCCAAAATGAAATGTTTTGCCCAAGTAACCTCATGGTAACTTACTCATATTGTCGAGTTGCATGGAGTGCAAATAACTGCAATCGCCAAGTTAATAGAATAACTTAATAGGAGGGCTTACTTGAGATTTTTTTTTATGCATTTTTTTTGTTATTTTGATCATTATGATGACCATGGGTCACCAAAATGTGCTTATTTGATATTTTTTGTTATCCCCCCATGGAAGGAATATTTTTTTTATCTGTGGAGCAGGCCACTATCAGGTCTAGCGACCTTTGAGTTTTTGCCTATGGCTACTGTCACCTTGAGCGACCACGAAGTTCAGGCCATTGACATCAGCAGCGACAAAGGACTAATTTGAAAATATAAAAATGCACTTTTAGGATTTTTGACCTGTCATTTGCTTTGTTGACAATTCACTTTTCAGATCTCTGGTGAGACAATGACAGTTGCAGTTGTAGAAATATATCGATGTTGAGGATATGGCTATGCAGGGTGAGGTATTAGCTGTTGGAGGAGCCGGAGCTTCTCGAGTATTCTTTCAAACCCTACCCTCTTTTCCTCTTTTGGGTAAAATTGAACCGCACTAAGTAACTAGTAAATGAACCTCACTAAACCTGTTGGTAATGAACGAAATCTGTAGCTAGGCTTAGTATAGGTTTTTATGCAATGGGTTGGTCCCCATTTTTTATTTTTCAATTTTTTTGTATTTTACGGCCTAGGGTTCATGGGTTTGCCGTGTCGCCCTTTGGCCACTATCGCTCATATCAACAAAAATTTGGCCGCTGTCGCTCAGAGCGGCTAGGTTTGAACCCAACGATAAAAAATTTAACCGTTGGTATTTGGCCGCTGTTGTCTCCAACGACCAGATTCTAGTCGCTATGGGTGACAACGACTAAATCCCTTAGCCAATTTTGCAAATATTTTTATATTTTTTTGGATTTTCCTGAGATAGTTTTAAATGTTTTTGGAATTTTGAACTACTTTTTAGCATGTGTTGCATGCCTAGGTGTATTTATCCCCTTCTTTGCTCAAATTTAGGAGAATGCCAAATTTTTCATGTTTTATTGGGATTTATGCCTTAGATGCACTGTAGTTATGTTTCATAATTATTTTTCTTTGCTTAGATCCTTACTACTTGGGCTCAGGATCTGAGGCTCATGAATGACCTTATATCTCTTCTAGATGACACATATTGGAGGTGGCTTAAGGCTTGCGAGCTCCAGTATGTTACCAAACTGCCTCACATTATGTTGGATCAGGCTTACCTTATAGTTTTTGCCCATTTTTGGGACCCTCAGACTAATACCTTCCACCTCCCAATCAACAAGATGACCATTACACCAGAGGATGTGTATAGGATCTTTCAAATCTCTTTTTATGGAGTGGCCATCCTCTCTTTGGCCACTAATGATCAGGTGGTTGTTTTCACTTAGGTGTTCGAAGGGCGCTCTGAGGCGGCCCTCAAAGACACCAAGTCTGGGGGCCTATCCATTATCCACTGGTACCAAGAGTATGTTTTCACAGTGAGGCATGCGGTATTGCTGATGGTCATCAACAATGTCCTTATTCTAGACTACTCATGCTTGAGGTTCCCTTGGAACCTCCTTGCGATGGTTTAGGACCTAATGGATAGTGAGGAGCCTATCAGATATGCATGGGGTAGGTCTCTATTGGCTTAGTGTTATGATGAGCTATACCAAATCTATCGAAGGGGTTGTGTTAGCATCGCCTGTAGTTGGCTTTTGTAGATCTGAGGATAGGAGCATATTAAGGTAGATCATCCAAAGGGGCTTCCTGTTGAGATCATAGTTGTGGATGGGTGGATGCAGTGCTATGCTACCATATGGGCTAGAGAGAGCGAGGAACACAAGAGACATACTTTTGCAGGGGATTTGTCTCATTATACTGATACTTTCACTGGACTCTAAGCTGGAGATGTCATATGGTGCCCGTATCATCAGTGTCCTGCTTGGGATGATCCAACCAGTTTTACTACTAGGACACGATGCGAGCGACGGCTCATCGGCTGTAAGATTAGCATCTGAGAGCACTTATTTTGCTCTCAAGTTCTTTTTTAGTATGGGTTGCAGTAAGATGTGCCACTAGTACCATTTTTGTATAGGCGCATTGGAGCAGAGAGAGACCTCCCTTCCTGATAGGTCACAAAGTTAGCTGATAAGGAGGATGCCCCAGATGTTGATATTGGAGTGGATGGGGGAGTCACAGATACATTTGTGCAGTGGTGGGGTGACCTGATGTGGCATGGTGAGGATATTCTAGGTCAAGAGGATGATGGTGGAGATGGGGCAGATCCATCGAGATGCAGGGTTCATGCTAGGACTGCGGCGTGGGACCAACAGGTAGAGCAGGTGGTAGTGGAGGAGCAGGAGGCTCTTGAGGAGGCAAAGGAGGAGATGGAGCCTGAGGAGAGAGATTATCCTCTCAGGGCACAACTACATGATGTAGAGGCTGAGCTCTAGTTGACCAAGATACAGGTACAACAACATGATGCCATCATAGCTTAGCGGGATACCATTATAGCACAAATTTTAGACCAGATACAGGCCTTGCAGGCCACTATGGGAGGAGCTACTCGGATGCAAGTTGTTGTTGCTCCTCCTGATCTCGAGGGTCCTTCAAGGGAATCTCTCAAGGATGAGATTAGTCATCTACAAGGTTTGCTAGATGAGAGCGATGTACAAATTACTGAGGACACAGCCCATATTTTTGCTCTCTCGAGGTAGATCAGGAGGCTATGAGCCATACCTAGGGAAAGAGGAGCCACATGTAGGTCACAGATCAGCAAGAGCTCTATAGCAGGGTAGTATTTCGTTCGACTTGGTCATGGATCCTGGACTCGTACTAAGAGACCATCAAGGTCCAGCTCGCACCATTATCCCAGAGATTTGGCCATAAGGGGTGGTGCTGCAGGTGGTGTAGGCCCAGTATTTGATTAATGGTGCACTTGGTTTTGTTTTTGAGGTCAACTGACCTATATGAATGTAGCCCATGGACATTTTTGTATATCCATGGACTTGACACACATACTTTTATGATATCTTTTCATTATGACTCATTATGTGTATCGTTTATTACTCATGTTTTTGTTGTTATTTTGTTTTATGATGTGGTGTGATGATGATGACATTATGATGACTTGATGCATATGTTAGATGATAGATGATATTGTATATGCTTATATGATTTGATGATATGATGTGATGTATTTTGAGTTGATAAATGATGAATTTATGATTGTATGCAAATGGATATTGCCTATATGTTTTATGATATGCTTTATGATGTAATGATGGGTGATTTGGTTTTTGTGTTTATGGATGCGATGTTATTGTTAAATGCATGTTTAATTTTACTTTAATTGCATGCATCTAACTTATGTTATGGGATGGTCTAAATGAACCTTTATGCTCTAATCACTTAGAACATAAGGAATGCATATAGCATTGAAAATCTTAATGGGTGATACCACATAAAGTAAAAAAATTAATCATGAATTTAAATAATCACTCTTATCATAAGAATTGATTAAGCATTCATATATGAGATGTAATGGTGTGAGATGTATTTTCTTGATAAGTTTATGTAAATTAAAAGATATAAAGTAGTCAGTGGTCGTCTATATGCTATTTCTAATATATATGCGGTATCTGTCATATTATGTTGATACCCCCTAATTTATAGAATATTATAAAGAATATCATGGTGTAAATGATGATATGATTTGTTGCTATGTAAGAATTTTGGACTTTAAGGAGATCCAAATACTCTAGTTACCCTATCAATGACTGTATAATGGTCATTTAAGATTTTGAAAATTAGGCTTTCATCATGGTCCTAGATACTCATTCTCCCTGTGTGTGCAAATAAATATATTTAGATAGAACCCATGAATTTCCTTCAATTTCAGATGGGATTCTTTCATCCCATTGCTAAGATCAGGGACTCTCAAGTGTTTTATCTCATCCTTATGTTGGACTTAGTTGGACTATACCACTAGGAAGTTTTGAGTTACCTAAACTAGATCATACACATTCAAACATTGGTCTATACACATGCCAAGAGCTTTTGTGATAGACATATTGTCATGCGTAAGGATTTATCCTCCCAGTTTTGTGCAATACTGAGAATTCCAGGGATTCAAGTTCTATTCCCTTTTTTTCTTCATTTATTTGGGATACTTGCTCATACTTAGTGATGAAAATCATTGTTTATTTTGACTAATTTTTTTTGTTTTATCTTGAGCAAAGGATTCTTGTAGTGATGATAATCACTATTTATTTTGCTTTTGTTTTTTGTTTTTGATATTTTGAATTATGACTTTGGGTGCTTATTTTGACTTTTGGTAAATTTGAACTTTGATTTTGAGATTTGAATTTTGCTTTGTTTCAAGATTTTGATTGTTTTTATGAAAGCAAGGGATGTATGCAGTGATGATAATCACTCATTTTTGGGTAGGGAATAACTTGTCCTTTTGCCAATTCTCAGCACCTTTAAACAGGTTGCACAAGGGGATAAGCAAGGAAGTTCCTTTTTTTGGTAACCTATACCACTTTGTAGTTTTCATCTTCCCGTGTACCAACTAGAATTTAGTATTATAATTAGTGGTGGGATCTTGAGATATGCTAGGCTTTGTCACCACTAGACCTTATTATCTATTAACCAATATGGTTTTCCACAAAAGTTGATAAGATCACTAGGTATGGTTGAATAACTGAAAAACCTTAGTATATTATGTATAGCAACTGATAATGGTTGTGTTGAAAAACATAATTATACACGTGTTGATGGAGGTATTTTGAATGGTTTGTGAGACAAATTGTGGATTCAATTTTAAGGCTCTCATGACATATACGAATGTAATATAATGCAATTATGTGGATGCAAGATGTGAGTTGCAATTGTTTTTGTATTTTTGATTTTTATGTTGTTTTTGTATTTTTGCTTAATTTGACCAAAGGGCTTATTGTGCCTTTGGGGATTTTTGATTTTTGACCAAGCACCATGAAGTACCCTTGGATATTTTTGATTTCGACCAAGTGGCATGAATTACCCTTGGAGAATTTTTGATTGGAGTTGACCAAGCAGTTTGGATACCCTTGGAGCATTTTGATTTGATTTTGACCAAGCGGCTTGGATGCCCTTGGAGCATTTTGATTTGAATTTTGACCAAGCGGTTTGAATACCCTTGGAGATTTTTAATTTGATTTTGACCAAGCGGCTTGAATGCCCTTGGAGAATTTTGATTGGATTTGAATTTTTATGTTTTTATGATTTGTTTGTATTTTTGACATTTTTGAATGTTTTTGTGTTTTTGACATATTTGAATGTTTTTGTGTTTTATGTGTAGAATACCTTCAAGTGAATTATATTGAGAGGTTCAGGCTCTTCAAAACCATATAATGATATAAGGCAATATGCTCTAGGCCCAACTCTTTGTGAAATCATGTACGGGCCTATCCAATTTACCGCGAACTTGTCTCCCAGGTGCGACAATAGATTTTAATTCTGTTGGTTTTCTTTGAGCACTAGATCTCCAACCTTGAATTATCTTAAGTGGATTTTACTATTGTAAGCTCATGTAAGGCAATATTGGTAAACACAAAGATGCTCTAAAGCATTGAATCGTCATTCATAAAGAAGCATCAACTGATCAAGGTGGCATTGCCGTGCGACATCATCATCTATGAAGTCCTTTAATGCTATGCGTAGAGTTGGAATTTCCAACTCTAGTGGCATGATGGTCTCAATGCCATATACTAGTGAAAATGGTGTTTCCCCAATGGACATCCGTATAGTAGTCCTGTATGCCCATAGTGCAAGAGGCAACTGCATGTGCCAATCCTTGTGATTGTCTTGCACCGTCTTCCATAAGATGGAGACTATTATTTTGTTCGAGGCTTCTGCTTGCCCATTTGCTTGCGAATAATAAGGCGTTGAAAGAAATGTATTGAATATGGTATTTGTTCATTAAAGTATGCACATTTTTGTTCTTTAAAGATGGCCCATTATATGATATTATCTTTGAAGGGACCCCAAAATGACTTATGATATTGTGGAGTATAAACTCCGCAATTCTCGGTCCAGTTGTCAATGTTAAGGGGATCGCTTCAACCCATTTAGCGAAGTATTCACTAGCCATTATGATGAATGTGTGTCGGCCTGAGTATGGGGTTGAGATATTCCTAATCAAGTCTAGTCCCCACTACAAAAATGACCATGCTACCTGGATGGGCTATAAGGCTTGCAATGGTAAGTGCATTAGATTTGCATGATGCTGGCACTTAATGCATTTCTTGACATACTCACAACAATACTATTCCATGGTGGGCCAATAGTAACCCATTCTCAAGATATGTTTAACGATGGCCATGCCACTGAAATACCCTCCACATGTGCCATCGTGAGCTTGCAAAATTGCCCAGGATGCTTTCTAGGGCTCAAGAAAATAGAGTAATACTCCATCATATTCTCGCCTATAGAGGATTTCTCCTAGAAAGATGTATCTTGTTGCTTTATATTTGAATGTTCACCTTTCAGTATGCGACAAACCTTGAGGTACTATTCCAAGTTTCAGGAAGTCTCGCAATTGGGAAAGCCAATCCTGATAAGCCATGACTTCTATAGAAAATATGACTTGCTCTTCATGCATTCCTGAGATGGTGAACACAGATTGAGGAAAAAATATATGGTGTATGGTTGCACCACACTTCAAATGTCCTTTGGAGATTAAAGGCCCCCAAAGTGTTGTTTGTAAGAAATATTTAGCTGTGAAAGACCAATCCTGATTTGGTTCGATGTGGATCATGTTGACTGATTCTTGGTTGTCAAAATATTCACGACGTATTACTGAGTGTGAAAGCACTTTCACATGAATGGTTGTAAAATTAGTAGATGGATTCTGAGGGATTAAAGATCCCAAATGTGCCATGGCATCTACAAATCTATTTGACGTATGAGGGATTGCCTCGATGTCATACCATTCCAGCTGGGCTAGGTAGGTGTCAACAAGTTCCTTGTAAGTCTTTAGGAGTGGGAACCTACATTGAAATAGTCATTTGACTTGGTTTACTATGAGTAAGGAGTCACCAAAGATATTCAATATTTTAATGCCCATTTCTATGGCTATTTGGAGTCCCAAGATCAATGCCTCATATTTCATGTTGTTGTTTGTGCAAGGGAAGTCTAGTTTGAATGATAAGGGTAATGGAGTGCCCTGTGGTGTGATAAAGACAATCCCTGCTCCACCCCCTTGTTCACACTTTGAACCATCGAAGAAAAATGACATGTATCTTTATTTCTTAAATTATTCAAGTTCTGGTGGATCTGATAATGCAAAGATCATGTCATCAAGTAATTCTATGTTGAGAGGCTTGTTATCCTGAAGAGGTGCCTCTACTAATTGATCTACTATGACTTGTTCCTTTATGGAATTTTGGCTTATGAACTCTAGATCAAATTCTATCAATAACATGATCCACTTTGCGATACGTGTATTGTGATATGTCTTGCTCATCATGTACTACAAAGTATTTTTTTTTGATATGACATAGGTCTTATGGCTCAACATGTCGTGTCATAACTTTTGAGTTGCAAAGACCACCGCTAAACACAAATTTTAGACATACGCATATCCTAGCTCATAACCCACCAAGGTGCGACTAATGTAATATATGGCTTGCTCTTTTTTTTGTGCATTCTTTTGGGCTAACATAGTGCCCAATGCAAAATTAGTAGCTGATATATATAGTAAAAATGGTATGTCTGGCCTTGGTGGAGCTAATAATGGCGATGTTGTTAGATAAGTTTTGATCTCTACAAAGGCTTGATGGCATTCTTCGTCCCAATGAAAGAGGACCTCCTTGAGTAGCAACCGATTCATGGGTTGGTATTTGTCTGATAATTGCACGATGAATCTTTTGATGGATGCTATCTTGCCTTGTAGGCTCCTTAGCTCTCTAATGTTGGTAGGGGTGGCCATTTTTAATATAGCCTTTACATTTGCAAGATTGAATTCAATGCCTCTCTTGGATACGATGAATCCCAAAAGCTTTCCAGAAGTTATGCCAAATATGCACTTCTTAGGATTCAATCTGACATTATGTTCTATGAGACAATCAAAGACTTTTCTAAGGACTTCAATGTTCTCTTGCTGCAATAAGGACTTGGCCAGTAGGTCATCCATGTAATACTCTAAGATATTATGCATATAGTCATGGAATATGTATATCATGGCCCGCTAATATGTGGCTCCAAAATTTTTGAGACCGAATGACATCACTTTGTAATAGAACATTCCCCATGGGGTAATGAAAGTAGTTTTATGTTGATCTTCGGGCTTAATCCAAATCAGGTTGTATTCAAAAAAACCATCCATTAGGGAGAGCATCTCATGACCTGTGGTTGCATCTAAAATAGCATCTATGTTTAGCAATGAGAATGAATCCTTTGGTATTGCCCTGTTTAAATCTCTAAAGTTCATGTAGATACAGACTCTTCCGTCGGGTTTCCCCATGGGTACCATGTTTGACACCCACTCAAGGTAGTCGCTATGAACTATGAACAATGATTCCAATAGTTTTTACAATTCATTCTTCACCATCAAAGTGATGGTTGAATGCATTTTACTCAGCTTTTTCTTGACTGGTTTCTTCATGGGATACAATGAAAGGTTGTGAACGACTAACTTTGGATCTATCCCTGGCATGTCTTTGTAAGTCCAAGCAAAAATATTTGGCCTTTCTTTGAGGAAAGGAATTATGATGGCTTTCTCCTCTAGATATACACTTTCTCTAAACTTGACTTTCCTTGGTTGGGTAGGATCATTGCTGATGTCCACCTCGAAAGTCGCTTCTATAGCCATATGTGACCCATCCTCTAGTGGATGAGGCATGGGTATCAAATGAATGTCATCGACGGGATATATAAGTCATACTAACTAAGGATCCAAACTAGCATGGAATAAGTAATAAGCACAACCTGATGCAAAATGGAATGACTGTAACATATTTTTCGTTGGGGAAGAGGTATTCAGGCTCTATGGGTGAATCAACATGATCCCAATCAATAGCCTCTACATCAAGCTGCAATGATTTGGTAGGATCTACTGGATTATGAAGTGGAGTAGCCAAATCAATGGAGATCATGTGGATGGATGGGATGAAATCTCCAGGACCACATGGGTGTAATCTTGTTTCAGGGTTTTCCCTTCCATACTCGTGATGAGGTTCTGGCGGTTTGGGGATGAATAGGTCCTCCCTATGTAACATGTGAGTGGTTGAATTATCTATGCACAAACTATGAAATATGGTCATTTGGATCAAGGATATCTCGAAATGCAGGTGGAAGGGGATTGATCATGCGATGAATAGCCCCTAAGTCAATAGGTCTTTTGAGGAACCTTAATATAGTATCTATAGCATGCAGTGCTACTTCTATTTCCACCAACATATTGACTTGTCATAAATGGTGAGGCCCGAGATAGGCCATCTCAGTATTGTCCTCAAAATCATCATCACTAATAAAAAAATCATTAGCATTGGTATGTGGACCTAGAATAGAGAGCTCATGTCTTGGCCCCAAGTAGACCATCTATGTTTCATCTTCATATTCTTTGTAACTTATGAAGAATCCATTTGCATTTGTCTCTTGCCCCAAAGTAAGGGGTTGATGGCTCAGGCCTAAATAGGCTCTTTCTGTTGAGTCCTCTGATTCATAGTCACTCTCATCCGATATGTACCCACTCTCATTATGGATGGACCATGTGAATATTTGTAAATAGTGAGGCCCATGGTAGGCTAAGCCAAGTTGCACCTCATCATCACTTGCTTCATTTCCATTCTCTTTATCGCACGAGTTGTACCCTATTGGGGTGGAATAAATTGAGATGTTTGGATGATAAATTTTTGGTGGCGATATGTTCACCGTAGCCACTTGTCTGTTGCTCAAATTTCTTGTTCTTAGGGGGTGATAAGGAATGAAATTGATGTATTCTCCTAACCCTAAGATTAATCTATCCAATGCTACTACAAGAGAGTCATATCGACCTCCAATATAATAGCCTAACCAAAACCTATAAGAGGGAAGCTGATATTGTGGCTCGTATGGCCACTTGCGCCCATGATCATATATACCAAGGCCATAACTATACCAATAGCAATGCTCAAAGTAGCTTAGAGAAAACTCAGGATTAGAGAGATAACGAACATTGACCATGAATAATTCATCATAATCCTCTTCTACATCTGAAGACTTATGGGTGCAGTCCAGGCTAACATAGAAAAAATTGGTTTGGTTAGGAGGGATTCCAAGTGGAACCACTATTACCACTATTGTAATCATAGTGACACTAAGAGGGGGGTGAATCAGTGTGATATTTAAACTTTCTAATACATATAGTTTTAAATCCAGCAGCTATTTAAAACTGATAAAAGAAATATCAACTATAGCTAGAAAGCATGACACACAACACAGTTATATAACGAGGTTCACCAATGTGGCTACTCCTCAAAATGACTGCTTGGACTACCATCCAAATCCAGTCAAAGAAAAGCTACAACTTTACAATATCTTTTACCAACACCAACTGGAAGGAGCACCAACCCCTTAGCTTTATCTGCTTCAAAAAGAATGGAGCACCAACTCCTAATTTACTAGCACCTATTGGAAAGAGGCACCAACCCCTTATACCAAGCTGCAACTTGGAAGACAATAAAGATAATAAAAATGATAGAATAAAACTTTCACGTTGTTCCTTACAGTCTGCTATTTTTTTGCATTTTGTTGCTTCTACACAAAATGCTTCGCACTGTCCGATCGCTTTTATGTACTTATTTGCACTCTCTGCTGCAATCGGATGATCGATCACTTCTGCTATCTGCGTGCTATCACTTTGAACTTAGAACTCCACCTCTACACATTGCACTCTTCTATCACGCAATCACGATATGTAGACTCGAACTACGAATTTGCATTCTGCTCGACACGAACTTCTCTTGTGCAATCACTCTGCTCGCCTTCACACATTATCTTTCATGCAGTCCCCTCAAACTCAAAGTACCCTTGATTTTATAGTAGAAATTTTAGGAACAAATCCTAAACAATAGTCGACTGTAACCCTAAGAATGTCGGCTGTAAAACCCTAGAATTTGTCGGCCCAGATTCAACTTTTTTGGCCTCCATTTTCCCTAAACAACAGTCGGCTATAACCCTAAGAATGTCGGCTACAAAACCCTAAAATTTGTTGGCTACAAACCCTAGAAATTGTTAGTTGTGAACCCTAAAATCTGTCGGCTGTAAAACCCTAAAATCTGTCGGCCCAGATCCAACTTCTACTGCCACCTCTATCACCTTCCTGTAGCTATTGCCACGAAATAGAAACATGTCGTGATATCACGACTCTTTTTGAAACCGTACGCCTTCTTGTCCTTGTTGTCACGAAATCGTGACCCTTTTGGCCTTTGATAGCTTTGCCACCGTTCTTGTCGCAAAATCGTGACACTTTGATCTGTTGCTGACGTCATCCTCATTCTTGTCGTGAAATCATGACGCTTTCGACTTCCAACGGCTTTTCTTGCACCTTGTCGTGAAATCACGACACTTTTAGCTTTCGCTAATGTCATCCTTAGCTTTTTCGTGAAATCGTGATGCTTTCGGCTTCCAGCGGCTTTTCTTGCACCTTGTCACGAAATCGTGACACTTTCAGCTTTCGCTGACATCATCCTCAGCTTTGTCGCGAAATCACGATGCTTTCAGCTTCCAGAGGCTTTTCTTGTAGCCTGTCATGAAATCGTGACACTTTCAGCTTTTGCTGACGTTATCCTCATCTTTGTCGCAAAATCATGATGCTTTCGACTTCCATACAATCCTTGCTTCATGCAGTAGCAAAATCATTACAACTTTGTGCCTTGTGCTTCCAACTTTGCTTCTACCCGTGAGATTTTGACTTGTAGTGAAATTGCTACACTTTTGTGCCTTGCACTTTCGACTTGTAGCATAATCGCTAAACATTTGAGTTCTGCACTTTTGACTTGTAGCGAAATCGCTATACCTTCGTGTTGTGCACTTTTGACTTGTAGCGAAATCGCTACATCTTTGTGTTATGCTTTTTCAACTCGTAGCGAAATCACTACACCTTTGTGTTGTGCTTTTTCAACTCGTAGCGAAATCGCTACACCTTTGTGTTGTGCTTTTTCAACTCATAGAGAAATTGCTACACCTTTGTGTTGTGCACTTTTGACTCGTA
The DNA here is from genome assembly GCA_028583015.1 of Wollemia nobilis. Lineage (NCBI taxonomy): Eukaryota > Viridiplantae > Streptophyta > Pinopsida > Araucariales > Araucariaceae > Wollemia > Wollemia nobilis. The sequence continues at coordinate 2,327,882 of JAQPPZ010001731.1, forward strand.
GCGAAATCGCTACATATTTTTTACTTAACACTTTCTCCCTGCTTCGGCCAGCGAAAATTCAACATGTAGCGAAATCGCTACAACTTTTCCACTTAATGCTTTCTCCTTGCTTCGGCCAGCGAAATTTCAACATGTAGCGAAATCGCTATAGTTTCTCGTCTTAGCTTCTTGGCCTCCAACATGTCGCGAAATCATGACAGTTTGCCTTGCGCCTTCTCTCTCCTCATTTTTGTCATGAAATCATGACATTTTCGACTACGCCTTCTCTCTCCTCCGACTTGTCGTGAAATCATGACATTTTCGACTGCGCCTTCTCTCTCCTCCGACTTGTCATGAAATTGTGACAAAAAACATGTCGCGATATCGCGACAGTTTTCTAACTTGTCTTTTTCTTTGAATTTCGAAACTGGGTCATTTCTATTTTCCAAGAATTGTACTTTACATAATCTGACTATCCTTTTAATTTCTGTCTTCTGCATCTGAATGACCCCTAAACTGTCTGTCCACTGCATTATTAGATCTAACTGCCTGTGTTGACAACAATGACAAACTTCTTGCAACACCTTGCTCAACAATCTCCCCCTTTGGAATTGTTGGCAAAACCTGTGTACATTCCTGTAACTCTTCTCCCCCTTTGTCAATAATACCAAAGGGCTGCTATAGACTCCCCCTGAGTCTATCCTCACAATTCTCAGGCACAATTTGTTGCATCTAGCATAAATTATGATCATGGGCAAAAGAATAGTCAAATACTCAAATGCTCCCCCTGAGAAAGTGATCCCTGTAGCTAGTCACTTCTTAGGAAGTGTGACTACTCCTAATTTGCTTCGAAGGTACTCAAACACTTCCTTGGGTAAAGGTTTTATGAAAATATCTGCTACTTGTTCTGTAGTTGGGACAAAATCCAATTTGACTTCTCCTTCTGCAACTTTCTCCTTCAAGAAATGATACCTTATAGCAATGTGTTTAGTCTATGAGTGCATAACTGGATTCTTGGAGATGTTAATTGCACTTGGTGTTATCACACTTACGGGATATTGGTTCACTAAAATTAATTCCAAGATCTTTCAAAGTTTGTTTCATCCACAAGACTTGTGTACAACATGTTGTTGCTGCAATATATTCTGCCTCAGCTGTAGATAAAGAAACTGACTCTTGCTTCTTACTGTGCCATGCAACCAATCTGTCCCCCAAATAGAACGCACTTCCATTGGTACTTTTTTTGTCATCAACACATCCAGCCCAATCTTCATCTGAATATGATATAAGAGTGAAGTCTTTGCCTTTTGGATACCACAACCCATACTCCATGGTGCCCTTGAGATACCAAAAAATCCTTTTAACTGTTGTCACATGAGTCTCTTTAGGACTGGCCTGAAATCTAGCTACCATGCAAACTGCCTACAGAATATCAGGTCTAGTAGCTGTTAAATATAGCAGACTTCCAATCATATATTTGTACATGGTTTGGTCTACAGGTGGAGATTTGTCTTCTTTACTCAATTTGCAGCCTGTTGTCATGGGAGTGCTAACTGGCTTACAGTCCTCCATAGTGAACCTTTTTAGCATTTCTTTCACATATTTGATTTGGGAAATGAATATGCCTTTCTCATTTTGATTAACTTGTAGCCCAAGAAAGTAAGACAGTTCACCAATCATAGACATTTCAAATTCATTCTGCATATTATTTGCTAAGTCTTTACAAGATTCATATTTGTTGCTGCCAAATATGATATCATCTACATAGACAACTAGAACAATGAGATGCCCACCTTTTGTTTTTACATATAGATTACTGTCCACTAAACATTTCTTGAATCCCTATTGAGAGAGATAGTTATCTAGCCTAGCATACCATGCCCGTGGTGCTTGCTTTAATCCATACAGTGCTTTCTTTAATTTAAAAAGGCAGATTTTACATCCATCTGATAAACTCTGAAGTTTTTGTGAACTTCTAAGGCCAGAAACATTCTAATTGCTTCTAATCTGGCCACTGGAGCAAAAGTCTCTTCAAAATCAATGCCTTCGACCTATGCATATCCTTTACAAACCGAGTCTTGCTTTGTTCCTAATGACCTGTCCGTCTTCATTTAATTTGTTTCGAAATATCCATTTGGTGCCGATTACATTCTTATTTGCAGGTCTAGGTACTAATTCCCAAGTTTTGTTCTTTTCAATCTGATCTAACTCTTCATTTATTGCCTTCATCCAGCTATCATCTTTGCTTGCTTCATCTATGTTTTTGGGCTCAATGCTAGATAAAAGAGAGTAATTACTTATTACTTTCCTTCTTGTCTGAATACCAGCTGTGGGATCTCCAATTATTTGGTCTCTTGGATGATTTTTCTGCCAGCTACCTGTTTTGAATTTCTTGTTTTCTTGCACCTCTGAGTCATCGACTAATTCATATGAATCAAGCGTAGATTTATTTTTTGTTTCATTCACCTCATCTCCTTCAACGACTTCTTCATAGATTGGGTAGTTTTCCTCAAAGTCAGCTAATCATTTCCCAACTTCATCGAATTTAACGTCTGCACTGTCCACAATTTTCTTGAGTCTCTTATTGTAGCATTTATAAGCTTTGCTTTTTGATGAATACCCAACAAAAACACCTTCATCTGCTCTATCTTCAAACTTCCCAAGGTTGTCATCTATTTTTCTGATGTAGCACCTACAGACAAATATTTTGAGATGTTTTGCTGTTGCTTTTCTACCAAACCACAACTCATAAGGTGTTTTGCATTCATGAGTTCTTAACATATATCTGTTTTGGATGTATCTTTGCAGTGTGAACTGCTTCGTTCTAGAATCTATCTGCTATTTTATTATCTGCCAGCATGGTACGTGCCATTTCTTGTATAGTTCTGTTCTTTCTTTCTACTACGCCATTCTTTTTGTGGAGTTCTAGCTACTAAATATTGTCTCCTGATACCATGTTTTTCACAGTATTTTGTAAATTCATTTGAAATGAATTCTCCTCCTCTGTCTGATCGTAAGCATTTGACCCTTTTTCCTGTTTCATTTTCAACTAGCTGTTTGAAGGATCTGAACATTTCAAAAGCTTCTGTTTTATTTTTTAAGAAAAATATCCATGTCATTTTGGAATAATCATCAATACACAGCATGAAGTACTTGTCGCCGTTTATGCTTTGAGTTCTCATGGGTCCACATAAGTCTGTATGAATAAGTTCCAGGGGCCTAATAGTGTGGTATTCTTTTGTTTTAAATGAGACTCTGGTTTGCTTTCCCTTCTGACATGAAGCACATACATTGTTTGAGGGTTTCTTAATGGTTGGAATGTCTCTCACTACTTGTTTCGAGCTGATTTTCACCAAATTATCAAAACTTATGTGTCCAAGCCTCTTGTGCCATAGCCAATTCTCTTCTTCTTGTCCAATGAAACATGTACCTTCTGAAGTTTCTGAGAGTGTGTACAAATTTCCAGACGTTCTTGAACCAGTTGCTATTAATTTCCCACTGTTTATTTTTCTGACTTCACAACCCTACTTTTGAAGACTACTTCATGTCCTTTATCACAAATTTGACTGACGCTTAACAGATTGTGTTTTAAATCATCCATAAATAAAACTTCTTCTGACTTGATTTTCCCTTCACTAATTTTGACAGATCCTTTTCCTATTATTTTGGCTCCTCGAACTTTCTTCATGTTTCAAATGACAGCTAAATTTTCGATCCAGCTCTTGTATCTGTATTCGAAGACCAACATTTTCTTCTTCCAATTTGCAACAGTAATCTATCTTCATGGTTACCTATACTTCAAGATCTTCGAACATTTTCTTGTACTCTTATGTCTGTGTTTTTAGACTGGCTATAATGTCATTTGCATCCTCAAGCTTCCTTGATAGTTTTTTATTCTTTCTTTTCTCAGATTTCCATTCCATAAGAGCAAAAACCAACTCACCTTCTAAATAAACTTTAGCCTCACCTTTTTCAATAGATACTTTAGAGTTCATTCCTTCTCTCTTTTCTGTGTTTTCTGCCTCTTCTGATTTTCCTACTTCAAACGCCATAAAGAGAGCCTCACCTGTTCCTTCTTTAGAGTCTTCACTAGAGCTGTCCTCTGAAGAATCTGCATTTCGGGAGAAAATTTTTCTTTTTGAAACTGCCTTTCTTGAAGTTTGATTTCTTCTTCCAGTCACTTCTTTCTTGGTGCGAAGTTTCCTCACCCTGGTTCTTTTCATTGAGAGGACATTTTGTCACAAAGTGTCCAATGCCTCCACAGTTGAAGCATTTAAATGGTAGCTTTCCTCTGTACTTTCATTTTCCCTTTCTCAGCTTTCTGACAAAATTTGCTTCCATTTCATTTGATGCATCCTCTTCTTCATACTCTGGTTTTGTGACTTTGCCTTTTAGGGCTTTGAAAGTAGCTTCTCTATCTATGGGATTAGACCTTCCTATTCTCATTTCAAAAGCAGTCAAAGAACCATGCATCTCATCCATACTAAAATGATTTAGATCTTTGGATTCTTCTATGGCAGAGACTTTAGAATCAAATCTAGGAGGGAGTGATCTTAATACCTTTTTCACGATAGTAGCATCGTTTATATTTTTGTCGAGACCTCTGATTGAATTGGTGATCCCATTGACTCTTTGCATGAAAGTCTCTATGTTCTCATCATTGTCCATATTTAAAGATTCGAATTGAGCTCGATGTGTTTGAAGCTTGGCCTCCTTGATCCTATCATCTCCTTCATGAATGTTCTCTAGTTTATCCCATACATCTTTTGCTGATTCACAATTTATGATCTTGACTAGCTCGCTGTCCACTAGTCCACACATGATGGCATTTTTTGCTTTTGAATCATTTTCAAATGCCTTTTTACCAGCAGTGTTTGTTGGAGCGATGGCGGGAGTAGTGTAACCATTAACTACTGCACCCCAGATGTCAAAACCCAGAGCACTAAGATATGTCTGCATTCTAATTTTCTAGAACGCATAATTAGTTCCATCAAACAATGGTGCTTTGTTCAAGGAGAACCCTTCACCACTTGCCATTGCGTCACTTCCAAGATCACCCTAGCTGTTTGAGCCTATTTAGGAACTTGGCTCTGATACCAATTGTTGTAATCATAGTGACACTGAGAGGGGGGTGAATCAGTGTGATCTTTAAACTTTCTAATACATATAGTTTTAAATCCAGTAGCTATTTAAAATTGATAAAAGAAATATCAACTGTAGCGAGAAAGCATGACACACAACACAGTTATATAATGAGGTTCACCAATGTGGCTACTCCTCAAAATGACTACTTGGACTACCATCCAAATCCAGTCAAAGCAAAGCTACAACTTTACAATATCTTTTACCAGCACCAACTAGAAGGAGCACCAACCCCTTAGCTTTATCTGCTTCAAACAGAATGGAGCACCAACTCCTAATTTACCAGCACCTACTGGAAAGAGGCACCAACCCCTTATACCAAGCTGCAACTTGGAAGACAATAAAGATAATAAAAATGATAGAATAAAACTTTCATGTTGTTCCTTACAGTCTGCTATTTTTTTGCATTCTGCTGCTTCTACGCAAAATGCTTCGCACTGTCCGACCGCTTTTGTGTACTTCTTCGCACTCTCTGCTGCAATCGAATGATTGATCACTTCTATTGTTTGCGTGCTATCACTTTGAACTTAGAACTCCACCTCTACACATTGCACTCTTCTATCATGCAATCACAATATGTAGACTTGAACTATGAATTTGCACTCTGCTCGACATGAACTTCTCTTGCGCAATCACTCTGCTCACCTTCGCACATTATATTTCATGCAGTCCCCTCAAACTCGAAGTACCCTTGCTTTTATAGAAGAAATTTCAGGAACAAATCCTAAACAACAGTCGGCTGTAACCCTAAGAATGTCAGCTGTAAAACCTTAGAAATTGTCAGCCCAGATTCAACTTTGTCGGCCTCCATTTTTCCTAAACAACAGTCGACTGTAACCCTAAGAATGTCGGCTGTGAACCCTAAAATCTGTCAGCTAAAAAACCCTAAAATTTGTCGGCCCAGATCCAACTTCTACTGCCACCTCTATCACCTTCCTATAGCTATTGTCGCGAAATAGAAACATGTCATGATATCGTGACTCTTTTTGAAACCATACGCCTTCTTGTGCTTGCTGTCGTGAAATCGTGACCCTTTTGGCATTTGATAGCTTTGCCACCGTTCTTGTCATGAAATTGTGACACTTTGATCTGTTGCTGATGTCATCCTCATTCTTGTCGTGAAATCATGACGCTTTCAACTTCCAACGGATTTTCTTACACCTTGTCACGAAATTGTGACACTTTTAGCTTTTGCTAACGTCATCCTCAGCTTTGTCACAAAATCACGACACTTTCGGCTTCCAGTGGATTTTCTTGCACCCTGTCACGAAATCGTGACACTTTCAACTTTCGCTGACATCATCCTCAACTTTGTCGCAAAATCATGATGCTTTTGGCTTCCAGAGGCTTTTCTTGTAGCCTGTCACGAAATCGCGACACTTTCAGCTTTTGCTGATATCATCCTCATCTTTGTCGTGAAATCGTGATTCTTTCGGCTTCCGTACAATCCTTGCTTCATGCAGTAGCGAAATCGTTACAACTTTGTGCCTTGTGCTTCCAACTTTGCTTCTACTCGTGAGATTTTGACTTGTAGCAAAATCGCTACACTTTTGTGCCTTGCACTTTCGACTTGTAGCATAATCGCTACACCTTTGAGTTCTGCACTTTTGACTTGTAGTGAAATTGCTACACCTTCGTGTTGTGCACTTTTGACTTGTAGCGAAATCGCTACACCTTCGTGTTATGCTTTTTCAACTCGTAGCGAAATCGCTACACCTTTGTGTTGTGCTTTTTCAACTCATAGCGAAATCGCTACACCTTTGTGTTGTGCTTTTTCAACTCGTAGCGAAATCGCTACACCTTTGTGTTGTGCACTTTTGACTCGTAGCGAAATCGCTACATATTTTTCACTTAACACTTTCTCCCTGCTTCAGCCAGCGAAAATTCAACATGTAGCAAAATCGCTACAACTTTTCCACTTAATGCTTTCTCCTTGCTTCGGCCAGCGAAATTTCAACATGTAGCGAAATTGCTACAGTTTCTCGTCTTAGCTTCTTGGCCTCCAACATGTCATGAAATCATGACAGTTTGCCTTGCGCCTTCTCTCTCCTCATTTCTGTCATGAAATTGTGACATTTTCGACTGTGCCTTCTCTCTCCTCCGACTTGTCGTGAAATCATGACATTTTCAACTGCGCCTTCTCTCTCCTCCGACTTGTCGCAAAATCGTGATAGAAAACATGTCGCGATATTGCGATAGTTTTCTAACTTGTCTTTTTCTTCGAATTTCGAAATTGGGTCACTTCTATTTTCCAAGAATTGTACTTTACATAATTTGACTATCCTTTTAATTTTTGTCTTCTGCATCTGAATGACCGCTAAACTGTCTGTCCACTGCATTATTAGATCTAACTACCTGTGTTGACAACAATGACAAACTTCTTGCAACACCTTGCTCAACACCCACTAGTGGTCTCAAGTCCTTAGGTCTTCCCATGTCTTGTGCAGACTCAATTATAGGTGTAAAGGTAATGTTCTGTACAAGGTACTCCCCTATTCCTATGCTTGCCAAGTGTATTGATGCATGAGACGTGGATGATCCTACGCATGACATTGGCAAAGCGAGATGGTAATCACTATCTTCATATTGATCTTGAAGATCTTCTTCTTCCATAGGACTTGGAATTTCAGCAATGGCTATAGTTGGCACTTCCTTGGGCCTTTCTTCCTTGACTAAGGGTGCCTTTAGCTTCTGATTGTCTTTTGGTCTTGACGTTGATGGTACTTTAGAAGCATTGACTATTTTAAGTGCACTAGGAAGTGTTGATGTGCATGGGCATTTTATTATCCCTTTGCCTTTGTTATCCACTTGTGTGGTTGGATATGAAGGCACTACGTATAGGTGGGTAGAAGGAATTAAAAATTCTCCTAGAATGTCCACCTGATGGACGTATTTAAATGGCTCTTTATCAGCCAAAACCACATAAAATTTGTTTTCGTGCACATACTTGACACAATAGTGCAAGATCAAAGGAACACACTTCATGACCCTTATATAAGGATGCCCTAGGAGGATGTTGTATTGCATAGCTCCTTACAAGACATGACACATCACAAGGATGGTCTTATGCCCCACCTTGATGGGTAGGACTATCGTTTCCACAGTATTGCATAAAGCATCATTAAAATATTTCAATGTGTAGGCTCCTAGAATGATATTGGACTTGGGGATATTAAGGTGCTCTATTGTTGTTGTTGTAATAATGTTTATTGATGAACCTATATCGACCAAGACCCTCTTGAAAGGTAAGTCATTTATTTCCACCATAATGTTCAGCAGAGGGTCTGGTAAGGCAGTAGGTATTGTCTTAATCTCATAATCATAGAATTAAATTATAGGTTCCTAGCATTCTTGTATTTGTCCCAAAAAATGAGTGAATGCATTTGCATCTTGTGGTTGGAGCTCAATTATCCTTAAAATTTCCATTAAAGTATTTCTATGCTTTGAGGATTGTTGTATAAGCTCATACATGGATAGCTTAGCCTGAGTCGTCTATAGGTTTTGCTCTAATCTACTCCAGATAGTTACCACAGGTCATGTTGGTGGACCTGGAAGGCTATCTTGCACCTGCATCTACCAAGGTGCAGCTGGGACATTCATGGGAGCTGCAGGAGGTTGTAGTTGACCATACCATCTAGTCCTGGTTGCTATGTTAACAATATCAACCATCCCAACTCATCTGTGGGTAGGTATATCAGCTCGAAACTAATTGACTTGGGCCCCTTGATCTCTAGGGAACTCATGATTAGACAACAAGTTTCTATATATGCCCATGTATTTGTTATCAGAAGCCAGTGTGTTGTAAACTTTGAGTTCCCTCGCTTCAATCATGTTTTGCACTTGATACTTAAAACCAATGCAAGCCTCAATGTCATGCCCCGATATCCTGTGATAAGGGTAAAATTGATTTTCCCTATATCCTTTTGGCTTAGGATGGTTGGAATATATAATAGATATATCAAGAAATTTGATCCTCCTGGCCTCGCTTAGCTGATTGAATATTGATTGCATTGATTCTGTCAGAGGCATGAAATAGCGAGGAAGCTTGCATTATTTGTTTCACCCCTAATTGTTCCTTTGATCGTAATTGGCTGGTGAGGGATGTGCTTGATAGTTCTGGGATTGTTGTACACCCCCATCCTTAGGTGTAGCAAATATGACTTGATTGACTGGAGCAGGGTTACCCTGCTTCTGCTTATACTTGTCATTCTTACCATTCTTGTTCCATTCCTTTTTTGTTTCAGAGTTTAATGGTTCCTTCATCTACTTTTATGTCTTCGATTAGTTTTGCCTGTGCCAAAGATTCCTTAAAAAAAGGATACTGCTGAAGTTGTAGCAAGAGGGAGACATGTTTAGAATAATTTTGGTGAACATGCGAATGATCTCTTCTGTGGGAACGGAGAATGATAACTTCACCATGAATTTTCTCCATCTATTTCCATAATCCATTACTGGCTCACCATCATACTGTTTCAAGTTGGCTAGGTCTGCAAGGTTCATCTTCTTCTTAGCACCAAAGGAGAAAAGCTTTAGGAATGCGTTCACTAGTTGTTCAAAATTGGTTATGCTATGCTTAGGTATTTAGTTGAACCATTGAGTGGCATCACCTAAAAATTTCATTATGAATATTCTTAGCATGAGAACATCATTGTCTTCAATATGAAAATATGCATTGATAAAATTAGTGACGTGCTCTTGTGCATCCTCTTCACCCTTAATTTTTTCCAACCTAGGCATCTCAAAATGCTTAGGATATGGAGGGCTAGGGATTGATGGGCACAATGGTTGGTTGTGTATTTTGCTTAATGTTGGCGAGTTCCCAACTGCCTCTTGTTTCTCAAAGGCTTTCATCTTTTTAGCAAGCTCTTGAAATGCCTTTGATGCATGAATTTCCTCCTCTTGTAGGCTTACTCATAGTGGTAATGGAGGTAACTCTCTATCCATTTTATTTGTTCTGTTTTCTTCCCTCCTATGAGGGGACTCAGGATTGTGATCCTAGTTTGTTATGTTTGCCCTTTCCCCACTAGTTGGATTTCGTTCATGGTTTGGTGGATGGTTTAATTATGGGCTATCTTGTCTAGCGTACCTCTCCTTAGGTGAGTTAATGTGTCTAGTTCTTTAGTGGTCACCACTATTTATCTGTAAATTGCTAAGAGCTAGCCGCTTAGCTTGCTCTCTTAAGCGCTGCTCATGTTGGTGCAAGAGTCTTTATATTTGTTTATCATGTTCGAGAGCTTCCACTAGCTCTCAATCCTTACGTAATGCATTTTATAACCATCTCATATGATCAGTTTGCACTATCACAGAAGACTCATGTTTTCTATTCTTGTTGTCTTGACTTAGATTCTTTGAGGAGGTTTTTGTTGTACCTGTAATATTGATAGCTAATGTGACTTGTTCAGTATACTATAGAGTATCTCTATGATCAAAATCTGTACTTTTACTGTGGGGTCACTCTGAGGTACCCCCAGACTAAGAGGTGTGCTTAGAAGTCACAGTTCATGAGCTTCCAGATGCAGAGTTATCAGTAGCTAAAGTTATTTGAGTTGATCATGTAAGAAAAAGATCCAACCCATCTAGCTGTCTTGTTTTCCATGGTTGGTCCCATGGGGTGCCATTCACTCCTATGAGGTCATAGTCTATGGGAATATTTCATTTTGTGTGAAGGGTTTCTTCTATCTGATTCCCATGACTAGATGTAGCTCTAGTTTCCTGCCCTTAAGTGGGTAGACCTATTTCATATGTTTCTTGTGAATCTTGAGGTGTTCAAACCCTTGCTTGCCTTATTGATGAATAAGGCTTTGTGGTGATATGTTTTCTCCATGTGGATGAAGATGTAGCAGTCTCGTCATCTCTATGTGAATAATAAGTTTTAGAACCTTCTTTATGTCCATGTGAGGAGGAAGCCCTCAAAGCTTCCTCATGTCCTTTAGATGTTTCTATGTGTTTAGAGGATGCCCTCGAGGTCTCCTCATGTCTCCTCGATGAGGATGGATGTGAAGCTTCTTTTTGTTTATGTGAATTTGTTCCATGATGTGGTTCCCTACTTGGGATTTCTTGAGGAGATCCCCAAGGGTTGAGTTATCACCCCTTAGGCTCATGGATCTATGTCTCACGGTCTTATAGGTAGGTCATTCAATGTTACTATGACTTTGCCTATGGGTATGAGTTGCTTCAGTATCTCCCTCGGTATCAGACCAAGGGTGTTTACTTCTTGTTTTGACCATTTTGTTGGAATTTAGCTTTTGTGTTGAACTTTAAATATGATCAAACAATATCACACAAATGTTTATCTTGATTATAGATTTTAAGTGTGCCCTAACTGTTTGATGTATTTTGATGTTTTATTGTTTCTTTTTTCTTGCTTCGAATTTGGAATGAGGAGACTCATTCATAGTGATAATCAAAAGTACTCATGCCAAACATGATTTCTCAAAAGAGACTAGGGTACACCATTGAAATCCTAGTGGGGGGTTCGCCTAGCTCTTCCACTCTGAACCAATGAATGTTCCAACAGTGGGAGACAGTTTGAACATGAGTATCTTAGTGCCACTATGAAGAAGTTCTTAAATCCATTTCTAGGAGAATATAGGGGGCAAACCAGTGGAAGGAGATGAATTCCAATATCATTGGACTGAATTGAGGGTTGGTGATGAAATCCAACTCCCCAATGTTTAAATGATACATGCATGTGTGGTGTTCATTTTAAGCTTGTGTAACATAAAGTGCATCATATAGCTGCAATGAGTCTTTCTTATATGCATAAGTTCAAAATACGTTTCAATATTTAGAAAGATGCATGAAATACTATGATTTGTATGAGTGCACTTTATTTCATGCAAATATAGCCTCTTGCAAGGCCTCAAAACAAGTAAACCAACCATACAGTGTCTAACATGTTGGATTCTAGGGTAAAATTTTTAGGCATAAGCCATTGTTCCTAGCAACGCCTAGTGGAAATATAAAAGAATATCTAAGATATGCAAAATGCTTAATTATTTCTCCTTTTATTCTTTCAATTTCCAAATATAAATGTGCTTTAATTTCTCTATTTTAGACACACAAAAGCAAATAGAAAGCTGTAAAATATCAGAGAGGCTATACCAACCTCTAATCTAGCTCAGATAACTTTGTTCCTATCCTCTACTAATCTCCAGTTATGGCCGCTGTTGACCAGAGTGGCTGGTTCTTGGCCATAGTTAGTGGGAGAAACTAAGGCTCTATTGGCCGCTGTGGCTTAGAGCAGCTAATTTTTGGCCACTGTAGATCAGAGCAACTAATCCTGCACACAAAATTTAGTTAGTATCCAGGAAAAAAAATAAAAATTTAGTGGAGGTCCCACCGTGATCACCATCTATAGCGACCCCGGGACGTGCGCACCGCTCTTTTTACTCTACTTGCATTGTATTAAAATCCTAAAATGAAATGGAAGACAATGAAAAAGAATATAACATAGAAATAACAAATATAAATCTCTTTATTTGGATTGAAACCCGGTTACATGTCGGTCCCTCTTAGGGATACTCATTTCGATACAATAAGGTTACAAATAGGTAAAGAGTGCCCCTTTCGTGAAGAGGTGGTGCACTTTCAAAAGCTTCCCGGTTCCACACATAGAATTGTATGAGGGCTTACAGATGCATCCTTCTCTAGGCTTGTTTCCTAGAGGGATCCCTTTTGCTCTTGTATATTGTAGATTTCGTTCGATGAACTTGTGGCCCTGTGAGAAATGAAACAACAACACACACTTAGATGTCCAAGATTGCCTCCCAGGATGAGGTTGTTAGCAATGAATATAACAAATAAAAGTAAGTGCAAATTAAACTAATGCTATGAATGTGAATGATTGAAAAGATGCTATGCTAATGATATACTAAACAAAATAATGAATCTAATGTCTAAAACCCTAAGCTAGGCCCGCAGGCCAATGTCCAATACAGCAACCGCTAAAGCGACTCTCATCTTCTTTGATCCAAAGCTATGGATCAAAGCTTGTATCCGATGTTGAAATAATGGTTGCTATGCTCTCCAATTTTTCAAGGCTTCATCGTAAATGGTAGTCTCCAAGGGAAGCTCTCCAAGTCTTGAAAGCTCTCCTCAATGACCTATCCTGATAAATTTGGGATTACTTGGATAAAATATCGATAAAAGATCCATCCTTGGTGCTCTTAGGCTTGCACCTTTTATAGTGTGAAACCCTAGGTCTATGTCCAATCCCTAGGAATGAATTCCTCATGCATAGTGAGATTTAGCATGAGAAGATTTTTGTCTTTTCTATGTTTAAAGACTAGTTAACTAAAGTCTAAATGCAAACTCAAGTTTCTCATGTGAACTAGTCATGAAAGGGAATGCAAAGTTACTCCCGCTCAACTTTATTGCATGCAGACTACCACTTCCACTTGTGATTAGGACTATTTATCGGTAAAATTGCTTTTATGGTTTAGCCTCTGTCATCTGCGACTAATATCTAGCCGCTATCATCTACAGTGACTAAGGTCTGGCCGCTCTAGGCTTGAGCGGCTAAGATCTAGTCACTCTAGGCTTGAGCAACTAGGCTTGGATGGCTTGAAAATACCCCAAATGAGTGGTGAGAACCATTGTTGATTCTTGGAAAGTCCAAGATTATGTCATATGATATTATGAATGTGTCTATATGAGTAGATCCCATAAGCATGACATGTTTTAGGTGTCTACACTATGCACATTTACAATACCAAAATACTTTGCACACTTGTGCATTTATTACATTAAATAATAACTCCTAATCTAAGACTCACTTTCCTAATCTAAGCATGAACCAAATAATGTAATATACTCCAACACCCCCCTATATTACATTATTTGGTTATTTAAGACTTTAGTATTCAATATGGGTCTTCAATATCTTGCTGAGACTCATACTCTTCTTCATTCTCCTCCTTGTTTGTATTATGATCAAGCAAATGACTAGTACCTTCATAAAACACAACTGAAAGTACTTTGGCTTCACTTTCTTCTGTAACCTCTTCTAATTCCTATATTTCTTGAATCAAGTTACCTTTTTGACCCCCTTATCTATACTATAGCTGAAGTGGATTGTACTATCACTGGAACTATGGCTGAGAGGATCTATATTGGTTTTGATACTACCTTGGTTGAAACAACCTATTTGGTTGATTTCCTAGATTCATTTGGTTCCCTTGAAACTAATTTCTTGGATTGAATCTGCAATAACTTGTACTATGACCTCTTCTCTTACAAATATGACAATATCAATCATTCCACTTTGGTTTGTTCCTTGAGAGGGAAGCAACATTTCCTTGTTGATTATATTTTGAGACTAATGCATTATTAGTCATTTCATCTTTGATTGAATTTTCCACTTCATATTATTGTAGTATATTAACCAATTCATCAAATGATGTATCTTTACCAAGAATTTGTAAAGATGTAACTAAGTGCTTGTAACTTTCAGGAAGTGCTCTCAAAATTACTTGAACCAAAAATTTATCTTCTACCTTTTCACCTAAGGTCAATAACTTTCCTTTTATATCTACTACTTTCCTTAGAAAAAATTCTATGCTTTCTCCACTATTAACTCTTAGAGAATGTAACTGAGTTTGAAGATTCAAGATGGTAGATTTTTTCTTCCCTTCAAATATTTTGTATAGAGTGTTCCAGGCTTCTATAGATGTTATGCAAAAGTTATTATAATTAGAGCTTTTGCTTATTATTCTTCATATTTTTGAATTTCTCTTGCATCTTTAGTATGTTTGGATTTTGCCCCTTTAACTTTCTCCCAAACCTTTTCTACTATCAATATAGATCTCACTTAATTTTTCCATGATGCATAATTAGGACCTTTAAGCAATTGAGATTCTAAAAGAAAGAGCTTATGTGTTGTCATGATTAACCTTTGTAGACTTCCTTATAGCTCCCTAATGTTAAAAATAATTCTATTCTAAATATCTTAATCCTATGTTGATGTTGAACACCTTATAACTCCAAACTTAGAAATTTAGAAAATATATTTGCAATTTTATAACTCTAATTTGATGTAGAAATCCTTATTACTCCAATATTATTGAATTGCAAATATTCCAAAATTGTTTTGTAACTTCAAATAATTAAATTACAAAACCTTAAGTTCACTCCTTTAATTCTATTCAACCCAAATTTCAATCCTTTGTATAAATATTAAATGTATTCAATTTAAATCTTATATTTCCAAAATTATTTCACTTTCAACCTTAGAAAATATTAACAACCTTATTTCTCCTAAATTAGGTTTATAAGCAACTTTAAATAGAGTTGATTACCTTAAGTCTTGGAATGATAATTCCCTGGTCAATTGAGCTTGACCAATTGATGCTTTCTCTATGTACATCTCCAAGTCTATGCTCTTATGCATACACTCTGATTGATGCCTTCTCTACACACTTCTCCAAACCAATGCTTTTATGCATACACGAAACTTTGCTATTCATTAGACTTATCGAAAGTATTATTTCTATTCTTCTTAGCTCCAACATCTATGACGATGTCTTACACCTAGATCTTGCTATTACTACCAGTTTTGACTCTTGATTCCCCTGCTTGGATTTCCTTCCAACACTACAAAATGTTCTATCTTCCTCTCTATGTCTAATTGAAACTTCTGCTAGCACGTTCAACTATTACCAGTGCTTCACTATGAATTCTTTAATGTGCTTCTCTATCTTGGACGTCTTAGAGAAACATTTCCCTTGAATGGGTGATAAAACTCTTGGCCTTCTTCCTAATACGTGCCACTTTGCACTCAACCTCTTCCACTACCCTTGAAATGTTTTCTCTGCCTGGGTAGATGGTGTTATGGCATGGAGCGTTACCTTTAACGCTTCCAATTAATATTGACACCTCTCTAACATTCGAATACCAGTATTTTTTCTCTCTTACATGTGATGTGTGCATGCAATACTTCCTCCAACACTTGTTACTTTACCTTGAACCCTAATGCTTTTATCTCTTACGTATTCTTGTACACTCTTCATGCAAAAACTATTTTCCACTTCAAGGTTAAATGACTATGTCTTATTACTACATTCGATGGTCGTGCTCCTTTGTGAAATCATGAATCTTCTTCAACTGATCACTTCTCCCTTCTAGGACTACGATGGCACTCCTTTGAGTGGTTGTTGCTCTTCTATAGTAGTGCCACTTTGGTGGCACTCCTTTGAGTGGCGGTTGCTCTTCTGTAATGATGCCTCTTTGTGTAGTGACAGTTCACCTCGATGCTCTTATACACTTGCAAGATGCTTTTGCTCATCCATTTATCTAGTGTCTTTAGACACTTAGAAATTCTATCGAGTTTCTTAACCCTTACTTGATCTTTAACTTGTTTAAACTATTACTTTTGATTTTCTTTTTACTTTAGTAAATTTGCATTCCTTAAGAACTATAAAATAACATTCATTAACAATATTATGCTCTTCTTATTTCTCCTTTTCTATTAGCTTAGACTCTTGCTATTTTATCCTTGTATATTTTAAGGTGTAAACACTAATAACACCTTTATTTAAAGAACTCCTTTAAGCTCTTATTTTTAGATTTCAAATAATAATATGGTGCTTGTAAAACCTTGGTATACATCTGATTTCAATGTTCAACTATTAAACTTATGTTGCACCAATACTACATACCTTTTTGTTCTCCTTTTTTCTAGTATCTTTGGTGAACTAATTCACCTCTCAATGCAATCTCAATTTTGTAAGTTTTGTACCTTTTTTCTCTTTCACAAAACTTACCAAGTTTATAGCTTTAGTTGCTGCTCAACTTTCTCCACATTTACTGTATAATAACTCTTCTAAATTTACTCCAAAGTTCTCCACACTCGCAGTTACTTATATTCTTATGATGCTGTCCACAAATATGATTTTGTGGCTTCCAATATTCTCCAAATCTACTCCCCCCAATGCTGAAGTTAGAAACTATTAACATTTCCCCAAATGCTATCCAAAATATGTAATTACAAAGTTAATTCCTTATTTCATTGTCCAAAACCAACAACGAAAGTCTCCAAAATGCTGCCTTCTATCATTGTACAAAATCCTTCACTCTCCTATCCAATGACACTCTAAAATCTATCTAAATATTATTCAAATCGTAGCTTCAATATTTGCTCCTGCAACCCTTCAATCTCTACTTTGAAACCTACAACCTTCTATCAAATTAGCCTTCAATTTTTTTATGGTTGTCCTTAGATTTTACAAAACTATGGGTTCTTCAATATTCTCTTCTCCTACAATATCCTTGTCGAATTCTAACTTAAAAAATGATCTCCTACACTGTCTACTTTCTCAAGAATCTGAATGTCTTGAGATCTTCTAATCCCTTCTTCAAATTTTGGCAAATTTATTTCCAAACACTTATTCCTTTTGGGCTTGTTGTTATATGGCAATAATTATCCCAAAAATTTATTTATTAAAAACTTATCCTTGCTTCTAATATCCTATCTTGAACCTTCTCCAAATATACTTCACTAGATACTTCAAATCTACAAAGTTACTCCTTGCTTGTAATCTCCTACTTCTAGCTTTCTTCAAAATGCCTTCAATAGCTATTTTCTCAAATTTTTGATAAGGCTTTCTCTAGTATTTTTTGCCTTCTATAAATTCTCCTTGAGACCAATTATCTTGGATCTTTTAATTATGCAAATCTTCAACTTATCTCCTCAAATATCCGATGAGACCTATCATTGGTCTTCTCAATATTTCAACTATGGGAATTCCGTAATAAGATCTCTTTATTGGATCTCCAAAATCTACTGCTTCTCAATTTGTTGAATCTTCGAAGTCTACTACTCTTCAAATATGCAATAGGATATTTTCTTAGTCCTTCACTTATATCCAATCTCCAATCTGTAATGAGAACCTCCTACGTGGGTCTCTTCAATATCCAATCTACTGTATTCAATCTACAATCTTCTGTCTCCAACCTTATATCTTCCAAAAGTGGAAGTTATTCAATCTAACCTATTTTGGGTCTCTTTAACTTCTCCAACCCACAACTCTCTATATTTAGCCTACAATATTCTATGGGGACTTCATTATCGAGTCTCCTCAATATTCAATATCCAATCAAGTATTTTTCTTAGACCTCTCTAATATCTATTTTTTTACAAAAAAGAATTAATCCTTGCATAAGGAAAGCACATAGACTTTTAGGAAATGAAGGTCAAATTTTTCTCTATCTATTGTAGGAAGCTTCTCAACTTTTGGGTGTTAATTTTTTAGCAACCAAAAACTTAGACAGTAGTACCAAATATATTAGAATTTCTAAAATTCTAAAATAAATAAACTTCACTAGTTATCCTCAAAACTAGTGGAATAAATTTTGTGCTAAGTCCTAGTCTTCACAATCCTATGGAAATAATCTAGTCAATCTGTAATTTTCAATCTCCTTCAATCTACCAAATTTCTCCAATAGGACCTCCTTCTTGGGTCGCTTAATATCCTCAATATCCACAATATTGAGGTCCAACTTCAATACTTGAAATCTCCTTCTATTTCAAATTTGTTCTTGGAATAGAAACTCTCCAATATTCCCTGGTTTCTCCTTCTAGAGATAATATCCTCACCTTC
The DNA here is from genome assembly GCA_028583015.1 of Wollemia nobilis. Classification (NCBI taxonomy): domain Eukaryota; kingdom Viridiplantae; phylum Streptophyta; class Pinopsida; order Araucariales; family Araucariaceae; genus Wollemia; species Wollemia nobilis. Next base: position 2,346,601 of record JAQPPZ010001731.1, read on the forward strand.
ATTGGTTTCACCTTAACCAATAGAAATATCCTTTGCAACTTTAAAACCTATGCAAGTAACCTTGTGGCTCTGATACCACTGTTAGCTTTTGAAGTTGAATACTTAATATAAATTAACCACAATATATCAAATAAATTCACCAACCAATGTATATAATAATGGCAATATTCTACAAGTATAAAATACAAAAATAACTCTAATAACTACTCATAAATATGCCATAAATAAATGCTCACAAAAATGGTTCCATAGCTCTATAAGTACCAAGTAAAATCATTACAAGTCATGTCATCTTACATCTTCACATTACTTTGCATACATAATATAGTGTGAATCTTCATATGGTGCACTCTTGACCTTCACACTTCTAGACTCTTCAACTTCCTATTCTATGGACTCATGTGCACATGGATAACTATGCACATTTACAATGCCAAAATACTTTGCACACTTGTGCATTTATTACATTAAATAATAAATCATAATATAAGACTCACTTTCCTAATCTAAGCTTGAGCCAAATAATGTAATATACTCCAACAATATTGTTTAGGCAAAATGTTAAAAAAAATACAATAATACTTTCTTAGTGCTCATTCCAAAGAAGCCTAGATTGAACGAGATTTAAATACTTTAGGCCAATTAGTTTGTGTAAATCCATTTATAAGATAATATCAAAAGTGATTGCATTAAGATTAAAGTTTTTTCTCCCAAAGATCATTTTAGAGTAGCAAGGGGGATTTATGAAGGGTAGGTAGATTTTGGATGGAGTAATCACACTTTATGAGACCATGCATTCAGTTAAAATTAGTAAAAGGGAGGGAATGATGTTAAAGCTTGACATGAATAAAGCCTATGATTGGATCTCATGGTGTTTCTTGGATAGAGTCCTAGAGAATTTTGACTTTAGCAAGCATTGGAAATGTGGATGAATAGTTTCTATGAAGGACCTAAATTCTCAATTATAGTAAAAAATTCTTCATCTTGATTCTTTAGAAGTAATAAAGGCTTAACGCAAGAGGAACCTTTGTATCTGTATCTATTCAAAATGGGAAGGTGCATTGGATTAGTAACACAAGAAGAAGTAATAATTGGGTTGAAACCATATATATCCATATAAGGTATACTCACCGATAATTTGTGGATGACAAAATTTTGTTTGAGATTTTGTTTGTAGTTGAGATGAATTAATTTAGAAGGATACTAAATATCTATGAAAAACATCCCAAAAAATGATAAATTTGGACAAGAGTAATATTTTTTTTATAAATATTACTGATAATCAATAGAGAAGAATAGAAAAAAATCTTGGGTGTAGTGTTTCAATTCTCCCTTCTGTTTACTTGGGAATACCAATGTTCATAGGGGAATGTAAGGATCAAATGTGGAATGTGCTAATTGATAAGTCCATAGTAAATTAGCTGGTTGGAAGGAAAATTTCTTGAGTTAAACAGGTAAATTATAAAATTTTGAGAGTACTCTCCAACTAATCGCTATATATTTATTATTAGTGTTTAAGATCCCACTTAAAGTTTCTCCGCATGCCTCAACGAAATCGGAACATGTCATGAAATCACGACGCTTTTCTGCCTTAGCGCTATTCTTTGCCTTTCACCCGCGAAAATGCAACATGTCACTAAATCGCGACATATTTCGCATCCATACAACTCTCTCTTCATGCAATAGCGAAATCAAGACATGTAGCAAAATCGCTACACCTTTTTCCCTTTGCAATTTCTTTAGCTGCGGCCTCTGAAAATTCAACATGTAGCGAAATCGCCACACTTTTTCAACTTAGCACTTTTTCTTTGCTTCTGCCAGCGAAAATCCAACATGTAGCGAAATCGCTACACTTTTTCAACTTAGCACCTTTTCTTTGCTTCTGCCAGCGAAAATCCAACATGTAGCGAAATCGTTACACTTTTTCAACTTAGCACTTTTTCTTTGCTTCTACCAATGAAAATCCAACATGTAGCGAAATCGCTACACTTTTTCAACTTAGAACCTTTTCTTTGCTTCTGCCAGCAAAAATCCAACATGTAGCGAAATGGCTACACTTTTTCAACTTATTGCTTCTTCTCCGAACCTGTTGCGAAATCGCGACACTTTTCATTGCCTGCGCCTTTATTCCAAACATGTCGCGAAATCGCGACAGTTTTTTGACTTTGCTTCTTTCCTTCCAGCATGTCGCGAAATCGTGACATTTTTGGCTGTGCCTTCTCTCTCCTCAGTTTTGTCGTGAAATCGTGACATTTTTGGTTGCATCTTCTCTCTCCTCAATTTTGTCGCGAAATCATGACATTTTTGGCTGTGCCTTCTCTCTCAGTTTTGTTGCGAAATCATGAAATTTTTGGCTACGTCTTCTCTCTCCTCAATTTTGTCATGAAATCATGAAATTTTTGGCTATGCCTTCTCTCTCCTTCGTTTTTTCACGAAATCACGACAGAAAACATGTCGCGATATCGCGACAGTTTTCTTCCTTGTCTTTTTTTGCAAATTTTTGAATATGGGCCACTTCTTTCTTCTTGGAAACTCACTGTACTTGTTCTGATTGACATCTGAACTACATCAACTGCATCAATCTGTCTGTGTTGACAATAATGACAATAATTTTGCAATACTTTTGCTGCACCTTGCTCAACAATCTCCCCCTTTGGAATTGTTGGCAACACATGTGCAATTTCCTGTAATTTCAATTTTCTGTAGTAATTCTTCTCCCCCTTTGTCAATAATACCAAAGGGCTGCTGCAGACTCCCCATGAGTCTATGCACAACATTCTTAGGCATAAATGAGTTAATGCTCCCCCTGATAATGTGTTCCCTATAGCTAGTCAGTGCTTGGGTAGTGTGACCACTCCCAGCTTACTCCGAAGGTACTCAAAAACTTCCTTGGGCAATGGTTTAGTGAATATATCTGCTACTTGCTTTGTGGTTGGAACAAACTCCAATTTGACCTCTCCTACAACTTTATCTTTCAAAAAGTGATACTGGATTGCAATATGTTTGGTGCGGGAATGCATAATCAGATTCTTTGAGATGTTGATTGCACTAGTGTTATCACATTTAACTGAAATTGGCTCATTGAAGTGAATACCAAGATCTTTCAGTGTTTGTCTCATCCATAATATCTATGTACAACATGTTGTTGCTACAATGTATTCTACCTTTGTTGTGGATAGAGAGACTGATTCTTGTTTCTTGTTGTGCCATGCTACCAGTTTATCTCCAAGATAAAATGCTCCTCCATTGGTACTTTTTCTGTCATCAATACATCCTACCCAATCTGCATTAGAATATGCAAAAAGAGTGAAATATTTTCCTTTTGGATACCATAGCCCATACTCCATAGTACCCTTGAGGTACCTAAAAATCCTTTTCACAGCTGTCACATGAGTCTCTTTGGAACTAGCCTGAAATTTTGCAACCATACACACTGCCTGTAAGATATCCGGTCCGGTGGTTGTCAAATCCGACATGCTCCCAATCATAGATCCGTACATTGTTTGATCAACATCCGGAGATTTGTCATCCTTGCTCAACTTGCAGCTTGTTGTCATGGGAGTACTGACAGGTTTACTATCCTCCATTGTGAACTTTTTCAGCATTTCTTTCACATATTTAATTTGAGAAATAAAAATCCCCTTTTCAGTTTTATTAACTTGCAATCCGAGGAAATATGAAAGTTCACCAATCATAGAAATTTAAAATTCTTTTTGCATTTTATTTTCTATGTATTTGCATGATTCATCATTGATGCTCCCAAATATTATATCATCTACATAAACAACAAGGACAATGAAATTGCCATTATCAGTTTTGGTATATAAGTTGCTATCCACCATACCTTTCTTGAATCCTTGCTTAGTGAGATAGCTGTCCAATCTTGCATACCAAGCTCTAGGTGCTTGTTTCAAGCCATACAATGCTTTCTTCAGCTTGGCAACAAAGTTAGGATTATCACAGAGTTGAAAACCATCAGGCTATTCAATATACACTTCTTCTTCAAGATTTCCATTTAGAAATGCTGATTTCACATCCATCTGATAAACTTTGAAATTCCTATGAACTGCTAAAGCCAAAACAGATCGATTGCTTCAAGTTTGGCCACTTGGTGCAAAAGTTTCTTCAAAATCAATCCCTTCAACTTTAGCATATCCTTTACAGACCAATCTTGCTTTATTCCTTACAACCTATCCGTCTTCATTCAGTTTGTTTCGAAATATCCATTTAGTACCGATTATGTTTTTATTTTCAGGCCTTGGTACTAATTCCTAGGTTTTGTTTTTCTCAATTTGATCTAGTTATTCATTTACTGCCTCCATCCAGCTTTCATCTGTGCTTGCTTCAATAATATTTTTGGGCTCAATGCTGAATAACAGAGAGTAGTTGTTTACTATTCTTCTTCTTGTTTGAATACCAACTGTGGGGTCCCCAATAATCTGCTCTCTGGGATGATTTTTCTGCCAGCTGCCTGTTTTGGATTTCCTGTTTTGTTCTCTTTCTAAATCATATGAATCTGATTTCTGTCTCTCTTATTTTTCTTGATCTTCATCCTCTTCAATAAATTCTTCATAAGTCGGGTAGTTTTCATTATGGCTGATTTCTTGTTTCCTACCTTCATCAACCTTAACATCCGCACTCTCCACAATTCTTTAGTCTTTTGTTGTAGCATGTGTAGGCTTTGTTTTTTGTTGAGTAACCAAGAAAAATTCCTTCATCAGCTCTATCTTCAAACTTGCCAAGATTGTCTTCGATTCGTTTAATGTAACACTTGTCTGCCGAACACTTTGAAGTTTTTTGCTGTAGCCTTTTTGCCAAACCACAGTTCATAAGGTGTTTTGCTTTCATGCGGCCTCAAAATGCACCTATTTTGGATGTAAACTGTAGTATGAACTGCCTCTTTCCAAAACCTGTCAGCAATTTTGCTCTCTGTCAACATGGTCCGTGCCATTTCTTGCATAGTTTTGTTCTTTCTTTCTACTACTCCATTCTGCTGAGGTGTTCTTGATGCCAAAAACTATCTTCTAATCCCATGGTTTTCACAGTATTCTGCAAACTCATCTAAAATAAACTCTCCTCCTCTATCTGATCTTAAACATTTAATTCTTTTTTCTGATTGATTCTCAACAAGATTTTTGAAAGTTTTGAACATCTCAAAGGCTTATGATTTAAGTTTCAGAAATAGTACCCATGTCATTCTAGAATAGTCATCTATACACAGCATAAAATATTTGTATCCATTTATACTTTCTATTTTCATGGGTCTACATAAATCAGTGTGTATTAGTTCTAATGGCTTGCTCGTGAAGTACTCTTTTGCTTTGAATGTGGCTCTGGTTTGCTTCCCCTTTTGGCATGACTCACAAATGCTATTTGAAGGTTTACCAATAGTGGGTATGTCTCTTACTGCCCTTTTTGAGTTGATTTTTACCAGATTATCAAAGCTTATGTGATCGAGTCTCTTGTGCCACAGCCAATTTTCTTCTTCCTGTCCTACCAAGCAAACTCCTTCTGAAGTCTCTGAGAGAGTATACAGATTTCCAAAAGTTCTCAGTCCAGTAGCTATCAACTTCCCATTTTTTGTCTTTTTTACTTCACAACCCTGCTTCTTGAAAATTACTTCATGACCTCTATCGCAAATTTGACTTACACTTAGTAAGTTATGCTTCAGACCAACCACAAAAAGGACTTCTTTAGAGTTGATTTTTCCATCACTTAACTTAACTGATCCTTTACCCACTATCTTGGCTCCATCATTATTTCCAAATTTTATAGAACCACCTTCGTATGTCTGTAACTTATCAAACTTCTGTTTATCTCCCGTCATATGACTGGAGCATCCACTATCCAGAATCCAAGGTGCAAATTTATTCTGGGCTTTGAGAGCTGTTTGAACAATCAGGGATTCCTTGTCTTTCTTAGGTTGCTCCTTTGCTTTCCACTCTGATTTGATAGCAGATTTGGTCACTTGTTTTGCCTTCTCCCTTTCATTGACTTGTGCCTATTTTTCGAGAAATTTTCTGTTTTGTTTCAATCCAGTTGGTTGAAACTTTCTTCCCTGATATTTATTTCTTGCAAAAGAGCTACGACAATTTCTTGCAATATGTCCGAAGTTATGACAATTATAACATTCTACTGCATAATCTATTAAAGGAGAAAAAACATTTCTAGTAGTGAAATTCATTTGTCCTACATTATATCTACATTTTGAAATTTTATGACCATATGCATTACATTTAAAACAATAACCAGAAAAGGAACGAGTGTACCTGGGTAATGGTTTTTGCCATGTAGTAGTAGGAGCCATGGGTCTTCTTTTTCTTTGATATGTGACTTTGGTGAATCCATCATTGGCAGTACTCCTTTCATGCTTGGCCTTATGGTTTTCTTTTGCATGATACAATTTTTCTTGATCAACCCTGATCTTATATTTATTCTTTATTGGTTATACAATTATAGCCTTTGATTCCTTTGAGGATTCTCCTTCTTCAAATCCCAAACCAAATTTGATGCCGATAGGCCTTTGGTCATTTAACATTTTATTCAACTTCGCAAAACTGTCTTCAAATTTATGATGACAACTTAGTTTCTGATTCATCTCTTCTAGATGCATCCTTAATCCAACTATGTCTTCTTCTAGCTTATTGCACTCATCTATTTTCATGGTTAGCTGTGCTTCAAAATATTCAGACTTTTTTTTTAAATTCTTCAGTCTGTACTTTCAAACTGATTATTAATTCATTGGCATCCTCAAATTTTCTTGAAATATTTTTGTTCTTTTTCCTTTCTGTACTTAACTCTTCAAGAGCAGGAACCAACTCACCTTCCAGATCTACCTCAGCCTCATCCTCTAATTTTTCATCACACTCCTGGGTTTTCTCTGTTCTTTCTTCTTCAAAAGCCATGAACAAGGCTTCACCAGTTTCTTCTTCAGAGTCCTCACTGGAGCTATCTTCAGAAGAGTCAACATTCTTGAAAATGAAATTTTTCTTCTTGAAGTTCCTCTTTCTAAAAAGTGGTTTCTTCTTCCAATCACTTCTTTCTTGGTGTGTCCCTTCATCACTTTTATTTTTCTCATTCATTGGGCATTTAGCTGCAAAGTGCCCGATGCCTCCATAGTTGAAACACTTGAACGGTAGCTTACCTCTGTACTTTCCTTTTCCTTTTATTAGTTTCCTAAAAAAGTTTGCTTCAGTTTCATCTGTAGATTCTTCTTCCTCAAATTCTTGTTTAGCTTTAATATTTTTTTGTGCTTGGAAAGCAGCTTCTTTGTTTGAGGGCTTAGTTTGTCCTATTCTCATTTCATATCTTTGTTAAAGAACCATGCATTTCATCCATGCTAAACGTATTTAAATATTTAGCTTCTTCTATAGCAGAAACTTTAGCATCAAATCTTTTATGGAGAGTTCTTAGTACCTTTTTCACAACAACTGCATCTTCTATTTCCTCACCGAGTCCTCTAATCGCATTGATGATTCCATTTACTCTCAAAAAATAGGCCTCTATGTTCTCATCATCATTCATCTTTAATGCTTTGAACTGGGCTCGATGGGTTTGTAGCTTGGCTTCCTTGATCTTGCCATCTCCTTCATGAATGCTCTGTAGTTTGTCCCATATGTCTTTTGTCGATTTACAACTCATGATCCTTATCAATTCACTGTCTACTAACCCACACATAATAGCATTCTTAGCTTTAGATTTGTTCTCAAACTTTTTCTTCTCAGCCGCATCTGTTGGAGGAGCAGAGGGTATTGTGTATCCATTTTCAATAGATTCGCAAATATCATATCCCAATGCACATAGATATGTCTGCATCCTGAGTCTCCAGAAAGAGTAATTTGTTCCATCAAACAAAGGAGCTTTGTTGGAAGAAAATCCTTCACCACCGGCCATTGTGTATCTTCCAAGATCACCTTAGCTGATTAAGCTTATTCAGGTACCTTGCTCTGATACCAATTGATATTCTCACAATGACACTGAGAGGGGGGGGTAAATCAGTGTAACTATTTAAAATTTAAATCTGTAACTCTTAATGCTTAAAAATGCAAGCTTAAAAATAGATATAACAAGTATAACAAAAGAGCATCACACAACACAAGATTTAACGAGGTTCACCAATTTGGCTACTCCTCAAATAATGACTGTTTGGACTACAATCCAAATCTAGCCTTTGCAAAGATTCAATCTTTACAAAAGTTTACCAGCACGCACTGAAAGGAGCACCAACCCCTGATTTATCTACAACAACAGATATGAGCACCAACCCTTATACCAAGCACCAACTTGGATTTTTATTTTGAAGAAAATATTGACATAAAAATGCCTTCTCTTTTACAAGACCCTCACTAGTCTATAGCTCATTCAAATCAATCTCATAGAAGCATAAAGAGAATTGTTAGAAACTCAATATCTTCTATTGCATACTAAAACCTCTCTGTCAATTTTTTAGAATAAAAACAGGTTTTAGTTTTGTAGCTATTTTTCTTACAACACTCTTACCCAACCACACTTTTAGTTTTTCAAGATAAAACACGGTTGCAGTAACCTCACTTACTGTGCCTCTTCGATCCTTTATACTCGGTTTACTCGAATGGCTCTTTCAAAACGGCTCTAATTTTTCCCTCCAATTTTTCATGCATTTACGACTACATTCAATATGTCATAACCTCTCTGACGCGCTTTGTATTCTAGCCGATTTCTTTCTGACTCATTCTGATAGTCTACTCTACTCATTTTGAAAGCCTTTTTGCGTGTTTCGATGCTCTGTCATTCTTTTCTTTTAACCTCTACATAACTATTCTTTCTGCACCTTTACCCTTTCCAATGGCACTCTTTTCAAATTTGAGCGAAACCTTTTCTTCTACCCGCAACTGCAATTTCTGACACACGCAACCTTCGAGAAGATTTTTTGTTTATCGGGATTCTGGGTATATCTGCACTTACAGCATCACGGCCCTGTAACAACCGTTCTTGTTTTTAATGCAGTGTTATGCCACCTGTAACTTTAGTTCTGACTGGCTGCATTATTTTCTTCTACACTTTTTCAATAGCTGTCACTGTGTAAGCTTCTCGGCTTTTACCTGCGCAACTAAGACATGTCACGATATCGCAACATTTCTACCCCTTTGACCTTTTCTTGATAGTTGACCGCAAAAACTTGACCTGTCGCGATATCGCGACGTTCTCCACCTCCTAGTCCTTATCTCGGCATGCAACTACGAAATCGTGACACATTTGCTGCCTCTAGCTCCTTTCTATCTCCTACCCGCGAAAACGGGACATGTCACGAAATCGTGACACTTTTTGCTTTCCTACACTCTACTTCACTTGCACCCACAAAAATGGAACACGTCACGAAATCGCGACACTTTTTGCTTTCCTGCACTCTACTTCGCTTGCACCTACGAAAATGGAACACGTCACGAAATCGTGACACTTTTTGCTTTCCTGCACTCTACTTCACTTGCACCCACGAAAATGGAACATGTCATGAAATCGCAACACTTTTCGTTGCTATACATTTTTCTCTGCATGCCTCAGCGAAATCGGAACATGTCACAAAATCATGACGCTTTTTTGCCTTAGCGCTGTTCTTTGCCTTTCACCCGTGAAAATGCAACATGTCACGAAATTGTGACATCTTTCGCATCCGTACAACTCTCTCTTCATGCACTAGCGAAATCAAGACATGTAGCGAAATCGCTACACCTTTTTCCCTTTGCAATTTCTTTAGCTGCGGCCTCCAAAAATCCAACATGTAGCGAAATCGCTACACTTTTTCAACTTAGCACTTTTTCTTTGCTTCTGCCAGCGAAAATCCAACATGTAGCGAAATCGCTACACTTTTTCAACTTAGCACCTTTTCTTTGCTTCTGCCAGCGAAAATCCAACATGTAGCGAAATCGCTACACTTTTTCAACTTAGCACCTTTTCTTTGCTTCTGCCAGCGAAAATCCAACATGTAGCGAAATCGCTACACTTTTTCAACTTAGCACCTTTTCTTTGCTTCTGCCAGCGAAAATCCAACATTTAGTGAAATCGCTACACTTTTTCAACTTATTGCTTCTTCTCCGAACCTGTCGCGAAATCGAGACACTTTTCATTGCCTGCGCCTTTATTCCAAACATGTCGCGAAATCATGATAGTTTTTTGACTTTGCTTCTTTCCTTACAACATGTCACGAAATCGTGACATTTTTGGCTGTGCCTTCTCTCTCCTCAGTTTTGTCGTGAAATCATGACATTTTTGGCTGCGTCTTCTCTCTCCTTAGTTTTGTCGTGAAATCACGACATTTTTGGCTACGCCTTCTCTCTCCTTAGTTTTGTCACGAAATCGTGACATTTTTGGCTGCGTCTTCTCTCTCCTCAGTTTTGTCATGAAATCATGACATTTTTGGCTGTGCCTTCTCTCTCCTCCGTTTTGTCGTGAAATAACGACAAAAAACATGTCGCGATATTGCGACAATTTTCTTGTCTTTTTTTGCAAATTTTTGAATCTGGGCCACTTCTTTCTTCTTGGAAACTCACTGTACTTGTTCTGATTGACCTCTGAACTACATCAACTCCATCAATTTGTCTGTGTTGACAACAATGACAATACTTTTGCAATACTTTTGCTGCACCTTGCTCAACATCCATTGGAAGGGATAATAGTCATTTTGAGGAGAGAGAAGAGAGCAGTGACCTCCTCAATATGCCCACCCACATTGATGTTCCTCCACTACGGGGATCTATTCCTCCAAAAAATGTAGTCAGCCACCTACTCATAGTTGGGATCCATCTATTATCTAAGACAACCCAGATCTACCTACTAGATGAGAGGGTCCTCTGAGATCCATATGTCCTTCCAAAAATTTATACTCTAACCATATCCAATGATCCACCTGCCACTGTCCATAATCATATGTCACGTTTGGATCACGACCTTCTAAAAAGCTGACCCTCCCATGGGAATACCATCATCGAGGAGAGAAAGGTTGGTCAAGTATTTATTGTTGATAATTTTGATCCAATCCGTCATGTCATTAGTCATGATACTCCAAGCATGCTTGGAAACCGGCGCGAGGTTCATCATCCCCATCCTTATTAGGCCAAGAACACCTTGTTCTTTGCTTTTGCACACAGTTTCCCAGGCCACCAGGGGGATTCTGGACTTCTCATCATTTCCTGACCATACAAACATCTTTTGAATCTGCTCAATATTATGGTGGACCGATGCTGGTAGTATAAAAATAGACATGAAATAGGTTAGGATTCCTTGGAGGTAAGCCTTGGTGAGGGTAACCTTACTAGCTTGGGATAGAAACTTGCCTTTGCAGGTGGATAATTTTTTATGGATGTGTTCCATCACCATGTTCCACATACCCTCCTTGGTCCTACCATAAAATAGGAGGAGGTCGAGATAGGTTGTAGGAAGAGAATCGATAGAGCAACCCAGGATCCTGGCTATCCAAACCTGGCACCTCATCGGGGTGTTGATGAAGAAAATATTTCTTTTAATGTAGTTCACCTTCTAATCGACCACTCATTTGTAGAGGGAGAGGATCCTCTTTATGTATCTAGCTTGAGCTACTAAAGCACTGGTGGATAGGAGAGTATCATCCATGAACTGCTGGTGGGTAATTATTTCAATCCTTGAAGAAGGGAGTATTCCAGTTACCTTTCACCACCGAAGTGCCTCCTTGAGAGATCTTCCCAGGGCCTCTACCAGAATGATGAAAAGAGTAGGGGACAAGGGGTCTCCTTAATGAAGGCCCTGTCACTTTTGAAATATCTAGCTGGGGATCCATTAACCAGGGGGGGAATAAGGGGGTGGAGATGCAGCTGCGGATGAGGTCAACCCAGAGAGGGTGAAAACCAAACTTCAGAATAATCGCATAGAGGAACTCTCTATCCACTCTATCAAAGGCTTTATTCATATTGAGCTTGAGGAACAAAGTAGGCCTTTTAGCCATGGAGGCTGAGTGAAGGGTCTCATGAATCGTAATAATCCCATACAAGATGTTCTTGCCTTTCATCGAAATGCCTTGGCATGGATCAATGAGAAGAGGGAGGATGGGCTTAAACCTATTATCCATGGATTTTGTTAGAATTTAGTAGAAAATATTATAGAGGCTTATGGGTCTGTAGTTAGAAAAGGTTCTACAAATGGAGGATTTCAGAATGAGATCCAGAAAGGTGGAATTGAAATTGCGATGGCCAGCTCTAGCTGATTGAATCTCTCTGATGGCTTTACACACGTCCTCCCCTATTACATCCCACATGGTTTGGTAAAAATAAGGTGGAAACCCATACGACCCTGGGACTTTGTTAGAATACATGGAAAAGAGCGCTTCCTTAATCTCCTGAGAGGAGAAAGGTTCCATGAGTTTGGTATTAGCCTCTTGAGAGACACTGCTTGGAATATTGGCCAGGAGCTCAGCTTGGGCAAGCTGATCACTCTCGAGAGGGTTTCCCAAAAAAATTGGAAGAAAGCCATCACCTCGGCCCTTATCTCTATAATGTCCTTTGTGGTTGATCCATTACTGTAGTCAATCTCTTTGATTATGTTAGATCCTCTATGCCGCATGGTGGAGGCATGGACGGATTTAGTGTTAGAGTCACCTTCCTTGATCCAAAGATCCCTAGAATTCTACCTCTAGAAGGTTTCTTCCCTTGCAATGATGTTATGATACTCTGCCAGGATGTTCCTCTCTTCTTATCTGGTGGCCGCACAATGATATCCAACTTTGATTATTTTTTCTATCTCTTGAAGACATTCCAAGATGGATTTTTTGCATTCAAAGATATTCCTGAAGACTTCTTTGTTCCAGACTTTCAATTTTTATTTTACTGTCTTGAGATTTTGGGCAAGCTGTAGTGACGCCGATCCCCCCCCCTTTTGCTGCTGGCACCAAGAAGTGACTTGACCTTTGAAATCCTTGTGGGAGTTTTGAAAGAGGGAGCCTTATCTGATTCGAGGATGATGGGTTTGTGATCTGAACCAATCCTAGGCAAGGAAGATAGTGTTGCATCTCCAAAAAAGGGAATAGCTTCTTGAGAAATGAAAAATCTATCTAGCTTCACCTGAATGAGCCTATTGCCAATCCCCTTGTTGCTCTAAGTGAAAGAGGACCATTTGAGCTTGATGTCCATGAGCTCATTGGTGTTAAAAAAGTTCTTGAAATCATCCATGCTTTTATTGCACATATCTAGTCCTCATTTATTTTCATATGGGTGTAGAGGAAAGTTGAAATCCTTGTCGATAAACCATAGAATGGTGCTGAAATTGCTCCTCATTTGAGTTACAGTTTCCCACATATCAGCTCACTCTACAGGAGAGTTTGGAGCATAGATGTTGGAGAGTATCCACGAGTGATTGGTAGTCTTGGATTGGAATAAAATGTTAAGAATTATGTTTGAGGAAGATAATAATATTCCTTCAACCAGGGTAGGATCCCAAAGGCACATGAGCCCACCTGATGTACCTTGAGCAGAAATGAAGAGAAACTCCCCTTTGGCCCAAATGGCCTTAGCTACCTTCTTGGAGGAGAACTCGTCACTTTTGGTTTCTTGAATGACAAAAATAGAGGGATTTGTCCTTTTATTGAGGTTAGCAACCATCCTCTATTTGGATGCTCCATTCAGTCCTCTCACATTTTGTGAGAGGAATTTCATGTCAAAAGTTTAGGGTTTTTATTGCCTCCATTTACTATCTGGAAGGGGGGTTTGGATCCTTGTTTTTCATCCTCCTGAGTGTTAGGCTCATCAAAAAATAGTGTTAGCTGAGTTCCACTGGCGATATTTTCCATTGCTTCCTTGTTTCTTTGATCATTACCAGAGAGTCTTCCCATTTTTCGTTCACTTCCAAAGTCAATCACTTGATTTTTGCTCCTGGTGTTCCTAGGGCTTAGTCGCCCAGAAGGACCTCCCTTTTCAGACACTATATATAAGGATGGCTCACCCCTCTTCACGTGAGGTGGGCATTTCCTATTGCCTACAAGATATTCCTCCAAGATGGAGTTTGAGGCACCAAAATCAGGGAAGGTGTGAACCTGAGTAATAGGGTCCTCTACACGAGAAACATTTTGAGATGAGGGTTTTGAGGGAACCTCTTATTAATTTTGGATCAATGAAAGAACTCATTATTCTTCATACTCCTACTCAGATTGAGTCGAAGGTCCTTCTATGCCATCCACCTGGGCTACTTGAAGGGCAGGATTTTGCATTGGTTACCTGGGACCCACCGATGGTTGCTTGTTGAGCAGAGGTTTCCCTTGGTTCTATTGTAGTCCTTTATTCTACCCTTCAACTCTTTGATTTAGAGCCCTCAAGGCTAGACATTGGGTCTGGAGGTATCCCTAAGTGCGACAATGAGTATAGAATGCCGACTTGTTCTCATACTCAATAACTTGCCTTATGATGAGGGTTGATCCTCTGTACAAATTAATGGTAGTAGGAAGCTCATTATCTAGGTTTGCGGATACACATAACCTGGCTTGGACAATCCTAGAATAAACTTTGATGGACGGGTCAATGGCAACCAGCTCCCCAATGGAGCGAGCTATCCCTTTAATGACATTCTCATGCCAACACTGGAATGGAAGGTTTAGAAGCATTACCCATATCAGAGCTATATTTATGTTTTGGGTATCCAGGTTGAAATCCTATCCCCATATCTGAAGAAAAAGACTTCTACGCCCTAGAAACCAGGGTCCCCCAACCAAAATGTTACAGAAATCCTCTTGAGTATTTAGTCGGATGGTAAAAAACCCCTGAGAGAACACCACAATCTCCATGTTACCATTGGTTCTCCATTTGCAAAAGGTGCATTTCTGGATGGTATCCTTGTCTGGTCACCCTATTAGAAACTTTCCAATCAGAGTAAACCTTTAGAGCTCCAGGAAACTCTCCATGAGGTCTTTAGGGATGAAAAGGTCTTTGCCTGAAGGGATTAGCTCCTGGTTGAGGTGACTGTCTAGGGTTCCTAGCCTCACCACATGAGCATAGGAACATTTCAGGGTTACGCCACCTAAAGAAACCCCCTTGTCAGGAGGATCTTTCCCTTGCCCACTATGCCCACCCTCCTGGGCCCCTACAATGTTAGAGTCTGCCTCACCCATACTTGTTCCACCTGGGCCCTCACCCATCATAGTCGCCTCCTTCCTACCGCCTCCTATCACTCGTTCACCCACTTCCCGCTTCCCATCCTTGCCTGCATTCCTGCATC
The DNA here is from genome assembly GCA_028583015.1 of Wollemia nobilis. Taxonomy (NCBI): domain Eukaryota; kingdom Viridiplantae; phylum Streptophyta; class Pinopsida; order Araucariales; family Araucariaceae; genus Wollemia; species Wollemia nobilis. The sequence goes on from JAQPPZ010001731.1 coordinate 2,361,808, forward strand.
CCATCCTCAAATTGATCGATGTCTTGTATATATATATATATAACCAATTTTTTTTTATATATATAGCCGACTATTTTTTTTATATATAGCCAACTATTTTTTTTTATATATAGCCGACTGTTTTTTTATTTATATATATAGCTGACTATTTTTTTTATTTAAATTTTTTTAACAAATGACTATATATGAAAATAGGGGTTTTTGGGTCTTCCGGATGCAACCATGGGGTCCGTTTGGCTCCAAAACCCTTCTAGCAAAAGCTCAATGCCATTTTTTTTTTATAGATTTAAAATGAAAATACTATTTGCAAAAGATCTAACAACTAGATCTAAAAACACAATAAATCTATAAACCCCAATGGCAGATTTGCAAAATAAGTTTACATAAAATACCCAAATATCAAATGCATGCAAAAAAAAATACCTTAATGGGTTTTTCACCTCAAAGGATTGAATACACTTTATGGAGATCCCAACTGCTCTGATACCAAATGTGAGACAAACAAAGTCTCCCCAAAATCGAAGAATGCTCCACAAGATCAATCACACATAAAAGAGAAAAACCCACAACACCAATATTAAGTGGTAAAACCCTACTTCAAATGAAGAAGGGAAACATCCACTATGAAGCTCACTATATTACTCATTTGATTCAACAATACAAGAATGCTTCAATGTTATGCAACAATATGCATCAACATGATATTACAACACAAGTCAATATGACAAGATATTTTAAGATGTAATAGACAACACCCCATATTTAAAGAGAAGCTTTTCTACTACAACCCTATATCTTATCACAATCTAATCTTGAGATGTGTGACAAGTGGCATCTATCAAATATTAGAAAGTGCTTAGTTACTTTCTAATATTATCACAATCTAATATTTTAGATGTGTGATAAGTGGCATCTATCAAATATTAGAAAGTGATTAGGTACTTTCTAATATTTGCTAGAAAGAGGAAATAACTTTTTCCACAAATTAAATATTCCTAGCACCCTTATTTTATTTATTAATTGGGTGGGAATATTTTTACATAAAATAGAATTATTTTGTAATTCAAATATTATTCTTTAGACTTTATATTTTAGTCTAAGAATAATTTACGCAATGTTTTATTACATATTCCAACAATTTATATAATATTGATATGCATTCAATCAACGATAAAAGAAAAAATCACTAATAATATTATTGAATCAAGTATCTATTTAAGCACTACAAATACAAATGTATTGCAAAGCTTATTTGATAACCTATTACAATGCTTTATCTTCAATATATACATCTTGAATATGAGAGTCTTCATATTCACAAGACTCTTACCCTTTCTACTTTCACTAACTCTCCATCTCTTCAAACTCATAGGAGATATGACTCTTCATATTTATCATAAGAGAAATATATTTTATTGACTCCTAATAATGATAAACTTCTAATGATTACTAAATGAAAAATATTTACTTAACTCCACACATATTAAATACTTACATGACACCTAATATTTACAAAACTTTAGACTCAAATATTTACAAACTATTTACAAGGTACTTGCAATATTCTTTCAAGGTACCAAATAATGTAATACTTCTAACACCCCCTGTATTATATTATTTGGTATAAGATGAGTTTTATTCATTTGATTTGGTCTTCTTGATCACTTCTTCATGGTGATGAGCTTGATTATTATTGAATCTTTGTCTTTGTCTTTATTTAAGTAGTACTTGTTTCTATCCCAATACTGATAGTGGTTGTTACCTGTACCTATCATAATTTTGAGCAAGTCATCACAATAATATAATCCATCACTGGCATAACTTATATCCCTACTATTATCTAAATCCCATAGCTCATTATTAATATCTCTAAAAATATTATTATCAAACTTGTTATCAATGCTATCATCATTCTCATATCTTATGATTTCCTTGTTATTAACTTCTCTTGTTTTATCATATCCTTATTTAGTCCCAATTTCTTTTGTGTGTTTGTCAAGTTGATAATTATCCCTGTTACTATTTGAAGCCTTGAAATTATTACTAACAATTATGCATTATGTACCAACAAATATGTCTTTTGTACATTATTTTTCAATATTTATTCTATTTTCTTATATATTATATCTATTCCTTGAACAAGGTTACAAAAATTATTTCATATCATGGTTTTACGAGTAACACAATTCTCATTAACCTTTATAAGTTTCAAATTATAAGTGTTTTCTACCACGAGTTTCATATTTTTCTTTTGATACAATTTACTAGTATTACACTGAAGTAAACCTATTTCACCTTGTTCTTCCATTTCTTTTGCTATAAAAATCCTTCTTATCCATTTTTGATGATTTTTTAATGTAGAAATATTTTTTGTGTTTCTTGATGATCTTTTTATTGAAATGAAATAATTGTTTGATACTTCTTGATTTAATTTTTTCACTCTCCAACTTTAATATTGTAACTCGTATTTGGTTTTTCATGATGCCTTAGATTATTCCTTAATCAAGTCAAGATTTATTTCTTTATAAGCTGCTAAAATCCATTTTGGAACCTTTTGGAAACTAATAATGGATGGTATCTTGGGAATTGTATTGAATATTTTATAGATATGATAATGAATGAGTTGAAATAATTGCCTCTTAAATATCTTCAATCTTGAAATGAATTTTAATGTGCACATTGATATTTTTTCCTTGAAAATTTCTTTGTTCAAAAAAATTATGATCTTTCCATATAACCTATATTTGTCTTTGACCAATATTTAATGTCTTAACTTTAATTTATGTTTTTGACAAAAATAATTTGTTTGTGCTTTTAACCTCTTTTCAGCAATTATTTTCAATTCTCTTTTGAATATTATTTTTCTCTTTTAGTATTTTGGAATTCTACTCACTTTAAATAAAACTTATTTATAATTAGGCACTTTCACAAATTCCTCAATATAATAAATTTCCTTTGTAGTAGGAATTCTTATTCCTCCCCAATTCAACATTTAAAATAATTTTATTTTCCTTGTAGGATTTTCCTTCAATTTAATTCTTTTCGTCAATCTTCAATTTAATATTCTCCTTCTCTCAACAATTTGCTTTCTCTTTCTTAATTCTTTCTTTATTTCTTTTTGACTTTTCAATTTTCTTAAATTTCCTTCAAATAAACTTTTAATTAATTGGTAAATTTTGTACTTTAAATTGCCTCCAAATTATATTAACCAACCTTTGCTTTTTTATAATTTAACTCTCTAAAAATAATGAACCATTTACTTGGGGTGTTTTCAATTATATTTATTTGAGCATTTTAGCTCACAAGCCTTTATTTCAGCTGTAGTCTCCATTGTATTATCTATTGCAACATGAAGTATCTCCCGCAACATTCTAATGGCTTTATATTTGGCATCTACGTATTTTTTTGCACTTTCCAACAACCTTCTTGCTCAGTCTTTAGTGTCTTCACCTTCTAATACACTTTTCAATATACTCCTAAATACCTACTTCTTTAGGTTATTCCAACCTTTCCAAGGTGTTATCAAGGCTTTTCTAGTCATCTACCCATTTTTATTTGAATATTTATAGCACTCTTCTTTCAACAACACCTCCACAATATTTTATAGTGTCCTTCACTAGTTATTTTCTCCAGCCATCTCGTTGCATGTTTCACACACTTCTCTTTTCTCCAATTGTATCCTGACATACTTCACATGTCATTTCCACTAATAATATGCTCCTTGCATGTTTTGGATGTCTCCTCAATATCTTGGAGTGTTTTCTCCTTGGACATATCTCCTTAGATGTCTGCTCCTTAGACATACACTCAGATGTCTACTCTCAATATTGCACATGTTGCTCTCTTCTCAATATGCTTAGCATTGTTATTCTAAATACTTCTTCACACAATAGTGATTCTCCTTTAACTAATGGTGGTTCTCTTCACACTAGTGGATTATCTCAAAATAGTGGCTTTGATACCACTATCAGCAATATATTACAATAATTCAAATAAAAATCCACACAACATTGCTATGCATTCAATTCATGATAACAGAAAAACTCACTAATAATATTATTGAAACAAGTATCTATTTAATAAATACAAATACAAATGTTTGATCACCTATTACAATGCTATATATTCAATATATACACCTTGGATACACGACTTTTCATATTCACAAGAGTCTTGATATTTCTACTTTCACTAACTTTCCCTCTCATCAAACTCGTGGGAGATATGACTTCATATTTCTTATAAGAGAAATATATTTTATTGAATCCTAATAATGATAAATTTCTAATGATTCTGAATGATAAATATTTACTTAACTTCACACATATTAAATGTAGGAAGCAAATCCACCTCCCAAAAGAAGAAGAAATAAGTTTGGATTTGCACAATTTTGTCAAATGTACAATTTTGTTAAAATGTACAATGTAGGGTTTTGTCTAATTGCACAGTGTAGGATTGTAAATGTACAATTGGATGTAATTGTACAATTTTATAAATGTGCAATTAGAAGTCATTAAATCTAGTTGAAATTTGCATTTAAGTTAATTTGATAAAAATTAAATTAGACTTAGGGAAACCTTACTGCATTAATTGTTTTACGAGAAGGCAATTGTGAATGATGGTTGTCTCAAGAACCGTATTGGAATGGCCTGGGCAAGTATTATAAAGTACCCCATTCAAATTTTCATGGGTGTTCATTACTATCGTGGAGGATTTTTCATGCTTACGGAAAGGTGGTTCTGTTGGTTCGTCTTTCATACACACCCCGTGAAGAATGAGCATAAAATACCAATAACACTTTTACGGGATAAATCCCACTCACTTTAGGATCTTGCTGGTTATCCAAGGTGTGAGTTACAGAGTTGGGTCGAATGGCTATTCACTCTTTTTCGCTTCTGGAATAGTTTCAAGTAGACTATCTGTTACCTTACAACGGGTTCGACCTTCATTCAATAATGTTTAGCGGTTGTTATCTTTGTTGACAATCGGATTTACAATGAGTTCTTTGATATAGCTCTTTATGCTTTAGCAGATTAAATAAAAGACAAATTTGAAAGAAAATAAAAATGGATCATTTAACGATGGAACAGAGAGAGTAGGGTAGGGCAGAAAAGAGAAGCTTATCTAACTTAGTTGCAAATCAAAACTACCAATTTTAGTTACACTATTTAGCTTCACAATAAAACCAATCAAAGAGGAAGGTGTCCAGCTTTCTAAGATCACCTTCTACTAAGAGCATAAGACGGAGATGACACAGATCTAAAAGAAAACCATAAATAGAAGGGAAGTCGGTGTCAACTGGTATCTCTCACCAGCAGCCTAGCTCGCGCAGTGAGGATAGAGCAATTAGAACAGACCCGAACCTTAAATCTTTAATTTTCCCTAGCATACAACAAACGGAATGAAGCCTAGTAGCATATTCAATCTTGATAACACAGATTTACAACTAAAATAAATAAACCTTAGCGAGACGAAAACAAAAGAAGATGCACTTATCGCAATCCGAAAGAGATTAGGCTCCTGGCCACGCTATCATAGAAAAATGATGTCACACCAACCCCAGGTACAGAACAAAGCATTCAAACAAGATTTGCAGGAAATTGCTAAAATGTCTTTTATTCTAAGTTTTCGCATCCGGACTTTACATTCAAAAGAAGTATATATAGACTCAGGACAGACCCTGATCTTTTCAAAAATATCTTCTTCCAAATATCTAAATCTTATCATAAAAATCCCACCGTCGAGGCTTTACAATATAAGGCATTTTTATATAGAGTTTTGATAAGCCCTAATCACTCTAAAAATCTTCGTGTGGATCTTGCCATAAATGGAGAAGATAAGACTTGGTTTCATCCTCATCAAATGGACACCGCGTGTAAATGTATCTTCATCTTTCGATAAGCCGTCAGAGCATCTCATTAATTCCTCTACAAAATCTGGATGAGTCACTGACTTCCTAGGCCTTCTATCCTCACACAACCGCCTTTGTTTGGTTCGAGTTGAAATTCTCTGCCCACCATTACTTTTGCCATAAATTTTCCTAGCAAATGCATCCACCGACAAATTCCTTAAAGTTTTTATTTGCGGCCAGATCTGCAAAATCTGGATGGATCAAAAATTCTCGGCATCTCCTATTTCCATCTGATGGTCCTTGCTTGATTTGTGCCGAAATTTAGGTTTGTCTATCTTTCTCGCCATTACTTCTGCCATTATGCAACTATCGGATCACCTTCTGCAAAAGAAAAGCAAAGGTTAGAACTTTAATATTATTAATTTAATTAATTAATTTTTTCATTTAAATATTTCTAGGGTTTGCACTGTGTTGAAAAGCTTCCACTTCCTTTGGATGGGTGATGAAAAATTTAAAGAATGGCCAAATTTTGCAAAATGAATATAAATCCAAAATGCCATATCAACAATTAGCCTTCGTAACAAATTCAAAACTTTAATGGACTTTAAAATATTTTAGGGCAAAATTAAATTTGAGCAAAATCCACATTTAATAGCATTAAGGTTTGATTTCCTTGTTCCAAGCTCATATTCTCATGAAATTAAAACATGTCGCGATATCGCGACATTTCCCTCACTTCATTTTTTAAACTCCTCATTATTTTCACTTTTTAAATTCAGCTTATTCCAGCTTAAAAAACAATTTTTTTTCGAAAATGGAACATGTCGCGATATCGCGACATTTCCCTCAATTCATTTCTTCCAAGCTTTTGCCCTCGCGAAAATGAGACAAGTCCGAAAATGGAACATGTCGCGATATCGCGACATTTCCCTCAATTCATTTCTTCCAAGCTTGTGCCCTCGCGAAAATGGAACATGTCGCGATATCGCGACATTTCCCTCAATTCATTTCTTCCAAGCTTTTGCCCTTGCGAAAATGGAACATGTCGCGATATCGCGACATTTCCCTCAATTCATTTCTTCCAAGCTTTTGCCCTCACGAAAATGGAACATGTCGCGATATCGTGACATTTCCCTCAATTCATTTCTTCCAAGCTTTGTGCCCTCACAAAAATGGAACATTTCCGATATCCGACATTCCCTCAATTCATTTCTTCCAAGATTTTGCCCTCGCAAAAATGAGACAAGTCCAAAAATGGAACATGTCGCGATATCGCGACATTTCCCTCAATTCATTTCTTCCAAGCTTTTGCCCTCGCGAAAATGAGACAAGTCCAAAAATGGAACATGTCGCGATATCGCGACATTTCCCTCAATTCATTTCTTCCAAGCTTGTGCCCTCGCGAAAATGAGACAAGTCCGAAAATGGAACATGTCGCGATATCGCGACATTTCCCTCAAGCTTTTCTTCCACTTTGCAAATTCTCCAAAAATTGTAGGTTGACTCCAATGACTTTGTCCATCTGTATTTTGCATTTTTACATATTGGTGAAGGATCTTCCTTACTCATAAATGATTTTAACATTTGAAAAATGAATTTTAAATTGCTCGAGAATGGTCAACTTCACATGGTGTAGAAAAATGATGAAAATTCAAAGTGCCCGGAATTTGATGAAACTTTACAAGCATCTAAATAAGCCCAATGGGTATCCAAATATGCAAACGGAACTTTAAAATTCATCACGGATTAAGAGAAAATGCATTTAGAAATATGTTGGCTTGAAAATAGAAAAACTATTGAAAATTAAAATTTCTGAAATGATTAATATGAATTAATACATTTAACATGCAAAATTTCAGAAATTTTAAATTGAAATCAATGCCATATGCAAGCCTACTTGGACACTTTGATGTAGGCGAAATTTGAAAAAGGATGCAAGCAAAATTTGGAATTAAAACCCGAAAAACTCAAGAGGGTCCCTATGAAAAAATGAATATTAAATATTTTCAAAGGATGGAATTTCATTTTTTTAGTGGGGGTGTGTTGCTTCTCAACAAATGGCGATATCTGCGGGGAAAATAGTAGCACTATTTAGAATCCAGAACTCTAGTTTCAAAACAATTTAGACTATGTACCATGCTTTGCCACAAATATTTTCTAAAATGATTTAACTACTATCTGCTAGTTGTTAAAGTTTCCCAAGGACATACTAGGTTGAACCACTTAAGGAAGATTCTGATGTGCGATTATAAGCGTATAAACCTTCCTTCAAGGATGACCAGGGCTTCAAATGCTTACTATGGATTGATCAGCTATTTAGATTGTGCAGGGGAAACCGAGTAGAGCTCTGTTTACTAGTTTAGCCTTTTACAACCCCGACAGAGTTACTCTTTAGATTTTCAAGACCTTGATTCACAACTATGAGGTGGCATCTATAGCTTGGTGAACACGTTTGAGATGTATCCTTCGGGAGCCTTGGCTATCTCTTTCTATCACATAACCTCTTTTCTTTTTTTTTTTTTGCAGAAAAGAGTGCCAGTTTTATGTTGGCTTGCCCAACTTTCACCTTCTCTCTCTTTTTTTTTTGAAAGATACCGATATCTGGAAAGCCTTGCTAGAATTTTTTTTTTATATTTCATTGATCGAGCAATTGATCGACTAACCATTTCAGCCCGGGTACCAATAGCTTCCTTGGACACTTAAAATAATTTTATGAATCGGAGTCCCCTCTCATGACCAACTTTTCTTGGATTCCCTGGGAGTTCTTCAGCCAAGCAGTATAGTAGTTTCTTTATAATCAAAATAATTGTGGCAAGCAAGATACAAAATCCAATTATCTTTCTACTGTTGTTCTAAATAACAAGTAGTTCCACTTTTTAGTTCTAGCAGACTATCTCTTAACAAAAATAAAACAAAATGAAAACACACTACTTCAACCTTAAAATAAAAAAAAAAAAAAATAGCGCCAATTTTAAATGTTGATTTGTGTTTTGTTGTTTAGGCAAAAACTCAAACAAACAAGATTTAAAAGCTAAAGAGGAGGGAAAAAGGCCACCAGTTAAAGATAAATTTGCACAGACCTCAAAAGATAAAACACAATACTTCAAACTTTATTTACAATATATACATATGCACAAAGTCTTTGTGATTACTCAAATGATGTAGTGGATGGAACAGTTGAGAAATAATGCTTCAGATATTGACCATTGACAGGAAGGTTCAGAAAATTACCTTCCAGGTCCTGTAGACGAAATGCATTATTACCTAGGATTTCGGCAATCTGGTATGGCCCTATCCATAGAGGTTGCAACTTGGTGTGTTTACCTTTCTTTTCATGGGCTTTGTCCCATAGAAGCACCAGGTCTGCAAGTCCGAAGGCCTTCACTCCGGCTCTTTTGTCAAACCAGCGCTTGACTGTCTCTTGGTGTCGACTAAAATGCTCCAAGGCTTGAAGTCGTTCATCCTGCAAATTAATTAAGTCCAACACACGAGCTTCCGCATCTGCATGATCATCAAAGTAATCTAAAGCAAATTGATAAGTGGGCAATTTTAAAGAGATAGGAACGATGGGCTGAGTACCATACAACAAAGCAAATGGGGAAGTCTTAAGAGCTTCTTTATGTCTTATCCTGTCAGCCCAAAGTGCATACTTCAATAGTGTGTGCCATTGTCTGGGTTTGTCTACAGCAGACTTCTTGATGGCATTCATCAAATTCTTATTTGTGGACTCAGCTAGTCCATTACCTTGGGGATAATAGTTGGATGAAAATTTGATGACTATCCCCCTTTGGTATGCCCACTCTGCAAATTCTAATGACTGAAAGGCTGGTCCGTTGTCGCACACCAAATTCAAAGGAACTCCAAACCTGGTTATGATATTTGATTCTAAAAATCTGATCACCTCATGGGTTGTACTCCTCATGGTGGCTGCTGCTTCAACCCATCTTGTACAATAATCAGTGGTTGTTAAAACATACTTGTGCCCTGCTGATGAATTCGGGTTTATCACACCTACAAAGTCAAGTCCCCATTGCATAAAAGGTTTTTCTATTATAACAGGTTGTAATGGTAGAGCTCGATTAGCCTGCTTGGATGCAAAAATCTGACACTGGTGGCAAGTTCTCACATGTTGATGTGCATCTTTAAACAATGTAGGCCAGTAATAGCCTGCTCTCAATATCTTGTGTGCAGTAGCAGAACCTGAGGAATGCCCTGCTCCTAACTTCTCATGAAAACTAGACATCACCTCATTCACTTCATTCGGAGAAATGCATCTTAAGAATATGCCAACATAGTTTTCTCTGTACAAGTTGCCTCCTTTGAGTAGAAAATGAGCAGATTTCAGCTTCAGTGCTCTTCTTTGAGTTCTATTCAGGTGAGGTGGACAAATTCCAAACCTCAGCAGATGAATGACATCTCCATACCAATCATCCAATCCAGAATCCAGCTGATTAATTTCTCCCTCTATAGGTATTTCAGCAATATGTCGGGACAAACCAAGTCCTCTGATTAATTTTGTAGGCCAGATTTCTAAGTCGTACTCCTGTAGTATCGTGGCCCAATTACCTCTTAGCTCACCCAATTCATCCTGGCTTAATAAATATTTGATAACTGGATCAGGAACTATAGCATGGACTTTGCTTCTCAATATGTAATGTCTGAATTGCTTGACTGCTCTCACCAAGGCATAGGCTTGCTTATCCAAGCGAGAGTATTTTAGCTCAACACCCTTTAAGTTGGTACTTTTGAAGGCAATCGGGTGCTCCCCTGTTTCTCTTCGTTGGGTTAAAACTGCTGCAAGTGTGTGTTCAGAAGCAAAAGAGTACAGGTAAAAATCTGCACTGAAATCTGGGCTCACCAACACTGGAGCTTGTTTGATGGCAGATTTGATCTCTTGGAATGTTGCTTTGGCTTCCGTTGTCCAGGAAATCTTAGCAGTTTCCTTCAGCATGTCATTTAGCGGCTTGACTATTTTCGCAAAGCCAGAGATGAATTTTTTGACAAAATTAATTTTCCCAAAAAATGATCTTAACTCTTTCTTAGAGTTGGGAAAGGGTATCCCCGATATGGCTTCAACTCTCTCAAGATCCATGGAAATGCCATCTTTGGTGATTAAGTGTCCAAGGAGTTTTCCTTCGGTTACACCAAAAACACACTTCTTTGGGTTTAAAGAAATGCCAAATTCTCTGCATTTGTCGAAGACAGATTCCAAGTGCTTCACGTGGTCAAACCGGGATTTAGAAAAAACTGTCAAGTCATCCATGTAGACAATGATGCACTTACCCATGAGACCTTTGAAGGCATGATCCATTGCACGCTGAAAGGTAGCTCCGACATTTATCAATCCAAATGGCATTCTCTTGTAGGCGAAGGTTCCCCACTTGGTCGTGAAGGCAGTTTTCATCCTGTCTTCCTTTTCAACTAGTATCTGGTTGTACCCCAAAAATCCATCTAAGAAAGACATCATTTCTGAACCATTCACAATTTGTAGCACATCATCCATGGAAGGCAAAGGATAATTATCCTTTTTAGAAGCCTTGTTCAAGTTCCTAAAATCCACGCACAAGCGGATTTCCCCATTCTTCTTTCTAACCGGCACTAAATTGGCTACCCAAGTAGAATGTCTAATGGGAAAAATAATGGCAGCACTCAATAATCTCTCCACCTCCTTCTTGATGAGGGGTTCCAACAAAGCGTTGACATGCCTCTGTTTCTGTCGAAAGGGTTTGCAGAACTCCTTTAAGGGTATTATATGGGTGTAAACTTTTGGATCAAAAACCTTTAGGTCTTTATAAGACCAGGCCATAACATCCTTGGACCTGTGAAGGAATTCAATCATATTTTTTTTAATTTCAGGGTCACAAGCTTTAGCTAACTTAAGGTGTCTGGGATCCTCTTCAGTCCCGACATTCAGTTTCTCAGTCTCACTGCCTGCTACACCAATAGAATTTCCAAAACTCACTCTTTGTTTAATTTGGTCAACATCAAACAGTCGCTCAAGTTCTACCATTCCCTTCAGAATTCTATTATCTTTCAACCTCATTATCCCCTTTTCATCATCAAACTTTTCCAACATAGTATCCCTTTGACCATCATCAATTATAGTATTTTCAAATGCATTGGTATTCTGTAAAAAGTTTATAATTTGTTGGTCATCAGAAAAGACTTGAAAATTATCTACGTTATCTGGAACCGAAGGACAAGGGATTAATTCGATTGAAAATTTCTTCCATTTGAACTCCTCCAATGGCTTCAGATTTGTGGCTGATGAAGCTAAAACATCTGCAAGTGAATTCTCTTCTCTAGGAATGTGCATCAAATTAAAAGCATCAAAATCCTCCATGAGATCCCACGCTCGGTATTTATATCTTTTCAGGTAAGATGCCTTGCACTGAAATTTACCTCTAACCTGATTGGCCACCAACTCTGAGTCTGTAAAAACCTGGATATTTTTTACACCTTTATCTAAAGCAAATTTCAATCCCAGCACTAGTGCTTCATACTCTGCCAAATTATTCGTGCAAGGAAACTGCAAGCGATAAGACATAAAATACGTCTGATTTTTAGGTCCTTTAAGAACTGCCCCTATACCAGAACCTTGCTTAGACTTAGCTCCATCAACATGAAGCATCCAAACTTCATTATCATGATCAAGATGAGCTTTAATAGGTTTCTCCTTTTGTGCTGTTGTCAAATTATAAACCTCGATATCTACATCAACAAGATTAACGGTCTCATTCTTGGCATTATACTCAGTGATCATGTGTTTATATCTAGGTTCTCTTTCGATTCTTAACTGATTTGCAACACCTTTCCAGGGCAACCACATATGTGAAAAATCAGTCGCCAAGTACCCATTCAAAGACTTTGACCAATCTCTGCTCAGAAGCATTCCGTATCCCACAGGAATATCTACCACCTGAATGTCAATTTTGTGTTGTGCTCTCGGCTCAGATGCTAGCTGGATGTGTATACTTTGAAGTTCACCTACCACCTTAACCTCAGTTTTATCCAATTGGATGACTCTTCTCTCGGACTTCATAGGGGTTAAACCCAACTGTTGACAGATGGCTAGAGGCATGACATTGGCTGAAGCACCAGAATCCACCAGACAGTTGTGTAATTTTTTTCCAAATATACGGACAGTTAGCAGGAAAGGTGGAACTTCAGTCTTTTCTTTATACATGGCCATATTTGCATTTGCTATCTTCTTCCCCTTTTCTAGAGGTTTGGCAGTAGGCTCAGAGTATGTCTTAATCAAATTATCCCTTTGTTCAGTAATTTGAGCCAACTCATGAAGAGTGATGTTAGCCTTGATCTTCTTCATATCCTCCACTATATTGTATCCCTTATTGAGTGGAGCAACAAATCCATATGGTACTCTTGGATCTCCTCCCTTGGGTGGAGGTGGGTTATTATTTGGAGATGGATCTGGAGGAACATTATGGGAGTTGTCTGGAGGTGTAGATGTAGTATTAGGCTCCAGATTTTTGTTCCTGAGATTGTAGTTGTCCCTTCTATACTGTTGAAAAGCTTGCACTTCATCCATAGGCATCTCCACAACATTCTCTGACTCATCTGGAAAAGTGAATGAATCTAACACCATAGCTGCACTATGTTTGGATGAACTTGGACCATCAACATTTCTTTGATTTTTAGGAAAAACCAACTCACCGGATAGAGCTTCAAAGGCATTGCAGAACTCCAAACAATCCAATTCCCCGTGCTGAGATGTTCCATGTATCCTGCACCAGTTGGGCAAAGCCAAGTCACAAATATTCACTTCATGCCCCTTACCTTTATAATCCTTGTTGGGTTCATATGGTGGTCTAGTGAATCTATTCTGTTGATAAGAAAATCTATTTGAGTTTTCCCCGGTGGACACTTGCCTTTTGAAACTCAAAAAGTCATTTGCCAACTTTTGGACCATCTTTGAGACTTCCTCAACTCTTATTTTATCAGATTCTTTCTCTGTATTCTGTACATGTTCAGCATGTGTTACAGCCAATGGATTTCCTATCGGTGGAGTTTGGCATGCTGGCAACATCATTTGATGTGGGATGGGATTCAAAATAGGGGTATTTTGTGTAACAAAGGGAATTTGAGGAGCATTCAAAGGTTGAGGTCCCAATTGTCTTTCAAGAACCAAAGCTTCTTTATAAGCCTCTGTTAGATTAGTAATATTGGCATCTCTCTTCAGGAAAATAGAGGTCACTGGATCTAGGGAATTCCTAAAAATTTCCAATGCTAGATCTACAGTTGGCACATAATGACCCGTCAATCTACCATAAGCCTTTTGAAACCTGACATTGAAAGATCTGACAGTCTCATTGATTTCTCTCTTAATGCTGGAAAACTGTTGATATAACACACTCGGGTCAATCACTTCACCAAATTGTGATACAAAAACTTTCTCCAGGTCATTCCAACTAGTAATAGAGTCATTAGTAAGATTCAAAAACCAGTCGTATGCTCCCTCCTAGAGAGTGAATGGGAATAACCTACAAGCCACATCTTCATGCTGCACATTCAACAACTTTAGAGCATTTTTAAATGCCACTAGGTGTTCTTCTACTGTTCTGATTCCATCATGCTTGTAGGTAGGAAGATACTTCTCAGGATTTTTGGGTAAATCATGCGTTGCACCAGGGATATTCAAAGCAGTGGAACCCAACCAGTTTGCCATCACTACCTGATTAACGATAATATTTTGAGTTGCAGTTGGAGGAACTACAAGTGGTGATAAAACTATGTTGGACAAAGACTTGGCCCTTCTGAGGCTGCTTCTCCTTGGGGTTTCCAACTCAGGCACAAGGAGCTCTCCAGCTCTGGAGTGGGACCTGGTTACTCTGTAGGTAGAATCCAGCTTTACACAAGCAACTTACAATCCTTAACAAATACTGAATGGAGTTCGGTCGGCCCTCCTTCTAGCGCCAATTTTAAATGTTGGTTCATCTTTCATACACACCCCATGAAGAATGAGCATAAAATACCAATAACACTTTTACGGGATAAATCCCACTCACTTTAGGATCTTGCTGGTTATCCAAGGTGTGAGTTACAGAGTTGGGTCGAATGGCTATTCACTCTTTTTCGCTTCTAGAATAGTTTCAAGTAGACTATCTGTTACCTTACAATGGGTTCGACCTTAGTTCAATAATGTTTAGCGGTGGTTATCTTTGTTGACAATCGGATTTACAATGAGTTCTTTGATATAGCTCTTTATGCTTTAGCAGATTAAATAAAAGACAAATTTGAAAGAAAATAAAAATGGATCATTTAACGGTGGAACAGAGAGAGTAGGGTAGGGCAGAAAAGAGAAGCTTATCTAACTTAGTTGCAAATCAAAACTACCAATTTCAGTTACACTATTTAGCTTCACAATAAAACCAATCAAAGAGGAAGGTGTCCAACTTTCTAAGATCACCTTCTACTAAGAGCATAAGACGGAGATGACACAGATCTAAAAGAAAATCATAAATAGAAGGGAAGTCGGTGTCAACTGGTATCTCTCACCAGTAGCCTAGCTCGCACAGTGAGGATAGAGCAATTAGAACAGACCCGAACCTTAAATCTTTAATTTTCCCTAGCATACAACAAACGGAATGAAGCCTAGTAGCATATTCAATCTTGATAACATAGATTTACAACTAAAATAAATAAACCTTAGCGAGACAAAAACAAAAGAAGATGCACTTATCGCAATCCGAAAGAGATTAGGCTCCTGGCCACGCTATCATAGAAAAATGATGTCACACCAACCCCAGGTACAGAACAAAGCATTCAAACAAGATTTGCAGGAAATTGCTAAAATGTCTTTTATTCTAAGTTTTCGCATCCGGACTTTACATTCAAAAGAAGTATATATAGACTCAGGACAGACCCTGATCTTTTCAAAAATATCTTCTTCCAAATATCTAAATCTTATCATAAAAATCCCACCATCGAGGCTTTACAATATAAGGTATTTTTATATAGAGTTTTGATAACCCTAATCACTCTAAAAATCTTCATGTGGATCTTGCCATAAATGGAGAAGATAAGACTTGGTTTCATCCTCATCAAATGGACACCGCGTGTAAATGTATCTTCATCTTTCGATAAGCCGTCAGAGCATCTCATTAATTCCTCTACAAAATCTGGATGAGTCACTGACTTCCCAGGCCTTCTATCCTCGCACAACCGCCTTTGTTTGGTTCGAGTTGAAATTCTCTACCCACCATTACTTTTGCCATAAATTTTCTCAGCAAATGCATCCATCGACAAATTCCTTAAAGTTTTTATTTACGGCCAGATCTACAAAATCTGGATGGATCAGAAATTCTCGGCATCTCCTATTTCCATCTGATGGTCCTTGCTTGATTTGTGCCAAAATTTAGGTTTGTCCATCTTTCTCGCCATTACTTCTGCCATTATGCAACTGTCGGATCACTTTCTGCAAAAGAAAAGCAAAGGTTAGAACTTTAATATTATTAATTTAATTATTTTTTAAATTTTTCCTAAGGTTTTTTAATGTTTTTCATTTTAATTAATTAATTAATTTTTTCATTTAAATATTTCTAGGGTTTGGACTGTGTTGAAAAGCTTCCACTTCCTTTGGATGGGTGATGAAAAATTTAAAGAATGGCCAAATTTTGCAAAATGAATATAAATCCAAAATGCCATATCAAGCAATTAGCCTTAATAACAAATTCAAAACTTTAATGGACTTTAAAATATTTTAGGGCAAAATTAAATTTGAGCGAAAGTCTGACATGTAATGAGCATTAGGGTTTGATTTCCTTGTTCTAAGCTCATATTCTCATGAAATTAAAACAATTCATTATTTTAGCTCTAAATGAACATTCCATTACATTTCCTCAATTATTTTTCCAAGCTCCAAACAATGACATTTCCTCAATTCATTTCTTCCAAGCTTTGTGCCTTGAGTCAAATGGAACATGTCGCGATATCGCGACATTTCCCTCAATTCATTTCTTCCAAGCTTTTGCCCCTTCAGAAAATGGAACATGTCACGATATCGCGACATTTCCATCACTTCATTTCTTCCAATATTTTGCCTTAAAAAAAAATGGAACATGTCATGATATCACGACATTTCCCTCAATTCATTTCTTCCAAGCTTGTGCCCTCACAAAAATGGAACATGTCGCGATATCGCGACATTTCCCTCAATTCATTTCTTCCAAGCTTTTCCCTCGCAAAAATGAGACCAATAACATATTCCCTCATTCATTTCTTCCAAGCTTTTGCCCTAAAAAAATGGAACATGTCGCGATATCGCGACATTTCCCTCAATTCATTTCTTCCAAGCTTTTGCCCTCGCAAAAATGAGACAAGTCCAAAATGGAACATGTCGCGATATCGCGACATTTCCCTCACAATTCATTTCTTCCAATGCTTTTGCCTCTCCAAAATGAGACAATCAAAAAATGGAACATGTCGCGATATCTCGACATTTCCCTCAATTCATTTCTTCCAAGCTTTTGCCCTCGCAAAAATGGAACATGTCGCGATATCGCGACATTTCCCTCAATTCATTTCTTCCAAGCTTTTGCCCTCGCGAAAATGAGACAAGTCCGAAAATGGAACATGTCGCGATATCGCGACATTTCCCTCAAGCTTTTCTTCCACTTTGCAAATTCTCCAAAAATTGTAGGTTGACTCCAATGACTTTGTCCATCTGTATTTTGCATTTTTACATATTGGTGAAGGATCTTCCTTACTCATAAATGATTTTAACATTTGAAAAATGAATTTTAAATTGCTCGAGAATGGTCAGCTTCACATGGTGTAGAAAAATGATGAAAATTCAAAGTGCCCAGAATTTGATGAAACTTTACAAGCATCTAAATAAGCCCAATGGGTATCCAAATAT
Source organism: Wollemia nobilis (assembly GCA_028583015.1). Lineage (NCBI taxonomy): Eukaryota > Viridiplantae > Streptophyta > Pinopsida > Araucariales > Araucariaceae > Wollemia > Wollemia nobilis. The sequence goes on from JAQPPZ010001731.1 coordinate 2,379,537, forward strand.
GCAAACGGAACTTAAAAATTCATCACGGATTAAGAGAAAATGCATTTAGAAGTTTGCTGGCCAGAAATAGAAATAGAAAAACTATTGAAAATTAAAATTTCTGAAATGATTAATATGAATTAATACATTTAACATGCAAAATTTCAGAAATTTTAAATTGAAATCAATGCCATATGCAAGCCTACTTGGACACTTTGATGTAGGCGAAATTTGAAAAAGGATGCAAGCAAAATTTGGAATTAAAACCCGAAAAACTCAAGAGGGTCCCTACGGAAAAAATGAATATTAAATATTTTCAAAGGATGGAATTTCATTTTTTTAGTGGGGGTGTGTTGCTTCTCAACGAGGTTCATTGATGATTATTCATTGTTACTCATAATTGTTCATTCTTATGGAAGATTGCTGTGGATGCATAGCATTATTCATCATTCTCTCTATTATAGATAACATGGCAGTCTATATTGTGGACTATGTGTAATTGCAATTGATATTATACACTTTACTGGTAAAACTGAATTATATATTTTGTGCAAATATGACCAGGATGATGTTGTAGTTGGATGATTCCATAATGAAGATAAGAGTGCTAATGATTCCTAAACCTTGTGTGATGACTGTGAATGCATATATTATCTCATGGTTGCTATTGTAAGTTGTAATTGATATGTTTGCATGCTTTTGTATGATTTTTGGAAATGCACAGTGGATAAGATTAATGGCAATAACCAATGTAGTGATTTTGGGATTGCATGTTGGGTAAACTAGGTTGGCAATTTTACCAAAATATTATACAATTCTTACCTTATCAAGACTTGGTGTGTAAGTTGGAAAATATGCACTGTGTAATTGCAGTAAGGGTTTGGTGAAACTATATAGTCAACCCATAAAACTGTATAATTGATCAATTGTCATATCTTGGGATTTCATTTGCATAGTTGACTTGGTCAAATATGAAAAAATGAGGACTTAGAAGTGAATTATTACAAAACTATTAAGTTTTATTTGAAAACTGACTTCTAGAAAATTGTATAAGAGGTAAATCGTACATTTTAAGATGTTGTAAAATTTGGATTATACAACTATATTATTTGAGAACCGTACAGTCAGTTTTGTGAGTTTGATAAAATCGTACTATAGCAAATCGTATAACTGTACGATTTGGGATAGATTAGTTACAAAACTATGGAATTCATCCCAAAATCTCCCAATTCACCATCCCATTTAGGAATAATCCCCCATGTGCTACATTTGACATCATTGCCTAATTAAAATTTAAAAACTGGCACAATTTTTATTAAATTTGAATCAAATTTATCGTACTTGAGAAGGATATACGAGTGATAATCTTTGAGTATAAACCAATTGGAGGTGAATGAAAGATAAGATGTGGGAGATTAAATCAAGAAAAGGAGTAGATTCTAGTAAGAAATATAAGAATTTCCTAAATGGAGAATGAGAACAACTCCACACAAAATACGAATGAACTAGTGATAGAACAAGTACAAAATTTAGATGAAGGAGACATTGAAAGGTGGGAGGTATTGCTGATCAAAATAGAAGAATGGGTACAAGAGCCACCAAGAGTTGAGGAGAACATTAGCATAAGAGGAGATGTTGACAAAGAATCTATGCAAGGATATGATGAGTGGATGGTGATACTTGAACAAGTGATATAAATATTGCAAATGGGTGTGGAGAACAAGAGTCAGGCACTAAAGCAACAGTACACAAGGTCTCAGAAAGTAGAACCAGGGCCATAGTCGACATACCAACGAAGAAGGTCATAGAGTGAGGATGCACAAGAGGTCAAGAGATGATTTTTTAGTAAGAATAAGGTACCTAGGATAGAAATATCCAACAAGGAGAAGCATAGTAGATCACCCACACAAAGAAGGAATCGATCAAGGATCCTGGAGGATACTTCATCAAGTGATAAAGGAGGAACCTCACCAATGGCAAATGTATCCACAAGGGTAGGAAAACAAAGATGTCCACTCTTCATGGGAGAAGAGAATGAGGATCCAACAAGACATATTGGTACATGCATAACCATCTAGAAAGAAAATGATGTAAAATAATCCTACCATATTATGACTCACAATAGATTGGTATCTAAAGCAAGAAAATACACCCCAGGTTTGGGCATGGAATACGATGAAGGATGCTTCCATAGAGGAATTTTATCCCTTAAGATATGACGATGATATTATAATAAAAATAAACACCACGAAGCAAGGTGTTGATGAGAACATTAAAATATATATAACCATTGATTAAAACAACTAGTAGATAAAATAAAAATACCACTAGTAGATTCACTTGTTAAAATGATGATTTCTCAATGGGTTACTTCCAAGATATAAAAAGAAGATTAAGGCAGTACCATCCTCAACATATGAAGAAGCGCTAGAGAAAGCAATTTTTTTGAAAGTGAGACCAAGAAGATAATAGTAGGGATCACGATACATACTAGGCATGAGGATTTAGACAACGACAAAGATGATAGAATACATCAGACTATCCAATCATTTCAAAAAAAATTCAATAAGATGTTGAGCAAGGTGCAACAACAGTATTGTCATTGTTGTCAACACAGTCAGATAGATCTGTTGATGCAAGTGGACAGGAAGTTCAAAAGCTATTCAGATGTAGAAGACAGGAGTTCAAAGGTTATTCAGAGTATGTACAGTGATTTTCCAAGAAGACCGAAGTGCCCCATTTGCAAAAGATCAAAGAAAAAGACAAGTAAGAAAAGTGTCATGATATCACGACATATATAGTAGGGAAGAAAACTGTCATGATTTCGCGACATGTTGGAGGAGAGAGAAAAAGCAAGAAAAACTGTTGCAATTTTGCGACATGTTGGAAGAGAGAGAAGAAGCAGGAAAAACTGTCACGATTTTGTGACATGTTGGAAGAGAAAGAGAAAGCAGGAAAAACTATCATGATTTCACGACATGTTGGAAAAGAAAAAGACAAGTGGAAAAACTATCGCGATTTCACGACATGTTTGGAGATAAAGCACAAGCAAGCAAAACTATCACAATTTTGTGACATGTTCGTAGAGAAAGCGCAAGCAAGAAAAACTGTCACGATTTTGCGACATGTTCGGAGAGAAAGCGCAAGCAAGCAAAACTGTCACGATTTCGTGACATGTTGGAAGAGAGAAAGGCAAGTAGAAAAAGTGTTGCCAAAGGAAGGGCACCCAATTAAGAGAAAAATTATGGATGCTATTGAAGCCCACAAGTTTATCACTGATATCATAGGGATTAAGTCTCTGTAAGCTACAAAGGATTTTGGTCCTAGAGGAAGATGGATCAAAAAAAATATGCTGAAAATAAAGGAGTTCATGTGTGTAATGAATGTCATTATGTCTCGAATGTCAATAGAAGCACACTCTTTTGAGATGCAAATTTGGATGGCATAGTGCGTAGAAGGCATAATCCAAGGAGTATAGTATGACCGAAGGATATACTTAGCTCAGAGGATTTAGAGTTTTTTGCAAAGGATGAAGAATAATTTTACCATGAAATTCCATGTAATAGCTAAAATTTTGGTTGTAGTTTCTAAAGCTGACATTGCATTCCCTAGGCTAACATAACATCATGATGTATCGAATGATCAACCTTCCATACTGTGATGAGTGAAGTCAGTGCTGATTCAAAAAGTGACATCAAAAAAGCTGAGATAGAAAAATACTACAAGGAAACCTGAAACTCCCTTGGTTGAAGAAAGAGAGACTTCATTAGATGAAGAAATATATTGCAAAAGACATAGATCATGATAGCTACAGTTGGAGTTTTATTCAGAGAAGTAGACACCTAAAAGATAGCCGTAGGAATAGATACTCTCATGAGGAGGAGCAGGTAGTAGCACCAACATCTAGTCTAGTGCGAAATTTAATGCATAGGCAATGATAGAGATAGATGCATGAGAAATATCCTATACAAAGGGAACAACCACACCCTATGCTCATCGACCTAACTAATGTGTACTTGGAGCTAGAATACTTGGAATTGGCAAACAATAGTGTAACAATTAGAACAAGCAGTTAGGAGAAGTTATGGTATCTTACATATTACTTTAGGCTAGTGAATTTGAAATACTAGAGGTATCTAGACATTGTTTAGATATTGTAGTAACACCACCAAGGATGAAAGCTAAAGAAGTGGTGGTAGCCTTACCAGATAAGGCAAAAGAGAAGAAGAAGCTACAAATAAAGATATAGTCAACCAGATAAGGAGAACACAATGCCATCACAAGAATAGTTGGCTAAGGGGATCATTGATGTTGAAGAGATCAGATCAATAGGAGTAGAGGAAGAGAGACCTATAGCACAAATTTTGATATAGGAAGAAACCACAATGGGTTCAATTAAGGAGATTGGAGAAAGTTCATTTTTATAGGAGGAAGAGGAGGAAAGGACCCCATCATAGAAAATAGATAAAGAACTTGTTGTGGCTGTTCCACAACGTACCCCAAATTTGGGGACCCATATTTTTTGCATGTTTTCCAAGAAGACCGAAGTGGCCCATATGCTAAAGCTCAAAGAAAAAGCAAAACACTACAAGGAGAAAAAAGTGTCGCGATATCGCGACATGTTGCATTTTCACGGCCAAAAGAGGAAAAAATGTCGCAATATCATGACATGTTGCATTGTCACGACCAAAAAAGAAAAAGTGTCACGATATCGCGACATGTTGCATTGTTGCGGCAAAAAGAAAAAGTGTCGTGATATCGTGACATGTTGCATTGTCATGGTCAAAAGAGAAAAAGTGTTGTGATATCGCGACATGTTGCATTGTCACGGCCAAAAGAGAAAAAGTGTCGCGATATCGCGACATGTTGCATTGTCACGGCCAAAAGAGAAAAAGTGTCGTGATATCGCGACATGTTGCATTTTCATGTCCAAAAGAAAGAAAAGTGTCACGATATCGTGACATGTTGCATTTTCGCGGCCAGAAAGAACAAGAGCAAGAGAAGAAAGAAAAGTGTCGCGATATCGCGACATGTTGCATTTTCGCGACCAAACGAGAAAAGAAAGAACAAGAAATAAAAGTGTCACGATATCACGACATGTTGCATTTTTGTGGCCAAGAGCAAGAGAAGAAAGAAAAGTGTCGTGATATCACGACATGTTGCATTTTTGCGACCAAACGAGAAAAGAAAGAACAAAAGAGAAAAAGTGTCGCGATATCGCGACATGTTGCATTGTCGCGGCCAAAAGAGAAAAAGTGTTGCGATATCGCGACATGTTGCATTATCGCGGCCAAAAGAAGAAAAGTGTCATGATATCATGACATGTTGCATTGTCATGGCCAAAAGAAGAAAAGTGTCACGATATCGCGACATGTTGCATTGTTGCGGCCAAAAGAGAAAAAGTGTCGCGATATCGCGACATGTTGCATTGTTGTGGCCAAAAGAGAAAAAGTGTCGCGATATCGTGACATGTTGTATTTTCGTGATTCAAAAGGGGTAGGAAAGCAGAGAAACAAGAAGTGTCACGATATCGCGACATGTCCGATTTTTGCCAAGGCAACAGAGCAGTTGACAGTGCATCTGATAATAGTGACGTGGACATAAGGACAAAATCCAATGAATTAGACAAAACATTACATAAGGAATCTTTAATGATTTGAAATCATTTAAGATGGCCATTACACATGGAAGGAAATGGACGCAAGCCCATGTGGAGAAGAGGAAACGTTCTTTTGAAATCAAACGAAAAGTGAAGCCAAACCATGGAAATGAAACGAAGGGCCACAAAATAGAAACGAAAAGTCTTTTGGGAATCAAAACACATGCATGCAGAGGGAAGGTGAAATGAACAGCCATTGGAAAACGAAACGAAAAGCTTCCTAAAAATTTTAAATATGCCATTCAAAGAGGCTAGAAGGGGCTGGAAATTGTAGAAAAAAACAAAGACTATTTTTCGAAATAAAGGATTTTTTTTTGGCAAGAGAAACTCTTGTGTGTGAAATCAAAAGGAGATTGAAACTAAGACTACTGCTATTTCTGTAAATATTTCCTTTGCATTATTGCTTCTTGTATCTATTCATTTACGCCATAAAGTGGGTTACGATAGGTGAATGATAGAATGATGCAATTATTTGTTTCCTTAGAGTCTTGCATCTGATCTAATTTGATCGTGTTTATGTTGCAGTGTCCGTTAGGTCAAGTTGTTTTAGAATTTCATCTCATAACTTGGGGTTTTGCAGGGAGGAGATTGCTAACCAAATTAATGTCCTGTTTTGTTTTTCCAGCTAACTTTTGTAAATAATGTTTTAGTTTTAGTTTTCTGATATTTAGATTAGTCCTACTTTAAAATCTACTATTCTGATTCGGGCCCATTCCAGAATTTCTGCATTTGTTTTCATTCTTGCATCTCCAAACACCTTCATCTAATTTTTAGATAAAATATGGGTTTAGGAGGGCTACTAATTCTGAATGCACACTAAATCAGATCAAGTGAATGAATCCTAACTTTCTAACTTACTAATTGTTGTTAACATTTAATGCTAACATTGCTAACTTTACTAACACCAAATGCTAACATAGGGATAGTGGAACACTTTTAAATAAAGATAAAACGAACCCGCTAACTCTAAAAATGAACCTCATGTTAAAGGCATGGAGCTTAAAATGAAGTGGCTTATACCACACACTTTCTCATTTGGAATCTTTTTAAGCTGAAGATAAAAGAGGTTACTAACTGGGTTTCGGGTAGATCACTTTAATCTCAAGAATATTAAAAGAAGCTATCTTCGCATTTGGTTGATTTAATGGATTATGGTTGCAAAGTACTTGTTCGAATCATTAAAGGCCCCTTGTTAATAGTTACTTGCATGGTTTAAGTTATTCTGGTATACATTCGTTTATTTGTTTTAGTCTTGATTGACTATATGCACATGAATGTTTGTTCACAAGAACCTTGGAGAAATGAATAATGCTACTTAATTTCTTTGCAAGAGAGAGTTTCCTGTTTGAGACTCTAGTTGTGGTGATCATTTTGCTATAGGGCAAAATATCCACTCAACATTTTGGTGCTAGAATGAGGGCCTTCTTTATTGCTTTGTGATTGCGATCTGTTCTAACGATTAACGTGGGTAGTTTTGTTTCCACCTATTGTGCTTGCAGGTATAACATTTATTTGTTTCATTTTGCAAGTGAGTTGAGAGAAGTCTTTTAGAGTTCTAGAGTTTTCAAGCTGGCCCAACCTGAGTACATAGCTACTAGGTCCAAAACCACAGGGGAAACTATTTTCCAAAGCCTTTCTCCCATTGCTAGGAAGCCGAGAAACAAAACATTAGAGATCGAAATACCACCCGGTGTACTTGAGTTAGGAGCGTCTTTAGACTCAAGTACGTCTAGTGGGCCTGAGCCCACAATTTCAAACGTGACAGCTATACCAAGTGCGTCTGTCCCCATCATTACAAGTGTCACCATTGTTCCTATAGGGTCGATACCTTTGAATAACATGGCCCAACAACAACAACAACAACAACAACAACAACCACCTGCCCTTTGGTATGGTGCACAAAGTTCTCCCTTGGATATCCCTGGGGTAGTCCATGACTTGCCTAGAAATATTGAAAGGGGATTGCCTAAATTCATGCATGATGGTCCCATAATAGTCGAAGAACATGTCCAAATTTACAAGGATTACATGTTTAGACAAGGAGTTACCCATGAAGATATCGCTTGTCAAATTTTCCCTGCTAGTCTAGATAGTACGGCTAATGAATGGTACAAGAATCTTCCCGTAGGGTCCATTACTTCATGGGCCCAATTAGAAGCTGCATTTATTAGCCAATTTCAAATGTTGTTGGATCCTTCCATAATTTATAATTTATTCGTATCATGCAAGAGGTTACCCAATGAGCCCATAAGAACATTCAATCAGAGGTTCCAAAAACTATATACAAATTTAACTCGCCACTTTGCAGTAGATCCTGCGGTGGCCCTGCAACTGTACTTTGGAGCTTTAGATCCATTAACATCCTTGTTGACTAGAAGGAATCCTCAGGTTACGATGCTTTCGTTAGCTTATGCGAAGACAATGACCCTTGAACAAAAAATGAATTTACTCGGAGTAGGGTTGTCTTAATTGACTGGGATGGGACAATACGGTCCATACAGTCAATTCGCCATGATGAATCAATTAATGGCACCACAAGTTCCAAAAATGAACAATTTCCAACAACCATCTCAAGTCGCATCATTTCCCACTTATCCTAATGCCTCTGTTTCAACACAGGCATTGATTCCAAATAACCCGATGACCTTGCCTGGTTTCAGTATGAGCAATAACTTGTTGACCATACCTGGGTTCACTCCGATTAGTATGCCAAGCCCAATGACTTATCCAACAATCACTCCTATTCAAAGTGTGAATCCAGGATGGAATCAAAGTGCCCAGACCCAAGCCATTGTACCCATTCTAGAGGTGGCTAATGCAGCAAATACAGCTGGGCCCAAAATTATAGTGCCCCAACCACATGGGCCTAAATCCGTGATAGAAGACATGAAGGAAACATTGGCCAAATTTTTGGTTACTGTGGGAAATGTTAATAAAAAAGTTGACCAAGTCATGGGTCATAACTGACCTCATAACCATAGAGGAAAAGGAACATACAACACACATCCTAATAATGGACGAGTACCCAATCCCGTAGCCAATCAGGCAGATGTCTCGAAAGATTTTGGAGAGTCAAGATCTTGTGATAATGATTGCCTGCACTATTGCCATGGAAAGCAGGAGTCTATATTGATTGAAGTTATATATTCCCAAGAAAGTGAAGAAGAGGAGGATGTGGAGTTTTTTGGAAAAGAAGATGAAGAAACATTGGAAGTTCATGCCAATAAACGTTTTGGGAAAGGAAATCACAAGTATTACACAAGGAGTTCTAAGGATCCCAAAACTTCCTCTACCCCTCCAAACAACCCATTACTTCCTCCCGATTTCAAAGGAGATGTTAATCCACCTCCTCCATCAATGGCGGAGAAGTCTAAGTTGGTGCAAAACATGTCAAATTTGGAAAAACCCACTTATGACTTGATAGAAGACATGAAGAAAACTAAGGCCAATGTCTCAATGTATGATATGTCCCAAATTTTAGGCCAAGAAGTAAGTCCACCAAAAGGTTTGGATCCACCTACCCAAGTTCATGAAGCTAAGGGTGTTGAATCCCAATTGGTTTGGAAAGGGGAAAAGCGAGACGTGCCCCCATTTCTCATAACCATTAGAATTGCTTGTAGAAATCTACACAATTGTCTAATAGATTTAGGGGCCTCTGCTAGCATTATGCCCCTAGAAATCTGTCAAAAATTGGGACTTACACCAAAACCTTCTAAAACCAAGGTGGTGCAACTGGATAGATCGGCCATGGAGGCAAAGGGAGAATTAAGGGATATTCTTATTCAGGTCAAATCAGAACCTAGGGTTCAACATCACATAGATATATTGGTACTTAACATTCCTATCAAATATGGCATGGTGTTGGGAAGAGATTGGAGCAAGAACTTAAAAGGATACATTGTAACAGACTCTTAACATATGTGGTTGCCTTGGAGAGGAGTGGCCAACCAAATTCGAATTGATAGTGAACCTAGGCTCAAGGAAATGATAACATAATACAACAAACCTAATGAGATTCAATACATTGAAACTGAATTAGGAGCCTATTGCTTGGACGTAGAAATTCTTGAGAATTCTCAAAATGGAAGTATTGGATGCAATGATTCTGAAGAACACCATAAGGTTTGGACTTTAATATTTGATGGATCCAAGTCCAAACAAGGGGCGGGAGCTGGTATTGAACTTTCATGTCTAGACAGAAAACCTATGTTGGCTGCATATAGATTATAGTTCCTAGCCACCAACAATGTGGCAGAATATGAGGCCTTGATTTTCGGACTTCAATTGGCCCTTCGGAAGAAAATCAAATGTATCAAGGTCTTAGGTGATTTTGAATTGGTGGTAAAACAAGTTAAAGGACAATATGCATGTAAGAACAAGTGACTCAACCTTTACCAAACCAGAGTTAGAGATTTAATAAATGAATTTGATGCTTTTAACATATCTCTAATCTCTAGAAAAGGCAATCGTTTGGCAGATTATTTAGCCGTAGCTGCTAGCATGCTTAGACCAGTGGATCACAAGAAGTGCAAGAAATTTTCCATAGAATTAGTCCCTTGCCCCTCGATACCTGATAACGTCATGAATTTCCAAGTCTTTGATAGGGGCAAACATATATTCAATTTTGTTACTAATTCTGGTATCTTTGAAAATCAGGTTATTGATGAAGAAAAGAGGGATGAGGCTATGCTTCACTTTAGTAAACACCAAGATGTGGTAAAAGGGTGGTTTGATAAAAAGTCTAGAGTCAAAACATTTAAAGTTTCCGATTTAGTGTTGTTGTGGGATAAGAGACATGAGAGGAAAGGAGATCATGATAAATTTGATTACTTATGGTTGGGTCCTTACCAAATTTTAGAAGTCCTAGGTGAAAACAACTTTAGATTAAAAACCCTGGATGAAAAATATTTGGCTCTACCCGTCAATGGGCTGCATTTAAAGCACTATTTCCAGGCCTGAAATGGCAAGGCCTTGTATTATATGTAAATATGTCATGTTTTGTTTCTGAGTGTGCAGATTTGATTTTCTTAGGTGTGTGTTAGGGTTTTTGCCTTCAACCTTTATTTTAGCATGAAGAGATTATTCTGAACGAGGTTTTGGAGGCATTTTGATTGCATTGTTCTTTTCTTAGCTTAGTGTGTTGGTCATGGGACCAGTTTTGGGTTTAAAAAAAAAAAAAAAAAAAAGGGATGGCAAAGTGGTTAGTTTGTATCCTTAGCAATGTTCTAAAACTAGAAGTATATGAAACAATAGAATTGTATTATAGAAAGCTCCACGAGCACCGCAAACACATTAAAGAATATCGTTTGAAATTTGGGATACATGAAAGTTGTCAATTTTGCAAGATAGGGTGAAGCATTTTTGTATAATCCATCTTACCCATTTGTGTTCAGGATGCATTGCATAATAGCCTCGAGTCTCATTCCATTCCATATTTCAAAAAAGCAACCACAAAAAGTATGTCAAACCCTCTTAGGATCATTGCACAATAAACATTAAGTAAGGTCTTGGGGTTGGAAACTGATGCCGCATTGTCTTGAATTAGACACGTTCTGCACATATAAAGAACATCTTGGGCAAAATGGTTGAAACCTTACTTGGAAGAAAATTGAGGCGAAAAGAATTTTTCTTGTCTATCCCATCATGCAAAACATAGTCCATGAAACAGTGGTTTTCACCACTCCACCTCCATAACATCACTTGGATTGAAAGGATCGTACTACATGTCCCTCATAAGGATGAGTAGTCATCCCTAAGATTCAAGGAAGCCATTACTACTCCACCTCCATAACATCACTTGGATTGGAAGGATCGTACTACATGTCCCTCACAAGGATGAGTAGTCATCCCTAAGATTCAAGGAAGCCATTACTACTCCACCTCCATAACATCATTTGAGTTGGAAGGATCGTACTACGTGTCCCTCACAAGGATGGGTAGTCATCCCTAAAATTCAAGAAATCCACCATTAATCCACCTCCATCATATCATTTGAGTTGGAAGGATCATACTACGTGTCCCTCACAAGGATGGGTAGTCATCCCTAAAATTCAATAAATCCATCATTAATCCACCTCCATCATATCATTTGAGTTGGAAGGATCGTACTACGTGTCCCTCACAAGGATGGGTAGTCATCCCTAAAATTCAAGAAATCCATCATTAATCCACCTCCATCATATCATTTGAGTTGGAAGGATCGTACTACGTGTCCCTCACAAGGATGGGTAGTCATCCCTAAAATTCAAGAAAGCCAAAGCCAAAGCCTGGACTATGGGGCTGATCTCCACCGGGGCTATAGACGCCTGACTGGCAGTGGAGTAGGCTCATGCATGGCGACATGTCTCATTTAAAAGCAAGACCTCTGACCGCTCACACGGATAGGCTAGCCTGGCAGTTATCCATAATAGGTTTAATCATTTTGCTTAAGATGAGGTAATGAACTCAAATCAGAGTAGTAAGGATAGGGTTAAATTCTCATCACACTTAGGTTGAGAATCTGATTCCCCAAAGCTCGATTTCACTTACACATGCACATTGATTCAATATGGCAGTGGCGCATAACCAACCTTGAGATTGGGTATATGAACTCAATTCATGCATGTTTGGTCCTAAGAGGGTTTGATAGTTTTAATGTTTGTGCTCGTGCTACTAAAAGTTAAGAGTCTTGGTAAAGCAGGTCAGCCATAGTTCATTATGCTGGCAATACATTCGATCTTGCATAGACCCTCCATGATTCATTATATGCATTCATGTGAAATTGGCAATAGAATGGGGAACTATTTCAAACGATAAAGAATGAATCACTATGCACACATTGAGCGGATGCTGAATAATTCTAATGTTTCATGTATTTCTGGTTTATTTACATTCTTTGGATATTTTCTAACGCTTGCAATTGAGTTGTAGGTTTCCAGGTTGGGTTTCTCACCGAAATGCTCAGGAGCATTTCCCAGTAGAGTCGCCATTTGTTGTGGTTGCTCCACAACGTACCCCAAAATTGGGGACCCACATTTTTTGCATGTTTTCCAAGAAGACCGAAGTGGCCCATATGCTAAAGATCAAAGAAAGAAGAAAATAGAAAAAGTGTCGCGATATCGCGACATGTTGCATTGTCGCGGCCAAAGGAGGAAAAAGTGTCACGATATCGCGACATGTTGCATTGTCACGGCCAAAAGAGAAAAAGTGTCGCGATATCATGACATGTTGCATTGTCATGGCCAAAAGAGAAAAAGTGTCGCGATATCGCGACATGTTGCATTGTCGCGGCCAAAAGAGAAAAAAGTGTCACGATATCGCGACATGTTGCATTGTCGCGGCCAAAAGAGAAAAAGTGTCGCGATATCGCGACATGTTGCATTATCGCGGCCAAAAGAAGAAAAAAGTGTCGCGATATCACGACATGTTGCATTTTCATGACCAAAAGAAGAGAAAAAGTGTCGCGATATCGCGACATGTTGCATTTTCGCGGCGAAAGAACAAGAGCAAGATAAGAAAGAAAAGTGTCGCGATATCGTGACATGTTGCATTTCGCGACCAAATGAGAAAAAAAAGAAGAAAGAAAAGTGTCGCGATATCGTGACATGTTGCATTTTCGCGACCAAACGAGAAAAGAAAGAACAAAAGAGAAAAAGTGTCGCGATATCGCGACATGTTGCATTGTCGTGGCCAAAAGAGAAAAAGTGTCACGATATCGCGAAATGTATTTTCGCGATTCAAAAGGGGTAGGCAAGCAGATAAACAAGAAGTGTCATGATATCGCGACATGTCCGATTTTTGCCAAGGCAACAGAGCAGTTGACAGTGCGTCTGATAATAGTGACATGGACATAAGGACAAAATCCAATGAATTAGACAAAATGTTACATAAGGAATCTTTAATGATTTGAAATCATTTAAGATGGCCGTTACACATGGAAGGAAATAGACGCAAGCCCATGTGGAGAAGAGGAAACGTTCTTTCAAAATCAAACGAAAAGTGAAGCCAAACCATGGAAATGAAACGAAGGGCCACATAATAGAAACGAAAAGTCTTTTGGGAATCAAAACACATGCATGCAGAGGGAAGGTGAAACGAACAGCCATTGGAAAATGAAATGAAAAGCTTCCTAAAAATTTTAAATACGCCATTCAAAGAGGCCAGAAGGGGCTGGAAATTGTAGAAAAAAACAAAGACTATTTTTCGGAATAAAGGATTTTTTTTGGCAAGAGCAACTCTTGTGTGTGAAATCAAAAGGAGATTGAAACTAAGACTACTGCTATTTCTGTAAATCTTTCCTTTGCATTATTGCTTCTTGTATCTATTCGTTTACACCATAAAGTGGGTTACGATAGGTGAATGATGGAATGATGCAATTATTTGTTTCCTTAGAGTCTTGCATCTGATCTAATTTGATCGTGTTTATGTTGCAGGTCCGTTAGGTCAGGTTGTTTTAGAATTTCATCTCATAACTTGGGGTTTTGCAGGGAGGAGATTGCTAACCAAATTAATGTCCTATTTTGTTTTCCATCTAACCTTTTGTAAATAATGTTTCTGTTTTAGTTTTCTGATATTTAGATTAGTCCTGCTTTAAAATCTACTTTTCTGATTCGGGTCCATTCCAAAATTTCTGCATTTGTTTTCATTCTTGCATCTCCAAACACCTTCATCTAATTTTTAGATAAAATATGGGTTTAGGAGGGCTACTAATTCCGAATGCACACTAAATCAGATCAAGTGAATGAATCCTAACTTTCTAACTTACTAATTTTTGTTAACATTTAATGCTAACTTTACTAACACCAAATGCTAACATAGGGATAGTGGAACACTTTTAAATAAAGATAAAATGAACCCGCTAACTCTAAAAATGAACCTCATGTTAAAGGCACGGAGCTTAAAATGAAGTGGCTTATACCACACCCTTTCTCATTTGGAATATTTTTAAGCTGAAGATAAAAGAGGTTACTAACTAGGTTTCGGGTAGATCACTTTAATCTCAAGAATATTAAAAGAAGCTATCTTCACATTTGGTTGATTTAATGGATTATGGTTGCAAAGCACTTGTTCGAATCATTAAAGGCCCCTTGTTAATAGTTACTTGCATGGTTTAAGTTATTTCGGTATACATTCATTTATTTGTTTTAGTCTTGATTGACTATATGCACATGAATGTTTGTTCACAAGAACCTTGGAGAAATGAATAATGCTACTTAATTTCTTTGCAAGAGAGAGTTTCCTATTTGAGACTCTAGTTGTGGTGATCATTTTGCTATAGGGCAAAATATCCACTCAATAGAACTTTAGATAAGATTTTTGCTTAAAGTATCTCAATTTGGCATCCCAAATTATGAAGGAGAAGATACGAATGACCAAGTGGACCATTTATTGAAACAAATTAATGACATGTTCACTAGTACCCGATTGTAGTTTCAAATAGGCTATATAGGATAACTAAATTAGTGGAGGGAGAAAACCTTCGCTAAAATAGAGAGGGTCATGGAGTGGGTGTGCAATACGGATCGAATAAGAAGCATAACCCAGATTCATGCACAACACCCATGGAAGTTACCTAGGGGAGACATAACAAGTATATTAGAAATTGTGGATTTACTAAAAGGAGTGAAGAAAAACTAACAAGAATACCCACCTAGTAATTGGATCTACATAATAATAAGAGATGTCCATTGAACACATCGAATATTAAGTATTGATGGACATCTCTAGAGTTAACCTTCATCCCTCAAAAATTCAAATTTCTAACACACTAGATTGAGTGGTTGAGTGTGCATCTTGTACAAATATATAAGGCTAAGGAAGCACAAAAGGATGATATGGGAGCAACTTAAAGAGATATGGATGCAATGGAAGAATAATTGGAATGAAATAAGACTGAGGTTGAGGAGAAGTTGAAAAAGGTTAAAGCTAAGTTGAATGACATGAAGCTCACTTATGACGATAAGCCACGCTTGCAAGAACAAGAAAAATAGCTGATGATCCAACAAGCAGAGAAGTAAAGGAAGTAGTTAGAGGAATAGGAAGCACTGTTACAACAATATGCAGTGTAGATAAAATAATAGTAGTTGAGTTTACACAGTAAATAGCTCCAACAATAGGAAGAACAATTGGTAGTCTAGAAAGAGTAATTAGCCAAGAATAAGGATTGGTTGAAGGTATCTGAAGGACAACTGCAACTGAAGAATTACAAAATAGAAGATATGATAAAATATGCCAAGCACTACAATGACATGATTATGGATCATAAGGCACAAATCCAAATTAAGGAAGAGCATCAATTGATATATGAGGTTGAATTGCAACAGTTCATTCATGTCATTACAGAGAAGGATGAGGAACTGGACATTACAACCCAGATAGAGGTAACATTAAAGGAAAATACACACAAGGGAGCATCTAAAAGAGAAAAAGAGTTATTAAAGCTCTTAGATACTACAGAGAAAAATACCAACAAGTATGAATTGAATGACTTATTAACTATGCAAAAGATACACAAGGATGCATCTGAAAGAGAAAAGGAGTTATTACAACTCTTGGCTACTACTGTAGAACTTAGTAAATACATAGACAAGCTAAAAAATGATTGCGCTATTCTTCGAGTATAGCTTTAGGATCTTTAGCAAGATCAACCAACCAAGACTAAGACAACTGAGTTGGTGAGGATATCGACTAATGTAAAGGTAGGGCAGATGTAGGCAACAAATCCACCTCCTAGAAGAAGAAAAAATAAGTTTGAATTTACACAATTTTATCAAATGTACAATTTTGTTAAAATATACAATGTAGGGTTTTTTATAATTGTGTAGTGTAGGGTTGTAAATGTACAATTGGATGTAATTGTACAATTTCATAAATGTGCAATTAGAAGTCAAATGAAATTAAGTTGAAATGTGCATTTAGGTTAATTTGATAAAAATCAAATTAGACTTAGGAAAACCTTAATGCATTAATTGTTTTACGGGAAGGAAATTGTGAATGATGATTGTCTCAGCATTATAAATCCCCCCATTCAAAGTGTTCATTACTATTGTGGAGGATTGTTCATGCTTACAAAAATATGGTTCATTGATGATTGTTCATTGTTATTCATAATTGTTCATTCTTATGGAACATTGTTGTGGATGCATAGTATTGTTCATCATTCTCTCCATTACAGATAACATGCTAGTCTATATTATGGACTGTGTATAATTGCAATTAATGTTATGCACATTATTGGTAAAATTGAATTATACATTCTATGCAAGTATGGCCAGGATGATGTTGTAGTTGGATGATTCCATAATGAATATAAGAGTGATGATGATTCCTAAACCTTGTGTGATGACTGTGAATGCACATATTATCTCATGGTTGCTATTGTAATTGGTAATTGATATGTTTACATGCTATTGTATGATTATGGAAAATGCACAATGGATAAGATTAATGGCAATAACCAAAGGTAGTTATTTTGGGATTGCATGTTGGGTAAACTAGGTTGGCAATTTCACTAGAAGATTATACAATTCTTACCTTATCAAGACTTGGTGTGTAATTTGGAAAATTTGCACTATGTAATTGTAGCAAGGGTTTGGTGAAACTATATAGTCAGCCAACCAAACCATACAATTTATCAATTGTCTTATTTTAGGATTGCATTTGCATAGTTGACTTGGTCAAATGTGGAAAATGAAGACTTAGAAGTGAATGATTACAAAACTATTAAGTTTTGTCTGAAAAATAACTTCCAACAAATTATACAAGTGGTAAGTCATACAATTTAGGGTATTGTATGATTTGGGAACCATACAGTCAATTTTGTGAGTTTTGTAAATCGTACCATAGTAAATCATACAACTATACGATTTGGGCTAGATAAATTACAAAACTCTAGAATTCATCACAAAACATCCCAATTCAACTCCCCCTTTGGGAATACTCCCCCCTATGCTACATTAAATACTTACATGAAACCTAATATTTACAAAAAATTAGACTCAAATATTTATAAACTATTTACAAGGTACTTGCAATATTCTTTCAAGGTACCAAATAATGTAGTACTTCTAACATAAACATGTATTTATAAAAATAAGAAAGTGTGTTAATAAAATATCATGTAAATTAGGAAATGTGTAAGAATTCATAGACTAGCAACAAAAAATTATGCATAATATATTTTAAGATGCATGATATTCATTCTTTAAGTTCTTTTCCATCAAGAGTGGCTAGACGATAAGCTTTGAAACAATATCTGGCAATGATGGCAAATGGACCCAACCAATTGGGCTCAAATTTACCTTTGAGCTTGACTCAATCATTGGTATTCTTCTAATTTTATTTTGAGGATGAGATATCCTACTTCAACAAAGTGAATTCATACTTTGCGAGTATAGGTATATTTAAGTTGATTTTTATAGGCACGAAGGTGCTCTAAGTCATTGATATGCTTCTCTTTGAGCAATTCTAGCTAAGGCAAGCAAGGACATATTCATCACCTACATAAAATTCATAAGGAGGAAATTTCAAGTTCAAAAGGTAATACAACTTTAGTTACATAAACTAAAACATAAGGCATGGTGTTAGTGGGCATTTGAACACTAGTGCGATAAGCCTATAAACCAGGATAAAGCTGAAGGTGCCAATCATGACTAGTTTTGTTAACTAATTTCTTAAGCATCTTAATGAAGGTTTTGTTGGATGCTTTAGCTTGAAAATTACCTTGGGGGTAATAGGTTTTAAACCTTTATGTTGAATCTTGTATTTGGCATAATATTTTGAACATCATTAATAAAAGGTATACCATTATAAAAAATAATGATAGAAAGAATGTTGTATTGACATAATTTAGTTAAGGATAAAATTGGAGAGTTGGACAATGGTGACTATTAATAGAAGCATATATTCTACATATTTGGTGAAGTATTATATATATATATATATTATGATGAATTTATGTTCATTAGAGTATGTGGGATTGATCTTCCTAATGATTTTAATACCTCATATGGAAAAGGTCCAAGGAGAAGTAATAGGTCAAAGATCTTGAGAAGGGGTATGAATGAAGTTACCATTGCATTGATACTTATCACAACATTGAACATAGTCATAAGAGTATTTCTCATGATGAGGCCCTTTTAGGTAAATTGCATAATGACACCATTAACATGCATAATCAAGAAAATATAAAGAATGCTTCTAAGCTATGCAAAGTGAATCAAGATTCATGTAATAGCGTAAAGGAAAGTAGCAACTACACTATGCATGGATCAGATATGAAAAGTGAAGCATAAACATGCATAAAGAAAGCATTTAAGTCCTAATTGAAGCATAAGCATAAAATGTAAATCTAACCTAGTTCTACGGTCAGAAGTCTTCTAAAATGCTATTAAACCATAAAAACAACTAATCTAACCTAATTAGCCGGACATAAATAGAAATTAGGAAGGCGGTTATACCTCTGCTACAAACCACAGCTCTGGTGCACGGTCTGCACTATAAACCATGACTGATAGCCATGGTTAGCACTCTGATAGGCTTACCCTCAATTCCAAGGGCAGTGGGCTTAACCTCCTTGTCCAATTGATGTTCAAGGGTCACCTTCGATGTCCTTATGACAGGTTTGGTGGTCAAATCACTGTGATGGGCCTTCGTTTGCCCGAATTTGCGTTTCTTGGCTCTCCTAGACTCCTAGGGCATCCATAATGCAATTCATCATGAATCTTGGCAAGTAGGTAGGGGATAAGTGCAATAGCTCTCTCTTAGTATACTCGATTGAGTGTACAATTCGATAGGGCTCCGCTGCTCAAATCTCCAATGCTCTCTTCGATAGTTTGCCCTAATTTTGAGGGGTACTTATAGGACTACCCAAGGGCTAGGGGTGGCTTCCTAGAGAAGCCAAGATCAAGAAGGGGTGGTTAGGATAGTTGGAATGGAAGATTCCACCCTCTAACCACCTTCTTCTAGATCCAATGGTCGTTTCAACCGATTTGGCTTGGATTGAAGGCCAACTGAACTTCAGTTAAGACCACAGGTCACAACTACGGTCTAGATTGCAAACCATAGGTCTCAGCCATGGTTCAGTTGTAAACCATAGGTCTGGGCTATGGTTCAGATTGATTAGGCCAAGGAGCCCAAATTGAGTGGTTAGAACCACTACTCTATCTTGGAGTCTGTCCAAGATCTTCCATATGGTCTTGTAGCATGTCCATATGAGTAGTCGCCCTCGACATGACGCGTTTTAGGTGTCTACAGATGCCCCTTTTGAGATGCGTTGTGAGATCGAACAATGTTGAGCAAAAATAGACCTCCTAAAATGATGCCGAAGGTTCTATGATGATCATTAGTCAGATCAACATTAGATGCCCCAGGTCCAAAAAAGGACGCACATCCTGGAATCATTGCTTCCAACTCTTTGGAGGCTTAAACTTGAAAAGCTTGTGCCCTTCTCATCTCATTCGGTGTAGCTATGCATTCCATAGGTATCTTATGACCCATAGATCCGAAAGGCAGAGAACAACAAGCAACATCATATTTGCTATTTACCCCAAGCAAAGGGGTAAGCTTATGATAGTTGTTTACAATGATTCACAAGGACGAACACAATTTTGACAAGATCAAGGGATCTACGATCTCCGGGATATTCTATTGATTTTGATTATGATTTGATATTATGACTACCCCCTCAAGCGACGAGTAGATGAGGGTAATGAAAATGTATAAAGTGACGATGTCGCTTGACCACCATGGATGATCTGAAAAAATTTAGATTTGAGAAAATTAATGCCTTGGCTAGGCCTAGTTCAGCTTTTGATTCCAACTATTAATAGTATTTGCATGCTTCTATCCCATGGAGCAGTCGAGCTACAATAGCCATCTTAGGGAATCAAATTGATACAAATCCAATCATATTTGTGTTGAATCAAATTATCGATGATTTGTTGAAAAAGAGGTCATAGAAGAAATGGCATGCAACGCCTCATTCCCATGGAGTAGTTCGGTCGTGAAGGCCTTCTTAGGGATTGAAAAGAAGCATATCAAATCAATGATGAAAATTTTTGCCCCAAATGTCCTTATGGTAATTTACTCATCTTGTCGGATTGCATGGATCGCAAGTCGCTGCAACCACCAAGTGTATAGGGTAAATTACTGAATACGAGGTGCATTTGGTGTTTTAATTATTTGATTTTTTTGTGAATGTTTTGAATTATGCATTGAGCTTATTTATTTGGTTGGGAGGTGTGTCACTCCATGAAAGGATTATCATAGCGATGACCTCGATTGTACTTTATAATCTCAACCAAATTTTTAATTTTTTATTGGATCCCGGTGCTTGATTATCACCAAATTTCCAAATTAGCTTGCTTTTATTGAATTTTGACCCAATGGGAGGCATTAATTGATCTTTTTGGCCCTTCCCATGGTGGGATTTTTCTAAATTTCCTGCCAATTGCAAACCACGGCTAGGGTCTACGGTTCCCATTTGCAAAATTGGGAACCACGGCTAGGGCCTGCGGTTCACGCTGAATATGAGAAGTCTATAAAAATTCCAAATTTCAAATATCTCTCATTATTCCTTGATAGTGACCTGCAACTAGAGATCTGATAGTGACAACTGACAAAACTAACCTGCAACCTACCACACCTTACCCGCACATCGACTTACAGCATGATGGCAGGGCGCGGACAAGCGTCTTCTAGCCGCGGGGGACGAGGGGAGGGCAAGGTAACTCAAAAACCAAGACCTCGCATCCATTACCAATAAAATGAACCCAATTAAGTAATCGGTAAATCAATTTCACTAAACTACTGGAAATGAACCTCATCTTAGGCTAGGGTAGCTTAGTTTTAATTTTTTTTGCATTTTTGGTCGCGGTATCGCACCCGATCGAACTTCAATCGGAGACCGCAGGTACCAGCTGTGGTTCCCAATTGGTCAATTGGGGACCGTAGCTACTAGTTGTGGTCAGCATTCAAAATCCCAACGATCAAATTTTGATCGCATGCGGACCGCAGGGTTGACCCATGGTTCGCCAACTTTAGGAAAATTTTGTAAAATTTTTAATTTTTCTAAATTTTTAGAGGCAATTAATGTCATTTAATGCATTTCTGACCTGTCTGATTGAAAAATTTAATTTGTAGGCCTACATGATGACATGTTTTTGCAATTTTATCAGTTTTTTATTATTTTTGATGATTTTTAGGTCATTTTTAAATGTTTTTGCTTGTTTTAGTTAGATTTTTCCTTATTTTATGCTATTTATTTCAGAGATTGACCTCTAGAGCATGAGAGCCTGACATTCTAAAGACTCTCCATGGAGAGCTCACTGATGGTGAGCGAGAGTGGTTTGGAGCTATCGGCTTTGGCTACGTTCTGGATCTACCCACCATTAGGGTAGATCAATCCTATCTGATTGCGTTGGCCCGACGCTGGAATATGCGGACCAACATGTTTCACCTACCTACAGGTGAAATGACAGTTACACTAGAGGACATATACAGGATCTTTAGGATCCCCATTGATGGTGAGGCCATCGTATGCTCTACTTCTGGGGCTAAGGAGTCCATATTCGATGCTATCTTCGGTGCTCGGAGTGAGGAGGCTCAGGGAGCCATCGACCATGGAGGGGTCCATATCGGCTACTGGTAGGGGAAGAACGTCTTCTCCATACGCAAGGTCATTTTCATGCACCTAGTGGTGCAATATGTGCTTCTAGACTCCTCGAGCATGAGGATTCCCTAGAACCTTCTAGCTACTATACGTAGAGTAGTCCAGAGCTCTATCTACCAACCACTACTCCTAGCCTGGGGGAGCACACTATTAGCTCAGCTCTATCAAGAGCTATATCAGATTACTGAGCGTAGCCATAAGGGAATAACCTGTAGTCTACTTTTATAGATCTGGGGCTGGTAGTATATCAGAGTAGAGCATCCTAGGGAGCTTCCCCTACACATTACAGACATTGATGATGAGCATCAGTGCTATGTTGCCTGCTGGCCTCAGGAGGAGGAGGGTTTCCATAGCAGGACTCATGCTGGCGAGACCCAACATTACATTACCTGGTTTGCAGCACTTGGGTTGGATGATATCCAGTGGTGGCCCTACATGGATTGTCCTGCTATGTCAACCCATTCACTTACAGGCACCTAGATTTAGAGAGGGATCTATCATGGATCCAGCCTCCAACTCTAGGTGATGCTCTAGATGACTTCTAAGAGACTAGGGTTGACATAGCGATGACCACTCCAGAGTATGATGGATGGTGGTCTCTATTCTATTGGTATGGGATAGGGCCTCTGGGCCGAGCGATAGATCAAGCTAGAGTAGAGGTGGATCCTGATGGGCATAGGGTGCACCAGTGGACAGAGGGTGGCTGGGGCACAGAGGCTACCACTGAGGAGGCTCTCGAGATTTATCCCAATGAGGAGGCTCCCAAGGAGGGTGAGGTCCCTCCTGATAGTGTAGAGGGGCTACTCTTAGCATAGGTGGCTAACTTGTAGAGTCAGCTCGGTTGATTCCAGATGCAGTAGAGGGAGCGTGACACTACTATCACTACTCTACAGGCATAGCTAACAGAGAGAGATCACCAATTGACATAGGTAGACCAAGAGATTGCTAGCCTGATAGCATGGGCTACCATAGCAGAGACCCAAGTTAGCGAGCTCACTCATGCTCGTGACTTGGTAGAGGCACAGAGGGATGCGACCATAGTAGAGCGAGATCTACTCAGGGTACAAAGGGGGGTCCTCCATCCTCTTAGTTGATTATGGGGCCTCCAATGACACCAAAAATAGTACTACCAGGTGGTCGGGATCCTATGGTAGAGGTTCAGTGCCTATAGGGTTTACTTATGAGTGCCAATGAGGTCAGTTGTGTGGAGGGGGGGGGGCCAGATCTTAGACTACAAGATAGTCCACTGCTAGCTCGAGCCATCACACCCATTGGAGCGAGAGGACACACAGGTCCTCCAGTACACATGGTGGCAATAGTCATACCAGGACCAGGGAGGTAGGGCAGTCTACTATAGCATCTAGTCATAGGTCTCGATGGAAATAGGTGCCCATCGCTCAAGGGGAAGTTGGACAAGTGCTTGTTCTCTTTGGATTAGGCGGTACTTAGGGCTCACAATAGGATCCACAATAGTCAGCAGGGCAGCAAGCAGAGCAGTCTCTTGAGCACAACACTGAGGGAGGCGGTGAGAGCTCTAGTACAGAGGGAGCAGATTAGAGCTAGAGCTCTACTATCATAGGACACATTTTTGATATATCTCATTTTTGGTGTAAGGTCGAGGACCTACATATTTGTAGCCTACGGGTATTTTTGTACTCTCGATGTACTCTGAGACACACATTATATATATGATATGATCATTATTATGGCTCATTTATTGTGTACTCATTTATTTTTAATTTTATGTTTATGTGATGCACATGGATGCAATGCTTATGTTATACTGATGCTATATGATGTGATGTATGGATGACATGCACTAGATAGCTATTTGATTTATGATGATGATATGCAGTGATCTTAGATGCTTAGATGTGCTTTTTTATGGATGCATATGGATGCGATGTTTTTCTCTTAACGCATATTTGATATTGCTTTCTTTTCATGCATTAATGTATGTAATGCTTTATTTACACGATGCTAATCTAATGTAAATGAACCTGTATGCTTTAATCACTTAAAACATAAGGAATGAATGCAAATATGTTTATCAATCTAATGGATGATGCCATAGAATGTATAAAAATCATGAATGTAATTGAAAATCCTTAAGATAAGAATTTAATCAATTAATCACCCATATATGAAATGCAATGGTATGCAATGTTTTATGATGCGAATGATATAATGTGTCATTCGATTTTCTTTTGCAAATTTGAAAAATGTGCATGATATAGTCAGTGGTCGTCTAAATATTATTGCTAATATCCATCTGGTATCTATCCTATATGTTGATTGTGCTTTTTATAATGATGTATCATGGGTTTGATACTTTGCAATTTGATGATTTATATGGTTGCCATTTTTGACACTTTGTTGCTATGGGAGAAATTTTTGAGGTTTTCCATGAGACTCAAACACCCTAATAGACTTATCAAAAGTTGCATACTAACCACACTAGACTTCTGAGATAAAAGGCTTTTGCTAGGATAGACCCTAACCTGTTCATTATCCCTATGTGTGCAAATGATTATTTTAAGATAAGACACGAGCGTTCCCCGATGTTAGGCGGGATTCTTTCAGCCCATTGCTAAGATAGGGGTTCCACAAATGTCTTATCCAATCTCAAGTTTAGATTTTAGTTGGACTAAGCCACTAGGCAATGCAGGACACCTGAAGCTAGCTCTTCCACATTCAAACATTGGTCTTGTTCATAAGTGAGATGCTAATGCGTCAGACATATCATCATGCGTAAGGTACAGTAGTGTTGACAATTCTAGGGATTCAGGCTCATTCCTTTCTATCCTTCAATTTTTGGGATACTTGCTCATATGTAGTGAAGCAAGGGAGTCGATTCCATCTTCTTTTTGAACTATCTTTGGATCTTCATTTGATCTCTCTTCGAACTGGATTTTGGATCTTCATTTGATCTTCGCTCAAAATTTTGATTTATGATCTTCATTTGATCTTCACTTTGAACTTCACTTTGAACTTTGATTTAAGCCTATTTTTTGATCTTCACTTGATCTTTACTTTTTGGCATTTACATTTGATAATATTCTTCAAAAACTTTCCTTTGGGGAGATTTACTTGGAAAAACTATTTCTGGTATATCGATTGAGAATATCGATCTTATGATATCAATATGGGATATCACTCTGGGGAGTCGATCTATGATATCGATCTAGGGTATCAATCATGAGGATTGATATGGGATATCTCTTTGGGATATGCTCATTTTATCGTAAGCAAGGGATTTTGAATAGGGAACTAACCTGTCCTTTTTCCAACTGCCAACATTTCCCATACCGTTCGCATAGAGGGATAAGCAAGAATAACTCTTTTTGCTTCAGGATACCCGGTCCTACTTCATGGCTTTCATCTTCCCCTAGTCCTTGTTAGGATTGTTTTAATTTTTTGATTAGTGATAGGCTTCTGATATGCTAAGGGCTATACTAACTGAACCTTAGCTACAAAAGCAAAGTAAGCTTTCTACCAACTCTTGATAAGACTACTAGGTATGACTGAGTGACCAAAAACCCTAGTATATCTCCATAGCAACATTATAGGTTGTGTTGAAAAACACAATTACTCACATGAATGATGGATCATGATAAATGCAGAGATGCATGATTTAAACACAAACATGGCATCGTTTGTAAGACTGACAAACACAATGCCTTCTATTACGTAATGCGGTGGATGCATGTGTAAATGCAAAATTCAAATGCAAATGCAAATGTTTTTGGATTTTATGCTTTACCAATTTTTTTGGATTTTATTGATTTTATAATTTTTATGGGTTTTGAGCCTCATAATTGACCAAACGATGAGTACATGCCTCTGGAGCCTTTAGATTGACCAAGCAATTTTTAGGAATCCTTGGAGCTTTTAGGATTGACCAAAGGGATTATGGGTACCTTTAGGGCATTTTGGGATGACCAAGCGATTTTGAGAATCCTTGGAGCCTTTGGGGTTGACCAAGCAATTTTTTAAAAACTCTTGGTGCCTTTTGCATTTGACCAAAGGGCTTATAGATGCCTTTGGAGATTTTGGGTTGACCAAGAAGTTTTTTAGAAACTCTTGGTGCCTTTTGAGTTTGACCAAAGGGCTTGCAAATGCCTTTGGAGCTTTTTAGGATGATCGAGTGATTATAAGCAAATCCTCGAGGCTTTTAACTGACATGACCAAGTGGTTTCAGGGACCCTTGGAGCATTTTTGGGATGATCAAGTAGTTTTGACCAAACCCTTAGAGCTTTTGAGGTTGACCAAAGGGCTTACAGATGCCTTTGGAGCTTTTTAGGTTGACCAAGAAGTTTTTTAGCAACTCTTGGAGCCTTTTACTATGCTCTTCAAGCATAAAACACCTTAATATGGATGATGTTGAGAGGTTCAGGCTCTTCAACACCCCCTAGAGACGTTAGGCGATAGGTACCTAGACCAATATTTTTAGATATGATGTAGGGTCCTAGCCAATTAGCCATGAATTTGTCTCACATATCTGGCGGTAAATTAGAGTTCTGTTGGTTTTCTTTCAAGACAAGATCCCCAACTTCAAAGTCTCTCTGGTGGACTTTGACATTGTAAGCTCATTTTAGTCGCTCTTGATAAACATGGAGATGCTCCAAGGCATTCACGTGATGTTCATCAAGTAGCATCAGTTGATCCAGTCGAGCTTGCCGCACAGTGTCATCATCGATGAACTCTTTCAATGTGATGCGTAACATTGGAATTTCTAATTCCAAAGGCATAATGGCCTCAGCACCATATACTAGTGAGAACGGTGTTGCCCTAGTGGGCATCCGAATACTAGTCCTATAAGCCCAAAGTGCAAGGGGTAGCTGGATGTGCCAGTATTTGTGGTTTTCTTGTACTATATTTTTCAAGATGGCTACCACTATCTTATTTGAAGCTTCAGCCTGCCCGTTTGCTTGTGGATAGTATGGAGTCGCAAAACTGTGTTTGATTCTATATTTAGATGTCAAAGCTCTCACAGTTTTGTTCTTGAAAGATGTTCCATTATCCGATATTATTTTGGATGGAATCCCAAAATGACTTATGATATGCTCCAAGTATAAACTCTGCTATACGAGCTCCGATTGTCATTGTTAAGGGTATTGCTTCCACCCACTTTGTAAAATACTCAGTAGCCATGATTATGAATGTATGTCGGCCCGATGATGGAGGAGAGATCTTGCCTATAAGATCCAATCCCCACTGAGCAAATGGCCAAGCCGCTTGAATGGGTTGTAAGGCCTACGATGGCAAGTGCATAAGATTAGCGTGATGCTGGCATTTAACGCATTTCTTGACATACGCATTGCACTCCTTCTCCATAGTGGGCCAATAGTAACCCATTCGAAGGATGCACTTGACGATGGCCATGCCGCTGAAATGGCCATCACACGTACCATCATGGGCTTGCAAAATTGCCCATGATGCCTCTTGGGGCTCTAAGCAATGAAGGAGAACTCCATCATAACTTCTTCGGTACAAGATATCTCCTATTAAGACATATTTGGCCACTTTCTATTTAAATGTGTGCTTCATAGCACGTGGTAATCCCTCTGGGATTATACTAAGCTTTAGGAAGTCTTTAATTTGTGACATCCAATTTTGATAAATCTCAGCTTCGACTGCCAAGACGACTTGCTCCCCTTACGTATTTACTTTTGCAAATGCAGACTCGAAAACAACCCTATGGTGAATGGTAGTACCACTCCCCATGGGACTCTGAGAGGTTAATGACCCCTAGGGTGCCTTCTTAAGAAAGTCTTCAGCTCTATAGAACCATTCAGCTTGTGGTTCTACACTGATCATGTTGACTGATTCTCTATTATCATAGGCTGCACGCTCTACTGTTGGATGAGAGAGCATCTTGACATGGATGGTAGTGAAATCAATAGATGGATTCTAAGGGATTAAGGATCCCAAAGAAGCCATGGTATCTACAAACCTATTTGATGATCGAGGGATTGCCTCAATGTCATACCATTCCAGTTTGGCCAAATATGTGTCAACTAGATCTTTATAGGCTTTCAGTACGGGACATCGACACTGAAAAAGCCCCTTGACTTGATTTACTATGAGCAAGGAATCACCAAAGATGTTCAATCTCTTAATATTCATGGTGACAACTGTGTGGAGGCCCAACAGTAGGGCTTCATACTCAGCATTGTTGTTGGTGCACAGAAAATCCAACTTGAATGACAAGGGCATTGGAGCTCCTTACGGCATGAAGAACACTATTTCAGCACCACCCCCTTGTTCGCACTTTGAACCATCAAAGAATAGAGTCATATCAGCATTGTTCTCTGGTTCTTCAGGTTTGGGAGCTTCAGATACGATGAAGATTGCATCATTCGAAAGCTCAATTGTTAGAGGCCTACTGTTTGATAGTGGCACCTCAGCTAATTGATCTGCTATGACCTATCCCTTAATGGACTTTTAGCTTATGAATTCTAGATCAAATTCTATCAAAAGCATGATCCACTTTGCAGTACGTGTATTGTGATAAGTCTTACTCATCATGTACTACAAAGGATTTTGTTTGGATATAACATACGTCGTATGACTTAACATATAGTGTCATAATTTCTTTGTAGTGAACACTACTGCTAAACACAAATTTTCCACGTATGCATACCCAAGCTCATAGCTCACCAAAGTTTGACTAATGTAATATATGGCCTGTTCTTTGCCTTGCATGTTCTTTTGGGCCAACATGGTTCCCAGTGCAAAGTCGGTTGCCGATATATATAGTAGAAAAGGCACCTCTGGCCTTGGTGGAGCTAGCACTGGTGGCATCGCTAGGTATTGCTTTATCTCAGTGAAGGCTACCTTGCAGTCCTCATCCCAGTTGAATGGGACACCCTTATGTAGCAGTCGATTCATGGGTCGACATTTATCCGATAGTTGGGTGATAAATCACTTTATCGAGGCTACCTTGCCCTGAAGGCTCCTTAATTCCTTAATATTGGTGGGAGGATGCATTTCCAAAATGGCCTTGACCTTCATTGGGTCTACTTCGATGCCTCTCTTGGAGATGATGAACCCTAGTAATTTTCTAGAAGTTACGCCAAATACGCACTTCTTAGGATTCAGCTTGACGTTGTGCTCTATCAAGCGATCGAAGACTTTCCTTAAGACCTCTGCATGCTCTTCTCATAGCAATGACTTGGCTAACAAATCATCGATATAATCTTCAAGAATTTTGTGCATATAGTCATGAAAAATGTATGTCATGGCCCGCTAGTATGTGGCACCAGCATTTTTGAGGCCGAATGGCATAACTTTATAGCAAAATGTTCCCCATGGCGTTATAAATGTGGTTTTGTGCTGGTCTTCGGGTTTAATCTGAATTTGATTGTAACAAGAAAAACCATCCATTAAGGAGAGCATTTCATGACCTGCAGTTGCATCTACGAGAGCATCAATATTGGGCAACGGAAATGAATCTTTGGGTGTTGCCTTATTTAGGTCTCTGAAATCCATGCAAATATGGATTCTTCCATCGGGTTTTCCCATGGGTACCATATTGGACACCCATTCTGGATAATCGATGGAAATCACAAATTCCACATCCAACAGCTTTTACAGCTCATATTTCACCATTAAGGCTACTATTGGGTGCATTTTCCTAAGCTTTTGCTTGATCGACTTCTTCGTCAGATCTAGCGAAAGGTTATGAGTAACCAATTTTGGGTCTAGACCTGGCATATCCTTATACGACCAAGCAAACAAATTTGGTCTCTCTTTCAGCAGAGGGATGAGGGTGGCCCACTCATCTGGAGTGAGACTCTCTCCAAATTTAACCTTCTTTGTGTTGGTGGGATCATCACTGATATCCACCTCAAAGGTTTCCTCTATCGACATATGCGATCCCTCCTCAAGCTGGTGAGGCGTAGGAATCAGATGAATGTCATCAGTTGGGTTGAGTGGTTCCATGTTGGAAGTATTTTTGGCATGATAAACATCATATGCATAGCCTGGTGCAAAATGGAAAGGTTGCAACATTTCTTCATTGGGGAAGAAATCCTCAGGCTCAACGGGTGAATCAATGCGATCCCAGTCGATAGCATCTTTGTTAAGATACAATGGTTTAGACGGATCTACTAGATTGTGGAGTGGAGTGGTCAAATCAATGGAGACCATGTTTATGGAATGGAATTGATCTCCAGGACCACACGGACTGACCTCTACAAAATCTGCATAGTCCTCATACCCACGATCTGGCTCTAATGGCACAGGCACAAAAGGGTCTTCCCTATGAGGACTACGAATAACTGGATCCTCCCTATGCACTGAATGCAAAATAGGATCATTCAGCTCATGGAGATGCATGTAGGTCGATGGAAGGGGATTAACCAACCGATGGATTTGATCCAGGTTTAACCATCTCGCTCTCAGATGCGGACCAACATGTAGCTGCCTATAGACCTCATCGATGTCGATGGGTTGATGGTGGTGATGCAAATAAGGAGGACCAAGGTAGGCCCTCTCTAGCTCATCTTCTTCATCACTGTCATAATAGAATCCTTCATTCACCCCCACTCCTAGAGGGCGCTCCTCTAAGTGAGGCCCCATAAATCTCACTTCTTGCATACTATCATCGCTATCCAAAAAAATTGGATAATTATACCTCATGTACGATGCTACCAAGAAAATTAGCTTGGTCTCTTCCCCTGGATGATCAACATTGGGAAGGATCTCTTCGATATCCTATACCGATTCCATAGGCAATAAATGATGTGCATACAAAGGCCTTACATAAGTGCCTTCGACTTCATCCCTAGATCCATCATCATTTGAGGAATCCTTATCTGCATCATAGCCTGGTCCACTCATATCGGAGGTGGACTCTGCTCCATCTTCATTACAAAGATCTCCTAACTCGAGATCACTTGCAGTAATGGGGTTGCACCCCTGCATGTCTATGTCATCGACTGCCTCATGGGTTTGGTGTCCTAGTTGATCTCTAGGGTTCATCTCTACCTCAGTCTACTCAAGGAGCCCTTCACGATGATCTTCGAGTGGCTCAATGGTGATGGTAGATATCATAGGGTGATTCCTCTAGAATTTGGAAGGATCCGGATGATATGGATTAAAATCCATATCATCCACCATGCTGAGGTACAGATGATCTAGGGATGCTATGAGAAAATCATCCTACCCATGTATCTATAACCCTAGACCGAATCTATCAGTGACTAACTGATAATGAGGTTCCAATGGAGTCCTCCATCCTTGTTCAAAGAGACCAAGGTCGTATCCATGCCAATGATATAGCTCAAAAATATGCATGGCATACTCTAGATTAGACAAATAATGAACATTTACCATAAAAGGTTCCTCATCATCTTCATCCATGGGCTCTCACGTTGGAAGCTGATCTAGCCTCACATAGATGAAGTTAGTTTGGTTAGGTGGCTCTCCTAGTGGAACCATCGATCCAACTAGATAACGATGAGTGGAAGGTCTACCCATCTCTTGCATAGTCTTTAGAATTGGTTCGAAGGTCACATTTTGCACAAGGTACTCACCTAATCTAGTATTAGTGAGATGTACCATCACCCACGATGCGGATGACCCTACTGAAGATGCAGGCGAGGTAGGCTGAGGTGCCTCCTCGGCTTTGTCTTGGGGTTCCTCAACTTCCATGGGAATGGGAACGTCCTCGATGATTGGCTCGGGCTCAAGCTCTTTCTCTTTTTCACCCATCTTCGCCTTTAATTTCCTATCATCCCGATGCATGACTGATGCCGACGGTTTCAAGGAAGTGGCAGTGGTATGCTCCGATCTATGTGACATAGATGGCATTGGTTGAACATGCACTGCCGGTTTACCTCCTGGTTTCCTTATTGGTGATGATGATCGAACATCCAGGTGCATTGATGGGAGTATGAAACCCCCAGGAAAATCTGCTAGGTTCACAAACTTAAATGGCTCCTCATCCGATGCCACTACGTGAACCAGTCCCTCATGAATATATTTCATGCATTGATGTAGTATCGAGGGGACACAATGCATTTCATGAATCCAAGGCCTACCGAGTAAAATGTTGTACTGCATGGCCCCTTCTATCACGTGACACATTACCGAAATGGTCTTCAGACCTACCTGTACGGGTAGGATAATTGTGTCGACAGTCGAACATAGTGCATCGTTAAACGCTCTCAATGTAAATGTAGTTGGCACAATATGTGATTTAGGTAGCTTCAAATGACTCAGTGCCTTGGTCGTTATTATGTTGATCGATGAGCCAGTATCGATCAAGACCCTTTTAAATGGCATGTGATTCACACATGTAATTATATGCAATGGTGGGTCAGCCATAGTTGTAGAAACCATCCTTATCTCATGATCATAAAATTGGATCATCGGTTCCTGACACTATTGTACATGTCCCACAAAATTTGTGAATGCCTACGCATCCTGGGCCTGTACTTCAATGGACCTTAAAATGTCCATAAGAGTCTCCCTGTGCCTCGGGGACTACTGAATTAATTCATATATTGACAACTTCGTAGGAGTTGTCTACAGGTTTTGGACCAACCTGCTCCTTAGGGTCACCATCGGTCTTGTTGGTGGGCCTGGAATATTCTATGTCGACCATTGATTCGGTGTGGCTTGTATCTGGATAGGAGCATGAGGTTGATTTTGTTGTTCATATCTCCCATGCCTAGTAACAACATTGACCATGCCTACGAACCCCTGGGTAGGTGGTTCGACTCGTACCTGGTTAACTTGACCAACGTTGTTTCGAGGTGCCTCATGATTCGGTAAGGGGTTCTTGTAAATCCCCATATTTTGATTATTTGGTGCTTGTGGGTTGTGAGGCACTACAAGCTCACCCTTGTCGATCATATTTTGCACTAGGTGTTTGAAATACCAACACACCTCGATGTCATGACCTTTCATTCTATGAAAGATGCAAAATAGATCATCTTGAAACCCCTTTGGTTTGGGTTGATTGGGGTCTATCATCTTGAATTCGGGTAATCTGATTGCCTTGGCCTCGCATAACTGATGGAAAATCACCATCAATGATTCCATCAATGGTGTGAACTGGCGAGGCGGGCGTTGCTCTTTGTTTTTGCCCTTGTAGTTATTGCGCTTGTCATACTGCATAGGGGGAGGTTGGGCCTGATAGTTCTGCTTTTGCTGCCCCTTGTCCTCCCATTGGAGATTTAATACCACTTGATTTACATGGGCCTGCTTGCCCTGATGCTTTGTGGTACTCTTCTTCTATCCCTCTCTCCTATTTTTGAGCTTCAAGTTGCCTTCTTGCAACTTGATGTCCTCAATCACCTTGGCTTGCACCAAAGCCTCTTCGAATGTAGCATACTGTTGCAGCTGCAATAGTAACGAGATGTGCTTGGCACAACTCTTCATAAACATCCAAGTTAATTCCATGGTAGGAATGGGGAATGGCAACTTCACCATTAATCTCCTCCATCTCTTTTCGTATTGTTCTATCGGCTCGTCATTGCGCTGAGCTAGCACAACCAGATCAGAAATATTAGCCTATTTCTTGATGCCAAAGGAATAGCATTCAAGAAAGGCATCAACTAATTGCTCAAAACTTGTTATACTATGTTTCTTTAGCTGATTAAACCACTCTCGGGTAGGCCCTAAAAGTGTCATGATGAACGTGCGCAACAATAAGGCATCATTGCTTGCTATCTGAAAACAAGCATCCAGAAAGCTCGTTACATGTTCTTGTGCATCTTCATCACCCTTGAACTTATCTAACCTGGGCATATCAAAATGCTTAGGGTAAGCCAAAGTAGGCACTGAAGGATCCAAAGGCTCATTATGGATTTTCCTTAGAGTCGACTTTTGAATAGTCGTGCCTTGTCTCTCAATGGCTTTAATTTTCTCAGCCAAGGCCTTATAGGCCTCTGAAGATAGAAAGTCCTCCTCCCTAAGTTGATGTGTAGGTGGCTTAGGAGGTACTATCTTCCTTGTGTGAGATGGAGGTCTTTGCTCTTCCTCCTCTTCAGCTCGGGAGCTTTCAGGATATTCTTGCTCGTATCCATCTCCCATTGCTGCTTCATGTTGTCTCTACCTTTGATTATTGAGCGGTGGTAGCCGCTCCCTTTGTTCGGCAGTAACATGAGTACGAGCATCTCTATGCTCTTGATGCATCTCGGCTTGTGAGAAAGCCTTCCTATGTGTATGCTCTTGATGCTCATCTTGAGGATATAGGCCAGCCCTAGCTAGCCGATCCTCCTATTCTACGCATTCCTTTTGAGCAAGGATACGCTCCTCACGCATGCGCTGCTCATATAACCTCTATCTTATGAGCCTTTGTGCTTGAATATTTTCATCTTCGATACACTGCCTCTCTAGGTGAGCATCCTCCAATTGGTCTTGGAGGAGTTGGCATTTTTGCTCTGATGCCAGTCGATGTGATCTATCGATCTGGTCGGCCATGGGAGGCCTTTGATACCCTTGCTCTATACGAGCGACTTTGTGGGTTTTGTACCCATCGGAATGATGTGTTGTGCCTTTGCCTCTATCTATGAAGATGACATTGGCCTCCTACTATGTCCTATATTGTGACCCACCATGTGCAGATAGTGGGTGTGTGACATGAGGGTGCTTGGAAGCCTCCCCATGTTCTCTAGTAGTGTGGATGACACTCCCACTATGCTCACTCGAGGCTCGAGTGGGTGGAGCGGAAGGCTTGTAGCCTAGCTACTCTAGAACACTACCTAGACCTTCTAGCTACCTAGACCACCATCGCTCATGTGGTGGTGTACCATTATCTCCCACCTTTGATATGTCAATGGTGATCTTGCGTGGTGGACCACGCATGGGAGTATGGTTAGTTCTATGCTCGATAGCGAGCCTATCTGCCTACCCCTGAATGGGTGGGTCTCTAGTCCTTCTATACTCAGAAGGTGGAGCCATAGATCCTCTAGTGGACTTAGTATGTAGGGGCACCAATCTGGTCCCCTACACAATAAACTCTTCGATCGACCCCATGGATGCGTGTGCATTACGGTCTCGATAATGGCTCTCAAGTGGAACACCCTCATGCTGGAAGGTTTCCTATTCTACTCTATGCCTAGAGGAGTGTACTGAAGCTCCTCTATTTGGGGTTTGCTCTATTGGCTCCCCCATGTCGAGTTGTCTCCTCGAATGCTAGCCGAACGATGTTCGGTTCGCTCATGTGGTTGAGGATTCGACACGTATTGTTGTGAACTAGTTAGGGGTTGGTCATCGGCATTGGCTTTGGACCTTTGCTGACCACCTCATGTGTCCACCATTGTGTACCTAGAGTCTAAATGTATTATTATTAAGCAAACAAGGTATACAACAATGATTATCTCATTTTAAGTTTTAAAAGTGAGTCCTAAACTATTTGATGTGTTTTCAATATGTGTTGTATCAGTTGTAGAAACTCTTATCATGTTTTGCAAAACTTGTTGGATTTTATTCTTGGTTTAATGGATTTCACCTATACGCTCGTAGCTCGACAACTTGGCTATGAACTCCAAGTCGCGTAAATCCCCTATGTGTGGTAATGAAGCCCACACCCGGACAAGGAGCATAGGTCTCGCCAGATCCTCACCCAATCTCACCCGATCAATGTTATACCCTCCGAAGAGGAGTACATGCAAATTTTTTAGGCTACGAATGGTTCTTGGATCCAGTATTGGTCTATATATCAAGGGTTCATAGGATTTGGGCCAACGGATGGAAGTTACGCCCACCGTCGTTGAACCCTACTAGTGGTTGGATGTCAAGCCCAACTCACTAGCATTTAAGTGTTTCATGGTGTGTGTGGTTCTTTTTAATGTACATAAAATAAATGCATCATATAGCACACATGCTCATTTTCTAAATGCTATGCAAATGAAAGACATTTCAGATTCAAAAAATGCAAGTTACTCTAGATGCTCTTTAAGACTATGCACATTACGATGCTAAATGGCCACTAATCGGGCCTCACACATGCAAACCATCAACACATATCTATCAAGCATATTGTAGCCTAGGGTGGACTACAATCAGAGGTCCATTGTTCCCAACAATACCTTTCTAGTGAAAGCAAAGTATGAAAGCAAACTAGGACAATTGATTTACCATTTTTTTTTAGTTCTTTTCCTAATTTGCATTCGAATTTGACCTACTATAAAAACATAGAGAACAAAAAAGTGACAGAGGGCTAGAAAAAGGACCTACCTCATGTCCTGCACTATCTGGAATTCTGGAATTGTCTGTCTGTGTTGTCAGTAGGAAACCGTAGGTCTGACCTGCAGGTTCTGACTGTGAACCGTGCCTTGTACCTATGGTTCAATTGTTGGGCCACAACTGATAGCTACGGTCTATACCTACAAATACAAAAGCCAACAAAGCATAGTCAGATCCTAAAAATATGGGGTGCCACCGTGATCACCTCTGTAACCACCAGAAAGGGTCACACCCGATAGTGGCTCCTATTGCGATAAATGGTAAAGATATAACATGCATACAAGTAAATGAAATTGACAACAAATGAAACAAGAAAGAAAATACTTTATTCCATTATATTTGAAGTCAAAATCCAATTACAAGTACGTCCCTCTTAGGGATATTCATTTTGATACAATATTACAATAGGAGTGCACAATTGTTTTCCCTCTTAAGGGTAGGTGTGATTTCCAAATGCCTCTCAGAATGGCATGAACTGCTCTAGGGTGGAGGTGCCCTCTTCTTCACAATGGGGAAGGAACTTGATGGTTTGCTCTCCTTTGAAACTATTCCCTATGGTCAAGAAACAACAAGAATGTCAAAAATATAGGCAACCTCTCATGATGAGGCCCTTTTAGGTAAATTGCATAATGACACCATTAACATGCATAATCAAGAAAACATAAAGAATGCTTCTAAGCTATGCAAAGTGAATCAAGATTCATGTAATAGCGTAAAGGAAAGTAGCAGATACACTATGCATGGATCAGATATGAAAAGTGAAGCATAAACATGCATAAAGAAAGCATTTAAGTCCTAATTGAAGCATAAGCATAAAATGTAAATCTAACCTAGTTCTACGGTCAAAAGTCTTCTAAAATGCTATTAAACCATAAAAACATCTAATCTAACCTAATTAGCTAGACATAAATAGAAATAGGAAGGCGGTTATACCTCTGCTACAAACCGCAGCTCTGGTGCATGGTCTGCACTGTAAACCATGGCTGATAGCCATGGTTAGCACTCTGATAGGCTTACCCTCAATTCCAAGGGTAGTGGGCTTAACCTCCTTGTCCAATTGATGTTCAAGGGTCGCCTTCGATGTCCTTTTGATAGGTTTGGTGGTCAAATCACTGTGATGGGCCTTCGTTTGCCCAGATTTGCATTTCTTGGCTCTCCTAGACTCCTAGGGCATCCATAATGCAATTCATCATGAATCTTGGCAAGTAGGTAGGGGATAAGTGCAATAGCTCTCTCTTAGTATACTCGATTGAGTGTACAATTCGATAGGGCTCCGCTGCTCAAATCTCCAATGCTCTCTTTGATAGTTTGCCCTAATTTTGAGGGGTACTTATAGGACTACCCAAGGGCTAGGGGTGGCTTCCTAGAGAAGCCAAGATCAAGAAGGGGTGGTTAGGATAGTTGGAATGGAAGCTTCCACCCTCTAACCACCTTCTTCTAGATCCAATGGCCATTTCAACCGATTTGGCTCGGATTGAAGGCCAACTGAACTTTAGTTAAGACCGTAGGTCACAACTGTGGTCTAGACTGCAAACCGTAGGTCTCAGCCGTGGTTCAGCTATAAACCATAGGTCTGGGCTGTGGTTCAGACTGATTAGGCCAAGGAGCCCAAATTGAGTGGTTAGAACCACTGCTCTATCTTGGAGTCTATCCAAGATCTTCCATATGGTCTTGTAGCATGTCCATATGAGTAGTCGCCCTCGACATGATGCATTTTAGGTGTCTACAGTAGCCATGGCATCTTCATGGCTATTACTAGATCATAGGATGACATCAATAGTTATCTTGTCAAAGTTAGACATAAGATTTGTAATAATTTATTTATATAGTTTTAGTTGCTCATCCTTGGTGTGGTAGATGTTATTTAATTGATTATCCACAAGTTGAAAATCTCTAAAGATAGAGAGAGTCTTAACATTTATTGCCAAAGCTATATGAAGTCCCATAATGAGGGCCTAATATTCAATAGTGTTATTGGTACAAGAAAATTGTAGATTAAAGAAGAGATAAATTAGTTTCTTTTGATATGTAACCAAAATAATTCTAGCACTACCCCCTTGACATAGTAGACACCGTCAAAATATAATGTACATAATCTTTAGGGTTAGTTTCTATGGAAAATATAGATTCATTTTAAATATCTACAACAATAGGGTGGGTTTCTTCTAAAGGAGCAACAACCAATTGATTTGCAATGATTTGGTCTTCGTTTTATTTTTGGCTAATGAATTCTAGGTCAAATTAACTAAGGGTAATAACCCATTTGGAAGTTTTATTTGATAGGTGAGGTTTGGATACGAGGTATCATAAAGTATTTGTCCTTGCAATGAAAAAGATCTTATGGATAAGCATGTAATGTCATAATTTTTGGGATGCAAAAACCACAAGAAGATAACTTCTATAAAGGTGCATAATGGATATCATAACTGGCTAGGGTTCTGCTAATGTATTAGATTACCCTTTCCTTGTGTTGGTCATCATGTTGAGCCAACATGACACCTAAAGCATGGATTATTGCAAATATGTACAATAAGTATTTGGAGGTATTAGGAGCAACAAGGACAAGAGGGGATGTAATGTATGATTTTAAAACATCAAAAATGGCTTTACATTTATCAACTCATCAAAATTCCATTTCCTTATACAAAATATTGAAGAAATATTGACACTTATATGTGATTTGGGAAATAAAATGCCTAATAACTTGTAGTTTATCTTGAAGACTATGAGGTTGGGTTAAATTTTGTGAGAGAGGAATTTTAGTAATAACCAATATCTTATTAGGGTCTACTTAAATACTATGAGGGGACATAATAAATACTATTAGCTTACCCAATGTTACCTTAAAAATATGCTTGGAATATTCAAGGAATACCTTATATTCCTGTAGTCATTTGAAAATAAATCTCAAATCATGGATGTGATCTTTGTGATTGATGGATCAACCAAGGAGGTCATAAACACAATATTCTATAATGTCATGCATAATATCATGGAAGATATAGGTCATGACTCTATGGTAAGTAGCATCAATATTATTTAAGCTAAAAGGTATGACTTGATGGCAAAAGGTTCCCCATGGAGTTATGAATGTAGTCTTAGTGTGATCCTTAGGAGTAATTTTAATTTAATTATATCCTAAGAAGCCATCTATCAAGGATAGCATGGTATATTTGATGGTAAAATCAACAATCACATTGATGTTAGGTAAAGAAAAATTATATTTGGGGTAGGTCTTATTAATGTTTAAAAAATTGGTATATATTCTAATAATGCCCTCTTTCTTGGTAGTAGGAAAAACGTTAGATATCTAATCAAAATAATCGATAGATTATAAAAATATGATATCAAGGAGCTATTGGAGTTACTTTGTAATGATTAAGGTGATATTTAGGGTACAAATTTTGAAGCTTTTGCTTAATAGTTTTGGCATCAAATCGAACTACAAGGTGATGGACAATAAGGAGGGATCTAATCCATGCATGTATATGTAAGACCAAACAAATACATCATGAAATTTGGCCAGGATATCAATATAATATCATTGATTGGATGGGGTTAAAACCTTATCCAAATTCAAAATTTTAGGAGTACTAAGTGTTTTGATATTGAAATTAATGGTTTATTCAATGAGGATGTGTGATTCATCCTTGAATTGAGAAGTTGGTAAGACCTCGAGTTGTTCAAGATCATAAATATTAAAGGATGGTTTATCACCAAATTTTGATTGGGAAGGCTTGATATTAGATACACAGGTAAGCAAAATTCATCAAATTAAAAGGTATATAAAAGTAGACTATCATGGGGGAAGTTGCATGGAAGATCCCCCTTTACATAGTCTTCCTTAGTAGCTATTATTTATGTTATACTAAGATTATGGGGTTTACACTAGAAAAACGCATAAATGGATAGAGGGAAGATTTTTCATCAATATCATCCCAATCCAATCCATTTTTGGAGGTAAATTATTCATAGATAAGGGTTTCATCATCATCATTAGATGACAAGGCTTGATTTTTATTAAGGATATACCCTATTCTACAATGACTAGGCCAAGCTTCTACTTATAAAGGTTATTTTATTACTTGTTGATGGGACTCAAGGCTTTTCCATTAATATACCATACTTGTGAGCATTTTATTATAAAGGGGGCAAGAATTAGATAAGTAACATATGATAATTTATTTCTCAATAGGATAGGGGTTATTGCTACGAATATACTCTTAATTCGTAATACTGATACAAATGTAGGTACATAGCCCTATTTGCACTTTTTTTATTTCTTAGAGGAAAAAACTATGATTCAAGGAGCATATAAAAGTTTGGCTAAATCCACAAAATTATTATCATTATCATTAAGATAGATTGAGTTACTTATTTTATCACTTATATTTGCTTGATTATTATTTTGATATTTAGAATGATTAGGTTGATTATTTATAGTCAAATATTCTAATGCATCATTGATTTAGAAAGAGGAAGAAGTAGTGCCCAATAGAACAAGAGTAAGAAAAGGACAAAGATTAATCTTAGAGATGTTAGCTTTAATCATTGTACAATAGGCAAAATGTTGAGGATCGATAGAGATGTGGATAAGTTTACCTTGGTATTCATATTTGAGATATTGATGAAGGGTGGAAGGGACAACTCTTATTGCATGGATACAAGGTAATATTAGTAGAAGGTTATAGATGATTTCATAAGGTATGACATATAAAAGAGTATTAAGGATACAAGGTCTAATTTTATGGGTAAATTTATGGTTCCACTACCTTCATGAACCCCATTATCAAATGCTCTTATCACAAGGTTAGATTTTTGAAGGTCTTGTTCTCCTAAACCAAATATATAAATGAATTGAAGGCTATAAATAGTTAGGCTTGAACCATTATCAACAAGTATTATTTTGATAAATAAATCATCGATGTGACCTATAATATAAAGGGGGAGTTCCCCATGCATGGATGTTGGATGAATATCATCCTCATAAAAAGATATTGTAGCATGGTTTATCCCAATAAATCCTACTACATTAGCAAGATTTTTGGGATGAAGGTCTTGAGGAATGATTTGTTCACTTAGAATTTTGAGCCACGCTTCTCTATGGGTTAAAGAAGTTTGAAGAAGCTCAAGAAGAGAAATATTGGTGAGAGTATTGACAAGTTATTGTTTAATATTGAAGACACCTTTAGATTGGTTTTGTGATTTCAGAACAAATCGGGTCCTCAAAAGGAAGTGGTCTTCTTGGCACGAAGGGCTAAAGGTAGTTGAGGAGGTTGATCAAAAGATTTATTTTGTTTGTTATTGTCTTGTAATGACACAAATAAAATTATAAATCATGCCTATCATATTTTGATATAGAGATGGAGCATTATTGTATGAGATATTATTTATGGTCTTTTAATAATGACTAGGTAGTGGGTTTTGGAAGATGCCCATATCTTGGTTAGATGAATTTTGAGGTTTAAATACACCAAAAAACAACACAAACATCATATTTCAAATATTGGACAATGTTCTTAAGGCACTCACACTTATTGGTATTGTGACCACCAAATCGATTATGACCACAATGCTCATTTGGATTATACCAATTTGTGCTTTTATCTATGGGTATAATGGGTGGAAGCTTGATCATCTTAGCATTGAGAAGATTCTTAAGGACATAATAAAAGGATTGGTATAACTTAGTGAAACTTCTCCTAGGTTTTTGTTACTTTTGTTACTTGTTAAAAAGTAATTTTTGAAGGGTGCCTATAGTATTCACATTATTCCTTTGGCAAGAATCAACAACACCATCATCAACTATATGTTTATTCTTATATTAGGATTTTTATGGTTTCTCTTCTAGTTTCTTGATATTTTACTAGCTTCTCCTCATAAGTGTGGCTTACATATGTCTAGCGAATTCAATAAAATGCTCAAAATATATGATAGTGGTATTTTCTAACTCATAAGATAAACGATCATGTAGGTTACTAATGAATATATTTAAAATATCCTTGGGAAGGGGTAAATTGATTTTTTCCTACTTAATTTTTCCATATAGCTAAGAAGTTAAAGAAGCTCTCATCTACAGCTTGTTTGAATTGATATAAAAAGACAAGGGTGACCTTTTCAGTGTAGGAGAGAAATGTTGCACAAACATTCAATCATTTGCTCAAATATTTTGAGGGAGCGATGTGGTAGTTGGTCATACCACTTGATAGTGGGGCCACTAATAATTTTAGCAAAATCATAGGCAATGTCATGGCAAGTTGTGTGAAACACTCCACTATGTTCAATAGGTTCTTCTATACCCTTATACAATTGGATTCATGGTGCTTGGAAATTTGGTGGATAGCAGTGACTTGCTACTATGGGATGTAAACATTAATTGCATATATATTTGTAAGAATATGTGTAACAAGGGGTTTGGATGGTGTCCATGCATTTTACAAGTTGCTTTACTATGGTGGCCAAGTTTGGAACCTTAGGATCAGATTGAACATGAGGATTAGGTTGTAAGACCAAAGGTGCTTGATGAGGATAAGGTTGTGATTTGGAAAGGGTGTTATTTATCCATGGTTTATTTAAAATAAGTGGAGGTTGATTAGGAATGGTAAATGAAGGATTTTTTAATTCTTTTTTATTTGAATTGGTGATGTTGGAAGAGGGTGGGTTAATAAAATAATTGTGAAGGATTGTAGAATGGTTCTAGATTAGGGGGTAATTTGTACTTGGTTTTTGAGTCATTGGATAATTGACATTAATTCTTAAGGGATCCATAAATGAATTTATGGAAGTGGGATTACCCAAAGTAAGTTGAACATGTGAGGTTCCCCATCCTATAGAAGTTGTGATGGTTGTAGAGTTAGTATATTTAGAACTTGGTGCACTAGGATCAAAGGCACATTGGTTAGGATTTGTATTTGTAGGATAAACACTAATAGGTGGTTGATTATATAAGGGGTTATTACTTATATCAGGTTTATTAAGAGACATAAAGCTAGAATTAGGTGGTTGGGAAGGATTTTAAGGTCCTCCATAAAAATGATATCGTTATTATATTTTCTATCATAATTTATTTATATTACTTTAGAAAAGAAATTATATTGTTCATAGAATCTAAGGTTAACCTTCCTTGAACATCCTATTGAGGGTTGAGGGAGCCCATGGTTGAGGTATTATTATCCTCATCCTCAATATAGGATTTTTCCTAACTTTGATTTTTATTATCATCCCATACAAGAGGGATATTAGGATCCGCTATTTGTTTTCCACCATGAAGGTTGTACCTCTTTTGGGCCAAAAATTTAATGGTCTAGGTAAGGGAGTAGAGAGATGAATTATTTAAAAGTAATTTAAAATAAAAAGAACAAGAGTATAGAAAGTGTGGATAACACTTCTATCTCCTCCTATCAATATACCTATCTTGCTAATATACCTTAGAAGGATCTCTTTATATATCTAAACATACCCAATATACCTAATATTATAATATACCCATTGATACATGGAAGAATATTAGTCCCCTTGATATATGTGGCCATATGTGAGGGTAGACCTTGAGGTATGTGGATAATGAACAATACAAGGATCAACCATACCTAGATATGTGGCTAGAGACGATACATGAGAGGGTAAAATTTGTTTGTTAATATTTATTAAATTGAGCTACTCTCTACAAATAAAATTATACGGTCTTGTTTAAAGTTCAAATAAATTTCATCTTTAATTAGGTATAAGTTTAAGGTTGAGAAGGTGTTCCAACTAGGTTCACCAAATATGTAGGCATGTAAGATTTAAGGACCTTCTTGCTAAAACCATGAGGGCCTACTGTCGATGTATAAATATTGTATATAGGACATTGATTCTAAGTTTTATGTGTTATTTTTAGAAATACCTAAGTTTGGTTATGGATACTAACTTCAATATGCTATGCTAATAGCTATTTAACTAAGATGTATACAACCAAGATGGAAGAATACAAAATATAGCCTATATGACCCTTTTAATTTTAATGAAAGATATTTATTACAAGAAATTAAATCCTCCTTTATTTTCAAGCAAGGGGGTAAGAGAATGCCCATACAAGACTAGCCTAGTGTAATCTATATGCAATTTCATTTAATGCCTAAATAAAAGAAAATATGAAAAAATTAAATTAAACCTAATATTATTTACTTTTTTCTTTTAGTGTGCCTCAAAGTAGAAATAGATAGCTACAAAACATAGCAAAACAATAAATAAATCCTAACTCTTGGTCATAAATATTCTTAATGTGAAAAATATGCCCTAGATCACAACCAATATTGGATGACTCTAAATTGCTTTATATTCAACCTCTAAAGAAGGCTGATTTCTTATAATGCCAGAAAATAATTAGGATTGAATACTAAAGAGAGAAATGAAAGGATTAGAGGGAAGGATAAGGGTTACAAG
The DNA here is from genome assembly GCA_028583015.1 of Wollemia nobilis. NCBI lineage: Eukaryota > Viridiplantae > Streptophyta > Pinopsida > Araucariales > Araucariaceae > Wollemia > Wollemia nobilis. Next base: position 2,424,452 of record JAQPPZ010001731.1, read on the forward strand.
TAGATTAGAATATAACCAAGATCTAGCTAACAATAATGAAGGATGTTATACAAACCTTCCACATTCAAACTTAAACAACACTTAATAGACTAGTTTATCACATAAAACATTAGAAAATATATAAATATTAAACTTGTGTGTTATGCATCATTAAAATTCCAAGATGTAATGACCCAAAAATCTAAGGGGTTGCAATTTTTTTAAAGTTAATTAATAATATAAAATACTAACACATACATAAAAACCATAAAGTTCATCTAATTAGATCAAACAAGGAAACAACTAGTAAGAGATACATTAAAATAAATATCCAAAGGAAGATACCCATAACACATTATATATCTTGGGGAAAACCCTTACAGGAAAACCCAACCTTAAATGTTTTCTTTATTGCATATTTTTACTTAATACAGGAATCCCATAATCCTTTCTCCCAAACATATGCCAATACAATGCATAAGAACTCATAGTTCTCATGTCTTTACCATGAATTGCTCTTTTAATCCACATAACAGATTCTACAATCGCTTCTCTAAGAGTAGCTCCTTCCTCCTAGTCTATTAGAGGAGTAGTACCTCCCTAAAGGTCTAATGTATTCATAACATTAGTAACCATTTTTGTTACATAAGAATCATTCCAATGGTTTTAGCTAGAGCCCATACTCCTAATCAAGCAACCACACTCATACCATATTTCTTTAATTAACTAAGAGACCACTCTTTTGATCAATTACGTACTTGCCAATTATATTTTGGTTAAGAGCCCATTCTCTTAACCTAGCAATTACATCTCAAACCATATTTTCTTAATTAAATAAGAGACCACTCTCTTAGTCAATTAAGCACTATTGATTATATTTCCTCTAAGAGTCCATATTATTAACCTAGCAATTACATATCAAACCATATTTCCTAAATTGCATCTCAAACCATATTTCCTTAATTAACTAAGAGACCACTCTCTTAATCAATTAAGTACTTATCAATTATATTTCTGCTAAGAGCCCATACTCTTAACCAAGCAACCACATCTCAAACCATATTTCCTTAATTAACTAAGAGACCACTCTCTTAATCAATTAAGTACTTATCGATTATATTTCCTTCAAGAGCCCATACTCTTAAACTTAAAAGATAATTCTACTCCTCCAAATATAAGTATAATCTATATTCTTTTATTTCAATATAAACTATACTATCTCATTTAGCATAATCCATAACCTTTAATTTATGTAGACTATATTATCTCAATTGAACATATTCTACTTTTATTAGAACATAGACTATATTACCTTAATTGAACATAATCTACTTTCATAAAAACATAGACTATATTATCTCAATTGAACATAATCTACTTTCATCAAAACATAGACTATATTATCTCAATTGAACATAATCTACTTTCATCAAATCATAGACTATATTAACTCAACTGAACATAATCTACTTTCATAAAAACATAGACTATTTATCTCAATTGAACATAATATTCTTTCATCAAATCATAGACTATATTATCTCATAATATACTCTCATCAAATCATAGACTATATTATCTCAATTGAACATAATCTACTTTCATCAAATCATAGACTATATTATCTCATAATCTACTTTCATCAAATCATAAACTATATTATCTCAATTGAACATAATCTACTTTCATCAAATCATTTCAAAACCATTATTTCAAATAACTAAGGTCTCATTCCTTAATTAAGCAAATAATCTATATTCCTTTTATTTAAATTAATCAAAGTCCCATCCCTTTAATTAACCAAATAAACATTAATTCCTTTATTTACATTAATCAAAGTCCCATTCCTTCAATTAACTAAATAAACTATAATTTCCTTTATTCACATTAATCAAAGTCTCATTCCTTCAATTAACTAAATAAACTATAATTTCCTTTATTCACATTAATCAAAGTCCCATTCCTTCAATTAACTAAATAAACTATTTCCTTTATTTCCATTAATCAAAGTCCCATTCCTTTAATTAATAAAATAAACTATGTTTCCTTTATTTCCATTAATCAAAGTCTCATTCCTTTAATTAATAAAATAAACTATGTTTCCTTTATTTCCATTAATCAAAGTCCCATTCCTTTAATTAATAAAATAAACTATGTTTTTTTTATTTCCATTAATCAAAGTCTTTAATAGAACTTATATTTTTCATTCTATTTTCATAATCTATTTAACCATAGACTAGCCTGATTTCAAATATTATGATCTAAATTTAATAATCAGTAAGAGATCATTCATCACTTAGAGAAGCCAATGAAAGCACCCAAAAACCATTCCACATCCTACGACCTTACCTAAGGGTGAATGGAGATGGGGTACAGGAGGAGACTTCGGACCCCAAGCTAGACAGTTCTACAAAGAAAATATGGTCAACCAAAGGCTAACCGAGCGAAAAAATAATAACGATGCCATTGCCTATGTGGTGAATATAGTAGTCCCTCCCAATGACAATCCTACCAAGAAAGCCAACTAAGAAAAATACTAACAGGGTAAGCATTTAGTCCTCGAGTGGCGATAGGATAAAACATGGTATAATCTACCTCTGGCAATGATTAGGGAGAATTTACGTCACACAAGGGACCGATAATTCATAATGTCCCAAAAAAGAAAAGGATGAACCACTACCCATAGTTTTAGAATAAGTTTAACCAAAACCAAGGGTTCTACGAGACGTCATCGATAGAATAACGCTTCAATTAGTGCTAACTAAACTCAAAATTAATCAATGTAGTGCTCAATAGCTATGGTGATCACCTTAGACATCAAGCGAGCTAGAAATTATCTAGACAAAACTACTCTAAACATAGTTACAGTGATGGATGAACACCTTCCATAGAAAATGGTAATCTCTTTCCAATGTGTGTTAGAAACTTGAGGGTGGCCAACATAGAAAAACCCAAACTTGGTTCTAAGGTGGAGAAAGTCATAGTGAAACCAGGTGACCAAGGACCCAAATGAACATCAAACAACAAGGCATACAACATAGCCAAGCGGTAGCAACTACCCAACCACAAAAATAATAGTTCAAGGGTAGAAGAAAGTAAGTTTGATATCCAACCTGTAGTTCTTGTAGATTGACTATGCCTTCCCTTCACTGAATAATGTTTTGTAAAGCATCCCCTCTCTCCAAATTTTTTTGTTTTTCCCCTATTTTAGTTGCAACATCGGATCTTATCCTCCCAAGACATAAGGTGATGCAGGAGCATCCGATGGTAGCAAGGCAATCTTGCTTCAACCAAATTTTTCTAAGTGTTTTGTTGGCCGTTTTAACAAGGCAAAAGTCGGTCACGATATTGCGATGTCGCGATATCGTGACGTCATGAAATCGTGACGTAAAAAGCCTTTTTCTCACAAGGCAGAATTTGGTCATGATATCATGACGTCGTGATATCGCGACATAAAACAAAACAAAGGGGTTGAAGGCAGAATGGTCGTGATATCATGACATAGCGATATCACGATGTTGCAATATCATGACGTCATGATATCACGACATGAAATAGGAAAAAGGGCTTGAAGGCAGAATGGTCACGATATCGTGACATCATAATATCATGACATCACGATATCGCAACATGAAACAGGAGAAAGGGCTTGAAGGCAGAATGGTCGTGATATCACGACATGAAACAGAACAAAGGGCTTGAGGGAAAAATGGTCGTGATATCGTGACATCGCGATATCACAATGTCGTGATATCACGACATGAAATAGAATAAAGGGCTTGAGGGCAAAATGGTCATGATATTGCGACACCGCGATATCATGACGTCGCAATATCACGACATGAAACAAAACAAAGGGCTCAAAGGTAGAATGGTTGTGATATCGCAATGTCACAATATTGCAACATGTCACGATATCACGGCCAGAAGAAAACAAATGAGAAATAAACATGCGGATGGCCACACGCATGAAAAAAGAGGCAACAGTCAGAAGAACAGTTTGACAAAATGGCGGTTGCAGGTCAAGGGTCTCTTTAAATGCATGCTTTCAAGGTAGATCGGGGCAGTTGCCACCAGGATATGTGGAAGGGCTTGTGAGAGAGTGAGAAGAATGCCTCCAAGAAGAAACCCCGTTGGTGGGAGAGGCATGGCATCATCAGAAGATGTTCGAGCCTTGTAGAGGCAAATGCAAGCCCTATAAGAAGAGGTGTGTAGAGGATTGCAACCAAGAAGAGATGAAGGTAGTGAAGACAAAGTGGATGAAGAAGAAAACTAGTTTGAGGAAGAAGAAGAGGCTATAGATCTTGCATAAGCCAGGTTGTACAAAGCCATCTCCTAGATTGGAAAGAAACCAAAAATGGAGGTTTCTACGTATTTTGGAAACCTAAATCCAGAAGAGGTGATTGACTGGATAAATGACCTAGAAGAATATTTCAAATATGAGGAGGTTGAAGACCCTAATCGGGTCAGATTTTCTAAGACCAAGCTGAAGGGTCATGCCAGCATCTGGTGGAAGGGAATACAACTGAAAATGAATAGAAGAGGGAAGGAAAGAATAACAATATGGGATAGAACGATGGAAAAGCTAAAAAGATAGTTTATTTCGATAGATTACGAGTTGGATCTGCTAAGGAAAATGCAAAGTTTGAGATAGATGAACAAAACTATCCAAGAATACACCGAGGAGTTTTACAAGATCTCTATTAGAACTGGCCATTTAGAGGCAAGCAAGGAGAAGGTGGCCCGTTATATCAATGGGTTGAGACCCAGTATCCAGGAAGAGTTGAGCCTAGTTTGGGTGAGAACCATTGAAGATGCTTACCAGTTTTCTTTGAAGGTTGAAGATAAACTGAATAGAAGGTTTGAGAGCAAGAAAAGAGGAAGAGGGCATGGAGGAAAGACTGGTGGAAGAAAAGATGAAGGAAAAGAGGAGAAGAAAGAAGAAGCTAGCAGCAGCCAAGAGCAAAAAATGGGTGAAGATTACAGACCCCAAGTTCAAAACAATGGCTACCCAAGAGGAAGAGGTAGATCTGGATGTGGGTTTGGAAGAGGAGTATTTCATGGAACCTGCTTCCACTATGGCGAAGAAGGACATATGATGTATGAGTGTCCTGAATGCCAAGAGAGGATGAACAAGAGACCTGAGGGTCCTGCCAGAGCTGTTGTAGCAGGTGAAGATGCTGAATCAGAACACTCTGAGGAGGCAAAGAGAGGGGAAGTCATGGTTGCAAGGAGAGCCTTGTTGAATGAGGAGGAGAAACTAGAACAAAGGAGAAGCCTGTTCCACATGAGGTGCAAAAGCATAGGTAAAGTCTATAATGTTATTATAGACAATGGAAGTACTGATAACTTAGTCTCCGAGGAAATGGTCACTAAGTTGTAGCTGGAAAGGAGGAGACACCCGCATCCATATCGGATTGCGTGGTTGCGGAAGGACCACAGAGCATGGGTCCGTGAATAGTGCTTAGTCATGTTCAAGATTGGGAGATACCAGGATGAAGTCCTGTGTGATGTTTTTCCCATGGATGCTTGCCATTTGCTATTAGGAAGGCCATGGCAGTTTGATCGGAGTGCAGTGCATGATGGTCGTGCAAATACGTACTCCTTGATGAAATATGGAGTGCACCACAAGTTAAAGCCATTACAGGCAGTGGACGAGAAGGTGTGCAACAGTGCCAGAATTTGTCTAGTAGAAGGCATAATTTTTTTTTGCCAAGAGATGGGGTTCAAGCGGGCTGTAGAGGCGGGTGCACGTTTGGAGATGTTACAAAAGACGTAGACCGAACATCACAGAAGTGAAGGTCACTTCTCCATTTACCTCGGGTGTCTGATGCAGGAGCATCCGATGGCAGCAAGGCAATCTTGCTTCAACCAAATTTTTCTAAGTGTTTTGTTGGCCATTTTAACAAGGCAAAGGCTGATCGCGATATCGCGACATCGTGAAATTGCGATGTAAAAAGCATTTTTCTCACAAGGCAAAATTTTGTCATGATATCATGACATCATGATATCACGACATAAAACAAAACAAAGGGCTTAAAGATGGAATGGTCACGATATCATGACATCGCGACATTGCGATATCGCGACATGAAACAGGACAAAGGGCTTGAAGGCAGAATGGTCATGATATCACGATGTCATGATATGACAACATGAAACAAGACAAAGGGATTGAAGGCAGAATGGTCATGATATCGCGATATCGTGATATCGCGACATGAAACAGAACAAAGGGCTTGAGGGTAGAATGGTCGTGATATCGCGACATCGTGATATCATGACATGAAACAAAACAAAGGGCTTGAGGGTGGAATGGTCGTGATATCATGACATGAAACAAAACAAAGGGCTCGAAGGTAGAATGGTCATGATATCGCGACATCACGATATCGCGACGTCACGATATCGTGACATGTCATGATATTGTGGCCAGAAGAAAAAAAATGAGAAATAAACATGCAGACGGCCATGCGCACAAAAAAAGAGGCAACAGTCAGAAGAACAGTCTAAAAAAATGGCGGTTGCAGGTCAAGGGTCTCTTTAAATGCATGCTTTCATGGCGGATCGGGGCAGTTGCCAATTACGAAAGGAAAATTGAAGACTCGACGGGGAAAGCCGACTTTGCAGGTTTGTTTAATGTATTTTTCTAGAAGGGTCATTAATGGCCTAGAGGGTCGAGACCTCGATAAAAACTCAAGCATTGTAATAGAATAGGTGGTGGATTGGAGAACACACTTAGAATGTGTTAGAGAAAACCAAGCCGAGCGTTGGTTATTGTAAAGCCTGTGGGCTGTTGCATATCTGTAACCGAGATTTGCAGATTAATGAAGAAATTTTCTGGAATAGTGTGAGTGCATTTTCTAGTCCCCCATCATAAGGGGTCCGTCCCCTTGTCCCCAAGCCTCATGACAACCCCTCACTAATGCTCACCTGCTTATCTTTAATTTGCTCTCCCATCAGTTTGACGATCAAGAAGGTTAAGCAATATTAAATTCATTTTTTTCCTTAATGAGAAGCTTCACCATCAATGAATCTCTCTTCCCACCATCGATGAGAAGCTTCCCCTTGCAAGCACGATCTTATCTCTTTTAAAAAGGTGATCCTTCGAATCAAATCTTGCAAGTTTTTTTTTTTAAATATAAGAGCTTATAAAGTTCTTTTAATAATTAGAGAAATATCTTAGCTAATAATAAATTTATTTTATTATTATTATATTAAAACTTCATTTTAATATATTTCCTCTTTTTATTATAAAGTTTTATAATTATTTAAATAAAGTTCCATTTTTATTTAAATAAAGTATCTATTATTTTTAAAAGAAATTTTGTTATCATCTGAATAAAGATTCTATTATTATTATTTTTTTATTTGTGGAAAACATCACAAAAGGGATTCCACTTTCAGATAAGACCCAAGGAAGCAGGGGTATCTATTCCGCTAAAAATTCCCAGGACTCGGACCTGGCCTACCACCTTTGACATACTCAAGGAGCAAACAAACACACAAAACCAATTTAAAAATAAGTAAATAACAAAAAATAAAATAAAATAAAAAACATGCTCCTTGAGTGTGTCAAAAACAAAAGCACAACCAAACACACACACAATAAGATAAAAGAAACCACAACACAAACCACATAGAAAAATACAAGAACCACATAAAAAAACACAAACAAGACAAAAAAAATAGAACACTACAAAGACAACCCAAAAAAAACATGAAAAATAAACACAACCAAAACCTAAAATATTAAAAAAATAAAATAAAAATAAAAATAAAAAAAACCAACAAACAACAGACAATAAAAAAAAAAAAACATAGAAAACACACAAAAAAACACAAATTAACACAAAGAGAAACACAAGAACAAGAACAAGTAAAACACAAGAACAATAACAAAAAACATAAAAAAACACAAAACAACAAAAACACAAGAACAACAAAAAACAACACAAAGAACACAAAAACAAAACAAAACAAAAGAACACACACACCTTAAAAAACTAAACAAAAAAATAAAAAAGAAAAAAAGAAAAAAATTGAACATAATAATGACCTATCTAGACTAGAAGACTATTAAGGCAAGAAACAACAAAGGAAGCAAAAGAAAGAAAATAGTGAGCTAGGGAACTAAAAAAACCTGAAAGTACTAAAGAGAAGCAAAAAAAAACAAGAAGAAACTAGGTACCTTCAAAACTGGAGCCATCCAAAGAAATGATAGAAAGAAGAGCTTCCCTAATTTGTGAAGCCCACCATCTAGGAGGGTGGCCATAACAAGTAGGATCACCTTCGTACAAATCCCAATTAGCTAAAGCATAAGCACTCTTGTTTTGATCTCTGACCACATGATTGTAATCAAATTTCAAAAATACCATATGGATTAATTGAATCTTCTCAATAATTTTTTTATTCTCCAATCAACCTTATGATTCTTGGAAGGAGTCTTCTAAATATTAATCATAAGCTGAGAGTCAAACTCAACTAACACCTTTTCCCATCCAACCTTAGTAACCTCTTGAAGGCCTATGAGGATACCATACCCCTCAGCAAGGTTATTGGAAAGAATGCCTAAATTCTCAGCAAAAGTAAAAACCAGGGAGCCATATGAAAGTCTACCAATTCCTCCCACACTGGCTTTTCTAGGGTTTCCTCTAGAGGTTCCATTAGTATTGAATTTTCTAAAATACTTAGGAGAAGACTGCCAATTTCTTGTCCTATCCATCTTACCAATATTCACATTCCATTTAAGTTGGTTACCCTTAGAATATTTAATCTTCAATATTTGCATCACTTGATCCCATATTTCTTTGGGAGTTTTGGCGGTGATTAAGGAGTTGATGGACTGATTCAACTAAGTTGGCTATGGTATTTTGCCAAATGATTCTATTATCTATTTAAATGAAATCCCATTTTCATTTAAACTATGGTTTTATTCTTCATTTGAATAAAATTCTTTCATCATTTAAATTAATAACTTACTATATATATATACTTAAAAGCATAAAGGGTTATTTTACCAAATACTAACATCATGTTATTCTTTAAAGGATTTAAGCAACACAAGGAGTTTTAAAGGCAACCAACTTATGCACATTTTCTCAAAACCAAATATGTAGTAAAGTGATGAAGTAAAAGATAACCAAACATATGCAATCAAACACAGAGGGAGTCTTTCCATCAAACCAATCACCCGTCTTAATCGAAGAATTTATGATAACTACTAGGCTATCAATTGCGGCTCTAGGTGGTTGGTTAGTTGATGATTATCCCTAAAATGATAATGCATACCTATATGAGGGTAGTCATCCATGTTATCCCCAAATATCTTAATCATCATTTCTCCTATTTCAAGTACCCTATTTCTGGTGGACGGTTATATTTCTTCCACATACAAGTGTACCTAATCCTGCACATTGACAATCTATCAACAGTACCATGTTCTTCAAAGATAAATAAATCTAAGCATTGTATAGTCATTCATTTGCAACAAAACTAAGCATCAAATTATAATTGATCATCACTTAGTATTTCATGCTAAAAGTTCCATTAGGGAGGGTCATGACTCAAGAATTTGAAGAAGGTAATCCAAGTAGTGATCCAATTTTAGCAAAATTTACCATCCATTAAGCATAAACATAAATGTATTAAGCAACATGACTCATATTCTTACTAAAATCTACAACATTCTCTATGATAGAATCCAAACAACACTTTATATGGATTACGAATTGAAATTACATAGCATAAAATAGGCAAAGTGCTAAAGAGCCAACCTCTATACTAAGAAAGCCTTAGCTATTTATAAGACTATAAACCTATTTCTATTATTCTTGATCATTACAATAAAATCCCTTTTCAATATTGACATGGACATGCATGGTCTGATCAGTATGCTTAAAGGGTATGGCTATCACTTTCTCACTTAGCTTAACTCAACTACTTTGATTCTAGTGATAATGTGGTCGATACTAATCTATTCCCAAAACCTGGTATTCATGAGTCTTTAAGGGGCCAAGCCATATTTGGTAAGCTCAACATTTTATTATTATGTCTTGTTGCATCAACTTATCAGGGCTACTAGCTCAATTTGGCCAAATTGATATGGGTAGCTGAGTGCAATATAAGTTCAACTTTCTAACACGTGTGACCCTTGCTAAAGGGGATATGTTTAGGAGCCTTTTATCCAAGGTCAAATATTATAGATATTACCAGAATCTTATAACTATTCGAGGGGTTCTAGAGATCAAACAAAGAACTTAAGTGAGATTCGCTAATATCACTATTTGAAAGATCTGGCCTCTTTGTATTCTAGGCTCTTGCTTTATTGGGTTGGGTTTCTTGAAGACTTTTGTTGATGTCATCATTTGAAAAATTACCATATCACTCTTTTATAGTATTGCTTCATTGTAACCTTGGTTCATTCCAGCCTTGGATTTACCAAACCTTTGAAGGGCTTATGCTGACCTCAACCTTGAGAAACTATGACACTCTTTTATCTCGAGCTTTTGACTTGCTAGAATTTTTGCAAAATTTGGCTAACGTTAGCAATTGAAAATTTTGAAATTATTTTGTTTTGGTCCTTGATTTATTTTGTCCTTACTTCAATCTAGCTTTGGGTTTGCTAGACCTTTGGAGCACTTATGTTGAACGCGCCTTTGAGAAACTCTAACACTCTTTTATCTCAAGATTTTGACTTGCTAGATTTTTTATGGAGCTTAGATGACATCATTGCTTAAAAATATTGGTAATGCATTGTTTTGGTATTGCTTCATTCCATTCATGGTTCATTTTGGTGTTGGGTTTGCCAGACATTTGAATCAATTATGCTGACCTCAACCTTGAGAAACTCTAAAACTCTTTTGTCTGAATTTCTAGAATTTTAGCAAATATCATAGTTTGGTATTTCTTCTATGGACTATGTATGTAGGGAATTATGTTGACCCACATTATTGGTACCTCTTGGAAAAATTTTCTTGCAAAAAGGAGAATCTAAAAAGCTTTTATCTATTGGGAAAATAAGTTAGAAGAAGTGTGAGGAAGAATAAATAAGGAGAAGCACTTGAGGTTTTATTGCAGTAAAAAGAGGAGGGAAAGGATGAGAGTGGATGGATAGTAATTGGAACCTACTTTGGAAGTGGAATAACAAAATTGGATTACTGGGTAATGAGAAATTGGAGGAAGGAGGATGAATAAAGGGAAGAAGAGTAAAAGGAAACAAATATGATAGATAAAGGAGCATAGATCTATTGGAAAAGGAAACTTTTGTTTGGTCAAGAAGGTTTTGACAAGATTATTGACCTTTCAAAAATTTCCCTTTCGTTTCTTTCTCTTTTGTCATTGGGATTCACTTTTTTGCCTTATTGTTGTTGCTATTTTAAAACAACAACAAGGTGGATTGTGAGTTGTAAATAAAATTACCAAATGAGGGTGGCTATATCTACTAGCCCCCATATCATATGAAGAGGTGAGTCCACAACTACAACTTGGATGTAAATATTGTCAATGGAGGAACCCTTTTAGCTAACTTCGAGATGTCTATTGGGTTCCTACCTATGACAAGGCCTACTTTAGCTACCATTACGAAGGCTAAAACTCATTATTATTCCACTTCGATGGGTCAGTGTATCCTCATGGTGTAGGGATTTTTAGTACTATTTGAAATTTTTAGTTATTACCCTCCCTTGTGAGCATTTTTGATATTTTGACATCAACTACTTGGAAAATTGATGGATGATAGGGAATAAACTATATTGCCTTGTATATTTTTAATATATTGCATTAGTATATTTTATAATATATTTAATTATTCATCATTAATCATCATCATAGACATACTAGAACACACCAAGATTCAAAAATGCAAGCATGTTTATTTTCAATTAAAAAGGAGCTATTTATAGCCCAAAACATCACCCAAGAAGGAACCTTACAAGAGACATGATATTAAATGCTATTTTGGTTTACCCCAAGAAGGAACCTTCTAGAATGTATCATATTATATATAATTTTAGCCCTTAATATTAATTATGAAGAAGTACTAGGGATTATATAAAGGTGGTGAAATAATGTTTAATCCCTATCAATGGAGTCTCAAGTCTTCTCAAAATTTTTCCAGCTTTGAGCAACAATATGGAACTTATGAATAGCTATATGTCAATAGTTGTGCAATTCCAAGAGGAGGGGTATCCTTATATAGACTCCATCTTGGAAAGTTGTCAACTAGCTGTTAGGTCCATCCTATTTTTCCTCATATCTCCTATTTATAGCTCATGTGAAAGGTATTTTTGACATATCTAGGTCAATAATCACCATGATTATCCATCTTGAACCTCCCAATCTATGTGTGTGATCTATTCGATGTGTTTTTCAAAAAAATTCTTTGTAAGGATTTTATACAATTGCCTCTTTGGCCAATGGTTTTATTACATTCAACTATAATTAGCTTTATTTACATTCCACCTATGTCCCCAAAAGTTTGGCATACCTTTGTATGTCAACTGTGTCAAATTTTGTTGCCTCATTAATTTGTAATGACTCGACCAAATAGTGCTAACATTCTACTTTTATTACTTGTTAATTATTCAAAATATGTGGCTTATCTTGGTGAAGAGCTATTGCCAAGTTGGCTTTAAGAAGAAATGAGTTATAAAGCCCATAAGATATTCTACGTTGGGATTTAGTGAAAATAAATTTCCTTTAGCTTGTGAATCCTTTGCTAATTTTCCCATGTTTTTGGCCTTTCTTCTAGATTTAAATTTTGATTTTCATGAGTTACCATGCTCATGCACATTACTACCTTCAGATGGAGCATGGAAATTTCATTGGTTGATTGTAATTCTTCTATTGGATTCCCTAGATAGTTTGGATGAGTTTGTTGAAACATGTGACCTGTCAAGCCTTGGAACTGACTGTAGATAGAATTTGGATTCTATTGAGTCTCCATGTTTGACAAAATAATTACATTGAGACTAATCATAGAAAAATTATTTCCCATCAGTTCATCCTTTCATTTTGTCCAATACTCTAAATACACCTTAGAATGCTCCAAAACATTCTTAGCCATATTGACATATTTCTCCTCATACCTTTCTATACAAGAATATTTTCATCATATATTTAAACCGTATCTTTTATGCAGACAATGATCATGTGAGTATGATCCTATGATAGGTACCCCCAAAATGGCTGCATAAACTCATTTGACAAGCATAGTCCAAATAGTGGTAAAAAGTTTTCCACTATTACATCTTAGATTGCTACAATGTTTGGTAACTTGTCCAACAATATTGGAATATATTTCACAACTCCTATTGTATGAACCAATATTCCATTCAAGTGCAGTATTTTGAAACTAGCTTTAGTATATTCCAAACCCATAGCATCATAGATTGATTGAGGTATGATTGTTATAGCAATTTTGGATCCTACCATGCTATTGTGAACTACCCACGCCTCCATACATAAAGATAAATAGAAGGGCAAAGGCTTAGTATTACCCATGCCAAGATATGGTTTCTTATGTGCTATCTTGAAGTACAAGAGGGTAATTTTGCTAGCTATCAAGATTTCTAGAGCTACTTGAACCAAGTCAACTTGTCCAAAAATAAAAAAAGTATCCTTCAAATTATTCAATTCTTTCACAATGCTATATCTAACTTTTTATGTCCACTTCACAACTTTCCAAGATGGTTTCTCAAATTGCCTTTGATACTGCTCAACTACTTTTTCTCTTTGACTCTTGGTTATATAAGGGTAGCATAGCTTCTGGTAGACCTTTTTCCTATACTAATATACATGTGGTGCTTCCAACTTGGCTTGTTATTTAGATAAATTTGTCTCCTACTCTCTTTGATACCTTATTTGAGGATATTGTGCTACTTTTGGCTTTTTCAACTTGATTTATCCCTTGGATTACTCCATTATTTGCTCTATAATTTTAAAAATTTTGTCCTTTGAGTACATGGTGGTAAATAACTATGCCTTCACCCCATAAATATATTTATTAAAATGGTTGTGGAAGGCTCTTGAGCCATAAGAATTTATTTTGGATCCATAACCAAGGCTACAAGTTCATTTGAGTCCTAATTTACCACTAGATGATATTGAGGTTGGTAAGCCTAGCAAATGTCACCCTTGTGATGATTTTCAAATGCTAAACACTAATAGTTGTTTAGAGTTATGAATGCTTCATATGATTAACTTTTGACAATGAAAATATGCTCTTCATTAAATTCATTAATTTACATCACTTGGTCCTTTGAGTCATGGAGAGACTCCTTATGTTGGTACTTTTTGAATCTCTCCTCAACATTCTACCATTTCAAAATATCAAGCTCATTTATCATGTTCTAGATTGCAACTCTTAGTTCTTATAGTTCCTTTGCATGGTGGGCATATCACTTAACATAGTAAGATACTAGGGATATGTTTTATGAAATATGATCAATGAAGGGGTAGGTAGATCCAAAAAGGGAGCTTGTGGGCTTGCCTAATAGGTGCGAGTCATATCTAGCTTAGTGTTTTTAGAGAAAATATTCCTAATTGATATGCGTGTATTTTTCACCATGCAATAACTTGAAATATTTGTGGGAACCTCATATCATTAGATAGATATATTAAAATACTTAGGTATGAGGTGAAAGCATGCAGATAATAGATGTAGTATTGGGCATGTAATGACCTTATATTCTAAGGGATTCTCCCCCACATTTTTCTAAAATGGATATTAAAATCACTTATGCATTCATCAGTATGACTTTAAATAAATGAGAACTAAATGTGCAATATGAAAGGGCCCCCTATATAATTGAAATTCTTATGCTATTTTCCAACAAGTGGTACCCTGCCAACACTTTTCTTTTAAAAGAAAGTGTGAGGGTTCTTAGCATCAGATATTTAAGAGCAATATTATAAAGGGTAGCCAAAGCAATAACATCCTAGTAGTATTCATAAGTCGTCGTTGCACTAGCACCATAAGAGGGCAAGACATTTAATGTGGCTTAAGGAATGTCATGGATATTAGGGAGGCTAAGGGGTATATCAATATTCTAGGATAAATATATACATCTGTTGGCAATTTTGGGTACTTTGGGTACATTGCCTTTGCTCAAGTGTATAAGTTGTCATTGATGTCAAGAAGCTTTTGAAGGAATTTGATTTGATGTTAAATAATTTGTTTTGATGAAGGTTACGGCTTGACAAGTTCGAAAGAAAGCAAGTTAGAAAAGTGTCGCGATATCGTGACATGTCGCATTTTCGCGACTTAAGTAGGAGAGAGAAAGCAAGTTAGAAAAGTGTCGCGATATCGCGACATGTCGCAGTTTCGTGACTCAAAGAGGAGAGAGAATGTTCGAGTCAGAAATGTCATGATTTCGCGACATATTGCAAGGAAGGTTGTACGGACGAAAAAGTGTCGCGATTTCGTGACATGTTGCAGGAGAGAGAGTCCGAAAGAAAAAGTGTCACGATTTCACGACATAATGCAGAAGAGAGAGTCCGTAGTGTGAATTGTCACGATTTCGCGACAAGTTCGAAGAGAGAGAAAGTAACACGAAAAGTGTCGCGATTTCGCGACATGCTGCAGATGAAAATGTTCCAAGTAAGAACTGTCACGATTTCGTGACATGCAGCAAAGGAAAGTGTTCGAAGTGAGAAATGTCACGATTTCACGACATATTGAAGAGAAAGCTTACGGATGCAGAAGTGTCATGATTTTACGACAGGTTGAAGATGGAAGCTTACGATTGGAGAAAGTGTCATGATTTTCATGACAGAAATAGAAAGAGGTCTTCAATAGGAGAAGAGTCACGATTTCATGACAGAAGCAAAATGAAAGAGCATGGAAGAAGAAGCATCATGATTTCATGACAAATTCAAGAAGGAAGAGCTCAAAGGCGAAAGTGTCATGATTTCATGACATGTTCTTTTGCTAGTGCAAGCAGAAAAGAGTGCAAGGAAGCGAAAGTGTCACGATTTCACGACAGAAACTAAAAGCAGGTCTTCTATAGGAGAAGTGTCATGATTTCGTGACAAAAGTAGAAAGGAGGTCGACAAAGGGAGAAGTGTCGTGATATCACGACAAAAGCAAAGTTGATGCTGACAAAGACAAAAGTGTCACGATATCGCGACAAGAGCTTAGTTGAAGTCGACAAAGGCTGAAGTGTCGCGATATCGTGACAAAAGCCAAAAGAAAGTGTACGGTTGCAAAAGTGTCACGATATCGCGACATGTTGTAGTTTCGCGATAGAAGCTACAGAAGAGTTATAGAGGCAGTGAAGCCGACAAAGTTAAATTTTAGCCGATGAAGATTAGGGCTTGCAGTCGACGAAGATTAGGGTTTGCATTTGGTATAACAGCCGACTAAGATTAAAGTTTTCATTATGAAAATTTTGTTATAAAAGGAGGGCTATTGGGAGAAGTTGAAGTGTGAATCATGTGTTGGAATTGCGACGTTCGTAGATAGTGCGCAGAGCAAGAAGTTCGATCGTCGAGAGCAGAGTGCAAAATTCGATCATAGTGTGCAGAGTGCATTTCGTCGAATCATTCTAAGTGTGAAAGATCACAAAGGAAGTAGAGAGTGCAAAGACGGTGCTGCTGTGATTGCGCAGAGGTGCAAATATTGAAGTTCGATCAAGTGCGGCTGTGATTGCGCAAAGAATGCAGAAGGCATAGAGAGCACAAAGGGCAAAGACGAATGCGAAGTGCTACTGCTTGAGGACAGAGGTGCATTGGTTCTTTGAGAAGAACCTGAGGACAGATTTGGCAAGTCTTTGAGAAGGCTTGTGTGTAGAGGATTGATTTGTTCAAAGTTGGACAGATCTGACAGATAGAGGAAGACTTGTACTAGACCGACTGACTATGTTTGGTATAGGTTGCTGAGCTACTGTGGACGTGATCATAGAAGGCAGAGGTCTCTTAGGCTAAGCATTGAGGACAGGAGGTCTTCGGTGGAAAGGAGTTCCACATGTTGGCAAGAGGTAGAGGTAGTTGATCTTCTGAGGGATCATTTCTAGAGCAGAGGGGAAGGTATCTCCTTTGAGCCGAGGCTCATAAACATTGTAATTGGGAAGGATTCCCAAAGAACTTTGAGATAACTTTTAGAGAAAAGTTTTGTGGACGTAGCCCAGCCATTCTGGGTGAACCACGTTAAAATTGATGTCACTTTGTGGATGGTTTTGTGCATTGCTTTGATATTGCTTTGGGTATATTGCTTTACTATTTTGAAATATAAAAGAAAAAATAAAAAGAGGTCTTATACTGTTCACCCCCCTCTCAGTATAAGCTTGTGTTCTTCAATTGGTATCGAGCAGGTGCCTTCGAAAAGTTTAACAGCTTGAAGGAAAAGCTAGTAAAGAACACAATGGATTATTCAAGTGGCAATGCAACACCTATTCTTGATGGGTCAGATTTTGGTCTTTGGAGTGCAAGGATGAAGGTTCATCTAATGGCACTTGGTAATGAGGTATGGGAAGTAATTGAAGATGAGTACACTATTCCTGTACATGGTCCAAATACTAAAGAAGAAAGGCTCCTACATCACAACAATTCAAAAGCAATGAATGCAATCCTGAAAGGCTTACGGAAAGCAGATCTCACCAAAGTGATTCACCTCAAGACAACTAGTGAAATGTGGAAACAGATTGCAGGTGGTTCATACAGGTGATACAAATGTCGGAAAGGCCAAGTTGAGACACTTCAAAGGTATGTTTGAACAACTCAAGATGAATGATGATGAAAATATTAGTGACTACATGCTTCGTATGGATGAGGTTGTTAACTCCATGAAAGACTTAGGTCTTGAGCTTGCTGAAAATGATGTTTGTGATAAGATTTTAAGATCTCTTCCTAATAGATTTAGTGAAAATATTTCTGCTATTGAGGAAGCTAAAGATTTGGATAAGTTGAAAAAGGATGAGCTCCATAGTATACTTGCAGCATTTGAGTTGAGAACTCAAGTGAAGGTTGATGTCAAGAAAGAGGCAACTTTCAAGGCTACCAAGAAATCCAAGGGTAAACAACTTCAAGAGAGTGATGAGTCTTCTAGTGATGAAGAGGCATATTACAACAAGAAAGGCAAGTTCTCTAGAAAGCACAAAAGCATGAAAAATATAAGATGTTTCAATTGTGGAAAGTTTGGTCATTATGCTACTGACTGTACTATTCTCAAGAATGAAAGTGATGAAGATAAACAGGATTCTAAGAGCAAGGATTCTAAAAAGCACAAGCATCACAGGAAGGACAAAGATGAGCACAACAATCAAGGAAAGAGGTATTCTCACAAGCACAAGAAGAGTTTTTACCTAGACAAAGCAAGTAAGTGTTCTAGTAGTGATAGTGAAAGTTCGTCAAGTGATAATGAAAATGAGATGTTGTTCATATCGAAAAAGAGGAAGAACCGAAACATAGATTCATTATCATGAAATGTCTTAGATGTGGAAATTTTGGTCACCTTGAGGATGATTGTACAAATAATGATTTGGTTTCTAGTATGTATGAGGATGCTTTAGAAAACTATAAGGAAGATGCTTGTATGGTTTTTGAAAAAGGTAGCACCTCTAGTGATAAGAAATCTGGAAAAGGCTTTGATGATTCAGAAAGCAAACAAATAAAGGATCTTGAAAGTGAACTTATTAATGCTCTTAGTGCTTTGAAAAAGGAAAGAAAGAAGAATGATAGACTCAAGGATAAGTTAGATGAATGTTGTATGGAGAGAGATGATCTTATAGAAAATCTTGATTTCTCTATAGCTAAGACACAAGAACTCAAGGATGAGTTAGAATCTAAGGTTCTTGAGTATAGTGAGTTAGAACAGAAAATGGCTTCTTTGAAAGAAGAAACTAAAGAGTACAAGGATAAGCTTTACAGGTTTCAAGATAGCTCCAAAAAGGTTAAGTCACTCATCAAAGGTCAAAGAAAGACAATAGATAAAACAGGCCTTGGTTTTGTTAAGCCACACAAGGAACAAGTTGGAGAGTCTAGTAAGAGACTCCAAAAGGAAGAGAGTTCTGATGAGGAAAGTATTTCAGATCATGAGTCCTTGAATGATAGATGCACAGAAATAGAAAACAGATTTCAGAATGAGAAGAAGAAGTTTTCAGGACCCAAGAGGTCAAATAAAAGAAAATTTCAAGGCAGATGTTTTGCGTGTCACAGGTTTGGTCACATGGCTTCACATTGCATGGCTCAAGTGAAGAAGGTAAATGATAGTTTCAGAAGTGCTAGTTACTTTCAAGGGTATTGCTACTCTTGTCAATAGTTTGGGCACAAGGTAGTCTATTGCAAGGTAAATAATAGGAACAGGTTTGATCAAAACAGGTTCGGCCAGAACAAGTTTGGGAAGAACTGGTGGATTCAAAGATCAGGTTTACCTCAAAGAAACAACATCATCAAGTGTTTCAAGTGCAACAATGAAGGTCACACAATCAGACAGTGTAGAGCTAAAATTCCAGAATACAAGAACAGGAATAGTGGCATGATCAGGTCCAAGGATCAAGGCATGAACAAGAACAGGGATGAGAACAAGAACAAGAACAGTGACAAGAACAGGAATACGGGCAAAGAGTTCAAGAGAAGGCCCGAAAAGGAAATTATAGATGCCGATGATGATCAGTGCCTAATGGGAGTTTTACTCCCACCCCAAAATTAATCACCTCATCGGGAGGTGGGGGAGGGACTAAGCTAAGAGGCTCATTCTTAGTCCCGAGCCCCAAAGGTGACCCTTTGCCATTGATGACAAAGGGGGAGAGATATGAGTAAGGGGGAGAGCTTCAAGTGAAGAGGAAAGCTTCAAGTCAGGGGGAGCAAAACTTCAAAGGAAGATTCTCAGTTGTGGGCATAGTTTCTCAGTTGTTAGCACAGTTGGTTTCAGTTTTGGCTCTTGAGACGTGTTTTCAATAAAGGTTTGCCATCAATGACAAAGGGGGAGATTGTTGGCAATTTTGGGTACTTTGGGTACATTGCCTTTGCTCAAGTGTATAAGTTGTCATTGATGTCAAGAAGCTTTTGAAGGAATTTGATTTGATGTAAAATAATTTGTTTTGATGAAGGTTACGGCTTGACAGGTTCGAAAGAAAGCAAGTTAGAAAAGTGTCGCGATATCGCGACATGTCGCATTTTCGTGACTTAAGCAGGAGAGAGAAAGCAAGTTAGAAAAGTGTCGCGATATCGTGACATGTCACAATTTCACGACTCAAAGAGGAGAGAGAATGTTCGAGTCAAAAATGTCATGATTTCGTGACATATTGCAAGGAAGGTTGTACGGACGATAAAGTGTCACGATTTCGTGACATGTTGCAGGAGAGAGAGTCCAAAAGAAAAAGTGTCACGATTTCACGACATAATGTAGAAGAGAGAGTCCGTAGTGTGAATTGTCATGATTTCATGACAAGTTCAAAGAGAGAGAAAGTAACACGAAAAGTGTCATGATTTCACGACATGCTGTAGATGAAAATGTTCCAAGTAAGAACTATCATGATTTCGTGACATGCAGCAAAGGAAAGTGTTCCAAGTGAGAAATGTCACGATTTCGTGACATATTGAAGAGAAAGCGTTCGGATGTAGAAAGTGTCACGATTTCGTGACATATTGAGATCAAGCATACGGTTGGAGAAAGTGTCATGATTTCATGACAAAAATAGAAAGGTCTTCAACAGGAGAAGAGTCACGATTTCGTGACAAAAGCAAAATGAAAGAGCATGGAAGAAGAAGCATCATGATTTCATGACAAATTCAAGAAGGAAGAGCTCAAAGGCGAAAGTGTCATGATTTTGTGACATGTTCCATTTTTGCTAGTGCAAGCAGAAAAGAGTGCAAGGAAGCGAAAGTGTCACGATTTCATGATAGAAACTGAAAGCAGGTCTTCTATAGGAGAAGTGTCACGATTTCGCGACAAAAGCAGAAAGGAGGTCGACGAAGGGAGAAGTGTCACGATATCATGACAAAAGCAAAGTTGATGCTGACAAAGACAAAAGTGTCACGATATCGCGACAAGAGCTTAGTTGAAGTCGACAAAGGCTGAAGTGTCGCGATATCGTGACAAAAGCCAAAAGGAAGTGTATGGTTGCAAAAGTGTCACGATATCACGACATGTTGTAGTTTCGTGGTAGAAGCTATAGAAGAGTTATAGAGGCAGTGAAGCCGACAAAGTTAAATTTTAGCCGACGAAGATTAGGGCTTGCAGTCGACGAAGATTAGGGTTTGCATTTGGTATAACAGCCGACTAAGATTAAAGTTTTCATTATGAAAATTCTATTATAAAAGGAGGGCTGTTGGGAGAAGTTGTAGGGTGGATCATGTGTTGGAATTGCGACGTTCGTAGATAGTGCGTAGAGCAAGAAGTTCGATCATCGAGAGTAGAGTGCAAAATTCGATCGTAGTGTGCAGAGTGCATTTCGTCGAATCATTCTAAGTGTGAAAGATCACAAAGGAAGTAGAGAGTGCGAAGACGATGCTGCTGTGATTGCGCAGAGGTGCAAAGATTGAAGTTCGATCAAGTGCGGCTGTGATTGCGCAAAGAATGCAGAAGGCGTAGAGAGCACAAAGGGCAAAGACGAATGCGAAGTGTTGTTGCTTGAGGACAGAGGTGCATTGGTTCTTTGAGAAGAACCTGAGGACAAATTTGGCAAGTCTTTGAGAAGGCTTGTGTGCAGAGGATTGATTTGTTCAAAGTTGGACAGATCTGACAGACAGAGGAAGACTTGTACTAGACCGATTGACTGTGTTTGGTACAGAGTTGCTGAGCTGCTGTGGACGTGATCATAGAAGGCAGAGGTCTCTTAGGCTAAGCATTGAGGACAGGAGGTCTTCGGTGGAAAGGAGTTCCACATGCTGGCAAGAGGTAGAGGCAGTTGATCTTCTGAGGGATCATTTCCAGAGCAGAGGGGAAGGTATCTCCTTTGAGCCGAGGCTCATAAACATTGTAATTGGGAAGGATTCCCAAAGAACTTTGAGATAACTTTTAGAGAAAAGTTTTGTGGACGTAGCCCAACCATTTTGGGTGAACCACGTTAAAATTGATGTCACTTTGTGGATGGTTTTGTGCATTGCTTTGATATTGCTTTGGGTATATTGCTTTACTATTTTGAAATATAAAAGAAAAAAGTAAAAAGAGGTCTTATACTGTTCACCCCCCCTCTCAGTATAAGCTTGTGTTCTTCAAAATCCAACCATGGATTCAATTAGGATGTATTAGAATGACTTAAAAATCATTGATCTACAAGATCTATTCAAGCTATTTTAGTCTTTGATCTTATCACCATGTAATATTGGAGCTCATTCAACAACAAAATTACTAATCTCTTTGGTTCTTCATAGTGGAGTCACTAGGTGAATGAATTTTTTTTATCTTAGAGAGCATAACTTCACCAAGGTTCTACTCAATTTGTATCTAACTTCTAATCAAGAGATTCAAAATTTCGGTCCCATTAAGTGTGCCAAAGACTCTTGGTCATTAATATTTCTAATATGAAAATACACCCTAGACCACAACCAAGATTGTATGAATTTGAATTGCTTTAGAGTCAACTTTTGGAGAAGGCTAATTCTTCATAATTCTATAAAATAAACTAAGACTGAAGACTAAATAGAGAAATGAAAGGGTTAGAAAGGGGTAAGAGTTAGGAGTAGATTAGAATATGGCTAATATATAACTAATAAAAATAAAGGATATTTGTAGAGGGAAAAAATAGCCCACCTTGTATGATTCTAGTCGGATCTATTGGGAGCCAAGGTGACCATGGGGCTATTGAATTTCTATACACTTGGGGGTTTAGAGGATCAAAGGGTTCACCAAGCATGGATTAAGGACTCATCCCAAGGAAAATATGGAATTTTTTATGTATTCATTGAGCAAGCACTTAATTTTTATGTTTGACTAAGATCTAGACTAGAAAGAATTAAAGAACGATGCAAGACAAATGATAATGCAAGCAAACAAAGAACTATTCCTAGAATTATTCTTGGTTTCAATCAAGATTATTTTCCTAAATTTGCAAGAAAGTAAATATTTTATTTTCAGGCAAGAGTCCAAGAGAATGCACAAATAGAGCTAACCTAGATGTAAACTATATGCTTTTATTCTTTTGATGCCTAGATCTAAAATCAAAATGTAATATTCTAATATATCAAATTTGTGTTATTTATTTCAACTACAAAAAGCAAAATGATCATGGAAACTCAGAAAACATCCTAAAAGATCTAAAAAATCACTTACTTGACCTAGTGGCTGACCTTAGCTAAATTTGTGCCCCATAAATATCGATCCCAAATTTGGTCAAAACCTAAAAAATAACTTCAAAAAATTGAAAAACATGATTAGTTTTTAGGGGCTTGCTTAGCCTGCTATGTGACTAATCTTGGAGATGCAAAAATCAAGCCCTTGGTCCTTTTATCTCACCATTTTAAAATAAAAATGATTGTCGACCTTTGGAAACAAGCAAAAAAAAGATATAATAGTCTAAAATAGTGAAAACAGAGTGCAAATGGAATGGGTGCAATGGAAAAAAAGTATGCAAATGCAAACCTAGGGTTTTGAGAGCAAAAATTTACCCCTAAGCTACTGTGACTGAATTCACACCTTGTAATTAGAGGTCACAAATTTAGAGACAAAGGATAAGATAGAAAAACCAATGGTTTCACCAAATTTACGCCCTATAATGGTGGGGCACAAATTCACACAAGAGTGCTTAAGAACTAATTTAAGAATGTAAAATATAATTTAACACTAAGAATTAATCTAGAGCTAATAAATCCATAGAGGAAATTTGATAAGCCTATAGGGTAAGCTAAAATAGAGGTAGCAACCAAAGTGGAAGGTCTTTCCTCAGAAGATAAATAATGTACTATATCTAAAAATTTCTCCACTTGCTTATCGTCAACCATAAATCATAGAAAAGACACCAAAAGTAGAGCACTAGAGCATTCCAAAAGCATCAAATCTTGAGAGCATGTGTATGATACATCCAAAAACTTGCCAGGAGAAAAAGGAAATCCAATTCTTATATTTAGAGGAGGTTTGGAGGGGTTTAGGTAAGAAAATGAAAAAAAACCTTGGCCAAGAGCTGACGTCATAGAGGTCATATCAAAAATTCGGTTTTTAAGAGAAAAGCCCAATTTTTTCAAATTTGCACCCCATATTTGATGACCATGAATTTGGTAAGGCCAAGAGAAAAATCAAGGCAAAAAGGGAAAAAGAGGTTCAAACTTGCACTTAGCAGTTTTGAGGGGTTTCCTAGGGATCTAAGGGAAAAATGACTCATTTTGATGGATCAATTTTCCATGTGTATATTTTATCCCCTCTTTGATGTATTTATGGCCCAATAAATGCATCAAAGAAATATGTAGACACATACGAATGAAAAATAACAAACACAAAAGGGGTGGTAGGTTTAGATGAAGGGATGGTACAAAAATAGTGTCATTCTAAACACTTCAAAATTTTATACACTAAATGGAGAATTAATGAAATTAATGTCCATAAGGCTAGGGTGCCCCCTCGAGTTTTAGAAGGAATGCAAAATTCTTGAAGAAACTTGAAATAGCAAATGCAAGAGACAATAGAAGTAAACATAAAGAAAAAATAAATAGGAGAGAGAAAATAAGGGCTAAAAAGGGAGGAAGGGTGAAAAATAATTCATTTTCATAGCATGAGGAAGAAGAAAAGAGCTCTAAAGAAAATAAGCAAATGACGCTTCCCACACATTGTTCAGTCTGTTGTCATTGGTGTCAAGATTCAATGTCAGGAATGAGTGCAGGTTTTGGCAAAAGGAGGGTTAAAATATTTATATTTTAAGCCCAATATTTGGTCTAAGGGCTCCACATGATTGGTCAAAAGTATAGTTAAATACCCTGAAGAAAAGGCCTAAAGGAAATAATATTATAATATTTATTATTATAATATTAAAGGTGGTCAAAAAAGGTCTAAGGGTGAAAGAGAAAAACACCTAGGCCAAATGGAAATAATATTATAATAATTTATTATAATATTAAAAGTTTAATTAATGCCTAAGGTAGTTTATAAATAATTTATAATATTTATATTATAAATTAATTTATAAAAATAATATTTTTATAACCCAAAGTTGGGTTGGGAGCAAAGTTTAAATTAAATTTCATATTCCTCCACCGACGTTAAAAAATAGAAGCATATGGTATAAATACCATAGCACTTACCTCACAAAGGTAAGTCTCCAAAATATTGTGCATGCAATTTTGAAAAATACAAGGTGAATAATTCATGAGAAAAAAGAGAAAAGGTTTTAATTTTAATTGCCCCCAAAATATGTGGAAAACAAAGCGACCAAGGTGGGAAGATTCAACACCAACCAGTTGGTTGGGCTAGCGGCAAATACGAGGTGTGTAAGGTGTTGAGAATGTAGAGGTGTTGTGTTCGAGTCTCGATGGTGATGCAAGAACAAAGCCTTTTAGTTTTGGTGCAGGGGAGGAAGAGATAAAGTGCTCTAGAAAATTTTGCCTCCTATGTGAGTGCTTAGCTCATGTGGTAGGGTACCTGCGGCTAAGGCACAGGCGGTGCTTCATCTAGGGATCAAGTCCCACCGAGGAGCCCATTGAGGTATTTAATTTTTTTGCACCTAGGTTAATGTGTATAGTGGGAATATTATGAGCACATGGTGTATTTGATTTTGTTGAGTGCTTAGGGAGTTAAAAGGGGTAAGGTAAATTATTTTTACCTTAGAAAAAATGAGAAATATTTTTATTGAAAGTTAAAAATAAATTACATTGTTTTATAAAGTTAATTATTTGAAAAATGCAATTTTAAGTAGGGAGTTATAAGGCTTTAATTTTATTTTTATGAAAAGGAAGTTAGGAGTAATAAGGGTTATTGTGATTTGATATATGTTGAATATTATTTTTAATGTTGGAGATTATAAGGTGTATTTGAGAATTAATAATTTTTGTATTGTGAGATATTTGAAGGAAATAATTGAGGATAGATTTTTGATGTCTAACCATTGATATTGACAAAGAGGTTGATTGTGTTGAGACATGTTTTGAGGTTATTTCTCCATAAAAAAAAAGGTATGGGCATATATTCCTTGTGAGTGAAATATTGTTGGGTTGAATGTTATCAATGCTAAGTTCGAGTGAAAATGATTGTTAGATAAGAATTGTTGGAAATATTTGAGTAAACCTTCATGTGCATGATTAGAGTTTGTGAAAAGATCATGAGTATCATTGTTATGTGAAAATTGGAATTATCTTGAGTCAAGTTTTGTAGTGTGAATTGTTGGAAGTAGTGAAACACTTGTTTAGGGTTTGTAAGTAAGTTGTGTTTCATTGAGTGATTGATTGAGTGGAGTTGGTTGAGCATAGCTGATTGATAGTGTTGGAGTGATAGTTCAAGTTATGTGAAACAAATTGTTCTTTATTCTTAATTTATTTGAAGAGAGTTGGAAGCGATTGAGTATTGTGTGAGACTGAAACATATTGAGTCTCTAACCATTCTCCATATGTTTCTGTGATTAAACAAGAGAGGTTGAAAGTGATTAAGTATTATTGTGAGTGTGAAACATATTGAGTCTCTAAACATTCTCTATATGTTTCTATGATATTAAAACAATATTCTATGTGGAACTTGTTTGTGTGATTGAAGAGGTTTTCTAGTAATAGATTGAGTTGATTTGAACAAGCTTTTGTGAAAGCTAGTGAGCAAATTTGAGCAATTTATAGAGTGGATTTAAGAACATATTTGTGTGAGATTTTGTGGAAGATTACAATAAAATTTGAGGTAAGTCTTAGTGAATACTTATTGAGCAAATTAGACAAGTTCTAGTGAGAACTTGTTATCAGATTTGAGGTAAGTCTTGGTGAAAACTTATGGACAGATTAGTGTAAGCTTTTGTGGAAGCTTACAATGTAGAATTAAGGTAAGTCTTGGAGAAGACTTGAGAGCATAGTTGATTGATTGATTTTTTGAAACATTGAGTTAAGGTTTGGGGAAGATCTAGCAGAGTTGATTTGTGATTGGGTCAAACTTTGTGTTAAGGCTTGAGGACATATTTGAGGATAGATTTTGGTGTAGATTTGAGGACAGGTTTGTGCTAGATCAGAGATAGAGATTGAGAAGATTTGTGCTAGACCGAAGGACTGTGTTTAGTGCAAATTTGAGATAAATATTGATAAAATTTATTCTAGATCAAAGGATTACATTTAGTGTAGATTTGAGATAGAGATTGAGAAGATTTGTGCTAGACTAAAGGACTGTGTTTAGTGCAGATTTGAGATAGAGATTGAGCAAAAATGAGAGCAAGCTTTGAAGGTGACAGAATAGAGGATAGTAGTCTCTAGTGGATACAGATCCATTAGCCAGGAAGTAAGGATATAGGTATTCTAAGTGAGGATATGAGTCTTCAGTGGAGAGAGATCCACAAGCTAAAGAAATGGAGATAGTAGTCTTCTAGAGGATCATCAGCCAGAGCAGAAGAGGAGTTATCCTATGGATATAGATCCATGAACTAACTAAAGAGATTGGTGTCTCCTATGGATTGGTGCCCATAAACCAAATTAGGGGATTGGTGTCTCCTTTGGACAGAGGTCCATAAACATTGTAATAGGGAAAGGATTCCCAAGATATTTGTTGAGAAAATTTAGTGAAATATTTTCTCTGTGGAGTAGCCCACATTGGGTGAACCACGTTAAATTAGTGTCTCTATTGTGTGTGGTGATTTATGCATTGCTTTAATTACTACTATTGAAATTGCATTGATATATTGGATAATATTGTTTGAATAAAGAAAAGTAAAAAGTGGTCTTATATTGTTCGCCCCCCTCCTAGTATAAGCTTATGTTCTTCAATTGGTATCAGATCGGGTTCCTTCAAAAGAGTTTAACAACTTGAAGGAAAAGCTCTCAAGAATACAAATGGATTCTCAGAATGGATCTACAAGAATCTCAACACCATTGTTTGATGGGAACAATTATGTACTTTGGAGTATGAGAATGAAGATTCACCTAATGGCACTTGGGAATGAAATATGGGAAGCAGTTGAGAATGGATACATACCACTAGCTAATCCACCTATAGATAAATATGGTAAGCTCCTACATATGAATAATTCAAAGGAAATGAATGGAATTTTAAAGGGTTTATGTAAAACAAAGTTTATAAAGGTTATGCATTGCACATAAACAAAGGAAATCTGGGATAAATTGAAAGGCATCTATGAGGAAGATAAAAATATCAAAAGGGTAAAATTGCAAAGTTACAAAAGAACATTTGAAGACCTAAAGAAGGAAGAGGAAAACATTGCTACATATCTACTTCATGTGGATGAGGTTGTTAACTCCATGCAATGACTTGGGCTTAAAGTTGAAGAAACAAATGTTTGTGATAATATTTTAAGGTCACTCCCAAAGAGGTATAGTGAAAAGATTTCAGCTATAGAAGAGTCAAAAGATATTGAAATTTTGACAAGGGATGAATTACATGGAATTTTCACAGCTTTTGAGATGAGAATAAAAGAGGAACCTATTCCCCAGAAAGAAGTAGCCTTCAAAGTTACTAAGAATACAAAGGGTAAGAAATTAGATTCAAGCAATGAGTTATCCAATGATGAAGAAGTAAATTATGATAGAAGGAACAATGACTCAAGAAGGTATAAAGGTACAAAATCATTTAGATGTTTCAATTATGGAAAATATGGTCACTATGCATCTGATTTTCTAGAGGATGGAAATAACAATGATGAAGAAAAACATGATCATAAGAACAGGGAAACAGGAAAACATAGGTACCAAAATAAAAGTAGGGATGAACAAAACAAACAAGGAAAAAAATTCTTCCAAAGGTATAAGAAGAGTTTCTATGCAGAAAATGTAGGTAAGAGTTCAAGTGATAGTAGTGAAATTTCCTCAAATAATAATGAAGATGAAATTCTATTTCTGGAAGAAGAAAAATAAGTGGTTAGAAACAAGTCTCCAATAATTCTTAAGCTTTTTAGATGTAAAAATTAATAATTTTTGTATTGTGATATATTTAAAGGAAATAATTGAGGATATATTTTTGATTTCTAACCATTGAGATTGTCAAAGAGGTTTATTGTGTTGAGACAAGTTTTGAGGTTATTTATCCATCAAGAAAAATGTATGAGCATATATTCCTTGTGAGTGAAATATTGTTGGGTTGAATGTTATGAATGCTAAGTTGGAGTGAAATGATTGTTTGATAAGCATTGTTGGAAATATTTGAGTAAACCTTCATGTGCATGATTAGAGTTTGTAAAAATATTATGAGTATCATTGTTATGTGAAAATTATAATTATCTTGAGTCAAGGTTTGTAGTGTGAATTGTTGGAAGTAGTGAAACACTTGTTTAGGGTTTGTAAGAAAGTTGTGTTTTATTGAGTGATTGATTGAGTGGAGTTGGTTGAGCATAGTTGATTGAGAGTGTTGGAGTGATAATTCAAGTTCTGTGAAATAAATTGTTCTTTATTCTAATTGATTTGAAGATATTAGGAAGTGATTGAGTGTTGTGTGAGATTGAAACATATTGAGTCTCTAACCATTCTCCATATATTTTTGTGATTAAATAAGAGAGGTTGAAAGTGATTAAGTATTATTGTGAGTGTGAAATATATTGAGTCTCTAACCATTATCTATATGTTTCTGTGAGATTAAAACAAGATTCTATGTGAAACTTGTTTGTGTTATTGAAGAGGTTTTTTGTGATAGATTGAGTTGATTTGAATAAGCTTTTGTGAAAGCTAGTGAGAAGATTTGAGCAAGTCCTAGAGTGGAATTAAGGACAAATTTGTGTGAGATTTTGTGGAAGCTTACAATAAGATTTGAGGCAAGTCTTAGTGAAGACTTATTGAGCAGATTAGACAAGTTCTAGTGATAACTTGTTGAGCAGATTTTAGGTAAGTCTTGGTGAAGACTTATGGATAGATTAGTATAAAATTTTGTGGAAGATTACAATGCATAATTAAGGTAAGTATTGGAAAAGACTTGAGAGCAGAGTTGATTGATTTATTTATTCAAACCTTGAGTTAAGGTTTGGGGAAGATCTAACAGAGTTGATTTGTGATAGGATCAAGCTTTGTGTTAAGGCTTGAGGATAGATTTGAGGATAGAGTTATAGATTTGAGGATAGGTTTGTGCCAGATCAGAGACAAATATTAAGTAGATTTGTGCTATATTGAAGGACTGTGTTTAGTATATATTTGAGATAAATATTAAGCAAATTCATGCTAAATAGAAGGACTATGTTTAGTGCAGATTTGAGACAGATATTGAGAATATTTGTGCTAGACCAAAGGACTGTATTTAGTGTAGATTTGAGACAAATATTGAGCAAAACTGAGAGTAAGCTTTGGAGGTGAAAAAGCATAGGATAGTAGTCTCCAGTGGATAGAGATCCATTAGCTAGGTTAGTGAGAATAGAGGTCTTCTGAGTGAGGACATGGGTCTTCAGTGGAGAGAGATCCACAAGCTAAAGTAGTGGAGATAGTAGTCTTCTAGAGGATCACCAGCCAGAGCAGAAGAGAAGGAGTTCTCCTATGGATAGATATCTATGAACTAGGTAAGGATATTGGTGTCTCCTGTGGATTGATTCCCATAAGATAGATTAGGATATTTGTGTCTCCTTTGGACAGAGGTCCATAAACATTGTAATATGCAAAGGATTCCCTAGAGATTTGTTGAGAAAATTTTAGTGAAATATTTTCTTCGTGGAGTAGCCCACATTGGGTGAACCACATTAAATTGGTGTCTCTATTATGTGTGGTGATTTGTGCATTGATTTTATTACTGCTATTGATATTACATTGATATATTGGATAATATTATTTGAGTAAAGAAAAGTAAAAAGTGGTCTTATACTATTCACCCCACCCTCTCAGTATAAGCTTGTATTCTTCAATTGGTATCATAGCGGGTTCCTTCGGAAGAGTTTAAAAACTTGAAGGAAAAGCTCTTAAGAAAACAGATGGATTATCAAAATGGATCTACAATAAATTCAACACCATTGTTCTATGAGAACAATTATGTAATTTGGAGTATGAGAATGAAGATTCACCTAATGGCACTTGGGAATGAAATATGGGAAGCAGTTGAGAATGGATACATACTACCAACTACTCCATCTATAGATAAATATGGTAAGCTCATACATATGAATAATTCAAAGGTAATGAATAAGATTTTAAAGGGTTGCATGAAATAGAGTTTATAAAGGTTATGCATTGCACATCAACAAAGGAAATCTGGGATAAATTGAAAGGTATCTATGAGGGAGACAAAAATGTCAAAAAGGGTAAAGTTGCAAAGTTACAAAAGAACATTTAAAGATCTAAAGATAAAGGAATAGGAAAAAATTACTACATGCAAGGACTTGGGCTTAAAGTTGAAGAAACAAATGTTTGTGATAAGATTTTAAGGTCACTCCCAAAGAGGTATAGTGAAAATATTTCAGCTATAGAAGAGTCAAAAGATATTGAAATTTTGACAAGGGATGAATTACATGGGATTTTCACAGTTTTTGAGATGAGAATAAAAGAGGAACCTATTCCCCAGAAAGAATTAGCCTTCAAAGTTACTAAGAATACAAAGGGTAAGAAGTTAGATTCAAGCAATGAGTTATCTAGTGATTAAGAAGTAAATTATGGCAGAAGGAATAAGGACACAAGAAAGTATAAAGGTACAAAATTAGTTAGATGTTTCAATTATAGAAAATATTTTCACTATGCATATGATTATCCAGAGGCTGGAAATAACAATGATGAAGAAAAACATGATCATAAGAATAGGGAAACAGGAAAACATAGGTACCAAAAGAAAAGAAGGGATGAACAAAAAAAGCAAGGAAAAAAATTCTTCCAAAGGAATAAGAAGAGTTTATACGTAGACAAAGCAGGTAAGAGTTCAAGTGATAGTGATGAACGCTCCTCAAATAATGATAAAGATGAAATTCTATTTATGGAAAAAGAAAAATAAGTGGTTAGAAATAGGTCACCAATAATTCTTAAGTGTTTTAGATGTGGTAACTTTGGTCATCTTAAGGATAGTTGCACAAGGAATGGATTCAGTTTTAGTGATGATGAATATGAGGATACTAGTGAAGGTCCAAAATAAGAAAGTCTTCTTATGGCAATAGAAGAAGAAGGAAGTACTTCTAGTGGAAATAAATAAAAAAATAATGAAGATGATTTCAAAGGAAAAGAAATATAGGAAGAATTAGAGAAAGGATAAGTTGATCTTGAGGGTGAGCTTATTTATGACCTTGATGCATTAAGGAAGGTAAGAAAGCATAACTCAAAACTTAAGCTTCAA
Source organism: Wollemia nobilis (assembly GCA_028583015.1). Taxonomy (NCBI): domain Eukaryota; kingdom Viridiplantae; phylum Streptophyta; class Pinopsida; order Araucariales; family Araucariaceae; genus Wollemia; species Wollemia nobilis. The sequence goes on from JAQPPZ010001731.1 coordinate 2,456,718, forward strand.
ATTCAAGAATGTGATGAAGAGAAAGGAAAGCTTATAGAAGATCTAACCAACTCAATAGACAAGAGAAGTAAATTTAAATAGAGGTTAGAGGCTAAGGTTTTAGTATGTGAAAGGTTAGAGTATGAAGTAGCTTTACTAAGGAAGGAAGTAAAAGAGTCTAAAGACAAGCTACACAGGTTTGGGAGAAGCTCAAATAACTTGGATAAGATTATCAAGGTACAAAGATCTTCATCAAACAAGATAGGACTTGGTTTTGAAGAAGAATATAGAGGACAAGGATAAGAGTCAACCTAAATATCCAAAGAAGAAGAATATTCAAAAGAAAAGATTGAGACTTCTAAGGATAATTTGAACAATAGAAAGCTCAACAAGCAAAGGGACAAAGGATAACTTGGATGATTATCAAGGTACAAAGATCTTCATAAAACAAGATAGGACTTGGTTTTGAAGAAGAATATAGAGGACAAGTGTAATATTCTACCCCCAACTAAGTTTTGGGTATTTGCAATACGTGTTGTTTTTGGTTTTTGTATGTTTTGCTTTTTTTTTTGTGTTTTTTACATAAAATGAAATGAACATAAAATGAAATGACAACAACTAAGGAAAGATATAACTTTCAAATTACTTTTCCCATCACAATGAGAATTGATACTAAGATATTACATGCATATAATAGTAAACCTTTTTAAGTAAAAGCTTAGAAACTAAGGTACCTAAATTTTATTGCAAGTTATAAATGGCCTGATACATCAATGGCAGCCACTTAGAAAAATGAGTTCTTCATTAGCAACAATAGTTACAACAATTTCTCTCAAACTACAAAAGTCCAAAATGATAAAATTAACCTAGGCGCAAAGTATGGATACAAATATAGCATCAAAATGGTAGTGATTCCTTATTAGCAAATTCCTATGCCTAGCTAGAGGTACGACCAGCCATGGTACTTGTATGACCTTTAATAAATCAAGATAAATTTCCTAGAAAGTCTGAAATCTCCACCAAATTGAAGTCGCTAGATAAGAAATAAGGCTATGCTTGAACTCTAAATCAAACCCTAGATGAATGTGCACAAAAAATCTGAAATGAAGGCCCAAAATGTATGACCTCTGCTACAAATGATAAGAAATCTAGAATTTATAATATTAAACACAAAACCCTCTCCAAACTCCTCAAAATTACTGCATAAATCTGCAACAATGTAGCCCACATGCACTCCCTTAGTGAGAATGCACTAAACCACTCTGAATATGTCTTGCAATCTCAAGAATGGTGTCCCTACTGGAGGTGTTCGTCTCCACACAAGCTCCAATAAACCCCTGCAAATCAACTCTGCAAGTGCTCTCCAAAATGCTCATGAATTCACAATAGCCAAAGATATGAAAAATTAAACTTCATCTCCTTTTTATATTAGTCATTAAGGGGGTCAACCACATTGGACATTTCATTACTTTTAATTTATTTTTATTTGATCTAAGTCCCCGCTGAAATTAAAATCCCTTTTAATCATACTAATAGTCACTTTATGATATCAAATTTAATTTTAAGTGACTAGCACTTCCTTATGTCTCCCATATTAAAATATAAGGCCCAAAATTAATAAATTAAACATTACATTAAGTTATTTAGGAAATAAAATTCAGCCATTAAAATTTCTTAGCTCCCCAATGCTGACCCAAGAAATAATATGAGAAATGGACACCCATTTCACTATAGATTCCAAATGTACCTTCCATTCCCCAAGAAAATGCTCCAAACTGACTTACTAAAAGTAGTAAGTCTCTATCAAGCTGTCCAAAATGGTCTGAAATATTAAAGAACACACTGCCTGTCCAAATTATAACTCAATATCCCAAGTGGGCTCCCACACATCTAACACTACCTATGAGAACCCGTGAGTAGGCAAGTCCACTCTACAACTGAAGACTGACTAGGATGGGGACATTATAATCCTCCCTCCCCAAGATTGCTTGTCCTCAAGCAATCAAAGTGTTGGATGCTATAAGATATGCTCATCCTCCCATGTAGCATCCTGTACCGACAAGTCCTTCCATTTGACCAAATATTTTTTAATTGTTTGTCTCCTCAATTTCCTCTCCTTGTTATCAATGATGGCCTCTGGAATTAATATTAGCTTACCCTCATCATCCAAAGGTGATAATACTATAGAAGGAGTAACATTATGTCCCAAAGCCTTTTTGAGACATGATACATGGAAAATATTATGTACTCTACTATCTGTCGGTAACTCAAGCTCATAAGCCACCTCTATAACCCTCTTGATAATCCTGAAAGGACCATAATAGCATAGCTTAAGTTTTTCTACTCCACTCTTTTTGAGAGTAGATTGTCTATAGGGCTGCAGTCGCAAATAGACAAGATAACCCACCTTAAAACTATGATCTGAAAACTGCTGGTATGCATACAATTTTTGCTGATTTTGTGCTTGTTGTATGTTCTCCTTAAGTGATCTCAAGATGTCCTGACTATCCTATAACAACTCCTTAGATATGGGTACTTTACAATCTTGAAAAAGTAAATCAAAAAAATTGGGAGCCTCAAACACGTAAAGTGCCATGAATGATGACATATTAATGGACATGTGATGTGTGGTATTATAATAGTACTCACACAAATATAACCAATAAATCCATAACATTTGCTGCCCTGCTATGTAATTCTTCAAATAGACCTCCACCCACTTGTTTACTATATTAATCTGTTCTTCCATATGCGGGTGGTAACTAGTCTAGGAGTGAGTTCGATCCCACTCAACCGAAAGAGCTCCTATTAGAAGTTGCTCTTAAACTGACTATCCCTATCATTGACTATGTTTCTAGGTAAGCCATGCAATCTAAAGACCTCCTTAAAAACAAATTAGCAACCTGCACTACAGTATAAGTGGATGAAATAGCAAAAAAGTGTGCAAAATTTGTTAACCTGTCAACCACCACATATATACAGTCTTTCCCTTGGAACTTAGGTAATATTGTGATAAAGTCCATCGATATACTCTCCCACTTCCTATCAAGAATGGATAGAGGCTGAAATAATCCAGATGGTAAGGTGTGCTCATATTTATTTTACTGACAAATAACACTCTCATATGTTTGAGGACTTCATCCTTGAGCCCTCTCCAAGCAAATATCTCTCTCAATTACTTGTATGTATTAAAGAAGCTCGGATGGCCAGCCAATGGTGAGTCATAAAATGCTCTCAAATAGAGTGTTTTAAAACTGAGAGTTAGGCACAAGATATATTCTATTATTATATATGATCAATCAATTAGCTATAGTGTACTTGTCATATATTATGGTACCATCCAAAATACTAAAAGCCCATTCATTATTATCATAATCAACAAGTATCTGCTCCTTCTAATCCTCTAAAATTACTCCTAGTGAACACAGATGTAGCCTCCTGGACAAGGCATTGACAATAATATTCTTCTTCCCCTTCATACTCAATATAAAAATCATATTCCTGTAACTTACTCATTTTTGTTGCCACTCATTAAGATCTTGCTGATTCAAAAAGTACCTCAAGCTATTATGATCAGTTTTTACCACAAATTTACTGCCTATCAGGTATTGTCTAAATTTTTCCAATGCATGCATAATGGCCAAAATCTCCTTGTCATAAATTGGATAATATCTCTCTGATCCTTCAATTTCCTACTATCATATGCTATGGGGTGATTATCCTGTAACAACACTACACCAATGCCCTCTGTAGAAGCATCACATTCCAACAGAAAAGGCTTGGTGAAATTAGGAATGGCTAACACAAGATATGAACACATCGCCTGCTTAAATCTATCAAAACATGTCTGTGCTACATCTGACCAACAAAAAGATCCCTTCTTCGTCAAATCAGTTAGTGGAGTTTCTAACTATGAGAATCCTTTGATGAATCTCCTGTAATATTCACATAAACTAAAGAAGCCCTTAAGTTGGGTGATATTGGTTGGAGGTGGCCAATCCATGATGGCTTTGATTTTTTATGAATCTGTATTAAAACCATCTACACTGATAATGTGCCCCAAATACAACAATTCTGTTAATCCAAACTCACATTTTGATTCCTTTGCAAACAATTTTTCTTGCTCCAAAATGCTCAAGACCTCATCTAGATGATGCAAATGCTCCTCCAAGGTCCTACTATAATTCAAAATATCATAAAAAAATATTAATACAGACTTTTGTAACTGCCATTTGAACACCCTATTCATGCATGAATAAAATGTGGCCAGAACATTAGTCAATCCGAAGGGCATCACCAAGAATTCAAAGTGATCCTAATGGCATATGAAGGCTATTTTTTCTATATCACATTCCTGCATCCATATCTGGTGATAACTTGACTTGAGATCAATCTTAGGAAAATACTTTGATCCATGCAATTCATTAATTAGTTCATTGATCCTGGGTATAGGGTATTTATTCTTGATTGTATTCTTATTTAAGGCCCTGTAATCAATACGTATCCTCATTGTGCCGTCCTTATTTTTGACCAAAACTACAGAAGATGCAAAAGGACTTTTTCTGGGTCTAATATGTCCCATTTTAAGAAGATCCTTAATCATTTTTTCAATTTCATATTTGAACCTCTTCGGATGTCTATAGGGTGTGGTGATAATGGGCTTGGTGCCCTCCTCCAACTCTATGATGTGTTTAGTTCCTCTCTCTAGAGGTCTACCTAGAGGAATGCTCTAAAACACCTTCTGATGCTTATCCAAGAGAATGCAAATGTTTGGGTGGTAGTCCTTGACCTACTACTCATCACCTGAAGGTATAATAAGGTACTCTTCTACCCATTCTATCTGGTCATGGTGAAAGATTCTCTCCATCCATCTTAGTGATACAAATCTAAGACTCCCATTTGATATACCCCACAATACTATTTTTCTCCCTTCTGATTCAAATTTCATTTCCATATTATGCAAATTCATAGTGAATTCACCAAGTGAACTCATCCAATGCATCCCCAACACTGCATCAACATCCCTAATGTTAACCACATAATTTTTTTCCTTGAGTTCATACTCACCCATCTTAATACAAAGCTTAGGAAATCTATGAGTGCAATTAATAGTAGTACCAATTACCACTAATACCTTAAATCCTCCAAAAGTCTCTATCTCAATGCCCCTCTTAGATACAAAGGCTGCATCTATAAAGTTATGTGTGGCACCTGTATCAATCAATGTAGTTACTCGCTGTCCACTTAGCACTCATCGGACCTTAAATGATCTAGACCTTTATAAACTATATAATTGTGCTACTATATCATCATCTCCATGGTAAGAGTCATGCTATGTATCATTATTCGAACTACTGTTACTAGAATCACTTTGTTGTTTGGATATCTCATCTTATGACTCCTTAACTATTAAGTATTCCATTTGCTTTGCCTTAGCCTTATCTGCACATTTATGTGATGGTGTCCATGGCTCCCTACATTTGAAACATAATTTTTTCTTCCTAAGATCATTCATGCTTTCACTGTCCACTCTTTTTGAAGTGTCCTTATGCTGATCAACTCCCTTAGACAAATGTTTTTTATCCTTAAACTTATTATAATCACCACCCTTAGAATAGAACTTACCCTTAGAAGATTTAGACTCCATGTCATGAGCCTTACAAATAACCTCATGCAATGAAGGTGGGTTGAAGGCCTTGACTAGCCCTCTCAATGGCTCTGAAAGCCCATCTATGAACAACATAATAAGATACCTCTCTGAAATATCTGTCACCATGATGAAAAATCATTGAAACTTTAAAATATAAGAATCTACTGATTCCTACTATCTAAGTTGTGCTAACTCCTTGAATTCAAGTTCAGGATCCTTCTTATCAAAGTGTTCCATAAGTTTTTCTGTGAACTCTGCATAAGAGGTGATCTTTTTGTGACCCATTATGACATACCCATGATGCCACCACTCATGAGCTATCCTATAAATATGTAAAGTAGTGAACTTAATCGCCTTATCCTCAAACATTGAGCTCAACTAAAAATAAGTGTCCATATTCTAAACTCATGCTCTAGTCGTAGTCTTCCCTGACCCATCAAAATAAGGTACTAACAATTTTCCCACATGCCTATGTAGCTCTATGTTATCTACATTAGGTGCATGACCTCTCCCATGTGTCCTCTGATCGTACCTAGCTCACATCTTAACATACTCCCAGAAAGGCATGAGTGCATGGTACTCCTTATCCAACTTTGTATACTCTTGCCTAAATTGGTTATGTAACTCTCTCAACTTAGGCTCTGGCTCCTCCTTTGCACGTATGGCTCTAGGTAAAAAAGTAGGCATCAATGATCTAGAGTTGGTAACTCTATCCCTAGTAGGTGTAGACCTATTACTAACTAAATTTGCATGTCCATTACCACCATTACCATTACCACCCTGATGCTGGCTATCTCGATGTGGTCCATTGTTGTTTTGGTTGTTCATAGTCATCTCGTGGGTCATAATGCCTAAGAGATGTGCCATGGTCTACTGTAGGTCACACTGTCCCCTTATGAACATATCAACCATCTCTTTGTCTGTGGGTTGTATTTCTCCTTCATTATTCCTATCATCCATATCTGAAATACCAACTATATCACCTATGGAAATATTAAGGATATGTGACACTCACTGACCCTCGGGTACTGTATAAATTTTTTTTTGTTGCGTATCTCTATGATAGGCTTGAATTTGAATTTTCTTCTTTTCCCTTTCTAGATACCTTTGTTCTCTATCACTCATATGAAATCACCTCACAGGCTGGTAGTGCTGAGCTTGTGCTCTGCTACCACTATAATATTTTACCCCCAATTGAGTTTTGGGTGTTTGCAATATGTGTTGTTTTTGGTTTTTGTATGTTTTACTTTTTTTTTGTGTTTTTTGCATAAAATGAAATGAACAAAAAATGAAATGACAATAACTAAGGAAATCTATAACTTTAAAATTGCTTTTTCCATCACAATGAGAATTTATACTAAGATATTACATGCATATAACAGTAAACCCTTTTATGAAAAATATTACAAACTAAGGTACCCAATTTTTATTGCAAGCTAGAAATGGTCTGATACATCACTGGTAGCCATTCAAAAAATTAAGTTCTTCATTAGCAGTAATAGTTACAACAATTTCCCTCAAACTACGAAAGTCTAGAATTATGAAAGCAACCTAGGTGCCAAGGATGGATAGAAAGATAGCCTCAAAATGGCAATGATTTCTTCCTAGCGAATTTCCATGCCTAGCTGAAGGTACGACCAGCCATGGTACTTGCACATCCTTCAATAAACCAAGATAAATTACCTATAAAGTAGCCCACAGGAAATCCCTGAGTGAGAATGCACTAAACCACTCTAAATATGTCTTGCAATCTCAAGAATGGTGTCCCTGTTGGAGGTTTCCATCTCCACACAAGCTCCAATAAACCCCTGCAAATAAACTCTGCAAGTGCTCTCCAAAATGTTCATAAATTCACAATAGCCAAAGATTTGAAAAATTAAGCTTCATCTCCTTTTTATATTACTCACCAAGGGGGTCGACCACATTGGACATTTCATTACTTTTAATTTATTTTGAATTCATCTAAGTCCCCCTTGAAATTGAAATCCCTTTTAATCATAATAATAGTCACTTTATGATATCAAATTTAATTTTAAGTGACTAGCACATCCTTATGTCTCCCATATAAAAATATAAGGCCAAAAATTAATAAATTAAACATTACATTTAATTTATTAGGAAATAAAATTTGGCCATTAAAATTTCTTAGCTCCCTAATACCGACCCAAGAAATAATATAAGAAATGGACACCCATTTCATTGTAGATTCCAAACGTACCTTTCGTTACCCAAGAAACTGGTCCAAATTAACTTATTAAAAATAGTAAGTCTCTATCAAGCTATCAAAAATGGCTTGAATATTGACAAAATAACACACTGCCTATCCAAATGACAACTCAACATCCCAAGTGGGCTCCCACACATATGACACTGCCTACGGGAACCTATGAGTAGGCAAGTCCACTCTACAACTGAAGACTGACTAGGATGGGGACATTACAACAAGGAGAAGAGTTAACCTCAATATCCAAAGAAGAAGAATCTTCATAAGAAGAGAGTGAGACTTCTAAGGATAAGTTGAACAATAGAAAGTTCAACAAGAAAAAGGGACAATGCACAAATGAGGAACAAATGAAACATGAAATATCACAGGGTAGAAGATACTAAGAGACCAATGGGGTCAATGCAAGGTTTCTTCAATGGACGATGCTTCTCATGTCACCGGTTTGGGCACAAGGCTACATAGTGCAAGATACATGAAAGACAAGAATATGGGAATTTTAGAAACAAACATATTTTTCAAGGGTATTGCTACTCTTGTAGTCAGTTTGGTCACAAGGCAGTTAATTATAGGGTTCATGATAGGAATGACTATGGCTTCACTAGGAGAAACCCTAAGATATTTGCACCTTTAAGGAATAAAAACATTAAGTGTTATAAGTGCAATAATGATGTGCATACAACAAAGTGGTGTAGAACAAAACTTCCAAAGACAAGCAGGAACATGAATAGTCAGAGGAATCAAATGGATTAGTTGAGGAAGAAAGTGGAAAAGGTAAAGATCAGTGTATGCTAGGAGTAGAATACTCCCACCCCAGAATTAACCACCTCAAGAGAGGAGGTGGAGGAGGGGCTAAGCTAAGAGTCTCATTCTTAGCCCCAAGCACCAAAGGTGGCCCTTTGTCATTGATGTCAAAGGGGGAGAGATTTGAGTTAGGGGGAGAACATTTAGTCAGGGGGAGCAGTTTCTTAGGGGGACCAGTTTTGAAAGAGGAAAAGGCTTGGTCACAAAAAAAAAGGGTTGCCATGAATGACAAAGGGGGAGATTATTGGAAATTTTGAGTTACTTGTGTTGTCATTGATGTCAAGAGTCAGTGTCAGGAATCAATGCAAGACTTGGAAAAATAAGGGTCAAAATATTTATATTTTAAGCCCAGGAGATTTGGTTTAAGAGCTCCACATGATTGGTCAAAAGGATGATTAAATACCCTTAAGAAAAGGCCTAAAGGAAAGAATATTATAATATTTATTATTATAATATTAAAGGTGGTCAGAACAAGTCTAAGGGTGAAAGAGAAAAACACCTAGGCCAAAAGGAAATAATATTATAATAATTTATTATAATATAAAAAGTTTAATTAATGCCTAAGGTAGTTTTTAAATAATTTATAATATTTATATTATAAATTAATGTATAAAAATATTATTTTTATAATCCAAAGTTGGGTTGGGAGCCAAGTTTAAATTAAATTTCATATTCCTCCACCGACATTGAAAAATAGAAGCATATGGTATAAATACCATAACACTTACCTCACAAAGGTAAGTCTTTGAAATATTGTGCATGCAATTTTGAAAAATACAAGGCAAATAATTTATGAGCAAAAAGAAAAAAGGTTTTAATTTTAATTGCCCGCAAAATACACAAAAAAAAAAGCGACCAAGGAGGGAATATTCAACACCAACCAGTTGGTTGGGCTAGTGGTGAATTCGAGGTGTGTAAGGCATTGAGAACGTAGAGGTGTTGTATTTGAGTCTTGGTGGCAATGTAGGAACAAAGCCTTTTGGGTTTGGCGTAGGGGAGGAAGAGACAAAGTGCTCTAGGTGCTTTTGCCTCCCACGTGAGTTCTTAGCTCACGTGGTAGGGTAGCCACAGTTAAGGTGTGGGCGGTGCTTCATATAGGGATCAAGTCCCACCAAGGAGTAGATTGAGGTATTTAATTTTTTGGCACCTAGGTTAATGTGTGTAGTGGGAATATTATGAGCACGTGGTGTATTTGATTTTGTTGAGTGCTTAGGGAGTTAAAAGGGGTAAGGTAAATTATTTTTACCTTAGACAAAAGTGAGAAATATTTTTATTGAAAGTTAAAAATAAATTGCATTGTTTTATAAAGTTAATTATTTGAAAATGCAATTTTGAGTAGGGAGTTATAAGGTTTTAATTTTATTTTTATGAAAAGGAAGTTAGGATAAATAAGGGTTATTGTGATTTGATATATGTTGAATATTATTTTTAAGGTTTGAGATTATAAGGTGTATTTGAGAATTAATAATTTTTTTATTGTGAGATATTTGAAGAAAATAATTGAGGATAGATTTTTGATGTCAAACCATTGAGATTGAAAAAGATGTTGATTGTGTTGAGACAGGTTTTGAGGTAATTTCTCCATAAAGAAAAAGGTATGGGCATATCTTCCTTGTGAGTGAAATATTGTTGGGTTGAATGTTATGAATGCTAAGTTGGAGTGAAAAGGATTTTTTGATAAGCATTATTGGAAATATTTGAGTAAACCTTCATGTGCATGATTAGAGTTTGTAATGGGTATCATTTTTATGTGAAATTTAGAATTATATTGAGTCAAGATTTGTATTGTGAATTATTGGAAGTAGTGAAACACTTGTTTAGGGTTTGTAAGCAAGTTGTGTTTCATTGAGCGATTTATTGAGTGGAGTTGGTTGAGCATAGTTGATTGAGAGTGTTGGAGTGATAGTTCAAGTTCTGTAAAAAAAATTGTTCCTTATTCTTAATTGATTTGAAAAGAGTTGGAAGTGATTGAGTGTTGTGTGAGATTGAAACATATTGAGTCTCCAACCATTCTCCATATATTTTTGTAATTAAATAAGAGAGATTGAGAGTTATTAAGTATTGTTGTGATTGTGAAACATATTGAGTCTTTAACCATTCTCTATATGTTTCTATGAGATTAAAACGAGATTATGTATGGAACTTGTTTGTGTGATTGAAGAGGTTTTCTATGATAGATTGAGTTGATTTGAACAAGAGTTTGTGAAAGCTAGTGAGCAAATTTGAGCAAGTCCTAGAGTGGACTTAAGGACAGATTTGTGTGAGCTTTTGTGGAAGCTTACAATCATATTTAAGGTAAGTCTTAGTGAATACTTATTGAGCATATTAGACAAGTTCTAGTGAGAACTTGTTGAGCAGATTTGAGGTAAGTCTTGGTGAAGACTTATGGAAAGATTAGTGTAAGATTTTGTGGAATATTACAATGCAAAATTAAGGTAAGTCTTGGAGAAGACTTGAGAGCAGAGTTGATTGATTTATTTGTTCAAACCTTGAGTTAAGGTTTGGGGCAGATTTAGCAGAGTTGATTTGTGACTGGGTCAAGCTTTGTGTTAAGGCTTGAGGATATAGTTTGGTGTAGATTTGAGGATAGGTTTATGCTATATTAGAGATAGAGATTGAGCAGATTTGTTCTAGATAAAAGTACCATGTTTAGTGTAGATTTGAGACAGAGATTGAGCAAATTTATTCTAGACTAAAGGACTATGTTTAGTGCAGATTTGAGATAGAGATTGAGGAAATTTATGCTAGACTGAAGGGTTGTGTTTAGTGCAAATTCGAGATAGAGATTGAGAAGAATTGAGAGTAAGCTTTGGAGGTGACAGAGTAGATGATAGTAGTATCCAGTGGATAGAGATCCATTAGCCAGGGCAGTGAGGATAGAGGTCTTCTAAGTGAGGATAAGAGTATTTAGTGGAGAGATATCCACAAGCTAAAGTAGTGGAGATATTAGTCTTCTACAGGATCACTAGCTATAATAGAGGAGAAGGAGTTTTCCTATGTATAGAGATACATAAATTAGCTAAGGATATTGGTGTATCCTATGGGTTGGTTCCCACAAATCATATTAGGGGATTGGTGTCTCCTTTGGATAGAGGTCCATAAACATTGTAATAGGGAAAGGATTCCCAAGAGATTTATTGAGAAAATTTTAGTGAAATATTTTCTCCGTGGAGTAGACCACATTGGATGAACCACATTAAATTGATGTCTCTATTGTGTGTGATGATTTGTGCATTGCTTTGATTACTGCTATTGACATTGTATTGATATATTGGATAATATTGTTTGAGTAAAAAAAAATAAAAAATGGTCTTATAATATTCACCCCCATATTAGTATAATCTTGTGTTATTCATAGCCATTGCAAGGGGTGAGGTCAACGTAGTAGTAGAGAGAGCATGGGTAAGGACAAAAATCTAACTTCTAGACTAGGTTTTATTGAATTGTTTAAATTTTTAATATTTTTAAATTTTTAGAAGAATTCACTATGCAGGTGCTCGATGTAAATTTGGCTATATATCGATGACAATCAAATTTGTACCCCAAAAGTACATGGTATGAATCCATAGAACAGAAAAAGAGGAAATGAGAGAGAAAATAAAGAAAAAAGAGAAGAAATAGAGAAGAAGAAGAAAGAGAAATTTGATGCACTTTCTTAAAAATTTGCTTATGTTGCTTCCTTTTTTTTGTAATTAATTAATTAATTAATTAATTAATGTTTATAGATTGAAATTGATAATTTGTTTTAATGTTTATGATTGCAGCATGATGTACTCAAGAGTAGGGAGTAGCAACCAACCTCCTTATATGAGGCTCTATGAAAACTCACAATAGAAGAGAGGAACACTCTATGGATGATGGGGCTTTTGTATCTAGTAGAGATACCTTGGGTGGAAGTGGATAGAGCACTACTGATGATGCTGACTAAGAGATGGTATCCAAAGCTGTCCACCTTTTAGTTATCCACAAGGGAGATGACTATCACATTAGAGGATGTGTGGTAGATCTTGAGGATCCTCATCAAGAGAAGGATGGTCTATAAGGTACAGGTGCCATATGCAAAATTATAGAGATTGTCAAGGGACCTGACACATGAGGTCCAATAGAGTGGACTACATGTTGATGAGATACCTACATGATACAAAGTTAGAGCACTGACTACTATGATCTATGGGTTATGGTCGTGCTACTGGTGTGCTATAATAGCAAGCAATACTTGCGATGGATATTGGTAGGGATGATGGTATATATGCGAGACCAAAAAATATGGTTTGCATGTGGCCCCTATGCACTAGCCTGCTTGTAAAAGACATTATACAATATCATGTACAAGCGATATACAGGGCTAGTTTGTATGACATTACTATAGGTGTGGTGCTAGGAGCACATAGCGGTTCGAAGACCACATGGACTACCAAGACTACTACCCTACCTTGAATGATTGACAACATACAAGTGATGTCCACACTTTGAGCAAGTCCAAAGGATATATGCTAGTATCCTACAACTAGGGAAGCAGGTGATATATGAGCTATGAAAGCATATTATCATATGAAAACTATTACATCTACACCTTACATGGGTTGAGAATGGGGAGGAGATAGCTCAGGTTAGGAGGATTTGATGGGTCTCCATTGAGAAGGGTGGGCTAGAGCTATATTGCTTTGAATAAGTAAAATGATAGTTTGGTATTCTACAAGAGATTTTGAATCTAGGCAACTATTGGTTTAGGCAGGTGTGGAGGGACCCATCAAGAGTTAGAGGAGACCTTGATGTGAGGAGGTTCATGGAGGACCTATGATCCTCTCTATGTTGACTCAAGATTAGATGATGTTGGGGTAGCCATTAGGTATCAAATATGGTATAGGGGTATTATACCCTAGAGGATCTCCCCATAGGTGCTAGTGTAGAGGCACTTGATCATGGATCGATTAATGTAATTGGCACTATGAGAGGCTACTCAACACACAACTAAGTGATGATAGAGGGGTGTAGGTTTGGATATATATGATGATAGCCATGAAGATGAACATAATTCTATTTGGATCATGGTAAGAGAGAACATCTAGAGGTACGTACATGATAGTAGAGGTCAAACCAAGCAAAATGGTGGAAGGTAGGACCTAGCAGGACTTTGGGTCAGGATGACCCAACGAGGGAGGTAGAGGCATTGTAGGATAGGATAAAAACCATATGAAGGGATATAGACCTACTTTGAAAGGATAGTCCAAGAGGCTAGAGGGGCTAAGAGGTACCCTAAATACAACACTTAGAGCAAGAGACGATGAGGGCCAAGGTAGACTACCTTAGGGGAAAGATGAGATAGCTAGAGTGAGAGTGAAAACATGCTTAGGTAGAGGGTATGACTTTCATAATTGGTAGCCAATAGAGTGAGGGGATATTTATACTACAAGAGGAGCTATAAAGGGCTAGAGAGGGACTAGATATATCTGTTTGAAGAAAAACCTTATACCGGATGATGTACTTCTAGGCTATTCTAGTAGACTAGAGAGTACCTCCACTATCCTCCCTACAATCATGAAGTTAGTCAATCATGGTTCATAAAAATACCCCCATGAGGACCACCTCCAAAAATTAGGGCTTAGGAGATTGGATCATAGAGCTAGAGCTAGGATCGGGATGACATGCCAATTTTGAGTGTGGTATGCATCCATAGGCTAGATGATGTTTGAGTGTGTTAGGTTTGTATTGTGGCACACTGACACATTGGTTGACACAAACTTGCTTTTGAGTAATATCATGCTAGTTTTTATCATATTACATGCATTTTTATTATGTGTTTGTGGATTTTATGTATGTTTTTATGATTAATTATGCATGAATGAATGTAAAAAATAATAGGAACTTAAATAATGAAATGCCTACTGAAATGGATAAAAATTAAAGAATGCATGATAAAATAATGAAAAGCATGATTGGATGAGTATATGGAAGAAAATAAGTTATGGAAGGAATAATAAGAGAGAAAAAACAATGCTCTAGCCAAATCTGTGCCTCATAAACATGGACTGCAAATTCATCATAGAGCAAATTTGTGCCCCATATGGACAGGGTGTGAATTCAAAAAAGAAGAAAAAGAAGCAAAAAAGGTAGGAGGGAGGAAAAATGAAAGAAAAAAAGGTCAACAAAGGTCAAATACACAAAAATATGCTTAGAGTATGATTTTTGAATTAGCATAGACCACACGGGGTCAATGTGATCAAATGAACATAATCTAAGTGAAAGAAAATAAAAAGGATAAAGCGAAACCCTGTGAGGATGTATGTGTAGACAAAGTGCAATAAAAGAAGATATTTACAATGTGATATCAAATCAATTCAATATTCAAACACCCAATGTTGGAGTTATGTTTGTCCAATAATATTTGCTTGACACTTTAATTTATCCTCTCTCTGCTGGGGCAAATAACAGAAACAATATTTTCTTTTCTCTTTAAAACTTTCTAATCAAATCCTAATTCCAAAACTCAAATTTCTAATCAATTTGTCAAAGGTAAAGATTCAAGGACACTTTTTTATTCCATAATTGGGTCATCTCACATTGTTCTTGATTCAATATAATCTTGCTTCACCCTCCTCAAGGTAAGGTTACTTTCGTTGCTTGTAAGTCATTCTCTCTCTTCGTCTTTGAATTGATTGAAAATTTGAGTTTTGTAAGTAGGGTTTAATTAGAAAGTTTGAAATAGAAAATAAAATATTGGTTCTACAATTTTCCCTAGAAAAGAGAGGGTAAATGAAAGCATCAGATAAATATTTTTTGGACACACATAACTCCAAAATTGAATGTTTGAATATTGAACTGAATTGAGATCACATTGTAAATATCTTATTTTATTACACTTTGTATATCTTTCAATTATTATGGTGTATTCCTCTTTCACACAAATGGTGATCATGGTGGGACTATTTTACCACAAAACATTTGATGTTTATCATTTTGCATGAGCTTTGGTACTTGCATCAAGCATAATATGTCTTATGTGTTGTTGCTTAGTGTTATTTGTGTTTACATGTTTATTTAGCTTGCTTTTATAAACTCCTACTTGCTATTTCTATTAAAGACACCTAAGGAAAGGATAAACATAGTCATACCTTTCAAATCAAGGTAGGATCTTGCAATATCTACCCTCATAGACTCAATTTAAACCACCCATGGTAGTTATCAATCACAGTCACAATCACCCATGGAAGTTCTCAAGCTCAATCTCAACCACCCATGGCGATTATAAATCTTAGTATCAACAACCCATGGAAGTTATCAAGAATAGATACAATCACCTAGGTAATATTTGAGCTCATAAAATAATTGCATAGGCTCAAGGAAACGATATGCTTGGTTTCCATTTATTTTAGCATAGGTTCATGGGCTAGTTGCTCCTACCTTCTCAATTTGTCATTATAGAACACAAGCTTATACTGAGGGGGGGGTGAACAATATAACGCCCACTTTTTACCTTCTTTCCAAACCAATATCAATTAGTGTCCTTAATTGTAATATCCAAATATAACAATGTACATTAATGACATAGATAGCAATAGTAAGCAAGAACACAAATCACCACACATAACTGAGATACAAGATTTAACATGGTTCCCCCAATGTGGGGTACTCCACAAGATAATATCCTTATAATATTTCACAAAGAAATAGGGATCCTTATCCCAATACAAATGATTACTTTGATCTTATCAAAGCTAGGATATCCATTGATCTACTCAACAAGGCAATCCACTGATCTTCTCAATTAGGCAATCCACTGATCTACTCAGGAAGGCAATCCAATGATCTACTCAGCTAGGCAATCCAATGATCTACTTAGGTAGGCAATCCACTGATCTACTCAGCTAGGAAATCCACTAATTTTCTCAGTAAGAAAATCTTGATCTGCTTAGGTAGGCAATCCACTAATCTGATTCAACAAGCTCATCAAAAACTTACTCAAAATATGCTCTAGCAAGCTCACCAATAACTTGCTCAAATATGCTCTAGCAAGCTCACCAAGAACTTGCTCAAATATGCTCTAGCAAGCTCACCAAGAACTTGCTCAAAATATGCTCTAGAAAGCTCACCAAGAACCTACTCAAATCTTCTCAGCAAGCTCACCAAGAACTTGCTCAAAATATGTCCACAAATCTATCCACAAATCTATCCAAAAGCCTTATCAAAGGCTCAATAAATCATGCATAAAAGCTGCCACAAATTTGTCCATAAATCTATCCCAAAATCCTTCTCAAAGGCTCAATCAATCATGCATAAAAGCTACCACAAATATGTCCAAAAATCTATCCCAAAGGCCTTCTCAAAGGCTCAACCAATCATGCTCAAGTAGCACTCAAATCTCATCCACAAATCTATGAAGGCAAGGCTCAATTATGAAATCAACAATGAATGTCAATGCACTCTACAATGGATGACAACAATGATCCACAATGATCTCAACTCAAATCAAAATATAGAATAGTTTATTTTATGGAACTTGAACAACACTTCACTCATCCACTTGACTAGGCTCAAACAACTCTACTCAACCAATCACAACAAGGAACAACTCTTTCTCACAATCCCTAGTCCAAGCATGTATCAACCAACTCAAAATGTTTCCAAAAATGCTTAACCACAAATATCACATAACAATGATACTCATGTTCTCCTCTAACTCAAGTTTAAGTTCTTTGTACAATCAATGGGCTTCAAAAACAATGCTTATAAAACATTCTTCACATAACAATGATACTCATGCTCTTCTCAAACCCTATCTCAGGTTTTTCACACAACCAATGGATTCAACAACAATGCTTATAAAACAAGTTTCAAACACAACTCTCAAACTAGAAAACCTTGAAGCATTCAACCAACCACTTTCGAAAAGGAAATCACAATCAATCCTTTTCTCTCCAATGATATTTCAGAAATCAACCACCATAAACAAAGTCAATGGAGAATATTGCTCATACCTTTTTGATGCCTTATTAGTTGTCCACTAAATCTGCCACACTCAACAAACTTTCTTTTTCAAATTTCAATAAGGGTTAGGGATCATGATTAATAACACAACAATAATATCCAAATAACACCTTATCTGAAGAACACATCATGTCCCTGAAGAACACAAGCTTATACTGAGAGGGGGGTGAACAGTATAAGACCACTTTTTAATTTTTATTTCAATTCAATATTATGTTGTGTAAATATAGTAGTAGCAATAGTAGTAATCAAAGCAATGCACATAAACCATACACAATAGAACCACCATAATTTATGTGGTTCACCCAATGTGGGCTACTCCACAGATAAAATATTTTATTAAAACTTTCTCAATCAATATCTTTGGGAATCACTCCCAATTACAATATTTATGGATATCTATCTAAAGGAGATGTTGATCCCCTAATATCAAGTTCATGGATATCTTCCACATGAGAGCTCTTTACCCTTCTACTCTAGTTATGTGATCTTTTAGAAGACTTTGTCTCTCTGCTCCACTGACTGGTGGACCTCCCTCCACTTGAAGACTCCTTACTTGGATTTATCTTCAATTGTGCTGGTTGTTGGATCTCTATCCACTGAGACTCTGTCCTCTGTACTTTATCACCTCCAAAGCTCTATCAATAGGCTCACTAAGAACATGATCAATAGGTTCACACAGAACATGCACAGAAGGCTCACTAAGAACATGATCAATAGGCTCACATAGAACATGCACAATAGTCTCACACAGAACCTACTTAACAAGCTCACATAGAACTTGTCAAATCTGCTCAAGCAAGCTCACCAATAACTTGCCCAATTTTGCTCTAGCAAGCTCACAAATAACTTGCCCAATTTTTCTCTAGAAAGCTCACCAATAACTTGCCCAAATCTTCTCTAGCAAGTTCACCAAGAACTTTCCCAAATCTACTCTAGCAAGCTCACCAAGAACTTGCCCAAACCTGCTCTACAAATCTTTCCATAAAGCTATCCACAAAGCTGTCCCAAAACTATCCTCAAATCTGTCCCAAAGACCTTTTCAAAGGCTCAATCAATCATGCTCAAGTAGTACTCAAAATTAACTCAACAATGAATGGTAATTTCAACTCAAATTAACTTCATAGAAACATAAAGAGAATTGTTAGAGACTCAATATGTTCTAATCTCACTCTCAATCCAAATCAATCTCAACTCAACTCATAGAAGCATACAAAGAATTGTTAGAGACTCGATATGTTCTAAAATCACTCTCAACCTAAATCAATCTCAACTCAAGTCAAATCAACTCATAGAAGCATAAAGAGAATTGTTAGAGACTCAATATGTTCTAATATCACTCTCAACTCAAATCAACCTCAACTCAATTCAAGTCAACCTCAACTCAACTCAAGTCTTATAGAACCATAAAGAGAATTGTTAGAGACTCAATATGTTCTAACCTTAATCTCAAATCAACATAGAATTATGGAATAGTTTTGTTGGTTCGTATTTCATACACACCCCATGAAGAATGAGCATAAAATACCAATAACACTTTTACAGGATAAATCCCACTCACTTTAGGATCTTGCTAGTTATCCAATGTGTGAGTTACAGAGTTGGGTCAAATGGCTATTCACTCTTTTTTGCTTTTGGAATATTTTCAAGTATACTATCTATTACCTTATAACGGGTTCGACCTTTGTTCAATAATATTTAGCGGTTGTTATCTTTGTTGACAATCAGATTTACAATGAGTTCTTTGATATAGCTCTTTATGCTTTAGCAGATTAAATAAAAGACAAATTTGAAAGAAAATAAAAATGGATCATTTAACGGTGGAATAGAGAGAGTAGAGTAGGGTAGAAAAGAGAAGCTTATCTAACTTAGTTGCAAAATCAAAACTACCAATTTTAGTTACACTATTTAGCTTCACAACAAAACCAATCAAAGAGGAAGGTGTCCAGCTTTCTAAGATCACCTTCTACTAAGAGCATAAGACGGAGATGACATAGATCTAAAAGAAAACCATAAATATAAAGGAAGTCAGTGTCAACTGGTATCTCTCACCAGCATCCTAGCTCGCACAGTGAGGATAGAGCAATTAGAACAGACCCGAACCTTAAATCTCTAATTTTCCCTAGCATACAACAAACAGAATGAAGCCTAGTAGCATATTCAATCTTGATAACACAGATTTACAACTAAAATAAATAAACCTTAGCGATACGAAAACAAAAGAAGATGCAATTATCACAATTTGAAAGAGATTAGGCTCATGGCCATGCTATCACAGAAAAACAATGTCACACCAACCCCAGGTACAGAACAAAGCATTCAAGCAAGATTTGCAGGAAATTACTAAAATGTCTTTTATTATAAGTTTTCGCATCTGGACTTTACATTCAAAAGAAGTATATATAGACTCAGGATAGACCCTAATATTTTCAAAAATATATTCTTCCAAATATCTAAATCTTATCATAAAAATCCCATTGTCGAGGCTTTACAATATAAGGTATTTTTATATAGAGTTTCGATAAACCCTAATCACTCTAAAAATATTCATGGGGATCTTGCCATAAATGGAGAAGATAAGACTTGGTTTCATCCTCATCAAATGGACACCGCATGTAAATGTATCTTCATATTTTGGTAAGTCGTCAGAGTATCTCATTAATTCCTCTGCAAAATCTAGATGATTCACTGACTTCCCGGGCCTTCTATCCTCGCACAACCGCATTTGTTTGGTTTGAGTTGAAATTCTCTACCCACGATTACTTTTGCCATAAATTTTCTTGGCAAATGCATCCACCAACAAATTCCTTAAAGTTTGTATTTGCGGCCAGATCTACAAAATCTGGATGAGTCACTGACTTGCCGGGCCTTCTATCCTCGCACAATCACATTTGTTTGGTTTGAGTTGAAATTCTCTACCTACCATTACTTTTGCCATAAATTTTCTCGACAAATGCATCCACTGGAAAATTCTTTAAAGTCTGTATTTGTAGCCAGATCTGCAAAATCTAGACGGATCAGAAATTTTTGGCATCTCCTATTTCCATCTGATGGTCCTTGCTTGATTTGTGTTGAAATTTAGGTTTGTCTGTCTTTCTCGCCATTACTTCTGCCATTATGCAACTGTCGGATCACCTTCTGCAAAAGAAAAGCAAAGGTTAGAATTTTAATGTTATTAATTTAATTATTTTTTAAATTTTTCCTAAATGTTTTTCATTTTAATTAATTAATTAATTAAATTAATTAATTTTTTCATTTAAATATTTCTGGGGTTTGGACTGTGTTGAAAAGCTTCCACTTCCTTTGGATGGGTGATGTCATGAAATTAAAGCAAGTCGCGATTTCGGGACATTTTCCTCAAGATACTTTTTCCTTGCTTGTGCCCTCACGAAAATGAGACAAGTCCCGAAAATGGAACATGTCGCGATATCGCGACATTTCCCTCAAGCTATTTTTCCTTGCTTGTGCCCTCGCAAAAATGAGACAAGTCCGAAAATGGAACATGTCACGATATCGCGACATTTCCCTCAAGCTATTTCTTCCAAGCTTCTGTCCTCGCGAAAATGGAACATGTCGTGATATCGCGACATTTCCCTCACTTCATTTCTTCCAGGATTTTGCCCTCACGAAAATGAGACAAGTCCGAAAATGGAACATGTCGTGATATCGCGACATTTCCCTCAATTCATTTCTTCCAAGCTTTTGCCTTTGCGAAAATGAGACAAGTCCAAAAATGGAACATGTCACGATATCGCGACATTTCCCTCACTTCATTTCTCCCATGCTTTTGCCCTCGCGAAAATGGAACATGTCGCGATATCGCGACATTTCCCTCAATTCATTTCTTCCAAGCTTTTGCCCTTGCGAAAATGGAACATGTCGCGATATCACAACATTTCCCTCAATTCATTTCTTCCAAGATTTTTCCCTCGCGAAAATGAGACAAGTCCAAAAATGGAACATGTCACGATATCGTGACATTTCCCTCACTTCATTTCTTCCAAGCTTTTGCCCTCGCGAAAATGGAACATGTCGCGATATCGCGACATTTCCCTCAATTCATTTCTTCCAAGCTTTTGCCCTCGCGAAAATGAGACAAGTCCAAAAATGGAACATGTCGTGATATCACGACATTTCCCTCACTTCATTTCTCCCATGCTTGTGCCCTCACGAAAATGGAACATGTCGCGAAAATGGAACATGTCGCGATATCGCGACATTTCCCTCACTTCATTTTTCCCATTTTACAAATTCTCCAAAAATTATAGGTTGACTCCAGTGACTTTGTCCATTTGTATTTTGCATTTTTACATATTGGTGAAGGATCTTCCTTACTCAGAAATGATTTTAACATTTGAAAATTGAATTTTAAATTGCTCGAGAATGGTCAGCTTCACATGGCGTAGAAAAATGATGAAAATTCAAAGTGCCTGGAATTTTATTAAACTTTACAAGTATCTAAATAAGCCCAATGGGTATCCCAATATGCAAACGGAACTTAAAAATTCATCACGGATTAAGAGAAAATGCATTTAGAAGTCTGCTGGCCTGAAAATAGAAAAACTATTGAAAATTAAAATTTTTGAAATGATTAATATGAATTAATACATTTAACATGCAAAATTTCAGAAATTTTAAATTGAAATCAATGCCATATGCAAGCCTACTTGGACACTTTGATGTAGGCAAAATTTGAAAAAGGATGCAAGCAAAATTTGGAATTAAAACCCGAAAAACTCAAGAGGGTCCCTGCGGAAAAAATGAATATTAAATATTTTCAAAGGATGGAATTTCATTTTTTTTAGTGGGGGTGTGTTGCTTCTCAACAAGTTTGTTTCATAGAACTTGAAAAATCACTTCACATATCACTTGACTAGGCTCAATCAACTCAACTCAACCAATCATCACAAGGGACAACTCTTTCTCACACAACCCTAGTCCAAGTATGTATCAACCAACTCAAATGTTTCCAACAATTCTCAACCACAAATCTTACATAACAATGATACTCATGTTATTTTATAACTCAAGTTCTTTTACAACCAATGGGCTTCAATAACAATGCTTATAAAACAAGGTTTAACCTCAACTCTCAAACTAGAAAACCTTGAAGCATTAAACCAATCACTTTCAAAAAGGAAACCACAATCAATCCTCTTCTATCCAATGACATTTCAGAAATAAAACACCATAAAAAATCAATAGGAGAATGTGCCCATACCTTTTATGAAGATGAAAAAAATTCTTTGTAAATCTTCCACAATCAGAAAATTCTTTTGCCAATCTTCACAAGGGTTAGTAGATCATAAAATAATCAACATTAATCCACTTTTCAATAATCATCACCAAGGCCTTTAATTGCAAAACTTCCTTATATCTCCTAAAACCACTTGTACCATAAAATAAAATAAATCAAAACATTGCATAACCTTTTCAATCTCAAAACCACTTATACCATAAAATTAAATAATTCAAAAAATTGCATAACCTTTTCACTCCCAAAACCACTTATACCATAAAATAAAATAAATCACAATATTGCATACCTTGTCACCTCATGAAAGAATTAATCCTCTTGAAAAAGAACAAGGCAAACTTCACTTTTGGAACCCTTCTAAAATCAGAAATATCTCTTTACACACACCTTATTTATCTTTCTAAATAACTTAGTCAAATAGCCCTCGAAATAAGATTTATGACAATATATAATATGCCACATTTTTGAAGTAAATTGAAACCTTTACCTATATATATGCCAACCTCCATTAATTGCACATAGGTCGGCCCTCCATTAATTTAAACTTAAACTTTAATATCTTCATAATTGGAGGTCCTTTTTCGATGAAACAAAATTCCACCTTGGATTTTAAGAAAATCCCTTTCCAATAATCTCCCCATTTTTCATTGATGGCAACACCTCTAATGCAAACACCATAATCACTGCAAAAACCATCTCTGAGAATCAAAGTTGCTCCTCCTGACTCAATACTCTCTATGGAGGCTGATCCCCCTAACTCAAATCTCTCTTTGGAGGCTTCTCTTCTTAAATCAAATCTCTCTTTGGAGGTTGCTCCCCCTAACTAAATGCTCTTCCCCTTACTAAAATCTCTCCCTCTTTGACATCAATGGCAAAGGGACACCTATGGGGCTAAAATATATAACTCTTAATCTTAGCCCCCCTCACCCCCTTTTTATTTTGAGGTGATTAATTTTTGGGTGGGAGTAATTTTACTCCCATGTCACTTTGTTTCTTTCCTCTATCAACTTCCTTCCATGTTTTTTTGATATCCTTCTCTTGATGAATTACTTGATCTTCTTGTCTAGAACCTTTTTGACCTTCTTGCCTTGAACCTATTTGGAATTGAGTCCTACACAATATTGCAATATGCCCAAAGTTATTGCAATTAAAACACTTGATATTGTAGCCTTTGATTGGTGCCCATGTCCTAAAATTATTCTTAAAATAATTTCCATATCCATTCCTTTCCTGAACCCTGTATTGTGTAGCTTTGTTTTCATGACCATTATAACCATGAATTTTGTATTGTGTAGCTCTAAAACCAAAACCATGTTGCTCATTTATTTTGCACTAAAAAGATTTGTGACCAATCCTGTTACATGAGAAGCAATGTCCCTAAAAATTATACCTTCCTCTTTTGAAGTTTCTTCTAGCAAAATCAAACTTCTTTGATCCATAAACCCTACAGTGTATAACCTTGTGTCCAAATCCACTACAAGAAAAAAAATGTCCTTGAAAAGTCCTTTGTTCATACCTTGGTTCTTCATATATTTCTTGATCATTATCCTTATGATCATCTTCAACTTGTGCATTGCATCCTTGAATCTTCTTTGTAGCATCTAAAACCTCTTCCTTAGTTTCTTCCTTGCCTTTCTCTTCAAAAAATTCTTTTCCCTTTGAGCTTGATTCACCTATCTCAAAACAAGAACCAAAATGAATATTTGAAGCCATAGGAACTTTGGAACTTTCCTCAAAAATCTTAGGTGCGTCCTTACTTTCATCTTTTAGAACTTCCTTTCCTTTTGAGTGTGACTTTTATTGGAAGTAAGATACAACCTTACAATAAGTTTCCACTCCTTTTTGAATCTTTTCATACAATGGATCATGTCTTGCCGTGGTTACCCTTAGTTATTCATTCATCCTTTCTTCTATCCTTCATGAATTTTTAAGATCTTATATGAGATTACTGATTGTATGAAGTAGTTCTTCTCTGATTTTGACATTTGTTCGAATCTTGTTTTCAAGATTCCTATATTCTTCTTTTAGATTTTGGATTTATGATTTTTTTTTACTTGGCTCATCCTCTTCTTTTTCTATTACCAAAAGTGAGACTTATTTATTTTCACTGTCACTAAGATCATTATAATATTCTATAGCAAACCAACTCTTAATATTTATTTTACCATGCCTGTTCCTTGATGTGTCATCTCATCTTCACTATCACTGAAACCATTGCAATATCCTAATATGTGATCTCTTTGACCACACACAAAGCACTATTCTATTTCACCTTCTATTCCTAGAAATAGATGTTCTTCCTTTTTATCATATGATTTATCTCTATCACTATGATCTGAGCTATCACTTGCTTCTACAATTTTCTTCATGTGGAAACTTGTATGCATAGTGACCAAGATCACCACACTTGTAGAACCTAACTTTCCTTATATATTTGAAATTCCTTGAGTCCTTATTCCTTTTGATGAAGTTAGCTTCCTCATCATTTTCTAAAATTCTATCTATTTTTGAAACTTTCCCTTTATCTTTTTATGAATCCTTGAATGCAATATCTTTTATTGGAGCTTTATGCTTACTTACCATCATCTCATAAGATATGAGAGTACCTTGCAATTCTTCCATTGTTAGCTTGTTCATATCTATTGTCTCTTCTATTGTTGAAACCTTAGAATCATATTTCATGGAAATTGATCTCAAAAAATTTTGAGTAACTTCTGATTATGTCATCTCAAAATGTAGTGAAGAACACAAGCTTATACTGAGAGGGGGGTGAACAGTATAAGACCACTTTTTAATTTGCTTTAAAATCAACTTTCAAAACAGTATAATGCAGTGTATAGATAGCAATAAAAACAGTAGTAATCAAATCAATGCACAACACACCATCCACAAAGTGACACAACAATTTACGTGGTTCACCCAAGGTGGGCTACTCCACGGATAAAACTTTTCTCTAAAAGTTATATCACAGTTCTTTGGGAAACCTTCCCAATTACAAAGTTTATGGGCACCAACCCAAAGGAGACACCTTCCCCTAGCTCTGCTCTTAGTGGTGATCCTCTAGAAGACCTCTACCTCCTCTGCCCTTAGCAAGTGGAACTCTATCCATAGAAGACACCTGTCTTCCCTGCTCTGGCTGGAGATCTCTGTCCTCAACTCTATCACCGCAAAGTCGGTCCTCTTATCTGCACCAAAACATAGTCCTTCGGTCTGGCACAAATCTGTCCTCTTCCTCTTTTCTTTTCTGTTACAGTTGCACTTGGTCGAAACCAACTTTTCATAGTCTACGCAAACACAGCAGCACTCGATCAACTTATGCTCTTCTATGAAAACACAGCAGCACAGTCTTCGCACATCCAGCGCAAACACAGCAGCACAGTCTTCGCACTCTTTGCTCAAACACGATAGCACTGTCTTCGCAACCTCTGCGCAAACACAGTAGCACAGTCGTCGCACACTCCATGCAAACACAGCAGTCACTCAGACTTCCACTTATGCACCTCTACGATCGAACTTCTCCCCGCACTCTATCTATGCAAATCGCACTTCGAACGCACACTTGATCGATGCCCAAACTATTCAAACAGCCCTCCTTTTATAGAGTAAGATTCAAGATCATTACATTCAATCTTAGTCGGTTGTTACTCTTCAACTACGTCGGCTGCAAAACCCTACGTTGCGTCGGCCCAAAATTTAACTTTGTTGGCTCAAAGTTAACTCTGTCCTTCAACCGCCACTGGTTCTATAGCTGTCCCTACGAAACTACAACATGTCATGATATCGTGACACCTTTACCTGTCGTACACCTTCTATTGCCTGTTGTCACGAAATCGTGACACTTTGGCCTTTGTCGACTTCCTTTGTGCTTCTGTCATGAAATCGTGACACCTTTGCCTCTTTTTGACGTCATCTTCACTTCTGTCATGAAATCGTGACACTTTAGTCTTCATGGCCTTCCTCTCAGCTTTTGTCATGAAATCATGACACTTATGATTTTTGCTGACGTCATCTTCACTCTGTCGTGAAATCATGACGCTTTAGTCTACAAAGCCTTCTCTACTTTTGTCATGAAATCATGACACATCTGCTTCTGACGTCATCCAACTCTTCATGAAATCATGACTTTCCCCTTAAGCTCTTTACCTACATGAACATGTCACAAATCGTGACGCTTTCACCTTCGAGCTCTTCCTTCTTCAATTCATCATGAAATCATGACGCTTCTTCTGATTAAGACTTGCTAACTATTTTTGTCATGAAATCATGACACCATCTCCAACTGCAAGCTGCCATCTCAACCTATCATGAAATCATGACACTTTTTGCATTCGTACAACTTCTTTATAGCCTATCATGAAATCATGACCTTTCCTTCCAAGCTTTCCCCCTGTCATGAAATCATGACACTTCTCCTTTCAGACTCTTTCCTTTGCTGCATGTCACGAAATCGTGATAGTCCTCAACTCGACCTTTGTAGCATGTCACAAAAATATGACAGCCCTTACTTGGAACTTTGCATCATGTCACGAAATCGTGACAGTTCCTGAATCACTTTCTCTCTCTTCAATCTTGTCGCGAAATCGCGACAGATCACACTATGGACTTTCTCTTCTACAACATGTCACGAAATCGTGACATTTTCTTGTCCGTACAGCCTCCTTTGCAGAATGTCACGAAATCGTGACACTTTTCTTTCTCTGCCTTCCTGCACTGTCCGAGTCGCGAAAATGCGACATGTCGCGAAATCGTGACAGTTTTGCCTGCTTCGTCTCTGCCTTCCCGCATGTCGCGAAATCGTGACACATTTGCCTAAACTTTCTCTCTCCTCAAACATGTCACGAAATCATGATAGTTTTGCCAGTGCTTTCTCTCTCCTAAAACATGTCGCGAAATCGTGACAGTTTTTCTAGCCGCCTGCATACTTTTTCTTACTTGTCTTTTTCTTGATCTTTTGCAACTGGGCTACCCTGATCTTCTTGGAAACTCACTGTCCATGCTGAAACCTTCATCAAGACACATTCTTTGACATCAAACCAAATTGCTTCAAGACCTTCTTGACATCAATGACAACATCTACACTTAGAGTAAAGGCAATGTACCCAATGTACCCAAAATTGCCAACAATCTCCCCCTTTGTCATTGATGGCAAACCTTAACTGAAAAACACTACTCAAGAGCCAAAACTGAAAACAACTGATCCAACAACTGAGAATCTGCCTTTGAAGTTTTTGCTCCCCCTGACTTGAAGCTCTCTTCTTCACTATGAAGCTCTCCCCCTTACTCATATCTCTCCCCCTTTGTCATCAATGGCAAAGGGTCACCTTTGGGGCTTGGGACTAAGAATGAGCCTCTTAGCTTAGTCCCTCCCCCACCTCCTGATGAGGTGATTTAAAACAAGGGTGGGAGTGAAACTCCCATTAGGCACTCATCATCATCAGTGTCT
Organism: Wollemia nobilis; assembly: GCA_028583015.1. Lineage (NCBI taxonomy): Eukaryota > Viridiplantae > Streptophyta > Pinopsida > Araucariales > Araucariaceae > Wollemia > Wollemia nobilis. The sequence continues at coordinate 2,485,057 of JAQPPZ010001731.1, forward strand.
ACAATTTCTTTGTCGGGCCTTCTCTTGAACTCTTTGTCAGTGTTTTTGTTCTTGTCACTTTTCTTGTTCTTGTTCTCATCTCTTTTCTTGTCCATACCTTGATCCTTGGACCTGTTTATACCATTGTTCCTGTTCCTGTACCTTGGAAGATCAGCTCTGCACTGTCTCGGTTGTGTGACCTGCATTGTTGCACTTATAGCAAGTAACAGTATTATTTTTTTTGGGCATATTTGTTCTTTGAATCCGCACTGTTATGACTAACCCGAGTTCCTGTTATTTGCCTTGCAAAAAATTGCCTTGTGCCCGAACTGATTACAAGAGTAGCAATACCCTTGAAATAAATTACGGCCCCTGAAATTGTCATTTATCTTCCTTACTTGAGTCATGCACTGTGAAGCCATGTGGCCAAACCCGTGACACGCAAAACATCTATCGTGAAATATTCTTTTGTTTGACCTCTTGGGTCCCGAAAACTTCTTTTTCGTATTCAGAATTTTGTTTTCTATTTCTGCGCATTTATCACTCACGGACTCTTTCTCTGAAATACTCTCTTCATCAGAACTCTCTTCTTTCTGAAATCTCTTACTTGATTCCCCAACCTGTTTTTTGTGTGGTTTAACAAAACCAAGACCTGTTTTATCTGATGGATTTCTTTGACTTTGGATGAGAGACTTAACCCTTTTGGAGCTATCTTGAAACCTGTACAACTTATCCTTGTATTCTTTATTTTCCTCTTTCATGGCAGCCATTTTCTGTTCTAATTCACTATACTCAAGCATCTTAGATTCTAACTCATTCTTGAGTTCTTGTGTCTTAGCCATAGAGATGTCAAGACTTTCTATGAGTTCATCTTTCTCCATACAACATTCATCTAATTTATCCTTAAGTCGAGCATTCTTCTTTCTTTCCTTTTTCAAAACACTAAGAGCATTAGTAAGTTCACATTCAAGATCCTCTATATTATTGCATTTTGAATCATCAAGGCCTTTTTCAGATTTCTTATCACTAGAGGTGCTATCCTTTTCAAAAACCATACAAGCATCTTCCTTATCATTTTCTGAAGCATCCTCATACATACTAGCAACCAATTCATTATTTGTGCAATCATCCTCAAGGTGCCCAAAATTTCCACATCTAAAACATTTCATGACAATGAATTTATGTTTCGGTTCTTCCTCTTTTTCTGAAATGAACAACATCTCATTTTCATCATCACTAGAAGAACTTTCACTATCATTGCTAGAACACTTACTTGCTTTGTCTAGGTAGAAGCTCTTCTTATTCTTGTGTGAATGCCTCTTTCCTTGATTGTTGTGCTCATCTTTGTTCTTTCTGTAATACCTGTGCTTTTCAGAATCCTTGCTCTTAACATCCTGTATATCTTCATCACTTTCATTCTTGGAAATAAGTACGATCAGTAGCATAATGACCAAACTTTCCACAGTTGAAACATCTTATGTTTTTCTTGCTTTTGTGTTTTCTAGAGAACTTGCCTTTTTTGTTGTAATATGCCTCTTCATCACTAGAAGACTCATCACTCTCTTGAATCTGTTTGCCCTTTGATTTCTTGGTAGCTTTGAAAGTTGCCTCTTTCTTGACATCAACTTTCACTTGAGTTCTCAGCTCAAATGCTGCAAGAATACTATGGAGCTCATCCTTTTTCAATTTATCTAAATCTTTAGCTTCCTCAATAGCAGAAATATTTTCACTAAATCTATTAGGAAGAGATCTTAAAATCTTATCACACACATCATTTTCAGCAACTTCAAGACCTAGGTCTTTCATGGAGTTAACAACCTCATCCATACGGAGCATGTAGTCACTAATATTTTCATCATCATTCATTTTGAGTTGTTCAAACATACCTTTAAAATGTCTCAATTTGGCCTTTCGGACATTTGCATCACCTGTATGAACCACCTGCAATTGTTTCCACATTTCACTAGTTGTCTTGCAGTGAATAACTTTGGTGAGATCTGCTTTATGTAAGCCTCTCGGGATTGCATTCATGGCTTTTGAATTGTTGTGAAGCATGAGCCTGTCTTCTTTGGTATAAGGACCATGTTCAGGAATAGTGTATTCATCTTCAATCACTTCCCATACCTCATTACCAAGTGCCATTAGATAAACTCTCATTCTTGCACTCCACAGACCGAAATCTGATCCATCAAGAATAGGTGCTTGCATTGCCACCTAAAAAATCCATTGTGTTCTTAACCAGTTCTTCCTTCTGGCTGTTAAACCTTTTCGAAGGAACCCGCTCTGATACCAATTGAAGAACACAAGCTTATACTGAGAGGGGGGGTGAACAGTATAAGACCACTTTTTAATTTGCTTTAAAATCAACTTTCAAAATAGTATAATGCAGTGTATAGATGGCAGTAAAAACAACAGTAATCAAATCAATGCACAACACACCATCCACAAAGTGACACAACAATTTACGTGGTTCACCCAAGGTGGGCTACTCCACGGATAAAACTTTTCTCTAAAAGTTATATCACAGTTCTTTGGGAAACCTTCCCAATTACAAAGTTTATGGGCACCAACCCAAAGGAGACACCTTCCCCTAGCTCTGCTCTTAGTGGTGATCCTCTAGAAGACCTCTACCTCCTCTGCCCTTAGCAAGTGGAACTCTATCCACAGAAGACACCTGTCTTCCCTGCTCTAGTTGGAGATCTCTGTCCTCAACTCTATCACCACAAAGCCGGTCCTCTTATCTGCACCAAAACACAGTCCTTCGGTCTGGCACAAATCTGTCCTCTTCCTCTTTTCTTTTCTGTTACAGTTGCACTTGGTCGAAACCAACTTTTCATAGTCTACGCAAACACAACAACACTTCGATCAACTTATGCTCTTCTACGAAAACACAGCAGCACAGTCTTTGCACATCCAACGCAAACACAACAGCACAGTCTTCGCACTCTTTGCTCAAACACGATAGCACTGTCTTCGCAACCTCTATGCAAACACAGTAGCACAGTCGTCGCACACTCCATGCAAACACAACAGTCGCTCAGACTTCCACTTATGCACCTCTACGATCGAACTTCTCCCCGCACTCTATCTATGCAAATCGCACTTCAAACGCACACTTGATCGATGCCCAAACTATTCAAACAACCCTCCTTTTATAGAGTAAGATTCAAGATCATTACATTCAATCTTAGTCGGCTATTACTCTTCAACTACGTCGGCTGCAAAACCCTATGCTATGTCAGCCCAAAATTTAACTTTGTCGGCTCAAAGTTAACTCTATCCTTCAACCGCCACTAGTTTTGTAGCTGTCCCTACGAAACTACAACATGTCACGATATCGTGACACCTTTTCCTACCGTACACCTTCTATAGCCTATTGTCATGAAATCATGACACTACAGCCTTTGTCGACCTCCTTTCTGCTTATGTCATGAAATCGTGACACCTTCTCCTCTTTCTTGACGTCATCTCACTTCTGTCATAAAATCATGACACTTCAGTCTTCATGGCCTTCCTCTCAACTTCTGTCATGAAATCATGACACTTATGAATTTTGCTGATGTCATCTACACTCATCACAAATCGTGACGCTTTAGTCTACAAGCCTTCTTCTCCTCTTTGTCATGAAATCGTGACACATCCCGACTCATCTACACTCAAAAATCACGTCCTACTAACATGTCACGAAATCATGACGCTTTCGCCTTCGAGCTCTTCCTTCTTCAATTCATCGTGAAATCATGATGCTTCTTCTGATTAAGACTTGTTAACTAATTCTATTGCAAAATTATGACACCATCTCCAACTACAAGCTACCATCTCAACCTGTCATGAAATCGTGACACTTTTTGCATCCATACAACTTCTTTGTAGCCTATCGCAAAATCATGATGCTTTCACTTCGAAAGCTTTCCCTACAACTTGTCACAAAATCATGACACTGCTCCTTTCAGACTCTTTCCTTTGCTGCATGTCACGAAATCGTGACAGTCCTCAACTCGACCTCTATAGCATGTCACAAAAATGTGACAGCCCTTACTTGGAACTTTGCATCATGTCACGAAATCATGACAGTTCCTGAATCACTTTCTCTCTCTTCAATCTTGTCATGAAATCGTGACAGATCACACTGTGGACTTTCTCTTCTGCAACATGTCATGAAATCGTGACATTTTCTTGTCCGTACAGCCTCCTTTGTAGAATGTCATGAAATCGTGACACTTTTCTTTCTCTGCCTTCCTGCACTGTCCGAGTCGCGAAAATGCGACATGTCACGAAATCGTGACAGTTTTGCCTGCTTCGTCTCTGCCTTCCCGCATGTCACGAAATCGTGACACATTTGCCCAAACTTTCTCTCTCCTCAAACATGTCATGAAATCGTGACAGTTTTGCCAGCGCTTTCTCTCTCCTGAAACATGTCGCGAAATCGTGACAGTTTTTCCAGCCGCCTGCATACTTTTTCTTACTTGTCTTTTTCTTGATCTTTTGCAACTGGGCTACCCTGATCTTCTTGGAAACTCACTGTCCATGCTGAAACCTTCATCAAGACACATTCTTTGACATCAAACCAAATTGCTTCAAGACCTTCTTGACATCAATGACAACATCTACACTTAGAGTAAAGGCAATGTACCCAAAATTGCCAACATGTAGGCCTCTCATGGTGTTAGTAATCTCATCAACTCGAAGTAAAAAAATTGCAATATCTTTAGAATATTTGATTTTCTATTTCTCAAATATTTTTCTATGAGTTTGTAGTTTTACCAAATTTACCTTGGAATCTTCTTCATAAGTATTCCTCAACTTGGTCCACATATCATTAGATAAAGTACATACCATGACCTTTACAAAATCTATCTCACATAGCCCACTCAAAATACAATTCATTGCTCTTGCATTGATCTCAACCAATTTCTTGGTAGTCTTATCTTCTTCGAGATCACCCTCAATATTATACTCTTTTTCAACCATCTACCATACCTCATATCCTTGTGATATAAAGTAGTTCTTCATCCTCATGCTCCAGAAAGCATAATTGTTACCATAAAAAAATGGATTCTTATTTGTAGATAATCCTTTATCTGAATCCATCTATGTTCTTGTAGAATCTGCCCTCAAGCTGTTAACCTTTGTGAAAGAACCCACTCTGATACTAATTGAAGAACACAAGCTTATACTAAGAGGGGGGTGAACAATATAATATCACTTTTTACTTTTTATTCCAATTCAATATTATGTTGTGTAAAGATAGTAGTATCAATAGCAGTAATAAAAGCAATGCATAGAAACCATACACAATAGAGACACCATAGTTTACGTGGTTCACCTAATGTGGGCTACTCTTCAGAGAAAATATTTTACTAAAACTTTCTCAATAAATCTCTTTGGTAATCACTCCAAATTATAATGTTTATGGATCTCTGTCCAAAGGAGATGCTGATCCCCTAATATCATGTTCATGGATCTCTTCCATAGGAGAACTCTTTCCCCTTATGATATGGCTATGTGATCTTCTAGAAGACTTTGTATCTCTGCTACACTAACTGGAGGACCTCTCTCCACTTGAATACTCCTCACTAAGATCTGTCTTCAACTATACTGGCTACTAGATCTCTATCCACTGAGACTATATCCTCTGTACTCTATCACATCCAAAGCTCTATCAATAGGCTCACACAGAACTTGATCAATAGGCTCACACAGAACCTGCACAATAGGCTCACACAGAACCTACTTAAAAAGCTCACAAAAAACTCTTCAAATATGCTCAAGCAAGCTCACCAAGAACTTTTACAATTTTGCTCTAGCAATCTCACAAAAAACTTACTCAATTATGCTCTAAAAAGCTCACCAAGAACTTGCCCAAATATGCTCTAGCAAGATCACAAAGAACTTGCCCAAATATGCTCTAGCAAGCTCACCAAGAACTTTCCCAAATATGATCTACAAATCTTTCCACAAAGTAGTCCATAAAGCTGTCCCAAAATTATCCTCAAATATATCCCAAAGGCCTTCTCAAAGGCTCAATTAATCATGCTCAAGTAGTACTCAAAATGAAATCAACAATGAATGACAATCTCAACTCAAATTAACTTCATATAAGCATAAAGAGAATTTTTAGAGACTCAATATGTTCTAATCTCACTCTCAACCCAAATCAATATCAACTCAACTCATAGAAGCATAAAGAGAATTGTTAGAGACTCAATATGTTATAAACTCACTCTCAACCCAAATCAATCTCAAATCAACTCAAATCAACTCATAGAAGCATAAAGATAATTGTTAGAGACTCAATATGTTCTAATCTCACTCTCAACTCAATTCAAGTCAACCTCAACTCAAATCAAGTCTTATAGAACCATAAAGAAAATTGTTAGAGACTCAATATGTTCTAACCTTAATCTCAAATCAACATAGAATTATGGAATAGTTTGTTTCATAGAACTTGAACAATCACTTCACACATAACTTGACTAGGCTCAATCAAATCAACTCAAACAATCATCACAAGGGACAACTCTTTCTCACACAACCCTAGTCCAAGTATGTATCAACCAACTCAAATATTTCCAAAAATGCTCAACCACAAATCTCAATAACAATGATACTCATGTTCTTTTCTAACTCAACTTCTTTCACAATGAATAGGCTTCAATAAAAATGCTTATAAAAAAAAGTTTAACCTCAAATCTCAAACTAGAAAACCTTGAAGCATTAAACCAATCACTTTTGAAAAGGAAACCACAATCAATCATTTTCTCTCCAATGATATTTCAGAAATCAACCACCATAAACAATCAATAGAAGAATGTGCCCATACATTTTATGAAGATGAAAAAACCTCTTTGTAAATCTTCCACAATCACAAAATTCTTTTACCAATCTTCATAAGGGTTAGTAGATCACAAAATAATCAATATTACTCCACTTTTCAATAATCATCACCAAGTACTTTAATTCCACAACTTCCTTATCTCTCCTAAAACCACTTGTACCATAAAATAAAATAAATCAAAACATTGCATAACCTTTTCAATCCCAAACCACTTATACCATAAAATAAAATAAATCAAAATATTGCATAACCTTTTTACTCCCAAAACCACTTATACCATAAAATAAAATAAATCACAATATTGCATACCTTGTCACCTCATGAAAGAATTAATCCTCTTGAAAAAGAACAAGGTAAACTTCACTTTTGGAACCCCTTTTTAAAATCAGAAATATTTCTTTACACACACCTTATTTCTCCTTCTAAATAAGTTAGTCAAATAGCCCTCGAAATAAGCTTTCCGATGATATATAATATGCCACATTTCCAAAATAAATTGAAACCTTTACCTATATATATATGCCAACCTCCATTAATTGCACATAGGTCGGCCCTCCATTAATTTAAACTTAAACTTTAAACTTTAATATCTTCATCACCGGAGTCCTTTTTCTATGAAACAAAATTCCACATTGGATTTTAAGAAAAGGCCTTTCCACATGAGCCCACCATGGTTTTAAATAAAACCTTTTATTTTGCCTGCCTTGGTTTTCATAAAAACCCTGTATATATCCATGCTCTCCAAAATATCATAGATGATTATCTATGAAGTGATTTTGCCACTAAAACTCAATGTGACATCAATGGTCCATGTGACATCAATGACAACATAAAATACCTTAAATTAACTCAAATTTTCAACAGTCCCCTCATGAAATAATTAATCTTCTTTGAAAAAGAACAAAGCAACCTTCACTTTTTAACCTCTTTACAAAATCAGAAATATCTCTTTACACACAACTTATTTCTCCCTCTAAGCAAGTTAATCAAATAGCCCTCGAAATAAGATACCCAACGATATATAATATGATATAATTCCAAAAATAAAATCACCAAAAATATCTCTTTTTCCTAAAGTGCATCATAACCCTTATTTCTCCTAGGGCAACTTTAGAAGAATAAAATATTAAAAAAAATATTAACTTGTCTTTGTCAGTGATGGGATTTGATCCCTTGATGCCTCCTCACTCAACACCTTAACTATGGCCAAGCCATCATTGGGCCACACACCCTCACATGTTCAAAGGGGCACGAACCAAAACAAATACCTCAATATTCTACGCCCTTCGAAAACTCAAAAACACTTCAAGCATTTCAACACAACATGCATCCCTGACGAGACTCGATTGCAGGACATCTTGCTTCTTACACAGTGCATGAACCAGTAGGCCAAAGATGCCTATACATTTTATTATCCTCCATGAATGATTCTTCAATGGACCCAAATTTTGTAAACCCTTTACACGTCTCTTTACACACGCTTCAACACACAGGCTCTTCTCGCATTACGTTATCAATTCGAATGCATTCGAAAATCAAGGACAAGAATTTATCGAAGATTTTTGTGGCATATATATATTCCTTTCCTCATTTATTTAGATGTCGGTGCTATTATTTTTAATATACTCTTTTCCTCCTTTATTTAGACGTCGGCGCTATAATTTTATTTTTAATTTTAAAATTAAAATTAAAATTTTAAATAATTTAAAATTTAAACTAAATATTTAAAATTAAATATCTCCATCATCGGGGCACATTTTTCGATGAAACAAAAAGCCAACCCGAGTTTTAAGAAAAATCCATTTCAAATCTACCATCCATAGTTTTAAATAAAACCTTTTATTTTGCTTGCCTTGGTTTTCACAAAAAAAACCTATATATATCCATGCTCTCCAAAACATCATAAATGATATTTTATGAAGTGCTTTTACCACAAAAACTCAAATGTGATCCATATGACATCAATTATCCATGTGACATCAATGAAAACATAAAATAACTCAAATTGCCAACAATCTCCCCCTTTGTCATTGATGGCAACACCTCTAATACAAATCACCACAATCATTGCAAAAACCATCTCTAAGAATCAAAGCTGCTCCCCTTGACTCAATACTCTCTATGGAGGCTCCTCCCCCTAACTCAATACTCTCTTTGGAGGCTGCTCCCCCTAAATAAATTCTCTCTTTGGAGGCTCCTCCCCTAAGTTAAATCTCTCCCCCTTTGACATCAATGGCAAAAGGGACACCTATGGGGCTAAAAGATATGACTCTTACGCATAGCCCCCTCACCACCTTCTCTCTTGAGGTGATTAATTTTGGGGTGGGAGTACTTTTACTCCCATATTACAATGTTTATTTCCTCTGTCAACTTCCTTCCATATTTTTTTGATATCCTTCTCTTGATGAATTACTTGATATTCTTGTATTGAACCTGTTTGACCTTCTTGCCTTGAAACTACTTGACCTTCTTGTCTTAAACTTGTTTGAAATTGAGTCCTACACCATTTTAAAATATTTCCAACGTTATTGCAATTAAAAAACTTGATATTTTAGCCTTTGGATGGTGCCCATATCCTTAATTATTTCTTGAAATAATTTCCATATCCATTCCTTTCCTAAACCCTGTACTATGAAGTTTTGTTTTCTTAATTATTATGACCATGACTTATAAATTGTGTAGCTCTAAATCCAAAACCATGTTGCTCATTTTATTTGCACTAAGATGCTTTATGACCAATCCTATTGCATGAGAAGCAATGTCCTTGGAAACCATACCTTCTTCCTTTGAAGTTCCTTCTAGCAAAATCAAAATTCTTTGATCCATAAACCCTGCAGTGTATAACCCTGTGTCCAAATCCATTACAAGAAAAACAATGTCCTTGAAAAGTCCTTTTTTCATGCCTTGGTTCTTCATATATTTCTTTTACCATGCATGTTTCCTTGATGTGTCATCTCATCTTCACTATCACTAAAACCATTGCAATATCCTGATCTATGATCTCTTTGACTAAACACAAAGCACTATTCTCTTTCACCTTCTATTCCTAGCAATAGATGTTCTTCCTTTTCATCATATGATTTGTCTCTATCACTATGATCTGAGCTATCACTTTCTTCTACAATGTAGTAAGATTTCTTTGCCTTACGAAATTTTTTCTTCTTTTCATACCTATTTTGCTTGTATCTATTATCTTTGTCATGCTTGTGCTTTCCATCTTATTTTCTTCTGTGACCCTATTTTTCATCATCACTATTTTTTTCATGTGGACACTTGTATGCATAGTGACCAAGATCACCACACTTGTAGCACCTAACTTTCCTTATATCTTTGAAATTCCTTGAGTCCTTATTCCTTTTAATGAAGTTAGCTTCCTCATCATTTTCTAAAATTCTATCTATTTTTTAAACTTTCCCTTTCTATTTTTTTGAAGCATTGAATGTAATATCTTTTATTGGAGCTTGATTCTTACTTACCCTCATCTCATAAGCTGTGAGAGTACCTTGCAATTCTTCTATTGTTAGCTTGTTCATATCCATTGTATCTTCTATTGCTGAAACCTTAGAATAATATTTCATGGGAAGTGATATCAAAACCTTTTGAGTAACTTCTGATTCTTTCATCTCAAAACGTAGGCCTCTCATGGTATTAGTAATCTCATCAACTTGAAGTCATCAACTTGAAGTAAAAACATTGCAATATCTTCAGAATATTCCATTTTCAATTCCTCAAATATTTTTCTGAGTTTGTAGTTTTGCCAAATTTACCTTGGAATCTCCTTCATAAGTATTCCTCAACTTGGTCCACATATCATTAGCTGAAGTACATACCATGACCTTTATAAAATATATCTCACGTAGCCCACTCAAAATACAATTCATTGCTCTTGCATTGATCTCAACCAATTTCCTGGTAGTATTATCTTCTTCGGGATCACCCTCAACCTTATACTCTTTTTCAACCATCTACCATACCTCATATCCTTGTGATATCAAGTAGTTATTCATACTCGTGCTCCATAAAGCATAATTATTACCATAAAAAAATGGATCCTTATTTGTAGATAATCCTTTCTGTGAAGCCATCTATGTTCTTGTAGAATCTGCCCTTAAGCTATTAGCCTTTCCAAAGGAACCCACTCTGATACCAATTGAAGAACATAAGCTTATACTGAGAGGGGGGGTGAACAATATAAGACCACTTTTTAATTTTTATTCCAATTCAATATTATGTTGTGTAAATATAGTAGTACCAATAGCATTAATAAAAGCAATGCACAAAAACCATACACAATAGAGACACCATAGATTACGTGGTTCACCCAATGTGGGCTACTCCACGAAGAAAATATTTTACTAAAAATTTCTCAATCAATCTCTTTGGGAATCACTCCCAATTACAATATTTATGGATCTCTGTCCAAAGGATATGCTAATCCCCTAATCTCAAGTTCATGGATATCTTCCATAGGACAACTCTTGCCCCTTCTGCTTTGGCTATGTGATCTTATAGAAGACTTTGTATCTCTGTTGCACTGATTAGTGGACCTCTCTCCACTTGAAGACTCCTCAATCAGATTTGTCTTCAACTATGTTTGCTATTGGATCTCTATCCACTAAGACTCTATCCTATGTACTCTGTCACCTCCAAAGCTCTGTCAATAGGCTCACTAAGAACCTGATCAATAGGCTCACATAGAACCTGCATAATAGGCTCACACATAACCTACTTAACAAGCTCACACATAACTTGTCAAATCTACTCAAGTAAGCTCACCAAGAACTTGCCCTTTTTTTATCTAGCAATATCACAAAGAACTTGCCCAATTCTGCTCTAGCAAGATCACCAAGAACTTTCCCGAATCTGCTTTAGCAAGATCACCAAGAACTTGCCCAAATATGCTCTAGCAAGCTCACCAAGAACTTTCCCAAATATGATCTACAAATATTTCCACAAAGCTGTCCATAAAGCTATCCCAAAATTATCCTCAAATATATCCCAAAGGCCTTCTCAAAGGCTCAATCAATCATGCTCAAGTAGTACTCAAAATGAACTCAACAATAAATGGCAATATCAACTCAAATTAACTTCATAGAAACATAAAGATAATTGTTAGAGACTCAATATGTTCTAATATCACTCTCAACCCAAATCAATCTCAACTCAACTCATAGAAGCATAAAGAGAATTGTTAGAGACTCAATATGTTCTAAACTCACTCTCAACCCAAATAAATCTCAACTCAACTCAAATCAACTCATAGAAGCATAAAGAGAATTGTTAGAGACTCAATATGTTCTAATCTCACTCTCAACTCAAATCAACCTCAACTCAATTCAAGTCAACCTCAACTCAACTAAAGTCTTATAGAACTATAAAGAGAATTGTTAGAGACTCAATATGTTCTAACCTTAATCTCAAATCAACATCGAATTATGGAATAGTTTGTTTCATAGAACTTGAACAATTGTTGGAATATTTTCAACATTGCCTCCTTAGTCCTAAGTATTAAGTCCTAGTATTTAGTTTTAGTTTAATATTTTGATTTACATATTTTTAGTTAATTTGATTAGCATATGTTGAGGTTTTCGCTTGGTTGGTCAATGTTTTACCATAGTATAAGATTAGCATGTTGTTAGGATAATAGCTATCTTTAAGTTAGTTTGTTGTAATAAGTTTAAGAGGATTTCTCTCAACCATCGTGTCTATTTTCAGTTCTTTCAAGAACTATAAAACTATGTAATGCATTGTTGATAAATGAAACAATTTTACCATTGTTTTTCATTTGGTATCAGAGCAGGTTTGCTCAGATGGATCAAAACCTATGGAGAGTGGCGTGACAAGATCTGAAGTACACACTTTGTCAGAGAAACTCAAGTGACCATCACTTAACAAATTTGCAAGGAAGATATATATTAAATAATTAATATCTCATGCATTCTGAGGTATTTTATTATGAAATTTTTAGGGTTATTATATAATTATATCAAGAGGATGTAGTCAAAATTTTAGGTGATTTGGATCTAATTTGCTGATTTTATTAGCATTTTGAGTTTTTTAATAAAATGGTTGTATAAGGTGTAATATAGGGTATTTGCTTCTCACATTTTGGGAGAAATATTATTTAGATAAAATCATAATTTAGATAAAATTTTAGGTCATTTGGATCTGTATTGATTGATTTGTGTGAATATCGATTATTTTCTTCAAAAAATCCTAGATCCAAAATTGTGATAAAAAGGGAAAAAAGTAAATGATCATATATTTTTCACCTTTGTGAATTTTATTCTAAAATTTAGAGGGTTTTCATATTATTATCTCAAGAATATAGAGTTTAATTTTCAAAAATTTTGGATCTGTATGTATTGATTTATGTGAAATCATTGAAGTTGTCTTAAAAACACTCTAAGATCTATAAAATGCAAAAGTAATTTGATCACATATTTCTCATTTGTGTGAATTTGCTTCTGAAATTTAGTGGATTTTTAGATAAGTATATCAGAAGTATACAGGAAAGGAGTGGCTGAGAGCTAGGTGGAATATTGATGAATGGTGGATTACAGAATGGCCACCATGTATAAAGAATTGGAAGTACCCAAATTCAATGGAGATAATTATGTTATTTGGAGCATAATGATGAATACGTTATTGAAGGCTCAAGAATTATAGGATATAGTTCAAGAAGGCTATGAGGAACACAATTGGAGCAAGATACAAGGCGAGGCGAGAAAAGAGAAGAAGGAGCAACAATATGCAAATTGCTTAGCTCTTATGGATTTGAGGAGAGGAATGGAAAAGAATGTTTTCCCTCTCATAGCTAATTGTAGAACAGCTACAATGGCATGGAAAGTGTTGAAGGATGCTTATGGGTTTTATGAGGACACCCATAAAGCCATGTGTGACAATCATGAAGATTATTTAAGCAAGGAGGAGTCTTGCTTCCTTGAAGAAGTTTTTGAATTGGATCATTTCGAAGGAATTTTTGAAGAGTCTTGTAAAGACTCATATGAAGGCATGCTTTGTAATGGAGAATTATTCCTTTAATAGGAAGACATATTTGAAGAAGAGTCTTGTGTGGAAGAGAGTAAATAATCCCTTCATGGAGAAGAGAATGAGAAGGAGCCTTGTATAATTCTCATTGATGAGAGTTATGATGAAGATTGTTTCAAGAGGAAACCTTGTTCCCTAGAAGATCCTTTTGGAGAGTCTTGTGAAGACTCATTTGTAGATTGTTTTGAGCAACCATGGAATAATCTCATTGATGAAGACATTACTTATGAAGGCATGGAACATTGTAAGTATCAATTCTCTATTTTAGAAGGAGAATATGATGATAATTGTCAATACTTTCCTTTAGAGGGAGAATATGATGATGAAAAGTAAAATTGGATTGATGAAAAAGAGGATGAATGTCTCATTGAAGATACAATTGTTGAAAGATAATTCTATGAGAATGATTTTTCTTGTGAAAACTAATCCAAAGTGGATTATGGCTTGCTTGGAGAACCAATCCCAGAAGAAGGAAGAGAAACACTCACATTAAAGTGTTCCTTGCTTATAAATCACCTAGATGAGGTGGTGTATGATGAAAAATGTCTCATGGAGGAGACAAATGGAGAGTGCATTATTTCTCATGGAGAATGTATTTTGGAGAATGCACCTACAGTTCTCATGGAGGAGAATAAAGAAGTTTTGTGGGATGATGTTAGAGAAGCAATGTTCATGAAAGACCATTGGTTCACTTATCTTGAAGACCATTCACTTGGAATGGATGTGTGCTCTCTTGAAAGAGAAAATGAAGTTATGTGGGATGATTTCCCAAGTGTAGAAGAGGAAGAAGAGATGAAGGAAATAAGTTTCATGCTCCATAATGAAGATTATCTTAAGGCTGAGATAATAAAAGGAAAATAAAATTATCTCATTAATGGACTTCATGATGTAAAGGAGGCATCATAAAAGGAGATTGAGAATTGTCTTGAAGAGGCAATTGTAGATGAAGCCCACTCACTTGGAGTGACTACATTGTAGCAAGAGAGTTGTTTTGAAAAGGCAATAATGTATGATTTATTGAATGAATGGTGTTTCAACACACCAACATGGATTGAAAAAAGGAGGAGAACTCTTAATTAAGAGTTGATGGTTGATCTTGAAGCAACATACAATGAAGGATAACTTCTACAAAATATATTTATGGGAAGCACCAAATCCACTCATACTAAAGGTAATATTTTTATGATTAATGATTTGTTTTTGTGAGTAGGAATGAAAATAAAGGTGATTGTCTCATTAAGACAAATTTGATGAAGAGTCTTCTTGGAGAAAATACAGTGATGGAGAACTTGGATCACATGGATCAAAATGATGTGTTCAAAATTCCTTGGGAGAAGGATTCTTGTAAAGTCATTGTTTTGAGAGAATATTTGTGTGAGAAGCAACTTTATGTTGCATATGTAGTTGGTCATTATATGGCCATATTTGTTGTGATATTTTGTGTGGAAATATGTGAAAGAGTTGTATGGTATAATCATCTATGTGAGGTGATTAATTGTAAATACTCATGTGGAGTATTGTTTAGTGTTGAATATGTAAAAGAAGATCAAAATGTGAGAGCATGGTTTAAATACCATAATGATAAATATGTAAGAGAGTGGTTTCTAAAAAACACAAGAGGATATACTTTTGTTGAAGGAGGAGCTAATCAAAAAAATAAGGCACTCAAGAATTTATAGGAAATCCCACATAAAGAGTGGGAGTGCCACCATAAGTATTTTTTAAATTATGATTTCTTGATTCAAGATTGGAGGAAACGTAAGAGAAATATTTTCTTCGAACTCTATGATGCTTAAATAACTCTTGCATGAGTGTCTTTAGCATCAAGGGGGAGAATGTTGGAATATTTTCAACATTACCTCCTTAGTCCTAAGTATTAAGTCTTAGTATTTAGTTTTAGTTTAATATTTTGATTTACATATTTTTAGTTAATTTGATTAGCATATGTTGAGGTTTTAGCTTGGTTTGTCAATGTTTGACCATAGTCCAAGATTAGCATGTTGTTAGGATAAGAGATATCTTTAAGTTAGTTTGTTGTAATAAGTTTAAGAGGATTTCTCTCAACCATCGTGTCTATTTTTAGTTATTTCAAGAACTATAAAACTATGTAATGCATTGTTGATCAATAGAACAATTTTACCATTGTTTCTCAACAATCACTTCACACATTACTTGACTAGGCTCAATAAACTCAACTCAACCAATCATCACAAGGGACAAATCTTTCTCACACAACCCTAGTCCAAGTATGTATCAAACAACTCAAATGTTTCCAAAAATACTCAATCACAAATCTCACATAACAATGATACTCATGCTCGTTTCTAACTCAAGTTATTTCACAACCAATGGGCTTCAATAACAATGCTTATAAAACAAGGTTTAACCTCAAATATCAAACTAGAAAACCTTGAAGCATTAAACTAATCACTTTCGAAAAGGAAACCACAATCAATATTTTTCTCTCTAATGATATTTCAGAAATCAACCACCAAAAATAGTCAATAGGAGAATGTGCCCATACCTTTTATGAAGATGAAAAAACCTCTTTGTAAATCTTCCACAATCACAAAATTCTTTTGCCAATATTCACAATGGTTAGTAGATCACAAAATAATCAACATTACTCCACTTTTCAATAATCATCACCAAAGCCTTTAATTGCACAACTTCCTTATCTCTCCTAAAACCACTTGTACCATAAAATAAAATAATTCAAAACATTGCATAACCTTTTCACTCACAAAACCACTTATACCATAAAATAAAATAAATCAAAATATTGCATAATCTTTTCACTCCCAAAACCACTTATACCATAAAATAAAATAAATCACAATATTGCATACCTTGTCACCTCATGAAAGAATTAATCCTCTTGAAAAAGAACAAGGCAAACTTCACTTTTGGAACCCCTTTGAAAAATTAGAAATATATCTTTACACACACCTTATTTCTCCTTCTAAATAAGTTATTCAAATAGCCCTCGAAATAAGATTTCCAACGATATATAATATGCCACATTTCCAAAATAAATTGAAACCTTTACCTATATATATATGCCAACCTCCATTAATTGCACATAGGTCGGCCTTCCATTAATTTAAACTTAAACTTTAAACTTTAATATCTTCATTACCTGAGGTCCTTTTTCGATGAAACAAAATTCCACCTTGGCTTTTAAGAAAATTCCTTTCCATATAAGCCCACCATGGTTTTAAATAAAACCTTTTATTTTGCCTAACTTGGTTTTCATAAAAACCCTATATATATCCATGCTCTCCAAAATATCATAGATGATTATCTATGAAGTGCTTTTGCCACCAAAACTCAATGTGACATCAATGATCCATGTGACATCAATGACAACATAAAATGCCTCAAATTAACTCAAATTTCCAAAAGTCCCCTCACAAAAGAATTAATACTCTTTGAAAAATAACAAAGCAAACTTCACTTTTGAACCTCTTTACAAAATCAGAAATACCTCTTTACACACACCTTATTTCTCCCTATAAGCAAGTTAATCAAATATCCCTCGAAATAAGCTTTCCAACGATATAATATGATATACTTCTAGAAATAAAATCACCAGAAATCTTTCTTTTTCCTAAAGTGCATCATAACCTTTATCTCTCCTAAGGCAACTTTAGAAGAATAAAATATTAAAAATAATATTAACTTGCCTCTATCCTTGATGGGATTTGATACCTTGATGCCTCCTCACTCAGCACCTTAACCATGACCAAGCCATCATTGGGCCACACAACCTCACATGTTCAAAGGTGCACAAACCAAAATAAATACCTCAATATTTTGTGCCCTTCGAAAACTCAAAAACACTTCGAGCATTTCAACACAGCAAGCATCCCCGATGAGACTTGATCGCAGGACATCCTGCTTCTTGCATATTGCACGAACCACTAGGCCAAAGGTGCATATACATTTTATTATCCTCCATTAATGATTCTTCAATGGACCTAAATTTTGTAAACCCTTCACATGCCTCTTTACACACGCTTCAACACACAAGCTCTTATCGCATTACGTTATCAATTTGAATGCATTCAAAAATCAAGGACAAGAATTTATCAAAGCTGGTGGTAGATATATATGTATTTCCTCCTTTCTTTAGATGTTGGTGCTATTATTTTTAATAGATGATTTTCCTCATTTCTTTAGACGTCAGTGCTATAATTTTATTTTTAATTTTAAAATTAAAATTAAAATTTTAAATAATTTAAAATATAAACTAAATATTTAAAATTAAATATCTCCATCACCGGGGCATATTTTTTGATGAAACGAAAAACCAACATGGGTTTTAAGAAAAACCTATTTCAAATATACCATCCATGGTTTTAAATAAAACTTTTTATTTTTCTTGCCTTGGTTTTCACAAAAAATACTATATATATCCATGCTCTCCAAAACATCATAAATGATATTTTATGAAGTGCTTTTACCACCAAAACTCAAATGTGATCCATATGACATCAATGATCCATGTGACATCAATGACAATATAAAATAACTCAAATTGCCAACAATCTCCCCCTTTGTCATTGATGGCAACACCTTTAACACAAATCACCACAATCATTGCAAAAACCATCTTTGAGAATCGAAGCTGCTTCCCCTAACTCAATACTCTCTATGGAGGCTGCTCCCCTAACTCAATACTCTCTTTGGATGTTGCTCCCCCTAACTCAATTCTCTCTTTGGAGGCTTCTCCCCCTAACTCAAATCTCTCCCCCTTTGACATCAATGGCAAAAGGGACACCTATGGGGCTAAAAGATATGACTCTTACGCATAGCCCTCTCACCACCTTCAATCTTGAGGTGATTAATTTTGGGGTGGGAGTAATTTTACTCCCATATTATATTGTTTCTTTCCTCTTTCAACTTCCTTCCATATTTTTCTGATATCCTTCTCTTGATGAATTACTTGATATTCTTGTCTTGAACATGTTTGACCTTCTTGCCTTGAAACTGCTTGACCTTATTGTCTTAAACTTGTTTGGAATTGAGTCCTACACAATTTTAAAATATGTCCAATGGTATTGCAATTAAAACACTTGATATTGTAGCCTTTGGATGGTGCCCATATCCTGAATTATTTCTTAAAATAATTTCCGTATCCATTCCTTTCTTGAACCCTATATTGTGAAGTTCTGTTTTCTTAATCATTATGACCTTGACTTCTAAATTGTGTAGCTCTAAATACAAAACCATGTTGCTCATTTTATTTGCACTAATATGATTTATGAACAATCCTATTGCATGAGAAGCAATGTCCCTAAAAATCATACCTTCTTCCTTTTAAGTTCCTTCTAGCAAAATCAAACTTCTTTGATCCATAGACCCTGCAGTGTATAGCCCTGTGTCCAAATCCATTACAAGAAAAACAATGTCCTTGAAAAGCCATTTGTTCATGCCTTGGTTCCTCATACCTTTCTTGACCATTATCCTTGTGATCATTTTTGACTTGTGCATTGTATCCTTGAACCTTATTTGTAGTATCTAAATCCTCTTCCTTAATTTCTTCATTTCTTTCCTTTTATTTTTGAACTTGATTCACCTATTTCAAAAAAAGATCCAAACTGAATGTTTGGAGCCATAGGAACTTTGGAAATTTCTTCATAACACTTAGGTGCTTCCTTGCTTGCATATTTTAGAACTTCATTTCCTTTTGAGAGTGATTCCCCAAACCTTAAATATGAGACCTTTGGTGCTTTGAAACATTCCTCTTCTTTCTCTCCATTTGTGTCAAATAGCAAATTGGCATCCATATTTATTATCTCTGAAATACATGTTTCCTTATTAGTAAAAATATATTGACCTTTTGAGTCATGTGATGGATCAAAATTCTCAGGTATGGAACATCTCAATTCTTTTAGATTCTCCTTAACCTCTTGTAGTTGCTCATGGATATCATTGAAGTCTTCCTTTAGATCAACTGAGACATCTATATTTCTTACAATATTCTTTTGTTTAAATTCTTATGTTTGGAGTGAATGTTCTTCTTCTACTTATTTTATCCCATAGAAAAGCTCTTCTTCATATTCACTGTCACTAAGATCATTATAATATTCTATAGCAAACACAATTTCATGATTTCTTTGACCATGCCTGTTTCCTTGAAGTGTCATCTCTTCTTCACTATCACTGAATCCATTGCAATATCTTGATCTGTGATATCTTTGACCACACACAAAGCACTGTTCTATTTCACCTTCTATTCCTAGGAATAGATGTTCTTCATTTTCATCATCTGACTTGTCTCTATCACTGTGATCTGAGCTATCACTTGCTTCTTCAATGTAGAAAGTTTTCTTTGTCCTAAGAAAACTTTTCTTCTTCTCAAACCTGCTTTGCTTGTATCTTTTATCTTTGTAATTCTTATGATTTCCATATTCTTTTCTTATGTGATCCTATTTTTTATCATCACTATTTTCTTCATGTGGACACTTATTTGCATAGCGATCAAAATCACCACACTTGTAGCATTTGAATTTCTTTATATCTCTATAATTCCTTGAATCATTTTTCATTTTGATGAAGTTAGCTTCCTCATCATTATTTGAATCTCTATCTATCTTTGGAATTTTACCTTTATTTTACTTTGAAGCCTTGAATGCAATTTCTTTTATTGAAACCTGATGCTTACTTATCCTCATATCATAAGCTATGAAAGTTCCTTGTAGTTCTTCCATTTTTAGCTTGTTGATATCCATTGTTTCTTCTATTTCTGAAACCTTTGCATCATACTTCATGGGAAGTGATCTCAAAAACTTTTGAGTAAATTTTGATTCTTTCATCTCAAATCCTAGATCTCTCATGGTGTTAGTAATATCATCAAATCAAAGTAAAAACTTTTCTATATATTCAAAATCTTCCATTTTCAATTCCTCAAATATTTTTCTATGAGTTTGTAGTTTTGCCAACTTTACCTTGGAATCTCCTTCATAGGTATTCCACAACTTGGTCCACATTTCATTAGTTGAATTACATACCATTACCTTTGCAAAATCTATCTTACGTAGCCCACTCAAAATACAATTCATTGCCCTTGCATTGATATAAACCAATTTTATGATAGTATTATCTACCTCGGGTTAACATTCAACCTTATACTCTTTTTCAACCATCTACCATACCTCATATTCTTGTGATATCAAGTAGTTCTTCATTCTCATGCTCTAGAAAGCATAATTGTTACGGTCAAATAGTGGAGCCTTACTTGTAGATGATCCATTATTTAATGTCATCTGTGTTCTTATAGAATTTACCCTCAAGTTTTTAGCCTTTTTGAAGGAACCTTCTATTATACAAATTGAAGAACACAAGCTTATACTGAGCGGGGGGGGTGAACAGTATAACGCCCAATTCTTACTTTATTTCCAAACCAATATCAATTAGTGTCCTTAATTACAATATCAAAATATAGTAATGTGCATTAATGACATAGATAAAAATAGTAAGCAAGAGCACAAATCACCACACACAATTGAGACATAAGATTTAACATGGTTCCCCCAATGTGGGGTACTCCACAAGATAATATCCTTATAATATTTCACAAATAAATAGGGATCCTTATCCCAATACAAATGATTACTTTGATCTACTCAAATCTAGGCTATCCATTGATCTGCTTAGCAAGGCAATCCACTGATCTACTTAGCTAGGCAATCCACTGATCTACTCAGGTAGAAAATCCACTAATCTGCTTAGGTAGGCAATCCATTGATCTGCTTAGGTAGGCAATCCACTGATTTTCTTAGCTAGGCAATCCACTGATTTTCTCAACAAGGAAATCTTGATCTGCTTAGGTAGGTAATCCACTGATATGCTTCAATAAGCTCACCAAGAACTTACTCAAAATATTCTCTAGCAAGCTCACCAAGAACTTACTCAAATATGCTCCAGCAAGCTCACCAAGAACTTGCTCAAAATATTCTCTAGAAGCTCACCAAGAATCTACTTAAATCTGTTTAGCAAGCTCACCAAGAACCTACTCAAAATATGTCCACAAATCTGTCCATAAATCTATCCAAAAGCCTTCTCAAAGGCTCAATAAATCATGCACAAAAGCTGCCACAAATATGTCCAAAAATCTATCCCAAAAGCCTTCTCAAAGGCTCAATAAATCATGCACAAAATCTACCACAAATTTGTCTAGAAATATATCCCAAAGGCCTTCTCAAAGTCTTAACAAATCATGCTCAAGTAGCACTCAAATATCATCCAAAAATCTATGAAGGCAAGGCTCAATGATGAACTCAACAATGAATGACAATGCACTCTACAATGGATGATAACAATGATCCAAAATGATCTAAACTCAAATCAGAATATAGAATAGTTTGTTTCATGGAACTTGAACAACCACTTCACTCATTCACTTGACTAGGCTCAAACAACTCTACTCAACCAATCACAATAAGGAACAACTCTTTCTCACAATCCCTAGTCCAAGCATGTATCAACCAACTCAAAATGTTTCCAACAATGCTTAACCACAAATCTCACATAACAATGATACTCATGTTCTCATCTATCTCAAGTTCAAGTTCTTTGTACAATCAGTGGGGTTCAACAAAAATGCTTATAAAACATTCTTCACATAACAATGATACTCATGTTCTTATCAAACCCTATCTTAGGTTTTTCACACAACTAATGGCTTCAACAACAATGCTTATAAAATAAGGTTTAAACACAACTCTCAAACCAAAAAACCTTGAAGCATTCAACCAACCACTTTCAAAAAGGAAACCACAATCAATCCTTTTCTCTCCAATGATATTTCAGAAATCAACCACCATAAACAAAGTCAATGGAGAATATTGCTCATACCTTTTTGATGCCTTATTAGTTGTCCACTAAATCTGCCACACTCAACAAACTTTATTTTTCAACTTTCAATAAGGGTTAGGGATCATGATTAATAACACAATAATAATATCCAAATAACACCTTATTACTCCTACTCAATAAAATACATCATGTCCCCTCATGAAAGAATTAATCCTCTTTGAAAAAAAACAAAGAAACCTTCACTTTTGAACCTCTTTACAAAATCAGAATTATCTCTTTGCACACACCTTATTTCTCCCTCTAAGAATTTTAATCAAATAGCCCTCGAAATAAGTTTTTCAACGATATATAATATGATATACTTCCAAAAAGAAAATCACCAAAAATATCTCTTCTTCCTAAAGTGCATCATAACCCTTATTTCTCCTAGGGCAACTTTAGAAGAATAACATATTAAAAAAAATATTAACTTACCTCTATCCCTGACAGGATTTGATCCCTTGATGCCTCCTCGCTCAGTGCCTTAATTGTAGACAAGCCACCGTTGGACCACACACCCTCACGTATTAAAAGGGGCACAAACCAAAACAAATACCTCAATATTTTGTGCCCTTCGAAAACTCAAAAATGCTTTGAGCATTTCAACATAGCAAGCATCCCTAATGATACTCGATCACAGGACCTCCTGATTCTTACACAACGCATGAACCACTAGGCCAAAGGTGCCTATGCATTTGGTTATCCTACATGAATGATTATTCAATAGACCCAAATTTCATAAACCCTTCACACGCCTCTTTACACACAGGCTCTTCTCGCATTACGTTATCAATTCGAATGCATTCAAAAATTGAGGACAAGAATTTATCGAAGCTTTTGGTGGCATATCTATATATATATATATATGCCTTTCCTTATTTATTTAGACTTTGGTGCTATTATTTTTAATATATGCCTTTCCTCCTTTCTTTAGATGTCGGCGCTATAATTTTATTTTTAATTTTAAAATTAAAATTAAAATTTTAAATAATTTAAAATTTAAACTAAATTTTAAAATTAAATATCTCCATCATCGGGGCACCTTTTTCGATGAAACAAAAATCCAACTTGGGTTTTAAGAAAAACCCATTTCAAATATGCCATCCATAATTTTAAATAAAACCTTTTATTTTGCCTACCTTGGTTTTCACAAAAAAACCTGTATATATCCATGCTCTCCAAAATATCATAAATGATATTTTATGAAGTGCTTTTACCACCAAAACTCAAATGTGATCCATATGACATCAATGATCCATGTGAAATCAATGAAAACATAAAACAACTCAAATTGCCAACAGGCATGAAAATTCATAGCATAGTTTCTTTTATTTGCTTGTTTGAATATCTTTCTACACTTTATTCCTTTCATGTTTAAAGAAAAATCATTAGCATAGTTGTCTCACGATTTATTTTTCAAAAAATCAAAGGCATATTAGTTTATTTGTTTCTTTCCACTGCTTTTCAAACATTCAAATGCACAATAACTTAGTTATCTCTTTCTATTCTCTCAAAAATTCAATGCACATTAGATTAGCTATCATTTATTTTCAAAAACTCAAAGACTCTTTTGATTATTATTATTTGCTTTTTCAAACTCATTAGTTTAGGTTGTCCTTTTATTTCCAAAATCAATAGATTATCTTGTTCATACTTTCAAAAAATATTTAGATCAATATTTATTTCCAAAAAAAAGCACCTTAGATCATTGTTTTCTTTTCATCTTTAGAATTAGTTTTCAATCTGCATGGTGAGCAAACATCAAAACAACAAAAACTAAAACTAAAATAAAATCAAAATGAAAGACACATCAAATCACACACTCTTGCATGATTATATTTTACAAATATTTTGTAAGGAAAATATCCTGGTGACATTGGATTTCACCACCAACCATCAGTTGAGCCCTTTAGACACCATAGGTAGAGAGCATAGTTTCCTAGATTTCATCATAGGGAAGCTGGTTACTCTTGGGGCTAGTTTGGGATAATTTTGAGGTTAGATGCTATTTGACCACAAGGATTAATAATTAGTGGAACCACAACTATTGTTCTTGTCCAATCCTGATCAAGGGTGAAGCGAAATCATGGGTAGATCAATAGCAGGATGTAGATAATGCAACCTTTCTCCAGAGGTTTGTTTTACTCCCTTAGGATACCTAGAGACAATCCACCATCCTAGGAAGCCTTTTTATCATTTATGTCTTATTACTCATCATGGGAGTGGGTATAAGCATATATTTTTAGATTTCATTCCATCATACCTTATAGTTACTAGGTCTAGGAAAAATCAAACACCAAAAAAAAAAAAAAAAGATAAGCATTATAAAAAGAATAAAAAAATCAAAACTTCAGAACATTCAGTGTTTGTTTATTCTTTTGTTTGCATGGATAGTGTGTTTTTCCTTAAAATAAAACAAAATATAGAGAGATAAGATATAGAGCATTCACCCTCATTCATTTTATTTTGGGTAACCTATGGTAACAACCTGTAGTTAAGCCAAGGTTCACTCACAAACCCAAGTTCCCCTAGACCATTTAGGTTAATCTACCTATTCTTTAATCACTCCCCTAACTTATGGAGGATGCATCCCAAATCCATTAGGGTAGTATGTTCATTGATATCCATCATTATATCTCTCCCCCACCTAAGACTCGTTGCATTGGAATTGATCAAGGTGGCAATAGCCATAATGCTCACACTAACCCATCTAGGTCTCCTTGTTCTAAGACTCCCCTTTCTCCACCCGAGCCAAACATCACACCTATTGATCTCAACTTTGCTCACCTCATTTTCACCAATCCAATATACCATGGCTGGTCACCTCATGATCCTTAGGATCCTTTTTCATCATACCCTCCACCACCTAGCTCATTCCCTCCATATTTACCCCTACTACTCATCCCTCCTCACATTGACCCCATCCTAGTTCAGGTGTAAGCTTACAAGCCCCATAATCCTCCATCATCTCCCATAACTTCTAGTTTCTATCACACCTTGAGTATGTAAACTTTTAGAATACCACTAGTATCCTAAAAATATAAGGGACCTAGTTCCACATCTCTATAGCACACCACAAGCTCAATATCTGGGACAATCGACCTTAATCATCCATATTCTTCCAATCATGTCCACTCATCACAATGCCTAAATATTTCTACACTATATCTTTACATCACACACACTTATCAATCATATAATTCAGCCTAGGTTTGTGTTGCTTCCCATCTATGGTTCTACCCTCATCCAATTCATCCTCTTCTTTCCAATTTCCTACCCTACCTCCTCAATCTATTACTTTACATGTCATTCCTCCTTCCACCACTTACCCTTCATCCCCCACCATTCATGTTAATGATGAACATGCCACACACTCTTGTACAACATGTCCTTCTTGTCCCTCACCATTCTACAATCTTGGGATATCTTCTCATAAGTTACCTTCTCATCAAGAAATTCCTAATCATTGCCCATACTATCACATCAATTCTTCTCACACCACCCACATTCCCAAAAAAAAATCTCAAACTCCTCATCCTTTATCTCATCTGCCAGCCTAGGGATCATTCTTTCCTCAATTACCATCTTGGGTCTCTTTTCCCCCCATAATTCTTGCAATCTACCTCCATCCTCATGACTCTCATTAGTGGCCTATAATGTAGTCATATAACCCACATCCACATCAACCACCACCTCATCAAAACCATGCCACTCCTAATCCATATCAATTCACATCTCAACCATACCAATCACACCCCAACCAACACATGCATCATCCAAAAACTATAGAACCCCTTCATTCCTACCCATCATCATATCCACCACTTTAACCACCTACCTATCATCAAAACCACACTCAAAAACCACCATCACACCCCACCACATGCACAATCATTCTCATCAACATCATTAATATATACCCCCAATATCATAGGTCCTGCAAGTGAATTCTTTTTATCATTAACATCATCATCATCCCTACTCACACCAATTGTATCTCCCCATTGATTCATCTCACCCAACTCATCATGGAACCCATTACTTAGATCCCAAAGCTACACCAGATACATTCCAATAGTTGGCCAACAATATCAATAGCTTGGAATCACATATCATGGGCATGGGGTATCAAAAGCCCATTTTGATTCAACTTCAAAACTACCCTACCAAACCCTCAATCCCAACACTACCTTATCATCCCCTATTCAAAATACCTAAATTTGAATAGTTTAAGGGTAAATAATATTGTTAGGATCACTTGAGCATGTTCATCAACATTTGTTATCTCATCACTGAGATAGACCCCTCATACTCCATACATTTATGCTATCCCTTATGGGAGGAGCTTTATATTGGTACAACCATTTTCCCAGACACAAATTATATAATTTTAAACAGCTAGCCAATATATTTCTAGAGTGCTTTTCTCTAAACATTAAGAATAAAACCACCTTAATGAATCTAACCAACCTTCATCAATTTGACAATGAGTCTATCTTTAATTATGATAGTTGATAGAGAGCAGTACTGACTGAGTTACCCTTCTCCATCCCCATCATAGAGCTAAATAAGATGTTTTCTAGAAGTTGTTCCAAATCAATCTCTATTTTATTTAACTCCAATAATACTGAACACTTGATGAAGCTTTGACTCAAGGTAAAATCATCAAGGATATCAAGATCCAAGAGGGAGAAATCAAGATTCGAAAGAAGGAATGGCCAGGTGAAAATACTAAGGGTAATCATACAAACAATCAATCCAAATCTACCCAAGTCAATCAGGTAGTGTTAAGTAGCTTAACCCTTCAACCTCCCCAACAACAACCTCAACCTCTACACCAAAAAACTTCTCATCTGCCATAGCAACTGATATACAACATTGTTACAACTCCTACCCAAAATAAAAATACCAATCATCAGGCTGTGTACCCTCAAAAACTCCAATGTAATTTCACACCCCTCTCAGAGCCCTTGTCTAGCATCTTTTTAAGACTCATGGACACACAATTGATATATTTTCCCAAGATACAACTTGAGGATCCAAAAAAACCTCGAGGAAGAGGGTATAGAGAGGATAGGTATTGCATATACCATCGACAATAGGGTCATAATATCAATAAGTGCATCCTACTTAAACATAAAGTGTAGGATTTTATTGAAAGGATGATCATCAAAGTCAACAACGCTCTTGCTCCCCCTAATAAAAAATTGGGTATTTATAAAACCTCATTACAAAAACATGGCATAGAACAACCAGATACTGAAGATACTATCACTACCCCTCAATAAAAGTAGGTTAATTATGTCAAACATGACCCCAATTATTAAGGTTTTGTTGGCATGATTCATGTGGTAACAAAAAATCAAAGATACCTAGACCTACCTACACAAATAATTGACCCTTCAAATGTTCCATCCTCATCAACTGTGTTGCCTCTTCCAGTGCAAGTCACCATTGCATGTCAACCTCGACCAGTCATCCATATCAAAAGTAAGCTTACCCATAGCATCAAAATAGCTTCGGCTAAGCTCTTAATTTATGATTCAATCCAACAAATGTCACCCCATTAAGAGGCACTAAAGGAAATATTCAAATATATAGAGTTGCAAATCCAAGATCTTAATACTTTTTCTAATTTTATGGGTACCATTCAAACTTGCATCCATCAACCATAACATTTTATGACACTAAGATTAAGACTATCCCAATGGAAGAACTAGATCCACCCTTGCACATCATGGCAACTATTGGTAATAAAATCTTCAAACATGTCCTTATTGACATAGGCTATTCCATCAACATCATTACATTATATACCCTTAAACATCTCAATTGTCCATCCATTCACATTGTTGATTATACCTACATTCTACGAGCATTCAATAACACCTATGCTCAATGATAAGAAAAGTCACCCTCCCTATTCAAGTGGGGGTCCAAAATATCTACACTCCATGTCATATCTTGGATGGAGATATGCAATATAATGTACTCCTAGGTCGACCATTGATATTGGATATGCGATGTGTACCCTTGAACTTACATTATTACCTTAAATACACACATGAGAGTTGCATCCATTACATTCTAGTAGATGATAAACCCTTCAAGTATTACCATATGGTCACACACTCACACGAGTCTCCCCTACCTTAAACACACTTGTATCTCACCTGTTGCCTAATCAACTCATCATAACACCTGCCCTCATATTCTACTCCCTCATTTGTTCCTCATAATACCAATCCACATCCCACCCACCTAGTCTCACCTAATCCAATTCACCTTTATTCATCCTTGGGCACCAAATGCACCCCTCATTTTACCCCAAATCACAATTAGCCATATTATTCATATTCTTCATCTCTTTCTCCTCAACACTACCCACCTTCTTCCTATCCTTCACCCAATGCTCAACCATTCCATCCTTCTTATAGTACACAAGTTATTTTACCCCATATCCTACCTCATCATCATCCATATTCTTCATACACCCCCATCATCCTCAATGACTCGACCTCTATATTTAAACCCACTCCTCAAATTCACAACATATCATACTCTGTATTTGGATCCTGTTATCAATCACCATCCACCAACTCCATACAAATCACACCCTTATAATTATTCCACTAATACCAACCACCATCTCAAGGCTTCTATTTCTACTCCCACTAATTCTCCATTAGTCAGGCTACCACTACCTTATGTAACACCCCTACTTGATAGAAATATTATAGATAGTAAAACTATGTATTGTAATGAATATTTAATGGAAAGATTTACTCTTTAATGTCTTTATAAGTAATTTCTTTTGGATTTGGAATATGGTACTGTTGATGCATTTGTGGATGCAGGATCATGTACCTCTCTTCGGTGGGGATATAAGAGTAAAAACCACCCGCAGTGAGAGATATATTGAGGAAGTGATTATGATGACTTAGTCATCAAAAACTTAGAGTAATATGGAAAATTACTCTTCACATTAATGCATATCATATTGTTGTTTTCATATCTACGCCATTGGGTTGAGATGTTTATTGTAAAACAAGTCTCCCCAATAGGGTTGGCGATAGAAATGGTCTATATTAAAAGGTACCTCCATCCTAAGGATAAAATAATGGTGTGGAATATTTATCTTATGCTTTATTCTATGGATCATAATGGATTTGTTGTCTAGCAATATGAATATTTACTTGTTATGGCAACTTATTAATCTTTTTTAAGGTAAGGTCTCATAATAATTATATTTATGAGCAAGGTGGATTTTTGAGTATGATTGTTTATTATTTTTGGGTGGTCGAGTCACATTTGAAGCCAAAGCACTACAATTTTATTGAAGAGAGTTTTGTAACTGATGATCTTGCCAAGGACGATGTTGCATAATGTTCCTTGACACTTTTTATGCATTCCATTTAGCATCGTGAATTTACATTTTAATTGTTGGATGGTTGTATGGATGGGTTTTTTTATTGGGAGATTGAAATAGGACATAGAGGAGTAGTGATACTAGGAGGCATGCAGACAAGCGATAGAATCCCCTAGGGAGATTTTTCCATGTGGTTATTTGCTTAGTTGAAGCTTTTAATTTATTTACTTGTGTTGTATTGATGCATATCGATGTCTTGTTTGCTTGCCTTCATTTTTCCTAATGTATTTTCTTTGTTTGACATCCTTCTTGTTCATCATTTTTTGTTTCTATGTTTAAAGTTTTAGTTTGTGAGAGTCGTGGGGTAACATATTCTAGCCTTATTTCTATGGTTCCTTGAGTGCTGGGTTACTTTGAGTTTTGTGGCATCAACCCATTGTGTCTTGATTTGTTCTATGGTTGTAAACTACCCTTGCCTCAATGTGAAGCATATTTCCCTCCTATGCATAGGCTTAGATCTTCCTAGGTTTGAATTGTTTCTCCAGCTTGGAATCCTTTGGTTGTTCTTTTGTTTTGTTGGCACTTTGTTCTTACTGTAGGCAATGGTTTTAGGGTTTTATTATTATTGTAGAGTGAAGCTTTATCTTATGGTTGAATAATGTTTTTTATTAATTAAAGCTTAATTCTATTGCTTAGATGAATTTTAGGCTAAAAATATAGAGTTATTTCTATGTTTTAATTAAATCCTATATTAACAAATTGAATGCTTTAGAAAAATTATAGAGGGAATGCATGTGCTTTTAAGCCTATATTCATTAATTTGAATATCCTTACTAAGTGAATAAGAGATAATATTATCTCCATATTTTAAGAATCTCAGGATGTTTGGTTTGTAAACTCTTGTTAAAACTTTGTGGGTTGGATTATGGTTATTATTGCAAGTAATGAAAGCTTTAAAAAGGGATAGATATTTAATCTTTGCACATGCTTTGTTTTAAGTATATTTTTATTTATACTTGGTTTTGAAAGAGAAATGAAAAATAATTCTTGAGACCTTTGTAAGTTAAAGGATTATTATTAAGAGAAGTATGAGATTCTCTATAGATGAATTATTTTATTTGTGCTTTGGTTTTGAAAGAGAAATCAAATAATAATTCTTGAGATTTTTTAAGCTAAAGGATTATTATTAAGATAAGTATGGTATTATCTATGGTTGAATATTTTTATTTGTGCTTTGGTTTTGAAAGAGAAAATAAAATAATAATTCTTGAGACTTTTGTAAGTTAAAGGATTATTATTAAGAGAAGTATGGGATTCTCTTTGGTTGAATGTTTTATTTGTGCATTGGTTTTGAAAGAGAAATCAAAATAATAATTCTTGAGACTTTTGTAAGTTAAAGGATTATTATTAAGATAAGTATGGGGTTCTATATGGTTGAATGCTTTTATTTATGCTTTCATTTTGAAAGGGAAATCAAATAATAATTCTTGAGACTTCTGTAAGTTAAAGGATTATTGAGAGGTTTATGGGATTTTCTACATGAAATGTGTTGCTTAAAAATTCTTGAGACCTAGGTGAGTTAAAGAGTGATTAACAAGATAAGGATGGGATTCTCCTTGTTTGGTTGTTTATGTTTCATACATGGAACTTTACATATTGGTTGCATTGCAATTTTAGTGTTGTTCTGGTCCCTAAGTTAATCTCTTATGTTGGAGGTGCTTCGATCCTCAAAAGCTATGGAGGCATGATCGATAGTGGATTTTAGATAGTGTACTCCTTAGAAGATCTTCTAGAGTAATGTTGTTGTAATAAGAAAGGAATTGCATTTGGTTGAATGATTGTAAAACTTGATTTTTATTTAAATAAGGATTATGTTGATCCCTTTGTATCATGAACCATGATGTAATTGATTAAGCAATCTTATATCTTTATTTAGCTTGAAGCTTATTTGATTATGGTTTTAGATTAATGGTTAATATCTATGGCTCCTTTATGTTCATGATAGGATGTATCTTGAAACCCTTTTGTTAATAATTGGAAATGAGTAATGTGGTGTAAATTCTATCTTGTACCAGGTTCCTAATGCTTAGTTCTTTATATCAATGAATGGGTGTGGCTTTTGTTAAGAGGATCTCTTTAATTTTATATTTTAGCAATTCTTTGATGTTTTATATCATGCTTTTGGTTTGGAATTGTGTACCTAACCTAGGGATGGGTTAGATAGATCCTCTAAGTAAGCCATAAACCCAATATTTGAATGAGTTATACAAAGGCAATAACCAGGTAGAATGGATCCTAGAAGGAGTTGTGTGCATGTAATATCTAGAAACTCATAACCCTAGAATAGTTATGAGAAGATAATAACTAGGATACTTGTGAACCATTATACCTTGAACGTGTAGGTTTGGGTATGTCCCACCTATATATTGGGATAAACCATTCACAAGATAGTAGTGGTGATCCCTTAATCGTGTAGGATTAGGTGATCATATCAATTATCATCGAAGTGACAATGATATTAGTTAGCCTGTGGAGGCGTGGTAACTAAGAACCAAGGCTCTACATTATTCAACCTACCTAAATGGGTTTAGAGTCAAGATAGAGAATGAGCATTCCCATTTAAGTGTGTAGGTCTTAAAGGATAATCCCTATGCCATGGTCATAAGGTCCTATGCCGAGAAGGGTATGGGAAAGGTGGGGGGACCACTTTATGCATCCTTCTAAACATGTAGGTTTAGTAAGGTAAACCCCAAAAAAATATGAGAGATGGCCACTCTTGTTCACTGAGTATTGTTTAAAGTGACTTGGAACTCAAATGTGGTGAAGCCTTATATATTGAGTTAAATGATTAAGGTGTTTCACTGTGTCACTTTGCTTACAAGTACTCTTAATTATAAAAAAATTGGGTTGGTAGTTTTGGATTGCTACACCTTCACTCCTACCACCATTACATCTTCCATATCCTGCATGATGTCACCCATACATGCATCCCAAATAGTATCTTCTTCCACAAAACATGATCCACCCCCACCACCAAATCTATCTGAGATGCATCCATCCATCCTCGACACTATTCAAGGGATATCTACTCCCATTCTATCATCCTCTACACATCACTCCAATTTCATGGATAATGTGGAGTTATATTCCTCTATCCCCTCTCCCATGCTCTCATCATAGTCTCCTAGTATTGTACATATAACCAATCCTAGCATAGGAGAGTACCTTATAAATAACATAACATTTTTGCTCATAATAGAATTGGTTAGGAATTTTGGTTTTCCTAGTCATATCCATTTAATTATTGGTGTTGTTATTACAGTAGGATATTTCTAAAATCACATGAATTTTGTGTATAGGGGAATAAATTCTTCAAAAAATAAATCTCCCAAAAAGAGCTTGAAGCATTTTATTTGTGACATTGACTTTCTGGATAATCCTTCATTCGCGTTAAAGTATTTCCATTGTTTCAATTGGAAAATATGCAACCTTGGCAGTTACGAGAAAGGAATGTGGACTATTTTGGAGCCTCATTCTTAGACTTAGGATAAATATGGATTAGTATACGATCAAAATTCTCTAATTGATCCCCTTGAGGATGATCTTCAATGTATCACCCGGTCTCAAGAAGAAAAGTGAGGATGAATATCCTAATCCTAAGCAAGCTCCTACATCATCAACATACCTATTCTAAGTTGCAACCATACATACCATCCTGTATGACACTTAAAATGATGAATGTGACAAGCCATTTAGGTCACTTTCAATTACATCTGATAGATTTGAAGATGAATCATCTCCTATTATCTCCATCATAGATGCGAATGACTTTTATCTATGTATGTTCTCTTTGACACTATCCATATTTCTCTTGCTTATTTTTTTGGATCAACCAGACACACCCATATATACTCCACCTCTATGAATAGAATTGATTTGAAAGGATCAATTTAAAACATAATACAATTTTATAGATGAAGAGTGGTGAAGGAAGCGGAAGAGGAGCAAAAATGACAGGCAAGAATTTTGAACCAACGAAAGGAGAAGATCCAAAGGCAGGGTAGAATGCTGTAGTTGGAAAGGAAAAGGATTACCTGTCAGCTCAGTTTGAAAAGGCTAAAGGTACAGATCATCGAGATAAACCCTTAAATAAAGGGTCCCACTGGGTTTCAGGATCTAGAAACAAGGGCCCATCCTTTTTGGAAATGCTGAAAGGGAAAAATAAGGAGCTAGTCAGTGAACTACCGCCCCTAATACCAAAAAATAATAGGTTAACTATGCCAGTGGAGATTATGGAAATATTCTTGGATATGGAGGCATCATCCTTAGTTGGCAAGTTTTTGGGAGGAAGGCCGGACATTGAGACTATTCACTCATGGGCCATGGCAAAGTGGAAAACTTCAGGAAGCTTAGAAATTGTAGTCATGTCAAGAGGTTTTTTTATGATAAGACTCAACAACAAAGATGATGCAGAGCGCATATTGATAGGAGGACCCTGGTTTCTAGGAAGGCGTAGCCTCTTTCTAAGGAAGTGGGGGGAGGATTTCAACCCTAAGAAGTAGAAAATTAATATAGCACCCATTTGGGTCTGCTTACCAAACCTCCCAACCCAGTTTGTTAATGAGTACTGGCTTAGTGGCATAGCAAATACGATAGGAGAGCTCATGGCAATAGACCATTCAACCTAGGCAAGGACTATACTGAAGCATGCCAAGATCTATGTAAATGCAAACTTGGATTCTGATCTACCTTCTCAGGTGGAACTAGCATATGGAGAGTTTCTAAGGATTTAGCTTGTGGAGTATGAGAACAAGCTAACATTTTGTAGCTTGTGCAAAACCCAAGGCCACCTTCAAGCCCAATGTCTGATAATAACTACAAACAAGGAAGCCACGAGCGAAGGTTTTATGGGGAAAGCTAATGGGAGAGGGATCCCAAAGTTTCAAGGACCGCGTATTAACTTGGAAGGATATAGACAAGTTAAGAATAACCAGGCTGACCAAGCCAACATAGAACTGGAAAAAATCCAAGAGAAAGGAAAGCAACATAATGAGGGAGGCAAAAATCATAAGGTATGTAATAAAGATCCCAGATTGAACATGTTTGATATCCTAGAAAATCTAGAAGTTGAAAAATAAAATAGTAAGGATGATACCATCAGTGTCAATTTTCCTGAAACCCTAGACTCCCCATCCAAATCGGGACCATCCATAACTATTACAAAAGCCCCAAAATATATGCTCAAAATGAAGAAAAATTGCCAGGTCATTTCAGTTTAAACATGGAAAAAATAGAGTCAAGAGTCGAAGTTGTGGAAACAAGAGCCAGGAATGTAGCTCCTAATCTGGTAGTGGAGCAAATTATCCCTTATCAGATGAGCCCAACGATTAAAGGTTCCTTGAAGGAAAGCCCCCTATTTAGGAACCAGATAGGAGAGGTGGACCAAAACAAGGTTGAGGATGAAGAGGGAATTAAAAACCCCCAAAATGAGGAATAAGGTTCAAGCCCTAGACTATCACAGTATATGCCCCCTCATTTCAGTCCAAAATAGACTAGAAGCACTACCAAGCCTCTGCTAGATCATGGAATTGAAAGAAAGAAAGGGAGAATATCTACAAAAGAGCACTATATAATGAGAATCAATGAAGAAATTGCAAACGAAAAGCAAAGAACATTGTTACAGCAAGCTATTCCTAGCCAAGAAAATAGTAAAATTGACAAACCCCCTTTGGATCAGGAAAAGGGGTAGGGCAAAAATATCAAATAGTCTAAATGAAGGTTCTCTCATGGAATGTGAGAGGCCTAAACGGCCCACCAAAACAAAGGATGGTGAAGTCTATAAGGAAGGATTGGAATCCTACTATCATTTTTCTTCAAGAAACCAAAATAGATGCGGCACAATCAGCACTTATAGCTAGAAGGATTTGGAAGCAAGGGGAAGTGGCATTTCAACAGGTGAGATGAGCATCTGGGGGCCTCATGATCTTATGGGATCCTATTAAAATAGAAGGAAGTATTATTCAGGCAAATGAAAGAGTCTTAAGAGTATTATTTCATGATTTTGATACTAATAAGAATTGGATTATGTCAAATGTTTATGCCCCCACCTCTGTCCAAGGGCGGTCTGAACTATGGGAGTTTTTGGGGCATTTTATCCAAGATTTTAAAGACATTCCTTGGGTGATTGGGGGAGATTTCAATACCCCCATTTACCCATCTAATAAGAAGGGAGGAGCTGGGTTACCCTCAAGGAGCATGGAGGACTTCAATGAATTCATTAACACAAATGAATTGATGGATGTAAGACTAAAAGGAGCCAAATTTACATGGAGTAACAAGAGGATAGGAAGTCAAATGATTCAAGAAAGGTTGGATAGGTTTTTTTATCCAAGGAAGCTACAACAATGTTTGGTGATTTAGCATTATGAGCCCTTCCTAAATGCGCTTCAGACCATAATCTTATTCTATGGGAGGCATTTCAGGCTAACTCCTTTAAAAAGCGATTGAAATTTCTGTCAATGTGGGTTAAACATCCAAACTTCAAGAAACGAATAGAGGAATGGTGGCAACAACCTATCTAGGGAAGTGCTTCCTTCAAACTATCTCAAAAACTTAAGATGGTGAAAAACAACCTTAGAATATGGAATAAAGAAGTCTTTGGAAATATTTTTGAGAATAATAGAGTAGTGGGGGAAAAACTGAGAATAATAGAAAGCAAAATCCAAAATGGAACCTATGATGAGGCGACAAGGATCGAAGAGAAGGAAACCCTTTGTGAGTTTTATAATATTTTAGCTTGTGAAGAGATGTATTGGAGGCAGAAATCAAGGGCATTATGGCTAAAGGAAGGGGACTCTAATTCAAAAATTTTCCATGTTACCACATTGAGGAATAGAAGCAACAATACTATTAGAAATTTAACTAAGGTGGATGGATCTTCAACTCAAAACATTCATGAGATAAGGGACGTGGCTGTTAATTTTTTTAGTTCATTATTGGGTGAAGAACGGGTCTGTAATGCCCAAGCAAAGGACTCTCTCCTTAAATTCATTCCATAACTCATTGATGAAATTATTAATGAGTCTCTTAAAACAAATTTTTCATATGAAGAGATCAAGGAGGCTTTGTTTAACATGGATCCTGACAAAGCTCCTAGGTCGGATGGGTTTTCACCATGGTTTTTCCAAGTTTGTTGGGATATTGTTGGAGCAGAAGTTATTGCTGCAATCAAGGAGTTCCAAAGTTCAAATCATATTCCAAGGAGTTTCAATTCAACTTTAATTGCTTTGATCCCTAAAGGCCCCAACCCCAAGACTATGGCTAACTTTAGGCCAGTTAGCCTATGTAATATATCCTATAAAATTATGTCCAAAGTTTTAGCCAACCATTTGAAGAAAGTTCTACCGGTTATCATTGATCCAAGTCAAGGAAGTTCTGTACAAGGAAGATCAATCTTAGATGGAGTTATTACTATTCATGAGGCTCTTCATATAGCCTCTCAGACCAAAAAAATAGTCATGGCTTTAAAGTTAGACATGAACAAAGCTTACGACAGTATAAATTGGGAATTCCTAGAGGCAGTTTTATTAAAATTTGGCTTCAACATGAAATGGTTCAAGTTAATAAGAGAGTGTATTTCTAAGCCTTATTTTTTAGTTTTGGTTAATGGGTCTACTGTAGGTTTTTTTCAAAGCAAATGTGGTCTAAGAATAGGAGATCCCATAAGTCCTATGTTGTTCATCATTGTAGCTAAGGCCTTGGGAAGAACCATTAAGGCAGTAGCAGTAGTTGGACTCATATTAGGTATCAAGGCCACGTCGCTAACTACGCCGATGACACATCAACAATTTTTTTATGATACATTGCTACTGAATTTAGATTCTATGGTTGAGGCAAGAAGGATTAGAAATATTCTCATAATGTATGAAGAAGCAGCTGGACAGAAAGTGAATTTTGATAAGAGCAAACTTTATTTCATCAATACCCCCATTCCTAGGCAAAACAACATAGCAAGGATCATGGAATGTCAGATTGCATCCCTTACCACCTCCTATTTAGGTCTTCTCCTATTTATGAGGAAACCTGAAGGATCAATGTGGAACATAGTTCTGGAGAGGATCCAAAAAAAGCTAGCAGATTGGAAAGGACATCTGTTATCTCAAGCAGGCAAAACAGTTTTAACTATGGATTCACTTCAAAGTATACCCATTTACTTCCTATCAGTATTCAGAGCTCCCAGCAAGGTGTATCACAAAATTGAGTAGCTTCAAAAAAAATTTCTTTGGTCAAGGATTGAGGATAAGAAAAGGATTCATTTAGTAGGTTGGAACAAGGTTTGCAAACCTAAAGCTGATGGGGGGTTAGGATTGAGGAGAGTTGCTCATCTCAATACAACTCTGTTAGCCAAACAAGCATGGCGGTTATTGACTAAGGTCGATAATGAATGGACTGCTATAGTTAGGAGGAAATACCTCCAAGGTGTGAACTTCCTTAATGAAAACTTAGCAAGCAGGGGGTCTAATTTTTGGAAGGCAATCCTCACGAGCAGGGATCTTGTCAAGAAAGGTCTTAGATGGATTATAGGAAATGGGCAAACAATAGACTTTTGGAAGGATCGGTGGGTGAGAGCTGAGGAGTTATCCCAAAATCCTCGTTTGGATAGGATTCAAGAGAATATGGAGCAACATATTGGGAAGAAGGTTGCAAATTATATGTGGCAGGATATAAATATCAATAGGTGGAAACACATCAGAGTACAGGATTTTGAAGCGTAGTCCGAAGAGCTTTATAACATTTTAACTCAAGCAAATTATTCCCTCTGGAGAGGATGAAGATCACATTGTTTGGGCTGAGACTGAAAGTGGTGACTTCACGCTTAATTCTTCCTATAATTTTCTTCTCAATGTGGAAGGTCAACAATTTCAATCGAGTTTGGTTTGGATCAAAGGCTTAATTCCTAAAATATCCTTTTTTTCATGGTCGATGATTCAAGGAAAAATCCTCACTATGGACAATATGTTATCCAAAGGTATGGTTATTGCTAATCGTTGCTACATGTGCAGGGTAGGATGGGAGACAACCCAACACTTGTTTCTGGAGTGTTCGGTAGCGGAGTCCATCCTGGATGAACTTTTCCAAGCCTTTAGGATCTCGTGGGTTAAGCCTGCTCTTATATTTGAAGTGTTCCATCAATGGCCTCAACCCTTTGTTAGCCTAAAACTTAAGTACCTATGGAAAATCTGTTGGCATCATTTTCTCTAGAAGATTTGGCTAGAAAGGAACCATAGAGCATTTAAGGATACCATTCACAACCCAAAAACCATCCTCAACAGGATTATTGTCTTTGCGAAAGAAAACATTAGCACCTTAGTGGATTAGAACCACTCAATTATTCCCCAAGAAAAATAATTAGCTTGGGTCTTAGGTATTGAGGACAAACCTTCCATTCCTTTGCCTAATCCCAGAAATGGGATTTATTGGGAGCCACCCCCACAGGGTTGGTTTAAACTAAATTTTTATGGTGCAGCCAAGGAGAACCTAGGAAGAGCTGGAGCTAGAGGAATAATCAGGGATAATCAAGGAAATTTGGTCAAGGCCTTCGATGAACCATTGGGAATAAAAATTAATAATGAAGCAGAAGCTAGAGCCCTTTGGAGAGGGTTGCAAGTAGCCCAAGCAACTCAAGGTAACTTTATGATTGAAGGTGATTCTATGAACATCATCAACCTGTTAACCAATGGAAAAAAACTCCATGGAGAATTGAGGGAGTCATCCATGAAATGAGGATCCTTTTTATGGCAAGACAAAATAGGAGGGCTCATCATGTGTATCGTGAGGCCAATAGGTCAGCTGAAAAATTAGCCAACATAGGTGTTGATGTTGGTATTTTGGTTACATGGACACAAGGTGTGCCATGTGAAGTGGAAAAAATTATTATTCATGAAAAAAAACCTACCCATTAAGGAGAAAGATGAATGGGTGTTCTTTCCCCATGGAGTTGGTAATAACTATGGGGTTTCCCTCTAAATCATACCAAATTGGAAATGAAGGTAACAGGGTGTAAGCCTTGGAAGATTCCAACAGAGAATAGGAAATGGGCAAGCAACAGGTTTCACAAATGCAAAGTTCCAAACTTCAATTCTTGTCAATGTAAGTAATGTTTACAGTTATGTTTAGGTATGGGTGTGCTTTGTTAGTAAGGTGTTGCAGTGGATTCAACACAATTTCTAGTAAGAAAGTTTCAAGGATGACTAGGATCTACAATCTCAGCAGAAGGCTAGATATTGTAATAGGTTTTGGGTTAACCTACAAAACCCGGTAATTAATGAAGACTTTTATTTACCAAAAAAATATATACTCCACCTCCACCATGGCTACCTCTACCTGATACTCGATCACCTATTCTCAATCAATTCCTTCCTTGAGAGCATGTACAAAGTAACCCAAACTCTGATCCACAACTCCCTTCGTCTCCCCAAGTCAACACAATTATTTTTTGACTTGCACACACCCCTCCATAATCCATATGATATTGTGCATCCCATCCAAACTGATACTAGTCTCATTAAATTTGAGCATATTTAATCCCCTCAAACTACCTCAGATTTATATCCCTTAGATCAATTTCTCAAGGAATCAAATGCTTAATTTTCTAATTTACGCTCTTCTTCACCCTCTTTTGTTTATAATGTTAAAGTTAGTGAGATTGTGCTCCCATTCTGAATAATATTGTAGATGATATCCATCTCATTACCACCCCTCATTAGCTTGATGAGAGTTCCCATATGCTCATACAGAAAACCATTGATTTCAATATTAGAATGGACCTATAAAATTACAAAATTATCAAACTTGGAAAGAGTCTTTCAATCGAAGAGCAATAGATTTTTGTCACACTCCTAACAAAGTATCAAGAGGTCTTCGTGTGGTCTTACCTAAACCTTGTTTTCTATAACCTTACACTAAATCCTAATGCTAATCCAATCAAATAGAAGTTGAGAAAACTTCATCTTACTATAGCTCTCCTGGTTAAATAAGAGTTTTAGAAACTCTTAGATGTAGGATTTAATCAACCAATTGATTATCCAAAATGGATTTCAAATATGGTACCCATTGGCAAATCCAATGGGGGGATACACATTTGCACTAAATTTCATGATCATGTCCTAAATATGATTTTCCTCTCCCTAACATCAATAAGCTCATGGATTCCATTGAAGGCCTTGAAATGCTCTCCCTAATGGATGGTTTTTTTGATATAACCAAATTTGATTCAATCTTGATGACCAACATAAAACAACTTTGATATTGCCTTGGGGGATATTTTACTACAAAGTCATGTTATTCGATCTGAAGAATATAGGAGCCACATACCAACAAGCCATGACTTACATATTCCATGATTACATGCATAAAATTGTTGAATATTATGTTGATGATATTTTGGTCGAGTCCAAAATTTGCTAATGGGCATATCGATGTTTTACGTAAAGTTTTTGACCATCTTATCGAGCATAACGTGAGGTTAATTCCCAAAAAGTGCATATTTGGTATCACTTTAGGGAATCTTTAAGGGTTCATCATCTCCAATAGATGCATTGAGTTGGATTCTAATAAGGTCAAGGCCATTATCAAAATGTAATCATCAACTCTTAAAGAGCTTTGCAACTTGCAAGGTAAAATTCAAGCGATTCGTCACTTTATCACTCAATTATATCATAAATGCAAGACATTCAATCATCTATTGAAAAATGGGATCACATTTTAATGGACCACTATGTTTCAAGAAGCTTTTTATGTTAACAAGTGTTACCTTACTTCCCCTCTAATTTTATCTCCGTCTAGACCAAGAATTTTGTTCCATATGTACATATTTGCAACTAACTTCACTTTAGGGACCATGTTGGCTCAAGAATAAATTCAATAGAGAGTAGGCTATCTATTACATTAGTCATACCTTGGTGAGTTACAAAACAAGATATGCATATATGAAGAAGCTATGCCTTGCTATGGTTTTTACCACCAAAAATATTTTCCACTATATGCTCAACCATATGATGTATGTCATTATTAGAGAGAATCCTCTATGGTATATGATAAGTCACACTTACACAAACACCTGTAATACTAGATGGATAATGCTATTAATGAAATTTTATCTTGAATTCATAAGCCAAAAACCCATAAAGGGTCAGGTCATCATCGACCAACTCACTAAAGCTCCTCTTCAAGACAATAAACCTCTTATCATAAAGCTTCCATATGACTCTATATTTAGTATTACCAAGATTGAAGAGCATGTCAAACCTAAATATGAAGTCAATATCACCCTTTTATTTGATGGGTCTAAGTATGAATAAGTGGGAGGTGTGGGAATTATTTTCTTTACACCTCAAGGGTTTCACATACCTTTGTTATTCAAGATTGACTTCCTTTGTACCAACAACAATGTAGAGTACAAGGTGTTAATTCTAGGCCTTTATACTATTGTGGCCATGCACATTAAACATATTCACATCTTCAATGATTCCCAACTCATTACCAATCAAGTTAAGAGAATCTACTAGTGTAAGTGCTTGGTATTTAAAGCCTACAAGT
Source organism: Wollemia nobilis (assembly GCA_028583015.1). NCBI lineage: Eukaryota > Viridiplantae > Streptophyta > Pinopsida > Araucariales > Araucariaceae > Wollemia > Wollemia nobilis. The sequence goes on from JAQPPZ010001731.1 coordinate 2,527,752, forward strand.
AGATAATTGACAAGCTACTTGTAAATTTCAACCGGTACGATAGAGCATTTACCAAGGTCATCCAATTGGTTTTTGAATACTATGGCATCTCTCGAGTCCCTTATCCTATAGAAATTTGCTAACAATGTTACTTTCATTCACGTCACTACGTTGTCCAAATCGGCTATCTCTCAGGAGTCATCTAATGATGAATGATATGTTTTTCTAGTTCAAGTCAAACCCTACCACACTATTTTTGCATATATTAAGGATTTTATAAAACTTGGTACTCTTCCTCTTGACTTGCTACCAATTGATGAATGTATATTCAAGAAAAAGGTAGCTCAGTACACTCTATTAGGAGATGTACTTTATCATCATGGCTATGATGGTGTCCTCCTTCGTTGCTTCGAATCACAAGAAGCCAATTGGGTAGTGTCTTAGACATAAGATGGTACATGTGGTGGTAATTTTAGTGGGATGGCTATCACAAAGTGTATTTTTTACATGAGTTATTATTGGACCACCATGGAACATGATTGGTGCACATATGTCATGAAATTTCATAAATATCAACATCATGCCAATTTGAACCATCTTCCATCATAAGCCTTAAACCCATTCAAACCCTTTGGTTGTTCTTGCAATGGGGTCTAGATATTCTGGGAAAAATATCTCCATATTTAGGCAAAAACACCTTCATCATCACCATATATAAATACTTTACTAAGTGGGTTGAGGCTATTCCTCTTACTAGTACAACAGGATCTCAAATTGTGGAGTTCTTACTCCAATACATCATATATCACTTTGGTATCCTCTCAAAATTTATTTTCAACAATGGGACCCTATTTAAAAATAAGGATGTTTGAGTGTTTTGCCATAAGTACCATATTCAATATAGTTTCTCAACACCTTATTACTCCCAGAGAAATGGCCAAGTTGAGGCAACCAATAAAACTATTTGTGCCATTCTCAAGAAAATGGTACAAGAGAATCATAAATATTGGCACCTTCAACTCCCTTTGGTGCTTTTAGCTTATCAAATTAGAATTTGAACACCAAAAAGTGTGATTCCATTCTCATTAGTCTATGGTATTAAAGCCATAATTCCTCTCGAGTTCAAGATTCTAACTTTGTGAATATATTTGCAAGAATCATGGATGAGGATATAACTCATCAAGCTAGGCTAGATTAACTCATGCTTCTTGATGAATATTGAATCAATTATCTTGAGAACCTTCACATTTACCAAGATCAAATCTAATGAGCCTATGATCATAAGATTCATCCATGATAATTACAAGTTGGTGATCTTGTGCTTAAAGAAAATCATCAAAATGTGAGTTTTCGACCGTACTTACATGATAAGTTTGTTGCTAACTAGTCTAGTCTGTTTTTCATTACAAAATAATTTGGTTTTAGGGACTATAAAATTACAACTCTCGAGGGAGTTGAGGAACCTGAATCCATTAAAATTCTTCATCTACGGAAGTTCAACACCTAACTATGATCATAAAAAAAATTAAATTAATCAAAAGCATAAAAAAAATATAAAAATTCAAAATAAAATAAACAAAGGATTTTTCTTTGTCATCCTTTATTTTTATCCAACCATTCTCTTACATATTATTAGAAAAGAATCACAAACATATCACCAACACATCATGCTACACTTACAATGGAGACACTGTAAGTTATTGCTGAATGGTTGGATAAAAACAAGGCAAGCTCATCATAAAAAAAAATCAATAGAGAATCATAAAAATAAAATACATGCATTCATATCATAAACATTATTGCACCTTTTCAATCAACCACTTACCATCTATACCCTCATTGTTTTTATTTGTTTATGTTGTCCTCATTTCTCTTCTATTCCTCGTACATCACTCCTCGTTGTATGGTCATTCTTCGAGTGGCTATGTACCATGGACAAGTGTGTTCCTATCCCCCCTTTCCTCTTTTCTCTCATTATGTCTTCCTTCTCTTTCTTTTCTTGCTTGTTTTCTCTATATATTTTTTTCACGCTACCACTAGCTCATTACACCTTCATTATTTCACTTTCATTTTTGTCTTAATGATATTTTGATCATTGTTCGATAAGGTTTGATGCCTATTATTACAAAGGATTTTGGTTGTGTTAATCAAGGGTGTCTTCATAGTTATAATTGTCTAATCTCTTTACATGCACTTTTTCACCACATCCATCAAGTCCACATTCACAGTTTACCATGCTTTATCTCTTTCCTCTCGTAGGTTTGAAGTATCTTTGGGTTCTTTTGGTCAATCAAACATACCTAGTATCTCAGTGAGCCTTCATTGAAGGTCATTTATTCCTTGAGTGCTATAGGCCTTCATAGTTACATTAGGTTTCCTCTTGGACCATGAATAATTTACATATTAATCATATTTTGAGTCTAGGAAAGATGAAGCCATGCATAGCTTTAAGCCATAAAGATAACTGTTTCCCCTACTTACCCTATCATGCTATAATTTGACTCCAAGGATCCAAATTACAAGAAAATAAAAATAAAAAATTAGACAGAGAGCACAATTAGTTCTATCAATTATCATGAATCCTAAGAAATTTTAGACATCTCCATCGAGGCTATAGATGTTTGGCTAGCAATGGAGAAACATCAAAGGATTGTGGGGCTATAGATTCTTGATTGGTAGTGGATTATGCCCTTGCATGGTGACATCTCTATCACATTAGTGACCTTTTATACAAACCTATGTCCTCTCATGGATGAGCTAGCTTATAATGGTTTGAGTTACAATTGGTCAATCCTACCTCTATCAAAATTAGAAATGAACACTACACACACACTGATATTCGAGCAACTTGACCTCCTAGTTGGTATTATTATCTTCAAGAACTTATTGATCAATAGATGAGTTTTAATGATGTCACTAGGGTGTTTGATCTTCCTAAAAGCACATATTGATCCTTCCTTTCCTAGGATAGGCAAGTTGATAGGTCATGTCATATTTGTTCTCACAACTTATTTATTCCATGTCTCCATAGTATCACATTCATTCCATTCCATATTGTAGTTATGTTAGTACCATTGTGTTGACACCCTTTATTACTTAGTAACATCATGCATAAGCGATGTGATAAGTATTTTTGAACAAAAATTAAACATGCATTCATTCTAAATATCTTATTTCATTCATAATTTTATAACCATTCCATATCATGTTAGTCACATGCATTATTTCATAAATAATTCTATCTATCAAAAATATCATCACATGCATCTCATTTTGATAACTACCTCTATCCATGCATCATGAATAAATCAACATCATGCACCATCAATAAATCCACATCTTACATTACCATAGATACACATCCACATCATACATCATCATAAATGCACATCACATAAATACACCAAAAGTTTGCACAAAATATGTATGTATATATATGCATAACATCATCATATATAATAATAATAATGATAGTCCCGAAGGCTACATCATCATGTCCCAACGACCTGTAAAATCATACTTGCATAATCACCCTAACACACCTCGAGGCCACCCACCAATGGTATCATCGCCTCTCTCTCATCTTGATCTACTCCTACTCTACTATCTTTGCCACTCATCTAATCAAGAGGATCGAACACCTGAATCTCATGATATAGGTGGCTCGTTGATCTATAGCCTCACCATGACACTAGAGGGTCCACTAGCCAGACTTCATTATGAATCTATCAATATCAATCACAAAGGGACATCAAATCCCTACCTAATTAGGACCTCCTCCATATCCATGGCTCTCTCAACCTCTAGTCATTATTGCACCATGGCCCTCATGTATCTACTATGGGCCATATTTACCTCTACTCACACTCTAACTAGCTCTCTATGTAGTGCCTTTTTGGTCCTTCATAGTTCTTTCATCTCCACTACCATCCGCTCCCTCTTTGCCATTGCTACATCAAGCTGATATTGTAGAGCCTCCATATTAGCCACCCTCATATCAACTTGTTGTCATAGCTTATCCCACTTGATCATTGTTTTTAGTCTATCCTCTTACACCTTAGCTAGTATTTGCACTAGTCTGTCTCATTTTTCTTTGTCCTCCTCTCTCTTGGCCACTAGTAGAGCTTGCTATTACTTCATCTTAGCAAACCTATCTCCCATCCACTCTGGCTCCACTTGTAAGTTGTCTTTCTCTTCTCAAAGCTTTACCTTGTCCCCCCTCTCTAGGTGGATCCCCCCTGTCTACCCATCATCGTTGCACTAGAGGTTCCTCTTCCTCCTCTTTCTCATTCACCACATCCATACTCCCATCACTCCTTACTACATCCACATTGCCAACCCTATATAGTGCCTCTCTATGCTCACAACATTGAGTTTCCATCTTGGACTCCCAATGCTAAGTCACCTACCATACAACATACTCTAGGATCATCCTAGGGTTGTCTACAGTTTCCACCTTACCAAACTTGTTTACCTCCTTCTTGGTTGCCTCTACCTATGGTCATGGTAAGGTGACATTGTCATACCATCTCTTGTAAATGATAGGTGGCTCTGGTACAACCTGTAGTATACTGAACTATCACATCACCCTAGAAAACTAGAACAACTCATGCTTTATCCCATGTCACCTGATTAACCATCTTGTCTATAGCACCTAATTTAGGTACATCCCATCCTTTACCTAGGTATACCCTACCCTCCATAACCTCCATCTCATTGAATTTGACCTCAACTATACCTAGATCTAGAAATAATACTCTCCACCCTTATTTTGAGGTCATCCTCTTGATCTCTCCCTATCTTATCGCCATCTTAACACATAGGATCACTCAACCACTCCTCCCTAGATCATATGGTAACCCTACTAGTTGGACTACCATGGAGTGTTACCACCACCAAACCTATAGAAATACACTATACTCCAAGCCCATCCTCCTCCATCGTCGCACCTCATACAACTTAATGTATAGCTGGGTCAATAGTGCTAGTTCCCATGCATATACTGCTAGAGTCTCAATGAGATCTGCCATGAATCTCAATAGATTCCATGGAAAATGAGATCCATTAGAATCTTGCAGTATCACATTGGATATTAGGAATATCACCACCAACTATTGTGGTGTTAGTCTCCCATTGATGTTGTTTTTCAAGTACTGCACCCCATCGTTGTTCGTATCCACTGTCTCCCACTCCTTGTATATATCCATTAGTACCTCATCCCTATCTAGTGCTACATAGATAGGAAGCCTGTCCACCAGTAATAAAAATATGAGATATATATGCTCCAAGGTAAAGGTCATATCCCCTATAGAGAAGTGGAAGATCCTCCTATCTGGGTCCCATCGCTCTGCTAACATAGAAAGGTACCCTCAATATACATAGATGTGCTCAATCCATACCACCTCCTTTAGGCCAACCTTATTCAACCACTCCCAGTCTACTTTCATCAGCTTGTCTCAGGCACTTGGAAACATATTTCCAAATCAACATCATGGTCATAGCATGTCAACTATACACACCACATCACAACCATCAACTCACCATATTTTATAACAATAAAAAATAATAAAACCAATAAAATCTATTTCACCACAAAAGGAAGCACACAAAATTTTCCACACTATTGTAATTTCACATTTTACCCATCATTTCACAAAATATTGTTAGTCTTACAATGGCACTGAGAGGGGGGGTGAATCAGTGCAGCTAATTAAAAACTTAAATCTTCATCTCTTAATTCAGAACTAATGAATGCTTAAAACCAGATGCAGCAAGTGTAACAAGATAGCAACACATAACACAAGATTTAACGAGGTTCACCAGTTTTGGCTACTCCTCAAAAATAGACTGCTTGGACTCCCATCCAAATCCAGCCTTTGCAAAGCACCAACTTCACAATCAGTTTACCAAAGACCCACTGGAAGGAGCACCAACCCCTAATTTATCTCGCACCAACAGAAAGGAGCACCTACCCCTGATTCCAAGCACCAACTTGGACTTCTATTTTAAATCTTGATTGACATAAAAATGCCTTCTGTGTTACAAGACCCTCACCTGGTCTAGCTTAACTCAAATCAATCTCATGGAAGCATACACTCTTTTACAGCTCTACTTACTGCACACTTACAACCCTTTCTTATAGCTTACTCTTGTAGCTCTCACAACTCGTTTTATTGTACTCTTACAGCACTCTCACAACTCACTTACAGCCAACAACACTCTTGCTCTCTGCTTACTTCATTCTTACAACATTCTCTCTGTTGCACTCTATAAGCTTCTCTATTTTAGCCATGCTTTCTATACTCTTTTTCGTAGCACTTTCCCTCTATTCTCCAACACGCTGCTCGCTCTTCCCGCACGAAGCTCAACCTTACTACTTCACGCAAATCTGCTTTTATAACAGAGTTCTGTTTCTATTCTTAACTTCCTCCATATTCGCGCATGCAGCCTATTAATAGTAACAACTTCTTTATTCTCACATGCAACCTTATTAATAGAACGGTTCTTTGTTTGGTCTTCGAGACGTTTCTCTCGTCCAACTCGTGGTCTTCGTCTGATGACTTTCAGTAACCACTGCTGCATGATATTTCTTTGTAACGGCTCCTGTAACTGCAGTAATGACTTCTGTTTACTATCACTGTAACTACCTTAATTACTTCAGTTTACTATTCTTATTTAACTACATGATTTTCTTCAACAACTGCAGTTATGTAACCGTCGCACTCTTTTTCACATTTCTTATTATAGCTTACATGATCTCACTGTAACTCTCCACCTGTAATAGTTCTTATTTTGTTGCATGAACTTATTCTGTAACTGCCCCCTGTAACTGTAGTTCTGACTCCAATTAACTGTTCTTATTCTAGCTGCATGATTTTCTTCTGCAACTGCATCTGTAACTGTCATTTTCCTTCAGTTAACTTTACTTCGGCTTGCACCCACGAAAACAGAACATGTCACGAAATCGTGACACTTTCGCTGCCTTGAGCTCTTCTCTGTCTCTTGCCCGCGAAAATGGAACATGTCACGAAATCGTGACACTTTCGCTTCCTTGCACTCTTCTCTGCTTGCACTAGCGAAAACCTGACATGTCACGAAATCGTGACACCTTTTGCTTTCGTACACTCTTCTTTGCATGCACCAGCGAAAACATGACATGTCACGAAATCGTGACATCTTTCGCTTCCTTACTCTTCTCGGCATGCACCAACGAAAACAAGACATGTCACGAAATCGTGACACTTTCGCTGCCTTGTGCTTTTCTCTGCCTTACGCCTACGAAAATGGAACATGTCACGAAATCATGACGCTTTCACCTTTGAGCTCTTCCTCCTTGAATTTGTCGTGAAATCATGACGCTTCTGCTTCCATGCTCTTTCATTTTGCTTCTGTCGCGAAATCGTGACACTTCATCCTTCGGAGTCTTCCTCTCTGCTGTTGTCACGATATCACGACATTTTTTCTCCTTAGCTCTTCTCTTCTCTTCAGGTCACGAAAACGTGACATGTCGCGATATCGCGACACTTTTTCTCTCGAGCTCTTCCTCTTGCAATATGTCACGAAATCGTGACACTTTTTATCTTGCCTTCTCTCTCCTGCAATATGTCACGAAATCGTGACACTTTTTCTCCTTAGCGCTTTTCTTCTCATCGGATCGTGAAAACCCGACATGTCACGAAATCGTGACACTTTTTCTCCTTAGCGCTTCTTCTTGCAAATTGTCACGAAATCGTGACACTTTTCTTTGCAAGCTCTTTCTTTCCGAACCTGTCGCGAAATCGTGATAGTTTTCTTTGCTTGCGCCTTCTCTCCGAACATGTCACGAAATCGTGATAGTTCTTCCTGCATGCGCTTCTTCTTCAAACATGTCACGAAATCATGACAGTTTCCTTTGCCTGCGCCTTCTCTCCAAACATGTCACGAAATCGTGACAGTTCTTCCTGCATGCGCTTCTTCTTCAAACATGTCATGAAATCGCGATAGTTTCCTTTGCCTGTGCCTTCTCTCCAAACATGTCATGAAATCATGATAGTTTTCTTACTTGCCTTCTTTGCTTCCAACATGTCACGAAATCGTGATAGTTTTTCCACTTGGCTTCTTTGCCTCCAACATGTCGTGAAATCGTGACAGTTTTTCTACTTGCCTTCTTCTCTGCCAACATGTCACGAAATCGCGACAGTTTTTCCACTTGGCTTCTTTGCCTCCAACATGTCGCGAAATCGTGACAGTTTTTCTAGCATTTTCTCTCTCCTCGAGATGTCGTGAAATCGCGACAATTTTGACAGCATTTTCTCTCTCCTTCGAGATGTCGCGATATCGTGACAATTTTCTTACTTGTCTTTTTCTTTGATTCTTTGAATCTGGGTCACTTCTGTCTTCTTGGAAATTTACTGTACATGCTCTGACTGCTCTGAACTCTTGTTCACTTTATCAACCGATCCATCTAATGACCTCTGCACTCCTATCCATTGCATCAACCGATCCTCTGTCTGTGTTGACAACAATGACAATACTTTGGCTGCACCTTGCTCATCAATGAACTCCTGTCCATTGCATCAACTGATCAACCTGACTGTGTTGACAACAATGACAATACTTTGGTTGCACCTTGCTCATCAATCTCCCCCTTTGGAATTGTTGGCAACACACGTAATTGTGTGCAATTACCTGTAAATCTTCTCCCCCTTTGACAATAATACCAAAGGGCGGCTGCAAAACTCCCCCTGAGTCCATGCACAACATTCTCAAGCAAAAATTATTATAGTTAGCAAAAAGCATAAACATGAGAAATATGATAAACAGATGCATAAATGCTCCCCCTGAGAATTTGATCCCGATAGCTAGTCAATTCTTAGACTATTCTTGGGAATATGTGACCACTTCATTTCACAGTTTGACAACATCATGATAAGCATAATAGGCATTACTCAGATCTATCTTCAACTGTGTTGGCTGTTGGATCTCTATCCATTGAGACTCTGTTCTCTGTACTCTATCAATAGGCTCACACAGAACCTGCTTAACAAGCTTACATAGAGCTTGTCCAAATCAGCTCACAAGTCCTCACTAGAACCTGTCCAATTCAGCTCACAAGTCTTCACTAGAACTTGTCCAAATCAGCTCACAAGTTCATCAAGAAAAACTTGCTTAGCATGAACCCACAAAGAGAATTGTTAGAGACCCAATGTGATTCATCAACCTCATAGAAGCATAAAGAGAATTGTTAGAGACTCAATATGTTCTATACTTAACTCCCAATCTCAATCTCAGCTCAATCTCAATCTCAAAAGAATAAGATAGATGTAGTATGCTTTTCTCAAGAACATGAAACACAACCCAACAATTGCCAACCATGCAATAACTCATATAACAATGATACTCATGATCTTTCCACAACCAATATCTTTTCTCAACCATTTAGGGCTTTAACAACAATGCTTATAGACAAGGTTTAACCAACATCATTCAACTCAAGATTAACCTTGAAGCATTCAACCAATCACTGCATGAAAAGGAAACTAATAGACATCCTTTTCCTTCCAAAGGTATTTGAACAAAACAACCACCAACATAAATCACCAATGCAAAGAATAACTTGCTCAAATCAATCTCAATGGAGTAAGCCCAAATCATGTATCAAGTAAAGTATTAACTTGATCAAAACAACCTCTATGAAAGCAACTCAACCATCAATCTCAAAACAGCCAACTAAGGGTTTCACCATCTCACTGCAAGTAGCAAGACTTACTAACATAAACCCTAGTGAAAAATGCTTCCTCTTTGTTTGAGGAAGAAGAGAATAGATCTTCAACCTGTTACCAACACCACCCTCAACTTTGCCATCAAGTTAGGGTTAGATCATAAAAGTAACCAAAAAATATATATTTATTCCATAAAACACCTTATGACTCCAATCCTTACCTTACTCAAACTCATACTTCTGGACCGTTACCTCTAGCGTTGGAACCTCAATCTACATGCAGTAAACAACTCTCGATATTCTGCTTCCTCAGGCAATATCTCGCATTCCTCAAATAATGCAAGACTTTCTTAGGTGCATAGGCATCTTGTCCTCCTTGGCGCTTCACCACCTGGACGCTATTCTCTCAACGTCTCTGCCTTGCAAGTGCCACTTTGCACACTTGACCAACTGGGAGCTAGTGCCACTGTTTGCTTTGACTCTGGCATCTCTTTGATAACGACTACTTCTTTAGAGAAAATTAATGCTCTCTTATACCAAACGATGTGTTGAATTTTTGGTTAAGAAACGCATGCCTTCTCACTCAGAACATGGATTCTATTTTATCTGTAGGTTGGGAATGTTACAGGCTTCAAAACCAGCACCTGCCAACTTATGCTTTCATGATACGTCGACCTGTGCTGCATGTTCTATCCCAGATAACGCCTATCAACTGCTACATCAAAAACCTAGCTGTTCACCATGTTGTTCTACTGAGGCACATCAGTTTGATACTATCTCCACAAACATCTACAAGAACTGGAACACATTTTGACAACTATACGACAACTCCCCGACTACTTTCCTTTCATCCTCAGATAATTACACAAATACATAGGAGCATTAAAATAACCTTTAACATTGCTCCCCCTGAGGATGTGCTACCTGGAGCTGCTTAGTGCAATAGAGGAGTAATCTCCTTCTGTCCAAGGAGACACGATTTCCTCTCTTCTTTCTTTCTCCAAGATTTCTTGAACTTGGGCTTGAGTTTTTCAATTGCATCCCTATTTTGAACCTTTTCATGAATTTGAACATTTCTCTTGGGTGGTTGTCTCTTGTACATCCTTGATGGATGATTCTTTTCCTTTCTTTGATGCACATGATTTCTTCCCTGTCTGTGTTGCACTCTTTGAGTCTGATGAAATCTACGGTTTTGCCTTAGATTAGATACAGAAGTGTTTGGACAGAACCTTGCTATGTGCCCGTGACCATTACATTTAAGACATTGCACATGTTTTATTCCTTGTCTGTATTGCATTTTGTGTGTATGATGAAATCTATGTTCTTGCCTTAGATTGGATACAGAAGTGCTTGGACAAAACCTTGCAATGTGCCCATGGCCATTACATTTAAAACATTGCATAGGGTGTTCACTCAGAGAAGCAGATGTGTTTTTAACAGCATAACTTTTTGATCTATTGTTCAGTCCACAATAAATTGCCTTGTGACCATAGCAGTTGCATTTAGAACAATAGCCATTAAAAGCATTATTATTAAAAGAGTGAGAGTGAGAGAACCTCTTTTGCTATGGTTGCTTTGTTGTAGATCTTCTTTGATGCTTTCTTCCTTTTGAAGATTCAGCTTTAGACTTTTCTTGCTTCGATCCTTCAGTAGTGGACTTCTTCTTTTCTGTACTTTTGGAAGATGATGGTTGTTCAGCTTCATATCCAAGACCAGACTTAGCAGTGGAGCTTCTTTGTTGCTTTATCATTTTATCTAGCAACTCTGTGCTCTTCTCATATTTGAGATTTACATTGGCCTCTTCTAGTTGTTTCTTCAATGAAACAATCTCTTCTTCTTGTTGGCAACAAACAGTCTCTTTCTCATTAATTTGAGACCTGAGAATATCTTCAATCCTTTTGTACTGTTCTACTTGCAGCTTTAGATCAACAATAACTTTGTTAGATTCCTCTTCACTTGTGCTGCATACATCATCCAGGTGTGTCTTCAAGGCTTCTTCTGATTTCTTGGCCTTTTGAACTTGTAGGAAGAGATCTTCAATCTCATCCCCATATTCTTCTAACTTCTTGGACATTCTTTTGTTCTTTTTCTTTTCTATGCTCAACTCTTCAAGTGCGGCTATCAACTCACCTTTTAGATCTACTTCAATCTCCAGGTTTTCATTGCATACTTCAGAGTTCACTTCTTCTACCTTCTCTAGTGCAATTTTCTCTTCTACAAGAACTGAAACTGACTGAGATGCCTTATTGGAGGAGGATCTATTCTTCTTACCCATTGTGAACTAATCCAAGATCAACCCTGACTGATTTAGTCTGAACTGGGAACTTGGCTCTGATACCAATTGTTAGTCTTACAATGGCACTAAGAGGGGGGGTGAATCAATGCAGCTAATTAAAAACTTAAATCTTCATCTCTTAATTTAGAACTAATGAATGCTTAAAACCAGATGCAACAAGTGTAACAAGATAGCAACACATAACACAAGATTTAACGAGGTTCACCAGATTTGGCTACTCCTCAAAAATAGACTGCTTGGACTCCCATCCAAATCCAGCCTTTGCAAAGCACCAACTTTACAATCAGTTTACCAGCACCCACTGGAAGGAGCACCAACCCCTAATTTATCCGCACCAACAGAAAGGAGCACCTACCCCTGATTCCAAGCACCAACTTGGACTTCTATTTTAAATCTTGATTGACATAAAAATGCCTTCTGTGTTACAAGACCCTCACTGGTCTAGCTTAACTCAAATCAATCTCATGGAAGCATACACTCTTTTACAGCTCTACTTACTGCACACTTACAACCCTTTCTTATAGCTTACTCTTGCAGCTCTCACAACTCTATTTACTGTACTCTTACAACACTCTCACAACTCACTTACAACCAACAACACTCTTGCTCTCTGCTTACTTCATTCTTACAGCATTCTCTCTACTGCACTCTATAAGCTTCTCTATTTTAGCCGTGCTTTCTATACTCTTTTTCATAACACTTTCCCTCTATTCTCCAACATGCTGCTCGCTCTTCCCGCATGAAGCTCAACCTTACTACTTCACGCAAATCTGCTTTTATAACAGAGTTCTGTTTCTATTCTTAACTTCCTCCATATTCATGCATGCAGCCTATTAATAGTAACAACTTCTTTATTCTCACATGCAACCTTATTAATAGAACGGTTCTTTGTTTGGTCTTCGAGACGTTTCTCTGTCCAACTCGTGGTCTTCGTCTGATGACTTTCAGTAACCACCGTTGCATGATATTTCTTTGTAACGGCTCCTGTAACTGTAGTAATGACTTCTGTTTACTATCACTGTAACTGCCCCTATAACTGCCTTAATTACTTCAGTTTACTGTTCTTATTTAACTGCATGATTTTCTTTAGCAACTATAGTTCTATAACCATCGCACTCTTTTTCACATTTCTTATTATAGCTTACATGATCTCACTATAACTCTCCACCTATAACAGTTCTTATTTTGCTACATGAACTTATTCTAACTGCCCCCTATAACTGTAGTTTTGACTCCAATTAATTGTTCTTATTCTAGCTGCATGATTTTCTTCTATAACTGCATCTGTAACTGTCGTTTTCCTTCAGTTAACTTTACTTTGGCTTGCACCCGCGAAAATAGAACATGTCACGAAATCGTGACACTTTCGCTGCCTTGAGCTCTTCTCTGTCTCTTGCCCGCAAAAATGGAACATGTCACGAAATCGTGACACTTTCGCTTCCTTGCACTCTTCTCTGCTTGCACTAGCAAAAACCTGACATGTCATGAAATCATGACACCTTTTGCTTCCGTACACTCTTCTTTGCATGCACCAGCAAAAACATGACATGTCACAAAATCGTGACATCTTTCGCTTCCTTACTCTTCTCGGCATGCACCAGCGAAAACAAGACATGTCACGAAATCGTGACACTTTCGTTGCCTTGTGCTTTTCTCTGCCTTACGCCTGTGAAAATGGAACATGTCACGAAATCGTGACGCTTTCGCCTTTGAGCTCTTCCTCCTTGAATTTGTCATGAAATCGTGACGCTTCTGCTTCCATGCTCTTTCATTTTGCTTCTGTCGTGAAATCGTGACACTTCATCCTTCGGAGTCTTCCTCTCTGCTGTTGTCGCGATATCACGACATTTATTCTCCTTAGCTCTTCTCTTCTCTTCAGGTCACGAAAATGTGACATGTCGCGATATCGTGACACTTTTTCTCTCGAGCTCTTCCTCTTGCAATATGTCACGAAATCGTGACACTTTTTATCTTGCCTTCTCTCTCCTGCAATATGTCATGAAATCGTGACACTTTTTCTCCTTAGCGCTTTTCTTCTCATCGGATCGCGAAAACTCGACATGTCACGAAATCATGACACTTTTTCTCCTTAGCGCTTCTTCTTGCAAATTGTCGTGAAATCGTGACACTTTTCTTTGCAAGCTCTTTCTTTCCGAACCTGTCATGAAATCGTGACAGTTTTCTTTGCTTGCGCCTTCTCTCCGAACATGTCACGAAATCATGACAGTTCTTCCTGCATGCGCTTCTTCTTCAAACATGTCACGAAATCATGACAGTTTCCTTTGCTTGCACCTTCTCTCCAAACATGTCACGAAATCGTGACAGTTCTTCCTGCATGCGCTTCTTCTTCAAACATGTCACGAAATCGTGACAGTTTCCTTTGCCTACGCCTTCTCTCCAAACATGTCGCGAAATCATGATAGTTTTCTTACTTGCCTTCTTTGCTTCCAACATGTCACGAAATCATGATAGTTTTTCCACTTGGCTTCTTTGCCTCCAACATGTCACGAAATCGTGACAGTTTTTCTACTTGCCTTCTTCTCTGCCAACATGTCACGAAATCACGACAATTTTTCCACTTGGCTTCTTTGCCTCCAACATGTCACGAAATCGTGATAGTTTTTCTAGCATTTTCTCTCTCCTCCGAGATGTCGCGAAATCACGACAATTTTGATAGCATTTTCTCTCTCCTCCGAGATGTCGCGAAATCGTGACAGAAAACATGTCGCGATATCGCGATAGTTTTCTTACTTGTCTTTTTCTTTGATTCTTTGAATCTGGGTCACTTTTGTCTTCTTGGAAATTTACTGTACATGCTCTGACTGCTCTGAACTCTTGTTCACTTTATCAACCGATCCATCTAATGACCTCTCGCACTCCTGTCCATTGCATCAACCGATCCTCTGTCTCGTGTTGACAACAATGACAATACTTTGGCTGCACCTTGCTCATCAATGAACTCCTGTCCATTGCATCAACTGATCAACCTGATTGTGTTGACAACAATGACAATACTTTGGTTGCACCTTGCTCATCAAATATTTCATCTTTTACTCCTTTGGGGTTTTTTAAATCTCAAAAAAAAAAATGAACAAAAAACAAACACATGCACACAATTTAAAAAAAACACAACATAACCAAAAGAACCAGGATATTATCGGCTCTGCACACCTTCTAGTTCTCTTTATTGTGCTCATTCCCACCATCACTTTTGTTACCTTCTTCTCTTCTCTCTCCTTCTCTACCACCCTTCGTGGTTGCCAAAATGAGGCCCACAAGTCCTATTTATAGATTAGCCCTGAAAACCACCCACATAGGGTGGTAACCACCCTGGGCGGTCACCAATGTGCAAGACAACCATATTGGATAGTTCCCAAGGCACAAGGCAACCACCATGTGCGATTACCAATGTGCTTAACAATTGCCATGGCCGATTGCTACTAATCCTTTCTTCTTCATCATAATTTCCAATTTTTTATAATTGACCCCCAAAAATTATCTTTTTGTGCCCCTCTTCTTCCATGCTACAAGTTTCATCCATCTTCTCTCAATCAACTCATGTTTATCGATCATTTTTTTGCCATCCACTTGTCGTTTGAGGGAGTTGACAAGTACCTGTGAATTTCATCTCAAATAAATTCAATATTCAAACACCCAATTTTGGAGTTATGCTTGTTTAAAAATATTTGCCTTGCTATTTTATTTACCCTCTCTTTTCTAGGGAAAATAGTAGAACCGATATTTTATTTTTTCTTTCAAGCTTTCTAATCAAACCCCGATTCCAAAACTCAAATTTCTAGTCAATTCAATTTCATCAATTTGTCAAAGGTAAATATTCAAGGGTACTTTTTGCTTCCGTAACTAGGCATCTCACATTGTTCTTGATTTGAGATAATATTATGTCATCCTCTTCAAGGTAAGGTCACTTTCATCGCTTGTTAATCATTCCCTCTCTTCGTCGTCAATACCACAATCAGTGCCATTGATTTTTTTCACCATATTGTGTTTTTGTACAATGTGGTACAAAAAGAAGAATTTGTAGACACCTAAAAAGTGTCACATTTGCAATGGTAAATATTAATATTTAATAATATGTGCAATTATTTTAATTAATGTATTGCAAACCTTAGAAGTTGTTAATATTGGATATTTTAGCCCCTTTGACTTCTTCTAGCCCCTTTAACCCGCTTTAGCACCTTCCTACACCTAACCCATGGTCATCATGAGACCACTCACTATTTTTAACTCCAGTGTGTACTAACTCTAGTTAGCATTAATTTCTCCTCTTTCCTCTACTTTCCAAGTGCATTTAATGCATATGGGTGAGGATTCCTTCCACTCGTGCACTTTGTTTTAAAATGCCAATTTAGTGGATGAGGAATATCTCCAAGAAGAAGGTATTAATGAAGCATGTCATAATGCAACATGTCACATCATAAGGCTTCATAATATGTCATATCCCAATTAGAAACAATTGCACATTTATCCATCCCAAGTGGGGAATCTCTAAGATGCCCTCTTACGCACCCATGCCACTTGTCACTCCTCTTCTTCCATCCTCTCCACTGTCTTTGACCCATGGGAGACTTTACAAATAGGTCTAATTATAACAAAAATTTGCTAAAATTTCATTTATTTTTTTTTTAATTTTTATTGAAATTGTGCTTGCAAGTTTATCATTGAAGGCTTTTGGGTTTGTTAATTAACATTTATTTTGTAGATACACCAATGGAATAAGTTTAACAATGCACTAGATCTGCAACAAAGACCTTGAAAAATATCTAAAGGCTTGGATTCAAGATCAAAACCCTCTATCAGATAATAGTCTCAATTGTCCAGGGCAGTTAACTAGAGTCTCAAACGCCCAAGGTAGTTTACCAAAAGAACAAACACCCAGGGTAGTTCCCTAAAAGCACAACATCCTAGGGAAGTTTCCTAGAGGTACAACCACCTAGGGTAGTTCCCTAGAGAGCAAACCGCCATGGGAAGTTGAGCTTCAAGGATAAAAATTACTCTAGATCAACCCCAGATTGCACAAAAAGGTAAATAAGATATCCTTTTAAATTTTTTTAAGCATTTTACATAGTTTTACATATTGTGCATTTGATTTTATAAGTTTTTGTAATGTTTTAATTGTTATTTGTAATCTTATTTCATAGTTTTAGGACTCATATCAAAAGTCCCTACATATGCTTTGATGTTGTAATTGTGAGCTTGTGTGCAGGTATTGGATACACATGGAATCTCAAGAGGTCAAGCAACGTATATTATAAACCCTCCCAAAACCTGATGTGCACTCAAGGAGATAACTTGCCACACCATAGAGTTCACTTGCAAACGAAAACCCTCCAATTTGGGAGGTTGATTGTAACCACAAGGGCCTATTTGTAAAAGTGTTGGACATTTTGAGTCAAAGTTGTCATTGATGTCAAGGAATAAGCTACAGTTGATGTCAAAATATCAAAAGGAATAATGCAAAGGTTAATTTCAAAAGAGCTTCATAATATTTTTAATGTTATGTGGAAGCATAAGTAGAAGGTTTTTTTTAAAACCATGGATGAGAAAAAATGAAAGGTTTTTCTTAAAAATCCAAGGAGGCTTTTAAATTCATGTTAAAAAAGCCCAAGGAAGTTTTAATATTTATTTTATAAAATATTTAAATTCAAATTGAATTTAATTTTTATAAATAAATATTAATTATACAAGGTGGTAAAACCTAATAAGGATTTAATCCTTAATAAAGCCAAAAGGATTTAAATCTTAATTTATAATATTTAAATTCTAAAGAATTTAAATAATTTATAAATTAATTATTTAAATATCAAAGGTGTCGACATCTAAGAGAAAAAGGAATCCGTTGATGTTTGAAAGTATGGTGGCATATTGGTATAAAAACCATATGATAAAGTGGCAAATAATTTATATCTTGCTCGATTGAAAAAGGACTACGAGTTGTGTGTTTTGTACGATTTTGTGCAAGGTAGAAGACAAAAGTTTTTGTCTTAAAGTGCGGCAGTGAAGGAATAAGATGAAAGATGCCCTAACCCTTATAACCATCCAACGTGGTGGTCTGGTGGCAAGTTGGAGTGTGCTAGGGTGCTTGTGAGCAGGAGGACCCACATTTGAATCGTAGTAGGCAACATTTTGCATGGATTTGGTTAAGCACCAAAGGAAGCGGTGCAAATATTTTTGTGTGAGGTGCCAAGAGGGAGAAGATAGAGCATGTGGTGCTCTTCCCTCCCAAGGTGAGCACCTAGCTCATGCGGTAGTTGGAGCCACGGCTAAGGCACTGGTAGAGGCGGTGTCATGAGTTTGAAACTGACCAAGGCAAAGGTAATAATTTTTTTTAATATATTCTGTGATGCCTAAGGTTTTGACATGAGGTCCTAGGGAGTTAAAAGGGAAAGATAAAAAGTATTTTTAATTAATCATTATTCTAGTTAATTGGAGGAATAAGGAGTTAGCTTTATTTTTAAATAAAGTATTTATGATATATTGGTTTATTGGAGATTAAAGTGTTGATTAAATTTTGAGAGGACTTCTTGCCATTAAGTTATTTTGAGAAGGTGATTTTATTGACATTATTTTTGGTATTGAGTTTTATTTTAATTGGGAGATTATAAGGTGTATTTGGTAAAATATTTTTGTGTATGTTGATGGATGCTTTCTTCAAGATGGAGTGATAAGGTGTATGTGTGTTTTTATATTTGCATTGTATCTTTGAGGGAGTTTATCATCTTCTAACTTCCTTGAGCTTGGAAAAGAAGTGTTTGTGGTTGTGGAAGATTTTTGAGGTTCCTTCATCATCAAGAAAAAGATATGAACACATTATTTCATAGTTGAGTTTATTGGTTGGTTTTCTGGAAAACAAGTTTGGAGTGAAAAGGAATTAATTAGGTTTCCTTATTGAGTGTGTTGAGTTAATGCTTCAAGGTTTTATGGAATAAAGAGTTGTTATTAAAACCTTGTTTGATAAGCATTGTTGTTGAAGCCATTGGTTAAGTAAAGAACTTGAAATAGGGTTTGAAAAGAACATGAGTATCATTGTTATGTGAGATTAATTGATAAGCATTGTTGGAAACATTTTGAGTGAGCGTTTATATTCTTGGACTAGGATTTGTAAGCAAGGATTGTTTCATTGAGTGATTGGTTGAGTAGAGTTGGTTGAGCCTAGTAAAGTGGATGTGTGAAGTGATTGTTCAAGTTCTATAAAATAAACTATTCTATATTTTGAATTTATTTGAGAAAGTGATTGAGCATTGAGGTGAATGTGAAGCATATTGAGTCTCTAAAAATTCTCTGTATGTTTCTAAAAGAGTGATTGAAAGTGATTGAGCATTGAGGTGAATGTGAAGCATATTGAGTCTATAACAATTATTTGTAAGTTTCTAAAAGAGTGATTGAAAGTGATTGAGCATTGTGATGAGTATAGAGCATATTCAGTCTCTAAAAATTCTCTTTATGTTTCTATGAAATTGGACAAGTTTTAGTGTGGACTTGTTGAGCAGATTTGAATCAATTATTTGAGGAGACTTGTGGACATATTTGTGTGAGATTTTGTGAAATCTTACAATACAGATTGAGAGTAGATTTGGATAAGTTATAGTGAGGACTTATTGATCAGATTTGGAAAAGTTCTAGAAAGGACTTGTGGACATATTAGTGTGAGATTTTGTGGAAGCTTACAAGGTATATTTGAGACAAGTCTTTGAGTAGACTTGTGAGCAGAATTGATTGATTGATTTGTTCAAACCTTGAGTTAAGATTTGGGGCAAATCTAGTAGAGTTGATTTGAGATTGAGTCAAGCTTTGAGTTAAGGTTTGAGGATAGATATTGAGGATAGATTTGTGCTAGATTGAAGGATTGTGTTTAGTACATATTCAAGGATAGAGTTTGGTGTAAATTTGAGGAAATGTTTGTACCAAACTAGAGACAGATATTGATAAGATTTGTGCTAGATCGAAGGATTGTGTTTAGTACAAATTTGAGACAAATATTTGGAGGTGATAGAGTACAAAGGATGATAGTATTCAGTGGATAGAGATCCATTAACTAGGGTAGTCGAACATGTGTCTTTAGTGGATAGAGATCCATTAGCCAGAATAGTGGGGGCAACAGTTCTTCTAGAAGATCACTAGCCAAAGCAATAGGAGAAAGGAGTTCTCTTGTGGATAGATATCCATGAACTTTATTAAGGGGATTGGTGTCTCCTTTGGACAAAGGTCCATAAAAATTATAATAGGGAAAATATTCCCAAGAGATTGATTGAGAAATATTTTAGTAAAATATTTTCTCCGTGGAGTAGCCCACATTGGGTGAACCACATAAATTTGGTGTCTCTATTGTGTGTGATGATTGGTGTATTGCTTTAGTTATTTCTACTAATATTGCCGTTGATTATATTGGATAATACTATTTGGGAAAGAAAAGTAAAAAGTGGTCTTATATTGTTCACCCCCTTTCATTATAAGCTTGTGTTCTTCAAAAAGATCAAGTTTTATCAATATCAAACACATTGTAAATATCTTCTTTTATTAAAATTTGTTTATATTTAAATTATTATGATGTATTTACTCTTTCACATAGGTGAATCTTCCACTTGAAAGTTCTATAGTTTGCAGATTCTCTTCTGTAATAAAAAACAAGGTGACAAAGGGCCTAAAACAAATAGATGAATTTCAAAATGATGACAAGAATTTATGTGAAGATATTTAAGTAGAAAAACTATTTGATTGCTAGGGAAATTTGAGTCTGGATGTGCACATAATGAATCTACCATTTAACCTAGTTATAGATTGTGTCACAACCCGAATCGATTCTACTATCCTTAAAAAGTTGAGATTTATTTTTAAACATATAATTAACTCTAAGCAAGCCAGAGCTTAAAATAGCCCCTCAACTAGATGACAGTGAAAAAAAGAAGACTCTTTTAATTAAAAGGGAATCTACCTCACTATCATAAATAATATGAAAATAGATCACAAGGATCCTATCCTTATCTCTCTACAAGGATTTCCTAGTCACCAGTCCTAAGAAAAATACTCGACTCAAGCTAACTTCCACTAGTAACTATTCTACTCCTTTTAGTCTATCGAAAGGATTGTCCCTCTTCGATCCATCAGGAATGTAACACCTATAATTCCTTCAAAAGGGCATTCCTTTATGGTATTTTTAAAGGAAACTCACTTTACAATCTGTCAAAAAGGAACATACCAATCCCTGCATAACGACACAAGTCCATCTGTGTGGATGCGTTTAGCACCTAGTCATACTTTAACATCCTTAAATTACCCATACTTCAGTGAAGTAAACACTACAAACCTATTATGCCCTAGACACATTGGATATACTTCAACTCTAATAAGGTAGAACTTCTCTTCCTTAAATAAAGTCAAAGGACGTCAATCCAAAGGTGCAATAGTTGTAAAGAAATTCTCCTACTAATATGCAAAGCTCTGCTATCACAATAGTAGAATACAATGATTAGATTACTCCTACATTTACCTTGGTTTATAATAAACATGAAGTTATGCAATCTGGATTAACTCCTAGGAAGGGATAGTCCATTACGTTACCCGAATCCCCAAGCCAATTTGGAGGTCCTTTTGGTAATAACACTTTGGTTTAAAACAATGAGACTTAACTAAACTTATGTTTTACTTGAGTGATAACATTCCATCGAATCCCACTCACAATTGAATGAAAAAATACACTAATTTATCGCAACCCACCCAGATTAAACAATCTTGTAGGAAAAGAGCTAAATATTAATAAGACAATAATAAAGCACAACTCAAGAGATCTGTCACATCTAACGAAAATATTGAAATTCATACACCTTCA
Source organism: Wollemia nobilis (assembly GCA_028583015.1). Classification (NCBI taxonomy): domain Eukaryota; kingdom Viridiplantae; phylum Streptophyta; class Pinopsida; order Araucariales; family Araucariaceae; genus Wollemia; species Wollemia nobilis. Next base: position 2,549,571 of record JAQPPZ010001731.1, read on the forward strand.
TTATTTACAAATTTAAAAAACAAATCAAGAGTCACTACCCTATATGATAGTCGATCAATCACATATACAATAGTCTCACTTCTCCAACACATCTTTACAGAGAAGGAATTCATAATCTCACAATCGAATAAAAATATTCTTAAATACATTAGACTAATTCACAAAGATATCCAGTCATAACTTTGGACAAGCCTAACTTATTTGGCATCGTAGTTGCATTGTCAAATAGTATTTTGAAGCTCCCAATGACCCGAACAACATTCCTCGTGCACTTCCTTCATGATATTTGTAGATAAACCATTCAAGAATAGAGAGTACCATCTAATGGGGATCAGAGACAACTCCAAAAAATTCATATGCAATATTCAAATGCGCACCTTTCCCTATTTGATGCTTTCCAATTGCACACAACAACATTTCTAGAAAGCAAGATATTTTGCACACTTACAATGTAAATCAATTCACATGCAAGGGAATTCCAACATGATCATTTAGTTATTATCTATTTCAAATCATTCCAATAAATACAGACTCAATAATACTTTAAATCTCATCTAATTAAAGCAATTAAGCTAATCAAACATGATATACACAACTTCCAATAAAATCTACAAATTCTAAGATGAAATACACACAACAACAAAATCCATGAAATAACATCAATCTTTCATAATAATTCCATTGATTCCTCATAGAAATTTTAGGTTTATTCCTTCATTTATCAATTTATAAATCAAAAGCTCCATATAATATGTAAACATACATTTCAACCAAACATTACAAGTAACCCATATACCATGAAATGCTACTCCAATAAAATATAAATGAAGATCCAACACAAACATGGTTCATCTATTCGTAACTAGTTTTCCCAGCATCCTCTACATCTTAGAAAGGTTACCAAATTTTTTTTCCAGAATTCACACTATCCTGAATGTTTAAAGTGTAATGCTAGTTATCAACTGATAGGAAATAAACCATCATTATAATCCAAGGAAATATGGTCTATTCATATGAGATACACCTGGTGAATCTACATTTATTCCTAGAAAAATTCTTAATAAAATCTTCTTCAAGTTATTCTACACTCTTCAAATATTTCTTCGGTATTCATCACTGAACTATGGCTTCACACACAAGAAATACATAGAACTATCAATTGAAAGGAATTACACCATGCAAAAATGCTTCAAAAACACATATAAGAAGATAATAACAATAGCTCTAGATTATGTGTAGCAGATAAAAGACATACTTAACTTTCAATCATGCACAAGCTCACAACTCCACGTAGGATCTCCAGTCTTAGTTCTCCCCTTCCAGCCAAATATTTTTCTCAACATTCGTTCCCTTCTCCTTCAGAAAGAAAACACACAATCTCACCCCATTATATCACATGCAACATGATCACGTCCTCCATCCTCCATATCAACTTTTCCAAAAATATTTTTGCCATGTAATCTCCAACTACCATTATTTCATAAATTCCACGCCGTTCTACTATTACCATGACGGGTTCATTTATCATTCAAGTCTAATGTGCAAGCCATTATCACAAGAGCATTTTGTTCCATTAATGCTAACTATTAGATTATACTTACACATAACTCACTTTCAAGGTGGTATTACCAAGTAAATATAGATCCTTATAAATTATATATTTCTTTAGGGAAAACAATGAAATCATACATATAACACATATCCAAGATATTATCCCTAAAAATTCAATCATAATGCAAATATAAAAAATCATGCAAGCAATCACAAGTCTGGAATTTCTTTATCATGTGCAAACTTATGAAAAACATCATTATCAAGGGTGAAGCATTCAACCATGTTGCTTTCCAATTTTTTTTTGTAATTTAACCCATCACATCATTTCCCCTAGGCATTCCTGTTCTTGGTGGCTTATTCTTTCTCCACACACAAGAACATTATTTTTATGCACAAGCACACAGTCTATTAGCAACATCATATTCTTTACTTGAAAACACTTCCTTAAAACAATGATCCATTTATTGCCAAGCATTTGTTCATTAAAATATTTTATTTCCTACAAACCATCCATACTTGTAGAATTAAAACATAGCATGTCAAATTTTTCTTGAAGTAAAACATCTTAGTTAAAAAAAATCTATCAAGTTCAAATTCTACCAAGGGTGGGTCATGACAGGTGATGAATTTGTTTTTGTGATAAAATTAGATAAATGGGTTTGAGATTGTTACCCTAAGGTTATGGATATTAGGAATGAATCTATCACCTAAAAGTTTATAGGTGTAAATCCACTTTTGGTCGATAAAAATAAAAGGGATAGATGAAAAAAGCCTAAAAGACACCACTAAGGATGCCCATAGAATCCTAGGGATGATTCACTACCCTACATACTCCATGAAATAGCTTACAAAATCTTGCTAAATATAAATTACTTAATAATGCAAAACAATTCATTAGATACAAATAAAAAATAAAGACACATGCATGCATAAACATTAATCTAGGGAGATATTGATAAGTAAAAGCTAAAATAGAAGAGGTGGGAGTAATACAACCATATTGTAATGCTAGTTTTCTCCTCTCTACCTTCAAAGCTTATAAAATCACTTGAAGATGACCTTGTGATATTGAAGACAATAAATAAAATGTAGCAGATTTTGATGCTTTAGCAAAACATTTTGACTAATTTTTGCAACATTTTGATACCTAAGAGAGTGTTGTTAAAATGCTATCCAAAAGGACCAAATTATAGAAAAGTCCCACTTTGGAGTTTTCCAAAGGAAATAGGGTGATGTGTCTAGCTAAAATTGGGATGATTAGGCTACCACATACCTTGATTGATAGTGACAGGGTTGATTGAGAGGAGGAAAATTAGTTGCCCCCTAATTGGGGTTGATTATGGAGGTGGAGGAAATTTAGCCACCCTTCCCTTGAATGTTGATTGCCTACAATGATAGAGAGGACTAGAGAAGCTGATTGCAACATAAATTAGGTAGTTTTAAGTAGAACTAGAATGCTAGCTATGCACTTGAAATGAATCTATCGCCTACAAATATGCTACCAACAAATTCATTTATCCAATGAATCTTTTTTATTTTACTATAATAGATCAAATACAATGTGGGAAGTTAAAATTGGGTAGGGGTGCAAATCTGCCAATTGATGTGTGAATTTGTTGTTGGTAAATTTGCTCTAAGATGGAGAATCTACTACCAATTGATATTGACTATAAAGTCTAGGGTTGAGGTACTCAACATTGATAAGTTGATCATTCTATGCATTTATAATAAAATTTGTTTGGTTGGTTGATATGATTTTAGGTGTCTACAATAGCTACTTGGGCTTTACATTGTTGCACCACATGTTATTTTTAGAGGATATCAATTATATTTTGTGTTGTTGCCTCTCTATCTTGAATTCTAACATACATCAACTTAGAGTCTAAGATGGTGGCCAATCTAACCCGATAAATTCTAGCTTGAACCATCATATCAAAGGTTGTAACAAGGCTTTGTTCAATATCTTGGCTCACTTGGATACTTTGATCAATAGTTGCATCAACAAATTTGAATACTTGAAAGAGTGCCATTGTAATGTTGGAAATATTGTCCTAGTAGATATTATTGATTTCCTTGATGAGGTTTTTGATCCTTTGACGTTGCTCCATCTCACTTTTTTGTCTCAAATCCTCTAACAACCTTTGGAGATTATTTATCTCTTGATTAAATCGAGTGTCTTGATTGGTGAGCCTATATATGAGTCCTTTGACCTAATATTTTTTTTCTTTCAAAATAGACTTTAAAGCCTACTCTTTTAGGAATTGGGTAAGCATATTTATTTGACTTTGGAGTGCTTTGACCTTTTCTTATGAGTTTTTTTTATTATTTGGAAGAAGAGGTTTTGAAAGGAGACCCAAACCTTTTATAGACCAAAGAAGGAGTTTTGAGGGTCCTCAAACCTTTAACAACAAAAAAAGGGCCTAAAAAAGATGGCCCTAGGAGAAAAAATAAGAGAAGCAGAGCAAGATACATCAAGATACGACAGCAATATCCATAAAGTAAGCACCAAAAGATAGTTTTGGATCTCCCAAGATTTGAGTCAATCTTTAATAGCATAAAATAAAAATAGGACATGAATCCCAAGGAAATACTCAGGATTTTCCCAAAAAATCAAAAAACCTGCTTTAATTACAATATGAAAATTAAAAAAGCTCGCTCATTTTTAAATCCAAGGAAAGAGAAACTTTCTCATATAGGTCAAAAAAGGATGAGCATGCATGAAAAGGTTACAAATCCAACCGTGTACTTTATTCATGAGTGTGTAATATATATGCCCTAAGGTGCTAAAATTATAATAACCACTTCCACAAAATTATTAACAATGGATAAAGTGATAAAAAATAATGCTCATACAAATATAGTAGCATAGAGGATAATATGCTAACTACAAAATATGCAAGTCTATCTTAACTTAACTAATCCTAAAAAATCCTTCTAGAATGCCAACTAGCTGCCACCTAGTGAACTAGAAGTGTATGTGATTACAAAATATGCAAGTCTATCTTAACTTATTAAATCCTAACAAATCCTTCTAGAATGTCAACTAGCTACCACTAATCACAAAAACCTGCTCAATTTTGAAATAAAGAAGAAAAATATTCCTACTTAGAACAAAAAAGGGTGAATGTGCATCCAACTAGAGGGATACTAGACAAGACTTCCAAAAAAATTATAAATTTAGTGGGAACAAAATTCTCGTTAAAACCAAACATATCCAGACCCTTTGAAATAAAAAAACTGTCAATACTAGAAGTTGAGATTACAAAAATTGTCGCTCCAAACCAAGAAATTGATGAGAGAACACTTATGCTGGAAAGTCCACAAACATCCAAAAATTGCTCTCTTGAGAAGAAATTTCATGTTGGATGGGAACATTTATAGCATTATCCAGAGAAGACACCCAATATTCTCAGACACAAGTGGAACAAGATCCACCCATAACATTGCAAGATCTAGATCTTCTCGCCTAAAAAAACCATCACTTAGTCTAGAATTCAAGGGATAGAAACTTCAAACTAAAATATTACTTACATCAACCAAAATGATTTGAAACTTTATCCCTCCCTACAATAGGATCATGATAGGGATTGCTTGAAGAGAAAAATTTAGACCCACAATCATCGGATCCATGAGCTTAGGCAAAAAAATTTAGATCTAGCAGTAGAACCACTAGTCATCAAGACTCTATTCACATCATATTTTAGCATTTGAGTCTTTATCCCTCCCAAAACAAAGCCTACGAAGGATATATCCTACAAGAACCTCACATGATCCACATTCTTAGGCAAAACAATTAAAGGATCAACAAATACACTACAATCAACCAAAAACCTGCTTACATCAGCAAAAGGATTTTAATTTTTTTCACTCAACCCCAAATCCATGAAAGGGAAAGCCTACAAGAACATTTAATGATAAAAAAAAATATGATCCATGTTCTCAAGTAGGAAAGATCTAGGATCATTTGAGATCTTATGCACAACTAAATCGAGCAACTAGGAAATACACTTGTAAAAAGTAAAATCTCCACCAACAACCAAAAGCTATTCCAAAAACTAGACCAAGAGAAGAATAGTTTTCCCACCCAAGATGGGCTCAATGGATGAGAGAACCAAAGGAATATTCCTAGTAAAATAAGTACCTTTACTTATGAGTTACTCAAATTAATCCTTACATATTCTAGCTCCCTCTCCTTTTCCAATTTTTATCCTAATAACTCATATTCATAGATAACCACATTTTTGACTTCTTGAATAATATGTACTTTATCTTGTGAAAATGCATTTTTTAGATCAAGCCCTATTGTCACCACCTACCAATATTTATCTATAATTTATGCTTTAGGTTTTGACACTAGTGAATCTTTTTTGTGTAAACAAAAATGCCCGTATTTTTGGGGTGAAGTGGGTGATTACTTAAGTCATTGTTGATTGTTGCACTAGCTTAGCTTACTTTATTTACTCACACTATGTTGTATGTTGCTAAATTATTTGAAATTTTTATAGTAGGCTTGAAGTTGTAGTTATTTATGGGTCTTATTATTATTTTTATGATGAAAAAATTATAGTCAAAGGTTTGGACAATGGGACTGTAGAAAAAGGAGGCAATGCAGTAGCAAGAGATGATGAAATTGAAGGAATGAAATATAGATTAAAAAAATACCTCCTGAGAAGAGGAGGTTGTAAGAGTACCTGGAGGGACAACCAATGTGGCTACAATGCTAGGAATTTGGACCAATGGGGCTAAAATAATTTGTTGAATTGGTGGTTCAACTATAAAAGGAGATGAAAAGGGATAAAGAGAAGTTTTTGTAGTGGTTGAATTAGTCTTAGGAGAATTCATTCTCTTTTTATTTTCCTTGGAAGGATTGGTTGCTTGCTCCACATTTCACTTATCTTATCTTTGGACCTCTTGGTGTAGGGTATCCTATTTAGGATTGTGCTATGTTAGAATTGGTGGCACTGAAGACCTTCTAGAAGTAGTGACTAGGATTTCCTTTATGAATTTAGATCTAAATTTCTTGGTCTCTTTTGCTACTATTATTCCCTTATCTTTTTGAGTGTTTTGGCACTAATATTCCCTTGAATCCATTGCTTTGACCCTCAGTTTTCAGCATCTGGATGATCCTCATTATATTAATTTCTAGAATTGTCATCTATAGGCAGTGCACCATACTTATTTTCTTTTTCACCAATTTGCTATCGCATTATCCATGGAGCTTCAATCTTAGTCTCCTTCCAAAGCAATTTTCGTAGATAATATTTTTATTTTTACTAATTTTACTCTATAAATTAATCTTATCCTCTACCTTATAGAACACTTCATATAACCTAAGCTTTGGTGGAGGCCTAAATAGTATGCTTAGGGAATGTGCACTAGTTTCATCTGTCAAGTTCCTTAGAACCTCAATATCAGGCCTATGCTCATGTTTTAACTTTGAACCACTAATGCTCTTAAGATATGTGGTAATATTTACCTAAGGGTTGTAATCATCGTTACCTTGTTTTTTAGCCTTAGCTCTTTCAACTTACCATATACAATGGTTGCAACTTTTCTTCTTTGTAGGAGTAATCCTACAAAGCTGATATGAGTCTTGTAATAGGATGTTTTTGACTTATTGCTCCCATATTTATTATTGGTTAGGTCCAACTAGTTGAATACTTCTAGACTGAAAAGTTTATTTAAAACAAATTTGGGAAGATACAAAGAAAAACTTGAACCATGAATTCCAACAATTATGTCTTATTCAACAAAATACCAACTCCCAAGAAGTATCCCTTGCAAAAATGAGCAACAAGGCTATGAGAGGCATTCAGTATGAGAACCTTTCAAAAGTGTAATGTATGGAGTAGAAAAACACTCTATAAAAGAATAAAAATAATATTTTTTAATTAATTCCCTTGTCGAAGAACACATAGATGAATCTTACCTCCCTCATTTGTCCACCTTTGATTTAGACCAAAAAATATTGTAGGGTGCTAAAATAGAATCAAATGCACCAAAAACGATGAGTGTTTAAACACAATGATTTAAGGATTCATGTATTTGATTAGAAATTAGCTCAACAAAGTCCAACATCATCTACTCATCCCTAAATGCATGCTTCATCTTGTACAAAATACCCAATTAGGTAGAGATCAATTATTTTTCACTCTCTAACCTAAATATGAAGGCCAAAATGATCAAACATATTGATAGGCAAAGGATCTTCTAACACTGGTTCATTTGAGCTCAAATCCTTGCATTCAGTAAATAAAATTCTTATCTTATCCTTTTCTAGGATTTCATTAAATAGGATTTCATTAAAGGCTTGTATCATTTATTCCATGCTAATGTGATGTTCCCCTATAAAAAGGAGTAGGCATTCACCAAACAATATTTTTAGTAATATCTATTTTAAAATGTCCATCAAGGTATTTGATTTCCTAAGTGTTAGAATTATAACATTCCACACAAGCCAAAATTAGCTTATAATAGTGGTGTAATTTCAACATTAGGTATTACAATAGATAGCTACTCCGAATCCTTGATTCGAAGCTTGTAGGTTGGGTGGATTTGTATATTTGGTATACACCTTCACTTATATTCTTTGTCCTTTTTAATTTTTTTTTTTCTAAGAAGTTTATAGCTAAGTCCTTTGGTATTTTAATGTTGGAGGTATAAGTTGGTACAACACCTTCAAAGCTTATGATGAATAGGTCACCTCTAGTTTATAGAAACTTATCTTAGAAGCTATCTTATGGTTGGTCATTGTCTTCTTCTCCATTTTAGCTGATGTCTATTTTAAAATTTTGCAGCTTTGCTTTCTTCTACATTATTTTTGCAATTGTGGTTTCTAATGCTCTCCCATGCTTAAGAAATTTTCAAGTGCTATGGATTTGTTAAGGATGGAGCTAGATGGGGAAATAATAATTTATGGAAGGTTTTATTCTAGCCTTGACCATATTTTATATTTATTATTGTGCCATGTATTTATGATGCCATATTTATTAGGCTATTGAAGGATGATTGCCACCTTACATAATCAAGTCCCCTTCCTTGCAAAAACACCTCAAGATCTTCACACATTTCAAGGTTGATTCATTCCTTACTCATTGTTTCTTGATATTCTACACTAATTATTTTTCTTTAATCAAGGTTAATATGGAGGTCGTATCAAAATTCAATACACCAAATCAAGCATGGGAGCAATAATTCCATCTTATATGATTGCTTAGAAGAAAAACAATTGCTTTTCTTGTCATGATTGGTTATTTTATGAAGCCTCCTCATTGGCTATCCAATATTGACACTTATTTTGAAGAGTTGCCCTTCATTTGAATATAATCCATTGATTGGTTCAATTGTACAAATTTATTCCCTTTTGAGAAAATAACTCATAATTTATACTTGTTGTTGATCTAACACCCTCTGAAGCCATGCTAATATTTAACTAACTTGAAGAGTAATGGTTGATGCTTTTTCAATGAGTTTACATAGGATTTTATATGGGGTTCTAGTCCCCTCATACTGAGTGGGGTTTGAACCTTGGACCTCTCAAAGAGAAGCCAAAGCCCTTACCATTGTAGTAATATTGCAACTTAAGATTAATGGTTGATGTTGCCTATTGGGATTTTTGAAAATTAGTGCAAGCCATTGATATTGGATAGTTTGAGACTTGAATTTTTCCTTCCATAAAAAGTTTCTTGTTAAATTGCAGATCAATAATATTTGAAAATTTATTATAGTTTTTGTATTGGAAGGATATGATCCTCAATACTTCTTGTCATGACCCAATCAAGATAAGGATTTTTACACCTACAGTATTGGCAAGGTCTAAGGAGATTTGACAATTTTTAAAGGTTTTTTACACCTACATAAAGAAACCAAGAAAAACCAAAATTTTTAATTAAAAAATGACCTGACATCATATTTTTTTACATGGCTTTGATAGGATCAAATTTACACTTCCATTTGAGCTTCAACCCATGTATGTTGATTTATATACTTTAAGAGGATTGAAATCCCAAAATTGGGTTACCCATTGGTGCATTTGGTCATCTAGGAGAAAGGAATGCATTTTATTGATTGAAGCTTCTAACTTAGACCACTTTTTTTTACACTAAAATATGATCAATGGTTAGACCAGATGTTTACAGTACTTGATGAGATACAAGTAGAGTGGCACTAATGGAATATTTATCCTAGTCCCATACTGGGTCCTAAAAACCATGAGAGACTCATCTAAGTACAAATGCCCTTATAATTTAGTAATAAAGTCTCATGATAAGCAAATATTAAATATTATAGGGAGATCTATTATATTTATATCGTGTGTGATTGTTAGACTCAAACAGACATATAAATTAAGCAAAATTTCAACTACCACTCCCAAGATCTAGACTACAATTTCATCTAGTTGTACCACCCTCTTGTTCACTAGTTGATAGTCCAAATATAATGTATCTATAACCCCTCTAAAAAGCCCACCTGAGCCAGCATAAATATACAAGATCAATGAATCTGCTTGCCTTTTATCCTGGCCAAAGACTCTCTTTAATAACCCCTCAGATCAAACCTTTCTAGTTCTATGCCCATGGAAAGGTCATGCCCCTCTACCCACCTGATCCATAAAAGATGTTCTGACTAAAATAACCATGAGAGGTACTAGCTTATTCTTGTAAATGTTGCTCACCATAAATATTTTACTATTCTCTTCCTTGAGAGGATTGCCCTTTTCCTCTTGTATTATTTTATTGCCTTCATGACAACTTCTCTACCAGTAAGGTATACTTTTAGTATTCTTCTATCATCCTTATACATAGCATACTGACTTCATCTTGTTTGGACAATCATAGTTCATTTAGGTACTTTGAAATATTTCCTTTATCATCTTGTACATGGCCAACTTGAATGGTCAACCTATAAAATTATTCAGTGTAATATTTCACACACATTTCATCCCATATTACATTTACAACTTCTTGAAGAGAACCAATTGGTAGTTTAATGACAAGAATTTGGCCTTCAGTTTGATGACCATTTTCTACCATGACTTGATCCTTTCCTTTCCTTTCCTTTGTATTTCAATATACACATGGTCCCACCATAAGGACGTATGCTCTTTTAGATTTGTATTGGAAAACTTCACTCTTTTGGGGTCTTCTACTGACTTAAAGTCAAAATACTTCTTCATTTCAACAATCCAGTATATGAGCTTCTCTATATTAAAGCTTCCATTATATGACAAAGTTTCTATCTTTGGCTTCTGGCTCAAATTAGAAATTGCTCAAATCAATCATTCATCTATTTCTCCCTCTTTTTTTTCATCTTCAGTTTCCACATGGTCAACCTCCTCTTCCTCGCTATCACTAAAATCCTCCAAATAAATACCTCTTCTTTGAGTAGTTTTGATTACTTCAAGTTGAGTGGTAATTATCTTCATCATTTTAGCTATGTCTGCAATTTTAGGTCCTTGTGGTCTTCTTCTTCCCTATTGTGCTATCTCTCCTTTGACACATACTCAATGATCTTCTTGCTCTGATACCAAAATGATGTAGCAACAAGTGGGGAATGGCAAACCTGCAACAATAGTCTTGAACAATGATTTTTTTTTTATGCACACTTATTTACATTCTTTAGCTTCATTACTTGCAAAAATCATTTATAGCCTGTAATATAAGTTCCTTAACACAAAAAAGAATTCCACATAACAGTCTGAACACTAAGGAAAATACATAATTTTATTCATCATTGGTAAACAATGCTGCTTTATTTTTTTTATTGAGTAAATACTTCTTATACATATACATATCCATCATGGGGATTGAACCCATGTCACATCACCGATAATGCAAGTGGCATCCTAATGATAGACCACATCAATAACATGTTTGTAAAACAATAAAGCATTTACACAAGGAAGTCTCTCCCTTCTCTTCTTCCATTTCTCTCCCTCTCTATTAGGAATTCTCCTCTTCTATTGAATTCTCTTGAATTCCCCTCCATTAAACTAAATTATAATGGGTGCCTTGCGCCTAAAAAATAGACATCTCTCATGCTAATAATAATAAATAAAATTTTCTATATCTAGTTGCCATGAATTCTCCTCTTCTATTGAATTCTCATGAATTCCCCTTAATGCTTAATGTAGTAACTCTAAATTCTTATGGCTTATTCATCCTCTAAATATATATTTCAATCTATTTTTGGTTACATATTGCCATCTAGATGTTCCTATACTTCGAATAGCAATCCTAACTTTTTATTTTGCTGATAGTTGGATGGTATTTCATCAATGGAATATGAGTGGATTGACAAACCACATCTATTTCCTATCTAGTTGGTAGGCGAAATAAGTCCCATGGCCCCTGATGTATAAATAGAAGATCATGCAAAAAAATTCATGTTCTTCCAATATGTATAGAAATTGTTTTCATTCTTGGAATGTGTGAAAATTTCAAGGAAAAAATCCTAAATCCCTTAAAACCATCCATGTGAAAAAGTATCCCAATGGATCATTTAACCTTGATGTCCCATATAGATTTGTCATCATTACCAACACCTCCTGCATTCATTACCCTTTGTATGGTTTCTCCCCTGCTCACATGTCTTCATCCTACGTATATATTATCAAGATAAAAACCCTAGAACAATATAAATATGATAGAATGAAGTAGGAAAAATAGCATGCACACACCAAAAGAAAATAATTTAGAACAAGAGGAGGATGAAGTAGAAGAAGAGAACAAGAAAATGAGATTTTATACAAAAATTATAGATAATTTGTTGACATCGCTGTCAATGGAGAGCCATGGGCATGGTCATGGCATCCATAGGCACCATGCACCATCGTCGACACTATTGTCCATGCACTAGAGCATATTTACCCTTGAGGACCCACACATCCATCGGATATTAACTTATCGCTTTCAATGATGAAGTTATATACTCCATAATCGTAGCCCTTAGAGCCATGCAATATCTTGGATGTGGGCTGGGTTCCCATGTCCATGATATGGAGGGTCTGTTCAACTTATCCAATATCAACAGAGGTGTTGCCATCGACAACATCATAGACAACATGAAAAAAATACCACCCACAATTGTAAGTGCACGCAAGATAAGGATTTGATCCAGGGTGTCTGGTTCTTCTTCTTCTTCTTCTTCTTGAAGTTGATCCTAAACGACAAGGTAAAGAACAAGCAACTCAAATTGAGGTTGGGGACTCTAACTCCTTCTCTGTTTATATTTGAGATCATAAGGATAATGATGATGTTGGATACTACGTCCTCTCCTATAAGGATAAAAATGATGTTGGATACAACATCCTCTCTTCTACAACTGAACTTGAACCTAAACTAGAGGAGAGAGAAATAATCCATGATGCTTGACTTGACACTCACATCAATCCCATTAAAAAAAGCAAATATGTGAGGCTATGCCAAATAAATTATACATCAATGTTCCTTAAAACTAAATACATCAATGTTCCTTCTTGTTAGAGTTTTCTTTTGTTTGGTTCGACTTTTTTAAAATTTCTCGTTTCATCCATCCTTGGAAGCTATTTCATTTCATGATCCAAGCCTCATACAATTTCTTTTCTTTTCTTCTTTGGAACTTTTAAAACTCATGATATTATAAAATATTACTCTTCTTGCACCCTAAAAAAATTTCACGTGGTTTTTTATTTATTTTTGAGAACTTAGATAGGACCATTGAAACTTTTGCTTCTCTCTCTTGCTTAAAACTTTTATAAAATGGTGCTAACCCTTGATAAAAAAATTTTACCCACATTAGTTCGATGCCTCTTTCTTCACCTTCTACTAGCTTTACCTCTATCTCATCCTTCTTTCAAAAATATGCCTAAGATAGAAAATCACTACAATATTTAAATGGAAACCATACATAAACATATATTGCAATGTAACATTTATAAATTATGGTCTTTCATCCATGGTCTAGAACCTACCTTCCCAACCAACCAAATAAAATATTATTCTATCCAAAACTAAATCCTATACTGTTAGGATCTCATCCTAACCCTTAATGTAATAACTTCCCTGATGTAATAATTCCTAGTGAACGTGGGTAGTACCCATGATTAATATTTTGTAATGTTCTAAGTTTTAGCTTAGGTAGTGCCTATGACAAATGGCATCCTTTTTATGTAACACATGGTAGATAGGTTAGGTAAGGTGGCATTGTCCATGTAATTCGTGTGGCATTATGCATGTAATTCGAGTGGCATTGTGCATGTAATTCAAAGTGGCACTATGCATGTAATTCGGGTGGCATTATGCATGTAATCCAGGTGGCATTTTGCATGTAAGCCAACCTTGGAAGGAAACTCCTTAAATACCCGAAAAGGCACCAATGTAACCATATTTTTGCAAATTAATGAAGTATTGAAGGAGGTTGCCCCATCGAAGAGGCCTATGATTCTGTCTTATTGTGAGATTTTTCCTTTATGCAAATTTCCGTTATATTAATATGATGTTTATGTGAGTTTATTTCCAAGCAATCATGTGAGAGTGTGTTATTTGAGTTTATTTTATAGCAGGATCTTAACAAGTGGTATCAGAGTGCTTTCCAGGGCCAAGTTCTAATGCAACTGCAACGATTCTTGCCATCCAATCCACCTGTTAGGTATAAATTCTATGTGTTTTTTCTATTTATGTTTTTCCTTATTAAAAAAAATCCAAAAAAATACAGTGCATTTTTTTTCTAGATAAAAAAAAAAATCTTTTTAGTTGAGTAGGTAGAAACCCTATACCAAGGGTTTTAAAATATCATGAAGGATCTGTCATTATTGGCTAAGCTAAATAGCCCATAAAGTGTCTAGTGAAGTGAGGGGCGATCAGGCTCCAATACCCAGGCCTCAGACAGAACTCGTGCACGGACTTGAGCTCCCTCGTATCTTCGGGTATATCGGGAGACCATCTAGGATTAAACAAACTTTTAGCCATTAGGAATCTCTTCAGCCTTGTATTACTTATAGTCTACGAGACATAGCATCCTAGACGATTACCCTCCCGTATTGTCAGAGAGACAGGTAGTGTGCTCAAGGGTATGTGTGGAATCCTCTTTGAGTAGTGGCCTGAAATATTGGTCCGAGCACTATTGTTCGTCACTTTCGATATATTAGAGGGCCTATGGATGGTACATACTCCTATACTTAGCATTCCTTCGTTCTGTTAAAACTTCAACCTATAAAAAACATAAAAAAATAAAAAAATAAAAATCCAAACATCCCTGTTCGTAAACCTACATTTCAAAAGTGAGCATATGATAAAGGAGTCCTCTACTAAAAAAATAATATAAGGGAAATGCATTTAGGATAAGCCATGAGGGTGACACTTAAGTTGACAGTCTGGAGAATAACAATCAAATTTACAGTGGCGATCCACGATCAGAGTCGATCGGAGTTAGAGAGGTCAACACAGTCAGGGCAGAATTCATAGTCTTCAGGGTCAGAACAAAACTGTCATAACAGTCACCTGCAAAATACAGAGAATCTTGAGTATGAAACGAGGCCAGTTATAGATAGTGTTCCAGTACCCAAATTTTTCTCTGTAGCTCAAAATCAGAAACTGTAAACACCGTTAGACTCAGCAAAATAGGATTTAAAGAAAAAAAAAAGTCTGGGGTGCCAAAAAGTAGTGTTGAGAGATATAGCTCATTGTGACCACCTCCTTGAGCTGATATTTTTGATATATAGCACCCAAGCACTTTTTTGGGCACTTACTAAAAATAGTAAGTCCTAAAAACTCAATTCTATTTTTAGTAACTGGTCACAAAAGGTTTAAAAAATGGCCCAGGGTACCCATGGACACCAAAAAGAACTAGAACACTTGGAATCCCTAACAAAATCCATTGAGAACTTGAACTCGGCTTTTCACTCCATAAGGGAAGAAGTCCAAGGTCTTCGCCTAGAGCATGAGGCCACTAGCAACCGCTTAGAAGAAGCACTGACAGAAGTAGACAACAAACTGAAAAGAGGACCACCCAAATCAGAATACCAAGCTAAGAGTTCTGCAAGGAATCATGACCATGATCCACCCTTTAGAATGCCCAAATTAGACTTTCCCAAATTTAGTGGGAAGGATGTTGATGGGTGGCTATGTCGGGTTGACCAATTCTTTTGAATTCATAATGTACCCGTATTTCATCGAGTCCAGATGGCTTCCTTTAACTTGGAGTCTGAGGCTCTACACTGATTTCAATGGTTACGTGTTGCCTACCCAAATATCTCTTGGAAGGATTTTGAATCCCAACTATTCACTCGATTTGGTCCTAGTGAGTATGAGGACTTTACAAGAGCCTTGACCAAACTACAACAAACAGGGTTAGTCCAAGAGTACCAAGCTCAATTTGAAAAATTGGCTA
Source organism: Wollemia nobilis (assembly GCA_028583015.1). Lineage (NCBI taxonomy): Eukaryota > Viridiplantae > Streptophyta > Pinopsida > Araucariales > Araucariaceae > Wollemia > Wollemia nobilis. Next base: position 2,565,492 of record JAQPPZ010001731.1, read on the forward strand.
ATAAGACAAGAGGATTGAGTGAAGGGTTCTTCTAGAGTTGTTATGTCAGTGGGTTAAAGGTGGAACTCCAAGCGGAAGTAAAAATATTGAAACCATGAACTATGATGGAAGCTATTAGTTTGGCCTGTTTGGCCGAATCTAAACTCTCTGCCCAAATACGCCCATCAAAGTTTGCTCAAAATAGACCTTCATTTCCTCCTAGAGCCCAACACCCAGCTGATAATAAACCTGCTGCACCCAAGCACCTCACCACCGAAAAGATGGATGCACGTCGTGCCCAAGGATTATGCTACAATTGTGATGAAAAGTTTTTCAAAGGGCATAAGTGTGCACACAAAAAATTGTTCTTGATAGATGTTGAAGAACCTGATACCTCTAACGAGAGTGATGAGGATGAGGACCCTCTAGAAACACCTCCTCCACAAGAAGAAGTGAAACAGGAACCTGAGACAACAATTACAGTCCATGCCCTTGCAGGCATTACTACTCCTCAAACCATGAAGGTTACAGGATTTTTAAGGGCCAACATCTTTCCATCCTTCTGGATTCTGGAAGCACGCACAACTTCATTGACCCTAGAGTTGCTCAGTGGGAAAATTGCTATATCCACACTTGTAATTCCTTTGAGGTCATGGTAGCCAATGAGGGAACCTTACCTTGTAAAAGAAAGTGTCGCAATGTTAAAATCAAGATAGGGGACTATGAGCTCAAGCAGGACATGTTTGCCCTCCAGTTGGGTGGATGTGATATTGTTTTGGGATCTCAATGGTTGAGTACATTGGGCACTATCAGTTGGAACTTTGCTGAACTTTGGATGCAGTTCTCCCAGAACGGACAAACACACATCATCAAGGGCTCCCCGACAGGAACACCTCAAATTATCAGTTCAAACGGCATGGAGAAATTGCTAAAGAAATCATCACGTGGGGTCATTGCACAACTATTCTCCATCCAACCATCCACATCTCCAATGGGTGAAATCCCACCAGACATGCAATAGATTCTCCACAAACATGAGGCCATATTTTCAGAACCAACCACACTACCATCGCATCGCTCTCACGACCATGCCATTCCATTATTTTTGAATAGTACACCTCCCAATATCAGACCATACAGGTGCCCCCATGCCATGAAGTCAGAGATTGAGAAGATGATACAGGAATTACTCAAGGCGGGTGTCATTCGACCTAGTACTAGTCCCTACTCTACACCAGTCTTACTGGTCCTCAAGAAGGATGGCTCTTGGTGATTGTGTATTGACTACCGAGACCTCAACAAGATAACTGTCAAGGATAAATTTCCTATCCCTGTGGTTGATGAATTACTAGATGAATTACATGGGACCATGTACTTCACCAAGCTAGACCTCTCGCTCTGGGTACCATCAGATCCAGCTCAGGGATGAAGATATTCCTAAAAATGCTTTTCGCACTCATGAAGGTCATTATGAATTCTTGGTAATGCCATTTGGTCTCACAAATGCTCCTTCCACATTCCAAAGCCTGATGAACAACATCTTTCACCCTTTTTTGTGAAAGTTCATCCTTGTGTTCTTCGATGACATCTTGATTTATAGTCACACATGGGAAGAGCATCTCAAGCATGTAGATCAAACCCTCCAATTATTGGCCGACCATAAACTGTTTGCACAAAGGTCCAAGTGTTCCTTTGGTTTGACTGAAGTAGAATATCTGGGACACATTGTCTCAAAGGATGGTGTCAAGGTTGACCCTAAGAAGATCCAAGCAGTCCAAGAATGGCCGAAACCTCGCACACTCAAGGGGCTTCAAGGATTTTTAGGGCTTACAAGATATTATCGTAAATTTGTCTACAATTATGGAAAGATAGCCGCCCCCCTCACCTCCATGTTGAAGAAGGATTCTTTTACTTGGATAGGGCTGGCTGAGCAAGCATTCCTGGACCTCAAGCATGCCATGACCACCACTCCAGTTTTAGCCATGCCAGACTTCTCTAAAAAAATTGTCATTGAAAGTGACGCTTCTAGTTGTGGTATTGGGGTGATATTGATGCAAGAAGGATGCCCTTTGGCTTTTACCAGCAAATCCCTATCTGATCGCAATTTGGGGAAATCCACATATGCCAAGGAAATGTTGGCAATATTGCATGCAGTCCTACATTGGCAACCTTACCTCATTGGGCACCATTTCTCCATCAAAACTGACCACCAGAGTCTAAAATACTTTCTAGAACAACGGGTTGCCACCCCGAGCAACAAAAGTGGGTATCAAAACTCATGGGCTATTATTATGACATCACGTACAAAAAAGGGAAGGAAAATCTTGTGGCAGATGCTCTCTCTCGCCAATTTGAGACCCTTAGTATGTTGTGTGCCATCTCTGCACCATTGCCCCAATGGATTGAGCCCTTACGTTAGGAAATACTTCAAGATGCAGATTTGAAAGACCTGGTTGCTTCACTTAGGGATGATCCAGAGTCTACACCAGGATATAATTGGGATGGCCAGGATCTACGTTACCATCAATGCCTGGTTCTTCCTCCTAAGTACCCACTTCGAGAGCTCCTCATGAAGGAATCACATGCTACTCCATCTACTGGCCATTCAGGGTTCCTAAAAACTTATGAGCGACTCAAGAACACCTTCTTTTGGAAAGGTATGAAACAGGACATTCGTACTTTTGTAGTGGACTGCGACACATGTCAAAGGATGAAAGGAGAAACAATGCGCTCTCCGGGCACTCTTCAACCATTGTCGATACTAGATCAGGTGTGGACTGACATCTCCATGGACTTCATAGAAGGGCTACCTAAATCTGGAGGCAAGTCTGTTATTTTCATGGTAGTGGACCGCCTTTCAAAGTATGCTCACTTTTGTGCCCTAACCCATCCTTACACAACATCCACTATTGCCCAAATTTTTCTTGACTCCATATTTCGCCTTCATGGCATGCCAACCTCCATTGTATCTGATCGTGATCCTAACTTTACTAGCAATTTTTGGCAAGAGTTGTTTAAGTTGCAGGGGACTCAGCTCAAAATGAGTTCAATCTACCATCCGCAAACAGATGGTCAAACAGAGGTTGTTAATAAATGCTTGGAAACCTACCTTCGCTGCTTTGCCTCCGATCATCCTACTCATTGGGAAAAATGGCTTTCTTTGGCCGAATGGTGGTACAACATTTCCTATCATACTGCCACAAAAATCACACCGTTTGAGGCAGTTTATCGGTGCCCTCCACTCATGCCTTCCTCCTACATTCTGGGCAGCTCCAAGGTCCAGGCCGTCGACAATGCTCTGAGTCAACACACCGAGGTCCTCCACCAACTCAAGTAAAATTTGAACATGGCCCAGAATCGGATGTGCCAACAAGCTAATCAACATTTTTCTGAGCACAGTTTTGATGTGGGTGATATGGTCTTCCTTCGCTTATAGCCATACAAAAAATCATCCCTACAACTCCACAGGTGTCAGAAGCTCGCTCCAAAATTCTATGGTCCTTATCAGGTTCTACAACGGATTGGTCCAACAACTTACAAATTGGCTCTTCCCCCCACTTCCAAGATCCACCATGTTTTTCATGTTTCCCTTCTCAAGAAAGTTGTGGGCACAAAGGTACAGGTTCAATCAACACTCCTCGAATTGGATGAAGAAGGCTCCATCTTACTTGCATCGGAGCAGATGCTGGATCGTCGAACTCACACTCTGCGCAACCATACCATTACAGAGGTCCTAGTTCAGTGGTGTGGACTTCAACCTGAGGATGCTACATGGGAGTCTCTCCATCAACTCCAGCAATAGTTTCCTCATTTTCAGCTTTGAGGACAAAGCTTCTTCAAGGAGAATGGCATGTTAGGATCTCATCCTAACCCTTAATGTAATAACTTCCCTGATGTAATAATTCCTAGTGAATGTGGGTAGTACCCATGATTAATATTTTGTAATGTTCTAAGTTTTAGCTTAGGTAGTGCCTATGACAAATGGCACCCTTTTTATGTAACACATGGTAGATAGGTTAGGTAAGGTGGCATTGTGCATGTAATTCATGTGGCATTATGCATGTAATTCGAGTGGCATTGTGCATGTAATTCAAAGTGGCACTATGCATGTAATTCGGGTGGCATTATGCATGTAATCCAGGTGGCATTTTGCATGTAAGCCAACCTTGGAAGGAAACTCCTTAAATACCCGAAAAGGCACCAATGTAACCATATTTTTGCAAATTAATGAAGTATTGAAGGAGGTTGCCCCCTCGAAGAGGCCTGCGATCTTGTCTTATTGTGAGATTGTTCCTTTATGCAAATTTTTGTTATATTAATATGATGTTTATGTGAGTTTATTTCCAAGCAATCGTGTGAGAGTGTGTTATTTGAGTTTATTTTATAGCATGATCTTAACATATACTTCCTTATTTTTAGCCTTATCAATGATTAAAAAAAACTATATATTGATGTAATTTTTTAATTTTAAACTATAAAAATTACATAATAATCCTTTGTAAATCAAGGGAATTGTTAACCAACTACTTAGCAACCTTGTTAATCAGATATATAACGACCTTATCATAGCAAGATAATATTGATTTTCATTCTATATGAGCCAAAAGAAGAGTGCCGTAAACTAATTAGAGATGATATTCGAAGGGATAAATTTATGTTGTGATCTTCATACCTTTGATTTTATCCTCTGTTTTCCCCTTAAAAAAGCACTTTCCAATTCCTCATTAAGAATATTAAAGAGATCAAGAGATGACGAGTCATTCTTATAAAGTCCATAGAATGATTTAAAGTCTGTATTTGAAAATCCATTGACAAACTAGATTATGTTGGAGTGTTGTAACAATGTCTAATATATTCACACCACCCTTTCCATTTTTTAGAATTTGATATAAAAATTTCTAAGAAACCATATCATATGCTCTGTTCATATCCATTTTTATAAGCATAACTTATTTTTTCATGTATTAAAGAGAATGCATGGAATTTATGCAATGATTATACTATCATGGATTATTTATGATAAAGAAACCACCTTGTTCCTATAAGATATTATATTCCAGAGTGTTTTAAAATTTATTTGACATAGTTTTTGAAATAATGGTGCAAAACATGTTGTAGAAGGTTTTCAAACAAAAACTATTAAAGTCTTTTATCTTATTTTTCTTGGGTAACAATGCAATAAAGGTGACATTGATTTCACTCATTATAATATTCTTTTCCATAGACTCTTCAATTACAACCAACATATTACTATTCAATATATCCCAAAAGTTTTGAATTTTTTTTACAGGAAATCTATTAGGCCTAATTGCTTTGCTAGGGTGGAATGATAAAATTTTCTATTATAGCTTATCATCTAGATATTCCTCAACAAAATTTTAGTTTTTTCTTGTGTGATAACTGATAGAACATTTTATGAAAGCTCATTGCGAACCTGATTATTTTGAGCAACTTAAAAATTGGTATCTATTTGTAATACATCTCCCCTAAAATTTTTTCGTCTCAAAATGATCATAAAAAAAGTAAATTATTTTTCTTATACATAAATATGTTGGTCCATTTCATTAATCTCCTTTATTCCCTGTAAATACTTAAGATTAGATTTTATTTCTTCTATTATTTTAAATATGTTACTAAAATATTTAATATTCTATATTTTGAAGAAACTTGCATATATGTTATCCTTAAAATTTTGTAATCAACGAAACAAAAAACGCATCCAACCATTTTACTATAAGAGATTTAAAAATGTTAATGATTTCTATTTTACTTTTTTTGGTTCATCAGATAGACATTGATATGAATGTTGATGTATTTGCTTTTAAGGGACACTGATGTATAATGTATTTGGCATAATGAACATATTTGCATTTTTTTAATGGGATTGGAACGAGTGTCAAGTCAAGCATCCTAGATTCCTTCTCATATCTCCTCTAGTTCAGGTTTAAGTTCAGTTATAGAAGAGATGATGTATCCAACATCATTCTTATCCTTATGGGAGATGACATGGTCTCCAATATCATACTTATCCCTATGATATCCAAAAAAATAAGAGGAGTTGGAGCTCCCAAACCATGAGATTATCTGCTTGTTATTGGCCTTGTCATTTATGGTCAACTTCAAGAAGAAGAAGAACCAAGCACCCTAGATCAAATCCTCATGTTGCATGCACTTGCAATTGCAGGTGACATTGTTGCCATGTTATTGATGATGCTATCGATGGCACCACCTCCGTCGATCTTGGATAGGTTTAGAAAGCCCTCTATGTCATGGATCTAGGAGCCAAACCCCATGTTCAAGATATCACATGGTTTCGAGGGCCATGATGATAGAGAATAAAACTTCATTGTCGAAAAGGGCAGGTTAATATTTGGTGGATGTGCAGGTCCTCATGGGCAAATATGGTCGAGTCCATGGACAACAACATCGATGATGGTGCATGGTGCTTGTGGCTACCATGAACATGCTCATGTATCTTCATTGACATTGATGTCAATAGAGGATCTACCAGTTTTAGAGAAATTTTCCTTTTCTAGTTCTTTTTATCTTCTTCTTTGCCCTCCTCTTATTCTAAATTGTTTTCCTTTGGTGTGTGCATGCTATTTTTTTTGCTTCATTTTGTCATCTCTATGTTGTGCTAGGTTTTGATATTGATAATATATATGCAAGATGAAGATATGTGGGCAAGGAAACAACCCTCCAAGGGATAACAAATATAGGAGGTGGTGGCAATGATGATGGATCTGGCTAGGATATCAACGATCCATTGGGATACTTATTCACATGGATGGTTTTAAAGGCTTTGGGATTTCTTCACATGCCAAGAACAAAAATAATTGCTATAAATATTGGAACAACATGAATCTTTTTGCATGGTATTATCTTTATACATCGGGGGCCATGGGACTTATTCTGTCTACCAATTATATGGGGAATAAACGAGGTTCATCAATCTACTCGTAGTCCATTGATTTAAGAGGTCAAATAAAATTGTTGGGATTGCTATTCAAGGAAAAGAACATCTAGTTGGCAATATGCAACTAAAAATAAATCAAAATTTCTATTCGAAGGATGAATAAGCCATAAGCATTCAGAGTTACTACATTAAGCATTAAGGGGGAGTGTTAAAAATAATGCTTAATGAAAAATAGAAAAAACATGATGCTAAAAATAGACTTTTCTTAAGGAAGAAGAAAAGTTGTTTATATATATATATATATATATATATATATATATATATATATATATATAATTTTCTTAAAAGAAGAAAAAAAGTTGTTTATAAATAGAAATAATTTTCTTAAATAATAAGAAAAGCTATTTATAGATATAAATACAAGTAAAAAATAAAGAGAGGTAATAATAACTATTAGGGCAACTAGAAATAGAAAAGTTTGTTTATTATTTTTTATTTATAATTGGGTTTTGAAAGGTCCCCAAAACCTTATACAAATGGGTTAGGGAGAGGATCTCCACAAGGAGAGGGTCTCCACAAAGTGAACATAGAACAAGAGACAGTCCCGATGGAACAATCTCACAAATCAAAAAGTGGGACCATCCCGCGCAACACAAGTAAGAAAGATCGACTTATGGGATCTCGGGATAAATATTAAGAATATTATTAAAATCTGGATAAAGGAAGCCCAGAAAAAACAAAAAAATAGCTTAAAAATCCAGCTAGTGGTAGCTCAGGACAAACAACAAGAGGAGACACCCATCCGAAATGGTATAAACTGACAATAGACTTAAAATTCAAAATTTAAAATCAAAAACCTACCCAAAAAGTCCCAGGAAGAGGAGACCCGCTGGAACAATTTGAAATTGGGCATCCTACCAAAAATAAAATAGCCCAGGATAAAATCAGACCCCAAAAACCTGCCTAGGAAAACCAAAGAATTGTAGAAAAAGAAAAACCTATCTAGGAAGGTACGGTAACAACCAGCGAATGAAGAATCTATCCAGGAAGGCACGAGGAAAGCCTAAAAATAAAAAACCCATCCAGGAAGGCACAAGAAAATCTTGCAAATGAAAAACCTATCTAAGAAAGTATGTGATCAGCCTGAAGAAGAAGAAATCCATCCAAGAAGGAATGAGAACAACCAAGAAAAATAGAACCCAGCCAGGAAGGCACGAGACTAGCCTAGAAAAAAGAGCAAGTAGCTAGGAGAGATCTCTTTAGGCACTGAGGTCTGGCTACAAAGGATATGAAGATCATAATAGTAGGTAAGAAACCCAAAAAATCAATCCATTATGGCACTTCATGACTGGAATGGATCAATCCACCAAGACTGTCAATAAAAGATCATAAATAGTAGTAGGCACACATGCACTGGGCTGACCCTAGGCCAAAAAAATGTAAATATGAAATCCAAAAGAGAGCCCTAGAGCAAGGAAATCCATCAATCCCACAAAATATCCATACAAAGAATATTTATGAACACTAAAACCTATAGCAATACAAGAAACTTAGGGACCTACCCTAGAGGCTAGAAAGATATAGCAGGAAGAGGAACCATAGAAAACCCAAGATAGACACTGAACTCTACTTCAGTGGGTCTGAATTAGCCACAATAAAGATCCACTCTACTACAAATGATAAAATCATGGCCTAACCCCAAGGTCAATAAATAAGTAGAGTAAACCCCAAGTTGAGACTTCAAGACCAAACAAAGCGGGAACCTCTTTAGATGTCTAATCCAAGAACATAGTAGCAAAAATAAACTAGAAGTACGCTAAGAAAGCACAGGCCCCTCCCAAAGCCAAAAGGACCATTAGGAAAGTCTCTAAAAGTCCAAATCCTGATTTGGGCCACCTAAAACCAACCACCAACGAAGGTCACTATGGAAAAACTCAGGGATGTTTCAACCAAGCTCCAACAATTTTGTTGGGATGAGAAACCTAGTAGGCCCTAGGATGATCCCGTAATGGATTAGGAAGCATAATAAGGTTGACATAGGGTCATCCCTGGATAGGAATCTATAGTATGGGAGGGGGAAAGCAAGGAATTTGGGATAAGGTCCTCTCACCCAGAGCAGGAGGCCTCCCCACTTCTCCCCTCCTAAAAGTTTGTTTATTGATATTAGAATGAGAGATGTCTATTTTTTGGGTGAAAGGCACGCATTGTAATTCAGTTTAATGGAGGGGAATTCAAGAGAAGAGGATAATTACCAATAGAGAGGGGGAGAAATGGAAGAAGAGAAGGGAGAGAATTCCTTGTGTAAATGGTTTATTATTTTGCAGACATGTTATTATAACAAAGCAACCATGTTTTCCAATGATAAATAAAATTATTTATTTTCCTTAGTGTTCAGACTATTATGTGGAATTTTTTTTTGTATTAAGGAACTCATAGTGTAGGCTATAAATGAGTTTTGCAGGTAATGAAGCCAAGGAATGCAAATAAGTGTGCACATAAAAAATTGTCACTGTTCATGATTATTGTTGCAGGTTTGCCAATCTCCGCTTGTCGCTACATCATTTTGGTATCATAGCAAGAATATTGTTGAGGACGTAACAAAGGAGATATGACACAATGGGAAATAAGAAGAACACAAGGACCTCAAATTGCAGATATAGCTAAAATAATGATGGGAATTATCACTCGACTTGAAGAAATCGAAACTACTCAAAGAAGAGGTATTTATTTGAAGGAGATTAGCGATAATGAAGAAGAGGAGGTTGACCACATGGAAATTGAAGATGAAGAACAAGAGGGAGAAATAGATAAAATATTGATTCGAGCAATTTCTAATATGATTCAAAAGTCGAAGATAGAAACTTTGTCATATAATGAAAGCTTGAATCTAGAGGAGCTTATAGACTGGATTGCTGAAATGAAGAAGTATTTTGACTTTAAGTCAGTAGAAGATCCCAAAAGGGTGAAGTTTTCCAATACAAAGCTAAAAGAGCATACGTCCTTGTGATGGGACCATGTGCATACCAAAATACAAAGGAAAGGAAAGGAAAGGATCAAGTCATGGAAGAAAATGATCATCAAACTGAAGGTCAAATTCTTACCGTTAGACTACTAATTGGGTCTCTTCAAGATGTTGTAAAATCTAAGATAGATGAAAATGAGTGTGAAATATTACATTGAAGAATTCTATAAGCCGACCATTCGAGTTTACCATGTGGAAGATGATGAAGGGAAGGTTTCAAAGCACCTAAATGGATTAATATTTTCCATACAAGATGAAGTCAGTATGCTAAGTATAAGGATGATAGAAGAAGCCTACCGTTATGCCTTGAAGACAAAGAAGTTGTCATGAAGGCAATAAATAATGCAAGAGGAAGAGAACAATCCTATCAGGGAAGAGAATAATCAATGAATGGTGGCAAGCAACATTTACAAGAATCTAGTACCTCTCATGGTGATTTCATACAAAATACTAAAGGAAGTGGAGAATCCTCACAAGGAAGAGGTGGTTTTATTCGAGGAAGGGCTAGAGGATTATTTGAAAGATGTTATAGATGTAGAGAATATGGTCATTGGGTGTTTTAATGTCCAACCGTGGAACATAGTAGTAATAAGGGAAAATAGATCAAGAATAATATTGCACAAGCAGAAGATAAAAGTGTTGCTTCACCAAAGCATGTAGAAGAACTAGAAAAAGGAGATTTTCTTATGATAGATAGGATATTATTAAAACCTGCAAAGGAGGTACATGAACCTGAGAAAAGAAGAAACATATACAGGATGATTTTTAAATCAAGGAGAAAATGTTACAGGGTGATTATGGATAGCGATAACAAAGATAACTTGTTATAAACAAATATGGTGGAGACACTTGGGTTGAAGAGAATGGAATACCCAAATTCATACAGAGTCTCTTGGTTGCAAAAGGGGCATCAAATCTTGGTAAGCAACCAATGTATGGAAGATCTCCAAATTGGATTTTATAAGAATGTGATTCCATGAGATATCATGTTGATGGATGCATATCATGTCTTCTTGGGGAGACCATGGTAATTTGATAAAAAGAAAGTGTATGAAGGTAGGGAGAACACTTACATTATTAAGAAGGATGACAAGAGATACACATTAATTAAAGAACAAAGGGAAAGAAGTGGACAACAATCCTCTAATGGTATAGGGTACATAAAAATAATCCTTGAAGAGAAAGAAGAAGAAGAAGCATGTTTTGCTTTCATAACTAAACCCAAAAAAGAAGGGATAGTTAACAAGATGGATGAAACCCTGAATGGAATGAAGGATTTTTGGGAATAATATGTAGATATTATTTTAAAATATGGGTTGCCATTGATAAGGAGCATGGATAATCACATGGATTGTAATTTCAGATTAAGTTTGCATGATAAAATGACACCAATAAAGAATGAGAAAGAAAGGGTAAAGACAAGTAACTAGATAAACATAGTAGAGAAGCAGTTGATCCAAGTCACCGATATTAATGATTATGAAGACAATGATGCATAAATTCTTATTATAGATAGGGATAAAGAGAAAAGAAGTGGTAAAGAGGCAACAAAAGAAGATGGACCTCATCAGGTCATTTATGGTCATGACAAGGGACATATTGCCAAACTTGATAGTGACAATGGTACTTTCAAGTGTGGTGAAGGACATTGTGAGAATGATTGAGATAAGAGTGGCGATGGAGAGTTTGGGTGTTTTGAAAATCACACAAGAGGCATTGGCTCTATGCTGATGAGAAGAATGGTGTACAATGGTAAGGGATTAGGAAGATATAAGCAAGGTGTGAAAGTGCCCATAATACTAAAATTAAGGCCAAATATTGAAGGCCTTGGGTATACAGGTCCAAAAGGATGTAGGGGGACAAAATTTTTGAGAGGAGAGAGCAGTGCAAACAATGGGGGTTCGGACATGGGTTGCTACAATTGGAGTGGAAGAGTTGGAAATGTTGCAAATAGGTGTTCAAACCTCCATATTTTTGTGAGTTGTGGAGGATATGATCACTTCAAAATAAGGTTTTGACAACAAGAGAGTGTCACCAAAAAAGTGCATGTCAGCCAAATAAAACAGTTAGAATTGCTATTCGGAGGACAGGAACATCTAGCTGGAAACATGCAACTAAAAATAGATCGAAATTTATATTTGAAGGATGAATAAACCATAAGCAATCGAAGTTACTACATTAAGAATTAGGAGAGAGTTTTAAACATAATGCTTAATGAAAATAGAAAAAACATGATGCTAAAAATAGACTATTCTTAAGAAAGAATAAAAGTTGTTTATATATATAAAGAATTTTCTTAAAAAAGGAAAAAGTTATTTATAGATAGAAAGACTTTTCTTAAATAAGAAGAAGAAAAGCTATTTATAGATAGAAAAACAACTAAAAATAAAAAAGGAGATAATAATAAAAATTAGGGCAACCAGATATAGAAAAGTCTGTTTATTATTAGCATGAGAGATGTCTATTTATTAGGTGCAAGGCACCCATTGTAATTCAGTTTAATGGAAGGGTAAATAAACTAGGTTTACCAGTAGATATTTAGAACAATAATTATCTCTGTGGTAAGTAGTAAAAAATAAATGTGGTAATCTATGTAGTATAATGCAATATACTACCTATTTTACCTAGTGGAGTAAAAGGGTAAATATCCCAAAGAATGGAATATTACTCTAACATACATACACATCGTATGCATAGGGTTTAGGACTTAGGTCTAAAGTTTAAAGAATATAAAGAGATGTAATGTAAAATTTTAAGATCTAAGAATCAAGTTTTAAAGATTTAAGGGTTTAAGTTTTACTAGTTATAGTTTATTATTAAGTATCTACAACAATAAACAAAGGGAGCATAATAGTTGGAGCTTTAATTCTTTTTTGAGAGGTTTAAGGTTCAAGCCATGACGTGTGTGTAGGTTTGTGTGGTAAATTTCCTATTGATAAGCTTTGCTGGTTGTGTGTTAAATTCTCTATTGGTAAGTATGAGACACCATGGTGGAATGAGATGCCCAGTCCTGACTGAGCTCTTCCCTTTATAAAAGATCATATACCTAACCTTGAAAATAGATTGTAAAATATTTTTCATATTAACCAAATCTTGAAAAAATAAAGAAAGGAAACATATTCTTAAAGCCTAAGGTTTCATGGTCCACCCCCAAAAGTTGTGATTCTCTCGGCAAGGAGAAACTCTTCAAGTGGTAACAATGTTAAAGCCCACGAAAATCAAACCCCCACCTTTGAAGTAGGAATTGTGCGTAAGGTCAACTCATCCCTGGAATTGACGAGTCAAATAGATGTTTAACTGGAGAAGCTTATTTGTGTTTCTCACCTCAAATGGGTTCCGAGCAGGCCTGGAATTTTATAGGCATGTGAATTTAAGGTTTTAGTTTTATGTTGACCGTAAAACCATAAATTTTACATCTAAAAATATTTAAAAACTCTAGATTTTATTTGTAGTATACAAAGTGTAGTATGTATAAATATATATTAGATGTGTTTAAGCATATACAATACAGATGATACCTTTTTTTTTATTTAGTGCGTATGCTAATACAAATAAATATTAAATTAGAACATGCGTTACCTTCGAAAGACCATTAGAACATGTGTTACCTCCTAACGAAAGACCAGTGAATCCAAAACTACTGTCAAAACCATCATCCATATCAATTTTTGGTGTTGCTACCGAGAGATACAAGCAATCCCAGAGTGTTGATACAAGCAACCCCGGAGTGTCTGAGGGATTAGCATCCCCGATTCCCCCGAGAGTGTTGGACTTATTAGCAGCCCCTCTCCTCCTCAATTTCTTGCCTCCAGACCTAAATGAGGCAGGTTTTTTTTGTCAATAAAAAACGGTGTCTGGATTGGTCCCTTCTAAAACCATCTAACAACACCAATTACAATGCTATCTTCCTATCGGTCTTAAGGTCTGGTGCTCAAAAGGTGCAAGGTAGTTGGGGTCTGGCATAAGGACTAATATTGACCCCATCATCATCATGAGGTGGGGGCGCCTTGGCTCTTTGCGAGCTTTTGGGCACCGCCTTATTATTATTAAGGAGTTATAGCATCTTCAATTTTGGGTGGCATTGCAATTTTTAATTTTTCCTTTGACTTTCAATTGTGAAAGATGTAAGTAAAAGTAGACATCCACAAGAAAAGGTAGCTTTTAATTGTGAAAAAAAAAAAATTGACATTGATTTTTTTTTTTTTCTCTTTTCCTTTTAACTGCTTAGAAATGGTTTATCCATAGTCCATAATAGTATTACAAGTTGTATCGCTCCAAATTTTTCACACCCTTACCTTCAGGCTATAGGATCCGTGCCCGGAAGGGGGATGTGAAAAGGATGTCACGGTACCTCGAGCTGAGAGGACTTGCGAAGGTCCCGCCTCTCAAGGGAGGTGTATATTGGTGATTTTTTGATGGATGGTGGGTTCACCAAGAAACATTTAATGGCAGTTTCCACGCCTAGGTTGGGAATGTGTTTTATGTGTTCGTTTTAGCCTTAAGCATTCAAATCCTAGGTTTGGCCAAAATGCGTCTAAGCTATTCTATATGAAGATGCAAATTAAATGAATACAGAAAAGCAGAATAGAACAAAAAAATAGAGAAATTAAGCAATATTAAAGGAAAATACCTGATCCGGATGTCTGATGAAGATTCTGATTCTTGAAGCAGTCAGGATCGCCTCTGATTTGACAGGATCGTCTGAGATCATCCGATCGAATTCGATCTGACGAATTTGTCAGAGACCTGCAAACAGAGAAATAGGTGCAAAATACATGGAAAATACAACTATCCTAACAGAGGGAAACAGTGTAAAATGACAGCAATAATATCAAACTGAAACTTACAAACAGAAACATGAATGAATTATGCTAATTTAATCACAATTATGGCTTAATTATGCATTTAATCTAGATGGGTGAACTCCAAAATGCAGAATAGCATAAAATACTGAATAAAATTGCTAATTACAACATAAAACAACAGAAAAAGGGAAGAAGAAATGCAAACTTCAGGCACTGATTGCCTCAATGTTGACTGCAGTCGAAATCGTCTCGCATTGGTACGAAATCGTCTCTGATTCGACAGGATCGCCTCCGATCTGAACAGGTTCGTCGACGACGATGTAAGCTTGCTTTGGCTAAAAAACAGTAAGGTACCTGCAACAAAATTGGTATAGAACTAATGCAAAATAGAAACTTGGGATGTTTTAACATGTATGCAGTCAGGTTACAGGGAATTTCAGCCAGGGGGTGCTAAGGGGAGGGCTTAGGATTAAATAGGCTTAGGAGGGAGGTTAGGAGGTTGGAGATCATCCCTATTTGGGAGATCTCCAATGGGGGAGGGTCTCTAATGGCGTAGACACGCTTTTGCCCGGATTAGAGGCCCGTTGGAATCAGAAGCTAATTGTGCAAAATCAGTTTTGAGACAAGATCGTCTGGACGTCCTAGCCCAGATGAAATCGTCAGATCTGGGGCGATATCGTCTGATCGGCGACGATATCGTCAAACGGTCAAAACAACCTCTAAAAATGGTGCAAAAAAGGGGGAAACGGATTACCCGATGGTTAACGAGCGGTTTGGGAGGTTAAAATTTGAATTTAAATTATTTACTAGAGTGAATGTAATTATTACAATTTCACTGCGCCAATTTTAGGGTGCTACATTTTGCCCCCTCTTTAGCGAATTTTTTGAAGAAAATGCGTTAAAGATGAGTTCTTCTCGATCTACGAGAAAGCAAAAATTATTCCCATTTTTAGGCGACGATTCTTGGTCGAATCGTACGACAGACTTACTATGGTGCCCCCTCCGTGTTTTTACCCAAATCGAACGTTTGAGGTAAAAACGTAGAAAAGCAAAATTTTTTAATTATGTTTTGAATAAAATTAAGAAAAATAGGGTAAAACCCTAATTCATTTTTACTGTTCATTTTTACTGGTTTTAGAGCTCTGGAAGCAAAAATGGTGGAGACGACGCACAGATCAACAGAGGTCCGGCGCGGGCTACGGGTAAGAGTCTAAACTTAGTTTAGAGTGATTTAATTTGAATTTACATGCTTTTTAGGTAAATTTTAAATGAATTTTGAGCATCATGGCCGTTTTTGGGCCGTCGACGTCGTCGGGACGAAATCGTCCCGATTTCGACGAAATCGTCTCAAGTTCGCCAATTTCGTCCAAGGGCGAAATCGACGAAAGGGGGACGATTTCGTCAAATTAGGGACGATTTCGGCTTGCAAAATCGAAGATGATTATGCTCAAATTTGGGACGATATCGTCCAATAGTGGACGATATCATCATTTGATTAAATTGAACTTGTTTTTAACTTGCATTATTAATTACTTGAGTTTGTTATTAATGATTGTTTGTTGTTTTGTTGTTTATGTTGCAGAGAGGATTGCTAAAGAGCAGGGAATGGAAATATGGAGGTTTGAGAGATGACTTGGCCGCTCTTACACAGGTAGAGCGGGATCAGCTGGCATAGGCCAGCTTACAGCATGTGGCAGAGATGCCACAAGTGTCTACAGACATGGGGCTACTGACAGCCCTAGCAGAGAGGTGGTATCCGGGTTCTTCCTATTTCTGGCTACCTACAGGGGAGATGACTCCCACTTTGGAGGATGTATGGAGGATTCTAAGAATCCCCATACAAGGATGGTTGATCACTCCTACGGCCAATCAGGGCCATGCTATGGGACGGTTGTGTGGTGACCCGAGCTTCGCCCTGGAGAAGGGCGGAGTTAACATCGAGGCATTGCGTCAGATGCCTGGGGCATCTAGACTCACACAGGTTTTAGCCGGAGTGGTTGGTGGACTTTTGCTGTGCCACCAGAGCAGGTGCAGGGTACCATGGATGCTAGCAGATGTGATCTGTGATATGCGGGACCATGGCTACAGATTCTCTTGGGGCAGCTTTGTTCTATGTCGGTTGTACAGGATCCTGCATGGGGTCGTGTACAAGGGCGGCCGATGTCTAGTTATGACATCGCTCCTACAGGTTTGGTGCTGGGAGCACATTGTAGTGCAGAGGCCGATAGGGCTTCCTTTGATAGGGATTGACGGGGAGAGGCCCCGAGTTTTCTACTGGTGGCTTCAGAGAGGGTCACAGCGGCGGATTGACCTTTCGATGTCCCGGAGATTGCTGGATGACCTTGTCCCGGATCAGATCACCTGGAGGCCATGGCGAGAGCACCCAGGGTGGGCCGAGGATGGACAGGAGTTAGCTCACGTTAGGCGAGTTTGTTGGCTATGGATGGAGAGGGGAGAGGTGGAGCTCCACCGCTATGACCAAGTTTTGCGATAGTTTGGTCTACAGCAGGGGATCCCATCTCTCAGGGATTATGAGTTTTCTCGGACTGTCCGGGATAACACCACAGTTAGCGGGGCTCCAGACATGCAGCGCTTCTGGAGTCAGGACGTGGACGATGCCCCCATTCAGCCAGTGGATGGGGATGACATAGGGGTAGCCGATGGCTACGATGCCTGGTACGTAGGCATCCGCCCTCCTCGGATGACGAGGGCTCAGGGTCCGATACACGTAGTTGTGCATCGGATAGGGAGGCGGTGCCAAGCGGCTATGGAGGCGGCCCAGGGTCATAGCGAGAGAGAGCTGAGGAGGCCACAGGCATAGGAGAGGCCGCGGCAGCGGGAGAGGAGGGAGGCGAGACCCCCTTCTCCATAGAGAGAGAGGCCACCATCGCCCGACAAGGGCAAGGGTGTCGACACAGGGGAGAGTAGCGAGACAGTGACTCTTCGAGCGGAGATGATCCATCTCCAGGCACAGGTGCAGACCCTACAGGAGGAGGCTGCACGACATCGAGCTGAGGTTACACAGCTCAGAGACGAGATTGCACGCCTCAGGGCACGGGGCGAGAGGGCGAGCACCGGGGAGCTGACACGGGCTATTGCCCAAATTACTTTCTATCAGACATTGTACTATCAATTGGTGCCAGAGGAGGATAGACTACCCCTACCAGCTAACATCGTAGATCCGATCAAGATCGGGTCATCGAGGACTTCGTCCCGATCGATGACTAGGACTCGTAGTACTACACATACTACGATGGGGCCACCTCGTCCACCTCAGGGTGGGGGAGGAGATGAGGCTGAGAGCTCGAGGGGTTCTCGAGGCTAGAGTACTGCACTACATTGTACAGATTGAGACATAGAGCATTTATTATTATTTTTTTGTTGATAGAGGATTGAGTATGCCGAGGTACAGATTGTGGCATACCAATCCAATTTTGATATGATGTATATATACTGTTGATATATATAGATGAGATATTTTTGATCATATGACTTGTGTTATGTATTTTTATGATGCTTTTATGTTTGATTGATTAATTTGATGATTGGATTGAGGATTCATGAAATTATGTCATTTTGAAAATTTATAATTTTGATGTCATGCTGTAATATTTTAAATGAAATAATCTGATGTAACAAATTGGTTGTTTGTGATGTAATGTGATAAAAAATAAAAAGAGACTTCTAACAATAATTTCAAAGGACATTGTCGCTATTATAGACCATTTCATGGAGTCGCTGCTCACTCGGTCGTCAAGCTAATCCCAGTATAGAAATATTGTTAAAAGTAAAAGAGTGCTTAAGAGACTGTCTTAAGACTTTGGTGCAATGGTGCAAATGATGATGATGATGGTTTGTTTTTCAGATTTTCATGAAAATAGTATGCATGAAATAATGTTAAAATGATTTTTGCTAGGCATAAATTCCTAAGTGTGATAAATTTTTTGGATAATTCCTTAGGAATTATACCATCATTGCAAATTTGAAGGTTGACATAATGACATGAAATAATGAAAATGTGTTTGTTTTTTTGTTGAAAAACATAATTGTATAACAAAATGATTTAAGTCATATGGTTTTCATGATTTTTAAATAAATGGGGAATAAAAATTGTTACAATGGTTTGCGCTAGGCATAGAATATGTAGGTATAGACTTATACCATCATCGCAAAATCAAAAAAAAAAGATAGTTTTATTGCATGGTTGATTTTTTAATAAACATAAAATATGAAGATGAGGACTTGCGCTAGGCATAAAATTCCAATTTTGGTTTTGGAACTATACCATCGTCGTGAAAGTCGATAATATATATATATATATATATATATATATATATATATATATATATATATATATATATATATATATATATTGTGTGTGTGTGTGTGTTTTTGATTGTATGGTTTTGAAAGAAATTTTGATTTTTCTATTATATAGTTGTCTTATGCTAAACAACTGTACTTTTAAAGAAGAAAATGAATTATTTCAAACAATTTGCAAAAATATATTTCAAAGTATTTTAAAGACAAAATTTAGATTTATAAGGAATCCCATGTGCATATGTGAATTCATTTCCAATCTTGATTTATCATAATGATACACAAAATCTCTCAAATACAAATGTGTGTGCAATTGCTATGTTCATTTACCAGTTTTGAGCAAGATAATATGATACAAGTGATTTGAAGAAACCAAATAAGTGTTCATTAACCATGATGTAGATGCATATAACCATACTAGACTACTATGTAGGTCGGATTATCAAGAGCTAGCTAATCCATAAGCAGACATAGGTCTGTACAAAAGAAGGTCGCTAATGTGACAGACATATCGCCACGCTAGGAGTTACCCAAGGCCAAGCAAGTTGGGCACAAACCACCTGTTATGGGGCTTACCTCACAGTTTTCGAATAATTGAGAATTCCAGGGATTCAAGCTCATCAACCCTTCTTTTCTTTTCAAAGGGTAGGGAAAGGGATTTTATTGCTTTTGCTTTTGCTTTCTTTTGCTTTCTTTTGCTTTTTCTTTTCTTTTTCTTTTTGTATTTTTGCTTGATAATTGAGATAATGCTTGAAATATTGCTGTAATGATATAAAATAACATTTTTTTCTTTTTCTCTTTTTCTTGAACTTTGCTTTTCTTTTTATACTAGGGATACTTGCTCGGATTAGCTATAGAGCAAGGGATTTTTATTCTGGGTAGGGGTGAGCTTGTCCTTTTGCCAATTCTCAAAGATTCTAGACCATGTGCATGATAGGATAGCAGGGGAAACTTTTCGCTCAAGAAACCACTTCTACTATGTAGCAAAGCATGGAAATTACAAATATAATCATTTTATTGTGAAAAGATGTGCTTGGTTTAAGTAAATAACAAGATCAATTCTCTATGCTCAAACTTTATTTAATTGAATTTTGTGGACTTTGATATAAGAGAGATTAGTAATCATGCCAGATAAAATCAAGATATTTATTTTTATTTTTATTTTTTTTATTTTTTTTTTGTGAGTGTGCAAGTGAGAGATTCCAAATAAATGCTAATTTATCCAAAAATAATTTGAAACATATAACTGCAATAATTGTAAGAAAATATATATAAATGATTTTTGAGAAGTTTTGAGAATGTTGACTCTCTCTTTCTTCTTTATATTGTTTTGGTTTCGAAAGAGTCAAGAATATTGTTGTTTTTATATTTTTATCATTATTTTTGAAAGAATTAACAAGTGCCATAAATAAATGCAACAAATAGTTTTGAAGATTTTGATGATTATGAATGTTTTTGGTGTTTTTGAATTTATAAATTGAAAGAAATACAAGATAGTGATTTTGAACAAATATATACATGGATGAAATGACCAAATTTATACATAGTAACGTTTAAGATGCAAAATATTCATGGGTTCTTTAAGTTCTTTACCATCTAAGGTAGATAATTTGTATGCTCCTGATTCAAATTTAGCAGTAATAATGTATGGTCCAAGCCAATTGGGCTCAAATTTACCTTTAAGGTCCTTAGTTGCATTAGTATTTTTTTGATTTTCTTTTAAAACAAGGTCACCGATCTCAAAGGATCGATGACGAACTTTTTTAGCATATGATCTTTTAAGCTTGTTTTGGTAGGCACGGAGATGCTCCAAAGCATTGATGCATTTTTCATCTAGGAGTTCCAGCTGACTGAGTCTGCCAGCTCGATATTCATCTCCTACTTCGGTATCTTGAAGTAGCAGAGCCAAAGAAGGAACTTCTAATTCAAAGGGAAAAACTGCTTCAGCACCATAAACCAAAACAAATGGTGAAGTTCCCGTGGGGGTTCGAACACTAGTTCGATAGGCCCACAAGGCTGGATATAACTGAATGTGCCGATCACGGCCAGTTTTATTGACCAATATTTTGAGGATTTTGATTAAGGTTTTGTTAGATGCTTCTGGTTGACCATTACCTTGAGGATAATAGGGAGTGGACCAACGATGTTGAATCTTATATTTTTGGCATAATTTTTTAACATCTTTATTTTTGAAACAAGTTCCATTG
The DNA here is from genome assembly GCA_028583015.1 of Wollemia nobilis. Taxonomy (NCBI): domain Eukaryota; kingdom Viridiplantae; phylum Streptophyta; class Pinopsida; order Araucariales; family Araucariaceae; genus Wollemia; species Wollemia nobilis. Next base: position 2,586,741 of record JAQPPZ010001731.1, read on the forward strand.
TCAGAGATGAGATTTGCAGGAATTCCAAACCTACAAATGATTTGATTAAAAATAAATTTAGAGACTTGTGTGCTAGTGCAGGAAGCTAAAGGCATAGCTTCAACCCACTTCGTGAAATACTCAGTGGCGGTTATGATGAATTTGTGTCCATCAGATGACACAGGATTAATTTTGCCAATAATATCTAAGCCCCATTTTGAAAAGGGCCAAGGAGATGAAATAGCCTGTAGTTCTTGTGCAGGCGCATGGACAAGGTCAGCATGTTTTTGGCACTTGTCGCAATGGCGCACATACTCATGTGCATCCATTCTCCATGGTAGGCCAAAAGTATCCTATCCGAAGGAGCTTTTTAGCAATGACACTACCACTGAAGTGTCCTCCACAAGATCCATCGTGGGCTTCACTCAAGGCTGATTTGGATTCTTCTAAATTCAAACATCTTAATAGGATACCTTCAAAAGATCTCCTATATAAAGTATTGCCAATTATTACAAATCGACTTGCTCGTCTACGTAATAACCGACGTTGGTTTCTATTAGAATTGGCAGGAAAAGTCCCATTTTGGAGAAAATCAAATATGTCCGTATACCAAGGTTCAGGAGTAGTTTCATTGATTAGAAACACATCCAAAGGTTCTAAGCATGACTTATTTGAAGCGGGTTCCTGGAGTCGACGAATAATGATAGTGGCATATTCGTCATCTAACTCCAAGGGTAGGAGAGATGCAACTGCGGCCATAGCATCAGCTGCACGGTTGCAAGTTCTAGGAATAGCTTCCAAGGTAACTTGATCAAATAGGGACATTAATTGTAAAACATAGGCCTTATATGGGCGTAGTTTATCATCTCTGGTCTGATAAACTTCATTAATTTGGTTTATAACCAGTTGAGAATCACCAAAAACTAACAGATGTTTAATTTTTAGCGCCAAGGTAGCTCGTAATCCAAGGATTAGAGCTTCATACTCAACAGTATTGTTGGTGCAAGCAAATGTCAATTTGAAGGACAGAGGAATAAGATGTTTTTGCGGGGATATTAAAATAATACCCGCACTAGCCCCACTCATGCATCGGGCTCCATCAAAGTATAAGGACCATTGTTCAATATGGTCTGCCTCTAATTGAAGGCATTCATCAGGAAACTCAATGATGAGGGGATGGGTAGACTCTAAGGGTGCAGCAACTAATTGATCTGCTATGATTTGACCCTTAACAGACTTCTGTCCTATGAATGTGAGATCAAACTCGCTTAGAGCAAGAACCCACTTGGCTGTGCGACCCGATAAATAAGGTCGACTCATGAGATACCTCAAGGGATCATATTTGGCAATGACATAAGTTTTCTGACTAAGCATATAATGTCGTAATTTTTGCGTAGCAAACACGACTGCTAGACATAGTTTCTCTAACGCTGTATAGCGGGTTTCATAACTGATGAAGGTTCGGCTAATATAATAATTAGCACGTTCTCTCTTTTCATCATCAAGCTGAGCTAACATAGCTCCTAAGGCAGAATCTGAAGCTGAAATATATAGGAGAAATGGGCGATCAGGTTTAGGCGGTGAAAGCACCGGTGGATTAAGGAGGTATTGTTTGAGAAGTTCAAAAGCTTCTCTACATTCGTCGTCCCAATTAAAAGGGACATCCTTCTTAAGGAGTTTAAGAAAGGGACCGGTTTTGTCCGCCAACTTATCGATGAAGCGACGGATGGCTTGAAGCTTACCTTGTAAACTTCGTAACTCAGATATATTAGTAGGTGCGGGCATATCAGTGATGGCCGCAATCTTGAGAGGGTCGATTTCGATACCACGTAAAGAAACTAAAACCCCTAATAGTTTACCGGACTTAACTCCGAATATGCATTTTGTTGGATTTAATCGAATAAGATATTCTCGTAATCGATTAAAAACTTTTCTCAAATCATCTAAATGATTATCTTCAATAATAGAGTGAGCTATAATATCATCTACATAATCATGTAGGATATCATGCATCATATCATGAAAAATATAAGTCATAGCTCGTTGATAGGTTGCACCTGCGTTCTTTAAGCCAAATGGCATCACTTTCCAACAAAAAGTACCCCAGGGGGTAATAAAGGCTGTTTTAGCCTGATCTTCAAGAGCTATCCTGATCTGATTATAACCGGAGAATCCATCCATTAAGGACATCATCCCACTCCCGACAAGTAAAGTCAATGATTTGATCCATGTTTGGAAGAGGAAAGTCATCTTTAGGGCATGCAACGTTAATATCTCTAAAATCTGTGCAAACCCTAACTTTGGTAGCTTCTTTTTTGGTAACTGGAACTACATTTGAGATCCATTCAACATAATCAATAGCTTGTATAAAGACAACATTCAAGAGTTTTTCTAACTCCCCTTTGACTAGCAGAGCCACTTTGGGATGCATTTTTCTAAGTTTTTGTTTAACAGGTTTAGCATCCGGATGGACCACTAGATGATGCATGACTACAGAAGGGTCTAGACCTGGCATATCTTCATATGTCCAAGCGAAGACATCTTCATACTCTTTAAGGAATGCAATATATTGCTCTTGTTTTTCTTGACTTAATTCTGATCCAATATTGATTATGTGAGGATTATCCTCAGTTCCAATATTAATTTTAATGACGTTTTCTACCTCCATGTGTAGATCTCTTTCAAAATTAGGTGGGGCGGGTGAAACGCCCAATTCTTGTAATTCTTGTAAGGTTAATTTGGATAATTCATCTTGAGGATTAGTGGTCTCAAGTTGGGCTATAGTTGGTATAGAACCATCAAAATAAAATCCATTGTGTAACATCTCTTCAACGGAGACATCATGGAAGATATCTCCTTCCAACTCTTCATCGGGGTCAGCAATCATTTCAGGGTAAGCTATGGATAGCATGTTACATGTAAACGACTGATTTTTTAGAGGCAAATCAACATGCCTATCCAAATAATCTTGATAACATATGAGGTGATCATCATCTTCAAAAGGAAAGGGTTGACCCTTACTAGGAAATAGGCCCACACCACAGCGGGCAGGCCACGGTTCTACCTCGAAAGGTTCTTTCATGCCATTTTGGAAAGGTCCCAAGCCTTTCCCTTTATATCCCATTTTAAGCATTATGGGTTTAGCTTTAATATATTCATTGGTAAAATAACACCGAGCATATCCCTCATGATGAGTTTTGATATTTCGAGGGATTCTTCCCCGAGTCATATCCTTTATAAATGAAGGCACAACTCCCGACTTGGTAAGTACTTCCCATAGGTTGTGGGAGGCCCAAAGTACGAGGAGATGGCGGCAAGTTATTTAAAAGAATTGAATCTTGCATGAAAGCATTTGTTTTTTCTGATATTAAGATTGTGGATAAATCTGGTAAAAGTTCATCAGAAAGAGCATAAGATGTGGAAGGATTATTCCCTATATCTTTAGATGTGGAAGGTATGATAGATGTGTCTATAGGTTTTGAATTTATAGGGATAGAACATGAAGGATTGGTTGTAGATTTAAGATCTTTTTGAGGTTCTAGAGTGATTTGTTTAGAAGATTGTTGATCTATATAAGAGGATGAAATTAATGGAGGGGAAATAGGTGAAGTTATGGGTGTGTGTTTCACACGTTTAGATGAAAAATAAGAACTAGGATGTGTGGATGACAGAGCGGGGCAAAATTGCACTCCAACAGGTTCTGCCAAAGCACACATATCAAAGGGTCTAGGGTCACCATGGATAGTGACCAACTGATTTTTAAATTCAAATTTAACACATTGGTGTAAAGTTGATGGGACCGCTCGCATCGCATTGATCCAAGGGCGACCCAAAAGTATATTGTACGATGCTGGGCAATGTACAATAAACACGGTTGTTTCTAGGGTTCTAGGACCAACTTGCAAGGGGATGGTAATAACTCCACACGTTTCTTGTGTTTCGTCATTAAAAGCTTTGATAATCATATCAGTTTTCTTCATTTCATCACTTCTAAAGCCAAACCGTTGGTAGAAGTCAAAAGTGCAAATGTTTAGAGATGAGCCATTATCAATCGAGACTCGTTTGATAGCTACATCTCCAATTAGAGCAATAATATATAAGGGATTGTCCTTATGTAAACTGTGTTGTGGGATATCTTTATCCCGGAAGTCAATACAATCAACCTCTCGAGTGATGATAGTATTGGCCATGGCTTCAAAGTTGAATGTTTTGAGGTACCATCATTTGGCTTAATGTAAGCATCAACTCATCCCTATGGGTGGGAGAAGATCTTAATAAATCCAAAAGGGAAATTCTGGCTGTAGTATTGGATAATTGCTCATTAATATTGTAAGGGGGTTTAGGTTGAACATTAGGAGCATGATTCCCTTTATTGGGATTTTTCAAAACAAATGGAGCTGATCCATCATTCTGATTTGGTTCTTGTTGAGAATTTTGAGCCTGTTGTCGGGTAACGACTCCAATGGTACCTACAATGTTATATTGAGGACGTTGAACTGGTCTCGGTCTAGCATTTATGGCTTGTTCATTAGGAAGGAATTGATTAGAAGAAGGTCGAGTAGTAACTCTTCTAGGAAATGGTTCTTCTGGAACCATAGCATCTGTGACGGGTTGAATAGGATCTGATTCATTTTCAGAACTATTCGATTGGTTTGAAGTAATGTCTAGTTCACTTTCGCTATCTGATTCTATATCACTAGAATCGAAGTTTGAAAATTATGTAAGGGCCTGGTCGTAACCAGGGATAAGGTTGTGTCAAATATTTGAGGATCCTGAACAGGTAATTGTCCGCTAATGGTTCCTACATATCGGGTAGGAGGAGGAACATTATGATGTTCGATTTGATTGGCCACCTCTTTACCATGTCTTGGTAAAGGGTGTTGAAATATGTCTAATGTTTGATTAGCATTTTGATTTTGATTTTGGGGAATGGTCTTTTGAGCATTATTAGGAGCATTTTGTTTAGGTTGGAAGGCTTGCACCTCCATTTCATTATTATCAATCAAATCTTGTATTTTATGTTTCAACCTTTTACAAGCGTTGGTAGAGTGTCCGGGTCCTCTATGGAAATCACAGTGTAAGTCGACTCCGTATCCGGGTATAGTTGGATCAGGTTCCTGGATAGCTGGTAATTGGATCAAACCTCTTTCGAGTAATTGAGGTAAAATAGTTGATAAGGGTTGATTCAATCTAGTAAATTCTCGAGGAGGCTTATCAGGAGGTTTCAATATAAATTTTTTTGTTGTCTTCGTTGCATTGATATTAGCAACATTTCTGCTGTCAGTGACTCCATCACCAACAACTTGTTTGTTTTTATATTGATTTCTGGATGTTTTCTCATCATCCTTCTTCCTAAGTTGGCCTCTCCTAATGAGGGCATCTTCTACTCTTCGAGCTAAATCTATAGCTTGATCGAAGGTAGTTAAAGTAGCAGTTGATAGCTCATAAGATATTTGTTCTTGTAAATTATTGATAAAAATGTCCAACATTTCCCTATAAGGTAGCACAAAGTGCGGTTTTCCTGTCAATTGCCTCCATCTAGCTAAGAAATCGGCAAAACATTCATCCTTGTCTTGTTTTAAGTTGTATAGATCTTTAATGGTTACATGCCTCTCGATGTAGGCACTAAATTGATGGACAAAAGATTCAGTTGTTTCTTCAAAGTTTCTCAAAGAATGAGTGGGCAATTGATAGTACCACTCTAATGCCATTCCACCTAAACTTTTTGGGAACATTTTTAGTAATAGCAAGTCATCATGTGATATATCATGACATGCTATCCTAAACATGCGAAGATGCTCTATGGGATCTTCGGTTCCTTTATATATAGGCAAGATGGGCATGGGAAAATGCTTAGGGTATGGTTGAGCTACAACCATGGGATCCAAAGGTTGACTACATATCTCTCGATAATTGTACGAGGGACGGTAGGGATCTATCTGGTCCATACGCGAAGCTAACTGTTTCACCATGGCTTCCAGATTACTAGTTTGCCCACCATATTGGTTCGGTAGGGCATTGACATGGGTTTTGTGAGCATATGATGGAGGGACATGAAGATTAGATGCTATGTTACTATTGTGTAAATTGTTGGTAGGAAAAGTGTTATGAAGGAATTTTGAAGTTGTATTATGATGTATTCCAGATTGTTGAAAATTGGTGTTTGGCTTCGTTTTAGGTTTTTGTTTACTTGAAGCATATTGCTCAATAGTTTGGCGAAATAAAGTAGTGAAGGAAGTTTTCTTTTGTGTGGGAATGATTTTAGGTTGAATAACAGGTTCCTTAGGAGGTTGGATAACCTGTTGTTTTGACATGTTTTGCATCATAGTGACCATGTCTGTATTGGATGGCCCAACCTTATCACTTTCTTGATCAATGAAAGACAAGGGATTAGTGCGCACATCATACATATATTCCATGGCTGCTTGAGTGTTACTAATTTGCCCTTTATCAATACGAACTGCCACATTAAGGGCGTCAATGTTATCATTGAGAAATTTCTGAAAATGATCTACGTTGTCAAAAGCAATAGTTCCATCTGGAGCTACTCTAGGGGATGAGGGTCCATCCTCTTTAACACTTTCTTCTTGTTCATTGTCTTCACCTAGGTCATGTTCTGGTTGATCTAGAGTTTTTCCTTCCGGAATTGGATCTTCAGGAAGGACATTTGGGTCTCTAGTTGTATCTTGTAACCAATCTTCTTCTTCTCCTTCAGTTTGTTTACCATTCCTAAGTTTAGGCATTGTGCCTTAATTTCAGATTTCAGCAAATATATATATATATATATATATATATATATATATATATATATATATATATGCAACAAGTTTAAGAGGTATATATTAATTATATACCTACTACAATATCTAAAATGAAATGTTTAAGTTTTTGCTATGTTTTTTAGTTTTTCTTTGTTTTTGAAATAATATTGTAAAGACAACAAATAACACAATAAATGCAAGAAATAAGACTGAAAGTAATAATCTAGTTTTCTATAAACAATTTATAAATATCATTAATGGGCTCGAGTTCTTCAGGAGTCATGAAGTGTTCTTCTTCAAATTGAAAGTTTTCTTTTAAAAATTTAATGAAAAGAGCTATAGTGATATTATCTGTCTCAGATGCTGGTTGATAGAAGTAAAGCTCGTGGCAATACTCTCGATATAACACAGCTCGAGGAACTCTATTCCATCTTTCCCTATCTGTAAGAACAACCTCTTGGTCTTCTACAAGACCTAGGAACTGGTGTACAATGGCTGCGTTCTCGAGGTATTCCTCGAAGGTGAACAATTCTGAAGATACAAGAGCTCTCCTATAAGCTAACCATCTATGGCAGGCTCTCTGAAGTTCATGATAAAAGACAAGTTGATGAGGATCCAAGATTCTATCTAGGACTAGCCTCTTAATTTGTTTAAGTTCTGTTGACCTAGATGAGATGACACTAAGTCTTCTATCAAGTTCGTCCCACAAGAGTTGATTTCTATCTGTTTCAGGCACACTAAGTACATAATTGATTTCTATGGCTGCCAAATGGTTTTCTACATTTATAGTAACTGCTAATATTTTCTTAGGAGCTACCATCTAAACATGATATTAAATTTAAATGATCTGAAAATGCATCTATGTTTTAGTTGTTTTATTTTTTATTTTTTTGTTTTCAAAAGGTTTACAATGCATTCACGTCGGGTTCACCAAAATGTATCGCTCCAAATTTTTCACACCCTTACCTTCAAGCTATAGGATCCATGCCCGGAAGGGGGATGTGAAAAGGATGTCGCGGTACCTCGGACTGAGAGGACTTGCGAAGGTCCCGCCTCTCAAGGGAGGTGTATATTGGTGATTTTTTGACGGATGGTGGGTTCACCAGGAAACATTCAATGGCAGTTTCCACGCCTAGGTTGGGAATGTGTTTTATGTGTTCGTTTTTAGCCTTAAGCATTCAAATCCTAGGTTTGGCCAAAATGCGTCTAAGCTATTCTATATGCAGATGCAAATTAAATGAATACAAAAAAGCAAAATAGAACAGAAAAATAGAGAAATTAAGCAATATTAAAGGAAAATACCTGATCCGGATGTCTGATGATGATTCTGATTCTTGAAGCAGTCAGGATCGCCTCTGATTTGATAGGATCGTCTGAGATCAGACAAGATCGTCTGAGATCTGACGAATTCGTCAGAGACCTGCAAACAGAGAAATAGGTGCAAAATACAGAAAATACAACTATCCTAACAGAGGGAAATAGTGTAAAATGACAGCAATAATATCAAACTAAAACTTAAAAATAGAAACATGAATGAATTATGCTAATTTAATCACAATTATGGCTTAATTATGCATTTAATCTAGATGGGTGAACTCCAAAATGCAGAATAGCATAAAATACTGAATAAAATTGCTAATTACAACATAAAACAACAGAAAAAAGGAAGAAGAAATGCAAACTTTAGGCACTGATTGCCTCAATGTTGACTTACGATCGAAATCGTCTCGCATTGGTACGAAATCGTCTCTGATTCGACAGGATCGCCTCCGATCTGAACAGGTTCGTCGGCGACGATGTAAGCTTGCTTCGGCTGAAAAACAATATGGTACCTGCAACAAAATTGGTATAGAACTAATGCAAAATAGAAACTTAGGATGTTTTAACATGTATGAAGTCGGGTTACAGGGAATTTCAGCCAGGGGGTGCTAAGGGGAGGGCTTAGGATTAAATAGGCTTAGGAGGGAGGTTAGGAGGTTGGAGATCATCCCTATTTGGGAGATCTCCAATGGGGGAGGGTCTCTAACGACGCAGACACGCTTCTGCCGGATTAGAGGCCCGTTGGAACAGAAGCTAATTGTGCAAAATCAGTTTTGAGACAAGATCGTCTGGACGTCCTAGCCCAGACGAAATCGTCAGATCTGGGGCGATATCGTCTGATCGGCGACGATATCGTCAAACGGTCAAAACAACCTCTAAAAATGGCACGAAAAAGGGGGAAACGGATTACCCGACGGTTAACGGGCGGTTTGGGAGGTTAAAATTTGAATTTAAATTATTTACTAGAGTGAATGTAATTATTACAATTTCACTGCACCAATTTTAGGGTGCTACACAAGTATTACAACAGCTTGGCTGCAATCTAAAGGAAGTTTCTTACAACAACATGGCTGCAATGGCATCGATGAGTTATACATTTGAAGAAAGTCTTTCATAGTAACAACTGGGATGTCATATGTGAAATCCAAGTATTTCAAGGACAAGAGCGGGAGGGGAGGACTTAATCCTCAAGTAAAATGCTTACTAATTAAAAAAATAAAAAGCAAATAAAAACTTAAACCGCAATCTATAAAAAAATCATAACCGTCATAAAAAAATTCCACTTGACAGTTAATTTTTTTTTTTGAAATTCCAGCCCTGGTTCCCAGGTTTCATAGTGCAGATTATTTTACAGAACCTTTGACATCAGAATTAATTACCAAAGAGCGGGTTGATCCAGGGTGTCTAACTTTACTGTAGGAAGACTAGGTTTTGGATTTATAAGATTTTTTGGTGAAAAAGATGTCAAATGGGTGGATATATAGACAATTGTTGAATTTAGGAGGTGTGAAGTGTGGGTGTACAACGATGAAAAACATAAACCTCCTATTGGTAAGGGTCTGAACAGGTTACTGTTTTCATTTGATCCGATAGTCTGAAAGTAGCGGCTGCTCTTGGAGGCACATACTTGGAAAAATAGTAATACATAGATTGAAGAGAAAGACTGAACAAAAAGGAGCTCAGTTTGTTTCATTTAATGCTTCCAATGGTGAATGAAAATTTCTGGTTCAACACTTTAGCAGGTTTGGACTGGATGACTATGATGATGAAGATGAGATAGATTCTGATGTTGTCATTCAGGAAAATTCCAGGTAGTTGGCTATGCTGGAAGAAGCAGAAGGCGACAATGACGCAGGTTCTGCGGAAGAAATACTACCTTTGAGTTCCCAAATGCCCAAGAAGAGAACCTGAGGATCAAATGGCATTGGATGAAATTCAGGCCACTTCCTATGAACGTGTGATTGTCGCATTCTCTTCCTGAACATCTTAGACTTGACCTTGCGAAAATGCAGCAAATGAGAATGCTATTTTTCCCAGCAGAAGAAGAAGTTGAAGACATAGCAATGCCCGGAGTCATAAGCAAGATGTCCAGGGGCTACAAGAATTTACATAGGACGCCAGCTTCTCGAAGGACTCGACACAGAAGTCGATCTAAAGAATCTGTTTACCGAATTGGATCCCAACGATCTCCTCCTAAAGTTTCTGTGAAGAGCTTACGTGGGTCGCATTGCAAATGGTAAGCAAGGTTTGTTGGAGTACAATAAAGACATTTCTCCCCCCATTCTCATGACACAACAAAACAAAGGAGAATATGCTGCACCAAAGAGAGCTAAACTAGCAGGTTTCAATCTGGATACAAAAGCTGAAACTCCTGTATCTAGGCATTCTCGCAATCTTGTTGTTGCAGCATTGTTTATGGGAAGGACTTTTCAAGTGGATGGGGACCAAATGAATTACTTGTACACAGTGGTACACCTGTTGTACACATGGGTCCTGCCCAAGGTTTATCATCGGTGATTAAAATAAAAAAAAGTTGCTATTGACAATATCGTGAGGGATGACCAAGCGAATGTGAATGATGACCTTATCAATTTGCAATTTATTTCCCCATTTAAGCTTCATATGTCAATGAGCAGAGTTCTTGTTGGCTTAGAAAATAGTCATCATAATTTGAAACTGAGGGATCTTGTTTACACCCGCACTAAACTTCCAAATATTTGTCAGGGCTATCAAGATCTTATTGGGAATCAACTCAATGTTTCAGGTTTATCTAGGTCAAAACAAATATTACTGATGCATTAAAGTATGGTTTGGCACCTTTTGAGTGTGCTTTTCTCAGAAACAGAGACTAATTCTATGTCTGAAGATAACAATGAAGAGTTAGATGGTATGGAAGATGTGAAGTATGGCTCTATAAAAATTGACCCTGAGGCAGAACGTTTAATCCGTAGGGCACAGTTTAGTGGCTGGTTGCCATCGTTTTCAGGAAGAAGTTGACCGTTTAGATGAGGGAAATGAACTGGAAAATGTATTTACCCTTTTGACTGGCAGACAACTCAATGAAGTTGTCCAACTGACTGCTCATAGAAGATATGAAAGAATGGCTTGCCTAGTTAGTCAAGTTGATGGGTCAATGATTAATAGGAAGGATATGGCTGCTCAACTTGAAACATGGAACAATGAAGGGCTGGACTATAGCTTCATTGAGAAGGATAGGTTGAAGCTTTATAAGTTGCTTGCAGGTGAGATGCAAGGTGCTCTTGGAGATGTTGAAGTTGACTGGACACAGTGCCTAGGCCTACATCTGATGTGGTACAACTTACCGCCAGATACTGCTCTTCCCACTATTATCAAATTTTACCAACAGCTTGTTGATCAAGGAGTAGAACCATCTCCAGTTCCCATCTACATTGATGAAGGACCTCTTGAAGAGGCATTGAACCTGAATGCCAAGGGCCACTATGATTTACCTATTATCTCATGCTATTGCATGCTAGTGATGAGAAGGATGAAAATTTGAATAAGATGTTCAGTCCTTTTTACATCCATGATGCCCTTGATTATCATATGACCTAGCATCAACAGGCTATTTTGCAAACAATTGGCGTTCTAGACTATAAAGATTTACATGTGTTAACCATGAGCTTTGTGTCACAACTCTTTTGTTTGGGAGAATGTGACTGCCCCATTTATGTTGTTCTTCACATGCCACCTAGTCAAGATTTTCCAATGTTTTATGAGAAAATTATCAAAGAAATTTTATGTCAATATTGAGAGATATGGAGCAGGATGGAAACATAAAAGAAATTTATTGAGGAGTAACAGTGCATACCCTCTAAATGGGTACATTAGGCTTTGGCCATGCATTATCAATACTATGGGGACTGGATGAAAGTTCTTGAACATCTTTTAAAGAGTTTACATTAGCAAAGGGCTCAGGTGCTTTTCATGACATCATTTGCACCTATTTTGTTTTGTTCATGTCGACACTCGAAGATTTGGAGGTTTTCAAGTTCAATGGAGGGTTACCAGGTAGAGATTGCTGATTGGGATTTAGGTGCAGGCATATATATAGTTTTTTATACCCTAAAACAGATATTCCAAAACAACCGGTTGACAAATGAACAGGATACCATGGAAAAGAATAATGATTTTTGCCAGAGCTTCTATACTCGTCTAAGGGAGTCATTGTGCTTTGTGGAGAAGCAAATTTCCATTAAATGTAAGGGTCACATTATCAAAAATTGCAGATGAGGTGGTCATTCTACTTATGGCAAGGAGCAAAGGAGACATGTATACCCGATCATTGCAAATGAGTTGTTTTAAAACAATAGTGAATTTTCACCTTTGTTGTCTTTCGAATGCAGTTTTAGTTTTCATCTCGTGGCTTTCAGAAGTTACATCGTTAAGGTCTTTAATAATACAAATATGTGATAGAAGATGCGGAAGAAAGTTTAAGAAATTCCATTACCTATGTTCTTGTTATTACCTTCCTGACTAACTGCTATGTACAATCCTGACAATGAAGAGTGGAAATATTGTAAGGTATAAATTGTTCAAGCTTGCACTCTTTACATTTGGTTAGTAAGTCAATATTTTCGTGATCATTTTAATATTTTCTAACCTCTAAAGCTGAATAGGACATACTAGGGATTCTTAACATGATTTTTTATATGATAATAAAATATTTTTTGATCCAGCTCAGATCTGTGTGTTCTATACGCAGGTCATATTAGAGCACATATCCACTTTCAAATTTAAAGAAGAAAAACATAATTATTTTTAGATTTTTTTTTTAATATAACAGATTAGCATTTCACTATACTTCACAATGAAACATCATGTATTTTTATTTGTTGTTTTAGTTTTCACCATAAACAAAGTGACTAATAGTTATTATGGATGATGTGTAATGTTTCAAGTTTGAAGCATAATAAACATGAATTAACATGTTTGGGATGGCTACAGGAGTCTTGGGTGAATAAATGGAAACTTTCTTGTATTAAAACAAAAATTATAAAAATTATTTTTAGGTCAGGTGTGGTTTATGAAGTCTTCAAGTTTAAATCGTCTTAACTAATCTTGTGTCTAAGTGTTTACATATATTGTGCATAGGGTCTAGGTCCTAGGTCTAAAGTTTAAAGAATATACAGGGATGTAATCTACAAGTTAAAGTTTTGAATGTTAAAGTTTTAATGGCTTAAGTTTTACTAGCTATAATCTATGATTGAGGGTCATAAAGATAAAGATATGTAATTTACTAGTTTAAGATTTAATGTTTTAAGGTTGTTGAGTTCAATATAAAGACTTTTAGATTCAAAGCTTAAAATCTAATGCATATAGATATTTCAATGGTTGAAGTCCAATGCCTATAAGTTTATTGTTGTTCATTTTTAGAGCTTTCATTTAATATCAAAGGTTTTAAGGCTTAGTGAAAATATATATAACAATTTAGAAGAACAATCTAAAGTTTTATATATTTGAGTACGAGTACCAATTAAACCTCATGGTTCTCTTGTCTATAAAATAAGGTATAAAAAAAAACTTTAAATATTTGTGTTTAGGTATAAGGTTTAGGTTTCTAATATTTAAGGTTGAATATTTTATTTTATTTAGGATCTCATTTTCTAGGGTTTAAAATCTAATGCCTGCATTCTCAAACATCAAGTTTTAAAGTGTACTTATTTGAGACTTTTTGTTGGTATGGATGCTATTATAGGATTTAGCTTTTAAGGTTACAATGTACAAGGTTGAGAGACTTGGCCATGTCAAATTCGAAACTCTAGGATTAAAAACCCAAAGTTAGTGATTATAGTTATATGATTGAAAATTCAAAGTGAGTGATTTGGGTAAATATATGGGTTTCAAGTCATCAAAACTAAGGGTAAATAAATGGGTTTCAAGTCATCAAAACTAAGATTTAGATAAGAATCTAAACAACTATATACTCTTACATACAATATTTTAGACTAGATATTTCAATGGGTCTTAAGTAGAAAAGTAAATATTTGATGTTTTATTTCTCTAGACTTTAAAGGTTTTATATTTCCTTTCTATAGATTCAAAGGTCTAAGTTATAAATTTATAGGATTTGAGATTGGAAACTTATATTATTTGAAACCCAAATACAAAGGATCTCGCATTAAAGGGTCATACCATGACTTATATTTCTAGTATAACATGTGATATATTAATTTTAAGGCCCTTAAAAAACAAAACACATAATATCATATATGATTAAATTTAATTTTGATAATTACTTGAGTATTAGGTATGATAGTCATAAGCTTACCTTAAAGTGTTGACCAATAGAGATGTTATTCTATGGTTAGGTATGTTAGACCTAAGACTTAAGTTTTCTTGTAAAGAGTATTATAAAATGATGGATCCCTCATTAGACCACTTCAAAAACCTTGTGCATGCACGATCGACCATCCAACTTGGAACGTGCTAGGAGAGCTTGTTAAGGAATTACTTATCATCCACCTATTACTAATGCAATGACATTCCAGCTCTTGACTGCAACGAAGGTACCTGTATTAAGATTATGACTTAGGAAAATTACTTCCACGTAAGTTTCCAAAAATGTTTCACTTGTCAACATTAGATATAGGACTCAATGACTTTCCACCCTAAACATCTAATATATTATATATATATTTTTTTAAACATCATCCCTTGTCTTAATTCATGTTTTAACATGCATATGCAAAGCTTTATCTCTTCAACATTGGCCATCACTTTCTAGATCAAGATTACATCAAAAATAAATTGAATCTTCACTTCTCTTAGTATAATTTTTAACCTCTAGTTATATAAAAACTAACATATAAAAAACTAGCTAGTAATAGTTTATAATATAATCTCAAAACTTTCATTTACCGACATAATAGTATATAAAAATCAAAATAACTTAATTACAAAAGACAATTTAATTTTAACCCAAAAAGTTTCATATAAAGCAAATACTAATACGAATATTACAATAAAACAAGATAATATTTAATTAATAATAATTCACACTTTTTTAAAAAAGTTTTGTAATGAATAAAGTTAAGAGAATAATTAAAAAAATAAGATGTATATACCGAATCAATATTTAACCATTAATAATTCAAATATTTTTGTTGAACAATGAAAATGTATTGAATATTTACTTAAAATTCAATAAAAAAGGAACATGTTATAGATTTAAAACTAGAATTGAATATTTACATAAGTTCATAAACTTATCCAACACTACTAAGTTTTGCACATAAAACTGCAACTTAATCTTGTATTTCATTCAATTAAAAATAAAAAAGAGATAGGCACAGATGGTGTTTTCCAAATAATAAAGGAAAATTTCCCCTCACAAACTGAAAATCATATAGAATTTCAACTAACAACTATGCAAAGGCTGACACTTCTTAAAAGGGATCAATAATGAAACTAAAAAAGTATGAAGATATATTTCAATTACTCAAATTTAATGTATATTTAAAAAATAATAAAATATCTTTAATGTATATTTAAAAACTTAACCTTTAATTACTCAACTTTGTTAATAATTTAGAAAAGAAAGCAATGCCTTCATAATATGATTGTTCAATACATTTACCAAGCAATAACCTGTAACATTTCATCTATTGGAGATCAATTTAAAGGCCTTGAATAAAAAAGCTATTGTTATAGAAAATAAAATGAACAATTCCCTTAAGAGCATTCAAAAAGATCTAGTTGGTACAAAATCACAATAATTCATGTAGTCACCATACTATAATTCAATTTTCAGATTATAAATAACTTTAAGAATTACTGTATACAAAATTGAAACCCCTTATGGATGTTAAATGACAATACACTAGGTTTTATTAACCCTTTGTCAAGTAATTATTGAAGTTGCATCTTCAATTCTTGCATCTCTATAGGGTTCATCCTATAAGGAGCCTTATGAATGGGTTCTGCGCTTAGTACTAGATCAATGGTGAAGTCAAATTCTTGCTTGGGAGGTATTCCATGAAGTTTTGAGGTAAATACTTCCCTATATTCTTGTAGAATTGGGAATTTCTAAAATGCTTCCTCCTCATTGACATCTTCAACTTCTTTCAATTTAACCACGTAGACCATACCTCCTCTCCTTATGGCCTTCTTTAGTTGCATTGTGGACAATAGCACAGGCTTAAAGGAACCTTGTTCACTAACCATTTTTACCCTTTCTTTCCTATCATTAGTGAACTCAATCCATCGATCTTGGAAATTGATTAAAGCCTTGTGAGCTTTTAGCCAATCCATGCCCAAGATGATGTCGAAGGCATGTAGCGATGCTACATATAAGTGCTAAATGGTTGAGTTATTGGGTAGGGAAATATTAGCTATGGAGAAAAATTGATCCACGGAGTAGGTCTAACTTGATCCATACTCCAATTTCCACCCTTGTGCCAAAGATCCAGGTCTCTTCGACATGTCCCTTATTATACTACTAGAAATAAAGCTATCTATAGCTCCACTATCTATCAAAATTTTAATATATCTACCATGGATTTTACCATTTATGAGTAAAGGAGTGGCTTTCTCTTCTAGGTTCTAGTTTCCAGTGGTTGCTTAGATCTTGTGGCCCTTCCCATTTGCATTTTGGATAGACTCTGCACAAAGGGGAAAATTCCTGGTATAATGTGGATCTTCGCATTCGTAACATCCTTATTTATGATTCTGACCTATCCCTTGATTTGGATTATCCATCCCATTGGTAGGAGGTGGTCCTACCTATTTCAGAGTTTGTAATTTCTTAGAATTATTGTTGTTCTTATTCCTTGGCTAGAACTTCTTAAAGTGCTCGGGTTTCTCATTGTTCTTATTTACAAATTTGGGAGCTTCATTTCCTTTCTGACTTGGTTCAGGCTCCCACTTCCTCTTTTATTGGTGATGATGTTCCTTATTTGACCCATTTGAAGAGTTGCCAAATTTCTTAGTAGGGTGCAAATTATACTCTACTTGGTAATCCAATTCATAAGTGATCTCTAGATCACTAGGTTTATGCATGCTTACTAAATTTCTAATATGATATCCAAATCTAGAGAGAAATTTATGCACTTTCATTTTATTATCCTTCTCAAAGGATGGAGCATATTTAAGCAGTTTCAGGAATTGCCTGTAATACCCTTCTATGGAATGAGTCCCTTGGTGGAGTTGAACAAACTCATCAAGTTTCTTCATATAAAATTACTCCATAAGGAACCTCTTTCTAAAGGCTTTCATGAAGTCCTCCCATTTGAAATGAATGGCATTGATATTTTGCTCCTTACTATAGGTTTCCCACCATTCCAAACTTATTTAAGTTAGAAGTCCTATGGTCTAGACCGTTTTAGTTGTGGAGGAATATTTTCTCATGGAGAAGTAGATCCCTAGCTCATTCAACCAAGATTCTACTAAATATCCCCCTTATTTTCTAGAGAACCTTCTAACCTTGACATGTTTTAGGTCCTTTTCTAGTTCTTTATTAATACGGTCCTTAGTCACACGATCCACTTCATCTATGTCATTAGCCTGTCCTATCATGGATTTTGTTGGCTTTGGATTCCTATTCTCAAATTTTTGCATCTCTACCCTAATGGTTTCCAACAAACTATTTTACTGAACCATTTGCTCTCTATATAGAGTCATTTCCCCTTGCATTGTTTGCACAATAGTTGTGATATTTTCTACTCTGTTTGAATTTCCTAAACTATCCCCTATGGGTCTATCCTCAACACTGTCAGTGCTAATGGGCTTCTCCTTTTGAGGAACCCTCGGTCTTCCACTTCTCAACCCAGGTGCCATGTTTTCCTAAATTTAAGAGTAGTGTCAATTTTGTAATTATGTATTTATTCCTATTATATGTGAATCTTAAATACCACATGCATTTTGCAACAAGGTATCTTACTGTATAAATAGTATGCAACACTTTAATATAACCGACTACCATTTGGTGGTCATGTGATGGTGTTTCAGCTGTAGTGAAGTTTCAGTTTGCTAATTTCTAAGTTTATACGACTTCCATGTTTGACCAAAAGGCCATGTTACAATATGTTAAAAGAAAACATTTTGTTATCTTCTTCTAATGTGAATATCCTACTAAGACTCAAGATCTATAAATAACTCTTGTTGATTTGTAATACAATACCTATGCAAGAAAGAGGCTTAGCTTGGAGCTACAAATGTCAAGTATAATTTCTCAAAAGAGTCTCAGGTACACCACTTAAGACCCACTATCATCGAGGGTTCACTTAACTCTTCCAAGCCGATTCACCAGTGGTCCAGTCTTGGGAGAAAGGACTTAACCATCAGTAACCTTCAAGCAATTTTCTTTCCTTACAAAACATGTATTTATTCAAAAAATTTCTAACATTTTCATGGAAGCTTTTGTGCCTAATCAACCTAGGCTATGATACCAAATATAATGATCTTAATTCCAATACCAACCAACCTGAGAAATTTATTTTTTATTTAGACTTTATCATTGTCACTAGTTCATGAGTGAATTGAAAGTCTCTCCATGTGGTTCTCTTATAGTTTAGTTTCCAAGTAAGTTCAAGGTTGCACTGCACAGGACTCCAACATGGTCAATGTTAATCCTATGGATAGGAGTGGACAACCCCTATAATGACTTGTAGGTAAGGTTTCTTTACCTTGCAATTGAGAATTCTCCTATCTCAAATAGGAATGCCCTTTTTCCCTACTAGTTTAAATCAAACATTAAACTAGATTTTATGTTAGGTCTCTTTCAACCTTTATATTATGCGTATGCCTTGAATATTAGTTGATTCTTCCTTAAGGATAGAAAAAAATCAATGTAATGCTTAACCTTCCCATATCAACCATAGGAAGCTAAGGGGGTTATCACACAAACCAAAATAGGATTGTGAATTTCTACCATTTTCCTTACTTGATCTAACCAACTATAATCTCCATGAATTAGATAACTTTCAATGTTTCCCTCTATAATCACTCTTAGGGTTAATTTCTAAGTGACATGCATGAATCATACATTCCTTCTAGTTTTAAGGTCACTCTATGTCAAATAGACATAATTTTTAATTCACTTTTAAATATTCAAACCTTATCATAAGATAACTTCATATCATGATATAACTCTACTTTTCCTTCTATGATTATTTGAAGTCAAGTATTACATTGTATACACATCCTCTCAAGGAGTGATATAATCAAATTATAATTGATCTCAATAATTATATTTTACAATAATGGGACCTTTCATTAAAGAGGCCCTTGTTACAATATGTGTACATATTCAATAGGAGTTGACTAGTTCTAACATTTTTTGGTTCTATTTGTGCCACCAGTACTAGATTGTAGATGTTTTTAGGATCAGGACAACCCATACATGTATATGAAATGCATTCTATATAAACAATAACATGTAATAATTATTCATATAATGCAACTAAACACAATAAATTCTCCACAATGTAATTGTCTAAAGCATTAATCATTCAAAGGAAGGAAATCCTATACTTTCCTAAGACTGAAAATCACATTTTCATCTCATCTCCTTCTTCACAAGGATATGCCTTTGAAACAAGTATTATTACAATAAACTATTGCTAGTCTAAAAGAATGTCATAAATTCATTCATAAATGAGATCCCTTTATGCATATGGTAAATTAAACATATCATACTTTCACAAGTATCTCATATTTCTTCAAACAAAATTAAAATTTAAAAAAACATATCCTTTTATTAAAAAAAATAGAATTTAAACAAATATCTCATATTTCTTCAAACATAAATAATATTTAAACAAAACATACTTTCACAAGTATCTCATATTTCTTCACACAAAAATATCATTTAAACAAATCATACTTTCACAAGTATCTCATATTTATTCAAACAGAAATAGCATTTAAACAAGTCATACTTTCACAAGTATCTCATATTTCTTAAAACATAAATAACATTTAATCAGATGGATTTATTTTATATATTTACCAGTCCTTCCAAGGGTTTAATCATAACCTACCATAAGGTTATAAACCGGATTTTTTCCATAATCCATCAGTATGGTCTTTACAAATGTGTTTTCTAATTTGTATTATAATCTATAGTCTTTTCACAAAATTAGGCTACCAAGTTGTCTTATGATCTATCACCAATATCATACTATAGTTTCCCTAGGATTTGCTACACTTATCTTGTAATCTACAACAATATCACTCAAGTTTAGCTATTATTGGTCTCGTAATCTTCTCACAATATTACACTATAGTTTTCCAAAACTTGGCCCTTAATTTGTCATAAGAATACACTATAGATACATAATAATAGCAAATTAGATTTATTATCTAGTCTCTCACCAAGGACCAACTATAGTTCTTAAAAAGGGGGTTTGATTAGTCTATCAACAAGACTATTACCTATATAAATCCTTCCAAAATTTATCTCAAAGTTCTTTAAAACCTGAATCTATCATGAGTTGCACAAATTCCCACTCAAGTTATTTTTATAAACTATATCATATTTTGGTTTCACAATCCATTAACAAATATATCCCAATTCTCACAAAAACGTATTGCATAACCTACTAAAAGTGTTACTTTATGGTTTCTACAAAACCTCATCTCAATTTTGCCCCATAATAGTAATCCTTACAATTTAATCATCAACTGTGCCAAGGGCTATTGTTAAGCTCCTTTAAAATTCATTCAAATCTATACAATTCTAGGAAGTATTTTTTTATTTTATTTTATTTGGAGCATGTGGAGCATGGGCTCATAATCTATAAAGTGGTTTTAACAACCAAAATTATCACGTTGCCAAAATGACACAACTATCGATATTGAGGTAGCTAAGTGTTAGTTACATTGCAATTGTCATAGTGAGAAAAGCTTTAGGTGGGGCTTATGGTCATAAGTCCCTGTACATCCTACCTTTTACAAAGATCCCTCTTTGCATCACTTCAATATGACTGTGGGGCAAAATTATTTTCAACACTTGATACATTTATGGATCGACTACTGCAACACCAATGTCATATCGATTTAAGAGAGATCAACAAAGGTTTCAAATCTTATTAATTTGGCTAAAGCTAAGTGGTAGCTATAACAGTGCACACCATCCTCATGCTATTTGGTTGGTAATGACATACAAAGGTCTATTTTCTTACTCTAGATTTTTGGTATGTTTCATAATAAAAGGTGTAGATTAGGATAGCTTAAGTGCCTAGTG
This sequence comes from Wollemia nobilis, assembly GCA_028583015.1. Taxonomy (NCBI): domain Eukaryota; kingdom Viridiplantae; phylum Streptophyta; class Pinopsida; order Araucariales; family Araucariaceae; genus Wollemia; species Wollemia nobilis. The sequence continues at coordinate 2,608,008 of JAQPPZ010001731.1, forward strand.
TTTGTCACACTGACTATCTATCTAGGTGGGTAGTGATAGTTATAAACCTTATTAAAGTTATAGTACTTCCATGCGGGATTACTACTTCCTAAATCACATAACTACCATCATCTATTATGTGAAAATCATGAGATACTGTCGATTATACACAAATTATTGAGAAAAAGTCAAAGGTTTAAATTTTATCAATGCCTATCTTCATTCGTCAAGCATAGATGATTATATACACAACTCTTCTGCTAGGATTTCAATAGAGAAATCTTGACTGTGATGAGGTACCAGGGAAGAACATACTTATTTTGATAGCAAGGAGAATTGAGATAGGGACAACCATTCTCTCCAGCACATCTATAGGCCAGATGAGAGTTTCCTTCATATGGTGATATCAAACTATCCAATGGAGATGGCCGAGACTATACTAATAGTATTAAACATCTAAGGACATTGCAGACTAGTCTGATGGCTATCACGTAGTGTTCTATGGGTTCTTGTGAAGGTTGTCCATCACGAACTAGTTTATAGAGACTAGGCGTAAAATCATCAAGTATTCATGGGTCCAAATCCAAATCCTTGCGCTCATAACTTATAGATAAATCGGTCCAACTTACGTAGTACTAACATCATTCGAGATCATAGACCCATGTGGAACGTACAAGCTCTTTCATACCTCGATTATAGTAGTCCTACTAGTATTGGACTCACATACTATACAACTATTCTGAGAATGGTTCATCATCATATCACCTCTGTGACTATATACATAATGGTGCATAATAATAACCGAGTGGTCCAGTTTGACAAAAAGAAAACACCAAATAATTTATGAATTAAATTTGGGGTAAATCAAGTGCACTTGGGTGCTACAATAGAAAAGAGGTGTCCCTTCCAATTCATAGGTAAAAAATTACTTAGGGTCAAACAAACACACACACATAGCTTATATAATATGCAATCTACCATTATAAATTTTACATTCAATCCACAAATAGATGTTATATTTCGATATTGATTCACAAAATCTATATAAAACAATATCAAATCAATCTAAGTTCAAAGATATCCAACCTTTTTAGTCCTTATATTGAAGTCCCCCAATATTCTTCTTGCCCTCTTAACCCACCAAATTTCTCCCTACTACGTCACCCTTATAAAAATTTTAACTAGATGTTTCAAAGACTTGGGGCTATTTGGTTTCTGATTTAACAAAAGGTAAAGAGCATAAACCCTAAGTCCAAGTTCTCCTATCAATATTTTATTAGTATTTTTCCAACATACTCTCCATTTTTTGGCAACCCATGGTGGCTTTTTATAGCATTCAGGGTTGTCTTCCCAAATGGTGAAGGGTAGTCTAGGTAATGACCTATTGGAGAAGTTAGGTGGAGGGTGATGTAGGCAAGTTAGTGGCATAGTATTTTTCTATAGCTTTGAGGACATGATGCACACCAAAGATCAACCAATAGTTTTTTGGATGACTTTGAATGAATTATATATATTTTTAAATTCTTTCAAGAATATGGAGGGTACAAATTCATTTTCATCATGGCTCTTAATGGTATTTTAGGACCAAAATACTTTCCTCAAAGTATCTTAACACCATACTAGTTTGCAAAGCACACTAATAATTAAATTCACATGAAAACTCCCTTTTATATTAAAATATATGTTATTTCTTTTCTTGGATGCATTTTTCAAAAATATTAAATAAATCACCACTATTTTTAATACCTTGAAAATTTCAAATATTTTCTAGGCCTTCATAATTTAAGCATTAATTTCATTTTGCCAAGCACAAGGGTTCGGGTCGAGGTGGGATGTGACAATTTATGACCTAACAAAGAACAAATAACAATGGATACATGAATATATCATAGGCAAGAGTAAAAGGGATTTGTATTGGGATGAAAATATGATCAAAGAATGTGGATTTTACACTTTGAATGTGCATTCAGAATAAGACCTTCCCCAACACCTTTGATAAGTGGTTCAAAAGTGATTTTAAAGCTTAGTATTAAAGTTAGATGAATAAACACAAGGGATAAATATATCCAGACCAAAATATACTAAAGGATGGAGAAGAGGAGATGTACCAAGAAGAGGAAGAAGAAGTAACCTAGTTAACTCCTACACAAGCGGGCCCTCTAATATTACATGTAGACTTAGAGGAGGATGCAAATGTAGAAGATGTGCCTCTACAAAGAAGACAAAGAACACACGAAAAATAGCTGAAGTGCCTAAAAAAATCTAGCAATTGATAATTTTTTAGAACCTAAAGAAGAAGAACCAAAAGAATAAAATGCTAAAAGTGAAGAAACCCAAAATATGGCTTCCAAAAGGAGAATAGTTGATACAATAAGTGCAAAAAAACCAAATATTTGGTTCAATAAGAAAGATCCAATGAGGAGAAAAAATGAAAATAACATCAAAGCATTGGAGGGAGGGAAGAAATAAGACCGACCAAAAGACAATAGTTAGAGTAGTTTATACAAAAGGCAGATACATAAATTGAATTTTTCAATGCAAAAATCTAGAAATTGAAATTAAAAGTGAGAGGAATAGGTACATTTACTTCTCATTCTTCTATTGATGAAATTGTTTCACTGTCTCAATAGTCTCTACTTGAACAAATACCTTCACCACCTAGCCCTCCTAATGAAGCCATTACCCTACTTAATTTACCTCCAGCAACCATTGCTACCACCCATGTACAAGAGGTACAAGTAGGATCGACCCGCGTAAATATTCAAACCCTTGTAAAAATCACCATTATAGTAGTAGATTTATCATTCATAATTTTCTCACACTTTTAGTCTACATTTATGCCCTCCCTTGCTAGAAAACATCCTTTATCAAAAGCATTTTTGATGATTCAAGGCATGAAAAAAAATACACAAAAGTGGGTAGAATAACAAGAGCCACAAGACAGATCAAATATGATAATAACTGGGGCATATGATGTTTTATATCCAATTGCTAGAAAATGCATCAATATAATTGTATACTTGAAGGTGAAAAATCTATTTGCAGAGATGATAGTGGAGAACTATCACGTGAAGGTGCAAAAATACATCTCTAAAATATTGAAGATAGATACACTTTGGAAACTGTGCATTGAGGTAAATACTTTGTTCCTACAAAGAAATAAGTCATATTTCAAACATAAAACTATATAAAGGAAGAAAAAAAATTTGGAACAAAGATTGAGGACAAGACGAAAAAACAACCTCAAGAATGATATTTTGGATGTAAAGTAGATAATAGATAAATCTCCCATTGAGGAACAACTATAGCATAAGGATGTGTTGGAATATATTACATTATTTTGTACATGCTAATGTACCACCTTAGATACATCTTTAGATTTTGAGTTTGTCTTATATTAGGATTTGAGTATTTACTTTATGCAATGTAATAAATGCACAAGTGTTAGAATATGTAAAGTACTTGATGATGTAAATGTGCATGTAGTCCACATGTACATGATTCATAGAATAGGAAGATGAAGAGTCATAGGTAGGTGAAATTCCAAGAGATATATCTCCTTATATATAGGCCTTTGATAGAGTGAGAAAGAGAGAAGCATAGAGAATAGTAGAGTATAGTGATGAGAAGAGAAAGTAGATACAATGTAGAGCTTGTATGAATTATGGAGTGTTTGAGACCTCCATTATACAACATTGTACTATTTTCATGATATTTTATTAATGGTAGTTTTATGAGTTATTGGAGAAGTTTCTTATAAGTTTTTCCTGCATATTTTATTACCATTATCATATAGTTAATATTGCTTGCTCATTTAAGTTCTTGTGGTTACATTTCCTTAAATATATAGCATCAAAAGCTAATAGGATGAAAGAATATAGAAATTGTAAGAACAATTATAGAAAGAAAGTAATACAATTCATGCAAAAGGAAAAGAAGTATAAGAAGTGACGTCAAGGCTCCAAGGTCAATAAGAGATCTTGGAAGTAGTACAAGCAGAGTTGGAGAGAATGAAGACTAAGGGTCAAATTATCTTGAAGGATTTGCTAAAATAATTCAAGAGCCAATATTGGATGAAGATAAAAAATATTGCAATGGATGCATTTCATATTATGAGACGAGCAACCAATACTATGAAATAAATACATGATGCTAAGGAAGAGTTACCAAATCCAAGGAAGAATTGATGAACAAAACACAATAGGCCAATTTTTCCTAATAGATGCTAAAAAATAAAGAAGAATTCTCCCAATTGGTCAAGTTCTTGTAAAGGTATTTGGGGAAGTCTAAATTTTGTATGGATCAAATCATCATTGGAACCCAATTAATTATAGAGGGAGGTGAAATAGTCAATGCCCTCAAGGTAAGAAATAACAAGGTGAAGTTGGTAGTCTAGGAACTCATAGAGCTTGGATTTCTAGGATTCTATGATGCAAACATGCATTTCTATACTAAGGATCAGCTAAGCCAACTTTTGGACCAACAAGTGAGCAATGGAAATGAAATTGATACATTGAATAATCCCTTGACAATAGATAAAATTATTATATTCTTTCATAGGCATTCTACTATGCTATCAAAGACTGAAAATCTATAACAAATATATAGGGATCCTTTTTATGACTACTATTATTAGTTGCAAAATATTAATTTTTAATTTGATGCAATAAATATCCCCTCTCAACAAACATGGGATAAAATGTGTAGGCTGTTTTAGTTGTTAGGAGAACCTTTAGAAACCCAAATAGCTAGTTAGTAAGGAGAAACATCTAGAGTATATATAGAAGGTCCATGGCAATCCAACAATATGGTTAAGAATTTAGAAATAGGAAGCATTTGAAAGAATAACCCTTATGCAAGAAAAATTTTAAATTTTAGTTTTATTTCATTTTGAATCCATGGCCCAAGTGGATACAGTTAGATGGGTTTTATGCTTTTGCAAGCAAAAACCCCCTACGATGCACCAATATTATGGGTAAAATTATCTACCCACATCCATATCCAGATAGGGAGATGAATTTTATCAATGAAATACCATACATATTTGCTAAGAGAGGTCATTGGATATCTAGAACAATGGTCAGATAAAAAATAACAAGGCATGCAAAATTTTCTAAATATGAGAATATTTTCAAAAAATTTGGGGTAGTGACATAAACAACTAGAATGAAAATATATAGAACCTAACGACTAAAATAAAGACATATTGGAATAGAATTTTGGTTAAGGAGAATGGAAAAACAATTTTGAGTGTTGATGTCAATAGAAGGGCAATTAAAATTTGAATTCTAACATTAAGATAAAAGGAAAAGGAATGCAACATCCCAGGTGGATAATGATGTTGATGTTAGTAGGGGAGCATAAATAATCTAGCCTAACATAGAAATCATCCAGCTCCTTGAAGCAAAATTTTTGAAATAATTATGAGAGCCAACATTTGACACAATAGTAGAATCTACCAAGTATGATAACCCCCAATGTTGTATGGTTTTGAGTATTTACGTCAGCAAGTGTATCACAAAATCTTAGCCCAAAAAAATTATATGAGCAAAAAATTCTAAGACATGGATTGCACCTAGTGTCTTATAAAGAACTTAACTAGGCCAAGGAATTAAAGGAGCACTAGATGATTTTGAATGTTGATATCATCATGGGGTATGCAAATATCCAAAAGAGATTACTAGAAAGACTAACACTTGATAAAGTAAGAAAGAAAATTTGAAGATATCAAGTAGAAGCATGCACTTAAATACCCAAACATGCTCCCGATAAGTGAATCTACTATCAAAATATCCTAAAAACCTCAAGCTTCTCTAACTAACACTTGTACTTCTACAACTAAGTAGTGGGATGGCTAAATTAAAATGAATCTGTCAGAAGATCTAGTGCACCATATGAAGATACAGTAGCCACCACTCCCTCATATAGAACAAGAGAAAGCTACATCAACACCATAATGCCAAATTGGTTACAATAGTATGAACTAAAAGAGAAAGCACACGTGCTATAGTAGCCTATAGGACTTGCAATCTACTCTCTAAGCTATGATGATAGAATAACCAATTGTAATTTTAAAACTATATATACTAGAATGTATGCTATTCTGAGAGTCAACTTTTTGGTATTTACAATTGGCATAATTGTATTGATTGAGGCTATATGATTTTTAAATGAATATTGGATTGTTGTTTGGCCTCTTTCTCACTTTTGGTGCAAAACATGTATGTATGTCTCACTAAGTAACTAAGAATTTTTGTTAAAGCTAAGAACAAATAATTCTACTACAATTATTCTACATTCTAGATTTCTCCATGGATTTATTGTTATAGTTTTCTAATGACTTAGAAATGCTTAGAGTTCTTCATGATTAATTGTTTAAAAACATAAGGAAAGTATACTATTTTTTTAGGTAGTTTAGTCTAATTTTGGATTGCGAGACTCTCTACACTAAATCCTATGAATTGAAAAGGAAACAAAAAGGAAAAGCCAAGATGCGATGTGAACGAAACAAAAGATAACGCTAAATCCTATGAATTGAAAGTGCATGAAAGGAAAGAAGCATAAACGAATCGAAACCAAATAGAAAGCCAATATGGAAGACAACCCTTTTTATTAATATGCTTCAGAACTCGGTTACAATTTGCCTCCTCCCTTTTTAGGGGCTAGGAGCGTTAAATGTGTTCTTGTCACATCAATGGATGCTATTCCTTCTTCCGCGTGCCCACATGTAAAGTGGGCGGACCAAACATCGCCGCCGCTTGCGTTGATGAGTCTTGACTCCTTGCTGCTCCTCTAATGTTGAGACCCTACGTTCAAGGAAACAGGAAACAATCAGTAGCACCTGTAGATAAAATGAAACATGCAATCCCCACGCCTTCAATTAGTACATGCAAAATATAAATAAAACGATAACTGAAATAGATCCAAATGAACTAAAAACTTGACAGGGGCATAAAAACATCACCGGGAAGGCACTGCAAATGGAACAGTCAAAAAATTCACCACAGATTCGTATTCGCTCCGAGGCGGGACGAATAGACCTGCAACAAAACGTCAGATAGCACTGTCCCAAATGTCACATCCGGGAAGCTCCAAATCACCTGCAAAGTTGGGGGTTAGCTAAAAGGGGGTATTTTGGGAAGACCCAGAAGGTCAGATTTTCCCAATTTGGCCTCTATCACCGGGAATTTGATGATGCTACCTGCATGTTAGTAAAGGCGGGAAATGATAAAAACATGATCAAAAATGCTCAAAACGATGTGAAATTTGAATGACAACCTATCTAAGCAGCATAGAATCAGATGCAAAAATAACAGAAAGGAAATCTGCTACAGATTTCTAATCGCTCCGGGGCGGGGCGATTAGGACTAGCAATGTGGGGGGCGCCCGAGGGCAGGACGCCCATCGTTTGGGGCCCGATTTCGGCACCAATCCACTTGGGATGGGTCCAAAACCTCTTGTGGGGTGTTGTCGAAAAATTTGGTAGGATGTTATGGCCAAATGTCGGGTTTTGGTTCCGGATTTGCGCTTCCAATAACCACCCTATGACCTCCCTTCCAAAAGAGATCAAGGATGTGAAAGGCACAAATCAAAAGGTGTGAGGATGTAAAATGGTAGCACTTCATTGCTCAAAATGCTCCTTCTCTGTATCTTTTTTGGGGTGAGAAGACTCACCATTTTATAGACCTGACGGTCTCTTTGGATGAGCATGCAGAGGCGCCACTTGGCAATCATGCCTTCCCAAGGGGGAGAAGATTCCTCCCTGATTAGGGGCTCCATGACTGCCCTTGTAATTGCCTCTAACGCTCAAAAATGCTCACTCACACTCCCATGCAATGAAGGAAGAGTTAAGTGGTGGATCTGAGCTGCCATTTGTCAAGATTTGACTTTTTGCCCATCAAACCTGCTATTCGCCCCACCCTGGAGCGAATACTGCTAATCGTCCCTGGGTGGGGCGAATACCAGTTTGTAATCGTCCCTAGGTGGAATGAATAAGGAGCAGAGTGCCTGAAGGTGCCAAATTGACCTCTGACCTTCCAAAACTACTGTGAGAGTGGTTAGGACCACTGTTTAACCTCTAGGGGCTGCCTTGGGGGTTGTGTGTGTCAATGCGATCAGTGTTTGCAGTCACATAATCGGATTGGTGTTGTTTTGGTGTCTATAGATGCCCCTTTTTGGGATGCGTTATGCGTGGCGCAGTGCTAAGAAAAAATAGATAACCAAAGCACTAATGATTAGGGTTTCTAAGTAACCTAACCAAATTTTGATGCCCCAAGTATGGAAAGGGCATGCATTCTTGAATCCTTGCTTCTGACGAGCTAAGGAACTCAATTCAAGTGTTAACCTTTTTCGGTGAGGTGTTACTTGATCTTGGACATTGATCAGTCATGAATAGGCAAAGGGCGCAACCTTTTGTCTATGGGAACCTTGAGTTCATGATTCATGAATGCCAAGTGTTTGATCAGCTTGTGATTATTGCTTGTTTGCTGCCCCAAGCAGGGGCGTGATTGTCTTTGTCAATGATTCTTTGAATGCATGCCATTTCCATGATTGGGTGTGTATTTGTTGATTGGTGACTAAGTGTGACTACCCCCTCAAGCGACGAATCGATGAGGGAATGACCTACATGAGAAAAGCGACGAGTCGCTTGACCCAAGATGACTTGTGTAAGGGTGCCTTCAGATGTTTATCTTTGAATGTGTGTGCAGTTTCCCGACATTTAGACCTATTTTTGGTGGGTGTTTAACCCTTTTTGTGACGCCCTTTGGAGCTGAAATTGTCAAAAATCCATCCTCCCGTGGAGCGGTCCGGCTATGGTAGCCTTCTTAGGGAGTAGGATAGTGACAATTTGTGACCCCAACGTCAGTTTTGCATGCCAAGAATGTGAGGCAAAGGCGCCTTTGTTCGGCAATTTTATTGCTATTTTTGGGTGGGTTTGGACCCTTTTTGGGACGTCATTTTGGGATGAAATTCTCGACAATCCGTCCTCCCGTGGAGCGGTCCAGCTATGGTAGCCTTCTTAGGGAGTAGGATAGTGAGGATTTGTGACCCCGACGTCTATTTTGCATGCCCGGAATGTCAAGTGCAAAAGCACTCTTATTGGACAATTTTATTGCTTGTTTTTGTTCATTTTGGTGCAGTTTTTGTTGTTTTTGAAATTTTTGCTCTGTAATCATCCCAAGGTGGGGTGAATACCAGTTTAGTAATCATCCTAGGGTGGGACGAGTGCTAACTAGAGTGCTCATCCCAGGGAGGAATGATTACAGGCCTAAAAGCCTATTTAAGGGCCAAAACTAGGGTTTGGGCTCATTTGCATTCAATTTTTCTAGCGATTTGGAGCTCTGAGGAGGAGGAGGTCGATTCTGCGAAGCGAAGCGCTACCAAATTTTTCCTGCCACCATGAGTTCATGAACCAGATCGAGCGGTAGAGCCGAAGCGAGACCGGTAAGTGCTCTTCCTCTTTATTTTGTTGTTTTATTTTATAGTTTAAAAGCGCAATTTGTCTCTTTTGTATTTTGTTTTCCGAGTTTTTTTTAGAAATGAAACCCTAAAAAAGAATTTGTTTTGTTTTGTGTGAATTTGTGTTTTGTATGGCTTCATTAGAACTTAGGTTGAAACCCTAGTGGAAACCATGTTTATCATTTTGCATTTGTAAATGAAAAGAAACCCTAGTTTAACAAAGATCAAAACTTAGCTTAAAAACTTAGTTTAAAACTTAGCTTAAAAACTTAGTTTAAAACTTAGCTTAAATTTTTTTTTGTTGTTGTTTTTTGTCAGTGTAGACTAAGGGTAAACCCTAGGTTAACTGAAAAATGTTTTATTTGAATTTTGTTTTGATTTTGTTTTTATTAATCAGTTTAAACGTAGAGTTAAAAACCCTAGGTACTGACAGACTATTTTTGACTATTTTTGTGTTTTTAATTTATCAGTTTGAACTAGAGTGAAAACCCTAGGAACTAAAAAATTGTTTTTAATTTTGTTTATCAGTTTAAACGTAGAGTTAGAAACCCTAGGTACTGACAATTTTTTTTTTTTTTTTTTAAGTTATCAGTTTAAACGTAGAGTTAAAACCCTAGGTACTGACAACTGTTTGTTGAATTGTTTTGAATTTTGTTGTTTGTTATTTGTCTATTTTTAGTTGTACATTGTTTTATGCATTTCTATATATTCATGTTATTGTTGTATAGTTTATCATGTTTTTTAATGTTTTTGTCTTGTTTTCTTTGCAGGTTGTGAAGAGCCGGTACCGTGTGCCTACGATTTTCTCAAAAGCATGGGAGGCGTTGACTTTGGCTGACTGGGAGTGGCTTGATGCCCTTGGGCTCAAGCATGTGACTCGACTGGAGCCTGTGGTCGGGGATCGGGCCTATCTGATGGCCCTGATCAACTTGTGGGATCCCTAGACCAACACCTTCCATCTCCCAATAGGGGAGATGATAGTGACCTTGGAGGACGTCTATCGGATTCTATGGATTCTGATAGACGGACTACCGATCAGGATGATGCCATGGGATCAGCGAACAATAGTGCTGACACGCTACTTTGGGCATGGGGAGGAGGTGGGTGTGGATAGCCCAGTGGAGAGGGTAGAGGGTGACTGCCAGATTGGTGGCATTCTGGTACGATGGTGGCTAGAGAGGGGCATGTTGGGAGTGAGGCACGCAGTACTGATGGGCCTCATTTCCAACATGCTGCTACCCGACTCTTCGAGTGCGAGGTTCCCATGGAACCTATTGGAGGTGGTCTTTCAATTGGTGGATTGTTCGATGCATGAGCCCTTGATTATGAGGTGGGGGCAGACACTACTGGCACAACTCTATGATGAGTTGTATGAGGTCCACTTGTAGAGGTAGAAGGGGATTGGCTACAGCTATCTATTGCAGAGCTGGGCTTGGCAGCACATAGCGATGGAGAGGCCGATGGGGTTGTCATGGACTACTCGAGTAGAGATGGTGGATAGAGATATAGGATATGCAGCTCTATGGTGGTATAAGGAGCAGGGACAGAGTCGATGGTGGGTAGGTGTCATAGGGCACTATGTCGATGCCTTCGCTTGGCTTACTCTAGGGGAGGTGTTCTGGCGCCCATACCTAGACTGTCCAGCCTGGCTTGAGGCTAGAGAGTGGCTCCGATGGGTGCATAGGGGGAGATGGTTGATCGGGTAGCATGGGACCGAGTAGGAGTACTTCCCGTATGTCCGAGTGACATGATAGTTTGGGGTGCACCAGGGGTTGCCTAGTGAGCCCTTGATCTATCATCATCGAGGGGACGAGAGGACCTTGGCCTAGCCGATCATCGAGCCATTGGGGGAGGAGGCAGATACAGTTATTGATGCACCTAACATGGATGACATCGGGGTGACGACTGAGTATGAGCAGTGGTGGACACTACAGTGATGGCGGGGAGAGGGACCACTAGGAGGTGCAGAGGCAGAAAAGAGGGGGAGGGTGGAGAGGCACCAGGAGAGGGTTGGGGAGCTCCACTGGAGGATGCGGACATGGTGGAGGTGGATGATGTGGGTGAGGATTTTGGGGTTCGAAATAGCAGAGATGTAGGACGTCCCGAAGTAGTGGGAGCCAGAGCAGGCTGCTATTTCGGAGATGCCAATGCCTCAGGCAGTCTCGGAGGACACAGAGGCAGGGTGCACGCTGAGAATGCATGATTGGAGGGGCTACTCCGGAGGTGGGATGAGGAGCTCGGGGATGCGCTATGGGAGAGGGATCTCCTACGAACATAGCTAGCAGAGCGGGAGAATGCATTAGCGATGTATCATCGATGGGAGGGGGATACCGATGCTGCACGGGAGATGGATCTCTTACGGATGTAGCTAGCATAGCATGATGATAATTTGGTGATGTACCATCAATGGGAGATGGACTTGGTGTGACATCGATTGGAGCTAGAGGCAGAGATTATCCGCCTCGATGGGTGGGTCCCTACGCTTAGTGGAGGTGGATCATCACACCGCTCGAGAGGGAGCGATACTGAGCAGTCAACATCCTCTCAGCATAGGCGATTGGATGAGGGAGGCACTAGTAGGCATGATGCAGGGGCTAGTAGCAGCCATCCTGAGGGGTCCCATAGGACCCACACCACGGGGGGTAGTTCCCGTCGCACCGATCCTACGTGATCATGGTGGCCGACGCCCTAGGCTTGGGGGTTTTTGAGTTTTTGCTTTTTTTGTGAGGTTAGAGGACCGGTTATTGTAGCCTACAGGCATTTTTGATGATATATATACAGATGACTTTATTTTATTTATACACGTGTCATGATTTGATGTTATGCACAATGATTGATGAATGTGTATGTATGCATGTTAATTTATATTGATGGATGCATATGTTATGATGAATGCAAATGTTTCTAATTTATATTATATGCAAATGGAATGGATGAATTGAATTTGTGATTTGTGGTGGTGGCACCATAGACTATTTAGAACTTATGGCTTTTTGTCCTAGGCGTTTGCTGTGGTAAATGACTTTTTATGTATACATGTTATTTTTTGTATTTTTTGATGGCAATGCGAGGATGAAAGATAGCACAATTGGTTTAGAATGTAGTTATGGTTTTCTGAGACTCAGATGTTTTAACTAACTAGCCACGACTGTACTTTTATCTTACAAGACTTTTGGACAAGGTATGAATCGGACTTGTCTTTGACCAAGTTATTTCACATCCCTGTGTGTGCAATTGAGTTCATTTATGTGGTATTTGTCAGGATACCGCCAATGCCAGATAGGCTGTCAACCAAACCTGTATTGAGGATCACCTAATTAGCTCCACTAACTCCTTTGTTGTATTTAGTCAGATTAATCTGCGGTGCTATCTAGGATACCATAAGCTAGCTCATCCACATGCAAACATTGATCTCGCACACAAGTTAATGTGACAGATATATCATCATGCGGGAGGTTTGCCACCAATGACCGATAGGTTATCCACCAAACCGGTACTGAGGTTTACCTCATGACCTTCTGAATGTTGAGAGTTCCAGGGATTCAAGTTCGACTCCCTTCTTTTCTTCAATTGTATTGGGATACTTGCTCTTTTATAGTGATAAAAATCACTATTTATTTTTGTTTTTCTTTTGAGCAAGGGATTTGAATATTGAGTGATGAGAATCACTATTGTATGTGCCTTTTGATGTATGCACTTTGGTGGTGATGTCAAATTTTTGGAGTTTTGAATTTTTGCAAAATTTTGATGTTTTGCAACTTTTTGAGAACTTGGGATTCTTGGGGAATTGGGTAGGGAAGATGCTTGTCCTTTTGCCAACTCTCAGCATTCTTTGGGGTCATTCGCATAGGGGGATGAGCAAGATAACCGTTTCACTTATGGTGACCTGGATTGCTTTGTAGGTTTCATCTTTCGTTCACACAACTTGGGAATTTTTTATGTGTTTTAACTTGTGTTGGGATGCTACGTAACAAGGTGTGATCCAAGTAGAACTCTACCTTTGTAAAATCTATCTGACTTTGTACAGTATGTGGCTAGAAAGCTAATGACATCTGAATGACGAAAACTCTTGATACATTAGAAGACAACCGACTATGATATGGTGAAAAATATGTGAATGGCATTTATTTTTGATGGACTATTTATAGAATGGAGAAATGTGGAAAATGATGGATTTGCTGAATAATTACAGTCTATGGTGCCTTTGACCTGTATGACCACAAATATGTAATGTATGGATGTGATGCTTAATGCAACTATTATTTTTGTGTTTTTGATGGATTTATTTTTGTGAGTATGAAGATGAGATGCAAAAAGAGCTCTTTATTGTTGTGATGATTTTGAGTATGCATGGAAATGAGATGCAAATTTTTGTTATTTTTTGATGATTTTATTGTTTTTGAATTTTCTTATTTTTGACCAAGCGATTGTGGGAACCCTTGGAGCTTTTGGTTTGACCAAAGGGATGATGGGTACCTTTGGGGCATTTGGGATTGACCAAGCGATTATGGGAATCCTTGGAGCCTTTGGGATTGACCAAGCGATTTATTGGAATCCTTGGAGCTTTTGGGATTGACCAAGTGATTATGAGAATCCTTGGAGCTTTTGGTTTGACCAAGCGATTATGAGAATCCTTGGAGCTTTTGGTTTGACCAAGCGATTATGAGAATCCTTGGAGCTTTTGGTTTGACCAAGCGATTATGAGAATCCTTGGAGCTTTTGGTTTGGGCTATGGCTCTTTTAAATATGGAATGGCCTCAAATGACTGATGTTCAAGGGTTCTAGTTCCTTGATTCCATCAAGAGAAGCGAGCCGGTATGTTCCAGGTCCTATTTTACTGTGGATGACATAAGGACCTAACCAGTTTGCCATGAACTTGTCCCTTAGATGGGGCGGCAAGTTAGAATTTTGTTGGTTCTCTTTTAAGACCAAGTCACCAACCTGAAAGTCCCTCAGGTGAACCTTCATGTTGTATGCCTTCTTAAGTCGCTCTTGATAGATACGTAAATGCTCGAGAGCATTAACGCGTCATTCATCGAGCAACGTAAGCTGGTCTAACTGGGCCTACCATGCAGTGTCATCATCGATGAACTCTTGCATTGATATGCATAGGGAAGGAATTTCCAACTCGAGAGGCATGACAGCCTCGGAGCCATACACGAGCAAAAATGGAGTTGCCCTAGTGGGCATCCGAATGCTAGTGCGATAAGCCCACAGGGCAAGTGGGATCTGAATGTGCCAATCCTTATGACTATCTATGACTATATTTTTGAGGATGGCAACTAGCATTTTGTTTGACGCCTCTGCTTGCCCATTTGCCTACGGATAATAGGGTGTCAAAAAACTATGCTAAATTTTGTACTTTGTGGTCAAAGCACGCACGTCTTTGTTCTTGAATGACGTCCCATTATCCAAGATTATCTTGGATGGAATACCAAAATGACATATGATATTATGTAAAATGAACTCCGAAATGCGGGTTCCAGTCGTAGAGGTAAGCGGAATTGCTTCCACCCATTTGGTGAAGTACTCTGTGGCCGTTATGATAAACGTGTGATGACCTGACGATGCAGGGGAGATCTTTTCGATTAGATCTAAGCCCCACTATGAAAATGGCCAAGCCGATTGGATCGGATGCAAGGCCTGAGAAGGTACGTGTGTCAAATTTGCATGGTGTTGACACTTCATGCACTTCCTTACATATGCGCAACAATCTCGCTCTAAATATGGCCAATAATAGCCCATGCAGAGAATGCACTTTGCGATGGCCATACCGCTGAAGTGGCCACCGCATGTACCATCGTGCGCTTGGGTGATTGCCCAAGTGGACTCCTGTTGGTCCAAGCAATGAAGGAGGATTCCTTCGTAGCTATGATGGTACAAAATGTCTCCTAACAAGACATGCTTTGCCGCTTTCTATTTGAATGATCATTTTGTGGCATGCGTCAATCCAAGTGGGAGGTTACCTAACTTGAGGTAGTCCCTTATGGGTGTATACCAATCCTGCTGATCAGAAACCTTGATGGTATGAATAGCCAATCCCTCTTGAAGTTCATCCCTAGCAAAAGTTGAGCGGGAAAGAACTTGTAAGAATAGCATTGTGTTGCTATTAAGGGGAGTAGGGGAGAACAAGGACCCCTAGTTGGCATGATTCAGACAATCATGGATTCGAGAGAACTTGTTCGGGGATGGTTCAATCTGGATCAAGTGGATTCCTGGCATTAAGTCAGAGCTTGCATGCTCCATCGCTGATTGTGATAGTGTTTTGACTTGAATGGTTGTCATATCACCAGAAATGTCTTGCGGGATTAGTGACCCCAAGGAGGCCATAGTGTCCACAAAATGATTCGATGATCGAGGGAGTGCCTCGATGTCGTACCATTCAAGATTTGCCAAGAATTTGTCCACAAGGGCTTTGTAGGCCTACAGAACTAGGCATTTACATTGGAATACCCCTTTGACTTGGTTGACAATTAACAGTGAATCACCAAAGATGTTTAATCATTTGATGTTCATGGTGATTGTTGTCTGAAGACCTATGAGCAAGGCTTCATATTCTGCATTGTTGTTGGTGCATGAGAAATCTAATTTAAATGATAGAGGCATTGGAGCCCCTTGCAGTGTGAAGAATACAATTCTCATGCCACCTCCTTGCTCACATTTAGAACCATCAAAAAATAGGGTTATGTCGGCCTGTGACTCAGGCTCATCAGAATATAGTGATTCTGAGACATGGAAGACCCCATCATCGGGTAGTTCTATGATCAGAGGCTGATCATCTTCGAGAGGAGCCTCTGCTAGTTGATCGGCTATGACTTGACCTTTGATGGATTTTTGTCCAATGAACTCGATGTCAAACTCCATCAACAACATGATCCATTTCACCATGCGACTACTATGATAAGTATGACTCATCATGTACCACAATGGATTCTCCTTAGACACAACATACGTCGTGTTGCTCAGCATGTAATGGCATAGCTTTTTGGTAGCAAACACCACTGCCAAGCAGAGCTTCTCGACGTATGCATAGTTAAGTTCATAACTGACCAGGGTGCGGCTAAGATAGTAAGTAGCCTGTTCTTTGTGAAGTTCATTCTTTTGGGCTAACATGGCGCCCAGTGCCACCTCAGTAGCTGAGATGTATAAGTAGAATGACACTCCTGGTCTAGGTGGTGCCAATACTAGCGATGAAGCCAAGTATTGTTTAATGTCATCAAAGGCTGATTGGCACTCGTCATCCCAGTGAAATGCTACCCCCTTGTGCAATAATTTATTCATGGGTCGGCACTTGTCAGATAGCTGTGCTATGAAGCGCTTGATTGACGTGACCTTTCCCTGTAGGCTTCTGAGCTGCTTGATGGTAGTTGGGGGAAGCATTTCAAGGATTGCCTTGACTTTGTTTGGGTCCACCTCGATGCCTCGCTTTGAGACTATGAAACCCAAGAGTTTTCTAGATGTGACGCCAAATACGCACTTCTTGGGATTCAATCTGACTTTATGTTCCATGAGGTGATCGAGGATCTTGCTTAAGTCATCGAGATGATCTGGGCGCAAAAGAGATTTGGCCAACAAATCATCCATGTAATCTTCCAAAGTTTTATGCATGTGATCATGGAAGATGTACGTCATGGCACGTTGGTAGGTGGCGCCAACATTTTTAAGGCCAAAGGGCATGACCTTATAACAAAATGTCCCCCAAGGCATTGTGAACGCCATTTTTAGTTGGTCCTCGGGATTGATACGAATCTGATTGTATCCCGAGAAACCATCCATGAGGGAAAGCATTTCATGGCCCGCTGTAGCATCTACCAATGCATCGATGCTCGGCAAGGGGAAATCATCCTTAGGACTCGCTTTGTTTAGATCTCAAAAATTAGTGCATATGCGAATCCTCCCATCCAGCTTTTTGATGGGCACCATGTTGGACAGCCATGGTGGGTAATCCATGCAGATGACAAACTGTGCATCCAACAACTTTTGTAATTCATCTTTGACCATTAAGGCCACTGTTGGGTGCATCTTACATAGTTTTTGCTTAACTGGCTTGACTTGTCGGATCAAGCGTTAGATTATGCATGACTAGCTATGGATCTAGCCCCGACATGTCTTTGTAGGACCATGCAAAAACCTCCTTCTTCTCTTTGAGAAGGGCAATGTAGTCGGCTTGCTCTTCGGGGGATAGACTTACCCCCAGCTTGATAATCTATGGATTCATTGGATCCGAGCCGATGTCTACGTCAGTCGTCTCCTCGATCGACATGTGGGATCCATCCTCCAACTGGTGTGGAGTTGGGATCAAATGGATATCATTTGCTGAGTTTAAATCTGCGTTGGGAACCTCGGGTTCCTCTTCAGCATGGAAGATATCCTGAGTTGGCCCTGGGGTGAAATGAAGCATCTCATCGAAAGGCCAGTACTCTGATGGGGATGGTGGTGAATTGATGTGATCCCAGTCTATGGCATCTATGTCTAGATACAATGACTATGTTGGATCGGCCGGATTGTGGATGGGGGCGGTTAAGTCAATGGAGATCATGTTGATGAAATGATTTTGGTCTCCATTACCATGGGTGTGATGACTCGAACATTCTGGATGATCTTTGTGCTCTGGATCTGGCTCTGGAGGTATTGGCATGAATGGATCGGCCCTATGTGTGGATAGGAGGATAGGGTCTACCCTCGACACTGATATCTCTATAGGGTCTCTGGGCGGAAGGTGTTCTCTGTATGCCCAAAGTGGCGGATTCAACACTTGGTCCCACTGCATTGGGTTTAAGTGCCACTCATGCCCTGGCCTTATGTTTAGTTGTTCAAATATGTCATCAATATCCAAGGGGTATTGTTGCTGCATCTGCCGCATGTGATTGAGATATGCCATCTCAGTTTCATCTTCATAATCACTATCGGAGATCCAAAGGCCTTCGTTGGTTCCAACAACTGTTTGTGACATTAGAGGCTCGTCTTGCATGAGCAAATTGATCTGGCCCCATCGGGGTTGTTTCGCTCTCTACGGGGGGACCTAATTTCCTTGAGGTGGCCCTTGCTCGATTGGAGCATCCAAAGGGAACATTGCCAAGAGGCTTTCTTGATAATCATCCATGGGGGTCACTTGTGAGTGATTGCTATCCGATTCGAAGGGGTCCCATGGTGCTACCTCATATTCTGACTCATCTTCTGAAGATCCTTCTTGACCTTGTCTATACCCCTCTTGTAGGTGAGTTCTCAAACTTTCTCCTCTCTCGAGCGAAGGGAAAGGGTTGTTGAGGTCAACAAGGTTGGTTGTCAACAATGGGAGATAATCCCCCAATGTATATGTCGTGTTAGGATTGGCATATGGATCTAATGCCAATCCACCCTTGTTGCCTATCCCTAGGCCTTGCATGTTCTCTACCAAGATGTCCAAGGGTAGAGGGTGGTTGAACCCTACTCCTGATTTGTCATATGGCATTTGGTATCTTGGTTGGCAAAGAACATGCACTCCTTGCTCATATCTGCCTAACCCATATCCATGCCAATTGCATTGGCCAAGGTATCTCAAAGCGAAGTCTAGGTTGGAAAAATAGTTGACATCTTCTGCAAAGGGCTCTTCATCTTCGTCCTCTTGCATGTATGGTTCAATACCATGATCAAGGCCCCCATACACAAAGTTTGTCTAGTTCGACGGGTAGCCTAGAGGAACAATAGTACCGATGGGGAGGCGAGGTCTCCCCATGTCCTGCATGGACTCCAGTGTGGGTGTTGCTACAATATTCCACACCAGATACTCCCCCAAGCCCGTATTGGCCATCTCAATAGTGATTGTTGGTGGTTGAGGGGGAGGGAACGGAAGTTCTTCCTGAGTCCACTCCATGTCGGGTGAACTAGGAGCCTCGACTTCCATTCTGCTAGGCATCTCCTCAGTAGAGATGGTTGAGACTGATGGTGCCTCTTCTAGAGGTTGCACCTCTTCCAGAGGTTTCTTCCCTTTGTCCTTCTATGTGGCCACCATAGGTGGCATCATTGGTGAAGGACCAGATGATGAAGATGGACCCGACTGGGGATTTGATGGACTTGTCAATGGGGATGCCTACGGAATCGGACCCTGTTTAGATGGATTCAACTAAAAATCCAAATGCATTGATGGAAGGGTCGATTGCGGCATTAGCTACATCGTATTGCAATACTTGAAGGGTTCTAAGTCCATCGGGACTACATGCACCTGCCCTTCGAATGTATACTTTAAGCACTGATGAGCTATCGAAGGGACACACTTCATGTCCCTGATCCATGGCCGACCCAACAAGATGTTATAGGCCATCTCACCCTCCAAGATGTGGCACAATGTAGGTATAGTCTTTTGCCCCACTTGGATGGGTAGGACAATTGTGCCAACTATCGAGCATATTGCATCATTGAATGCTCGTAGTGTATAGGTGGAGGCCACTATGTGAGATGCGGGCAACTTTAGGTGCTTCAAGGCCATTGTTGTAATGATATTACTAGATGAGCCAGTGTCCACCAATACCCTCTTGTACGGAATCCCGTTGACCCATGCGATGACGTGCAGGGGTGGATCCGCCATGTCACCAGCCACTGATTTCAATTCATCCTCTCGAAAGGTGATGACTGGCTCAGTGCATCGTTTGACATGTCCCACAAAGTTGTTGAAGGAGTTTGCTTCATGGGGCTGCAACTCGATGGCTTTTAGTATCTCCATTAGAGCCTCCCGATGGGGCGTTGATTGTTGTATGAGCTCGTAGATGGAGAGCCTAGCCGACGTGGTCCTCAAACTCTGGGTGAGTTTGGTTCGAATTGTGGCCACTGGTCTAGGCGGAGGAGGTGGTGCAAGGTGTTATTGTGGTTGTGATATTGTTGGCACCTCTCCTGTAGCTACCATGGGGGCAGCTGTGCTCGGGTACCTCTTGTTTCGAGTCACTATACTGATCATCCCTACATACCCCTACATGGGGCAGTTATATGTTACCTCATTGACTTGTAGGGTCTTTGCCTATGCATCATGGGTAGGCAAGGGGTCCTTAAAGACCTCCATTTGTTGGTTGCTTGGTGCCACGGGATTATCCACCGCTAATGTCTTGTTATCTATTAGGTCTTGCACCAAGCCTTTAAACTTCCAACATGCATTAAGGTCATGTCCCTTCCATCTGTGGAACCTACAGTACAAGTCTTCCCTATAGCCCTTAGGTTTTGGTGCATTGGGGTCTATGGGTTGAATCTCGGGCAAGTTGATCAAGTTTGCCACTGACAAGCGGTCAAACAGGGAGTCTCTGGACTCTGTGTAAGGTGTGAATTGTCGCCTAGGGTGACGTTACTGATTTTGTTCTTGCCTCTAATTTTCTTTATCATAACTATTAAGAGGCACCACTTGATAGTTAGCCTTTTGGGGCTATGTTGCTTGTGTAGGCTTAGGGACGTTTATAGCAACCTGATTGACCACAATGGGTTTCTATTGCATGGTCCCTATTTTGGTGTTCTTAGACCATTCTTTCTTCTTTGGCTTGGCTATCTCGCCATCCTAAATCTTGATCTCCTCAATGATTCTGGCTTGCGCTAGAGCTTCCTCTAAAGTGGCATATTGTTGCAGCTGCAATAGCATGGAGATCGATCTCAAATAGCTCTTTGAGAACATTTGGGTGAGGTCGGACATAGGAGGGAGGTAGGGCAGCTTTGAAAGCAAAGTCCTCCACCGGTTCCCATAGGCCACCATGGTTTCTTCCTCATACTGCCTGAGGCTGGCTAGGTCACTTAGTGATGCCTTCTTCTTGGTGTTGAAGGTGAAGCGTTCGAGGAACGCATCCACTAGCTGATCTAAGTTACTAATGTTGTGCTTTGGCAATTGAGTGAACCAATCCGAGGTAGGGCCTACGAACGTGGTGATGAATGTTCTTAACAACAAAGCATCATTGTCCTGAATGCCAAAGCATTGGCTCAGGAATCTAGTCACATGCTCTTGGGCATCCTCCTCACCTCTAAATATTGCCAGCTGAGGCAGTTTAAAGTGTTCAGGGTAAGGGGGTGCTGGCACTGACGGATGCACAGGATGACTATGGAGTTGGCGTAAAGTGGGATTTTGGGGCCCAGAAGTCTTGGTCTCCATAGACTCCAAGTGCTCTAGCAACGCTTTATATGCATCAGAAGATTTAATCTCTTCCTCCTTAGTTAGCTCCCATTGTGGGTTGGGGGGAACTTGAGGCCTATAGAGGGGTGGCCGGATAGCAGCCCCTCTACCTTGGTAGGGCATTTCGGCCCGCTCTTCTTCTTGCTCATACTCCTCATAGGCTTCTTGAGGAGTTTTTAGATGAGACCTATGACCATGGGTGGGTCCCCACGGAGGGTGCCCATCATTGTTCCTGGGAGTGGCCTCCCGCTCAGGTCTAGGAGGTCTCGGAGGTAGCACTTGGTAAGGTCATGGAGACCTATCTCGTACCAAGGGGTTGTGCCTCTCATACGGTTCTGCTCTTTGGGTGTGAGGGGTTGGAACCCTCTCAGGCATAGGGTTATGGAGCAGCTCATCTATTTGGCACCGAATGCGCTCTTTGCTAAGGTGATATAGATGCTCTAGCTATTGTTGGTCTTGCTCAAGCTGCATGATCTACGCTTGGTGGGCGGCATGTATGGTGACTGCCAGGTCGATTTGTTCTACCATATTGAGTCTAGGAGGCCTAGATGCCTCTCCTACACATTTATCTCGATCACGATGATCTGAGATCTCTATAGGTCGCTTCCCTCTATCGAGGTTAGTGGCATTCACTCGAGGCTCTGGCCTTAGTAGGTGATTCTGGTAGATAGCAGGTGTGGAGGCGCATTGCTCCCATGCTGTGTATTGCTCTTGAGGAATGTAATGGTCTTCCTCATGCTCCCTTTCGTATATGTGAAAGGGGCGGGCAGAGTTGGCTCGCCCTATTTGAAGAGCCTTGTGCTCTGGATTTTGCCTATTATTTCTAATAGTGATGGGGGGTAAAGGAGGGATGACATACTCATGTGGCCTCTCCTCATGGACCCTATGTTGTTCTAGCACTTCATCACATGGTGGCCACTCATACCGAGCTTCTAAGGGAGCCTTCCCATTTATATTGAGTGCCACATGTAAGGACTCCTCCTGAAAGGGTCTATGTTGGATGGGAGTGCCCCTCGAAGGGGTGCCTCTATAGTCCCATTCTGAAATGGCATGATGTGGACTCTCTTGTGGGTCGGGCCGCCAAGGTGGTATGACCAAGTCCTTGGGGCTATAGCGGAGGTGACTTGTGCCCCCTTGTACACTCTCCGTAGCTCCTGCCCGTGATTGGGCTTGGCTACGGGTGTACACCATGGTGGTGTTTTCCTACAAGATGCATAGATTTTTATTTCTTTTTATGATTTTTATGCTACACTAAACAGAAAATATCACACACACAAAGCAATGATTATCTCGTTTAAATATTAAAGGTGTGCCCTAAACCTGGTTTAGTGTGTTTTGATTTTTGTTTTGATAGCTTTTGTAAAGAACGTTTAAATGCAATATGATGGCTCTTATGACTCCCAAAAATGGTCGCCCCTTCGATATACCATTGCCAGGCTGATATACCAACCTCTCTATATACCCACCCTTACGTGAGGGAAACTATTGGTACGTGAGAGCAGATGGTACATGGAACGTAGGCGGTACGAAAGGGGAATCACCCTATTTTTGACACCTACCATAGAAGACTTATCCTCATGCACTGGGAATCACCCCAACTACACTTGGTCAGCTTTCATCAGGATTTACGTCTAGCAACAGTAGCGATCGGGGTTTATGGATGCAAAAATTCAAGCCAAGGTGGTGATGAAATCCACCGTTGGTCTTGATCAAGGGTTGGGGTTTTACGACCAGCTCCTTGGTGTTTAAATTACCACGTGATGTGTGGGGTTCTTTTTATTTTTGCATAAAAGAAAGCAACATGCAGTAAAAAAAACTTTCCCTAAGCAAGCAAATAACCAGAAAATAGAAAACAAGAAACAGAAAATGACAGAAGGTGTTTAGGACCTCTACCTCTTCTCTGCCCAAATCTGTTGGTTCTGAGTTTCTATCCTGAAACTGCATAGAGAGCTATTCATCCCTGGGTGGGATGAATAATAGAACTGTATTCATCATAGGGTGGGGTGAATGCCCATTCATCCCTGGGTAAGATGAATTCCAGCTCTGTATTCGCCATAGATTGGAACGAACAACAGTCCAGCGTTTGAAAACTTGGTACCTGCAAGCAAAAACAATCAAGTTTTGATCAGATTTATGATATTAAAAATAGAGGACAAGGGTCCCACCGTGATCACCACTGAAAGCATGAGGATACGGAAACAAAAAGGAAAAGCCAAGATGCGATGTGAATGAAACAAAAGATAACGCTAAATCCTATGAATTGAAAGTGCATGAAAAGAAAGAAGCATAAACGAATCGAAACCAAATAGAAAGCCAATATGGAAGACAACCCTTTTTATTAATATGCTTCAGAACTCAGTTACAATTCGCCTCCTCCCTTTTTAGGGGCTAGGAGCGTTAAATGTGTTCTTGTCACATCAATGGATGCTATTCCTTCTTTCGCGTGCCCACATGTAAAGTGGGCGGACCAAACATCACCGCCACTTGCATTGATGAGTCTTGAATCCTTAATACTCCTCTAATGTTGAGACCCTACATTCAAGGAAATAAGAAACAGTCAGTAGCACCTGTAGATAAAATGAAACATGCAATCCCCACGCCTTCAATTAGTACATGCAAAATATAAATAAAATGATAACTAAAATAGATCCAAATGAACTAAAAACTTGACAGGGGCATAAAAACATCACCAGGAAGGCACTACAAATGGAACAGTCAAAAAATTCACCATAGATTCGTATTCGCTCCGAGGCGGGACGAATAGACCTACAACAAAATGTCAGATAGCACTGTCCCAAATGTCACATCCGGGAAGCTCCAAATCACCTACAAAGTTGGGGGTTAGCTAAAAGGGGGTATTTTGGGAAGACCCAGAAGGTCATATTTTCCCAATTTGGCCTCTATCACCGGGAATTTGATGATGCTACCTGCATGTTAGTAAAGGCGGGAAATGATAAAAACATGATAAAAAATGCTCAAAACGATGTGAAATTTGAATGACAACCTATCTAAGTAGCATAGAATCAGATGCAAAAATAATAGAAAGGAAATCTACTACAGATTTCTAATCGCTCCGGGGTGGGGCGATTAGGACTGCAGCAGTGTGGGGGGCGCCCAGGGCGGGACGCCCATCGTTTGGGGCCCGATTTTGGCACCAATCCACTTGGGATGGGTCCAAAACCTCTTGTGGGGTGTTGTCAGAAAATTTGGTAGGATGTTATGGCCAAATGTCGGGTTTTGGTTCCGGATTTGCGCTTCCAATAACCACCCTATGACCTCCCTTCCAAAAGAGATCAAGGATGTGAAAGGCACAAATCAAAAGGTGTGAGGGTGTAAAATGGCAGCACTTCATTGCTCAAAATGCTCCTTCTCTGTATCTTTTGGGGTGAGAAGACTCACCATTTTATAGACCTAACGGTCTCTTTGGATGAGCATGCAGAGGCGCCACTTGGCAATCATGCCTTCCAAGGGGGGAGAAGATTCCTCCCTGATTAGGGGCTCCATGACTGCCCCTGTAACTGCCTCTAATGCTCAAAAATGCTCACTCACACTCCCATGCAATGAAGGAAGAGTTAAGTGGTGGATCTGAGCTGCCATTTGTCAAGATTTGACTTTTTGCCCGTCAAACCTGCTATTCGCCCCACCCTGGAGCGAATACTGCTAATCGTCCCTGGGTGGGGTGAGTACCAGTTTGTAATCATCCCTGGGTGGAACGAATAAGGAGCAGAGTGCCTGAAGGTGCCAAATTGACCTCTGACCTTCCAAAACTACTGTGTGAGTGGTTAGGACCACTGTTTAACCTCTAGGGGCTGCCCTGGGGGTTGTGTGTGTCAATGCGATCAGTGTTTGCAGTCACATAATCGGATTGGTGTTGTTTTGGTGTCTACAACTATGATTATAGAATAACAAATTGTAATTGTAAAACTATATATACTAGAATGTATTCTATTCTGAGAGTCAACTTTTTGGTATTTACAATTGGCATAATTGTATTGATTGAGGCTTGTAGACACCAAAACAACACCAATCCGATTATGTGACTGCAAACACTGATCGCTTTGACACACACAGCCCCTAGGGCAGCCCTCAGAGGTTAAACAGTGGTCCTAACCACTTTCATAGCAATTTTGTAAGGTCAAGAAGCAATTTGGCACATTCAGGCACTTTGCCCAGTATTCGTCTCACCCAGGGACGAATACTAACTAGGATTCGTCTCACCCAGGGACGAATTCTGAAATCATCTTTGGTCAGGACGAATTCTAGGTTTAACAGGAAAAAAGAAGAATGCCACCAAGTGGCAGCCGAGGACAGTCAATTATTGCCTCCTATCGTGCATGCGCGTGTAGGTGGGTAGGTTGGCAGTTAGAGGACTGTCACAAGGGCAGTCATGGAAGCCCAAGTCAGGGAGGAGTCTCCTCCCTCTTGGGAAGGCATGGCCACCACATGGCATCCCTGCATGCCCCTCCAAAGAGACCCCATGGGTCTATAAAATGGTGGACTTTCCCACCCAAATGAGAACAGGTTGGAGGCATTTTCAAGCAACGAAGTGCTGCCAAATTGAACACCCTATTGCATCCTTTTTCGATTCACCTTTTCACATCCATTAATCTCTTTCGCAAGAGAGGTTATTGGGTGGCTTTTGGAAGCGTGGATCCGAACCCAAACCCAACATTTGACCACCTTAATCCACCAATTTTCCGACAACACAATCCCAAGAGATTTTGGGCCCATCCCTAGTGGATTGGCGTCAAAATCAAGTTCCAACGGGGGCGGCCCGCTTGGGCACCCCACACTTTTTGTTAGTTTCATTTTAATCTATTCTATTATTATTTGTTTATCCTACATTACACTCTATGCTATTTAGATAGTTCACAATCTTGATTTCAGAAGACATTTATCAAATATTATCATGCTTTGTCGATTTTGTGGCCCTCACTAACTTGCAGGTAGCGACATCGAATTCTCGAGGATAGAGGCCAAATTGGGAGAATCCGACCATCTAGGTCATCCCAAAATGGCCCCAATTACTTAACCCCTTTGTTTATAGGTGTTTTGGAGACCCCGAGGTTCGACATTTAGATGGCATCACTTCGGCTTTCCTAACACAATAGAATTCATCCCACCCGGGGACGAATAACAATAGAATTCATCCTACCCAGGGATGAATTACAGTTGAAAGTAGATTGGCCAACTGTTTCAATGGCAGTGGCCCTCTGGTAATGTCTTCTGACCTCTGTAAGATTTGCAAGTCATTTAGATTCATTTTATTCACTGTTTTAGACAATCTTTTACATGCATCTTTTATTAATTTCAAAGAACAAACTTTTCCTATTTGTAGCAGGTGCTACTAACTCTTTTTGTTGTTTCTTTGAACGTAGGAGGAGCAGCAAAGATCGAAGACCCATCAACACCAGCGATGGCAACGCTTTGGCCCGCCCATTTTGCATGTGGGCACGCGGAAAGAAGATCACTATTCACGATTGTAATCGAAACATGCTAACTCTCCTAGCCCCTAAAAAGGGAGGAGATGTATTGTAACCGAGTTGGAATCACATTAATAAAAAGGGTTGTGCTCCTGCTTTCTCCTTTTATGTTTGTTTTTGATTCGATTACATCCGCTTTACTTCGTGCATCAAGCTAGTTAGTTTACATTGCAGCAATTAGTGTTTCTTTTTATTTTCGAAATCTCGTGCTTTCAGTGGCGATCACGGTGGGACCCTGTCCCCTAGTTTTTAAGATCAAATAACTGATCCATTTTTGTGTTTTGTGCTTGACAGGTACAATTTTTTTAAAGCAGACTATTATTCGTCTCTGACTGCGATGAATACTTTACTGTAATTCGTCTGACCCTGAGACGAATTCAAATTCATCTCAGATAGGGACGAATTCTATTCTATAATTCATCTCACAGAGGGACGAATTTTTGTCTATAAATTTTTAGAGCCGAGGATCAGAAACAACAAGTCTGGGTAGAAAAAGGTAAGGGTTCCAAAACTGTCTTTGTCATTTTTTGATTTTCTGCTTTCACTTTCTATCAATTCTTGCATGCTTAAGGAAAATAGTGGTTGCTTGCATGTTTCAATTTTAAGTAAAATAAACCACACACACATCACGTGGCACGTTTTTAACCAAGGAGCTGGTCGTAAGACCCCAGCCCTTGAGCAAGACCAACGGTGGGTTCATCACCACCTTGGCTTGACTTTGCATCCATTTCCCATGATTGTCACTATTGTTAGGCGTAAATCCTGATGAAAGCTGACCGAGTGTCATTGGGGTGATTCCCATGCGTGCGAGGATAAGTCTTCTATGGTAGGTGTCATTAACAGGACAATCCCCCTTTCGTACCGCCTATGTTCCACGTACCATCTGCTCTCACGTACCTATAGTTTCCCTCTCGTAAGGGCGGGTATATAGAGAGGTTGGTATATCGGTCCGGCAATGGTATATTGAAGGGGCGACCATTTATGGGAGTCATATGAGCCAACATTCTGCATTTAAACGTTCTTCAAAACTTTCAAAAACAAAACAAAACATCAAAATGCACTAAACCAGTTTAGGACACACCATTAAATCTTTAAAAGAGATAATCACTGTTTGTGTATGTGTGTGTTCATTTCTGCTTAGTGTAACAAAAAAAAAATCATCATAAACGAGATAAAAATCTGCTTAGCTAGTAGAAGAGCACCACAATGGTGTACACCCGTAGCCAAGCCCAATCAAGGGCGGATGCTACGGAAGGTGCACAAAGAGAGGGCGCTGGTCGCCTTCGCTTTAGCCCTGAGGACTTGGCCATACCGCCTTGGCGGTCTGGCCTACAAGAGAGTCCACATCAGGCCACATCAAGAAGGAATTATTGGGACCCCCCTCTGTGGGGTATGCCCATTCAACACAACCCCTTTCGGGAAGAAGCTTTACATGTGGCACTCGACGTAAATAGAAAACCGCCTTTTGAGGCTAGATATGAGTGGCCACAGTGCGATGAAGTGCTAGAGAGGCACAGTGTCCATGAGGAGAGACAGCATGAATATGACACCTCTCCTTTGCCTCCCATTAGAACAGAAAGACAAAACCCAGAGCGCAGGGCTCTCCACACAGGGCGAGCTAACTCCGCCCGCCCCTTTCACACCCATGAAAGGGAGTACGAGGAAGACCATCGCATTCCTCGAGAACAACATACAGCGTGGGAACCTTGCGTTTCTACACCTGCTAGATATCATGGTCACCCATCGAGGCCAGAGCCTCAAGTAAATGCCGCCAACCTCGACAGAGGGAAGCGACCCATTGAAATTTTAGATCATCAAGACCGAGGCAAATACATAGGAGAAACATTCAAGCCTCCTGAGAAAAATATGGCAGACCAAATTGACCCGACAGTCGCCAGACATGCCGCCCGCCAAGCCCGAATCACGTAGCTTGAGCAAGGTCATCAGGAGTTAGAGTACTTATACCGCCTTAATAAAGAGTGCATGCAGCACGAAGCGGATGAGCTACGTTATAAACTACCTGAGAGGGTGCCAACCCCTCGCACCCAAAAAGTAGAACAATATGAGAGGCATAACCCTTTGGTGCAGGACAGGTCTCCGTGACCTCGTCAAGCTTTGCCTCCGAGACCTTATAGACCCGAGAGGGAGGCCACTCCCCGAAACAATGATGGGTACCCTCAGCGGGGACTCACTCAGGGTCATAGGTCTCACCTAGAGACTCCTCAAGAAGTTCATGAGGAATATGAACCAGAAATAGAATGGGCCGAAATGCCCTATCAAGGCGGGAGGGCTGCCATTCGGCCACCCCCCCATAGGCCTCCAGTCTCCCATAACTCACAACGGGAGCAAACAAAAGAGGAAGAAATTAAATCTTTCGATGCATACAAAGCGCTATTAGAGCATTTGGAGTCTATGGAGACAAAAGCTTCTGGGCATCAAAAGCCCACGTTACGTCAACTCCGCAGTCATCCAGTGCATCCCTCGGTGCCCACACCTCTTTACCCCGAACATTTCAAGTTGCCTCAATTGGCAGTCTTTAAAGGTGAAGAGGATGCACAAGAACATGTCACAAGATTCCTGAGCCAATGCTTCGGCATTCAAGATAATGATGCATTGTTGCTTAGGACATTCATAACCACATTCGTAGGCCCTGCCTCGGATTGGTTCACATAGTTACCGAAGCACAGCATAAATAACCTAGATCAATTAGTAGATGCGTTCCTTGAACGCTTTGCCTTCAACACCAAGAAGAAGGCATCACTGAGTGATCTGGCCAGCCTCAGGCAATATGAGGAAGAGACAATGGCAGCATACGGGAATCGATGGAGGGCTTTGCTTTCTAAGCTACCCTACCTTCCCCCTATGTCTGACCTCACACAGATGTTTGCACGGAGTTGCCTGAAATCGATCTCTAGGCTATTGTAGCTGTAGCAATACGCTAGCCTAGAAGAAGCTTTGGCGCAAGCCAGAGTTATAGAAGAGATCAAAATAGGGGAGGGCGCAATCGCCAAGCCTAAAAAGAAAGAGTGGAACAAAAACACTAAGACCGGGACTACGCAATCACAACCCGCTGTGGTTAATCAAGTTGCGATAAATGTCCCCAAGCCTGTGCAAGAAATACAGCCCCAAAAGGCTAATTATCAAGCAGTGCCTCCTAATTATGAAAGAGAAAATAAAAAATAGGAGCAAAATCAGCAGCGTCGCCCTAGGCGACAATTCACCCCTTATGCGGAGTCTAGGGACTCCCTATTTGACCGCTTGTCAGCGGCAAATTTAGTCACCCTTCCAGAAATCCAAACTGTAGATCCTAATGCTCCCAAGCCTAAGGGATACAGAGAGGAATTATATTGTAGGTTCCATAGGCGAAGGGGACATGACCTGAATGGATGTTGGAAATTCAAGGGATTAATACAAGATTTGATCGATAATAAAACATTGGCCGTGGACAACCCCATAGCGCCAAATAATCAATAGATGGGGGTATTCAAGGACCCTTTGCCTGCCCACGAGGCACAGGCAAAACCTCTTCAGGTCAATGAGGTGCGACAGAATCTTCCCATGCAAGGATTTGTGGGAATGATCAGCATAGTGACCAGGAACAAAAAGTACCCAGGAGTTGCCCCCGAGGCAGCTACAAGAGAAGTTCCAACAACGTCGCAACCTCAACAATGCCCTGTGCAGTTGCCTCCGCCTAGACCCGAGGTCACGATACGGACCAAACTCACGTAGAGTTTGTGGACCACATCGGCTAGGCTTTCCATTTACGAGCTTATTCAACAGTCAACACCCCATAGAGAAGCTCTCATGGAAATTTTGAAAGCCATCGAGTTACAGACCTCACGAAGCGAATTCTTTCAATAACTTCGTGGGACATGTGAAACGATGTACGGAGCCGGTCATTACCTTCGAGAGAGGATGAAGTTAAAACAATATCGAATGACATGGCAGATCCACCCCTGCACGTTATCGTGCGGGTCAACGGGATCCCGTACAAGAGAGTGTTGGTAGATACTGGCTCGTCCAGTAACATCATTACTACCGTAGCATTAAAACATCTGAAGCTGCCAGCCTCTCATATCACGGCTTCCACATACACACTGAGAGCATTCAATGATGCAATATGCTCGACAGTCGACATAATTGTTCTGCCTATCCAGGTAGGACAAAAGATGATACCTACATTGTGCCATGTTTTGGAAGGTGAGATGGCATATAACATACTGCTAGGGTGGCCATGGATTAGGGACATGAAGTGTGTCCCTTCGATCGCTCACCAGTGTCTAAAGTATGCATTTGAAGGAGAAGTACATGTAGTCCCGATGGACTTAGAACCCTTCAAATATTGCAATGCGGTGCAATTAATGCCTCAATCGACCCTCCCTTCAACGCATTTGGATTTCCAGTTAAATCCATCTAGACAGGGTCCAATACCATGGGCACCACTGGTGACTAAACCATCAAAATCCCAGCCAGGTGAGTCTTCATCATCTGTTCCTTCACTACCAATGCCACCTGTCATGGCTAAACAGAAGGACAAAGGAAAACAGATCTTGGAAGAGGCTCAGCCCCTAGAAGAGGCGTTGCCAACAATATCAACTGTCTCAACAGAAGAAATACCTAGCACAATGGAAGCTGAGACTCCTAACCCACCAAACATGGAATGGACTCAGGAAGGCCTCCCGTTCCCTCCCTCCCAAGCATCAACAATTACTATTGAAATGGCTAGTACGGGCCTGGGGGAGTATCTAGTGCAGAATGTTGTGGCAACGCCCATGCTAGAATCAGTACAGGACATGGGGAGACCTCGCCTTCCCATAGGGACAGTTGTTCCTCTAGGTTACCCACCAAACCAGACTAATTTTGTGTATGGGGGCCTTGATCATGGTCCTAAACCATGCAAGCAAAAGGATGAGGATGAAGAGCCTTTTGCTAAAAATGTCAATTATCTGTCAAACCCGGACTTCGCTCTGAGATATCTCGGCCAATGCAATTGGCATGGATATGGGCTAGGCAGGTATGAGCAAGGGGTGCGTGTCCTTTGCCAGCCAAGATACCAAATGCCATATGATAAGTCGGGAGTAGGGTTCAACCACCCCCTGCCCTTAGACATCTTGGTGGAAAACATGCAAGGCCTAGGAATAGGCAACAAGGGTGGATTGGCATCAGATCCTTATGCCAACCCAAATACAGAATATACATTGGGAGATTACCTCCCATGGTCAACAAACACCCTTGGTAACATCGGTAATCCCTCTCCTTTGCTAGAGAGAGGTGAAAGTTCGGACACTAACTCCCAAGGAGAGCATAAACGGTGTCCAGAGATCTTTTTGAAACTGTTCCCTTTAGAGGTTCCAGTTGAGCCAATGCAGTGTCAAGAGAATCAGGTCCCTCCACCAAGAGTGGAACAACCGCAATGGGATCAGATTAATTTGCTAGAACAAGGTGAACCCTTAATGTCGCAAGCAGTTGTGGAAGAAAATGAACATTTTTGGATCTCCGACAGTGATTCGGAAGATGAGACTGAGATGGCCTATCTCAACCACATGCGACAAATGCAACAAAGGCAACAAGTGCAACAACGGCGTCCCTTAGGGATTGATGACTTATTTGCATAGATGGGCATACTGCCAGGGCATGAGTGGTATGTAGACCCAGCGGGGTGGGACCAAGTGTTGGATCCATGGCTCCAAATTTACGATGAGCACCGTCCACCCCGAGACCCTATAATGACATCAGTGTCGAGGGAAGACCCTGTCTTCCTATCAGCACATAGGGCAGATCCGTTCGTGCCCGTTCCCCTAGAGCCAGATCCAGAGTATAGGGAGCATCCAGAATGTTCGAGTTATCATACCCACGGTAATGGAGACCAAATTCATTCCATCCACATGATCTCCATTGATTTGACCGCACCCATCCGCAATCCGGCCGATCCAGCATGGTCATTGCATCTAGACACAGATGCCATCGACTGGGATCGCGTCAATTCACCTCTCTCACCATCAGAGTATTGGCCTTTCGGTAAGATGCCTCATTTTACCCCAGGGACAACTCAGGATATTTTTTAGGCTGAAGAGGAACCCGAGGTTCCCAACGCAGATTTAAATTCAGCTAATGATATCCATTTGATCCCGACTCCACATCAGTTGGAGGACGGATCCCACATGTCAATCGAGGAGACGACTGACGTAGATATCGGCATAGATCCAATGAATCCATAGATTCTCAAGCTAGGGGTAAGTCTTTCCCCTGAAGAGCAAGCCGACTACATTGCCCTTCTCAAAGAGAAGAAGGAGGTTTTTGCATGGTCATACAAGGATATGCCGGGACTAGACCCGTAGCTAGTCACGCATAATTTAACGCTTGATCCGACAATCAAGCCCGTAAAGCAAAAACTACGTAAGATGCACCCAACAGTGGCCTTGATGGTCAAAGATGAATTGCAAAAGCTGTTGGATGCACAGTTTGTCATCTACGTGGATTATCCGCCATGGCTGTCCAACATGGTGCCCGTCAAAAAGCCCGATGGGAGGATTCGCATATGCACTAATTTTTGAGATCTAAACAAAGCGAGTCCTAAGGATGATTTCCCCTTGCCGAGCATCGACGCATTGGTAGACGCTACAGCAGGTCACGAAATGCTCTCCCTCATGGATGGTTTCTCAGGATACAATCAGATTCGTATCAATCCTGAAGACCAACTAAAAATGGCGTTCACAATGCCTTGGGGGACATTTTGTTATAAGGTCATGCCTTTTGGCCTTAAAAATGTTGGCGCCACCTACCAACGTGCCATGACGTACATCTTCCA
This sequence comes from Wollemia nobilis, assembly GCA_028583015.1. Classification (NCBI taxonomy): domain Eukaryota; kingdom Viridiplantae; phylum Streptophyta; class Pinopsida; order Araucariales; family Araucariaceae; genus Wollemia; species Wollemia nobilis. The sequence continues at coordinate 2,641,855 of JAQPPZ010001731.1, forward strand.
TGACTACATGCATAAAACTTTGGAAGATTACATGGATGATTTGTTAGCCAAGTCTCTGTTGCGCTCAAATCATATCGATGACTTAAGCAAGATCCTCGATCGCCTCATGGAGCATAAAGTTAGACTAAATCCCAAGAAGTGCGTATTTGGCGTCACATCTGGAAAACTCTTGGGTTTCATAGTCTCAAAGCGAGGCATCGAGGTGGACCCAAAGAAAGTCAAGGCAATCCTTGAAATGGTTCCCCCAACTACCATTAAGCAGCTCAGAAGTCTGCAGGGAAAGGTCGCGTCGATTAAGCATTTCATAGCACAACTATCTGACAAGTGCCGACCCATGAACAAATTATTGCACAAGGGGGTTACATTTCACTGGGATGACGAGTGCCAGTCAGCCTTTGATGAAATCAAACAATACCTGGCTTCGTCGCCAGTATTGGCACCACCTAGACCAGGAGTGTCATTCTACTTATACATCTCAGCTACTGAGGTGGCACTGGGTGCCATGCTAGCCCAGAAGAATGAACTTCACAAGGAATAGGCTACTTACTATCTTAGCCGCACCCTGGTCAGTTATGAACTTAACTATGCATACGTTGAGAAACTATGCTTGGCAGTGGTGTTTGCTACCAAAAAGCTATGCCACTACATGTTGAGCAACACTACGTATGTTGTGTCTAAGGAGAATCCATTGCGATACATGATGAGTCATACTTATCATAGTAGTCGCACGGCGAAATGGATCATGTTGTTGACGGAATTTGACATAGAGTTTATTGGACAAAAATCTATCAAAGGACAAGGTCATAGCCGATCAACTAGTGGAGGCTCCTCTTGAAGACGATCAACCTCTAGTCATAGAACTACCCGATGATGTGGTCTTCCATGTCTCAGAATTGCCAAATTCTGATGAGCACGAGTCACAGGCTGACATAACCCTATTCTTTGATGGTTCTAAATGTGAGCAAGGTGGTGGCATGGGAATAGTATTCTTCACACCACGGGGCACTCCAATGCCCCTGTCATTTAAATTAAACTTCCCGTGCACCAACAATAATGCAGAGTATGAAGCCTTGCTCATAGGTCTTCAGACAGCAATCGCCATGAACATCAAATGACTGAACATCTTTGGTGATTCGTTGTTAATAGTCAATCAAGTCAAAGGGGTATATCAATGCAAATGCCCAGTTCTGTAGGCTTATAAAGCCCTTGTGGACAAATTCCTGGCAAAACTTGAGTGGTATGACATCGAGGCACTCCCTCGATCATCGAATCATTTTGCGGACACAATGGCCTCCTTGGGGTCACTAATCCCGCAAGACCTTTTCGGTGATATGACAACCATTCAAGTCAAAACCTTATCGCAATCCATGATGGAGCGTGCAAGCTCAGACTTGACGCCAGGAATCCACATGATCCAGATTGAACCATCCTCGGATAAGTTCTCTCGAATCCAAGATCATCTGAAACGTGCCAACTGGGGGTCCTTGTTCTCCCCTACTCCCATTAATAGCAACACAACGCTATTCTTACAGGTTCTATCCCATTCAACGTTCGCTAGGGATGAACTTCAAGAGGGATTGGCTGTTCATACTATCGAGGTTTTTGATCAACAAGACTGGTATTTACCCATTAGAGACTACCTCAAGTTAGGTAATCTCCCGCTTGGATTGACTCATGCCGCAAAATGAGCACTCAAGCAGAAAGCGGCTAAGTATGTCTTGATAGGAGACATTTTGTATCATCGTAGCTATGAAGGAATCCTCCTTCGTTGCTTGGACCAGCAAGAGTCCACTTGGGCGGTCGCCCAAGCGCACGATGGTACATGTGGTGGCCACTTCAGTGGTATGGCCATCGCAAAGTGCATTCTTTGCATGGGCTATTATTGGCCATCTTTAGAGCGAGATTGTTGCGCATATGTCAAGAAGTGCGTGAAGTGTCAACATCATGCCAATTTGATGCACGTACCTTCCTAGGCCTTGCAGACAGTCCAGTCTGCTTGGCCATTTTCGTAGTGGGGCTTCGATCTAATTGGAAAGATCTCCCCTGCATCGTCAAGCCATCACACGTTTATCATAACGGCCACAGAGTATTTTACCAAGTGGGTGGAAGCAGTTCCGCTTACCTCTACGACAGGACCCCGCATTGTGGAGTTCATTTTGCATAACATCATATGTCATTTTGGTATTCCATCCAAAATAGTCTCGGATAATGGGATGCCATTCAAGAACAAAGACGTGCGTGCTTTGACCACAAAGTACAAAATTTAGCATAGTTTTTTGACACCCTATTATCCGTAGGCGAATGGGCAAGCAGAGGCGTCAAACAAAATGCTAGTTGCCATCCTCAAAAAGACCATCGTAGACAGTCATAAGGATTGGCACATTCAAATCCCACTTGCCCTATGGGCCTATCGCACTAGCATTCGGACACCCACTGGGGCCACTCCATTTTCGCTCGTGTATGGCTCCGAGGCAGTCATGCCTCTAGAGTTGGAGATTCCTTCCCTACGCATATCAATGCAGGAGTTCATCGATGATGACACTGCATGGCAAGCCCGGTTAGACCAGCTTACGTTGCTTGACGAACGACGCGTTAATGCTCTCGAGCATTTACGTATTTATCAAGAGTGACTTAAGAAAGCTTACAACATGAAAGTTCACCTGAGAGACTTTCGGGTTGGTGATTTGGTTTTGAAGGAAAACCAATAGAATTCTAGTTTGTCATCCCACCTAAGGGACAAGTTCATGGCAAATTGGTTAGGTCCATATGTCATTGATAGCAAAATAGGACCCGAGACATACCGGCTAGCTTCTCTTGATGGAATCAAGGAAACAGAACCCTTGAACATCAGTCATTTGTGCCCATTTCATATCTAAGAGAGCCAAATCCCAAAATGCTCCAAGGATCCCTAAAATCGCTTGGTCAATCCCAAAATGCTCCAAGGATCCCTAAAATCGCTTGGTCAATCCCAAAATGCTCCAAGGATCTCTAAAATCGCTTGGTCAATCCCAAAATGCTCCAAGGATCCCTAAAATCACTTGGTCAATCCCAAAAATGCTCCAAGGATCTCTAAAATCGCTTGGTCAATCCCAAAAATGCTCCAAGGATCTCTAAAATCGCTTGGTCAATCCCAAAAATGCTCCAAGGATCTCTAAAATCGCTTGGTCAATCCCAAAAATGCTCCAAGGATCTCTAAAATCACTTGGTCAACCCCAAAATGCTCCAAGGATTCTCACAATCACTTGGTCAAAAATAAAGAAATTCAAAATCCAAAAATCATCAAAAACAACAATTTTTTGCATCTCATTTCTAGGCATGCTCAAATTCATCAATAGAGCATCTCATCTTCATATTCACAAAAATCAATCCATCAAAAATACAAAAAAAATACATAGCTGCATTAAGCATTACATCCATACATTGCATATTTGTGGTCGTACAAGTCAAAGGCACCATAGGCTGTAATTGCTCTGCTAGTCCATCTGGTTCCACATTGTTCCATCAAAAAAAAAAAAAAAACAAACGCCATTTACCGCTTTTCACCACACTAAGAGTCAGTGGTCTTCTAATGTATCAAGAGTTTTCATAATTCAGTCATCATTTTGCTCTTTAGCCACGTAATGTACAGAGTCAGACAGATTTTAAGAAGGTAGAGTTCTACTTGAAATACGCCTTGTTACGTAGCATCCCAACACAAATTAAAACACATAAAAATTCCCAAGTTGTGTAAACGAAAGATGAAACCTGCACAGTAATCCAGTTCACCATAAGCGAAACGGTTATCTTGCTCATCCCCCTATGCGAATGACCCAAAGAATGCTGAGAGTTGGCAAAAGGACAAGCATCTTCCCTACCCAATTCCCTAAGAATCCCAAAGTTCTCAATAGTTGCAAAACATCAAAAATTTGCAAACGTCAAAACTCCAAAAAATTTGACACCCCACAGTGCATACATCAAAAAGCACATACAATAGTGATTCTCGTCACTCCATATCCAAATCCCTTGCTCAAAAGAAAAACAAATAAAAATAAACAGTGATTTTATCACTACAAACGAGCAAGTATCCCAATACAATTGAAGAAAAGAAGGGAGTCGAACTTGAATCCCTGGAACTCTCAGCATTTTGACAAGTCATGAGGCAAACTTCGGTACCGGTTTGGTTGATAGCCTATCGATCACTGGCGGTAAACCTCTCGCATGACGATATATCTGTCACATTAACTTGTGTAAAGATCAATGTTTGCATGTGGATGAGCTAGCTTATGGTATCCTAGATAGCACCATAGATTAATCTAACTAAATACAACAAAGGAGTTAGTGGAGCTAATTAGGTGATCCTCAGTACGAGTTCGGTTGAAAGCCCATCTGGCACTGGCGGTATCTCGACAAATACCACATAAATGAACTCAATTGCACACACAGGGATGTGAAATAACTTGGTCAAAAACAAGTCTGATTCATACCTTGTTCAAAAGTCTTGTAAGATAAAGTACAGTCATGGCTAGTGAGTTAAAACCGTCTGAGTCTCAGAAAACCTTAGCTACATTTCTAAACCAACTGCGCTACTTTTCATCCTTGCAATACCATCAAAAATCACATATATACATACAAAGTCATTTACCACAGCAATCGCCTAAAAATGAAATAAACAGAGTCCTAAACAGTCTATGGTGCCATAACCAACCATCACAAATTCCATCCATCCATTTCATTTTGCATATCACATATAAATCAAAAACATTTGCATTCATCATAACATATGCATTCATCAAAATAAATAAACATGCATACATCCATATTCATCAACCATAATGCATAATCTCAAATCATCACATATGCATAACCACAATAAAATCGGTATATATATATATATATATCGTCAAAAAAATGCCCACAGGCTACAAAACTGGTCCTCTGACCCCGCAATCATATAACAAAATCACCCAGCCTAAGGCGTCGACCACCATGATCACGCAGGATCGGTGCGACGGGAACTACCCCCCATGGTGTGGGTCCTATGGGACCCCTCAGGGCGGCTACTACTAGCCCCCGCATCACGCCTACTGCTACCTCCCTCATCCAATCGCCTGCGACGAGATGATGCTGACTGCTCAATACCACTGTCCCTCGTCCGGCGTGAAGATCCACCTCCCGATGGCTCAGGTAGCCGCCCACCGAGGTGGATGACCTCCCTCTCCAAATCTAGCCGATGTCGGCACCACTCTGCCTCCCGTCGATGGTAGTAAGCTACTGCATCATCGTGCTGTGCCAAAACCCTATCTCGCTCTGCTAGCTGAGCCCGTAGGAGATCCCTCTCCCACAGCACATCCCCCAGCTCTTGATCTCGCATCCGCAGTAGCTCTGTCAATCATGCATTCTCAGTACGTACCCCAGACTCCATCTCCTCCATATCCGCCTGAAGCATAGGACTCTCTGGAATAGCAGCCTGCTCTGGCTCCCACTGCTCCTCCATGTCCTGCATGTCCGGCTGATCCGGAGCTCCCAAATCTACATCCTCATCCCCCACCTCAACCATGTCCGCATCCTCCAACGGAGCTCCCCAATCATCCCCTGGTGCCTCAGCACCCTCTGCTGCCACCTCCATGCCTCCCAGTGGCCCCTCTCCTCGCCATCGTCGCAGTACCCACCACGAGTCATACTCAGTGGTAGTCCCGACGTCATCCACATCCGGGACGTCGATCACCGCATCCGAATCCTCGCCCAATGGCGCGATGACCGGTCGGTCTAGAGTCCTCTCATCTCCCCGATGTCGATAGACCACGGGCTCACCAGGAAACCCCTAGCGCACCCCAAACTATCGTGTAACCCGGCTATATGAGAAGAACTCATGCTCGGTCCCGTGTCGCCCAATCAACCACCGCTCCCTACATACCCGTCGGAGCCACTCTCCAGCCTTCGACCAGGCTGGACAGTCCCGATAAGGGTGCCAAACCACCTCCCCTAGAGTGAGCCAAGAGAAGGCATCAGCATAGTGCCCTACGACACCTGCCCACCATCGACTCTGCCCCTGCTCTCTGGACCACCGCCACAAAACTGCATAACCTATCTCCTTATCCTCCATCGCCGCCCGAGTCATCCATGGTAACCCGGTTGGCCTCTCAACTGCTATGTGCTGCCAACCCCAGCATGCAATAGATAACTATAGCTGACCCCCTTTCACTACTGAAAGCGGACCCCATACAGCTCCCCGTAGAGCTATGCCAATAATGTCTGTCCCCATCTCAGGATCAGCGGTGCCTCTATCGGGCACTCTACCAACTGCCACACCAAATCCAGCAGGTTCCATGGGAACCTCGTGCCTGACGAGTCAGGTAATAACATGTTAGAAATGAGGCCCATAAGGAATGCGTGCCTCACTCCTAACACCCCCCTCTCCTGCCACCATCCAACCAAAATCCTGCCAACCTGGCAGTCCACCTCGACCGTCTCCACTGGGCTCTCTACGCCCAACCGCTCCCCATGCCCGAAGCATCTCGTCAGTCATAGTCCGTTGATCACGCGAAGATGTCCTGATGGGCAGTCCATCTATCAAAATCTGAAGAAGCCGATAGATATCCTCTAGAGTCATAGTCATCTCCCCTATCGGGAGATGGAAGGTGTTGGTCCACGGATCCCAAAGTTTGATCAGGGCCATCAAATAGGCCTGATCCGGGACCATAGGCTCTAGTCGAGCCACCTGCTTGAGCCCAAGGGCATCAAGCCACTCCCAGTCAACCTCAGTCAGCGCCCCCCGTGCCTCAGTGAAAGTAGTGGGTACACGGTACCGGCTCCTAACAACCTGCAAAAGAAAACACACCAAAAAAATTAATTAAAATCATGGAAAAGAACTGTACAGAAAAACAACACACTTACAGTTTAAAACAAAAAAATAAACTCTAGGGAGCACTTATAGGTCTCGCTTCGGCTCCGCCGCTCGAACCAGTTTGTGTACTCATGATGGCAGGGAAAATCTCAGTAGCGCTTCGCTTCGCAGAATTAACCTCCTCCTCCCCAGAGCTCCAAATCGCAAGAAAAATTAGATGCAAATGAGCCCAAACTCAAGTTTTGGCCCTTAAATAGGCTTTTGAGCTGGAATTCATCCTTTACTGGGATGAGCACTCTGGTTAGCGCTCGTCCCACCCAGGGACGAATTCTAAAGCTGGAATTCGTCCCACCCTGGGACGAATTCAGGCCAAAAACTTCAAAAACATCAAAAATTGAACAAAAATGCACTAAAAATAGATAATAAATTTGCCCGATGAGAGTGCTTGTTGCACTTGACATCCCGGGCATACAAAATAGACATTGGGGTCACAAATTGTCATTATCCTACTCCCTAAGAAGGCTATCTTAGCCGGACCGCTCCATGGGAAGACGGATTTTTGCCAATTTCAGCTCCAAACAGCATCGCAAAAAGGGTTAACACCCACCAAAAATAGGTCTAAATGTTGGAAAAATTGCACATGCTTAACGATAAACCATCTAAAGGCACCCTTGCACAAGTCATCTTGGGTCAAGCGACTCGTCGCTTTTCTCATGAAGGTCATTCCCTCATCGATTCATCGCTTGAGGGGGTAGTCACACTTAGTCACCAATCAACAAGCACACACCCAATCAAAGAAAATGACATGCATTCAAAGAATCATTGACAAAGACAATTACGCTCCTGCTTGGGGCAGTAAACAAGCAATTATCACAAATTGATCAAACACTTGGCATTCCCGAAGCATGAACACAAGGTTCCCCTGTGGACAAAAGGTTGCGCCCTTTGCCTAATCATGATTGATCAATGTCCAAGCTCAAGTCACACCTCACCAAAATAGGTTAATACTTGAAATCAAATTCCTTAGCTCGTCGGAAGCAAGGATTCAAGAATGCATGCCCTTTCCATGCTTGGGGCATCAAAAGTTGGTTAGGTTACCAAGAAACCCTAATCATTAGTGCTTTGGTTATCTATTTTTGCTCGACGCTGTGCCATGCACAGCGCATCCCAAAAAGGGGCATCTGTAGACACCAAAATAGCACCAATCCGATTATGTGACTGCAAAAACTGATCGCTTTGACACACACAGACCCCTAGGGCAGCCCTCAGAGGTTAAACAGTGGTCCTAACCACTTTCATAGCAATTTTGTAAGGTCAAGAAGCAATTTGGCACATTCAGGCACTTTGCCCAGTATTCGTCTCACCCAGGGACGAATTCTGAAATCGTCTTTGGTCAGGACGAATTCCAGGTTTAACGGGCAAAAAGAAAAATGCCGCCAAGTGGCAGCCGAGGACAGTCAATTATTGCCTCCTGTCGTGCATGCACGTGTAGGTGGGTAGGTTGGCAGTTAGAGGACTGTCACAAGGGCAATCATGGAAGCCCAAGTCGGGGAGGAGTCTCCTCCCTCTTGGGAAGGCATGGCCGCCACATGGCATCCCTGCATGCCCCTCCAAAGAGACCCCATGGGTCTATAAAATGGTGGACTTTCCCACCCAAATGAGAAGAGGTTGGAGGCATTTTCAAGCAACGAAGTGCTGCCAAATTGAACACCCTATTGCATCCTTTTTCGATTCACCTTTTCACATCCATTAATATCTTTCGCAAGAGAGGTTATTGGGTGGCTTTTGGAAGCGTGGATCCGAACCCAAACCCAACATTTGACCACCTTAATCCACCAATTTGCCGACAACACAATCCCAAGAGATTTTGGGCCCATCCCTAGTGGATTGGCGTCAAAATCAAGTTCCAATGGGGGTGGCCCACTTGGGCACCCCACACTTTTTGTTAGTTTCATTTTAATCTATTCTATCATTATTTGTTTATCCTACATTACACTCTATGTTGTTTAGATAGTTCACAATCTTGATTTCAGAAGACGTTTATCAAATATTATCATGCTTTGTCGATTTTGTGGCCCTCACTAACTTGCAGGTAGCGACATCAAAATTCTCGATGGATAGAGGCCAAATTGGGAGAATCCGACCATCTGGGTCATCCCAAAATGGCCCCAATTACTTAACCCCTTTGTTTGTAGGTGTTTTGGAGACCCCGAGGTTCGACATTTAGATGGCATCACTTCGGCTTTCCTAACACAGTCGAATTCGTCCCACCCGGGGACGAATAGCAGAATTCGTCCTGCCCAGGGACGAATTCCAGTTGAAAGTAGATTGGCTGACTGTTTCAATGGCAGTGGCCCTCCGGTAATGTCTTCTGCTCTCTGTAAAGTTTGCAGGTGATTTAGATTCATTTTATTCATTGATTCAGCCAACCTTTTACATGCATCTTTTATTAATTTCAAAGAACAAACTTTTCCTATTTGCAGTAGGTGCTACTAACTCTTTTTGTTGTTTCTTTGAACGCAGGAGGAGCAGCAAAGATCGAGGACCCATCAACACCAGCGGCGGCAACGCTTTGGCCCGCCCATTTTGCATGTGGGCACGCGGAAAGAAGATCACTATTCACTTTTGTAATGGAAACATGCTAACTCTCCTAGCCCCTAAAAAGGGAGGAGATGTATTGTAACCGAGTTGGAATCACATTAATAAAAAGGGTTGTGCTCCTGCTTTCTCCTTTTATGTTTGTTTTTGATTCGATTACATCCGCTTTACTTCGTGCATCAAGCTAGTTAGTTTACATTGCAGCAATTAGTGTTTCTTTTTATTTTTGGAATCTCGTGCTTTCAAGGCTATATGATTTTTAAATAAATATTGGATTGTTGTTTGGCCTCTTTCTCACTTTTGGTGCAAAACATGTATGTATGTCTCACTAAGTAACTAAGAATTTTTGTTAAATCTAAGAACAAATAATTCTACTACAATTATTCTGCATTCTAGATTTCTCCATGGATTTATTGTTATAGTTTTCTAATGACTTAGAAATGCTTAGATTTCTTCATGATTAATTGTTTAAAAACATAAGGAAAGTATACTAGTTTTTTTAGGTAGTTTAGTCTAATTTTGGATTGTGAGACTCTCTACACTACCTCTTAATGTTGCTGAATTTGTACCACTTTTAACTTAGCCTTCTAACCCTTTTACATTTTCTACTCTAGTTTGCAAATTCCCCATTTAGTTAGATTAGCTATGCACATAAGATCTAGCCTTCTCTAGAGGTTGACTCAAAGATCCCTATTTCTAAGGCATCTAATCTTAGTCAAGGTCTTGAGGGCACAACTCATCCACTTAAGTGGATTTTGGACCAATATGTATGATGGCTAGAGCTATGTACAACCAACAGATCAGAGTATCCCTTCAAAGAAGAGAAGTAAGCATGATGGGGTTGCCAAAAAATGTTGGATATGGGGCATCAAAGATGTCTAATGAGGTGCACGGTCTAGAAAAGAAGTGTAGAAAATAAATAAGGAATGTTTAGTAGGAGGAGAAAGCACAAAAGCACCATATATACCAATGGTGTTGTTGCATATAGGAAACATTAGATGGAATAGTGGGATAAGGAGGACAACAACCAAGCTACTTTGTTAGAGTTTTGGTGACATGCAACCAAATTTTAGTGTTGAGGTGCTACCATGTTTCTATAGATACGAAAACAAAATTTGTATATGGGATAACAAAAACAATAGTAGTTGGTGCAGCTAAAATATCAAGTATTAATGGCCAAGGAAAAAATACAGTGACAAAAATGTGAGACCATGTTGAAATGTTGAGTTCAAGTCAACAAGACTAGATATTGATGTTGACATTCAGATGAATGAAACTATAGTAATATTCCCTTAATATTCATTCTTGATAACATGACAAGGTCCTTCATGAAACTATGAGAGGGTGGACTTGGTGATAGAGTTAGCACATCTTCCACCATCACAAAAATAACAACAAGAATATTTTCTTCATTTTAAACTTTAAATTCATGATCAAGTCCTTCAAATTCTTCTATAACTTATTTTTCAAAAGTAGAATGGTCTAGTGCTAAGATGATGGGCTTCTTGCCTATAGATCTTGGTTCAATTTTAGGTGCTACTACATTATTTTATTTAGAAATTTCTTCTTTAGTAGATGCTATTTCTTTGAGAATGGCAACTCAAATCAACTAGATTTTAATTAAGAGCACTTTGGATCATTGAGAGATCTATTCTAGAGATACTTAGGATAGAAAAAATAGTTCCTTAAATGGAAATGGAAATGAAAATAAAAATGGAAGCAGGAGCAACCCATAAAGGATTGGATGCTCTAATACCATTGATGTGAATCAATAAATTTTGATTTATATTTCATTGTAAAACATTACATATTTATAGGCACAGAGTGCCTTATTACAAATAATGGTTTTGGAAAAAACCATGAGCATATTAGATGTTGCTAAATAGAGGAGCCATATAAAAGGTGGTCAAAAACTAAGCAATATTATTTAATATTTTATAGAATATTCATCATCATCCTCTTGAATGATGCTTCCACGCAAACAATGTTGATGTCTTTGTAATTGGATTGAACACCTTCAACTTGAAAAAAAACTTATTTCCTACTTTAACGACACACAATGCTATAGTTGAATGGCCTGTGCATGTATCGTAATCACACATACAAATATGTTAGCACAATATTAATATGGTATTGTCTCCTTGAACGATGCTTCATCAGTCGAACGATAATTAAACTTGAATGTTATACAATCAAACAACAATCAAGTATTTATTCAAATGATGCTTAACTATTCATTTGAATGGTGCTCAACAGTTTGGAACAATACCTCTACTTATAGTATAATAGTTCACTAGTATTCACCTACAAATGTATAATTCTACATACACTATGCTATGCAATCTACTAGAATCAATTCCAATAATAAAATGCATTCAATTTTAGGTATTCACATAGAGAATATTATTAGCATTGCTGATGTTTATTGGACATCTTAGAGTATATTACATCATTTGGGTCATGTAAATGTACCACCCTTAGTACATAACTAGAGTAGGAGATTACTTTAGGGGGTAGTTAGCTAGTTACTTCAAGGAATATAATAAATGCACAAGTGTCTATGTGCAAGTTGTAAATGTGCAAGGTGTCCCCTTGTACAACTAGGTAGAGTGTTGGCCAAGCAATCCATATTTCTATATAAAGGGCCTCATAGTGAGTGATTATACATCATTGTAGGTAGTAGTAGGTATACTATGTGGATCACCATATAGATTGGTGATGGGGTACAATGTAGTTCTTTAGTATCAGTTCTAGAGTGTTCATTTCCTCCATATTGCATTGTATCATTTTCATCACTTTCCATTAATAGCATATTTTAGCATCTTAAATTTTTGCATATTTCATATCTTGTGATTGTATTCTCCCTTGGCATACACCATAAAAATCTAACAGTGGTATCAAAGCCATGGTAGATCAATAGGAATAGGGAGAGCCACAAGAGAGCACCATTTGCTACTATATCGGAACCTTTTAAGTATTTGGGGGAAGAGCCACAATAGGTTATTAGGAATAGGAAAGCCACAGGAAATATTGAGAGGAGAAGCAAATATCAGTTCTATAATTTTTGAGATTGCATTTGGCTAGAGTCTTTCCACAGAGTTATAGAAAACTCGTGAAGACTAGGACTCAACATTCATTCCACTAGATTGACAAATCAACTAGTGAAGATTCATCATTGACAAGATTTAGAATCATCTTACTAATATCTTGTTGCAGGAAAAGGAAACTAAAGGAAGCCCTATTGCACTGAGAAAAGACCACAAAGCCTTATTGTAGAAGAAAAGGCCACAAAAGCCTTATTGCAGAAGAAAAGGCCACAAAAGCCTTATTGTAGAAGAAAAGGCCATATAAGCCTTATTGTAGAAGAAAAGGCCACATAAGCCTTATTCCAAAAATGCCATAGAAGCCTTGAACCGGAAGAGACTCCAGAGAAGAGTCCAAGAAGATAGGATATTGGTGATCTCCATTGAAGACTACAAATTGTAGATTAGCTAGAGTCTTTCCACAAGATAGTGAAGACCAGGACTCAACACATAATACATACCACTAGTTTCAATAATAACTAGTGAAGTTAAAGAGGTCTAAGAAAAGACCCCATTGGAAATAATAGATTGAATATCTATTCTAGAAGAAGCTGAAGAGACTCACAGAAAGTCTCATTGAAGAACTTCCATTCTTGGAAGAGATAGATAAGGACTATCAAAAGTCCTGTTCTAGATATCCATGAAGAAGATCTCATTGCCAACACTTTCGTAGTTGAAGGTTGAAGGAAAGGTCTCATCAAGAAGACTAGAGAAGCTACAAGATTAAAGACCTTGGAGAGGTCTCAAGGAGAAAAAAAGGAGAAGGCTTGGAGAGCCTCATTGCAAAAATTGGAGAAGCTATCAAAGAAGTTCCTAGGAGAACTCACTGGATAAATTCACTACAAAAGATAGTGAAATATTTGGGACAATTTTCGCCATTCAAAAACAAGCCCAAGAGAAGAAATTTGGCAAGGAGTGCCAAATCCCAAAGAAGAATATTGAAGACCTCAAGACATTTAGAATCTTGAGAAGAAAATCTTATTTGAAGTTAGAACTCAACAAAGAGGTTGAAGAAGAACTTAGATAGAAGAAACCTACCAAATCCAAGAATATTTGGAGATTTTCCTTCATAGCTAAAGAAGGCACATATAGAGATTTACTAGATTCATAGCAAACTACTGAAAGGGTTCTAGAAGGACAACATTTTAGTGAATATATTGACTGCTAAAGGATAACAATCAAGATAGCATTACTAGCTACAAGACTTCGGAGTTCCAGGCCAGATCCTGAAGGAGAAGTTGAAAATCATCTACTACAATTTTAGAGCAATAGACTAGAAGCATTCATAGTTGTGAGCAACCAACATTCTAGATAAGAGACTTGGTGAATCAACTCATCAAGATATTCATCATCAAAGGTAAGCAACTTAGGTGCAAAAGGTTCATTACTTGAACACTTATTTAGATTACTACTTAACTTCATTGAGCACCTTATTAGAATTTGGAAGTTGTAAAATAGAAGGTTGCATTTTAAGTCCTCAAAGAAAGTGCAGAAGATAGTTTCTATTAAGGTTCATTACCTGCACATTAATAGGAGTTAGATACATTCTTCCTATTATCTAATTATTGAGAAAAGGACTACATTAAGGAATTTGTAGAGATTATTAAGTGCATTTGAAACTACTTTGAGAGCTTATTAATAGGAGCAATAAGGTGAGATTATTAAAGTGCATTAATTTGGAAATATTATTGGTTCATTGCACTATACTAGTTGTTCATTAAACTAGTTACTCTCAAAGGATTATTTCATGTATTGATTGTTAAGATCAAGGGCACAAAAATCTGCAAATAATAAAAGTGTCTAAAGACACTATTTAGAACTCAATACCTGCAAGGTATTGTGGCCTATAGAAGCCACCAAGTAGATTGAAATTCCTCCAAGGAGTGGAGAAGAAGAAAGCAACCATTAAATCAGTGATAGAAGCTAAAAATCGAGACTTGGTGAGTCTTAGATTCAAGGTGCACTAAGAGCTCATTACAGGTAAAATATTAGTGCAAAAATTACTCCTTAAAGGGCACATTATCTACATGATTATTAGCTTGGGTTCATTACTAGATTAACCAAGCAAAGGAGAGAGTTGTCTAGAAAAGAAGACAACATCAATCAACCCTCACCTACAAGAAATAGTACGGAGAAGCTACCATTAAAATCAGTAAAAGAAGCTTGCAAAAGAGAAGGTGCAAATCAAGGTATTCTATTACAATTCTATTTACATTATTCTGCACCATAACATCTTGTCCTACATAGGAGAAAGGATAGAACTTGAGTGTCTTAAAGACACATCCTCCACAAGAGAGTAATATCATACAAGTGGTCGTAGAGGAGCACTATCCAAAGCAAGAGAGAAGAGCTAACAAAAAACTCTCATTACGGTGTCCAAAGACACCCTTATAACCATAAAAGTAGGTATTCCCAAAAACCAATTTGAAGCACAAAATATTAGAAAAGGATCATTATCTATTTACGTTGGTTGTCATCTATTGAACATTACAAAGGGAGAATTCAAATCAGCATACTGAAAGGAAAAGCATAGTTGCAAAGGGAGCATTCGAACCAATGAATTGAAAGGAAAAGCATAGTGGAAAAAGAAGCATTCAAACCAACTAATTGAAAGGAAAATCACAAAGCAATACCCAAACCCTTTATTGGAGAAGAAATCCATCGAAGGAGTGCTTAAATCAGCTCTCGAACCACCATAGAACCATCTCTAAGCTCCTAAGACCTCCATCAAATCAAGAGCCAACTCATACTCACTTGGAAGAAGCATTGAGGAACAAGAAACAACTAGATTTATGTTGGCAAGTGAAATATATAGAAGAAGAGAAGCATTGGAGGGAAAATACATGCAATCAACCATTTTTCATCACTGACAAGAAGCGCTCAGCCCATATCATTAGAAAACACTTGAACGTTAGAGCGAAGGGAGTTACAAAAGCATATTTGATAGGAAGGAACATTACAACATCTCCATTCATGATTGGAGCCCATAAGCCACTTGGAGAAAGCGTTAGAATCAGCCATAAGCATTACAAAAGAAGACCCATGCATGTTGGAGCTCAAAGGCCACTTGGACATCATTCAAAGAAGGATTAAAAAATATCTTAGGTATTACTCAAGATGCATGTGCCACATAGCTACATAAACATTCAACTCCAAGGTGTAGATGTACAATGAAGGTGAAGTGAAAGAGGAGAAATTACAACGTTCGAGTGAGTAAGAGCATGCTAAAATTAGAGTCAAAGGAGGCAGCGAGGACTATCATAAACCAACATTCAATTCCTATGGTGATAAGCACTCATTAAGGAGGAGACCAAGCTAAAATAGGCACTATAAAAGTGCAGAGCTCGAAGGAAGAACACGTAGGCCATTCGTTGAACAACGAGGTCAAAGCAACATCAATACAACATTGAGATATGTACCAATCAGCCATTGAAGTACGTGGAGCTACTCAAAGATATGTAGAGCATCAAGCCTTACAAAGGTAACAATTAAAATTGCTTGCTTTAATTAAAATTAGAGTTATAAGGTGATATAGACTATTGCATTGTTATAAGGTGATATATTACATTGGAATAAACCTAACAAGCATTAGTGATTATCAAGCAAGCTTATTTCAAGATATTGAATATTCATATTTGCAATTAATCAAGTAGGAGACATAAGGTTGTCAACTTTGATTAAATCAATATTAATTTGCAAATATCATTATTTTCTAATATTTCAAAAAGTAGGGAGATATAAGGCATACTACTTCAAACTAAATACATATAATTGGAATTTAGAAAATTAATCTATTGGAAAGAGAATCAAATCAATTGCCTTCATATAGAGTTGGAAATAATTGGTAAAAATTATCTCATACTCATTCTAAGGAGACAAAATAAATCCAACCATTAAAGCATACTTCATTGGGATAGATAAGGTAAAATTAATAAGTTGATTATTCTCAAAACATTACAAAATCAACTTAGAAGGTGAACTAAGCATATTCTAATTATTAGGGAGATATAAGGAAGCCTACAAAACCTAATTCTAAAAAGGTTTTATCAAATTAGTTCACATCTCTTAACTAGGGAGACATAAGGAATTCTACAAAACCTAAAAGCCAAGAAAGGTTTTACACCTAGAGAATCATTATGACCACAAATAAATTCCTCCTTATAGAATCCCAATTACTAAAGGGCCCAAACTACTTCTCATGGAAAAACAAAGTGAGAGCTATTCTGACATTTGAAAATATTTGGGATATTGTCAAAGGAGCAAGAACTAAACCAACTTAGGGAGAAACAAAATTCAAAAGTTTGAAGAAAGTGAGGCTAAGGCATTAATGATAATAACCTTTGTTATCACAGATGAAATACAATCTTACATTAGCTTAAGAGGGACATCTACAGATGCTTGAAAAACATTATAGAAAATATTTGAAGGGAAAAATAAAGCAACTATCCTAAATCTTCAAACTCAATTGCATTCCCTGAAAATGAACAGTGGTGAAAGCATAGAATTATTCTTAAGGAAGATAGAAAATATCAGAAGTGAAATTACTAACCTTAGGAGAAAAGGTTGAAGATAAATTCCTTGTTCAAGTAACCTTGAGAGCACTTCTAGATAGCTACAAGCATCTAGTTACATCCTTACAGGTTCTAAGAAAAGATACAAATTTTGATGAACTAATCAACATTCTTCAAGAATATGAGATAGAAAATATAGTGAAATATGAAATGACTAACAATGCATTGGTCCTAAAATATAATCCATAGGGAAACATTGCTTCATCATCAAAATGTCAAAGACCATGGAATAACATATATTGTCAGATATGCAGGAGAAAAGGGCATAACACTAGCTACTGTAGATTCAATCCAAGAAATCATAATCAAGGAAATCAGATGAACTATGGAAGCCAACCAAATAGGCCATTCCAACCAAGGCAATATAAAAACAATCCCCGACAACAACAATCTCAGCATCAAAACTATTATCCACAACTGGAATATCGAAAGGGGAATACAAAAGGACATCTAGCTTAGAATATTGAAGAAATTGAAGAACTAGAAGATACGATAGATGATCAAGGAGTCAAATATCTTACAACAAGGGTGACATGGTTTGAAGACACTAACTACTTGCTTGAACATGATACAGAAAATAAAGAAGAAGATCCATATTGAAGACTAAAGTCTTCAATACCCAAATAATGTAATATAGGGGATGTTAGAGTATATTACATCATTTTGGTCATGTAAATGTACCACCCTTGGTACATAACTAGAGTAGGAGATTACTTTAGGGGGTAATTAGCTAGTTACTTCAAGGAATATAATAAATGCACAAGTGTCTATGTGCAAGTTGTAAATGTGCAAGGTGTCCCCTTGTATAGCTAGGTAGAGTGTTGGCCAAGCAATCCATATTTCTATATAAAGGGCCTCATAGTGAGTGATTATACATCATTGTAGGTAGTAGTAGGTATACTATGTGGATCACCATATATATTGGTGATGGGGTACAATGTAGTTCTTTAGTATTAGTTTTAGAGTGTTCATTTCCTCCATATTGCATTGTATCATTTTCATCATTTTCTATTAATAACATATTTCCACTTATTTTTCCTGTCGTTTCCTCTTCCTTCCTCTTCTTTTTCCTCTTTTTTTTACTCCTATTTCATGCTAGTATTTTTACTCTCATGCTTGAAAGGGTTATCTTATGCATGACATGAAAGTTGAAAAATCTAGCATGTTTATTTTACCTATAACGATCTAGATGCTCTCGCATCATACTCACTAGGTAAGAGGAAATATTTCATGAGCTCTAGCTCATAAACATGAACTCCTCTTCCAATATATACTATTTTTGATAGGGAATGACACACATATTGATTTAAACACTTTCCATATGTTGATATAACTTCTATTTTGTTATAATTTCTATTTTGGCTATGGATAATATTTAACAGCTACATTCTTATCCAATTGTACTCACCTATTAAAAGGCCCTTAATGCATAATAATAAGCAGTTATTTAGAGTGTAGTTTCTTTTTGGATGTGTGAGTTTTCTTGTGGTAAATACACATCATTTTAGTATTCAAATCCACACACAACCTGACCAATTTTTTTTGCTACCATTTTTCCTATGCTCTATTTTTACGAAGAAGCATTTGGGTTCTACCCATTCTCCAAATCGTAGCTCAATATTTAGATGCTCATGGGATGTGCAGACCGGCCATCATAAATACTTTGCATTCATTGCTCAATTTTTTGGCTATTATCATTGCTGGAGTTTAAGCAAAATTTTTTGTGGTTCTTCAAAGATCGCCCCATCAATGTTATTCAAATGATGAGTTGCTCATCGATGAGTGGTGCTCCATTGAAGAGAGGTGTGAAGGGGAAGTCACATGATTAAGCACTAGAATTTAATGGAATGACATATTATCCTCATATTGGAATGAATCCCTTGATGGGAATTAGACGAAGTACATCGGTGAAACTCGATACTAACATGTAGATGGAGGGTTTTAGACCAAGGTGAACAAGTTTTGACAATACATGAGAAATCAAACTCAAAGGAATTTTTACTCATATTTTGGACATATTCAAGCTTTGTTACAACACAAAATTCATGTGGAGGATTGACGTCAAACACTCGTTGGTGCACCTACTTGCTTTGCATGAAGGAGGAGGATATTTTCTTGGTCCAATTCAATGTCGGTGAATATTCAGTAGTAAAATTGCTACTCGTTGTTGCTAGTACTATGAGATGTCATTCAGTCATCACTCAATTTGATCCTGCACTCCATATTCTAGCTCATTACATAAAATAACTCATTCAACAATCAGTCATCATTAAACATTGAAATATAATCACCCAATCACCTTGATTATCATGCTCCTCTACCGTGCATGCTGACGTGCACCACTGCGCTCTCTACCACACCTACACCATTCTCGCTCTTGGCCATGAAATCATTGAAATATTTGGTCTAGACATGCACCTTCAAGGAGGGAGGTATAAGATATTGCTTGTCATTTGAATTGTAATTTGGTCAATATTGATATTCGGACAATCAGTCATTTTATTTCATTTGCTAATATATATATATATATTATCGGTCTATATATATAGATATATTTTAAACTCTTTATATATATATATTTACAAAGCTTTTTTTAGCTTTTATTGTAAATAAGCCTTGATACAGCAAAAAAAATAGGCTTTTTTCTCTTTCATTTTCTTTGGCATCATTGTCTTTCACTGGATCCACCTAGACCTATGACTGCCAATGTAGCAAAAAAATTAGTTGAGGTTATGACCTTAGTTCTTTCTTTGACCAACACTATTAGATATATCCAATAACATTCTTCCTCCCACTCTCATACTCATTATCATAAATGTGAAGTTAAAATGTACAAAGGCTCTAGGGATCCTAATGTCCTCAATACTTGGATCTTCGATATGCAGACTTGGTTTGAATTCACTCAAATCTCGGATGATGAAAAAGTTTCATTTGCCAAGCTCAAAATTTTTGGCATGGCTAAGGTTCTCATTATCGAACACCAAGGAAATTAGAATGCCATCTCAACTTATGATGCATTGGTTATGGTCTTGAAAGCCATTTTTTATCCATCCAACTATGATGATAATCTCCTCAACCATTGGCTTCACCTTCGTTAGGGAAATAATCAACCTATCTAAGATTATGTCCATCAATTCAACAAACTAAACGTCTTGTTTCACATTTTAGATCCTACTACTTACCTTATTTATAAATTTAAAAGTGGTCTTATCACACACTTTTATTAGGAAATAAAGTACACTTATTGTACAACTCTTGATGATGTTTTTAAAATAGGCACAACCTGCAGAGGAGAGGTTTGCAACACAACACAAGGGAAATCACTACTCTTCAGGAGGTTATAAGCCATCACCTCATCCTCAACAATAGGCACCATGGAGCTCTTCAAATTTTCCCCATTCTCATTCTTCTCCTAATTCCATTCATTCTCAGTCCTCTACTTCAAAGCATACATTTCATGCTTATTATTAGTCTAATGCTAACTCTCAAAATTTTTGTAATCATTGTAAAAGAAAAGGGTATCTTAAATTTGAATGTAGATAATTGCAGAAGAAGAAGACCTTATTTGTATAGTCTGATGAGGGAACCAATGATAACCCCATCAAGACTACTGGTGAAGATAAGGTCTATTAGGAGTTGAAAGGTAAACTCAATCTTGTAATGAATCATAATTATGCTACTCGAGATGCATGCTCATTTATGCCATGAATTTGTAGTGTATTGTATCATCAATAATGGATCGTAAAATAACTTGATCACATAGTCCATTTTTGATAAGCTCAAGCTCCCTATTTCTCCACATCCTCATCCTTAATCCCTTGGATGGAAGGATAGTAAGGCCTCTTCACAAATTACACACACATGCACTCTTGCATTTACCTTTGGTACAAATTTTAGAGATAAGGTCACTTGTGATGTGACCCCAATGGATTGCTATGGTATTTTTCTTGGTAAACCCTATCAATATGATATGCATGCTACATATGATGCTTATAAAAATACATACACATTGCAACAAGATAATAAGCACTATCTAATTCAATCAATTAAAGAAACTACCAAGCAATCAAATAATCTATTACTAAGTTGTAGATAAGAAAACTAAGTAGTAAATCAAGCACAAGAACTTGATCTCATTTTAATTCATCCAAAACACAAGTCATTTTTAGCAAAAACTTCTAAATCCAATAGAGCCAAAGTAATTGATCACATATTGCACAAATATCAAAGTTTTTTTCAAGAGCCCACTTGCTTACCTCTAGAAAGGGCCATTAACCACACTATTGATATAGTTATAGCTACACCTCTTCCTAATGCCCCCATGTACAAACAATCACTCTTACAATATGATGAAATAAAGAAGTAAATTCAAGACCTGCTAGATAAAGGTTTCATTAAACCTAGCATTTATCCTTGTGCCTCTCCTATTCTTCTTGTTATAAACAAACATGGCACTTGAAATATTTGTATTTGTTTTTGGGCCCTTAATAAAATCACAATAAAAAATAGATATCCACTCCTTCGTATTGATGATATCTTAGACCAACTTAAGGGAGCTAAGTTTTTCACTAAGATTGATCTCAAAAGTGGATATCATCACGTCCACATACATTATGAAGATACATGGAAGACAACTTTGGAAACAAATATGGGTCTTTTTGAATGAATTGTTATGCCCATTGGCCTCACCAATAATCTTACTACCTTCATGAGGCTCATGAATAATATTTTAAGATATTTCTTGGATCGATATGTCATTATCTATCTTGATGATATTCTCATATTTTCTCCTACATGGGAGGTCCATTTGCAACATATGGATCATGTTATTTACATTCTTCAACAATATCAATTATATGCAAATTTGCCTAAGTGTTCTTTTGGGTAAAATTCTATTTCCTACCTTGGATTTATCATTCATGAGCAAGGTATTCAAGTTGATCTTAGCAAAGTAGAATTCCTCCTTAATTGGCATACTCCTACAACTACCATTGAGTTACGAAGTTTCCTTGGCCTAGCCAAATTCTACCATAATTTTATTCCAGGCTATTCCACCATTGCTACTCCTTTGCATGATTTGACTAAGGTAAAATCTATTTTTCATTGGACTACTACACATTCCCATGCATTTTCCACCTTTAAATATAAGCCTTGTTTTGATCCTATTCTCGTTATTCTTGACCTTAGAAAACATTTTGAGATTGAAACTGATGCTTCTCAATTTGCCCTTGGTTTTGTTCTAAAAAAAATGGTCATCCGGTTGCTTATCATTTCAAGTCCTTTTCCATTGTCAAAAAAAATTATTCCACATATGATAAGAGCTTTATGCCTTAGTCTAAGCTATCAAATATTGGCATCATTATCTATTAGACAAAGAAACCATTGTTCATATAGATCATTTGCCTTTGCAGTTTCTCCAATATCAGAATAAAATCCAAGAAGCTCACCATATGAAATGGGCTTCTTACCTTCAACAATTCCACCTTGCCATAAAATATAAAAAAGGTAGTACAAATTCTATGGCTGATTGCCTAAGTTATCCTAATTCCTCCTATGCTTTGACTATTGTTACTAAATCACACTTGGGATTTCAGTAGTGGCCTTCTTTGTATCCTCATAACCATGACTTTGCAATTTTTTTTTCAACATTTACAACATCCTTCCTCTTCAAATATGGCCCATTTTCAAGATTATCATCTTAAGGAAGGTTTAATTTACTGCATGGAAAAACTTTGTGTACCCTATGAGTCTGGAAAATCCCTTATCAAGGAGGCACATTCTACCATTTATGGTGGATACTTTGGCAAACATAAAAATCTTAATCACTTGCAAATATTTTTCTACTGGCCCCACATGCAGTGTGATATTTTGAGGTATTTGAGGTAGTGTGCCGCTTGTTGCAGATCTAAGCCAGCTAATAGGAAGCTAGGTCTCAACATGTCCTTGCATATTGTATCTTAACCGTGGAGAAGTATTTATATGGATCTAGTCAGTGGTTTTCCTATGATAGTATGTCAACATGACTATAGTTTTGTTGTAGTTGATCATTTCAGTAAAATGACTAAGTTAATCCCTTATAGAAAAACCAGTTCTACTGCCAACTTAGCCCAACTATTCTTTGATATTATTTGGCATTCCTTTGGTCTACCCACTAGTATTATCTCTGACCATGATTCTTATTTTGTTGCTCATTTTTGGTGTTCCTTGTAGAAAATTTTAGGGGAGTCTCTTCAATTTCCACAACTTTTCATCATCAATTCGATGGTCAAACTAAAGTAGTGAACCGTAATATTATCTAGAGTCTTTGCATTTTTCACCACTCAACTCTATCCAAATGGGATTTGAGTCTTACCCACATTAAACATGCATATAATAGGGATATTCATTCCTCCATAGGTCACTCACCCTTTGAAGTGTATCTAGGTTTTCAAACCATAGCACCTTATGAGTTACCCTTATCCCTTCCATATCCTATCACCACCCATATGCAAAAAGAACAATACAAAGTCCATTATTTCATCAAACAATTGTAGTAGCTTCACTCTAAAATTATTCACATTTTGTAGAAAATCCAACAACAGAAGAAGGCCATGGAAAAACACTATGTTCCACATCATTTTTAGGTGGGATATAGAGTTTTGTTGCACCTTGCTTATCGCAGGTTCTAGGTGATAACCCATATCAATATCAAACCCATTCACTTTGGGCCATACACTATTGTACAACAAGTGTCCCATAATATTTTTTGACGTGATCTTCTAGCATACTTGGGCATCCATGATGTCATTAATTTTGACTTGCTCAGACCATAAAATGAGTCTACATTGGAGATAAACCTGTCATTAGTCAAACTACTGATATTGTACCTAAATTCTAGTTTTCTTTGGAGAATAATCAAATTTTTGACACCAGGACGTGCCACACTTACCAAGGATCTTTGACTTCCTACCTTGTGGTCAAAAGAGGACAACTACCACACCAGGACCTATGGATCAGCTAGATGGTTCATGAATTTCCTTTCCTTTTGACCACATTGGAACCCAATGCTCTTGCGGTGGAGAGGAATGATAGGGAATGATGCACATATTAATTTAAACACTTTCCATATGTTTATATAAATTCTATTTTTTTATAGTTTCTATTTTGGCTATGGATAATATTTTGACAGCTATGTTCTTATCCAATTGTACTTATCCAATTATACTCGCCTATTTAAAGACCCTTAATACATAATAATAAGCAATTATTTCAAGTGTAGTTTATTTTTGGATGTGTGAGTTTTCTTGTGGTAAATAAACATCAATTTTAGCTTGGATTTATTCACAAGGGTAAATTTTTTACCTTATCCTTGATTTCTTTTGAGAATAAAACCTCCTCCAATAAAATCCACTTAAGATTCATTTCACTATGTCCAATTCCATCACATCCATCCAACGAAAATCAACATTTATTTTTTTGGCTATTTTCTCTTAGTTCCAACACCTTCTTTTGGAGTGATTATGCCCTCCAAAACTCTCACAAGGATATAAGTACCAAAACCTCATGTCAACATATTCCACATTGACTACAACAACCTATCCTAGGACCTTCATCCCTTGTATTAATCTCTTTTCTCATAAATCTAGTCTTAGTGCTTCTTTTTTCTACTTATATATCCAAGTCCTTCATTATTTGGCCTTATTTCTAGCATTATAGAAATATTCACACCTTTTTCATATATTCCCAATCCCTTTCCATCATATCTTATTCTTCTTATTAACTTGGAATCAATACCTTTGATATACCTTTCAAATCACTAGAATTCTTCATCACCACTCTGATCTCTATCATCATTATTCAAATACCACACACTATCACAATATCCTTCACCACACTCTAATGTACCATTACTAATATCAACTTAGAAAACATGACCTTTGTCATGGCTAACACAATACTCAATGGCATAATGGCATATATATTTCTCTCCTATATCCTTGTTCTTTTTATATTTCTCTTTATCTACAATAGGAATCGTTGCACCATCATCTTCATTGTCATTACTACTAGTGACTTGGGTCAACCACCTTTTTCCCATGCTTATTCTCTTACTTGGTTCTACCTTTACCTCCACTTGTTTTACATCTTCTCTCAACACTACCCTTTATACCTTTAACTTTATCTCATAACCCTAAAATAATTATTTTTCTATACTTAAGAACACTATAGGATTGTTATCCACATTTTCTTCTTGTCCTTTAATGGAATTAATGTGAACTCATTGAAATTTTTTTCAATAGTGTAGAAGTTCACCCAACCATCATGCACTGCCTTTCTATCAAACTATTATGGCCTTCCCAACAAGACATGAAAATAATCCACAAGCATAACACCACATAATATCTCATATTTGTAAGAACCAATTTAGAAGTCTACCATACATTATCAATCCACCAAATTTTATGTTTCTTTTACAACCACGATACTTTGTAAGTATTTAGATGTTATTCTCTCCAAGTCCAATTTCTCCACCATCTCTATTAACACTATTTTTTTGTTCTTTTTCTATCCAAAACCACCTTACAACATTTGCCTCCTAATTTACAAATAATACCAAATAGGTTACTTCTTTGCTTAGGTTCATGCACCTCATTTTTTGGTTTCAATAATACCCCTTTTATCATAAGTGATTCTCATTGTTTTGGTTCCTCCATGTGCTTCAATGAAGTAATACTTTCTTCATATACTTGTGAAATTTGGTTATGGGCTTCCTTTCCATGCCTACTGGTATACTATGCTTGAGGACATCCACATGCTCTATGTCTTTCTTACAAGAACCCATAGCACTTATCAGTAAAACCATGTCCTCTTCCTCTACCAAATCCACCTCATTATTTTAATGATTCACCATTTTCTAAAGTATTTTTATTGAAATCACTTTGAGAACTTCTAACCTCTAATTCTTACAAATGATACCCTATAGCATTAGTTTATTATTCTCTTTATTTGGAGAATTTTCCTTTTCCTCTTATAGATCAAATTTTATTTTATCTTGAGCACATATTGATATGCTTCTTCAACTAACCTAATTTTAAGCATACCAATTTCATCTTGTATGGATAACCTTCATTTATGTATCTCATAAATTTCTCCTCACCATATTCAATGTGATCTAACATTATGGTTAATTTATATAACTCTTACATATATTCTTCTACTCCTAACTCATTTTGCTTAAGGTTTTAGAGTCTTCTAAACAATCCAATATGATAATCTATAGGTAAATTATTGGATTTCAACTTAGATATAAGTTTTGCTCATGTTCAAATTCTATCCTTACATTTTTCTATATTTCTATTTGGACATGATACAACCAAATCAAAGCATGTCCCTTCAATATTGTGTATGAAAATTTGATCTATTTTAGATCCTCCATAGATTCATAGTCAAAAAATATATCCATGTTAGTTATTCAATCAATAATTTCTTCCAGGTTTAAACTTTAATTAAAATTAGAAGTATCCATATTTGGTTTACATCCCATGTTTGATATTGTATAAATCAACTACTCCTTAGGTTCTTTTCCTTAATCTTCATGTTGAAATTTTACATGACCAATTTCCTCCTCTTCACTATTACTAATATCCTCAAGGTGAGCATCTCTCCTTTGGGTAGTCTCAATCACATCTAGCCTAGCGATGATTCCTCTAAGTATTTTCACTATATCCACTAGTTGGGGTCCTAGACCACATGGTCTCCATCTTCCTTATTGTGCCATTTATCAAAATTTTATCTTTTGATCTGACAACAAATGATGTAGACAAGAAAATAAAATCTAGTGAAAGATACAATTTTTAAGAAGTTAATTTTAATACTCAACCTCTCACAATGGATGTATCATAATCATACATATAACTATCATAATGTATTGACATAAGATAATAAAATATCAATATTTCTATAAAATAACAATGTTCAATACAATAACACTTTGAGATTGCAACATCTCATGACAACAATCCTAGGAGATGACAACAATGAGATGATAAGCTTGAAATAACATATTTCATGAGATGATAAAATGTGGCTATAGGATAATTTAATCCTTTTAATTATATGGATTTGGGTAATATTTTTTCTTTTAAATGTAACTCACACTCCTTATTCAATTATGCTTCCACTTAAATTATGTTCACATCCTTTTAATGAGCTTTAACACTTTTAACTTGAATTAAACCTTATTTACCACTTAATGAAACATAATATTGTAGTTGAATTACCTAAGCATGAATGATAATCACACATACAACATGTCAGCATAGTCTCAAGATAGTGGTATCTCCTTGAATAATGCTTCATCAATATGGTTGAATAACAATTAAACTTGAACATTCTCCACTAAAAAAAAAACCAAGTATTTACTCAAATTATGGTTAGCTCTTAATTTGAACGATGCTCAATAATTCAAAATAATACCTCTACTCAGGTTGTAACCTTTCTTTAGTTTTTACTTGCAAACCTATACACTATGCTATTGTTAGAGATATTGAATTATTTAGTAAATGCTAAAGTACCCCTATGGTAGATTTATAAATATTAGATTAGGAAGTATAATTTATATTTCTCTAATGTATATATCAATGTGTGAGAAGAGTCCAAGTGTCATGTAATAAAGTGTGCAAGTGTGTAAAGTGTGAGAGAGTACAAAGTGTCATATAATAAAGTGTGCAAGTGTGCAAAGTGTGAGAGTTTGCAATGTGTCATGTTAGTAAGTCAAGAGTCATAGAGTTAGGTGTCAAATATACAAGTGAAGAGTCACATGATATGTGGTAATATGTAAATTTAAGAGACATGAGAGTTTTGTCATATGTGAGGAATAGGAAAGGATGCATCTCCTAGATGTTTGAGGAGAGCAATAATTAAGTATTGAAGAGTCACCTTGAAAGGTTATACTATGGATACAAATCTCCATACATTTTTACGAATAAATATTTGAACATGCATATGATATTGTATAATTAATTTATGAATATTATTGTGAAGTTATATAATGAGAAATATTATTGTTATTTCATGAATGTGATATTCGTTGATATTGACCATTGATTTGATAATATTATATTTATGATTTATAATTGATCCTAGATAAGGGACCTATGATATAATCTAAAAATATTCACAATAGTGGTATCAAATCTATACTTTAGCCATTTACTATTATGGAGGAAGAAGTGAGAAGAAAGGGTTGATTGCACCCAAACATTGCTAGAATATATATATGAGAACAAGATGATGATTATCCACTTGAGATTACAAGTTTGAGGATGCAATTTTCTAGAAGTGTTGGGTTGATTACAAATTTAGACTACTAAAGTCAAAAAATAGAATAGGAGACACTTGAAGTCGAAAGGAGACTGAAGAAGTAAAAAATACAAAGAAGTTGAATGTTGTTAAGGAGAAAAGAGACAAAAAATAACATAATTTATTTGGAGAAACAAGGTCTAAACAAGATGAAATAATGTTGAAGCCTAAGTGTGAAGAACTTAGTGGTTGAAAGTAGAGAAATCATATGCTACACAATGTAGACTATGAAATTTTCCATCCATGAGTGGAAAAAATATTATCAAGGTGAAAATAACCAAGCATGGATGAAGCTACCCTGGTGAGTAGATAACAAGAGAAGTATTGAAGAAGCTTCTATTGTGAAGAACCTATGTGGTGGTTTTAAGATTGAAGAATGCATTAAATCCTAAGTAGATGAGTTGCCAAAAAGAGTGGAGACATTGCCATTCAAAGGAGCTATTTGGACGATACATGAAAAGTACTATCTCGTGAAGCAATGACCAAAAGAGAATCAATTACAAGAATACAAAATATCTGAAAGCATTTAGCCATAGAGGTTCTAAAGATAGAATATTCGTAATGAATAATGTAAGAAATAATTCAAGTTTCATGTCGTATTGCATGTTGAGGTGACCATGGAAGAATAAGGTAAGGAGTTAGATTTGTAAAGTTTTTTGAAAGGGCACATTATTATTTTTAGATGCCTAACTTTATTTGGAAATATAAGGTTTAAAAAAGTAATAATTAATTGAAAAGGGAGTTATAATATTGAAAATAATTTATTTTGATAAAATTAATTAATTGATGAACATAAGTTATAAGGGAACACATTATTTGAAATTTAATTTGAAGATAGAATTGAATGGAGTAAGGGTGAAATTCAAATTTGAAGGAGAATTTATGAAAAATAATTTAGTTAGGAGATGTAAGAAGACACAATTAAATTAGAGAGATAAAAATTAAAATTGAATGAATTTGATGACTGATGGTGAACAAATTATTGATTGATTGTGAAGTTGAATATTGAATGATTTGATTGATTATTGATATTGTTTTTTGTAAATATTAAAATTTTATATTTTTTTGGGAGACAGAAATGAAGATTGAAATTTGATAAATGAGAGATATAAGGAAAATTGAAATTGAAATTTGAGAATTAGATTGAAGATTGTGAAAAGAAAAATTTGAAGACTGATTTATTTGAGAATTATTATTATAATTTGAGAAACTTGAATAAATTACAATTATTTTTTGGGATTCATAAGCACATTGATTGCTTGATTGTTTGAATGAATATTGAAATTGATTAAAGAAATTATTTAATTGGATTTGGGAGATATTTGAAGATTTTTAAAAGTTCAAATAAATTTATATCATAGATAGAAGACAAAGAATAATGAAGGCATCATGAAGTTACTATAAATTCAAAGGACCAATTTCTATGAGAGGAAAGTATTCGAATCACCATTTTTATCAAAGACTTGAAAAAATATCACTTGAATCTCATAAAAATATGAAAAAATAAAAAATGCACATGGTGTATAGATTCAGGTGCCATTCATCACATGATTAGGAATTTACATTGGTTTGTTTAATTGTAAGTTAGACCAAACATTCCATTGAAAATAGCAAATGATAAAATTTATCATGTGCAAGGATCCAAAAAAGTTATACCTAGCTTGGCATATTTATATTTTATGCTAGAATATGTGTTGTATGTGTCAGGTCTAACAAATAATATTATTTTTATAGCTCAATTGGTTAACAAATATAGAAAAATAGAATTCAAATATATTAATGGAATAAAAAAATATGTCATAATGAAATAAAATAAAATTGAAGCTATGTGTTCCATAAAGGATGGAATATTACCCATTTGCTATTATGAAGGAAGAAGTGAGAAGAAAGGGTTGATTTTACCTTAAGAGTTTTTGAGAGAAGAAGAGCAAGGACAAATAGTGTTGGAGATTATTGACGAGTTGATTGGACCCAAAAATTACTAGAAACTAAACATGAGAAGAGGGTGATGATTAGCCACTTGATTACAAGTTGGATGACAAAGTTTGCTAGAAGAATTGGGTTGATTACATGCTAAGGATGCTAAATTCAAAATGTATAAGAGGAGATATTTGTGGATTGTAACCTATGAAGTCAGAAGGAGAAAAAAGAAGCAAAAGCTATAGAGAAGTTGAATGTTGGTAAGGAGGAAAGATACTAGAAGAATAACATAGATTATTTGAAGAAGCTAAGTCTAAGCAAGAAAAAATCAAGCTTGAAATTTTTGTAAGAATAACATAGTTTATGTGGATTGTAACCTATGAAGTCAAATTGAAGATTGAAATTGATTGAAGAAATTATTTAATTGAAGTTGAGAGATATTTGAATAATTTGAAAAGTTTGAAGAAATTTATATCATGGATAGAAGATAAAGACAAATGAAAACATCAAAAAGTTCCTAAAAATTCAAAGGGCCAAATTTTATGAGAGGAAAGTCGTAGAAGATTTTTTTTTTTATCAAATACATGAAAAAATATTGCTTGAATCTCGTCAAAATATGGAAAATGAAAAAGACACATGGTATTCCAATCATCACATGATTAGGAATTTACATTGGTTTGATTAATTGGAAGTCAAACCAAACATTCCACTAAAAATAGTGGATGATAAGATTTATCATGTCCAAGGATCTAGAAAAGTTATACCTAGCTTTCCATATTCATATTTTATGCTAGAATATGTGTTGTATACACTAGGTTTAACAAATAATCTTGTTTTATAGTCCAATTGGTTAACATAGGTAATAGTGGAATTCAAATATATAAATAGAAGCAAAAAATGTGTCATAAAAAATAAAATAAATTGAAGCTATGGGTTCCATCAAGGATGGAAAATTTTCTCTAGACACAATGGGAGTTTCATAGGAAATTTTAGATTACATTTTACCACATGAACAACATAATGATAACAAATTTTATTTCTCCAAAATATACGAACCATGATAGTGGATCATGCATAATGCAAGAGTATCAAACAAAGTCAATAGGAAAAATCCATGGATGAACACAAGATAAAAATAAAATATGAATATGAACATTAAATACTAAATGTCTTCAAACCAAATAATGTAATATAGGGGGGTGTTGGAGATATTATATTATTTGGTAAATTATAAAGTACCTCCATGGTATATTTATAAATATTAGATTAGAGTCCATGTGTCAATCTATGAGAAGAGTCCATGTGTCAATCTATGAGAAGAGTCCATGTGTCATGTAATAAAGTATGCAAGCATGTAAAGTGTGAGAGAGTGCAAAGTATTATGCAATAAAGTGTGCAAGTGTGAGAGTTTGAAATGTGCCATGCTAGTAAGTCAAGAGTCATAGAGTTACATGTCAAATATACAAGTGAAGAGCCACATGATATGTAGCAAGATACAAAGTGAAAAGGCATGATAGTTTTATCATATATGAGGAATAGAAAAGGACGCATCTCTAAAATGTTTGAGGAGAGCAATAGTTGAGTGTTGAAGAGTCACCTTGAAAAGTTATATTATGGAGATAAAGCTCCATGCATTGTAATGAATAAATATTGAACAAGAATATGAGATTGTATATTTGATTCATGAATGCTATTGTGAATTTATATATTGATAAATATTATTGTTCTTTAATGGATTTTATACTAATTTATATGGTCCATATAGTTGATAGGATTATATTTATGATTTATATTTGATCTTGGATAAGGGACCTATGATATAATCTGGAAAGATTCCTATAGTGGTATTAGAGCTGCACTCAAACAATTTGCTATTATAGAGAAATAAGTGAGAATAAAGGGTTTATTTCACCTTGAGGAAGTTGGAGAGAAGAAGACTAAGGGGAAATAGAGTTTGAAATTACTGATGGTTTGTTTGGACCCAAAAAGTTGGATGAATTCTACTAGAAGAATTGGGTTGATTAGACCCTAAGTATGCTAAAGTTACAATATATAAGAGAATACATTTGTAGAATCTAACCTATGAATCCAAAAGAAGATTGATGAAGCAAAAGTTGTATAGAAATTGAATGTTATTAAGGAGGAAAGAGAACAAAAGAATAACATAATTTATTTGGAGAAGAAAAATCTAAGCAAGAGGAAATAATGTTAAAGACTAAGTGTGAAGAACTCAGGGATATAAAGTAGAGAAATTATTTACTGCACAACGTATACTATGAGAATTTCCATCCATGAAGAGAAACAAAATTATCAATGTGAAAATAGCTAAGCATGGGCAAATCTTCCCTAGTGATCAAAGAATGAGAAAAGTATTAAAGAAACTTTTGGAGCAAAAACTCTATGCGGGCATATTAAGTATGAAGAATGAATTAAAGCATGAGTATAATATCCACTATAAAGAGTGGAAATATTGAAATTTTAAGCACCTACGAAAGGAACCATTTGGATTGTGCCTAAAAAGAACTATCCTATGAAGCAGTAAAAATAAGAGAAGAGCTTGCAATAATATGAAATTTCTGAAAGCACTCAACCAAATAGGTGCTAAAGATAAAATATTTACAATAAAAAATGTAATGCACATTGCACATTTGATGCCCTATTTCATGCCAAGGTGAACGTAGCAGAATAAGGTAAGAAGTTTGATTTATAAAGTTTTTTGAAAGGGCACATTAAATTTTTTTGGGCACCTAACTTTATTTGGAGATATAAGGTTTAATAAAAGGAATAATTAATTGAAAGTGGATTTATAAGGTTGAAAATGAATAATTTTGATAAAAGTAATTAATTGATGAATAAGAATTATAAGGGAACAAGTAATTTAAAATTTAATTTGAAGATATAATTGAATAGAGTAAGGGTGAAATTTAAATCTGAAGGAGAATTTATGAAAAATAGTTAAATTGGGAGATATAAGAAGATAAAATTAAACTGAAGAGGTAAGAATTAAAATTGAATGAATGCAATGATTTATGGTGAAGGAATGAATGATTTATTGTAAGTTGAATATTGAATGATTTGATTACTTGATTGAAATTTAAAGGAACAATTGATTAATTGATATTGATTTTTGTGAAAATTGAAATTTAATATTTTTTGGGAGACATAAATGAAGATTAAAATATGATAATTTGGGAGATATAAGAAAAATAGAAATTGAAATTTGAGAATTAGATTGAACATTGTGAAAAATTGATTCTAAAGATTGATGATTGATGAAGATTGATTATTGAACATTAATTGATTTGATAATTATTATTATAATTTGAGAAACTTGAAGAAATAAAATTTATTTTTAGGAGTCATAAGAAGAACATTGATTGCTTGATTTCTTGATTGCTTGATTGCTTGATTGCTTGATTGCTTGACTGAAGATTAAAATTGATTAAAGAAATTATTTTTGAAGACATTGTTTAAAGAAATTCTCCAATTGAATTTGGGAGATATAAGGTATTTTATATCAAAGGAATTAATTTGAAAATTTTGAAAAGTTTGAAGAAATTTATATCATGGATAGAAGAAAAATATAAATGAATGCATCACAAAGTTCATATAAATTCAAAGGGCCAAATTCTATGAGAGGAAAGTTTTAGAATATATATATATATATATATATATATATATATATATATATATATAATCGAAGACATGAAATAAGATAACTTGAATCTCATCAAAACATGAAAAATGAAAAAGATAAATGGTATATAGATTTAGGTGCTAGTCATCACATGACTGGGAATTTACATTGGTTTGATTCATTGGAAGTTAGACCAAACATTCCATTGAAAATAATAGATGATAAAATTTATCATGTCCAAGGATATGGAAAAGTTATACATAGCTTGTTATATTCATATTTTATGCTAGAAGATGTATTGTATGTACCAAGTCTAACAAATAATATTATTTTTGTAGCCCAATTGGTTAAAAGAGGTAGAACAATGGAATTCAAATATATCAATGGAAACAAAAATGTGTCATAGAGAAATAAAATAAAATTGAAGCTATGGGTTTCATCAAGGATGGAGTATTTTCTCTGGAAAAATGGGATTTTTATAGGAAATTTAATATCACCTTTTACCACATGAAGAACATAATGATGATTTTTAGATTTCTCTAAAAAATAGAAAATAGAATAGTGAATCAAGCACAATGCAAGAGTATCAAGCAAATTAAATAGGTAGAATCCATGGATGGACACAAGAAAAAAAAAATATGAATATGAATATTGAATACTAAAAGTCTCTAAACCAAATAACGTAATAAATGGGATGTTAGAGATATTACATTATTTGGTAAATAATAAAGTACCACCATGGTATATTTTTAAATATTGGATTAGGTAATGTGATTTATATTTCTCTAATATATGTGTCAATGTGTGAGAAGAGTCCAAGTGTCATGTAATAAAGTGTGCAAGTGTGTAAAGTGTAAGAGAGTGCAAAGTGTCATGTAATAAAGTGTGTAAGTGTGAAAAGTGTTAGATTGTGCAATGTGTCATGGTAGTAAGTCAAGATTCATAGAGTTAGATGTCAAATATACAAGTTAAGAGTCACATGGTATGTGGTAATATGTAAAGTGAAGAGACATGAGATTTTTGTCATATGTGAGAATAGAAAAAGATGCAACTTCCCAATGTTTGAGGAGAGCAATAGTTGAGTATTGAAGAGTCATATTGAAAGGTTATATTATGTTGATAAAGTTCCATGCATTGTAATGAATCAAGAATTGAACATGAATATGAGATAGTATATTTAATTTATGAATATTATTGTGAAGTTATATATTGAGAAATATATATATTTTTAAGTGAAAAACCCCTTGTGGGGACACCTTGGTATCAGATACCATGACCAAGGGGTTCTACACCGTCAAAGTCATCTAGGAGTCATGACTGACCCTACCCACACCAACATTATCAATTGGATTTTGGGTACCCAATTCAACTTTTTGGTAGGGTGGATATTCGAACCTGGAACCTCCCTTGGAGGATTGCCCTCTCCTCTCCAAATCACCTACAACACCTGGGTATATATTGAGAAATATTATTGTTATTTCATGAATGTGATTTTCATTGATATTGACCATTAAGTTGATAATATAGTATTTATGATTTATATTTTATCCTGGATAAGGGACCTACAATACAATCTAGAAAATTCCCAACTATGTAATCGAATAGAAGATATTCCAATAATAAAATGCATTCAATTTAAGGCATTTACATAGAGAATAGACTAAAAATAGAACATTATTGGTATCACTTATGTTTATTGGCTACACATAGCACTATCTAGCTTTCATTATTTTTTACGTCCTTTCAAGCATTAATATTACAAATGGATATCTTTGCAATAGGATTTTTAGCTCTCCATTCATTCTAGGCTTCTTCTTCAACTATCTCACACATACCTCTCCTCTTATTTCTCTAAGTGTGTTATTTCCACTTTTTTTTCCTATCTACTCTCCCTTCCTCTTTCTTTTCCTCTTCCACTTCTTCCTTCTTCCTTCTTCTCTTTTTCCTCCCATGCATGAAAGCGTTCTATTATGCATGACATGGTATAGTTACAAAATGTGTGGCAATTACCTTACCTATAACCGTTTGAATACTCTTGCATCAGATTTATTTACCATTTTTTGGGGAATGGAAATTACTTGATCTAAGCAAAATTCTACTATAATATAATCACTTCCTTTGAATTTTATCTTGTGATTAAGACTTTTGAATTCTGGAATTAATTTCACTTTACAATATATTGTCATGTGTCCAATATCATAAAATTTATGACATTAGAATGTAATAGTTTTATAATTCACTTGATGATACCATTCTCCTAATGTAGAATTTTTAACAAAATTTAGCAAAGGTTTTGAAATATCCATGGAAATACATATCCAAATATATATAGCATGTTTTTGGACCTTACTAGTTGGTCCCTCCTATATGAACTTTGCTAGAGTATTAGTAATATTCATCAATACCACCTTATTGTTAATATAATATGGATATAAAAATCTAGCATACACTAGAAGCTAGGGTTATGCATAGTGGTTAATCATCGTTATTTAATGAATATTTGGATTTTTAAAATTTAGAATTGGCTAATATTGGGGACCCTTGACCAGGGCCCATTAGCCTAAAATTTTTGGGTGCAAAACTTTTTTTTTGGGTTGATTCGCCCCAATTTTATAATAATTTGACCATTTTAAGTTTAAATTTCCAACATTACCCCTAATAATAGTGGACCTTCTACATGAGTTTGGACACTATTTTCTTGGATTTTGAAACTGATTTGCCCTATTTTTATAAATACATTTTGGGGTTAACCCCTTATGCATAACCTTGCTAGAATATTTTTAGTAGTTTATATCTCTATAGAAAAATCTCACTCCATGGTATTAAATATAGGTCATCTCTCATACTAAACCATGGGCCATTTTCCATTATTTTATCCATAATTTTTAAACTATAAAAGACGATAAATAATTTAATAATTTAATTACCACTTATATTTAATCCCCTTCTAAATATCTAAAATAAATAGAAAATACCTATTGAACTTATGTATTAGTATTATTATTTTGAAAACCATTAAATCATGCTTGATCATGTCATCCTTGATAATCACTTATAGTTGAAATTTTGTTGTCTAGATAGGGGTTAAAATAGATTCATTCTTTCTCTTATCCCTCTATAGAGCATCCTTACTTCTAATAGGGCATGCATATTTCTAATTAAGGCTTATATATATGAATCTATTTCCTTAACATCTAGCTTTTTATCATAATAATCCTCCATTTTTTGAATTCATTCAAATATGTAGAATAAGAAAAGTTGAGGCTTGGTCCTTGATTGCATTCGTTGCTTTCTTGGACTTGCTTATTAGTTTATTTTAGGTACCTTTCAAGACACCCAAATTTGCATGTAAGCTAGATATTTAAGTTTGCAAATGCATTCATCATCCAAATTGAATCAATAATCCTTGTACCTATATTTCAAGCATTTATTACTCCTATAAAAAGCATCAGGGCATGAGAAATAACATCGTCAATGCTATCATGACCTAGGAAAAATTTCACAAAAAAAATTTAATTTTGACATTTTTCTCACCCATTTTGATGTCCAATGGTCATGAGGTGAAATAATTAGTACAATAGCATTGTTAACGCTATTAAATCCCGATGCTTTTGAATATCGTGTGCCAAAATAAAGAAATTTAACTTCTTGTCTCTTTCAAGCTACTTTCTATTAATGAGCCAAGTCCTCAAAAATTTGATTTGCAACTCTTCCAAATATCCTAAGGTCACTATTTCCCATTCTAATGTTCTTCCATTAATAATTTCTTGATCTCTTTTCAAATTTTTACCTTCTCCAATATTATCATTTTTAATTTAATTCTTCCCCCAAGGAGCCATGTATTCCTATAAAACTAGCACTTGGGAGAGCCCAATCCATGAATTTTCAATATAGCAAATGTCTACCAAAATTTCATCCATGGTATTTTGCAAGCAATAAAATTCTGCCAAAAATATATGAGAATCATAGCAATTAAGTATTATGCATGGAAATATTATCCCAAAATATTACCACAATATTCTAAAGGTCATCCTTACAAGCTCTTAAGCTCTTATTATTGTAGGCATACAAGTATACAATCAAGTTTGAATGCTCTCAATAAATAATCAAGCATTAATTGTCAAGCTTCCAAGCTCAAGAATTCAAATGTCATCAAAAAGCAAGCTAGCAAGATTGCAACATGATTCCAATAAGGGGAAAACAACCTTGTATCTAGGGTTGTGCTCTTTCTTCTTATTTAATTTTGAATTTTTCTTTTCTTGGTAGCTTTAGGATTTTTATCCTAATTGCTTAGAGATAATCTTGTATTTTACATTTTCATCTAGCTAATATTTTTTTTTGTAATTTAATCTTCATCTTGAACAAGTAGATCTATGTTATTTTATTATTGGGCAAGGCCTTTGTACTCCCAAGTCATATTAGTTAATTATAGTCATTATAATATTTTCATATATCATATTTATTCTTGTTATTATACTTCCAAAAGCAAAAGTGTAGCTAGATTACACATTAGTAGCACTCTTACTCCCTAGTTTTACATAGAGCAAAAGCACTAACACTGAATGAAAGTGTCGATGGTCCTATCATGAGCAACT
The DNA here is from genome assembly GCA_028583015.1 of Wollemia nobilis. Taxonomy (NCBI): domain Eukaryota; kingdom Viridiplantae; phylum Streptophyta; class Pinopsida; order Araucariales; family Araucariaceae; genus Wollemia; species Wollemia nobilis. The sequence continues at coordinate 2,680,422 of JAQPPZ010001731.1, forward strand.
AGTGATTTTCCACCTGGCATTTATTTCTTGCATTCTATCATCATTTTTAATTTCAATAAGGGTTTTATTGTAGGTCAAGGAAGTTTAAATATCCTTTTCATCTTATACAAACCCCTATACCACTAAATATATCTTTTTTGTTTATTTTGTAGGTCAAGCAATAACATCATCAATAGGCACTAACATCAATGGTGCTTCTATGAGACGACAATACTTTTGTCTTTATGGTAAAAATAGTTTATTTTTCCCCAAATATTTATCATTTAAGTATTTAGGATTTATATTTAGTTTAATATCTATGTAAAATAGGTTCTATTTCCTATTTATTGAAAGAACTAGTTTAGTATTAATCATATAGGTGATCAAATCATTTTTTGAGCTTTGACATCAATCAAAGTCATATATAGTAGAATATTAGGTTGTGTTTACGACATATTCTTACACCCTTATCTCTCAAACATAATTTATTTTACTAGATAAGATAAGGGATTTTGGAAGGGACCCCAAACCTTATTTACAAAAAGAGAGAGCTCTGGACCAAGCTGTAAGGCTCAAGAAGGACACCCAACTAAAATATTAAATCACCCAACAAAAGGCTAACCAACTACAATAGTCAAAAGAGGGCACACAACATTGCAAGAAAAATAATAAAAATACAAACCAAATACAACAAGACTAAGGTTTTTTCTCATAAAAGTCACCAAAGGAGGAGAATTAGATCCCCATAGACTTCTTGGGATCCAATTTGTCCTTCTTCCACTGCACCATTTTACAAGTTTTATTGATGAAAGATATCGCCAATTGGAGTGAACCCAAAAACACCTAATGTTTTTCATCAAGTTTACTAAGGAAAGGTTAGAGAAAAATGGATTCAAGTACTAAGGAGGGGGACTTCACATTAGCATCCTTCGAATCCTTTGAGAGATTTGATATTTTCTTCATTGGCAGGCTCTCTTTTGAATCAGTCACCTCCACCAAATTAGGGGAGGTTTCTATCTTCATTAACTTTGATGACAAGCATTTTTGAATGATTTGCTCCCCTAATGCCACTAGGGAAAAGAACCACCACACTTGCTATCTTAGCCTTCCCTTTCAAAGAAGAGAAGGGAGTCTTGAAATTGTTTAATTGAAACTTAGATGATTCACCTAAAGACCCAAAATATGTCTCAGGTATGTTGAAATTAAAGGGTATTTTCTAAATTTCAATATTTGCTAGCACCTCTTCCAATACAATACCTCTAGAATTGATCACATGTTCAAACATCAACAAAATAAGTTCTTTATTGGTGCATTTGTAAGTGCATTAGGTCCATATTAAGTTTAAAATTAGACAATGATTTATGTTTTTATATTTTTAGATAGGGCCTCTATACTCCCAAGTCATATCTCTTTTCCATAGTCATTATAACCTTGTCATATATTGTATTTAATATTGTTATTTTCTCTCAAAATAAAAAGTGTTGCTAGATTACAGGCTAGTGATGCTACCACTCTATGGTTTTATATAGTAAAAGAATCGATACTATGTGAAAGCAACTTAGTGGTAATTTCACCACTTGGGATTTGTTTCCTATATTCCATGATTTCTATCAATTTTTGTTTATCTAAACAAGGCCTGATTACTATTCAAGAAAGTCTAACTATCCTCTATTAGCTCAAATAGGCCCTTCTACCACTAACAATATCTTTTATATCTATTTTAGAGATCAAGTGATAACACCATTGATAGGTAGTAGTGTTGATGATGCTTCTATGAGCTAGCGATGATTTTACCTTTGTGGTAAATATTAGTCTTTTTTACCAATATTTGTCATTTAAGAATTTAGATTTTGCTAACTATATAAAAAATATTCTATCTCCTATTTTTTGGTAAAGTAGTGTATGTGATAAAATTTGCACCCCTTTTCTTCTAGGTAAATGGATTCATTCCTAGAAGGGAGATGATACATTTGAAACCTATACCTCGATGTAAGGGGTACTTGGTGGCATATTTAGAGACTACTTCTAAGTCTAGCCAAGAGTGTATGTTTAAATGTGTTCCTTTTACTTGCAGACATCTAGGTTTGGACCACATGCAAAAAGGACCTAAAATATATACACTTTTAGATTTTATTTAAAACAAACACACAACAAGCACCTTCTAAGCTACATGCATCTTATTCTCATCTTGTTCTTATCTTGTTCTCATCTTGTTCTTACACTATTATTTTCCTTATCCATGAATTTTTTATTTACAAGTTCAATGGCATAGATATTATTTTGAGGGGTTGTAATTACATGGAATAATGGAGTAATGAAACTCATCATATTGATGTAGATCTATTTTGCAATTCTTCACCCAAAGGGAGAGCATATAGCATTTGATAATTATTATTATATGTTAACTAGTGGAAGCTTGTCAATATACATTATAATACCCAAATAAATTTTAAAGAAAAGTTTTAGGGATTTGACATTTATTTGAGTTTACTATTCTATATTCTAAGGTTTATGTCAAATTCTCATGAGAATAATAAGCAAAATTTTCCTATACCTACTTTTCCATTTAGTTACTATGAGATGTCATGTTCCTCATGTAAAATAATATTAAGAGTAACATATATGAATATATCATTGTACATATCATTTAAATTTTATCGTCATGGGAAATATGACACATTCACACATACACGTATGATTAAAAAATGTAGAACATATTATGCTTTCTTTTTTATTTTAAAAAGCATGAGTTATAGGTCTGAGCGTTGTCTATGCTTATACTTATTTGTTTCTTTGATTTGTTTTGGAGAATATGGTTTCTTGATGACAGGAATTTTTCATTTTTTATGAGTATTTAGTCATTTAAAAATCTCATCTTCATCATTTTCATGCATACTTCTACCTACTTGATGGATTTATAAATACTTTTATGATATCTTGCATGGTATCATATACCTAAAATTCATGAGTGAGCTCATGTACAAGTCTATATTTTTTATTATTTGCAATGATCAATTTAGAATTTAAAATTAAAATGAATTTAGTTAAAATAGTTAAATTGAAAATATTACTGTTTATTCCAAAGTACAGGTTTGAAATTAATTTTCTCACAAGAATTTATTAGGTTCAATTACTTTTTTAAAATAAAATTTATGTGATATTGTATGTATGTGTAAGTGTACATAAAATAATGATGATTATGATCATGATGTATATGGATCCTACTATGTAAATGGAGGTAGGGCTATGATGTTGACTATATCACTTTAATAGTGCAATGGAGCCTTTGAGTATAGCTAAAATATATTAGCTTAACCTTGTGTTTTAGAAGGGTTATTTATTATACCAAAATAATAATAATTTTTTAATTGAATGTATTTAATGCATTCTAGATTATTAAATATGGTTCTAAATTGCCTAATGTATTGGAATTAATTGATAATTTTTGATATCAATCTATGATTTTACATTTTGAACTTATGAAAAAAATGAATAATTATGTTTGTATGGTTCCTTTAAATATTGTATGAGCACTATATATGTTATTTTTTGTTATTATTATTTTTTGATTTTGTGGAAGAAGATGTTTTGAAAGGGTCCTCGAACCTTTTATAGAAGGGGTTTTTAAAGGCTCATCGAACCTAGTACAAAGCAACAAAATATTTCAGAGAGAATCCAAAGCAAAACATGAAAATAACTAATACCCTAGGGGAAAAGAAACCAAAAACCTAAAGGCACCATGCCAAGAGAAATAAGATCCAAGATTAAAGAGAACCAAGAGGTCCATAAATGTGGATCCTACCAAGAGCAAGGATGCACCTAAGATAAATTTGAAAAAAAAAAATTAGGGGTGGGAACATTTGGTTCCCACGTAAACTAAACTAAGAACATTCAATTCAGATTTCAACAAAACAAATTCTTGCCCATATAGGAACCTTGTTTCTAGATCCAAATTCCTATAGTAGGATCACATGTTCAATCCTAAAAAATTATGGCCAACAATTTCTAAATAATATGCTTGCACCAAAATAGCACCTCGAGTTCATAGAAATTTCCCCAACTAGATCTAAGATATGTTAGAGTATATTACATCATTTGGTTCATGTAAATGTACCACTTTTGGTACATAAATAGAATAGGATATTCCTTTAGGGGTAGTTAGATATTTACTTCAAGGAATATAATAAATGCACAAGTGTCTATGTGCAAGTTGTAAATGTGCAAGGTGTCCCCTTGTACAACTAGGTAGAGTTTTGGCCAAGCAATCCATCTTTCTATATAAAAGACCTCATAGTGAGTGATTATATATAATTGTAGGTAGTATTAGATATACTATATGGATCACCATGTATATTGGTGATGGGGTATAATGTAGTTCTTTATTATCAGTTATAGAGTGTTCATTTTATGTATATTGCATTGTATCATTTTTATCACATTTTATTAATAGTATATTTTAGCATTTTAAATTTTTGTATATTTCATATCCTGCGATTGTATTCTCCCTTAGCATACATCATTAAAATATAACAGTGGTATTAGAGCTATGATAGATCAATAGGAATAGGAAGATCCATAAGAGAGCACCATTGCTACTGTAGGTTTGAACATTACTACATTTTTGTGAATCGGATCAACCATTGTGCACCACTGTATGCAAATAATATTGTAAGAGATTGTTGTATAGTAAGAGCTATAGTAGATTATTAGGAATAGGAAATCCATAGGAAAGATCAAGAGAAGAAGAAAATATCAATTCTAGAATTTTTGAGATTGCATTTGGCTAGTCTTTCCATTGAGTTATAGAAAACTCGTGAAGACTAGAAATCAACTTTCATTCTAGTAGATTAACAAATCAACTGGTGAAGATTCATCATTGACAAGACTTAGAGTCATTTTACTAATATCTTGTTGTAGGAAAAGGAAACTGAAGGAAGCCTTGTTGTAGACCTACACATTACAAAAGAGAAGGCCATAGAAGCCTTATTGCAGAAGAGAAGGCCATAGAAGCCTTATTGCAGAAGAAAAGGTCATAGAAGCCTTATTGCTAAAGAAAAGGCCACAAAAGCCTTATTGTATAAGAAAAGGCCATAAAAGCCTTATTTCAGAAGAAAAGCCCACTAAAGCATTATTCCAAAAATGCCATAGAAGACTTGAAATTAAAGAGACTCCAGAGTAGAGTCAAATAAGATAGTATATTGGTGATCTCCATTGAAGAATAAAAATTGTAGATTAGCTAAAGTCTTTCCACAAGACGGACAAGACCAGGACTTTGTGCATAATACATACCACTAGTTTCAAGAATAACTAGTGAAGTTGAAGAGGTCTAAGAAAATACCCCATTGGAAATAATAGATTGAAGATCTATTCCAGAAGAAGCTAAAGAGACTCATAGAAAGTCTCATTGAAGAACTTCCATTATTGGAAGAGATAGAGAAGGACTATCAAAATTCCTGTTCCAAATATCCATGAAGAATGTCTCATTGCCAACATTTTCGTAGTTGAAGGTAGAAGAAAAGGTCTCATCAAGAAGACCAGAGAAGCTACAAGATTAAATACCTTGGAGAGGCCTCAAGGAGAAAAAAATAAGAAGTTGGAGAGCCTCATTGCAGAAATTTGAGAAGCTATCAAAGAAGTTCCTAGGAGAACTCATTGGATAAATTCACTACAAAGGATAGTGAAATATTTGGGACAATTATCGTAATCCAAAAATAAGCCCAAGAGAAGAAGAATTTGGAAAGGAGTGCCAAATCCTAAAGTAGAATATTGAAGACCTCAAGGAATTTAAAATATTGAGAAGAAAATCCTTTTTGAAGTTATAACTCAAAAAAGAGGTTGAATAATAACTCATATAGAAGAAACCTACCAAATCCAAGAATATTTGGATATTGCCCTTCATAGCTAAAGAAGGCACATATAGAGATTTACTGGATTCATAGAAAACTATTGAAAGGGTTCTAAAAGGACAACATTTTAATGAATAGATTTATTGCTAAAGGATAGCAATCAGGATTATATTACTAGCTATAAGACTTCAGAGTTCCAGGCTAGATCCTAAAGTAGAAGTTGAAAATCATCTACTATAATTTAAAAGTAGTATAATGGAAGCATTCATAGCTACGAGCAATAAAAATTCCATATGAGAGACTTGGTGAATCAACTCATCAAGATATTCATCATAAAAGGTAAGAAAATTAGGTGCAAAAGGTTCATTACTTGAATTCTTATTTCGATTACTACTTAACTTCATTGAGCACCTTATTAGAATTTGGAAGTTGTAAAATAGAAGGTTGCATTTTAAGTCCTCAGAAAAGTGCAAAAGATAGTTTCTATTAAGGTTCATTACCTGGACATTAATAGGAATTAGGTATAGTCTTCCTATTATATAATTATTGAGACTACATTAAGGAATTTGTAAGATTATGAAGTGCATTTAAAAATACTTTGAGAGATTATTAATAGGAGGAATAAGGTGATATTATTAAAGTGCATTAAGTTGGAAATATTATTGGTTTATTGAACTATATTAGTTGTTAATTAAACTAGTTACCCTCAAAGTATTATTTTGTGTATTTTTAAGATCAAGGGCACAAAAATCCACAAATAATCAGTGTCTAAAGACATCATTCAATAATAATACCTACAAGGTATTGTGGCTAATAGAAGCCACCAAGTAGAGTGAAATTCCTTCAAGAAGTGGAGAAGAAGAAGGCAACCATTAAATTAGTGACAAAAGCCAAAAATTGGAACTTGGTGAATATCAGACTCAAGGTGCACTAAGAGCTCATTATAGGTAAAATATTAGTGCAAAAATTACTCCTTCAAGGTCACATTATCTACATGATTATTAGCTTGGATTAACTACTATATTAACCAAGCAAAGGAGAGAGTTGTCTAGCAAATAAGACAACATCAATCAACCCTCACCTACAAGAAATAGTATGGAGAAGCTACCATTAAAATTAGCAAAAGAAGCTTGCAAAAGAGAAGGTGTAAATCAAGGTATTCTATTATAACTCTATTTACAATATTATGCACCATAACATCTTATCCTATGTAGGATAAAGGACAGAAATTGAGTGTCTTAAAGACACATCCTCCACAAAAGAGGAATATCATACAAGTGATTGTAGAGAAGCACTATTATAAGCAAGAGAGAAGAGCTAATAAAGAGCCAAACAATACTATAAGAGATGTCTAGGGGGGAAAACCAAAACAAATATAGAATTTTCTCACACAAAATTCCAATAAGAGCCAAAACCACTGAGCACCCAAAGGTTTGAACAAAGAAAATGCTTGGATTAGCAATAAACATTTGGATCATGTTCCCACATAACACAAAATACTTAGGAGACCTAAGAAAACTCACCAACACAAGATCCTTGATTATAAGTGAAATAAAACTATGACTAGTAGAGAGAAAATATTGAGCTAGAATCCTATTTACATTAATGTTTAAATCCAATATTCCAACTAGGACTGGGATCACACTAATGTCTAACAATTCCAAGCCATAAGTCTACACAAATATCTCTAGATCCACTAAAATAATTAAGTTTTTAGATAAAGCAAATCTAGGATCATCGATAAAACATTTGATGGTTGAAGATCCTCTCTCAATAAAATAAATTTTAGAAAAATAATTACTTCTAGAAATAGAAAATATCAGCAATATGTTCATTGGAACTACAAACCTAGGAACAAAAAAAACAACCAAAGAAGTCCCAAAGCCAAACCTACCAAATCAAGTTTTTCACTCCAAGAAAATAAAAAAGGGAAACCTCAAGAAATAGGGTGCACAAAAAGTAAAAAAAAGGACAGTGCTAGAGCACTATTGTAGGGGATGGTCTCTCCTAGTGAAGAAGAAACCTCTTCCATTACAACATAGCCTTCCGTATCCATCTAGCCAATCATGATATCTTATCCAACCACTATTGCTCAGCCAACCACAACACCTCCATATTTTGACCACCCTACTACTCAACACAATAAAAACCAAAGGATCTGAGGGATCTAGATCTATCCCAATCCTAGTAAAAATAAGGCTATGTAGCACACCCAATCCAAATCTACTCTCTCTTCCCATCCTATTTGAAACAAATTGGTTTAGGATGGGCACCAAAGAAACCCTTATACCCCTAGCCACAACTAGTGAGGAATGGATTTTTTATGTATTTGTAAGAGGGAATGGGAATTGTATCTGAGTTAGTCACAAATAGCATCATGTGTTAAGTTTCCCACCATGATCAACCAAATCACCCACACAAGCATATTTATTTTTGTTATTATTGGTTTGGAATCTAAAATTGAATTAAATTGTGTTGAAATAATTTTTTTGATTAGGTGAAAGAGGGGTTTTTGAAAGGGATCCCAAACCTTTTACATTATAGAAAGTAAAAAGGACACAGACTCCATGGGACCAGCCTCAAGAAAATGATACACAAGATAAACTATAGAGGAAACCTCAACATAGCCCAAAGAACACTAGCCATAAGGAAGGAGTCTCTAAGGGACGTGAGCAAGAGAGGTAAGGGAAACTAAAGGAACACAAAATAGGGATCATAGGACCCCTAGAAGATGAAAAAATATACAAATGAAAAAACATGGCTAATAAGATGCTTTGGAAGGATCCTGCTCATCATCATTAGAATTATTTTCTCCATTAAAGACCTGGGTATGTCCATCCTTCTATATTTTGATAGCATTGACCATCTTCTTTGCATGTTGGAGGAGAGTCCAAGCTGTTTTGGTTTCCCTCGATGCAAATTTTAGTGTTTCCTCCAAACTCGCAAGGGTATCATAATTAGTTCTTTGCTGGATGTGATGAGAAGACCCACTAGGGGGATCAACATCCTTCATGGAAAGGGACCAAAAAATGGCCTCTTTATTCTTTGGATTCTTTAGCATCACTAGAGACTCTCCTGATGCCACCTTATCTTGATAAATTACTATGGGCATCTTCCATTTCCTGCTTGAATCTTTGCATCTGGATGATTAGTGGTGATGATCTATTTTAATAGAAGGAGGGGTGTTAGTAGTAGTAGAACCAAAATTTAACTTCTTCTCAATTTGAGTAGTTTTAGTCAAAGATTTATTTGTGGCTTCTTCATCATTTGAGGTATCCCTCTAAGGGATCCCTTAGTTGGGAACTGAAATAGAGACTTGATCCATGGGGCTACCAAAATAAGGGAGGATGAATTTTTGAGACTCATTTTGAAGGGTATGCTTGTATAAAATGAGATGGAGGTATTGATGAATCAGGTGCATTGAGGTACCTTTATTGAAATTACCAACAAATATCTCCATTTATTTGAATAGATACTATGGAACATTGATGTCCTTGATGTTTCTTAGGTGATTCAAGAATACCAAGTAGAAAATATTGAGAGGGGAGTTGATATCATCAATCATGAAGAATTGAATAATTGGGACCATGACTCTATTCCATGGCATCGAGAAGGCCTCCCTGATGATTCCCCCTTTTTATCTTACCAATTTATTACCCTTATGTTTGAAGTAACTAAGCTTCTCTATCAATAAGTGCTTATATCATCAAACTATTTCTCTATCATTTGGTAGTTTTGTCACATCAGCAAGCTTGTAGATGATTATCCTGAACCTAAGCCCACAAACCATGACTCGACCATTCTCCAAAGACTATGAAAACTCAAAAGATAAATCAGAGTCCTTCCCACTAAATTTGTAAAGAAAATATACAAACCCATGATTGTTAAAGATTTCTTCAATAGTGGCATCAATTTGTAGGGTGTCCAACTCTAGAAGCACCATTTCAACACTAGCAATTCTTGCATAAACCCACCTTTGGAAGAATACTATAGAAATATTTCTAAAGTGGACACTATAGCTCCAAAGGATGAATACAAAATTCACTTGAGAAGCCAAATGGATTGAAGCTTACTGGATATGCATACCGATAATTATGGAGACTTCCATTCTCAAGAATTATTGATGGATTGCTTTGTATCGAGAAAGCATAGACACTTGTGTCGAGTTCAACTTGGGAAACTCATGACCAATGATGATGAAGGTAATTTTGAAAATCAATCTATTTTTTTTTTTTAAATATACTCAGAACAGTGGTGGGATTGGTCCAAGCACCTTTTTGAGAATGATTGCATAAAGAGGTATTCTAGATATGGCTACGGGTAATTGGGATGGCACGATAAATCCTACCATTGAGGTGATCATTTGAGGATATGGATTAATAGTGTACATGTGGGAACTCTACATAGGACCAAATATTATAGTGCTAATTTCTAAGCTTGTGTGGATTCGGATGATGAATTATTGGATAGGAAATATCTAGTTGACAACATGTTGATGAGGAAAAATCTAGTGATGTGGGTTTCACTAAGAGGTCCATGAAGCCTAGGAAGCCATTTGGGTTGGGTGATAGCTCAAGAGTAATGATATTCCTTTGCTATCACTGGGATCATGAAGGGACTATGGGAAATTGCTATGCCAAATGTAGAGAGACTTCTTGGCTAGGCTCAGGTTGGCCATAATGTCAACAATCTTGTTGCCTTCTCTATACATGTGTTGGATAATAAAATTTTTGTAATTGTGAAAGTATCTTCTTGATTATTCAATGAGGTTGTAAACTACCCAAGCCAAAGTTTGGGTCCCTTTGAGGTAGATGATATTAAAATAATCTCATTCAATTATTAGGTTGTTGATATGAAGGTCATCTAGGATAGATAGTCCTTGGTAAAGATCTCTATCTTTGGCCACATGATTTTTTTGGATACCAATATTTTCAATAAACACAAGAATGATTCTTCCATGATCATATCTTATGATGCCACCACCTCCAATCTTGCATGGGTTATCTTTTGTAGCTCCATCAAAGCTAAAATTGATCCACCCAATAGGGGGAGTAGACCACCTTACATGGGGTCTATCAATGAGAGGCACTAAAGGATGAGAAAGGATAAAAGAGACCTTGAAGGAAGCAACAATCCTGGACTCCAAAACTAACCTAGAGGTCTCAAGAGATGGGATCAATTATGCATTTTTGATGGCAACAATCAACACCCAAATATGAATAGAAATGGGATCCTCAGAAACACCACAAAAGGTTATTTATTCCTTTCCAATAAAGCTTACCATATGAAATACGAAAGGTAAAAATACCATAAGGATTTAAGGCAATGGTTGAAGAAGGGATTAGGCCATTGATCATACAACTCAAGGATGAAATTAGGTTGGACCCATGCAATAATGAAAGACGAGGAAAGGGAGTGCAAAACACTAGAGGAGAAGGGACACTCAAGGAACATGTTATGTGAAGACTCCCATATCAACTTATTGATGTTCCTAAATTTTCTCAATACTTACTGATTAAATCATTATTTTATAAATAATTTTTCTTTGGGTAAATTCAAGGATTCTTATAAACAATAATAATTTGTTAGATGTGAGTAAGTAATTGAAAATTTTTTATTAATTTACTTAAATACTAAAATATTATTTATTATTTATTTCATTTGTTATCCCAATTTGTATTCTCAAATATGTACAAATACCCATGTAGCTAATTTTTTCTTTTTTGGTAATTAAAGGTGAGGATTTTGAGAGACTCCCATCTAGACTTATTGATGTTCCTAAATTTTCTCAATACTTATTGATTAAATAATTATTTTCTAAATAATTTTTCTTTGAAAAATTTAAGGATGCTTATAAACAATAATAATTTGTTATATGAGAGTAAGTAGTTGAAAATATTTTATTAATTTACTTAAATACTAAAATATATATATTTTTTTATTTCATTAGTTATCAAAATTTGTATTCTCAAATATGTGCAAATACCCATGTAACTAATTTTTTTTTTTGGTAATTAAAGGTGAGAGATTTAAGAGGCTCCCACAACCCAATACAAAAAATCCCATAGGAGACCAAAAGAATAGAGATCCTCAAGGATAAAAGCAAAAGTTAACAAAAAAATCTAGGTGTAAAACCATCCTAGGAACCAACCTAACAACTTATCCTACCAAAGCAAGGGAGTTACACCAGAACAAAATGACTAATTAATCATGGATGTTCGTGCATGCAGTAACCCCATCTAAAAAACCTCCCCATATAAAAAACCTCTCATTTGGCCAAGAAACCTCTCATTGAGCAAGGGCCTTACACCAGAAAAAAATGATTAATTCATGGACGTTCGTGTGCGCAACAACCCCATCCTCATTCACTAGAATTTGCATCTCACCTGGGAGATTGCCTCTCCATTCTTCTCTCCTCGGGTGCTCAACCCCCCATTTCACCAGGAAGTCAACCACCTTGTTCCCTTCGTGTCATGTGTGGACGAAATGCACACCTCTCATCAGACTTGCAATCCTTCTGATTTCAATTATTTCATTAAAGAACCACAAATTGGGGTCCTTTCCTAAATTCATTAGGTTAATAAGTCTTAGTGAATCTCCTTCTATTATAACATTATGGAAGCCTAATATGTGAGCAAGAGAAACATCGAGGGAGGCTACCATTTTTTTTGCATATAAGAAATACTGGATGGACAGGTGTTTCATAAAGGTAACTAAAACACTACCCCTCTAGTATTTTATGACACCACCTACCCCAAATAACCCTGAGTTCCCTCTTGAAGCTTTGTCAAAGTTGAGTTTCATCAACTCCCCTAATGGAGGTCTCCATTTACAATATAATATCAAGTTTGAGACTACGTCCACCAATCTGGCATAGGATTAACCAAGTTCCCATTCAAGAGTGATTTCCGTTGATAGGGGTCTTAGAGCCCTTTTCCCTTTGTCAGTATCTAGAATACATATATTCTCCTTCGCATTCCACAAGGCTCTAGCTACCACCTGATACACTATTTTTTTTTATGATTTTTGAATGCCTTGGCATTGCACTCCTTCCAAATGCTCTAGAGGAGATGAGAGAGGAGGAAATTACATAAATATTTTAACCTAGGAGATAAAAATGGTGATGACCATTGAGTGAGGATCTCCAACATTGACACTAGCAAAATCTAACTTATCGATAACAATCTCAAAATATACTCAAAAGATAACTTGAAGAAAGGGTAGCTACTAAAAATATGGTTGGTAGACTCTCTGTCTACTTCATATAGATAGCACCTATTAGTGATTGACATGCCATGTTTTATGATATTTTTGATTGATAAGATTTTATCTTGTGCTGCCAACCATAAGAATATGTTCACCTTAGGTAGAAGATTCGACACCCATATCTAGTTGTTTGACATCTACTAGTAGAACTTTGGCTCAAAAATCAAGTACGTAGAACTAACTGTGAAGTGACCATTGGTTTCCCTAGCCCAGATACATTTATCTTCTCTCCTCAAAATGAGAATGATCTAGCGATTGATGATAGCAGTTAGATTCTGAATTCAGATGTGGTAGGTCCTAGGTCTTTCTACCATTCACCTGAGCTATAAAATCAGACACCTTATGGCACCTTAGATACCTAAAAAATGTTTTTAAAATATTGACATTAGGATCCAAGGATAGTGAGTGATCAGATATCCACATGTCTCTCTTGAAGTCTATCATTCTGCCATCACCTAATATCGATCTTTTTGCCTTGTCATAACAAATCCCTAGACTTCACGATACTCTTCCAGAAATAGGAACCAAATCTTGGGAGTGGATTTGCTAAGAAGTTATCGATGTGGTACTTCACTTTGATGATATTTACCCAATCCACCTCCATATTTACCACCAATTTCTAGGCTTGTTTAGAAACTAGTGCTCTATTCATTCTGCTCACGTCCTTTAGACCTAAGCCACCTCTTTTATTTGTGCTGAAAAATTACTCCCATTGAGCTAGGTGGAACTTAAGGGCCTACCCAGATGAATGCCTCGAGAATGCTTTCCATTTTCTGCACCCCAACATAGACATGAAGCTAAAGGACATAATTTTCCTTTTCTGTACCATTTTCCATGTAGCTAGTTTTTGAGCTATATATAATTATATAATATCTTAACAATTTTTTTTAATTATAAAAATATAAAATCATGGTGAAAAATCAAAACTTACAAATAATTACAAAACCACAATTTATAAAGAATTATAAGAGTAGTGAAACTTTATAAATAAAAATAAACTTTTAAAAAGATTCAATAAATAACAACTTTTAGTAATAAACTTAGTATCTTATAAATATTTTTAGAATAAAATATGTTATATAAAATTAATACTTTTTGTTAAAAATATTAATGGCTTTTAGTTCACTACTTTAGCTCTTATAATTAAATAAATAAAGAAAAAAATAATTACAAAACTACACATTATAGCTATGAATTTAGATATCTATTGCACCTCATTTATTATGAAATACCTAAAATTATTTTTGAAATTTTTGAAAAATAGTTGATTGATTCAAGTGCATTTTAAAATAATTCTTTAAAAAAATATGTATTAATTGCATGTCAATATAGAACAAGAATAGAAAGTCTAATAAAAAAATAATTAAATTTATGACTCAAATTTAATTTATAAGATATTATTTTTTTATAACATTAGTATAAGGATTATATTAAAAATACAAATTAAAAAATAAACTAAAAGGGCTTGAAAAGAATCACTTTTCGAACTTGGTGAAACAACTAAAAAAACAATGTGGATTAAAATCACTAAAAATACTAGATAAACATAAAAGGGCTTTGAAAATATAATCACTTTTCGAAAAAACAATGTGGATTAAAATCATTAAAAATACTAAATAGAAATAATTGTATATAAGCATACTTTAAAATTTTAATGTCACTTATTTTTTTTAACACACAAGGCACAGTAACACACTCACACCATAGTTTGAACTTTAGACCTTTCAAAGACAATCTAAAGCCTTTATCTTTGCACTATCCCAACTGGAACTTAATGTCACTTTTAAAAAAGCACCACAAACTAAATAAATACAATTATCAAACATCTTACAATTTTTTTGATTTGGTTAATGTGAGAAACCCCTACGATCAACGTATAGGGCTGAGCAGTCTTCTCCCAACCATGAACCTTTGTAAAGTCGAGAGCCTAGAGCTATGCTTGTCAATAGGGAATTTAACACACACCCTTGGCTGAGCAGTCTTCTCCCAACCATGACCCTTTGTAAAGTCGAGAGCCTAGAGCTATGCTTATCAATAGGGAATTTAACACACACCCTTGGCTGAGCAGTCTTCTCCCAACCATGACCCTTTGTAAAGTCGACAGCCTAGAGCTATGCTTATCAATAGGGAATTTAACACACACCCACCCCCTCACACATTCACTATGCTTTGAACCTTGGATCTCCCCAAGAAAAACCAAAGCCTAAACTGTCACTGCACTATCCCATAAATAATGTCATGATAAAATTTTAATATCACTTTTAAATAAAAATAATTATATTAAAAATAGATATTTGATAATTGTATTTATTTAGGTTGTGGTGTTTTCAACTTAGTGAAACAACGTGGATTAAAATCACTAAAAATACTAAATAAAAATAATTGTATTTACACACACGAAAAAAACTTAATTCATTAAAAAAACACAACAAACTAGTATAACCCAGTGGTAGCCTAAACACTTAGATGAAAACTAAGTTATCAAAATAAAGTAATTGTAATTGAAAAAACAACTTAAAGGTCAAAATTAAGGGATCTAAAAAGTAATTACTTAAAAAATTAAAATAATTCAAAATACTAAAAGATTATGATAGCTTGTTAATAGAAATAGTTGTGTTTAAATTGTAAAATATACAAGAGAAAATGACAAACTTATATAACTAGTAAACCTTAAAAATATAATATAAACAAAATATTTAATAAAATATTAATTAATTTATAACTTTAATTTTACTTATTTGAAAACAAAAATATATTACAATAATAATATTTATATTTAAATCCATGACAAAATTATAATGCTATTTATAAGAGTACAACAAACTAATATAACCACATGGTCCTAAACACTTAAAGAAACTCTTTAATCAAAACATAGTATTTACAATTTAAAAAATAACCTTACTTTCCAATTTCTTACAAGAGAGACCTAAATTATTCAAAATTATCAAAAGATCATTATAACTTGTTAATATAAATTGCATTTAAATTGTAAAACATACTAAGACCGCATGACAAATTAATATGACCAAGTAACAAGCTATCAAAATAAAATATCCAATAAAATATTAACTAAATTTATAAATCTAATTTTAGATATAAAATGTTACAATGTTTTTCAAAATATATATAACATATAAATTTACAATGTTTTTCAAAATATATATAATATATAAATTAGGTTTTAGATACAAATAGAAAAAGTTAACTTAAATAAAAGTTTTTTTTTTTTTTTAATCACCTTTACATATATTTCTTTGTGGTTTGGTTTAAAATTATGTTTACCAAACTACTGCACCAAATTTTTTTAAGAATAATATTTTTTCAACTTATATATATAATTAAGATTATAACAAATTGTTAATAAAAATGGTATTAAAAAAAAACAAAATTATAATACCACTCATTAAAACATGACATATTAGTATTATGATCAGGTAGTAACTTAAACACTTCGTGGAGGGTGAATGAGTAGCTGAGTTGGTGTGAGGCTACCAGTTAAGTCTGGATTGGTAAGTGTTTGACTTACCAAGAAGACACCCAGGTTCAAACCTAGTGGACAGTTTGTTTGCAAGGGTAGTAGTTTGATTAAATCCTAGTGTTACGAAGAGACGGCTGGTGCTTCCTTTCAAAAGCCAGATCCCTAGTGGACAGTTTGTTTGCAAAGGTAGTAGTCTGATATGAATCCTAGTGTGTGCCAGATTGATAGTACAAATCCCGAGGCTGTCGGTGCTTCTCTTCGGAAGCCGAATCAACATGATCAACAATAACGAAGCATAGGTTGACACCCAGGTTCAAACCTGGTGGACAATTTGTTTGCAAAGATAATAATCTGATCTGAATACTCTGAGTGTGCGCCAAATTTATGATACGAATCCTGAGACGGCTTTTTATAAAGATAGTAATCTGATCTGAATCCTGTGAGTGCACACCAAATTTACGATACAAATCCGGAACACCCAACAAAAGATAGTTTTCGAAACACCCAACAAAAGATGGTTTCCTTCGAAGGAAGGATCAACAAACAATATCGAAGCATAAGTTTAATAAAAATAGCCTCGATTTAAACATTGTGGTTGTGAATTCTCCTATGGTGGCTAGTGCCATACACCAATGCAAGGGAAAATGACGATGCAATTAAGTGGCCATATTAAGGTCACCCTTACGAGAAAATGTTGTCCTCCTTTGTTCTCGTGTAGTGACTTTATAAGGGAAATAACCCTTTCTCATTTTACTTCCTCCTCCCCGCCTTATCTGAAAATGTAAAAGAAGGATTATTTCCTATCAATGACCCTTCGCATTAAAAGGACCTTCACCCAACCTCTCATGACAAAGATTTCGCCACAGAGAGGGAAAAGAATCATATCTGCCACCAATCTTATCATTAAGTTTGTCCCTTGCATGGTAAAACGTAAGCTATATCACTTAAACCAACATAGAGAAGAGGTATCTTCTCTGCATATTCCTTGCATGAGTTATTTTAATTCCTTGAAATTTATAAGCTAAAAATCCTATATAAAAAGCACCACCGTCCAGAACACACTAAGGTAAACCTGCACCACAACTTTAACGTAGTTGGGAACTATGATAAAACACTAAGGTAAACCTGCACCACAACTTTAACGTAGTTGGGAACTATGATAAAAATTCAAAAGGTAAGCCTCCTTGGGCATTCCTCCAAAAACCCTTATTTTTTTAATTTTTTTACATGGTAGAATCGGTAGCCACCACAAATTTGGGTAGGGTTACCACGTATCTGGCCAGGCTGCCGGCACAGTATTCTACGCTGTCTGCTCAGGAAGTCGTAACACAAATCTTCCCACAATCCGCCCTATAACCACCATGCCACTATCATTTTAAATATTTTATGTCGCTGAAAGCACCAGGAAGGAGACAAGCGTTCAATCCAAGGAAACCCTAAATTTGAACCTTGAACCTCCCACCCTTACGGGACCAAAACTCTTATTTTAAGAGTTTTTTTTTTTCGACATTTTGTCCCCGGTAAAAAGAAGAAAAGTAGGATTCCCTCCCCTCCATAGATGGGAGAGGAATAAGAATGGTTTGAAAGGTGGTCATCTTTATATAAATTTTCTACCTATATAAGGTCCTCATCATATCCAAATTCCATATCAGAAGCTAACTGAAGTCCTCTGCTCCATTCAGTTCAAATCATATCATGGACTGTTTGCATGAGTCAACTGAGTCGCGAAGGTGCATCATGCATGCTTCTTCTTATTTCCTATGAGAAATTTCATATATTGAACTTTGAACAGAAGTCATGGTTCTAAGTCAGAAGTCGAATTGGGGATTGAAGATTGTTAGTTAGGAATGGACCATGCAGTGTATAGAACTGAAGTTGTGAGAATTTGTTTCCTTGTCCTAATGAGATGGACTGATTTGTATGTATCTTTTCATTTGAGGTCCTCCTAGATTGATGATTCTTGGATTTTGACTGGAAAACTATAGGATTGCTTTCCTTTTGTATTACTTGATTCCTCATAGCTAAACAATTGCCCTATGTAACTTTAGTAGTCCGTTCTTTATTATTATTTTCTTGACTGTACCTTAGAAATCGAGGATATTCCACAAGTAAGAATTTTTCTTTCTTGAAGTTAGAAGATGTTAATGGTGATTAACAAAACTTAGTTGGAGATGGAAACTAGGGAATATTATTACACTTAATATATAAAGGCTAGTTCTCATTTGGAGTTCATAATCTATGCATTGTGTTACAACACCGATGATCCGATATCCCGCAACATAAAAAGTTTCTCGTGTTTAATTTCTGGTATTCTAATTTCATACAATACGCTGTATAATGTTTTTTTTTTAAAAGATTTTCTGCAGTGTAATTTTTTAACAGAATATACTGCTTTCCACTGTATGATGGCATTTCCTAATGCTCTTGAAAAGTACAGTACTCAGAGTTCCAGGGAAAAGAACTAGGATTCGTCATTTATGTAGATTGTTTCGAATTGGCATTATTAAGTACTTATGGAAGTGAGTGTAATTGTTTTTTAACAGACATAAATGCGCAGCATGCTTCAGACAATTCAACAAAGTGGATCATCTAGTCGAGCACATGAAAACTTCTTATCATTCTTCCCACGAGCAACTTTGACAACTTTGAAGCATCACTGTCTTAAAGCTAACTTTGACAACTTTAAATGCTGTGCTTTGGTGTTTAGGGATTAACCTGGATTTAAAATCTGTGGGGGTGTTTGAATTAGAAGGTTATGTAAATCTTGGTCAACTATTACGTAATTTAATATCATTTCTATGGTCCTGCACATATCTTATTTAGGTCCACTGCCCAAAGCTGAGTGTGCCAAACAGTTCAGTCAAAGGGGGTGTAATCTCTGCCTCAAATTCTTCCCTAGTGCAAAACAAGTCACTCTTCATAGCACAACCTGCCAATATCTCCCACCGTTGCCAAGTCAACTTTCTCTCATTATGAGGTTCTTGTTCTCCAAGGTAACACAATAACATGCCTCTCTCATTATGAGGTTCTTGTTACCATAGGCCACAAATATTTCCCAAATGGAAGTTTGGAATGCCTTTCTATCATTATGAGGTTCTTGTTCTCTAAGTCAAGCCCCTAATTCCAATAACAGATTATAGTTAACACAATAATATATCATATACTTCTAATTCCAATAACAGATTTTAGGTAACACAATAATATATCATATACTTTTGTAGTAAAGTATTGTAATTTAAGTTTATATTAATGTCTGTGTTTAACATAAGAGGATAAGTCTAACTTAGACTAAGCCTGAACCTGAATCTTTTCTACGGAAAACGACCTGTGACCAATGCTATAAAATTACATTAAGTGATATTGTTTGCAGGTACGATATCAATGGCATAAAACCAGAACATCTGCTAGATGCCATGCCACTGAAGCAAGTCCAGGAAAAAATTCAGCAGATCTTATATAATGGGGAAGCAATCTGGCGAATTCGTTTGAGGGGGGGAAGACTAAGGCTCTTGTAGGACATGGCCTAGATCATGATCTTCAATGCTTGGCAATAGAACATCCAAGCCATCTCATCAGGTTTACATTAGATATCACCTTAACCTATTATTTGAGTTTAACTAAAGATCATTAGATAAGGCGTTACTTATTCTTGATGTCCAGGGACACTGCAAAGTACCCCCCACTACTGAAAAGTAGCAAAGCAAGCTATTCACTCAAATATCTCACTCAAATCATTTTTAGGGTAACAATTATCTTGTCAACTTTCTCTCATTATGGGGTGTTTCTTCTCCAAGGTTTTGTTTCCGACGATATTATTTCTCCGATGAATTCTGTTCCACTATAATGCCTGGTTTATCCATTGTTTATACATTCATGAGATTTAATATAGTTATTCCATTTCCTAAGGAAATAAAGTTGGGTTTTCTTCTTATCAGTTACAAGATTCAGAATGGTGCTCATGACCCATTCGAGGATTGTGTATCAGCAATGCGTCTTTACAAGAAAATGAGAAGCTTAGATCATTTCCCCAAGGAGCCCCTTGCTGCAGCCGATTTTCGGGCAGAGAACGTGTTTAGACGATGGAAGCAGAAAGATTTGGAGAAAATGAGGCCCGAAGAATTGCTTCACATTTCTCAATCAGATTTCAACTGCTGGTGCTTGGATTCCAGGCCATACCCAACTTGACTTCGTTCAGTTACTGCTTTGGTTTGTTCTTTACCTATTTCTGATTCATGTAGGATTTGATAGGACTCAAATCTAATATCTGTTGAGGCACAGTTGATATGTATTACATAGTATATTTGCATACTTTTAACATTGGGATTTTGGTGGAATCAATTTTGTCTCTTGCATTGGTCATGAATTCGGAAATATGCTGTTCGTATATTTATGCATGTTTCCTCTTATTAAGTGACTGGACGTATAGAACTGCTTGTCCATCAATCCCTTTCCCAAATGCTATTGAACTCCCAGAACATGTTAATGAACTTTTCAAATGTTCTCTCTGATCGTCTTTATCATAATTCTTTCAAATAAAACTATTAACAAATATCACAAAATCTCTTCTGCCTGTGAAGATGAATAGTTTGATTGTTAGTAAAAGAGTTTGTTTTTTTATTTTTATTTTTCAAGTTATTAAAAATTGACTCTCGGACTATATGCCTCTCCCTTTGGGATTGACCATATCCATGTTATGCTTTGATTAGTTACTATATACAATACGGCTGTCCTAAAGTTCATTTGTTAAATGTTGAAAGTATATTATTTCTTTGGAATCTAAATTATATCTAACATCACTTGTAATAGTGTTTAGTATGTTTTTGTTTTTTAAAATATGGTTTTGAAAGGATGTTTTTTTAACTATTTATTTAGTCACTTTAAGTTGGTGTCTCCCATTTAACCTTGGTATGGGAACAAAATTTACATTAATGTTTCTTATGTTGTTTATTTTTTAAGTTACTTGGTGCTCCTATTGAATATTGGTGTGGGCATAAATAAATAAATAATAATAAGATTTTAAAAGGGTTATTATTTCCCTTTTACATTGATTTAATTCCTTAGATTTGATATGAGTTGTATCAACTATTTGAACCAAATATTTGTTGGTTTTTTTTTTTTTTTAAATACAGGTTGTTATATGGAGTTTTGGCAGCCTCGTGGTGAGTGGGGTATGGACCTTGGACCTCCCCAAAGAGAGGCCAGAGCCCTTACCACTCAATTAAATTTTAAAATATTAATGTATATTATATTGTTTAATATTTTTGTAAAACATTGTTGTATTATGTTTGGTGGATTTATTTTTAATGATATTATTTAATTTTGATTTAGTTGTATGGTTAATATAATATATCATATATTTAATTTGTTTTTTAAAAATTAAGAGTAATTTTTTATATGATAAATTATAAAAATGTTAGAAATTAAATTTATTTTATTGTAAAAAACTAT
The DNA here is from genome assembly GCA_028583015.1 of Wollemia nobilis. Classification (NCBI taxonomy): domain Eukaryota; kingdom Viridiplantae; phylum Streptophyta; class Pinopsida; order Araucariales; family Araucariaceae; genus Wollemia; species Wollemia nobilis. The sequence continues at coordinate 2,702,442 of JAQPPZ010001731.1, forward strand.
TTACAATAATTGTGTCTATATTATAAGAATTTTGACATCTGAATTATTACTTTTTGATAATTATATTTTAAAAAATCCAATATAATGTATTTTTATGTTATATAATAATAAAGTTTGATATTTAATATTAATATGAAGGTCTCCCTGCCCAGCTCAATGGAGTTGGTTTCAATGTTTGGAACCCATATGCAGTCTATGGAATATGAAAATCTATGTGTTAAGTGTGTGCTTTGCAATAATATGGGGTATTTTTTTAAGGACTGTCCCAAGAAGAAATCCAAAATCAAACAAAAAATGGCAGCCTAAGAAAGCCATGGAAGTCAAGGATGTGAGGAAGGTGCTCTCAATAATGTCCATGGGTTTGACTTAGGCCCAAGATCCCTTGTTTGTTGAATAAGGACAGATACTTCTAGGAATAGATGAGGTAAATTCTTCTCCTAAATGTATTTTATTTGAGATGAATGAAGTTCCTATGGAAAATATGTTCTCCTATATTATGAGTAAAGAGAATGATATGGATGTTAATCCCAAATCCCACTCTCGTAAGGGTTTAAAGGAAGTTTCTTTGAAGGAAAACTTGCTTGTGGACCTCCCCCATCCTAAATTTCCAAGGACCTCCCTCCCAACCTTAGATTATGTTATTTCTTCCATTCAATGGCTGCTAGTAAAATAGGATAGTGCTTCAAATTTACCTCTTAATGGGAAATGTTTAAAAGCTAGTCCAACATCAAAATCTATTATTTCTTCCATTCAAAGGCTGCTGGTAAAATAGGATAGTGCTTCATATTTACCTCTTAATGGGAAAGGTTTAAAAGCTAGTCCAACCTCAAAATCTATTATTTCTTCCATTCAAAGATCGCTAGCAAAAAAAATAGTGCTTCATATTTACCTCTTAATGGGAAAGGTTTAAAAGCCATTCCAACCTCATATTTTGTTGTTTCTTCCATTCAATAGTCATCAACAAAATATGATAGTGCATCAAATTTATTTCTTAATGGGAAAGGTTTAAAAGTCTTCCAAACATTATCTTTTACTATTTATCTATTCAAATATTATCGAAAAAATAGGTAAGTGCTACAGATTCAATACCTAATGGGAAATTCTTAAAATCTAATCCCAGTCACATCATGAGGAGTAGCAAAATAGGGGCAATGGATGTGGGAGATGACTCTAAACATGGGTGACCTTCGAACCAAGACTCAAGGCTAAGGGAGACCCTAAAAGAAATAGCTAATAAAATCTAAATAACACTTTCTACGGGAAGGGGGAAGAAGTACCCCACCAAGTCTAGTAAATAAAAATATTATATTGGAATATAACGGGTTTTAATACCCTTTAGAAGAAATAACTAGTTGCTTCTATTAGGAAAGATCTAAATCTCATTTTTTTATTCAAGAAACAAAAATTAAGACCAATTTTGATAAGGTTAAGAATATCATATGGAAGGAGACCTATTATTCTGCAAGATGTACTTTGGAAGCTTAATGTGTCTTTGGGATAATTTAAAAATTAAAGATAGAGTGCTTTCTTCTTCTTATAGGTTCATTAACATATTTTTCTACTATAGAGTTTCTAAAATATCCTGGGTTTTAACCAATGTGTATACTCCAATTTTTTATTGCAGGAAGAGGAAGACTATAGGAATTGAGCATAAATAGAAATGCTTTCCCTAACCTTTCTTGGATGTTGGGAAGAGCTAAGGCTCTTGTAGGACATGGCCTAGATCATGATCTTCAATGCTTGGCAATAGAACATCCAAGCCATCTCATCAGGTTTACATTAGATATCACCTTAACCTATTATTTGAGTTTAACTAAAGATCATTAGATAAGGCGTTACTTATTCTTGATGTCCAGGGACACTGCAAAGTACCCCCCACTACTGAAAAGTAGCAAAGCAAGCTATTCACTCAAATATCTCACTCAAATCATTTTTAGGGTAACAATTATCTTGTCAACTTTCTCTCATTATGGGGTGTTTCTTCTCCAAGGTTTTGTTTCCGACGATATTATTTCTCCGATGAATTCTGTTCCACTATAATGCCTGGTTTATCCATTGTTTATACATTCATGAGATTTAATATAGTTATTCCATTTCCTAAGGAAATAAAGTTGGGTTTTCTTCTTATCAGTTACAAGATTCAGAATGGTGCTCATGACCCATTCGAGGATTGTGTATCAGCAATGCGTCTTTACAAGAAAATGAGAAGCTTAGATCATTTCCCCAAGGAGCCCCTTGCTGCAGCCGATTTTCGGGCAGAGAACGTGTTTGGACGATGGAAGCAGAAAGATTTGGAGAAAATGAGGCCCGAAGAATTGCTTCAAATTTCTCAATCAGATTTCAACTGCTGGTGCTTGGATTCCAGGCCATAACCAACTTGACTTCGTTCAGTTACTGCTTTGGTTTGTTCTTTACCTATTTCTGCTTCATGTAGGATTTGATAGGAATCAAATCTAATATCTGTTGAGGCACAGTTGATATGTATTACATAGTATATTTGCATACTTTTAACATTGGGATTTTGGTGGAATCAATTTTGTCTCTTGCATTGGTCATGAATTCGGAAATATGCTGTTCAAAGACTCGATATATTTATGCATGCTTCCTCTTATTAAGTGACTGGACGTATAGAACTGCTTGTCCATCAATCCCTTTCCCAAATGCTATTGAACTCCCAGAACATGTTAATGCACTTTTCAAATGTTCTCTCTGATCGTCTTTATCATAATCCTATTTCTGCTTCATGTAGGATTTTATAGGACTCAAATCTAATATCTGTTGAGGCACAGCTGATATGTATTACATACTTTTAACATTGGGATTTTGCATCACTTGATTCCTCACAGCTATACAATTGCCCTATGTAACTTTAGTACACCATTCTTTATTATTATTTTCTTGACTGTGCCTTAGCAATCGAAGATCATTCTTGAAGTTAAAAGATGTTAATGGTGATTAACAAAACTTAGTTGGAGATGCAAACTAGGGAATATTATTACACTTAATATATAAAGGCTAGTTCTCATTTGGAGATCATAGACTATGGATTGTGCTACAACACCGCTGATACGATATCCCGCAACATAAAAAGTTTCTCGTCTTGAATTTCTGGTATTCTAATTTCATACAATAAGCTGTGTAGTATTTTTTCTTTTTTATAAACTTTTTCTACGTGTAATTTTTTAACAGAATAAAATGTCGTAACTTTCCACTGTATGATGGCATTTCCTAATGGTCTTAAAAAGTACAGTATTCTGAGTTCCAGTGAAAAGAACTCGGATTAGTCATTTATGTAGATTGGTTCGAATTGGCATTATTAAGTGCTGATTGAAGTGAGTGTAATTTATTTTAACAGGCATAAATGTGCAGCATTCTTCAGACAATTCAACAAAGTGGATCATCTAGTCGAGCACATGAAAACTTCTTATCATTCTTCCCACGAGCCAACGTGTGGCATTTGCAAGAAGCATTGCAGGTTTTATGACTCCCTAAGAGAACATCTTATTGGTATGTCTCCTTCCCACTTTTCCATTATCATGGTTAAATGTATTTAACATACTTATGAAGGCATAACTTAGAAGCATCTGTCTTAATGCTAACTAATACTGTTACTTTGACAACTATAAATGCTGTGTATTGGTGTTTAGAGATTAAAACTACCTGGATTTAAAAGTTGTGGGGGTATTTGATTTAGAAGGTTATATAAATTTTGGTCAACTCCTACTGCTAATTTAATGTCATTTCTATGGTCCTGCACATATCTTATTCAGGTCCACTGCCCAAAGCTGAGTGCACCAAACAGTTCAGGGAAAGGGGGTGTAATCTCTGTCTCAAATTCTTCCCTAGTGCAGAACAAGTCGCTCATCATAGAGCAACCTGCCAATATCTCCCACCATTGCCTCTTGTAAGTTGATCTTATTTTTGCAGCTTTCTTTTTTTATCATACTAACTGTTCTACTTGAATTAATTCTTCTTAAATTAATTCTTCCACTTGAATTCTAGGCTCAGTTCATCCAGGTGATTAGCAAACTCAGCTTTGTGCCATGAATTTTAAGTTGCAGGTTGCTGGTGGGCGGATTTCTTTGGTGAACAAGCGCATCCAAGCAGAGGAGCACTTCCATGGAGAAAGTCCCATCCAGTGTTACAAGGGCCAAGAGCTTCCACCAATTTCTGCCATTGCACTCGATTGTGAGATGGTGGGTGGTGGTCAGGATGGCTCTCTTGACCTTTGTGCCCGAGTTTGGTTGGTAGATGAAGATGAAAAGGTGGTCTTCCATAGTTATGTCAAGCCTCTAATTCCAATAACAGATTATAGGTAACACAATAATATATTATATTATTTTATATTATATACTTTTGCAGTAAATGTTAGGAATGGAGCCTAATTATGAGGAGGCTAAACAGAGAAAGTTTCTGGATTTACTGCAGGACGGGCAGGGATAGTTTCCAGATTTACAGTCTATTAGTCTACCAGAGAAAGTTTTCGGATTTACAACAGGACAGCAAGGGAAAGTTTTTTTTGTTTTTATCCCAAAATTAGATGTTGGGAACTCAATGTTAATCTTGGAATGTATTAAGAAAAGCAGTCTATTTTTCTGTTTTTTTTCTTATATATAGTTATGAGGAAAAACAGAGAATACAATGAAAATTACTATGTTGATTCCTTAGAAAAATAAAGAGGAAATTACAGCAGATGTTGGCTGTAGGTTGTAACCCTCTATTGCTTGGATTGAGAAAGGAAGGACTGAAAATTCTCGGTGGATGTAACCCACATTGGGTGAACCACGTTAAAATCATTGTCTCTTCTTCTGTGTGTGTTTGTCTTATTTTTCTTTAATTCTGCTGTTAAAGTTTGAAACACTATAATTGCTTTTCTATATTTTATATAGTGATTTACTCTAACAAGTGGTATCAGAGCGGTTGTTTTGTTGGGTGCACTTGACAGAAGGAGAATTTCTAGATCAAGTGGGAGCAATGGCAAAAGAAGGGAGGTTTAGAGTTCAAAAATTCAATGGCCAAAATTTTTAATTCTGGAAGATGCAGATGGAGGATTACTTCTACCAGAAGGATCTTTACTTACCTCTTGAGGGGGAAACAGAGAGACCTTCATCTATGTCTGATGAGGAGTGGAGTCTCCTTGATAGAAAGGCATTGGGTACTATGAGGCTATGTTTGGGAGCCACCATAGCCTTCAACATATCTGATGAAAAGACTACCAAGGGAGTCATGGATAAGTTGGCCAAGATGTATGAGAAACCATCAGCATCAAATAAGGTATTATTAATGAAAAGGTTATTTAACATGAAAATGAGTGAAGGAGGATCTATGCATGATCATTTAAATGAATTTAATACTGTCACTAATCAATTGCATTCAGTAGGATTGGATTTTGATGATGAGCTTAGGGCCTTATTAATCTTATGCTCTCTTTCGAAAAGTTGGAACAGTTTGGTAATGGTGGTAAGTAACTCTGCTTCGAGTTCAAATAAATTAGAATTTGATGATGTGGTTGGTGTGATACTCAGTGAGGACATGAAAAGAAAAACCATAGGAGAATCATCTAGCACCGCCTTAACTATTGAGAATAGAGGAAGAGGAAGAGAAAGAGGCAAGAGTTCACATTGTGCCAAATCCAAAGGTAGATCCAAATCATGTGGAAAAGGAAAGCTACAGTGTTGGCACTGTGGCAAAAAGGGTCATCTCAAGAAGGACTGTTGGCAAAGAAAGGGTGATGAAAATGAAGGTAATGATAATAATGGTAACACTTCAGAAGCCAATATTACTAGACAAATTCTACAAGATGCTTTAATCTTATCTCTTGATAGAAATAGTGATTATTGGGTAATTGATAGTGGTGCTTCATTCCATGCTACCTCACATAAGGAATACTTCATAGATTATGTTTCTGGAGATTATGGACAGGTTTTGTTGGGAAATGACTAACCATGTAAAATCATGGGTATTGGAAAGATTTTGATTAAATCCTCAAATGGATGTCAATGGGCTCTTAAAGAGGTGAGACACATACCAGATTTAAAGAGAAATCTTATATCGGCAAGTAAGCTTGATAGTGAAGGATACACGGTTGTATTCGGAGAAAATGCTTGGAAAGTTACTAAAGGTTCATTGATAGTAGCTAGAGGTAAATTGGTGGGTACTCTTTATTTACTTACTGATTTTTCTCACTACTCCATGAATTTAGTTTCTACAGGTGAGAGTGCATATTTGTGGCACCAAAGACTTGGCCATATGAGTGGAAAAGGTATGGAAATTTTACATTCAAGAAAGTTATTGCCTAAGTTAAAAGATATTGATTTGGAATTTTGTGAGGATTGTGTTTATGGTAAAGCAAAGAGAGTTAGATTTCTCAAGGATGGCAAGGAAAGGAAGAAAGAGAAATTGGAGCTTGTGCACTCAAATGTTTGGGGCCTAGCTCAAGTAACTTCTCTTGGAGGTTCCTCTTACTATGTACTTTTTATTGATGATGCAACAAGGAAAACATGGATATATTGCATTAAGAATAAAAGTAATGTTTTTAATACCTTTAAGAATTGGAAAGCATTAGTTGAAAATGAAACTGAAAAAAGGATAAAGTGTCTAAAATTGGATAATGGTGGAGAGTATTGTAGTAGAGAATTTGATGTGTTTTGTTCTAAAAATGGAATTACAAGAATCAAGGTAGTTCCAAGAACACCTCAAGAAAATGAGGTTGTAGAAAGAATGAATAGAACCATCATGAAGCATGCTAGGAGCATGAGAATACATGCAGGCTTACCATTATTTTTATGGGCTCATGCTATTGATACTATAGTATATCTGATTAATAGAGGACCGTCTAGTGCCTTGGATGGAGGAATTCTGGAAGAGCTTTAGATAGGTAAACCAGTAAATTATTCTTTCCTTAAGGTATTTGGATGTGAGGCTTTTATGCATATAGACAAAGAGAACAAAAATAAGTTAGATGCTAAGGCCCAAAAGTGCTATTTTATTGGTTACGATATTGATGGCTTGGGTTACAGATTATGGGATTGTGATAACTGAAAAGTCATTAGAAGTAGGGATGTCATATTTAATGAAAAAAACTTGTATAAAGATTGGTTGCAGGGAAAGAAAAAGAAAGAGGAGATTACTAAATACATAGACCTTGATGGACACATAGAAAAGGTAACTCCAAAGGTGGTAGAAGAACAAAATGTATAGCAACAGCAACAAACACCTCAATCTCTAGAAAGTGTTGTTAGACGATCTACCAGGATAAGTAAAATTCCTCAACATTTCTCTGATTATGTTTTGTATACTGATGCTGGTGAGCCAGAATGTTTTCAAGAAGCATTACAGATGGATACCAAGAATAAGTGGGAGCTTGCAATGAATGAAGAAATGGACTCTTTATTCCACAACCAAACTTGGGATTTGGTTGAGCTACCCAAAGGTAAAAGAGCTTTGACCAATAAATGTGTGTACAGGATTAAAGAGGAGAATGAAGGGCATAAGAGATACAAAGCAAGACTAGTGGTCAAGGGATTCGCTCAGAAAAAAGGTATTGATTTTGATGAGATTTTTTTTTCCAGTTGTAAAAATGACCTCTATTAGAGCTATTTTGAGTCTTATACCTATAGAAAATTTGTATCTGGAGCAATTAGATGTGAAGACAACATTTCTTCATGGTGATTTGGAGGAGGAAATTTATATGCACCAACCAAAAGGCTTTCAGGTGAAAGGTAAAGAGGATTGGGTATGTAAACTGAAAAAGAGCTTGTATGGGTTAAAACAAGCTCCTAGACAGTGGTATTTAAAATTTGATAAGTTCATGGCTAATCAAAGGTTTGAAAGATGTCAAAGTGATCATTGTGTATATTTTAAGCAAACTGGAAATGGTAACTATGTTATTTTGCTATTGTATTAGGATGACATGTTAGTTGCAGGAACAAATATGCAAGATATAAACATGCTCAAGAAGAAGTTGGCTAAATCCTTTGCCATGAAGGATTTGGGAAGCCAACCAAATCCTTGGTATGAGGATAACAAGAGACAAGGAGAGTCACACTCTGAAATTATCATAAGCAAAATACATTGAAAAAGTGCTTAAGAGATTCAACATGAACAATGCAAAGTCTGTTGCTACTCCATTGGCAAAGCATTTCAAACTCACCAAAGATTTGTGTCCCAAGACACAAAAGGAACAAGAGCATATGGCTAAGATTCCCTATGCATCAGCGGTTGGAAGCTTGATGTATGCAATGGTTTGTACAAGACTAGACATTGCCCATGCAGTGGGAGTAGTGAGTAGATTTATGAGTAATCCGAGAAAAGGACATTGACAAGTGGTAAAATGGATACTCAGGTACTTGAGAGGAACTTCAAATTATTCTTTGAATTTTGGAGGTTCTAATATATGCTTGAAAGGTTTTGTAGATTCTGATATGGCAGGTGATCTTGATGGTGGAAGGAGCACTACTGGCTACATCTTTACTATAGGAGGAGGAGCGGTTAGTTGGATTTCTAAACTCCAACATGTAGTTGCCCTTTCAACCACTGAAGCTAAATATGTTGCTGCTACAGAAGCAAGCAAAGAGATGGTTTGGTTGCAAAGACTAATGGAAGAACTGGGGAAGAAGCAAGAGGATAATAGGTTGTGGAGTGATAGCCAGAGTGCTATACACCTTGCGAAGAATTCAGCATTCCATTCAAAAACTAAACACATCAAACTCAGGTATCATTTCATTAGATCAGTAGTGGAAGATGGATCTTTGAAATTAGGGAAGGTTCACACATCACAAAATCCTGCTGATATGCTTACAAAAGTGGTGTCAAGAGAAAAGTTGAGCTTTTGCTCAACTTCGGTTGGCCTTAAGGAATAAGAGGCCATGATGAGAAATTTTCAGTCCTTGGTTGCGGTATGGTGCAATGGAATTAGTCTCCAAGTGGAAGATTGTTAGGAATGGAGCCTAATTATGAGGAGGCTAAACAGAGAAAGTTTCTGGATTTACTACAGGACGGGCAGGGAAAGTTTCCAGATTTACAGTTTGTTAGTCTACCAGAGAAAGTTTTCGGATTTACAACAGGACAGCAGGGAATTTTTTTTTGTTTTTATCCCAAAATTAGATGTTGGAAACTCAATGTTAATCTTGGAATGTATTAAGAAAAACAGTTTGTTTTTCTGTTTTTTTCTTATATATAGTTGTGAGGAAAAACAGAGAATACAATGAAAATTACTATGTTGATTCCTTGGAAAAATAGAGAGGAAATTACAGCAGATGTTGGCTGTAGGTTGTAACCCTCTATTGTTTGGATTGAGAAAGGAAGGACTGAAAATTCTCGGTGGATGTAACCCACATTGGGTGAACCACGTTAAAATCATTGTCTTTTATTTTGTGTGTTTTTGTCTTATTTTTTTTTAATTCTGCTGTTAAATTTTGAAACACTACAATTGCTTTTCTATATTTTATATAGTGATTTACTCTAACAGTAAAGTATTGTGATTTTAGTTTATAGTAATGTCTCTATAACATAGACGATAAGTCTAACTAAGACACAGCCTGAACCTGATTCTTTTCTGTGGAATACGACATTTGATCAATGCTATAAAATTACATTAAGTGATATTGTTTGCAGGTACGATGTCACTGGCATAAAACCAGAACATCTTATATAATCTGGCGAATTCGTTTGAGGGGGGGGAAGAACTAAGGCTTTCTTTGTTTATCATACTAACTGTTCTACTTGTAGGACATGGCTTAGATCATGATCTTCAATGCTTGGCAATAGAATATCCATCTCATCAGGTTTACTTTAGATATCACCTTAACCTATTATTTGAGTTTAACTAAAGATCATTAGATAACCTTTTGGACGATGGAAACAGAAAGATTTTGAGAAAATGAGCGCCGAAGAGCTGCTTCAAATTTCTCAATCAGATTTCTACTGCTGGTGGTTGGATTCCAGGCCATACCCAACTTGACTTCGTTTAGTTACTGCTTTGGCTTGTTCTTTACCTATTTCTGCTTTGGCTTGTTCTTTACCTATTTCTGCTTCATGTAGGATTTGATAGGACTCAAATCTAATATCTGTTGAGGCACAGTTGATAAGCTGTTCAAAGACTCGATATATTTATGAATGCTTTCTCTTATTAAGTGACTGGACGTATAGAACTGCTTGTCCATCAATCCCTTTCCGAAATGCTATTGAACTCCCAGAACATGTTAATGCACTTTTCGAATGTTCTCTCTGATTGTCTTTATCCAAATTCTTTCCAATAGAACTATTAAAAAATATCACAAAATTTCTTCTGTTTGTGAAGATGAATTGTTTGATTGTTAGTAAAAGAGTTTGTTTTTTTATTTTTATTTTTCAACTTATTAAAAATTGACTCTCGAACTTTATGCCTCTCCCTTTGGGATTGACCATATCCATGTTATGCTTTGATTATTTACTATACAATACGGATGTCCTAAAGTTCATTTGTCAAATGTTGAAAGTATATTATTTCTTTGGAATGTAAATTATATCTAACATCATTTGTAATAGTGTTTAGTATGTTTTTGTTTTTTAAAATATGGTTTTGAAAGGATGTTTGTTAACATCCATTTAGTCACATTAAGTTGGTGTCCCCATTTAACTTTGGTATGGGAACAAAATTTATGATTATTTTTTTAAAGTTACTCGATGCCCTCATGGAATTTTGGTGTGGGGCATAAATAAATAATAATAAGATTTAATAAGATTTTGAAAGGGTTATTCTTTCCATTTTACATTGATTTAATCCCCTAGATTTGAATTTTGATTTGAGTTGCATCAACTATTTATCCCAACCATTGAACCAAATATTTGTTATTTTTTTAAAATATAGGTTATTGTAAGGGGTTTTGGTCCCTTCGTCGTGAGTGGGATATGGACTTTGAACCTCCCAAAGAGAAGACAGAGCCCTTACCATTAAATTATGCTTGCAACTATTAATGTATATTATATTATTTAATAAACATTGTTGTATTATTGTTGTATTATGTTTGGTGGATTTATTTTTAATGATATTATTTAATTTTGATTTAGTTGTACTACTAATATAATATATCATAAGAAGTATATGATTTATTTGTGACCCACGATGGATATGTATATGTATAAGAAGTATAGACTGATTAAAAAATATATAATATATCATATATTTAATTTGTTTTTTTAAAATGAGAGTAATTTTTTATATGATAAATTATAAAAATGTTAGCAGTTGGATTTATTTTATCGTAAAAAACTATTTAAAATAATTGTGTCTATGTTATAAGAATTTTGATATCTTAATTATTATTTTTTGATAATTATATTAAAAAAAATCAATATAATGTATTTTTATGCCATATAATAATAAAGTTTGACATTTAATATTAATATGAAGGTCTCCTTGCCCAACTCAATGGATATGGTTTCAATATTTGGCACCCACATGCAATCTATAGAATATGAAAATCTATGTGTTAAGTGTGGGCTTTGCAATAATATGGGGTATTTATTTAAGGACTATCCCAAGAAGAAAATCCAAAAACCAAAGAGAAAATGGCAGCCTAAGAAAGCTATGGAAGTCAAGGAAGTGAGGAAGGTGCTCTCAATAATGTCTATGGGTTTAACTTAGGCCCAAGATCCCTCATTTTTTGAATATGGAGAGTTAATTCCAGGAATAGATGAGGTAAATTCCTCTCCTAAATGTATATTCTCTATGATAAATGAAGTTCCTATGGAAAATATTTTCTCCTATCTTCTGAGTTAAAAGAATGATATGGACATTAATCCCAAATACCACTATTGTAAGGGTTTAGATGAAGTTTCTTTGAAGGGAACCTTGCTTGTGGATCTTCCCCAGCCTAAATTTTCAAGGACCTCCCTCCCAACTTTAGATCCTGTTATTTCTTAAATTCAAAGGTTGGTAGTAAAATATGACAGTGCTTCAAATTTACCTCTTAATGGGAAAGGTTTAAAAGCTAGTCCAACCTCAAAATCTATTATTTCTTCCATTCAAATATCACTAGCAAAAAAAAATAGTGCTTCATATTTATATATTAATGGGAAAGGTTTAAAAGCCACTCCAACCTTATATTTTGTTGTTTCTTCCATTCAATAGTCATCAACAAAATATGATAGTGCTTAAAAAAAATTTCTTAATAGGAAAGGTTTAAAAGTTGACCAAACATTAGCTTTTGCTATTTATTCTATTCAAAGATTATCAACAAAATAGGCAAGTGCTACAGATTCAACACCTAATGGGAAAGTTTTAAAATATAATCCCAATCACATCATGAGCAATAGCAAAAAAGGGGCAATGGATGTGTTATATGACTCTAAACATGGATGACCTTCGAACCAAGACTCAAGTCTAAGGGAGACCCTAAAATATATAGCTAATGAAACCCAAATAACACTTTCTACGAGAGGGGGAAGAAGTACCCCACCAAGTCTAGTAAATAAAAATATTATATTGTAATATAAGGGGTTTTAATACACTTTAGAAGCAATGACTAGTTACTTCTATTAGGAAAGATCTAAATCTCATATTTTTTTATTCAAGAAACAAAAATTAAGACCAATTTTGATAAGGTTAAGAATATCATATGAAAGGAGGTCTGCTATTCTGTAATATATACTTTGAGATATTAATGTGTCTTTGGGATAATTTAAAAATGAAAGACATAGTGATTTCTTCTTCTTGTAGGTTCATTAACATTGCTTGGATGTTGGTTGAGGACTTTAATTCCCTCATCTTTCCATTAGAAAAAAAGGAGGAAGCCAATTCTCCTCTAATGGTATGGAGGATTTCAATTTTTTTGTGAATACTAATGAGATGCTGGACTTTGAGCTAAAAAGGAAGTAAATTTACTTGGAGAAACAAAAAAGGCTAGGAGAACATCTTATCCAATAAAAAATATATAGGATTTTTATTTCTAAAGAAGGGCTTCATAATTTTAGAACCTTTGTTCTCTCTTATCTTCCAAGAATAGGATTAGATCACAATCCTTTGGTACTAGATGTTTTAGTTGGGAATATAATTTTTAATTTTCCATCCTGATTTTAGGTTATATGGATGAAAAATGATACCCTTGAGGACTTGATAGTTGATTGGTGGAAGAAGGATTTTCTAGTCCCCCTAATATCTCAAGTTGCCAATAAATTAGGATTTGTGAAGAGCAATTTAAAAGTATGGAATAAAAATATCTTTGGTAACACTTTCCAAAATAAGAAATCCATGAAACTACAACTTTTAGCCTTTTAAACCTACTATAGAATCTTTCCCCCCATCAGAGGCTGAAAAAAATCTTGAAAGAAGTTTGTTGGTAAATTTCTATAATGTTTTTACCTACGAGGAATCCTATTGGAGATATAATTCGAGAGCTCTCTGGTTGAAATATGGAGATAGAAATACCAATATTTTTTATGCCACAACCTTGAGACATAGGAGTTTCAATAATATTACTAAAATTGTTGAGGATGGTACTAAAACTAGAAATATTTTGGAAATTCATAAGGATGTTGTATAGATTTTTATAATTTATTAGGAGTGGTGACACCTATATATGAGTAGACCTCCAATTATTTTTTTATTTTTATTCCTTCTCTAATTATTGAACAATTGAAATCTAGTCTTATCGCTTCATTCAAAGAGTTTGAAAACAAAGAGGTAATATTTTCCATGGTTGATGAGAAGGCCCATAGAACTGATGGTTTTTGCGTAATTTTTTATCAAAATTTTTGAGAAATTATGGATAAGGATATATATAATGTTATGGGTGAAATTCAAACTACCCTTCATATTCTCATTGATATCAATTCCACATTTTTGGTTTTGATTCCTAAATTGGAAAGAGCTAACTCCTTCAATAATTTCAAGGTCATAAGTCCATGTAACACTCTTTATAAAACATTAGCTAAGGTCATAGTGATGTTAGAAGCACCATAATAGAAGCCAAACAATATAAGTAGATGCAATACAGATAATAAAAATATGCTCCAAGCCACCAAGTGGTAGTACGAAGCTCACAACCCACCCCCCTAACTATAGATTGAATCGAGCATTTATGGCTCTGAGAAATTTAATCGTTACAATATGGTCATTACAACATGGCTATTACAACATGGCCATTGCAACATGGTCATTACAATATGACCATTACAACATAGTCGTTATGATATAACCATTACAACATGGTCGTTACAACATGACCATTACAATATGGTCATTACAATATGATTATTACAAGATGGTTGTTACAATATAACTAGTACAACATGGTCATTACAATATAACTGATACAATATGGTTGTTACAACATGACCATTAAAATATGGTCGTTACAACATGACCATTACAACATGGTCATTACAAAGAGAATACCGTTGTAGGGGAACAATTCTAAAATTAACAAACAAAAAGAAAATTTGAATGTTAGGAATTTAAGAGGAAGAGTGTTAGAATGTGATGCTCTTGCATTAGACTTCTATGCTTTAAAATTTCATGAGCTCTTGCTCATGAGCTATTCATTTTTTTTGAAGCTTGATTTGCACATCTACCACCTCTACCTTGAACAATAGGATGTGTATGCCATTATTGTAATGCATAAAATTTTAAACATATTTTCACCATTCAAGAGAATCCTTAAGCAAGTATTATTTCAAACCTCTAGTAATCCATGAAATACCGAGTGTTTGTTTCACTACTCGCATAGATCCTTAGGCAAGTTACTTTTCACACTTGTTGTAATCTATGTACACATTCTATTTCACACATGCAACAAACTTGGGATAATCCATGAAATACGAAGTGTCTATTTCACCACTTGCATAAATATTTAGGCAAGTTCTGTTCCACACTAGCTTACGTACACGTTTTGTTTCACACATGTAGCACACTTGCAGTAAGGGTGTGTGTATGACATTGTTGTCATGCATAAAATTTTGAGCATATTTTTACCATTCAAGTGGATCCTTAAGAAATTTTTTTTTCACACTTGTAGTAATCCATGAAATACCGAGTGTCCATTTCACCACACGTGCATATACTTAGGTAAGTTCTATTCCTGATGGCAAGCCGAGATTCAAACAACAAACTTCACATTAATTTTCTGTAAATTGCTTCATACAGTTTTACAATACCATTTCCAGGCATAGAACTTTCCCCTTCAATCCCGAGCTCACCATCCCTTTCCCTTACAATTTTTGAGTTTTTAACGAGGTCTCGGCCCTCCAGGCAATTAATGCCCCACCTGTGAGAATTCACCAACAAAACAAAAAAAAATTCCTTTTTCCCCACCAAGTTTCGAATTTTCTTCCATTAATGGGCCACCGCCCCGATCCGCTACGAAGTTCGCATTAAAGACTTCCTTTGTCCTGCAATCACCGCTTTGGTCAGACCGTTCTTCTGAACCGCCGTCTCACCCATACTGTCCATGCTCTGCAACTGCTATTTTGTCAGAATCTAAAAATATGCGTGGACTTGTCCGAAAATTTCCTTAAGATGATTATCTCCATTTTTAAATATACGCGACCGTCAACTCTGATTTGAATTACGTGGCAGTCTGCGTGTCCATTTCTGGCTTTGTCTTCAACTGGCTGTGTCGCTTTAACACACGTGGCAGCCACGTGTCTATTTTGGCCTTGCCTGGCCGTCCACGTGTATACTTTGGCTTGTCTTCATATTGGCCGCGATATCGCGAAATCATGACATGTCGCGATATCGCGACCAAAAGCACCTCCACTTCGCCGTAGCCCTTTGGGGTCGCGATTTCGTGACATGTCGCGAAATCGTGACATGTCACGATTTCGTGACCCCCCTTTTGCTTTCGCCTCGCCGTAGTTCCTTTGGCTTATCTTCCGCCTTGCCTTAGCCTTTAAGTCCCGACAACATTGCCACGTGGCAGCTTTCAATAGGTCGCGATATCGCGACCTATCGCGATATCGCGATGGGACCCCCCCTTCGCCTTAGTTGTTAAAAGACATCGCGATATCGCGACGTCATGATATCGCGATGGAAACTCCGCTTTGACTTAGTTGCTAAAAGACGTCGCGATATCGTGACGTCGCGATATCGCGACGTCGCGATATCGCGACGTAACTGACCCTCGCCTTTGCCATCGCTTTTGAGGTCATGATTTCGTGACCCCTCCCCAAATTTTGCCTTAGATTTACAAAAATCTCCCCCCTGCTTTACAAAACTACAGCCTTGGGAAAGAACAGGAATAAATCAAAATACAAGTGCTTAAAAAAAACTTAGAAAAATTTGGAGGATGCAAGATTGCTTTACTGTCGCCGGATGCTCCTGCATCAGACACCTGGGGTAAATTAAAAGTGATCCTCACTTCTATTTTGTTAGGGGAAGACCCAGGTGGTCAACCTCCATCTTCGACAACCAAGTTGCATCTTCAACAGGTCTGCCCTTCCACTTTATCAAATATTCAGAATACTGTTTGTTTCTGGTGCTTATGCCTTCACGAGTGTCTAATATTTCCTCGACCTCGTCGGTGGTTGGAGTAGATGCTGGAATTTGCCATATTTTTGTACTTGGTACCTCTGTACCCTCTCCCTCATGATATTCCACTAAATCTGAAATATTAAAAATAGGTGAAATGTCAAGCCAACTTGGCAATTCCACTTCATATGCGTTTCTTGACTCCCATTTCTCCAGTATTCTGCATGGCCCAAACTTCTTCATCTTCAATTTGTTGTAAGTTTTGGCAGGAAATATTTCCTTCCTGAGATGGACCATGACTTCATCTCCTACTTCGAACTCTTTGAACCACCGCTTTTGGTCTGCTCTTGTCTTATATTGAGTATTCATTTTTATAATTTGCCTCCTTACTTCTTCATGCAGACTTTTCATATGTTTCGCAAATTCTTCTGCCTCGACACTGCACTTTTCTCTCTTATCCAACTTTCTCAGTTTAGACACATTTCTTGGGCTGTTCCCATATATTATCTGGAACGGAGATTTATTTGTGCTCTTATTGACTGAACTATTATACGCAAATTCCGCCTATGGTAAAACTAAATCCCATCCCTTGGGTTGATCTGCTATCAAGCATCTCAGTAAATTACCCAGGCTTCTATTTACCACCTTTGTCTGTCCATCAGTCTGTGGGTGGTATGCAGAACTGAACTTTAGATCTGTCTTCAACTTCTTCCACAAAGTTCTCCAGAAATAACCAACAAATTTTGTATCTCTGTCAGAAATGATGCTCTTCGGTAGACCGTGAAGTCGTACCACTTCCTTGAAAAATAACCCTGCAATGTGAACTGCATCACTTGTTTTCTGGCATGGGATAAAGTGTGCCATCTTGGAAAATCTATCAACTACTACAAATACAGAGTCATTTCCCCTCTGTGTTCTTGGAAATCCGAGGACGAAGTCCATGCTGACGTCCTCCCATGGTCGCTCAGGTACTGGCAACGGCTGATACAATCCCGTGTTTTGTCTTCTACCCTTTGCCATCTGGCATACTCTACAACTCTGTACAAAATTTTTCACATCTTGTTGTAGTTGTGGCCAATAGTAATTTTCACTCACCAGGGCAATTGTCTTATCCCGACCAAAATGTCCGGCCAGTCCTCCGCTGTGTTTCTCCTTGACTAAGTTTTCCCGCATGGAACTCCTTGGAATGCATAATTTACTTCCTCTGAACAACATTCCGTCTTGGATTAGAAAATCCAACCATCTTGTCCTATCCACAGTAATAGGTGTCAAGCAAGCCGCCCAGGCTTCTGCAAAATCTGGATCTTCAGGGTACAAACCCTTCAGCTCTTCAAATCCCACTACCTCCACTGTCATTTCAATCAGTAAATTCTACCTTCTACTCAAGGCATCTGCAACTCTGTTTGATTTCCCCCTTCTGTGCTTCAGCACAAAGGTATAGCTTTGAAGGAACTCCACCCACTTCATGTGCCTTTGGTTCAGTTTTGTTTGACTGTTAATGTACTGTAAAGCTTGATGATCAGTAAATAGAACAAACTCCTTTGGCAATAAATAATGTCTCCACTTCTTTAGAGCCTGAACTATAGCATAAAATTCTTGGTCATAAACTGAATACTTTTTTCGAGCATCATTTAGCTTCTCACTGAAATAAGCAACGGGTTTGCCTTCCTGACTCAGTATAACCCCTATTGCACTGCCATTGGCATCACAGTCCACCTGAAATACCTTGTTAAAGTCTGGGAGTGCCAAAATAGGCTGTTCTGTGACCTTTTTCTTTAATGCATCAAAGCTCCTCTCAGCCCCTAATGTCCACTTGAACTCTTTTTTATCCCCTCTCATTGTTTTCGTGAGAGGTGCACAAATCTTCGCTGAAGTTCTTTATGAACTTCCTGTAAAAGTTGGCTAGACCATGAAATGATCTTACTTCTGTTGTGCTTCTTGGGGTAGGCCATTCGATGATGGCTCTCACCTTCTCTGGGTCCATTTTTAGACCTTCTACTGAGATTACAAACCCCAGGTATACTAACTCTTTCTTGAAAAAATTACACTTTTTTAGATTTATTAATAACTGCTCCTCCCGTAGCTTTTCAAAAACCCTCCTGATATGCATCAGGTGTTCCTCCAGGGTTCTGCTGAATATTAATATATCATCTAAATAAACAATGACAAACTTTCCCAAAAATCTTTCAGTACTTCATTCATCAGCCGCATGAAGGTACTTGGTGCATTGGACAGCCCAAAGGGCATGACCAACCATTCATACAAGCCCTCTCTTGTCTTGAAGGCTGTCTTCCACTCATCTCCTTCTCGGATACGGATCTGATGATAACCACTTTTTAGGTCAATCTTCATGAAGTACTCAGCTCCACTTAAACAGTCCATGATATCATCCATCCTTGGCAATGGGAATCTGTATTTGATAGTGATTTTGTTGATTGCCCGAGAGTCTGTGCACATTCTCCACTCTCCATCCTTCTTGGGTGCTAGTACTGTAGGCACTGCACATGGGCTAAGACTCTCCCTAATCAATCCTTTCTCCAGCAACTCCTGGACCTGTCTGTTTAACTCCTCAGTTTCTACAGGTGTCATTCTGTGTGTAGCTTTATTTGGCAAGCTTGATCCTGGCACCAAATCTATATGGTGGCTGATCTTCCTTACTGGGGGTAAACCCTCAGGCACATTATCTGATACAATATCTAGAAATTCCTCCAACAGATCTAGGACTTCTGTCGGGGTATCCTTGCATTCCTCCTCCCTAATTCTAGGAATTATTGCATAACACAAATGTTCATGCTTCAAACCATCCAAAAATTTTCTCCCTTCAACTAGACAGATTTTGGAGTTGTTACACACCTTTTCATCCGCCTCCTTCACGGGTTTCAGCTTATGGCGTACACCATTCTTTGTCAATGAGTAGGTGTTGGCATGGCCGTCATGCACTGCACTCCGATCGAACTGCCAGGGCCTTCCCAGCAACATATGGCAAGCATCCATAGGTAGGATGTCGCACAGGACCTCATCACAATAATTTCCAATATTAAATTTAACGAAGCACTGCTCATTGACCAAAGCCCTATGGTCCTTCTGTAACCATGCGACCCGATATGGATGCGGGTGCTTCTTCCTCTCTAATTGTAACTTGGTAACCATTTCTTCTGAAACCAGGTTATCCGTGCTACCATTATCAATAATAATATTGCAAACTTTGCCCGCGCATTTACACCTTGTGCGGAATAAACTTCTTCTTTGATCTGTGTCCTTCTCCTCATTCAATAGGACTCTTCTTACGATCATTGCTTCCCCTCTCTCTGCTTCTTTCGAATGTTTAGATTCAACATCTTCCTCTACCACAACAGCTCTGGCTGGACCCTCAGGCCTCTTGTTTGTTCTTTCCCAGTGTTGTGGACACTCGAATGCTCGATGTCCTTCTTCACCATAGTGGAAACATGTCCCACGAAATACTCCTCTTCCAAACCCTCGTCCAGATCCACCCCGTCCTCTTGGGTAGCTGTTCTGATCTCGGGGCTGATAAACATCCTCTTCCCTTTGATCCTGGTTACTACTGGCTTCACCAGTCTTCTTTGGGTCTTTATATTTTTCTCCACTGGTTCTCCCACCAGTTCTTCCACCATGGCCCCTTCCTCTTTGCTTGCCTTCAAACCGCCTATTCAGTTTTTCTTCCACCTTTAAGGCAAACTGGTAAGCATCCTCAATGGTGCTTACCCAAACTAGGCTCAGCTCTTCCTGGATACCGAGTCTCAACCCATTGATATAACGGGCTACCTTTTCTTTGTTTGCCTCTAAATGCCCAGTTCTAATAGAGATCTTGTAAAACTCCTCAGTGTATTCTTGGACAATTTTGTTTGTCTGTCTCAAACTCTACATTTTTCTTAGCAGATCCAACTCGTAATCTACCAGAATAAACTATCTTTTCAGCTTTTCCACCATTCTATCCCATATTGTTATTCTCTCCTTCCCTCTTTTGTTCCTCTCCAACTGTATTCCCCTCCACCAAATGCTGGCATGACCCTTCAACTTGGTCTTAGCAAATCTGACTCGATTAGGGTCTTCAACCTCCTCATATTCGAAATATTCTTCTAAGTCATTTATCCAATCAATCACCTCTTTTGGATTTAGGTTTCCCGAGTATGTAGAAACCTCCATTTTTGGTTGCTTTCCAATCTGAGAGATGGCTTTGTACAACCCGGCTTGTGCAGGATCCACAACCTCTTCCTCTTCCTCAGATTGGTCTTCTTCTTCAACTTCGTCTTCACTTCCCTCATCCCTTTCGGGCTCGTGCCTTCTGCGTAACTCTTCTTGCAGGGCTTGAACTTGTCTCTGCAAGGCTCGAAAGTCTTCGACCGGCACCACATTCCCTACTCCACCACGATTTCTTCATGGAGGCATTTTTTTTTATAAATCCTTCCACAGATCCTGGTGTAACTGCCTCTCTTCCGGCGATCTGTTACATGCTCAGGAGCTCCCGCTCTGATACCACTTGATGGCAAGCCGAGATTCAAACAACAAACTTCACATTAATTTTTAGTAAATTGCTTCATAGTTTTTACAATACCATTTCTAGGCATAGAACTTTCCCCTTCAATCCCGAGCTCACCATCCCTTTCCCTTACAATTTCTGAGTTTTTAACGAGGTCTCGGCCCTCTAGGCAATTAATGCCCCACCTATGAGAATTCACCAACAAAACAAAAAAAAATTCCTTTTTCCCCACCAAGTTTCGAATTTTCTTCCATTAATGGGCCACCGCCCCGATCTGCTATGAAGCTCGCATTAAAGACTTCCTTTGTCCTGCAATCGCCGCTTTGGTCAGACCGTTCTTCTGAACCGCCGTCTCACCCATACTGTCCATGCTCTGCAACTGCTATTTTGTCAGAATTTAAAAATATGCGTGGCCGACATACTTGTCCAAAAATTTCCTTAAGATGATTATCTCCATTTTAATATACGCGACCGTCAACTCTGTTTTGAATTACGTGGCAGTCTGCGTGTCCATTTCTAGCTTTGTCTTCAACTGGCTGTGTCGCTTTAACACACGTGGTAGCCACGTGTCTATTTCGGCCTTGCCTGGCCGTCCGCGTGTATACTTTTGGCTTGTCTTCATATTGGTCACGATATCGCGACAGGTCGCAAAATCGTGACATGTCGCGATATCGCGACCAAAAGCACCTCCACTTCGCTGTAGCCCTTTGGGGTCATGATTTCGTGACATGTCACGAAATCGTGACATGTCACGATTTCGTGACCCCCCATTTTGCTTTCGCCTCGCCGTAGTTCCTTTGGCTTATCTTTCGCCTTGCCTTAGCCTTTAAGTCCCGACAACATTGCCACGTGGCAGCTTTCAATAGGTCGCGATATCGTGACTGTCGCGATATCGCGACGGGACTCCCCCTTCGCCTTAGTTGTTAAAAGTCGTCACGATATCGCAATGGAAACTCCTCTTTGACTTAGTTGCTAAAAGAGCGCGATTCGGACGTCGTGATATCGCGACGTCGCGATATCGCGACAAAACTGACCCCCGCCTTTGCCACCGCTTCTGAGGTCGCGATTTCGTGACCCCTCCCCAACTTTTGCCTTAGCTTTACAAAACTCTCCCCCCTGCTTTACAAAACTGCAGCCTTGGGAAAGAACAGGAATAAATCAAAATACAAGTGCTTAAAAAAAACTTAGAAAAATTTGGAGGATGCAAGATTGCTTTACTGTCGTCGGATGCTCCTGCATCAATTCCACTCTTGTTGTAATCCATGTATACATTTTGTTTCACATGTGAAACACACTTGCAGTAATCCATGAGATATCGAGTATCTATTTTACCACTCGTGTAGATACTTAGGCAAGTTCTATTTCACACTCATCGTAATCCACATACATGTTCTATTTCATACGTACAACACACTTTATTGACAAGAAAAAGCACACACAAACCCACAAGAAATATTCTAAGCTCTAATTCTACTTGATGTTAGAATAATCATAGTAGAAGCCAACCAACAGATGCAAACACAACACATATAATAAACATACACTTCAAGCCACCAAGTCATAGTGCGGAGGTCACGGTCCACCTACCCTAACTACTAATCATATCGATAATTTATAGGCTCTAAGAAATTTGATCGTGATAATATGGTCATTACAACATGACCACTACAGTATGACCATTACAACATGGTCATTTCAATATGAGCATTACAACATGGTCTTTACAATATGACTATTACAACATGGTCGTTACAATATGACTGATACACCATGGTCGTCACAACATGATCATTATAATATGGTCGTTAGAATATGACCATTACAACATGGTCATTACAATATGAACATTATAACATGGTCATTACAATATGACCATTATAACATGGTCATTACAATATGAATGATACAACATAGTCGTTACAACATGACCGTTATAATATGGTTATTGCAATATGATCATTACAACATGGTCTTTATAAAGAGAAAATCATTGTAGGGGAATGGTTACAAAAATAATAAAACAAAATAAAATATGGCCGTTAGGAACTTAAGAGGAAGAGGGTCAGAATGTGATGCTCCTGCATCACATAGCCAATAGAATGAAGGCCATTCTTCCTCATATTATTGATCCTTGTCAAGGTGCTTTTGTTAAAGGGAGGCAAATATTAGATAGCATGATTACTATTCGTAAAGTTCTTCACTCCATAGATAAAAGTGGTAGATATATATTTTTGTTAAAATTAGACATGGACAAGGCATATGATAGAGTATCCTAGGAATTTATATTTAAATTTATGGGTAAATTTGGCTTTCACCCTATTTGGACAAACCTCATCAAAGGATGCATGTGCTTAGTTATGAATTTGTCCTAATTAATGGTTATCCAACAAGTTATTTCAGAAGCCTACTAGGACTAATACAAAGGGACCCTATGTCTCCTTATTTGTTTCTTATAATTGATAAAGCCTTCGAAAGATCTATTTAGGTAGCCCAATCTAAGGGATTTATTTCAATGATAAAGCTTACCTCCTCCTACAATCCCATAACCCATAAAGAATTTGTAGATGATACTCTTCTTGCTTCAAGATATTCTATTCTAAAAGTGAAAGAGATTAAATTTATTCTATCTTCCTATAAGGTTGCCTATGGAGAGAAGATAAATTTTAACAAGATAAATATATTTTTAATTAATATCTCCCTTCAAAATTAGGTAAAACTCATAAAAATATTTGAATTTTCCATTGGATAGCTCCCTTCTATTTATCTAGGTTTATAACTTTTTAGTGGTAGGTTATAAGGTTCTTCTTGGCTTCCTATGGTGGAGAGGGTTAGGATAAAGTTGACAAGCTAGAAATGTGCCCTCCTCAACCAAGTTGGTAAGGCACAACTCATTAAATCCACCCTACAAAGTATCACAATATTCTTTTTATCATTGTTCAAGATGTGATAGAAAATCTACCAAAAGATTAATAGTATTCAAAAAGCCATTCTTTTGATAGGCATGGAAGAAAAACATAAAATTCTTCTGGTTGGTTGAAATAGGTTTGTTCAAGGAAGAGCAAGGGTGGATTAGGCCTTAGGAAAGTAGAATAAATGAATTTGACATTTATTGCAAAATTAGATTCAAAGTTTTTCAAAATGAAAGAATCTAGATGGGTAGAGATTTTAAAAGTTAAATATCTTGGTAGAGATGGTAATTTCGTTTTTATTCAGGCCAAACCAAAGAGCTTTGTTTTTGGAAACACCTTGATTCTAGGTTTATTATTAAAAAAGGTTTGAGATGGAAGATTGATTATGGGAGAAAATTTAACTTTTGGGAAAATATTTGGATTGTAAGGATCCTTTGATTAGATATGAGCTTTTAAACTACTTAGATCCCTTTACTATGCAATCTTGTGGATATAGATTTGTTGAATTTCTTGAGGTAAGGGATTTAAAAAGAGCTTGGAATACTCTCCCATTTTAACACCTTCCCTAGGTAAATTTGTGCTCTAATTTTTTTATCCAATATTCTCAAAATTTATCTCCTTAATCCTAATCCGTAATCTAATTCACCTATTTGGAAAGTGGATTATAAGGGCCTTTTCATGGTTAAATATACTTACTTTCTTCAGTTTGGTGACGAAGAAGACTAGTTTCTAGCTAGTAAGATATGGTTTAAACACCTCATACATAAAGTTAATTTCTTCTTTTTGTTGGATTTCCATAACAAAATCCTTATTATTTAAAACCTTCACAAAATAGGCTTGCCCATTTCAAAGGTGTTATCTGTGTGAAGTTGCTTGGGATAATGCTAAACCTTTATTTCTTGAGTGTTAATTCTTCTTATAAGTTATCCACCTTATAATAAAATTAAATTTTACCTAGACCATGACTAATAACATTCTAGACCTATGTTTGCTATGGATTTTACCCTTCCAAAATCATTTGCTTAGAATTAGCTAGTCTTTCTATTTGCCTTATTTTTTGGGGGGGTATTTGGAATGAAAGAAACACCAAATCCTTCAATAATGTTAAGAAGGATACCTTGCATGTGGAAGCTAAAATTTTCAATTTCTTGAAAGAAATTTTTTTCATAATTTCCATCAAAGATGAAAATGATCCCATAGTGAAAGAAAGCTTGCCAACCAACTTGGTATTCTAAATATGGAAGGTATTTATAGTCTATCCACTCCCAATATTAGAGATATTGTAAATGGAAGCCTTCACCTAAAGGTTGGATACAAATAAAATTTAGTGGGGTAGCTAAAATCAACCTAATCATGACAAGGGATAAAGAAGTCATGAGGGATGACAAAGGTGTATAGTCTAGTGTTTTTATTGAAGCTCAGGTGCTTATAAAAGGGTCATGCTACTAGAAAATATGAATACAAATAAGGTGGTGATCAAAGGTGATTCTCTTTACATCATTAATATTGCTAATGGAAAAAATTCCCCCCACTGATCCATTATAAATTTAATAGAAGATATTTACTATCACATTGAGAATTTGGAAGGTGTTGAATTCAGGCACACCTTTAGAGAAATAAATAAGGAAGATGACTTGTTGGCCAACCAAGGGGTCAATCAAAATTCTCTTCAAATCTAGATGAAGGATTTCTCTATATTTTTAACTTAGTATGTTTTGGTTTTAAATTTTAATCTCTTTTTATCCTTGGTTGATAAGGTGCTCTCTCTTGCTTTTGTTGAAGGTCTTTTCTTAGTTTTGCCCATTTATGGTTATTTTGTTGTATTCCATTATCCCTTGGGGTTATTATCCTCTTGATCCACTTACTATTCTTATTTCTATTGTATCTCTCATTGTAAAATGTTAGGTATCCTTTCAAAATCCCATGTTTTCCTACCTAATAAAAAAAATAAAGTTTGACATTTAATTATAATTTCTAATGATTTTGAGGTAAAAAATGGAGGCTAGTAATAGTTTTTAGTTTAATTTGTTGATATTCTTCTAGTAAATGAGGTTTGGGGAGCATGTAACAAAGAGTGATGAGTTTTACATGATAAAACAAGGTATTTGTGGGGAGTAATTAGAAAATTTGAATGAGGATTGATGGGTTTTACATTGTAACCAGGGTTATGCATAAGAGGTAGGTCCAAAAATATATTTATAATAATGAGGTGAACCAGTTTCAAAAACAGGGTGAATAGGGTTCAAAGTCATGCTGAATACATGGTGAATTACCTTTTTTTCAAGAAAAAATATAAAAAGGTGGTTAATTTGTCAAAAATTTTAAATGAATAGTAAAATACTACTAGGGGAATAGATCAATGCATGATGCCTGATGAGATTCTATCGATGTGTGATGTTTTTTGAGAACCTACCATCACATGATGCTAGACGAGAGACTACTGGTACTATTTTTTAAGACGTGAAGTGAACCTACCAACATGTGATGTCTATAGAGCACCTACCAACACACGACACTAGATGAGAGACTACTAGCACAATGCTTTGATATGCCTTACAAGAGCCTATACACATGTGAAATATGATAAGAGCCTACAGACACCATGCAAGATGCCTAAAAAGACCCTACCAATACCATGCTTCGAGACATATGATAAGAGCATATTGACATCATGCTTAGAGATGTCTAACGATAGTCTACTGACACCATGCTTCAAGACACCTGATGAGAGCTTATCAACAACATGGTCCATGATGCCCGATTGCGTGACAACAACAACTAAATATAGTTGATAGGTGGCATGCCTTACATCGACTTCTACCTATCTACTCCTTGGTTTATTCTACTAGGTGTCAACATATTATTTAATACTACACATGCAAACACCTATAAAATAGCATGAAAACTATCACTTTTCTTTTCACAAAATAAAACCTCATGAAAACTTTTGAAACCCTTTGAAACCCTTCCAATACCTTTGAAACCATTTGAAACCCTTTCAAGACATTTAAATGCTTCTAATATACTGCAACAATGGTTGAAACATCAGCCATTCATCCAATAATTACTTTCAAAATCCTTTTTTTACCACTCATCTCCAAAATTCTCAACACTCCTAATTATGATTCAAGATGGATGAAACAATTTGGTCTTGTAATCTTAAGATCAATACCCCAATATGACATGGATATTAATTTGTTGAATAGGATTGTTCAGTGCTATGATAATGACGGGTTGGTCATCACAATGACCATCGATAACAAAATCCTATCCTTATCTATTAAATCATTTGATGTTCATAGATTGATAAAAATTCCATATAAAAATTATGAACCCATCTCATAAAAAATCACTCTGATTGAAGATGTAATTATATATCTGGAGACTCACTACAATCTCTCATAGGGTTTATTACAAGGTAGTATGTGAAATTTAAAGTTTCCTCTTGCATAATTTCCAAATGTAATTATTAACTATTATTATTTTTTTAAGGCAATCAAATACATCTAGAAGGGTCCTCAACTTTTTATTTTTTACCCATAACGTCCTTCGTGCGATCATTAAGTTCTTCTAGGAAAGTATTGGTTTGCAAGGAAGAATAAAAAACATTCCATTATAGGCTTTAATGTATATTGTGCGTTGTCTTGGAAAGAATAAATTTGATCGGTCCTCATACGTTTCCAATAGAATCACAGATGATCTAAACCATGCACACACAAATATTTTTTCCACTACTACCATTGTTTCTACCACCAATTATTTGATTTCTATCATAAATGATGTCATCAAAGATAGTGAACGATTCCACCTTCACCGCCATCGCCTCCACATCGACAAACATGCATATAACCTTTTGAACAAATGATCAAATTAGAAAAAGAGACCAGATGAGCACATGATATACGTAATTAAATTTCTATATTTTTAAATATTTTTATTACAATATTTTAAGAAAAATTATTCTATTTTTTGATGGGGCCTTAGGTAAAGCACAATGGCCAGTACAGAAAATGATGCCACCACCACCTCCACCATAATAATAGTTTATGATGGGTCAACAACATATGCATGTAAAACAATTATTTGCTACTAGGAGTTAAAGAGGAGGCCATACACAAACCCTTTCAGGATTTTTGAAAATTTCAATAAAAAATATTTCAACTATTATGCATGATTTTTTTAAGTTGGATAATTCTCCCCTAGATGAGGATTATCTTTTACAAGGAAATCTTACATAGAGTTTTAAAGCTTCTAATTTACTTCAAGTTGCATGAAAAATTGAAGGAAGAGTAGCCACTGCTCACAACTCCTCTCCCCCCCACAAAACTAGTGAACTTGATCCTCTTACTGAGGATGAAAAATAAAATTTTTTATAATCTATATTACTATCATATAATTTGGAAGCCACAATAAAATATAGTGTGCTTCAGGATATTACAAAACTCAAAAACTAGGATATCGGGCAAAAATTATACTCAAAGAAATTAATGCCCAATACAAAAAAAATCAAGAAGAGAGAATATGTTTTCATCGGTTTAGAAACACCCAAAAAATATTGATGCTTTATTACATCAAGTAACATCAGGAAGTGTACAGGCTACTAATGTTTACAATGATAAAGTTTTAGATATCCTTTTGAATAGGCTAGAGAATCCTAAAACTAAAGCCCAAATATATTTCAATAAATGGGTAATTGATAAGAACAAATTTTAAGTGGCAAAGGCTACCAGAGTAGTTGTAGAGGCAAGTCATCAATTTTTATTAAATAATTTTATTTTTTAAATATATTTAGACATTTATTGATTGATATATTTTAAATTTTCTGCTACGTAGTCCAATTTTGATAATATGAAGAATTAGGTGGAAAGCTTGAAGGTGTTTTTGGTCATGGTAAAGCATAGTCTACAAAATGCTATCGACTTCAAAGAATGAATATATAACATTATCATAGAGAATAATAATTAAACATAATATGTATCCAAACAATTTTCTCAAGGAACATTAGAAATAAATTCCTGTAAAAGAAAATCTAGCTACAGAGGAGATGCCATTGATAGATAATTTGATGACTACTGAGTTGAACCTAAGGAGAACTAGTGCCCTACAAGGATAAACTTCTAGAATAGGGGCCATGAATAAAGTCTACCTCACCTTACATTAGAGGTAGAATCTGGGTAAGGGTAAGAGGAAAAACAATCGAATCCTACAATTGAGTGAACACCTGAAATAGGCCTTGGAAAAAAATAGTATCAAAGTGGATGCATAGTCCACTAGTTTTGTAATGAAAATTTATTTCAAATAAATAAAAAATATTTTCTAAATATATGTGAATTTTTTTTATCATTGTTTTGGTTTATTAAATCTTTGTAGATATTTACATTTGCTTTCTAGTGCAACTATGGAAATAGGTGTTGATATTTAAATCGTTCATTTGCTTGTTGTATTTTAAAAATGTGTTGATTTAATAAGATCCAAATTTTTAATGTTTAATGTAGTATGCTAAAGGATTATTTCAATTCAGCACAAACATATTACCAATAAGCCATCCAATGTTTAAAATAATCAATAAACCAAAGCAAGGCTATTATATGAAACATATAATTTT
This sequence comes from Wollemia nobilis, assembly GCA_028583015.1. Lineage (NCBI taxonomy): Eukaryota > Viridiplantae > Streptophyta > Pinopsida > Araucariales > Araucariaceae > Wollemia > Wollemia nobilis. The sequence goes on from JAQPPZ010001731.1 coordinate 2,731,901, forward strand.
AAGAACAAAGGGTATGATATAAAAAAATCATTAACAAGTATAGCATATTATTTGAAAATCTCATCAATACAATGAAAAATTCATAATTATGAAATAAGAGTATGAAATTATTTTAAAAAAGTCATCAATCCAACAAAAAAACCATAATATTGAATAATGTACATGTATGACATATTATTTGAAAACTCATCAATCCAAATAAAAATTCATAATCTTAATTCCCAACATGAAGGTTATAAAAAATCCATAATCCTAAAGATAGATTTTGTAAAATAAATGCAAATATTACAGTGGAAGAAGTTGAAACAAACACTTCCCATATTGACCTTAATCACTTGTATGCATAACTGACCTGTGTCTTAATAATCTAATCACCGCTATTATCATTTTTCTCATTATCATTAATATTAGTGATTCATTTTTTATCTGCTATAGATTTCCAATATGCTAGAGCTCTCTCATAAGGAAACTTGTCCACCTCATAAGATGAGACATATATTATCAAACAATTTTCTAAATTTTATCTAGTTTTTTACGAAATTTAGATTTCACAAAAGACAATGCACTAAAAACTCTTTCAAGTTCCACTTATCCCAAAATCATTGTTTGACACAATTCATATAAGTGGAAATATTCACTCATAATATGCTGCAAAACACTACTAGGGTGCAACTTTTTCCACAAGTGTATAATAGAACCTAGTTCACTAGGATTAGTCAAATATAAAATTTGATCAACCATTGTTATTCCAAAATATGAGGATTGATTGGTCAAAAGTTATTTATTTAGAATACCATTAATCTCAGTATCATTGACTTCCATACATTTAGCAAAATGTTGGATAAGTGTATCCATATATTAATAAAAAAGTCATTTTTACTCTTATAATCTTTTCCAAATCCCAAAAAATGAGGTTAACCACACCCATCATTTCAAGAAACTAATTTCTTTGAAAATAGTCTCTAATTTCTTTTGTCAATGTTTATGCTATTTTTCTCAATTTAATCCTTGTATGGAGTAAAACTACATCAAATCTACTGTATGTGATTGGAATTTGTTCAATATATTTAGTAACTATATCCAATAACTTAAAAAAATAATATAAAGATATCTCTTTTCCATTAACATTAATATAAAGATGATCATTGATGTTGAAATTTAACAAACTATTTTTTTCATTAACATTTGTTAAAATTCTCCTATCATAGAACAAATGATCTATAAAATTTTTAGTTGACAAGTATAACATATCAATACGTATACAAATTTGTTTCCTAATATTGATGAAATAAAAAATATAAATGGATCTTTGATGTGCAAGTTTTATCAAAGTATTCATTTCATGCAACATTGGAAGAATACCACATAAAGCGAGCAACATTTCTAGGTCTCTCATATGATATAACAAATATTTTACTTTATAAAATACTCTTATATTATCATACATAAAGCCTAATAAGGATTTATATTCTTTGAAAACTCTTGTTGCATGTTGAAATAATGAAATCCACCTAGTATCTATATCTTTCATTAATTTTTTACCTTCTGTAACTCCTAGTGCAAACAGTTGAAACTCTGCAAACCTTTTGGACTCCATGAAAAATAAGCATGTACTTTGTGGATGAGTTCTTTGACTCTTGTAACATTGTCAAATGTGCTCACAATTTTATATGTAAGATTCATTCTATGAGCTATGTAGTGAAGTGGGATCAAATATGATGTAAATAATCTTTGAAGTTGAACATAAAGACCATTTATGTTACCTTGTATTATAAAAACACCATAAGATCCAAAACATATTAATTTACTGGCTATTACTGCATCATCCATTCCAGCAATATCCTTTAAGCTAGTGACAACAAAATTGTAAAGATTTTTTGCATTACAAATTTCCACCATATTATGTATTGCTAGCAAATGAGGTTCCCTTACATGATTTTGAAAGGTGTAATTATGAGAAAATACAATATGTATTGTCAAAAATAGTTACCTCATCAATAGAAAGTGAAATAAATTTAGAATTTTGAACTTTCTCTTTCAGGTGCTCAACCAAAGAGATTCACTTTGCCATTTCCAACCACTTCGATCTGACCAATGGGCACTAGGGAGGTCTTGTACATCATCTAGTTGAAATAGATGATTAAAATAAATATAGTATGACATAGGTCTATCATTTTTAAGAATAGTAAATATGACAACAAACTACAAGCTTTTTGAAAATAAAGAGGTTTTATGTTTTTTTTTGAAATTGTGCTCGAATCGTTCCACCATTATGAGCTAGTGTTTTTTATTGTTTCATCTCTTTGTCATATTCTTCTACATATCTGACATGTATGCATTTGATATATCCTTCCACCTAATTATTTTCTTAGTTGTTTCATTACTTCATTTTACTATCACGTAAAATTTCCCATAATGTTTTTCTATTGTATCCAACTTAAGTTGCATCTTATAATATTTTTCTAGTTTCCAACTACAAATAATGCATCTACATTTTTTTGGTGTATCATTACTATTTTTTGGCTACAATGGTTTAATAAATGAATATTTTGATGATCATTCAATTTGAAATGACCTTCCAATAGTCCACCTTGTTAACTTTCTATGTTTAGGTTTCTTAGTTGAATATTCCCTAGGATTTTCCATTTTGTTAGAATGATAATTTTTATTTTAGATTTGTGTGCTAGTTTTAGGATTTTCCTCAAGTTATTAAATGTCATTGTTGATCAAATTTTCATGATGTATTTCATCCTCAGGAATATCTTCTAGTGGAGGCATATTAGGATAAATTGTGTATTCTACATTCAAAGATGTTCTATATCATTTTTAGAAATTACTTATGAAAATTACTATTAAGTTGGTAAAATAGGTATGTACCTTGCATTTGTGAAGATTTCGGTTTCTCATTGGATTTCAATGCCTCATTGGATTTCTATGCCTCATAAGATTTTGAGATATGGCTAAAATATGTTAGGAAACTTTTTTTTCCATAATTTTTTTCTCCCTTATTTCCATTGGGAGTTGTAGCTATTGTACCTAAAAATAAAAATATTAGAAAAATAACACAAGATTGAACAAAATTATGATAACTCAATTGTTGTAAGGGACATAATGGTCTACCTATAATTGATCATCATCTCTGTTTATGCTATCGATTGTGTTTTTTATATCATTGATCATATTTGTTATACCATCGACCATATTCGGCTATGTTACCATCATCGTGTTACCTTTTGTCTACCATTGATCATCTTTGTTATACCATCGATTATGTTCGTTATGCAACCAATCATATTTTTTATACCACCGGTTTTCTTCGTTATGTCATTTGTAATATTCATTATGCCATTGGTAGTCTTTTTTATGCCACCCATTATCTTTGACATGCCATCATTTTTTGGTTATACTACCATCATCTTGTTTCCTTTGATCTGTGATCTAGCATCATTATTTTTTAGTCTTTTCTATGCGATTAGGTTTCATATGTTTATAGTATTTTATCTATGACCATGCATGGTTTATTTTTAGTCTTTTCTCTACGGTTGGATGTCTTTCATTTATAGTTTATACTTTATGACCTGACGTATTTCATTTATAGTCTCTTCTCCATTTATTCTTTTCTCTACTACAACTCATTTTTTGGCTTCTCTATTTCTAGTAGAGGAGGACCAATGTTTAATGTGTATGATTATCGCTATCACATTAGGTATATGTATTAGAGGTATAATAGGTGAATTTATCGATGTTAATAAAATTATATATAATTTTTAGGTGAAAAGGTATAAAATTTAGGCAGGAAGGAGGGTAATTTAAAATTTAAACTATAAAAGCATTATAATTTTTGGATGAACTGACCAATGGGTCGACATTCAAGGTCCCCATATTCGCCAATTTTAAATTTCAAAATTCCTAATATTCATTAATTTACAATAATTCACCGCTATGCATAACCATGATTGTAACCCAAGTTGTAATTATTTTTTGTAAGTGATATTTACATACTTACTAGGTATAAAACTGCTATATGGTTTAACGAGGATTGATCATTCTTACATAGTAATACAAGTTTCTAGTACTTTTTCTTAGTAATATTTACATATTTGTTAGGTATAAAACCACTATGTGGTTTATTAGATAATATGATAATGCATTTAAGATGTAATAGTGGTAATATTATTTCAATCACATAAAACCAATAAAAAATATAAGATATAAACATATAATAAACCAATAATTTAAATTTTATACACATTAATAAATTATTATTTATAATTTTTTATATATACAAAATTTAATTCCACTTTGGTTGTATTATTAATTATTTTTAAAATGAACATTAATTTTTTTCTTTAAGCTTTTCTTTAATCAATTTTAAATTAAATTGATCTTTTAGAATTGAAAATATCCACCTATATTACATTGTGACCACATATTAGTATTACAAGTCCTTGCTAATTATACATTCACTACTTAATAAGGTTGGGTCTTGGGTATCCTCCTTAATGTAGAGGATGAATTTGAAATATTGTATTCATATGATTTCATTATAATCATTGCATTTACGGAAAAAATAATTTTAAATTTATAGCAAACATGAAATTCATTTTCAACATTTACTTTTCTTTATAATTATTTTCATAATTTCAAAGCCTTGCTTAAGGTTTTGGGAATCCTTCAAAAACTCCCTTGTTCAAAGTTCGGGGAACCTTTCAAAATCCCTTTGATTAAGGTTTGGAGAGCCTTTCAAAACTCCATATTTGGGAAGGATTCCATTTTGCTTTTGACAAAGTGGATCTCCTAATGTTGCAGGATTATCGACGATGTTTTTTATGCCTACTAGTTCTGTCCCTACTATTGGTTGGTTGTGCATTATATGAATCTTAGATTTAGGCCTTTGCACTTTTGGACTATGGCTGGTTGAAGGGTTTAAATTTTTATATTGCCATCTTATGGCTTGGTTGGATATCCTTTTTTTTTCTATATTTGCTTCTCCCATGGTGGATTGGGTGGGAATATCCTTTCTAGGTTTGATTTTATTCATTAAATTCTATGCAAGATTGTTATTTGTTTTGGATCCATGGGATGTTTTATTTCTTAGATGCTTGGTATTTCTCTGCTAAATGTTGGTTCAATTTTCTAAATGCAGTTCTTCATTTCTTGGCTTGGGTAGGAAACTTTAGTGTATTATTGGTTAGTTGTGTTGGGTTGTGAGACCTGTTGGTTTTGTGGGAAAGCTCTAGATTCTTACTTCACTACCCATTGATATATCTTTTGTAATTAAGATTTTTGGGGTTCCTTTCAAAAACCCCATTTTTAATACCATAGCAAAAAAAAAACACTACTCATAATTTAAAATATGACAATTTTTTTAGTAGTTGAAACAATCTACACAATGATGCAAAATTTTTTGAATATGATTGTTTGGCAAAAGATATAGGTATTTGAAAAGTATCAATTTTTTTTATTTATGTCCTTGAATTAATCTTTACAAACCCTATAAAAATTTCCTCCTTTTCCAAAACCATTATTATGATACCATATGTTATGAACCTTTACTACTGATATATATAAAAGCATTTACAATATGCTAAATATTAATAAAATCAACCATAGAAATAAATACACACAAGACAAGATGTGGTAATACCTTTAGGTATGACAACACCAATGCTATTCCTTAAGTAAGAAACTACTATAGAATATCTTCCAAAATTAGACTCACTTAATGAGTGAAGACTATTATACGAGAATACATGATATGATTGTTTATTATTACAATGAAAATATCCCTTATTTATATACACATCCTCTAATGCTACTTTAAGGAGATAACTCCTACACCCTTATCCCACTCATTATTATAATATAATCAATTGTGGGTTATGTATGGACCATGAAATCTATCCATAATACCCATACATAATATAATATCACAACCACATATTTTTATACTTAGGTATCATAACATTTTTGCTTCTCATAAATATAAAAGCATCCACAATACACTAGAAATCAAATAAATCAACTATAATAATTAATCCGCACAAGACAAGAGGTGGTAATAAACTCCAAAAATGTTATTCCTTATGGAAAGAAATGCTCCAAAATATATCTCAAAATAAGATCCGATCTATGAGCCAATATTGTTACAGGAGAATACTCAATATAAACGGTTATTGTTACAATGATAATGTCCTTTTTTTATATACCCATTCTCTAATGTTGTGGAGTTGACATCTAAAACCTTATCTCACTTATTTTTATAATATAATATTATAATATATTCAACCTTGGGTTATGTGTGGCCCATGTTAACTATCAATCATACCCATACATAATATAATAATATTTCCCTATCTTCCTATCCTAACACAATCCATAGTCATACATATATATTATTTATAGGGATTGCATTTTTTTTGGGAGTGGTTTTTATGAAAACCATAAAAAAATGAGAGAGAATAGGATGTAAGTAAAGGGGGTAATATTGGAGTGGACATGAATATAAGGAGAAAAATCATGGTTATCAAAAAACACTGATGGAGGTATTATCTACACCGTCTACTAGCACTATAGGGCCAATCAAAACATCTCAAACAACTCAAGCATGAAAAGCCAAAAAATTGTTACTCCCACATCCACCATCATAAATGTTAGACCTAAAAATTGAGAGGATAGCGACAAGGAGACAGGAATTGTAAAATGAAAGAGGTAATCTTGATTATAACATTATTGAAGAATAAATTTTATTGCATTGGCTAGTATTACTATTGAACCTAGAAACTATGAAGAGATAGATGAAAATAAGGTTTGGATTTAGGTAATGGAAAATGATATGGATGTTAAAAATAGATTATATTACATCATTTTGGTCATGTAAATGTACCTTCCTTGGTACTTATGAAATTAGATTAATTTAGGGAGAATTTATCTAGTTACTTCATGCAATGTAATAAATGCACAAGTGTCAATGTGCAAGATGTATATGTGCAAGGTATCCCTTGTACAACTAGGTAGAGTGTTGGCCAAGGAACCTATCTTCCTATATAAAGGGCCATAGATAGTAGTATACATATAGAGTGGGATATTGAGATAGTGTAATGGGGTAGTGTGTGAGCTATAATATTAGAGCTCATTTATGAGTAGTATATTAGATCATTGAGTGTTTATTTACTCCATAGCTACTTTTTACTCATCTCCATAATTTCTATTTATAGCATTTTTTTAGTCATCTCACATATTTAAATTCTTTCTTATTATTTGACATGTTGTGATTTCTAGCTCCCATTACATGTATCAAAATCTAATAGTGGTATCAGAGCTATGGTAGATCAAGCTACAATAGATAAATAGAAAAATCACCATTATCATTGACCCTAAGTTTTTTGTCAACCTAATGCGCCATTAGACCAGTCACTGTCGAAAACTCTCAAAAGAGTCTAGGTGGTAGAATTAGGGAGATCCACAAGTGAGGAATGAAATAAATTTTAGTTTTAGAAATACTAATATTGCATATGGCTAGAGTATTTCCACATAGTTGCAGGAAAACTTGTGAAGACTAGGACTCAACATTTGATCCACTAGTTTGATGAATAAACTAGTGAAGCTCATTTAAGAGATCAAAATTTTTTACCTATAGTTTATTTTATTGTAGGAAATTTATTATTAGATTATTGGGACACATACTATCATAAAAATATAGGATATTTCAACTTTGTTACCCAAAGGTCAGAGTGCCTTCATAGTGAAAATATTAGTTGTTGAAAAGAGGAGAATACTTCATAAGAATATTTTGGAAAAGAATCATGGTGAAGTTAGGATATAGGAGATATTCATTGCTATATAGAAGAACTTAATAAAAATATAAAACCCATATAAGTATTGATTCAGAAGAAAAGACCATAAAAGCCTTGATATAGAAGAAAAGGCCATAGAAACTTTGATATTGAAGAAAAGACCACAAAAACCTTGAAAAGGCCACATAAACCTTGATATTGAAGAGACGTCCATAGAAGCCTTGAAAAGGCCACAAAATCCTTGCTACTAAAATAGGCCATAAAAGCCTTGATCCTGAAGAAAAATCCAGAAGAGAGTATCTAATTTAGAAGCAAGTTTTGGTACTAATACTTTGTTGTAGGAAAAGGAGATTCAGTGAGTTGGGAAAGCTTCCTACAAGAAATTTAGGAAGATTATCTTATTAAGAATCAACCCAACAACTGAAGTAAAAGAGATCAAGAAGATATCTCATTAAAGAACTTCTAGACTAGGAAGAAGAAGAAGGACTAGGAGAGTCTTACTCAAATCCAGAAGTAGTAGAATTAGAGATCTAGCAGAAGGTCTCACCACCAACACTTCCAGAAGTAGAAGGTTGAAGATAAGGTCTCAAGAAAGACTAGAATAAACTAAAATATTAAATAACTTGGTGAGGTCTCAATGAGAATCTATTAAAAGGCTAGGAGAGTCTTACTAAAGAAATCATCAAAGGAGAACTCACTGGAGAAATCCACTACCATGGAGAATCCCATGATAATGAAGGACTTGGAAAAATTATCACCATCCGACAACAAGCCCAAGTTGAAAAAACATTTAACAAGGACTGCCAAATCTTTGAAGACCTCAAGATATCCAAAATCTTGAGAAGAAGACTTGGGACAATTATCACCATCCGAAAACAAGCCCAAGAGAAGGATAATTTGATAAGGAGTACAAAATATTACTATAAGAAGAATATACTGAAGACCTCAAGATATTCAGAATATTGAGAAGAATATCCTGCTTGAAGTCAAAATTTGACAAGAAGAATTGAAGATAGAATAAGCTCATCAAATCCAGGATATTTGAAGATTACCTCTCATAGTAAGAGGGCACCACTTCAGAGACATATAATTATCCAAATATACAACAAAAAGAGGAGACCATAAGATAAGAACAACCCACCAAATCTTAGGCTCATGAAAGAAACTTTGAGACCATTTATTTTGTGAAGGAGTTGTTCAAAACAGACTACTAAGAGCTGCAAGATCTTACTCAAGACAACAAATTGGTGATATTATACAACAAAATATACATCCTCTACATAATTGACAAAAGAGCTACAAAATATTTGAAAAAAAGGTAAACAACTATTGGTGCAAGTAGATTCATTAATTGGATTACTTATCATATTTTTTAAAGCACCTTAATTTGAATTAAAGTTGCAAAAAGGATATTTGAATTACAATCTTAAAAAAGTGCAAAAATAAAGGTTATTTTTAAGGTTCATTTGCACATTAGGATTTTATTAGATTTCATAATTACAACTATCTATCAACTACCTATCATATAATTTAGAAAGCAAAAGAAAGCTATCTCCTACTATCTTGCTTATAAGGAAATTACAGAGTAATTAATGAAAGATTCATTTCAGATTATACTTGATTAAGTGAACTTATAAGTTATTATCAAAGTTTTTTGGAGTGCTAAGGTGTAATTGTTAATGAATTAAAAATAAAATCTTAGTGAGTTAATTTGCAATACTCTATTACTCTCAAAAAGCTTAGTGTTTGTGTTCTTGATAAAGGCACAAAATCAAAATTTGTCAAAGTGTATAAAGATACTATTGGTGCACAAACAATATGCAATGCATAGTTGCCAAGAGAAGCCATAAAAATGTTAGAATCCTCTAAAATTTGGAGAAGAAAACAATTAACCAAAATCAGAAATAGAAGCTTCAAAGATTGATACTTGGTGAGTCTCAAATACAAAGCATTACAGGGTTTAGCGCAAGAAAAAAGTGCAGAAAATTGCATCAAATAAAGAGATTCTATATAATATTAGAATTATCATAAAACTATCCAAGAAAAAATGGGAAGGTATCTAAACAAAGAGACAACCTCAAAAACCTTACACTGCATTCAAAATTCTGCCACAAAACCAAAAATTCAGACTTGCAAAAGGAGTGCGAGGAAAGGTGTAGTAAAGACATCTTATTTACAAATATTGATACATTATATTGCACTTATCTAATAAATTATATGCATGAAATAAGGAAGATTTGAAGGTGCCATAAATGCACAACATTCTCAAGAAGAGCGCAATCAAATACAAGAATCAATAAGCCTCTCAAAATATCCTACATCATGCATGGGTTGGACATCCATAACAGGTGACTTACAAAGAACAAGAGAGGAGGTATGTTTCTCAATAAAGGAGACATATCCAATAGCACAGAAGGAAGGAAAATGAAAGAAAGCATACTAGAAATGTACATCCAATCAAGGAGTATTATATACTGCCATTGGAGCATCAAGAAGTCTCCACCATAGCATTGTCATCCAAGCTCCTCCATAACTCCACCAAAGCTCCTTCATATCTCCACCAAAGTACCACCACAAGCATTGCTTGGATGGAACCATCTCAATGCCATCTAAATACAATAAAGAAGAAAGTGAAAAAGTATGTAGAAAATCTTACAAGAAGACATTAATAAGAATAGGACATGCATGTGATATTTTTCATCCTCCAAAGGAAAACCTAAATGCTCTTAAGGGTACATTGAAATTTCATGCATGTGAGAAAGTGTTACAAAAAATATTTGGTGCCCATAGACCACATGAAAGAGGAGTTACATTCATCCATAGGTGTTATCTTATATACAATACAAGAAGGAATAAAATGCTTTAGCTGTTACACTTGTAATGGATGTCTAAGAAAGTGTTGAATGTAATCGTAGTGACACTTGTCACTAGGTTGACCACCTATTAAAAGCACCTTCGACTAGGAAAAATGTGGCAATTCAGTGAATCCTTTCAACTACATTTATGACAAATATGTAGAAGACATCACATTATGGAAGCAAGGAGTAGAGCCTTCAATGCTCTGGTTTGAATAGGTCAAAAGTAAAATTTACAAAGGCCATATTTAGAACATTAAATACAAGCCAAGGATTAAGAAGCTTTATTTGCAGATATAGTCAAAGCAACGATGTCAAATATTGCAGGATTTTAGCACCAATTATTGCTTGATATAAGGTATGGTTTACTCCCATATATGTGCTTTCATATCTTGGGAGTTATAAGGTTTTAAAACTTAGAGTAATTTAATCATATTTAAAGCCATACCTCAAAGGGAATCATTTATCAAGCTAATATAATATTTGCAATATTAAACTTAGGAGTAATAAGGTTTTCTATTGGAAACTAATATTAAATATTGGAAAAACTTATTCTGGTCTATTTTTTCCAAAATTAGGGAGTTATAAGGGTTACAACATCAAATTAATTTATTGGAAATTAGATACACTTAAATTAAATCCTAAAGGGATATTAAAGAGAGTTTTATCAAAGCATTTTAAAGGTTGAAAATTTATAAATATTATTGTCTAAAAACATCTCAAGAGAGAAAAAATAAATCCAAAATTAAAACGTCTTTAAATTTAGGAAAAAGTGCTTAGTTCAATAGGAGGAATAAGGGAGAGTAAAATTTGATTTTAATATTTACAAAAACTTTACAAAATCAACCAAAATTGAACTACAATTTACAAAAGCACTGAATATCTTGTCCAAAATATACTAGGGAGTCATAAGGCATTCTACAAAATTTAAGAACTGATATTAAGGAATTTAAATGGCATAAAACAACTTCTTCCTAGTAGAATATCAACTACTCAACGGTCCTAATCATTTCTCCTAGAAGAATAAAGTGAAAGCTATTTTGGTATATGAAAAATTTTGGGATATTATCAAAGGGAAAACACAAATACCTACTATAGATGATACTAAAATCCTAAAGTTTATAGAAAATGATTCAAATACTATAATGATAATAACATTTACTATCACTAATGAGATACAACCCTATATCAACTCAACAAAATCATCTTCAAATGCATGGAAAATCCTAGAGGAAATATTTGAAGGAAAGAATAAGGCAACTATTCTCCATATATGGACTCAAATTCATTCATTAAATATGAACAATGGAGAAAGCATCAAATTATTCCTAGGGAAGGTAGAAGATACTAAAGGGATATTATTTACCTTAGGATAAATAGTTAATGATGAAATTCTTACTCAAGTAACCATGAGAGTACTTCCAAATAACTATAAAAATTTGGTAACATCATTACAAATTCTAGGTAAAGATACTTTTTTTGATGACTTAGTCAACATTCTATAGGAATATGAAGTGGAAAACATAGTTAAAGATGAGATGTCTAACATTGCATTGTCATCTAAAGATAATCCACATGGAAACATTGCTTTTTCATGAAAATGATGAAAACCATGGTACAACAAGTATTTCCAGATATGCAAGAAAGAAGTCTATAGTACCAACTATTGTAGGTTGAATCCCAAAAATAATAATCAAGAAAATTATATGAATAATGGGAACCAATTTTAGCCACGACAATATCAAAATCCTCATCAGCAAAAATTTCAGCATCCAACCAATTATACCCAATTAGAGTATCAATAAGAAAATAAAAAAGGACATATATGTCGAAGGATAGAAGAAATTGAAGAATTGGAAGAATCGACAGATTATTATAAAATCAAATCTCTTTCAACAATAATGACATATTATGAGGACACTAACTTCTTGCTTGCACAAGTTACAAAAATAGAAGAATCAGAATCTCAAGCTCAATAGAAAGATCCACATTGAAGACTAATTTCTTCAATACCCAAATATTGTAATATAGGGGGGTGTTAGAAATAGATTATATTACTTAATTTGGGTCATGTAAATGTACCTTACTTGGTACATACTTAGGACATTAGATTACTTTAGGGGGATTTATCTAGTTACTTCATGCAATGTAATAAATGTATAAGTGTCAATGTGTAAGCTGTATATGTGCAAGGTGTCCCATGTACAACTAGGTAGAGTGTTGGACAAGGAACCTATATTCCTATATAAAGGGCCATACGTAGTAATATACATAAAGAGTTGAATATTGAGATAGTGAAGTGGGGTAGTGTAAGAACCATAAGCTCATAGCTCATTCATAAGTAGTAGCTTAGATCATGGAGTGTTCATTTCTCCATAGCTTAGATCGTGGAGTGTTAATTTCTCCATCATTTATATTTATAGAATATTTTTATTCATCACGTAGATTTACTTTCTTTCTTATTATTTTACATCTTGTGATTGCTATCTCCTATTACATGTTGTATCAAAAGCTAAGAATGAATTCTATTGAAAAGTATGATACTTAGACGTTAATTCAACCACCAATTAATAAGGATATTATTGGTACCAAGTGTGTCTACAATATTAAATTCAAGAGTGACAAAACAATTAACAAGCACAAGGAAATATTGGTTGCAAAGGATTTTGCATAAAAATATTATGGATTTTGAATAGAATTTTGCTCCTTTTGAATGACAAGAAACCATAAGGTTATTGTGGTCCATATAGACACAAAAGGTATGGAAAGAATATTATATGGATGTGACAATTACATTTCTCAATGGATTTATTAATGAGAAATTCTATGTGGATCAACCATAATGATTTTATAAGAGAGACAAGGAGGATTGGGTCTACAATCTCAAGAAGGCCCTATATAGATTGAAGAAAGCCCCTAGGGATTGGTACCATAGTATAAATAAAGGGTTATTGGAGAGAGGTTTCATGAGAGGAAAAAATAAATGCACTATTTACATATAAGCTTTAAGCACTATTATTCTTCATATTTGCTTGTATATTGATGATTCGACTTATATAGGTAGTTCAAGGGACATGATGAAGAGCTTCAGGTATGAAATGATGGTCGAGTTTGATATGATGGATATTATTTTGATGCATTATTTTATTGGTATGGAGGTCCATAAATCACAAGGTGATAGCTTCATTAGTGAAGCCTAGTATGTCCAAGACATGTTGAAGAAATTTAGGCTATATGATTGCAAGCTTATGGATACTCCACTAGTTTATGGTAAGAAATTGATGACAGATGATGATAGTCCCAAGGTTGATGAGGATAAATATATGAGTATGGTAGGTATTTTGATGTATCTTACTACTACTAAACCATACATTACTTTTACAACATCATTATCATCCAAATTCATGAGTGATCTAATAGAAAGATATTTGCAAGCAATGAAGAGAAATTTGAGGTATGTGAAGGGTACCATGAAGTATGACATCCAATATTGATTAGTCAAGAATACAAATATAATTATATTCATAGATACAGATTGTATAGGATCAATAGATGATAGAATTTCTTTGGTAGTTTCTTTGTAGTAGGTTGATTTGTTGGAGTTATAAAAAACCATCATTATTATTCCTTTTATAGAGGTAGAATATGGGGCATTAGCTTTAGCATGTGCATGAGTGTGGCTAAAAAGAGTTCTTGAGGATCTTAGAGAGGATCAAGAGAGGTCAACAACAATATTCTTTGCCAATGGAGGAAATCTTGTGTTTCAAGTAAGGATGAAATACATTGATATGAAGCATTACTTTGTAAGAGAGTTGGTACGAAAAAGAAGTTGGTTATTCAATATGCTAAATTTGAAGATCAAGTGGAAGAAATATTGACCAAGGGGATTTTTAAATATGCCCATACAAAATTGAATTTTTTTTTGGAAATTTATCCATTTTGCATCGATGGGGAATGCTAGATATTTTGATGCAAAACTGATTAATTATTAATTAATTAATATATAAATAATTATTTTGTATTTTTTATTATTTTAGAATATCGATTATTTTTGTAATTGGTTCAAAAATGTAAGAGGTGGGATAATTTAGTTGAGTCTAGTTGTATTTTTGAAGAGCATACATATGAATTGCGTGACACAAACTAAATGTATGATGTCCATAGTTATAAATGGATGAGTGTTGTAAATTTAATAATAAAAAAAAAAAGTGTTAGTATCATTTAAGCTTAGTATTTTGTTTTTTTATGTTAGCTTTTGTTTAGATGCTTTTACACTTGCAAATATGGAATATTTTGTATTCAACTAGGAGAAAATAGTAGTAAATCTTGTTTTTTTAGATGTAATGTTCAAAATTTTAGAGTTATGTTGTATGCTA
Source organism: Wollemia nobilis (assembly GCA_028583015.1). Taxonomy (NCBI): domain Eukaryota; kingdom Viridiplantae; phylum Streptophyta; class Pinopsida; order Araucariales; family Araucariaceae; genus Wollemia; species Wollemia nobilis. The sequence continues at coordinate 2,746,928 of JAQPPZ010001731.1, forward strand.
AACATATGTTATGTAATTTTTTCTTCATGAATAATGTAGATTTTAGATAATTTCAAGCTTAACACCATGTATGATTTTGAATTTTAATTCTTCTATCATTTCTAATCTGTATCATTAATTTATATTAATTTATATTGATCCTCGTCTCACATTCACATCCCTTGAATTCCCACATTAAGATAAATACAACTTTATTACATTGGGTCATCTAGGCATGCATATGATATGCACATATTCAATCACATAAACATAGGTACATATCTATGCTTACATATGCATACATATACATCTTGTAATAAATTTTCATTATGTATGGGAAAAATACATGAATCTCTTTCCCTCTTCTCTCCCACTCAAATAGAAATTGGATAGAAAAAAAAATATTTTTTAAACTCGATGAATTTATGATCAAATCAAATCCATAGTGCAATTGGTTATAAATTGACCGGATAGGAATCAGATGGTATAGTCTATTGAATATGTTGGAAGTTTATTATCATGGTTCAATGTATTTAACATACTTATGAAGGTAGAACTTAGAAGCATCTGTGTTAATGCTAACTAATACTATTACTTTGACAACTATATATGCTGTGCTTTGGTGTTTAGAGATTAAAACTACCTGGACTTAAAAGTTGTGGGGGTGTTTGATTCATAAGGTTATATAAATCTTGGTCAACTCCAACTGCTAATTTAATATCATTTCTATGGTCCTGCACATATCTTATTCAGGTCCACCGCCCAAAGCCGAGTGCGCCAAACAAAGTTAGCGAAAGGGGGTGTAATCTCTGCCTCAAATTCTTCCCTAGTGCGAACAAGTCGCTCATCATAGAGCAACCTGCCAACATCTCCCACCATTGCCTCTTGTATGTTCATCTTATTTTTGTAGCTTTCTTTGTTTATCATACTAACTGTTCTACTTGAATTAATTCTTCTTAAATTAATTCTTCCACTTGAATTCTAGGCTTAGTTCATCCAGGTGATTAGCAAACTCAGCTTTGTGCCATGAATTTTAAGGTTGCTGGTGGGCCGATTTCTTTGGTGAACAAGTGCATCCAAGCAGAGGAGCACTTCCATGGAGAAAGTCCCATCCAGTGTTACAAGGGCCAAGAGCTTCCACCAATTTTTGCCATTGCACTCGATTGTGAGATGGTAGGTGGTGGTCAGGATGGCTCTCTTGACCTTTGTGCCCGAGTTTGCTTGGTAGATGAAGATGAAAAGGTGGTCTTCCATAGTTATGTCAAGCCTCTAATTCCAATAACAGATTATAGGTAAAACAATAATATATTATATTGTTTTATATTACATACTTTTGCAGTAAAGTATTGTGATTTTGACGGGGATCGGGAAAACCAACACCTTACAAATTCAACTTTTTCATTAAAATCTTCGAAAAATATTTACATGCATTCAAAAGTAAAAACAGCCCGCAGGCATACAATGATCGAGCTCGGCTCGGTTCTTCTACTCTGTAACTGCTTTCCCCTATTCTCCAGTCCACCCTTTCCATTACAAATTTTTGGGTGTTTATCGAGGCCCCGTTCCTCTAGGCAATCAATGCCTCCACCTAACAAAATTCAAATTTGAAATTTCCCCCTCCAAGTTTTCAAATTCTCTGGCATTAATGGGCCACTGCCCGATCCACCAAGTCGCTTGCATTGATGGCCCTGCATCGCCCGCTTTGCTCAGACCGTACTCTGCACTGTCGTCTCCTCCATACTGGCCATGCCCTGCAACAGTTGTTTTTCAAAATACTTCCATAAGGTGGTTGTCCCTGTTTAATGCACGCGGCTGCCAATTTTCTTTTATGATACGTGGCCTTCATCTTTACTTTGATACACGTATGCTTCCGCATACCCATTTCAACCTTTCCTCCACATGTCACATCATTCTTGACACACGTGGCAGCCATGTATCCATTTCCACCTTGCCCGGCCACCCACGTGTAAACTTGGTTTGCTTTCTCTTCGACCGCGATATCGCGACATGTCACGATATCACGACCCAACTTACTGTTTTGCCTCAGACCGCTGAACCGTCGTGATATCGCGACGTCGCGATATCACGACCCAAACTGGCTGCACCTTTGCAGCCGCGAAATCGTGACATGTCACGATTTCGCAGATCCCCCTGCCTTGTCTTCTGTCTTCCTTCGCTTCCCTTCGAAGGTCCCACCTTTGTCTCCAAAAGCGGTCGCGATATCGCGACGCAACTCCCACCTTGACTCTGCCTTCAATATCAGTCGCGATATCACGATGTCGCGATATCGCGACGCAACTCCCACCTTGACTCAGCTTCTAAAAATGGTCGTGATATCGCGACGTCACGATATCACGACAAAACTGCTTACTTGCCTTGAGCTCTTTCAGAAGCCGTGATTTCATGACCAAATACTTAAATTTTTTTTATTGATGCGATGCTGCTCTGTTGCCACCGGATGCTCGTGCATCAGACACCCGGGGTAACAAGAGAAGTGACCTTCACTTCTAAGTTGTTCGGTCTGCGTCCTTTGCAATATCTCCGAACACTCATCAACCTTTACAACCTGCTCAAATCCTGTTTCCTGGCAAGAAAATTTTCTACCCTCTACCAGACAAATTTTGGCATTGCTGCACACTTTCTCATCTTCGGTCTGCAATGGCTTCAACTTGTGCCACACTCCATATTTCACCAAGGAGTAAGTATTTGCACGACCATCATGCACTGCACTCCAATCAAACTGCCATTTCTTGCCCAATAGCAAATGGCAAGCATCCATGGGAAAAACATCACACAGGATTCCAATATTGAAAGTAACTAAGCACTGTTCACGGACCCATGCTCTGTGGTCCTTTCGCAACCATGCAATCCGGTACGGGTGCGGGTGTCTCCTCCTTTCCAGCTGCAACTTAGCAACCATTTCCTCGAAAACTAAGTTGTCTGTACTCCCATTGTCTATAATGACATTATAGACTTTGCCTGCACTTTTGCACCGAGTGCGGAAAAGGATTCTCCTCTGTTCAGACTTGTCTTCATCAATCTGCATGGTTCTCCTCACAATCATTGCTTCTCATTTTTTAGCTTCTTTAGAATGTTCTGAGTCAGCATCTTCAACTGCCACAACTGCTCTGGCAGGACCCACTTGTTTCTTATTTACTCTTTCTCGGTGTTGTGGACACTCAAATGCCCGATGTCCTTCTTCTTCGTAGTGGAAACATGTTCCTCGAAACACTCCTCTTCCATACCTACGTCCAGATCTACCTCTTCCTCTCGGGTAGCCATCATTCTGAACTTGCGGTTTGGATTCTTCATCTTCTTTCTGATCCCGGCTGCTGCTCTCCTCTTCTTTCTTCTCTTCCTTTCCTTCTTTCTTTCCACCGGTATTTCCTCCTGGTCCTTTTACTCTTTGCTTGCTCTCAAACTTCCGGTTCAGTTTTTCTTCCACCTTTAAAGCAAATTGGTAAGCATCTTCAATGGTGCTTACCCGAACCAAGCTCAATTCCTCCTGAACACTGGGTCTCAACCCATTAATGTAATGGGCCACTTTTTCCTTACTTGCTTCTAAGTGCCTGGTTCTGATGGAGATTTTGTAAAATTCCTCCGTGTATTCTTGAACCATTTTGTTCATCTGTCTCAAACTCTGCATTTTACGTAGCAGGTCCAGTTCATAATCCACGAGAATAAACTGCCTCTTTAATTTCTCCACCATTCTGTCCCACCTTGTTATCCGCTCTTTTCCTCTTCGGTTCCGTTCCAGCTGTACTCCCTTCCACCATATGCTAGCATGACCCTTCAGTCGGGTCTTAGCAAATCTGACCCTCTCGGGATCTTCAACTTCTTCGTATTCAAAATACTCCTCTAAGTCATTTATCCAATCTATTAATTCTTCCGGATTCAAGTTCCCGAATACGTAGCAACTTCCATCTTCGGCCTCTTCCCGATCTGGGATATGGCCTTGTATAGCCTGGCTTGTGCCGGATCCACAGCTTCCTCTTCTTCTTCTTCAAACTAATTTTCTTCATCCGCTTCGTCCTCACTGTCTGCATCTCTTCTCGACTCATGTCCTCTATGTAGTTCTTCTTATAGGGCCTAAACTTGCCGCTGCAAAGCCCGAAAATCTTCTGCTGCCATGCCTCTGCCACTAACGGGGTTTCTTCTCGGAGGCATCTTCACCTAATCTCAAGCCCTCCCACAAGTCCTGGTACAACTGCCTCTCCTTTGGCGGTCTGCTGTACGCTCAGGAACAACGGGCTTTGATACCACTGACGGGGACCGGGAAAACCAACACCTTACAAATTCAACTTTTTCATTAAAATCTTTGAAAAATATTTCAATTTACATGCATTCAGAATTAAAAACAGCCCGCAAGCATACAATGACCGAGCTCGGCTCGGTTCTTCCACTCTGTAACTGCTTTCCCCTGTTCTCCGGTCCACCCTTTCCATTACAAATTTTTGGGTTTTTATCGAGGCCCCGTTCCTCTAGGCAATCAATGCCTCCACCTAACAAAATTCAAATTCGAAATTTCCCCCCTCCGGGTTTTCAAATTCTCTGGCATTAATGGGCCACTACCCGATCCACCAAGTCACTTGCATTGATGGCCCTACACCACCTGCTTTGCTCAGACCGTACTCTGCACTGCCATCTCCTCCATACTGGCCATGCCCTGCAATAGTTATTTTTCAAAATACTTCCATAAGGTGGTTGTCCCCGTTTAATGCACGCGGCTGCCAATTTTCTTTTATGATACGTGGCCTTCATCTTTACTTTGATACACGTATGCTTCCGCGTACCAATTTCAACCTTTCCTCCACATGTCACGCCATTCTTGACACACGTGGCAGCCACGTGTCCATTTCCACCTTGCCCGGCCACCCACGTGTAAACTTGGTTTGCTTTCTCTTTGGCCGTGATATCGCAACATGTCGTGATATCGCGACATGTCGCGATATCGCGACCCAACTTACTGTTTTGCCTCAGACTGCTGAACCGTCGCGATATCGCGACGTCGCGATATCGCGACCCAAACTGCCTCTGCTCCTTGCTGCGCCTTCGGAGCCGTGATTTTGCGACATGTCGCGAAATCGCGACATGTCGCTATTTCGCGGCTCCCCCTGCCTTGTCTTCTATTTTCCTTCGCTTCCCTTCGAAGGTCCCGCCTTTGTCTCCAAAAGCGGTCGTGATATCGCGACGCAACTCCCACCTTGACTCTGCCTTCAATAGCGGTCACGATATCGCGACGCAACTCCCACCTTGACTCAGCTTCTTAAAACGGTCGCGATATCGCGACAAAACTCCTTACTTGCCTTGAGCTCTTTCAGAAGCCGCGATTTCACGACCAAATACTTAAAAAAATTCCGATTGATGCGAGGCTGCTCTGTTGCCACCGGATGCTCCTGCATCAGATTTTAGTTTATAGTAATGTCTCTATAACATAGACGATAAGTCTAACTGAGACCTGAACCTGATTCTTTTTTGTGGAATACGACCTTTGATCAATGCTATAAAATTACATTAAGTGATATTGTTTGCAGGTACAATATCACTGGCATAAAACCAGAACATCTGTTAGATGCCATGCCACTGGAGCAAGTCCGGGAAACAATTCAGCAGATCTTATATAATGGGGAACCAATCTGGCGAATTCGTTTGAGGGGGGGAAGAGCTAATGTTCTTGTAGGACATGGCCTAGATCATGATCTTCAATGCTTGGCAATAGAATATCCAAGCCATCTCATCAGGTTTACATTAGATATCACCTTAACCTATTATTAGAGTTTAACTAAAGATCATTAGATAAGGCGTTACTTATTCTTGATGTCCAGGGACACTGCAAAGTACCCCCCACTACTGAAAAGTAGCAAAGCAAGCTATTCACTCAAATATCTCACTCAATCATTTTTAGGGTAACAATTATCTTGTCAACTTTCTCTCATTATGGGGTGTTTCTTCTCCAAGGTTTGGTTTCAGACAATATTATTTCTCCGATGAATTCTGTTCCACTATAATGCCTGGTTTCTCCATTGTTTATACATTCATAAGATTTAATATTGTTATTCCATTTCCTAAGGAAATAAGGTTGGGTTTTCTTCTTATCAGTTACAAGATTCAGAATGGTGCTCATGACCCATTCGAGGATTGTGTATCAGCAATGCGTCTTTACAAGAAAATGAGAAGCTTAGACCATTTCCCCAAGGAGCCCCTTGCTGCAGCCGATTTTCGGGCAGAGAACGTGTTTAGACGATGGAAGCAGAAAGATTTGGAGAAAATGAGGCCCGAAGAACTGCTTCACATTTCTCAATCAGATTTCTACTGCTGGTGCTTGGATTCCAGGCCATACCCAACTTGACTTCGTTCAGTTACTGCTTTGGCTTGTTCTTTACCTATTTCTGCTTCATGTAGGATTTGATAGGACTCAAATCTAATATCTGTTGAGGCACAGTTGATATGTATTGCACACTTTAAACATTGGGATTTTGGTGGAATCAATTTTGTCTCTTGCATTGGTCATGAATTCGGAAATATGCTGTTCGTATATTTATGCATGCTTCCTCTTATTAAGTGACTGGACGTATAGAACTGCTTGTCCATCAATCCCTTTCCCAAATGCTATTGAACTCCCAGAACATGTTAATGAACTTTTCAAATGTTCTCTCTGATCGTCTTTATCATAATTCTTTCAAATAAAACTATTAACAAATATCACAAAATCACTTCTGCCTGTGAAGATGAATAGTTTGATTGTTAGTAAAAGAGTTTTTTTTTTTTTTTTTTCTTCAAGTTATTAAAAATTGACTCTCGGACTATATGCCTCTCCCTTTGGGATTGACCATATCCATGTTATGCTTTGATTAGTTACTATATACAATACGGCTGTCCTAAAGTTCATTTGTTAAATGTTGAAAGTATATTATTTCTTTGGAATCTAAATTATATCTAACATCACTTGTAATAGTGTTTAGTATGTTTTTGTTTTTTAAAATATGGTTTTGAAAGGATGTTTTTTTAACTATTTATTTAGTCACTTTAAGTTGGTGTCTCCCATTTAACCTTGGTATGGGAACAAAATTTACATTAATGTTTCTTATGTTGTTTATTTTTTAAGTTACTTGGTGCTCGTATTGAATATTGGTGTGGGCATAAATAAATAAATAATAATAAGATTTTAAAAGGGTTATTATTTCCCTTTTACATTGATTTAATTCCTTAGATTTGATATGAGTTGTATCAACTATTTGAACCAAATATTTGTTTTTTTTTTTAAATACAGGTTGTTATATGGGGTTTTGGCAGCCTCGTGGTGAGTGGGGTATGGACCTTGGACCTCCCCAAAGAGAGGCCAGAGCCCTTACCACTCAATTAAATTTTCAAATATTAATGTATATTATATTGTTTAATATTTTTGTAAAACATTGTTGTATTATGTTTGGTGGATTTATTTTTAATGATATTATTTAATTTTGATTTAGTTGTATGGTTAATATAATATATCATATATTTAATTTGTTTTTTAAAAATTGAGAGTAATTTTTTATATGATAAATTATAAAATGTTAGAAATTAAATTTATTTTATTGTAAAAAACTATTTACAATAATTGTGTCTATATTATAAGAATTTTGACATCTGAATTATTACTTTTTGATAATTATATTTTAAAAAATCCAATATAATGTATTTTTATGTTATATAATAATAAAGTTTGATATTTAATATTAATATGAAGGTCTCCTTGCCCAGCTCAATGGAGTTGGTTTCAATGTTTAAAACCCATATGCAGTCTATGGAATATGAAAATCTATGTGTTAAGTGTGTGCTTTGCAATAATATGGGATATTTTTTTAAGGACTATCCCAAGAAGAAATCCAAAATCAAACAAAAAATGGCAGCCTAAGAAAGCCATGGAAGTCAAGGATGTGAGGAAGGTGCTCTCAATAATGTCCATGGGTTTGACTTAGGCCCAAGATCCCTTGTTTGTTGAATAAGGACATATACTTCTAGGAATAGATGAGGTAAATTCTTCTCCTAAATGTATTTTATTTGAGATGAATGAAGTTCCTATGGAAAATATGTTCTCCTATATTATGAGTAAAGAGAATGATATGGATGTTAATCCCAAATCCCACTCTCGTAAGGGTTTAAAGGAAGTTTCTTCGAAGGAAAACTTGCTTGTGGACCTCCCCCATCCTAAATTTCCAAGGACCTCCCTCCCAACCTTAGATTATGTTATTTCTTCTATTCAATGGCTGCTAGTAAAATAGGATAGTGCTTCAAATTTACCTCTTAATGGGAAATGTTTAAAAGCTAGTCCAACATCAAAATCTATTATTTCTTCCATTCAAAGGCTGCTGGTAAAATAGGATAGTGCTTCATATTTACCTCTTAATGGGAAAGGTTTAAAAGTTAGTCCAACCTCAAAATCTATTATTTCTTCCATTCAAAGATCGCTAGCAAAAAAAATAGTGCTTCATATTTACCTCTTAATGGGAATGGTTTAAAAGCCATTCCAACCTCATATTTTTTTGTTTCTTCCATTCAATAGTCATCAAAAAAATATGATAGTGCATCAAATTTATTTCTTAATGGGAAAGGTTTAAAAGTCTTCCAAACATTATCTTTTACTATTTATCTATTCAAATATTATCGAAAAAATAGGTAAGTGCTACAGATTCAATACCTAATGGGAAATTCTTAAAATCTAATCCCAATCACATCATGAGGAGTAGCAAAATAGGGGCAATGGATGTGGGAGATGACTCTAAACATGGGTGACCTTCGAACCAAGACTCAAGGCTAAGGGAGACCCTAAAAGAAATAGCTAATAAAATCTAAATAACACTTTCTACGGGAAGGGGGAAGAAGTACCCCACCAAGTCTAGTAAATAAAAATATTATATTGGAATATAATGGGTTTTAATACCCTTTAGAAGCAATAACTAGTTGCTTCTATTAGGAAAGATCTAAATCTCATTTTTTTATTCAAGAAACAAAAATTAAGACCAATTTTGATAAGGTTAAGAATATCATATGGAAGGAGACCTATTATTCTGCAAGATGTACTTTGGGAGCTTAATGTGTCTTTGGGATAATTTAAAAATTAAATATAGAGTGCTTTCTTCTTCTTATAGGTTCATTAACATATTTTTCTACTATAGAGTTTCTAAAATATCTTGGGTTTTAACCAATGTGTATACTCCAAGTTTTTATTGCAGGAAGAGGAAGACTATAGGAATTGAGCATAAATAGAAATGCTTTCCCTAACCTTTCTTGGATGTTGGTTGGGGATTTTTAATTCCCTCCTATTTCCATTAGAAAAAAATGAGGAAGTCAATTCTCCTCTAATGGTATGGAGGATTTCATTTTTTTGTGAATACTAATGAGATGCTGGAATTTGAGCTAAAAGGAAGTAAATTTACTTGAAGCAATAAAAATTCTAGGAGAACATATTATCCAATCAAAATTGGATAGGATTTTTATTTCTAAATAAGGGCTTCATCATTTTGAAACCTTTGTTCTCTCTTGTCTTCCAAAAATAGGATTAGATCACAATCCTTTGGTGCTAGATGTTTTAGCTGAGAATAAAATTTTTAAGTTTCCATTATTATTTTAGGTTATATGGATGAAAAATGATACCCTTGAGGACTTGATAGTTGATTTGTGGAAGAACGATTTTCTAGTCCCCCTAATATATCCAGTTGCAAATAAATTAATATTTGTGAAGAGAAATTTAAAAGTATGGAATAAAAATATATTTGGTAACATTTTCTAAAAGTGAAAATCCATGAAACTACAACTTTTAGCCATTAAATATACTATAGAATATTTCCCCCCAGAAGAGGCTGAAAAATATCTTGAAAGAAGATTGTTGGTAAATTTCCATAATTTTTTTGCCTATGAGTAATCCTATTGGAGATAGAAGTCGAGAACTCTCTGGTTGAAATTTGGAGATATAAATACCAAGATTTTTTATGCCACAACCTTGAGACACAGGTGTTTCAATAATATTACTAAAATTGTTAAGGAGGAGGGTACTAAAACTAGAAATATTTTGGAAATTTCGTAAGGATGTTGTATAGTTTTTTATAATTTCTTAGGAGTAGGCATCCAAGAATTTTTTTTATTTTTATTTCTTCTCTAATTATTGAACAAATGAACTCTAGTATTATCGCTTAATCCAAAGAGTTTGAAAACAAAGAGGTAATATTTTCCATGGTCAATGAGAAGGCCCCTAGACCTGATGGTTTTCTTGCAGTTTTTTATCAAAATTTTTGAGGAATTATGGAGAAGGATATATATAATGTTATGGATGAAATTCAAACTACCCTTCATATTCTCATTGATATCAATTCCACATTTTTGGTTTTGATTCCTAAATTGGAAAGAGCTAACTCCTTCAATAATTTCAAGGCCATAAGTCCATGTAACACTCTTTATAAAACATTAGCTAGGGTCATAATAATATTAGCAACACCACAATAGAAGCCAACCAATATACGTAGATGCAACACAAACAATAAACTTACACTCCAAGCCACCAACTGGCAGTACGAAGCTCACAACCCACCCCTCTAAATATTGATTGAATCTAGCATTTATAGGCTCTAAGAAATTTAATTGTTATAATATGGTCATTAAAACATAGCCATTACAACATGATAATTACAATATGACCGTTACAACATAGTCATTACAATATAACCGTTACAACATGGTCATTACAACATGACCATTACAATATGGTCGTTACAATATGACCATTATAACATGGTTGTTACAATATGACAATTACAACATGGTCATTAAAATATGACCAATATAATATGGTTGTTACAATATAACCGTTACAATATGGTCATTACAACATGACCATTACAATATGGTCATTACAAAGAGAAGACTGTTTTAGGGGAACAATTACAAAATTAACAAACCAAAAGAAAATTTGAATGTTAGGAATTTAACAGAAAGAGTGTTAAAATGTGATTCTCCTGCATTAGACTTCCATGCTTTAAAATTTCATGAGATATTCAATTTTTTTGAAGCTTGATTTGCACATCTACCACATCTATATTGACCAACGGGGTGTGTGTATGCCATTGTTATCGTGCATAAAATTTTGAGCATCTTTTCACCATTCAAACGGATCCTTAAGAAATTTCTATTTCACACTTCTAGTAATCCATGAAATACCGAGTGTTTGTTTCACCACTCACATAGAACCTTAGGCAAGTTCTTTTTCACACTTGTTGTAATATATGTACACATTATGTTTCACACATGCAACACACTTGGGATACTCCATGAAATACCAAGTGTCTATTTCACCACTTGCATAGATATTTAGGCAAGTTTTGTTCCATACTAACTATAATCTACATACACCTTATGTTTTACACGTGTAGCACACTTGCAGTAAGGGTGCATGTATGCCATTGTTATACATAAAATTTTAAGCATATTTTCACCATTCAAGTGGATCCTTAAGCAAGTTTTGTTTCACACTTGTAGTAATCCATGAAATATCGAGTGTCTGAGTATGGAGCTCACAGTCCACCTCCCATAACTACTGATCAAATAGAGCATTTATAAGCTCTAAGAAATTTTATCGTTACAATATGGTAATTACAACATGGTCGTTACAACATGACCATTACAAAATGGTCATTTCTATATGAACATTACAACATGGTCCTTATAATATGACTTTTACAACATGGTCATTACAATATGAATGATACACCATGGTCGTCACAACATGATCATTACAATATGGTCGTTACAATATGATCGTTACAACATAGTCATTAAAATATTATTATTATAACATGGTCATTAGAATTTGACTGATACAACATGGTATTTACAACATGACCGTTACAATATGGTTGTTACAATATGATCGTTACAACATGGTCATTACAAAGAGAAGTTCATTGTAGGAAAATGGTTACAAAAATAACAAACCAAAATAAAATATGGTCGTTAGGAACTTAAGAGGAATAGGGTCAGAATGTGATGCTCCTGCATCACATAGCTAACATAATTAAGGTCATTATTCCTCAGATTATTGATCCTTGCCAAGGTGCTTTTGTTAAAGGGAGGCAAATCTTAGATAGCATGATTACTATTCATAAAGTTCTTCACTCCATAGATAAAAGTGGTAGATATGTATTTTTGTTATAATTAGACATGAAAAAGGTATATGATAGAGTATCCTAGGAATTTATGTTTAAAGTTATGGTTAAATTTGGCTTTCACCATGTTTGGACAGACCTCATCAAAGGATGCATGTGCTCAGTTATGAATTTTGTCCTAATTAATGATTATCCAACAAGTTATTTTAGAACCCTACAATGCCTAAGACAAAGGGAACCTATGCCTCCTTATTTATTTCTTATTATGTATAGAGCCTTGGGAAAATCTATTTATGTACCCATATCTAAGGGATTTATTTCAAGGATAAAGCTTACCTCCACTTGCAATCCCATAAACCATAAAAAATTTGCAGATGATACTCTTCTTGCTTCAAGATCCTCTATTCTAAAAGTGAAAGAGATTAAATTTATTCTATCTTCTTATAAGGTTGCGTATGGATAGAAGATAAATTTTAACAAGAGAAATATGTTTTTAATTAATACCTCCCTTAAAATATAGGTAAAACTCACAAAAATATTTGAATATTCCTTTGGATATCTCCCTTCTATTTATCTAGGATTATCACTTTTTAGTGGTAGGTTATAATATTATTCTTGGATTCCTATGGTGGATAGGGTTAGGAGAAATTTCAAAAGCTAGAAAGGTGCCCTCCTCAACCAAGTTGGTAAGACACAACTCATTAAATCCACCCTAAAAAGTATCACAATCTTCTTTTTATCATTGTTCAAGATGTGATAGAAAATCTACCAAAATATTAATAGTATTCAAAAGGCCTTTCTTTCGATAGGCATGGAATAAAAACACAAAATTCCCCTCGTTGTTTGGAAGTAGGTTTGTTCAAGTAAGAGCAAGGGTGGATTAGGCCTTAGGAAACTAGAATAAATGAATTTGACCTTTATTGCAAAATAGGATTCAATGTTTTTCAAAATAAAAGAATCTAGATGGGCAGAAATTTTAAAAGCCAAATATCTTGGTAGAGATGGTAATTTTGTTGATATTCAGGTCAAACCAAAGAGCTTTATTTTTTGGAAACACCTTCTTGATTTTCAGTTTATTATTAAAAAAGGCTTGAGATGGAAGATTGATGATGGGAGGAAATTTAACTTTTGGGAAGATAATTGGATTCTAATGAGCCTTTGATAAGATATGAGCTTTTAAACTACTTAGATCCCTTTACTATGCAATATTGTGTATCTAGAGTTGTTGACTTTATTGAGGTAAGAGATTGAAAAAGAGCTTGGAATACTATCCCTTTTTAAACCCTTCCATAGGTAAATTTGTGCTCTAATTTTTTTATCCATTATTCTCAAAATTTATCTCCTTAATAGTAATCCGTAAGCTAATTAACCTATTTTGGAAAGTGGATTATAAGGGCATTTTCATGGTTAAATATTCTTTCTTTCTTCAGTTTGATGAGGAAGAAGACTGGTTTCTAGCTAGTAAGATATGGTTTAAACACCTCATACGTAAAGTTAATTTCTTCTTTTGGTTGGTTGTCCATAACAAAATCCTTACTATTTAAAACCTTCATAGAAGAGGCTTGCCCATTTCAAATAGATGTTATATGTGTGAAGTTGCTTGGGAGAATGCTAAACATTTATTTCTTGAGTGTTCATTCTCCTTAGAAGTTATCCACCTTATCATAAAATTCAATTTTACCTAGATCATGCCTAATAATATTCTAGAACTATGTTTGTAGTGGGTTTCCCCCTTCCAAAATCATTTGCTTAGAATTTTCTAGTCTTTCTATTTGCCTCATATTTTTGAGGGGCATTTAGAATTAAAGAAACAATAAATCCTTCAAGAATGTTAAAAAGAATCCCTTGCATGTGGAAGCTAAAATTTTCAATTTCTTGAAAAAAATATTTTCATAATTTCCATTAAATATGAAAATGATCACATAGTGAAATAAATCTTGCCACCCTACTTGGTATCCTAAATCTGGAAGGTATTTGTAGTTTGTCCACTCTCAATCTTAGAGATATTGTAAATTGAAGCCTCCACCTAAAGGTTGGATATAAATAAACTTTAATGGGGTAGATAAAGGTCACCTGATCATCACAAGGTTTAAATAAGTCATCAAGGATGATACAGGTGTATATTCTAGTCTTTTTATTGAAGCTCGGGTTCTTATAAAGGGGTCATGCTACTAGAAAGCTGAATACAAACAAGGTGATGATCAAAGGTGATTCTCTTTACATAATTAGTATTTCTAAAGGAAAACATTCCTCCCACTAATCCATTATATATTAAAAAAAATATATTTACTGTCACATTGAGAATTTGGAAGGTGTTGATTTCAGGCACACCTTTAGAGAAAGAAATAAATAATATATCTTGTTGTCCAACCAATGGGTCAATCAATATGCTCTTCAAATCTAGATGAATAATTTCCCTATATTTTTAACTTAGTGTGTTTTGGTTTTAAATTTTAATCTCTTTTTATCCTTTGTTGATAAGGTGCTCCCTCTTGCTTTTTGTTGAAGGCCTTTTCTTAGTTGCCCATTTTTGGTTATTTTTTTGTATTTCCTTATCCGTTGGGGTTAGTATCCTCTTGATCCACTTAATGTTCTTATTTATATTATGTCTTTCATTGTAAAAGGTTAGAGATCCTTTCAAAATCCCATGTTTTCCTACCTAATAAAAAAAATAAAGTTTGACATTTAATTATAATGTCTAATAATTTTAAGGTAAACAATGGAGGCTAGTAATAGTTTTTAGTTTAATTTGTTGATATTCTTCTAGTCAATGGGGTTTGGGGAGCATGTAACAAATAATGATGAGTTTTACATGATAAACAAAGTTATTTGTGGGGAGTAATTAGAAAATTTTAATGAGGATTGATGAGTTTTACATTATAACTAGGGTTATGCATAAGATGTAGTTCAAAAAATGTATTTCTAATAATGAGGTGAATCAGTTTCAAAACTAAGGTGAATAGGGTTCAAAGTCAAGAAAAAAATAAAAGGGTGGTTAATTTATCAAAAAATTTAAATGAATAATAAAATACTATTGGGGGGAGGCTATCGATGTATGATGCTTGATTAGATCCTATCAACGTGTGATGTTTGTTGAGAACCTACCATCACATGATGCTAGATGAGAGACTATTGGTACTATTTTTTAAGACTTGAAGTGAACCTACCAGTGTGTGATGTCTATCGAGAACCCACCAACATGTTACACTAGATGAGAGACCACTAGAACAATTATTGGAGATTCCTAACAAGAGCCTATCCAGATGTGAAATATGATAAGAGCCTACAGACACCATACAAGATGCCTATCAAGACCCTACCAACACTATGCTTCAAGACACCTGATAATAGCATATTGATACCATGCTTAGATATGTCTAACGATAGTCTACTAACACCATGCTTCAAGACACCTGATGAGAGCTTATCGACAACATGGTCCATGATGACCGGTTGCATGACAATAACAAATAAATATGGTTGATAGGTGGTATGCCTTCCATCGAATTCTACCTATCTAATCCTTTGTTAATTATAGTATGTATCAACATCTTATTTAATGCTACACATGCAAACACCTATAAAAGGGCATGAACAATATCCTTTCTCTTTTATTTTCACAAAATAAAACCTCATGAAAACTTCCCAAACCCTTTGAAACCCTTCCAATCCATTTTATTTCTCCTATAAGAACAAAGTGAATGCTATTATGGTATATGAAAAACTTTGGGATATTATCAAAGGGAAAACACAAATACCTACTATAGATGATACTAAAATCCTAAAGTTTATAGAAAATGATTCAAAGGCTCTAATTATAATAACCTTTAATATCACTAATGAGATACAAACCTATATCAACTCAACAAAATCATCTTCAGATGCATGGAAAATCCTAGAGAAAATATTTGAAGGAAAGAATAAGGCAACTATTCTCCATATATAGACTCAACTTCATTCATTATATATGAAAATTTGAGAAAGCATAGACTTGTTCCTAAGAAACGTAAAAAATACTAAAGGGAAATTATTTACCTTAGGAGAAATAGTTAATGATGAAATTCTTACTCAAGTAACAATGAGAGCACTTCCATATAGCTATAAAAATTTGGTAACATCATTACAATTTATAAGTAAAGATACTTCTTTTGATGACTTAGTCAATATTCTATAGGAATATGAAGTGGAAAATATAGTTAAAGATGATATGTCTAACACTGCATTGGCATATAAAGATAATCCACATGGAAATATTGCTTTTTCATGAAAAATATGAAAACCAGGGTACAAAAGGTATTGCCAAATATGCAAGTAAAAAGTCCATAGTACCAACTATTGTATGTTCAATCCCAAAAATAATAATCAAGAAAATTAGATGAACAATGGGAACCAATTTTAGCCATGATAATATCAAAATCCTTGTCAGCAAAAATTTTAAAATCCAACCAATTATCCCCAATTAGAGTATCAATAAGAAAATAAAAAATAACATCTAGGTCAAAGGATAGAAGAAATTGAAGAACTAGAAGAATAAAAATATGATTATAAAATCAAAGCTCTTTCAGCAAGAATGACATATTGTGAAGACACTAACTACTTGCTTGCACAGGTTACAAAGATCATAGAAGAAGAATCAAAATCTCAAGATCAAGATAAAGAACCACATTGAAGACTAAAGTCTTCAATACCCAAATATTGTATTATAGGGGGTGTTAGAAATAGATTATATTACATCATTTGGGTCATGTAAATGTACTTGTTGAGTGAATATTTTTCCCTATAGCAAAATGATCACCACAACTAGAGTCTCAAATAGGAAACTCTCTCTTGCAAAGAAATTGAGTAGCATTATTCATTTCTCCAAGGTTCTTGTGAACAAACATTCATACACATATAATCAATCAAGACAAAAGCAAATAAATGAATGTATACCAGAATAACTTAAACCATGCAAGTAATAGTTAACAAGGGGCCTTTAATGATTTGAACAAGTACTTTGCAATCATAATCCATTAAATCAACCAAATGCAAAGATAACTTCTTTTAATGTTCTTGAGATTAAAGTAATCTACCCGAAACCCAGTTAGTAACCTCTTTTATCTTCAGCTTAAAATATTCCAAATGAGAAAGTGTGTGGTATAAGCCACTTCATTTTAAGCTCCATGCCTTTAACATGAGGTTCATTTTTAGAGTTAGCAGGTTCATTTTATATTTATTTAAAAGTGTTCCACTATGCCTATGTTAGCCTTTGGTGTTAGTAAAGTTAGCAATGTTAGCATTAAATGTGCAAAAAATTAGTAAGTTAGCAAGCTAGGATTCATTCGCTTGATCTGATTTAGTGTGCATTTGGAATTAGTAGCCCTCCTAAACCCATATTTTATCTAAAAATTAGATGAAGGTGCTTGGAGATGCAAGAATGAAAATCTAAATTAAAGAAGTGGATCTAGAAGTGACTTTCTCTTCTCTGCTATTAATCCCTGGTTTTATTTGGGAAACACTAGATCTATAAACAAACCCTTCAATTTTTGGTGTGAGCAGATCGCTTTCTCAAGCGCAGACGTAGAGCATACTCTTGCAGATTTATTTACCTTCTTTATAACTTAGATTATTCATGGAAATAAATGAACTATTTATGAACATGAATTCTGGAAAAGGACCAGAATAGAATGAAAACAAATGCAACAATTATGGAATGGACCCAAATCAAAATAGTAGATTTTAAAGCAAGACTAATCTAAATATCAAAAAACTAAAACAGAAACATAATTTACAAAAGTTACCTAAAGAAAAAAAACAAGACATTAATCTGGTTAGCAATCTCCTCCTTGCAAAACCCCAAGTTATGAGATGAAATTCTAAAAAAACCTGACCTAATAGACCTACAACATAAACACAGTCAAATTAGATTAGATGCAGGACTCTAAGGAAACAAATAATTGCATCATTCCATCATTCACCTATCGTAACCCACTTTATGGCATAAATGAATAGATACAAGAAGCAATAATGCAAAGGAAATATTTATAGAAATAGCAGCAATCTTAGTTTCAATCTCCTTTTGATTTCACACACAAGAGTTTCTCTTGCCAAAAAAAACTCCTTTATTCCGAAAGATAGTCTTTGTTTTTTTTCTACAATTTCCAGTCCCTTCTCCACTTCTTTGAATCATGTATTTAAAGCCTCTGAACAAATTTTGTTTCTCCTTCCATGACTGTTCGTTTTCTCCTTCCTTTGTGCATGCACGCGTTTTGATTTCCAAAAATAATTTTCATTTCTATTTTGTGGCACTTCATTTCATTCCCAAGGTTTGGCTTCCTCTATTTTGTTTTCTTCACTTTTTGTTTGATTTCGAAAAAATGTTTCCTTTTCTCCACAAGGACATGCATCAATTTCCTTCCATGTGTAATGACTATCTTAAATGATTTCAAATAATTAAATATTCCTTATGTAACATTTTTTCTTATTCATTGGATTTTGTCCTTATGTCCACATCACTATCCTAGTGTTCACCACTAATATCAGACACACTATCAACTACTCTGTTCCCTTGGCAAAAATCGGACATGTCGCAAAATCATGAAACTTCTTGTTTCTTTGCCTGCCTACACCTTTTGAGTCACAAAAATGCAACATGTCACGATATCCCAACACTTTTAGCTCCTTGCTCTCTTTTGTTGCTCTTAGCCATGAAAATGTGACATGTCACGATATCGTGACACTTTTTCTTTCTAGTTCTTTCTCTTCTTGTTTGGCAGTGAAAATGCAACATGTCAGTATATTGCGACACTTTTATTTCTTATATGTTGGCCATGAAAATGCAACATGTCACGATATCGCGACACTTTTATTTCTTCTCTTTTAGCCATGAAAATGCAACATGTCACGATATCGCAACACTTTTATTTCTTCTCTTTTGGCCGCGAAAATGCAACATGTCGGGATATCATGACAAATTTTCTTTCTTGTTCTTCCTCTTCTCTTTTGGTCATGAAAATGCAACATGTCGCGATATCGCGACACTTTTTATTTTTTGTTCTTCCTCTTCTCTTTTTGTCTTAATAATGCAACATGTCACGATATCGCGACACTTTTTATTTCTTGTTCTTTCTTTTCTCTTTTGGTCGCGAAAATACAACATGTCGCGATATCGCGACACTTTTTATTTTTTGTTCTTTCTCTTCTTGTTTTGCTACAAAAATGCAACATATCGCAATATCGCGACACTTTTCTTTCTTCTCTTTTGGCCGCGAAAATGCAACATGTCGTGATACTTTTTCTTTCTTGTGGTCTTTTGATTTTTCTTTGATATTTAGCATATGGGCCACTCCGGTCTTCTTGGAAAACATGCAAAAAATGTGGGTCCCCAAATTTGGGGTACGTTGTGGAGTAGCCACAACAATACCTTCCTTGGTACATACTTAGGATATTAGATTACTTTAGGGGGATGCTATTTAGTTACTTCATGCAATATAATAAATGCACAAGTGTCAATGTGTAAGATGTATATGTTCAAGGTGTCCCATGTACAACTAGGTAGAGTGTTGGACAAGGAACCTATCTTCCTATATAAAAGGCCATAGGTAGTAGTATACATACAGAGGTGGATATTGAGATAGTGCAATGGGGTAGTGTGAGAGCTATAAGCTAAGAGCTCATTCATGAGAAGTATCTTAGGTAATTGAGTGTTCATTTCCTCCATAACTACTTTGTACTCATTTCCATCATTTATATTTATAGCATATTTTTAGTCATCTCGCAGATTTACTTTCTTTCTTATTATTCTACATCTTGTGATTGCTATCTCCTATTACATGTATCAAAAGCTAACAATGAATTCTACTAAAACGTATGATACTTAGAAGTTAATTCAATCACCAAGTAATAAGAATATTATTGGTACCAAGTGGTTCTACAATATTAAACTCAAGAGTGACAAAATAATTAACAAGCACAAGGAAAAATTTGTTGCAAAGGATTTTGCATAAATATATTGTGGATTTTGAATAGAATTTTGCTCCTATTGAACAACAATAAACCATAATATTATTGTGGTCCATATAGACACAAAATGGATGGAAATAATATTAGTTGGATGTGACAAGTACATTCATAAATGGGTTCATTAATTAGAAATTCTATGTGGATCAACCATAAGGATTTGATAAGAAATACAAGGAGGATTTGGTCTACAATCTCAAGAAGGCCCTATATAGACTCAAGCAAGCCCCTAGGTCTTGGTACCATAGGATAAATAAAGTATTCTTGGAGAGAGGTTTCATAAGAGGAAAAAATAAATACACTATTTACATATAATATTTAAACACTATTATTCTTCATATTTGCTTGTATATTGATGATTCGACTTATATAAGTAGTTCAAGGGACATGATGAGGAGCTTCAGGTATGAAATTATGGTCAAGTTTGAGATGATGGATATTAGTTTGATGCATTATTTTATTGGAATGGAGGTTCATCAATCACAAGGTGATATCTTCATTAGTGAAACCTAGTATGTCCAAGACATGTTGAAGAAATTTTAGGCTATATGATTGCAAGCTTATGGATACTCCACTAGTTTATGGTAATAAATTGATGACAGATGATGATAGTCCCAAGGTTGATGAGGATAAATATGTGAGTATGGTAGGTAGTTTGATGTATCTTACTACTACTAAACCATACATTACTTTTACAACATCATTGTCATCCAAATTCATGAGTGATATAATTGACAGATATTTTCAAGCAATGAAGAGAAATTTTAGGTATGTGAAGGGTACCATGGAGTATGGCATCCAATATCAATTATTCAAGAATACAAATATAATTATCTTCATATATATAAATTGTATAAGATCAATAGATTATAGAATTTCTTTGGTAGTTTCTTTGGTAGTAGGTTGATTTCACACCCCTTGAATCCCTACATTAAGATCAATACCACTTTATTACATTGGTTCCAAAGAAAGAAAAGACACAATATTTTGATAATTTTCTTCTAAAAAACATTTTTAATATGCCAAATAGGTTGAAAAATATTCTATATTTTATTATATTAGAGGAACAATATGGTTTTATTCATGGTAATTTTTTTTTTTTATGGTGTAATAATTGCATAGGAGATAGTACATTCTCATTATTCCATAAAATATTATGTATGCTTATGAAATTAAACATGAAAAAACATATGATAGAGTTTATTGGTGGTTTTTACATGATATTATTAAAAAATTTGGTTTTAATCAAGGTTGGTATGAATGGATTAAATGGTGTTATAACACTCTAAAATACCATATTTTGATCAGTGGTTCTCTTGTTGGTTACTTTAAGCCATATCTTGGACTTTGATGAGGTTGTATACTATCTATTTATCTATTTTTTATTCTTGTAAAGACACTAGGAAGAGCTTTCTCAAAGGCATAATGGAATTAAAAATCAAAAGTATCTAGGATGCAAGAAATGGTCCATTCGAATTTCATTTATAATTTATCGATATTATCATACTATGAGAATGGTGTTTAAATAAATATTATCATACTATGATAAGACTACTAGAAAGTTGGTTAATACTATAAAATCAAGGATATTTTCATTAAAACTAACCCTATATTTAAAATGAATTAATATGGATATCGTAGGGTTTAAATTTTTTTTTTTCATCGTCCTACCTAGCTATTTATTTATTTCATAAAGGATATAAAAGGAGCATTGGATCTCTTTTTTTGGATAGAATGAAATATTATTTTTTAGGTTGGAAAGGTAGGTTATTAAACATTATATTAAGGCTAAAACACATAAATACTACATCACAATCCATCCCTATTTATGGGTTGTCATCAATTTCTATTAGCTATAGCATCAAAATTTGATAAAATTCAAAGATACTTGCTTTTTGAACTGATTTAATAAAAACATTAAGGTTTCTCTTTATATGTGGAACATGGTTTGCTAAGGAAAGAATACAGAATGTATATGTTTATGAAATTGTAGACTATGAGTTTGTCCTTAGTGGAAAAACTTGGATGGAGGTTATTTAGAGATGAAGGAAAAAGTTGGGAAAAAATATTACTTAAAATATGTGTAGGTTATCTTGATGAATGGAATTTTTTAGGAAAATAGCCCTATACAAAGGATTGCAACATGTATCTTCCTATAAAATAGTTTATAATTAATTAAGAAATATATTAGATGGCCAGTCAATAATGGAAAATAAGTAAATTGTTAGTCTAATAATTGGTTGAAGACTTATCATCTTATCTCTAATTTAAAATGGAAGCCATTGGCTCAGATACATCTAGCTTTTAAATGTCCAAATATCAAATTTATATTAGTGTGAGCAAAAACTGTAGATTCAAGGATTTCTATTAGTAATCTAGTTGAAGGAGAGGAACTCAAATAAATTATTGATCATATCAAAAATATGCTTCAAGAATTTTAGTAAATTGGTGGTGGTATTTTTTAAAATAATAAAGGTTAAATTTTTCCAACTTAGACAAAATCATATGGAACTTCAACTAAAAACTATGCAGAGGCTAGGTCACTTCTTATAGGGATTAAAATTGCAATTGAAAAAAATGGAATCATATTTTAATTGAGGTGGATTTACAATTTAACATTAAAGCTATCAACAAAAATGGATGTAGGGATTGGATAAAAAAAATAATTTTTTTGATGTTCATCATATATTATTCGAGATAATATCTAGGAAATATGGGGTGGGATAATTTAGCCAATCGTGGTGTTGATATTCATCTTGGTGAAATTCAAAATCTATAAGTGATATTTTACATCTTAATGAAAATGATGTCAAGAAGATAATTGCATAAACATAACACTTTGAGGAAAATGAAGAACATATTTGATAGAAAAGGAAATAAAAAATATCTTTGACAAAAGGGAAAGTTGGATATGGTTTAATTGACCTAACAAAAAATGCAATATTTTGGTACTTTTATGGATATGGAGCCCAATAGAATATACACATAGCTTATTACAAAAACACAATCTATAACTATATTTAATATATTTACAATAAAACTTATTATCTTATAATTAATGGTAAACAAAGGCTTATTTCATAAAAATTATCAAAATATTTTTGATCTTTCTTGGTAACTAATATAATTAAGGTGGCATTTATCTTACTTATTATATCTATATATGAAGGAATACTATACATTTTTTTGGATTACATTAATTTTTTCTACTTTCTCTATCTTAGAATTTTCCTTTGTATATTATTTTACATCTTTCATTCCTTTAAATTTGATCTTGAATATTGTAGTTTGTCATCCCTTACATCCTTCTTAGTTTCTTCTAATAGTTGGTTTGAGGGAATCATGAAGGATTTTTCCATCTTATGAGGAAGATGATATTTTGATGTAAAAGGGCAAAGGGCATCTAATGAAAAATTACTTTCACAAGAAATCATTTATAAAAATCTACTTCCTATAGTGGATGTATGGTCATCACACATATGACCATCCATAAACACATCGATATTGGATGGTAAAACCACAAGATGACAATATCACAATATGGTGAGGCCTCATTACAATGATGGCATATCATTATGAAACTATAATATGACAACATAAAATATAACAATACTTTAAGATGAAAATATCTCTTGAAAACAATCCTATGAGTCAAAAACAATGGAATAAAATGCTTGGGATGGCACATTTCATGAGATGCCAATATGTGGATATAGGACAATTCAATCCCTTTACATGTGTGGATTACAACATTGTTTCTTTCTTTTGAATGACAATCACAATCCCTATTGAATGATGCTTCTACTCAAATGATGATCATGTCCTTTTAATGGGATTGAACACTTTCAAATTTAAAAAACCTTATTTTCTAATTGAACAACACACAACCTATAGTTGAAAAACCCATGCAAATATGACAATCACACATATAGTATGTTAGCATAGTATCAAGATGGTTTTTTCTCCTTGAATAATGATTTGTAAATATGGTTGATATTAAAATTAAATGTTATCCACTCAAAAAACAATCAAGTGTTTACTTAAATGACACTTATCCCTTCAATTGAAAAATGCTTAGTAATTTGGAATAATGACTCTACTCAGGCTGTAACCTTTCTCTAGTCTTCACCTACAAACCTACAATTCTACATACACCATGCTATACAATCTACAAAAAAAAATCCAATAATAAAATGTATTCACTTTTAGGAATTCACACAGATAATAGATTGGAAATAGAATATGATTGGTATTGCTTATGTATATTGGCTATACACAATACTAGCTAGCATTCATTTTTTAACTCCCTTTCAAGCATGAAGATATATAACTAGATATCTTCTTAGTAGTATTTTCTCTCTCCATTATTTTGAAGCTTCTTCTCTAGTTGCCTCAGACATACCTCTACTCTTATTTTCCTATGTGTGCTATTTCCACTTCTTTTTCTTGTTTTTTACTCTCTCTTTCTCTTCCTTTTCATATTTCTCTTCTTTTTCCTCTTCCACTTATTCCTTATAAATGCTTCTATTTTTCCTCTCACGCATGAAAGGGTTCTTTTATGCATGACATGGCATTTGAAAAATGAATTATATTCACCTTACTTATAATCCTTCAAATGCTCCTACATCATATTTCTTTATCATTTTTTGGGAAGGGAATTGTCTTTATGTAGTCCAACTTCTACTATAATATAATTATCTACTTTGAAGTTTATTTTGTGACTAAAATATTTTTATTTTTATTTTTTTTCACTTTATAATGTGTTGTTATTTGTTCAATATCATAACATTCATGACATTAAAATATAATATTTTTATAATCTACTTGTTGATTCCATTCTACCAATGTAGAATTTTTATTAACAAAATTTGGCAAAGGTTTTGAAATATTGATGGAAATACATATCTAGGTATACACAACATGTTTTTTGACCTTAGTAGTGGGTCGCTCCTATATTAAATTTTCTAGAGTATTTGTAATATTCTTCAATACCTCCTTATTGATAAGATAATATGGATGAAAGAATATAGCACACACTAGAATATTTTTAGTAGATTATATATCCATAGAAAAACTCTCACTCCATGGTACCAAATATAGTTCATATCTCATACTAAACCATGGGCTATTACCCATAATTTTATCCCTAATTTTCAAACTATAGAAAATGATAAATAATTTAATAATTTAATGCTCATTTATATTAAATCCACTTCTAAATCTCCAAAAGACGTAGAAAATATCTATGAAAATTATGTATTAATTTTCTATTTTAGGAACCATTAAATAATTCTCGATCATGTTAGATTTTAAACATCACTATCTCAAAATATCATAGTTCCAAAAATAAATAAGCCACAATATTAAAGATCAATATCAAGAGTAGAATTATATTATGAGCAATCAAATATATATCTAAACCAATATAATCATGAAAAAATATTGACTTATAGTAGTAAATATAAATTTCAAATGACCATTAATGATTCATGTACAAGAATGAAGAATACTTAGAATATGAATTGCTCCAAATCTATATACAAGCTTTGTTATCAATGATATTGTTTCTCTTTTTCTCGTGTTGTATTTGTTATATTATATGGAGATTTGTCTCCATGATATATACATAGAAGATGACTCTTCATGTACTTGACTATTATTATCCATATGACAATGCCCATGACCTTTGGCTTATAATATTTCCACTTGTATACTAGACTCTTCACTCTCTTCTTATATGCACACTTGAACCTATGACACTTGCACACTTCTACATGAATTTAATGTCCTACATGCACTCCTAATACATGATACTCATGCACATCCTCACATTATATATTTGTGCACTTATATACATAACACCTATGCACACTCTCTCAATACACACTTGCACTATTAAATACATGACACTTGTGCATATCCTATACATTCATAAAAGAGAAATATAATTCATTCACCTAAACTAAAGACTCAAACTCAATCTATTGTATATTTACATTTGTACCATAAAGGTTCCATGGGGGTACATTAGCATGTATCAAATAATGTAATATTGTTCAAAACCCCTTGTATCACATTATTTGGTTATTGAAAAATTTAGTCTTCAATCTTGATCATCATATTTGATCTTCAATCTACTTCATGCGTTTATATGAATCTTTAGTAAATGATTCTTCTTTGTTTTTTTATTCATGTCTTCTATTGTCCTTATTTTGTGCTTTAATTTATTTTTCTTCTTTTTTTGTTTTTTCTTCATCTTTAGTTGTGATGTACCTAGTGAACTATCTTCTAAATAAAAAGTTAGTAAATCATCACAATAATACATTCTAGATTTCATTTTTTACTCATTGAAGATAACATAAGCTTCATTTAAATCATGTGTCGCAATTTGCATTCTTCTTCTCTTGTCTTTTTTCTTAAAAATTCTCAAAGATAAATAGTTACAATTACATCATTAAACATTATTTTGAGGAAAATATAATGGTGTTTTGTGAATTCCAACATGTTTTTTTTTTTTTTTTATAATTAAGATGACTTATAAGTGTTGTGAACTTTTTATCTTTGACATTCTTGAGAAATAGAGGTAGTTTTTCTTTCAACCAATTTATTATTTGTTTCTTTCCATCAAATTCATCTATTAAGTTTTTATAATAAAACTTAAATTTGTTCACCATTTCTTCACTATATTCACTGAATACATTTCTAATAATTAATTTCATGATATGTGATTTAATTCTTTTTAAGTTGAAATTCTTTGAACTAGTAACCTTATATCTCTCAAATTTAAAAACACTTAAATAATAAATTTGCAAATTTTAAAATTTCAAATTTTTTTGTGTAGTAAACCTTTTAACTCACAATTGGATTTGCAAAATTTCAAAAAACTTCTTCTAAATTTCAAAATTTATCAAAATTTAAAGTTCAAGAAAAAATTTAATAACTTCAAATACTTTAAAAGTAAATCTTCTAACTTAAATCCTTAAAATAAATTCAAATAAAAAAAATTCAAATAAAATAACCTTTAAAACTATTTTAAGTAGAAAATATTATCACTCCATGCTTTAATAGTCAAACTCAAAAAATAATACTTTCAAGCTATAGTAGAAAATATTATATCTCCTTGTAATAATCAAAGTATAAAAACCTTATAAATTCTTCTAAATCATAATAATATCCTACTAATTAAATCACTAATTCTTATAATTAACTTATATCTCCAATTAATAAAGGTACTTAGATCATTAATTTTCACTAAGGTAATATAACTTACCTTGTTTACCACCTTGTTGACTTACCTTTTCAACCTTCTTCACTTGCTTGCTTATTCAACTTGGCTAGGATGCAATAAAGACTTTGGAATTTATAATATTGATATTCCAACTAAGGCTTTAAATAGCCTTTTAAAACATGATAGACTTTACCCTAACTCCATGCATTAATATATATGCAATTCAATAAGTCAAATTCTAGCAATGAACATTTCAATTGTTTTTACTTGAGAATAATTTTTTGTAAATGCTAGGAATAACAAGCGTATGATGTTACTCTCTTGCTTAATACAAATTTTGTTCTCTTGATTATCTTCACCTTCTTCTCTATGAAGAAGATGTTTTTTAGGATGGTGAATTCTTAAGATAGTGAACCTGTGATCATTGGGTTCTTTATTTAACTACTTCCACTCAAGTCATCATTGAATTAACGCTCATATTTATATTGTACATAATGCTATAGAGAGCGTTGCTCTTCCATGTTTATCTTTGTCTGCTAGGAATACTTAAATGATGCTTACCTCCTACCCATATTATTATGTTAGAGACACTTATATGATGCTCATCTATTATCCATATTATTCTATTAACAATGCTTAGATGGTGCTTAACTTCTACGTCTACCCTTGCTAGTGGTGCTTAGATGATGCTTTACTTTTGTGTCTAGCTCTATTCAACTCATGTCCATCTATGGTAGGGATTATTATACTTAAGATAATATTCTAATACCTATTCATTTTTCCTTTGATGATATTGGTATAGTGCTAGTATACCTACTCAATCTTCCTTTAATGATGGCACTTTAGACAATATTTTAATACTTGTCCAATATTACTCTAATGGTGGCACTTGAATAGTGCTTTATTACTTTAGAATTATAGTGTATAGTAAATTATCTTAGCTTCTTAGATTGATAGCACTTCTTTGATAGTTTTCTTGCTTATCTTACTAACACTTCTTTGATTGATTTTTTTCTTATCTTGTTGTCCTTTATTCTTCACTGAATCAAAGGCCAAGATTGAAATATATGTATTATTCTAATCAACCTTATTTTTCTAGTTATCTAATTAACCAGAACTCTTTATCTATACCTCTATATTATTTATGTATAGAGGCTAATTATGAATAGTATTCTTATTATCTTCTAGAAGTTTATACTGCTTCTCAATATTAGGAAGCTTTGGTGCTTCTCTATCTTAGGAAGATGTGATGATTCTCTATATCCTAGAAGTTTTGATGCTTCTAAAACTACTATAATGTATCTCCAATGTTTGAAATATTTCTCCAATGTCTTAGGTCACACCTAAAAACAAAATATGATTCTCCTCTTTTCTATAGAACCAAATATCAATATTAGGGTGATTATGAATGTCCCCTCACATCCAGTTATCTTTGAAGTTGGCTCTCTTAATCACTTATACTGTAATCATGTCCAGTTATATTCTAATTTGGACCTTAATCAATATTAGTTGGGTCCTAGTATTCACTTGTTTTTCTTCAACCAAATGTAAAGATCCTATCATCCAAATTAGGGTGGCTAATCATTGTCCCACTAATTTCAACTCAATTAGATATTTATAAAATAGAGTTAAATTCTTTATTGCTTTCAAAGTGGATAGACTAATATAACTCTATCAAGAATGGATAGAGTTAAATGATGGCTTTGATACCACTGTTGGATTTTAATCCTTACTATTGTAAAATATGATAGGTCCAAAAATAAATAAACCACAATATTAAAGGTCAATATATTAGTATTAAGGGTAGAATTATATATATGAGCAATCAAATATATATCTATACCAATATAATGATGAAAAAACATTTATTTATAATATCAAATATGAATGGAGAATGTCCAATAATCATCCATGTACAAGCATGAAGAATACTTACAATATGAATTTCTCAAAATCTATATACAATATTTATTATCGATGATACTATTTATTTTTTTCTTATGTTGTATTTGTTACATTGTATTAATATTTATCTCCATAATATAGACATAGAAGATGACTCTTCATGTACTTGATTATTGCTCTCCATATGATAACTTCCATGACCTTTGGCTTATCATATTACCACTTGTATACTAGACTCTTCACTCTCTTCTTATATGCATACTTAAACCTATGACACTTGCACACTTCTACATGACTCTTAATATCCTACATGCACTCCTAATACAAGACACTTGTGCACATCCTCACATTACATATTTACACACTTACATACATGACACTTGTACATATTATCTCAATACACACGTAAACTATTGGTTACATGACACTTGTGCATATCCTACACATTGAAACTTACATGGAAGGGAAATATAAATCACTTATCTAAGCGAAAGACTCAACCCTAATCTATTACATATTTATATTCAAACAATGAAGGTACCATGGGGTACATTAGCATGTAGCAAATAATGTAATATTCTCCAACAAATCATCTCATCCTTGATAATAACTTATAATAAAAATTGTATTGTCTAGATAGGGGCTATCATATATTTACTCTTCTTATAACTATCTTGAGTATCATTACTTCTTATAGTATGTGAATATTTCTAGTTAAGACTTCTATAAATAAATTTGTTTCCTTAATATCTAGTTTTTTCTTACAAGAATCCTTTAGTTTTTGAATTCCTTCAAATGTCTAGAATAAGAAAAGTTGAGTTTGGTACTTGATTACAATTGTTTCTTGCTTGCACTTGCTTATTATTTTATTTTAGGTACCTTTATAGGCAGCCAAATTTACAGGTAGGGCTAATTTTTAAGTTTTCCAATCCCTTCATAAATCGTTCAAATCAAAATAATCTTCCTTGTGCTCAAATTTGAAGAATCTATTACTCATAGAGCAAAAAACATTAGGGCATGAGCAATAAAATTGCCAGTGCTATCATGACCTAGCAATGCTTTTGTAAAAATATTTTAATTTTGACTCTTTCTCATCCATTTTTTTATCCCCAATGGTTATGAAGCGAAATTACTAGTGTGATAGCATTGTCGACGCTATTACCTCCTAATGATTTTGAATATTGTGTGACAAAAGCAAGAAATTTGAAATTCTGTCTCTTTCAAGCCACCCACTATTAATGAACCAAGTCCTCAAAATTTTTATTTATAGCTCTTGTAAAAATTGCAAGGCCAATATTTGTCATTCTTGTGTTCTTCCATTAATAAATTCTTGATCTATTTTCAAATTCCTACCTTCTTCAATCTTGTAATTTTTAAAAAATTCATCCTCCAAGGAGCCATGGATTCCTATAAAATCAACACTTGGGAGAACCCAATTCATGACCTTTCCAATGCAGCAAAGCTACGCCAAAATTTTATCCATGATATTTTAAAAGCAACAAAATTTTTCCAAAAATATTTTAGATTCATAGCAATCAAATATTGTGCATGGAAATATTATGCCAAAATCTTGATATAACATTCTAAAGGTTATTCTTACAAGAACTTAAGTTTTTATTATTGTAGGCATATCAGTCTCCAAGCAAGTCTCCAATCAAGTCTACGTGCTCTCAAAAAATCATCAAACATTAAGTATGAAGTTTCCAAGCTCAAGCATCTCAAAAAAATCAACAAGTAAGCTACCAAGCTTTCAACATGCTTCCAATAAGGGGGTACAACCTTGTATCTAGGGTTGTGATATTTCTTCTTATTTGTTTTTGGATTTTCCTTGGAATAAAATAAAAATCATATACAGTTGCATCTTAGGTTGTATTTAATATATCTTCTTATGTCCTTACCTCTTAAACAAATATTTATTTATTAAAATAAAAAAAGTATTTTAGTTTTAGACCTTGAATAGTGCATTTGTATGTGCATTAGGACTATATTAAGGTTAAGCTTAAATAAAAATTTATATTTTTCTATTATTGGATAGGGCCCTATACTCCTAAGTCATAGCCCTTCATCATAGTCATTATAATGTTATCATATATCATATTTAATCTTGTTATTTTACTCTCAAAAGTGAAAGTGTTACTAGATTATAGGCTAGTGGTGTTACCAATCTTTAGTTTTATATAAAGAGAAAACATCAATAATAAGAAAAATCACCCTATAGGTGCTTTCACTACCTGGCATGTTTCCTATATTCAATAATTTTTATCATTTTTTGTTTATCTAAACAAGGGCTTTATTACTATTTAAGAAAGTCTAACTATCCTTTGTATGCTTAGATAGGCTCCACTACCAGTAATTATATCTTTTCTATCTATTTTAAAGGTTAATGTGATAATGCTATTGATAGGAAGTAGCATTGATGATGATTTTATGGGTTGATAATGATTTTTCTTTATGGAAAAAATAAGTTATTTTGCTCGTACTCTTTGTCATTTAAGCATTTAGGATTTAAAAACTATTTTTTGACTATATAAAAAAGGTTTTGTTTTCTATTTATTGTAAAGTAGACAAAAATAAAAGAAGGAACTATATTAGTATTAATCATGTAGGGGACTAACTTAACCTTTGAAATTTGAAATCAAATGAAAATCACATATAGTTACACCTTGGCATTTTTTGTTGCATCTTCTTATGCCCTTGCCTCTTAAAGAAAAATATATTATTTTATTTCCCTTTAAAATCAAAAGATCATTAAGAATAAAAGGACCACTTTCCATTCCTAGGAGAGCATCCTGTGGATGCATGCTTTCTTAGAGATTTATTTTACCAGGGGCTAGGAGGGGCCCTAAATTTTCCTTTGATGATTTGTGATGGTTTTTCCTTCGATGGTCTATGATGGCTTTCCCTTCCTAGGAGAGCATCCTGTGGATGCATGCTTTCTTGAAGAATATTTTTACCAAGTGCCAAGAGGGCCCCTAGTTTTTCCTTTAGTAGTCTACAATGAAATTTCCTTACTGGGAGAACATCTTGTGAATACATCCTCTCTTAGAGAGTTATTTTACCAACGGCTAGGAGGGCCCCCAGTTTTCCCTTCGATGGTCTACGATGGATTTTCCTTCTTGGGAGAGCATACTATGGATGCATGATCTCTTATAGAGTTATTTTACCAAGGGCCAAGAGAGCCCCCAATTTTTACTTTTATGGTCTATGACAACTTTCCCTTCCTAGGAGATCATCCTATGGATGCATTCTCTCTCAAAAAGCTATTTTAATAGGGGTTAAGAGGACCCTAAATTTTTCCTTCAACGGTCTATGATGAATTTCCCTTATTTGGAGAGCATCTCGTGGATGTGTGCTCTCTTGAATAGTTGTTTTACTAAGGGCCACGAGGGTCCCCAATTTTTTCCTTTGATGATCTATGATGGCTTTCCATTCCTAGGAGAGCATCCTATGGATGCGTGCTCTCTCGAAGAGCTATTTTACTAGGGGATAAGAGGGCCTCCAATTTTTCCTTTAATAGTCTAAAGTGGATTTATCTTCCTTTAGAGCATCCTATAGATGTATGCTATCTCGAAGAATGATTTTACTAGGGCCAGGAGGGCCACCATTTTTTATTCAATAGTCTATAGTAGCTTTCCCTTCTTGGGAGAGCATCCTATGGATGCACAATCTCTTGAAGAGTTGTTTTACCAAGGTCTAGCAAGGCCCTCAATTTTTTCTTTGATGGTCTATGATGGATTTCCCTTCCTAGGATAACATCTTGTAGATGTGTGCTCTCTTAGAGAGTTGTTTCACCAAGGCATAGGAGGACCCAATTTTTTTCCTTCAATGGTTTGTGATGGCTTTCCATTATAGGAGAGCATTTTGTGGATGCATGCTCTTTTAGAGAACTATTTTACCAAGGGCTAGGAAGGCCCCTAGTTTTTCCTTTGATAGGGTACAATGAATTTTTCTTCCTGGGAGAGTATCCTATGGACATGTTCTCTCTCAAATATTTATTTCACTAGGGGCCAAGAGGGCCCCTATTTTTTCCTTTGATGGTTTGCAATGGATTTCCCTTCCTAGGAGAGCATATTGTAGGCATGCACTCTCTAGAAGATATTGTTTTACAAAGGGCCATGAGGGGGCCCAATATTCATCCAATGGTATGTGATAGCCTTCTTGTAATAGCATCCTATGGACCCATGTTAGTATGTTGTTGGATATTTAGTGCTTTAGGATGCTTTTCTACCCTTGAGTCTTGAGAAGTTTTCCTTGTTTAATCGATCTTATAGAGAATCCTTGGGGAGGGGTTTTATTTCAATTTTTAAAAATGACAGTTTGAGAGGGATTCCCATGCCTTGGCAAGAGTTTTTCATTTTTGTTTTTTTTTTTTTTGAATGAAATCCTTGCTTGGGCGGAAAAATTCATATTTGAATCCTTTGTGGAACTTGTCTCAATTTGGTTTATTGTTATTTTGGCAGCCCTTCTTTGTGGGATTTATCATTTTGTATAAGTTTTGGGGACCCTTTCAAAACTCCTTTTTCCAACCAATAAAAACAAATAAAATAATCAAAATATCATTCTAGTTTTAGGCCTTCATTGGTGCAATTATATGTGGATTAGGGATAGACTAAGGTTAACCTTATGCATAGAAATATATTGAAACAAACGTAGGTGTTCTTCAACTAATCTAGAAAAACTAGACTTTAAGATCCCAAACTTTCACTACTCTTGAAGTGAGAAGAGAAGGGAGTTCAAAAATATCATGAGAAGGCTCTTTGTGATAACTTTCTTCTTTTTCCCTTGTGACAACCTTTATTATAAATTGATTTCATAGTATTTGTTCTTTCTTGGATATTGTGGGAACTAATTTCACTCCATAACATATGGGTTAAGTATGAGAAAAATTATTTTATCACTATTTTTTAATAAATATTAAGTTTGCTTCAAGTGGTGTGTCTTTTGAGGACTGTGTACTCATATTATTCTTACACTATTATTCTCCTTATCCATGAATTATTTATTTACAATTTCATTGGCATAAATATTATTTTTGGAGCTATGATTAAGTGGAATTATGGAGTAATTAAACTCTTCATATTGATGTTGATATATTTTTTCAAATTTTCACCTAAAGGAAGAGCATATGGTATTTAATAATAATTATTATATATGACCTAGTGCACTCATATTGATATTTATTATAATCCCCAAATAAATTTTGAAGGGAAGTGTCATGGATTTGACCTCTATTTGAGTTTACTATTCTATATTCTAAGGTTCATGTCATATTCTTATGAGATTACTACACCTAATTTTTTCTTTAGTGACTATGAGATGTCATATTTCTCATGAAACATAATATTAAAAGTAACATATATGAATATATCCTTGTACATGTCATTTAGATTCCTTCTTGTCATGGGAAATGTGACACATTAACACATATAATTTTCATTAAGAAAGTGGAACATATAAATTTTCAAAAAAAAAAAAGCACGTGTTATAGGTTTTAGCATTGTGTGTTTTTATACTTGTTTGTCTCTTTAATT
Organism: Wollemia nobilis; assembly: GCA_028583015.1. Taxonomy (NCBI): domain Eukaryota; kingdom Viridiplantae; phylum Streptophyta; class Pinopsida; order Araucariales; family Araucariaceae; genus Wollemia; species Wollemia nobilis. The sequence continues at coordinate 2,781,703 of JAQPPZ010001731.1, forward strand.
TTTTTGAGAATTTTATATCTTAATAACATAGAAATTTTTATTTTGTATGAGAGTTTATGCATGTAAAAATATCACCTCCATCATTTTCATGTATACTTCTATCTACTTGGTGGATTTATAAATACTTCTACGATATCTTGCATGGTATCGTATACATCAAGTTTATGTGTGAGCTCATGTATGGGTCTATATTTTTTATGTTTTTTTTTACAACGACCAATTTGAAATTTAAAATAAAAATAAATTTAATGAAGATAATTAAATCAAACATATTACTATTATTTTCATAATACATAGTTTGAAATTAATTTTTCACAAAAATTTATTATGTTCAACTAATTTTTTTAATATAATTTATGTGATATTGTAAGTATGTGAAAGTGGACACAAAAATAATTATGATTATGATGTATATGGATCCTAATATTTCAATGTAAGTAGAGTTATGGTGTTGAGTAACTCACTCTCATAGTGATAATCAAGTCTTTGAGGGTAGCTAAAATAGATTAGCATAACCTTGTGTTTTAGAAGGGTTATTTAGTATACCAAAATAACAATTATATTTTAATTGAATACATTTAATCCTTTCTAGATTATTTAAGCTTGTTCTAAATTTTCTAATTCATCGGAATTACTTGCTCGATTATTGATCTCAATCTATGATTTTATAGTTTAAACTTATGAAAATTTTGACTAATTATATTTGTATGGTTCTTTTAAAGATTGAATGAGAGCTTATATATATATATATATATATATATATATATATATATATATATATATATATATATATATTTGTTATTATTAATTTGGAATCTAAAAATGAATTAAATTATGTGAAATAACTGAATTGAAGTTGTTGCAAGTGGTTTGAAATTATAGGATTTAAGGTTGATTATAAATAGTAAAATTAAATATTTATAACTTACTTGAATATAATTTGATATTATAGTATAATGGATTAAGTAATATATCTATAAATTATGAAGATATGAATTTATTGTCATAAATCTTAATAAAGTTTAGGTCATTTAAATGGCTCCAATAAATCAATAGAAAATAGACTATAACTATAAAGTTTGAAGTTTTTTTCTTAGAAATATTAAATATGTTAATGTGATGTCCAAATTACCATGTAGCTTATGGTAAATAGCAATAATCCATGTCATGGTTATGTTTTAAAATTTTCTTAATATTTATTGATTAAATAATTATTTTCTATATAATTTTTTCTTTGTATATAAACAATAATAATTTGTTGGATGAAGGCAGATAATTGGAAATGATTTGATAATTTAGTTAAATACTAAAATATTATTTAATTTTAGTTTCATTGGTTCTCAAAATATGTGTTCTCAAACATGTATAAATGTCCATGCAGCTAATTCTTGAGCTATATATATATATATATATTTTGAATTAAATGGTGAAATCGGTAGCCGCAACGAATCTGGGTAAGCTGTCCACCCCAAAAGCCACCACACAGATCTCCACCCCTATAACCACCATGCCACAATCATTTTAAACCTTTTACAAGCCCGACGAGGCTCGAGATTTGAACCTTGAACCTCCGTCCCCCTTATGGGGTTTGGATGAACCAATTGGTCTAGACATCGGACCTAATTCTTGAGCTATATATAATTATATAATATCACAATAATTTTTATTTTAATTATTATTATTTAATTAGCTACTGTGAGAAACGCCTACGACCAAACACCACACATCCACCCCCTCACACATTAGCCCACACACCCACCCCTCACATACTCACCCAAGCCGAGTTTTGAACCATTTTTATTTTAATTATAATTATAAAAATATAATTTTATGTTGAGAAATTAAAACTTGTAAATAATTAAAAAATCAAAATTTATAAAAAAATATAAGAGTGAAACTTGTATAAATAAGAATAGACTTTTAAAAATATTTAATAGATAACAACCTTTAGTAAAAACTTATGTTATAAATATTTTTATAATTAAATATGTTATATAACATTAACATTTTTGTTAAAAATATTTATAAGAAAAAGTTTTAAATTCAATGGTTAGTAAATTCACTATTTTAAATTCTATATTTAAATAAATAGAAAAAGAGCTAATAACAAAAATAGATGTTGTAGCAATGAATTAGATAATATCTATCACACATCATATATTATAAAGTACCTAAAAATATTTTTTGATTTGTTAAGAAATATTTGATTGATTAAAGAACATTCTAAAATAATTCTTTAAAAAAATGTGTATTAATTGCTTATCAACTCAAAACATGAATAAAAAGTCTAATAAAAAAATAGTTAAATTTATGACTGAATTTTTATTTTTAAAATATTGCTCTTTTTTAATCATGGTGGAAGAAAGGTTTTGAAAGGAACTCCAAACCTTTTACAAGAGAGAAACCATAGACACTAAGCAATCACACATTCAAAACAAACATGCATACAAATTAAAAAATTAACCTAAAAGGCTTAAGCCAAAGACCTTGAAAAGATAATTACTTTTCAACTTAATGAAACAACTAAAAAAAACAAGAATGAGATAATAATTGCTAAAAATATTAAATACCACAACAATTTATTAATAAAAGTAATTGTATTTGAACATACAATAAAATTGTAATGTCACTTATAAGAGTACAACAAACTAGTATAACCAAGTAGTAGCATAACCACTTAAATACAAACTAATTTATGAAAACAAAGTACTTATAGTTAAAAATATTTACCTCCAAAACTAAAAAAATCTAAAAAGTAATTGCTTTCCAATTTTTTACAACATATATTAATATTGTTCAAAATACCAAAAGATACTCACAACTCATTAATGGAAGTTATGATTATATTGTAGAACATGTGAAGAAAGAATGACAAATTAATATTACATTGTAGAACATGCGAATAAAGCATGACAAATTAATATTACCAAGTAGAAATCCCTAAAAATACAATTTAATAAAATATTAATTAAATTTAAAATAGCAAAAGATACTCACAACTCATTAATGGAGGTTGTTTTTATATTGGAGAACATGTTAAGTAGAAAGCCATAGAAATACAATATAAATAAAATATCTAATAAATATTAATTAAATTTATGATTCTAATTTTACCTATAAAATGTTAAAATGTTTTTAAAAATATATGATCTAATGGTAAACTTGGGCTTGAACCAGACAGGCCTCCCAGTTTGGGACAGTGATTTCCCTAGTGAAATCGTTGACTTTTGCCTAACTGAATACGATGAAAGGGAACCAAGGTAGACCACCATCTGTAATTGAAGATCTGATTTACCGTGAGCTTCCTTCTTTAAAAGAACATCCTATCACAATCCATTTGGAAATTTTTTTTATAAATTTTGAAAATTTATAAATTTTGAAATTTTATATAAATTTTGAAATTTTAAATTAGTAGGGAGTTAAAAGGATTTCTACATCAAAAGTTTAAAAAACTTTAAAATTTGCAAATTTCATATTTGAGTGTTTATTAACTTGGGAGATATAAGGTTTACTACTTCAAAGGAATTGAATTATGGAAAGAAATATAGTATCCATAATTAGAAATAATAGATTAGAAGTTCTAAAATGTGGCATCGAAAAATTGATTGAATAATCTAAGGGTAAGCTAGATATGGCCATACAATTTATCTATAGAGAACCTATGGATGACAATTTTAAGGTATTTGAATACTATCAACATTCAAATCTTGTTGAAGCAATTGGTAATTCAAAGATGATGTTATGATACCTATTGAAATAGGTTGTCTAATGTCTACGACATTGCTTTCACTTGAACTTCATAAAGATAAAAATCTAAAACAAAAAGAGTTAATTGAAATGCTATTAAGTAAATAAAATATTGATACAATTGAATCATCTCTAAAAAGAGTGTTTCATTTTTCATGCAATATTAACATTCCAAGTTCATCTAATTCAAGAAATTATTATGATGCTTTAAGTGAATATTCAAAAGATACAAGGCAATATCAAGATTAAAATAAAACTAGATCAAATAAAGCACATGATCTAGAGGTCAAAGACAAAGAAAGAGCTCAAGTATTTTATAAACAAGATACAAAGACTAAAGATCCAAGAAATGAAGATGAAGGAGAACTCCAAGGTTATGCATAAGGGATCAACCTTGAAATGTATTTATAAAAAATGAGGCGAATCAGTTTCAAAACCAAGGTGAATAGGATCCAAACTCATGTAGAAGTCATGGTGATTTGCATTTTTTTTCCACAAAAAATTATAATAATGGGACAATTTTTTGTTAATATTTGGAAAAAATATTAAACAACAACAAAAGACTACTGGTAAGACATTTTTTTTGTAACGTTGGCAACCTCTAAAGGCTACCAATATATGTATGGCATTGGTAGCCTTTGTAGGCTACCGGAGTATTAGTGGCACCAGTAGCCAGTAGAGGCTATCAGAGTATGTGTGGCTAAAAAAGAAATTGTCTAGAGGGTGCAAAATCAGGACTTCCAAGGAGGTCATCCATCCGAGTACTACTCCAACCATAGTATTTTTTCTAAATTTGTGGTTGTGGTTGTGAAGTTTTAAAAAAAAATACATTTTTGTTGCTTACCTTGGATGTCCTAGATTTCAAAAAAAGTTCCTCCCAAAAAGGTGCCCACATAGCCCAACAAAAATAAAACCAGAGGAAGTTTAGGGTATAGATCCCGGTCCCATATTAGGACAATAGCCTACAAATGCTATCATCCCCATGATAATATTGATAACCCCTACAAGTTACCATCCCCATGATAATATGGTAGCCTACAAAGATTGTCATCACCATGTTAATACGATAGCCTGCAAAGGCTACCGTCACCACATTAAGTTGGTAACCTGCAAAGGCTACTAATATATCTTAGCCTTGGTGGTCCCTAAAACCTACCATCATATCATGGCACCGATAGACTATAGGGTCTATCGATATTATCATGGGGATGGTAGCCTTTGTAGGCTACCATCCTAATCTAGGGTCAATAGTTATACCCTAAACTTCCTTTGGTGTTCTTGTTTCTAGGTGTCCCCATGATAAGATGGTAGTCTACAAAGGATGTCATCACAATGTTAATATGATAGCCTATAAAGGCTACCATCACCATACTAAGACGGTAGCCTACAAAGGCTACCAACATGTCTTGGCCCTAGTAGTCATTGTAGCCTATTGTTGTATCATGATACCCATAGCCTACATAGGCTACCCATGTACCATTGCACAAAATAGACACCATAAGTCTTTCTTTTATGTTCCTAATGGACTTTTGTTACTTAAAATCTTTTTCATCATTGTAGAGTTTTTGATGCTACAGGTCATTTTTAGGTATATGAGTATCATTGTCACGTTGGGTATATGCACTAGTGGTATAAGTGGTGAATTTAGTGGGAAAATTAAAAATTATTTATAATTTGAAGGTGGATGGTCCATCGACTTGGGAAAAAGTGGTTGGCGAATTAAAATAATAAAAAAAATTATTATCATTATAGGGCAAGCTGACCCCAAAAAAATTGCACCCCTAAAATTTTGGGAGAATGTGCCCTAGTGAATGGTCCTGAGATTAGCCAATTCTAAATTTTGAAAATCCTAATTTTCTCTAATTAATGATGATTCACCACTATGCATGACCCTAGAGAACTCGGAGAAAAACTCAAACAAGAAGCTAAATATGAATCTCAAGCAAAGGTTCATGAACAATTCAAGGTCACATGAAGATTGAAGACTAACGTTTCAATAACCAAATAATGTAATATAGGGGGTATTGAAGAATATTATATTATTTGGTACATGCTAAGTACCCCCATGTCACCTTCATGGTACAAGTATAAATATGTAATAGATTAGGGTTGAGTCTATAGTTTAGGTGAGTGATTTATATTTCTCCTTTCATGTAAGTGTCAATGTGTAAAAAATGCACAAGTGTTGTATAAGTTAGAGTTCAAATGTGTATTGAGAGAATGTGCACAAGTATCTTGTATGTAAAGTGTGCTCATATGTAAAGTGAGGATATGTACAAGTGTCTTAGATTAGGAGTGCATGTAAAAGTGTGTATGATGTAGAATTTTCAATTCTACCTGCATTTGCATTATTTAGTGGTGCTTAAATAGCACCAATAGTTACAACCAAAAATAGGCAGGTGCAACCTCCCATACAAATGAACAAGGCTAATTTGGAGTGTAGTCTAATAGCTTTAACAGACTAGCCAATGCTCATAACAATAATCCAACATGTAATAATAAAATAGGCATAGCCTCATCATTCATCCCCACTATATAAGCATTGGAATCAAATGCTTTTATAAAAAAGTAGGAGAAAACTTGGAGTGTTGGGTACCACCGATATTGCACTCTATATGACAATTTATAAAAGACAAATGCTTTCAAAGGCATACAAATGACTTTATCCAAAATAAAATTAGGGCAATGTTAGGACCAACTTCCATGCAAACCAAATTTTATTACTACTGATTGGAATTGGTAAGTAGTGAGGGTAACCAAAGCAACTTGTTAGGCTTGATGGATAATGTTGGCATACGATACTGCATGTGCTTTTTCAAATCTAGCACTAGAACCTCCATGGGTGGCTTAGAAATAATAGGAACATGATCCTATTTTTCAAGGTCTACAAAAACAATAATAGCACCAGTAGCATAAAAAACATAACTATGAGGTATCAAAACCTCATATTTTTTTAAATCTTCAACTTCATTGAGGGGAACATCTTCAAATATTTCTTCAATTTTAGTAGTAATAGTAGTATAGTCCAAAGGAGAGAAGACAGACTCCATGCTGATAGATCCTAGTTCGATTTCAGGTACTGCTTCACTTTCTTTAGTAGTTTCTTCCATTTTAATAGGACGATGTTTTGCTTCATTAGAAAACATTTCTTCAACCTTATTAGGGAGGTTGTTTTTTTGCCACCCGACCAACCACCCAGGCCTAAACTGGGAAGGTTATTGATCAAATCAAGAATCCTTATGTATTTGGTCTCCCAATCCATAGCACTGATGAAGATATGCAAATAGATCCTGAAGTTCAGATCTGATCCTGCTTGCTTCCTTATTTTGGTTCAGTTTCCTAGTTTCTGTTGGCTGGATTTTTCTTTCCCTTATGTCTTTGCTTATGTATTTAAGATTTGGTGAGTCAGTCTTGTCACTCTTTTTGGTTTCTAATTTTTTTGTCTATCTGTGGAAACCCTATTGCGAATCCCTTTTTTAACTTTAAATTACCAAATGTTCATGGACCTTTCAAAACCTCCTTTCAATCAATCAAAAAAATACAGTATATAAATAAAAAAATTAACTTAAAGAACCTAAACTAAGAGTTGTTTTTTTTTTAAATTATATTAACATACATTAACGTGGTTTGAAATTGGATCTCTAAATAAGAACCAAAAATCAAAACACTACAACAAAAATAAAAAAATAACTTTTTTCTAATTATAAAAAAATTATAATAATAAAACCCAAAAATCATAACTGAAAATAATATTATAAATAAGTAACAAAATTATAATACCAATTATAAAAAACATAATACTATTATGACTAATTAGTAACTTAAACATTTAGTTTGTGAGAGATTCTGCCATGGTGACTAGTGTCATACACCAATGCAAGGGAATCTGCCATGGTGACTAGTGCCATACACCAATGCAAGGGAAAAGGACGATGCAATGAATTTATTGCAAGTAAGTGGCCATCTCAAGGTCAACCGTAAGAGGAAATATCGTCCTCCTTTGTTCTCCTGGAGTGACTTTATGAGGGGAATAACCCAAATTTCATTTTACTTTCTCCTCCTCCCTGCTTTATTTGAAAATCTAAAAGATGGATTCTTTAGTGTTGACATCTTTAGTTGGATTCTTTCCTATCAATGATCCTGACCTCAGGTCAAACCCCAACTCTAATAATAAAGATTCCCCCACAGATAGGGTATCTTCTCTGCATATTCCTTGCATGAATAAAATTAATTCCTTGAATATTATAAGCTAAAAATTCTATATAAAAAGCACCACCGTCCAGAACACACTAACATAAACCTGCACCACAACTTCAACGTAGTTGGGAACTATGATTAAAATTCAAAATAGCTTTCAAACATAGGTAACATGTGTTGGGCCATAAGCATGTGAATATTATTACACTTAATATATAAATGCTAGTTCTCCTTTGGAGATCATAGACTATGGATTGTGTTACAACACCGCTGATACGATATCCCGCAACATAAAAAGTTTCTCGTCTTGAATTTCTGGTATTCTAATTTCATAGAATAAGCTGTATAGTATTTTTTCTTTTTTATAAAATTTTTCTACCGTGTAACTTTTTAATAGAATAAAATGTCGTAACTTTCCACTGTATGATGGCATTTCCTAATGGTCTTGAAAAGTACAGTATTCCGAGTTCCAGTGAAAAGAACTCGGATTAGTCATTTATGTAGATTGGTTCGAATTGGCAATATTAAGTGCTGATTGAAGTGAGTGTAATTTTTTTTAACAGGCATAAATGTGTGCTTCAGACAATTCAACAAAGTGGATCATCTAGTCGAGCACATGAAAACTTCTTATCATTCTTCCCACGAGCCAACGTGTGGCATTTGCAAGAAGCATTGCAGGTTTTATGACTCCCTAAGAGAACATCTTATTGGTATGTCTCCTTCCCACTTTTCCATTATCATGGTTCAATGTATTTAACATACTTATGAATGCAGAACTTAGAAGCATCTGTCTGAATGCTAACTAATACTGTTACTTTGACAACTATAAATGCTGTGCTTTGGTGTTTAGAGATTAAAACTACCTGGACTTAAAAGTTGTGGGGGTGTTTGAGTCAGAAGGTTATATAAATCTTGGTGTTTAGAGATTAAAACTACCATTGCCTCTTGTAAGTTGATCTTATTTTTGCAGCTTTCTTTGTTTATCATACTAACTGTTCTACTTGAATTAAATCTTCTTAAATTAATTCTTCCACTTAAATTCTAGGCTCAGTTCATCCAGGTGATTAGCAAACTCAGCTTTGTGCCATGAATTTTAAGTTGCAGGTTGCTGGTGGGCGGATTTCTTTGGTGAAAAAGCGCATCCAAGCAGAGGAGCACTTCCATGGAGAAAGTCCCATCCAGTGTTACAAGGGCCAAGAGCTTCCACCAATTTCTGCCATTGCACTCGATTGTGAGATGGTAGGTGGTGGTCAGGATGGCTCTCTTGACCTTTGTGCCCGAGTCTGCTTGGTAGATGAAGATGAAAAGGTGGTCTTCCATAGTTATGTCAAGCCTCTAATTCCAATAACAGATAATAGGTAACACAATAATATATTATATTGTTTTATATTATTTACTTTTGCATTAAAGTATTGTGATTTTAGTTTATGGTAATGTCTCTATAACACAGACGATAAGTCTAACTAAGACACAGCCTGAACCTGATTCTTTTCTGTGGAATACGACCATTGATCAATGCTATAAAATTACATTAACTGATATTGTTTGCAGGTACAATATCACTGGCATAAAACCAGAACATCTGCTAGATGCCATGCCACTAGAGCAAGTCCGGGAAACAATTCAGTAGATCTTATATAATGGGGAAGCATTCTGGCGAATTCGTTTGAGGGGGGAAGAGCTAATGTTCTTGTAGGATATCGCGACAGAGAAAAGTGTCGTGATATCATGACATGTCGCGTTTTCGTAGCTCAGAAAGGAGAGAGAAGGCGTGGAGCAAAAATGTCGCGATTTCGTGACAAGTCGCGAAATCGCGACTAGAAGACGAAAGAAGCGCAAGGGAGGAGAAGTGTCGCGATATCACGAAATGTAGCGTTATCGTGACAAAAGGACGAAGCAAAGTGCAGGCGTGAGAAATGTCGCGATTTCGCGACATGTCGTGAAATCGCAACCGAAGCAGGAGAAAGAAGGCGTCCGTAGAAATTGTCATGATTTCGCGACATGTCGTGAAATCGCGACCAAATCAGGAGAGAGAGGGCGTCTGAAAAAAAATGTTGCAAAATCGTGACGTGTCGCGATTTCGCGACCAAAAGAACAAGGGAAAGGCCAAACAAGAAAATGTCACGACATGTCGCGACCGAAGGAAGACAGGAGAGGCCAGACGAGAAAATGTCGCGATTTCGCAACATGTCACGAAATCATGACCGGAGGAAGACAGGAGAGGCCAGACGAGAAAATGTTGCGATTTTGCGACATGTTGCAAAATCATGACCAAAAGGGAAAAGGAAGGGTCAGAGAAGAAAATGTCACGATTTCGCGACAATCGCAACCGAAGGAGCAGAAAAGGAAGCAAGGAAAAAAAATTTCACGATATCACGACCTGACAAGGAAGCAATGAAGCATAAAAGGAAGCAAGGAAGCAGAAGGCAGATGTCGCAATATCACGACCTGACAAAGAGAAAAGGCAACAAGGAGGAAAATGTCGCGATATCATGACCCGACGAAGAGAAAAGGCAGCGAGGAGGAAAATATCACGATATCGCGACATGTCATGATATCATGACCGACGAAGAGAAAAGGACAACGAGGAGGAAAATCATGACCTGAAGGAGAGAAAAGGTAGTGTAGACACCAAAACAGCACCAATCTGATTATGTGACTGCAAACACTGATCGCTTTGACACAAACAGCCCCAAGGGCAGCCCCTAGAGGTTAAACAATGGTCCTAACCACTCACAGCAGTTTTGGAAGGCCAGAGATCAATTTTGCACCTTCAGGAACTTTTCTCAGTATCCGTTCCACCCTGGAATGGATATGGGTAGCTCAGATCCACCACCCAACACTTCCTTCATCACATGGTAGTATGGGTGAGTATTTTCAAGCGTTAGAGGCATCTACAAGGTCAGTCATGCAGTCCCAATTTAGGGAGGAATCTCCTTCCCCCTGGGAGGGCATGGCTGCCATGTGGCACCCCTGCATGCCCATTTCAAGAGGCCTCCAGGTCTATAAATTGGTGAGTTTACAGAGAAGGAGCATTTTAGAGCAACGAAGTGCTACCATTTTGTTTACACACCTCACACCTTTTGGATTTGTGCCTTTCACATCCTTGATCTCCTTTAGAGGGGAGGTCATTGGGTGACTCTTGAGAGGATGAATCTCGAGCCCAACACCCAAAATTTGGCCATAACATCCCACCAAATTTGTTGACAATACCCCACAAGAGGTTTTGGACCCATCCCAAGTGGATTGGTGTTGAAATCGGGCCCCAAACGGTGGGTGGCCTGCCCCATGGGCGCCCCCTCCCACACTGCCACAATCTCAATTGCCCCTTTTCAGAATGATGGGGATTTCATGGCAGACTTGTTTTCTTTCATTTTTTGCATTCAGTTCTATGATGCTTAGATAGGTTGTCATTTGAATTTTGTCTCGTTTTGAACACTTTTGACCATATTTCTATCTTTGCTCACTTCTACTAATTTGTAGGTAGCATAATAAAATTACTGCTAATGGAGGCCAAATTGGGAAAATCTGATCATCTAGGTCTTTCCAAAATGTCCCCAATTAGCTAACCCCAAGTTTGCAGGTGTTTTGGAGCTTCCGAGGTAGGACATTGGAGACAGTACCTTTTTGGTATTTTGTTGTAGGTGAATTTGTCCCGCCCCAAAACGAATTCAAAATGGTGAGGAATTTCTTGACTGTTCTTTTTGCAGTGCCCTCCTGGTGATATCTTGATACCCCTGTCATATTTTTAGAGCATTTGGATTTATTTTGGTCATAGTTTAATTCATTTTTCTCATTCATTCATCGTGGGCTTGGGGATTGCATGTTTTGTTTCATCTACAGGTGCTATTGATATTCTTTTTTTTGTTGTTTCTTTGAACACAGGATCAGAACATCAAAGGAGCAGCAAGGAATTAACATTCGTAGACACAAGCAGTGACAAAATTTTGGTCTGCCCATTTTACATGTGGGCACGCGAAAGAAGGAAGGCTATCCATGGATGTAACCAAGAGATGAGTTTGATGCTCCTCGCCCCTGAAAAGGGAGGATGTGAATTGTAATCGAGTTGTGAAATACATCAATAAAAATAGAAGGGCTGTTATTTTGTTTCAAGTTTCAATTCATGCTTTCTCCATTTCATGCATTTTAATTCATAGGATTTAGCGTTAAACTTAATTTCAATTTTGCATCGTGCTTGGGAGTTTTTCCTTTTTGTTTCCGTATCCTCGTGCTTTCAGTGGCGATCACGGTGGGACTCTGTCCTCTGCCTTTTTGGATCAAAAATTTGATCAAAATTTACCTTGCTTGCAGGGTATCTTTTTTTGGAACACGAGACTACTATTCGTTCCAGTCTGTGACGAACATAGAACTATAATTCATCTCACCCAGGGAAAAATTGGAATGCACCCCACCCTGGGACGAATACAGTCCTATAATTCATTCCACCCCAGGATGAATTCCAATCTGTGAATATTTCAGGCAGAAACTCAGGACCGACAGATGCGGACAAAGAAGAGGTAAGTCTTCTACATGTTCTCTGTCATTTTCTGTTCATTGTTTCTACTTTTGGATTATTTTTCTGCTTAGGGAAAGTTTTTATTTTTTCTATGTGCTTGTTTTCATTTTGCAAAATAAAAATAACCCCACACACCATGTGGCAACGTAAAAACCAAGGCATTGGTCGTAAAACCCCAGCCCTTGATCAAGACCAACGATGGATTTCATCACCACCTTGGCTTGATTTTTGCATCCATTACCCCGATCACAACTTTTGCTAGACGTAAATCCTGATGAAAGCTGACCGAGTGTAGCTGGGGTGATTCCCAGCACACGAGGGTAAGTCTTCTATGGTAGGTGTCATAAACAGCGTGATTCCCCTTTCGTATTGCCTACGTTCCATGTGCCATCTGCTCTCATGTACCTATAGTTTCCCTCACGTAAGGGCAGGTATATAGAGAGGTTGGTATATCGTCCTGGCAATGGTATATCGAAAGGGCGACCAATTTTGGGAGTCATAAGAGCCCTAATTTTGCATTTAAACGTTCTTTAAAAACCTTCAAAAAAATAAAAAACCAAAACACACTAAACCAGGTTTAGGACACACTCTCAATCTTTAAACGAGATAATCACTGCTTGTGTGTGTGTGCTCATTTCTGTTTAGTGTAGCATAAAAAAGAAAAATCATAAAAGAGATAAAAACCTACATAGCTTGTAGGAAAGCACCACCATGGTGTACACAAGCCCAATCAAGGGTAGAAGCTATGAAAAGTGTACAAGGGGGCACAAGTTGCCTCCGCTACAGCACCAGGGACTTGGTCATACCGCCTTGGCGGCCCGACCCGCAAGAGAGTCCGCATCAGTCCATGTCAAGATGGAACTACAGGGACACCCCCTTGAAGGACATGCTCGTTCATCATAGCCCCTTTCAAGAGGAGTCCTTACACATGGCACTCAACATAGACAACAAAGCTCCCTTAGAAGCTCGATATGAGTGGCCACCGTGTGATGAAGCGCTAGAGCAGCATAGTTTCCATGAGGAGAGGCCACATGATGATGGTCTTCCCCCTTTGCCCCCCATCATTGTTAGAATCAATAGATAAAATCTAGAGTGCAAGGCTCTTCAGAACGAGTGAGCTAACTCTACCCACCCCTTTCACACATATGAAAGGGAGCACAAGGAAGATGATTACATTCCTCAAGAGCAATATACAGCACAGGGGCCATGTGCTTCCGCACCAGCTAGATACCATGATCACCCACCAAGTCCAAAGCCTCGGGTGAATGCCACCAACCTCGATAGGGGGAAGTGACCTATTGAGATCTCGGATCATCGTGATTGAAGTAAATGCATAGGAGAGGCATATAGGCCTCCTAGGCTCAATATTGCAAAACAAATCGACCTGGCAGTCACCAGACATGCCACCCTCCAAGCGTAGATCACGCGGCTTAAGCAAGACCAGTAGTAGCTAGAGCATTTATATCGCCTTAGAAAAGAGCGCGTTAGGTGCCAAATAGACAAGCTGCTCCATAACCCAGCACCTGATAGGGTTCTAACCCCACGCACCCGAAGGGAAAAACCATATGAGAGGCATAATCCCTTGGTATGAGATAGGTCTTTGTGACCTTACCAAGTGCTACCTATGAGACCTCCCAGACTTGAGTGGGAGGCCACTCCTCGGAACAACGATGGGTACCCTCCACGGGGACCCACCCAGGGTCATAGGTCTCACCCAAAGACTCCTCAGGAAGCTTACAAGGAGTACGAGCAAGAAGAAGAGCGGGTTGAAATGCCCTACCTAGGTGGGGGGTTGCCATCTGACCACCCATTTAGAGGCCTCAAGTCTCCCACAACCCGCAACGGGAGCAAACTAAAGAGGAAGAAATTAAATCCTCAGATGCATATAAAGTGCTACTAGAGCATTTTGAGTCTGTGGAGACCAAAACTTCTAGGCCTCAAAAGCCCACTTTACGCTAGCTTCATAGTCACCTTGTGCATCCGTCACTGCCAGCATGTTCTTACCCTACACACTTTAAGCTGCCTCAGTTGGCAACCTTTAGAGGTGAGGAAAATGCTCAAGAGCATATAACAAGGTTCCTGAGCCAATGTTTCGGAATTCAGGACAATGATGCTTTGTTATTGACAACATTTATAACCACATTCGTAGGCCCTACCTCGGATTGGTTTACTCAGCTACCAAAGCACAACATTAACAATTTAGATTAGTTAGTGGATGCATTCCTCGAACACTTTGCCTTCAATACCAATAAGAAGGCATCACTAAGTGACTTAGCCAGCCTCAAGCAGTATGAGGAGGAGACCATGGCAGCCTACGGGAATCGATGGAGGACATTGCTCTCAAAGCTGCCCTACCTCCCTCCTATGTCCAACCTAACTTAGATGTTCTACAAAAGTTCTTTGAGATTGATCTTTGTGCTATTGCAGCTACAACAATATGTCACCCTAGAAGAAGCTCTAGCGCAAGCCAGGATCATTGAAGAGATCAAACTATAGGATGGCGAGATAGCCAAACCTAAGAAAAAAGAGTGGACTAAAAACACTAAAGTTGGGACTATGCAACAAAAACCCGTTGCGGTTAACCAAGTTGCTATCAATGTCCCTAAGCCTATGCAAGCAACTCAAACTCAAAAGTCTAATTATCAGGCAGTGCCTCCCAAAAACTATGATAGAGAAAATTAGAGGCAAGAACAGGGTCAGTAGCATCGCCCTAGGTGACAATTCACACCCTACACAAAGTCCAGGGACTCCTTGTTTGACCACTTGTTAGTGGCAAACCTGATCAACATGCCAGAGATTCAGACTATAGATCCCAATGCACCCAAGCCTAAGGGGTATAGATAGGACTTGTACTATAGGTTCCATAGGTGGCAGGGACATGACCTAAATGCCTACGAGAAATTTAAGGGCTTGGTGCAAGACCTGATTGATAACAAGACACTAGCGGTGGATAATCCTATCGTACCAAGCAATTAGCAAATGGAGGTCTTCAAAGACCCCTTGCCTACTCATTATCTGTAGGCGAAGACCCTACAAGTTAAAAAGGTCACATAGAACTACCCCATGCAGGGGTATGTAGGGATGATAAGTATAGTGACTCGAAACAGGAGGTATCCGAGCATGAATGCTCCTACGGCAGTAGCAGGAGAGGTGCCAATAACATCGCAACCACAACAACACCTTGCACAACCTCCTCCACCTAAGCCGGTGGCCACACTTCGGACCAAACTAACTCAGAGTTTGAGGACCACCTCGGCTAGGCTCTCCATATACGAGCTTATACAACAATCTACGCCCCATCGAGAAGCTCTAATGGAGATTTTGAAAGCCATCAAGTTGCAGCCCCATGAGACAAATTCTTTCAACAAATTTGTGGGGCATGTAAAATGATGCACTGATCCGGTCATCACATTTCAAGAAGACGAACTGAGATTAATGACTGATGACATGGTGGATCCACCCCTGCACATTATCGCATGGGTCAACGGTATCCCATACAAGAGGGTGTTGATAGACATTGGATCGTCCAACAACATCATCATAAATGTGGCTCTCAAGCATCTAAAGTTGCCTGCATATCACATCATAGCTTCCACCTACACTTTGCGAGCATTCAATGATGCAATCTGCTCGACAGTCAGTACAATAGTCTTACCAATCCAAGTAGGACAAAAGACCATACCCACATTGTGCCACATATTGGAGGGTGAGATGGCCTACAACATCTTGCTGGGCAGGTCTTGGATCAGGGACATGAAGTGTGTCCCTTCAATAGCTCACCAATGTTTAAAGTATACATTTGAAGGGGAGGTGCATGTAGTCCCGATAGACGTAGAACCCTTCAAGTATTGTAATGTAGTGCAACTGATGCTGCAATCGACCCTGCCATCAACGCATTTGGATTTTTAGTTAAATCCATCTAAATAGGGTCTGATTTCGTAGGCATCCTCATTAACAAGTTCTTCAAAATCCTAGTCGGGCTCATCTTCATCATCTAGTCCTCCACCAACGACATCATCTATGGAGGCCAAACATAAGGACAAAGGGAAGAAACCCCTGGAAGAGGCAAAACCTTTGGAAGAAATATTGCCATTAGTATCAACTATCTCAACTGAGGAGATGCCTAGAAAGATGGAAGTCGAGGCTTCTAGCCCACCTGACATGGAGTGGACTCAAGGAGAACTTCCATTTCCTCCCCCTCAACCGTCAACGATCACCGTTGAAATGGCCAATACGGGCCTGGGGGAGTATCTGGTGTAAAATATTGTAGCAACACCCACACTAGAGTCCATGCAGGACATGGGGAGACCTCGCCTTCCCATCAGCACCATTGTTCCCCTAGGCTACCCACAAAACTAGACAAATTTTGTGTATGGGGGCCTTGATCATGGCGTTGCACCATGCACACAAGAGGACGAATATGAAAAGCTTTTTGCTGAAAATGTCAACTATTTATCTAACCCAAACTTTGCTCTGAGATACCTTGGCCAATGCAATTGGCACGGGTATGGGTTAGGCCGATATGAGCAAGGGATACGTGTTCTTTGCCAACCAAGATACCAAATGCCATACGATAAGTTAGGAGTATGGTTTAACCACCCCCTCCCCTTGGACATCTTGGTGGAGAACATGCAAGGCTTAGGGATAGAAAACAAGGGAGGATTGGCATCGGATCCATATGCCAACCCTAACACCACATATACATTGAGGGATTGTATCCCATTAACGGCAATCAACCTTGTTGGCTCTAGTAATCCCTTCCCTTTGCTCGAGAGAGGAGAAAGCTCGAGAGCTCATTTTCAAGGAAGGTCTAGACAATGTCAAGAAGGGTCCTTAGAGGATGAGTCAGAATATAACCCAGCATCGTATGACCCCTCCAAATCAAATAGCGATCACTCATAGGTGATCCCCATGGATGAATATGAAGAAAGCCTCTTGAAAATGTTCCCCCTAGATGCTCCCATCAAGCAAACGCCGCTCCAAGAACATCAAGTCCCCCCGTGGAGAGCGGAACAACCTAGGTGGGACCACATCACTTTGCTTGAGCAAGGTGAGCCTTTAATGCCACAAGCAGTCGGAGCCAACGAAGGCCTTTGGATCTCTTATAGTGATTATGAAGATGAAACAGAGATGGCATATATTAATCACATGCGATAGATGCAGCATCGGTGCCCCTTGGATATTAATGACATATTTGAACATTTAAACATAGTGCCAAGGCATGAGTGGTAGTAGACCCAGTGCAGTGGGGCCAAGTGTTGGATCTGCTACTTTGGTCATACGAAGAACACCTTTCACCCAGAGACCCTATAGTGACATATGTGCCAAGGGTAGACCCTATATTCCTATCCACACATAGGGCCGATCCATTCGTGCCCATCCCTCTAGAGCTAGATCCAGAGCATAAAGAGCATCCGAGATTTTCGAGTAACCACACCTATGGTAATGGAGACCAAAATCATTTCATCAACATGATCTCCATTGACTTAATCGCCCCCATCCACAATCTGACCGATCCGGCATAGTCATTGTATCTAGACATAGATGTCATAGACTAGGATCGCATCAATTCCCCTCCATCCCCATCCGAGTACTGGCCTTTTGGTGAAATGCTTCATTTTACCCCTGGGCCAACTCAGGATATCTTCCATGCTAAAGAGGGACCCGAGGTTCCTAACGATGATCTAAACTCAACAAATGATATCCACTTGATCCCAACTCCACATCAGTTGGAAGATGGATCCCACATGTTAGTCGAGGAGACGACTGACACAGACATCAACTCGGATACAATGAATCCACAGATCATCAAGCTGGGGGTAAGTTTATCCCCTGAAGAGCAAGCCGACTACATTTCCCTTATATAAGAGAAGGAGGTTTTTGCATGGTCATACAGAGATATGTCAGGGCTAGATCCATAGCTAGTCATTCATAACCTAACGCTTGATCCGACAGTCAAGCCAGTTAAGCAGAAACTATGCAATATGCACCCAACAATGGCCTTAATGGTCAAAGACAAATTGTAAAAGTTGTTGGATGCACAATTTGTCATCTGCATGGATTATCCACCATGGCTGTCCAACATGGTGCCCATCAAGAAGCCTTATGGGAGGATTCGCATATGCACTAATTTTTGAGATCTAAACAAAGTGATTCCTAAATATGATTTCCCCTTACCAAGCATCGACGCATTGGTAGACACTATAGTGGGTCACGAAATGCTTTTCCTCATGGATGGTTTCTCAAGATACAATCAAATTTGTATCAATCCCGAGGACCAGTTAAAAATGGTGTTCACAATGCCTTGGGGGACATTTTGTTATAAGGTCATGCCCTTTGGCCTTAAAAACATTGGCGCCACCTACCAACGTGCCATGACATACACCTTCCATGATTACATGCCCAATACTTTGGAAGATTACATGGATGATTTGTTGGACAAATCTCTTTTGTGCCCAGATCATCTCGGTGACTTAAGCAAGATCCTCGATCACCTCATGGAGCATAAAGTCAGACTGAATGCCAAGAAGTGCATTTTTGGCATCACATCTGGAAAGCTCTTGGGTTTTATAGTCTCAAAATGAGGCATCGAGGTGGACCCAAACAAATTCAAGGCAATCCTTGACATGGTTCCCCCAACTACCATCAAATAGCTCAAAAGCCTGCAAGGAAAGGTCACGTCGATCAAGTGCTTCATAGCATAGCTATCTGACAAGTGCCGACCAATGAACAAGTTGTTGCACAAGGGGGTCGCATTTCACTGGGATGATGAGTGCCAGTTAGCCTTCGATGACATTAACCAATACTTGGCTTTGCCACTAGTATTGGCACCACCTAGACTAGGAGTGTCATTCTACTTATACATCTCAACTACTAAGGTGGCACTGGGAGCCATGTTAGCCTAGAAGAATGCACTTCACAGAAAATAGGCTACTTACTATGTTAGCCTAGAATAATGCAGTGGTGTTTGCTACCAAAAAGCTATGCCATTACATGCTGAGCAACAAGATGTATGTTGTGTCTAAGGAGAATCCATTGCGATACATGATGAGTCATACTTATCATAGTAGTCGCACGGCAAAATGGATCATGTTGTTGACAGAATTTGACATAGATTTTATTGGACAAAAATCCATAAAAGGTCAGGTCATAGCCGATCAACTAGCAGAGGCTCCTCTTGAATATGACCAGCCTCTGACTATAGAACTACCCGATGATGGGGTCTTCCATGTCTCAGAATCACCAGATTCTGATGATCCTGAGTCACAAGCTGACATAACCCTGTTTTTCAATGGTTCTAAATGTGAGCAACATGGTGGCAAAGGAATAGTATTCTTCACACCACAAGGCACTCCTATGCCCCTATAATTTAAATTAAATTTCCCATACACCAACAATAATGCAGAGTATGAAGCCTTGCTCATAGGTCTTCAGATAGCAGTCACCATGAACATTAAATAATTGAACATCTTTGGTGATTCACTGTTAATTGTCAATCAAGTCAAAGGGGTATTCCAATGCAAATTCCCAATTCTATAGGCCTACAAAGCCCTCGTGGACAAATTCCTAGCAAAGCTTGAATGGTACGACATCAATGCACTCCCTCGATCATCAAATCATTTTGCAGACACTATGGCCTCTTTGGGGTCGTTAATCCTGCAAGACCTTTTTGGTGATATGACAACCATTCAATTCAAAACACTATCACAATCAGTGATGGAGTGAGCAAGATTGATTTAACACCAATAATCCACTTGATCTAGATTGAGCCGTCCATGGACCGGTTCTCTCAAATCCATGATCGTCTAAAACATGCCAACTGGGGGTCCTTGTTCTCCCCTACTTCCCTTAATAGCAATACAACATTATACTTGCAAGTTATCTCCTGCTCAGCTTTTGCTAGGGATGAACTTCAAGAGGGACTGGATGTTCATACCATCGAAGCTTCTGATAAGTAAGATTGGTATTCCCCCATCAGAGACTACCTCAAGTTAGGTAATCTCTCGCTTGGATTGATGCATGCCACAAAATGAGCACTCAAGAAAAAAGCGGAAAAGCATGTCTTGTTAGGGGACATTTTGTATCGTCATAGCTATGAAGGGATCCTCCTTCGGTGCTTGGACCAGCAAGAGTCCACTTGGGTGATCGCCCAAGCGCATGATGGTACATGTGGTGGCCACTTCAACGGTATGTCCATCGCTAAGCACATTCTTTGCATGGGCTATTATTGGTCATATTTAGAGTGATATTGTTGCGCATATGTGCAGAAGTGCGTGAAGTGTCAACATCATGCCAATTTGACACATGTACCTTCCCAGGCCTTGCAGTCGATCCAATCGCCTTGGCATTTTTCATAGTGGGGCCTAGATCTAATCGAAAATATCTCCCCTACGTCGTCAGGTCATCACACTTTTATCATAATGGCCACAGAGTACTTCACCAAGTGGGTGGAAGCGGTTTTGCTAACCTCTACGACTGGACCCCGCATTGTGGAGTTCATTTTGCATAACATCATATGACGTTTTGGTATTCCATCCAAGATAATCTCAAATAATGGGACGTCATTCAAGAACAAATATGTGCATGCTTTGACCACACAGTACAAAATTCAGCACAGTTTTTCGACACCCTATTATTCGTAGGCAAATGGGCAAGCAAAGGCGTCAAACAAAATGCTAGTTGCTATCCTTAAAATAACAATCGTAGATAGTCATAAGGATTAGCACATTCAGATCCCACTTGCCCTATGGGCTTATCACACTACCATTTTGATGCCCACTGGGGCAACTCCATTTTTGCTCGTGTATGGCTCTGAGGCAGTCATGCCTCTCGAGTTGGAGATTCCCTCCCTGCACATATCAATGCAAGAGTTCATCGATGATGACACTGCATGGTAGGCCCGATTAGACCAGATTACGTTGCTTGATGAACAACGTGTAAATGCTCTTGAGCATTTACGTATCTATCAATAGTGACTTAAGAAAGCATACAACATGAAAGTCCACCTAAGGGACTTTTGGATTGGTGACTTGGTCTTAAGAGAAAACCAGCAGAACTCTAGTTTGCCATCCCATCTAAGGGACAAGTTCGCAGAAAATTGGTTAGGTACCTATGTAATTGATAGAAAAATAGGACCTAGAACATACTAGATAGCCTCTCTAGATGGAATCAAGGAATTATAACCCTTGAACATTAGTCACTTGCGGCCATTCCATATTTAAAGGGTC
Source organism: Wollemia nobilis (assembly GCA_028583015.1). NCBI lineage: Eukaryota > Viridiplantae > Streptophyta > Pinopsida > Araucariales > Araucariaceae > Wollemia > Wollemia nobilis. The sequence continues at coordinate 2,803,390 of JAQPPZ010001731.1, forward strand.
AAAACCCACCCAAAAATAGCAATAAACCTATCCAATGAGAATGCTTTTGCACTTGACATTTTGGGCATGAAAAATAGATGTCAGGGTCACAAATCCTCACTATCCTATTCCCTAAGAAGTATACCATAGCCGGACCACTCCACGGGAGGACGGATCGTCGAGAATTTCATCCCCAAACGACGTCACCAAAAGGGTCAAAACCCACACAAAAATAGCAATAGAATTTCCGAATGAAGGCGCCTTCATGCCGGACATTCTTGGCATCTAAAACAGATATCGGGGTCATAAATCATCACCATCCTACTCCCTAAGAATGCCACCATGGCCGGACCGCCCCACGGGAAGATGGATTTTTGACAATTTTAGCTCCAAACGGTGTCGCCAAAAGGGTTAACACCCACCAAAAATAGGTCTAAATGTTAGAAAACTGCACACAATTCAAAGATAAATCTCTGAAGGCACCCTTACCTAAGTCATCTTGGGTCAAGAGACTCGTTGCTTTTCTCATGTAGGTCATTCCCTCATTGATTCATCATTTGAGGGGGAAGTCATACTTAGTCACAAAGCAACAAATATACACCCAATCATGGAAATAGCATGCATTCAAAGAATCATTGACAAAGATAAATCATGCTCCTGCTTGGGGCAGTAAACAACCAATAATCACAAGCTGATCAATCACTTGTAATTCATGAATCATGAACTCAAGGTTCCAATAGACAAAAGGTTCCACCCTTTGCCTATTCATGACTGATCAATGCCCAAGCTCAAGTAACACCTCACCGAAAAAGGTTAATACTTGAAGTGAGTTACTTCGCTCGTCAGAAGCAAGGATTCAAGAATGTATGCCTCTTTTCATGCTTGGGGTATTAAGAGTTGGTTAGGTTACTAATAAACCCTAATAATTAGTGCTTTGGTTATCTATTTTTGCTCGGTGTTGCGCCATACACAATGCATCCCAAAAAGGGGCATCTATAGACACCAAAACAGCACCAATCTGATTATGTGACTGCAAAAACTTATCGCTTTGACACACACAGCCCCAAGGGCAGCCCCAAAAGGTTAAATAGTGGTCCTAACCACTCTCACAGTAGTTTTGGAAGGCTAGAGATCAATTTGGCATCTTTATGCACTTTGCTCAATATCCGTTCCACCCTGGAACGAATTCAAATTAGGATTCGCCCCACCCAGGGACAAATTTTGAATTCGCTCTAGGGTGGGGCGAATTGCTGGTTTGATGGGAAAAAAGTCAAATCTTGACAAATGGCAGCTTATATCTACCACCCAACGCTTCCTTCATTGCATGGGAGTATGGGTGAGTGTTTTCGAGCATTAGAGGCATCTGCAAGGTTAGTCATGCAGTCCCAATTCAGGGAGGAATCTCCTTCCCCCTGGGAGGGCATGGCTGCCATGTGGCACCCCTGCATGCCCATTTCAAGAGGCCTCTAGGTCTACAAATTTGTGAGTTTCATCACCCCAAAATATACACAGAAGGAGCATTTTAGAGCAACGAAGTGCTACCATTTTGTTTACACACTTCACACCTTTTGGATTTGTGCCTTTCGCATCCTTGATCTCATTTAGATGGGAGGTAATTGGGTGACTCTTGAGAGGATGAATCTCAATCCCAACACCTAGCATTTGGCCACAACATCCCACCAACTTTTCTGACAATACCCCATAAGAGGTTTTGGACCCATCCCAAGTGGATTGGTGCCAAAATTAGGCCCCAAACGACGGGCGGCCTGCCCCATGGGCGCCCCCTCCCACACTGCCACAATATCAATCGCTCCTTTTCAAAACAATGGGGATTCTATCACAGACTTGTTTTCTTTCATTTTTTGCATTTATTTCTATGATGCTTATATAGGTTGTCATTTTAATTTCATCTCGTTTTGAACACTTTTGACCATATTTCTATCTTTGCTTGCTTCTACTAACTTGCAGGTAGCATAATAAAATTCCTACTAATGGAAGCAAAATTGGGAAAATGTGATCATTTGGGTCTTCCCAAAATTCCACCAATTAGCTAACACCAAGTTTGCAGGTGTTTTGGAGTTTTCGAGGCAGGACATTGGAGACAGTACCTTTTCTACGTTTTGTTGCAGGTGAATTCGTCCCGCCCTAAAACGAATTCAAAACGGCAAGGAATTTCCCAACTATTATTTTTGCAGTGCCCTCCTAGTGATATATTGATACCCCTATCAAATTTTTAGAGCATTTGGATTTATTTTGGTCATATTTTAATTCATTTTTCTCATTCATTCATCGTGGGCTTGGGGATTGCATGTTTCGTTTCATCCGCAGGTGCTATTGATCATTTTTTTTTGTTGTTTCTTCGAACGTAGGATCAAAACATTGAAGGAGTAGTAAGGAATCAACATTCGTAGACACAATGGGTGACAACATTTTGGTCCACCCATCTTACATGTGGGCACACGGAAGAAGGAAGGCTATCCATGGATGTAACCAAGAGATGAATCTGACGCTCCTCGCCCCTGAAAAGGGAGGATACGAATTGTAACTGAGTTGTGAAATACATCAATAAAAAGATAAGGGCTATTATTTCATTTCAATTTTCAATTCATGCTTTCTCCATTTCATGCATTTTAATTCATAGGATTTAGCATTAAACTTAATTTCAATTTTGCATCGTTCTTGGGAGTTTTTCCTTTTTGTTTTCATATCCTCGTGATTTTAGGCAACGAGGAAGAAAAATTTCATGATATCATGACATGTTGCGATATCGTGACATACTACTGGTTCACGGCCTAAAAAGGCACGCGTTCCCAGACAATGTTTCCTAAGGCAGTCAAATGCCTCATCAAGGCAGGATTTCTTGCCCGATAAGTTTGCTGAGCAAGGCAGGATTTCTTGCCCGATAAGTTTGCTGAGCATGACGGCCACTCGACTGTTGTGCCTAGAGGTTAGGGATGTTTAGATGGCTCATAAATGCATGTGTCCATGGTTGACCCAGTGGCAATGGCCGGTTAAGATAAAAAGAGGTGAAGGTTATAGAAAGGATGGGGGGAGCCGAGTTCTATAGAAGGGGAAGATTGTATTCTTCCTGGGAGCGTAGGCAGATTACCAAAAGTGAGGCAGCCCGCACCTGCTAAAGAAAACTATGCCTGCGGGCTAGTAATGTAATTTGTTTTTCCAAGTTTAATGAATGAGTTATTGAGAAATTTGGTCTGAGCAAATTATTTTTTTTAATTTTTGTGCCCCCCCATCAAGTGGTATCAAAGCGAGAGTTCCTGAGTGTGTGAGCAGATCGCAGAAAGTGAGGAAAATTGCACCAAGATCTATGTAAGGGTTGTGAGAATATATTGAAGCAGAATGCCTCCATGAAGAAATCATGGTGGTGGAAGAAACATGGTGCCAATAGAATATTTCAGAGCTTTGCAGAGGCAATTTCAAGCCTTGCAAGAGGAGCTGCATAGAGGACTTGAACCCAGAGGGGAAGAAGGAAGTGAATATGAGGTTTAAGAAGAAGAGGACCAGTTTCAGGAAGAATAAGAGGTTGTAGATCCTACACAATCTAGGTTATATAGAGCCATATCTCAGATTGGGAAGAGACCAAAGATGGAGGTTTCTATGTATTCTAGAAATCTTGATCTAGAGGAGTTGATTGACTGGATCAATGATTTGGAAGAATACTTTGAGTATGAAGAGGTTGAAGATCCTAATAGGGTCAATTTTGCTAAGACCAATCTGAAGGGTCATGCCACATATGGTGGAAGGGAGTACAGCTGGAAAGAAACAGAAGAGGAAAGGAGAGAATAACCAGGTGTAATAGAATGGTAGATAAGCTGAAGAGATAGTTTATCCCTATAGATTATGAATTGGATATGCTAAGGAAAATGCAGAGTTTGAGACAATTAAGCAAAATTGTCAAAGAATACACAGAGGAGTTCTATAAGATCTCCATCCGAATTGGCCATTCAGAGGCTAACAAGGAGAAGGTGGCCCATTACATCAATGGGTTGAGACCTAGTATTCAAGAAGAGCTGAGTCTGGTTAGGGTGAGCACCATTGAGGATGCTTACCAGTTTGCCCTCAAAGTCAAAGAGAAGCTGAACAGATGGTTTGAGGGTAAGCAAAGAGGAAGAGGTCATGGTGGAAGAACTAGTGGAAGAATAGATGGAGGACAAGATGAGAAGAAAGAAGAAGCCAGCTGTAGTCAGGATCAGAAGGAGGATGATGGTTACCAACCCTGTAATCAGAATAATGGTTACCCAAGAGGGAGAGGTAGATCTGGATGTGCATTTGGAAGAGGAGGATTTTGTGGAACCTATTTCCACTGTGGCGAAGAAGGACATCGAGCATTTGAGTGTCCACAACACCGAGAAAGGACGAATAAGAGACCTAAGGGTCCTGCTAGAGCTGTTGTAGCAGACAAAAGATCCGAATCAGAACATTCTGAGGAGGCAGAGAAAGGAGAAGTTATGTTCACAAGGAGAACCTTGTTGAATGAAGAGAAAAGGTCAGACCAAATGAGGAGCCTATTCCGCACAAGGTGCAGAAGTTTGGGTAAGGTATGTAATGTGATTATAGATAATGGTAGTACTGATAACTTGGTCTTTGAATAAATGGTTACTAAGTTACAACTAGAGAGGAGGAGACACCCACATCCATACCGGATTACGTGGTTGCAGAAGGACCATAGGACATTGGTTAGTGAACAGTCCTTGGTCAAATTTAATATTGGGAATTACTATGATGAGGCCCTGTGTGACATCCTGCCTATGGATGCTTGCCTTTTTTTGTTGGTAAGGCCATGGCAATTTTATCGGTGTGCAGTGCATGATGGTCGTGCCAACACTTACTCAGTAACGAAGAATGGAGTGCGCCATAAGCTGAAGCCCATGAAGGATGTGGGTGAAAGGGTATGTAGTAGCGCTAGAATTTGTTTAACGAAGGGGATGGATGAAAAGAGGTTGTTGACAACAATGATGGTGGAGGTTGAAGAGGTTGAAGATTTTGCAAGTTGTGAGAAGGTGATAGAACAGTACAGAAGTGAAGGTCACTTCTCAATCCACCCCAATTGTCTGATGCAGGAGCATCCGATGGCAGCAGAGCAATCTTGCACCAACAAAAAAATTTCTAAGTGTTTGCCTCGATGTCACGATATCATGACAGAGAAAAGTGTCACGATATCATGACATGTCGCATTTTTGTAGCTCAAAAAGGAGAGAGAAGGCGCAGAGCAAAAATGTCACGATTTCATGACATGTCGCAAAATCATGACCAGAAGACAAAAGAAGGCGCAAGGGAGGAGAAGTGTCATGATATCACAATAAAAGGATGAAGCAAGGTGCAGGCGTGAGAAATTTCATGATTTCGTGACATGTCGTGAAATCACGACCGAAGCAGGAGAAAGAAGGCGTCTACAAAAATTGTTGCGATTTCACATGTCATGAAATCATGACCAAATCAGGAGAGAGAGGGCATCCAAAAAAAAATGTCATGAAATCGCAACGTGTCGTGATTTCACGATCAAAAAAACAAGGGAAAGGCCAGACAAGAAAATTTCATGATTTCGTGACATGTCACGAAATCACGACCGAAGGAAGACAGGAGAGGCCAGATGAGAAAATGTCACGATTTCACGACATGTCACAAAATCGTGATCGACGGAAGACAGCAGAGGCCAGACGAGAAAATGTCATGATTTCATGACATGTCACGAATTTGCGATCAAAGGAAGACAGGAGAGGCCAGACGAGAAAATTTCACAATTTTGTGACATGTCGTGAAATCACAATCAAAAGGGAAAAGGAGCAGAAAAGGAAGCAAGGAAGAAAACCATTGCGATATCACGACATGTCATGATTTTGCGACTGGAAGCAGAGAGCGAGAGTAGAAGGTAAAGCTATTGCGATATCCTGACATGTCGCGTTTTCGTGACCCAAGAAGCGAAGAGAGAGAGCATAGGGCAAGATGTCGCGATATCACGACACGTCACGATTTCATGACCTAAAAAGGTGAAAAGGAAGTAGAAGGCAGATGTCACGATATTGCGACCCAACAAAGAGAAAAGGCAACAAGGAGGAAAATATCATGATATCGCGACATGTTGTGATATCATGACCCGACGAAGAGAAAAGGCAACGAGGAGGAAAATGTCGTGATATCGCAACATGTTGCGATATCGTGACTAATGAAGGGAAAAGGGCAGCGAGGAGGAAAATGTCATGATATCATGACATGTCATGATATTGTGACCCGAAGGAGAGAAAAGGCAGCGAGGAAGAAAAATGTCACAATATCATGACATGTCATGATATCACGACATATTGCTGGTTCACGGCCTGAAAAGGCACGCATTCACAGACGGTGTTTCCCAAGGCGGTCAAATGCCTCATAAAGGCAGGATTTCTTGCCTGATAAGTTTGTTGAGCATGACAGCCACTCGACTGTTGTGCCCAGAGCTCAGGGATGTTCATATGGCTCATAAATGCGTGTCTGCGGATGACCAAGTGGCAATGGCCGGTTAAGATAAAAAGAGGTGAAGGTTACATAAAAGAGGGGGAAGCCAAGTTTTGGAGAAGGGGAAGATTGTATTCTTCCTGGGAGCGCAAGAAAATCACTGAAAGTGAGGCAGCCCACACCTGCTAAAGAAAACTACGCCTGCGGGCTAGCAATGTAATTTGTTTTTCCAAGTTTAATGAACGAGTTATTGTGAAATTTGGTCTGAGCAAATTATTTTTAAAATTTTTGTGTCCCCCCCATCACTTATGTTTTTTATTTTTGAAGTTATTTGGTGCCCCTACTGAATATTGGTGTGGGCATAAATAAATAAATAATAATAAGATTTTAAAAGGGTTATTCTTTCCCTTTTACATTGATTTAATTCCCTATATTTGATATGAGTTGTATCAACTATTTGAACCAAATATTTGTTGGTTTTTTTTTTTAAATACAGGTTGTTATATGGGGTTTTGGCAGCCTCGTGGTGAGTGGGGTATGGACCTTGGGCCTCCCCAAAGAGAGGCCAAAGCCCTTACCACTCAATTAAATTTGCAACTATTAATGTATATTATATTGTTTAATATTTTTGTAAAACATTGTTGTATTATTTGGTGGATTTATTTTTAATGATATTATTTAATTTTGATTTAGTTGTATGGTTAATATAATATATCATATATTTAATTTATTTTTTAAAAATTGAGAGTAATTTTTTATATGATAAATTATAAAAATGTTAGAAATTAGATTTATTTTATTGTAAAAAACTATTTACAATAATTGTGTCTATATTATAAGAATTTTGAAATCTTAATTATTATTTTTTGATAATTATATTTAAAAAAAATCAATATAATGTATTTTTATGTTATATAATAATAAAGTTTGATATTTAATATTAATATGAAGGTCTCCTTGCCCATCTCAATGGAGTTGGTTTCAATGTTTGGCACTCATATGCAGTCTATGGAATATGAAAATCTATGTGTTAAGTGTGTGATTTGCAATAATATGGGGTATTTCTTTAAGGACTATCCCAAGAAGAAATCCAAAATCAAACAAAAAATGGCAGCCTAAGAAAGCTATGGAAGTCAAGGATGTGAGGAAGGTGCTCTCAATAATGTCCATGGGTTTGACTTAGGCCCAAGATCCCTTGTTTGTTGAAGAAGGAGAGATACTTATAGGAATAGATGAGGTAAATTCTTCTCCTAAATGTATTTTCTTTGAGATGAATGAAGTTCCTATGGAAAATATGTTCTCCTATATTCTGAGTAAAGAGAATTATATGGATGTTAATCCCAAATACCACTCTCGTAAGGGTTTAAAGGAAGTTTCTTTGAAGGGAACCTTGCTTGTGGACCTCCCCCAACCTAAATTTTTGAGGACCTCCCTCCCAACCTTAGATTATGTTATTTCTTCCATTCAATGGCTGCTAGTAAAATAGGATAGTGCTTCAAATTTACCTTTTAATGGGAAAGGTTTAAAAGCTAGTCCAACATCAAAATCTATTATTTCTTCCATTCAAAGGCTTATGGTAAAATAGGATAGTGCTTCATATTTACATCTTAATGGGAAAGGTTTAAAAGCTAGTCCAACCTCAAAATCTATTATTTCTTCCATTCAAAGATTGCTAGCAAAAAAAAATAGTGCTTCATATCTACCTCTTAATGGAAAAGGTTTAAAAGCCATTCCAACCTTATATTTTTTTGTTTCTTCCATTCAATAGTCATCAAAAAAATATGATAGTGCATCAAATTTATTTCTTAATAGGAAAGGTTTAAAATTCTACCAAACATTAGCTTTTACTATTTATCTATTCAAATATTATCGAAAAAATAGGTAAGTGCTACAGATTCAATACCTAATGGGAAATTTTTAAAATCTAATCCCAATCACATCATGAGGAGTAGTAAAAAAGAGGCGATGGATGTGGGAGATTACTCTAAACATGGGTGACCTTCGAACCAAGACTCAAGGCTAAGGGAGAACCTAAAAGAAATAACTAATAAAATCCAAATAACACTTTCTACAGGAAGGGGGAAGAAGTACCCCACCAAGTCTAGTAAATAAAAACAATATATTGGAATATAATGGGTTTTAATACCCTTTAGAAGCAACGACTAGTTGCTTCTATTAGGAAAGATCTAAATCTCATTTTCTTAGTCAAGAAACAAAAATTAAGACCAATTTTGATAAGGTTAAGAATATCATATGGAAGGAGACCTGTTATTCTGCAAGATGTACTTTGGGAGCTTAATGTGTCTTTGGGATAATTTAAAAATTAAATATAGAGTGCTTTCTTCTTCTTATAGGTTCATTAACATATTTTTCTACTATAGAGTTTCTAAAATATCCTGGGTTTTAACCAATGTGTATGCTCCAAATTTTATTGCAGGAAGAGGAAGACTATGGGAGGAGTTGAGCATAAATAGAAATGCTTTCCCTAACCTTTCTTGGATGTTGGTTGGGGATTTTAATTCCCTCCTATTTCCATTAGAAAAAAATGAGGAAGTAAATTCTCCTCTAATGGTATGGAGGATTTCATTTTTTTGTGAATACTAATGAGATGTTGGACTTTGAGCTAAAAGGAAGTAAATTTACTTGGAGGAACAAAAATTCTGGGAGAATGTCTTATCCAATCAAAATTGGATAGGATTTTTATTTCTAAAGAAGGGCTTCATCATTTTGAAACCTTTTTTCTCTCTTGTCTTCCAAAAATAGGATTAGATCACAATCCTTTGGTACTAGATGTTTTAGCTAAGAATATAATTTTTAAGTTTCTATTATGCTTTTAGGTTATATGGATGAAAAATGATACCCTTGAGGACATGATAGTTGATTGGTGGAAACGATTTTCTAGTCCCCCTAATATATCAAGTTGCCAATAAATTAATATTTGTGAAGAGAAATTTAAAATTATGGAATAAAAATATCTTTGGTAGCATTTTCCAAAAGCAAAAATCCATGAAACTACAACTTCTAGCCATTAAAGCTACTATAGAATATTTCCCCCCAGAAGAGGCTGAAAAAGATCTTGAAAGAAGATTGTTGGTAAATTTCCATAATGTTTTTGCCTACGAGGAATCCTATTGGAGATAGAATTCGAGAACTCTCTGGTTGAAATTTAGAGATAGAAATACCAAGATATTTTATGCCACAACCTTGAGACACAAGTGTTTCAATAATATTACTAAAATTGTTGAGGATGGTACTAAAACTAGAAATATTTTGGAAATTTCGTAAGGATGTTGTATAGTTTTTTATAATTTCTTAGGAGTGGTGACACCTATAGATGAGTAGGCCTCCAATTATTTTTTTAATTTTATTTCTTCTCTAATTTTTGAACAAATGAACTCTAGTCTTATCGCTTTGTTCAAAGAGTTTGAAATCAAAGAGGCAATATTTTCCATGGTCGATGAGAAGGCCCCTAGACCTTATGGTTTTCTTGCAGTTTTTTATCAAAATTTTTGAGGAATTATGGAGAAGGATATATATAATGTTATGGATGAAATTCAAACTACCCTTCATATTCTCATTGATATCAATTCCACATTTTTTATTTTGATTCCTAAATTAGAAAGAGCTAACTCCTAAAATAATTTCAAGGCCATAAGTCCATGTAACACTCTTTATAAAACATTAGCTAAGGTCATCGTAATATCAACAACACCACAATAGAAGCCAACCAATATACATAAATGCAACACAGATAATAAACATACGCTCCAAGCCACCAACTGGCAGTACGAAGCTCACAACCCACCCCCCTAACTATTGATTGAATCGAGCATTTATAAGCTCTAAGAAATTTAATTGTTATAATATGGTCATTACAACATATCCATTACAACATGGTCATTACAATATGACCATTACAACATAGTCATTATAATATAACCATTACAACATGGTCGTTACAACATGACCATTACAATATGGTCGTTACAACATGACCATTACAATATGGTCGTTACAATATGACCATTATAACATGGTCTTTACAATATGACCATAATGACCATTATAACATGGTCATTAAAATATTACCAATATAACATGGTTGTTACAATATAACCGTTACAATATGGTCGTTACAACATAACCGTTACAATATGGTCATTACAAAGAGAAGACTGTTTTAGGGGAACAATTACAAAATTAACAAACCAAAATAAAATTTGAATGTTAGGAATTTAAGAGGAAGAGTATTAAAATGTGATGCTCCTGCATTAGACTCCCATGCTTTAAAATTTCATGAGCTCTTGCTCATGAGCTATTCAATTTTTTTGAAGCTTGATTTGTACATCTACCACCTCTACCTTGACCAACAGGGTGTGTGTATGCCATTGTTATCATGCATAAAATTTTGAGCATCTTTTCACCATTCAAGCGAATCCTTAAGAAATTTATATTTCACACTTCTAGTAATCCATGCAATACCGAGTGTTTTTTTCACCACTCATATAGAATCTTAGGCAAGTTATTTTTCACACTTGTTGTAATATATGTACACATTATGTTTCACACATGCAACACACTTGGGATAATCCATGAAATACGAAGTGTCTATTTCACCACTTGCATAGATCTTTAGGTAAGTTATGTTCCATACTAACTATAATCTACATACACCTTATGTTTCACACGTGTAGCACACTTGCAGTAAGGGTGTGTGTATGCCATTGTTATGCATAAAATTTTAAGCATATTTTCACCATTCAAGTGGATCCTTAAGCAAGTTTTGTTTCACACTTGTAGTAATCCATGAAATATCGAGTGTTTGTTTCACCACTCGTGCATATCCTTAGGTAAGTTCTATTCCATACTTCCTGTAATAAATGTATACATTTTATTTCACATGTGCAACACACTTGTAGTAATCCATGATATGTCGAGGGTCTATTTCACCACTCGTGTAGATACTTATGCAAGTTTTGTTTCACACTCATTGTAATCCACATGCATGTTCTATTTCACACGTGCAACACACTTGATTGAAAAGCAAGAGGACACACAAACCCATAAAAAATATTCTAAGCTCTAGTACCACTTGATGTTAGCATCACCATAGTAGAAGACAACCAATATATGTAAACACAATACAGATAATATATATACACTCCAAGCCACCAAGTCATAGTACGGAACTCACAGTCCACCTCCCCTAACTACTGATCAAATTGAGTATTTATAGGCTCTAAGAAATTTGATCTTTACAATATGGTAATTACAACATGGTCGTTACAACATGACCATTACAACATGGTAATTTCTATATGAACATTACAACATGGTCGTTACAATATGATTGTTATAACATGGTCATTACAATATGACTGATACACCATGGTCGTCACAACATGATTGTTACAATATGGTCGTTACAATATGATCGTTACAACATGGTCATTACAATATGATTGTTATAACATGGTCATTACAATATGATTGATACAACATGGTCGTTACAACATGACCATTACAATATGGTTGTTACAATATGATCATTACAACATGGTCATTACAAAGAGAAGTTCATTGTAGGAAAATGGTTACAAAAATAACAAACCAAAATAAAATATGGTCCTTAGGAACTTAAGAGGAAAAGGGTCAGAATGTGATGCTCTTGCATCACATAGCTAATAGAATTAAGGTCATTCTTCCTCAGATTATTGATCCTTACCAAGGTGCTTTTGTTAAAGGGAGGCAAATCTTAGATAGCATGATTACTATTCATAAAGTTCTTCACTCCATAGATAAAAGTGGTAGATATGTATTTTTGTTATAATTAGACATGAACAAGGTATATAATAGAGTATCCTAGGAATTTATATTTAAATTTATGGGTAAATTTGGCTTTCACCGTGTTTGGACAGTCCTCATCAAAGGATGCATGTGCTCAGTTATGAATTTTGTCCTAATTAATGGTTATCCAGCAAGTTATTTTAGAACCCTACAATACCTAAGACAAAGGGAACCTATGTGTCCTTATTTATTTCTTATTATGTATACAGCCTTGGGCAGATCTATTTATGTACCCATATCTAAGGGATTTATTTCAAGGATAAAGCTTACCTCAACTTGCAATCCCATAAACCATAAAAAATTTGCAGATGATACTCTTATTGCTTCAAGATCCTCTATTCTAAAAGTGAAAGAGATTAAATTTATTCTATCTTCTTATAAGGTTGCGTATGGATAGAAGATAAATTTTAACAAGAGAAAGATATTTTTAATTAATAACTCCCTTAAAATCTAGGTAAAACTCACAAAAATATTTGAATGTTCCATTGGATAGCTCCCTTCTATTTTTCTAGGATTATCACTTTTTAGTGGTAGGTTATAATATTCTTCTTGGATTCCTATGGTCGATAGGGTTAGGAGAAATTTGACAAGCTAGAAAGGTGCCCTCCTCAACCAAGCTGGTAAGACACAACTCATTAAATCCACCCTAAAAAGTATCACAATCTTCTTTTTATCATTGTTCAAGATGTGTTAGAAAATCTATCAAAATATTAATAGTATTCAAAAGGCATTTCTTTGGATAAGCATGGAATAAAAACACAAAATTCCCCTCGTTGGTTGGAAGTAGGTTTTTTCAAGTAAGAACAAGGGTGGATTAGGCCTTAGGAAACTAGAATAAATGAATTTGGCCTTTATTGTAAAATAGGATTCAAATTTTTTCAAAATGAAAGAATCTAGAGGGGTAGAGATTTTAAAAGCCAAATATCTTGGTAGAGATGGTAAGTTTGTTGATATTCAAGTCAAACCAAAGAGCTTTATTTTTTGGAAACACCTTCTTGATTCTGAGTTTATTATTAAAAAAGGCTTGAGATGGAAGATTGATGATGGGTGGAAATTTAACTTTTGTGAATATAATTGGATTCTAATGAGCCTTTGATAAGATATGAGCTTTTAAACTACTTAGATCCCTTTACTATGAAATATTGTGTATCTAGAGTTGTTGACTTTCTTGAGGTAAGAGATTGAAAAAGAGCTTGGAATACTCTCCTGTTTTTAAACCCTTCCATAGGTAAATTTGTGCTCTAAGTTTTTTATCCACTATTCTCAAAATTTATCTCCTCAATAGTAATCCGTAAGCTAATTCACCTATTTGGAAAGTGGATTATAAGGGCCTTTTCATGGTTAAATATTCTTACTTTCTTCAGTTTGATGAGGAAGAGGATTGGTTTCTAGCTAGTAAGATATGGTTCAAACACCTCATACCTAAAGTTAATTTCTTATTTTGGGTGGTTGTCCATAACAAAATCCTTACTATTTAAAACCTTCATAGAAGAGGCTTACCCATTTCAAATAGGTGTTATATGTGTGAAGTTGCTTGGGAGAATGCTAAACATTTATTTCTTGAGTGTTCATTCTCCTTAGAAGTTATCCACCTTATCATAAAATTCAATTTTACCTAGATCATGCCTAATAATACTCTAGACCTATGTTTGTAGTGGGTTTCCCCCTTCCAAAATCATTTGCTTAGAATTTTCTAGTCTTTCTATTTGCCTCATTTTTTGAGGGGTATTTGGAATTAAAGAAACAACAAATCCTTAAATAATGTTAAAAAGAATCCCTTGCATGTGGAAGCTAAAATTTTCAATTTCTTGAAAGAAAATATTTTCATAATTTCCATTAAAGATGAAAATGATCCCATAGTGAAATAAATCTTGCCACCCAACTTGGTATCCTAAATATGGAAGGTATTTGTAGTTTGTCCACTCTCAATATTAGAGATATTGTAAATGGAAGCCTCCACCTAAAGGTTGGATATAAATAAACTTTAATGGGGTAGCTAAATGTAATCTGATCATCACAAAGGATAAATAAGTCATCAGGGATGATAAAGGTGTATAGTCTAGTATTTTTATTGAAGCTCGGGTGCTTATAAAGGGGTCATGCTACTAGAAAAGCTGAATACAAACAAGGTGGTAATCAAAGGTGATTCTCTTTCCATAATTAATATTTCTAAAGGAAAATATTCCTCCCACTGATCCATTATAGATTAAAAAAAGATATTTACTGTCACATTGAGAATTTGGAAGGTGTTGATTTCAGGCACACCTTTAGAGAAAGAAATACATAATATATCTTGTTGTCCAACCAAGGGATCAATCAGTATGCTCTTCAAATCTAGATGAAGAATTTCCCTATATTTTTAACTTAGTGTATTTTGGTTTTAAATTTTAATCTCTTTTTATCCTTGGTTGATAAGGTGCTCCCTCTTGCTTTTTGTTGAAGGCCTTTTCTTAGTTTTGCCCATTTTTTGTTATTTTGATATATTTCCTTATCCTTTGGGGTTAGTATTCTCTTGATCCACTTACTGTTCTTATTTATATTATGTCTCTCATTGTAAAAGGTTAGGGATCCTTTCAAAATCCCATGTTTTCATACCTAATAAAAAAAATAAAGTTTGACATTTAATTATAATGTCTAATAATTTTAAGGTAAACAATGGAGGCTAGTAATAGTTTTTAGTTTACTTTGTTGATATTATTCTAGTAAATGGTGTTTTGGAATCATGTAACAAAGAATGATGAGTTTTACATGATAAAACAAGTTATTTTAGGGGAGTAATTAGAAAAGTTTAATGAGGATTGATGAGTTTTACATTCTAACTAGGGTTATGCATAAGAGGTAGTTCAAAAAATGTATTTATAATAATGAGGTGAATCAGTTTCAAAACTAAGGTGAATAGGGTTCAAAGTCAAGAAAAAAATAAAAGGGTGGTTAATTTATCAAAAAAAATTAAATTAATAATAAAATACTACTGGGGGGAGCCTATCGATGTATGATTTCTGATTAGATCCTATCAATGTGTGATGTTTGTTGAGAACCTACCATCACATGATGCTAGATCAGAGACTATTGGTACTATTTTTTAAGACCTAAAGTGCACATACCAGTGTGTGATGTCTATCGAGAACCTACCAACACGTGACACTAGATGAGAGACCACTGGAAAAAAAATTTGAGATACCTAACAAGAGCCTATCCACATGTGAAATATGATAAGAGCCTACAAACACCACACAAGATACCTAACAAGACCCTACAAACACCATGATTCGAGACACCTGATAAGAGAATATTGATACCATGCTTAGATATGTCTAACGATAGTCTATCGATACCATGCTTAGATATGTCTAACGATAGTCTACCGATACCATGCTTCAAGACACCTGATGAGAGCTTATCGACAACATGGTCCATGATGACCGGTTGCATGAAAATAACAAATAAATATGGTTGATAGGTGGTATGCCTTACATTGACTTCTACCTATCTAATCCTTGGTTAATTCTAGTATGTATCAACATATTATTTAATGCTACACATGCAAACACCTATAAAAGGGCATGAAAAATATCATTTCTCTTTTCTTTTCACAAAATAAAACCTCATGAAAACTTCCCAAACCCTTTGAAACCCTTCCAATCCATTTTATTTATCCTATAAGAACAAAGTGAAAGCTATTATGGTATATGAAAAACTTTGAGATATTATCAAAGGGAAAACACAAATACCTACTATAGATGATACTAAAATCCTAAAGTTTATAGAAATGATTCAAAGGCTCTAATGATAATAACCTTTACTATCACTAATGAGATACAAACCTATATCAACTCAACAAAATCATCTTCAGATGCATGGAAAATCCTGGATAAAATATTTGAAGGAAAGAATAAGGTAACTATTCTCCATATAGAGACTCAAATTCATTCATTATATATGAAAAATGGAGAAAGCATAGAACTATTCCTAAGCAAGGTAACAAATACTAAAGGGAAATTATTTACCTTATGAGAAATAGTTAATGATGAAATTATTACTCAAGTAACAATGATAGCACTTCCAAATAGCTATAAAAATTTTGTAACATCATTACAAGTTATAAGTAAAGATACTTCTTTTGATGACTTAGTCAATATTCTACAGGAATATGAAGTGGAAAATACAATTAAAGATGAGATGTCTAACACTGCATTGGCATCTAAAGATAATCCACATGGAAATATTGCTTTTTCATGAAAAATATGAAAATCAGGGTACAACAGGTATTGCCAGATGTGCAAGTAAAAAGTCCATAGTACCAACTATTGTATGTTCAATCCCAAAAATAATAATCAAGAAAATTAGATGAACAATGGGAACCAATTTTAGCCACGATAATATCAAAATCCTTGTCAGCAAAAATTTTAAAATCCAACCAATTATCCCCAATTAGAGTATCAATAAGAAAATAAAAAAGGACATCTAGGTCAAAGGATAGAAGAAATTGAAGAACTGGAAGAATAAAAATATGATTATAAAATCAAATCTCTTTCAGCAAGAATGGCATATTGTGAAGACACTAACTACTTGCTTGCACAGGTTACAAAAATCATAGAAGAAGAATAGGAATCTCAAGATCAAGAGAAAGATCCACATTGAAGACTAAAGTCTTCAATACCCAAATATTGTATTAGAGGGGGTGTTAGAAATAGATTATATTACATCATTTGGGTCATGTAAATGTACCTTCCTTGGTACATACTTAGGATATTAGATTACTTTAGGGGGATGTTATTTAGTTACTTTGTGCAATATAATAAATGCACAAGTGTCAATGTGTGAGATGTATATGTGCAAGGTGTCCCATGTACAACTAGGTAGAGTGTTGGACAAGGAACTTATCTTCCTATATAAAAGGCCATAGGTAGTAGTATACATACAGAGGTGGATATTGAGATAGTGCAGTGGGGTAGTGTGAGAGCTATAAGCTCAGAGCTCATTCATGAGAAGTATCTTAGATAATGGAGTATTCATTTCCTCCATAACTACTTTGTACTCATTTCCATCATTTATATTTATAGCATATCTTTAATCATCTCGTAGATTTACTTTCTTTCTTATTATTCTGCATCTTGTGATTGCTATCTACTATTACATGTTGTCTCAAAAGCTAACAATGAATTCTATTGAAACATATGATACTTAAAAGTTAATTCAATCACCAAGTAAGAAGGATATTATTGGTACCAAGTGGGTCTACAATATTAAACTCAAGAGTGACAAAATAATTAACAAGCACAAGGAAATATTGGTTGCAAAGGATTTTGCATAAACATATTGTGGATTTTGAATAGAATTTTGCTCCTATTGAATGAAAACAAACCATAAGATTATTGTGGTCCATATAGACACAGAAGGGATGGAAAAAATATTAGTTGGATGTGACAAGTACATTTATAAATGGGTTAATTAATTAGAAATTTTATTTGGATCAACCATAAGGATTTGATAAGAAATACAAGGAGGATTGGGTCTACAATATCAAGAAGGCCCTATATAGACTCAAGAAATACCCTAGGGCTTGGTGCCATAAGATAAATAAAGGATTCTTGGAGAGAGGTTTCATGAGAGGAAAAAATAAATACAATATTTATATATAATATTTAAACACTATTATTCTTCATATTTGCTTGTATATTGATGATTCAACTTATATAAGTAGTTCAAGGGACATGATGAGGAGCTTCAGGTATGAAATGATGGTCGAGCTTGAGATGACGGATATTAGTTTGATGCATTATTTTATTGGAATGAAGGTTCATCAATCACAAGGTGATAGCTTCATTAGTGAAGCCTATTATGTCCAAGACATGTTGAAGAAATTTTAGGCTATATGATTGCAAGCTTATGGATACTCCACTAGTTTATGGTAATAAATTGATGACAGATGATGATAGTCCCAAGGTTGATGAGGATAAATATATGAGTATTGTAGGTAGTTTGATGTATCTTACTACTACTAAACCATACATTACGTTTACAACATCATTGTCATCCAAATTCATGAGTGCTATAATAGAAAGATATTTTCAAGCAATGAAGAGAAATTTTAGGTATGTGAAGGGTACCGTGAAGTATGGCACCCAATATCGGTTATTCAAGAATACAAATATAATTATCTTCATATATATAATTTGTATAATATCAATAGATTATAGAATTTCTTTGGTAGTTTCTTTGGTAGTAGGTTGATTTCACACCCCTTGAATCCCCACATTAAGATCAATACCACTTTATTACATTGGTTCCCGAGAAATAAAAGACACAATATTTTGATAATTTTCTTCTAAAAAACATTTTTAATATGCCAAATAGGTTGAAAAATATTCTATATTTTATTATATTAGAGGAAAAATATGGTTTTATTCATGGTAAAAAAATTCTTGATGGTGTAATAATTGCATAGGAGGTAGTACATTCTCATTATTCCATAAAATATTATGTATGCTTATGAAATTAAACCTGAAAAAATATATGATAGAGTTTATTGGTGGTTTTTACATGATATTATTAAAAAAATTGGTTTTAATCAAGGTTGGTATGAATGGATTAAATGGTGTTATAACACTCTAAAATATCATATTTTGATCAATGGTTCTCTTGTTGGTTACTTTAAGCCATATCTTGGACTTTGATGAGGTTGTATACTATCTATTTATCTATTTTTTATTCTTGTAAAGACACTATGAAGAGCTTTCTCAAAGGCATAATGGAATTAAAAATCAAAAGCATCTAGGATGCAAGAAATGGTCCATTCGAATTTCATTTATAATTTATCGATATTATCATACTATGAGAATGGTGTTTAAATAAATATTATCATACTATGATAAGGCTACTAGAAAGTTGGTTAATACTATAAAATCAAGGATATTTTCATTAAAACTAACCCTACATTTAAAATGAATTAATATGGATATCATAGGGTTTAAAATTATTTTTTCCATCATCCTACCTAGCTATTTATTTATTTCATAAAGGACATAAAAGGAGCATTGGATCTCTTTTTTGGATAGAATGAAATATTATTTTTTAGTTTGGAAAGGTAGGTTATTAAACATTATATTAAGGCTAAAAAACATAAATACTACATCACAATCCATCCCTATTTATGGTTTGTCATCAATTTCTATTAGCTATAGCATCAAAAAATGATAAAATTCAAAGTTACTTGCTTTTTGAACTGATTTAATAAAAACATTAAGGTTTCTCTTTATATGTGGAACATGGTTTGCTAAGGAAATAATATTGAATGGATATGTTTATGAAATTGTAGACTATGAGTTTGTCCTTAGTGGAAAAACTTGGATGGAGGTTATTTAGAGATGAAGGAAAAATTTGGGAAAAAATATTACTTAAAATATGTGTAGGTTATCTTGATGAATGGAATTTTTTAGGAAAATAACCCTATACAAAGGATTGCAACATGTATCTTCCTATAAAATAGTTTATAATTAATTAAGAAACATATTAGATGGCCAGTCAATAATGGAAAATAAGCAAATTTTTAGTCTAATAATTGGTTGAAGACTTATCATCTTATCTCTGATTTAAAATGGAAGTCATTGGCTCAGATACATCTAGCTTTTAAATTTCCAAATATCAAATTTATATTAGTGTGAGCAAAAACTGTAGATCAAGGATTTCTATTAGTAATCTAGTTGAAGGAGAGGAACTCAAATAAATTATTGATCTTATCAAAAATATGCTTCAAGAGTTTTAGTAAACTGGTGGTGGTATTTTTTAAAATAATAAAGGTTAAATTTTTCTAACTTAGACAAAATCATATGGAACTTCAACTAAAAACTATGCAGAGGATAGGTCACTTCTTATAGGGATTAAAATTGCAATTGAAAAAAATGGAAATATATTTTAATTGAGGTGGATTTACAATTTAACATTAAAGCTATCAACAAAAATGGATGTAGGGATTGGATTAAAAAAATATTGTTTTTGATGTTCATCATATATTATTGGAGATAATATCTAGGAAATATGGTATGGGATAATTTAGCCAATCGTGGTGTTGATATTCATCTTGGTGAAATTCAAAATCTATAAGTGATATTTTACATCTTAATGAAAATGATGTCAAGAAGATAATTGCATAAACATAACACTTTGAGGAAAATGAAGAATATATTTGATAGAAAAGGAAATAAAAAATATCTTTGACAAAAGGGAAAGCTGGATATGGTTTAATTGACCTAACAAAAAATGCAATATTTTGGTACTTTTATGGATATGGAGCCCACTAGAATCTACACATAGCTTATTACAAAAACACAATCTATAACTATATTTAATATATTTACAATAAAACTTATTATCTTATAATTAATGGTAAACAAAGGCTTATTTCATAAAAATTATCAAAATATTTTTTATCTTTCTTGGTAACTAATATAATTAAGGTGGCAATTATCTTACTTATTATATCTATATATGAAGGAATACTATACAGTTTTTTGGATTACATTAATTTTTTCTACTTTCTCTATCTTAGAATTTTCCTTTGTATATTCTTTTACATCTTTCATTCCTTTAAATTTGATCTTGAATATTGTAGTTTGTCATCCCTTACATCCTTCTTAGTTTCTTCTAATAGTTGGTTTGAGGGAATCATGAAGGATTTTTCCATATTATGAGGAAGATGAGATTTTGATGTAAAAGGGCAAAGGGCATCTAATGAAATATTACTTTCACAAGAAATAATTTATAAAAATATACTTCCTATAGTGGATGTATGGTCATCACACATATGACCAACCATAAACACATCGATATTGGATGGTAAAACCACAAGATGACAATATCACAATATGGTGAGGCCTCAATACAATGATGGCATATCATTATGAAACTATAATATGACAAAATAAAATATAACAATACTTTAAGATGAAAATGTATCTTGAAAACAATCCTATGATTCAACAACAATGGGATAAAATGCTTGGGATGGCACATTTCGTGAGATGCCAATATGTGGCTACAGGACAATTCAATCCCTTTACTTGTATGGATTACAACATTGTTTATTTCTTTTGAATGACAATCACAATCCCTATTGAATGATGCTTCTACTCAAATGATGATCATGTCCTTTTAATGGTATTGAACACTTTCAAATTTAAAAAAAAACTTATTTTCTAATTGAACAACACACAACCTATAGTTGAACAACCCATGCAAATATGAAAATCACACATATAGTATGTTAGCATAGTATCAAGATGGTTTTTTCTCCTTGAATAATGATTTGTAAATATGGTTGATATTAAAATTAAATGTTATCCACTCAAAAAACAATCAAGTGTTTACTTAAATGACACATATCCCTTCAATTGAACAATGCTCAGTAATTTGGAATAATGACTCTACTCAGACTGTAACCTTTCTCTAATATTCACCTACAAACCTACAATTCTGCATACACCATGCTATACAATCTACAAAAAAAATTCCAATAATAAAATGTATTCACTTTTAGGAATTCACATAGATAATAGATTGGAAATAGAATATGATTGATATTGCTTATGTATATTGGCTATACACAATACTAGCTAGCATTCATTTTTTAACTCCCTTTCAAGCATGAAGATATATAACTGGATATCTTCTTAGTAGTATTTTCTCTCTCCATTATTTTGAAGCTTCTTCTATAGTTACCTTAGACATACCTCTACTCTTATTTTCCTATGTGTGCTATTTCCACTTCTTTTTCTTGTTTTTTACTCCCTCTTTCTCTTCCTTTTCATATTTCTCTTCTTTTTCCCCTTCCACTTATTCCTTATAAATGCTTTTATTTTTCCTCTCACGCATGAAAGGGTTCTTTTATGCATGACATGGTATTTGAAAAATTAATGATATTCACCTTACTTATAATCCTTCAAATGCTCCTACATCATATTTCTTTATCATTTTTTGGGAAGGGAAATGTCTTTATTTAATCCAACTTCTACTATAATATAATTAGCTACTTTGAAGTTTATTTTGTGACTAAAATATTTTTATTTTTATTTTTTTCACTTCATAATGTGTTGTTATTTGTTCAATATCATAACATTCATGACATTAAAATATAATATTTTTATAATCCACTTGTTGATTCCATTCTACCAATGTAGAATTTTTATTAACAAAATTTGGCAAAGGTTTTGAAATATCCATGGAAATACATATCCAGGTATATACAACATGTTTTTTGACCTTAGTAGTTGGTCGCTCCTATATTAAATTTTCTAGAGTATTTGTAATATTATTCAATACCTCCTTATTGATAAGATAATATGGATGAAAAAATATAGCACACACTAGAATATTTTTAATAGATTATATCTCCATAGAAAAACTCTCACTCCATGGTACCAAATATAGTTCATATCTCATACTAAACCATGGGCTATTACCCATAATTTTATCCCTAATTTTCAAACTATAGAAAATGATAAATAATTTAATAATTTAATGCTCTTTTATATTAAATCCACTTCTAAATCTCCAAAAGACCTGGAAAATATCTATGAAAATTATGTATTAATTTTCTATTTTAGGAACCATTAAATAATGCTTGATTATGTTAGATTTTAAACATCACTATCTCAAAATATCATAGTTCCAAAAATAAATAAGCCACAATATTAAAGATCAATATCAAGAGTAGAATTATATATATGAGCAATCAAATATATATCTAAACCAATATAATCATGAAAAAATATTGACTTATAGTAGTAAATATAAATGTCAAATGACCATTAATGATTCATGTACAAGAACGAAGAATACTTACAATATGAATTGCTCCAAATCTATATACAAGCTTTGTTATCAATGATATTTTTTCTCTTTTTCTCTTGTTGTATTTGTTATATTATATGGAGCGTTATCTCCATGATATATACATAGAAGATGACTCTTCATGTACTTGACTATTATTATCCATATGACAATGCCCATGACCTTTGGCTTATAATATTTCTACATGTATACTAGACTCTTCACTCTCTTCTTATATGCATACTTGAACCTATGAAACTTGCACACTTCTACATGAATTTAATGTCCTACATGCACTCCTAATACATGATACTTGTGCACATCTTCAAATTATATATTTGTGCACTTATATACATAACACCTATGCACACTCTCTCAATACACACTTGCACTATTACATACATGGCACTTGTGCATATCCTATACATTCATAAAAGAGAAATATAATTCACTCACCTAAACTAAAGACTCAAAATCGATCTATTATATATTTACATTTGTACCATGAAGGTTCCATGGGGGTACATTAGCATGTATCAAATAATGTAATATTGTTCAAAAACCCTTGTATCACATTATTTGGTTATTGAAAAATTTAGTCTTCAATCTTGATCATCATCTTTGATCTTCAATCTACTTCATGCGTTTATCTGAATCTTCAGTATATGATTCTTCTTTGTTTTTTTATTCATGTCTTCTATTGTCCTTATTTTGTGCTTTCATTTTTTTTTCTTTTTTTTTTTTCTTCATCTTTAGTTGTGATGTACCTAGTGAACTATCTTCTAAATAACAAGTTAGTAAATAATCACAATAATACATTCTAAATTTCATTTTTTACTCATTGAAGCTAACATAAGCTTCATTTAAATCATGTGTCGCAATTTGCATTCTTCTTATCTTGTCTTTTTTCTTAAAAATTCTCAAAGATAAATAGTTACAATTACATCATTAAACATTATTTTGAGGAAAATATAATGGTGTTTTGTGAATTCCAACATGTTCTATTTTTTTATAATTAAGATGACTTATAAATGTTGTGAACTTTTTATCTTTGACATTCTTGAGAAATAGAGGTAGTTTTTCTTTCAACCAATTTATTATTTGTTTCTTTCCATCAAAGTCATCTATTAATTTTTTATAATAAAACTTAAATTTGTTCACCATTTCTTCACTATATTCATTGAATACATTTCTAATAATTAATTCCATGATATGTGATTTAATTCTTTTTAAGTTGAAATTCTTTGAACTAGTAACCTTATATCTCTCAAATTTAAAAACACTTAAATAATAAATTTGCAAATTTTAAAATTTCTAAATTTTCTGTGTAGTAAACCTTTTAACTCACAATTGGATTTGCAAAATTTCAAAAACTTCTTCTAAATTTCAAATTTTATCAAAATTTAAAGAAATTCAAGAAAAAATTTAATAACTTCAAATACTTTAAAAGTAAATCTTCTAACTTAAATCCTTAAAATAAATTCAAATCTAAAAAATTCAAATAAAATAACCTTTAAAACTATTTTAAGTAGAAAATATTATCACTCCATGCTTTAATATTCAAACTCAAAAAATAATACTTTCAAGCTATAGTAGAAAATAATATATCTCCTTGTATTAATCAAAGTATAAAAAACTTATAAATTGTTCTAAATCATAATAATATCCTACTAATTAAATCACTAATTCTTATAATTAACTTATATCTCCAATTAATAAAGGTACTTAGATCATTAATTTTCACTAAGGTAATATAACTTACCTTGTTTACCACCTTGTTGACTTACCTTTTCAACCTTCTTCACTTGCTTGCTTATTCAACTTGGCTAGGATGCAATAAAGACTCTGGAATTTATAATCTTAATATTCCAACTAAGGCTTTCAATAGCCTTTTAAAACATGATAGACTTTACCCTAACTCCATGCATTAATATATATGCAATTCAATAAATCAAATTATAGCAATGAACATTTCAATTGTTTTTACTTGAGAATAATTTTTTGTAATGTTGGATTCACTTCTGCTTTCACAACTATTGATTACTTTTCTTCTTAGGATGTATTTATTATGTTGGTCTCATGAATCTTCACCTCCTTCTTATCAAA
Source organism: Wollemia nobilis (assembly GCA_028583015.1). Taxonomy (NCBI): domain Eukaryota; kingdom Viridiplantae; phylum Streptophyta; class Pinopsida; order Araucariales; family Araucariaceae; genus Wollemia; species Wollemia nobilis. The sequence continues at coordinate 2,828,599 of JAQPPZ010001731.1, forward strand.
GTATAAAATGCTAGGAATAACAAGCGTATGATGTTACTCTCTTGCTTAATACAAATGTTGTTCTCTTGATTATCTTCACCTTCTTCTCTATGAAGAAGATGTTTTTTAGGATGGTGAATTCTTAGGATAGTGAACCTATGATCATTGAGTGCTTTATTTAACTACATCCACTCAATTCATCATTGAATTAATGCTCATATTTCTATTGTACATAATGCTATAGAGAGTGTTGCTCTTCCATTTTTATCTTTGTCTACTAGGAATACTTAAATGATGCTTACCTCCTACCCATATTATTATGTTAGAGACACTTAGATGATGCTCATCTATTATCCATATTCTTCTATTAACGATGCTTAGATGGTGCTTAACTTCTACGTCTACCTTTGCTAGTGGTGCTTAGATGATGCTTTGCTTTTGTGTCTAGCTCTATTCAACTCATGTCCATCTATGGTAGGGATTATTATACTTAAGATAATATTCTAATATCTACTCAATCTTCCTTTGATGATAATGGTATAGTGCTAGTATACCTACTCAATCTTCCTTTAATGATGGCACTTTAGACAATATTTGAATATTTGTCCAATATTACTCTAATGGTGGAACTTGAATAGTGATTTCTTACTTTAGAATTATATTGTATAGTAATTTATCTTAGCTTCTTATATTGATAGCACTTCTTTGATAGTTTTCTTGCTAATCTTACTAACACTTCTTTGATTGATTTTTTTCTTATCTTGTTGTCCTTTATTCTTCACTGAATCAAATGCCAAGATTGAAATATATGAATTATTCTAATCAACCTTATTTTTCTAGTTATCTAATTAACCATAAGTCTTTCTTTATACCTTTAAAATATTTATGTATAGAGGCTAATTCCTTATAGTATTCTTATTATCTTCTAGAATTTTATACTGCTTCTCAATATTAGGAAGCTTTGGTGCTTCTATATCTTAGGAAGATGTGATGATTCTCTATGTCCTAGAAGTTTTGATGCTTCTAAAACTACTATAATGTATCTCCAATGTTTGAAATATTTCTCCAATGTCTTAGGTCACACCAAAAACAAAATATGATTCTCCTCGTTTCTAGAGAACCAAATATCAATATTAGTGTGATTATGAATGTCCCCTCACATCTAGTTATATTTGAAGTTGGCTCTCTTAATCACTTATACCATAATCATTTCCAGCTATCTTCTAATTTTGACCTTAATCAATATTAGTTGAGTCCTAGTATTCACTTGCTTTTCTTCAACCAAATGGAAAGATCCCATCATCCAAATTAGGGTGGCTAATCATTGTCCCCTTAATTTCTACTCAATTAGATATTTATAAACTAGAGTTAAATTCTTTATTGCTTTCAAAGTGGATAGACTAATATAACTCTATCAAGAATGGATAGAGTTAAATGATGGCTTTGATACCACTATTGGATATTAATCCTTACTATTGTAAAATATGATAGGTCCAAAAATAAATAAACCACAATATTAAAGGTCAATATATTAGTATTAAGAGTAGAATTATATATATTAGGAATAAAATATATATCTATACCAATATAATGATGAAAAAACATTTATTTATAATATCAAATATGAATGGAGAATGTCCAATAATCATCCATGTACAAGCATGAAGAATACTTACAATATGAATTTCTCAAAATCTATATACAATATTTATTATCGATGATACTATTTATTTTTTTCTCATGTTGTATTTGTTACATTGTATTAATATTTATCTCCATAATATATACATAGAAGAGGACTCTTCATGTACTTGATTATTGATCTCCATATGATAACTTCCATGACCTTTGGCTTATCATATTACCACTTGTATACTAGACTCTTCCCTCTCTTCTTATATGCATACCTAAACCTATGACACTTGCACACTTCTACATGACTCTTAATATCCTACATGCACTCCTAATACAAGACACTTGTGCACATCCTCACATTACATATTTGCATACTTACATACATGACACTTGTACATATTATCTCAATACGCACATAAACTATTGGTTACATGATACTTGTGCATATCCTACACATTGACACTTACATGGAAGGGAAATATAAATCACTTATATAAGCTAAAGACTCAACCCTAATATATTACATATTTACATTCAAACAATGAAGGTACCATGGGGTACATTAGCATGTAGAAAATAATGTAATATTCTCCAACAAATCATCTCATCCTTGATAATAACTTATAATAAAAATTGTATTGTCTAGATAGGGGCTATCATATATTTACTCTTCTTATAACTATCTTGAGCATCATTACTTCTTATAGTATGTGAATATTTCTAGTTAAGACTTCTATAAATAAATTTGCTTCCTTAATATCTAGCTTTTTCTTACAAGAATCCTTCAGTTTTTGAATACCTTCAAATGTCTAGAATAAGAAAAGTTGAGTTTGGTACTTGATTACATTTGTTGCTTGCTTGCACTTGCTTATTATTTTATTTTAGGTACCTTTATAGGCAACCAAATTTACATGTAGGGCTAATTTTTAAGTTTTCCAATCCCTTCATAAATCGTTCAAATCAAAATAATCTTCCTTATGCTAAAATTTGAAGAATCTATTACTCATAGAGCAAAAAACATTAGGGCATGAACAATAATATTGCCAGTGCTATCATGACCTAGCAATGCTTTTATAAAAATATTTTAATTTTGACTCTTTCTCATCCATTTTTTTATCCCCAATGGTTATGAAGCGAAAGTACTAGTGTGATAGCATTGTCGACATTATTACCTCCTAATGGTTTTGAATATTGCGTGACAAAAGCAAGAAATTTGACATTCTGTCTCTTTCAAGCCACCCACTATTAATGAACCAAGTCCTAAAAACTTTTATTTATAGCTCTTGTAAAAATTGCAAGGCCAATATTTGTCATTCTCGTGTTCTTCCATTAATAAATTCTTGATCTATTTTCAAATCCATACCTTCTTCAATATTGTAATTTTTAAAAAATTCATGCTCCAAGGAGCCATGGATTCCTATAAAATCAACACTTGGGAGAACCCAATTCATGACCATTCCAATGCAGCAAAGCTATGCCAAAATTTTATCCATGGTATTTTTAAAGCAACAAAATTTTTCCAAAAATATTTTAGAATCATAGCAATCAAATATTGTGCATGGAAATATTATGCCAAAATCTTGATATAACATTCTAAAGGTTATTCTTACAAGCACTTAAGTTTTTATTATTGTAGGCATATAAGTCTCCAAGCAAGTCTCCAATCAAGTCTACGTGCTCTCAAAAAATCATCAAACATTAAGTATCAAGCTTCCAAGCTCAAGCATCTCAAAAACATCAACAAGTAAGCTAGCAAGCTTTCAACATGCTTCCAATAAGGGGGTACAACCTTGTATCTAGGGTTGTGATTTTTCTTCTTATTTGTTTTTGGCTTTTCCTTGGAATACAATAAAAATCATATATAGTTGCATCTTAGGTTGTATTTAATATATCTTCTTATGTCCTTGCCTCTTAAAAAAATATTTATTTATTAAAATTAAAAAGTATTTTATTTTTAGACCTTGACTAGTGCATTTGTATGTGCATTAGGACTATATTAAGGTTAAGCTTAAATAAAAATTTATATTTTTCTATTATTGGATAGGGCCCTATACTCCTAAGTCATAGCCCTTCATCATAGTCATTATAATATTATTATATATCATATTTAATCTTGTTATTTTACTCTCAAAAGTGAAAGTGTTACTAGATTATAGGCTAGTGGTGTTACCACTCTTTAGTTTTATGTAAAGAGAAAACATAAATACTAAGAAAAATCACCCTATAGGTGCTTTCACTACCTGGCATATTTTCTATATTCAATAATTTTTATCCTTTTTTGTTTATCTAAACAAGGGCTTTATTACTATTTAAGAAAATCTAACTATCCTTTGTATGCTTAGATACGCTCCACTACCACTAATTATATATTTTCTATATATTTTAAAGGTTAATGTGATAATGATATTGATAGGAAGTAGCATTGATGATGATTTTATGGGTTGATAATAATTTTTCTTTATGGAAATAATAAGTTATTTTGCTCGTACTCTTTGTCATTTAAGCATTTAGGATTTAAAAACTATTTGTTGACTATATAAAAAAGGTTTTGTTTTCTATTTATTGTAAAGTAAACAAAAATAAAAGAAGGAACTATATTAGTATTAATCATGTAGGGGATTAAATTAGCCTTTGAGATTTGAAATCAAATGAAAATCACATATAGTTACACCTTGGCATTTTTTATTGCATCTTCTTATGCCCTTGCCTCTTAAAGAAAAATATATTATTTTATTTCCCTTTAAAATCAAAAGATCATTAAGAATAAAAGGACCACTTTCCATTCCTGGGAGAGCATCCTATGGATGCATGCTTTCTTAGAGATTTATTTTACTAGGGGCTAGGAGGGCCCCCAAATTTTCCTTTGATGATTTGTGATGGTTTTTCCTTCGATGGTCTATGATGACTTTCCCTTCCTAGGAGAGCATCCTGTGGATGCATGCTCTCTCGAAGAATATTTTTACCAAGTGCCAAGAGGGCCCATAGTTTTTCCTTTAGTAGTCTACAATGCATTTTCCGTACTAGGAGAACATCTTGTGAATAAATCCTCTCTTAGAGAGTTATTTTACCAAGGGCTAGGAGGGCCCCCAGTTTTCCCTTTGATGGTCTACGATGGATTTTCCTTCTTGGGAGAGCATACTATGGATGCATGATCTCTTATAGAGTTATTTTACCAAGGGCCAAGAGAGCCCCCAATTTTTACTTTTATGGTCTATGACAACTTTCCCTTCCTAGGAGATGAAAGCACAAGGATACGGAAACAAAAAGGAAAATGCCAAGTACGATACATGTAAAACCAAACTTAACGCTAAAAGCCTATATATTGAAAACACATGAAAGGAAAGGACATAAAAGAATCGACACAAGATAAAAGAAATATGTAATATGGACCTCTTTATTGATATGCTTTTAAATTCATGTTACAATACATCTCCTTCCCTTTTAGGGGATATGAGCGTCAAATATGTTTCTTGTCACATCCATGGATAGCAATCCTTCTTCCGCGTGCCCACATGTAATATGGGCAGACCAAAATGTCACTGTCGCTTGTGTATATGAGTGTTGACTCCTTAATGCTCCTCTAATATCGAAGACCTACGATCAAGGAAATAGAAAAGATCAGTAGCACCTGCAGATATAATCGAACATGTGTTTCCCAAGGCCTACTGTTATTGTATGCATGAAAATATTAAAACGATAACCAAATAACATTAGAATGACCTAAAAATTTGATAGAAGCAATAAAACCTTACCAAGAAGCCACTGCAAAAGGAACAGTTGATAAATTCCTCACAAATTTGTATTCACTCCAGGGCGGAACGAATAAAGCTGCAACAAATTGTTAGAAATTACCCTCTTCAATGTCCTGTCCAAGAAGCTCCAAATGACCTACAAAGTTGGGGTTAGCTAATTGGGGGTATTTTGGGATGACCCAAATGGTCATATATCTCCAATTTGGCCTATATAACCCAGAATATGATGACACTCTCTGCATGATAGTGAATACGGGAAATGATAAAAGCCTGATCAAAACTTGTCAGAATAACCTAAAATTTAAATGACAGCATATGTGAACAACCTAGAATCAGATGCAAAAGAAAAATCAAATAAATCTACCACAAATTCCTAATCACTCCAGGGTGGGGCGTTTAGAACTATGAAAATTTGGGGGGCACCCGGGGGTAGGACGCCCACTGTTTGGGACTCTGTTTCAGCACCAATCCACTTGGGATAGGTCCAAAACCTCTTATGGGGTGTTGTCAACAAATTTTGTGGAATAGTGTGGCCAAATATTTGGATTTGGGATCCTATTTGCGCTTCCAATAACCACCCTATGACCTCCCTTCCAAAAGAGATCAAGGATGTGAAAAGCAAAAATCAAAATGTATGTGTATGGATGTAAAATGGCAGCACTTCATTGCTCAAAATGCTACCTCTCTTTGTATATTTTTGGGTGAGAAGACTCACCAATTTATAGACCTAGGGTTTCTCTATTTGAATGTGCATGCGAGGGTGCCACTGGAGTTGCATGTCCTATTTTGGGAAAAATATTATTCCCTGATTTAGAGTCTCCTTGCATGAGGCCTCCAAAAATCAAATATATGCATGACTGAAGTCTCTCTTCTTGATTTGAAGCTATTCCTCACAATTGCATGGCCTGAAGCTACAATTAATTGGCGAACCTATTGAGGTTTGACTTTTTTTGCTAGTCAAACCTTCTATTCACATTACCCTAGGGTGAATGTTGATAATCATCCTTGGGAGGGATGAATACCAATTTGTAATTGTCCCAGGGAGGGACGAGTAGAGAGCAAAGTGCCAAAAGGTGCCAAATTGAAATTCTCAAAAATCTAGCCTCCCGTGGAGCGGTCCGGCTATGGTAGCCTTCTTAGGGAGTAGGATAGTGAGGATTTGTGACCCCGACGTCTGTTTTGCATGCCCAGAATGTCAAGTGCAAAAGCACTCTCATTGGACAATTTTTGTGCTTGTTTTTGGTGCATTTTGTGCAGTTTTTGATGTTTTTGAAAAATTTGCTCTATAATCATCCTTGGGTGGGATGAATACCTATTTAGTAATCATCCTAGGGTGGGACAAGCGCTAACCAGAGTGCTTGTCCTAGGAAGGAACGATTACAGGCTCAAAAAGCCTATTTAAGGGCCAAAACTAGGTTTTGGGCTCATTTGCATTTGTTTTTCCTAGCGATTTGGAGCTCTGAGGAGGAGGAGGTCAATCCTGCGAAGCGAAGTGCTGCAAAATATTTCTTGCCACAATGAGTTCACGGACCGGATCCTCAAGCGACGGAGCCGAAGCGAGACCAGTGAGTGTTCTTCCTCTTTATTGTTTGTTTGTTACAGTTTGTAAAACCGCAAGTTAGTTGTTTTTTTGTTGTGTTTTGTGTTCAATTTAAAACCATGTGGATTTGACATTTGTGATAAACTAAAAGAAACCCTAGTCTAAAAAAAATCTAGACTTAACTTAAAACTTAGGTTAACTCTATTTAAAAAGGTCAAAAGGTAGTTTAAAACTTAGCTTAAAAACTTAGTTTAAAACATAACTTAAAAAGATTTAGGCTAGAAACGTAGGATAAAACTGAACATAAAAACATAGCTTAACCCTAGTTATTGTTGTGATTGTGTTTTTGTGTTTGTAATTGATCAGTTGACCTTTAGAGTTAAAAACCCTAGGACTGACAAACGATTTTTTTGGATGTTTTTGTTTGTTTTTAATTTATCAGTGTTAGAGTTAAAAACCCTAGGACTGACAAATTATTTTGTTGATTTTTTTGTTTGTTTTTAATTTATCAGTTTTAGAGTTAAAAACCCTAGGACTGACAAATTATTTTTTTGAATTTTTGAATTTGTTTGTAATTTATCAGTTTAGACTTAGAGTTAAAAACCCTAGGAACTGAAAATTGTTTTTGAATTTTGTTGTATTTTTGTTTTTAATTCATCAGTTTAGAGTTAAAAACCCTAGGACTGACAAACTAGTTTTTGAATTGTTTTGTTTGTTTTTAATTTATCAGTTAGAGTTAAAAACCCTAGGACTGACAAATGATTTTTTTTGAATTTTGATGTTTGTTTTTAATTTATTAGTTAGAGTTAAAAACCCAAGAAGTGACAAATTATTTTCTATTTTTTGTTGTTTTTGTTTAATTTATCAGTTTAGAGTTAAAAACCCTAGAACTGACAAATTATTTTTTAATGTTTGTTGTTTTTGTTTAATTGATCAGTTTAGAGTTAAAAACCCTAGAATTGACAAATTATTTTTTGAATTTTGTTGTTTTTGTTTAATTTATCAGTTTAGAGTTAAAACCCTAGAATTGACAAATTATTTTTTGAATTTTGTTGTTTTTGTTTAATTTATTAGTTTAGAGTTAAAACCCTAGAATTGACAAATTATGTTTTTTGAATTTTGTGGTTTTTATTTAATTTATCAGTTTAGAGTTGAAAACCCTAGAACTGACAAACTATTTTTTTTTAATTTTGTTGTTTTTATTTAATTTATCAGTTTAGAGTTAAAAACCCTAGAATTGACAAATTATTTTTGAATTTTTGTTGTTTTTGTTTAATTTATCAGTTTAGAGTTAAAACCCTAGAACTGACAAATTATGTTTTTTGAATGTTGTTGTTGTAGTGGTACATTGTTTAATGCATCGTTGTATATTCTTGTGATGGCTATACAATTTTTCATGGTTTTAATATTTTTGTTTTTTTTTCTTTTGCAGGTTGTGAAGAGTCGGTACTGTGTACCTATAGTGTTCTCTGAAGCGCAGGAGGCACTGACTTTTGTTGACTTGGAATGGCTTGATGCCCTTGGGCTCAAGCAGGTGACTCGACTAGAGCTTGTGGTCGGGGATCGGGCCTATCTGATGGCCCTTATCAACTTGTGGGAACCCCAAACCAATACCTTCCATATCCCAATAGGGGAGATGACAGTGACCTTGGAGGATGTCTATCGGATTCTATAGATTTTGATAGACGGACTACCGATCAGGATGACGCTATGTGATCAACGGACAACTATACTAATGTGATGCTTTGGGCATGGGGAGGAGGTGGGTGTGGATAGCCCAGTGGAGAGGGCAGAGGCCGACTATCTAATTGGAAACATTTTGGTTTGATGGTGGCTTGAGATGGGTGTGTTGGGAGTGAGGCACGTTGTACTGATGGGCCTCATTTCCAACATGTTGCTACCTGACTCTTCGGGCATGAGGTTCCTATGGAACCTACTGGAGGTGGTGTTCAGGTTGGTGGAGTGTCTAATGGAGGCACCTATGATCATGATATGGGGATAGACTCTGTTGGCATAGCTCTATGATGAGTTGTACGAGGTCCACTACCAAAGGCGAAAGGGGATTGGATGTAGCTATCTATTGCAGTGCTGGGCATGGTAGCACATAGCAGTGGAGAGGTCGGTGGGGTTGCTGTGGATGACTCAGGTGGAGATGGTAGACTGAGAGATCAAATACAGGGCATTATGGTAGCGGTCGAAGGAGTAGGGACAAAGTCAGCTATGGGTAGGTGTTTTAGGGCATTATGCCGATTCCTTTGCTCACCTTACTCCAAGAAAGGTTTTCTGGCACCCCTATCAGGACTGCCCAGCCTAGCCTGAGATTGGAGGGTGGTTCTAGCAGGTACATAGGGGTCAGTGGCTAATTGGGCGTCATGAGACTGAGAAGGAGTTATTCCTGTATGGTTGGGTGACACGACATTTTGGGGTGCACCAGGGGTTTCCTGGTGAGCCCTTGATCTATCGTTGTTGAGGGGATGAGAAGATTCAGGTCTTGCCAGTCATTGTGCCACTGGGTGAGGATTCAGATATTGATATTTATGCCTCGAATGTGGATGACGTTGGGGTTACCATTGAGTATGACCAATGGTGGACTCTACGGCAATGGCGAGGTGAGGGGCCTCTAGGCAGGGCAGAGACAACAATAGGTGATGAGGGTGCAGAGGCACCAGGTGAGGGTTGGGGGGTTCCACTGGAGGACATGAATATGGTAGAGGTGGATGATTTTGGGGGGGGGTTTGGGGTTCCATACTAGTCGGAGGTGCAGGACATCCCTAAGTAGTGGGAGCCAAAGCAGGCTACTGTCCTAGATTCACCTATGCCTCAAGCAGTTTTGGAGGACATGGAGGTAGGGTTACGCACTGAGAATGCATGATTGGCAGGGCTACTTTGGAGGTGAGATGAGGAGTTGGAGGCTCTATAGGAGAGGGATATCCTATGATCTCATTTGGCTGATTTGGAGAATGCATTTGTTGTGTACCGCCAATGGGAGGGGGATACTGATGTTTCATGGGAGAGGGATCTTCTACGGACGCAGCTGGCATAGTGCAATGAGAATTTGGCTATGTATCGCCAAAGGGAGATGGATTTTGTGTGACAACGGTTGGAGCTAGAGGTAGAGATTATCTGCCTCGATAGGCGGATCGCTACATTGAGTGGAGGCGGATCATCGTGCCACTCGAAAGGGAGTTATATGGAGCAGTCAGCATCCTCTCAACGTAGGTGACTGGATGAGGGGGGCTCTAGTAGGCGTGATGCGGTGGCTAGCAGCAGCATCCCAGAGGGGTCCCATAGGACCCACACCATGTGGGGTAGTTCTCGTCGCATCGATCCTGCATGATCATGGTGGCCGACGCCCTAGGCTTGGGGGTTTTTGAGCTTTTGCTTTGTTGCAAGGTCAGAGGATTGGTTGATTATAGCCTATAGGAAATTTTGATGATATATATACAAATGACTTGCTTTGTGTTTATACACTTGTCATGGTTTATTTTTTTTGTTTATGCACATTTATTTATGATGATGTATGCATGTGGTATTATGAATGCGATGATTCAAATTATATGATGTATGCATATGGAATGAATGAAATGAGTTGTTGATAACTTGTCGATGGCACCATAGACTGTACAAAATTGACTGGCTTGCTGTACTTATGGGATGGCTTTGTGGAATGACTTTGCATGTAAGAACTTTGTTTTTGTATCTTGTGTATTTTTTGATGGGGATGGATGTAATGAAATGTACCAGTTGTTTAAAAATGTTGTTAAGCTTTTCGGAGATTCAAATATTTTAACTAACTAGCCAAAACTATACATTTATCTCACAAGACTTTTGAACAAGGTATAAATCAGACTAGATTTTGACCAAGTTATTTTACATCCTTGAGTGTGCAATTGAGTTTATTTATGTGGTATTTGTCAGGATACCGCCAGTGCCAGATAGACTGTCAACCAAACCTGCACTGAGGATCACCTAAGTAGCTCCACTAACTCCGTTGTTGTATTTAGTAAGATTAATCCATGGTACAATCTAAGGTACCATAAGCTAGCTCATCCACATGCAAACATTGGTATGCCCACATGCAAACATTGGTATGCTCACATGCAAAGCTAATGTGATAGACATATCGTCATGCATTTAGGATACCACCATTGCCAGGTAGGCTATCCACCAAACCTGTAATGAGGATCACCTAGATGGTTTTCAAATGCTGAGAATTCTAGGGATTCAAGCTCAGGATTTTTATTTGCTCAATGTGTTAGGATACTTGCTCGTATACATAGTGATGAAAATCACTATTTATTTTTCTCTTTGTTTTTATTTTTGAGCAAGGATTTTGAATAGTGGTGAGAACAACTGTTATTTGATTTTGCATTTTGAGCTTCATAAGGTTGAGCTTGTAGGTTTTTTTCTTATGAATGGCCTTGATCATTTTGGCCTTGGGGATGACTACCCATCCTGTTCAAGGACGTGTAGTACAAATCCTTATGACTTTAGGAACCAAATGGGATTATGGATAGTATGAAGTAAGGGCATTGATATTTTAGGCCTTGGGGATGACTACTCATCCTTGCCAGGGGCGTGTAGTATGAATCCTTACAACCTTAGGGACCAATGGTGATTGGGATTTTTGCAAGTGGTGAAAACCACTGTTGATTAAGGGGAATGGATGGGGAAGATCTTGTCCTTTTGTCAATTCTCAAAACTCTTGAACCATTCACACAAGGGGATGAACAGGATAATCTTTCACCTATGGTATCTTAGACTACTTTGTAGGTGTCTCTTGCGTTCACACAACTTGGGAATTATATTATGTGTTTTAACTTGTGTAGGGATGTTACATAACGAGGCATGACCCAAGTAAAAATTTCCCTTGTAAAATCCGTTTAACTTTGTATATTTTTTCGCTAGAAATTTAAAGATAGCCTAATGATGAAAACCCTACATACATTTAGGAGACAACTGACTATGCTAAAAATGGGGATGGTGTTATTCTGGATGTATGTATTTATAAAATGGGTGGAATGTGGAAAATTAAGGAATTGTCAAGCAATTACAGTCTATGGTGCTTGTGACATGTATGATCAGCAAATATGCAAGGTATGGATGCGATGCCTAATGAAAATTATATTTTTGTATTTTGATTTTTACGAGTATGCATGGAATTGAGATGCATTTTTTTTTGTGATTTTTGATGATTTTATTATTTTTGTTTGTTTTTGAATATTTGTTTTGACCAAGCGGTTATGGTAACCCTTGGAGCTTTTGATTTGACCAAAGGGTTTATGGATACCTTTGGGGCATTTTTGGGGTTGACCAAGTGATCGTGGGAATCCTTGGAGCTTTTGGTTTGACCAAAGGGATTATAAATACCTTTGGGGCATTTTGGGTTTGACCAAGAGATTATGGGAATCCTTGGAGCTTTTGATTTGACCAAAGGGTTTATAGATACCTTTGGGGCATTTTGGGTTGACCAAGTGATTGTGAGAATCCTTGGAGCTTTTGGGTGGGCCTATGGCTCTCTAAATGTGGAATGGCCTCAAATGACTAATGTTCAAGGGTTCTAGTTCCTTTATTCTATCAAGAGAGGCAAGTCGATATGTTCCAGGTCCTATTTTACTATCAATCACATAAAGACCTAACCAGTTTGTCACGAACTTGTCCCTTAGATGGGATGGCAAATTAGAATTATGTTGGTTCTCTTTTAAGACCAAGTCACCAACCTGAAAGTCCCTCAGGTGAACCTTCATGTTGTATGCTTTCTTAAGTCACTCTTGATAGATACACAAATGCTCGAGAGAATTGACGTGTCATTCATCGAGCAACATAAGTTGGTCTAACCGGGCCTACCATGCAGTGTCATCATCGATGAACTCTTGCATTGAAATGCATAGGGAATGGATTTCCAAATCAAGAGGCATGATTGCCTTGGAGCCATACACCAATGAAAATGGAGTTGCCCCAGTGTGCGTACGAATGCTAGTGTGATAAGTCCATAGGGAAAGAGGGATTTGAATGTGCCAATCCTTATGACTATCTGCAACTATATTTTTGAGGATGGTAACTAGCATTTTTTTTTACACCTCTGCTTACCCATTTGCCTGCAGATAATAGGGTGTTGAAAAAATATGCTAAATTTTGTACTTTGTTTTCAAAGCATGCACATATTTATTCTTGAATGACATCCCATTATCCGAGATGATCTTGGATGGAATACCAAAATGACATATGATGTTATGCAAAATAAACTCTGCAATGTAGGGTCTAGTCGTAGAGGTTAGCGAAATTGCTTCCACCCACTTGGTGAAGTACTCTGTGGCCATTATGATGAATGTGTGATGACCCGACGATGCAGGGGAGATATTTTCAATTAGATCGAAGCCCCACTACAAAAAATGCCAAGCCGATTGAATCGATTGCAAGGCCTGAGAAGGTACGTGTGTCAAATTAGCATGGTGTTGACACTTCACACACTTCTTTACATATGCGCAACAATATCGCTCTAAATATTTCCAATAATAACCCATGCAAAGAATGCGCTTTGCGATGGCCATACCGTTGAAGTGGCCATCGCACGTACCATCGTGGGCTTGGGTGATCGCCCAAGCGGACTCTTGCTAGTACAAGCAACAAAGGAGGATTCCTTCATAGCTGTGACAATACAAAATGTCTCCTAGCAAGACATGTTTTGCCACTTTTTTTTTAAATGATATTTTCACAGCTTGTGTCAATCCAAGTGGGAGGTTACCTAACTTGAGGTAATCCCTTATGGGTGTGTACTAATCCTGCTAATCAGAAACCTCGATGGTATGAACGACCAATCCTTCTTGAAGTTCATCCCTAGCAAAAGATAAACGGGAAATAACTTGTAAAAACAATGTTGTGTTACTATTAAGAGGGGTCAGGGAGAACAAGCACCCCCAGTTGGCCTGAATCATACAATCTTGGATTTGAGAGAACCTATCTTGAGATGGTTCAATCTGGATCAAGTGGATTCCTAGTGTTAGGTCAGAGATTGCATTCTCCCTCACGGATTGCAATAATATCTTGACCTGAATGGCCATCATTTCACTGGAAGGGTCTTGCGAGATTAGTGACCCCAAGGAGGCCATGGTATCCGCAAAATTATTTGATGATCGAGGGAGTGCCTCGATGTCGTACCATTCAAGCTATGCCAGGAATTTGTCCACAAGGGCTTTGTAGGCCTGTAGAACTAGGCATTTACATTGGAATACCCCTTTTACTTGATTGAAAATTAACAGCGAATCACCAAACATGTTTAAATGTTTAATGTTCATGGTGATTGTTGTTTGAAGACCTATGAGCAAGGCTTCATATTTTGCATTTTTGTTGGTGCACGAGAAGTATAATTTAAATGATAGAGGCATTGGAGCCCCTTGCGGTGTGAAGAATACAATTCTCGCACCACCTCCTTGCTCACATTTAGAACCATCAAAGAATAGGGTCATGTCAGCTTGTCACTCAGGCTCATTAGAATTTGGTGATTCTGAAACATGGAAGACCCCATCATCAGGTAGTTCTATGGTCAGAGGCTGATCATCTTCAAGAGGAGCCTCTGCTAGTTGATCGGTGATGACTTGACCTTTTATGTCAAACTTCATCAACAACATGATCCATTTTATTGTGCGGCTACTATGATAAGTATGACTCATCATGTATCGCAATGGATTCTCCTTAGACACAACATACGTCGTATTACTGAGCATGTAGTGGCGTAGCTTTTTGGTAGCAAACACCACTGCCAAGAAGAGCTTCTCAACGTATGCATAGTTAAGTTCATAACTGACTAGGGTGCGGCTAAGATAGTAAGTAGCATGTTCTTTGTGTAGTTCATTTTTCTAGGACAACATGGTGCCCAGTGCCACCTCAGTAGCTAAGATGTATAAGTAGAATGACACTCCTGGTCTAGGTGGTGCCAATACTGGCGATGAAGCCAAGTATTGTTTAATATCATCAAAGGCTGACTGGCACTCGTCTTCCCAATGAAATGTTACCCCCTTGTGCAATAATTTATTCATGGGTTGGCACTTGTCAGATAACTGTGCTATGAAGCGCTTGATTGACATGACCTTTCCCTGCAAGCTTTTGAGCTGCTTGATGGTAGTTGGGGGAATCATTTCAAGGATTGCCTTGACTTTGTTTGGATCCACCTCGATTCCTCATTTGGAGACTATGAAACCCAAGAGCTTTCCAAATGTGATGCCAAATACGCACTTCTTGGGGTTTAGTCTGACTTTATGTTTAATGAGGCGATTGAGGATCTTGCTTAAGTCATCAAGATGATATGGGCATAAAAGATATTTGGCCAACAAATCATCCATGTAATATTCTAAAGTTTTGTGCATGTAATCATGGAAGATGTATGTCATGGAACGTTGGTAGGTGACGCCAACATTTTTAAGGCCAAAAGGCATGACATTATAACAAAATATCCCCCAAGGCATTGTGAACACCATTTTTAGTTGGTCCTTGGGATTGATACGAATCTGATTGTATCCTGAGAAACCATCCATGAGGGAAAGCATTTCATGGCCTGCTGTAGCATCTATCAATGTGTCAATGCTAGGTAATGGGAAATCAATGCTAGGTAATGGGAAATCATCCTTAGGACTTGCTTTGTTTAGATCTCAAAAATCGATGCATATGCAAATCCTCCCATCGAGATTTTTGATGGGCACCATGTTAGATAACCATGGTGGGTAATCCACATAGATGAAAAACTATGCATCCAATAGCTTTTGTAGCTCGTATTTGACCATTAAGGCTACTATTGGATGCATCTTACATAGTTTTTGCTTTACTGGCTTGACTGTCGGATCAAGCGTAAGATTATGCGTGACTAGTTGCGGGTCTAATCCTGGCATGTCTTTGTAAGACCATGCAAAAACCTCCTTCTTCTCTTTGAGAAGGGCAATGTAGTTAGCTTGCTCTTCGGGGGATAGACTTATCCCCAGCTTGATGATTTGCAAATTCATTGGATTTGAACCGATGTCTATGTCAGTCGTCTCCTTGACTGACATGTGGCACCCATCCTCCAACTGGTGTGGAGTTGGGATCAAGTGGATATCGTTTGCTGAATTTAGATCTTCATTCGGAATGTCAGGTTCTTCTTCAGCATGGAAGACATCCTAAGTCTATCCAGGGGTGAAATGGAACATCCCACCACAAGGCCAGTACTCTGATGGGGATGGTGGTGTGTCAGCATGATCCTAGTCTATAACATCTAGGTCTAGATGCAATGACCATGTTGGGTCTGCTAGATTATGGATGGGGGTGGTTAAATCAATGGAGATCATGTTGATGAAATGATTTTGGTCTCCATTACCATGGGTGTGGCTGCTTAGAAATCCTAGATGATCTTTGTGCTCTAGATATGGATATGTGGGCACTGGCACAAATGGATTGGACCTATGTGTGGATAAGAGGATGGGGTCCGCCTAAGGCACTGATGGCTCTATAGGGTCTCCGGGTGGAAGATGTTCTCTATATACTTGGAGTGGCGGGTGCATTAATTGTTATAATTGTGCCTGGTTGAGGTGCCACCTATGTCTTGGCCCTATGTGTAGTTGTTCAAACATGTCATCTATGTTTTTGTTTAATTTATTAGTTTAGAGTTAAAACCCTAGAATTGACAAATTATGTTTTTTGAATTTTGTGGTTTTTATTTAATTTATCAGTTTAGAGTTGAAAACCCTAGAACTGAAAAACTGTTTTTTTTTTTAATTTTGTTGTTTTTATTTAATTTATCAGTTTAGAGTTAAAAACCCTAGAATTGACAAATTGTTTTTGAATTTTTGTTGTTTTTGTTTAATTTATCAGTTTAGAGTTAAAACCCTAGAACTAACAAATTATGTTTTTTGAATGTTTTTGTTGTAGTGGTACATTGTTTAATGCATTGTTGTATATTCTTGTGATGGCTATACAATTTTTCATGGTTTTAATATTTTTGTTTTGTTTTCTTTTGCAGGTTGTGAAGAGTCGGTACTGTGTACCTATAGTGTTCTCTGAAGCGCAGGAGGCACTGACTTTGGCTAACTTGGAATGGCTTGATGCCCTTGGGCTCAAGCAAGTGACTCGACTAGAGCTTGTGGTCATGGATCGAGCCTATCTGATGGCCCTTATCAACTTGTGGGAACCCCAAACCAATACCTTCCATATCCCAATAGGGGAGATGACAGTGACCTTGGAGGATGTCTATCAGATTCTATAGATTTTGATAGATGGAATACCGATCAGGACGACGCTATGTGATCAACGGACAACTATACTAATGTGATGCTTTGGGCATGGGGAGGAGGTGGGTGTGGATAGCCCAGTGGAGAGGGCAGAGGCCGACTATCTAATTGGAAACATTTTGGTTTGATGGTGGCTTGAGATGGGTGTGTTGGGAGTGAGGCACGTTGTACTGATGGGCCTCATTTCCAACATGTTGCTACCCGACTCTTCGGGCATGAGGTTCCTATGGAACCTACTGGAGGTGGTGTTCAGGTTGGTGGAGTGTCTAACAGAGGCACCTATGATCATGATATGGGGATAGACTCTGTTGGCATAGCTCTATGATGAGTTGTACGAGGTCCACTACCAGAGGCAGAAGGGGATTGGATGTAGCTATCTATTGTAGTGTTGGGCATGGTAGCACATAGTGGTGGAGAGGCCGGTGGGGTTGTTGTGGATGACTCGGGCGGAGATGGTAAATCGAGAGATCGAATACAGGGCATTGTGGTAGCGGTCGAAGGAGCAGGGATAGAGTCAGCTATGGGTAGGTGTCATAGGGCACTATGCCGATGCCTTCGCTCAGCTTACTCCAGGAAAGTTTTTTTGGCACCCATATCAGGACTACCCAGCCTAGCCTGAGGCTGGAGGGTGGTTCTAGCGGGTACATAAGGGTCGATGGCTAATTGGGCATCATGAGACTAAGAAGGAGTTCTTCCCGTATGGCTGGGTGACACGACATTTTGGGGTGCACCAGGGGTTTCCTGGTGAGCCCTTGATCTATCATTGTCGAGGGGATGAGAGGATGTCGGTCTGGCCAATCATTGTGCCACTGGGTGAGTATTCAGATATTGATATTGATGCCTCGAATGTAGATGATGTTGGGGTTACCATTTAGTATGACCAATGGTGGACTCTACGGCAATGGCAAGGTGAGGGGCCTCTAGGCAGGGTAGAGGCAACAATAGGTGATGAGGGCGCAGAGGCACCAGGTGAGGGTTGGGGGGTTCCACTGGAGGACACGAATATGGTAGAGGTGGATGATTTTGGGGGGGTTTGGGGTTCCATACTAGCCGGAGGTGCAGGACATCCCGAAGTAGTGGGAGCCAAAGCAGGCTACTGTCCTAGATTCACCTATGCCTAAGGCAATTTTGGAGGACATGGAGGTAGGGTTACGCACTGAGAATGCATGATTGGTAGGGCTACTTCAGAGGTGAGATGAGGAGTTGGAGGCTCTATAGTAGAAGGATCTCCTGTGAACTCATTTGGATGAGTTGGAGAATGCATTTGTTGTGTACCGCCAATGGGAGGGGGATACCGATGTTGCATGGGAGAGGGATCTTCTACGGAATGAATGAAATGAGTTGTTGATAACTTGTCGATGGCACCATAGACTGTACAAAATTGATTGGCTTGCTGTACTTATGGGATGGCTTTGTGGAATGACTTTGCATGTAAGAATTTTGTTTTTGTATCTTGTGTATTTTTTGATGGGGATGGATGTAATGAAATGTACCAGTTGTTTAAAAATGTAGTTAAGCTTTTCGGAGATTCAAATATTTTAACTAACTAGCCAAAACTATACATTTATCTCACAAGACTTTTGAACAAGGTATAAATCAGAATGGATTTTGACCAAGTTATTTTACATCCCTGTGTGTGCAATTGAATTTATTTATGTGGTATTTGTCAGGTTACCGCCAGTGCCAGATAGACTGTCAACCAAACATGTACTGAGGATCACCTAAGTAGCTCCACTAACTCCGTTGTTGTATTTAGTAAGATTAATCCATGGGACAATCTAAGGTACCATAAGCTAGCTCATCCACATGCAAACATTGGTATGATCACATGCAAAGCTAATGTGATAGACATATCATCATGCATTTAGGATACCACCATTGCCAGGTAGGCTATCCACCAAACCCGTAATGAGAATCACCTAGATGGTTTTCAAATGCTGAGAATTCTAGGGATTCAAGCTTAGGATTTTTATTTGCTCAATGTGTTAGGATACTTGCTCATATACATAGTGATGAAAATCACTGTTTATTTTTCTCTTTGTTTTTAATTTTGAGCAAGGATTTTGAAAAGTGGTGAGAACCACTGTTATTTGATTTTTCATTTTGAGCTTCGTAAGGTTGAGCTTGTAGGTTTTTTTCTTATGAATGGCCTTGATCATTTTGGCCTTGGGGATGACTACCCATCCTGTTCAGGGATGTGTAGTACGAATCCTTATGACTTTAGGAACCAAAGGGGATTATGGATAGTATGAAGTAAGGGCATTGATATTTTAGGCCTTGGGGATGACTACTCATCCTTGCCAGGGGCATGTAGTATGAATCCTTACAACCTTAGGGACCAATGGTGATTGGGATTTTTGCAAGTGGTGAAAACCACTGTTGATTAGGGGGAATGGATGGGGAAGATCTTGTCCTTTTGTCAATTCTCAAAACTCTTGAACCATTCGCACAAGGGGATGAACAAGATAATCTTTCACCTATGGTATCTTAGACTGCTTTGTAGGTGTCTCTTGCGTTCACACAACTTGGGAATTATATTATGTGTTTTAACTTGTGTAGGGATGTTACATAACGAGGCATGACCCAAGTAAAAATTTCCCTTGTAAAATTCGTTTAACTTTGTACATTTTTTTGCTAGAAATTTAAAGATAGCCTAATGACGAAAACCCTACATACATTTAGGAGACAACTGACTATGCTAAAAATGGGGATGGTGTTATTTTGGATGTATGTATTTATAAAATGGGTGGAATGTGGAAAATTAAGGAATTGTCGAGCAATTACAGTCTATGGTGCTTGTGACATGTATGATCAGCAAATATGCAAGGTATGGATGCGATGCCTAATGAAAATTATATTTTTGTATTTTGATTTTTACGAGTATGCATGGAATTGAGATGCATTTTTTTTGTTATTTTTGATGATTTTATTATTTTTGTTTGTTTTTGAATATTTGTTTTGACCAAGCGGTTATGGTAACCCTTGGAGATTTTGATTTGACCAAAGGGTTTATGGATACCTTTGGGGCATTTTTGGGGTTGACCAAGCGATCGTGGGAATCCTTGGAGCTTTTGGTTTGACCAAAGGGTTTATAGATACCTTTGGGGCATTTTGGGTTTGACCAAGAGATTATGGGAATCCTTAGAGCTTTTGATTTGACCAAAGGGTTTATAGATACCTTTGGGGCATTTTGGGTTGACCAAGTGATTGTGAGAATCCTTGGAGCTTTTGGGTGGGCCTATGGCTCTCTAAATGTGGAATGGCCTCAAATGACTGATGTTCAAGGGTTCTAGTTCCTTTATTCTATCAAGAGAGGCAAGACGATATGTTCCAAGTCCTATTTTACTATCAATCACATAAGGACCTAACCAGTTTGTCATGAACTTGTCCCTTAGATGGGATGGCAAATTAGAATTATGTTGGTTCTCTTTTAAGACCAAGTCACCAACCTGAAAGTCCCTCAGGTGAACCTTCATGTTGTATGCTTTCTTAAGTCGCTCTTGATAGATACACAAATGCTCGAGGGAATTGACGTGCCATTCATCGAGCAACATAAGTTGGTCTAACCGTGCCTACCATGCAGTGTCGTCATCGATGAACTCTTGCATTGAAATGCATAGGGAAGTGATTTCCAAATCAAGAGGCATGACTGCCTTGGAGCCATACACCAATGAAAATTGAGTTGCCCCAGTGTGCGTACGAATGCTAGTGTGATAAGCCCATAGGGAAAGCTGGATTTGAATGTGCCAATCCTTATGACTATCTGCAACTATATTTTTGAGGATGGTAACTAGCATTTTGTTTGACACCTCTGCTTGCCGATTTGCCTGCGGATAATAGGGTGTTGAAAAACTATGCTAAATTTTGTACTTTGTTTTCAAAGCATGCACATATTTATTCTTGAATGACGTCCCATTATCCGATATGATCTTGGATGGAATACCCAAATGACATATGATGTTATGCAAAATAAACTCTGCAATGCAGGGTCTAGTTGTAGAGGTCAGCGAAATTGCTTCCACCCACTTGGTGAAGTACTCTGTGGCCATTATGATGAATGTGTGATGACCCAATGATGCAGGGGAGATCTTTTCAATTAGATCGAAGCCCCACTACAAAAAATGCCAAGCCGATTGAATCGATTGCAAGGCCTGAGAAGGTACGTGTCAAATTAGCATGGTGTTGACACTTCACACACTTCTTTACATATGTGCAAAAATATCACTTTAAATATGGCCAATAATAACCCATGCAAAGAATGCGCTTTGCGATGGCCATACCGTTGAAGTGGCCATCGGACGTACCATCGTGGGCTTGGGTGATCGCCCAAGCGGACTCTTGCTAGTACAAGAAACAAAGGAGGATTCCTTCATAGCTCTGACAATACAAAATGTCTCCTAGCAAGACATGTTTTGCCACTTTCTGTTTAAATGATATTTTCATAGCTTGTGTCAATCAAAGTGGGAGGTTACCTAACTTGAGGTAATCCCTTATGGGTGTGTACTAATCCTGCTAATCAGAAACCTCGATGGTATGAACGGCCAATCCTTATTGAAGTTCATCCCTAGCAAAAGATAAACGGGAAAGAACTTGTAAAAACAACGTTGTGTTACTATTAAGAGGGGTCAGGGAGAACAAGCACCCCCAGTTGGCCTGAATCAGACAATCTTGGATTTGAGAGAACCTATCTTGAGATGGTTCAATCTAGATCAAGTGGATTCCTAGTGTTAGGTTAGAGCTTGCATGCTCCATCATGGATTGCAATAATACCTTGACCTGAATGGCCATAATTTCACTGGAAGGGTCTAACGGGATTAGTGACCCCAAGGAGGCCATGGTATCTGCAAAATGATTTGATGATCGAGGGAGTGCCTCGATGTCGTACCATTCAAGCTATGCCAGGAATTTGTCCACAAGGGCTTTGTAGGCCTGTAGAACTGGGAATTTACATTGGAATACCCCTTTTACTTGATTGACAATTAACAGCGAATCACCAACATCCTAGATGATCTTTGTGCTCTAGATATGGCTATGTGGGCACTGGCACAAATGGATTGGCCCTATGTGTGGATAAGAGGATGGGGTCCGCCTGAGGCACTGATGGCTCTATAGGGTCTCTGGGTGGAAGATGTTCTCTATATACCTGGAGTGGCGGGTGCATTAATTGCTATAACTGTGCCTGGTTGAGGTGCCATCTATGTATTGGCCCTATGTGTAGTTGTTCAAACATGTCATCTATGTCCAAGAGATATTGCTGCTATCGCATATGATTGAGATAGGCCATCTCAGTTTCATCTTCATAATCACTGTCAGGGATCCAAAGGCCTTCATTGGCTCTAATAGCTATTTGTGACATATCAGGCTCATATTGCTCGATCAAATTATTGTGGTCCCATCGAGGTTATTTCTCTATTTGTGGGGGGACCTGATTCTCTTGAGGTGGCATATGCTCAATTGGAGCATTCAAAGGTAACATTGTCAGGAAACTCTCCTGATAATCATCCATGGGAATTACTTGTGAATGATTGCTATCAGACTCAAAAGGATCCCAAGGTGCTACCTCGTACTCTGACTCATCTTTTGAAGACCCTGCTTGGTCTTGTATATATCCCTCTTGTAGGCGAGTCCTTGAAATTTCTCCCTTTTCGACCTAAGGGAAAGGGTTGTTAAGGTCAACAAGGTTGGTTGTTAGCAATGGGTGATAATCCCCCAATGTCTATGTTGTGTTAGGATTGGCATATGGATCTAATTCCAACCCATCCTTGTTGTCTATCCCTAGGCCTTGCATGTTCTCTACCAAGATTTCTAGGGGCAAGGGGTGGTTGAACCCTACTCCTGACTTGTCATACGACATTTGATATCTTGGTTGGCACAAAACACACACTCCTTGCTCATACCTACCCAAACCATATCCATGCCAATTACATTGGCCAAGATATCTCAATGTGAATTCTGGGTTGGACAAATAGTTGACATCCTCAGCAAAGGGCTCCTCATCTTCGTCTTTTTGCATGTAAGGTTCAATGCCATTATCTAGGCCCCCATAAACAAAGTTTGTCTGATTGGGTGGGCAGCCTAGAGGAACCACAGTGTCGATGGGAAGGCGAGGTCTCCCCATGTCTTGCATGGACTCAAGTGTGGGTGTTTCTATAATTTTTCACACTATATACTCCCTCAAGCCCGTGTTGGCCATCTCAACGGTGATCCTTAGCAGTTTAGGGAGAGTGAATGGGAGTTCTTTCGGAGTCCACTCCATGTAGGATGAACCAGGCATCTCGAGTTCCATTTTTCTAGGCATCTCTTCGGTAGATATGGTTGAGACTAGGGGTGGTTCCTCTTCTAGGGGTTTTTTTACCTTGTCCTTCGGTGTGGCCATCGTAGGTGGCATTGTTGGTGAAGGACCACATGAGGAAGATGGACCCGACTGGAGATTTGATGGACTTGTCGATGGGGACGCCTATGGATTTGGACCTTGTTTAGATGGATTCAACTAAAAATCCAAATGCATTGATGGAAGGGTCGATTGCTAAATGAATTGCACCGTATTGCAGTACTTGAATAGCTCTAATTCTGTCAGGACTACATGCACCTATCCTTCAAATGTGTACTTTAGGCATTGATGAGCAATTGAAGGGACACACTTCATGTCCCTGATCCAAGGCCACCCTAGTAAGATATTATAGGCCATATCACCTTCCAAGATATGGCACAATGTATGAATAGTATTTTGTCCCACTTGGATGGGTAGGACAATTGTGCCAACCGTCGAGCATATTGCATCATTGAATGCTCGAAGAGTATAGGTGGAGGTCATGATGTGAGATGTCGATAACTTCAAATGTTTCAATGTTGCTATTGTAATTATATTACTATACGAGCCAGTGTCCACCAACACTCTCTTATACGAAATCCCGTTGACCTACGCAATGACATGCAGGGGTGGATCCACCACATCACCAGTCACTGATTTCAATTCATCTTATCTAAAGGTGATGACTGGTTTTGTACTTTGTTTTACATGTCCCACAAAGTTGTTGAAAGAGTTTGCTTTGTGGGGTTGTAGCTCGATGGCTTTTAATATCTCCATTAGAGCCTCCCGATGGGGCGTTGATTGTTGAATGAGCTCGTATATGGAGAGCCTAGCCGACGTGGTCTATAGACTTTGGGTAAGTCTGGTATGAATCGTGGCCACTGCTCTAGGTGGAGGAAGTTGTGTAGGGTGCTGTTGAGATTATGACATTGATGGAACCTCTCTTGTTGTTGCCATGGGGGCAGCTCCTGGGTACCTCTTGTTCCTAGTCACTATGCTTATCATCCCTACATACCCCTGCATGGGGAAATTCTGTTGCACCTCATTGACTTGAAGGCATTTTTCCTACACATCATGGGCAGGTAGGGGGTCTATGAAAACTCCCATCTATTGGTTGTTTAATGCTATGGGGTTGTCCACCGCCAACGTCTTGTTGTCGATTAGGTCTTGCACCAAGCCTTTAAACTTCCAACATGCATTAAGGTCATGTCCCTTCCATCTATGGAACCTATAGTACAATTCCTCCCTGTACCCCTTAGGCTTTGGCACATTAGGTTCTATGGTTTGAATCTCAGGCAGGTTGATCAAGTTTACCGCTGACAAGCGGTTAAACAAGGAGTCCCTAGACTCTATGTAAGGTGTGAACTATTGCCTAGGATGACACTGCTAATTTTGTTCTTGCATCTAATTTTCTCTATCATAATTATTAGGAGGCACTGCCTGATAGTTAGCCTTTTATGGCTATGTTGCTTGTGCAGGCTTAGGTATGTTTATAGCAACCTGATTGACTACAATAGGTTTCTGTTGCATGGTCCCTATTTTGGTTTTTTTAGACCATTATTTCTTCTTTGGCTTGGCAATATTGCCAACCTGTATCTTGATATCCTAAATTATTCTGGCTTGCACCAGAGCTTCCTCAAGAGTGGCATATTGCTGCAGTTGCAATAGCATGAAGATCAATCTCAAACAGCTCTTTGAGAACATTTGGTTCAGGTCAGACATGGGAGGGAGGTAGGGCAGCTTTGAAAGCAATGTCCTCCACCGGTTCCCATATGCCACCATGGTTTCTTCCTCATACTGTCTAAGGCTAGCTAGGTCACTTAGTGACACCTTCTTGGTGTTGAAGGTAAAGCAGTCGAGGAACGCGTCCACTAGCTAATCCAAGTTACTGATGCTATGTTTTGGCAACTAAGTGAACCAATCTGAGGTAGTGCCTGTGAATGTGGTTATAAATGTTCTTAGCAATAAAGCATTTTTGTCTTGAATGCCAAAGCATTAGCTTAGGAACCTAGTCACATGCTCTTGGGCATCCTCCTCTCCTATAAAGAGTGCCAACTGGGGTAGTTTAAAGTGTTTAGGGTATGGAGGTGCCGACACTGACGGATGTACAGGGTGACTATGGATTTGGCATAAAGTGGGATTTTTAGGCCCAGAAGTCTTGGTCTCCACAACTCTACGCGCTCTAGTAGTGCTTTATATGCATCATAATATTTAATCTCTTCCTCCTTAATTAGCTCCTATTGTGGGTTGTGGGAAACTTGAGTCCTATAGAGGGGTGGTCAGATAGCAACCCCTCTGCCTTGGTAGGGCGTTTCGGCCTGCTCTTATTCTTGCTCATACTCCTCATAGGCTTCTTGAGGAGTTTTTGGATGGGACCTATGACCATGGGTGGGTCCCCGTGCAGGGTGCCCATTATTGTTTCTGGGAGTGGCCTCCCACTCAGGTCTAGGAGGTCTCGTAGGTAACACTTGGTAAGGTCACAGGGACATATCTCGCACCAAGGGGTTGCACCTCTCATACACTTCTAATTTATGTGCATGAGGGTTTGAGACCTTCTCAGGCACATTGTTATGAAGTAATTCAGTTGTATGACGTTGAATGCGCTCTTTTCTAAGGTAATACAGATGATCTAACTATTGTTGATCTTGCCTAAGCTACGTGATTTGCACTTGGTGGGTAGCATGTCAGGCAAATGCCAAGTCAATTTGTTCTATCATCTCATGTTTATGAATCCTAGATGCCTCTCCTACATGTCTATCTCGGTCGTGGTGATCCAAGACCCCTACGGGTTGATTTAATCTATCGAGGTTAGCGACATTCACCCGAGGCCCTGGCCTCAATGGGTGATCCTGATACATAGCAGGTGCGGAGGTGCATCACTACCATGTTGTGTACTACTCTTGAGGAACTTGGTGGTCTTCCTTGTACTCCATTTTTTATGGGTGAAGGGTGCAGGGAGAATTGGCTTGCCCTGCCTGGAGATCCTTGTGCTCTAGATTTTGTCTAGTGTTTCTAATAGTAATAAGGGGTAAATGAGAGACAACAAAATCCTGTGGCCCCTCCTTATGGACCCTATGTTGCTCTAGCACTTCATCACTAGGCCACTCATAATGAGCGTCTAAGGGAGGCCTCCTATCCATGTTGAGTTCCATGTGTAGATTCTCTTCTTGAAATAATCTATGCTGAGTGGGGGTGCCCATCAAAGAGGTGCCTCCATAGTCCTGTTCTCTAATGGCATGATGTGGACTATCTTGTGTGTCAGGCCACCAAGGTAGGATGACTAAGTCTTCAGGACTATATCGGAGGTGACTTGTCCCCCTTTGTGCACTCTCCACAGCTCCTGCCCATGATTGGGCTTGGCTACGGGTGTACACCATGGTGATGTTTTCCTACAAGATGCGTAGATTTTTATCTCTTTTTATGATTTTTATGCTACACTAAATAGATAGTATCACACACACAAAGCAATGATTATCTCGTTTAAATATTAAAAGTGTGCCCTAAATTTGGTTTAGTGTGTTTTGATTTTTGTTTTGAAAGCTTTTGTAAAGAACATTTAAATGCAATATGATGGCTCTTATGACTCCCAAAAATGGTCAACCCTTCGATATACCATTTCCAGACCGATATACGAACATCTCTATATACCCGCCCTTACGTGAGGGAAACTATTGGTACGTGAGAGCAGATGGTATGTGGAACATAGGTGGTACGGAAGGGGAATCACTCTGTTTATGACACCTATCATAGAAGACTTATCCTCATGCACTGGGAATCACCCCAGCTACACTTGGTCAGCTTTCATCAGGATTTACATCTAGCAACAGTCGCGATCGGGGTTATGTATGCAATATCTCAAGCTAAGGTGGTGATGAAATCCACCGTTGGTCTTGTTCAAGGGTTGGGGTTTTATGACCAACTCCTTGTTGTTTTAAATTACCACATGGTGTGTGGGGTTCTTTTTAAGTTGCATAAATGAAGGAAATAAGCTTTCAAACTCTCCTATGCAAGCAAATAACCAAAAAATAGAAAACAAAAAGCAAAAAATTGACAGAAGGTGTTTAAGACCCCTACCTCTTCTCTACCCAAATAGGATATCTCTGAATTTCTGCCCTAAATTGCACAGAGAGCTATTCATCCCAGGGTGAGATGAATAACATATCTATATTCATTCCAGGGTAAGACAAAGTCCTATTCATCCTTGGGTAAGACGAATTCCAGCTCTGTACTCGTCACAGACTGAAACAAACAACAGTCCAGCATTTGAAAACTTGGTACCTGTAAGCAAAAACAAGCAAATTTTGATCAAAAAGTTAATCTTAAAATCAAGGGACAAAGGTCCCACCGTGATCGCCACTAAAAGCACGAGGATGCGAAAACAAAAAGGAAAATTCCAAGTACGAAAATAAAAAGGAAAATGCATGAAAGGAAAGGACATAAACGAATCAACACAAGATAAAAAAAATATGAAATATAGTTCTCTTTATTGATATGCTTTTAAAGTTGTGTTACAATACGTCTCCTTCCCTTTTAGGGGATAGAAGCGTCAAATATGTTTCTTGTCACATCCATGGATAACAATCCTTCTTTCGCGTGCCCACATGTAAGATGGGCGGACCAAAACGTCACCGCCACTTGTGTATATGATTTTTGACTCCTTAATGCTCCTCTTATGTTGAAGACCTATGTTCAAGAAATAGAAAAGATCAGTAACACCTGTAGATAAAATAGAACATGTGTTTCCCAAGGCCTATTGTTAGTGTATGCATGAAAATATTAAAACGATAATCAAATAACATCAAAACGACCTAAAATTTTTATAGAAGCAATAAAAACTTACCAATAAGCCACTGCAAAAGGAACAATTGGTAAATTCCTCACAAATTTGTATTCGCTCCAGGGCGGGATGAATAAACCTGCAACAAATTATTAGAAAGTACCCTCTTCAATGTCCTACCCAAGAAGCTCCAAATGACTTGCAAAGTTGGGGATAGCAAATTGGGGATATTTTGGGATGACCCATATGGTCATATTTCTCCAATTTGGCCTATATAACCCAAAATATTATGGCACTATCTGCATGTTAGTGAAGGCAGGAAATGATAAAAGCATGATCAAAACTTGTCAGAATAACCTGAAATTTAAATTTCAGCATATGTGAAAAACCTAGAATTAGATGCAAAATAAAAATCAAAGAAATCTACTACAGATTTATAATCATTCTGGGGTGGGGTGTTTAGAACTACGACAGTTTGGGGGGCGCCCGGGGGCAGGAAGCCTGCTGTTTAGGACTCTGTTTCGGCACAAATCCACTTGGGATGGGTCCAAAACCTCTTATGGGGTGTTTTCAGAAAATTTTGTTGAAAATTGTGGCCAAATGTTTGGGTTTGGACTCCGTATTTGCGCTTCCAATAACCACCCTATGACCTCCCTTCCAAAAGAGATCAAGGATGTGAAAAACACAAATTAAAAGGTATGTATATGGATGTAAAATGGAAGGAATTCATTGCTAAAAATATTACCTCTCTATATATATTTTTGGATGAGAAGACTCGCCAATTTATAGACCTAGGGTCTCTCTATTTGAATGTGCATGCGAGGGTGCCACTGGAGTTGCATGTCCTATTTTAGAAAAAATATTATTCCCTTATTTAGAGTCTCCTTGCATGAGGCCTCCAAAAATTAAAGACATGCATGACTGAAGTCTCTCTTCTTGATTTGAAGTCGTTCCTCACAATTGCATGGCCTGAAGCTGCAGTTAACTGGCGGACCTATCGAGCTTTGACTTTTTTTGCTAGTCAAACCTTCTATTCGCCTTACATTGGGACGAATGCTGATAATCATCCCTAGGTGGGATGAATACCAGTTTGTAATCATCCCAGGGAGGGATGAGTAGAGAGCAAAGTTCCAAAAGGTGCCAAATTGACCTTTTACCTTCCAAACTACTTTTGGGAGTGGTTAGGACCACTGTTTAACCTCTAGGGGCTGCCCTAGGGGCTATGCTTGTCACTTCGATCAGTGCTTGTTGTCACATAATCGAATTGGTGCTGATTTGGTGTCTACAGGAGATCATCCTATGGATGCATGCTCTCTCAAAAATATATTTTAATAGGGGTTAAGAGAACCCTAAATTTTTCCTTCAACGGTCTACGATGACTTTCCCTTATTTGAAGAGCATCTCGTGGATGCATGCTTTCTTGAATAGTTGTTTTACTAAAGGCCACGAGGGCCCCTAGTTTTTACTTTGATGATCTATGATGGCTTTCTCTTCCTAGGAGAGCATCCTATGGATACATGGTCTCTCGAAGAGCTATTTTACTAGGGGACAAGAGGGCCTCCAATTTTTCCTTTGATAGTCTAAAGTGGATTTATCTTCCTTTAGAGCATCCTATAGATGTATGCTATCTCAAAGAATGATTTTACTAGGGCCAGGAGGACCACCATTTTTTCTTCAATGGTATATAGTAGCTTTCCCTTCTTGGGAGAGCATCCTATGGATGCACAATCTCTTGAAGAGTTGTTTTACCAGGGGCTAGGAAGGCCCTCAATTTTTTCTTTGATGGTCTATGATGGATTTCCCTTCCTAGGATAACATCTTGTAGATGTGTGCTCTCTTAGAGAGTTGTTTCACCAAGGCCTAGGAGGACCCAAAGTTTTTCCTTCAGTGGTTTGTGATGGCTTTCCCTTATAGGAGAGCATTTTGTGGATGCATGCTCTCTTAGAGAACTATTTTACCAAGGGCTAGGAGGGCCCCTAGTTTTTCCTTTGATAGTGTACAATGAATTTTTCTTCTTGGGAGAGTATCCTATGGACATGTTCTCTCTCAAATATTTATTCACTAGGGGACAAGAGGACCCCTATTTTTTCCTTTGATGGTTTGCAATGGCTTTCCCTTCCTAGGAGAGCATATTGTAGGCATGCACTCTCTCGAATATATTGTTTTACAAAGGGCCAGGAGGGGGCCCAATATTCATCCAATGGTATGTGATAGCCTTCTTGTAAGAGCATCCTATGGACCCATGTTAGTTTGTTGTTGGATATTTAGTGCTTTAGGATGCTTTTCTACCCTTGAGTCTTGAGAATTTTTCCTTGTTTAATCGATCGTATAGAGACTCCTTGGGGAGGGGTTTTATTTCAATTTTTAAAAATTATAGTTTGAGTGGGATTCCCATGCCTTGGCAAGAGTTTTTCATTTTTGAAATTTTTTTTGAATGAAATCCTTGCTTGGGCGGAAAAATTCATATTTGAATCCTTTGTGGAACTTGTCTCAATTTAGTTTCTTATTATTTTGGCAGCCCTTCTTTGTGGTATTTCTCATTTTGTAGAAGTTTTGGGGACCCTTTCAAAACCCCTTCTTCCAACCAATAAAAACAAATAAAATAATCAAAATATCATTCTAGTTTTAGGCCTTCATTGGTGCAATTATATGTGGATTAGGGATAGACTAAGGTTAACCTTATGCATAGAAATATATTGAAACAAATGTAGGTGTTCTTCAACTAATCTAGAAAAACTAGACTTTAAGCTCCCAAAGTTTCACTACTCTTGAAGTGAGAAGAGGAGGGAGTTCAAAAATATCACGAGAAGGCTCTTTGTGATAACTTTCTTATTTTTCCCTTGTGACAACCTTTATTATAAATTGATTTCATGGTATTTTTTCTTTCTTGGATATTGTGGGAACTAATTTCACTCCATAACATATGGGTTAAGTATGAGAAAAATTATTTTATTACTATTTTTTAATAAATATTAAATTTGCTTCAAGTGGTGTGTCTTTTGAGGACTATGTACTCATATTATTCTTACACTATTATTCTCCTTATCCGTGAATTATTTATTTACAATTTCATTGGCATAAATATTATTTTTGGGGCTATGATTAAGTGGAATTATGGAGTAATTAAACTCTTCATATTGATGTAGATATATTTTTTCAAATTTTCACCTAAAGGGAGAGCATATGGTATTTAATAATAATTATTATATATAACCTAGTGCACTCATATTGATATTTATTGTAATCCCCAAATAAATTTTGAAGGGAAGTGTCATGGATTTGACCTCTATTTTAGTTTACTATTCTATATTCTAAGGTTCTTGTCATATTCTTATGAGATTACTACACCTAATTTTTTCTTTAGTGACTATGAGATGTCATATTTCTCATGAAACATAATATTAAAAGTAACATATATGAATATATCCTTGTACATGTCATTTCGATTCCTTCTTGTCATGGGAAATGTGACACATTAACACATATAATTTTCATTAAGAAAGTGAAACATATAATGCTTTTCAAAAAAAAAAAAGCATGTGTTATAGGTTTTAGCATTTTGTGTTTTTATACTTGTTTGTCTCTTTAATTTTTTTGAGAATTTTATATCTTAATAACATAGAAATTTCTATTTTGTATGAGAGTATTCTTGTAAAAATCTCACCTCCATCATTTTCATGTGGATTTATAAATACTTCTATGATATCTTGTATGGTATTGTATACATCAAGTTTATGTGTGAGCTCATGTATGGGTCTATATCTTTTATGTTTTTCTTACAATGAACAATTTGAAATTTAATATGAAAATGAATTTAGTGAAGATAATTAAATCAAACATATTACTATTATTTTCATAATACATAGTTTGAAATTAATTTTTCACAAAAATTTATTATGTTCAACTAATTTTTTTAATATAATTTATGTGATATTGTAAGTATGTGAAAGTGGACACAAAAATAATTATGATTATGATGTACATGGATCCTAATATTTCAATGTAAGTAGAGTTATGGTGTTGAGTAACTCACTCTCATAGTGGTAATAAAGTCTTTGAGGGTAGTTAAAATAGATTAGCATAACCTTGTGTTTTAGAAGGGTTATTTAGTATACCAAAATAACAATTATCTTTTAATTGAATACATTTAATCCTTTCTAGATTATTTAAGCTTGTTTTAAATTTTCTAATTCATTGGAATTACTTGCTCGATTATTGATCTCAATCTATGATTTTATAGTTTAAACTTATGAAAATTTTGATTAATTATATTTGTATGGTTCTTTTAAAGATTGAATGAGAGCTATATATATATATATATATATATATATATATTATATATATATATATATATTTGTCATTATTAGTTTGAAATCTAAAAATGAATTAAATTATGTGAAATAACTGAATTGAAGTTGTTGCAAGTGGTTTGAAATTATAGGATTTAAGGTTGATTATAAATAGTAAAATTAAATATCTATAACTTACTTGAATATAGTTTGATATTATAATATAATGGATTAAGTAATATATCTATAATTTATGAAGATATGAATTTATTGCCATAAAGCTTAATAAAGTTTAGGTCACTTAAATGGCTACAATAAATCAATATAAAATAGACTGTAACTATAAAGTTTGAGTTTTTTTTCATAGAAATATTAAATATGTTAATGTGATGTCCAAATTACCATGTAGCTTTTTGGTAAATAGCAATAATCCATGTCATGGTTATGTTTTAAATTTTTCTTAATATTTATTTATTAAATAATTATTTTCTATATAATTTTTTCTTTAGGACTTATATAAACAATAATAATTTGTTGGATGAAGGTAGATAATTGGAAATGATTTGATAATTTAGTTAAATACTAAAATATTATTTAATTTTAGTTTCATTAGTTCTCAAAATATGTGTTCTCAAACATGTATAAATGTCCATGCAGCTAATTCTTGAGCTATATATAATTATATAATATTATAATAATTTTTATTTTAATTATTATTATTATTACCCGCCGACTGAATGCTTGTCCCTTTCTTGGTGTTTTCAACGGTGTAAAAGGTTTAAAATGATTGTGGCATGGTGGTTATAGGGGCAGAATGTGCGAATATTTGTGTGGTGGCTTTCGGGGTGGACATCGTAGAATACTGTGGCGGCCATAAAAGCTGGATAGCCTGCCGGATTCATGGCGGCTACCGATTCCACCATGTAAATACCAAATATATATATATATATATATTATTATTATTTAATTAGTTAGTGTGAAAAACTCCTACGACCAAACACCACACATCCACCCCCTCACACATTAGCCCACACACCCACCCCTCACACACTCGTCCAAGCAGAGTTTTGAACCATTTTTATTTTAATTATAATTATAAAAAGATAATGTTATGTTGAGAAATTAAAACTTGTAAATAATTAAAAAATCAAAATTTATAAAAAAATATCAGAGTGAAACTTGTATAAATAAGAATAGACTTTTAATCCGCCCATGTAGAGGAGTTGGAGAGCAAGTGGTTAGTTAAACCTCTCTAGTTTCTGAGAGGCCCAAGTTCAAATCTCTCGTTTCACATGTTGCGGATATGTTATGTAATGGTTCCCTCGTGGTCACAGTCTATTTACCCTTGTGGCCACCACCAAAAAAAAAAAAAGAATAGACTTTTAAACATATTTAATAAATAACAACCTTTAGTAAAAAGTTATGTTATAAATATTTTTATAATAAAATATGTTATATAGCATTAACATTATTCTTAAAAATATTTATAAGAAAAAGTTTTAAATTCAATGATTAGTAAATTCACTATTTTAAATTCTATATTTAAATAAATAGAAAAAGAGCTAATAAAAAAACTAGATGTTGTAGCAATGAATTAGATAATATCTATCACACATCATATTATAAAGTACCTAAAAATATTTTTTGATTTGTTAAGAAATATTTGATTGATTAAAGAACATTCTAAAATAATTCTTTAAAAAAATGTGTATTAATTGTTTATCAACTCAAAACATGAATAAAAAGTCTAATAAAAAAATAGTTAAATTTATGATTGAATTTTTATTTTTAAAATATTGCTCTTTTTTAATCATGGTGGAAGAAGGGTTTTGAAAGGAACCCCAAACCTTTTACAAGAAAGAAACCATACACTAAGCAATCACACATTCAAAACAAACATGCATACAAATTAAAAAATTAACCTAAAAGGCTTAAGCCAAGGACTTTGAAAAGATAATCACTTTTCAACTTAATGAAACAACTAAAAAAACAAAAATGAGGATAATAATTGCTAAAAATATTAAATACCACAACAATTTATTAATAAAAATAATTGTATTTGAACATACAATAAAATTATAATGTCACTTATAAGAGTACAACAAACTAGTATAACCAAGTAGTAGCATAACCACTTAGATACAAATTAATTTATGAAAACAAAGTACTTATAGTTAAAAATATTTACCTCCAAAACCAAAAAAAATCTAAAAAAGTAATTGCTTTCCAATTTTTTACAACATATATTAATATTGTTCAAAATACCAAAAGATACTCACAACTCATTAATGGAAGTTATGTTTATATTGTAGAACATGTGAAGAAAGCATGACAAATTAATATTACATTGTAGAACATGCGAATAAAGCATGACAAATTAATATTACCAAGTAGAAAGCCATAAAAATACAATTTAATAAAATATTAATTAAATTTAAAATAGCAAAAGATACTCACAACTCATTAATGGAGGTTGTTTTTATATTGTAGAACATGCTAGGAAAGCACGACAAATTAATATTATCAAGTAGAAAGCCATAGAAATACAATATAAATAAAATATCTAATAAATATTAATTAAATTTATGATTCTAATTTTACTTATAAAATGTTACAATGTTTTTAAAAATATATGATCTAATGGTAAATCTGGGCTTGAACTAGACAGACCTCTAGTTTGGGACAGTGATTTCCTTAGTGAAATCGTCGACTTTTGTCTAGTTGAATACGATGAAAGGGAACCAAGGTAGACCACCAGCTGTAATTGAAGATCTGATTTACCGTGAGCTTCCTTCTTTAAAAGAACATCCTATCACAATCCATTTGGAAAAAATAACACATCAAACCCTCGTCAGATTTTGAAATTCCAAATATCAAACGAGTAGGGCCACCCGACCAACCACCCAGGCCTAAACTGGGAAGGTTATTGATCAAATCAAGAATCCTTATGTATCTGGTCTCCCAATCCATAGCACTAATGAAGATATGCAGATAGATCCTGAAGTTCAGATCTGATCTTGCTCGCTTCCCTATTTTGGTTCAGTTTCCTAGTTTCTGTTGGCTGGATTTTTCTTTCTCTTATGTCTTTGCTTATGTATTTAAGATTTGGTAAGTCAGTCCCGTAACTCTTTTTGGTTTCTAATTTTTTTTTTTATCTGTGGGAACCCTGCTGCGAATCCCTTTTTTAATTTTAAATTACAAAATGTTCGGGGACCTTTCAAAACCTCCTTTCAATCAATCAAAAAAATACAATATATAAATAAAAAAATTAACTTAAAGAACCTAAACTAAGAGTTGTTTTTTTTTTAAATTATACTAACATACATTAACGTTGTTTGAAATTGGATCTCTAAATAAGAACCCAAAATCAAAACACTACAACAAAAATAAAAAAATAACTTTCTTCTAATTATAAAAAAATTATAATAATAAAACCCAAAAATCATAACAAAATTATAATACCAATTATAAAAAACATAATACTATTATGACCAATTAGTAACTTAAACATTTAGTTTGTGAGAGATTCTGCCATGGTGACTAGTGTCATACACCAATGCAAGGGAATCTGCCATGGTGACTAGTGCCATACACCAATGCAAGGGAAAAGGACGATGCAATGAATTTATTGCAAGTAAGTGGCCATCTCAAGGTCAACCGTAAGAGGAAATATCGTCCTCCTTTGTTCTCATGGAGTGACTTTATGAGGGGAATAACCCAAATTTCATTTTACTTTCTCCTCCTCCCTGCTTTATTTGAAAATCTAAAAGATGGATTCTTTAGTGTTGACATCTTTAGTTGGATTCTTTCCTATCAATGATCCTTCACATCGAAAAGGACCTCAGGTCAAACCTCAACTCTAATAATAAAGATTCCCCCACAGATAGGGTATCTTCTCTGCATATTCTTTGCATGAATAAAATTAATTCCTTGAATATTATAAGCTAAAAATTCTATATAAAAAGCACCACCGTCCAGAACACACTAACATAAACCTGCCCACAACTTCAACGTAGTTGGGAACTATGATTAAAATTCAAAATAGCTTTCAAACATAGGTAACATGTGTTGGCCCATAAGCATGTGTCAGGCTACGTTAAGGCCCCTTAGGCATTCCTCGAAAGGTTTTTGACTTTTTGTCCCTGGGGAAATGAAAAAAAAGTAGGATTCCCTTCCCTGCATAGATGGGAGAGGAATAAGAATGGTTTGAATGGTGGTCAGCTTTATATAAATTTTATACCTATATAAGGCCCTCATCAATTCCCAAATTCCATATCGGAAGCTAACTGAAGTCCTCCTGCTCTATTCAATTCAAATCATATCATGGACCGCTCGAATGAGTCAACTGAGTCGCTAAGGTGCATCATGCATGCTTCTTCTTCTTTCCCATGAGAAATCTCATGCTTTGAACTTTGAACAGATAGGTTCTAAGTCAGAAATCGACTTGGGTATTGAAGATAGTTCGTTAGCAATTGACCATGCAGTGTATAGAACTGAAGAAGTCAGAATTTGTTTCCTTTTCCTAATGATATGGACTGATTTCTATATATCTTTTCATTTGAGGGCCTCCCAATAGATGAATCTTGAATTTTGACTGTAAAACTATACGATTGCTTTCCTTTTGCATTACTTAATTTCTATTTGATTTTGACTGGACAACTATACGATTGCTTTCCTTTTGCATCACTTGATTCCTCACAGCTATACAATTGCTCTATGTAAATTTAGTACACCATTCTTTATTATTATTTTCTTGACTGTGTCTTAGCAATCGAAGATCATTCTTGAAGTTAAAAGATGTTAATGGTGATTAACAAAACTTAGTTGGAGATGAAAACTAGGGAATATTATTACACTTAATATATAAAGGCTAGTTCTCATTTGGAGATCATAGACTATGGATTGTGTTACAACACCGCTGATACGATATCCCGCAACATAAAAAGTTTCTCGTCTTGAATTTCTGGTATTCTAATTTCATAGAATAAGCTGTATAGTATTTTTTCTTTTTTATTAACTTTTTCTACCGTGTAACTTTTTAATAGAATAAAATGTCGTAACTTTCCACTGTATGATGGCATTTCCTAATGGTCTTGAAAAGTACAGTATTCTGAGTTCCAGTGAAAAGAACTCGGATTAGTCATTTATGTAGATTGGTTCGAATTAGCAATATTAAGTGCTGATTGAAGTGAGTGTAATTTTTTTTAACAGGCATAAATGTGCAGCATGCTTCAGACAATTCAACAAAGTGGATCATCTAGTCGAGCACATGAAAACTTCTTATCATTCTTCCCACGAGCCAACGTGTGGCATTTGCAAGAAGCATTGCAGGTTTTATGACTCCCTAAGAGAACATCTTATTGGTATGTCTCCTTTTCCATTATCATGGTTCAATATCATTGGTATGTTAAAAGAAAAAAAAAAATAGAAACGTTTGAGCACTTACATGAATATATAATAAACGAAAAACTGTATATTGTGCCTTCCAAACAGTAGAAATAGTTAGACATTTTTAACAACTTTCAACCTCAAACATATTTTCAACTTACATATATTCACCTTAAATTTAGAGAGCTATAGATATGAACAACATAACCAGAGCTGCTATTACTTGGTCTAAGAACGTCTCCTCTGTAAAATCAAATTACTGCATGTTCAGTGATCGCCAGAGTTCCCCCAAACTCTTCAGCAAATCAATTCGTTTCCCATCAAGTGAAACGGAATAAAATGTATTTGTTCCCTGAAGTAGTTGGGGGAACTCTAGCCACCCAGAACATATTGTCTCCTTTGGCTCGGGTGGCCAACGAGAATGAATATCCATCCATGTGACCTCATGAACTGTGGAAGCTGGATATATATCCTTTGACAGAATGTAAAGGAAGGATAAAAAGAGCCACACAGCGGATGGCTTTGAACTTTGAACAGATAGGTTTTAAGTCAGAAATCGACTTGGGTATTGAAGATAGTTCGTTAGTAATTGACCTCCCAATAGATGAACATAGATTGCTTTCCTTTATATATATCTTTTATATATATCTTTTCATTTGAGGGCCTCCCAATAGATGAATATAGATTGCTTTCCTTTTGCATCACTTGATTCCTCACAGCTATACATTTGGAGATCATAGACTATGGATTGTGTTACAACACCGCTTATACGATATCCGGCAACATAAAAAGTTTCTCGTCTTGAATTTCTGGTATTCTAATTTCATAGAATAAGCTGAGTGCGCCAAACAGTTCAGACAATATCATTTCTATGGTCCTGCACATATCTTATTCAGGTCCACTGCCCAAAGCTGAGTGCGCCAAACAGTTCAGCGAAAGGGGGTGTAATCTCTGCCTCAAATTCTTCCCTAGTGCAGAACAAGTAGCTCATCATAGAGCAACCTGCCAATATCTCCCACCATTGCCTCTTGTAAGTTGATCTTATTTTTGCAGCTTTCTTTGTTTATCATACTAACTGTTCTACTTGAATTAATTCTTCCACTTGAATTCTAGGCTCAGTTCATCCAGGTGATTAGTAAACTCAGCTTTGTGCCATGAATTTTAAGTTGCAGGTTGCTGGTGGGCGGATTTCTTTGGTGAACAAGCGCATCCAAGCAGAGGAGCACTTCCATGGAGAAAGTCCCATCCAGTGTTACAAGGGCCAAGAGCTTCCACCAATTTCTGCCATTGCACTCGATTGTGAGATGGTAGGTGGTGGTCAGGATGGCTCTCTTGACCTTTGTGCCCGAGTCTGCTTGTTAGATGAAGATGAAAAGGTGGTCTTCCATAGTTATGTCAAGCCTCTAATTCCAATAACAGATTATAGGTAACACAATAATATATTATATTGTTTTATATTATATACTTTTGCAGTAAAGTATTGTGATTTTAGTTTATAGTAATGTCTCTATAACACAGACAATAAGTCTAACTAAGACACAGCCTGAACCTGATTCTTTTCTGTGGAATACGACCTTTGATCAATGCTATAAAATTACATTAAGTGATATTGTTTGCAGGTACAATATCACTGGCATAAAACCAGAACATCTGCTAGATGCCATGCCACTGGAGCAAGTCCGGGAAACAATTCAGCAGATCTTATATAATGGGGAAGCAATCTGGCGAATTCGTTTGAGGGGGGGAAGAGCTAAGGTTCTTGTAGGACATGGCCTAGATCATGATCTTCAATGCTTGGCAATAGAATATCCAAGCCATCTCATCAGGTTTACATTAGATATCACCTTAACCTATTATTTGAGTTTAACTAAAGATCATTAGATAAGGCGTTACTTATTCTTGATGTCCAGGGACACTGCAAAGTACCCCCCACTACAGAAAAGTAGCAAAGCAAGCTATTCACTCAAATATCTCACTCAATCATTTTTAGGGTAACAATTATCTTGTCAACTTTCTCTCATTATGGGGTGTTTCTTCTCCAAGGTTTTGTTTCAGACGATATTATTTCTCCGATGAATTCTGTTCCACAATAATGCCTGGTTTCTCCATTGTTTATACATTCATAAGATTTAATATTGTTATTCCATTTCCTATGGAAATAAGGTTGGGTTTTCTTCTTATCAGTTACAAGATTCAGAATGGTGCTCATGACCCATTCGAGGATTGTGTATCAGCAATGCGTCTTTACAAGAAAATGAGAAGCTTAGACCATTTCCCCAAGGAGCCCCTTGCTGCAGCCGATTTTCGGGCAGAGAACGTGTTTGGACGATGGAAGCAGAAAGATTTGGAGAAAATGAGGCCCGAAGAACTGCTTCAAATTTCTCAATCAGATTTCTACTGCTGGTTCTTGGATTCCAGGCCATACCCAACTTGACTTCGTTCAGTTACTGCTTTGGCTTGTTCTTTACCTATTTCTGCTTCATGTAGGATTTGATAGGACTCAAATCTAATATCTGTTGAGGCATAGTTGATATGTATTACATAGTATATTTACATACTTTTAACATTGGGATTTTGGTGGAATCAATTTTGTCTCTTGCATTGGTCATGAATTCGCTGTTCAAAGACTCGATATATTTATGCATGCTTCCTCTTATTAAGTGACTGGACGTATAGAACTGCTTGTCCATCAATCCCTTTCCCAAATGCTATTGAACTCCCAGAACATGTTAATGCACTTTTCAAATGTTCTCTCTGATCGTCTTTATCCAAATTCTTTCAAATAAAACTATTAACAAATATCACAAAATCTCTTCTGTATGTGAAGATGAATAGTTTGATTGTTAGTAAAAGAGTTTGTTTTTTTTTAAATTGACTCTCGGACTATATGCCTCTCCCTTTGGGATTGACCATATCCATCTTATGCTTTGATTAGTTACTATACAATACGGCTGTCCTAAAGTTCATTTGTCAAATGTCGAAAGTATATTATTTCTTTGGAATGTAAATTATATCTAACATCACTTGTAATAGTGTTTAGTATGTTTTTTATTTTTAAAATATGGTTTTCAAAGGATGTTTTTTTAACTATCTATTTAGTCACATTAAGTTGTTGTCTCCCATTTAACCTTGGCATGGGAACATAATTTACATTAATGTCTTTTATGTTTTTTATTTTTTAAGTTACTTGGTGCCCCCATTGAATCTTGGTGTGGGCATAAATAAATAAATAATAATAATATTTTAAAAGGGTTATTCTTTCCCTTTTATGTTGATTTAATTTCCTAGATTTGATATGAGTTGTATCAACTATTTGAACCAAATATTTGTTGGTTTTTTTTTTAAATACAGGTTGTTGTAAGGGGTTTTGGTAGCCTCGTGGTGAGTGGGGTATGGACCTTGGACCTCCCCAAAGAGAGGCCAGAGCCCTTACCACTCAATTAAACTTGCAACTATTAATGTATATTATATTGTTTAATATTTTTGTAAAACAATGTTGTATTATGTTCGATGGATTTATTTTTAATGATATTATTTAATTTTGATTTAGTTGTATAGTTAATATAATATATCATATATTTAATTTGTTTTTTAAAAATTGAGAGTAATTTTTTATATGACAAATTATAAAAATGTTAGAAATTAGATTTATTTTATTGTAAAAAACTATTTACAATAATTGTGTTTATATTATAAGAATTTTGACATCTTAATTATTATTTTTTGATAATTATATTTAAAAAAAAAATCAATATAATGCATTTTTATGTTATATAATAATAAATTTTGATATTTAATATTAATATGAAGGTCTCCTTGCCCAGCTCAATGGAGTTGGTTTCAATGTTTGGCACCCATATGTAGTCTATGGAATATGAAAATCTACGTGTTAAGTGTGTGCTTTGCAATAATATGGGGTATTTTTTTAAGGACTATCCCAAGAAGAAATCCAAAATCAAACAAAAAAGGGCAGCCTAAGAAAGCTATGGAAGTCAAGGATGTGAGGAAGGTGCTCTCAATAATGTCCATGGGTTTGACTTAGGCCCAAGATCCCTTGTTTGTTGAAGAAGGAGAGATACTTCTAGGAATAGATGAGGTAAATGCTTCTCCTAAATGTATTTTCTTTGAGATGAATGAAGTTCCTATGGAAAATATGTTCTCCTAT
Source organism: Wollemia nobilis (assembly GCA_028583015.1). Lineage (NCBI taxonomy): Eukaryota > Viridiplantae > Streptophyta > Pinopsida > Araucariales > Araucariaceae > Wollemia > Wollemia nobilis. Next base: position 2,870,687 of record JAQPPZ010001731.1, read on the forward strand.
ATTTTGAGTAAAGAGAATGATATGGATGTTAATCCTAAATCACACTCTCATAAGGGTATAAAGGAAGTTTATTTTAAAGGAACGTTGCTTGTGGACCTCCCCCAACCTAAATTTCCAAGGACCTCCCTCCCAACCTTAGATTATGTTATTTCTTCCATTCAATGGCTGCTAGTAAAATAAGATAGTGCTTCAAATTTACCTCTTAATGGGAAAGGTTTAAAATCTAGTCCAACATCAAAATCTATTATTTCTTCCATTTAAAGTTTGCTGGTAAAATAGGATAGTGCTTCATATTTACCTCTTAATGGGAAAGGTTTAAAAGCTAGTCCAACCTCAAAATCTATTATTTCTTCCATTCAAAGATCACTAGCAAAAAAAATAGTGCTTCATATTTACCTCTTAATGGAAAAGATTTAAAAGCCATTCCAACCTCATATTTTGTTGTTTCTTCCATTCAATAGTCATCAACAAAATATGATAGTGCATCAAATTTATTTCTTAATAGGAAAAGTTTAAAAGTCTACCAAACATTAGCTTTTACTATTTATCTATTCAAATATTATCAAAAAAATAGGTAAGTGCTACAGATTCAATACCTAATGGGAAATTTTTAAAATCTAATCTCAATCACATCATGAGGAGTAGCAAAAAAATGGGCAATATATGTGGGACATGACTCTAAACATGGGTGACCTTCGAACCAAGTCTCAAGGCTAAGGGAGACCCTAAAAGAAATAGCTAATAAAATCCAAACAACACTTTCTACGGGAAGGGGGAAGAAGTGCCCCACCAAGTCTAGTAAATAAAAATATTATATTGGAATATAATGGGTTTTAATACCATTTAGAATAAATGACTAGTTTCTTCTATTAGGAAATATCTAAATCTCATTTTTTTATTCAAGAAACAAAAACTAAGGCCAATTTTGATAAGGTTAAGGATATCATATGGAAGGAGACCTGTTATTCTGCAAGATGTACTTTGGGAGCTTAATGTGTCTTTGGGATAATTTTAAAATTAAAGATAGAGTGATTTATTATTCTTATAGGTTCATTAACATATTTTTCTACTATAGATTTTCTAAAATATCCTCGGTTTTAACCAATGTGTATACTCCAAATTTTATTACAGGAAGAGGAAGACTATAGGAGGAGTTGAGCGTAAATAGAAATGCTTTCCCTAACCTTTCTTTGATGTTGGTTGGGGATTTTAATTCCCTCCTATTTCCATTAGAAAAAAATGAGGAAGTCAATTCTCCTCTAATGGTATGGAGGATTTCATTTTTTTGTGAATACTAATGAGATGTTGGACTTTGAGCTAAAAGGAAGTAAATTTACTTGGAGCAACAAAAATTCTGGGAGAACATCTTATCCAATCAAAATTGGATAGGATTTTTATTTCTAAAGAAGGGCTTCATCATTTTGAAACCTTTGTTCTCTCTTGTCTTCCAAAAATAGGATTAGATCACAATCCTTTGGTACTAGATTTTTTAGCTAAGAATATAATTTTTAAGTTTCCATTATGATTTTAGGTTATATGGATGAAAAATGATACCCTTGAGGACTTGATAGTTGATTGGTGGAAGAACGATTTTCTAGTCCCCCTAATATATCAAGTTGCCAATAAATTAATATTTGTGAAGATAAATTTAAAAGTATGGAATAAAAATATCTTTGGTAACATTTTCTGAAAGCATAAATACATGAAACTACAAATTTTAGCCATTAAAGCTAATATAGAATATTTCCCCCTAGAAGAGTCTGAAAAAGATCTTGAAAGAAGATTGTTGGTAAATTTCCATAATGTTTTTGCCTACGAGGAATCCTATTGGAGATAGAAGTCGAGAACTCTCTGGTTGAAATTTGGAGATAGAAATACTAAGATTTTTGATGCCACAACCTTGATACATAGGTGTTTCAATAATATTACTAAAATTGTTAAGGAGGATGGTGCTAAAACTAGAAATATTTTGGAAATTTCGTAAGGATGTTGTATAGTTTTTTATAATTTCTTAGGAGTGGTGACACCTATAGATGAGTAGGCCTCCAATTATTTTTTTATTTTTATTTCTTCTCTAATTATTGAACAAATGAACTCTAGTCTTATCGCTTAATTCAAAGAGTTTGAAATCAAAGAGGTAATATTTTCCATGGTCGATGAGAAGACCCCTAGACCTGATGGTTTTCTTACAATTTTTTATCAAAAATTTTGAGGAATTATGGAGAAGGATATATATAATGTTATGGATGAAATTCAAACTACCCTTCATATTCTCATTGATATCAATTCCACATTTTTGGTTTTGATTGCTAAATTGGAAAGAGCTAACTCCTTCAATAATTTCAAGGCCATAAGTCCATGTAACACTCTTTATAAAACATTAGCTACGGTAATAGTAATATCAGCAACACCACAATAGAAGCCAACCAATATACGTAGATGCAACATAGATAATAAACATACGCTCCAAGCCACCAACTTGTAGTACAAAGCTCACAACCCACCCCCCTAACTACTGATTGAATCGAGCATTTATAGGCTTTGAGAAATTTAATCGTTACAATATGGTCAATACAACATGGCCATTACAACATGGTCGTTACAACGTGGTCATTACAATATGACCATTACAATATAGTCGTTATAATATAATTGTTACAACATGGTCGTTACAACATGACCATTACAATATGACCATTATAACATGGATGTTACAATATGACCATTACAACATGGTCATTAAAATATGACCAATATAATATGGTCATTACAATATAACCGTTACAATATGGTCATTACAACATGACCGTTACAAAGAGAATATTGTTTTAGGGGAACAATTACAAAATTAACAAACCAAAAGAAAATTTGAATGTTAGGAATTTAAGAGGAAGAGTGTTAAAATGTGATGCTCCTACATTAGACTTCCATGCTTTCAAATTTCATGAGCTCTTGCTCATGAGCTATTTAATTATTTTGAAGCTTGATTTGCACATCTACCACATCTACCTTGACCAATAGGGTGTGTGTATGCCATTGTTATCATGCATAAAATTTTGAGCATATTTTCACCATTCAAGTGGATCCTTAAGAAATTTCTATTTCACACTTCTAGTAATACATGAAATACCGAGTGTTTGTTTCACCACTCGCACAGAACCTTAGGCAAGTTCTTTTTCACACTTTTTGTAATATATGTACACATTATGTTTCACACATGCAACACACTTGGGATAATCCATGAAATACCAAGTGTCTATTTCACCACTTGCATAGATCTTTAGGCAAGTTTTGTTCCATACTAACTATAATCTACATACACCTTATTTTTTACACGTGTAGCACACTTGCAGTAAGGGTGTGTGTATGCCATTGTTATGCATTAAATTTTAAGCATATTTTCACCATTCAAGTGGATCCTTAAGCAAGTTTTGTTTCACACTTGTACTAATCCATGAAATATTGAGTGTTTGTTTCACCACTCGCGCATATCCTTAGGTAATTTCTATTCCATACTTCTTGTAATCAATGTATAAATTTTATTTCACATGTGCAACACACATGTAGTAATCCATGAGATGTCGAGTGTCTGTTTCACCACTCGTGTAGATACTTAGGCAAGTTTTGTTTCACACTCATTGTAATACACATATATGTTCTATTTCACACGTGCAACACACTTGATTGACAAGCAAGAGCACACACAAACCCATAAGAAATATTTTGAGCTCTGGTACTACTTGATTTTAGCATCACCATAGTAGAAGCCAACCAATATATGTAAACACAACATAGATAATAAACATACACTATAAGCCACCAAGTCATAGTACGGAGCTCATAGTCCACCTCCCCTAACTACTGATCAAATCGAGCATTTATAGGCTCTAAGAAATTTGATCGTTACAATATGGTCATTACAACATGGTCGTTACAACATGACCATTACAACATGGTCATTTCTATATGAACATTACAACATGGTTGTTACAATATAACTGTTACAACATGGTCATTACAATATGACTGATACACCATGGTCGTCACAATATGATCGTTACAATATGGTCGTTACAATATGATCGTTACAACATGGTCATTACAATATGATCGTTATAATATGGTCATTACAATATGACTAATACAACATGGTCATTACAACATTACCATTACAATATGGTTGTTACAATATGATCGTTACAACATGGTCATTACAAAGAGAAGTTCATTATAGGAAAAAGGTTACAAAAATAACAAACCAAAATAAAATATGGTCGTTAGGAACTTAAGTGTAAGAGGGTCAGAATGTGATGCTCCTGCATCACATAGCTAATAGAATTAAGGTCATTCTTCCTCAGATTATTGATCCTTGCACAGGTGCTTTTGTTAAAGGGAGGCAAATCTTAGATAGCATGATTACTATTCATAAAGTTCTTCACTCCATAAATAAAAGTGGTAGATATGTATTTTTGTTATAATTAGACATGAACAAGGTATATGATAGAGTATCCTAGGAATTTATGTTTAAAGTTATGGGTAAATTTGGATTTCATCGTGTTTGGACAGACCTCATCAAAGGATGCATGTGCTCAGTTATGAATTTTGTCCTAATTAATGGTTTTCCAACAAGTTATTTTAGAACCCTACGAGGCCTAAGACAAAGGGAACCTATGTCTCATTATTTATTTCTTATTATGTATAGAGCCTTGGGCAAATCTATTTATGTACCCATATCTAAGGGATTTATTTCAAGGATAAAGCTTACCTCCACTTGCAATCCCATAAACCATAAACAATTTGCAGATGATACTCTTCTTGCTTCAAGATCCTCTATTCTAAAAGTTAAAGAGATTAAATTTATTCCATCTTCTTATAAGGCTGCCTATGGATAGAAGATAAATTTTAACAAGAGAAAGATGTTTTTAATTAATACCTCCCTTAAAATCTAGGTAAAACTCACAAAAATGTTTGAATGTTCCATTGGATAGCTCCCTTCTATTTATCTAGGATTATCACTTTTTAGTGGTAGGTTATAATATTCTTATTGGATTCCTATGGTGGATAGGGTTAGGAGAAATTTGACAAGCTAGAAAGGTGCCCTCCTCAACCAAGTTGGTAAGACACAACTCATTAAATCCACCATAAAAAGTATCACAATATTCTTTTTATCATTGTTCAATATGTGATAGAAAATCTACCAAAAGATTAATAGTATTCAAAAGGCCTTTCTTTGGATAGGCATGGAATAAAAAAATGAAATTTCCCTCGTTGGTTGGAAGTAGGTTTGTTCAAGTAAGAGCAAGGGTGGATTAGGCCTTAGGAAACTAGAATAAATGAATTTGGCCTTTATTGCAAAATATGATTCAAAGTTATTCAAAATGAAAGAATCTAGATGGGTAGAGATTTTAAAAGCCAGATATCTTGGTAGAGATGGTAATTTTGTTGATATTCAGGTCAAACCAAAGAGCTTTGTTTTTTGGAAACACCTTCTTGATTCTTAGTTTTTTATTAAAAAAGGCTTGAGATGGAATATTGATGATGGGAGGAAATTTAAATTTTGGGAAGATAATTGTATTCTAATGAGCCTTTGATAAGATATGAGATTTTAAACTACTTAGATTCCTTTACTATGCAATATTGTGTATCTAGAGTTGTTGACTTTCTTGAGGTAAGAGATTGAAAAAGAGCTTGGAATACTCTTCCTTTTTAAACCCTTCCATAGGTAAATTTGTGCTCTAAGTTTTTTATCCATTATTCTAAAAATTTATCTCCTTAATAGTAATCCGTAAGCTAATTCACCTATTTGGAAAGTGGATTATAAGGGTCTTTTCATGGTTAAATATTCTTACTTTCTTCAGTGTGATGAGGAAGAAGACTGGTTTCTAGCTAGTAAGATATGGTTTAAACACCTCATACGTAAAGTTAATTTTTTCTTTTGGTTGGTTGTACATAAAAAAATCCTTACTATTTAAAACCTTCACAGAAGAGGCTTACCCATTTCAAATAGGTGTTATATGTGTGAAGTTGCTTGGGAGAATGCTAAACATTTATTTATTGAGTGTTCATTCTCCTTAGAAGTTATCCACCTTATCATAAAATTCAATTTTACCTAGATCATGCCTAATAATATTCTAGACCTATGTTTGTAGTGGGTTTCCCCCTTCCAAAGTCATTTGCTTAGAATTTTTTAGTCTTTCTATTTGCCTCATTTTTTTGAGGGGTATTTGGAATGAAAGAAACAAAAAATCCTTCAAGAATGTTAAAAAGGATCCCTTGCATGTGGAAGCTAAAATTTTCAACTTATTGAAAGAAAATATTTTCATAATTTCCATTAAAGATGAAAATGATCCCATAGTGAAATAAATCTTGCCACCCAACTTGGTATCCTAAATCTGGAAGGTATTTGTAGTTTGTCCACTCTCAATATTAGAAATATTGTAAATGGAAGCCTCCACCTAAATTTTGGATATAAATAAACTTTAATGGGGTAGATAAAGGTAACCTGATCATCACAAGGGATAAATAAGTCATCAGGGATGATAAAGGTGTATAGTCTAGTATTTTTATTGAAGCTCGGGTGCTTATAAAGGGGTCATACTACTTGAAAAGTTGAATACAAACAAGGTGGTGATCAAAGGTGATTCTCTTTCCATAATTAATATTGCTAAAGTAAAACATTCCTCCCACTGATCCATTATAGGTTAAAAAATATATATTTACTGTCACATTGATAATTTGGAAGGTGTTGATTTCCGACACACCTTTAGAGAAAGAAATAAATAATATGACTTGTTGTCCAACAAAGGGGTCAATTAGTATGCTCTTCAAATATAGATGAAGAATTTCCCTATATTTTTAACTTAGTGTGTTTTGGTTTTAAATTTTAATCTCTTTTTATCCTTGGTTGATAAGGTGCTCCCTCTTGCTTTTTTTTGAAGGCCTTTTCTTAGTTTTGCCTATTTTTGGTTATTTTTTTGCATTTCCTTATCCGTTGGGGTTAGTATCCTCTTGATCCACTTACTGTTCTTATTTATATTATGTGTTTCATTGTAAAATGTTAGGGATCCTTTCAAAATCCCATGTTTTCCTACCTAATAAAAAAATAAAGGTTGACATTTAATTATAATGTCTAATAATTTTAAGGTAAACAATGGAGGCTAGTAATAGTTTTTAGTTTACTTTGTTGATATTCTTCTAGTAAATGGGGTTTGGGGAGCATGTAACAAATAATGATGAGTTTTACATGATAAACCAAGTTATTTTTTGGGAGTAATTAGAAAAGTTTAATGAGGATTGATGAGTTTTACATTCTAACTAGGGTTATGCATAAGAGGTAGTTCAAAAAATGTATTTATAATAATGAGGTGAATCAGTTTCAAAACTAAGGTGAATAGGGTTCAAATTCAAGAAAAAATAAAAGGGTGGTTAATTTATGAAAAAATTTAAATGAATAATAAAATACTACTAGGGGGAGCTTATCGATGTATGATGCCTGATTAGATCTTATCAACGTGTGATGTTTGTTGAGAACCTACCATCACATGATGCTAGATGAGAGACTACTGGTACTATTTTTTAAGACCTGAAGTGAACCTACCAGTGTGTGATGTCTATAGAGAACCTACCAACATGTGACACTAGATGAGATACCACTAGAACAATTCTTAGATATGCCTAACAAGATCCTATCCACATGTGAAATATGATAAGAGCCTACAGACACCATACAAGATGCCTAACAAGACCCTACCAACACCATGCTTCAAGACACCTAATAAGAGCATATTGATACCATGCTTAGATATTTCTAACGATAGTCTACCTACTTTTGTAATCACAGTGACACTGAGATGGGGGTGAATCAGTGTGATATTTAAAATTTCTAATATATATAGTTTTAAATCTAGCAACTATTTAAAACTGATAAAATAAATATCAAATGCAGCAAGAAAGCATGACACACAACACAGCAATTTAACGAGGTTCACCAATGTGGCTACTCCTCAAAATGACTGCTTGGACTACCATCCAAATCCAGCCAATGCAAAGCTACAACTTTACAAAATCTTTTACCAACATCAATTGGAAGGAGCACCAACCCCTTAGCTCTATCTGTTTCAAATAGAATGGAGCACCAACTCTATTTGCACTCTCTGCTACGGGACAGTGGATCAACATGATTTGCTTTCTGCACACAGTAGTCGTAAGTCACACCTTCTACAGCTCTCTGCTCGCTATCACTTCACACTTAGATCAGTGCGTCTTCAACCTCTGCACCCTATGCACTTAACTTGCAAAGATTCAATACGCCCTCTTCACTTTGACTCCAATGAACTATCGCTTCGCACACAGTTTGAATCAAAACGACTCGCTCTCAGCATGACGTGAACTTCTTTCACTCAACTCTCTACACTTCAACCTCGAAATAGTCCTCCTTTTTATAGAAGAAAACTCAAGATCAATTCTTAAATCATAGTCAGCTGTAACCCTAAGAACGTTGTCTGTAAACCCTAGAATTTGTCGGCCCAGATTCAACTTTGTCAGCCTCAACTTTTCTTAAACAACAGTCGGCTACAAAACCCTAAAAACTGTTGGCCCAGATTCAACTTTGTCGGCCTCAACCGCTACTGCCACCTCTGTCACCTTCCTATAACTATTGCCGTGAAATAATAACATGTCGCGATATCGTGACACTTTTTGTAGCCGTACGCCTTCTTGTCCTTGCTGTCGCAAAATCGTGACCCTTTTGGCCTTTGATAGCTTTGCCACCGTTCTTGTCGCAAAATCGTGACACTTCGAACTTTTGCTGACGTCATCCTCATTCTTGTCACGAAATCGTGACGCTTTCGGCTTCCAGAGGCTTTTCTTGCACCCTGTCATGAAATCGTGACACTTTTAGCTTTCGCTGATGTCATCCTCATTCTTGTCGCGAAATCATGATGCTTTTGGCTTCCAGAGGCTTTTCTTGCAACCTGTCGCGAAATCATGACACTTTCATCTTTTGCTGACGTCATCCTCATCTTTGTCATGAAATCATGACGCTTTCGGCTTCCATACATTTCTCGCTTCATGTAGTAGCGAAATCGCTACAACTTTGTGCCTTGTGCTTCCAACTTTGCTTCGACCCATGAAACTTTGACTTGTAGCGAAATCGCTACACTTTTGTGTTGTGCACTTTTGACTTGTAGCAAAATCGCTACACCTTTGTGTTGTGCACTTTTGACTCGTAGCGAAATCGCTACACCTTCGTGTTGTGCATTTTTAACTCATAGGGAAATTGCTACACCTTTGTGTTGTGCACTTTTGACTCGTAGCAAAATCGCTACACCTTTGTGTTGTGCACTTTCGACTCATAGCGAAATCGCTACAACTTTTCACTTAACACTTTCTCCCTGCTTCGGCCAGCAAAATTTCAACATGTAGCGAAATCGCTACAACTTTTCAACTTAACGCTTTCTCCTTGCTTCGGCCAGCGAAAATCCAACATGTAGCGAAATCGCTACAGTTTCTCGACTTAGCTTCTTGGCCTCCAACATGTCGTGAAATCATGACAGTTTGCCTTGCACCTTCTCTCTCCTCATTTTTGTCATGAAATCGCGACATTTTTGGCTGTGCCTTCTCTCCATGAAATCGTGACATTTTTGGCTACGCCTTCTCTCTCCTCATTTTTGTCACGAAATCATGACATTTTTTACCATGCCTTCTCTCTCCTCATTTTTGTCATGAAATCATGACATTTTTGGCTGCGCCTTCTCTCTCCTCCGACTTGTCATGAAATCATGACAGAAAACATGTCGCGATATCGCGACAGTTTTCTAACTTGTCTTTTTCTTCGAATTTTAGAAACTGGGTCACTTCTGTTTTCCAAGAATTGCACTTTACATAATCTGACTGTCCTTTGAACTTCTGTCTTCTGCATCTGAATGACTCCTGAACTGTCTATCCACTGCATCATTAGATCTAACTACCTGTGTTGACAACAATGACAAACTTCTTGCAACACCTTGCTCAACAATCTCCCCCTTTGGAATTGTTGGCAACACCTGTGTACATTCCTCGTAACTCTTCTCCCCCTTTGTCAATAATACCAAAGGGCTGCTGCAGACTCCCCCTGAGTCCATCCTCACAATTCTCAGGCACAATTTGTTGCATCTAGCACAAATTATGATCATGAGCAAAAGAATAGTCAAATACTCAAATGCTCCCCCTGAGAAAGTGATCTCTGTAGCTAGTCACTTCTTAGGAAGTGTGACTACTCCTAATTTGCTTCGAAGGTACTCAAACACTTCCTTGGGCAATGGTTTTGTAAAAATATCTGCTACTTGTTCTGTGGTTGGGACAAAATCCAATTTAACTTCTCCTTCTGCAACTTTCTCCTTCAAGAAATGATACCTTATAGCAATGTGTTTTGTCCGTGAGTGCATTACTGGATTCTTAGAGATGTTAATTGCACTGGTGTTATCACACTTAATTGATATTGGTTCACTAAAATTAATACCAAGATCTTTCAAAGTTTGTTTCATCCACAAGACTTGTGTACAACATGTTGTTGCTGCAATATATTCTCCCTCAGTTGTAGATAAAGAAACTGACTCTTGCTTCTTACTGTGCCATGCAACCAATCTGTCCCCCAAATAGAATGCACCTCCACTGGTACTCTTTCTGTCATCAACACATCCAGCCCAATCTACATCTGAATATGATATAAGAGTGAAGTCTTTGCCTTTTGGATACCACAATCCATATTCCATGGTGCCCTTGAGATACCAAAAAATCCTTTTGACTGTTGTCACATGAGTCTCTTTGGGACTGGCCTGAAATCTTACTACCATGCAGACTGCCTGTAGAATATCAGGTCTGGTAGCTATTAAATATAGTAAGCTTCCTATCATTGATCTGTACATGGTTTGATCTACAAGTGGAGATTTGTCTTCTTTACTCAACTTGCAGCCTGTTGTCATGGGAGTGTTGGTCGGCTTACAGTCCTCCATTGTGAACCTTTTTAGCATCTCTTTCACATATTTGATTTGGGAAATGAAAATGCCTTTCTCATTTTGATTGACTTGTAGCCCAAGAAAATAAGACAATTCACCGATCATAGACATTTCAAATTCATTCTGCATCTTATGTGCTAAGTCTTTACAAGATTCATCTTGGTTGCTGCCAAATATGATATCATCGACATAAACAACAAGCACTATGAGATGCCCACCTTCTGTTTTCACATACAGATTACTATCGACCAAACCTTTCTTGAATCCCTGTTGAGAGAGATAATTGTCTAGCCTTGCATACCATGCCCGTGGTGCTTGTTTTAATCCATATAAAGCTTTCTTTAATTTGCAGACAAGGTTAGGATCTTCACTAATTTGAAAGCCATCTGGTTGTTCAATATAGACCTCTTCTTCAAGTTTCCCATTTAAAAAGGCAGATTTTACATCCATCTGATAAACTCTGAAGTTCTTGTGAACTGCTAGTGCCAGAAACATTCTAATAGCTTCTAGTCTGGCCACTGGTGCGAAAGTCTCTTCAAAATCAATGCCTTCGACCTGTGCATAGCCTTTGCAAACCAGTCTTGCTTTGTTTCTAATGACCTGACCGTCTTCATTTAATTTGTTTTGAAATATCCATTTGGTGCCGATTACATTCTTATTTGTAGGTCTAGGTACCAGTTCCCAAGTTCTGTTCTTTTCAATCTGATCTAACTCTTCATTTATTGCTTTCATCTAGCTATCATCTTTGTTGGCTTCATCTATGTTTTTGGGCTCAATGCTTGATAAAAGAGAGTAATTACTTATTACTTTCCTTCTTGTTTGAACACCGGCTGTGGGATCTCCAATTATTTGATCTGTTGGATGATTTTTCTGCCAGCTGCCAGTTTTAAATTTCTTATTTTCTTGTGCTTCTGAGTCATCGATTAAGTCAACTGAATCAATTGTAGGTTTGTTTCCTGCTTCATTTACCTCATCTCCTTCAAAGACATCTTCATATATTGGGTAGTTTTCCTCAAAATCAGTTAACCGTGTCCTACCTTCATCAAATTTAACATCTGCACTATCCACAATTTTCTTGAGTCTCTTGTTGTAGCATTTGTAAGCTTTACTTTTTGGAGAATATCCAACAAAGACACCTTCATCTGCTCTATCTTCAAATTTCCCAAGATTGTCATCAGTATTTCTGATATAACACTTACAGCCAAATACTTTGAGATGTTTTGTTGTTGCTTTTCTACCAAACCACAACTCATAAGGTGTTTTGCTTTCATGAGTTCTTAACATATATCTGTTTTGGAGGTATACTGCTGTGTGAACTGCTTCTTTCCAGAATATGTCTGCTATTTTATTTTTTGCCAGCATAGTGCGTGCCATTTCCTGAATAGTTATGTTCTTTCTTTCTACTACACCATTCTGCTGGGGAGTTCTAGCTGCTGAATATTGTCTCCTGATACCATGTTTTTCATAGTATTCTAAAAATTCATTTGAAATGAATTCTTCTCCTCTATCTGATCGTAAACATTTGATCCTTTTTCCTGTTTCATTCTCAACTAGATGTTTGAAAGATTTGAACATTTGAAAAGCTTCTGTTTTGTCTTTTAAGAAAAATATCCAGGTCATTCTGGAATAATCATCGATACACAACATAAAGTATTTGTCTCCATTTATGCTTTGTGTTCTCATGGGTCCACATAAGTCTGTATGTATAAGTTCCAGAGGCTTGCTAGTGTGGTACTCTTTTGTTTTGAATGAAACTCTGGTTTGCTTTCCCTTCTGACATGAGGCACAGACAATATTTGAAGGTTTTCTAATGGTTGGAATATCTCTCACTGCTTGTTTTGAGCTGATTTTCACTAAGTTGTCGAAACTTATGTGTCCAAGCCTCTTGTGCCACAACCAGTTCTCTTCTTCTTGTCCAATGAAGCACATACCTTCTGAAGATTTTGAGAGTGTGTACAGGTTGCCAGACGTCCTTGAGCCGGTTGCTATTAATTTCCCGTTATTTATTTTTCTGACTTCACAACCCTGCTTCTTGAAGACTACTTCATGTCCTTTATCACAGATTTGACTCACACTTAACAGATTGTGTTTCAGACCATCCACAAACAGAACTTCTTCTGACTTGATTTTCCCATCACTAATTTTGACAGATCCTTTTTCGATTATCTTGGCTCCATCATTATTTCCAAACTTTACAGAGCCACCCTCATATTTTTGTAGTTTTTCAAACTTCTGTTTATCACCTGTCATATGACTTGAGCAACCACTGTCAAGAATCCATGGAACACATTTATTTTGAGCCTTGAAAGTTGTTTGTACTATTAGAGATTCCTTTTCTTCCCTGAGTTGTTCTTTCTGTTTCCATTCTGTTTTGACCGTGGTATTGGACTCTAGCTTGGATTTCCCCTTTTCAAAATCTTGCACATATCTTTCAGAAAGATTTCTATTTTGTTTTGCCCTATATGGTTGAACTCTTCTTTTTTGAGATTGATTTGAAACAGAGGTACTATGACAGTTTCTAGCAATATGCCCAAAGTTGTGACAATTGAAGCATTCTACTGCATAACTTATTAGAGGAGCAAAAGTATTTCTACTAGTGAAACTTCTTGGTCCTACATTATACTTGCAGTCAGCAATTTTATGTCCATAAGCATTACATTTGAAACAGAAACCATAAAAGTAATGATTGAACCTGAAAGATGGTCTTTGCCAGTTTGTTGCAGGAGTCATAGATTTTCTTTTCTTTTGATGTGTGACCTTGGTAAAACCATCATTGTCAGTCCTCTTTTTAGGCCTGGCATCATTGCTTTCTTTTTCTTGATTAGTTGTTCTTTCAACAACCTGTTTCTTGTCTTCACTCCTTAGACATTCAACATTTTTGGCTGATGATTCTCCTTCAACAAAGCCTAGACCAAATTTGATACCTGCGGGTCTTTGATCGCTTAGGATTTTGTCCAGCTTCATCGAAATTTCTTCACGTTTGTAATGGCAGCTAATTTTTTGATCCAACTCTTGTATCTGTATTCGAAGACCAACATTTTCTTCTTCCAGTTTACAGTAGTAATCTATCTTCATGGTTACCTGAACTTCAAGATCTTCGGACATTTTCTTGTACTCTTCTGTCTGTATTTTTAAACTGGTTATAATGTCATTTGCATCCTCAAGCTTCCTTGACAGTTTTTTATTTTTTCTCTTCTCATATTTCCATTCTATAAGAGCAGAAACTAGCTCACCTTCTAGATCAACTTTAGCCTCAGTTTTTTCAACAGACACTTTAGAGTTCATACCTTCTTCCTTCTCTGAGATTTCTGCCTTTTCAGAATTTTTGACTTCAAATGCCATGAATAGAGCTTCACTGTTCCTTCTTCAGAATCCTCACTAGAGCTGTCTTCTAAGGAATATGCATTCCTGGATATAAAGCTTTTCTTTTTGAAATTGCCTTTTTTGAAGTTAGATTTCTTTCTCCATTCACCTTTTTCTTGATGTGAAGTTTCCTCACCTTTGTCCTTCTCATTGAGAGGACATTTGGTTGCAAAGTGTCCAATACCCCCACAGTTGAAACATTTAAAAGGTAGTTTTCCTTTGTACTTTCCTTTGCCCTTTCTCAATTTTTTGACAAAATTTGCTTCCATTTCATCTAAAATTTCTTCTTCTTCAGACTCTTGTTTTGTGTCTTTACCTTTTTGGGCTTTAAATGCTGCTTCTCTATCTGTAGGATTAGACTTTCCTATTCTCATTTCATAAGCCATCAAGGAACCATGCATCTCATCCATACTGAAATGATTTAAGTCTTTAGCTTCTTCTATGGCAGAGACTTTAGAATCAAACCTGTGAGGAAGCGACCTTAAAACCTTTTTCACAATAGTAGCATCATCCAACTCTTCGCCGAGACCTCTCATTGAATTAGTGATTCCATTTACCCTTTGCATGAAGGCTTCTATGTTCTCATCGTTGGTCATTTTTAGTGATTCGAATTGAGCTCGATGAGTTTGCAACTTAGCTTCCTTGATCTTGTCATCTCCCTCATGAATATTCTCTAGTTTGTCCCACACATCTTTTGCTGATACACAGTTTATGATTTTGACCAACTCACTGTCCACTAATCCACACATGATGGCATTTTTTGCTTTAGAATCATTTTCAAAATCCTTTTTACCGGTGCTGTCGGTTGGAGCAGTGGCAGGAGCTATGTAACCATTAACTACTGCATTCCAGATGTCAAATCCCAAAGCTCGGAGATATGTTTGCATTCTGATCTTCCAGAAAGCATAATTTGTTCCATCAAACAGTGGTGCCTTGTTTGAGGAGAAACCTTCACCACCTGCCATAATGTCACTACTGGGATCACCCTAGCTGATTGAGCCTGTTCAGGTACCTAGCTCTGATACCAATTGTTGTAATCATAGTGACACTGAGAGGGGGGTGAATCAGTGTGATCTTTAAAATTTCTAATATATATAGTTTTAAATCCAACAACTATTTAAAACTGATAAAAGAAATATCAAATGCAGCAAGAAAGCATGACACACAACACAACAATTTAACGAGGTTCACCAATGTGGCTACTCCTCAAAACGACTGCTTGGACTACCATCCAAATCCAGCCAATGCAAAGCTACAACTTTACAAAATATTTTACCAGCACCAACTGGAAGGAGCACCAACCCCTTAGCTTTATCTTTTCAAACAGAATGGAGCACCAACTCCTGATTTACCAGCACCTACTGGAAAGAGGCACCAACCCCTTATGCCAAGCTGCAACTTGGAAGTTAATAATGATAAGAAGAAAAAATTACAGAATAATACTTTCACTTTATTACCCAGTCTACAGTTTGCATGCACTCTGCTTCTACTGTGCAAAAGCTTCGCACAACCAGTATGCTACTTCACAAATACTTTGCACTCTCTGCTATGGGACAGTGGATCGACACGATTTGCTTTCTGTGCATAGTAGTCGTAAATCACACCTTCTGCAACTCTCTACGTGCTATCACTTCACACTTAGATCAGTGTGTCTTCAACCTCTGCACCCTGCACACTTAACTTGCAAAGATTCGATACGCCCTCTTCACTTCGACTCCAATGAACTATCGCTTCACACATAGTTTGAATCAAAACGACTCGCTCTCAGTACGACATGAACTTCTTTCACTCAAATCTCTACACTTCAACCTCGAAATAGTCCTCATTTTTATAAAAGCAAACTCAATATCAATTCTTAAATCATAGTCGACTGTAACCCTAAGAATGTCGACTGTAAACCCTAGAATTTTTCGGCCCAGATTCAACTTTGTCGGCCTTAACTTTTCTTAAAAAATAGTCGGTTGTAAAACCCTAAAAATTGTCGGCCCAGATCCAACTTCTACTACCACCTCTGTCACCTTCCTATAACTATTGTCGTGAAATAGAAACATGTCACGATATCGTGACATTTTTTGTAGCCGTATGCCTTCTTGTCCTTGCTGTCACGAAATCGTGACCCTTTTGGCCTTTGATAGCTTTGCCACCGTTCTTGTCATGAAATTGCGACACTTCAAACTTTCTCTGACGTCATCCTCATTCTTGTCATGAAATCGTGATGCTTTTGGCTTCCAAAGGATTTTCTTGCAACCTGTCATGAAATCGTGACACTTTCAGCTTTCGCTGACGTCATCCTCATTCTTGTCACGAAATCACGACGCTTTCGGCTTCCAGAGGCTTTTCTTGCAACCTGTCACGAAATTGTGACACTTTCAGCTTTTGCTGACGTCATCCTCATCTTTGTCATGAAATCATGATGCTTTCGGCTTCCGTACATTTCTCGCTTCATGTAGTAGCGAAATCGCTACAACTTTGTGCCTTGTGCTTCCAACTTTGCTTCGACCCATGAAACTTTGACTTGTAGCGAAATCGCTACACTTTTGTGTTCTGCACTTTTGACTTGTAGCAAAATCGCTACACCTTCGTGTTGTGCACTTTTGACTCGTAGCGAAATCGCTACACCTTCGTGTTGTGCATTTTTGACTCATAGCAAAATCGCTACACCTTTGTGTTGTGCACTTTTGACTTGTAGCAAAATCGCTACACCTTTGTGTTGTGCACTTTTGACTTGTAGCGAAATCGCTACAACTTTTCACTTAACACTTTCTCCCTGCTTCGGCCAACGAAATTTCAACATGTAGCGAAATCGCTACAACTTTTCCACTTAACGCTTTCTCCTTGCTTTGGCCAGCAAAAATCCAACATGTAGCGAAATCGCTACAGTTTCTCGACTTAGCTTCTTGGCCTCCAACATGTCATGAAATCGTGACAGTTTGCCTTGCGCCTTCTCTCTCCTCATTTTTGTCATGAAATCATGACATTTTCGGCTATGCCTTCTCTCTCCTCATTTTTGTCACGAAATCATGACATTTTCGGCTACGCCTTCTCTCTCCTCATTTTTGTCGTGAAATCATGACATTTTGACTGTGCCTTCTCTCTCCTCATTTTTGTCATGAAATCGTGACATTTTCGACTGCGCCTTCTCTCTCCTCCGACTTGTCATGAAATCGCGACAAAAAACATGTCGCGATATCGCGACAGTTTTCTAACTTGTCTTTTTCTTCGAATTTTAGAAACTGGGTCACTTTTGTTTTCCAAGAATTGCACTTTACATAATCTGACTGTCCTTTGAACTTTTGTCTTCTGCATCTGAATGACTCCTGAACTGTCTATCCACTGCATCATTAGATCTAACTGCCTATGTTGACAACAATGACAAACTTCTTGCAACACCTTGCTCAACACCTACACCATGCTTCAAGACACCTGATGAGAGCTTATCAACAACATGGTCCATGATGAGCGGTTGCGTGACAATAACAAATAAATATGGTTGATAGGTGGTATGCCTTACATCAACTTCTACCTATATAATCCTTTGTTAATTATAGTATGCATCAACATATTATTTAATGCTACACATGCAAACACCTATAAAAGGGCATGAACAATATCATTTCTCTTTTATTTTTACAAAATAAAACCTCATGAAAACTTCCCAAACCCTTTGAAACCCTTCCAATACATTTTATTTCTGCTATAAGAACAAAGTGAAAGCTATTATGGTATATGAAAAACTTTGGGATATTATCAAAGGGAAAACACAAATACCTACTATAGATGATACTAAAATCCTAAAGTTTATAGAAAATGATTCAAAGGCTCTAATGATAATAACCTTTACTATCACTAATGAGATACAAACCTATATCAACTCAACAAAATCATCTTCATATGCATGGAAAATCCTAGAGATAATATTTGAAGGAAAGAATAAGGCAACTATTCTCCATATATAGACTCAACTTCATTCATTATATATGAAAAATGGAGAAAGCATAGAACTGTTCCTAAGCAAGGTAACAAATACTAAATGGAAATTATTTACCTTAGGATAAATAGTTAATGATGAAATTCTTACTCAAGTAACAATGAGAGCACTTACAAATAGCTATAAAATTTTGGTAACATCATTACAAGTTATAAGTAAAGATACTTCTTTTGATGACTTAGTCAATATTCTACAATAATATGAAGTGGAAAATATAGTTAAAGATGAGATATCTAGCACTACATTGGCATCTAAAGATAATCCACATGGAAATATTGCTTTTTCATGAAAAATATGAAAACCAGGGTACAACAGGTATTGCCAAATATGCAAGTAAAAAGTCCATAGTACCAACTATTGTATTTTCAATCCCAAAAATAATAATCAAGAAAATTAGATGAACAATGGGAACCAATTTTAGCCACGATAATATCAAAATCCTCGTCAACAAATAATTTAGAATCCAACCAATTATCCCCAATTAGAGTATCAATAAGAAAATAAAAAAAGGACATCTAGGTCAAAGGATAGAAGAAATTGAAGAACTAGAAGAATAAAAATATGATTATAAAATCAAAGCTCTTTCAACAAGAATGACATATTGTGATGACACTAACTAATTTCTTGCACGGGTTACAAAAATCATAGAAGAAGAATCAGAATTTCAATATCAAGAGAAAGATCCACATTGAAGACTAAATTCTTCAATACCCAAATATTGTATTATAGGGGGTGTTAGAAATAGATTATATTACATCATTTGGGTCATGTAAATGTATCTTCTTTGGTACATACTTAGGATATTAGATTACTTTAGGGGGATATTATTTAGTTACTTCATGCAATATAATAAATGCACAAGTGTCAATGTGTAAGATGTATATGTGCAAGGTGTCCCATGTACAACTAGGTAGAGTGTTGGACAAGGAACCTATCTTCCTATATAAAAGGCCATAGGTAGTAGTATACATACAGAGATGGATATTGAGATAGTGCAGTGGGGTGGTGTGAGAGCTATAAGCTCAGAGCTCATTCATGAGTAGTAGCTTAGATAATGGAGTGTTCATTTCCTCCATAACTACTTTGTACTCATTTCCATCATTTATATTTATAGAATATTTTTAGTCATCTCGTAGCTTTATTTTATTTCTTATTATTATGCATCTTGTGATTGCTATCTCCTATTACATGTTGTATCAAAAGCTAACATTGAATTCTATTGAAACGTATGATACTTAGAAGTTAATTCAATCACAAAGTGATAAGGATATTATTGGTACCAAGTGGGTCTACAATATTAAACTCAAGAGTGACAAAATAATTAACAAGCACAAGGAAATATTGGTTGCAAAGGATTTTGCATAAAAATATTGTGGATTTTGAATAGAATTTTGCTCCTATTGAATGAAAACAAACCATAAGATTATTGTGGTCCATATAGACACAAAAGGGATGGAAAAAATATTAGTTGGATGTGACAAGTACATTTATCAATGGGTTAATTAATTAGAAATTCTATGTGGATCAACCATAAGGATTTGATAAGAAATACAAGGAGGATTGGGTCTACAATCTCAAGAAGGCCCTATATAGACTCAAGCAAGCCCCTAGGGCTTGGTACCATAGGATAAATAAAGGATTCTTGGAGAGAGGTTTCATAAGAGGAAAAAATAAATACACTATTTACATATAATATTTAAACACTATTATTCTTCATATTTACTTGTATATTGATGATTCGACTTATATAAGTAGTTCAAGGGACATGATGAGGAGATTCAGGTATGAAATGATGGTCGAGTTTGAGATGATGGATATTAGTTTGATGCATTATTTTATTGGGATGGAGGTTCATCAATCACAAGGTGATATCTTCATTAGTTAAGCCTAGTATGTCCAAGACATGTTGAAGAAATTTTAGGCTATATGATTGCAAGCTTATGGATACTCCACTAGTTTATGGTAAGAAATTGATGACAGATGATGATAGTACCAAGGTTGATGAGGATAAATATATGAGTATGGTAGGTAGTTTGATGTATCTTACTACTACTAAACCATACATTACTCTTACAACATCATTGTCATCCAAATTCATGAGTGATATAATAGAAAGATATTTTCAAGCAATGAAGATAAATTTTAGGTATGTGAAGGGTACCATGAAGTATGGCATCCAATATCGATTATTCAAGAATACAAATATAATTATCTTCATATATATAAATTGTATAAGATCAATAGATTATAGAATTTCTTTGGTAGTTTCTTTTGTAGTAGGTTGATTTCACACCCCTTGAATTCCCACATTAAGATCAATACCACTTTATTACATTGGTTCTCGAGAAAGAAAAGACACAATATTTTGATAATTTTCTTCTAAAAAAAAATTTTAATATGCCAAATAGGTTGAAAAATATTCTATATTTTATTATATTAGAGGAACAATATGGTTTTATTCATGGTAAAAAAATTCTTTATGGTGTAATAATTGCATAGGAGGTAGTACATTCTCATTATTCCATAAAATATTATGTATGCTTATGAAATTAAACATGAAAAAACATATGATAGATTTTATTGGTGGTTTTTACATGATATTATTAAAAATTTTGGTTTTAATCAAGGTTGGTATGAATGGATTAAATGGTGTTATAACACTCTGAAATATCATATTTTTATCAATGGTTCTCTTGTTGGTTACTTTAAGCCATCTCTTGGAATTTTATGAGGTTGTATACTATCTATTTATCTATTTTTATTCTTGTAAAGACACTAGGAAGAGCTTTCTCAAAGGCATAATGGAATTAAAAATCAAAAGTATCTAGGATGCAAGAAATGGTCCATTCGAATTTCATTTATAATTTATCGATATTATCATACTATGAGAATGGTGTTTAAATAAATATTATCATACTATGATAAGGCTACTAGAAATTTGGTTAATACTATAAAATCAAGGATATTTTCATTAACACTAACCCTAGATTTAAAATGAATTAATATGGATATCGTAGGGTTTAAAATTATTTTTTTCATCATCCTACCTAGCTATTTATTTATTTCATAAAGGATATAAAAGGAGCATTGGATCTCTTTTTTGGATAGAATGAAATATTATTTTTTAGGTTGGAAAGGTAGGTTATTAAACATTATATTAAGGCTAAAACATATAAATACTACATCACAATCCATCCCTATTTATGGGTTGTCATAAATTTCTATTAGCTATAGCATCAAAAATTGATAAAATTCGAAGATACTTGCTTTTTGAACTTATTTAATAAAAAAATTAAGTTTTCTCTTTATATTTGGAACATGGTTTGCTAAGGAAATAATATGGAATGGATATGTTTATGAAATTGTAGACTATGAGTTTGTCCTTAGTGGAAAAACTTGGATGGAGGTTATTTAGAGATGAAGGAAAAAGTTGGGAAAAAATGTTACTTAAAATATGTGTAGGTTATCTTGATGAATGGAATTTTTTAGGAAAATAACCCTATACAAAGGATTGCAACATGTATCTTCCTATAAAATAGTTTATAATTAATTAAGAAATATATTAGATGGCCAGTCAATAATGGAAAATAAGCAAATTTTTAGTCTAATAATTGGTTGAAGACTTATCATCTTATCTCTGATTTAAAATCTAAGTCATTGGCTAACATCTAGCTTTTAAATGTCCAAATATCAAATTTATATTAGTGTGAGCAAAAAATCTAGATCAAGGATTTCTATTAGTAATCTAGTTGAAGGAGAGGAACTCAAATAAATTATTGATCATATAAAAAATATGCTTCAAGAGTTTTAGTAAACTGGTGGTGGTATTTTTTAAAATAATAAAGGTTAAATTTTTCTAACTTAGACAAAATCATATGGAACTTCAACTAAAAACTATGCAGAGGCTAGGTCACTTCTTATAGGGATTAAAATTGCAATTGAAAAAATGGAAATATATTTTAATTGAGGTGGATTTACAATTTAAAATTAAAGCTATCAACAAAAATGGATGTAGGGATTGGATAAAAAAAATATTTTTTTTGATGTTCATCATATATTATTGGAGATAATATCTAGGAAATATGGTATGGGATAATTTAGCCATTCGTGGTGTTGATATTCATCTTGGTGAAATTCAAAATCTAGAAGTGATTTTTTACATCTTAATGAAAATGATGTCAAGAAGATAATTGTATAAACATAACACTGAGGAAAATGAAGAATATATTTGATAGAAAAGGAAATAAAAAATATCTTTGACAAAAGGGAAAGTTGGATATGGTTTAATTGACCTAACAACAAATGCAATATTTTGGTACTTTTATGGATATGGAGCCCAATAGAATCTACACGTAGCTTATTATAAAAACACAATCTATAACTATATTTAATATATTTACAATAAAATTTGATATTATCTTATAATTAATGGTAAACAAAGGCTTATTTCATAAAAATTATCGAAATATTTTTTATATTTCTTGGTAACTAATATAATGAAGGTGGGATTTATCTTACTTATTATATCTATATATGAAGGAATACTATACATTTTTTTGGATTACATTAATTTTTTCTACTTTCTCTATCTTAGAATTTTCCTTTGTATATTCTTTTACATCTTTCATTCCTTTAAAATTGATCTTGAATATTGTAGTTTGTCATCCCTTACATCCTTCTTATTTTATTCTAATAGTTGGTTTGAGGGAATCATGAAGGATTTTTCCATCTTATTAGGAATATGAGATTTTTATGTAAAAGGGCAAAGGGCATCTAATGAAATATTACTTTCACAAGAAACCATATATAAAAAGCTACTTCCTATAGTGGATGTATGGTCATCACACATATGACCAACCATAAACACATCGATATTGAATGGTAAAACCACAAGATGCCAATATCACAATATGGTGAGGCCTCAATACAATGATGGCATATCACTATGAAACTATAATATGACAACATAAAATATAACAATACTTTAAGATGAAAATATCTTTTGAAAACAATCCTATGAGTCAACAACAATGGGATAAAATTCTTGGGATGCCACATTTCATGAGATGCCAATATATGGCTATAGGACAATTCAATCCCTCTACTTGTATGGATTACAACATTATTTCTTTCTTTTGAATGACAATCACAATCCCTATTGAATGATTCTTCTACTCAAATGATGATTATGTCCTTTTAATGGTATTGAACACTTTCAAATTTAACAAAACCTTATTTTCTAATTGAACAACACACAACCTATAGTTGAAAAACCCATGCAAATATGAAAATCACACATATAGTATGTTAGCATAGTATGAATATGTTTTTTTCTCCTTGAATAATGATTTGTAAATATGGTTGATATTAAAATTAAATGTTATCCACTCAAACAACAATCAAGTGTTTAATTAAATGACACTTATCTCTTCAATTGAACAATGCTCAGTAATTTGGAATAATGACTCTACTCAGACTGTAACCTTTATCTAGTCTTCACCTACAAACCTACAATTCTACATACACCATGCTATACAATCTACAAAAAAAATTCCAATAATAAAATGTATTCACTTTTAGGAATTCACAGAGATAATAGATTGTAAATAGAATATGATTGGTATTTCTTATGTATATTGGCTATACACAATACTAGCTAGCATTCATTTTTTAACTCCCTTTCAAGCATGAAGATATATAACTGGATATCTTCTTAGTAGTATTTTCTCTCTCTATTATTTCGAAGCTTCTTCTCTAGTTACCTCAGACATACCTCTGCTCTTATTTTCCAATGTGTGTTATTTCCACTTATTTTTCTTGTTTTTTACTCTCTTTCTCTTCCTTTTCATATTTCTCTTCTTTTTCCTCTTCCACTTATTCCTTATAAATGCTTCTCTTTTTCCTCTCACGCATGAAAGGGTTCTTTTATGCATGACATGGAATTTGAAAAATGAATGATATTCACCTTACTTATAATCCTTCAAATGCTCCTACATCATATTTCTTTATCATTTTTGGGGAAGGGAAATGTCTTTATGTAATCCAACTTCTACTATAATATAATTAGCTACTTTCAAGTTTATTTTGTGACTAAAATATTTTTATTTTTATTTTTTTTCACTTTATAATGTGTTGTTATTTGTCCAATATCATAACATTCATGAAATTAAAATATAATATTTTTATAATCCACTTGTTGATTCCATTCTACCAATGTAGAATTTTTATTAACAAAATTTGGCAAATGTTTTGAAATATCCATGGAAATACATATCCAAGTATATACAACATGGTTTTTTACCTTAGTAGTTGGTCACTTCTATATTAAATTTTCTAGAGTATTAGTAATATTCTTCAATACCTCCTTATTGATAATATAATATGGATGAAAACATATAACACACACTAGAATATTTTTAATTTTATCTATGAAAATGATAAATAATTTTATTCCTAATTTTCAAACTATAGAAAATGATAAATAATTTAATAATTTAATGCTCATTTATATTAAATCCACTTATTAATCTCCAAAAGACCTAGAAAATATCTATGAAAATTATGTATTAAGTTTCTATTTTAGGAACCATTAAATCATGCTTGATCATGTTATATTTTAAACCTCACTATCTCAAAATATCATAGTTCCAAAAATAAATAAGCCAAAATATTAAAGATCAATATCAGGAATAGAATTATATATATGAGCAATCAAATATATATCTACACCAATATAATCATGAAAAAATATTGACTTATAATATTAAATATAAATATCAAATGGCCATTAATGATTCATGTACAAGAACGAAGAATACTTACAATATGAATTGCTCCAAATCTATATACAAGCATTGTTATCAATGATATTGTTTCTTTTTTTCTCGTGTTGTTTTTGTTATATTATATGGAGCTTTGTCTCCATGATATATACATAGAATATGAATCTTCATGTACTTGACTATTATTATCCATATGACAATGCCCATGACCTTTGGCTTATAATCTTTGCACTTGTATACTAGACTCTTCACTGTCTTCTTATATGCATACTTGAACTTATGACACTTGCACACTTCTACATGAATTTAATTTCCTACATGCAATCCTAATACATGATACTTGTGCACATCCTCACATTATATATTTGCACACTTATACACATAACACCTATGCACACTCTCTCAATACACACTTGCACTATTATATACACGACACTTGTGCATATCCTATACATTCATAAAAGAGAAATATAATTCACTCACCTAAACTAAAGAGTCAAACTCGATCTATTATATATTTACATTTGTACCATGAAGGTTCCATGGGGGTACATTAGCATGTATCAAATAATGTAATATTGTTCAAAACCCCTTGTATCACATTATTTGGTTATTGAAGAATTTAGCCTTCAATCTTGGTCATCATATTTGATCTTCAATCTACTTCATGCGTTTATCTGAATCTTCAGTATATGATTCTTATTTGTTTTTTTATTCATGTCTTCTATTGTCCTTATTTTGTGCTTTCATTTATTTTTCTTCTTTTTTTGTTTTTTCTTCATATTTAGTTGTGATGTACCTAGTGAACTATCTTCTAAATAACAAGTTAGTAAATCATCACAATAATACATTCTAGATTTCATTTTTTACTCATTGAAGCTAACTTAAGCTTCATTTAAATCATATGTCACAATTTGCATTCTTCTTCTCTTGTCTTTTTTCTTAAAAATTCTCAAAGATAAATAGTTATAATTACATCATTAAACATTATTTTGAGGAAAATATAATGGTGTTTTGTGAATTCCAATGTGTTCTATTTTTTTATAATTAAGATGACTTATAAGTGTTGTGAAGTTTTTATCTTTGAAATCCTTGAGAAATAGAGGTAGTTTTTCTTTCAACCAATTTATTATTTGTTTCTTTCCATCAAAGTCATCTATTAAGTTTTGATAATAAAACTTAAATTTGTTCACCATTTCTTCACTATATTCATTGAATACATTTCTAATAATTAATTCCATGATATGTGATTTAATTATTTTGAAGTTGAAATTCTTTGAAGTACTAACCTTATATCTCTCAAATTTAGAAACACTTAAATAATAAATTTGTAAATTTCTAAATTTCTAAATTTTTTGTGTAGTAAACCTTTTAACTCACAATTGGATTTGCAAAATTTCAAAAACTTATTCTAAATTTCAAATTTTATCAAAATTTAAATAACTTCAAGAAAAAATTTAATAACTTCAAATACTTGAAACGTAAATCTTCTAACTTAAATCCTTAAAATAACTTCAAATATAAAAAATTCAAATAAAATAACCTTTAAAACTATTTTAAGTAGAAAATATTATCACTCCATGCTTTAATATTCAAACTCAAAAAATAATACTTTCAAGCTATAGTAGAAAAGATTATATCTCCTTGTAATAATCAAAGTATAAAAACCTTATAAATTCTTCTAAATCATAATAATATCCTACTAATTAAATCACTAATTCTTATAATTAAATTATATCTCAAATTAATTAAGGTACTTAGATCATTAATTTTCACTAAGGTAATAAAACTTACCTTGTTTACCACCTTGTTGACTTACCTTTTAAAACTTCTTCACTTGCTTGCTTATTCAACTTGGCTAGGATGCAATAACAACTCTGGAATTTACAATCTTAATATTCCAACTAAGGCTTTAAATAGCCTTTTAAAACATGATAGAATTTACCCTAACTCTATGCATTAATCTATATGCAATTCAATAAGTCAAATTCTAGCAATGAAGGTTTCAATTGTTTTTACTTGAGAATAATTTTTTGTAATGTTGGATTCACTTCTGCTTTCACAACCATTGATTACTTTTCTTCTTAGGATGTATTTCTTATGTTGGTATCATGAATCTTCACCTCCTTATCAAAGTATAAAATACTAGGAATAAGAAGTGTATGATGTTACTCTCTTGCTTAAGAATATGAACGTTGTTCTCCTGCTAAATATTGCAAATGTTGTTCTCTTGATTATCTTCACCTTCTTCTCTATGAAGATGTTTTTTAGGATGGTGAATGCTTAGGATAGTGAAACTATGATCATTGGGTTATTTATTTAACTAATTCCACTCAAGTCATCATTGAATTAATGCTCATATTTCTATTGTACATAATGCTATAGAGAGCGTTGCTCTTCCATGTTTATCTTTGTCTGCTAGTAATACTTAAATGATGCTTACCTCCTACCCATATTATTATGTTAGATACACTTAGATGATGCTCATATATTATCCATATTCTTCTATTAATGATGTTTAGATGGTTCTTAACTTCTACGTCTACCTTTGCTAGTGGTGCTTAGATGATGCTTTGCTTTTGTGTCTAGCTCTATTCAACTCATGTCCATCTATGGTAGGGATTATTAAACATAAGATAATATTCTAATATCTATTCAATCTTCCTTTGATGATGTTGGTATAGTGCTAGTATACCTACTCAATCTTCCTTTAATGATGGCACTTTAGACAATATTTGAATACTTGTCCAATATTACTCTAATGGTGGCACTTGAATAGTGTTTTCTTACATTAGAATTATATTGTATAGTAATTTCTCTTAGCTTCTTATACTGATAGCACTTCTTTGATAGTTTTCTTGCTTATCTTACTAACACTTCTTTGATTGATTTTTTTCTTATCTTGTTGTCCTTTATTCTTCACTGAATCAAAGGCCAAGTTTGAAATATATGTATTATTCTAATCAACCTTATTTTTCTAGTTATCTAATTAACCGAAACTCTTTCTCTATACCTCTATATTATTTTTGTATAGAGGCTAATTCTGAATAGTATTCTTATTATCTTCTAGAAGTTTATACTGCTTCTCAATATTAGAAATATTTGGTGCTTATCTATCTTAGGAAGATGTGATGCTTCTCTATATCCTAGAAGTTTTGATATTTCTAAAACTACTATAATGTATCTCCAATGTTTGAAATATTTCCCCAATGTCTTAGATCACACCTAAAAACAAAATATGATTCTCTTCTTTTCTAGAGAACCAAATATCAATATTAGGGTGATTATGAATGTACCCTCACATCCAGTTATCTTTGAAGTTGGCTCTCTTAATCACTTATACCATAATCATGTCTAGCTATCTTCTAATTTGGACCTTAATCAATATTAGTTGAGTCCTAGTATTCACTTGCTTTTCTTCAACCAAATGGAAATATCTTATCATCCAAATTAGGGTGGCTAATCATTGTCCCCTTAATTTCTACTCGATTAGATATTTATAAAATTGTTGTGGTTGATCCACAACACACCCCAAAATTGGGGACCCACATTTTTGCAGGCTTGCAGAGAAGAATCTCGGTGACCCAGATGCTAAAATTGAAGAAAAGAAAAAAAAATGCCTAAGTGTTGAAAGGTGTCGCGAAATCGTGACTGGTTGCGCCATCGCTGCCGAAAACAGGAAAGTTGTCACGAAATCGCGACATGTAGCTCCATCGCTGCCAAAGAGGAGAGACGTCGCAATTTCGTGACCGATTGCAGCAAAGGTGTACGGACAGAGAAAATGGTCACGATTTTGTGACGTGTTTTGGGGAGGCATACGAAAAGAAAAAGCGGTAGCGATATCACGACAGAAAGCTGCACGAAGTTCCGAGGGGGAAAAATATCATGATATCACGACAGGTTTTACCAAGGCATACGGAAGATAAAAGCGGTAGCGATATCGCGATGGTTTGTGGCAAGCAGGTTCAGAAATAAAAGCGATAGAGATATCGCAACGGTTTGTCGAGAGAGGGCAAGAGAATGATAACGGTCGCGATGTCGCGACGTAAAATTGCCAAGGAGGCCCGATGGAGAAATGGTAGCGATTTTGCTACGCCTTGTGGAAAGAAGACTCAAAGTTCAAAACAGTAGCGAATCGCTACCATTTCTTGAAGACAAAGGCTCAAAGCCAAAAGGTAGCGAATCACTGCAAAATTCTCAAAAGAGCCCGACGAAGTCAGAATGTAGCGATATCGCTACAATTTTCGGGGAAGAAGACTCAAGGTTCAAAGTGGTAGCGATATCGCTACCCTTCGAAGAAGAAGGCCCAAAGCTTTAAAAGAGTAGCGATATCGCTACGAGAAGTGGCCGGGAAGCATGTAGCGATATCGCGACATGTCACGATTTCGTGACATGTCGCCATATCATGGCTAAGAAGATGAACAGGCAGACTTGCAGTTTTGTCATTTTTTTTTCGCAGTAAGCGTTACACAGGACGCAAGAAAAGTAGGACACGTGGCGCACATGTGTCAAACTTGCAGAGGCGTTACATGCAGAGATGAATTTCGAAGCATTTTCAAATTTGAGCATGAATCAAAGCGAGAAAAAGCAATAATTTGAGGGGTCATGTGCAGGAAGGTGAAATGAAGCGACAGAGAAGATCGAAGAGCCGCGTCAAACATTATAAGACCAGAATTGCAAATCGAAGAAGGGGTTGGAAATTTCCAAATACAGAGTTGTAGAGACAAGAGCTTCGTGCTATTCTGGGCCTATACTTGGGCAATTTCCTTCTTTTTGTTCGGGAATTTTATACCTGGAACATTTTTTAATATAATCGAAATATTCTTTAATACAAAATACAGAGAGTTGGCATCTTTTGGATGAGAAAGAAGGAGTTACTTTTGCATGCATGATTTAATGTCTATCTTTCCTTTCCAGATTTCTTAGGTTTCTAGGTGAAGTTTAATGCAAGATCTCTTGGTTGCTTCATGCGAATGCCTGAATCTGGAATTATAGTAGAAACCCTTGAGACCCGCACCTAGCCTATTTGGATTGTGTGAAAGTGCAGGTTCATTAGGTTAGGTTGTATGTAGAAAGCCTTAGTATCTTCGGTTTCATCAGATTAATGACAGCTTTCGATCGTAATCTATTCTTATTGTTACTTTTGTTTACTTTTGTCTTTGCTTTTCAAACCCATATTTTATTTTCAGCAGTTTAATTACTGTGTTTGAATAAATCACTAAAAATCCATCAAAATTAAAGATTAAAACAGATTTTATTCATTTTAGAGTCCATTGCACTTTCGTAATTAAATAAACCACAGTGCCCCTTGTTAACATCCACTTGCAAACCCTAAGGTGTTCTTAGCATTTCATTTTAAACAGCATCCTTGATAATCAATAATTAGCATAATAAGAACCTTGGAGAAATCATTTTTCTTTGCAAGTAGAGGATTTGGGACTCGGATCCTACAGGAGAGTGTGTTTTCACAATCGGTTTAAAACACCACTCAACAGATTGGTGCTAGAAGGAGGGCCGAATCGGTTTATCTATTTCAATTTTTATATCTGAATATTTTGTTTTTTATTTAATTCTGAAATTATTTACGACTAAACTGCAACACTATTTTTGTGTTTGTTGCAGGTTTTCTTCGAACTAGCCGAGGGTTTCCTCAAGACAGGCCGGACCCACCACGCCGTATTGCGACCAGGTCTCAAACAACCAGAGAAACCATTTTTCATGACCTTACTGGTACTCCCAAGGGTAAAGTCAAGCAAGTCGTAAGCACTCCAGTAGCAAAAGGCCTGTTTTCTCCAAGAATGTTGAGTGGACCTACACTAGTAATATCCATTGCCCCTAGTGTGCCTATAGTTTGTAATATTTCTTCTGCTATTGTAGGTCTATCTACATCAATTCTGAGTCAAATGGCTCAAGCTCCAGCAGCTCCTTGGTATGGAGCTAACAATACTCCTTTGAATATTGTTGGGGATATCCATGAAATCCCCAAGAAAATTGAAATATTTCTGCCTAAATACAAGCCAGATGGCCTAAGAACAACAGAAGAACATATCCAAGCCTATAGAGATGTTTTAATTAGGCTGCAAGTTCAGCATGAAGATGTAGCCTGCAGACTTTTCCCCATGAGCTTGGATCCAATAGCATATGAATGGTATATATGCTTGCCAACTGGTTCA
Source organism: Wollemia nobilis (assembly GCA_028583015.1). Classification (NCBI taxonomy): domain Eukaryota; kingdom Viridiplantae; phylum Streptophyta; class Pinopsida; order Araucariales; family Araucariaceae; genus Wollemia; species Wollemia nobilis. The sequence goes on from JAQPPZ010001731.1 coordinate 2,901,987, forward strand.
ATCACCTCTTGGACACAAATGGAAAATCCATTTGTCAATCAATTTAGGTCGCCCTTAGATCCCGCAACTATTTACAATCAGTTTATTACATGCAAACGGGGCCAAGGGGAACCAATCCGAATTTTTAATCAGAGATTCCAAAAGAACTATAACAGAGCAATTAGACATTTTGCCATCGATCCTGCAGTAGCTTTGCAGATATATTTTTGGGCATTGGACCCCATGACAGCCATGTTTGCAAGGCGTAATCCTCAGGTCACCATGCTGGCTTTGGCCTATAATGAAGCCATGACTATTGAGCAGCAATTGACATCGCAAGGCTACGGGTTTACCCAGATGCCTATGTTGGGATAGTGTGCTCCATATGGTCAAGTTCCCCGTGCAAATCAACTCATGGCACCACAAATGCCAAGTATGAATGCCTTCCCATATCGCTGATCGTATCCACCGACCCCGCATATGCACCCATTCCAATCCAACCAATCACAGCCATTCCACCTGTTCCTGTATTTTTGTAGAATAGTCAATCAACTATGCAGGAAACTAGTCAAGTCAATCCTCAAGCCATAGTTCTTGTTTTGAATCCAATCCCAATTCAAGGTATCAATCCATATGGGAATCCAATTCCTTAGAACCCCACCCAAATGTGGAATCAATACCCCATCAATTATGCAAATCCAATGGTGGTTAACAACAATGTGGTTCCACCAAAGGATGTCTTTTCGAAAGTCAAAGAGATCAAGAAACTAGTGCATAAACTAAGTAATGACAGGGTTCAACAGTAGAAGCATGAGTCCCGTGCCCCTCACCCAAGTCAGAATTTTAACAATAGAGGGAGGCACTGGAACACTAAGCCAAACAATGGGGGAGTTCTTGATCCCATTGCTAATCAATTAGATGCTTCTGCAGGCCCTAGCCAATCCAATTCTCTTTTGAATCTTTCAAATTTGGCATGGGAAAGAGGGTGCAAGTTACATAACACAAAAGAACACAATGAGAGGAATTGTCCTGAGATCGCTAGATACACTCATTGTCTTCAGGCACAAGTTGATGATTTGGAACTGGTATCAAATGAGGATCCATCATATCAGCAAGATGAAAATATTATGGTGATGGAAACAATATATCACCAAGAGGGTGAGAGCGAGGAGGAAGAAGACGAAGTTTTGGAATAGGAGGTGCAAGCTTTTTGAGATTTCAAAAAGGGGACTCATGGGTACCATTTGAGGAGTAAGTCTAAAGCCCCTAAAACCTCATCAACACCTCCAAACAGTTCTATTCTTCCTCCAGATACAAATGCAAGTAACAACCCTCCCCCTCCACTCAGAAGAGAAATGTCTAATGACGTCTAGAAGACAGTCAAATTCAAAAAACCAAATTATGATGTAGTGGAGGATATGAAGAAGTCCAAATCTAGCCTTTCATTCCTAGACGCAGCTAAATTGCCTGGTCAAAAGGAGGCATTGATAAGAGCTTTGAACTCACCTGATCCGATGTGGAAGGAAAAAAGAGTTGAATCCCATATGATTTTGCGAAAGGAGAGAAGGGATGTCCCGCCATTCTTATTAACTCTGAGAATTGCGGGTAAGAACTTGCATAACTGTTTGGTAGACACAGGAGCAACGAGCAACCTCATGCCTATGGAGATATGTCAAATGCTGGGTCTACAACCGGTTTCATCCAAATGCACGGTCTTGCAATTGGACCGTTCAGAGGTAAATGTAGTAGGGACCTTATATGATGTCAAGGTTCAATTAAATTTTGAACCCAAGGTCTAGCAGGTTGTAGACATTTTGGTGGTTAACATCCCAAGTAGGTATGGAATGTTACTTGTGAGATATTGGATGAAAACGTTGAATGGCTATTTTGCAATAGACTGCTCGCATATGTGGCTACCATGGAAGGGCATTGCTAACCAAATCAGAGTGGAAAACGAACCGATGCTTAAGGAGATTATAATGGATTTTAACAAGCCGAATGAGGTTCAGTTTTCTGAGCCAGACCTAGGGGTCTCTGCTCTTGATGTTGAGAAATCTACTGATGAACTTAAAGAAGAAGTGTGTCATGGTGGTTCTTCTGAGGAGAAGGATTACACGTGGTTGCTCAAGTTTGATGGATCAAAATCTAGACAAGGAGCAGGAGCTGGAGTCAAGCTCACTAGTCCAGGAGGTAAACCATTATTGGCTGCCTACAGACTGCAATTTCCTTGCATAAAGAATGTGGCAGAATACGAAGCATTGATCTACGATTTACGTCTAGCATTGAGCAAACATGTTAAATGCTTGAAGGTTTTGGGAGATTTTGAGTTGGTTGTCAAGCAAATCAAAGTACAGTATACATGTCGTGACAAAAGACTGAGCCTTTATAGGACTAGGGTTATGGACCTCATGGAGGAGTTTGATGCATTCAACATAGCCCTTATTTCTAGGAGAGGAAATCAAATAGCAGACTCTCTTGCAGTCTCCGCGGGCATGTTAAACCCGGTGGATATAAAAATATGTAAAAAAATTTCCATTGAGCTGGTTCCTTGTCCATAAATACCTGATAATGTGAAGAATTTCCAGGTTTTTGAGTGTGACAGGCACATCTTCAAGTTTGTCACAAACTCGGGTATTTTTGAAAATCAGGTGATCGATGAGGAACAAAGGTGGCAGGATGAAACGGAAGAAAGTGAAACTACGTATCAATCCAACAAAATTCCTAAAGACGTGGTTTCATTAGAAAATATGTTCGACATGGAATGCAAGAACAAGAAAAGAAAAAGAGTCTCGTTCCCCAAAGATGCATGCGATTCAATTAATCTGGGGAGTGCAGACAATCCAAAGGAGGTGTACATAGCAAAGGCATGTACAGAGGAAGAAAGGAGCAATATAATACGAGCTTTGAAGCATTACATAGATTGTATTGCTTGGAACTACAATGAGTGAAGACTTACAACCGGAACATTATCACGCATACCATCCCTTTGAAGCCAGACTCCAAGCCTTTTAGGCAAAGACAGCGAGTTGTTAACCCGCTATTGGAGCCTTTGATCGAAAAGGAGGTTAAAATATTATTGGAAGCGAAAATCATTTTTCCTGTTAGGCACTCAACCTGGGTGGCCAACCTCGTTCCGATGAAGAAAAAGAGTGGAGAGATTAGGTTGTGCATAGATTTTCGAAATCTTAATAAAGCCTCTCAAAAAGATAATTATCCATTACCATCAATCGATGAAATTTTGCAAATGGTAAATGGATCTGAAATGATGTCCTTTCTTGATGGATATTCTGGGTACAACCAAGTTCTTATACATCCAGATGACAGGATGAAAACAGCCTTCACTACCAAGTGGGGGACATTTGCATATAAGAGAATGTCATTCGGACTGTTAAACGTTGGTGCAACTTTTCAATGCGCCATGGATTACGCATTCAAAGGAATAATAGGCAAATGCATCATCATGTATGTGGATGATATCCCAGTTTTCTCAAAGAAGAGAGAAGATCATGTTAAAGATTTGAAGAAAGTGCTTCAAAGATGCAGAGAACATGGAATTTCCTTAAATCCCAAAAAGTGCATTTTCGGAGTAACGAAAGGGAAATTGTTGGGTCACATCATTTCAAAAGAGGGCATATCCATCGACCCAGAAAGGATACAAGCTATCCAAAACCTACCTCTCCCGAGCAGTAAAAAGAACTGAGATCTTTCTTTGGGCAAGTCAATTTTGTGAGGAAGTTTATCTCTAGCTTTGCTGAGATAGCCAAACCTCTGAACCAGATGCTCAAGAAAGATGTGGATGTAAAATGGAACGAGGAAAGTAGAGTGGCTTTCCAGAATATCAAAGATGCCATTTCTAGAGCCCCTATCCTTATAAGCCTATATTACTCCAAGCCTTTTTATATTTACGCTTTTGCATCAGAACACTCCTTTGCAAGTGTCTTAACCCAAAAAGGTGAGGATAGTGCCGAAAAGCCCATTGCATTTTTAAGTGCCCCTCTGAAAGATGATCAATTAAGGTATTCAATCCTTGATAAGAAAATGTACGCACTTTTTAAAACTATGAAAAAATTTAGGCACTACATAGTGCACAGCAGAATTATCGCCATCGTGCCCGATTCTGCTGTCAAGACCATGTTTTTACAGAATGAACTAGGTGAGAAGAGAGGAAAATGGATTTCGACCATCCAAGAATTTGATCTCGAAATCCAACCAATGAAACTAGTTCGAGGACAAGGACTGGCAAAGGCGATCGCAAAAAATGATCCGCAAATAACAGGTCAATGCTCAAATACAGAATACATGGCTAAGGACGACTGGTATGTTGATATTGTGCATTTTTTATTGACTGGTAAGTATCCTTCTAATCTGAATTCAACACAGAGAAGAGCTTTAAGGCTTAAGTCTGTTAACTATCTAATAAAATTTGGTGTGCTTTACAGGAAGAATCATGAAGGCATCTACCTGAGGTGCTTGAACAAAGAAGAAGCTGCCGGGGTATTGCAGGAATTTCACGGGAAACATGGAACTGGTCATGGTGCAGCCAACACTACAACACATCAAATATTGAGAGCAGGATATTACTGGCCACATATTTTCAAGGATGCGCATACCCATGTACGATCTTGTCACATCTGTCAAGTGGCTGCAAATAGAGAAAGAAATGCAGCCATGTCGTTGCAGCCTGTAGTCGAAATGAGACCGTTTGCGTAGTGGGGACTAGATTTTATTGGGGTTATTAACCCAAATTCTTCTGATTCTCACAAATTCATTTTGACAGCTACAGACTATTGTACAAGGTGGATAGAGGCGATTCCTACTAAACATGCCACCACAGATGTTGTGATTAAATTTCTTGAGGATCAAATTATAACAATATTTGGGATGCCCGACTCTATTGTCAGTGACAATGGTAAAGCTTTTATTTCTACACAATTTGTAGATTGGGCATATGATAACAAAGTGAGCTTAAAGTTTGCATCCAATTACTATCCTCAAGGAAATGGGTTGGCCGAGTCTTCAAATAAGAATTTGTTGAATACTATTAAGAAGTTGCTGGAAAAGAACCCTCGGGACTGGCACAGTCAACTAAAGTTTGCCCTTTGGGCAGATAGGACCAGAGTGAAATAATCCATAGGGAATACTCCCTATCATTTGGTCTATGGGCAAGACTCGATATTTCTAGCAAATTTGAAGTTGCAGACCTTACATTTCATACAAGAGTACTTGGGGACAGATGATCAAGTTGAAGCCAGGTTGAGCCAGTTGTTGCACCTTGATAAAAAGAGAGAAGAGGTCGTGAATCACATGAATAAACACTAGGAAGTAATCAAGAGATGGTTTTACAGAAGGGCCAAAGTTAAATCATTCAGAATTTCAGATTTAGTATTACTATGGGACAAAATACATGAGGAAAAAGGAAACCATAAAAAGTTTGATTGTCTTTGGTTAGGCCCATATCAGATTTCAGAGATTCTTGGGAAGAATACCTTCAGGCTAAAAACCTTAGAAGGGAAATATTTCACGCTTCCGGTTAATGGGCAGATTTTAAAACATTATTTTAGCCCTTAGGTTGTGGTACTTTCATATCATTCTTTGATTTTGGTGGGATTTTCAGATCTTGTTTCATTGTTTAGGATTTTCAGATTTTTTTTTATTTAGGATTGTTAGCTTAGCTAGGATTTTGGTTGTGGATTTGATTTCAATTGTCATGTTGTTAATTTTGATAATAAAAAAAAACAAAACAAAACAAAACAAAAAGAAATAAATTGAGATGCCAACTTATGCTTAAGGTTAGGAGAATATGAAATATTGGAATTATCTTGTAAAGGCTCCACCAATAACATAAAACATTTTAAGTTATATTGTTTGATTTTGTGATACATGAAAGAATCAGTTTTGCATGACATATCATTTCATTTGCAAAGATAAGGCATTCATATTCCATCTCACCTCACATACATTTCATTTTAGTTACATATGCATCTTATGTACAAGCCATGAAAGTACGTCAAATTCTCTTAGGGTTATGTTATAACATAAATGTAAGTGAATCCTAAGGTTGGAAACTGAGTCTTGAGGTATCTAGAACCAAGCACGTCTCATAAATTAAAAAGGATCTTGAGCAAAATGATCAAAACCTAGCTTGGAGGAAAAGGTTGAGCGAAAGTGGTTTTCATGTCTATCCTATTATGCAACATGATCCTAAAAACAAGTGGTTTTGACCACTTCCATAGAACTTAAAGCCCACATGGAGTAGTAAGGATAGGGTGTAAATTCTCATCTCGGTTGGTTGAGAATCTGATTCCCCAAAGCTCCTATGTTTTCATTTCATAATTAGTCTTGGATTGTAAGGATCGTACTATTTGTCCTCTACAAAGGATGGGTAGTCATCCCCAAGGTCTAAGTAATAAAATTAATATTTTCCATTCTCATCAGTCTTGGATTGTAAGGATCATACTATTTGTCCTCTGCAAAGGATGGGTAGTCATCCCCAAGGTTTAAGCAACAGAATTAATGATTTATATCTAAGGTTTGGATTGTAAGGATCGTACTACTTGTCCCTAACTAGGATGGGTAGTCGTCCCCAAGGTCCAAGAAGTAAAAAGTAAATAAATTTTTCCCATCTCATCTTTATTTTGGATTGTAAGGATCGTACTACTTGTCCTCTGCAATGGATGGGTAGTCATCCCCAAGGTCCAAAGAAATGGAGATAAGTTTTGGATTGTGGGGTTATATATGCCCATGCATGGCATCATGTCTTGCCTAAAAAACAAGACCACTGATTGTCTAGAGGGTTAGACTAGCATGACCATTTCTTCTATAACTGGTTTAATTATTTTGCTTAAAGTGAGGTAATGAACTCTAAATCAGAATAGTAATGATAAGGTTAAACTCTCATCTTGGTTGGTTGGGAGTCTGATTCCCCAAAGTTCTGATTTCACATTCACTTGCACATGGGTTCTAGATAGTAGGGACTCATAACCAACTTTGAGATACAATAAGGTAATGAATCAGTGGATCCTAAGAGGGTTTGGCAATCTTGAATGCTTGTACATTATGATATAAGAATGACCATGCATATTATGAAGGCAAGGCCTTCTAGCACGTCCATTAGGGTCATAAATCATTCACCATCCCACATATGCACTCATACAAAACTGATGATGGAGTGTGGATCAAATTCAAATGATAGGGAAGGAATTCATTGCACACACTGAGCTAATACTTGAGGATTCTAATGATTCATGTACTTCTGATCTTTGGGCATTTGTTATTTTTCTTATGTGCTAACATGTATTTGCGAGTTTGTGATATGTTTCAGGTTGGGTTCTTACTAAAATGCTCAAGAGCATTTGACAAGCAGAGTCGCCATTTGTTGTGGTTGATCCACAACACACCCCAAAATTGGGGACCCACCTTTTTGCAGGCTTGCAGAGAAGAATCTCGGTGACCCAGATGCTAAAATTGAAGAAAAGAAAAAAAAATGCCAAAGTGTTGAAACATGTCGCGAAATCGCAACATGTCGCAAAATCACGACTGGTTGCACCATCGCTACTAGAAACAGGAAAGTTGTCGCGAAATCGCGACATGTAGCTCCATCGCTGCCAAAGAGGAGAGATGTCACGATTTCGCGATCGATTGCAGCAAAGGTGTACGGATGGAGAAAATGGTCACGATTTCGCGACGTGTTTTGGGGAGGCGTATGGAAAGAAAAAGCTGTAGCGATATCACGATAGAAAGCTGCACGAAGGTTCGAGGGGGAAAAACGTCACGATATCGTGACAGGTTTTGCCAAGGCGTACATAAGATAAAAGCGATAGCGATATCGCGACAGTTTGTGGCAAGCAGGTTTGGAAATAAAAGCGGTAGCGATATCACGACGGTTTGTCGAGAGAGGGCAAGAGAATGATAATGGTTGTGATGTCACGACGTAAAATTGCCAAGGAGGCCTGACGGAGAAACGGTAGCGATTTCGCTATGCCTTGTGGAAAGAAGACTCAAAGTTCAAAACGGTAGCGAATCGTTGCCATTTCTTGAAGACAAAGGCTCAAAGCCAAAAGGTAGCGAATCGCTGCAAAATTCTCAAAAGAGCCCGACGAAGTCAGAAGGTAGCGATATCGCTACAATTTTTGGGGAAGAAGACTCAAGGTTCAAAGTGGTAGCGATATCGCTACCCTTCGAAGAAGAAGGCCCAAATCTTTAAAAGAGTAGCGATATCGCTACGAGAAGCGATCGGGAAGCATGTAGCGATATCGCGACATGTCGCCATATCGCGGCTAAGAAGATGAACAGGCAGACTTGCAGTTTTGTCATTTTTTTTTTGCAGTAAGCGTTACACAGGACGCAGGAAAAGCAGGACATGTGGCGCACAGGTGTCAAACTTGCAGAGGCGTTACATGCAGAGATGAATTTCGAAGCATTTTCAAATTTGAGCGTGAATCAAAGCGGGAAAAAGCAAGAATTTGAGGGGTCATGTGCAGGAAGGTGAAATGAAGTGACAGATAAGATCGAAGAGCCGCATCAAACATTATAAGACTAGAATTGCAAATCGAAGAAGGGGTTGGAAATTGCTGAATACAGAGTTGCAGAGACAAGAGCTTCGTGCTATTCTGGGCCTATACTTGGGCAATTTCCTTCTTTTTGTTTGGGAATTTTATACCTAGAACATTTTTGAATGTAATCAAAATATTCTTTAATACAAAATACAGAGAGTTGGCATCTTTTGGATGAGAAAGAAGGAGTTACTTCTGCATGCATGATTTAATGTCTATCTTTCCTTTCCAGATTTCTTAGGTTTCTAGGTGAAGTTTAATGCAAGATCTCTTGGTTGCTTCATGTGAATGCCTGAATCTAGAATTATAGTAGAAACCCTCAATACCTGCACCTAACCTATTTGGATTGTGTGAAAGTGCAGGTTCATTAGGTTAGGTTGTATGTAGAAAGCCTCAGTATCTTCGGTTTCATCAGATTAATGACAACTTTCTGACTGTAATCTATTCTTATTGTTACTTTTGTTTACTTTTGTCTTTGCTTTTCAAACCCATATTTTATTTTCAACAGTTTAATTACTATGTTTTAATAAATCACTAAAAATCCATTAGAATTAAATATTAAAACAGATTTTATTCATTTTAGAGTCCATTGCACTTTCAGAATTAAATAAACCACAGTGCCCCTTGTTAACATCCACTTGCAAACCCTAAGGTGTTCTTAGCATTTCATTTTAAACAGCATCCTTGATAATCAATAATTAGCATAATAAGAACCTTGGAGAAATCGTTTTTCTTTGCAAACAGAGGATTTGGGACTCGGATCCTACAGGAGAGTGTGTTTTCACAATCGGGTTAAAACAACACTCAACAAAAATAGAGTTAAATTCTTTATTGCTTTCAAAGTGGATAGACTAATATAACTCTATCAAGAATGGATAGAGTTAAATGATGGCTTTGATACCACTGTTGGATTTTAATCCTTACTATTGTAAAATATGATGGGTCCAAAAATAAATAAACCACAATATTAAAGGTCAATATATTAGTATTAAGAGTAGAATTATATGTATGAGCAATCAAATATATATCTATACCAATATAATGATGAAAACACATTTATTTATAATATCAAATATGAATGAAGAATGTCCAATAATCATCCATGTACAAGCATGAAGAATACTTACAATATGAATTTCTCAAAATCTATATATAAGATTTATTATTGATGATACTATTTATTTTTTTCTCATGTTGTATTTTTTACATTGTATTAATATTTATCTCCATAATATATACATAGAAGATGACTCTTCATGTACTTGATTATTGATCTCCATATGATAACTTCCATGACCTTTGGCTTATCATATTACCACTTGTATTCTAGACTCTTCGCTCTCTTCTTATATGCATACCTAAACCTATGACACTTGCACACTTCGACATGACTCTTAATCTCCTACATGCACTCCTAATACAAGACACTTGTGCACTTCCTCACATTACATATTTGCACACTTACATACATGACACTTGTACATATTATCTCAATACACACGTAAACTATTGGTTACATGACACTTGTGCATATCGTACACATTAACACTTACATGGAAGGGAAATATAAATCACTTATCTAATATAAAGACTCAACCCTAATCTATTACATATTTACATTCAAAAAATGAAGGTACCATGGGGTACATTACCATGTAGAAAATAATGTAATATTCTCCAACAAATCATCTCATCTTTGATAATAACTTATAATAAAAATTGTATTGTCTAGATAGGGGCTATCATATATTTAATCTTCTTATCACTATCTTGAGCATCATTACTTCTAATAGTATGTGAATATTTCTAGTTAAGACTTCTATAAATAAATTTGCTTCCTTAATATCTAACTTTATCTTACCTGAATCCTTCAATTTTTGAATTCCTTCAAATGTCTATAATAAGAAAAGTTGAGTTTGGTCCTTGATTACATTTGTTGCTTGCTTGTAATTGCTTATTATTTTATTTTAGGTACCTTTATAGGCAGTAAAATTTACATGCAGGACTAATTTTTAAGTTTTCCAATCCCTTCATAAATCGTTCAAATCAAAATAATCTTCCTTGTGCTCAAATTTGAAGAATTTATTACTCATAGAGCAAAAAACATTAGGGCATGAGCAATAACATTGCCAGTGCTATCATGACCTAGCAATGCTTTTATAAAAATATTTTAATTTTGACTCTTTCTCATCCATTTATTTATCCCCAATGGTTATGAAGCGAAAGTACGAGTGTGATAGCATTGTCGATGCTATTACCTACTAATTATTTTGAATATTGTGTGACAAAAGCAAGAAATTTGACATTCTGTCTCTTTCAAGCCACCCACTATTAATGAACCAAGTCCTCAAAATGTTTATTTATAGCTCTTATAAAAATTGTAAGGCCAATATTTGTCATTCTCGTGTTCTTCCATTAATAAATTCTTGATCTATTTTCAAATTCCTACCTTCTTCAATCTTGTAATTTTAAAAAAAATCATCCTCCAAGGAGCCATGGATTCCTATAAAACCAACACTTGGGAGAACCCAATCCATGACCTTTCCAATGTAGCAAAGCTACGCCAAAATTTTATCCATGGTATTTTAAAAGCAACAAATATTTTTCAAAAATATTTTAGAATCATAGCAATCAAATATTGTGCATGGAAATATTATGCCAGAATTTTGATATAACATTCTAAAGGTTATTCTTACAAGCACTTAAGTTGTTATTATTGTAGGCATATAAGTATCCAAGCAAGTCTCCAACCAAGTCTACATGCTCTCAAAAAATCAACAAACATTAAGTATCAAGCTTCAAAGCTCAAGCATCCCAAAAACATCAACAAGTAAGCTAGCAAGCTTTCAACATGCTTCCAATAAGGGGGTACAACCTTGTATCTAGGGTTGTGATCTTTCTTCTTATTTTTTTTTGGATTTTCCTTGGAATAAAATACAAATCATATACAGTTGCATCTTAGGTTGTATTTAATATATCTTCTTACGTCCTCGCCTATTAAACAAATATTTATTTATTAAAATCAAAAAAGTATTTTAGTTTTAGACCTTAACTAGTGCATTTGTATGTGCATTAAGACTATATTAAGGTTAAGCTTACATAAAAATTTATATTTTTCTATTGTTGGATAGGGCCCTATACTCCTAAGTCATAGCCCTTCATCATAGTCATTATAAAGTTATCAAATATCATATTTAATCTTGTTATTTGAAAGCACGAGGATACAGAAACAAAAAAGGAAAAAGCTCCAAGTACTTTGCACAAATGGAACTAAACTTAATGCTAAATCCTACAAATTGAAAATGCATGAAATGGGGAAAGCATGAATGAATTGAAATGCAAATGAAAAGCCAATTCAGAAAACAACCCTTTTTTTTAATGATACATTTCTAAATTCGGTTACAATTTGCCTCCTCCATTTTTAGGGGTGAGGAGTGTTAAATTTGTTTCTTTGTTACATCCATGGATGCCATTCCTTATTTCGCATGCCCACATGTAATATGGGCAGACCAAAACATCACCGCCGCTTGTGTGTACAAATGTTGACTCCCTGATGCTCCTCTAACGTCTTGATCCTACATTCAAAGAAACAAGAAATAATCAGTAGCACCTGCGGATGAAATGAAACATGCAATCCCCAAGCCTACGATTAGTGCATGCAAAGAATAAATAAAATGATAACTAGCATATATCTAAATGATCTAAAAAATTTTTAGGGGCATCAAGACCTCACAAAGAAAACACTGCAAATGGAACAGTCCAAAAATCCCTCATAGATTCAAATTTGTTTCGGGGAGGGACGAATAGACCTGCAACAAAATGCCAGATAGCACTGCTCAAAATGTCACATCTAGACAACTCCAAATCTCTTGTAAAAGTGGGGCTTAGCTAATTGGGGGTATTTTGGGATGACCTAGATGGTCATATTTCCCCAATCTGGCCTCTAACGCCCATATTTTGATGATGCCCTCTGTAAGTTAATGAAGGCAAAAAAATGATAAAACATGACAAAAATTGATCAAAACGATATGAAATCAAAATTGCAAACTATCTAAGCAACATAAATATCAAATACAAAGATGAAAATGATAGAAATAAAAAATCAACCATAGATTCCTAATCATTCCTAAAAGGGACGATTAGACTTGCAGCAGTGCGGGGGCTCCCGGGCAGGCCGCCTGTGGTTTGGGGCCTGATTTCGGCACCAATCCACTTAGGATGAGTCCAAAATCACTTGTAAAGTGTTGTCGGAAAATTGGGTGGTATACTATGGTCAAATATCAAGTTTTTGGGATCAATATTCATCCTTACAATAGTCACCCAATGACCTCCTCTCTAAAAGAGATCATGGATGTGAAAGGCACAAATCAACTAGGGGTGTATGGGGAAGTAAAATGGCAGCACTTTGTTGCTCAAAATGCTCCTTCTCTGTCTATTTTGGGGTGAGGAAACTCACCAATTTATAGACTTGGAGGTCTCTTGAATTGGGTATGCAGAGGTGCCACTTAGCAATCATGCCTTCTCAGGGGGAGGGAGATTCCTCCCTGATTAGGGACTTCATGAATGCCATTGCAACTACCTCTATGCCCTTGCAACTACCTCTAACACTCGAAAATGCTCACCTACACTCCCATGCGATGAAGGAAGAATTAAGTGGCAGATATGAGGTGCCATTTTTCAAGATTTGACTTTTTTCTCATCAAACCTGCAATTCGCCCCACCCTGGAGCGAATACTGATATTCGTCCCTGGGTGGGGCAAATCCCAGTTTGAAATCATCCTTAGGTGAAACGAGTATTGAGCAAAGTGCCTGAAGGTGCCAAATTGACTCCTGACCTTCCAAAACTACTGTGAGAGTGGTTAGTACCACTGTTTGACCTCTGGGGGCTGCCCTTGGGGCTGTGTGTGTCAATGCAATTAGTTTTTATAGTCACATAATCGGATTGGTGTTGTTTTGGTGTCTACAGATGCCCCTTTTTGGGATGTGTTGTGCAAGGCACAGCGTCGAGCAAAAATAGATAACCAAAGAACTAATGATTATGGTTTCTCAATAACTGATAGGGACGGGAAAATAGACACAGAATCACACTCCCGATTTCCCAAAATTTTCTCTTTGCATTAATCTGGAAAATCACATTACAAACGGCCCGCAGGCTTACAAATGACCAGCGCTCGGCTTGGTCGTCTCACTTCCACACTCTGCATCTATTTCCCGATCCCCCCCGTCCGACAAATACAATAAAATGGGTTTTTATAGAGGCCCCGACCCTCTCAAACAACTTTTGAAAATGGGTTCACCAACCCAAATTAAATTTCCCTCCAATACATTCTTCACGTAAATCGGGACACCAACCCGATTAAATTCTCGCACTCCGCACGGTCCCTGCCACTGCTGACTTGGTCAGTAAACCCTGCGCGCCCCTTGCTTCTCGTCTTTCACGCTCCTGGAATTCCCCGCTTTATCTTCAGCTTCTGCCACGTGTCAAATTTGAACAGTCCTCAAAATAACCGTTCTCGCCATCTTTTTCTCTTCCCGTGCCATTTTCTCTCTCCATCGCGATATCGCGACGTTTCTGGCTCTCTGCACTTGCTTCTCATTTTGGTCGCGATATCGCGACATGTCGTGATATCGTGACCATTTTGCCTCCTGCCCCTCCGCTGAGAAACTCGTCGTGATATCGCGACGTCGCGATATCGCGACCATTCTGCCATTTTGGTCGCGATATCGCGACATGTCGTGATATCGCGACCATTTTTCCTCCGCACCCGCTTGTCCAATTTGCGTCGCGATTTCATGACGTCGCGATATCGCGACGTCGCGATATCATGACCGTTTTGTCGCTCTCTCCTCTGCTCCGAAACCTGTCGTGATTTCGTGACATGTAGCAAAATTGCGGGTCACGATTTCGCGACATGTCGCGAAATCGCGCCCCCTTCTGCGCCTTCGTCCCTCTCCGGCAAACTGTCACGATTTCACGACATGTCACGAAATCGCGGCCCCTTCTGCTGCACTTCCTCCTTGCCAATTTTTGTCACGATTTCGTGACACATCGTGAAATCACGACGGTTTTCTGTCTTTGCCGCTTTTTCTTCCTGTGTCGACTCTTCAGCACTATTTTTCTTGACACTTGACACCTCGGTTTCTGGTTTCACCGGATGCTCCTACATCAGACACTCGGGGTAAGTGAAGAAGTGATATTCACTTCTGTTGGGTCCGGTTGCTGCCTCCCGCAACACTTCTGGACTCATCTCTGCCTTTACAGTCTGCTCTAACCCCGGCTCTGGGTCCACACTTCTATCTTCCACCGGACAGATTTCTCCACTGCTGCAAACTTCTTCTGCAGCCTGCTGTATTTCCTCCTTTTGCACAGAAAAATCTGTGCCTTCTTCCGGGCAGGTCCCGGTACCGCTGTACTCTTCCTCACATGCGGTTTTCTTTAATTTTTCTTCTTTCTTCCTCTTTCTTTCTTCCCGTCTTCTTTGCCTTTCCTCTTGCTCCCGTAACTTTATCCCGAGCCATTCTTTTTGCAATGCTTTTAATTGTCGTTGCAATGCTTTTACTTCTTCCTCCGAAACCATATCCTCCATGCTGTCCCGTCTTCTTCGGGGATGCATTCTTCTCTCTTCTTTTTTTTTATCGGGTCTTGGCGTAAACTGCCTCCCGCTCGACGAATCTGCTTACGCACTTAAATACCAAACTCACTCTCTCTCAGAACTCTCCCGTAGGTCCTGGTGCAACTGCCTCACCTTCGGCGGATCTGCTGCACACTCAGGAACCACTGGCTCTGATACCACTGACGGGGCACGGGAAAACAGACACAGACTCACACTTTCGATTTCCAAATTTTTCTCTTTGCATTAATCTGGAAAATCACATTACAAACGGCCCGCAGGCTTACAAATGACCAGCGCTTGGCTTGGTCGTCTCACTTCCACACTCTGCATCTATTTCCCGATCCCCCCCCCGACAAATACAATAAAATGGGTTTTTATAGAGGCCCCGACCCTCTCAAACAACTTTCAAAAATGGGTTCACCAACCCAAATTAAATTTCCCTCCAATACATTCTTCACGTAAATCGGGACACCAACCCGATTAAATTCCCGCACTCCGCACGGTCCCTGCCACTGCTGACTTGGTCAGTAAACCCTGCGTGCCCCTTGCTTCTCGTCTTTCGCACTCCTGGAATTCCTTGCTTTATCTTCAGCTTCTGCCACGTGTCAAATTTGAACAGTCCTCGAAATAACCGTTCTCGCCATCTTTTTCTCTTCTCGTGCCATTTTCTCTCTCCATCGCGATATCGCGACATGTCGCGATATCGCGATGTTTCTGGCTCTCTGCACTTGCTTCTCATTTTGGTCGTGATATCGTGACATGTCACGATATCGTGACCATTTTTCCTCCTGCCCCTCCGCTGAGAAACTCGTCGTGATATCGCGACGTCGCGATATCGCGACCATTCTGCCATTTTGGTCGCGATATCGCGACCATTTTTCCTCCGCACCCGCTTGTCCAATTTGCGTCGCAATTTCATGACGTCGCGATATCGCGACCATTTTGTCGCTCTCTCCTCTGCTCTGAAACCTGTCATGATTTCGTGACATGTAGCAAAATCGCGGGTCGCGATTTCGTGACATGTCACGAAATCGTGCCCCCTTCTGCGCCTTCGTCCCTCTCCGGCAAACTGTCATGATTTCATGACACGTCACAAAATCGCGGCCCCTTCTGCTGCACTTCCTCCTTGCCAATTTCTGTCATGATTTCATGACACATCGCGAAATCGCGACGGTTTTCTGTCTTTGCCGCTTTTTCTTCCTGTGTCGACTCTTCAGCACTATTTTTCCCGACACTTGACACCTCGGTTGCTCTGGTGCCGCCAGATGCTCCTGCATCAGTAACTTAACCAAATTTTGATGCCCCAAGTATGGAAAGGGCATGCATTCTTGAATCCTTGCTTCTGACGAGCGAAGGAACTCAATTCAAGTGTTAAAATTTTTTGATGAGGTGTTACTTGATCTTGGACATTGATCAGTCATGAATAGGAAAAGGGTGCAACATTTTGTCTGTGGGAACCTTGAGTTCATGATTTATGAATGCCAAGTGTTTGATCAGCTTGTGATTATTGCTTGTTTGCTACCCCAAGCAGGGGCGTAATTGTCTTTGTCAATGATTCTTTGAATGCATGTTGTTTCCATGATTGGGTGTGTATTTGTTGATTGGTGACTAAGTGTGACTACCCCCTCAAGCGATGAATCGATGAGGGAATGACCTGCATGAGAAAAGCGACAAGTCACTTGACCTAATATGACTTAGGTAAGGGTGCCTTCAGATGCTTATCATTGAATGTGTGTGCAGTTTTCCGACATTTAGACCTATTTTTGGTGGGTGTTAACCCTTTTGGTGACACGTTTCGGGGCTGAAATTGGCAAAAAATTGTCTTCTCGTGGAGCGGTCTGGAAATGGTGGCCTTCTTAAGGTGCAGCAGGTGATAATTTGTAACCCCAACATCTATTTTGGATACCAAGAATGTCAGGCACAAATGCGCCTTCGTTCGACAATGTTATTGCTTGTTTTTGGTTGGGTTTTGACCCTTTTGGTGACGCCTTTTAGGGATGAAATTCTCAAAGATCAATCTTCCTATGGAGTGGTCCAGCCATGGTAGCCTTCTTAGGGAGTAGGATAGTGAGGATTTGTGATCTCAACATCTATTTTGCATGCCCAAAATGTCAATTGCAAAAGCACTCCCATTGGACAGTTTTATTGCTATTTTTGGTGCATTTTTGTGCATTTTTTGCTGTTTTTGAAATGTTTGCTCTGTATTCGTCTCTGGGTGGGACAAATTTTGTTGAGAATTCATTCCAGGGTGGGACGAGCACTAACTAGAGTGCTCATCCTAGGGAGGAATTATTATAGACTCAAAAAGCCTATTTAAAGGCCAAAACTAGGTTTTGGACTCATTTGCACTTGTTTTTTATGGCGACTTGGAGCTCTGAGGAGGAGGAGGTCAATTTTGTGAAGCGAAGCGCTGCCAAATTTTCCTGCCACCATGATTTCATGGATAGGATTGAGTTGCAGAGCCGAAGTGATACCAGTAAGTGAACTTCTTCTTTATTAGTTTTTTTGTATTACAGTTTTAAAACCGCAAGTTATTTTTCACTTCTTTTTTTGTATATTTTGTTTTTCAAATGTAAAAATGAAAAACCTTAGTGAAATGAATGTGTTTATGTGTTTTGGTAAGGCTTCATTAAAATGTAGGTTGAAATCCTAGTGGAAACCATGTTTGTTTGTGTTCATTTTTTGTAAACTAACAAAAAACCTAGGCTAACAAAAATTGAAACTTAGCTGAAAAATGTAGGCTAACCCTAGTTAAACAAAGATCAAAACTGAGTTTAAAAACTTAGGGTAAAATTGAGCTAAAAAACTTAGTGTTAAACATAGTTTTTTTTTAAAACTTCGCTCAACCTTAGTCATTTTTGTTGTTTTTGTTTGATTTATCAATGTAAAGTTAAAAAAACCCTACATTGACAAACTAAGTTTGTAAGTTTTGATTTTTTTGTTTTAATTTATCAATTTGAGAGTACAAAACCCTATGTTGACAAATTAATTTTGTAATTTTTGAATTTTTTGCTTTAATTTATCAATTTGAGAGTATAAAACCCTAGGTTGACAAATTAATTTTGTATTTCTTTTATATTTTTTGTAGTTGTACACTTTTTTTCATGATTTTAATGTGTTTATTTTGTTGTCTATTGCAGGTTGTGAAGAGCCGATATCATGTGCCTACTATTTTCATTGAAGCATGGGAGGAATTAGCTATGGTTGACTGGGAGTGGCTTGACGCCCTTGGGCTCAAGAAGGTGACTCAGCTGGAGCCATTGATTGGGGATCGGGCCTACCTGATGACCTTGATCAACTTGTGGGATCCCTGGACTAATACTTTCCATCTCCCAACAAGGGAGATGATAGTTACTTTGGAGGATTTCTATCAGATTCTTTAGATTCCAATAGATGGACTGTTGATTAGGACGATGTCACAAGATCAACGAACAACAATGCTAACACACTGCTTTAGGCATGGGGAGGAGGTGGGTGTGGACAACCCAGTGGAGAGGGCAGAGGGCGACTGCCAAATTAGTAGGATTCTAGTTCGATGGTGGCTAGAGAAGGGGGTGTTGGGAGTGATGCACGTAGTACTTATGGGCCTCATTTCCAACATGTTGCTACCTGACTTGTCAGGTGCGAGGTTCTCATGGAATCTGTTGGATGTGGTTTGTCGACTAGTGGAGTGTTTGACGCATGAGTGTTTGATCATGAGGTGGGAGCAGACACTTCTGGCATAGCTCTACGATGAGCTATATGAGGTCTACTACCATAGGCAGAATGGGATTAGTTGTAGTTATCTGTTGTAAAGCAGGGCTTGGTAGAACATAGTGGTGGAGAGGCCAGTAGGGTTACTGTGGATGACTCAGGTGGAAATGGTGGATAAGGATATAGGTTACACGGCTCTATGGTGGCAGTCTGAGGAGCAGGCATAGAGTCAGCGATAGGTAGGTGTCGTAGGGCACTATGCTGATGCCTTCGCTGGGCTTGCTCTAAGGGAGGTGTTCTGGTGCCCCTATCAGGACTGTCCGACCTGGCCAAAGGTTGGAGAGTGGCTCCGATGGGTATGCAGGGAGCGATGGCTGATTGGGTGGCATGGGATCGAGCATGAGTTCTTCCCTTACAACCAGGTGATATAATAGTTTGGGGTGCACCAGGGGTTGCCTGGTGAGCTTGTGGTCTATCGAGGTCAGGCGGACGAGAGGAATATAGACCGACCAATCATCGCACCACACGATGAGGATTTAGATGTAGTGATCGACGTCCCAAACATGGACGACATCAGGACTACCATGGAGTATGACTAGTGGTGGATACTATGACGATGGCAGGGAGAGGGGCCATTGGGAGGCATGGAGGTAGCAACAGCAGGCAGGGAGGGTGCTGAGGCACCAAGAGATGATTGCAAAGTTCCACTAGAGGATGCAAACATGGTGGAGGTGGATGCTGTGGATGTGGATCTTGGGGTTCTGGATCAGCCAGAGATGTAAGACATCACGAAGTAGTGGGAGCTAGAGTAGGCTACTGTTCCAAAGATGCCAACACCTCAAGCAATTTTGGAGGACACAAAGTCTGGGTTACATGTTGAGAATGCACGATTGGAGGGGCTACTATGGAGGTGCAATGAGGAGCTAGGGGATGTGCTGCGGAAGAGGGATATCCTACGCATGTAGCTAGAAGAGCAAGAAAATGCATGGGCTATGTACCACCGGTAGGATGGGGACACCAATGCTACATGAGAGAGGGATATCCTATAGACGTAGCTGGTAGAGAGGGATAGGGCTTTGGTGCAACACGATGAGAACTTGGCTATGTATCACTAGTGAGAGATGGAATTAGTGTGGCAATGGTTGGATCTAGAGGTAGAGATTATTCGCCTCGATGGGTGGGTCCCTACATTTAGGAGAGGCGGATCATCCGTCGCTTGAGAGGGAGCGATACTGAGCAATCAACATCCTTTAGGTGCAGGAAACTGGATGAGGGGGGCTTGAGTAGGCGTGATGCGGGGGCTAGTAGTAGCCATCTTGAGGGGTCTCATAGGACCCACACCATGGGGGGGTAGTTCCCATCGCATCGATCTTGCATGATCATGGTGGCCGACACCCTAGGTTTTGGGGATTTTTGATCTTTTGGATTTTGTTTTGGGGTCACAGGACCAGTTCATTGTAGCTTGTGAGCATTTTTGATGATATATACAGATGACTTTATTTTATTTATGCACATGTCATGATTGGATGTTATGCATGATGATTGATGAATATGGATGTATGCATGTTAAGTTATATTGATGGATGCATATGTTTTGATGAAATGCAAATGTTTTTTTTTTTAATTGATATGATATGCAAATGGAATGGATGAATTGAATTTGTGATTTTTGGCGGTCGCACCATAGACTGTTCAGAATTTATGGCTTTTTGTGTTGGGTGATTGCTGTGTGACTTGACTTTCTTTATGTATACGGGCTATTTTTTTTTTGTAGTTTCTTATGGCAATGCGAGAATGAAAGATAGCAAGTTGGTTTAGAATGTAGGTAGGGTTTTTCGAGACTCAAATTTTTTAA
This sequence comes from Wollemia nobilis, assembly GCA_028583015.1. Classification (NCBI taxonomy): domain Eukaryota; kingdom Viridiplantae; phylum Streptophyta; class Pinopsida; order Araucariales; family Araucariaceae; genus Wollemia; species Wollemia nobilis. Next base: position 2,922,680 of record JAQPPZ010001731.1, read on the forward strand.
TTATCTAGCCAAGACTATACTTTTATCTCATGAGACTTTTTAACAAGGTATGAATCGGACTTGTTTTTGACCAAGTTATTTCACATCCCTGTGTGTGCAATTGAGTTCATTTATGTGGTGTTTGTCAGGATATCGCCAGTGCCAGATAGTCTGTCAACCAAACCTATACTAAGGATCACCTGATTAGCTCCACTAACTCCTTTGTTGTATTTAGTCGGATTAATCTGTGGTGCTGTCGTAGGAGACCATAAGCTAGCTCATCCACATGCAAACATTGATCTATACACAAGTTACTATGACATATATATCGTCATGCGGGAGGTTTACCACCAGTGACTGATAGGCTATCCACCAATTTAGTATTGAGGTTTGCCTCATGACCTTTCGAAATGCTGAGAGTTCCAAGGATTCAAGTTCAACTCCCTTGTTTTCTTCAATTGTATTGGGATACTTGCTCTTTTATAGTGATAAAAATCACTATTTATTTATTTTTTTCTTTTGAGCAAGGGATTTGAATATGGAGTGATGAGAATCACTATCTTATGTGCTTTTCTTGATGTATGCACTTTGGTTGTGATGTCAAATTTTTTGGAGTTTTGACTTTTGCAAATTTGTGATGTTTTGCAATTTTTTGAGAACTTGGGATCCTTGGGGAATTGGGTAGGGAAGATACTTGTCCTATTGCCAACTCTCAGCATTCTCGGGGTCATTCGCACATGGGGATGAGCAAGATAAATTTTTTGCTTATGGTGATCTGGATTGCTTTACAGGTTTCATATTTCGTTCACACAACTTGGGAATTCTTATGTGTTTTAATTTGTGTTGGGATGCTACGTACCAAGGTGCGATCCAAGTAGAACTCGACCTTTGTAAAATCTGTCTGACTTGGTATAGTACATGGCTAGAAAGCTAATGACGACTGAAAGATGAAAACTCTTGATACTTTATAAGACCACTAACTATGATATGGTAAAAAGAAGTGAATGGCGTTTATTTTTGATGAACTGTTTACAAAATTGGAGAAATGTGGAACAAGATGGATTGGCGGAGTAATTACAGTCTATGGTGCCTTTGACCCGTATGACCACAAATATGCAATGTATGGATGTGATGCTTAATGCAGCTATATATTTTTGTGTTTTTGATGGATTGATTTTTGTGAGTATGCAGATGAGATGCAAAAAGAGCTCTTTATTGTCATGATGACGGTGAGTATGCATGGAAATGAGATGCAAATTTTTGTTATTTTTGATGATTTTGTTGTTTTTGAATTTTCTTATTTTTAACCAAGCGATTGTGGGAATCCTTGGAGCTTTTTGGTTTGACCAAAGGGATAATGGGCACCTTTGGGGTGTTTTAGGGTGGACCAAGTGATTGCGGGAATCCTTGGGGCATTTTAGGGTGGACCAAGCGATTGCGGGAATCCTTGGGGATTTTTGGGTTGACCAAGCGATTGCGAGAATCCTTAGGGCTTTTTGGGTTGACCAAGCGATTGTGGGAATCCTTGGGGCTTTTTGGGTTGACCAAGCGATTGCAAGAATCCTTGGGGATTTTTGGGTTGACCAAGCGATTGCGGGAATCCTTAGGGCTTTTTGGGTTGACCAAGCAATTGCGGGAATCCTTGGGGCTTTTTGGGTTGACCAAGTGATTGTGGGAATCCTTGGGGCTTTTTTGGGTTGACCAAGCGATTGCGAGAATCCTTGGGGATTTTTGGGTTGACCAAGCGATTGCGGGAATCCTTGGGGATTTTTGGGTTGACCAAGCGATTGTAGGAATCCTTGGGGATTTTTGGGTTGACCAAGCGATTGTAGGAATCCTTGGGGCTTTTTGGGTTGACCAAGCGATTGCGGGAATCCTTGGGGCTTTTTGGGTTGACCAAGCGATTGCGGGAATCCTTGGGGCTTTTTGGGTTGACCAAGCGATTACGGGAATCCTTGGGGATTTTTGGGTTGACCAAGCGATTACGAGAATCCTTGGGGCTTTTTGGGTTGACCAAGCGATTACGGGAATCCTTGGGGCTTTTTGGGTTGACCAAGTGATTGCAAGAATCCTTGGGGTTTTTTGGGTTGACCAAGTGATTGCGAGAATCCTTGGGGCTTTTTGGGTTGACCAAGCGATTATGGGAATCCTTGGGGCTTTTTGGGTTGACCAAGTGATTGTAGGGATCCTTGGATCTTTTTGGGTTGACAAAGCGATTGCAAGAATCCTTGGGGATTTTTGGGCTGACCAAGCGATTGTAGGAATCCTTGGGGCTTTTTGGTTGGGTTGCAACTCCTCTAGATATGGAATGGCCGCAAGTGATTGATGTTCAAGGGTTCTAGTTCCTTGATTCTATCAAGAGAGGCTAGCCGGTATTTTCTAGGTCCTATTTTACTATCAATTACATAGGGACCTAACCAATTTTCTGTGAACTTGTCCCTTAGATGGGACGACAAACTAGAGTTCCGTTGGTTCTCTTTCAAGACCAAGTCACCAACCTGAAAGTCCCTCAGATGAACTTTCATGTTGTATGCTTTTTTAAGTCGCTCTTGATAGATACATAAATGCTCGAGAGCATTAACACGTCATTCGTCAAGCAACGTAAGCTGGTCTAATCGGGCCTATCGTGTAGTGTCATCATCGATGAACTCTTGCATTGATATGCATAGGGAAGAAATTTCCAACTCGAGAGGCATGACAGCATTGGAGCCATACACAAGCAATAACGGAGTTGCCCCAGTGGTCATTCGAATGCTAGAGTGATAAGCCCACAGGGAAAGTGGGATCTAAATGTGCCAATCCTTATGATTGTCTGAGACTGTCTTTTTGAGGATGGCAACTAGCATTTTGTTTGATGCCTCTGCTTGCACATTTGCCTATGGATAATAGGGTGTCGAAAAACTGTGCTGAATTTTGTACTTTGTGGTCAAAGCATGCACGCTTTTTTTTTTGAATGACATCCCATTATCCAAAATTATCTTGGATGGAATACCAAAAAGACATGATATTATGTAAAATGAACTTCGAAATGCGGGTTCTAGTTGTAGAGGTAAGCAAAATTACTTCCACCCACTTGGTGAAATACTCTATGGCCCTTATGATAAACATGTGATGGCCTGACAACATAGGGGAGATATTTTCGATTAGATCTAAGCCCCACTGTGAAAACGGCCAAGCCGACTAGACTAGCTACAAGGCCTGGGAAGGTACGTGTGTCAAATTGGCATGATGTTGAAACTTCACGCACTTCCTCACATATGTGCAATAATCTCGCTCTAAAGATGGCCAATAATAGCCCATACAAAGAATGCGCTTTATGATGGCCATACCACTGAAGTGGCCATCGCACGTACCATCGTGCGCTTGGGTGATTGCCCAAGTGGAATCTTGTTGGTCCAAGCAACGAAGGAGGATTCCTTCATAGCTGTGATGGTACAAAATGTCTCCTAACAAGACATGCTTTGCCGCTTTCTGCTTGAATGCTCATTTTGTGGCATGCGTCAATCCAAGCGAGAGATTACCTAACTTGAGGTAGTCCCTTATGGGTGAATACCAATCCTACTGATCGAAGCCCAGATGGTATGAACAACTAATCCCTCTTTAAGTTCATCCCTAGCAAAAGTTGAATGGGAAAGAACTTGCAAGAATATCATTGTGTTGCTATTAATGGGAGTAGGGGAGAACAAGGACTCCCAGTTGGCGTGATTCAGACGATCGTGGATTCGAGAGAACCTATCCTGAGATGGTTCAATCTAGATCATGTGGATTCCTGGCCTTAAGTCAAAGTTTGCACGCTCCATCATAGATTGCGATAGCGTTTTGACTTGAATGGTTGTCATATCACCATAAATGTCTTACGGGATTAATGACCCCATGGAGGCCATAGTGTCCACAAAACGATTCGATGATCGAGGGAGCACCTCGATGTCATACCATTCAAGCTTTGCCAAGAATTTGTCCACAAGGGCTTTGTAGGCCTGCAAAATTGGGCATTTGCATTGGAATACCCCTTTGACTTGGTTGATGATTAACAATGAATCACCAAAGATATTCAATCATTTAATGTTCATGGTGATTGTTGTCTAAAGACCTATGAGCAAGGCTTCGTACTCTGCATTGTTGTTGGTGCATGGGAAATTTAATTTAAATGACAGAGGTATTAGAGTACCTTACGATGTGAAGAATACTATTCCTGTGCCACCACCTTGCTCACATTTAGAACCATCAAAAAATAGGGTTATGTCGGCCTGTGACTCAGGCTCATCAAAATCTGGCGATTCTGAGACATGGAAGAACCCATCATCGAGTAGTTCTATAATCAAAGGCTGATCGTCTTTGAGAGGAGCCTTTGCTAGTTGATCGGCAATGACCTGACATTTTATGGATTTCTTTCCAATAAAATCTATGTCAAATTCCATCAACAACATGATCCATTTTGTCGTGTGGCTACTATGATAAGTACGACTCATCATGTATCACAATGGATTCTCCTTAGAAACAACATACGTCTTTTTGCTCAGCATGTAATGGCGTAGCTTTTTGGTAGCAAACACCACTGTCAAGTAGAGTTTCTCAATGTATGCATAGTTAAGTTCATAACTGACTAGGGTGCAGCTAAGATAGTAAGTAGCCTGTTATTTGTGAAGTTCATTCCTCTAGGCTAACATGGTGCCTAGTGCCACCTCGATAGCTGAGATGTATAAGTAGCATGACACTCCTAGTCTAGGTGGTGCCAATACTAGTGGCGAAGCCAAGTATTGTTTAATGTCATCGAAGGTTGACTGGCACTCGTCATCCCAGTGAAATGCTACCCCCTTATGCAATAATTTGTTCATGAGTCGGAACTTGTCAGATAGTTGCGCTATGAAGCGCTTGATCGATGTGACCTTTCCCTCCAGGCTTCTGAGCTGCTTGATGGTAGTTGGGGGAAGCATTTCAAGGATTGCCTTGAATTTATTTGGGTCCAGCTTGATGCCTCGCTTTGAGACTATGAAACCCAAGAGTTTTCCATATGTGACACCAAATATGCACTTCTTGGGATTCAGTCTGCCTTTATTTTCCATGAGGCGATCAAGGATCTTGCTTATGTCATCGAGATGATCTAGGCACAAAAGAGATTTGGCCAACAAATTATGCATGTAATATTCCAAAGTTTTATGCATGTAATCATGGAATATGTACGTCACGACACGTTGTTAGGTGGTGCCAACATTTTTAAGGCCAAAAGGCATGACCTTATAACAAAATGTCCCCCAAGGCATTGTGAACACCATTTTTAGCTGGTCCTCGGGATTGATACAAATTTGATTGTATCCCAAGAAACCGTCCATGAGGGAAAGCATTTCATGACCCACTATAGTGTCTACCAATGCATCGATGCTCGGTAAGGGGAAATCATCCTTAGGACTCGCTTTGTTTAGATCTTGAAAATCGGTGCATATGTGAATCCTCCCATCGGGATTTTCGATGGGCACCATGTTGGACATCCATGGTGGGTAGTCCACGTAGATGAAAAACTATGCATTCAACAACTTTTGTAATTCACGTTTGACCATTAAGGCCATTGTTGGGTGCATCTTGTATAGTTTTTGCTTAACTAGCTTGATTGTCGGATCAAGTGTTAGATTATGCATGACTAGCTATGGATCTAGCCCCGACATGTCTCTGTATGACCATGCAAAAACCTCCTTCTTCTCTTTGAGAATGGCAATGTAGTCGGCTTGCTATTCAGGGGATAAACTTACCCCCAGCTTGATGATCTATGGATTCATTGGATCTGAGCTGATGTCTACGTCATTCATCTCCTTGACCGACATGTGGGATCCATCCTCCAACTGGTGTGGAGTTGGGATCAAATGGATATCATTTGCTGAGTTTGAGTCTATGTTGGGAACCTCAGGTTCCTCTTCAGCATGGAAATTATCTTGAGTTAGCCCTAGGGTGATATGAAGCATCTCACCGAAAGGCTAGTACTCTGATGGGGATGGAGGTGAATTGATGTGATCCCAGTCTATGGCATCTATATCTAGATACAATGACTATGTCGGATCATTCGGGTTGTGGATGGGGGCGATTAAGTCAATAGAGATCATGTTGATGAAATTATTTTGGTCTCCATTACCATGGGTGTGATGATTCGAACATCCTAGATGTTCTCTATGCTCTGGGTCTGGCTCTAGAGGTATTGGCACGAATGGATCGGCCCTATGTGTGGATAGGAATATAGGGTCTGCCCTTGGCACTGATGTCACTATAGGGTCTCTAGGCGAAAGGTATGCTTCGTATGCCTAGAGTGGTAGATCCAAAACTTGGTCCCACCATGCTGGGTCTACGTACCACTCATGCCTTGGCACTATGTTTAATTGTTCGAATATGTAATCAATATCCAAGGGGTATGGTCACTGCATTTGCCGCATGTGATTAAGATATGCCATATCAGTTTCATCTTCATAATCACTATCGGATATCCAATGACCTTCGTTGGCTCCAACAACTATTTGCAATATTAGAGGCTCACCTTGCTCAAGCAAATTGATGTGGTCCCATCGGGGTTGTTCCGTTCTCTACGGGGGGACTTGATTTTCTTGGAGTGGTGCTTGCTCAATTGGAGCATCTAAAGGGAACATTGTCAAGAGGTTTTCTTGATAATCATCCATGGGGATCACCTGTGAGCGACTGCTATCTGATTCGAAGGGTTACCATGGTGCTACCTCATATTTTGATTTGTCCTCTGAGGACCCTTCTTGACATTATCCAGACCCTCCTTGAAAATGAGCTCTCGAGCTTTATCCTCTCTCGAGCGAAGGGAAGGGATTGCAAGGGTCAACAAGGTATATTGCCATTAATGGGAGATAATTCCTCAATGTATATGTTGTGTTAGGGTTGGCATATGGATCTGATGCCAATCCCCCCTTGTTACCTATCCCTAGGCCTTGCATGTTCTCCACCAAGATGTCCAAGGGCAGGGGGTGGTTGAACCCTACGCATGACTTGTCATATGGCATTTGGTATCTCAGTTGGCAAATAACCCATACCCCCTGCTCATATCTGCCTAACCCATACCCATGCCAATTGCATTATGAAAGCACGAGGATACGGAAACAAAAAGAAAAAAACTCCAAGTACGATGCAAAAATGGAACTAAACTTAACGCTACGAATTAAAAATGCATAAAATGGAGAAAGCATAAACAAATTGAAACCCAAATGAAACAAACAACCCTTTTATTTTATTTATGTATTTCACAATTTGGTTACAATTCACCTCCTCCCTTTTCAGGGGCGAGGAGCGTTAAATTCGTCTCTTGGTTACATCCATGGATAGCCATCCTTCTTTCGCGTGCCCACATGTAAGATGGGTGGACCAAAACATCACCACCACTTGTGTATATGAGTTTTGGTTCCTTGCTGCTCCTCCAATGTCTAGACCCTACGTTCAAAGGAACAAGAAACAATCAGTAGCACCTGCGGATAAAACAAAGCATGCAATCCCCAAGCCTACGATAAGCGAATGAGAAAATGAATTAAACTATGACTAAAATGAATCCAAATGCTCTAAAAATTTGATAGGGGCATCAATACATCACTAGGAGGGCCTTGCAAAAAGAACAGTTAGGAAATTCCTCACGGATTTGAATTCGCTCCGGGGTGGGATGAATTTACCTGCAACAAAACGCCAAAAAGTATTGTCCCAAATGTCCTACCTAGGAAGCTCCAAAAGACCTACAAACTTGGGGTTAGCTAATTGGGGGTATTTTGGGAAGACCCAGATGGTCAGATTTTCCCAATTTGGCCTCCGTTAACAGGATTTTGATGATGCTACCTGTAGGTTAGTAAAAGCGAACGAAGATAGAAACATGATCGAAATTGTTCAAAACAAGACGAAATTTAAATGACAACCTATCTAAGCATCATAGAATTGAATGCAAAAATGAAAGAAAGAAAATATGCCATAGAATTCCCATCACTCCGAAGAGGGGTGATTAGGACTGTAGCAGTGTGGGAGGGGGCACCCATGGGGCAGGCCACCCACCGTTTGAGGCCTGATTTCAGCACCAATCCACTTGGGATGGGTCCAAAACCTCTTGTGGGGTATTGTCAGAAAATTTGGTGGGATATTGTGGCCAAATGTCAGGTTTTGGGCTCAATATTCGTCCTTCCAATAGTCACCCAATGACCTCCTCTCTAAAAGAGATCACGGATGTGAAAGGCACGAATCAACTAAGGGTGTATGGGGAAGTAAAATGGCAGCACTTCATTGCTCAAAAAATGCTCCTTCTCTGTCTCTTGGGGTGAGGAAACTCACCAATTTATAGACCTAGAGGTCTCTTGCATTGGGCATGCAGAGGCGCCACTTGGAAATCATGCCTTCCTAGGGGGAGGGAGACTCCTCCCTGATTAGGGACTTCATGACTGCCCTTGCAGCTGCCTCTAATGCTCGAAAATGCTCACCCACACTCCCATGCGATGAAGGAAGTGTTAGGTGGTGGATCTGAGCTACCATTTGTCAAGATTTGAATTTTTTCCCATCAAACCTACAATTCGTCCCACCCTAGAGCGAATTATGATATTTGTCCCTGGGTAGGGCGAATCCCAATTTGAATTCGTCCTTGGGTGGAATGAATATTGAGCAAAGTGCCTGAAGGTGCCAAATTGACTCCTGACCTTTCAAAACTATTATGAGAGTGGTTAGGACCACTATTTGACCTCTGGGGGCTGCCCTTTGGGCTGTGTGTGTCAATGCGATCAATTTTTGCAGTCACATAATTGGATTGGTGTTGTTTTGGTGTCTACAGATGCCTCTTTTTGGGATGCGCTATGCAAGGCACAGCGCCGAGAAAAAATAGATAACCGAAGCACTAATGATTATGGTTTCTAGTAACCTAACCAAATTTTGATGCCCCAAGTATGGGAAGGGCATGCATTCTTGAATCCTTGCTTCTGACGAGCGAAGGAACTCAATTCAAGTGTTAACATTTTTCGGTGAGGTGTTACTTGAGCTTGGACATTGATCAGTCATGAATAGGCAAAGGGCGCAACCTTTTGTCTATGGGAACCTTGAGTTCATGATTCACGAATGCCAAGTGATTGATCAGCTTGTGATTATTGCTTGTTTGCTGCCCCAAGCAGGAGCGTGATTGTCTTTGCCAATGATTCTTTGAATGCATGTTGTTTCCATGATTGGGTGTGTATTTGTTGATTGGTGACTAAGTGTGACTACCCCCTCAAGAAATGAATCGATGAGGGAATGACCAACATGAGAAAAGATACGAGTCGCTTGACCCAAGATGACTTGTGTAAGGGTGCCTACAGATGTTTTAGCATTAAATGTGTGTGCAGTTTTCTGACATTTAGACCTATTTTTGGTGGGTGTTAACCCTTTTGGTGACATTTTTTGGAGTTGAAATTATCGAAAATCCGTCTTCCCGTGGAGTGGTCCGGCCATGGTGGCCTTCTTAGGGAGTAGGATGGTGACAATTTGTAACCCCAATGTCTATTTTGGATGCCAAAAATGTCAGGCGTGAATGCACCTTCGTTCGGCAACTCTATTGCTATTTTTGGGTGGGTTTTGACCTTTTTGGTGATGTCATTTGGGGATGAAATTCTCGAAGATCCATCTTCTCGTGGAGTGGTCTGGCTATGGTAGCCTTCTTAGGGAGTATGATAGTGAGGATTTGTGACCCCGACATCTATTTTGCATGCCCGAAATGTCAAGTGCAAAAGCACTCTCATTGGATAGTTTTATTGCTATTTTTGGTGCATTTTTGTTGTTTTTGAAATGTTTGCTCTGTATTCGTCCCTGGGTGGGACAAATTCCTATTGAGAATTCATTCCAAGGAGGGATGAGTGCTAACCAGAGTGCTCGTCCTAGGGAGGAACGATTACAAGCTCAAAAAGCCTATTTAAAGGCCAAAACTAGGTTTTGGGCTCATTTGCACTTGTTTTTTCTGGCGATTTGGAGCTCTGAGGAGGAGGAGGTCAATTCTGCGAAGCGAAGCGCTGCCAAATTTTTTTTCCACCATGAGTGCATGAACCGGATCGAGCGACAGAGCCAAAGCGAGACCAGTAAGTGAACTCCCTCTTTATTAGTCTCTTGTATTAAAATTTTTAAAACCGCAAGTTATTTTTCGCTTCTTTTTTTGTACTTTGTTTTTCAAATGTAAAAATGAAAAACCTTAGTGAATCGAATGTGTTTATTTATTTTGGTATGGCTTCATTAAAACGTAGGTTGAAATCCTAGTGGAAACCATGTTTGTTTGTGTTCATTTTTTGTAAACTACCAGAAACCCTAGGCTAACAAAAATCGAAACTTAGCTAAAAAACGTAGGCTAACCCTAGTTAACAAAGGTCAAAACTGAGTTTAAAAACTTATGGTAAAATTGAGCTTAAAAACTTATTGTTAAACGTAGTTTTTTTTTAAAACTTCGCTCAACCTTAGTCATTTTTGTTGTTTAATTTATCAATGTAAAGGTAAAAAAACCCTAGATTGACAAACTAAGTTTTGTTATTTTTGATTTTTTTTTGTTTTAATTTATCAATTTGAGAGTGTAAAACCCTAGGTTGACAAATTAATGTTGTTATTTTTTATTTTTTTTTATTTTAATTTATCAATTTGAGAGTATAAAACCCTAGGTTGACAAACTAAGTTTTGTTATTTTTGATTTTTTTTTTTTATTTTATCAATTTGAGAGTGTAAAACCCTAGGTTGACAAATTAATGTTGTTATTTTTTTTTTAACATTGAGAGAAACCTAGGTTGACAAATTAATTTTGTTAGTTTTGATTTTTTTGTTTTAATTTATCAATTTGAGAGTGTAAAACCCTAGGTTGACAAATTAATTTTGTTCTTTTTGATTTTTTTTGTTTTAATTTATCAATTTGAGTGTAAAACCCTAGGTTGACAAATTAATTTTGTTATTTTTTATTTTTTTTGTTTTAATTTATCAATTTGAGAGTATAAAACCCTAGGTTGACAAATTAATTTTGTTTTTCGTTTACTGTTTGTAGCTGTATACTTTTTTTTTTCATGATTTTAATGTGTTTATTTTGTTTTCTTTTGCAGGTTGTGAAGAGCCGGTATCGTGTGCCTACTATTTTTGCTAAAGCATGGGAGGCGCTAGCTGTGGTTGACTGGGAGTGGCTTGACGCCCTGGGGCTCAAGCAGGTGACTCGGTTGGAGCTAGTGATTGGGGATCGGGCCTACCTGATGGCCCTAATCAACTTGTGGGATCCTCGGACTAATACTTTCCATATCCCAACAAGGGAGATGACAGTCACTTTGGAGGATGTCTATCGGATTCTTCGAATTCCAATAGACGAACTGTCAATCAGGACGACACCACGGGATCAACGGACAATAGTGCTGACACATTGCTTCGGGCATGGGGAGGAGTTGGGGGTGGATGGTCCAGTGGAAAGGGCAGAGGTTGACTGTCAGATGGGTGGGATCTTAGTTTGATGGTGGCTTGAGAGGGGTGTGTTGGGAGTGAGGCACTCAGTACTCATGGGCCTCATTTCCAACATGCTGCTACCTGACTCGTCAGGTGTGAGGTTCCCGTGGAACCTGTTGGATGTGGTCTGTCGGCTGGTGGAGTGTTCAATGCATGAGCATTTGATCATGATATGGGGACAAACGTTGCTGGCATAGCTCTATGGGGAGCTATAATAGGTCCACTGTTGAAGGCAGAAGGGGATTAGCTGTAGCTATCTATTGTAGAGCTGGGCTTGGCAGCATATAGCGATGGAGAGGCCAGTGGGGTTACCATGGACGATGCAAGCGAAGATGGTGGATAAGGATATAGGTTACACAGCTCTATGATGACGGTATGGGGAGCATGGACAGAGTCAACGGTGGGCAGGTGTCATAGGGCACTATGTCGATGCCTTCGCTATGCTTGCTCTAGGGGAGGTGTTCTGGTGCCCTTATCAAGACTGTCCAGCCTGGCCGGAGGCTGGAGAGTGGCTCCGATGGGTGCGTAGGGAGTGGTGGCTGATTGGGTGGCATGGGACCAAGCAGGAGTTCTTCCCATACAGTTGGGTGACATGACAGTTTGGGGTGCGCCAGGGGTTTCTTGGTGAGCCCATGGTCTATCGGCGTTGGGGGGAAGAGAGGACTCTGGACCGGTCGGTCATCGCACCATTGGGTGAGGATTCGGATGTGGTGATCAATTTCCTAGACGTGGATGACGTTGGGACTACCACAGAGTATGACCAGTGGTGGATACTATGGCAATGGTGGGGAGAGGGGCCACATGGAGGTGTGGAGGCAGCAACAGTGGATGGGGAGGGTGTCGAGGCACCAAGAGATGATTGGGGAGCTCTGTTGGAGGATGCGGACATGGTGGAGGTGGATGATGTAGATGTGGATCTTGGGGTTTCGAATCAGCTAGAGATGCAGGATGTCACAAAGCAGTGGGAGCCAGAGTAGGCTACTATTCCAGAGATGCCAATGCCTCAGGAAGTTTTGGAGGACACAAAGTTTGGGTTATGCACTAAGAATGCACGATTGGAGGGGCTACTATGGAGGCACGATGAGGAGCTAGGGGATGTGCTACGGGAGAGGGATCTCCTATGCATGCAGCTAGCAGAGCAATAAAATGCATGGGTTGCATACCACCGACAGGATGGGGACACCGATGCTGCACGGGAGAGGGATCTCCTATGGACGTAGCTAGTGGAGAGGGATAGGGCTTTGGCACACCATGATGAGAACTTGGCTATGTATCCTTAGCGGGAGATGGACTTGGTGTGGTAGCGGTTGGAGCTAGAGGTAGAGGTTAGCCACCTCTATGGGTAGGTCCCTACGTTCAACAGAGGTGGATCATCATGCTGCTCAAGAGGGAGCAAGACTAAGCAATCAGTATCCTCTTGGCATATGCGACTGGAGGATGGGGGCTCGAGTAGGCATGATGTGGGGGCTGGCAGTAGCCACTCTGAGGGGTATCATAAGAACCACACCACGGGGGGTAGTTCCCATTGCACTGATCCTATGTGATCACGGTGGCCGACACCCTAGGCTTGGGGGTTTTTTTAGTTTTTGGATTTTGTTGCAGGGTCACAGGATCGGTTCATTGTAGCCTATGGGCATTTTTGATGATATATACAGATGACTTTATTTTGTTTATGCGCATGTGATGATTTGATTTTATGCACGATGATTGATGAATATGGATGTATGCATGTTAAGTTATATTGATGGATGCATATGTTTTGATGAAATGTAAATGTTTTTAATTTATATGATATGCAGATGGAATGGATGAATTGAATTTGTGATTTTTGGTGGTCGGACCATAGACTGTTTAGAACTTTATGGCTTGTTGTCCTAGGCGATTGTTGTGGTAAATGACTTTTTGTGTATACATGTTTTTTTGTATTTTTTGATGGTGATGCAAGGATGAAAGATATTAGTGGTTTTAAAATGTATTTTAAGGTTTTCTGAGATTCAGATGTTTTAACTGTCTAGCCATGATTGTACTTTCATCTTACGAGACTTTTGAACTAGGTATGAATTAGACTTGTCTTTGACCAAGTTATTTCACATCCTTGTGTGTGCAATTGAGTTCATTTATGTGGTGTTTGTCAGGATGCCTCCAGTGCCAGGTAGGATGTCAACCAAACCTATACTGAGGATCACCTGATTAGCTCCACTAACTCCTTTGTTGTGTTTAGTCCAATTAATCTGAGGTGCTATCGTAGGATACCATAAGCTAGCTCATTCACATGCAAACATTGATCTGCATACAAGTTACTGTGACAGACATATCATCATGCAGGAGGTTTACCACCAATGACTGATAGGCTATTCATCAAACCAGTACTAAGGTTTGCCTCATGACCTGTCGGAATGCTGAGAGTTCTAGGGATTCAAGTTCAACTCCCTTATTTTCTTCAATTGTATTGGGATACTTGCTCTTTTATTAGTGATAAAAATCATTGTTTATTTTTGTTTTTCTTTTGAGCAAGGGATTTGAATATGGAGTGATGAGAATCACTATATTATGTGCTTTTCTTGATGTATGCACTTTGGTTGTGATGTAAAATTTTTTGGAGTTTTGACTTTTAAAAATTTGTGATGTTTTGCAATTTTTTGAGAACTTGGGATCCTTGGGGAATTGGGTAGGGACGATGCTTGTCCTTTTGCCAACTCTTAGCATTCTTGGGGTCATTCGCACAAGGGGATGAGCAAGATAACCATTTCACTTATAGTGACCTGGATTGCTTTACAGGTTTTGTCTTTCGTTCACACAACTTGGGAACTTTTATGTGTTTTAATTTGTGTTGGGATGCTACGTACCAAGGTGTGATCCAAGTAGAATGCTACCTTCATAAAATCTATATAACTTTGTATAGTATTTGGCTAGACGGCTATTGATAGCTAAATGATAGAAAATATTGATACATTAGAGGACCACTGACTATGGTATGGTAACAAGGAGTGAATGGTGTTTATTTTTTATGACTATTTACAAAAGTAGAGAAATGTGGAACAAGATGGATTGGTGGAGTACTTACAGTCTATGGTGCCTTTGACCTGTATGACCACAAATATGCGATGTATGGATGTGATGCTTAATGTAGCTATATATATTTTTATGTTTTTGATGGAATGATTTTTGTGAGTATGAATATGAGATGCAAAAAGAGCTCTTTATTGTTGTGATGACGATGAGTATTCCTGGAAATGAGATGCGAATTTTTGTTATTTTTGATGATTTTATTGTTTTTGAATTTTCTTATTTTTGACCAAGCGATTGAGGGAACCCTTAGAGCATTTTGGGTTGACCAAGCGATTACGGGAATCCTTGGAGCATTTTGGGTTGACCAAGCGATTATGGGAATCCTTGGGGCATTTTGGGATTGACCAAGCGATTATGGGAATCCTTGGGGCATTTTGGGATTGACCAAGCGATTATGGGAATCCTTGGGGCATTTTGGGTTGACCAAGTGATTATGGGAATCCTTGGAGCATTTTGGGATTGACCAAGCGATTATGGGAATCCTTGGGCATTTTGGGACTAGCCAAGTGATTATGGGAATCCTTGAGGCATTTTGGGTTGACCAAGCGATTATGGGAATCCTTGAGGCATTTTGGGTTGACCAAGCGATTATGGGAATCCTTGGGGCATTTTGGGCTATAGATCTTCTAAACATGGAATGTCTACAAATGACTGATGTTCAAGGGTTCTAGTTCCTTGATTCCATCAAGAGAGGCTAGCTAGTATGTTCTAGGTCCTATCTTGCTATCAATTACATAGGGACCTAACCAGTTTGCCACAAAATTGTCCCTTAGATGGGAAGGCAAACTAGAATTCTATTGGTTCTCTTTCAAGACCAAGTCACCAACCTGAAAGTCCCTCAAATGAACTTTCATGTTGTATGCTTTCTTAAGTCACTCTTGATAGATACATAAATGCTCGAGAGCATTAACGCATCGTTCGTCAAGCAACGTAAGCTGGTCTAACCAGGCCTGTCATGCAGTATCATCATCAATGAACTCTTGCATTGATATGTGCAGGGAAGGAATTTCCAACTCAAGAGGCATGACAGCCTCGGAGCCATACACGAGCAAAAATGGAGTTTCCCCAATGGGCATCTGAATGCTGGTGTGATAAGCCCACAAGGCAAGTGGGATCTGAATGTGCCAATCCTTATGACTATTTATGACTATCTTTTTGAGGATTGCAACTAGCACTTTGTTCGATGCCTCTGCTTGCCCATTTGCCTGCGAATAATAATGTGTCAAAAACTATGCTAAATTTTTTACTTTGTGGTCAAAGCACGCATGTCTTTGTTTTTGAATTATGTCCCATTATCTGAAATTATCTTGGATGGAATACCAAAACGACATATGATGTTGTGCAAAATGAAATTTGAAATACGGGGTCCTGTTGTAGAGGTAAGCAAAACCACTTCCACCCACTTGGTGAAATACTCTGTTCCCGTTATGATAAACATGTGATGACCTGATGACATAGGGGAGATCTTTCTGACTAGATCTAGGCCCCACTGTGAAAATGGCCAAGCCGATTGGATCGAATACAAGGCCTGGGAATGTACGTGTGTCAAATTAACATGGTGTTGACATTTCACGCACTTCCTTACATATGCGCAATAATATTGCTTTAAATATGGCCAATAATAGCCCATGCAGAGAATGCACTTTGCGATGGCCATACCACTGAAGTGGCCACCACACGTATCATCGTGCGCTTGGGCGATTGACCAAGTGGACTCCTACTAGTCCAAGAAATGAAGGAGGATTCCTTCATAGCTGCGATGATACAAAATGTCTCCTAACAAGACATACTTTGCCACTTTCTGCTTGAATGCTCATTTTGTGACATGAGTCAATCCAAGTGGGAGATTACCTAACTTGAGGTAGTCCCTTATGGGTGAATACCAATCCTACTGATCAAAAGCCTCGACGATATGAAAAGCCAATCCCTCTTGAAGTTCATCCCTAGTAAAAGCTAAATGGGAAAGAACTTGCAAGAATAGCATTGTGTTGCTATTAAGGGGAGTAGGGGAGAAAAAGGACTCCCAGTTGGCATGATTCATATGATCGTGGATTCAAGAGAACCTATCCTGAGGTGGTTCAATCTGGATCATGTGGATTCCTGGTGCCAAGTCAGAGCTTGGACACTCCACCATGGATTGCGATAGTGTTTTTACTTGAATGGTGGTCATATCACCAAAAATGTCTTGTAGGATTAGCAACCCCAAACAAGCCATAGTGTCTACAAAATGATTCAATGATTGAGGGAGTGCCTCGATGTCGTACCATTCAATATTTGCCAGGAATTTGTCCATAAGGGCTTTGTAGGCCTGCAGAACTAGGCATTTGCATTGGAATACCCCTTTGACTTGGTTGACGATTAACAAAGAATCACCAAAGATATTCAATCATTTAATGTTCATGGTGATTGTTGTCTAAAGACCTATGAGCAAGGCTTCGTACTCTACATTGTTGTTGGTGCATGGGAAATTTAATTTAAATGATAGAGGCATTGGAGTGCCTTGCGGTGTGAAGAATACTATTCCCGTGCCACCACCTTGCTCACATTTAGAACCATTTAAAAATAGGGTTATGTCGGCTTGTGACCCAGGCTCATCAGAATCTAGTGATTCTGAGACATGGAAGACCCCATCATCGGGTAGTTCTATGACCAGAGGCTGATCATCTTCAAGAGGAGCCTTTGCTAGTTTATCGACTATGACCTAACCTTTTATGGATTTCTGTCCAATAAACTCTATGTTGAATTCTGTCAACAACATGATCCATTTTTCTGTGCGACTACTATGATAAGTATGACTCATCATGTATCACAATGGATTCTCCTTAGACACGACATATGTCTTGTTGCTCAACATGTAATGGCACAACTTTTTGCTAGCAAACACCACTGCCAAGCAGAGTTTCTCAACGTATGCATAGTTAAGTTCATAACTGACTAGGGTGCGGCTAAGATAGTAAGTAACATGTTCTTCATGAAGTTCATTCTTCTAGGCTAGCATGGTGCCCAGTGTGACCTTAGTAGCTAAGATGTATAAGTAGAATGACACTCCTGGTCTGGGTGGTGCCAATATTGGTGGTGAAGCCAGGTATTGTTTAATGTCATCGAAGGGTAACTGGCACTCGTCATCCCAGTGAAATGCTACCCCCTTGTGCAATAATTTGTTCATGGGTTGGCACTTGTCAAATAGCTATGCTATGAAGCGCTTGATCGACGCGACCTTTCCCTGCAAGCTTCTAAGCTTGCGAGGTTCCTGTGGAACCTGCTGGAGGTGGTGTTTAGGTTGGTGGAGTGTCTGATGGAGGCACCTATGATCATGATATGGGGACAGACTCTGCTGGCACAACTCTATGATGAGTTGTACAAGGTCCACTACCAGAGGCAGAAGGGGATTGGATGTAGCTATCTGTTGCAGTGCTGGGCGTGGTAGCACATAGCGGTGAAGAGGCCGATGGGGTTGTTATGGATGACTCAGGTGGATATGGTAGACCGAGAGATCAGATACAGGGCATTATGGCAGCGGTCAAAGGAGCAGGGACATAGTCAGCTATGGGCAAGTTTCATAGGGCACTATGCTGATGCCTTCGCTCGGCTTACTCCAAGAAAGGTTTTCTGGCACCCCTATCGGGACTGCCCAGCCTGGCTTGAGGCTGGAGTGGTTCCAATGGGTATGTAGGGGGTGGTGGCTGATTGGGCATCACAAGACTGAGAAGGAGTTCTTCTCGTATGGCTAGGTGACACGACAGTTTGGGGTGCACCAGGGGTTGCTTGGTGAGCCCTTGATCTATCGATGTCATGGGGACAAGAGGACATTGGTCTGGCCAATCATTGTGCCACTGGGTGAGGATTTGGATACTAAGATTGATGCCCTAGATGTGGATGACATTGGGGTTACCACTGAGTATGACCAGTGGTGGACTCTATGACAATGGCGAGGTGAGGGGCCTCTAGGAGGGGTAGAGGCAACAACAGGTGATGAGGGCACAAAGGTGCCAGGTGAGGGTTGGGGGGTTCTACTGGAGGACACGAATATGGTAGAGGTGGATGATTTTGGGGGGGGTTTGGGGTTCTGGACTAGCCGGAGGTGTAGGACGTCCCAAAGTAGTGGGAGCCAAAGCAAGCTACTGTCCTAGATTCACCTATGCCTCAGGTAGTTTCAGAGGACATGGAGTCAGGGTTGCACGTTGAGAATGCATGATTGGTAGAGCTACTTCAGAGGTGAGATGAGGAGTTGGGGGAGGCTCTTCAGGAGAGGGATCTCCTATGAACTCAGTTGGATGAGCTGGAGACTGCATTTCTTGCATACCGCCAATGGGATGGGGATACCGATGTTGCATGGGAGAGGGATCTCCTACGGATGTAGCTGGCATAGTGCAACAAGAATTTGGCTATGTATCGCCAATGGGAGATGGATTTTGTGTGACATTGGTTGGAGCTAGAGGCAGATATTAGATGCCTCGATGGGTGGATCGCTACATTGAGTGGAGGAGGATCATCGTGCCACTCGAGAGGGAGTGATATGGAGCAGTCAGCATCCTCTCAGCATAGGTGAGTGGATGAGGGGGGCTCTAGTAGGTGTGATGTGGGGGCTAGCAGCAGCTGCCCTGAGGGGTCCCATAGGACCCACACCACGGGGGGTAGTTCCCATCGCATCGATCCTGCATGATCATGGTGGTCAATGCCCTAGGCTTGGGGGTTTTTGAGCTTTTGCTTTGTTGCGAGGTCAGAGGACCGGTTGATTGTAGCCTGTGGGAAATTTTGATGATATATATACAGATGACTTACTTTGTGTTTATACACTTATCATGGTTTATTTTTTCTATTTATGCACATTTATTTATGATTATGTATGCATGTGGTATTATGAATGCGATGATTCAAATTATATGATGTATACATATGGAATGAATGAAATGAGTTGATAACTTATCGATGGCACCATAGACTATACAAGATTGACTGGCTTGCTATACTTATGGGATGGCTTTGTGGAATGACTTTGCATGTAAGAACTTTGTTTTTATATCTTTTGTATTTTTTGATGGGGATGGATGTAATGAAATGTACCAGTTGTTTAAAAATGTAGTTAAGCTTTTCTGAGATTCAAATATTTTAACTAACTAGCCAAAACTGTACATTTATCTCACAAGACTTTTGAACAAGGTATAAATTAGACATGATTTTGACCAAGTTATTTTACATCCCTGTGTGTGTAATTGAGTTCATTTATGTGGTATTTGTCAGGATACTTCCAGTGCTAGATAGGTTGTCAACCAAAACTGTATTGAGGATCACCTAAGTAGCTCCACTAACTTCATTGTTGTATTTAGTAAGATTAATCCATGGGACAATCTATGGTACCATAAGCTATCTCATCCACATGCAAAAATTGGTATGCTCACACGCAAAGCTAATGTGAGAGACATATTGTCATGCATTTAGGATACCGCCATTGCCAAGTAGGCTATCCACCAAACCTATAATGAGGATCACCTAGATGGTTTTTGAATGCTGAGAATTCGAGGGATTCAAGCTCAGGATTTTTATTTGCTCAATGTGTTAGGATACTTGCTCGTATACATAGTGATGAAAATCACTATTTAATTTTCTCTTTGTTTTTAATTTTGAGCAAGGATTTTGAATAGTGGTGAGAACAACTGTTATTTGATTTTGCATTTTGAGCTACTTAAGGTTGAGCTTGTAGGTTTTTGTCTTATGAATGACCTTGATCATTTTGGCCTTGGGGATGACTACCCATCCTGTTCAGGGACATGTAGTATGAATCCTTATGACTTTGGGAACCAAAGGGGATTATGGATAGTATGAAGTAAGGGCATTGATATTTTAGGCCTTAGGGATGACTACCCATCCTTGTCAGGGGCATGTAGTACGAATCCTTACAACCTTAGGGACCAATGGTGATTGGGATTTTTGCAAGTGGTGAAAACCACTATTGATTAGGAGGAATGGATGGGGAAGAGCTTGTCCTTTTGTCAATTCTCAGCACTCTTGAACCATTTGCACAGGGGGATGAATAGGCTAATCTTTCACCTATGGTATCCTAGACTGCTTTGTAGGTGTCTCTTGCATTCACACAACTTGGGAATTATTTTATGTGTTTTAACTTGTGTAGGGATGTTACATAACGAGGCATGACCCAAGTAAAAATTTCCCTTGTAAAATCCATTTAACTTTGTACAGTTTTTGGCTAGAAATTTAAAGAAAACCTAATGACGAAAACCCTACATACATTTAGGAGACAACTGACTATGCTAAAAATGGGGATGGTGTTATTCTAGATATATGTATTTATAAAATGGGTGGAATGTGGAAAATTAAGGAATTGTTGAGCAATTACAGTCTATGGTGCTTGTGACATGTATGATCACCAAATATGCAAGGTATGGATGCGATGCCTAATGCAAATTATATTTTTGTATTTTGATTTTTACGAGTATGCATGGAATTGAGATGCAATTTTTTTGTGATTTTTGATGATTTTATTATTTTTTTTTGTTTTTGAATATTTTTTTTGACCAAGCGGTTATGGTAACCCTTGGAGCTTTTGATTTGACCAAAGGGTTTATGGATACCTTTGGGGCATTTTTGGGGTTGACCAAGCGATCGTGGGAATCCTTGGAGCTTTTGGTTTGACCAAAGAGATTATAGATACCTTTGGGGCATTTTGGGTTTGACCAAGATATTGTGGGAATCCTTGGAGCTTTTGATTTGACCAAAGGGTTTATAGATATCTTTGGGGCATTTTGGGTTGACCAAGTGATTTTGAGAATCCTTGGAGCTTTTGGGTGGGCCTATGGCTCTCTAAATGTGGAATGGCCTCAAATGACTGATGTTCAAGGGTTCTAGTTCCTTTATTCTATCAAGAGAGGCAAGCTGGTATGTTCCAGGTCCTATTTTACTGTCAATCACATAATGACCTAACCAGTTTGCCATGAAATTGTCCCTTAGATGGGATGAAAAATTAGAGTTATGTTGGTTCTCTTTTAAGACCAAGTCACCAACTTGAAAGTCCCTCAGGTGAACCTTCATGTTGTATGCTTTCTTAAGTCGCTCTTGATAAATACGCAAATGCTCGAGAGCATTGATGCACCGTTCATAGAGCAACATAAGTTGGTCTAACCAGGCCTACCGTGCAGTGTCATCATCGATGAACTCTTGCATTGAAATGCATAGGGAAGGGATTTCCAACTCGAGAGGCATGACTGCCTCGGAGCCATACACCAGCAAAAATGGAGTTGCCCCAATGGGCGTCCGAATGCTAGTGCGATAATCCCATAGGGCAAGCGGGATTTGAATGTGCCAATCCTTATGACTGTCTACAACTATATTTTTGAGGATGGTAACTAGCATTTTTTGATACCTCTGCTTGCCCATTTGCCTGCAGATAATAGGGTGTTGAAAAACTATGTTGAATTTTGTACTTTGTTTTGCAAGCATGCACATATTTATTCTTGAATGACGTCCCATTATCCAAGATGATATTGGATGGAATACCAAAATGACATATGATGTTATGCAAAATAAACTCCGCAATGCGGGGTCTAGTTATAGAGGTTAGCAAAATTGCTTCCACCCACTTGGTGAAGTACTCTGTGGCCATTATGATGAACATGTGATGACCCGATGATGCAGGGGAGATATTTTCAATTAGATCGAAGCCCCACTATGAAAAATGCCAAGCTGATTGAATCGGTTACAAGTCTTGAGAAGGTACATGTGTCAAATTAGCATGGTGTTGACACTTCATGCACTTCTTTACATATGCACAACAATCTCACTTTAAATATGGCCAATAATAACCCATGCAAAGAATGCACTTTGTGATGGCCATACTGTTTAAGTGGCCACTGAACGTACCATCGTCAGCATGGGTGATCGCCAAAGCAGAATTCTGCTAGTACAAGCAATGGAGGAGGATTCCTTCATAGCTTCGACGATACAAAATGTCTCCTAGCAAGACATGTTTTGCCACTTTCTGTTTAAATGATATTTTTGTAGCTTGTGTCAATCCAAGTGGGAGGTTACCTAACTTGAGGTAATCCCTTATGGGTGTGTACCAATCCTGCTGATCAGAAACCTCGATGGTATGAACAACCAATCCCTCTTGAAGTTCATCCCTAGCAAAAGCTGAACGGGAAAGAACTTGTAAAAACAATGTTGTGTTGCTATTAAGAGGGGTTAGGGAGAACAAGGACCCCTAGTTGGCCTGAATCAGATAATCTTGGATTCGAGAGAACCTATCCTGAGATGGTTCAATCTGGATCAAGTGGATTCCTAGCGTTAGGTCAGAGCTTGCATGCTCCATCATGGATTGCATTAATATCTTGACCTGAATGGTCGTCATTTCACTGAAAGGGTCTTGCGGGATTAGTGACCCCATGGAGGCCATGGTATCTGCAAAATGTTTTGATGATCGAGGGAGTGCCTCGATGTCGTACCATTCAAGCTATGCCAGGAATTTGTCCACAAGGGCTTTGTAGGCCTATAGAACTGGGCATTTACATTGGAATACCCCCTTTACTTGATTGACAATTAACAATGAATCACCAAAGATGTTTAAACATTTAATGTTCATGGTGACTACTTTTTGAAGACCTATGAGCAAGGCTTCATATTTTGCATTGTTGTTGGTGCACGAGAAGTATAATTTAAATGATAGAGGCATTGGAGCCCCTTGCGGTGTGAAGAATACAATTCCTGCACCACCTCCTTGCTCACATTTAGAACCATCAAAGAATAGGGTCATGTTAGCCTGTCACTTAGGCTCATTAGAATCTGGTGATTCTGAAACATGGAAGACCCCATCATTAGGTAGTTCTATGGTTAGAGGCTAATTTTCTTCAAGAGGAGCCTTTTCTAGTTGATCAATGATGACTTGACCTTTTATGAATTTTTGTCCAATGAAATCTATGTCAAACTTTGTCAACAACATGATCCATTTTTCCATGTGGCTACTATGATAAGTATGACTCATCATGTATCGCAATGGATTCTCCTTAGACACAACATATGTTGTATTGCTGAGCATGTAGTGGCATAGATTTTTGGTAGCAAACACCACTGCCAAGAAGAGCTTCTCAACGTATGCATAGTTAAGTTCATAACTGACTAGGGTGCGGCTAAGATAGTAAGTAGCATGTTCTTTGTGTAGTTCATTTTTCTGGGACAACATGGCACCCAGTGCCACCTCAGTAGCTGAGATGTATAAGTAGAATGACACTCCTAGTCTAGGTGGTGCCAATACTGGCGGTGTAACCAAGTATTGTTTAATATCATCAAATGTTGACTGGCACTTGTCATCCTAGTGAAATGCTACCCCCTTGTGCAATAATTTATTCATGGGTCGGCACTTGTCAGATAACTGTGCTATGAAGTGCTTGATTGACGTGACCTTTCCCTATAGGCTTATGAACTGCTTGATGGTAGTTGGGGGAAGCATTTCAAGGATTGCCTTGAATTTGTTTGGATCCAAATCAATTCCTCATTTGGAGACTATGAAACCCAAGAGCTTTCCAAATGTGATGCCAAATACACACTTCTTGGGGTTTAGTCTGACTTTATGTTCAATGAGGCGATCGAGGATCTTGCTTAAGTCATCGAGATGATCTGGGCGCAAAAGAGATTTGGCCAAGAAATCATCCATGTAATCTTCCAAATTTTTGTGCATGTAATCATGGAAGATGTACGTCATGGCATGTTGGTAGGTGACGCCAAAATTTTTAAGGCCAAAAGGCATGACCTTATAACAAAATGTCCCCCAAGGCGTTGTGAACACCATTTTTAGTTGGTCCTTAGGATTGATATGAATCTGATTGTATCTTGAGAAACCATCCATGAGGGAAAGCATTTCATGGCCCACTATAGCATCTACCAATGTGTCGATGCTAGGCAAGGGGAAATCATCCTTAGGACTCACTTTGTTTAGATCTCAAAAATTGATGCATATGTGAATCCTCCCATCGGGATTTTTGATGGGTACCATGTTAGATAACCATGGTGGGTAATCCACGTAGATGAAAAACTATGCATCCAATAGCTTTTGTAGCTCGTATTTGACCATTAAGGCTACTGTTGGATGCATCTTACGTAGTTTTTGCTTTACTGGCTTGACTTTCGGATCAAGCGTAAGAAAATGCATGACTAGTTGTGGGTCTAGTCTCGACATGTATTTGTAAGACCATGCAAAAACCTCCTTCTTCTCTTTGAGAAGGGCAATGTAGTCGGCCTGCTCTTCGGGTGATAGACTTATCCCCAACTTGATGATTTGCAAATTCATTGGATTTGAGCCGGTCTACGTCAGTCATCTCCTCAACTGACATGTGGGACCCGTCCTCCAACTGGTGTGGAGTTGGGATCAAGTGGATATCGTTTGCTGAATTTAGATCGTCATTCAAAATTTCGGGTTCTTCTTCAGCATGGAAGACATCCTAAGTCTATCCAGGGGTGAAATGGAACATCCCACCACAAGGCCAGTACTCTGATGGGTATGGTAGTGCATCAACACGATCCTAGTCTATAGCATCTATGTCTAGATGCAATGACCATGTTGGGTCAGATAGATTATGGATGGGGGTGGTTAAATCAATGGAGATTATGTTGATGAAATGATTTTGGTCTCCATTACCATGGGTGTGGCTGCTCGAACATCCTAGATGATCTTTGTGCTCTGGATCTGGCTATGTGGGCACTGGCACAAATGGATCGGCCCTATGTGCAGATAAGAGGATGGGGTCTACCTAAGGCACTGATGGCTCTATAGGGTCTTTGGGTGGAAGATGTTCTTTGTATACCTGGAGTGGCAGGTGCAGTAATTGCTATAACTGTTCCTAGTTGAGGTGCCACCTATGTCTTGGCCCTATGTGTAGTTGTTTAGACATGTCATCTATGTCCAAGGGATATTGCTGCTATCGCATATGATTGAGATAGGCCATCTCAGTTTCATCTTCATAATCATTATCAGGGATCCAAAGGCCTTCATTGTCTCTAACAGCTATTTGTGACATATGAGGCTCATATTGCTCGATCAAATTATTATGGTCCCATCAGGGTTGTTTCGCTCTTTACAGGGGGACCTAATTCTCTTGAGGTGGCATATGCTCAATTGGAGCATTCAAAGGTAACATTGTCAGGAAGCTCTCTTGATAATCATCCATGGGAGTTACTTGTGAATGATTGCTATCAGACTTGAAAGGATCGCAATGTGCTACCTCATACTCTGACTCATCTTCTGAAGACCTTGCTTGGTCTTGTATATATCCCTCTTGTAGGTGAGTCCTTGAACTTTCTCCCTTTTTTACTGAAGGTAAAGGGTTGTTAAGGTCAACAAGGTTGGTTGTTAGCAATTGGTGATAATCCCCCAATGTCTATGTTGTGTTAGGATTGGCATATGGATCTAATGCCAACCCATCCTTGTTGCCTATCCCTAGGCCTTGCATGTTCTCTACTAAGATGTCTAGGGGCAAGGGGTGGTTGAACCCTACTCCTAACTTGTCATAAGACATTTAATATCTTGGTTGGCACAAAACACACACTCCTTGCTCATATCTGCCCAACCCATATCCATGCCAATTGCATTGGCCAAGATAGCTCAATGCAAAGTCTGGGTTGGATAAATAGTTGACGTCCTCGGCAAAGGGCTCCTCATCTTCGTCTTCTTGCATGTAAGGTTCAACGCCATTATCCAAGCCCCCATAAACAAATTTTGTCTAATTGGCTGGGTAGCCTAGAGGAACCATAGTGTCGATGGGAAGGCGAGGTCTCCCCATGTCCTGCATGGACTCAAGTGTGGGTGTTGCTATAATGTTTCACACTATATACTCCCCCAAGCCCGTGTTGGCCATCTCAATGGTGATCATTGGCGGTTGAGGGGGAGCAAATGGGAGTTCTTCCGGAGTCCACTCCATGTAGGGTGAACCAAGTGTCTCGACTTCCATTCTACTAGGCATCTCTTCGGTAGAGATGGTTGAGACTAGGGGTGGTTCCTCTTCTAACGGTTTTTTTACCTTGTCCTTCGATGTGGCCATCGTAGGTGGCATTGTTGGTGAAGGACCAGATGAGGAAGATGGACCTGGATAGATATTTGATGGACTTGTCAATGGGGATGCCTGTAGAATTGGATCCTGTTTAGATGAATTCAATTGAAAATCCAAATGCATTGATGGAAGGGTCGATTGCGACATGAATTGCACCGTATTGCAGTACTTGAACAGCTCTAAGTCTATCGAGACTACATGCACCTATCCTTCAAATGTGTACTTTAGGCACTGATGAGCAATTTAAGGGACACACTTCATGTCCCTGATCCAAGACCGCCCTAGTAAGATATTATAGGCCATCTCACCTTCCAAGATGTGGCACAATGTATGAATAGTCTTTTGTCCCACTTGGATGGGTAGGACAATTATGCCAATCGTCGAGCATATTGCATCATTGAATGCTCGAAGAGTATAGGTGGAGGCCACGATGTGAGATGTCGACAAATTTAGATGTTTCAATGTTGCTATTGTAATTATATTACTGTACGAGCCAGTGTCCACCAAAACTCTCTTATAGGAAATCCTTTTGACCCGTGTAATGACTTGCAGGGGTGGATCCACCACATCACCAGTCACTGATTTCAATTCATCTTCTCTAAAGGTGATGACTGGTTCTGTACATTGTTTTACATGTCCCAAAAAGTTGTTGAAAGAGTTTGCTTCATGGGGTTGTAGCTCGATGGCTTTTAATATCTCCATTAGAGCCTCTCGATGGGGCATTGATTATTGAATGAGCTCGTATATGGAGAGCCTAGCCGATGTGGTCTATAGACTTTGGGTAAGTCTAGTACGAATCGTGGCCATTGCTCTACGTGGGGGAAGTTGCATAGGGTGTTGTTGATATTGTGACATTGATGGAACCTCTCTTATGGCTGCCATGGGGGTAGCTCTTGGGTACCTTTTGTTCCTAGTCACTATGCTTATCATCCCTACATACCCCTGCATGGGGCAATTCTATTGTACCTCATTGACTTGAAGGGGTTTTTCCTATGCATCATGGATAGGTAGGGGGTCTATGAAAACTCCCATCTATTGGTTGTTTTGCTCTACGGGGTTGTCTATCGCCAACATCTTGTTGTCGATTAGATCTTGCACTAAGCCTTTAAACTTCCAACATGCATTAAGTTCATGTCCCTTCTGTCTATGGAGCCTACAGTACAAGTCCTCCCTATACCCCTTAGGATTTGGTGCATTAGGGTCTATGGTTTGAATCTCGGGCAGGTTGATCAAGTTTGCTGCTGACAAGTGGTCAAACAAGGAGTCCCTAGACTCTGTGTAAGGTGTGAACTGTCGCCTAGGGCGACGCTGCTGATATTGTTCTTGCCTCTAATTTTCTCTATCATAATTTTTAGGAGGCACCACTTGATAGTTAGCCTTTTGGGGATGTGTTGCTTGTGCAGGCTTAGGGACGTTTATAGCAACCTGATTGACCGCAACATGTTTCTGTTACGTGGTCCCTATTTTGGTGTTTTTAGGCCATTATTTCTTATTTGGCTTGGCAATATTGCCATACTGTATCTTGATCTCCTAAATTATTTTGGCTTGCACCAGAGCTTCCTCAAGAGTGGCATATTGTTGCATCTACAATAGCATGAAGATCGATCTCAAACAACTCTTTGAGAACATTTGGGTCAGGTCGAACATGGGAGGGAGGTAGGGTAGCTTTGAAAGCAACGTCCTCCACCGGTTTCCATATGCCACCATGGTTTCTTCCTCATACTGTCTAAGGCTAGCCAGGTCACATAGTGACACCTTCTTCTTGGTGTTGAAGGTAAAGCAATCGAGGAACGCGTCCACTAGCTGATCTAAGTTACTGATGCTATGTTTTGGCAACTGAGTGAACCAATCTGAGGCAGTGCTTATGAATGTGGTTATAAATGTTCTTAGCAATAAATCATCATTGTCCTGAATGCCAAAGCATTGGCTCAAGAACCTAGTAACGTGCTCTCGGGCATCCTCATCTCCTCTAAAGAGTGCCAAATGGGGTAGTTTAAAGTGTTTAGGGTATGGAGGTGTCGGCACTGATGGATGCACAGGGTGACTATGAATTTGGCATAAAGTGGGCTTTTGGGGCCCAAAAGTCTTGGTGTCCACAGACTCTAAGTGCTCTAGCAGTGCTTTATATGCATCAGAATATTTAATATCTTCCTCCTTAATTAGCTCCCATTATGGGTTGTGGGAAACTTGAGGCCTATAGAGGGGTGGTCGGATAGCAGCCCCTCTGCCTTGGTAGGGTGTTTCGGCCTACTCTTCTTCTTACTCATACTCCTCATAGGCTTCTTAAGGAGTTTTTGGATAGGACCTATGACCATGGGGGGGTCCTCATAGAGGGTGCCCATTGTTGTTTCTAGGAGTGGCCTCTCGCTTAGGTCTAGGAGGTGTAGACACCAAAACAGCACCAATCCGATTATGTGACTGCAAACACTGATCGCTTTGACACACACAGCCCCAAGGGCAGCCCCTAGAGGTTAAACAGTGGTCCTAACCACTCTCATAGCAGTTTTGGAAGGTCAAAAATCATTTTGGCACCTTCAAGAACTTTGCTCAATATCCGTTCCACCCTGGAATGAATTCAAACTAGGATTCGCCCCACCTAGGGATGAATTCTGGATCCGCTCCAGGGTGGGGCGAATTGCAGGTTTGACGGGAAAAAAGTCAAATCTTGACAAATGGTAGCTCAGATCCGCCACTCAACGCTTCCTTCATCGCATGGGAGTATGGGTGAGCATTTTTGAGCGTTAGAGGCATTTGCATGGTCAGTCATGAAGTCCCAATTCAGGGAGGAATCTCCTTCCCCCTAGGAAGGCATGATTGCCAAGTGGCGCCTCTGCATGCCCCTTTCAAGAGACCTCCAGGTCTATAAATTGATGAGTTTCCTCATCCCAAAATATACACAGTAAGAGCAATTTTGAGCAACGAAGTGCTATTGTTTTATTTCCCTCATACATCCTTGTGCGATTTGTGCCTTCTACATCCTTGATCTCTTTTAGAGAGGAGGTCATTGGGTGACTTTTGGAAGGTTGAATCTTGAGCCCAAAACCCAAAATTTGGCCATAGAATACCACCAAATTTGTCGAAAACACCTTGTAAGGGATTTTGGACCCATCCCAAGTGGATTGGTGCCGAAATCAAGCCCCAAACGGTGGGCGGCCCGCCTCGGGGCGCCCCCTCCCACATTGCCGCAGGCCTAATCGCCCCTTTTTAGGAATGATCGGGAATGTATGGCATATTTTCCTTTCTATCATTTTCATTCCTTGCATTTGTTTTCTATGATGTTAGATAGTTTATAATTTTGATTTCATCTCGTTTCGAACAATTTTGATCATATTTCTGTCTTTGATCGCTTTTACTAACCTGCGAGTAGCATCATCAAATTCCCATTGATGGAGGTCAAATTGGGAAAATATGATCATCTGGGTCTTCCCAAAATGCCCCCAATTAGCTAACCCCAAGTTTTCAGGTGTTTTGGAGCTTCCGAGGTAGGACATTGGGACAGTACCTTTTCGACATTTTGTTGTAGGTGAATTCGTCCCACCCCAGAACGAATTCAAATCGGCGAGGAATTTCTTGACTATTATTTTTGCAGTGCCCTCCTGGTGATATCTTGATACCCCTATAAAATTTTTAGATCATTTGGATTTGTTTTGGTCATAGTTTAATTCATTTTTCTCATTCATTCATCGTAGGTTTGGGGATTGCATGTTTCGTTTCATCCACAGGTGCTATTGATCATTTTTTTGTTCTTTTGAACATAGGATCGGAACATCGAAGGAGCAGCAAGGAATCAACATTCGTAGACACAAGTGGTGGCGATGTTTGTTCCGCCCATCTTACATGTGGGCACGCGGAAGAAGGAAGGCTATCCATGGATGTAACCAAGAGACGAATTTGATGCTCCTCGCCCTTAAAAGGGAGGATGCGAATTGTAACCGAGTTGTGGAATACATCAATAAAAGAGAAGGTCTGTTATTTCATTTGGGTTTCAATTCATGCTTTTTCCATTTCATGCGTTTTAGTTCGTAGGATTTAGCGTTAAGTTTAGCTTCATTTTTTGCATCGTGTTTGGAGTCTTTCCTTTCTTGTTTCCGTATCCTCGTGCTTTCAGTGGAGATCACGGTGGGACTCTGTCCTCTTCCTTTTGGATCAGAAATTTGATCAAAATTTACCTTGCTTGCAGGTACCTTTTTTTTGGACGCGGGACTGTTGTTCGTTCCAGTCTGTGGCAAACACATAACTGTAATTCGTCTCACCCAGGGATGAATTGGAATGCGCCCCACCCTGAGATGAATATAGAACTGTAATTCATTCCACCCTGGGATGAATTCCAGTCTGTGAAGTTTTCGGGTAGAAGCTCAGGACCGACAGATGCGGGCAGAGAAGAGGTAAGGATTCTGTATTTTTCTCTGTCATTTTCTGTTCAGTGTTTCTGTTTTGGATTACTTGTTTGCTTAGGGAAAGTTTTCCTTTTGTTGTTTTCTTGTTTCCTTTTGCAAAATAAAAAGAACCCCACACACCACATGGCAACTTAAAAACCAAGGCGCTGGTCGTAAAACCCCAGCCCTTGATCAAGACCAACGGTGGATTTCATCACCACCTTGGCTTGAATTTTGCATCCATTACCCCGATCGCAACTGTTGCTAGACGTAAATCCTGATGAAAGCTGACCGAGTGTAGCTAGGGTGATTCCCAGTGCACGAGGATAAGTCTTCTATGGTAGGTGTCATAAATAGGGTGATTCCCCTTCCGTACCACCTACGTTCCACGTACCATCTGCTCTCACGTACCTATAGTTTCCCTCGCGTAAGGGCGGGTATATAGAGAGGTTGGTATATCAGCCTGGCAATGGTATATCGAAGGGGCGACCAATTTTGGGAGTCATAAGAGCCATCATTTGCATTTAAACGTTCTTTACAAAAACCTTCAAAAAAAAAAAAACAAAACAAAACAAAAATAAAAAACACACTAAACCAGGTCTAGGACACACTCTCAATATTTAAACGAGATAATCACTGTTTGTGTATGTGTGTGCTCTTTTCTATTTAGTGTAGCATAAAAAATCATAAAAGAGATAAAAATCTATTTAGCTTGTAGAAAAATAGTACCATGGTGTACACACGTAGCCAAGCCCAATCAAGGGCGAAAGCTATGAAAAGTGTACAAGGGGGCACAAGTCGCCTCCGCTATAGCCCTAAGGACTTGGTCATACCGCCTTGGCGGCCCGACCCACGAGAGAGTCCGCATCAGTCCATGTCAAGATGGAACTATAGGGACACCCCTTTGGGGGACACGCTCGCTCATCATAGCCCCTTTCAGGAAGAATCCTTACACGTGGCACTCAACATAGACAAGAAAGCTCCCTTAGAAGCTCGATATGAGTGGCCACCGCACGATGAAGTGCTAGAGCGGCATAGTTTCCATGAGGAGAGGCCACATGATGATGGCCTCCCCCCTTTGCCCCCCATCACTGTTAGAACCAATAGACAAAATCCAGAGCGTAAGGCTCTTCAAACCGGGTGAGCTAACTCTGCCCACCCCTTTCACACATATGAAAGGGAGCCCGAGGAAGATGATTATATTCCTCAAGAGCAATATACAACGTGGGGGCCATGCGCCTCCGCACCAGCTAGATACCATGATCACCCACTGAGGCCTAAGCCTCGGGTGAATGTCGCCAACCTCAACAGAGGGAAGCAGCCTATTAAGATCTCGGATCATCATGGCCGAGGTAAGTGCATAGGAGAGGCATCCAGGCCTCCTAGGCTCAAGATGGTGGAGCAAATTGACCTGGCAGTCGCCAGACATGCCACCCACCAAGCGTAGATCACGCGCTGAGCAAGACCAACAATAGCTAGAGCATTTATATGCCTTAGCAAAGAGCGCATTAGGCGCCAGACAGATGAGCTGCTACATAACCCGGTGCCTAAAAGGGTTCCAACCCCATGCACCCAAAGAGCGAAACCATATGAGAGGCGCAACCCCTTAGTGCGAGATAGGTCACCGTGACCTTACCAAGCGCCACCTCCGAGACCTCCTAGACCTGAACGGGAGGCCACTCCCCGAAACAACGATGGGTACCCTCCGTGGGGACCCACCCTGGGTCATAGGTCTCGCCCAGAGACTCCTCAGGAAGCTTATGAGGAGTATGAGCAGGAAGATGAGCGGGCTGAAATGCCCTACCTAGGTGGAGGAGTCGCCATCCGACCTCCCCTTCAGAGGCCTCAAGTCTCCCACAACCCACAATGGGAGCAAACCAAAGAGGAAGAGATTAAATATTTCGATGCATACAAAGCACTGTTAGAGCATCTGGAGTCTGTGGAAACCAAAACTTTTGGGCCTCAAAAGCCCACTTTACGCCAGCTCCACAGTCATCCTGTGCATCCATCAATGCCAGCACCTCCTTATCCTGAGCACTTTAAGCTGCCTCAGTTGGCAACCTTTAGAGGTGAGGAAGATGCTCAAGAGCATGTGACGAGATTCCTGAGCCAATGCTTCGACATTCAGGACAATGATGCTTTGTTGTTGAGAACATTTATAACCACATTCGCAGGCCCTACCTCGGATTGGTTTACCCAGTTACCAAAGCATAGCATCAAAAACTTAGATCAGTTAGTGGATGCGTTCCTCGAATGCTTCACCTTCAATACCAAGAAGAAGGCATCACTAAGTGACTTAGCCAGCCTCAGGCAGTATGAGGAGGAGACCATGGCGGCCTATGGGAATCGATGGAGGACATTGCTCTCGAAGCTACCCTACCTCCCTCCTATGTCCGACCTCACTCAGATGTTCTCCAAAAGTTGTTTGAGATCGATCTCTGTGCTATTGTAGCTGCAACAATATGCCACCCTAGAAGAAGCTCTGGCACAAGCCAAAATTATTGAAGAGATCAAAATACAGGATGGCGAGATAGCCAAACCTAAGAAAAAAGAATGGAACAAGAACACTAAAGCTGGGACCACGCAACAAAAACCCGTTGCGGTCAACCAAGTTGCAATCAACGTCCCTAAACCTGTGCAAGCAACTCAGCCTCAGAAGGCTAATTATTAGGCAGTGCCTCCCAACAACTATGATAGAGAAAATCAGAGGCAAGAGCAGAATCAGCAGCGTCACCCTAGGCGACAATTCACACCCTACACAGAGTCCAGGGACTCCTTGTTTGACCGCTTGTTAGCGGCAAACCTGATCAACCTGCCAAAGATTCAGACTATAGATCCCAACGCACCCAAGCCTAAGGGGTATAGAGAGGACTTGTACTACAGGTTCCATAGGCGGCAGGGACATGACCTAAATGCCTATTGGAAATTTAAGGGCTTGGTGCAAGACTTGATTGATAACAAGACACTAGCAGTGGATAATCCCGTCGCACCAAGCAATCAGCAAATGGAGGTCTTCAAAGACCCCTTGCCTGCTCATGCTCCGCAGGCAAAGACCCTACAAGTTAACGAGGTCACACAGAACTGCCCCATGTAGGGGTATGTAGGGATGATTAGTATAGTGACTCAAAATAGGAGGTATCCGAGCATGAATGCTCCTACGGCAGTTGCAGGAGAGGTGCCAACAACATCGCAACCACAACAACACCTTGCACAACCTCCTCCGCCTAAGCCGGTGGCCACACTTCGGACCAAACTAACTCAGAGTTTGAGGACCACCTCGGCTAGGCTCTCCATATACGAGCTTATACAACAATCTACGCCCCATCGAGAAGCTCTAATGGAGATTTTGAAAGCCATCGAGTTGCAGCCCCATGAGACAAATTCTTTCAACAACTTCGTGGGGCATGTAAAACGATGCACTGAGCCGGTCATCACATTTCGAGAAGACGAACTAAGATCAGTGATTGATGACATGGCGGATCCACCCTTGCACGTTATCGCACGGGTCAATGGGATCCCATACAAGAGGGTGTTGATAGACACTGGCTCATCCAACAACATCATCACAACGTAGGCTCTCAAGCATCCGAAGTTGCCCGCATCTCATATCACAGCTTCCACCTACACTCTACGAGCATTCAATGATGCAATCTGCTCGACAGTCGGCATAATAGTCCTACCAATCCAAGTGGGACAAAAGACCATACCCACATTGTGCCACGTATTGGAGGGTGAAATGGCCTACAACATCTTGCTAGGCTGGCCGTGGATCAGGGACATGAAGTGTGTCCCTTCGATAGCTCACCAATGTTTAAAATATACATTTGAAGGGGAGGTGCATGTAGTCTCGACGGACTTAGAACCCTTCAAATATTGTAATGCGGTGCAGCTGATGCCGCAATCGACCCTACCATCGACGCATTTGGATTTCTAGTTAAATCCATCTAAACAGGGTCCGATTCCGTAGGCATCCCCATTAGCAAGTTCTTCAAAACCCCAGCCGGGTTCATCTTCATCGTCTGGTCCTCCACCAACGACGTCATCTATGGAGACCAAACAGAAGGACAAAGGGAAGAAACCCCTGGAAGAGGCAAAACCTTTGGAAGAGACACTGCCATCAGTATCAACTATCTCTATGGAGGAAACACCTAGCCGAATGGAAGTCGAGGCTCCTAGTCCACCCGACATGGAGTGGACTCAAGGAGAACTTCCGTTCCCTCCCCCTCAACCGCCAACGATCAATGTTGAAATGGCCAATACGGGCCTGGGGGAGTATCTGGTGTGGAATATTGTAGCAACACCCGCACTAGAGTCCATGCAGGACATGGGGAGACCTCGCCTTCCCATTGGCACTATTGTCCCCCTAGGCTACCCATCGAACCAAACAAATTTTGTGTATGGGGGCCTTGATCATGGCGTTGCACCATGCACGCAAGAGGACGAGGACGAAGAGCCTTTTGCTGAAAATGTCAACTATTTTTCTAACCCAGACTTTGCTCTGAGATACCTTGGCCAATGCAATTGGCACGGATATGGGTTAGGCAGATATGAGCAAGGGATACGTGTTCTTTGCCAACCAAGATACCAAATGCCATATGACAAGTCAGGAGTAGGGTTCAACCACCCCCTCCCCTTGGACATCTTGGTGGAGAACATGCAAGGCCTAGGGATAGGCAACAAGGGGGGATTGGCATCAGATCCATATGCCAACCCTAACACCACATATATATTGAGGGATTATCTCCCATTAACGACAATCAACCTTGTTGGTTCTAGCAACCCCTTCCCTTCGCTCGAGAGAGGAGAGAGCTCGAGAGCTCACTTTCAGGGAGAGTCTAGACAATGTCAAGAAGGGTCCTCAGAGGATGAATCAGAGTATGAACCAGTGTCACATGACCCCTTTGAATCAGGCAGCGATCACTCACAGGTGATCCCCATGGATGATTGTCAAGAAAGCCTCTTGACAATGTTCCCCTTGGATGCTCCCATCGAGCAAGCGTCACTCCAAGAAAATCAAGTCCCCCCGTAGAGAGCGGGACAACCTAGGTGGGACCACATCAATTTGCTTGAGCAAGGCGAGCCTTTAATGCCGCAAGCAGTCAGAGCCAACGAAGGCCTTTGGATCTCTGATAGTGATTATGAAGATGAAACTGAGATGGCATATCTTAATCACATGCGGCAAATGTGGTGACCATACCCCTTGGAGATTAACGACATGTTCACACAATTAAACATAAGGCTTGGGCATGAGTGGTACGTAGACCCAGCGTGGTGGGACCAAGTGTTGGATCCACTACTCTGGGCATATGAAGCATACCTTCCACCCAGAGACCCTATAGTGCCATCAGTGTCGAGGGTAGATCCTGTCTTCTTATCCACACATAGGGCCGATCCATTCGTGCCCGTCCCTCTAGAGCCAGATCCAGAGCATAGAGAACATCTAGGATGTCCGAGCAACCACACCCATGGTAATGGAGACCAAAATCATTCCATCAACATGATCTCCATTGACTTAACCACCCCCATCCACAATCCGGCCGATCCGACACAGTCATTGTATCTAGACATAGATGCCATAGACTGGGATCGCATCAATTCCCCTCCATCCCCATCCGAGTACTGGCCTTTCGGTGAAATGCTCCATTTTACCCCTGGGCTGACTCAAGATATCTGCCATGCTGAAGAGGGACCCGAGGTTCCTAACGATGATCTAAA
Organism: Wollemia nobilis; assembly: GCA_028583015.1. Taxonomy (NCBI): domain Eukaryota; kingdom Viridiplantae; phylum Streptophyta; class Pinopsida; order Araucariales; family Araucariaceae; genus Wollemia; species Wollemia nobilis. Next base: position 2,959,317 of record JAQPPZ010001731.1, read on the forward strand.
CTCAGCAAATGATATCCATTTGATCCCAACTCCACATCAATTGGAAGACGGATCCCACATGTCAGTCGAGGAGACGACTGACATAGACATCGGCTTAGATCCAATGAATCCATAGATCATCAAGTTGGGGGTAAGTTTATCCCCCGAAGAGCAAGCCGACTACATTGCCCTTCTCAAAGAGAAGAAGGAGGTTTTTGCATGGTCGTACGGAGACATGCCGGGGCTAGATTCGTAGCTAGTCACGCATAATCTAACGCTTGATCCGACAGTCAAGCCGGTTAAGCAAAAACTACGTAAGATGCACCCAACAATGGCCTTGATGGTCAAAGATGAATTGCAAAAGTTGTTGGATGCACAGTTTGTCATCTGCATGGATTATCCGCCATGGTTGTCCAACATGGTGCCCATCAAAAAGCCTGACGGGAGGATTCGCATATGCACTGATTTTCGAGATCTAAACAAAGCGAGTCCTAAGGATGATTTTCCCTTGTCGAGCATCGACGCATTGGTAGATGCTACAACGGGTCATGAAATGCTTTCCCTCATGGATGGTTTCTCGGGATACAATCAAATTTGTATCAATCTCGAGGACCAGCTAAAAATGGCGTTCACAACGCCTTGGGGAACATTTTGTTATAAGGTCATGCCTTTTGGCCTTAAAAATGCTGGCGCCACCTACCAACGTGCCATGACATACATCTTCCATGATTACATGCACAAGACTTTGGAAGATTACATGGATGATTTGTTGGCCAAATCTCTTTTGCGCCCGGATCATCTCGGTGACTTAAGCAAGATCCTCGATCGCCTCATGGAGCATAAAGTCAGACTGAATCCCAAGAAGTGCATTTTTGGCATCACATCTGGAAAGCTCTTGGGTTTCATAGTCTCAAAGCGAGGCATCGAGGTCGATCCAAACAAAGTCAAGGCAATCCTTGAAATGGTTCCCCCAACTACCATCAAGCAGCTCAGAAGCCTGCAGGGAAAGGTCGCGTCGATCAAGCACTTCATAGCGCAGCTATCTGACAAGTGCCGACCAATGAACAAGTTGTTGCACAAGGGGGTAGCATTTCACTGGGATGACGAGTGCTAGTCAGCCTTTGATGACATCAAACAATACTTGGCTTCGCCACTAGTATTGGCACCACCTAGACCAGGAGTGTCATTCTACTTATACATCTCAGCTACTGAGGTGGCACTGGGAGCCATGCTCGCCCAGAAGAATGAACTTCATAGAGAATAGGCTACTTACTATCTTAGCCGCACCCTGGTCAGCTATGAACTTAACTATGCATACGTCGAGAAACTCTGCTTGGCAGTGGTGTTTGCTACCAAAAATCTATGCCATTACATGCTGAGCAACAAGACGTATGTTGTGTCTAAGGAGAATCCATTGTGGTACATGATGAGTCGTACTTATCATAGTAGCCGCACGACGAAATGGATCATGTTGTTGACAGAATTTGACATAGAATTTATCGGACAAAAATCCATAAAAGGTCAGGTCATAGCCGATCAACTAGCAGAGGCTCCTCTTGAAGATGACCAACCTCTGACTATAGAACTACCCGATGATGGGGTCTTCCATGTCTCAGAATCACCAGATTCTAACGAGCCTGAGTCACAGGCCGACATAACCCTATTTTTTGATGGTTCTAAATGTGAGCAAGGTGGTGGCACGGGAATAGTATTCTTCACACCGTAGGGCGCTCCAATGCCCCTGTCATTTAAATTAAATTTCTCATGCACCAACAACAATGCAGAGTATGAAGCCTTGCTCATAGGTCTTCAGACAACAATCACCATGAACATTAAACGATTGAACATCTTTGGTGATTCATTGTTAATTGTCAACCAAGTCAAAGGGATTTTCCAATGTAAATGCCTAGTTCTATAGGCTTACAAAGCCCTTGTGGACAAATTCCTGGTGAAGCTTGAGTGGTACGACATCGAGGCACTCCCTCGGTCATCGAATCATTTTGCGGACACTATGGCCTCCTTGGGGTCACTAATCCCGCAAGACCTTTCTGGTGATATGACAACCATTCAAGTCAGAACACTATCGCAACCCGCGATGGGGCGTGCAAGCTCTGACTTGACGCCAGGAATCCACATGATCCAGATTGAACCATCCTCGGATAAGTTCTCTCGAATCCATGATCGTCTGAAACACGCCAACTGGGGGTCCTTGTTCTCCCCTACTCCCATTAATAGCAATACAACGCTATTCTTGCAAGCTCTCTCCCGCTCAGCGTTTGCTAGGGATGAACTTCAAGAGGGATTGGCTATTCAGACTGTCGAGGTTTTCGATCAGCAGGATTGGTATTCACCCGTCAGGGACTACCTCAAGTTAGGTAACCTCCCGCTTGGATTGACGCACGCCACAAAATGAGCATTCAAGCAGAAAGCGGCTAAGCATGTCTTGTTAGGAGACATTTTGTACCATCGTAGCTATGAAGGAATCCTCCTTCGTTGCTTGGACCAGCAAGAGTCTACTTGGGCGATCGCCCAAGCGCACGATGGTACGTGTGGTGGCCACTTCAACGGTATGGCCATCGCAAAGCGCATTCTTTGCATGGGCTATTATTGGCCATATTTAGAGCGAGATTGTTGCGCATATGTGCGGAAGTGCGTGAAGTGTCAACATCATGCCAATTTGACACACGTACCTTCCTAGGCCTTGCAGTCGATCCAGTCGGCTTGGCCATTTTTGTAGTGGGGCTTAGATCTCATCGGAAAGATCTCCCCTGCATCGTCCGACCATCATACGTTTATCATAATGGCCACAGAGTATTTCACCAAGTGGGTGGAAGCGGTTCCGCTAACCTCTACGATTGGACCCCGCATTGTGGAGTTCATTTTGCATAACATCATATGTCATTTTGGTATTCCATCCAAGATAATCTCGGATAATGGGACGTCATTCAAGAACAAATATGTGCGTGCTTTGACCACAAAGTACAAAATTTCAGCATAGTTTTTTGACACCCTATTATCCGTAGGCAAATGGGCAAGCAGAAGCGTCAAACAAAATGCTAGTCGCCATCCTTAAAAAGATAGTCACCGATAATCATAAGGATTGGCACATTCAGATCCCACTTGCCCTGTGGGCTTATCGCACTAGCATTCGGACGCCCACTGGGGCAACTCCATTTTCGCTCGTGTATGGCTCCGAGGTTGTCATGCCTCTCGAGTTGGAGATTCCCTCCCTGCGCATATCAATGCAAGAGTTCATCGATGATGATACTGCATGGCAAGCCCGGTTAGACCAGCTTACGTTGCTTGATGAACGACATGTTAATGCTCTCGAGCATTTACGTATCTATCAAGAGCGACTTAAGAAAGCATACAACATGAAAGTTCACCTGAGGGACTTTCGGATTGGTGACTTGGTCTTAAAAGAAAACCAATAGAACTCTAGTTTGCCGTCCCATCTAAGGGACAAGTTCACGGCAAATTGGTTAGGTCCTTACGTAATTGATAGCAAAATAGGACCCGAGACATACCGGCTAGCCTCTCTTGATGGAATCAAGGAACCAGAACCCTTGAACATCAGTCATTTGCGGCCATTCCATATTTAAAGGAGCCATAGCCCACCCAAAAAGCTCCAAGGATTTCCATAATCGCTTGGTCAATCCCAAAAAGCTCCAAGGATTTCCATAATCGCTTGGTCAATCCCAAAAAGCTCCAAGGATTCCTTAATCGCTTGGTCAAAAACAAGAAAAATTTAAAAACAATAAAATCATCAAAAAGAAAATAACAAAAATTTGCATCTCATTTCCATGCATACGCAAAATCATCATAACGATACAGAGTTCTTTTGCATCTCATCTGCATACTCACAAACATCAATCCCTCAAAAATACAAAAATATATAGCTGCATACATTGCATATTTGTGGTCGTACAGGTCAAAGCACCATAGACTGTCATTACTTGGAAAAAAAAACATCACCTTCTACATTTTTCTGCTTTATCAATAGCTCATCGCCTATAACCACCATTCACGTTATCCTCCCACATCATAGTCAGTTGTTTCTAATGTATCGAGAGTTTTCGTCATTCAATCGTCATTAGCTTTCTAGCCACATACTGTACCAAGTCAGACATATTTTACGAAGGTAGAATTCTACTTGGATCACACCTTGTTATGTAGCATCCCGACACAAGTTAAAACATATAACAAAATTCCCAAGTTGTGTGAACGAAAGATGAACCCTGCAAAGCAATCCAGGTCACCATAAGCGAAACGGTTATCTTGCTCATCCCCCTATGCGAATGACCCCAAGAATGCTGAGAGTTGGCAAAAGGACAAGCATCCTCCCTACCCAATTCCCCAAGAATCCCAAGTTCTCAAAAGTTGCAAAACATCAACAATTTGCAAAACGTCAAAACTCCAAAATTCTGACATCACAAACAAAGTGCATACATCAAGAAAAGCACATAAAATAGTGATTCTCATCACTCCATATCCAAATCCCTTGCTCAAAAGAAAAAAATAAAACAAAAATAAACAGTGATTTTTATCACTACAAAAGAGCAAGTATCCCAATACAATTGAAGAAAAGAAGGGAGTAGAACTTGAATCCCTGGAACTCTCAGCATTTCGACAAGTCATGAGGCAAACCTCAGTACCGGTTTGGTTGATAGCCTATCGGTCACTGGTGGTAAACCTCCCGCATGACGATATATCTGTCACATTAACTTGTGTGCAGATCAATGTTTGCATGTGGATGAGCTAGCTTATGGTATCCTAGATAGCACCGCAGATTAATCTGGCTAAACACAACAAAGGAGTTAGTGGAGCTAATCAGGTGATCCTCGGTACAGGTTTGGTTGATAGCCTATCTAGGACTGGCGGTATCCTGACAAACACCACATAAACGAACTCAATTGCACACACAGGGATGTGAAATAACTTGGTCAAAAACAAGTCCGATTCATACCTTGTTCAAAAGTCTTGTGAGATGAAAGTACAGTCATGGCTAGTTAGTTAAAACATCTGAGTCTCAGAAAACCTTAACTACATTCGAAACCAACTTGCCATCTTTCATTCTCCCATTGCAAAAAAAAAAAAAACATGTATGCCATACAAAGCTATTCACCACAATCGCCTAAGACAAAAAAAAAAAGCCATAAAGTTCTGAACAGTCTATGGTGCGACTACCAAACATCACAAATTCAATTCATCCATTCCATTTTTGCATATCACATATAAATCAAAAACATTTGCATTCATCATAACATATGCATCCATCAAAATAAATTAATATGCATACATCCATACTCATCACTCATCATGCATAAAATCAAATCATCACATGCGCATAAACAAAATAAAGTCGGTATATATATATCATCAAAAATGCCCGTAGGCTACAAAGAACCGGTCATGTGACCCCGCAACAAAATCCAAAATCTCAAAACCCCCAAGCCTAAGGCGTCGGCCACCGTGATCACGTAGGATCGGTGCGACGGGAACTACCCCCCGTGGTGTGGGTCCTATGGGACCCCTCAGGGCGGCTGCTGCTAGCCCCCGCATCATGCCTACTACCGCCTCCCTCATCCAATCACCTGCGACGAGATGATGCTGACTGCTCAGTATCACTGCCCCTCATCCGACGCGATGACCCACCTCCCGAGGGCTCAGGTAACCGCCCATCGAGGCGGATAATCTCTCCCTCCATATCCATCCGATGCCGAGACCAATCTGCCTCCCACCGCAACCACTCTGCCTCCCACCGATGGTAGTAAGCTACTGCATCGTCGTGCTATGCCAGCTACGTCCGTAGGAGATCCCTCTCCTATGCAGCGCTGGTGTCCCCATCCCCCCGATGGTGTGCAACGAATGCGCTCTCCCGCTCCGCCAGTTGAGCCCGTAGGAGATCCCTCTCCTGCAAAGCTTCCCCCAACTCCTCATCCCGCCTCCGCAGTAGCTCCGCCAACCGTGCAATCTCAGCGCGTCGCCCAGACTCCGTGTCCTCCGCTCCCGCCCGAGGCGTAGGCATATCTGGAACAGCAGCCTGCTCTGGCTCCCACTGCTCCGTGATGTCCTGCATCTTCGGCTGATCTGGAACCCCTAGATCCACATCCTCATCCTCCACCTCCACCATATCTGCATCCTCCCGAGGAGCTCCCCAAGCCTCTCCTGGTGCCTCGGCACCCTCCCCGCCTGTGGCTACTGCCTCCGTGCCTCCCAGTGGCCCCTCTCCCTGCCATCGCCGTAGTACCCACCACTGGTCGTACTCCACGGTAGTCCCGACGTCATCCACGTCCGGGACGTCGATCACTGCATCTGCATCCTCGCCTAGTGGCACGATGACCAGCCGATCCAGAGTCCTCTCGTCCCCTCGATGCCGATAGACCACGGGCTCACCAGGAAACCCCTGGTGCACCCCAAACTATCGTGTCACCCGATTGTACGGGAAAAACTCATGCTCGGTCCCATGCCGCCCAATCAGCCATCGCTCCCTGCGGACCCGTCGGAGCCACTCTCCCGCCTTTGGCCAGGCTGGACAGTCTCGATAGGGTCGCCAGAATACCTCCCCCAGAGCAAGGCGAGCAAAGGCATCGGCATAGTGCCCTACGACACCTGCCCACCGCCGACTCTGTCCCTGCTCCTCAGACCACCGCCATAGAGCCGCATACCCGATATCCTTATCCGTCATCTCCGCCCGCGTCATCCATGGTAACCCCCTGGTCTCTCCACCGCTATGTGTTGCCAACCCCAACTCTACAATAGATAGCTGTAGCTGATCCCCTTTCGCCTCCGACAATGGACCTCATATAGCTCCCCATAGAGCTCTGCCAGCAGCGTCTGTCCCCATCTCAGGATCAATGGCTCCTGTGTCGAACACTCCACTAGTCGCCAGACCACATCCAACAAGTTCCACAAGAACCTCACACTTGATGAGTTAGGTAGTAGCATGTTGAAAATGAGGCCCATAAGCAATGCGTGCCTCACTCCCAACACCCCCCTCTCAAACCACCATCGAACCAGAATCCCACCCATCTGGCAGTCAACCTCTGCCATCTCCACTAGACCATCCACCCCCAACTCCTCCCTGTGCCCAAAGCATCGCATCAATACCATTGTCTGCTGATCACGCGACGACGTTCTGATCGGCAGTCCATCTATCAAAATCCATAGAAGCCGATAGACATCCTCCAAGGTCACTATCATCTCCCCTATTGGGAGATGGAAGGTGTTGGTCCGGGGATCCCACAAGTTGATCAAGGCCATCAGATAGGCCCGATCCCTGACCACAGGCTCCATTCGATCCACCTGATTGAGCCCAAGGGCATCAAGCCACTCCCATTCAGCCACAGTTAGCACCCCCTATGCTTTTGCAAAAGCGGTCGGTACACGATACCGGCTCTTCACAACCTACAAAAGAAAACAACACAACATTAAAATCCAACCAAAAAAAAAAAAAAACTATACAACACAATAACATGAATATACAACACTGCCTACCAATGTACAACTCAAAAACAACAAAATTCACAAAAATTACACTCTGCACAAGCAAAACATAATTACAATAACAATTTTTTAACCTAGGGTTTTCACCTACGTTTTAAAACCGACAAGCTCAACCTAAAAAAACTAGGGTTTTCGTTTCGTTTATCCTAGGGTTTTAGTTAAAAGCAAAACAAACAAATTTCTTCACCTAGGTTTTAGCTACGTTTCCCGTTCAATTTTAAGCTAAAGTCTGGGTCTGTGTTCAGCTCAGTTTTAGGGTTTCAATTTTAATTTTGAGAAAACAACATAACAAAAGAAAAATAAACAAATAACTTGCAATTTCAAAAACATATAACAAACAAAAGCAATAACGCTAGGGAGCACTTACTGGTCTCGCTTCGGCTCTGCCGCTCGATCTGGTTTGTGCACTCATGATGTCAGGAGAAATTCGGTAGTGCTTCGCTTCATAGAATTAACCTCCTCCTCCCCAGAGCTCCAAATCGCAAGAAAATTTAGATGCAAATGAGCCCAAACCCTAGTTTTGGCCTTTAAATAAGCCTTTTGAGCTTATATTCGTTCCTACCTGGGATGAGCACTCTGGTTAGCGCTCGTCCCACCCTGGGACGAATACTAAGCTGGTATTCGTCCCACCCCAGAATGAATTCAGGGCAAAAATTTCAAAAAACAACAAAAATTGAACAAAAATGCACCAAAACAGTCAATAAATTTGCCCGATGAGAGTGCTTTGGCACTTGACATTTCGGGCATGCAAAATAGATGTCGGGGTCACAAATCCTCGCTATCCTACTCCCTAAGAAGGCTACCATAGCCGGACCACTCCATGGGAAGACGGATCTTCGAGAATTTCATCCCCAAACGGCGTCCCCAAAAGGGTCAAAACCCACCCAAAAATAGCAATAACATTGCCGAACGAAGGCGCCTTCGTGCCTGACATTCTTGGCATCCAAAATAGATGTTGGGGTTGCAAATCATCACCATCCTACTCCCTAAGAAGGCCACCATGGCCGGACCGCTCCACGGGAAGACGAATTTTTGACAATTTTAGCTCCAAAAAGCGTCACCAAAAGGGCTAACACCCACCAAAAATAGGTCTAAATGTCAAAAAAATGCACACACATTCAAAGATAAATCTCCGAAGGCACCCTTACACAAGTCATCTTGGGTCAAGCGACTCGTCGCTTTTCTCATGAAGGTCATTCCCTCATCGATTCGTCGCTTGAGGGGGTAGTCACACTTAGTCACCAATCAACAAAAACACACCCAATCAAGGAAATGGCATGCATTCAAAGGATCATTGACAAAGACAATCACGCTCCTGCTTGGGGCAGCAAACAAGCAACAATCACAAGCTGATCAAACACTTGGCATTCGTGAATCATGAACTCAAGGTTCTCACAGACAAAAGGTTGCGCCCTTTGCCTATTCATGACTGATCAATGTCCAAGTTCAAGTAACACCTCACCGAAAAAGGTTAACACTTGAATTGAGTTCCTTCGCTCGTCAGAAGCAAGGATTCAAGAATGCATGCCCTTTCCATACTTGGGGCATCAAAAGTTGGTTAGGTTACCAAGAAACCCTAATCATTAGTGCTTTGGTTATCTATTTTTGCTCGGTGTTGTGCCATGCACAACGCATCCCAAAAAGGGGCATCTGTAGACACCAAAACAACACCAATCCGATTATGTGACTGCAAACACTGATCGCTTTGACACACACAACCCCAAGGGCAGCCCCTAGAGGTTAAAAAGTGGTCCTAACCACTCTCACAACAGTTTTGGAAGGTCAAAAATCATTTTGGCACCTTCAGGCACTTTGCTCAGTATCCATTCCACCCTGGAACGAATTCAAATGGGATTCGCCCCACCCAGGGACGAATTCTGGATTCGCTCCAGGGTGGGGCGAATTGTAGGTTTGACGGGAAAAAAGTCAAATCTTGACAAATGGCAGCTCAGATCCGCCACTCAATGCTTCCTTCATCGCATGGGAGTATGGGTGAGCGTTTTCGAGCGTTAGAGGCATTTGCATGGTCAGTCATGAAGTCCCAATTCAGGGAGGAATCTCCTTCCCCCCGGGAAGGCATGATTGCCAAGTGGTGCCTCTGCATGCCCCTTTCAAGAGACCTCTAGGTCTATAAATTGATGAGTTTCCTCATCCCAAAATATACACAGTAAGAGCAATTTTGAGCAACGAAGTGCTGCCATTTTATTTCCCCATACATCCTTGTGCGATTTGCGCCTTCTACATCCTTGATCTCTTTTAGAGAGGAGGTCATTGGGTGACTTTTGGAAGGTCGAATCTTGAGCCCAAAACCCGACATTTGGCCATAGAATACCACCAAATTTTCCGACAACACCTTGTAAGGGATTTTGGACCCATCCCAAGTGGATTGGTGCCGAAATCAAGTCCCAACGGTGGGCGGCCCGCTTGGGCGTCCCCGCACTGCCGCAGGCCTAATCGCCCTTTTTAGGAATGATCGGGAATGTGTAGCATATTTTCCTTTCTATCATTTTCATTCCTTGCATTTTTTTTCTATGTTGTTAGATAGTTTACAATTTTGATTCCATTTCGTTTCGATTAATTGTCATTATGCTATCGCGTTTTCGCTCCCACTAACTTGCAGATAAGCATCATCAAATTCCCATTGATGGAGGTCAAATTGGGAAAATATGACCATCTGGGTCTTCCCAAAATGCCCCCAATTAGCTAACCCCAAGTTTGTAGGTGTTTTGGAGCTTTCGAGGTAGGACATTGGAGACAGTACCTTTTCGGCATTTTGTTGCAGGCGAATTCGTCCCGCCCCGGAACGAATTCAAATCGGCGAGGAATTTCTTGACTGTTCTTTTTGTAGTGCCCTCCTGGTGATATCTTGATACCCCTATCAAATTTTTAGATCATTTGGATTTATTTTGGTCATAGTTTAATTCGTTTTTCTCATTCATTCATCGTAGGTTTGGGGATTGCATGTTTCATTTCATCCACAGGTGCTATTGATCATTTTTTTGTTTCTTCGAACGTAGGATCGGAACATCGAAGGAGCAGCAAGGAATCAACATTCGTAGACACAAGCGGCGGTGACATTTTGGTCCGCCCATCTTACATGTGGGCACGCGGAAGAAGGAAGGCTATCCATGGATGTAACCAAAGAGACGAATTTGACGCTCCTCGCCCCTAAAAAGGGAGGATGCGAATTGTAACCGAGTTGTGGAATACATCAATAAAAGAGAAGGGCTGTTATTTCATTTTGGGTTTCAATTCATGCTTTTTCCATTTCATGCATTTTTAGTTCGTAGGATTTAGCGTTAAGTTTAGCTTCATTTTTTGCATCGTGATTGGAGTCTTTCCTTTCTTGTTTCCGTATCCTCGTGCTTTCAGGAGGTCTCAAAGGTAACACTTGGTAAGGTCATGGGGACCTATATTGCACCAAGGGGTTGCACCTCTCATACACTTCTACTTTATGCGTGAGGGTTTGGGACCTTCTCAGGCACATTGTTATGAAGTAATTCGGCTGTATGACGTTGAATGCGCTCTTTTCTGAGGCGATACAGATGATCTAACTATTGTTGATCTTGTCTGAGCTGCATGATTTGTGCTTGGTGGGCAACATGTCTAGCAAATTCCAAGTCAATTTGTTCCATCGTCTCATGTTTATGAAGCCTAGATGCCTCTCCTACATGTCTATCTCAGTCATGGTGATCCGACACCCCTACAAGTTGATTTACTCTATCGAGGTTAGCGACATTCACCCAAGGCCCTGGCCTCAATGGGTGATCCTGATACATAGCAGGTGCAGAGGTGCATCACTCCTGTGCTATGTACTACTCTTGAGGAACTTGGTGGTCTTCCTCGTACTCCCTTTCTTATGGGTGAAGGTTGCATGGAGAATTGGCTTGCCCTGCCTGGAGATCCTTGTGCTCTAGATTTTGTCTAGTGTTTCTAATAGTAATAAGGGGTAAAGGAGGGACGAAAAAATCCTATGGCTCCTCCTTATGGACCCTATGTTGCTCTAGCACTTCATCACTAGGCCACTCATAACGAGCATCTAAGGGAGGCCTCATGTCCATGTTGAGTTCCACATGTAGGTTCTCTTCTTGAAATGATCTATGCTAAGTGGGGGTGCCCATAAAAGAGGTGCCTCTATAGTCCTGTTCTGTAATGGCATGATGTGGACTATCTTGGGTGTCAGGCCACCAAGGCGAGATGACTAAGTCTTCAGTACTATATCGGAGGTGACTTGTCCCCATTTGTGCACTCTCTGTAGCTCCTGCCCGTGATTGGGCTCGGCTACGAGTGTACACCATGGTGATGTTTTCCTACAAGATGCATATATTTTTATCTCTTTTTATGATTTTTATGCTACACTAAACAGATAGTATCACACACACAAAGCAATGATTATCTCGTTTAAAGATTAAAAGTGTGCCCTAAATCTGGTTTAGTGTGTTTTGATTTTTGTTTTTAAAGCTTTTGTAAAGAACATTTAAATGTAATATGATGGCTCTTATGACTCCCAAAAATGGTCGCCCCTTTGATATACCATTGCCATACCGATATACCAAACTCTCTATATACCCACCCTTACATGAGGGAAACTATTGGTACGTGAGAGCATATGGTACATGGAACATAGGTGGTACGAAAGGGGAATCACTCTATTTATGACACCTACCATATAAGACTTATACTCATGCATTGGGAATCACCCCAGCTACACTTAGTTAGCTTTCATCAAGATTTACATCTAGCAACAGTCGCGATCGGGGTTATGTATGCAATATCTTAAGCCAAGATGGTGATGAAATCCACCATTGGTCTTGTTCAAGGGTTGGGGTTTTATGACCAACTCCTTGTTGTTTTAAATTACCACGTGGTGTGTGGGGTTCTTTTTAAGTTGCATAAATGAAGGAAACAAGCTTTCAAACTCTCCTATGCAAGCAAATAACCAAAAAATAGAAAACAAAAGGAAAAAAATTGACAGAAGGTGTTTAAGACCCCTACCTCTTCTCTGCCCAAATCGGATGTCCTTGAATTTTTGCCCTAAATTTCATAGAGAGCTATTCATCTCCGGGTGAGACAAATAATAGATCTGTATTTGTTCCAGGGTAGGACGAAGTCCTATTCATCCCTAGGTAAGACGAATTCCATCTCTATACTCATCATAGACTGAAATGAACAACAGTCCAATGTTTGAAAACTTGGTACCTATAAGAAAAAACAAGCAACTTTTGATCAAAAAGTTAATATTAAAATCAAGGGATAGATGTCCCACTGTGATTGCCACTGAAAGCATGAGGATATGAAAACAAAAAGGAAAATGCCAAGTACGAAAACAAAAAGGAAAATGCATGAAAAGAAAGGACATAAACGAATCGACTCAAGATAAAAACAATATGGAATACAATTCTCTTTATTTATATGCTTTTAAAGTCATGTTACAATACGTCTCCTTCCCTTTTAGGGGATAGAAGCGTCAAATATGTTTCTTGTCACATCCATGGATAACAATCCTTCTTCCACGTGCCCACATGTAATATGGGCAAACCAAAACGTCACCGCCACTTGTGTATGAGTTTTGACTCCTTAATGCTCCTCTTATGTCAAAGACCTACATTCAAGGAAATAGAAAAGATTAGTAACACCTACAGATAAAATAGAACATGTGTTTCCCAAGGCCTACTGTTAGTGTATGCATGAAAATATTAAAACGATAACCAAATAACATCAAAAAAACCTAAAATTTTTATAGAAGCAATAAAAACTTACCAATAAGCCACTGCAAAAGGAACAATTGGTAAATTCCTCATAGATTTGTATTCGCTCTAGGGCGGGATGAATAAACCTACAATAAATTGTTAGAAAGCACCCTCTTCAATGTCCTATCTAGGAAGCTCCAAATGACCTGTAAAGTTGGGGTTAGCTAATTGGGGGTATTTTGGAATGACCCAGATGGCCATATTTCTCCAATTTGGCCTATATCACCCAAAATATGATGGCACTATTTGCATGTTAGTGAAGGCGGGAAACGATAAAAGCATGATCAAAACTTGTCAGAATAACCTGAAATTTAAATTTCAGCATATGTGAACAACCCAGAATCAGATGCAAGAGAAAAATCAAAGAAATCTACCACATATTTCTAATCACTCCAGGGTGGGGCGTTTAGAACTGCGACAGTTTGGGGGGCACCTAGGGGCAGGACGCCCGCTTTTTGGGACTCTTTTTCAGCACCAATCCACTTGGTATGGGTCCAAAACCTCTTATGGGGTGTTTTCAGAAAATTTTGTTGAAAATTGTGGCCAAATTTTTGGGTTTGGACTCCGTATTTGCGCTTCCAATAACCACCCTATGACATCCCTTCCAAAAGAGATCAAGGATGTGAAAAGCACACATTAAAAGGTATGTGTATGGATGTAAAATGGTAGCACTTCGTTGCTCAAAATACTACCTCTCTCTATATATTTTTGGGTGAAAAGACTCACCAATTTATATACCTAGGGTCTCTATGTTTGAATGCGCATGCAAGGGCGCCACTAGAGTTGCATGTCCTATTTTGGGAAAAATATTATTCCCTGATTTAGAGTCTCCTTGCATGAGGCCTCCAAAAATCAAATACATGCATGACTGAAGTCTCTCTTCTTGATTTGAAGTCGTTCCTCACAATTGCATGGCCTAAAGCTGCAGTTAACTGGCGGACCTATCGAGGTTTGACTTTTTTTGCCAGTCAAACCTTCTATTCACCTTACACTGGGGCGAATGTTGATAATCGTCCCTAGGTGGGATGAATACCAATTTGTAATCATCCCAGGGAGGGATGAGTAGAGAGCAAAGTTCCAAAATGTTCCAAATTGACCTTTTACCTTCCAAACTGCTTTTGGGAGTGGTTAGGACCACTGTTTAACCTCTGGGGGCTGCCCCAGGGGCTATGCTTGTCACTTTGATCAGTGCTTGTTGTCACAAAATCGAATTGGTGCTGATTTGGTGTCTACAGGAGATCATCCTGTGGATGCATGTTCTCTCAAAAATCTATTTTAATAGGGGTTAAGAGAACCCTAAATTTTTCCTTCAATGGTCTACGATGACTTTCCATTATTTTAAGAGCATCCCGTGGATGCGTGCTCTCTTGAATAGTTGTTTTACTAAGGGCCACAAGGGCCACCAATTTTTACTTTGATGATCTATGATGGCTTTCTCTTCCTAGGAGAGCATCCTATGGATGCGTGCTCTCTCAAAGAGCTATTTTACTAGGGGACAAGAGGGCCTCCAATTTTTCCTTTGATAGTCTAAAGTGGATTTATCTTCCTTTAGAGCATCCTATAGATGTATGCTATCTCAAAGAATGATTTTACTAGGGCCAAGAGGGCCACCATTTTTTCTTCAATGGTCTATAGTAGCTTTTCCTTCTTGGGAGAGCATCCTATGGATGCACAATATCTTGAAGAGTTGTTTTACCATGGGCTAGGAAGGCCCGCAATTTTTTCTTTAATGGTCTATGATGGATTTCCCTTCCTAGGATAACATCTTGAAGATGTGTGCTCTCTTAGAAGTTGTTTCACCAAGGCCTAGGAGGACCCAAAGTTTTTCCTTCAGTGGTTTGTGATGGCTTTCCCTTATAGGAGAGCATTTTGTGGATGCATGCTCTCTTAGAGAACTATTTTACCAAGGGCTAGGAGGGCCCCTAGTTTTTCCTTTGATAGTGTACAATGAATTTTTCTTCTTGGGAGAGTATCCTATGGACATGTTCTCTCTCAAAGATTTATTTCACTAGGGGCCAAGAGGGCCCCTATTTTTTCCTTTGATGGTTTGCAATGGCTTTCCCTTCCTAGGAGAGCATATTGTAGGCATGCACTCTCTCGAATATATTGTTTTACAAAGGGCCAGGAGGGGGCCCAATATTCATCCAATGGTATGTGATAGCCTTCTTGTAAGAGAATCCTATGGACCCATGTTAGTATGTTGTTGGATATTTAGTGCTTTAGGATGCTTTTCTACCCTTGAGTCTTGAGAATTTTTCCTTGTTTAATCGATCGTATAGAGACTCCTTGGGGAGGGGTTTTATTTCAATTTTTAAAAATGATAGTTTGAGCGGGATTCCCATGCCTTGGCAAGAGTTTTTCATTTTTGAATTTTTTTTTTGAATGAAATCCTTGCTTGGGCGGAAAAATTCATATTTGAATCCTTTGTGGAACTTGTCTCAATTTAGTTTCTTGTTATTTTGGCAGCCCTTCTTTGTGGTATTTCTCATTTTGTAGAAGGTTTGGGGACCCTTTCAAAACCCCTTCTTTCAACCAATAAAAAAAAAAAATAATAATCAAAATATCATTCTAGTTTTAGGCCTTCGTTGGTGCAATTATATGTGGATTAGGGATAGACTAAGGTTAACCTTATGCATAGAAATATATTGAAACAAACGTAAGTGTTCTTCAACTAATCTAGAAAAACTAGACTTTAAGCTCCCAAATTTTCACTACTCGAAGTGAGAAGAGGAGGGAGTTCAAAAATATCATGAGAAGGCTCTTTGTGATAACTTTCTTATTTTTCCCTTGTGAGAACCTTTATTATAAATTGATTTCATGGTATTTGTTCTTTCTTGGATATTGTGGGAACTAATTTCACTCCATAACATATGGGTTAAGTATGAGAAAAATTATTTTATCATTATTTTTTAATAAATATTAAATTTGCTTCAAGTGGTGTGTCTTTTGAGGACTATGTACTCATATTATTCTTACACTATTATTCTCCTTATCCATGAATTATTTATTTACAATTTCATTGGCATAAATATTATTTTTGGGGCTATGATTAAGTGGAATTATGGAGTAATTAAACTCTTCATATTGATGTAGATATATTTTTTTAAAATTTCACCTAAAGGGAGAGCGTATGGTATTTAATAATTATTATTATATATAACCTAGTGCACTCATATTGATATTTATTATAATCCCCAAATAAATTTTGAAGGGAAGTGTCATGGATTTGACCTCTATTTTAGTTTACTATTCTATATTCTAAGGTTCATGTCATATTCTTATGAGATTACTACACCTAATTTTTTCTTTAGTGACTATGAGATGTCATATTTCTCATGAAACATAATATTAAAAGTAACATATAGAATATATCCTTGTACATGTCATTTAGATTCCTTCTTGTCATGGGAAATGTGACACATTAACACATATAATTTTCATTAAGAAAGTGGAACATATAATGCTTTTCAAAAAAAAAAAGCATGTGTTATAGGTTTTAGCATTGTGTGTTTTTATACTTGTCTCTTTAATTTTTTTGAGAATTTTATATCTTAATAACATAGAAATTTCTATTTTGTATGAGATTTTATTCCTATTAAAATCTCACCTCCATCATATTTTCATGTGGATTTATAAATACTTCTACGATATCTTGTATGGTATTGTATACATCAAGTTTATGTGTGAGCTCATGTATGGTCTATATATTTTATGTTTTTTTTTACAATCACCAATTTGAAATTTAAAATGAAAATGAATTTAGTGAAGATAATTAATTCAAACATATTACTATTATTTTCATAATACATAGTTTGAAATTAATTTTTCACAAAAAATTATTATGTTCAACTAATTTTTTTAATATAATCTATGTGATATTGTAAGTATGTGAAAGTGGACATAAAAATAATTATGATTATGATGTACATGGATCCTAATATTTCAATGTAAGTAGAGTTATGGTGTTGAGTAACTCACTCTCATAGTGGTAATCTCATAGTGGTAATCAAGTCTTTGAGGGTAGCTAAAATAGATTAGCATAATCTTGTGTTTTAGAAGGGTTATTTAGTATACCAAAATAATAATTATCTTTTAATTGAATACATTTAATCCTTTCTAGATTATTTAAGCTTGTTTTAAATTTTCTAATTCATTGGAATTACTTGCTCATTATTGATCTCAATCTATGATTTTATAGTTTAAAATTATGAAAAGTTTGATTAATTATATTTGTATGGTTCTTTTAAATATTGAATGATATATATATATATATTTGTTATTATTAGTTTGAAATCTAAAAATGAATTAAATTATGTGAAATAACTAAATTGAAGTTGTTGCAAGTTGTTTGAAATTATAGGATTTAAGGTTGATTATAAATAGTAAAATTAAATATTTATAACTTACTTGAATATAGTTTGATATTATAATATAATGGATTAAGTAATATATCTATAATTTATGAAGATATGAATTTATTGCCATAAAGCTTAATAAAGTTTAGGTCACTTAAATGGCTACAATAAATCAATAGAAAATAGACTGTAACTATAAAGTTTGAGTTTTTTTCGTAGAAATATTAAATATGTTAATGTGATGTCCAAATTACCATGTAGCTTTTGGTAAATAGCAATAATCCATGTCATGGTTATGTTTTAAATTTTTCTTAATATTTATTTATTAAATAATTATTTTCTATATAATTTTTTCTTTAGGACTTATATAAACAATAATAATTTGTTGGATGAAGGTAGATAATTGAAAATGATTTGATAATTTAGTTAAATACTAAAATATTATTTAATTTTAGTTTCATTAGTTCTCAAAATATGTGTTCTCAAACATGTATAAATGTCCATGCAGCTAATTATTGAGCTATATATAATTATATAATATCATAATAATTTTTATTTTAATTATTATTATTATTACTTGTCGACTAAACACTTGTCCCTTTATTGGTACTTTCAGCAGCGTAAAAGGTTTAAAATGATTGTGGCATGGTGGTTATAGGGATGGACTGCACGAAGATCTGTGTGGCGGATTCCGAGACGGACAACGCAAAATACTATGGCGGCCATAAAATCTGGACAACCTACCTAGATTCGTGGCAACTACCGATTCCACCATGTAAATACAATATATATATTATTTAATTAGTTAGTGTGAGAAACCCCTACGACCAAACACCACACATCCACCCCCTCACACATTAGCCCACACACCCACCCCTCACACACTCGCCCAAGCCGAGTTTTGAACCATTTTTATTTTAATTATAATTATAAAAAGATAATGTTATGTTGAGAAATTAAAACTTGTAAATAATTAAAAAATCAAAATTTATAAAAAAATATAAGAGTGAAACTTGTATAAATAAGAATAGGCTTTTAAAAAGATTTAATAAATAACAACCTTTAGTAAAAACTTATGTTATAAATATTTATAAGAAAAAGTTTTAAATTCAATGATTAGTAAATTCACTATTTTAAATTCTATATTTAAATAAATAGAAAAAAAGCTAATAAAAAAACTAGGTGTTGTAGCAATGAATTAGATAATATCTATCACACATCATATATTATAAAGTACCTAAAAATATTTTTTGATTTTCTAAGAAATATTTGATTGACTAAAGAACATTCTAAAATAATTCTTTAAAAAAATGTGTATTAATTGCCTATCAACTCAAAACATGAATAAAAGGTCTAATAAAAAAATAGTTAAATTTATGACTGAATTTTTATTTTTAAAATATTGCTCTTTTTTAATCATGGTGGAAGAAGGGTTTTGAATGGAACCTCAAACCTTTTACAAGAAAGAAACCATACACTAAGCAATCACACATTCAAAACAAACATGCATACAAATTAAAAAAATTAACCTAAAAGGCTTAAGCCAAGGACCTTGAAAAGATAATCACTTTTCAACTTAATGAAACAACTAAAAAAACAAGAATGAGGATAATAATTGCTAAAAATATTAAATACCACAACAATTTATTAATAAAAGTAATTGTATTTGAACATACAATAAAATTATAATGTCACTTATAAGAGTACAACAAACTAGTATAACCAAGTAGTAGCATAACCACTTAGATACAAATTAATTTATGAAAAAAAAGTACTTATAGTTAAAAATATTTACCTCCAAAACCAAAAAAAATCTAAAAAAATAATTGCTTTCCAATTTTTTACAACATATATTAATATTGTTCAAAATACCAAAAGATACTCACAACTCATTAATGGAAGTTATGTTTATATTGTAGAACATGTGAAGAAAGCATGACAAATTAATATTCGCATTGTAGAACATGCGAATAAAGCATGACAAATTAATATTACCAAGTAGAAAGCCATAAAAATACAATTTAATAAAATATTAATTAAATTTAAAATAGCAAAAGATACTCACAACTCATTAATGGAGGTTGTTTTTATATTGTAGAACATGCTAGGAAATTAATATTATCAAGTAGAAAGCCATAGAAATACAATATAAATAAAATATCTAATAAATATTAATTAAATTTATGATTCTAATTTTACTTATAAAATGTTACAATGTTTTTAAAAATATATGATTTAATGGTAAACCTGGGCTTGAACCAGACAGACCTCGAGTTTGGGACAGTGATTTCCTTAGTGAAATCGTCGACTTTTGCCTAGTTGAATACGATGAAAGGGAACCAAGGTAGACCACCAGCTGTAATTGAAGATCTGATTTACCGTGAGCTTCATTCTTTAAAAGAACATCCTATCACAATCCATTTGGAAAAAATAACACATCAAACCCTCGTCAGATTTTGAAATTCCAAATATCAAACGAGTAGGGCCACCCGACCAACCACCCAGGCCTAAACTAGGAAGGTTATTGATCAAATCAAGAATCCTTATGTATCTGGTCTCCCAATCCATAGCAATAATGAAGATATGTAGATAGATCTTGAAGTTCAGATCTGATCCTGCTCGCTTCCCTATTTTGGTTCAGTTTCCTAGTTTCTGTTGGCTGGATTTTTCTTTCTCTTATGTCTTTGCTTATGTATTTAAGATTTGGTAAGTCAGTCCCGTAACTCTTTTTGGTTTCTAATTTTTTTGTTTATCTGTGGGAACCCTGCTGCGAATCCCTTTTTTAACTTTAAATTACAAAATGTTCGGGGACCTTTCAAAACCTCCTTTCAATCAATCAAAAAAATACAATATATAAATAAAAAAATTCACTTAAAGAACCTAAACTAAGAGTTGTTTTTTTTTTAAATTATACTAACATACATTAACGTTGTTTGAAATTGGATCTCTAAACAAGAACCCAAAATCAAAACACTACAACAAAAATAAAAAAATAACTTTTTTCTAATTATAAAAAATTATAATAATAAAACCCAAAAATCATAACAAAATTATAATACCAATTATAAAAAACATAATACTATTATGACCAATTAGTAACTTAAACATTTAGTTTGTGAGAGATTCTGCCATGGTGACTAGTGTCATACACCAATGCAAGGGAATCTGCCATGGTGACTAGTGCCATACACCAATGCAAGGGAAAAGGACGATGCAATGAATTTATTGCAAGTAAGTGGCCATCTCAAGGTCAACCGTAAGAGGAAATGTCGTCCTCCTTTGTTCTCATGGAGTGACTTTATGAGGGGAATAACCCAAATTTCACTTTACTTTCTCCTCCTCCCTGCTTTATTTGAAAATCTAAAAGATGGATTCTTTAGTGTTGACATCTTTAGTTGGATTCTTTCCTATCAATGATCCTTCACATCGAAAAGGACCTCAGGTCAAACCCCAACTCTAATAATAAAGATTCCCCACAGATAGGGTATCTTCTCTGCATATTCCTTGCATGAATAAAATTAATTCCTTGAATATTATAAGCTAAAAATTCTATATAAAAAGCACCACCGTCCAGAACACACTAACATAAACCTGCACCACAACTTCAACGTAGTTGGGAACTATGATTAAAATTCAAAATAGCTTTCAAACATAGGTAACATGTGTTGGGCCATAAGCATGTGTCAGGCTACGTTAAGGCCCCTTAGGCATTCCTCGAAAGGTTTTTGACTTTTTGTCCCTCGGGAAATGAAAAAAAAGTAGGATTCCCTTCCCTGCATAGATGGGAGAGGAATAAGAATGGTTTGAATCGTGGTCAGCTTTATATAAATTTTATACCTATATAAGGCCCTCATCAATTCCCAAATTCCATATCGGAAGCTAACTGAAGTCCTCCTGCTCTATTCAATTCAAATCATATCATGGACCGCTCGAATGAGTCAACTGAGTCGCTAAGGTGCATCATGCATGCTTCTTCTTCTTTCCCATGAGAAATCTCATGCTTTGAACTTTGAACAGATAGGTTCTAAGTCAGAAATCGACTTGGGTATTGAAGATATTTCGTTAGCAATTGACCATGCAGTGTATAGAACTGAAGAAGTCAGAATTTGTTTCCTTTTCCTAATGATATGGACTGATTTATATATATCTTTTCATTTGAGGGCCTCCCAATAGATGAATCTTGAAATTTGACTGTAAAACTATACGATTGCTTTCCTTTTGCATTACTTAATTTCTATTTGATTTTGACTGGACAACTATACGATTGCTTTCCTTTTGCATCACTTGATTCCTCACAGCTATACAATTGCCCTATGTAACTTTAGTACACCATTCTTTATTATTATTTTCTTGACTGTGTCTTAGCAATCGAAGATCATTCTTGAAGTTAAAAGATGTTAATGGTGATTAACAAAACTTAGTTGGAGATGAAAACTAGGGAATATTATTACACTTAATATATAAAGGCTAGTTCTCATTTGGAGATCATAGACTATGGATTGTGTTACAACACCGCTGATACGATATCCCGCAACATAAAAAGTTTCTCGTCTTGAATTTCTGGTATTCTAATTTCATAGAATAAGCTGTATAGTATTTTTTCTTTTTTATAAACTTTTTCTACCGTGTAACTTTTTAATAGAATAAAATGTCGTAACTTTCCACTGTATGATGGCATTTCCTAATGGTCTTGAAAAGTACAGTATTCTGAGTTCCAGTGAAAAGAACTCGGATTTGTCATTTATGTAGATTGGTTCGAATTAGCAATATTAAGTGCTGATTGAAGTGAGTGTAATTTTTTTTAACAGGCATAAATGTGCAGCATGCTTCAGACAATTCAACAAAGTGGATCATCTAGTCGAGCACATGAAAACTTCTTATCATTCTTCCCACGAGCCAACGTGTGGCATTTGCAAGAAGCATTGCAGGTTTTATGACTCCCTAAGAGAACATCTTATTGGTATGTCTCCTTTTCCATTATCATGGTTCAATATCATTGGTATGTTAAAAGAAAAAAAAAAATAGAAACGTTTGAGCACTTACATGAATATATAATAAACGAAAAACTGTATATTGTGCCTTCCAAACAGTAGAAATAGTTAGACATTTTTAACAACTTTCAACCTCAAACATATTTTCAACTTACATATATTCACCTTAAATTTATAGAGCTATAGATATGAACACCCTAACCAGAGCTGCTATTACTTGGTCTAAGAACGTCTCCTCTGTAAAATCAAATTACTGCATGTTCAGTGATCGCCAGAGTTCCCCCAAACTCTTCAGCAAATCAATTCGTTTCCCATCAAGTGAAACGGAATAAAATGTATTTGTTCCCTGAAGTAGTTGTAGGAGCTAAATTTCTTTTTCCAACAGTCGCCGAAGTCTGCACGGTTCGACTGCGCAGGGCGCACGGCCAGGAAGCGCTGTTCGGAAAGCGCAGCGCGAGTCGGGGGCTCCGACGGACTTCGCCCAAGAATGGGCGAAGTGCGAACGTCGGGTGCGCCGATGGACTTCGCCCAAGAATGGGCGAAGTGCGCACTTCGGCTGCGCCGACGGACTTCGCCCAAGAATGGGCGAAGTGCGCACTTCGGCTGCGTCGACGGACTTCGCCCAAAACTGGGCGAAGTTCGCACTTCGGGGCTGCAGCCGGACTTCGCCCGAAACTGGGCGAAGTTCGCACTTCGGGGCTGCAGCCGGACTTCGCCCGAAACTGGGCGAAGTTCGCTCTTCGGTCAGCCGACGGACTTGCGCTGGGCGAAGTGCGGACTGCGGCCGACTTCAGACTTCTCTCACGCACTCGAGCTGCTTCAGACTTGGCCACTCTGGCCTACTACTTCTTCTTCTTCCGCGGCTGCCGCTGGGTTTGCCTGGCTTGGCAACACCCGTATGAGAGGAGAGAATAACCGGAATAGAGAACAACAAACTGCAAACCCTAAAGATGCCTAACACAAACGGCAAACTTTATTCATATGAACAACTAGGGTTACAGAAAATTCCTCAACCGAGGAAATAACAACATCTGCAGGCTACGCTGCAGGATAAACTAAACAGGGAGAAATGTCGAGTCTGCTGCTTGGACATTAATCAGCTGAGCCACACTGCTCACTGAATCGCTCTACTTTCTTTCTCTGCTCTATTCTCCGCTTCTTCTTTCACGAACTTCTCTCACACATGCTCTGCTTCTCCTTTTTTTTGTCTGAAGACACGAACTGCCCTTTTATAGCCGCGGGGAGAGGAGGATAAGGTTTATCCTCTGACAGCTCCGGATAAGGGTTATCCTCGGACCGACCCTCATCTAGGGTTTTTGACAAACGCTAACTGGGCATTAAATCCTATGGAGATCGGATCTATCAGGTGTCAAATCTGTTAGAAGGTAGGTGTGATGTCAAGTCACACTTTTGCCGGGATCCCGGACTGCAGCAGCGTAGTCCGACTTTGCCCATGTCTGGAGCGCAATCCGGTTTCGCCCAAGGTTCGCAGCGCAGTTGGGCATAGGCATGAAATCTGGGTTTATTTTTCTAACACCCTCCTCTAAACCTGATTTCACAAGCACTTTGACTCCAAGTTGCTCTCGCAATCTGCTGAAGTCTTCCTCCTTCAAAGGCTTCATGAAAATATCATCTACTTGCTCCTTGGATCTGCAAAACTACAGATGAATTTCTTCGGACTTCACCAACTCTCTGATGAAGTGATAACGAATATCAATGTGCTTCGTCCGGCCATGGAACACGGGATCCTTTGACAGTGCAATGGCCGAATTGTTATCACAAAAAATTGTTGTCGCGCCTTTCGAAGGATTGTACAGTTCACTCAGAACTCTTCGTAGCCATATTGCCTAGCATGTGGATGTCGTGGTGGCGACATATTCTGCTTCGGCTGTGGACAATGCAACAATGGGTTGCTTCTTGGATGCCCATGAGACTGCCCCTGATCCGAGATGGAAAGCATACCCGAAGGTGCTATTCTGATCGTCAGTACTGCCAGCCCAGTCACTGTCTGTGAAGCCTACTAGCTCCAACTGGTCCCATCTGGCGTAAAATAGGCCATGGTTTCACGTCCCGATGACATAGCGCAAGATCCTCTTGCCTTCTTGCCAGTGCATGTCCTTCAGAGTCTCCATGAAACGGCTGATCAGACTGACTCCGAACATCAGATCTGGTCGAGTTGCAGTCAAGTACATCATACTGCCAACTAGCCTTTTGAACAAGGTTGGATCTACAGACCTCCCTGTATCCAACTTGCTCAGCTTCAAACCTGTGGCTATAGGTGTGATGGCAGGTTTGCTGTCCTCCATCTTGAAGCACTTCAGGACATCCTTCACATACTTGCCTTGAGAAATGAAGATGCCATCTGCTGATTGGTCAACTTCAATGCCGAGAAAATATTTCATCAGCCCCATGTCTGTCATTTCAAACTCGGACTTCATGGCTATTCTAAACTACGCAAATAGGCTGCTGCTATTGCCAGTAAATATCAGATCGTCTATGTACAGGCAGACGATGATGAGCTCACCTGCTGCATTTGTCTTCATGTATAGGGAGTGCTCATATGGGCATTTCTGAAACCCATTCTCCTAAAAATAGCCATCAATTCGGCTGTACCATGCCCTAGGTGCTTGCTTCAACCCATATAGGGCCTTCTTTAGTTTTAGGACTTTGCCTTCTTGCCCTTGTATTTCATAATCAGGCGGTTGGTCTATGTAGACCTCTTCTTCCAACACTCCATTGAGGAAGGCAGACTTGACATCCATCTGGTACATGCTCCATCCTTTCTGAGCTGCGAGTGCCAGAATCATTCTGACTGTGTCAAGTTGGGCTACAGGTGCATACACCTCATGATAGTCAACATGGGACCACAGATGTCTAAGTGCACCAGCTCCAATGGCCGTGATGCTCTCCAAGACTGCCCTACAGGGAATGCGTCCCTATGCTGCTTACCGACCAGGCAACCTTCACAAACTTGGTTCGGTTGCTCTATAAGGGGTAAACCCTTCACTATTTTCTTCTTGTGTAGCATATTCAGGCCACTGAAACTCAGGTAACCGAATCTGAGATGCCATAGCCAGGTAGCATCCTTCTCAACTACACTCAGAGACATCAAATATTCATTCTGAATCTGTAGTGAAAACATTTTGTTTTTCGTCATAGACACTGTTGTGATTTGTCCATGGACTTTGTCTCTGATGGAACAGACACCATCTTTGAATAGTATAGTGTGCCCCTTCTGCACAAGTTGTCCAACACTTAGCAGATTGTGCTTCAACCCAGGCACATAAAAAACATCTTGAATTGTTTTTCTATCACCGTGTCGGGTGCGGATGAGGATCTTTCCTTTCCCCATCACAAGAAATTTGATGTTGTTCCCCATATTGACTTCAGACTGGACTGTTTCATCCAGTTGTGAGAACATCTCCTTGTTCCCAGTCATGTGGTTGCTGCAACCACTATCAAGATACCAGATGTTTTTCTTACTCTCCTCTTCAATACTGCAAGTTAGCAGCACATTTCCTCTTGCCGCATTTTCAGGTTCCTCCGAATAATGGGTTTGCTGTTGATTCTCGTTCACCATCTTCTTTCTGCACTGTGTGGCATAATGGCCAAACTTGCTGCAGTAGTAGCATTGGACCTTTGACATGTCCTTCTGCTGAGAGCCACCTTGCTGATTTCTGCCAGTGCCTCTTCCTCCTTGCTGATGAAATTTGCAACTTGGCTCAGCGTTCTGAGGGTTTGAACTCCCTCCTTGCTTGTTCCTTCTCCCATGCCTGCTTCTGCCTCTTCCTCCTAGAGAACTAGAAGCGTTGTGGTGGGAGTCTTGTCTGCCGCTATCTCGGACTGAGACTTGCACTTTGAAGGCTTGCTCCAAAGAATACTGAGTTGAGCGGCTCAGCCTCTGTTCATGGGTCTGCGGGGAACCCATGAGTTCATCTGTCGAGAGGATTGTCAAATCCCTCGACTCTTCGATTGCTATCACAACTGAGTCGAACTTCGCAGGCAAACTTCTGAGAATCTTCTCCACGATTCTCTGGCTCTGGACATTTTCTCCGTTCAACTGCATCTGGTTGATAATGTCCGTCGTCCGGGTCAAGAAGTCGCTCATCGACTCGGACTCACTCATCTACAGGTTCTCGAACTCTCTCCTGAGCATCTGTAGTTTCACCAACTTCACTTTGTCGGTGCCCTGATACAAACTTGTCAGGGTTTCCCAGGCCTGCTTGGCCTTGGTGGTCGATGCAATCCGTGGGAAGATGGTCTCCTCAACCGCTTGCATGATGTAGAAGAGGGCCTTTTGGTCCTTCTTCTTGTGCTCTTTCAACAGATCCTTGTCTGCTTGATAGAGGGCGGCCAGTGCTGCTGCATCTGCCGGTTCTTGGTAGCCATTCTCGACTAACTTCCATAGCTCTTGAGATCTGAATAGGATCTTCATTTGGATGCTCTAGTAATCGTAGTTCTTATCGTTAAATCGTGGGATCTGCAACTATAGCGAGTTTCTCTCGGAAGCCATACTTATATCTCTGTGTCATGGCACTATCAGCTCTGATACCAATTTGTAGGAGGTAAATTTCTTTTTCAAACAGTCGCTGAAGTCTGCACGGTTCGACTGCACAGGGCGCACGGCCAGGAAGCGCTGTTCGGAAAGCGCAGCGCTAGTCGGGGGCTTCGACGGACTTCGCCCAAGAATGGGCGAAGTGCGAACGTTGGGTTCGCCGATGGACTTCGCCCAGGAATGGGCGAAGTGCGCACTTCGGCTGCACCTACGGACATCGCCCAGGAATGGGCAAAGTGTGCACTTCGGCTACGCCGACGGACTTCACCCAAGAATGGGCGAAGTTCGCACTTCGGCTGCGCCGACGGACTTCACCCAAAAACTGGGCAAAGTTCGTACTTCGGGGCCGCAGACAGACTTCGCCTGAAACTGGGTGAAGTTCGCACTTCGGGGTTGTAGCCGGACTTCCCCCGAAACTGGGCGAAGTTCGCTCTTCGGTCAGCCGACGGACTTGCGTGCGGGCGAAGTGCGGACTGTGGCCGACTTCAGACTTCTCTCGTGCACTCAAGCTGCTTCAGACTTGGCCACTCTGGCCTTCTACTTCTTCTTCTTCCACGGCTGCCGCTGGGTTTGCCTGGCTTGGCAACACCCGTATGAGAGGAGAGAATAACCGGAACAGAGAACAACAAACTGCAAACCCTAAAGATGCCTAACACAAACAACAAACTTTATTCATATGAACAACTAGGGTTACAGAAAATTCCTCAACCGAGGAAATAACAACATCTGCAGGCTACGCTGCAGGATAAACAAAACAGGGGAAATGTCGAGTCTGCTGCTCGGACATTAATCAGCTGAGCCACACTGCTCACTGAATCGCTCTACTTTCTTTCTCTGCTCTATTCTCTGCTTCTTCTTTCACGAACTTCTCTCACACACGCACTGCTTCTCCTTTTTTTTGTCTGAAGACACGAACTGCCCTTTTATAGCCGCGGGGAGAGGAGGATAAGGTTTATCCTCTGACAGCTCCGGATAAGGGTTATCCTCGGACCGACCCTCATCTAGGGTTTCTGACAAACGTCGACTGGGCATTAACTCCTGCGGAGATCGGATCTGTCAGGTGTCAAATCTGTCAGAAGGTAGGTGTGACGTCAAGTCACACTTTTGCCGGGATCCCGGACTGCGGCAGCGCAGTCCGACTTCGCCCATGTCTGGAGCGCAATCCGGTTTCGCCCAAGGTTCGCAACGCAGTTGGGCACAAGCGCAAAATCTGGGTTTATTTTTCTAACAGTAGTTGGGGGAACTCTAACCACCCAGAACATATTGTCTCCTTTGGCTCGGGTGGCCAACGAGAATGAATATCCATCCATGTGACCTCATGAACTGTGGAAGCTGGATATATATCCTTTGACAGAATGTAAAGGAAGGATAAAAAGAGCCACACAGCGGATGGCTTTGAACTTTGAACAGATAGGTTCTAAGTCAGAAATCGACTTGGGTATTGAAGATAGTTCGTTAGTAATTGACCTCCCAATAGATGAATATAGATTGCTTTCCTTTATATATATCTTTTATATATATCTTTTCATTTGAGGGCCTCCCAATAGATGAATATAGATTGCTTTCCTTTTGCATCACTTGATTCCTCACAGCTATACATTTGGAGATCATAGACTATGGATTGTGTTACAACACCGCTTATACGATATCCCGCAACATAAAAAGTTTCTCGTCTTGAATTTCTGGTATTTTAATTTCATAGAATAAGCTGAGTGCGCCAAACAGTTCAGACAATATCATTTCTATGGTCCTGCACATATCTTATTCAGGTCCACTGCCCAAAGCTGAGTGCGCCAAACAGTTCAGCGAAAGGGGGTGTAATCTCTGCCTCAAATTCTTCCCTAGTGCAGAACAAGTAGCTCATCATAGAGCAACCTGCCAATATCTCCCACTATTGCCTCCTGTAAGTTGATCTTATTTTTGCAGCTTTCTTTGTTTATCATACTAACTGTTCTACTTGAATTAATTCTTCTTAAATTAATTCTTCCACTTGAATTCTAGGCTCAGTTCATCCAGGAGATTAGTAAACTCAGCTTTGTGCCATGAATTTTAAGTTGCAGGTTGTTGGTGGGCGGATTTCTTTGGTGAACAAGCGCATCCAAGCAGAGGAGCACTTCCATGGAGAAAGTCCCATCCAGTGTTACAAGGGCCAAGAGCTTCCACCAATTTCTGCCATTGCACTCGATTGTGAGATTGTAGGTGGTGGTCAGGATGGCTCTCTTGACCTTTGTGCCCGAGTCTGCTTGGTAGATGAAGATGAAAAGGTGGTCTTCCATAGTTATGTCAAGCCTCTAATTCCAATAACAGATTATAGGTAACACAATAATATATTATATTGTTTTATATTATATACTTTTGCAGTAAAGTATTGTGATTTTAGTTTATAGTAATGTCTCTATAACACAGACGATAAGTCTAACTAAGACACAGCCTGAACCTGATTCTTTTCTGTGGAATACGACCTTTGATCAATGCTATAAAATTACATTAAGTGATATTGTTTGCAGGTACAATATCACTGGCATAAAACCAGAACATCTGCTAGATGCCATGCCACTAGAGCAAGTCCGGGAAAGAATTCAGCAGATCTTATATAATGGGGAAGCAATCTGGCGAATTCGTTTGAGGGGGGGAAGAGCTAAGGTTCTTGTAGGACATGGCCTAGATCATGATCTTCAATGCTTGGCAATAGAATATCCAAGCCATCTCATCAGGTTTACATTAGATATCACCTTAACCTATTATTTGAGTTTAACTAAAGATCATTAGATAAGGCGTTACTTATTCTTGATGTCCAGGGACACTGCAAAGTACCCCCCACTACTGAAAAGTAGCAAAGCAAGCTATTCACTCAAATATCTCACTCAATCATTTTTAGGGTAACAATTATCTTGTCAACTTTCTCTCATTATGGGGTGTTTCTTCTCCAAGGTTTTGTTTCAGACGATATTATTTCTCCGATGAATTCTGTTCCACAATAATGCCTGGTTTCTCCATTGTTTATACATTCATAAGATTTAATATTGTTATTCCATTTCCTAAGGAAATAAGGTTGGGTTTTCTTCTTATCAGTTACAAGATTCAGAATGGTGCTCATGACCCATTCGAGGATTGTGTATCAGCAATGCGTCTTTACAAGAAAATGAAAAGCTTAGACCATTTCCCCAAGGAGCCCCTTGCTGCAGCCGATTTTCGGGCAGAGAACGTGTTTGGACGATGGAAGCAGAAAGATTTGGAGAAAATGAGGCCCGAAGAACTGCTTCAAATTTCTCAATCAGATTTCTACTGCTGGTGCTTGGATTCCAGGCCATACCCAACTTGACTTCGTTCAGTTACTGCTTTGGCTTGTTCTTTACCTATTTCTGCTTCATGTAGGATTTGATAGGACTCAAATCTAATATCTGTTGAGGCATAGTTGATATGTATTACATAGTATATTTGCATACTTTTAACATTGGGATTTTGGTGGAATCAATTTTGTCTCTTGCATTGGTCATGAATTCGGAAATATGCTGTTCAAAGACTCGATATATTTATGCATGCTTCCTCTTATTAAGTGACTGGACGTATAGAACTGCTTGTCCATCAATCCCTTTCCCAAATGCTATTGAACTCCCAGAACATGTTAATGCACTTTTCAAATGTTCTCTCTGATCGTCTTTATCCAAATTCTTTCAAATAAAACTATTAACAAATATCACAAAATCTCTTCTGTATGTGAAGATGAATAGTTTGATTGTTAGTAAAAGAGTTTGTTTTTTTTTAAATTGACTCTCGGACTATATGCCTCTCCCTTTGGGATTGACCATATCCATCTTATGCTTTGATTAGTTACTATACAATACGGTTGTCCTAAAGTTCATTTGTCAAATGTCGAAAGTATATTATTTCTTTGGAATGTAAATTATATCTAACATCACTTGTAATAGTGTTTAAAACATCTATCATCACTTGTAATAGTGTTTAGTATGTTTTTGTTTTTTAAAATATGGTTTTCAAAGGATGTTTTTTTAACTATCTATTTAGTCACATTAAGTTGTTGTCTCTCATTTAACCTTGGCATGGGAACAAAATTTACATTAATGTCTTTTATGTTTTTTATTTTTTAAGTTACTTGGTGTCTCCATTGAATCTTGGTGTGGGCATAAATAAATAAATAATAATAATATTTTAAAAGGGTTATTCTTTCCCTTTTACATTGATTTAATTTCCTAGATTTGATATGAGTTGTATCAACTATTTGAACCAAATATTTGTTGGTTTTTTTTTAAATACAGGTTGTTATAAAAGGTTTTGGTAGCCTCGTGGTGAGTGGGGTATGGACCTTGGACCTCCCCAAAGAGAGGCGAGAGCCCTTACCACTCAATTAAACTTGCAACTATTAATGTATATTATATTGTTTAATATTTTTGTAAAACAATGTTGTATTATGTTTGGTGGATTTATTTTTAATGATATTATTTAATTTTGATTTAGTTGTATAGTTAATATAATATATCATATATTTAATTTGTTTTTTAAAAATTGAGAGTAATTTTTTATATGACAAATTATAAAAATGTTAGAAATTAGATTTATTTTATTGTAAAAAACTATTTACAATAATTGTGTCTATATTATAAGAATTTTGACATCTTAATTATTATTTTTTGATAATTATATTTTAAAAAAATCAATATAATGCATTTTTATGTTATATAATAATAAAATTTGATATTTAATATTAATATGAAGGTCTCCTTGCCCAGCTCAATGGAGTTGGTTTCAATGTTTGGCACCCATATGTAGTCTATGGAATATGAAAATCTACGTGTTAAGTGTGTGCTTTGCAATAATATGGGGTATTTTTTTAAGGACTATCCCAAGAAGAAATCCAAAAAAAAAAATGGCAGCCTAAGAAAGCTATGGAAGTCAAGGATGTGAGGAAGGTGCTCTCAATAATGTCCATGGGTTTGACTTAGGCCCAAGATGCCTTGTTTGTTGAAGAAGGAGAGATACTTCTAGGAATAGATGAGGTAAATTCTTCTCCTAAATGTATTTTATTTGAGATGAATGAAGTTCCTATGGAAAATATGTTCTCCTATATTCTGAGTAAAGAGAATGATATGGATGTTAATCCTAAATCACACTCTCGTAAGGGTTTAAAGGAAGTTTATTTTAAAGGAACGTTGCTTGTGGACCTCCCCCAACCTAAATTTCCAAGGACATCCCTCCCAACCTTAGATTATGTTAGTTCTTCCATTCAATGGCTGCTAGTAAAATAAGATAGTGCTTCAAATTTACCTCTTAATGGGAAAGGTTTAAAAGCTAGTCCAACATCAAAATCTATTATTTCTTCCATTTAAAGTTTGCTGGTAAAATAGGATAGTGCTTCATATTTACCTCTTAATGGGAAAGGTTTAAAAGCTAGTCCAACCTCAAAATCTATTATTTCTTCCATTCAAAGATCACTAGCAAAAAAAATAGTGCTTCATATTTACCTCTTAATGGAAAATATTTAAAAGCCATTCCAACCTCATATTTTGTTGTTTCTTCCATTCAATAGTCATCAACAAAATATGATAGTGCATCAATTTTTTTTCTTAATAGGAAAAGTTTAAAATTCTACCAAACATTAGCTTTTACTATTTATCTATTCAAATATTATCGAAAAAATTGGTAAGTGCTACAGATTCAATACCTAATGGGAAATTTTTAAAATCTAATCCCAATCACATCATGAGGAGTAGCAAAAAAATGGGCAATAGATGTGGGAGATGACTCTAAACATGGGTGACCTTCGAACCAAGACTCAAGGCTAAAGGAGACCCTAAAAGAAATAGCTAATAAAATCCAAACAACACTTTCTACGGGAAGGGGGAAGAAGTACCCCACAAAGTCTAGTAAATAAAAATATTATATTGGAATATAATGGGTTTTAATACCCTTTAGAATAAATGACTAGTTTTTTTCTATTAGGAAATATCTAAATCTCATTTTTTTATTCAAGAAACAAGAACTAAGGCCAATTTTGATAAGGTTAAGAATATCATATGGAAGGAGACCTGTTATTTTGCAAGATGTACTTTGGGAGCTTAATGTGTCTTTGGGATAATTTAAAAATTAAAGATAGAGTGCTTTCTTATTCTTATAGGCTCATTAACATATTTTTCTACTATAGATTTTCTAAAATATCCTGGGTTTTAACCGATGTGTATACTCCAAATTTTATTGCAGGAAGAGGAAAACTATAGGAGGAGTTGATCATAAATAGAAATGCTTTCCCTAACATTTCTTGGATGTTGGTTGGGGATTTTAATTCCCTCCTATTTCCATTAGAAAAAAATGAGGAAGTCAATTCTCCTCTAATGGTATGGAGGATTTCATTTTTTTGTGAATACTAATGAGATGTTGGACTTTGAGCTAAAAGGAAGTAAATTTACTTGGAGCAACAAAAATTTTGGGAGAACATCTTATCCAATCAAAATTGGATAGGATTTTTATTTCTAAAGAAGGGCTTCATCATTTTGAAACCTTTGTTCTCTCTTGTCTTCCAAAAATAGGATTAGATCACAATCCTTTGGTACTAGATGTTTTAGCTAAGAATATAATTTTTAAGTTTCCATTATGATTTTAGGTTATATGGATGAAAAATGATACCCTTGAGGACTTGATAGTTGATTCGTTGAAGAACGATTTTCTAGTCCCCCTAATATATCAAGTTGCCAATAAATTAATATTTGTGAAGATAAATTTAAAAGTATGGAATAAAAATATCTTTGGTAACATTTTCTGAAAGCATAAATACATGAAACTACAACTTTTATCCATTAAAGCTACTATAGAATATTTTCCCCCAGAAGAGGCTGAAAAAGATCTTGAAAGAAGATTGTTGGTAAATTTCCATAATGTTTTTGCCTACGAGGAATCCTATTGGAGATAGAAGTCGAGAACTCTCTGGTTGAAATTTGGAGATAGAAATACTAAGATTTTTTATGCCACAACCTTGAGACATAGGTGTTTCAATAATATTACTAAAATTGTTGAGGATGGTACTAAAACTAGAAATATTTTGGAAATTTCATAAGGATGTTGTATAGTTTTTTATAATTTCTTAGGAGTGGTGACACCTATAGATGAGTAGGCCTCCAATTATTTTTTTATTTTTATTTCTTCTCTAATTATTGAAAAAATTAACTCTAGTCTTATCGCTTAATTCAAAGAGTTTGAAAACAAAGAGGTAATATTTTCCATGGTCGATGAGAAGACCCCTAGACCTGATGGTTTTCTTACAATTTTTAATCAAAACTTTTAAGGAATTATGGAGAAGGATATATATAATGTTATGGATGAAATTCAAACTACCCTTCATATTCTCATTGATATCAATTCCACATTTTTGGTTTTGATTGCTAAATTGGAAAGAGCTAACTCCTTCAATAATTTCAAGGTCATAAGTCCATGTAACACTCTTTATAAAACATTAGCTACGGTCATAGTAATATCAGCAACACCACAATAGAAGCCAACCAATATACGTAGATGCAACATAGATAATAAACATACGCTCCAAGCCACCAACTTGTAGTACAAAGCTCACAACCCACCCCCCTAACTATTGATTGAATCAAGCATTTATAGGCTTTGAGAAATTTAATCGTTACAATATGGTCAATACAACATGGCCATTACAACATGGTCATTACAACATGGTCATTACAATATGACCATTACAACATAGTCGTTATAATATAATTGTTACAACATGGTCGTTACAACATGACCATTACAATATGGTCATTACAATATGACCATTATAACATGGTTGTTACAATATGACCATTACAACATGGTCATTAAAATATGACCAATATAATATGGTTGTTACAATATAACCGTTACAATATAGTCATTACAACATGACCGTTACAATATGGCTGTTACAAAGAGAATACTATTTTAGGGCAACAATTACAAAATTAACAAACAAAAAGAAAATTTGAATGTTAGGAATTTAAGAGGAAGAGTGTTAAAATGTGATGCTCCTGCATTAGACTTCCATGCTTTCAAATTTCATGAGCTCTTGCTCATGAGCTATTCAATTTTTTTGAAGCTTGATTTGCACATGTACCATATCTATCTTGACCAACAGGGTGTGTGTATGCCATTGTTATCATGCATAAAATTTTGAGCATATTTTCACCATTCAAATGGATCCTTAAGAAATTTCTATTTCACACTTCTAGTAATACATGAAATACCAAGTGTTTGTTTCACCACTCGCACAGAACCTTAGGCAAGTTCTTTTTCACACTTGTTGTAATATATGTACACATTATGTTTCACACATGCAACACACTTGGGATAATCCATGAAATACCAAGTGTCTATTTCACTACTTGCATAGATCTTTAGGCAAGTTTTGTTCCATACTAACTATAATCTACATACACCTTATGTTTTACACGTGTAGCACACTTGCAGTAAGGGTGTGTGTATGCCATTGTTATGAATTAAATTTTGAGCATATTTTCACCATTCAAGTGGATACTTAAGCAAGTTTTGTTTCACACTTGTAGTAATCCATGAAATATTGAGTGTTTGTTTCACCACTCGTGCATATCCTTAGGTAAGTTCTATTCCATACTTCTTGTAATCAATGTATAAATTTTATTTCACATGTGCAACACACTTGGAGTAATCCACGAGATGTCGAGTGTCTGTTTCACCACTCGTGTAGATACTTAGGCAAGTTTTGTTTCACACTCATTGTAATACACATATATGTTCTATTTCACACGTGCAACACACTTGATTGACAAGCAAGAGCACACACAAACCCATAAGAAATATTTTGAGCTCTGGTACTACTTGATTTTAGCATCACCATAGTAGAATCCAAACAATATATGTAAACACAACATAGATAATAAACATACACTATAAGCCACCAAGTCATAGTACGGAGCTCATAGTCCACCTCCCCTAACTACTGATCAAATCGAGCATTTATAGGCTCTAATAAATTTGATTGTTACAATATGGTAATTACAACATGGTCGTTACAACATGACCATTACAACATGGTCATTTCTATATGAACATTAAAACATGGTCATTACAATATAACTGTTACAATATGGTCATTACAATATGACTGATACACCATGGTCATCACAATATGATCGTTACAATATGGTCGTTACAATATGATCGTTACAACATGGTCATTACAATATGATCGTTATAATATGGTCATTACAATATGACTATTACAACATGGTCGTTACAACATTACCATTACAATATGGTTGTTACAATATGATCATTACAACATGGTCATTACAAAGAGAAGTTCATTATAGGAAAACGGTTACAAAAATAACAAACCAAAATAAAATATGGTCGTTAGGAACTTAAGTGGAAGAGGGTCAGAATGTGATGCTCTTGCATCACATAGCTAATAGAATTAAGGTCATTCTTCCTCAGATTATTGATCCTTTCCAAGGTGCTTTTGTTAAAGGGAGGCAAATCTTATATAGCATGATTACTATTCATAAAGTTCTTCACTCCATAGATAAAAGTGGTAGATATGTATTTTTGTTATAATTAGACATGAACAAGGTATATGATAGAGTATCCTAGGAATTTATGTTTAAAGTTATGGGTAAATTTGGCTTTCATCATGTTTGGACAGACCTCATCAAAGGATGCATGTGCTCAGTTATGAATTTTGTCCTAATTAATGGTTTTCCAACAAGTTATTTTAGAACCCTACGAGGCCTAAGACAAAGGGAACCTATGTCTCATTATTTATTTCTTATTATGTATAGAGCCTTGGGCAGATCTATTTATGTACCCATATCTAAGGGATTTATTTCAAGGATAAAGCTTACCTCCACTTGCAATCCCATAAACCATAAACAATTTGCAGATGATACTCTTCTTGCTTCAAGATCCTCTATTCTAAAAGTTAAAGAGATTAAATTTATTCTATCTTCTTATAAGGTTGCCTATGGATAGAAGATAAATTTTAACAAGAGAAATATGTTTTTAATTAATACCTCCCTTACAATCTAGGTAAAACTCAGAAAATTTTTTGAATGTTCCATTGGATAGCTCCCTTCTATTTATCTAGGATTATCACTTTTTAGTGGTAGGTTATAATATTCTTATTGGATTCCTATGGTGGATAGGGTTAGGAGAAATTTGACAAGCTAGAAATGTGCCCTCCTCAACCAAGTTGGTAAGACACAACTCATTAAATCCACCATAAAAAGTATCACAATATTCTTTTTATCATTGTTCAATATGTGATAGAAAATCTACCAAAAGATTAATAGTATTCAAAAGGCCTTTCTTTGGATAGGCATGGAATAAAAACATGAAATTCCCCTCGTTGGTTGGAAGTAGGTTTGTTCAAGTAAGAGCAAGGGTGGATTAGGCCTTAGGAAACTAGAATAAATGAGTTTGGCCTTTATTGCAAAATAGGATTCAAATTTTTTCAAAATGAAAGAATCTAGATGGGTAGAGATTTTAAAATCCAAATATCTTGGTAGAGATGGTAATTTTGTTGATATTCAGGTCAAACCAAAGAGCTTTGTTTTTTGGAAACACCTTCTTGATTCTCATTTTATTATTAAAAAAGGCTTGAGATGGAATAATGATGATGAGAGGAAATTTAACTTTTGGGAAGATAATTGTATTCTAATGAGCCTTTGATAAGATATGAGCTTTTAAACTACTTAGATTCCTTTACTATGCAATATTGTGTATCTAGAGTTGTTGACTTTCTTGAGGTAAGAGATTGAAAAAGAGCTTGGAATACTCTCCCTTTTTAAACCCTTCCATAGGTAAATTTGTGCTCTATGTTTTTTATCCATTATTCTAAAAATTTATCTCCTTAATAGTAATCCGTAAGCTAATTCAACTATTTGGAAAGTGGATTATAAGGGTCTTTTCATGGTTAAATATTCTTTCTTTCTTCAGTTTGATGAGGAAGAATACTGGTTTCTAGCTACTAAGATATGGTTTAAACACCTCATACGTAAATTTAATTTCTTCTTTTGGTTGGTTGTACATAACAAAATCCTTACTATTTAAAACCTTCATAGAAGAGGCTTACCCATTTCAAATAGGTGTTATATGTGTGAAGTTTCTTGGGAGAATGCTAAACATTTATTTATTGAGTGTTCATTCTCCTTAGAAGTTATCCACCTTATCATAAAATTCAATTTTACCTAGATCATGCCTAATAATATTCTAGACCTATGTTTGCAGTGGGTTTCCCCCTTCCAAAATCATTTGCTTAGAATTTTCTAGTCTTTTTATTTGCCTCATTTTTTTGAGGGGTATTTGGAATTAAAGAAACAAAAAATCCTTCAAGAATGTTAAAAAGAATCCCTTGCATGTGGAAGCTAAAATTTTCAACTTATTGAAAGAAAATATTTTCATAATTTCCATTAAAGATGAAAATGATCCCATAGTGAAATAAATCTTGCCACCCAACTTGGTATCCTAAATCTGGAAGGTATTTGTAGTTTGTCCACTCTCAATATTAGAGATATTGTAAATGGAAGCCTCCACCTAAATTTTGGATATAAATAAACTTTAATGGGGTAGATAAAGGTAACCTGATCATCACAAGGGATAAATAAGTCATCAGGGATGATAAAGGTGTATAGTCTAGTCTTTTTATTGAAGCTTGGGTGCTTATAAAGGGGTCATACTACTAGAAAAACTGAATACAAACAAGGTGGTGATCAAAGGTGATTCTCTTTTCATAATTAATATTGTTAAATGAAAAAATTCCTCCCACTAATCCATTATAGGTTAAAAAATATATATTTACTGTCACATTGAGAATTTGGAAGGTGTTGATTTCCGACACACCTTTAGAGAAAGAAATAAATAATATGACTTGTTGTCCAACCAAGGGGTCAATCAGTATGCTCTTCAAATATAGATGAAGAATTTCCCTATATTTTTAACTTAGTGTGTTTTGGTTTTAAATTTTAATCTATTTTTATCCTTGGTTGATAAGGTGCTCCCTCTTGCTTTTTGTTGAAGGCCTTTTCTTAGTTTTGCCTATTTTTGGTTATTTTGTTGTATTTCCTTATCCGTTGGGGTTAGTATCCTCTTGATCCACTTACTGTTCTTATTTATATTAAACAGATTTTCTATTGAAATGTATGATACTTAGAATTTAATTCAATCACCAAGTGATAAGGATATTATTGGTACCAAGTGGGTCTAAACTCAAGAGTGACAAAATAATTAAAAAGCACAAGGAAATATTGGTTGCAAAGGATTTTGCATAAAAATATTGTGGATTTTGAATAGAATTTTGCTCCTATTGAACGACAACAAACCATAAGATTATTGTGGTCCATATAGACGGAAAAGGTATGGAAAGAATATTAGTTGGATGTGACAAGTACATTTATCAATGGGTTCATTAACTAGAAATTCTATGTGGATCAACCATAATGATTTGATAAGAAAGACAAGGAGGATTGGGTCTACAATCTCAAGAAGGCCCTATATAGACTCAAGCAAGCCCCTAGGGCTTGGTACCATAGGATAAATAAAGGATTCTTGGAGAGAGGTTTCATGAGAGGAAAAAATAAATACACTATTTACATATAATATTTAAACACTATTATTCTTCATATTTGCTTGTATATTGATGATTCGACTTATATAAGTAGTTCAAGGGACATGATGAGGAGCTTCAGGTATGAAATGATGGTCGATTTTGAGATGATGGATATTAGTTTGATGCATTATTTTATTGAGATGGAGGTTCATCAATCACAAGGTGATATCTTCATTAGTTAAGCCTAGTATGTCCAAGACATGCTGAAGAAATTTTAGGCTATATGATTGCAAGCTTATGGATACTCCACTAGTTTATGGTAAGAAATTGATGACAGATGATGATAGTACCAAGGTTGATGAGGATAAATATATGAGTATGGTAGGTAGTTTGATGTATCTTACTACTACTAAACCATACATTACTCTTACAACATCATTGTCATCCAAATTCATGAGTGATATAATGGAAATATATTTTCAAGCAATGAAGATAAATTTTAGGTATGTGAAGGGTACCATGAAGTATGGCATCCAATATTGATTATTCAATAATACAAATATAATTATCTTCATATATATAAATTGTATAAGATCAATAGATTATAGAATTTCTTTGGTAGTTTCTTTGGTAGTA
Source organism: Wollemia nobilis (assembly GCA_028583015.1). NCBI lineage: Eukaryota > Viridiplantae > Streptophyta > Pinopsida > Araucariales > Araucariaceae > Wollemia > Wollemia nobilis. Next base: position 2,999,666 of record JAQPPZ010001731.1, read on the forward strand.
GGTTGATTTCACACCCCTTGAATTCCCACATTAAGATCAATACCACTTTATTACATTGGTTCCTGAGAAATAAAAGACACAATATTTTGATAATTTTCTTCTAAAAAACGTTTTTAATATGCCAAATAGGTTGAAAAATATTCTATATTTTATTATATTAGAGGAAAAATATGGTTTTATTCATGGTAAAAAAATTCTTTATGGTGTAATAATTGCATAGGAGGTTGTACATTCTCATTATTCCATAAAATATTATGTATGCTTATGAAATTAAACATGAAAAAACATATGATAGATTTTATTGGTGGTTTTTACATGATATTATTAAAATTTTTGGTTTTAATCAAGTTTGGTATGAATGGATTAAATGGTGTTATAACACTCTAAAATATCATATTTTGATCAACGGTTCTCTTGTTGGTTACTTTAAGCCATCTCTTGGAATTTTATGAGGTTGTATACTATCTATTTATCTATTTTTATTCTTGTAAAGACACTAGGAAGAGCTTTCTCAAAGGCATAATGGAATTAAAAATCAAAAGTATCTAGGATGCAAGAAATGGTCCATTCGAATTTCATTTATAATTTATCGATATTATCATACTATGAGAATGGTGTTTAAATAAATATTATCATACAATGATAAGGCTACTAGAAAGTTGGTTAATACTATAAAATCAAGGATATTTTCATTAACACTAACCCTAGATTTAAAATTAATTAATATGGATATCGTAGGGTTTAAAATTATTTTTTTCATCATCCTACCTAGCTATTTATTTATTTCATAAAGGATATAAAAGGAGCATTGGATCTCTTTTTTTGGATAGAATGAAATATTATTTTTTAGGTTGGAAAGGTAGGTTATTAAACATTATATTAAGGCTAAAACATATAAGTACTACATCACAATCCATCCCTATTTATGGGTTGTCATAAATTTCTATTAACTATAGCATCAAAAATTGATAAAATTCGAAGATACTTGCTTTTTGAACTGATTTAATAAAAAAATTAAGTTTTCTCTTGATATGTGGAACATGGTTTGCTAAGGAAAGAATATGGAATGGATATGTTTATGAAATTGTAGACTATGATTTTGTCCTTAGTGGAAAAACTTGGATGGAGGTTATTTAGAGATGAAGGAAAAAGTTGGGAAAAAATGTTACTTAAAATATGTGTAGGTTATCTTGATGAATGGAATTTTTTAGGAAAATAACCCTATACAAAGGATTGCAACATGTATCTTCCTATAAAATAGTTTATAATTAATTAAGAAATATATTAGATGGCTAGTCAATAATGGAAAATAAGCAAATTTTTAGTCTAATAATTGGTTGAAGACTTATCATCTTATCTCTGATTTAAAATCTAAGTCATTGGCTAAGATACATCTAGCTTTTAAATGTCCAAATATAAAATTTATATTAGTGTGAGCAAAAACTTTAGATCAAGGATTTCTATTAGTAATCTAGTTGAAGGAGAGGAACTCAAATAAATTATTGATCATATCAAAAATATGCTTCAAGAGTTTTAGTAAACTGGTGGTGGTATTTTTAAAAATAATAAAGGTTAAATTTTTCTAACTTAGACAAAATCATATGGAACTTCAACTAAAAACTATGCAGAGGCTAGGTCACTTCTTATAGGGATTAAAATTGCAATTGAAAAAATGGAAATATATTTTAATTGAGGTGGATTTACAATTTAAAATTAAAGCTATCAACAAAAATGGATGTAGGGATTAGATTAAAAAAATATTGTTTTTGATGTTCATCATATATTATTGGAGATAATATCTAGGAAATATGGTATGGGATAATTTAGCCATTCGTGGTGTTGATATTCATCTTGGTGAAATTCAAAATCTAGAAGTGATATTTTACATCTTAATGAAAATGATGTCAAGAAGATAATTGCATAAACATAACACTTTGAGGAAAATGAAGAATATATTTGACAGAAAAGGAAATAAAAAATATCTTTGACAAAAGGGAAAGTTGGATATGGTTTAATTGACCTAACAAAAAGTGCAATATTTTGGTACTTTTATGGATATGGAGCTCAATAGAATCTACACATAGCTTATTATAAAAACACAATCTATAACTATATTTAATATATTTACAATAAAATTTGATATTATCTTATAATTAATGGTAAACAAAGGCTTATTTCATAAAAATTATCAAAATATTTTTTATATTTCTTGGTAACTAATATAATGAAGGTGGCATTTATCTTACTTATTATATCTATATATGAAGGAATACTATACATTTTTTTGGATTACATTAATTTTTTCTACTTTCTCTATCTTAGAATTTTCCTTTATATATTCTTTTACATCTTTCATTCCTTTAAATTTGATCTTGAATATTGTAGTTTGTCATCCCTTACATCCTTCTTATTTTATTCTAATAGTTGGTTTGAGGGAATCATGAAGGATTTTTCCATCTTATTAGGAATATGAGATTTTTATGTAAAAGGGCAAAGGGCATCTAATGAAATATTACTTTCACAAGAAACCATATATAAAAAACTACTTCCTATAGTGGATGTATGGTCATCACACATATGACCAACCATAAACACATCGATATTGAATGGTAAAACCACAAGATGACAATATCACAATATGGTGAGGCCTCAATACAATGATGGCATATCACTATGAAACTATAATATGACAACATAAAATATAACAATACTTTAAGATGAAAATATCTCTTGAAAACAATCCTATGAGTCAAAAACAATGGTATAAAATGCTTGGGATGCCACATTTCGTGAGATGCCAATATATGGCTATAGGACAATTCAATCCCTCTACTTGTATGGATTACAACATTATTTATTTCTTTTGAATGACAATCACAATCCCTATTGAATGATGCTTCTAATCAAATGATTATTATGTCCTTTTAATGGGATTGAACACTTTCAAATTTAACAAAACCTTATTTTCTAATTGAACAACACACAACCGATAGTTGTACAACCCATGCAAATATGACAATCACACATATAGTATGTTAGCATAGTATGAATATGTTTTTTTCTCCTTGAATAATGATTTGTAAATATGGTTGATATTAAAATTAAATGTTATCCACTCAAACAACAATCAAGTGTTTAATTAAATGACACTTATCTCTTCAATTGAACAATGCTCAGTAATTTGGAATAATGACTCTACTCAGACTGTAAGCTTTCTCTAGTCTTCACCTACAAACCTACAATTCTACATACACCATGCTATACAATCTACAAAAAAAATTCCAATAATAAAATGTATTCACTTTTAGGAATTCATAGAGATAATTGATTGTAAATAGAATATGATTGGTATTTCTTATGTATATTGGCTATACACAATACTAGCTAGCATTCATTTTTTAACTCCCTTTCAAGCATGAAGATATATAACTGGATATCTTCTTAGTAGTATTTTCTCTCTCTATTATTTTGAAGCTTCTTCTCTAGTTGCCTCAGACATACCTCTACTCTTATTTTCCTATGTGTGCTATTTCCACTTATTTTTCTTGTTTTTTACTCTCTTTCTCTTCCTTTTCATATTTCTCTTCTTTTTCCTCTTCCACTTATTCCTTATAAATGCTTCTCTTTTTCCTCTCACGCATGAAAGGGTTCTTTTATGCATGACATGGCATTTGAAAAATGAATGATATTCACCTTACTTATAATCCTTCAAATGCTCCTACATCATATTTCTTTATCATTTTTTGGGAAGGGAAATGTCTTTATGTAATCCAACTTCTACTATAATATAATTAGCTACTTTCAAGTTTATTTTGTGACTAAAATATTTTTATTTTTATTTATTTTTTCACTTTATAATGTGTTGTTATTTGTCCAATATCATAACATTCATGAAATTAAAATATAATATTTTTATAATCCACTTGTTGATTCCATTCTACCAATGTAGAATTTTTATTAACAAAATTTGGAAAATGTTTTGAAATATCCATGGAAATACATATCCAGGTATATACAACATGGTTTTTTACCTTAGTATTTGGTCGCTCCTATATTAAATTTTCTAGAGTATTAGTAATATTCTTCAATACCTCCTTATTGATAATATAATATGGATGAAAACATATAACACACACTAGAATATTTTTAATAGATTATATCTCCATAGAAAAACTCTCACTCCATGGTACCAAATATAGTTCATATCTCATACTAAACCATGGGCTATTACCCATAATTTTATCCCTAATTTTCAAACTATATAAAATGATAAATAATTTAATAATTTAATGCTCATTTATATTAAATCCACTTATAAATATCCAAAAGACCTAGAAAATATCTATGAAAATTATGTATTAAGTTTCTATTTTAGGAACCATTAAATCATGCTTGATCATGTTATATTTTAAACCTCACTATCTCAAAATATCATAGTTCCAAAAATAAACAAGCCAAAATATTAAATATCAATATCAGGAGTAGAATTATATATATGAGCAATCAAATATATATCTACACCAATATAATCATGAAAAAATATTGACTTATAATAGTAAATATAAATATCAAATGGCCATTAATGATTCATGTACAAGAACGAAGAATACTTACAATATGAATTGCTCCAAATCTATATACAAGCATTGTTATCAATGATATTGTTTCTCTTTTTCTCATGTTGTTTTTGTTATATTATATGGAGCTTTGTCTCCATGATATATACATAGAATATGAATCTTCATGTACTTGACTATTATTATCTATATGACAATGCCCATGACCTTTGGCTTATAATATTTGCACTTGTATGCTAGACTCTTCACTCTCTTCTTATATGCATACTTGAACTTATGACACTTGCACACTTCTACATGAATTCAATTTCCTACATGCACTCCTAATACATGATACTTGTGCACATACTCACATTATATATTTGCACACTTATACACATAACACCTATGCACACTCTCTCAATACACACTTGCACTATTATATACACGACACTTGTGCATATCCTATACATTCATAAAAGAGAAATATAATTCACTCACCTAAACTAAAGAGTCAAACTCGATCTATTATATATTTACATTTGTACCATGAAGGTTCCATGGGGGTACATTAGCATGTATCAAATAATGTAATATTGTTCAAAACCCCTTGTATCACATTATTTGGTTATTGAAGAATTTAGCCTTCAATCTTGGTCATCATATTTGCTCTTCGATCTACTTCATGTGTTTATCTGAATCTTCAGTATATGATTCTTATTTGTTTTTTTATTCATGTCTTCTATTGTCCTTATTTTGTGCTTTCATTTATTTTTCTTATTTTTTTGTTTTTCCTTCATATTTAGTTGTGATGTACCTAGTGAACTATCTTCTAAATAACAAGTTAGTAAATCATCACAATAATACATTCTAGATTTCATTTTTTACTCATTGAAGCTAACTTAAGCTTCATTTAAATCATGTGTCACAATTTGCATTCTTCTTCTCTTGTCTTTTTTCTTAAAAATTCTCAAAGATAAATAGTTATAATTACATCATTAAACATTATTTTGAGGAAAATATAATGGTGTTTTGTGAATTCCAATGTGTTCTATTTTTTTTATAATTAAGATGACTTATAAGTGTTGTGAAGTTTTTATCTTTGACATCCTTGAGAAATAGAGGTAGTTTTTCTTTCAACCAATTTATTATTTGTTTCTTTCCATCAAAGTCATCTATTAAGTTTTGATAATAAAACTTAAATTTGTTCACCATTTCTTCGCTATATTCATTGAATACATTTCTAATAATTAATTCCATGATATGTGATTTAATTATTTTGAAGTTGAAATTCTTTGAAGTAGTAACCTTATATCTCTCAAATTTAGAAACACTTGAATAATAAATTTCTAAATTTCTAAATTTTTTGTGTAGTAAACCTTTTAACTCACAATTGGATTTTCAAAATTTCAAAAACTTATTCTAAATTTCAAATTTTATCAAAATTTAAATAACTTCAAGAAAAAATTTAATAACTTCAAATACTTGAAACGTAAATCTTCTAACTTAAATCCTTAAAATAACTTCAAATATAAAAACTTCAAATAAAATAACCTTTAAAACTATTTTAAGTAGAAAATATTATCACTCCATGCTTTAATATTCAAACTCAAAAAATAATACTTTCAAGCTATAGTAGAAAAGATTATATCTCCTTTTAATAATCAAAGTATAAAAACCTTATAAATTCTTCTAAATCATAATAATATCCTACTAATTAAATCACTAATTCTTATAATTAACTTATATCTCAAATTAATTAAGGTACTTAGATCATTAATTTTCACTAAGGTAATAAAACTTACCTTGTTTACCACCTTGTTGACTTACCTTTTAAACCTTCTTCACTTGCTTGCTTATTCAACTTGGCTAGGATGCAATAACGACTCTGGAATTTACAATCTTAATATTCCAACTAAGGCTTTAAATAGCCTTTTAAAACATGATAGACTTTACCCTAACTCTATGCATTAATCTATATGCAATTCAATAAGTCAAATTCTAGCAATGAACGTTTCAATTATTTTTACTTGAGAATAATTTTTTGTAATGTTGGATTCACTTCTGCTTTCACAACCATTGATTACTTTTCTTCTTAGGATGTATTTCTTATGTTGGTATCATGAATATTCACCTCCTTCTTATCAAAGTATAAAATACTAGGAATAACAAGCGTATGATGTTACTCTCTTGCTTAAGAATATGAACGTTGTTCTCCCACTAAATATTGCAAATGTTGTTCTCTTGATTATCTTCACATTCTTCTCTATGAAGAAGATGTTTTTAAGGATGGTGAATGCTTAGGATAGTGAAACTATGACCATTGGGTTCTTTATTTAACTAATTCCACTCAAGTCATCATTGAATTAATGCTCATATTTCTATTGTACATAATGCTATAGAGAGCATTGCTCTTCCATGTTTATCTTTGTCTGCTAGTAATACTTAAATTATGCTTACCTCCTACCCATATTATTATGTTAGAGACACTTAGATGATGCTCATATATTATCCATATTCTTCTATTAATGATGTTTAGATGGTGCTTAACTTCTACGTCTACCTTCGCTAGTGGTGCTTAGATGATGCTTTGATTTTGTGTCTAGCTCTATTCAACTCATGTCCATCTATGGTAGGGATTATTATACATAAGATAATATTCTAATATCTATTCAATCTTCCTTTGATGATGTTGGTATAGTGCTAGTATACCTACTCAATCTTCCTTTAATGATGGCACTTTAGACAATATTTGAATACTTGTCCAATATTACTCTAATGGTGGCACTTGAATAGTGTTTTCTTACATTAGAATTATATTGTATAGTAATTTCTCTTAGCTTCTTATACTAATAGAACTTCTTTGATAGTTTTCTTGCTTATCTTACTAACACTTCTTTGATTGATTTTTTTCTTATCTTGTTGTCCTTTATTCTTCACTGAATCAAAGGCCAAGATTGAAATATATGTATTATTCTAAACAACCTTATTTTTCTAGTTATCTAATTAACCGAAACTCTTTCTCTATACCTCTATATTATTTTTGTATAGAGGCTAATTCTGAATAGTATTCTTATTATCTTCTAGAAGTTTATACTGCTTCTCAATATTAGAAAGATTTGGTGCTTCTCTATCTTAGGAAGATGTGATGCTTCTCTATATCCTAGAAGTTTTGATGCTTCTAAAACTACTATAATGTATCTCCAAGGTTTGAAATATTTCCCCAATGTCTTAGGTCACACCTAAAAACAAAATATGATTCTCTTCTTTCCTAGAGAACCAAATATCAATATTAGGGTGATTATGAATGTACCCTCACGTCTAGTTATCTTTGAAGTTGGATCTCTTAATCACTTATACCGTAATCATGTCCAGCTATCTTCTAATTTGGACCTTAATCAATATTATTTGAGTCCTAGTCTTCACTTGCTTTTCTTCAACCAAATGGAAATATCTTATCATCCAAATTAGGGTGGCTAATCATTGTCCCCTTAATTTCTACTCGATTAGATATTTATAAAATAGAGTTAAATTCTTTATTGCTTTCAAAGTGGATAGACTAATATAACTCTATCAATAATGGATAGAGTTAAATGATGGCTTTGATACCACTATTGGATTTTAATCCTTACTATTGTAAAATATGATAGGTCCAAAAATAAATAAACCACAATATTAAAGGTCAATATATTAGTATTAAGAGTAGAATTATATGTATGAGCAATCAAATATATATCTATACCAATATAATGATGAAAACACATTTATTTATAATATCAAATATGAATGAAGAATGTCCATTAATCATCCATGTACAAGCATGAAGAATACTTACAATATGAATTTCTCAAAATCTATATATAAGATTTATTATCGATGATACTATTTATTTTTTTCTCATGTTGTATTTTTTACATTGTATTAATATTTATCTCCATAATATATACATAGAAGATGACTCTTCATGTACTTGATTATTGATCTCCATATGATAACTTCCATGACCTTTGGCTTATCATATTACCACTTGTATACTAGACTCTTTGGTCTCTTTTTATATGCATACCTAAACCTATGACACTTGCACACTTTGACATGACTCTTAATCTCCTACATGCACTCCTAATACAAGACACTTGTGCACTTCCTCACATTACATATTTGCACACTTACATACATGACACTTGTACATATTATCTCAATACACACGTAAACTATTGGTTACATGACACTTGTGCATATCGTACACATTGACACTTGCATGGAAGGGAAATATAAATCACTTATCTAATATAAAGACTCAACCCTAATCTATTACATATTTACATTCAAAAAATGAAGGTACCATGGGGTACATTACCATGTAGCAAATAATGTAATATTTTCCAACAAATCATCTCATCCTTGATAATAACTTATAATAAAAATTGTATTGTCTAGATAGGGGCTATCATATATTTAATCTTCTTATCACTATCTTGAGCATCATTACTTCTAATAGTATGTGAATATTTCTAGTTAAGACTTCTATAAATAAATTTGCTTCCTTAATATCTAACTTTTTCTTACCTGAATCCTTCAATTTTTGAATTCCTTCAAATGTCTATAATAAGAAAAGTTGAGTTTGGTCCTTGATTACATTTGTTGCTTGCTTGCACTTGCTTATTATTTTATTTTAGGTACCTTTATAGGCAGCCAAATTTACATGCAGGACTAATTTTTAAGTTTTCCAATCCCTTCATAAATCGTTCAAATCAAAATAATCTTCCTTGTGCTCAAATTTGAAGAATTTATTACTCATAGAGCAAAAAACATTAGGGCATGAGCAATAACATTGACAGTGCTATCACGACCTAGCAATGCTTTTATAAAAATATTTTAATTTTGACTCTTTCTCATCCATTTTTTTATCCCCTATGGTTATGAAGCGAAAGTATGAGTGTGATAGCATTGTCGATGCTATTACCTGCTAATTATTTTGAATATTGTGTGAAAAAAGCAAGAAATTTGACATTCTGTCTCTTTCAAGCCACCCACTATTAATGAACCAAGTCCTCAAAATTTTTATTTATAGCTCTTGTAAAAATTGTAAGGCCAATATTTGTCATTCTCGTGTTCTTCCATTAATAAATTCTTGATCTATTTTCAAATTCCTACCTTCTTCAATCTTGTAATTTAAAAAAAAATCATCCTCCAAGGAGCCATGGATTCCTATAAAACCAACACTTGGGAGAACCCAATCCATGACCTTTCCAATGTAGCAAAGCTACGCCAAAATTTTATCCATGGTATTTTAAAAGCAACAAAATTTTTTCAAAAATATTTTAGAATCATAGCAATCAAATATTGTGCATGGAAATATTATGCCAAAATCTTGATATAACATTCTAAAGGTTATTCTTACAAGCACTTAAGTTGTTATTATTGTAGGCATATAAGTATGCAAGCAAGTCTCCAATCAAGTCTGCGTGCTCTCAAAAAATCGACAAACATTAAGTATCAAGCTTCCAACCTCAAGCATCCGAAAAACATCAATAAGTAAGCTAGCAAGATTTCAACATGCTTCCAATAAGGGGGTACAACCTTGTATCTAGGGTTGTGATCTTTCTTTCTATTTGTTTTTGGATTTTCCTTGGAATAAAATAAAAATCATAAACAGTTGCATCTTAGGTTTTATTTAATATATCTTCTTATGTCCCCGCCTATTAAACAAATATTTATTTATTAAAATCAAGTATTTTAGTTTTAGACCTTAACTAGTGCATTTGTATGTGCATTAGGACTATATTAAGGTTGAGCTTAAATAAAAATTTATATTTTTCTATTGTTGGATAGGGCCCAATACTCCTAAGTCATAGCCCTTCATCATAGTCATTATAATGTTATCATATATCATATTTAATCTTGTTATTTGAAAGCACGAGGATACGGAAACAAAAAAGGAAAAAGCTCCAAGTACGATGCAAAAATGGAACTAAACTTAACGCTAAATCCTACGAATTGAAAATGCATGAAATGGGGAAAGCATGAACGAATTGAAATGCAAATGAAAATCCAATGTGGAAAACAGCCCTTTCTTTTATTGATACATTTCAGAATTCGGTTACAATTCGCCTCCTCCCTTTTTAGGGGTGAGGAGCGTTAAATTTGTTTCTTTGTTACATCCATGGATGCCATTCCTTCTTCCGCGTGCCCACATGTAAGATGGGCGGACCAAAACATCACCGCCACTTGTGTGTACGAATGTTGACTCCCTGATGCTCCTCTAACGTCTCGATCGTACATTCAAAGAAACAAGAAATAATCAGTAGCACCTGCGGATGAAATGAAACATGCAATCCCCAAGCCTACGATTAGTGCATGCAAAGAATAAATAAAATGATAACTAGCATATATCCAAATGATCTGAAAATTTGATAGGGGCATCAAGACCTCACAAAGAAAACACTGCAAATGGAATAGTCAGGAAATCCCTCACAGATTTGAATTCGTTCCGGGGCGGGACGAATAGACCTGCAACAAAACGCTAGATAGCACCGCTCAAAATGTCACATCTAGACAACTCCAAATCTCTTGCAAAAGTGGGGGTTAGCTAATTGGGGGTATTTTGGGATGACCTAGATGGTCAGATTTCCCCAATTTGGCCTCTAACGCCTAGATTTTGATGATGCCCTCTGCAAGTTAGTGAAGGCGAAAAAATGATAAAACATGACAAAAATTGATCAAAACGATATGAAATCAAAATTGCAAACTATCTAAGCAGCATAAAGATCAAATACAAAAATGAAAATGATAGAAAGAAAAATCGGCCACAGATTCCTAATCGTTCCTAAAAGGGACGATTAGACCTGCAGCAGTGCGGGGGCGCCCGGGCAGGCCGCCCATCGTTTGGGGCCTGATTTCGGCACCAATCCACTTGGGATGAGTCCAAAATCTCTTGTAAAGTGTTGTCGGAAAATTGGGTGGTATACTATGGTCAAATGTTGGGTTTTGGGCTCAATATTCGTCCTTCCAATAGTCACCCAATGACCTCCTCTCTAAAAGAGATCACGGATGTGAAAGGCACAAATCAACTAGGGGCATATGGGGAAGTAAAATGGCAGCACTTCGTTGCTCAAAATGCTCCTTCTCTATCTATTTTGGGGTGAGGAAACTCACCAATTTATAGACTTGGAGGTCTCTTGAATTGGGCATGCAGAGGCGCCACTTGGCAATCATGCCTTCTCAGGGGGAGGGAGATTCCTCCCTGATTAGGGACTTCATGACTGCCCTTGCAACTGCCTCTAATGCTCGAAAACGCTCACCCACACTCCCATGCGATGAAGGAAGCGTTAAGTGGCGGATCTGAGCTGCCATTTGTCAAGATTTGACTTTTTTCCCATCAAACCTGCAATTCGCCCCACCCTAGAGCGAATACTGATATTCATCCCTGGGTGGGGCGAATCCTAGTTTGAAATCATCCCTGGGTGAAACGAGTATTGAGCAAAGTGCCTGAAGGTGCCAAATTGACTCCTGACCTTCCAAAACTACTGTGAGAGTGGTTAGGACCACTGTTTGACCTCTGGGGGCTGCCCTTGGGGCTGTGTGTGTCAATGCGATCAGTGTTTGCAGTCACATAATCGGATTGGTGTTGTTTTGGTGTCTACAGATGCCCCTTTTTGGGATGCGTTGTGCAAGGCGCAGCGTCGAGCAAAAATAGATAACCAAAGCACTAATGATTAGGGTTTCTCAGTAACCTAACCAAATTTTGATGCCCCAAGTATGGAAAGGGCATGCATTCTTGAATCCTTGCTTCTAACGAGCGAAGGAACTCAATTCAAGTGTTAACCTTTTTTGGTGAGGTGTTACTTGAGCTTGGACATTGATCAGTCATGAATAGGCAAAGGGCGCAACCTTTTGTCTATGGGAACCTTGAGTTCATGATTCATGAATGCCAAGTGATTGATCAGCTTGTGATTATTGCTTGTTTTCTACCCCAAGCAAGGGCGTGATTGTCTTTGCCAATGATTCTTTGAATGCATGTTGTTTCCATGATTGGGTGTGTATTTGTTGATTGGTGACTAAGTGTGACTACCCCCTCAAGCGACGAATCGATGAGGGAATGACCAACATGAGAAAAGCGACGAGTCGCTTGACCCAAGATGACTTGTGTAAGGGTGCCTTCAGATGTTTAGCATTGAACGTGTGTGCAGTTTTTCGACATTTAGACCTATTTTTGGTGGGTGTTAACCCTTTTGGTGATGCTTTTCGAGGCTAAAATTGGCAAAAATCTGTCTTCCCGTGGAGCGGTCCAGCCATGGTGGCCTTCTTAGGGAGTAGGATGGTGACAATTTGTAACCCCAACATCTATTTTGGATGCCAAGAATGTCAGGCACAAAGGCGCCTTCGTTCGGCAATGTTATTGCTTGTTTTTGGTTGGGTTTCGACCCTTTTGGTGATGCCTTTTGGGGATGAAATTCTCGAAGATCCATCTTCCCGTGGAGTGGTCCGGCTATGGTAGCCTTCTTAGGGAGTAGGATAGTGAGGATTTGTGACCCCGACATCTATTTTGCATGCCCGAAATGTCAAGTGCAAAAGCACTCTCATTGGACAGTTTTATTGCTATTTTTGGTGCATTTTTGTGCATTTTTTTGTTGTTTTTGAAATGTTTGCTCTGTATTCGTCCCTGGGTGGGATGAATTCTTGTTGAGAATTCATTCCAGGGTGGGACGAGCGCTAACCAGAGTGCTCATCCCAGGGAGGAATGATTACAGGCTCAAAAAGCCTATTTAAAGGCCAAAACTAGGTTTTGGGCTCATTTGCACTTGTTTTTTCTGGCGATTTGGAGCTCTGAGGAGGAGGAGGTCAATTCTGCGAAGCGAAGCACTGCCAAAATTTCCCACCACCATGAGTTCACGGACCGGATCGAGCGGCGGAGCCGAAGCGAGACCAATAAGTGAACTTCCTCTTTATTAGTTTTTTTGTATTACAGTTTTAAAACCGCAAGTTATTTTTTGCTTCTTTTTTTGTATTTTGTTTTTCAAATGTAAAAATGAAAAACCTTAGTGAAATGAATGTGTTTATTTGTTTTGGTATGGCTTCATTAAAACGTAGGTTGAAATCCTAGTGGAAACCATGTTTGTTTGTGTTCATTTTTTGTAAACTAACAGAAACCCTAGGCTAACAAAAATCGAAACTTAGCTGAAAAACGTAGGCTAACCCTAGTTAAACAAAGATCAAAACTGAGTTTAAAAACTTAGGGTAAAATTGAGCTTAAAAACTTAGTGTTAAACGTAGTTTTTTTTTAAAACTTCGCTCAACCTTAGTCGTTTTTGTTGTTTTTGTTTGATTTATCAATGTAAAGTTAAAAACCCTAGATTGACAAACTAAGTTTGTAAGTTTTGATTTTTTTGTTTTAATTTATCAATTTGAGAGTACAAAACCCTAGGTTGACAAATTAATTTTGTAATTTTTGATTTTTTTGTTTTAATTTATCAATTTGAGAGTATAAAACCCTAGGTTGACAAATTAATTTTGTATTTCTTTTATATTGTTTGTAGCTGTACACTTTTTTTCATGATTTTAATGTGTTTATTTTGTTTTCTTTTGCAGGTTGTGAAGAGCCGGTATCGTGTGCCTATTGTTTTCATTGAAGCGCGGGAGGCGCTAGATGTGGCTGACTGGGAGTGGCTTGACGCCCTTGGGCTCAAGCAGGTGACTCGGCTGGAGCCAGTGATTGGGGATCGGGCCTACCTGATGGCCCTGATCAACTTGTGGGATCCCCGGACTAATACTTTCCATCTCCCAACAGGGGAGATGACAGTTACTTTGGAGGATGTCTATCGGATTCTTCGGATTCCAATAGACGGACTACCGATCAGGATGACGCCATGGGATCAGTGGACAACAGTGCTGACACGCTGCTTCGGGCATGGGGAGGAGGTGGGTGTGGACAGCCCAGTGGAGAGGGCAGAGGGCGATTGCTAGATTGGCGAGATTCTAGTTCGATGGTGGCTGGAGAAGGGGGTGTTGGGAGTGAGGCACGTAGTACTCATGGGCCTCATTTCCAACATGCTGCTACCTGACTCGTCAGGTGCAAGGTTCTCATGGAACCTATTGGATGTGGTCTGTCGGCTGGTGGAGTGTTCGACGCATGAGCCTTTGATCATGAGGTGGGGGCAAACACTACTGGCACAGCTCTATGGTGAGCTATACGAGGTCCGCTACCGGAGGCGGAAGGGGATTAGCTGTAGCTATCTGTTGCAGAGCTAGGCTTGGCAGCACATAGTGGTGGAGAGGCTAGTAGGGTTATCGTGGATGACTCGAGCAGAGATGGTGGATAAGGATATAGGTTACGCGGCTCTGTGGCGGTGGTCTGAGGAGTAGGGACAGAGTCGGCGATGGGCAGGTGTCGTAGGGCACTATGTCGATGCCTTCACTTGGCTTGCTCCAGGGGAGGTGTTCTGGCACCCCTATCGGGACTGTCTAGCCTGGTCGGAGGTTGGAGAGTGGCTCCGATGGGTACGCAGGGAGCGGTGGCTGATTGGGCGGCATGGGACCGAGCAGGAGTTCTTCCCTTACAGCCGGGTGACACGATAGTTTGGGGTGCACCAAGGGTTTCCTGGTGAGCCCATGGTCTATCGATGTCGAGGGGATGAGAGGACTCTGGACCGGCCGGTCATCGCACCACTAGGCGAGGATTCAGATGTAGTGATCGACGTCCCGGACGTGGACGACGTCGGGACTACCATGGAGTATGACCAGTGGTGGATACTACGATGATGGCGGGGAGAGGGGCCACTAGGAGGCATGGAGGTAGCAGCAGTAGGCAGGGAGGGTGCCGAGGCACCAGGAGATGATTGGGGAGCTCTGCTAGAGGATGCAAACATGGTGGAGGTGGATGATGTGGATGTGGATCTTGGGGTTCTGGATCAGCCGGAGATGTAGGACATCATGGAGTAGTGGGAGCCAGAGCAGGCTACTATTCCAGATATGCCAACACCTCAGGCAGTTTTGGAGGACACGAAGTCCAGGTTACATGTTGAGAATGCACGATTGGAGGGGCTGCTACGGAGGTGCAATGAGGAGCTGGGGGATGCGCTGCGAGAGAGGGATCTCCTATGCATGTAGCTAGAAGAGCGAGAAAATGCATGGGCTACATACCACCGGTAGGATGGGGACACCGATGCTGCACGGGAGAGGGATCTCCTACGGACGCAGCTGGTGAAGAGGGATAGGGCTTTGGCACAATGCGATGAGAACTTGGCTATGTATCACTAGTGGGAGATGGACTTGGTGTGGTAGTGGTTGGAGCTAGAGGTAGAGATTAGCTACCTCGGTGGGTGGGTCCCTATGTTCAGTGGAGGCGGATCATCGCGTCACTCGAGAGGGAGCGATACTGAGCAATCAACATCCTCTCGGCGTAGGTGACTGGATGAGGGGGGCTCGAGTAGGCGTGATGCGGGGGCTAGCAGTAGCCATCCTTAGGGGTCTCATAGGACCCACACCAGGGGGGTAGTTCCCGTTGCACCGATCTTACGTGATCATGGTGGCCGATGCCCTAGGCTTTGGGGATTTTTGATCTTTTGGATTTTGTTGTGGGGTCACAGGACCGGTTCATTGTAGCCTGCGAGCATTTTTGATGATATATACAGATGACTTTATTTTATTTATGCACATGTCATGATTTGATGTTATGCATGATGATTGATGAATATGGATGTATGCATGTTAAGTTATATTGATGGATGCATATGTTTTGATGAAATGCAAATGTTTTTTTAATTTATATGATATGCAAATGGAATGGATGAATTGAATTTGTGATTTTTGGCGGTCGCACCATAGACTGTTCAGAATTTATGGCTTTTTGTGCTGGGTGATTGTTGTGTGACCTGACTTTCTTTATGTATACGGGCTATTTTTTTTTTGTATTTTTTTATGGCAATGCGAGAATGAAAGATAGCAAGTTGGTTTAGAATGTAGGTAGGGTTTTCTGAGACTCAGATGTTTTAACTATCTAGCCAAGACTGTACTTTTATCTTACGAGACTTTTTAACAAGGTATGAATCGGACTTGTTTTTGACCAAGTTATTTCACATCCCTGTGTGTGCAATTGAGTTCATTTATGTGGTGTTTGTCAGGATACCGCCGAGTGCAGATAGGTCTATCAACCAAACCTGTACTGAGGATCACCTGATTAGCTCCACTAACTCCTTTGTTGTATTTAGTCGGATTAATCTGCGGTGCTGTCGTAGGAGACCATAAGCTAGCTCATCCACATGCAAACATTGATCTGCACACAAGTTACTATGACAGATATATCGTCATGCGGGAGGTTTACCACCAGTGATCGATAGGCTATCCACCAAACTAGTACTGAGGTTTGCCTCATGACCTATCGGAATGCTGAGAGTTCCAGGGATTCAAGTTCGACTCCCTTCTTTTCTTCAATTGTATTGGGATACTTGCTCTTTTATAGTGATAAAAATCACTGTTTATTTTTGTTTTTCTTTTGAGCAAGGGATTTGAATATGGAGTGATGAGAATCACTATCTTATGTGCTTTTCTTGATGTATGCACTTTGGTTGTGATGTCAAATTTTTTTGGAGTTTTGAATTTTGCAAATTTGTGATGTTTTGCAATTTTTTTGAGAACTTGGGATCCTTGGGGAATTGGGTAGGGAAGATGCTTGTCCTTTTGCCAACTCTCAGCATTCTTGGGGTCATTCGCATAGGGGGATGAGCAAGATAACCATTTCGCTTATGGTGATCTGGATTGCTTTGTAGGTTTCATCTTTCATTCACACAACTTGGGAATTCTTATGTGTTTTAATTTGTGTTGGGATGCTACGTACCAAGGTGCGATCCAAGTAGAACTCTACCTTTGTAAAATCTGTCTGACTTGGTACAGTATGTGGCTAGAAAGCTAATGACGACTGAAAGATGAAAACTCTTGATACATTAGAAGACCACTAACTATGATATGGTAAAAAGAAGTGAATGGCGTTTATTTTTGATGGACTATTTACAAAATTGGAGAAATGTGGAACAAGATGGATTGGCGGAGTAATTACGATCTATGGTGCCTTTGACCCGTATGACCACAAATATGCAATGTATGGATGTGATGCTTAATGCAGCTATATATTTTTGTGTTTTTGATGGATTGATTTTTGTGAGTATGAAGATGAGATGCAAAAAGAGCTCTTTATTGTTGTGATGACGGTGAGTATGCATGGAAATGAGATGCAAATTTTTGTTATTTTTGATGATTTTGTTGTTTTTGAATTTTCTTATTTTTGACCAAGCGATTGTGGGAATCCTTGGAGCTTTTTGGTTTGACCAAAGGGATAATGGGCACCTTTGGGGTGTTTTAGGGTGGACCAAGCGATTGGAGAATCCTTGGGGGTTTTGGGTTGACCAAGCGATTGCGGGAATCCTTGGGGCTTTTGGGTTGACCAAGCGATTGCGGGAATCCTTGGGGATTTTTGGGTTGACCAAGCGATTGCGGGAATCCTTGGGGCTTTTGGGTTGACCAAGCGATTGTGGGAATCCTTGGGGCTTTTTGGGTTGACCAAGTGATTACGGGAATCCTTGGGGCTTTTTGGGTTGACCAAGCGATTACGGGAATCCTTGGGGATTTTTGGGTTGACCAAGTGATTGCGGGAATCCTTGGGCTTTTGGGTGACCAAGCATTGTGGGAATCCTTGGAGCTTTTGGGTTGACCAAGCGATTGTGGGAATCCTTGGGGCTTTTTGGGTTGACCAAGCGATTACGGGAATCCTTGGGGCTTTTGGGTTGACCAAGCGATTACGGGAATCCTTGGGGCTTTTTGGGTTGACCAAGCGATTACGGGAATCCTTGGGGCTTTTTGGGTTGACCAAGTGATTACGGGAATCCTTGGGGCTTTTTGGGTTGACCAAGCGATTACGGGAATCCTTGGGGCTTTTTGGGTTGACCAAGCGATTACGAGAATCCTTGGGGCTTTTTGGGTTGACCAAGTGATTGCGGGAATCCTTGGGGCTTTTTGGGTTGACCAAGCGATTACGGGAATCCTTGGGGCTTTTTGGGTTGACCAAGTGATTGTAGGGATCCTTGGAGCTTTTTGGGTTGACCAAGCGATTACGGGAATCCTTGGGGATTTTTGGGTTGACCAAGCGATTGCGGGAATCCTTGGGGATTTTTGGTTGGGCTACGGCTCCTCTAGATATGGAATGGCCGCAAGTGACTGATGTTCAAGGGTTCTAGTTCCTTGATTCCATCAAGAGAGGCTAGCCGGTATGTTCTAGGTCCTATTTTACTATCAATTACATAGGGACCTAACCAATTTGCCATGAACTTGTCCCTTAGATGGGACGACAAACTAGAGTTCTGTTGGTTCTCTTTCAAGACCAAGTCACCAACCTGAAAGTCCCTCAGATGAACTTTCATGTTGTATGCTTTCTTAAGTCGCTCTTGATAGATACGTAAATGCTCGAGAGCATTAACGCGTCATTCGTCAAGCAACGTAAGCTGGTCTAACTGGGCCTGTCATGCAGTGTCATCATCGATGAACTCTTGCATTGATATGCGTAGGGAAGGAATTTTCAACTCGAGAGGCATGATAGCCTCGGAGCCATACACGAGCGAAAACGGAGTTTCCCCAATGGGCGTCCGAATGCTAGTGCGATAAGCCCACAGGGCAAGTGGGATCTGAATGTGCCAATCCTTATGACTGTCTGAGACTGTCTTTTTGAGGATGGCAACTAGCATTTTGTTTGACGCCTCTGCTTGCCCATTTGCCTATGGATAATAGGGTGTCCAAAAACTATGCTGAATTTTGTACTTTGTGGTCAAAGCACGCACGTCTTTGTTTTTGAATGACGTCCCATTATCCAAAATTATCTTGGATGGAATACCAAAATGACATATGATATTATGTAAAATGAACTCCGAAATGCGGGTTCTAGTTGTAGAGGTAAGCGAAATCGCTTCCACCCACTTGGTGAAATACTCTGTGGCCGTTATGATAAACATGTGATGGCCTGACGACACAGGGGAGATATTTCTGATTAGATCTAAGCCCCACTGTGAAAATGACCAAGCCGATTGGATCGGCTGCAAGGCCTGGGAAGGTACGTGTGTCAAATTGGCATGATGTTGACATTTCACGCACTTCCTCACATATGCACAACAATCTCGCTCTAAAGATGGCCAATAATAGCCCATGCGAAGAATGCGCTTTATGATGGCCATACCACTGAAGTGGCCATCGCACGTACCATCGTGCACTTGGGTGATTGCCCAAGTGGACTCTTGCTGGTCCAAGCAACGAAGGAGGATTCCTTCATAGCTGTGATGGTACAAAATGTCTCCTAACAAGACATGCTTTGCCGCTTTCTGCTTGAATGCTCATTTTGTGGCATGCGTCAATCCAAGCGGGAGATTACCTAACTTGAGGTAGTCCCTTATGGGTGAATACCAATCCTACTAATTAGAAGCCTCGATGGTATGAACAACCAATCCCTCTTGAAGTTCATCCCTAGCAAAATTTGAACGGGAAAGAACTTGCAAGAATAGCATTGTGTTGCTATTAAGGGGAGTAGGGGAGAACAAGGACTCCTAGTTGGCATGATTTGGACGATCGTGGATTCGAGAGAACCTATCCTGAGGTGGTTCAATCTGGATCATGTGGATTCCTGGCCTTAAGTCAAAGCTTGCACGCTCCATCATGGATTGCGATAGCATTTTGACTTGAATGGTTGTCATATCACCAAAAATGTCTTGCGGGATTAATGACCCCAAGGAGGCCATAGTGTCCACAAAATGATTCGATGACCGAGGGAGTGCCTCGATGTCGTACCATTCAAGCTTTGCCAAGAATTTGTCCACAAGGGCTTTGTAGGCCTACAAAACTGGGCATTTGCATTGGAATACCCCTTTGACTTGGTTGACGATTAACAATGAATCACCAAAGATATTCAATCATTTAATGTTCATGGTGATTGTTGTCTGAAGACCTAGGAGCAAGGCTTCGTACTTTGCATTGTTGTTGGTGCATGGGAAATTTAATTTAAATGATAGAGGCATTGGAGCACCTTACGGTGTGAAGAATACTATTCTCGTGCCACCACCTTGCTCACATTTAGAACCATCAAAAAATAGGGTTATGTCAGCCTGTGACTCAGGCTCATCAGAATCTGGCGATTCTGAGACATGGAAGACCCCATCATCGGGTAGTTCTATAATCAGAGGCTGATCATCTTCGAGAGGAGCCTTTGCTAGTTGATCGGCGATGACCTGACCTTTTATGGATTTCTTTCCAATAAACTCTATGTCAAATTCCATCAACAACATGATCCATTTTTCCGTGCGACTACTATGATAAGTATGACTCATCATGTATCACAATGGATTCTCCTTAGACACAACATACGTCTTGTTGCTCAACATGTAATGGTGAAACTTTTTGGTAGCAAACACCACTGCAAAGCAGAGTTTCTCAATGTATGCATAGTTAAGTTCATAACTGACCAGGGTGCGGCTAAGATAGTAAGTAGCCTCATTCTTTGTGAAGTTCATTCTTCTGGGCTAACATGGCACCCAGTGCCACCTCAGTAGCTGAGATGTATAAGTAGAATGACACTCCTAGTCTAGGTGGTGCCAATACTGGCGGTGAAGCCAAGTATTGTTTAATGTCATCGAAGGCTGACTGGCACTCGTCATCCCAGTGAAATGCTACCCCCTTATGCAATAATTTGTTCATGGGTCGGCACTTGTCAGATAGTTACGCTATGAAGCGCTTGATCGATGTGACCTTTCCCTACAAGATTTTGAGCTGCTTGATGGTAGTTGGGGGAAGCATTTCAAGGATTGCCTTGACTTTGTTTGGGTCCACCTCGATGCCTCGCTTTGAGACTATGAAACCCAAGAGTTTTCTAGATGTGACACCAAATACGCACTTCTTGGGATTCAGTCTGACTTTATGTTCCATGAGGCGATCGAGGATCTTGCTTAAGTCATCGAGATGATCTGGGCACAAAAGAGATTTGGCCAACAAATCATCCATGTAATCTTCCAAAGTTTTATGCATGTAATCATGGAAGATGTATGTCATGGCACGTTGGTAGGTGGCGCCAACATTTTTAAGGCCAAAAGGCATGACCTTATAACAAAATGTCCCCCAAGGCATTGTGAATGCCATTTTTAGCTGGTCCTCGGGATTGATACAAATTTGATTGTATCCCAAGAAATCATCCATGAGGGAAAGCATTTCATGACCCATTGTAGTGTCTACCAATGCATCGATGCTCGACAAGGGGAAATCATCCTTAGGACTCGCTTTGTTTAGATCTAAAAAATCAGTGCATATGCGAATCCTCCCATCAGGATTTTTGACGGGCACCATGTTGGACAACCATGGTGGGTAGTCCACGCAGATGACAAACTATGCATCCAACAACTTTTGTAATTCATCTTTGACCATTAAGGCCACTGTTGGGTGCATCTTGCATAGTTTTTGCTTAACTAGCTTGACTGTCGGATCAAGTGTTAGATTATGCATGACTAGCTATGAATCTAGCCTCGACATGTCTCTGTATGACCATGCAAAAACCTCCTTCTTCTCTTTGAGAAGGGCAATGTAGTCGACTTGCTCTTCGGGGGATAAACTTACCCCTAGCTTGATGATCTATGGATTCATTGGATCCGAGCCGATGTCTACATTAGTCGTCTCCTCGACCGACATGTGGGATCCATCCTCCAACTGGTGTGGAGTTGGGATCAAATGGATATCATTTGTTGAGTTTAAGTCTATGTTGGGAACCTCGGGTTCCTCTTTAGCATGGAAAATATCTTGAGTTAGCCTTGGGGTGAGATGAAGCATCTCATCGAAAGGCCAGTACTCTGATGGGGATGGAGGTGAATTGACGCGATCCCAGTCTATGGCATCTATATCTAGATACAATGACTATGCCGGATCGGTCGGGTTGTGGATGGGGGCGGTTAAGTCAATGGAGATCATGTTGATGAAATGATTTTGGTCTCCATTACCATGGGTGTG
Organism: Wollemia nobilis; assembly: GCA_028583015.1. Lineage (NCBI taxonomy): Eukaryota > Viridiplantae > Streptophyta > Pinopsida > Araucariales > Araucariaceae > Wollemia > Wollemia nobilis. Next base: position 3,022,243 of record JAQPPZ010001731.1, read on the forward strand.
ATGACTCGGACATCCTAGATGTTCTCTGTGCTCTGGGTCTGGCTCTAGAGGTATTGGCATGAATGGATCGGCCCTATGTGCGGATAGGAAGATAGGGTCTGCCCTCAGTACTGATGTCACTATAGGGTCTCTAGGTGGAAGGTATGCTTCGTATGCCCAGAGTGGCAGATCCAACACTTGGTCCCACCATGTTGGGTCTACGTACCACTCATGCCCTGGCACTATGTTTAATTGTTCAAATATGTTGTTAATCTCCAAGGGGTATGGTCACTGCATTTGCCACATGTGATTAAGATATGCCATCTCAGTTTCATCTTCATAATCACTATCGGATATCCAACAACCTTCATTGGCTCCAACAACTGTTTGCAACATTAGAGGTTCACCTTGCTCAAGAAAATTGATGTGGTCCCATCAGGGTTGTTCTGTTCTCTATGGGGGGACTTGATTTTCTTGGAGTGGTGCTTGCTCGATTAGAGCATCTAAAGGGAACATTGTCAAGAGGTTTTCTTGATAATAATCCATGGGGATCACCTATGAGTGATTGCTATCTGATTCAAATGGGTACCATGGTGCTACCTCATATTTTGATTTGTACTCTGAGGACCCTTCTTGACATTGTCCAGACCCTCCTTGATAAAAATCTCTTGAGCTTTCTCCTCTCTCAAGCGAAGGGAAGGGATTACGAGGGTAAACAAGGTAGATTGCCATTAATGGGAGATAATTCCTCAATGTATATGTTGTGTTAGGGTTGGCATATGGATTTTATGCCAATCCCCCCTTGTTACCTATCCCTAGGCCTTGCATGTTCTCCACCAAGATGTCCAAGGGCAGGGGGTGGTTGAACCCTATGCCTGACTTGTCATATGGCATTTGGTATCTCAGTTGGAAAAGAACCCATACCCCCTGATCATATCTACCTAACCCATACCCATGCCAATTGCATCTTGAAAGCACGAGGATACGGAAACAAAAAGGAAAAAAAACTCCAAGTACGATGCAAAAACGGAACTAAACTTAACGCTACGAATTAAAAATGCATAAAATGGAGAAAGCATAAACAAATTGAAACCCAAATGAAACAAACAGCCCTTTTCTTTTATTGATGTGTTTCACAATTCGGTTACAATTCGCCTCCTCCCTTTTTAGGGGCGAGGAGCATTAAATTCGTCTCTTGGTTACATCCATGGATAGCCATCCTTCTTTCGCGTGCCCACATGTAAGATGGGCGGACCAAAATGTCACCGCCGCTTGTGTATACGAGTGTCGGTTCCTTGCTGCTCCTCCAATGTCTAGACCCTACGTTCAAAGGAACAAGAAATAGTCAGTAGCACCTACGGATAAAACAAAGCATGCAATCCCCAAGCCTACGATAAGCGAATGAGAAAATGAATTAAACTATGACTAAAATGAATCCAAATGCTCTAAAAATTTGACAGGGGCATCAAGACATCACCAGGAGGGCCCTGCAAAAATAACAGTCAAGAAATTCCTCGCGGATTTGAATTCGCTTCGAGGCGGGACGAATTTACCTGCAACAAAATGCCGAAAAGGTACTGTCCCAAATGTCCTGCCTAGGAAGCTCCAAAAGACCTGCAAACTTGGGGTTAGCTAATTGGGGGTATTTTGGGAAGACCCAGATGGTCATATTTTCCCAATTTGGCCTCCATTAATGGGATTTTGATGATGCTACCTGCAGGTTAGTGAAAGCGAACGAAGATAGAAACATGATCGAAATTGTTCAAAACGAGACGAAATTTAAATGACAACCTATCTAAGCATCATAGAATTGAATGCAAAAATGAAAGAAAGAAAATCTACCACAGAATTCCCATCGCTCCGAAGAGGGGCGATTAGGACTGTAGCAGTGTGGGAGGGGGCGCCCATGGGGCAGGCCGCCCGTCGTTTGAGGCCTGATTTCGGCACCAATCCACTTGGGATGGGTCCAAAACCTCTTGTGGGGTATTGTCAGCAAATTTGGTGGGATATTGTGGCCAAATGTCAGGTTTTGGGCTCAAGGTTCGTCCTTCCAATAGTCACCCAATGACCTCCTCTCTAAAAGAGATCACGGATGTGAAAGGCACGAATCAACTAAGGGCGTATGGGGAAGTAAAACGGCAGCACTTCGTTGCTCAAAAAATGCTCCTTCTCTGTATTTTTGGGGTGAGGAAACTCACCAATTTATAGACCTAGAGGTCTCTTGCATTGGGCATGCAGAGGCGCCACTTGGCAATCATGCCTTCCCAGGGGGAGGGAGACTCCTCCCTGATTAGGGACTTCATGACTGCCCTTGCAGCTGCCTCTAATGCTCGAAAATGCTCACCCACACTCCCATGCGATGAAGGAAGCGTTAGGTGGTGGATCTGAGCTGCCATTTGTCAAGATTTGACTTTTTCCCGTCAAACCTGCAATTCGCCCCACCCTAGAGCGAATTCTGATATTCGTCCCTGGGTAGGGCGAATCCCAGTTTGAATTCGTCCCTAGGTGGAACAGATATTGAGCAAAGTGCCTAAAGGTGCCAAATTGACTCATGACCTTCCAAAACTATTGTGAGAGTGGTTAGGACCACTTTTTGACCTCTGGGGGCTGCCCTTGGGGCTATGTGTGTCAATGCGATCAGTGTTTGCAGTCACATAATCGGATTGGTGCTGTTTTGGTGTCTACAGATGCCCCTTTTTGGGATGCGCTATGCAAGGCACAGCGTCGAGCAAAAATAGGTAACCAAAGCACTAATGATTAGGGTTTCTTAGTAACCTAACCAAATTTTGATGCCCCAAGTATGGGAAGGGCATGCATTCTTGAATCCTTGCTTCTGACGAGCGAAGGAACTCAATTCAAGTGTTAACCTTTTTCGGTGAGGTGTTACTTGAGCTTGGACATTGATCAGTCATGAATAGGCAAAGGGTGCAACCTTTTGTCTATGGGAACCTTGAGTTCATGATTCACGAATGCCAAGTGATTGATCAGCTTGTGATTATTGCTTGTTTCTTGCCCCAAGCAGGAGCGTGATTGTCTTTGCCAATGATTCTTTGAATGCATGTTGTTTCCATGATTGGGTGTGTATTTGTTGATTGGTGACTAAGTGTGACTACCCCCTCAAGCGACGAATCGATGAGGGAATGACCAACATGAGAAAAGCGACGAGTCGCTTGACCCAAGATGACTTGTGCAAGGGTGCCTACAGATGTTTTAGCGTTAAATGTGTGTGCAGTTTTTTGACATTTAGACCTATTTTTGGTGGGTGTTAACCCTTTTGGTGACGCTTTTTGGAGTTGAAATTATCGAAAATTCATCTTCCCGTGGAGCGGTCCGGCCATGGTGGCCTTCTTAGGGAGTAGGATGGTGACAATTTGTAACCCCAACGTCTATTTTGGATGCCAAAATGTCAGGCGCGACGGCGCCTTCGTTCGGCAACTCTATTGCTATTTTTGGGTGGGTTTTGACCTTTTTGGTGATGTCGTTTGGGGATGAAATTCTTGAAGATCCGTCTTCCCGTGGAGTGGTCCGGCTATGGTAGCCTTATTAGGGAGTAGGATAGTGAGGATTTGTGACCCCGACATCTATTTTGCATGCCCGGAATGTCAAGTGCAAAAGCACTCTCATTGGACAGTTTTATTGTTGTTTTTGGTGCATTTTTGTTGTTTTTGAAATGTTTGCTCTGTATTCGTCCCTGGGTGGGATGAATTCCTATTGAGCATTCATTCCAGGGAGGGACGAGTGCTAACCAGAGTGCTCATCCTAGGGAGGAATGATTACAGGCTCAAAAAGCCTATTTAAAGGCCAAAACTAGGTTTTGGGCTCATTTGCACTTGTTTTTTCAGCGATTTGGAGCTCTGAGGAGGAGGAGGTCAATTCTGCGAAGCGAAGCACTGCCAAATTTTTTTGCCACCATGAGTGCATGAACCGGATCGAGCGGGGAGCCGAAGCGAGACCAGTAAGTGAACTCCCTCTTTATTAGTCTCTTGTATTACAGTTTTTAAAACCGCAAGTTATTTTTCGCTTCTTTTTTTTGTACTTTGTTTTTCAAATGTAAAAATGAAAAACCTTAGTGAAATGAATGTGTTTATTTGTTTTGGTATGGCTTCATTAAAATGTAGGTTGAAATCCTAGTGGAAACCATGTTTGTTTGTGTTCATTTTTTGTATACTACCAGAAACCCTAGGCTAACAAAAATTGAAACTTAGCTAAAAAACGTAGGCTAACCCTAGTTAACAAAGGTCAAAACTGAGTTTAAAAACTTATGGTAAAATTGAGCTTAAAAACTTAGTGTTAAACGTAGTTTTGTGGTAAAAACTTCGCTCAACCTTAGTCATTTTTGTTGTTCGTGTTTGATTTATCAATGTAAAGTTAAAAACCCTAGATTGACAAACTAAGTTTGTAAGTTTTGATTTTTTTTTGTTTTAATTTATCAATTTGAGAGTATAAGACCCTAGGTTGACAAATCCTACAATTTTTTTAATTTTTTTTTTATTTTTTTTTTTAATTTATCAATTTGAGAGTATAAAACCCTAGGTTGACAAATTAAGTTTGTTTTTCTTTTATACTATTTGTAGGTGTACACTTTTTTTTCATGATTTTAATGTGTTTATTTTTTTTCTTTTGCAGGTTGTGAAGAGCCGATATCGTGTGCCTACTATTTTTGCTGAAGTGCAGGAGGCGCTAGCTGTGCCTGACTGGGAGTGGCTTGATGCCTTGGGCTCAAGGGTGACTCGGCTGGAGCCAGTGATTGGGGATTGGGCCTACCTGATGGCCCTGATCAACTTGTGGGATCCCTAGACTAATACTTTCCATCTACCAAAAGGGGAGATGATAGTCACTTTGGAGGATGTCTATCAGATTCTTCGGATTCCAATAGATGGACTGCCGATCAGGACGATGTCATGGGATCAGCGGACAGCAGTGCTGACACGCTGCTTCGGGCATGGGGAGGAGTTGGGGGTGGATGGTCCAGTGGAGAGGGCAGAGGTTGACTGTCAGATGGGTGGGATCTTAGTTCGATGGTGGCTTGAGAGGGGTGTGTTGGGAGTGAGGCACTCAGTACTCATGGGCCTCATTTCCAACATGTTGCTACCTGACTCGTCAGGTGTGAGGTTCCCATGGAACCTATTGGATGTGGTCTGTCGTTGGTGGAGTGTTCGATGCATGAGCCTTTGATCATGAGATGGGGACAGACGCTACTGGCATAGCTCTATGGGGAGCTATACGAGGTCCACTATCGAAGGTGGAAGGGGATCAGTTGCAGCTATCTATTGCAGAGCTGGGCTTGGTAGCATATAGCGATGGAGAGGCCAATGGGGTTACCATGGATGACGCAGGTGGAGATGGTAGATAAGGATATAGGTTACGCGGCTCTGTGGCGGTGGTATGAGGAGCAGGGATAGAGTCGATGGTGGGTAGGTGTCGTAGGGCACTATGTCGATGCCTTCACTCGGCTTGCTCCAGGGGAGGTGTTCTGGCACCCCTATCGGGACTATCCAGCCTGGCTGAAGGCTGGAGAGTGGCTCTAGTGGGTACATAGGGAGCGATGGCTGATTGGGTGGCATGGGACCGAGCAGGAGTTCTTCCCATATAGCCAGGTGACACGATAGTTTGGGGTGCGCTAGGGGTTTCCTGGTGAGCCCATGGTCTATCGACATCGGGGGGACGAGAGGACTCTAGACCGACCGATCATCGCACCATTGGGTGAGGATTCAGATGTGGTGATTGACATCCCAGACATGGATGACATCGAGACTACCGTAGAGTATGACCAGTGGTGGATACTATGGTGATGGTGGGGAGAGGGGCCACTAGGAGGCGCGGAGGCAGAACAGGGGGGGAGGGTGCCGAGGCACCAGGAGATGATTGGGGAGCTCCGCTAGAGGATGTGGACATGGTGGAGGTAGATGATGTGGATGTGGATTATGGGGTTTCGAATCAGCCGGAGATGCAGGATGTCATGGAGCAGTGGGAGCCAGAGCAGGCTACTGTTCTAAGATTCACCTATGCACCAGGTAGTGGTAGAGGACACGGAGGTAGGGGTGCATGCTGAGAATGTGCGATTGGAGGGGCTACTACGGAGGCGAGATGAGGAGCTAGGGGAGGCTCTACGAGAGAGAGATCTCCTATGCATGCAGCTAGTAGAGTGGGAAAATGCATGGGCTACGTACCACCGATAAGATGGGGATACCGATGCTGCATGGGAGAGGGATCTCCTACGGATGGTGAGAGGGATAGGGCTTTGGCCACGTGATGATGAACTTAGCTATGTATCATCGGTGGGAGATGGACGTGGTGTCGGTAGCGATTGGAGTTAGAGGGAGAGATTATCCACCTCGATGGGCGGGTCCCTAGCGTTTAGGGAGGTGGCTCTTCACGCCGCTCGATGAGGGAGCGATACTGAGCAATCAGCATCATCTCATCGTAGGTGATTGGATGAGGGGGGAGTAGGCATGATGTAGGGGCTAGCAGTAGCCACCCTGAGGGGTCCCATAGGACCTACACCATGGGGGGTAGTTCCCGTCGCACCGATCCTGCATGATCATGGTGGCCGACGCCTTAGGCTTTGGGGATTTTTGATCCTTTGGATTTTGTTGTGGGGTCACAGGACCGGTTCATTGTAGCCTATGGGCATTTTTGATGATATATACAGATGACTTTATTTTGTTTATGCGCATGTGATGATTTGATTTTATGCACGATGATTGATGAATATGGATGTATGCATGTTAAGTTATATTGATGGATGCATATGTTTTGATGAAATGCAAATGTTTTTTTTTTTAATTTATATGATATGCAAATGGAATGGATGAATTGAATTTGTGATTTTTGGTGGTCGGACCATAGACTGTTTAGAACTTTATGGCTTTTTGTCCTAGGTGATTGTTGTGGTAAATGACTTTCTTTATGTATACATGTTTTTTGTATTTTTTGATGGCGATGCAAGGATGAAAGATATTAGTGGTTTTAAAATGTATTTTAAGGTTTTCTGAGACTCAGATGTTTTAACTATCTAGCCAAGATTGTACTTTTATCTTACGAGACTTTTTAACAAGGTATGAATCGGACTTGTTTTTGACCAAGTTATTTCACATCCCTGTGTGTGCAATTGAGTTCATTTATGTGGTGTTTGTCAGGATACCGCCAGTGCCAGATAGGCTGTCAACCAAACCTATACTGAGGATCACCTGATTAGCTCCACTAACTCCTTTGTTGTATTTAGTCGGATTAATCTGTGGTGCTGTCGTAGGAGACCATAAGCTAGCTCATCCACATGCAAACATTGATCTGCACACAAGTTACTGTGATAGATATATCGTCATGCGGGAGGTTTACCACCAGTGACTGATAGGCTATCCACCAAACCAGTACTGAGGTTTGCCTCATGACCTATCGAAATGTTGAGAGTTCCAGGGATTCAAGTTTGACTCCCTTCTTTTCTTCAATTGTATTGGGATACTTGCTCTTTGATAGTGATAAAAATCACTGTTTATTTTTGTTTTTCTTTTGAGCAAGGGATTTGAATAATGAGTGATGAGGATCACTATTGTTTGTGCCTTTTGATGTATGCACTTTGGTTGGGATGTCAAAATTTTTTTTTTTGGAGTTTTGACGTTTGCAAATTTGTGATGTTTTGCAACTTTTGAGAACTTGGGATTCTTGGGGAATTGGGTAGGGAGGATGCTTGTCCTTTTGCCAACTCTCAGCATTCTTGGGGTCATTCGCATAGGGGGATGAGCAAGATAACCATTTCGCTTATGGTGACCTGGATTGCTTTGCAGGTTTCATCTTTCATTCACACAACTTGGGAATTTTTATGTGTTTGAGTTTGTGTTGGGATGCTACGTACCAAGGTGTGATCCAAGTAGAACTCTACCTTCATAAAATATGTCTGACTTTGTACAGTATTTGGCTAGACGGCTATTGACAGCTGAATGACAAAAACTCTTGATACATTAGAGGACCACTGACTATGGTATGGTAACAAGAAGTGAATGGTGTTTATTTTTGATGACTATTTACAAAAGTAGAGAAATGTGGAACAAGATGGATTGGCGGAGTACTTACAGTCTATGGTGCCTTTGACCTGTATGACCACAAATATGCAATGTATGGATGTGATGCTTAATGCAGCTATATATATTTTTGTGTTTTTGATGGAATGATTTTTGTGAGTATGAAGATGAGATGCAAAAAGAGCTCTTTATTGTTGTGATGACGGTGAGTATGCCTTGGAAATGAGATGCGAATTTTTGTTATTTTTGATGATTTTATTGTTTTTGAATTTCCTTATCTTTGACCAAGCGATTGAGGGAACCCTTGGAGCATTTTGGGTTGACCAAGTGATTACGGGAATCCTTGGAGCATTTTGGGTTGACCAAGCGATTATGGGAATCCTTGGGGCATTTTGGGTTGACCAAGCGATTATGGGAATCCTTGGGGCTTTTGGGATTGACCAAGCGATTATGGGAATCCTTGGAGCATTTAGGGATTGACCAAGCGATTATGGGAATCCTTGGGGCATTTTGGGTTGACCAAGCGATTATGGGAATCCTTGGAGTTTGGGTGAAAGCGATTATGGGAATCCTTGGGGCATTTGGGATTAACCAAGCGATTATGGGAATCCTTGGAGCATTTTGGGTTGACCAAGCGATTATGGGAATCCTTGGAGCATTTTGGGCTATGGCTCTTCTAAACATGGAATGGCCACAAATGACTGATGTTCAAGGGTTCTAGTTCCTTGATTCCATCAAGAGAGGCTAGCCGGTATGTTCCAGGTCCTATTTTGCTATCAATTACATAGGGACCTAACCAGTTTGCCATGAACTTGTCCCTTAGATGGGATGACAAACTAGAATTCTGTTGGTTCTCTTTCAAGACCAAGTCACCAACCTGAAAGTCCCTCAAATGAACTTTCATGTTGTATGCTTTCTTAAGTCGCTCTTGATAGATACGTAAATGCTCGAGAGCATTAACGCGTCATTCTTCAAGCAATGTAAGCTGGTCTAACCGGGCCTGTCATGCAGTATCATCATCGATGAACTCTTGCATTGATATGCGTAGGGAAGGAATTTCCAACTCAAGAGGCATGACAGCCTCGGAGCCATACATGAGCAAAAATGGAGTTGCCCTAGTGGGCGTCCGAATGCTGGTGTGATAAGCCCATAGGGCAAGTGGGATCTGAATGTGCCAATCCTTATGACTATCTGTGACTATATTTTTGAGGATGGCAACTAGCATTTTGTTCGATGCCTCTGCTTGCCCATTTGCCTGTGGATAATAAGGTGTCAAAAAACTATGCTGAATTTTGTACTTTGTGGTCAAAGCATGCACGTCTTTGTTTTTGAATGACGTCCCATTATCCAAAATTATCTTGGATGGAATACCAAAATGACATATGATGTTGTGCAAAATGAACTCCGCAATACGGGGTCCTGTCGTAGAGGTAAGCGGAACCGCTTCCACCCACTTGGTGAAATACTCTGTGGTCGTTATGATAAACGTGTGATGACCTGACGACGTAGGGGAGATCTTTTCGATTAGATCTAGGCCCCACTATGAAAATGGCCAAGCCGATTGGATCGGCTGCAAGGCCTGGGAAGGTACGTGTGTCAAATTAGCATGGTGTTGACATTTCATGCACTTCTTTACATATGCGCAACAATCTCGCTCTAAATATGGCCAATAATAGCCCATGCGGAGAATGCACTTTGCGATGGCCATACCACTGAAGTGGCCACCGCACGTACCATCGTGCGCTTGGGCGATTGCCCAAGTGGACTCTTGCTGGTCCAAGCAATGAAGGAGGATTCCTTCATAGCTATGATGGTACAAAATGTCTCCTAACAAGACATACTTTGCCACTTTCTGCTTGAATGCTCATTTCAAGGCATGCATCAATCCAAGTGGGAGATTACCTAACTTGAGGTAGTCCCTTATGGGTGAATACCAATCCTGCTGATCAGAAGCCTCGATGGTATGAACAGCCAATCCCTCTTGAAGTTCATCCCTAGCAAAAGCTGAACGGGAAAGAACTTGCAAGAATAGCATTGTATTGCTATTAAGGGGAGTAGGGGAGAACAAGGACTCCCAGTTGGCATGATTCAGATGATCATGGATTCGAGAGAACCTATCCTGAGGTGGTTCAATCTGGATCATGTGGATTCCTGGTGCCAAGTCAGAGCTTGCACGCTCCACCATGGATTGCGATAGTGTTTTGACTTGAATGGTGGTCATATCACCAGAAATGTCTTATGGGATTAGTGACCCCAAAGAGGCCATAGTGTCCGCAAAATGATTCGATGACCGAGGGAGTGCCTCGATGTCGTACCATTCAAGATTTGCCAAGAATTTGTCCACAAGGGCTTTGTAGGCCTGTAGAACTGGGCATTTGCATTGGAATACCCCTTTGACTTGGTTGACGATTAACAACGAATCACCAAATATATTTAAACATTTAATGTTCATGGTGATTGTTGTCTGAAGACCTATGAGCAAGGCTTCATACTCTGCATTGTTGTTGGTGCATGGGAAATTTAATTTAAATGACAGAGGCATTGGAGCACCTTGCGGTGTGAAGAATACTATTCTCGTGCCACCACCTTGCTCACATTTAGAACCATCAAAAAATAGGGTTATGTCGGCCTGTGACTCAGGCTCATCAGAATCTGGTGATTCTGAGACATGGAAGACCCCATCATCGGGTAGTTCTATGACCAGAGGCTGATCGTCTTCGAGAGGAGCCTCTGCTAGTTGATCGGCTATGACCTGACCTTTTATGGATTTCTGTCCAATAAACTCTATGTCAAATTCCGTCAACAACATGATCCATTTCGTCGTGCGACTACTATGATAAGTATGACTCATCATGTATCGCAATGGATTCTCCTTAGACACAACATACGTCTTGTTGCTCAACATGTAATGGCATAGCTTTTTGGTAGCAAACACCACTGCCAAGCAGAGTTTCTCAATGTATGCATAGTTAAGTTCATAACTGACCAGGGTGCGGCTAAGATAGTAAGTAGCCTGTTCTTTGTGAAGTTCATTCTTCTGGGCTAGCATGGCGCCCAGTGCGACCTCAGTAGCTGAGATGTATAAGTAGAATGGCACTCCTGGTCTGGGTGGTGCCAATACTGGTGGTGAAGCCAGGTATTGTTTAATGTCATCGAAGGCTGACTGGCACTCGTCATCCCAGTGAAATGCTACCCCCTTGTGCAATAATTTGTTCATGGGTCGGCACTTGTCAGATAGCTGTGCTATGAAGCGCTTGATCGACGTGACCTTTCCTATAGGCTTCTGAGCTGCTTGATGGTAGTTGGGGGAAGCATTTCAAGGATTGCCTTGACTTTGTTTGGGTCGACCTCGATGCCTCACTTTGAGACTATGAAACCCAAGAGTTTTCTAGATGTGACGCCAAATACACACTTCTTGGGATTCAGTCTGACTTTATGTTCCATGAGGTGATCGAGGATCTTGCTTAAGTCATCGAGATGATCTGGGCACAAAAGAGATTTGGCCAACAAATCATCCATGTAGTCTTCCAAAGTTTTATGCATGTAATCATGGAAGATGTACGTCATGGCATGTTGGTAGGTGGCGCCAGCATTTTTAAGGCCAAAAGGCATGACCTTATAACAAAATGTCCCCCAAGGCATTGTGAACGTCATTTTTAGTTGGTCTTCGAGGTTGATACAAATCTGATTGTATCCCGAGAAACCGTCCATGAGGGAAAGCATTTCATGACCCATTGTGGCATCTACCAATGCGTCGATGCTTGGCAATGGGAAATCATCCTTAGGACTCACTTTGTTTAGATCTCAAAAATCAGTGCATATGCGAATCCTCCCATCAAGCTTTTTGATGGGCACCATGTTGGACAACCATGGTGGGTAATCCATGCAGATGACAAACTATGCATCCAACAACTTTTGCAATTCATCTTTGACCATCAAGGCCACTGTTGGATGCATCTTACATAGTTTTTGCTTAACTGGCTTGACTGTCGGATCAAGCGTTAGATTATGCATGACTAGCTACGGATCTAGCCCCGACATGTCTTTGTAGGACCATGCAAAAACCTCCTTCTTCTCTTTGAGAAGGGCAATGTAGTCGGCTTGCTCTTTGGGGGATAAACTTACCCCTAACTTGATGATCTGTGGATTCATTGGATCTGAGTCGATGTCTACGTCAGTCGTCTCCTCGAGTGACATGTGGGATCCATCCTCCAACTGGTGTGGAGTTGGGATCAAATGGATATCATTTGCTGAGTTAAGATCATCGTTAGGAACCTCGGGTTCCTCTTCAGCATGGAAGATATCTTGAGTTGACCCAGGGGTAAAATGAAGCATTTCATCGAAAGGCAGTACTCGATGGGGATGGTGGTGAATTGACGTGATCCCAGTCTATGGCATCTATGTCTAGATACAATGACTATGCCGGATCGGTCGGGTTGTGGATGGGGGTGGTTAAGTCAATGGAGATCATGTTGATGAAATGATTTTGGTCTCCATTACCATGGGTGTGGTTACTCGAACATTCTAGATGCTCTCTATGCTCTGGATCTGGCTCTAGAGGTATGGGCACGAATGGATCGGCCCTATGTGCGGATAGGAAGACAGGGTCTATCCTCGACACTGATGTCACTATAGGGTCTCTGGGTGGAAGGTATGCTTCGTATGCCCAGAGTGGTGGATCCAACACTTGGTCCCACCGCGCTGGGTCTACGTACCACTCATGCCCTGGCACTATGTTTAATTGTTCGAATATGTCGTTAATCTCCAAGGGGTATGGTCGCTGCATTTGCCGCATGTGATTAAGATACGCCATCTCAGTTTCATCTTCATAATCACTATCAGAGATCCAAAGGCCTTCGTTGGCTTCGACAACTACTTGCGGCATTAAGGGTTCGCCTTGCTCAAGCAAATTGATCTGGCCCCATTGGGGTTGTTTCGCTCTCTACGGTGGGGCCTGATTTCCTTGGAGTGGCACTTGCTCGATTGGAGCATCTAAAGGGAACATTGTCAAGAGACTCTCTTGATAATCATCCATGGGGATCACCTATGAGTGATTGCTATCTGATTCGAAGGGGTCCCATGGTGCCACCTCATATTCTGATTCATCCTCTGAGGACCCTTCTTGACATTGTCCAGACCCTCCTTGAAAATGAGCTCTCGAGCTTTCTCCTCTTTCGAGCGAAGGGGAGGGATTGCGAGGGTCAACAAGGTTGATTGCCATTAATGGGAGATAATCCCTCAATGTATATGTCGTGTTGGGGTTGGCATATGGATCTGGGGCCAATCCCCCCTTGTTGCCTATCCCTAGGCCTTGCATGTTCTCCACCAAGATGTCCAAGGGCAGGGGGTGGTTGAACCCTACTCCTGACTTGTCATATGGCATTTGGTATCTTGGTTGGCAAAGAACACGTACCCCTTGCTCATATCTGCCTAACCCATATCCATGCCAATTGCATTGGCCAAGGTATCTCAAAGCAAAGTCTGGGTTAGACAAGTAGTTGACATTTTCAGCAAAAGGCTCTTCATCTTCATCCTCTTGCGTGCATGGTGCAATGCCATGATCAAGGCCCCCATACACAAAGTTTGTCTGGTTCGGCGGGTAGCCTAGGGGAACAATAGTGCCGATGGGGAGGCGAGGTCTCCCCATGTCCTGCATGGACTCTAGTGTGGGTGTTGCTACAATATTCTACACCAGATACTCCCCCAGGCCCGTATTGGCCATTTCAATGGTGATCGTTGGTGGTTGAGGGGAGGGAATGGAAGTTCTCCCTGAGTCCACTCCATGTCGGGTGAACTAGGAGCCTCGACTTCCATTCGGCTAGGCATCTCCTCAGTAGAGATAGTTGATACTGATGGCAGTGTCTCTTCCAAAGGTTTTGCCTCTTCCAGGGGTTTCTTCCCTTTGTCCTTCTATTTGGCCCCCATCGGTGGCGTCGTTGGTGGAGGACCAGATGATGAAGATGGACCCGGCTAGGGTTTTGAAGAACTTGCTAATGGGGATGCCCATGGAATCGGACCCTGCTTAGATGGATTCAATTGGAAATCCAAATGCATTGATGGGAGGGTCGATTGTGGCATCAGCTGCACCGCATTATAATACTTGAAGGGTTCTAAGTCCGTCGGGACTACATGCACCTCCCCTTCAAATGTATACTTTAAGCATTGGTGAGCTATCGAAGGGACACACTTCATGTCCCTGATCCATGGCCGACCCAACAAGATGTTGTAGGCCATCTCACCTTCCAAGATGTGGCACAATGTAGGTATAGTCTTTTGTCCCACTTGGATGGGTAGGACTATTGTGCCAACTGTCGAGCAGATTGCATCATTGAATGCTCGTAGTGTGTAGGTGGAAGTTGTGATGTGAGATGCGGGCAACTTCAGATGTTTTAGGGCCATGGTTGTGATGAGATTACTGGATGAGCCAGTGTCTATCAACACCCTCTTGTATGGGATCCCGTTGACCCACGCGATAACGTGCAGGGGTGGATCCGCCATGTCATCAGTCACTGATCTCAATTCATCTTCTCGAAATGTGATGACCGGCTCAGTGCATCATTTTACATGTCCCACGAAGTTGTTGAAAGAATTTGTCTCATGGGGCTGCAACTCGATGGCTTTCAATATCTCCATTAGAGCTTCTCGATGGGGTGTAGATTGTTGTATAAGCTCGTATATGGAGAGCCTAGCCGATGTGGTCCTCAAACTCTGAGTGAGTTTGGTCCGAAGTGTGGCCACTGGTCTAGGCGGAGGAGGTTGTGCAAGGTGCTGTTGTGGTTGTGTCATTGTTGGCACCTCACCTGTAGTTGCCACGGGGGCGGCTACACTCGGATACCTCCTATTTCGAGTCACTATACTGATCATCCCTACATATCCCTGCATGGGGCAGTTCTGTGTGACCTCATTAACTTGTAGGGTTTTTGCCTGCAGAGCATGAGCAGGCAAGGGGTCTTTGAAGACCTCCATTTGTTGATTGCTTGGTGCGACGGGATTATCCACCGCTAGTGTCTTGTTATCAATTAAGTCTTGCACCAAGCCCTTAAACTTCCAGTAGGCATTTAGGTCATGTCCCTACCATCTATGGAACCTACAGTACAAGTCCTCCCTATACCCCTTAGGCTTGGGAGCATTGGGGTCTATGGTTTGAATCTCTGGCAGGTTGATCAAATTTGCCGCTAACAAGCGGTCAAACAGGGAGTCCCTGGACTCTGTGTAGGGTGTGTATTGTCGCCTAGGGCGACGCTATTGATTCTGCTCTTGCCTCTAATTTTCTTTGTCATAGTTGTTGGGAGGCACCGCCTGATAATTAGCCTTTTGGGGCTGTGCTACTTGTGCAGGCTTAGGGACATTGATAGCAACTTGGTTGACCGCGATGGGTTTTTGTTGCGTGGTCCCAGTTTTAGTGTTCTTAGTCCACTCTTTTTTCTTAGGTTTGGCTATCTCGCCATCCTGTATCTTGATCTCTTCAATAATCCTGGCTTGCGCCAGGGCTTCTTCTAAGGTGGCATATTGCTGCAGCTGCAATAGCATAGAGATCGATCTCAAACAGCTCTTTGAGAACATTTGAGTGAGGTCGGACATAGGGGGAAGGTAGGGCAGCTTTGAAAGCAAAGTCCTCCATCGATTCCCATAGGCCGCCATGGTTTCCTCCTCATACTGCCTGAGGCTGGCTAAGTCACTCAGTGACGCCTTCTTCTTGGTGTTGAAGGTGAAGCATTCGAGGAATGCATCCACTAACTAATCTAAGTTGTTAATGTTGTGCTTTGGTAACTGAGTAAACCAATCCGAAGCAGGGCCTACGAATGTGGTTATAAACATTCTTAATAACAAAGCATCATTGTCCTGAATGCCGAAGCATTGGCTCAGGAATCTCATCACATGCTCTTGAGCATCCTCCTCACCTCTAAAGGTTGCCAACTGAGGCAGCTTAAAGTGTTCAGGGTAAGGGGGTGCTGGCACGGACGGATGCACAGGATGACTACGGAGTTGGCGTAAAGTGGGCTTTTGGGGCCCAAAAGTTTTGGTCTCCATAGACTCCAAATGCTCTAGCAACGCTTTATATGCATCTGAAGATTTAATCTCTTCCTCTTTAGTTTGCTCCCATTGTGGGTTGTGGGAGACTTGAGGCCTATAGAGGGGTGGTCGGATGGCAACCCCTCCGCCTTGGTAGGGCATTTCGGCCCGCTCTTCTTCTTGCTCATATTCCTCGTAAGCTTCTTGAGGAGTCTCTAGATGAGACCTATGACCCTGGGTGGGTCCCCGCGGAGGGTACCCATCGTTGTTCCGGGGAGTGGCCTCCCGCTCAGGTCTAGGAGGTCTCGGAGGCAGCACTTGGTAAGGTCACGGAGACCTATCTCGCACCAAGGGATTATGCCTCTCATATGGTTCCGCTCTTTGGGTGCGAGGGGTTGGAACCCTCTCAGGCACTGGGTTATGGAGCAGCTCATCTGTTTGGCATCGAATGCACTCTTTGCTAAGGCGATATAGATGCTCTAGCTGCTGCTGGTCTTGCTCAAGCCGCGTGATCTACGCTTGGTGGGCGGCATGTCTGGCGACTGCCAAGTCAATTTGTTCCACCATCTTGAGCCTAGGAGGCCTGGATGCCTCTCCTATGCACTTACCTCGGTCACGATGGTCCGAGATATCAATAGGTCACTTCCCTCTATCGAGGTTGGCGGCATTTACCCGAGGCTCTGGCCTCAATGGGTGATCATGGTACATAGCGGGTGCGGAAGCGCATGGCTCCCATGCTGTACATTGCTCTCGAGGAATGTAATGGTCTTCCTCGTGCTCCCTTTCGTATGTGTGAAAGGGGCAGGCAGAGTTGGCTCGCCCTGCTTGAAGAGCCTTGCGCTCCGGGTTTTGTCTATTGGTTCTAACAGTGATGGGGGGCAAAGGAGGGATGCCATAATCATGTGGCCTCTCCTCCTGGACACTATGCCACTCTAGCACTTCATCGCACGGTGGCCACTCATATCGAGCTTCTAAGGGAGCCTTCCTATCTATGTTGAGCGCCACGTGTAAGGACTCCTCCTGAAAGGGGCTATGATGAATGGGCGTGTCCCTCAAAGGGGTGTCCCTATAGTTCCATCTTGACATGGAATGATGCGGACTCTCTTGTGGGTCAGGCCACCAAGGCGGTATGACCAAGTCCTTAGGGCTGTAGCGGAGGTGACTTGTGCCCCCTTGTACACTTTTCGCAACTTTCGCCCTTGATTGGGCTTGGCTACGGGTGTACACCATGGTGGTGTTTTTCTATAAGCTATGTAGATTTTTATCTCTTTTTATGATTTTTATGCTACACTAAACAGAAAAGAGCACACACACACACAAAGCAGTGATTATCTCGTTTAAAGATTGAGAGTGTGTCCTAGACCTGGTTTAGTGTGTTTTGGTTTTTGTTTTTGTGTTTTTTTTTTTTTTGAAGGTTTTTGTAAAGAACATTTAAATGCAAAATGATGGCTCTTATGGCTCCCAAAAATGGTCGCCCCTTCGATATACCATTGCCAGGCCGATATACCAACCTCTCTATATACCCGCCCTTACGTGAGGGAAACTATAGGTACGTGAGAGCAGATGGTACGTGGAACATAGGCGGTACGAAAGGGGAATCACCCTGTTTATGACACCTACCATAGAAGACTTATCCTCATGCGCTGGGAATCACCCCGACTACACTCGGTCAGCTTTCATCGGGATTTACGTCTAGCAACAGTAGCGATCGGGGTAATGGATGCAAAAATTCAAGCCAAGGTGGTGATGAAATCCACCGTTGGTCTTGATCAAGGGCTGGGGTTTTACGACCAGCTCCTTGGTGTTTAATTTGCCACGTGGTGTGTGGGGTTCTTTTTATTTTGCAAAAAGGAAACAAGCAAGCAGTAAAGGAAAACTACTTTCCCTAAGCAAACAAGTAACCTAAAAATAGAAAAACTAAAAATAGAAAATGACAAGAAAAGTTTAGAATCCCTACCTTTTCTCTGCCCAAATCTGCCGGTTCTGAGTTTCTGCCATGAAACTACATAGACAAAAATTCATCCCGGGGAGAAATGAATTACAGGACTGTATTCATCACAGGGTGGGGCGAATTCCCATTCGTCCCTGGGTAAGACGAATTACAACTCTGTATCCGCCTCCTGATGGAACGAACAACAGTCAGCGTATGAAAACTCGGTACCTGCAAGAAAAAACAACCAAGTTTGGATCAGATATCTGATATTAAAAATAGAGGACAAGGTCCCACCGTGATCGCCACTGAAAGCACGAGGATACGGAAACAAAAAGGAAAAAAAAACTCCAAGTACGATGCAAAAATGGAACTAAACTTAACGCTACGAATTAAAAATGCATAAAATGGAGAAAGCATAAACAAATTGAAACCCAAATGAAACAAACAGCCCTTTTATTTTATTGATGTGTTTCACAATTCGGTTACAATTCGCTTCCTCCCTTTTCAGGGGCGAGGAGCGTTAAATTCGTCTCTTGGTTACATCCATGGATAGCCATCCTTCTTCCGCGTGCCCACATGTAATATGGGCGGACCAAAACATCACCGCCACTTGTGTATACGAGTTTTGGTTCCTCCATGCTCCTCCAATGTCCAGACCCTACATTCAAAGGAACAAGAAATAGTCAGTAGCACCTGCGGATAAAACAAAGCATGCAATCCCCAAGCCTACGATAAGCGAATGAGAAAATGAATTAAACTATGACTAAAATGAATCCAAATGCTCTAAAAATTTGATAGGGGCATCAAGACATCACCAGGAGGGCCCTACAAAAATAACAGTCGGGAAATTCCTCACGGATTTGAATTCGCTCCGGGGCGGGACGAATTTACCTGCAACAAAATGCCGAAAAGGTATTGTCCCAAATGTCCTACCTAGGAAGCTCCAAAAGACCTGCAAACTTGGGGTTAGCTAATTGGGGGTATTTTGGGAAGACCCAGATGGTCATATTTTCCCAATTTGGCCTCTGTTAATGGGATTTTGATGATGCTACCTGCAGGTTAGTGAAAGCGAACGAAGATAGAAACATGATCGAAATTGTTCAAAACGAGACGAAATTTAAATGACAACCTATCTAAGCATCATAGAATTGAATGCAAAAATGAAAGAAATAAAATATGCCATAGAATTCCCATCACTCCGAAGAGGGGCGATTAGGACTGTAGCAGTGTGGGAGGGGGCGCCCATGGGGCAGGCCGCCCGCCGTTTGAGGCCTGATTTCGGCACCAATCCACTTGGGATGGGTCCAAAACCTCTTGTGGGGTATTGTCGGAAAATTTGGTGGGATATTGTGGCCAAATGTCGGGTTTTGGGCTCAAGGTTCATCCTTCCAATAGTCACCCAATGACCTCCTCTCTAAAAGAGATCACGGATGTGAAAGGCACGAATCAACTAAGGGCGTATGGGGAAGTAAAATGGCAGCACTTCATTGCTCAAAAAATGCTCCTTCTCTCTATCTTTTGGGGTGAGGAAACTCACCAATTTATAGACCTAGAGGTCTCTTGCATTGGGCATGCAGAGGCGCCACTTGGCAATCATGCCTTCCCAGGGGGAGGGAGACTCCTCCCTGATTAGGGACTTCATGACTGCCCTTGCAACTACCTCTAACGCTCAAAAATGCTCACCCACACTCCCATGCAATGAAGGAAGCGTTAGGTGGTGGATCTGAGCTGCCATTTGTCAAGATTTGACTTTTTGCCCGTCAAACCTGCAATTCGCCCCACCCTAGAGCGAATTCTGATATTCATCCCTGGGTAGGGCGAATCCCAGTTTGAATTCATCCCTGGGTGGAACGGATATTGAGAAAAGTTCCTGAAGGTGCCAAATTGACTCTTGACCTTCCAAAACTACTGTGAGAGTGGTTAGGACCACTGTTTGACCTCTAGGGGCTGCCCTTGGGGCTGTGTGTGTCAATGCGATCAGTGTTTGCAGTCACATAATCGGATTGGTGTTGTTTTGGTGTCTACACATTGGCCAAGGTATCTCAAGGCAAAGTTTGGGTTAGACAAGTAGTTGACATTTTCAGCAAAAGTCTCTTCATCTTCATCCTCTTGCGTGCATGGTGCAACGCCATGATCAAGGCCCCCATACACAAATTTTGTTTGGTTTGGTGGGTAGCCTAGGGGAACAATAGTGCCGATGGGGAGGCGAGGTCTCCCCATGTCCTGCATGGACTCTAGTGCGGGTGTTGCTACAATATTCCACACCAGATACTCCCTAAGGCCCATATTGGCTATCTCAATAGTGATTGTTGGTGGTTGAAGGGGAGGGAATGGAAGTTCTCCCTGAGTCCACTCCATGTCGTGTGAACTAGGAGCCTCGAATTCCATTCGTCTAGGCATCTCCTCAGTAGAGATAGTTTATACTGATGGCAGTGTCTCTTCCAGAGGTTGCGCCTCTTCCATAGGTTTATTCCCATTGTCCTTCTATTTGGCCCCTATCGATGGCATCGTTGGTGGAGGACCAAACAATGAATATGGACCCGACTAGGGTTTTGAAGAACTTGCTAATGGGGATGCCTACGAAATCAGACCTTATTTATATGGATTCAATTGGAAATCCAAATGTGTTGATGGAAGGGTTGATTGTAGCATCAGTTACACCACATTACAATACTTGAAGGGTTGTAAGTCCGCCAGGACTACATGTACCTCCCCTTCAAATGTATACTTTAAGCACTGGTGAGCTATCGATGGGACACACTTCATGTCCCTGATCCATGGCCGCCCCAACAAGATGTTGTAGGCCATATCACCTTCCAAGATGTGGCACAATGTAGGTATAGTATTTTGTCCCACTTGGATAGGTAGGACGATTGTGCCAACTGTCGAGCATATTGCATCATTGAATGCTCACAGAGTGTAGGTGGAAGTTGTGATGTGAGATGTAGGTAACTTCAGATGTTTTAGGGCCATAGTTGTGATGATATTACTGTACGATCCAGTGTCTACAAACACCCTCTTATATGTGATCCCATTGACCTACGCGATAACGTGTAGGGGTGGATCCACCATGTCATCAGCCACTAATTTCACTTCGTCTTCTTGAAATGTGATGACTGGCTCAGTGCATCGTTTGACATGTCCCACAAAGTTGTTGAAAGAATTTATTTCATGGGGCTGCAATTCGATGGATTTCAATATCTCCATTAGAGCCTCCCAATGGGGTGTTGATTGTTGTATGAGCTCATATATGGAGAGCCTAGCCGAGGTGGTCCTAAAACTCTGATTGAGTTTGGTCCAAAGTGTGGCCACTGGTCTAGGCAGAGGGGGTTGTGCAAGGTGCTGTTGCGGTTGTGTCATTGTTGGCACCTCACCTGTAGTTGCCACGGGGGTAGCTACACTCGGATATCTCCTATTCTAGGTCACTATACTGATCATCCCTACATACCCCTGCATGGAGCAGTTCTGTGTGACCTCGTTAACTTGTAGGATTTTTTCCTATGGAGCATGAGCAGGCAAGGGGTCTTTAAATACCTCCATTTGTTGATTGCTTTATGCCATGGGATTATCCACCACTAATGTCTTGTTATCAATTAAGTCTTGCACCAAGCCCTTAAACTTATAGCAGGCATTTATGTCATGTCCCTCCCATCTATGGAACCTACAGTACAAGTCCTCCCTGTACCCCTTAGGCTTAGGAGCGTTGGGGTCTATGGTTTGAATCTCTGGCAGTTTGATCAAATTTTTTGCTAACAACTGGTTAAACAGGGAGTCCCTGGACTCTATGGAGGGTGTGTATTGTCACCTATGGTGATGCTACTGATTCTGCTCTTGCCTCTGATTTTATTTGTCATAGTTGTTAGGAGGCACCGCCTGATAATTAGCCTTTTGGGGCTATGTTACTTGTGCAGGCTTAGGGACATTGATAGCAACTTGATTGACCATAGCGGGTTTCTGTTGCATGGTCCCTATTTTAGTGTTCTTAGTCCACTATTTTTTCTTAGGTTTGGCTATCTCGCCATCATGTATCTTGATCTCTTTAATGATGCTAGCTTGCACCAGAGCTTATTCTAAGGTGGCATATTGCTACAGTTGCAATAGCACAAAGATCGATCTCAAATAGCTCTTTGAGAACATTTGAGTGAGGTCAGACATAGGGGGAAGGTAGGGTAGCTTTGAAAGCAAAGTCCTCCATCGATTCCCATAGGCCGCCATGGTTTCTTCCTCATACTACCTAAGGTTGGCTAAGTCACTTAGTGATGCCCTCTTCTTGGTGTTGAAGGCGAAGCATTCAAGGAAGGCATCCACTAACTGATCTAAGTTGTTAATGTCGTGCTTTGGTAATTGAGTAAACCAATCCAAAGCAGGGCCTACGAATGTGGTTATAAATGTTCTTAGTAAAAAAGCATCATTGTCCTGAATGTCGAAGCATTGGCTCAGGAATCTCGTCACATGCTCTTGAGCATCCTCCTCACCTCTAAAGGTTGCCAACTAAGGCAACTTAAAGTTTTTAGGGTATGGGGGTGTTGGCACGGACGGATGCACAAGATGACTATGGAGTTGGCATAAAGTGGGCTTTTGGGGCCCAAAATTTTTGGTCTCCATAGAATCCAAATGCTCTAACAGTGCTTTATATACATCTAAAGATTTAATCTCTTCCTCTTTAGTTTGCTCCCGTTGTGGGTTGTGGTAGACTTGAGGCCTATAGAGGGGTGGTCGGATGGCAACCCCTCCGCCTTGGTAGGGCATTTAGGGTCACTCTTCTTCTTTCTCATACTCCTCGTAAGCTTCTTGAGGAGTCTCTGGATGAGACCTATGACCCTGGGTGGGTCCCCGTGGAGGGTACCCATCATTGTTTCGGGGAGTGGCCTCCCGCTCAGGTCTAGGAGGTCTCGAAGGTAGCACTTGGTAAGGTCGTGGAGACCTATCTCACACCAAGGGATTACACCTCTCATACGGTTCTGCTCTTTGGGTGCGAGGGGTTGGAACCCTCTCAGGAATCGGATTATGGAACAGCTCATACGTTTGGCACTGCATGTGCTCTTTGCTAAGGTGATATAGATGCTCTAGCTATTGTTGGTCTTGCTCAAGCCGCATGATCTATGCTTGGCAGGCAACATGTCTGGTGATGGCTAGGTCAATTTGTTCTGCAATCTTGAGCCTAGGAGGCCTGGATGCCTCTCCTATGCACTTACCTCGGTCATGATGATCCGAGATCTCAATAGGTCACTTCTCTCTGTTGAGGTTGGTGGCATTTACCCGAGTCTCTGGCATCAGTAGGTGATCATGGTATATAGCGGGTGTGGAAGCACATGGCTCCCATGCTGTACATTGCTCTTGAGGAATGTAATGGTCTTCCTTGTGCTCCCTTTCACATGTGTGAAAGGGGCAGGCAGAGTTGGCTCGCCCTGTTTGAAGAGCCTTGTGCTCTGGATTTTGTCTATTGGTTCTAACAGTGATGGGGGGTAAAGGAGGGATGCTATAATAATGTGGCTTCTCCTCATGGACCCTATGTTACTCTAGCACTTCATCACATGGTGGCCACTCATATCGAGCTTCTAAGGGAGCCTTCCTATCTATGTTGAGCGCCACATGTAAGGACTCTTCCCGAAAGGGGCAATGATGAACGGGCGTGTCCCTCAAAGGGGTGCCCCTATAGTTCCATTATGACATGGAACGATGCAAAATCTCTTGTGGGTTAGGTCACCAAGGCGGTATGACTAAGTCCTTGGGGCTATAGCGGAGGTGACTTGTGCCCCCTTGTACACTCTCCATAGCTTTCGCCCTTGATTGGGCTTGGCTACGGGTGTACACCATGGTGGTGTTTTTCTACAAGCTATGTAGATTTTTTATCTCTTTTTATGATTTTTATGCTACACTAAATAGAAAAGAGCACACACACACAAAGCAATGATTATCTCGTTTAAAGATTGAAAGTGTGTCTTAGACCTGGTTTAGTGTGTTTTGTTTTGTTTTTTTTTTTTTGAAGGTTTTTGTAAAGAATGTTTAAATGCAATATGATGGCTCTTATGACTCCCAAAATTGGTCACCCCTTCGATATACCATTGCCATACTGATATACCAACCTCTCCATATACCCGCCCTTACGTGAGGGAAACTATAGGTACGTGAGAGCAGATGGTACATGGAACTAGGTGGTACGAAAGGGGAATCGCCCTGTTTATGACACCTACCATAGAAGACTTATCCTCATGTGCTGGGAATCACCCCAGCTACAATAGGCCAGCTTTCATCAGGATTTGCGTCTAGCAATAGTAGCGATCGGGGTAATGGATGCAAAAATTCAAGCCAATGTGGTGATGAAATCCGTTGTTGGTCTTGATCAAGGGCTGGGGTTTTACGACCAAATCTTTGGTGTTTAATTTTCCATGTGATGTGTGGGGTTATTTTTATTTTGCAAAAATAAAAAAATAAAGCAGTAAAAGAAAAATTTCCCTAAGCAATCAAGTAACCTAAAAATAGAAAAACTAAAAATAGAAAATGACAGGAACAGTTCAGAATCCCTACCTCTACTCTGCCCAAATATGCTAGCTCTGAGTTTTTGACCTTAAAATGCGCAGAGAGAGATTCGTCCCTAGATGGTATGAATAACAGAGCTAAATTTTTCATAGAGTGGGGTGCATTCCAATTCGTCCCTGGATGAGATGAATTCTAGCTCTGTATTTGCCACAGACTGGAACGAACAACAGTCCCGCGTTCAAAAAAAAATGATACTTGCAAGCAAAAGCAATTTTTGATCAGATTTCTGATATAAAAAGATAGAGGATAGTGTCCCACCATGATCACCACTAAAAGCATGAGGATACAGAAACAAAAAAGGAAAAAGCTCCAAGTACGATGCACAAACGAAACTAAACTTAACGCTAAATCCTACGAATTGAAAATGCATGAAATGGGGGAAGCATGAACTAATTGAAACGCAAATGAAAATCCAATGCAGAAAACAGCCCTTTCTTTTATTGATACATTTTTGAATTCAGTTACAATTCACCTCCTCCCTTTTTAGGGGTGAGGAGCATTAAATTTGTTTCTTTGTTACATCCATGGATGCCATTCCTTCTTTCGCGTGCCCACATGTAAGATGGGCAGACCAAAACATCACCACCGCTTGTGTGTACAAATTTTGACTCCCTTTTGCTCCTCTAGCATCTTTTTCCTACGTTGAAAGAAACAATAAACAATCAGTAGCACCTGCGGATGAAATGAAACATGCAATCCCCAAGCCTACGATTAGTGCATGCAAAGAATAAATAAAATGATAACTAGCATATATCCAAATTATTTGAAAATTTTTTAGGGGCATCAAGATATCACAAAGAAAACAATACAAATGGAACAGTCCAAAAATCCCTCACAGATTTGAATTTGTTCTAGGGCGGGACGAATAGACCTACAACAAAATGCCAGATAGCACCGCTCAAAATGTCACATCTGGACAACTCCAAATATCCTACAAAAGTGGGGGTTAGCTAATTGGGGGTATTTTGGGATGACCTAGATGGTCAGATTTCCCCAATTTGGCCTCTAACACCCGGATTTCGATGATGCCATCTGCAAGTTAGTGAAGGCAAAAAAATGATAAAACATGACAAAAATTGATCAAAATGATATGAAATAAAAATTGCAAACTATCTAAGCAACATAAAGATCAAATACAAAGATGAAAATGATAGAAAGAAAAATTGGCCAAATATTCATAATCGTTCCTAAAAGGGATGATTAGACTTGCAGCAATGCGGGGATGCCCGGGTAGGTCGCCCGTCGTTTGGGGCCTGATTTCGGCACCAATCCACTTGGGATGAGTCCAAAATCACTTGTAAAGTGTTTTCAAAAAATTGGGTGGTATACTGTGGTAAAATTTCAGGTTTTTAGGCTCAATATTCGTCCTTCCAATAGTCACCCAATGACATCCTCTCTAAAAGAGATCATGAATGTGAAAGGCACAAATCAACTAGGGGTGTATGGGGAAGTAAAACGATAGCACTTCGTTGCTCAAAATACTCCTTCTCTGTCTATTTTGGGGTGAGGAAACTCACCAATTTATAGACCTGGAGGTCTCTTGAATTGGGCATGCAGAGGCACCACTTGGTAATCATGCCTTCTTAGGGGGAGGGAGATTCCTCCATGATTAGGGACTTCATGACTGCCCTTGCAACTGCCTCTAATGCTCAAAAATGCTCACCCACACTCCCATGCGATGAAGGAAGCGTTAAGTGGTGGATCTGAGTTGCCATTTGTCAAGATTTGACTTTTTTCCCATCAAACCTGCAATTCGCCCCACCCTAGAGCGAATGCTGATATTTGTCCCTGGGTGGGGCGAATCCCAGTTTGAAATCATCCCTAGGTGAAACGAGTATTGAGCAAAGTGCCTGAAGGTGCCAAATTGACTCCTGACCTTCCAAAATTTTTGTGAGAGTGGTTAGGACCACTGTTTGACCTCTGGGGGCTGCCCTTGGGGCTATGTGTGTCAATGCGATCAGTGTTTGTAGTCACATAATCGGATTGGTGCTGTTTTGGTGTCTACATTATTTTACTCTCAAAAGTGAAAGTGTTACTACATTATAGGCTAGTGGTGTTACCAATATTTAGTTTTATATAAAGATAAAACATCAATACTAAGCAAAATCACCCTATAGGTGCTTTCACTATCTGACATGTTTCCTATATTCAATAATTTTTATCATTTTTTGTTTATCTAAACAAGGGATTTATTACTATTTAAGAAAGTCTAACTATCCTTTGTATGCTTAGATAGGCCCATATACCACTAATTATATCTTTTCTATCTATTTTAAAGGTTAATGTGATAATGCTATTGATAGGAAGTAGCATTTATGATGCTTTTATGGGTTGATAATGATTTTCTTTATGGAAAAAATAAGTTATTTTGCTCGTACTCTTTGTCATTTAAGAATTTAGGATTTAAAAACTATTTGTTGACTATATAAAAAAGGTTTTGTTTTCTATTTATTGTAAAGTAGACCAAAATAAAATAAGGAACTATATTAGTATTAATCATGTAGGGGATTAACTTAACCTTTGATATTTGAAATCAAATGAAAATCACATATAGTTACACCTTGGAATTTTTTGTTGCATCTTATTATGCCCTTGCCTCTTAAAGAAAAATATATTATTTTATTTCCCTTTAAAATCAAAGATCATTAAGAATAAAAGGACGAATTTCCCTTCCTAGGAGAGCATCCTATGGATGCATGCTTTCTTAGAGATTTATTTTACCAGGGGCTAGGAGGGCCCCCAAATTTTCCTTTTATGATTTGTGATGGTTTTTCCTTCGATGGTCTATGATGGCTTTCCATTCCTAGGAGATCATCCTGTGGATGCATGCTCTCTCGAAGAAATTTTTTACCAAGTGCCAAGAGGGTCCCTAGATTTTCATTTAGTAGTATACAATGAATTTTACTTACTGGAAGAGCATCCTATGAATACATCCTCTCTCAGAGAGTTATTTTACCAAGGGCTAAGAGGGACCCCTGTTTTCCCTTTGATGGTCTACGATGGATTTTACTTCTTTGGAGAGCATACTAAGGATGCATGATCTCTTATAGAGTTATTTTACCAAGGGCCAAGAGAGCCCCCAATTTCTACTTTTATGGTCTATGACAACTTTCCCTTCCTAGGAGATCATCCTATGGATGCATGCTCTCTCAAAAAGCTATTTTAATAGGGGTTAAGAGGGCCCTAGCTTTTTCCTTCAGAGGTCTACGATGACTTTCCCTTATTTGGAGAGCATCCCGTGGATGCATGCTCTCTTGAATAGTTGTTTTACTAAGGCCCACGAGGGCCCCCAATTTTTCCTTTGATGATCTATGATGGCTTTCCCTTCCTAGGAGAGGATCCTATGGATGCGTGCTCTCTCAAAGAGCTATTTTACTAGTGGATAAGAGGGCCTCCAATTTTTCCTTTGATAGTCTAAAGTGGATTTATCTTCCTTTAGAGCATCCTATAGATGTGTGCTATCTCGAAGAACAATTTTACTAGGGCCAGGAGGGCCACCATTTTTTCTTCAATTGTCTATAGTATCTTTCCCTTCTTGGAAGAGCATCCTATGGATGCACAATCTCTTGAAGAGTTGTTTTACCAGGGGCTACGGAGGCCCTCAATTTTTTCTTTGATGGTCTATGATGGATTTCCCTTCCTAGGATAGCCTCTTGTAGATGTGTGCTCTCTTAGAGAGTTGTTTCACCAAGGCCTAGGAGGACCCAAAGTTTTTCCTTCAGTGGCTTGTGATGGCTTTCCCTTATAGGAGAGCATTTTGTGGATGCATGCTCTCTTAGAGAAATATTTTACCAAGGGCTAGGAGGGCCCCTAGTTTTTTCTTCGATAGTGTACAATGACCTTTTATTCCTGGGAGAGTATCCTATGGACATGTTCTCTCTCAAATATTTATTTCACTAGGGTCCAAGAGGGCCCCTATTTTTTTCTTTGATGGTTTGCAATGGCTTTCCCTTCCTAGGAGAGCATATTGTGGGCATGCACTCTCTCGAAGATATTGTTTTAAAAAGAACCAGGAGGGGGCCCAATATTCATCCAATGGTATGTGGTAGCCTTCCTGTAAGAGCATCCTATGGACCCATGTTAGTATGTTGTTGGATATTTAGTGCTTTAGGATGCTTTTCTACCCTTGAGTCTTGAGAATTTTTGCTTGTTTAATCGATCTTATAGAGACTCCTTGGGGAGGGGTTTTATTTCAATTTTTCAAAATGACACTTTGAGCGGGATTCCCATGCCTTGGCAAGAGTTTTTCATTTTTGAATTTCTCTTTTTAATGAAATATTTTCTTGGGCGGAAAACTATATATTTGAATCCTTTGTGGAACTTGTCTCAATTTAGTTTCTTGTTATTTTGGCAGCCCCTCTTTGTGGGATTTCTCATTTTGTAGAAGGTTTGGGGACCATTTCAAAACCCATTCTTCCAACCAATAAAAACAAATAAAATAATATAAATATCATTCTAGTTTTAGGCCTTCATTGGTGCAATTATATGTGGATTAGGGATAGACTAAGGTTAACCTTATGCATAGAAATATATTGAAACAAACATAGGTGTTCTTCAACTAATCTAGAAAAACTAGACTTTAAGCTCCCAAACTTCCACTACTCTTGAAGTGAGAAGAGGAGGGATTTCAAAAATATCACGAGAAGGCTCTCTGTGATAACTTTCTTCTTTTTCCCTTGTGACAACCTTTATTATAAATTGTTTTCATAGTATTTGTTCTTTCTTGGATATTGTGGGAACTAATTTCAATCGATAACATATGGCTTAAGTATGAGAACAATTATTTTATCACTATTTTTTAATAAATATTAAATTTGCTTCAAGTGGTGTGTCTTTTGAGGACTATGTACTCATATTCTTCTTACACTATTATTCTCTTTATCCGTGAATTATTTATTTACAATTTCATTGGCATAAATATTATTTTTGGGGCTATGATTAAGTGGAATTATGGAGTAATTAAACTCTTCATATTGATGTAGATATTGAAAGCACGAGATTCTGGGCGAAAGAAACACTACTTGCGATGCATTCAAAATCAAATACGCTTAAGTCCTAGAAATGTAGAATGCATGAATGAGAGAGACGCATTGAAATGAGATACAAGGAAATGGAGAAAACACAGCCCGTTCATTAAACTCTCTTGATCTCTGTTACAAAGATGCCTCCTCCCTTTTCAGGGGCTAGGAGCGTTAAAAGAATTTGATTACAATCAAGACTTAAGGTTCCTCTTTCCGCGTGCCCACACTTGAGATGGGCGGGCCAAGACGATGCCGCTGCTGATGTTGATGAGTCCTTGACCTCTGCTGCTCCTCCTATGAACAAATAAACAACGAAGATGTCAGTAGCACCTGCTGCAAATAAGAAGTGTTTTTTCTCTAAAATCGCCAAAAGATGCATATAAACATTTGTATAAAACAGTGAGTAAAGTGAGTCCAAATGACCTGAAAACCTGACAGAAGACAAAAGATATTACCAGAAGGCCGTTTCCACTGAAACAGTTGGCCAATCTGCCTTCACCTGGAATTCGTCCCTGGGCAGGACGAATTCTGACTGCAATTCGTCCCTGGGTGGGACGAATTCTACTGTGTTGGAAAAACCGACGTGATGCTACTCCAATGTCGACTCCCGAGACCTCCGAAACACCTAAAAACAGAGGGGTTATGTAATTGGGGCCATTTTGGGACGACCCAGATGGTCGGATTCTCCCAATTTGGCCTCTATCCTTGAGAATTCGATATCGCCACCTGCAAGTTAGTAGGACAACAAAGCGACAAAAGGCATGATAAAATCTGATCAAAGTGTTATGAAATTGAAGCTATGAGTTAACCAGATAGAATAACATAAGATGCCATATGAACAAATAATCTAGAATGCTTTAGAATGAAACTTAGAGAGTGCGGGGGTGCCCAAGTGGGCCTCCCACCGTTGGCACTTGATTTCGGTGCCAATCCACTAGGGATGGGCCCAAAACCTCTTAGGATTGGGATGTCTGCAAATTGGTGGTGTAAGGTGGTCAAATGTTGGATTTGGGTTGGATCCACGCTTCCAAAATCCACCCAATAACCTCCCTTGCGAAAGATATTAGTGGATGTGAGAAGGTGAATCAAAAGGATGCAAGTGGGTAATCAATCGGACAACACTTCGTTGCTTGAAATCACCTCCAATATGTCCTTTTGGGTGAGAAAAGTCCCACCTTTTATAGACCCATGGGGTCTATTTTGAGAGGGAAGCATAAGCGCCATGTGTTGGTCATAGGTGCCATGTGGCAGTCAAGTCTTCCCATGAGGGAGGGGAGTCCTCCATGACTTGGGATTTCATAACTGCCCTTGTGACAGTCCTCTAATAGCCTATCTATCCACCCACACATGCGTGCGAGGCAGGAGTCATCAACTGACTGTCCTGGGCTGCCACTTGGTGCCATTCTTCTTTTTTCTCGTTAAACTCAGAATTCGTCCCTACCAGAGATGAATTCAGAATTCGTCTCTGGGTGAGATGGATTCCATTTTGAATTTGTCCCTGGATGAGACGAATATTGAGCAAAGTGTCTAAATGTACCAAATTGCCTCTTAACCTTACAAAATTGCTATGAAAGTGGTTAGGACCACTGTTTGACCTCTGAGGGCTGCCCTGGGGGCTATGTTTGTCAAAGCGATCAGTGTTTGCAGTCACATAATCAGATTGGTGTTGTTTTGGTGTCTATAGATGCCCCTTTTTGGGATGCGCTGTGCATAGCACAACGCCGAGCAAAAATAGATAACCAAAGCACTAATGATTAGGGTTTCTGGGTAACCTAACCAACTTTTGATGCCCCAAGCATGGAAAGGACATGCATTCTTGAATCCTTGCTTCTGACGAGCTAAGGAGTTTGATTTCAAGTGTTAACCTATTTTTGTGAGGTGTGACTTGAGCTTGGACATTGATCAGTCATGATTAGGCAAAGGGCGCAACCTTTTATCCCCAGGGGAACCTTGTGTTCATGATTCACAAAATGCCAGGTGTTTTATTGATTCGATTGTTGCTTGTTTACTGCCCCAAGCAGGAGCGTGATTGTCTTTGTCAATGATTCTTTGAATGCATGTCGTTTTCCTTAATTGGGTGTGTGATTTTTGATTGGTGACTAAGTGTGACTACCCCCTCAAGCGATGAATCGATGAGGGAATGACCTTCATGAGAAAAATGACGAGTCGCTTGACCCAAGATGACTTGTTCAAGGGTGCTTTTAGATGTTTTACCGTTTAAGAATGTGCAATTTTTCCAACATTTGGACCTGTTTTTGGTGGGTGTTAACCCTTTTGGTGATGCCATAATGGGGTGAAATCATCAAAAACCCATCTTCCCGTGGAGCAGTCCAGCTATGGTAGCATTCTTGGGGAAGTAAGAAAGTGACAATTTTAACCCCAACATTGAATTTCTTTGTCTAGAGGTTAAGTGCAAGAGCACTTGTGTCCGACAATGCTTATTGCTGTGTTTTTGTGTTGCGTTTATTTGTTGTTTTTGTTGTTTTTTGTGACACCATTTGGGGATTAAATTATCGGAAATCCGTCTTCCTGTGGAGCGGTCCGGCTATGGTAGCTTTCTTAGGGAGTAGGATAGTGATAATTTGTGACTCCAATGTCTATTTTGTATGCGCTGGATGTGAGATGCAGTAGCACTCCTATCGGGAAAATTTATTGTCTGTTTTTAGTGCATTTTTGATCATTTTTTGATGTTTTTGAAGTTTTGGCCTGAATTCGTCCCTGGGTGGGATGAATTCCAGCTGTAGAATTTGTCCCTAGGTGGGACGAGCACTAACCAGAGTGCTCGTCCTTTTCAAGGACAAATTCCAGCTCAGAGGTATATTTAAGGGCCAAAACTTGAATTTGGGCTCATTTGTGTCATTTTTTTTTCTTGCGATTTTGGAGCTCTGGGAGGAGGAGGTAATTCTGCGAAGTGAAGCACTTCTAGAATTATCTCTGCCATCATGAGTGCACAAACTGGTTCGAGCGGCGAAGCTGAGGCGAAACCTGTAAGTGCCTCTTAGAGTTTATTTTTGTTTAAAATTGCACTTGTTTTATTTAACTATTTTTGTGATGATGTTTTTCAAAATATGTTTTAAAACTTAAACCCTGAAACTGGATTTAAGACAACTAAGTTTTACTGTACAATTAAACGTAACGTAAAACCTAGGTAAAGAATTTTTCTTATGACTAAACCCTAGGATAACAGAACGTAAAACCCTAAGACGTATTATTTTTTTTTGTTTTTGAATTTTCTTTTTATGCTGTTTTTGAATTAATCAGTTAATATTAGAAACCTTGGAACTGAAGATTTGTTTTTTTTTTTTTTTTGAATTTTTGCTCTTGTTATTGCTGTACAATTCTTTTCCATGATTTTAAATTTTTTTTTGTTGAATTGTTTTCTTTTGCAGGTTAGGAGCCGGTACCGTGTACCTACTACTTTTACTGAGGCACGGGGTGCACTGACTGATGATGATTGGGAATGGCTTGATGCCCTTGGGCTCAAGCAGGTGTCTCGAATAGAGCCTGTGGTCCCAAATCAGGCCTATCTGATGGCCCTGATCAAACTTTGGGATCCGCGGACCAACACATTCCATCTCCCGATAGGGGAGATGACTGTGACTTTGGAGGATGTCTATCGGTTGCTTCAGATTCTGATAGATGGACTGCCCATTAGGAAATTGCCGCATGATCAGAAGACTGCTGTACTTACGAGATGCTTTGGGCATGGGGGGCGGCTAGGGGCACCAATCCGATTATGTGACTACAAACATTGATCGCTTTGACAAACACAGCCCCCAAGGCAGCCCTCAGAGGTCAAATAGTGGTCCTAACCACTTTCATAGCAATTTTGTAAGGTCAAGAGGCAATTTGGTACATTTAGACACTTTTCTCAGTATTTGTCTCATCCAGGGACGAATTCAAAATGGAATCCGTCTCACCCAGAGACGAATTCTGAATTTGTCTCTGATAGGGATGAATTCTGAGTTTAACGAGAAAAAGAAGAATGGCACCAAGTGGCAGCCCAGGATAGTCAGTTGATGACTCCTGCCTTGCACGCGTGTGTGGGTGGACAGATAGGCCGTTAGAGGACTGTCACAAGGGCGATTATGAAAGCCCAAGTCATGGAGGACTCCCCTCCCTCATGGGAAGACTTGACTACCACATGGCACCTATGACCAACACATGGCGCTTATGCTTCCCTCTCAAAAGAGACCCCATGGGTCTATAAAAGGTGGGACTTTTCTCACCCAAAAGGATAGATTGGAGGCGATTTCAAGCAATGAAGTGCTGTCCGATTGATTACCCACTTGCATCCTTTTGATTCACCTTCTCACATCCACTAATCTCTTTTGCAAGGGAGGTTATTGGGTGGCTTTTGGAAGCGTGGATCCAACCCAAATCCAACATTTGACCACCTTACACCACCAATTTACAGACATCCCAATCCTAAGAGGTTTTGGGCCCATCCCTAGTGGATTGGTGCCGGAATCAAGTGCCAACGATGGGAGGCCCACTTGGGCACCCCCGCACTCTCTAAGTTTCATTCTAAAGCATTCTAGATTATTTGTTCATATGGCATATTATGTTATTCTATCTGGTTAACTCATAGCTTCAATTTCATAACACTTTGATCAGATTTTATCATGCCTTTTGTCGCTTTGTTGTCCTACTAACTTGCAGGTGGCGATATCGAATTCTTGAGGATAGAGGCCAAATTGGGAGAATCCGACCATCTGGGTCATCCCAAAATGGCCCCAATTACATAACCCCTCTGTTTTCAGGTGTTTTGGAGGTCTCGAAAGTCGACATTGGAGCAGCATCACCTCGGTTTTTCCAACACAGCAGAATTCGTCCCACCTAGGGACGAATTGCAGTCAGAATTCGTCCCGCCTGGGGACGAATTCCAGTGAAGGCAAATTGGCCAAATTTTTCAGTGGCAATGGCCTTCTGGTAATATCTTCTGTCTTCGTCAGGTTTTCAGGTCATTTGGACTCACTTTACTCACTGTTTTATACAAATGTTTATATGCATATTTTGGCGATTTTAGAGAATAGACACTTCTTATTTGCAGCAGGTGCTACTGACATCTTTGTTGTTTCTTTGTTCGCAGGAGGAGTAGCAAAGTTCAAGGACTCATCAACATCAACGGCGACATCGTCTTGGCCCGCCCATCTCAAGTGTGGACATGCGGAAAGAGGAACCTTAAGTCTTGATTGTAATCAAATTCTTTTGACGCTCCTAGCCCCTGAAAAGGGAGGAGGCATCTTTGTAACAGAGATCAAGAGAGTTTAATGAACGGGCTGTGTTTTCTCCATTTTCTTGTATCTTATTTCAATGCGTATCTCTCATTTCATGCATTCTACATTTCTAGGACTTAAGCGTATTTGATTTTGAATGCATCGCAAGTAGTGTTTCCTTTGCCCGAAATCTCGTGCTTTCAGTGGCGATCACGGTGGGACCCTTTTCCCTAGTTTTTAAGATCACAGAAACTGATTAAATTTTTGTGTTTTGTGCTTGAAAGGTACATTTTTTTATTGCAGACTGTTATTCGTCTCTTACTGTGAGGAATTCTTTACTGTAATTTGTATGACCCTGAGACGAATTCAAATTCATCTCTGGCAAGGATGAATTTTGTTCTGAAATTCGTCTCACAGAGGGACAAATTCCTGCCTGTGTATTTTTAGAGCAAAAACTCAGAAGCAACCGGTCCAGGCAGAGAAGAGGTAGGGATTTTTATAATCTCTGTTAAATTTTTCTGTTTTTGTTCCTATTCCTTTGATTGTTTTCATTTTATCCTGCATGCTTAGGGAAAGTCATTTATGCTTGTTTCATTTTCGCTAAATAAAATGAATCCCACACACTTCACGCAATAACTTTAAACCAAGGAGCTGGTCATAAGACCCCAGCCCTTGAGCAAGACCAACGATGGGTTCATCACCACCTTGGCTTAGCTTTGCATCCATTTCCCCGATTGTCATTATTGTTAGGCGTAAATCCTGACGAAAGCTGACCGAGTGTCGTTGGGGTGATTCCCATGCACGCGAGGATAAGTCTTCTATGGTAGGTTTCATTAACAGGACAATCCCCCTTCCATACCACCTACGTACCACATACCTTATGCTCTCACGTACCTATAGTATCCCTCTTGTAAGGGCGGGTATATAGAGAGGTTGGTATATCGGCCTAGTTGGTATATTGAAGGGGCGACCATTTTGGGAGTTATATGAGCCTTCATTATGCATTTAAACGTTTTTCAAAAACATTCAAAAAACAAAACAAAACATCAAAATGCACTAAACCAGTTTAGGACACACCATTAATATTTAAAAGAGATAATCATGATTTTTGTATGTGTGTGTTCATTTCTGCTTAGTGTAGAGAAAAAGAAAAATCATCATAAACGAGATAAAAATCTACTTAGATAGTAGAGAAGCACCGCAATGGTGTACACCCATAGCCAAGCCCAATCAAGGGCAGAAGCTCCGAAAGGTACACAAGAAGCAGGCACAAGTCACCTTCGCTTCAGTCCTGAGGACTTTGTCATACCGCCTTATCGATCTGGCCTACAAAAGAATCCATGTCAAAATCCTCGGTGGGGTATGCCCATTCAAAACAGCCCCTTTCGGGAAGATGCTTTACATGTAGACCTTGATGTAAATAGAGAATCGCCTTCTGAGGTTATACATGAGTGGCCATAGCGTGATGAAATGCTAGAGAGGCACACTGTCCATTTGGAGGGACAACATGGATATGGCGTCCCTTCTTTACCTCCCATCAGGACAGAAAGACAAAATCCAGAACACAGGGCTCCTTAAACAAGGCGTGCTAACTCCACTCGCCCCTTTCAAACCAATGAAATGGAGTACGAGGAAAGCCATCGCATTCCTCGAGGACAACAAACAGTGTGGGAACCTTGCATTTCTGCCCTTGCTAGGTATCATGATCATACATCGAGGCCAAAGCCTCGAGTAAATGTCACCTACCTCGACAGAGGGAAGCGACCCATTGAAATTTTAGATCATCAAGATCGAGGCAAACACATAGGAGAAACATTCCAACCTCCTGAGAAAAATAGGGTAGACCAAATTGACCCGATAGTCGCCAGACATGCCACCCGTCAAGCCCAAATCGTGCGGCTTAAACAAAGTCATCAGGAGATAGAGTATCGACACCGCTTGGATAGAGAGCGCATGCAACACGAAGCGGATGAGTTACACTATGAAATACCTGAGAGGGGGCCAACCCATCACACCCAAAGAGCCGTACAATATGAGAGGCATAATTCGTTGGTGCAGGACAGGTCTCCACGACCTTGTCAAGCTTTGCCTCTGAGACATTATAGACCCGAGAGGGAGGCCACTTCCTGAAACAATGATGGGTACCCTCAGCAGGGATTCAATCAGGGTCATAGGTCTCACCTAGAGACTCCTCAATAATTTTATGAGGAGTATGAACCAGAAATAGAATGGGCCGAAACACTCCATCAAGGCAGGAGGGCTGCCAATCGACCACCCCTCCATAGGCCTCCAGTCTTCCATAACGCACAACGGTAGCAAACAAAAGAGGAGAAGATAAAATCTTCAGATGCATACAAAGCGCTATTAGAGCGTTTGGAGTCTGTGGAGACAAAAACTTTTGGGTATCAAAAGCCCATGTTACGTCAACTCCGTAGTCATCCAGTGCATCCCTCAGTGCCAACACCTCTTTACCCCGAACACTTCAAGTTGCCTCAATTGGCAATCTTTAAAGGTGAAGAGGATGCACAAGAACATGTCACAAGGTTCCTAAGTCAATGCTTTGGCATCCAAGATAATGACGCATTGTTGCTTAGGACATTCATAACCACATTCACAGGCCCTGCCTCGGATTGGTTCACACAATTACCCAAACATAGCATAAGCAACCTAGATCAATTAGTAGATGCGTTTCTTGAACGCTTTGCCTTCAACACAAGGAAGAAGGCATCACTGAGTGATCTGGCTAGCCTCAGGCAATTTGAGGAAGAAACAATGGCAGCATACGGGAATCGATGGAGAGCTTTGCTTTATAAGTTACCTTATCGTCCCCCTATGTCTGATCTCACACAGATGTTTGCAAAAAGTTTCTTGAAATCGATCTCTGGGCTATTACAGCTATAGCAATATGCCAGCTTAGAAGAAGCTTTGGCACAAGCCAGAGTTATAGAAGAGATCAAAATAGGCGAAGGCGCAATCACCAAGCCTAAAAATAAAGAGTGGAATAAAACCACTAAGACCGGGACAACGCAATCACAACATGCTGCGGTTAACCAAGTTGCGATAAATGTTCCCGTGCCTATGCAATAAATGCAGCCCCAAAAGGCTAATTACCAGGCAGTGCCTCCTGGTTATGAAAGAGATAATAGAAGGTAGGAGCAGAATCAGCAGCGTCGCCCTAGGCGACAATTCACCCCTTACACAGAGTCCAGGGACTCCCTATTTGACCGCTTGTCAGCGATAAATTTAGTCACTCTGCCAGAAATCCAAACTATAGACCCTAATGCTCCTAAGCCTAGGGGATACAGAGAGGAATTGTATTGTATATTCCATAGGCACAGAGGACACGACTTGAATGGATGCTGGAAATTCAAAGAATTAATCCAAGATTTTATCGACAATAGAACATTGGCCGTGGACAACCCCATAGCGCCAAATAATCAACAAATGGGGGTATTCAAGGACCCTTTGCCTACCCACGAAGCACAAGAAAAACCTCTCCAGATTAACGAGGTGCGACAGAATATTCCCATGCAAGGATTTGTGGGAATGATTAGTATAGTGACAAGGAACAAAAAGTACCCAACAGTTGCCCCCGAGGTAGCTACAAGGGAAGTTCTGACAACATCGCAGCCTCAACAATGCCCAACACAGTTGCCTCCGCTTAGACCCGAGGTCACGATACGGACAAAACTCACGCAGAGTTTGCGGACCACATCGGCTAGGCTGTCCATTTACGAGCTTATTCAACAGTCAGCACCCCATAGGGAAGCTCTTATGGACATTTTAAAAGCCATCAAATTACAGCCTCACGAAGAAAATTCTTTCAACAACTTCATGGGACATGTGAAACGATGTACGGAGCCGGTCATCACCTTCAGAGAAGATGAAGTCAAAACAATATCGAATGACATGGTAGATCCACCCCTACACGTTATCGTGCGGGTCAACGGGATCCCGTACAAGAGAGTGTTGGTAGATACTGGCTCGTCCAATAACATCATTACCACTGTAGCCTTAAAACATTTGAAGCTACCAGCCTCTCACATCATAGCTTCCACGTACACACTGTGAGCTTTCAACGATGCAATATGCTCGACAGTCGACATAGTTGTTCTGCCTATCTAGGTAGGACAAAAGACAATACCTACATTGTGCCATGTGTTGGAAGGTGAGATGGCTTATAATATACTGCTAGGGCAGCCTTGGATTAGGGACATGAAGTGTGTCCCTTTGATCGCTCACCAGTGCTTAAAGTATGCTTTTGAAGGAGAAATACATGTAGTCCCAATGGACTTAGAGCCCTTCAAGTATTGCAATGCGGTACAATTCATGCCTCAATCGACCCTCCCTTCAACGCATTTGGATTTCCAGTTAAATCCATCTAAATAGGGTCCAATACCGTAGGCACCACTGGTGACCAAATCAACAAAATCCCAGCTAGGTGAGTCTTCATCATCTGCTCCTTCATTATCAACGCCACTTGCCATGGCCAAACAGAAGGACAAGGGAAAATAGATCATGGAAGAGGCTAAGCCTCTAGAAGAGGGGTTGCCCACAATTTCAACGGTATCAACAGAAGAAACACCTCACACAGTAGAAGAAGAGACTCCTAAAATGTCGAACATGGAATGGACTCAGGAAGGACTCCCATTTCCTCCCACCCAATCATCAACAATCATTGTTGAAATGGCCAGTACTGGCCTGGGGGAGTATTTAGTGCAAAATGTTGTGGCAACCCCCGCATTGGAGTCAGTATAGGACATGGGAAGACCTCGCCTTGCCATAGGGACAGTTGTTCCTCTAGGCTACCCACCAAACCAGATGAATTTTGTGTATGGGGGCCTTGATCATGGTCTTGAACCATGCAAACAAAAGGAAGCAGATGAAGAGCCTTTTGTTGAAAATATCAACTATCTGTCAAACCCAGAATTTGCTCTAAGATATCTCGACCAATGCAATTGGCATGGATACGGGCTAGGCAGATATGAGCAAGGGATGCATGTCCTTTGCCAACCAAGATACCATATGCCATATGATAAGTTAGGAGTAGGGTTCAACCACCCCCTGCCCTTAGACATCTTGGTCGAAAATATGCAAGGCCTAGAAATAGGCAACAAGGGGGTATTGGCACCAGATCCTTATGCCAACCCAAATACAGAATATACCTTGGGAGATTACCTCCCATGGTAAACAAACACCCTTGGCAATAGCAGTAATCCCTCTCCTTTGCTAGAGAGAGATGAAAGTTCAGAGATTAATCCTCAAAGAGAACATCAACGACTTTCGGACATCTTTTTGAAGCTATTACCCTTAGAAGTTCCAGTTGAATCAATACAGTGTCAAGAGAATCAGGTCCCTCCACCAAGAGGGGAACAATCGCAATGGGACTGGATCAATTTGCTGGAACAAGGAGAACCCTCAATGTCGTAAGTAACTGTTGCTGAAGAGAATGAACATTTTTGGATCTTTGAAAGTGATTCAGAAGACGATACTGAGATGATCTATCTCAGACATGCATGATGGAATTATCGCCCTTTAACTCATGAAGATCTAATGGGACAAATGGGCATACGACTAGGGCATGAATGGTGGGTAGACCCAGCAAGGTGGGACCAAGTGTTGGATCCATGGCTCCAAATTCAAGATGAGCACCGTCCACCCCGAGACCCTATCATGACAATAGTACCGAGGAAAGACCCTGTCCTCCTTTCAGCACATAGGGCTGATCCGTTCATACCCGTCCCTACAGAACTAGATCCAAAGCATAGGGAGCACCCAGAATGTTCGAGCTATAACACCCGTGGTAATGGAGACCAAATTCATTCCATCCACATGATCTCCATTGATCTGACCGCACCCATCCGTAATCCGAACGATCCATCACGGTCATTGCATCTATACATAGATGCCATCGACTGGGATCGTGTCAATTCACCTTTATCACCATCAGAGTACTGGCCTTTTGGTGAAATGCTTCATTTTACCTCAAGGACAACTCAAGATATCTGTCAAGCTGAAGAGGGGCCCGAAATTCCAAACGTAGATTTAAACTCAGCCAATGATATCCATTTGATCCCGACTCCACATCAGTTGGAGGACGGATCCCACATGTCAGTCGAGGAAACAACTGATGTAGACATTGGCTTAGACCCAACGAATCCACATATTATCAAGCTGGGGGTAAGCTTATCCCCTAAAGAGCAAGCCGACTACATTACCCTTCTCAAAGCGAAGAAGGAGGTTTTTGCATGGTCATACAGAGACATGCCGGGACTAGACCCGCAGCTAGTCACGCATAATTTAACGCTTGATCCGACAATCAAGCCCGTAAAGAAAAAACTATGAAAGATGCACCCAACAGTGGCCTTGATGGTCAAAGATGAATTGCAAAAGCTGTTGGATGCATAGTTTGTCATCTGCGTGGATTATCCGCCATGGCTATCCAACATGGTTCCCGTCAAGAAGCCCGACGGGAGGATTCACATATGCACTAATTTTTGAGATCTAAACAAAGCAAGTCCTAAGGATGATTTCCCCTTGCCCAGCATCAACGCGTTGGTAGACGCTACAATAGGTTACGAAATGCTTTCCCTAATGGATGGTTTCTCAAGATACAATCAGATTCGTATCAATCCCGAAGACCAACTCAAAAAGGCATTCACAATGCCTTGGGGAACATTTTGTTATAAGGTCATGCCTTTTGGCCTTAAAAACATTGGTGCTACATACCAACATGCCATGACATATATCTTCCACGATTACATGCACAAAACTTTGGAAGATTACATGGATGATTTGTTAGCCAAGTCTCTTTTGTGCTCAGATCATCTCGGTGACTTAAGCAAGATTCTTGATCGCCTCATAGAGCATAAGGTCAGATTGAACCCCAAGAAGTGCGTATTTGGCATCACATCTGGAAAACTCTTGGGTTTTATAGTCTCAAAGCGAGGCATCGAAGTGGACCCAAACAAAGTCAAGGAAATCCTTGAAATGGCTCCCCCAACCACTATCAAGCAGCTCAGAAGTCTACAAGGAAAGGTCGCATCGATTAAACGCTTCATAGCGCAATTATCTGACAAGTGCCGACCAATGAAAAAATTATTGCACAAGGGGGTTACATTTCACTAGGATGACGAGTGTCAGTCAGCCTTTGACGAAATCAAACAATACCTAGCTTTGCCACCAGTATTGGCACCACCTAGACCAGGAGTTCCATTCTACTTATACATCTCAGCTACTGAGGTGACACTAGGCGCCATGCTATCCCAAAAGAATGAACTTCACAAAGAACATGCTACTTACTATCTTAGCCGCACCCTGGTCAGTTACAAACTTAACTATGCATACATTGAGAAACTCTGCTTGGCAGTGGTGTTTGCTACCAAAAAACTATGCCACTACATGCTGAGCAACACTATGTATGTTGTGTCTAAGGAGAATCCATTGCGATACATGATGAGTCGCACTTATCATAGTAGTCGCACGACGAAATGGATCATGTTGTTGACGAAATTTGACATAGAGTTTATTGGACAAAAATCTATCAAAGGACAAGTCATAGATGATCAACTAGCAGAGGCTCCTCTTGAAGATGATTAGCCTCTGGTCATAGAATTACCCGATGATAGGGTCTTCCATGTCTCAGAATCGCCAGATTCTGATGAGCCTGAGTCACAGGCCGACATAACCCTATTCTTCGATGGTTCTAAATGTGAGCAAGGTGGTGGTGCGAGAATTGTATTCTTCACACCGCAGGGTGCTCCAATGCTCCTGTCATTTAAATTAAACTTCCAGTGCACCAACAATAATGCAGAATATGAAGCCTTGCTCCTAGGTATTCAGACAACAATCGCCATGAACATCAAAAGACTGAACATCTTTGGTGATTCGCTGTTAATCATCAATCAAGTCAAAGGGGTATATCAATGCAAATGCCCAGTTCTGAAGGCCTATAAAGCCCTTGTGAACAAATTCCAAGCAAAACTTGAGTGGTATGACATCGAAGCACTCCCTCGATCATCAAATCATTTTGTGGACACAATGGCCTCATTGGGGTCACTAATCCCGCAAGACCTTTTCGGTGATATGACAACCATTC
Source organism: Wollemia nobilis (assembly GCA_028583015.1). Lineage (NCBI taxonomy): Eukaryota > Viridiplantae > Streptophyta > Pinopsida > Araucariales > Araucariaceae > Wollemia > Wollemia nobilis. Next base: position 3,065,064 of record JAQPPZ010001731.1, read on the forward strand.
AAGTCAAAACCTTATCGCAATCCATGATGGAGCGTGCAAGCTCAGACTTGACGCCAAGAATCCACATGATCCAGATTGAACCATCCTCGGATAAGTTCTTTCGAATTCGAGATCGTCTGAAACGTGCCAAATGGGGGTCCTTGTTTTCCCCCACTCCCACTAATAGAAACACAACACTATTCTTACAAGTTCTATCCCATTCACCATTTGTTAGGGAAGAACTTCAAAAGGGATTGGCTGTTCATACTGTCGAGATTTTCGATCAACAGGACTGGTATTTACCCATTAGAGACTACCTCAAGTTAGGTAATCTTCCCTTTGGATTGATGCACACCGCAAAACGAACATTCAAGTAGAAAGCGGCTAAGTATGTCTTGATAGGAGACATTTTGTATCATTGCAGCTATGATGGAATTCTTCTTCATTGTTTGGACCAGCAAGAGTCCACTTGGGCAGTGGCCCAAGCGCATGACGATACATGTAGTGGCCACTTTAGTGGTATGGCCATTGCAAAGCACATTCTTCGCATGGGATATTATTGGCCATCTTTAGAGTGAGATTGTTGTGCATATGTCAAGAAGTGCGTGAAATGTCAACATCATGCCAATTTGATACACGTACCTTCCCAGGCCTTGCGAGCGATCCGACCTGCTTGGCCATTTTCGCAATGGGGCTTCGATCTAATTGGAAAGATCTCCCCTGCATCATCAGGTCGTCACACATTTATCATAACGGCCACAAGGTATTTTACTAAATGGGTGGAAGCAATTCCGTTAACCTCTACGATAGGACCTCGTATTGTGGAGTTCATCTTACATAACATCATATGTTGTTTTGGTATTCCATCCAAAATAATCTCGGATAATGGGCCATCATTCAAGAAAAAAGACGTGCGTGCTTTGACCACAAAGTACAAAATTCAGCACAATTTTTTGACACCCTATTATCCATAGGCAAATGGGCAAGCAGAGGTGTCAAACAAAATGCTAGTTGCCATCCTCAAAAATATGGTTGTAGACAGTCGCAAGGATTGGCACATCCAAATCCCACTTGCCCTTTGGGCTTATCGCACTAGCATTCGGATGCCAACTGGGACAACTCCGTTTTTGCTCATGTATGGCTCAAAGGCAGTAATGCCTCTCGAGTTGGAAATTCCTTCCCTCCGCATATCAATGCAGGAGTTCATCGATGATGACACTGCACGGCAGGATCGGTTAGACCAACTTACGTTGCTTGACGAATGACGCGTTAATGCTCTCGAGCACTTACGTATCTACCAAGAGCGGCTTAAGAAAGCTTACAACATGAAAGTTCACCTAAGGGACTTTTGGGTTGGTGATTTGGTTTTGAAGGAAAACCAACAGAACTCTAATTTGCCGTCCCACCTGAGGGACAAGTTCACGGCAAATTGGTCAGGTCCATATGTCATTGATAGAAAAATAGGACCCGAGACGTACCGGCTAGCTTCTCTTGATGGTATCAAGGAAAAAGAACCCTTGAATATCAGTCATTTGCAACCATTTTATATATAAGAGAGCCATGTCCCAAAAATGCTCCAAGGATCCATAAAATCACTTGGTCAAAAACACAAAAGCTCCAAGGATTATCGCAATCACTTGGTCAAAACCCAAAAAGCTCCAAGGATTATCGCAATCACTTGGTCAAAACCCAAAAAGCTCCAAGGATTATCGCAATCACTTGGTCAAAACCCAAAAAGCTCCAAGGATTATCGCAATCACTTGGTCAAAACCCAAAAATCTCCAAGGATTATCGCAATCACTTGGTCAAACCAAAAAAGCTCCAAGGATTATCGCAATCACTTGGTCAAAACCCAAAAAGCTCCAAGGATTATCGCAATCACTTGGTCAAACCAAAAAATCTCCAAGGATTATCGCAATCACTTGGTCAAAATCCAAAAAGCTCCAAGGATTATCGCAATCACTTGGTCAAAACCCAAAAATCTCCAAGGATTATCGCAATCACTTGGTCAAATAAAAAATGCTCCAAGGATTATCGCAATCACTTGGTCACCCCAAAAATGCTCCAAGGATTATCGCAATCACTTGGTCACCCCAAAAGCTCCAAGGATTACCACAATCACTTGGTCAAAAAATCAAAAGCTCCAAGGATTATCGCAATCACTTGGTCAACCCAAAAAGCTCCAAGGATTATCGTAATCACTTGGTCACCCCAAAAGCCCCAAGGATTATCGCAATCACTTGGTAACCAAAATGCTCCAAGGATGTCCACAATCACTTGGTCAAAAATAAAAAATAATCAAAAACAACAAAAATTTGCATCTCATTTCTAGGCATACTCAAACTCATCAATAGAGAGCTCTTCTCGCACCTCATATTCATATTCACAAAAATCAATACATCAAAAATACAAAAATATGTAGCTGCATTAAGCATTGCATCCGTACATAGAATATTTGTGGTCGTACAGGTCAAAGGCACCATAGGCTGTAATTGCTCTGCTAATCTATCTTGTTCCACACTGTTCCATTTTACAAAAACAACGAAAACACTATGCATTGCTTTTTACCACACTAGAGTCAGTGGTCTTTTAATGTATTAAAAGTTTTCATGATTAAGTCATCATTTTCCTCTTTATCCATGTAATGTATCAAGTCAGACAGATTTTACGAAGGTAGAGTTAAACTTGAAATACACCTTGTTACGTAACATCCCAACACACATAAAAACACATAAAACAATTCCTAAGTTGTGTGAACGAAAGATGAAACCTGTAGGGTAATCCAAGTCACCATAAGTGAAACGGTTATCATGCTCATACCCCTGTGCGAATGACCCCAAGAATGCTGAGAGTTGGCAAAAGGACAAGCATCCTCCCTACCCAATTCCCTAAGAATCCCTAGTTCTCAATAGTTGCAAAACATCAAAAATTTGCAAAACTTCAAAAAATCAAATATTTGACATCATACAGTGCAAACATCAAACGACACAAACGATAGTGATTTTAATCACTCCATCTCCCCAATACCTTTCTCAAAAGAAAAACAAACCAAAATAAACGGTGATCTTATCACTACAAACGAGCAAGTATCCCAATACAATTGAAGAAAAGAAGGGAGTTGAACTTGAATCCCTGGAACTCTCAGCATTCTAACAGGTCATGAGGCAAGCCTCAGTACTAGTTTGGTTGATAGCCTATCGGTAACTGGCGGTAAAATTCTCGCATGATGATATATCTGTCACATTAACTTGCGTACAAATCAATGTTTGCATGTGGATGAGCTAGCTTATGGCATCCTAGATAACATCACAAATTAATCTAATTGAATACAACAAAGGAGTTAGTGGAGCTAATTAGGTGATCCTTAGTACAGGTTTGGTTGAAAACCCATCTAGAACTGGCGGTATCCTGACAAATACCACATAAAAGAACTCAATTGCACACACAGGGATGTGAAATAGCTCGATCAAAAACAAGTTCAATTCATACCTTGTTCAAAAGTCTTTTAAGACAAAGTACAGTCATGGCTAGTGAGTTAAAACCATCTGAGTCTCAGAAAAAATTAGCTCCATTTCTAAACCAACTGCGCTACTTCTCATTCTTACAATACCATAAAAAAAATACACAAAAAAAGAAAAAACCACAGCTACATATACAATGTCATGCAATCGCATAAAAACAAAAATAAAAAGCATCCTAAAACAGTTTATGGTGCCATAGCCAAAAATCACAAATTCCATTCATCCATTTTGCATATCACATAAGAATCAAAAACATTTGCATTCATCACTTGCATAAGCATTCATCAAAATAAATAAACATGCATAGTCATTAGAAATCATGAATAAACATCAGATCATAACATGTACATAACCAAAATAAAACAGGTATATATATATATATATATATATATATATCGTCAAAAAAATGCTCGTAGGCTACAAAACTGGTCCTCAGACCCAGCAATCATATCCAAAAACCCAACCTAAGGCATCGACCACCATGATCATGCAGGATCGGTGTGATGGGAACTACCCCCCGTGGTGTGGGTCCTATGGGACCCTATAGGGTGGCTACTACTAGCCCCCGCATCATGCCTGCTACCACCTCCCTCATCTAATCGCTTGCGATGAGATGATGCTGACTGCTCAGTCGCACTATCCCTTGTATGGTGCGAAGATCCACTGCCCGAGGGCTCAGGCAACTGCCCGCCAAGGCGGATGACCTCCCTCTCCAAGTCTAGCCGATGCCTACACCATTCTGCCTCTCACCGATGATAGTAAGATACTGCATCGTCGTGCTATGCCAGAACCCTATCCCGCTCTGCTAGCTAGGCCCGCAAAATATCCCTCTCCCGTAGTGCGTCCCCTAGCTCCAGATCCCGTATCTGCAGTAGCTCTGTTAGTCATGCAATCTCAGCGCATACCTCAGACTCCATCTCCTCTGTATCTGCCTGACAAACAGGACCCTCTAGAACAACAGCCAGCTCTGGCTCCCACTGCTCCTCCACATCCTGCATGTTTGGCTGATACGGAGCACCAAAATCAACATCCTCATTCCCCACATCCACCATGTCTGCATCATCCAACGGACCTCCCCAATCATCACCTGTTGCCTCAGCACCCTCCACTACCGCCTCTGTGCCTCCTAGTGGCCCCTCCCCTCTCCATCGTCATAGCACCCACCACGAGTCATACTCAGTGGTAGTCCCGACGTCATCTACGTTCGGGACGTAGATCACCGCATCTGAATCCTCACCCAATGGCACGGTGATCGGTGGATCTAGAGCCCTCTCATCACCCCAACGTCGATAGACCACAGGCTCACCAGGCAACCCCTGGCGCACCCCAAACTATCGTGTAACCCAGCTATATGAGAAAAACTCATGCTCGGTCCCGTGCCGCCCAATCAACCACCACTCTCTGCGTACCTATCGGAGCCACTCTCCAGCCTTCAGCCAGGCTGGACAGTCCCGATAAGGGCGTAAAACCACCTCCCCTAAAGTGAGCTGAGAGAAGGCATCAGTATAATTCTCTACAGCACCTGCCCATCGTTGACTCTACCCCTGCTCCGTAGATCACCGCCATAAAACTGCATAGCCTATCTCCACATCATCCATCGCCACCCGAGTTGTCCATGGTAACCCGGTTGGCCTCTCAACTGCTATGTGTTGCCAACCCCAGCACTGCAGCAGATAACTACAGCTGACCCCCTTTGCCGCTAACGACGGACCCCATACGACTCCCCGTAGAGTCGTGCCAACAATGTCTGTCCCCATCTCTAAATCAGTGGTGCCTCTATCGGGCACTCTACCAATTGCCACACCAAATCCAGCGAGGTTCCACGGGAACCTCGCGCCTGACGAATCAGGTAGAAGCATGTTAGAAATGAGGCCCATCAAGAATGCGTGCCTCACTCCTAACACCCCCCTCTCCTACCACCAGCCAACCAAAATCCCGCCAGCCTGGCAGTCCACCTTGGCTGTCTCCACTGGGTTCGTTACAGATATATTTTTCAAATTTTCACCTAAAGGGAGAGCATATGGTATTTAATAATAATTATTATATATAACCTAGTGCACTCATATTGATATTTATTATAATCCCCAAATAAATTTTGAAGGGAAGTGTCATGGATTTGACCTCTATTTGAGTTTACTATTCTATATTCTAAGGTTCATGTCATATTATTATGAGATTACTACACCTACTTTTTTCTTTAGTGACTATGAGATGTCATATTTCTCGTGAAACATAATATTAAAAGTAACATAAATAAATATATCCTTGTACATGTCATTTAGATTCCTTCTTGTCATGGGAAATGTGACACATTAACACATATAATTTTCATTAAGAAAGTGGAACATATAATCCTTTTCAAAAAAATAAAGCACGTGTTATAGGTTTTAGTATTGTGTGTTTTTATACTTGTTTGTCTCTATAATTTTTTTGAGAATTTTATATCTTAATAACATAGAAATTTCTATTTTGTATGAGATTTTATTCCTGTAAAAATCTCACCTCCATCATTTTCATGTATACTTCTATCTACTTGGTGGATTTATAAATACTTCTACGATATCTTGCATGGTATTGTATACATCAAGTTTATGTGTGAGCTCATGTATGGGTCTATATATTTTATGTTTTTTTTTTTACAATGACCAATTTGAAATTTATAATGAAAATGAATTTAGTGAAGATAATTAAATCAAACATATTACTATTATTTTCATAATACATAGTTTGAAATTAATTTTTCACAAAAAATTATTATGTTCAACTAATTTTTTTAATTTTAATATAATTTATGTGATATTGTAAGTATGTGAAAGTGGACACAAAAATAATTATGATTATGATGTATATGGATCCTAATATTTCAATGTAAGTAGAGTTATGGTGTTGAGTGACTCACTCTCATAGTGGTAATCAAGTCTTTGAGGGTAGCTAAAATAGATTAGCATAACCTTGTGTTTTAGAAGGGTTATTTAGTATACCAAAATAACAATTATCTTTTAATTGAATGCATTTAATCCTTTCTAGATTATTTAAGCTTGTTCTAAATTTTCTAATTCATTGGAATTACTTGCTCGATTATTTATCTCAATCTATGATTTTATAGTTTAAAATTATGAAAATTTTGATTAATTATATTTGTATGGTTCTTTTAAATATTGAATGAGAGCTATATATAATTTTTGTTATAATTAGTTTGGAATCTAAAAATGAATTAAATTATGTGAAATAACTGAATTGAAGTTGTTGCAAGTGGTTTGAAATTATAGGATTTAAGGTTGATTATAAATAGTAAAATTAAATATTTATAACTTATTTGAATATAGTTTGATATTATAATATAATGGATTAAGTAATATATCTATAATTTATGAAGATAATGAATTTATTGCCATAAAGCTTAATAAAGTTTAGGTCACTTAAATGGCTACAATAAATCAATTGAAAATAGACTGTAACTATAAAGTTTGAGTTTTTTTTCTTAGAAATATTAAATATGTTAATGTGATGTCCAAATTACCATGTAGCTTTTGGTAAATAGCAATAATCCATGTCATGGTTATGTTTTAAATTTTTATGTCCAAATTACCATGTAGCTTTTGGTAAATAGCAATAATCCATGTCATGGTTATGTTTTAAATTTTTCTTAATATTTATTGATTAAATAATTATTTTCTATATAATTTTTTCTTTCGGTAAATTTAAGGACGTATATAAACAATAATAATTTTTTGGATGAAGGTAGATAATTGGAAATGATGTGATAATTTAGTTAAATACTAAAATATTATTTAATTTTAGTTTCATTAGTTCTCAAATTTTGTGTTCTCAAACATGTATAAATGTCCATGTAGCTAATTCTTGAGCTATGTATAATTATATAATATCATAATAATTTTTATTTTAATTATTATTATTATTATTATTTATTTAGTTAGTGTGAGAAACCCCTACGATCAAGCACCACACATCCACCCCCTCACACATTAGCCCACACATCCACCCCCTCACACATTAGCCCACACACCCACCCCCTCACACATTAGCCCTCACACATTAGCCCACACACCCACCCATCACACATTAGCCCACACACCCACCCCTCACACATTAGCCCACACACCCACCCCTCACACACTCGCCCAAGCCGAGTTTTGAACCATTTTTATTTTAATTATAATTATAAAAATATAATGTTATGTTGAGAAATTAAAACTTGTAAATATTTAAAAAATCAAAATTTATAAAAAATATGAGTGAAACTTGTATAAATAAGAATAGACTTTTAAAAAGATTTAATAAATAGCAACCTTTAGTAAAAACTTATGTTATAAATATTTTTATAATAAAATATGTTATATAACATTAACATTTTTGCTAAAAATATTTATAAGAAAATGTTTTAAATTCAATGGTTAGTAAATTCACTATTTTAAATTCTATATTTAAATAAATGGAAAAAGAGCTAATAACAAAACTAGATGTTGTAGCAATGAATTAGATAATATCTATCACACATCATATATTATAAAGTACCTAAAAATATTTTTTGATTTGTTAAGAAATATTTGATTGATTAAAGAACATTCTATAATAATTCTTTAAAAAAATGTGTATTAATTGCTTATCAACTCAGAACATGAATAAAAAGTCTAATAAAAAAATAGTTAAATTTATGACTGAATTTTTATTTTTAAAATATTGCTCTTTTTTAATCATGGTGGAAGAAGGGTTTTGAAAAGAACCCCAAACCTTTTACAAGAAAGAAACCATACACTAAGCAATCACACATTCAAAACAAACATGCATAAAAATTAAAAAATTAACCTAAAAGGCTTAAGCCAAGGACCTTGAAAAGATAATCACTTTTCAACTTAATGAAACAACTAAAAAAACAAGAATAAGGATAATAATTGCTAAAAATATTAAATACCACAACAATTTATTAATAAAAGTAATTGTATTTGAACATACAATAAAATTGTAATGTCCCTTATAAGAATACAACAAACTAGTATAACCAAGTAGAAGCATAACCACTTAGATACAAACTGATTTATGAAAACAAAGTACTTATAGTTAAAAAGTTTTACCTCCAAAACCCAAAAAAAATATAAAAAAGTAATTGCTTTCCACAACATATATTAAAATTGTTCAAAATACCAAAAGATACTCACAACTCATTAATGGAAGTTATGTTTATATTGTAGAACATGAGAAGAAAGCATGAAAAATTAATATTACATTGTAAAACATGTGAAGAAAACATGACAAATTAATATTACCAAGTAGAAAGCCATAAAAATACAATATAAATAAAATATTAATTAATTTTAAAATACCAAAAGATACTCACAACAAATTAATGGAAGTCGTGTTTATATTGTAGAACATGTCAGGAAAGCATGACAAATTAATATTACAAAGCCATAGAAATATAATATAAATAAAATATCTATTAAATATTAATTAAATTTATGATTCTAATTTCACTTATAAAATGTTACAATGTTTTTAAAAATATATGATCTAATGGTAAACTTGGGCTTGAACCAGACACGCCTTGAGTTTGGGACAGTGATTTCCTTAGTGAAATCGTCAACTTTTGCCTAACTGAGTACGATGAAAGGGAAACAAGGTAGACCACCACCTGTAATTGAATATCTGATTCACCGTGAGCTTCCTTATTTAAAAGAACATCCTATCACAATCCATTTGGAAAAAATAACACATCAGACCCTCGTCAGATTTTGAAATTCTAGATATCAAATGAGTAGGGCCACCCGACCAACCACCCAGGCCCAAACTGGGAAGGTCATTGATCAAATCAAGAATCCTTATGTATCTGGTCTCCCAATCCATAGCACTGATGAAGATATGCAGATAGATCCTGAATTTTAGATTTGATCCTGCTCGCTTCCCTATTTTGGTTCAGTTTCCTAGTTTCTGTTGGCTGAATTTTTTTTCCCTTATGTCTTTGCTTATGTATTTAAGAATTGGTGAGTCAGTCCCGTCACTCTTTTTGGTTTCTAATTTTTCTGTCTATCTGTGGGAACCCTGCTGCGAATCCCCTTTTTAACTTTAAATTACAAAAGGTTCGAGGACCTTTCAAAACCTCCTTTCAATCAATAAAAAAAAATATAGTATATAAATAAAAAAATTAACTTAAAGAACCTAAACCAAGAGTTGTTTTTTTTTTAAATTATACTCACATACATTAACGTGGTTTGAACTTGGATCTCTAAATAAGAACCCAAAATCAAAACACTACAACAAAAATTAAAAAATAACTTTTTTCTAATTATAAAAAATTTATAATAATAAAACCCAAAAATCATAACTGAAAATAATATTATAAATAAGTAACAAAATTATAATACCAATTATAAAAAACATAATACTATTATGACCAATTAGTAACTTAAACATTTAGTTACTAATGTCGTCATCCTTTGTTCTCATGGAGTGACTTTATGAGGGGAATAACCCAAATTTCATTTTACTTTCTCCTCCTCCCTGCCTTATTTGAAAATCTAAAAGATGGATTCTTTAGTGTTGACATCTTTAGTTGGATTCTTTCCTATCAATGATCCTTCACATCGAAAAGGACCTCAGGTCAAACCCCAACTCTAATGATAAAGATTCCGCCACAGATAGGGTATCTTCTCTGCATATTCCTTGCATCAATAAAATTAATTCTTTGAATTTTATAAGCTAAAAATTCTATATAAAAAGCACCACCGTCCAGAACACACTAACATAAATCTGCACCACAACTTCAACGTAGTTGGGAACTATGATTAAAATTCAAAATAGCTTTCAAAAATAGGTAACATGTGTTGGGCCATAAGCATGTGTCAGGGAATAACCCCTTTTCATTTTACTTCCACCTACCTGCCTTATCTGAAATCTCAAAAAAGAGGGATTCCGTTGACTGTTTTAGTTGGATTCCTCCCAATCGATGCCAGTTCACATTAAAAATGACCTCAGGTCAACCTCAACTGAGGTGATAAAGATTTGATAAAGATTTCGGCCCAACTAGGGGAAAGAATCTAATCTGCCACCCATCCTATTATCAAGATTGTCGCTTGCTCCTTGTGAAGGAGACCAACTAATTAATTACAGCCTTTGATGTAGCATTCCACGAAATTGCATCGAAACTATGAAAATTGGAGCAAGTTGTACAATTAAGGCACGGTGAAGGTTTAATCCCGCGAGGCCGATCATTTACAACTCGCCGACGTTAATTCTTTGATTTAAAAACCTATATGAAAAGCACCACCGTCCAGAACTAATAGCATAGAGAACAAAATTAATTCCTGAGCTAATAATTCTATATGAAAAGCACCAACGTCCAGAACACACTAACATAAACCTGCACCACAACTTCAACGTAGTTGGGAACTATGATTAAAATTCAAAATAGCTTTCAAACATAGGTAACATGTGTTGGGCCATAAGCATGTGTCAGGCTACGTTAAGGCCGCTTAGGCATTCCTCGAAAGGTTTTTGACTTTTTGTCCCTCGGGAAATGAAAAAAAAGTAGGATTCCCTTCTCTGCATAGATGGGAGAGGAATAAGAATGGTTTGAATCGTGGTCAGCTTTATATAAATTTTATACCTATATAAGGCCCTCATCAATTCCCAAATTCCATATCGGAAGCTAACTGAAGTCCTCCTGCTCTATTCAATTCAAATCATATCATGGACCACTCGAATGAGTCAACTGAGTCGCTAAGGTGCATCATGCATGCTTCTTCTTCTTTCCCATGAGAAATCTCATGCTTTGAACTTTGAACAGATAGGTTCTAAGTCAGAAATCGACTTGGGTATTGAAGATAGTTCGTTAGTAATTGACCTCCCAATAGATGAATATAGATTGCTTTCCTTTATATATATCTTTTCATTTGAGGGCCTCCCAATAGATGAATATAGATTGCTTTCCTTTCGCATCACTTGATTCCTCACAGCTATACATTTGGAGATCATAGACTATGGATTGTGTTACAACACCGCTTATACGGTATCCCGCAACATAAAAAGTTTCTCAGAATTTCTGGTATTCTAATTTCATACAATAAGCTGTATAGTATTTTTTCTTTTTTATAAACTTTTTCTACCGTGTAACTTTTTAACAGAATAAAATGTCGTAACTTTCCACTGTATGAGGGCATTTCTTAATGGTCTTGAAAAGTACAGTATTTTGAGTTCCAGTGAAAAGAACTCGGATTAGTCATTTATGTAGATTGGTTCGAATTGGCAATATTAAGTGCTGATTGAAGTGTGTTACAATTCAACAAAGTGGATCATCTAGTCGAGCACATGAAAACTTCTTATCATTCTTCCCACGAGCCAACGTGTGGCATTTGCAAGAAGCATTGCAGGTTTTATAACTCCCTAAGAGAACATCTTATTGGTATGTCTCCTTCAAACTTTTCCATTATGAAGGCAGAACTTAGAAGGCAGAACTCAGAAGCATCTGTCTGAGTGCTAACTAAGACATATAAATGCTGTGCTTTGGTGTTTAGAGATTAAAACTAACTGGACTTAAAAGTTGTGGGGGTGTTTGATTCAGAAGGTTATATAAATCTTATTTAATATCATTTCTATGGTCCTGCACATATCTTAGTTAGCAAAACAGTTCAGTGAAAGGGGGTGTAATCTCTGCCTCAAATTCTTCCCTAGTGCAGAACAAGTAGCTCATCATAGAGCAACCTGCCAATATCTCCCACCATTGCCTCTTGTAAGTTGATCTTATTTTTGCAGCTTTCTTTGTTTATCATACTAACTGTTCTACTTGAATTAAATCTTCTTAAATTAATTCTTCCACTTGAATTCTAGGCTCAGTTCATCCAGGTGATTAGCAAACTCAGCTTTGTGCCATGAATTTTATGTTGCAGGTTGCTGGTGGGCGGATTTCTTTGGTGAACAAGCGCATCCAAGCAGAGGAGCACTTCCATGCAGAAAGTCCCATCCAGTGTTACAAGGGCCAAGAGCTTCCACCAATTTCTGCCATTGCACTCGATTGTGAGATGGTAGGTGGTGGTGAGGATGGCTCTCTTGACCTTTGTGCCCGAGTCTGCTTGGTAGATGAAGATGAAAAGGTGGTCTTCCATGGTTATGTCAAGCCTCTAATTCCAATAACAGATTATAGGTAACACATTAATATATTATATTGTTTTATATTATATACTTTTGCAGTTAAGTATTGTGATTTTAGTTTATAGTAATGTCTCTATAACATAGACGATAAGTCTAACTAAGACACAGCCTGAACCTGATTCTTTTCTGTGGAATACGACCTTTGATCAATGCTATAAAATTACATTAAGTGATATTGTTTGCAGGTACGATATCACTGGCATAAAACCAGAACATCTGCTAGATGCCATGCCACTGGAGCAAGTCCAGGAAACAATTCAACAGATGTTATATAATGGGGAAGCAATCTGGCGAATTCGTTTGAGGGGGGAAGAGCTAAGGCTCTTGTAGGACATGGCCTAGATCATGATCTTCAATGCTTGGCAATAGAATATCCAAGCCATCTCATCAGGTTTACATTAGATATCACCTTAACCTATTATTTGAGTTTAACTAAAGATCATTAGATAAGGCGTTACTTATTCTTGATGTCCAGGGACACTGCAAACTACCCCCCACTACTGAAAAGTAGCAAAGCAAGCTATTCACTCAAATATCTCACTCAATCATTTTTAGGGTAACAATTATCTTGTCAACTTTTTCTCATTATGGGGTGTTTCTTCTCCAAGGTTTTGTTTCAGACGATATTATTTCTCCGATGAATTCTGTTCCACTATAATGCCTGGTTTCTCCATTGTTTATACATTCATAAGATTTAATATTGTTATTCCATTTCCTAAGGAAATAAGGTTGGGTTTTCTTCTTATCAGTTACAAGATTCAGAATGGTGCTCATGACCGATTCGAGGATTGTGTATCAGCAATGCGTCTTTACAAGAAAATGAAAAGCTTAGACCATTTCCCCAAGGAGCCCCTTGCTGCAGCCGATTTTCGGGCAGAGAACGTGTTTGGACGATGGAAGCAGAAAGATTTGGAGAAAATGAGGCCCGAAGAACTGCTTCAAATTTCTCAATCAGATTTCTACTGCTGGTGCTTGGATTCCAGGCCATACCCAACTTGACTTCGTTCAGTTACTGCTTTGGCTTGTTCTTTACCTATTTCTGCTTCATGTAGGATTTGATAGGACTCAAATCTAATATCTGTTGAGGCACAGTTGATATGTATTACATAGTATATTTGCATACTTTTAACATTGGGATTTTGGTGGATTCAATTTTGTCTCTTGCATTGGTCATGAATTCGGAAATATGCTGTTCAAAGACTCGATATATTTATGCATGCTTCCTCTTATTAAGTGACTGGACGTATAGGACTGCTTTTCCATCAATCCCTTTCCCATATGCTATTGAACTCCCAGAACATGTTAATGCACTTTTCAAATGTTCTCTCTGATCGTCTTTATCATAATTCTTTCAAATAAAATTATTAACAAATATCACAAAATCTCTTGTGTCTGTGAAGATGAATAGTTTGATTGTTAGTAAAAGAGTTTGTTTTTTTATTTTTATTTTTGTTATTAAAAATAGACTCTCAGACTATATGCCTCTCCCTTTGGGATTGACCATATGCATGTTATGCTTTGATTATTTACTATACAATACGGCTGTCCTAAAGTTCATTTGTCAAATGTTGAAAGTATATTATTTCTTTGGAATGTAAATTATATCTAACATCACTTGTAATAGTGTTTAGTATGTTTTTGTTTTTTAAAATATGGTTTTGAAAGGATGTTTTTTTAACTATCTATTTAGTCACATTAAGTTGGTGTCTCCCATTTAACCTTGGTATGGGAACAAAATTTAAATTAATGTCTCTTATGTTTTTTATTTTTGAAGTTACTTGGTGCCCCTATTGAATATTGGTGTGGGCATAAATAATAATAAGATTTTAAAAGGGTTATTCTTTCCCTTTTACATTGATTTAATTCCCTAGATTTGATATGAGTTGTATCAACTATTTGAACCAAATATTTGTTGGTTTTTTTTTAAATACGGAGTTGTTATAAAAGGTTTTGGTAGCCTCGTGGTGAGTGGGGTATGGACCTTGGACCTCCCCAAAGAGAGGCCAGAGCCCTTACCACTCAATTAAACTTACAACTATTAATGTATATTATATTGTTTAATATTTTTGTGAAACATTGTTGTATTATGTTTGGTGGATTTATTTTTAATGATATTATTTAATTTTGATTTAGTTGTATGGTTAATATAATATATCAAATATTTAATTTGTTTTTTAAAAATTGAGAGTAATTTTTTATATGATAAATTATAAAAATGTTAGAAATTAGATTTATTTTACTGTAAAAAACTATTTACAATAATTGTGTCTATATTATAAGAATTTTGAAATCATAATTATTATTTTTTGATAATTATATTTAAAAAAATCAATATAATGTATTTTTATGTTATATAATAATAATTTTTGATATTTAATATTAATATGAAGGTCTCCTTGCCCAGCTCAATGGAGTTGGTTTCAATGTTTGGCATTCATATGTAGTTTATGGAATATGAAAATCTACGTGTTAAGTGTGTGCTTTGCAATAATATGGGGTATTTCTTTAAGGACTATCCCAAGAAGAAATCCAAAATCAAACAAAAAATAGCAGCCTAAGAAAGCTATGGAAGTCAAGGATGTGAGGAAGGTGCTCTCAATAATGTCCATGGGTTTGACTTAGGCCCAAGATCCCTTGTTTGTTGAAGAAGGAGAGATACTTCTAGGAATAGATGAGGTAAATTCTTCTCCTAAATGTATTTTCTTTGAGATGAATGAAGTTCCTATGGAAAATATGTTCTCCTATATTCTGAGTAAAGAGAATGATATGGATGTTAATCCCAAATCCCACTCTCGTAAGGGTTTAAAGGAAGTTTCTTTGAAGGGAACCTTGCTTGTGGATCTCCCCCAGCATAAATTTCCAAGGACCTCCCTCCCAACCTTAGATTATGTTATTTCTTCCATTCAATGGCTGCTAGTAAAATAGGATAGTGCTTCAAATTTACCTCTTAATGGGAATGGTTTAAAAGCTAGTCCAACATCAAAATCAATTATTTCTTCCATTCAAAGGCTGCTAGTAAAATGGGATAGTGCTTCATATTTACCTCTTAATGGGAAAGGTTTAAAAGCTAGTCCAACCTCAAAATCTATTATTTCTTCCATTCAAAGATCACTAGCAAAAAAAAATAGTGCTTCATATCTACCTCTTAATGGGAAAGGTTTAAAAGTCATTCCAACCTCATATTTTGTTGTTTCTTCCATTCAATAGTCATAAAAAAAATATGATAGTGCATCAAATTTATTTCTTAATGTGAAAGGTTTAAAATTCTGCCAAAAATTAGCTTTTACTAATTATCTATTCAAATATTATCGAAAAAATAGGTAAGTGCTACAGATTCAATACCTAATGGGAAATTTTTAAAATCTAATCCCAATCACATCATGAGGAGTAGTAAAAAAAGGGCAATGGATGTAGGAGATGACTCTAAACATGGGTGACCTTCGAACCAAGACTCAAGGCTAAGGGAGACCCTAAAAGAAATAGCTAATAAAATCCAAATAACACTTTCTACGGGAGGGGGGAAGAAGTACCCCACCAATTCTAGTAAATAAAAATATTATATTGGAATATAATGGGTTTTAATACCCTTTAGAAGCAATGACTAGTTGCTTCTATTACGAAAGATCTAAATCTCATTTTTTTATTCAAGAAACAAAAATTAAGACCAATTTTGATAAGGTTAAGAATATCGTATGGAAGGAGACCTGTTATTCTATAAGATGTACTTTGGGAGCTTAATGTGTCTTTGGGATAATTTAAAAATTAAAGATAGAGTGCTTTCTTCTTCTTATAGGTTCATTAACATATTTTTCTACTATAGAGTTTCTAAAATATCCTGGGTTTTAACCAATGTGTATACTCCAAATTTTATTGCAGGAAGAGGAAGACTATAGGAGGAGTTGAGCGTAAATAGAAATTCTTTCCCTAACCTTTCTTGGATGTTGGTTGAGGATTTTAATTCTTCTATCATTTCTAATCTGTATCATTAATTCTTCTATCATTTCTAATCTATATCATTAATTTATCTTGATCCTCGTCTCACATTCACATCCCTTGAATTCCCACATTAAGATAAATACGACTTTATTACATTGGGTCCTCTAGGCATGCATATGATATGCACATATTCAATCACATAAACATAGGTACATATCTATGCTTACATATGCATACATATACATCTTGTAATAAATTTTCATTATGTATGTTAGGAATGGAGCCTAATTATGAGGAGGCTAAACAGAGAAAGTTTCGGGATTTACTGCAGGACGAGCAGGGAAAGTTTTCAAATTTACAGTCTGTTAGTCTACCAGAGAAAGTTTTCGGATTTACAACAGGACAACTAGGAAAAGTTTTTTTTGTTTTTATCCCAAAATTAGATGCTGGGAACTCAATGTTAATCTTGGAATGTATTAAGAAAAGTAGTTTGTTTTTTCTATTTTTTTCTTATATATAGTTGAGGAAAAACAGAGATGACAAGAAAAAATTCACTGTGTTGATTCCTTGGAAATATAGAGAGGAAATTATAGCAGATGTTTGTTGTAGGTTGTAACCCTCTATTGTTTGGATTGAGAAAGGAAGGACTAAAAATTCTTGGTGGATGTAACCCACATTGGGTGAACCACGTTAAAATCGTTGTCTCTTCTTCTGTGTGTGTTTGTCTTATTTTGTTAATTCTGCTATTAAATTTTGAAACACTATAATTGCTTTTCTATATAAATATATTTTATATAGTGATTTACTCTAACAAGTGGTATCAGAGCGGTTGTTTTGTTGGGTGCACTTGACAGAAGGAGAATTTTTTGATCAAGTGGGAGCAATGGCAGAAGAAGGGAGGTTTAGAGTTCAAAAATTCAATGGCCATAATTTTCAATTTTGGAAGATGCAAATGGAGGATTACTTGTACCAGAAGGATCTTTACTTACCTCTTGAGGGGGAAACAGAGAGACCTTCATCTATTTCTGATGAGGAGTGGAGTATCTTTGATAGAAAGGCATTAGGTACTGTGAGGCTGTGCTTGGGAGCCACCGTAGCCTTCAACATCTCTGATGAAAAGAATACCAAGGGAGTCATGGATAAGTTGGCCAAGATGTATGAGAAACCATCAGCATCAAATAAGGTATTCTTAATGAAAAGGTTATTTAACATGAAAATGAGTGAAGGAGGATCTGTGCATGATCATTTAAATGAATTTAATACTGTCACTAATCAATTGCATTCAATAGGATTGGATTTTGATGATGAGCTTAGGGCCTTATTAATCTTATGCTCTCTTTCAAAAAGTTGGAACAGTTTGGTAATGGCGGTAAGTAACTCTGCTTCGAGTTCAAATAAATTAGAATTTGATGATGTGGTTTGTGTGATACTCAGTGAGGACATGAGAAGAAAAACCACAGGAGAATCATCTAGAACCGCCTTAACTGTTGAGAATAGAGGAAGAGGAAGAGAAAGAGGCAAGAGTTCACATCATGGCAAATCCAAAGGTAGATCCAAATCATGTGGAAAAGGAAAGCTACAGTGTTGGCACTATGGCAAAAAGGTTCATCTCAAGGACTATTGGCAAAGAAAGGGTGATGGAAATGAAGGTAATGATAATAATTGTAACACTTCAAAAGCCAATATTACTGGACAAATTCTACAAGATTATTTAATCTTATCTCTTGATAGAAATAGTGATTATTGGGTAATTGATAGTGGTGCTTCATTACATGCTACCTCGCATAAGGAATAATTCATAGATTATGTTTCTGGAGATTATGGATAGGTTCTGTTGGAAAATGACCAACCATGTAAAATCGTGGGTATTGGAAAGATTTTGATTAAATCCCCAAATGGATGTCAATGGGTTCTTAAAGAGGTGAGACACATACCAGATTTAAAGAGAAATCTTATATCAGCAAGTAAGCTTGATGATGAAGGATACACGATTGCATTCGAAGAAAATGCTTGGAAAGTTACTAAAGGTTCATTGATAGTAGCTAGAGGTAAATTGGTGGGTACTCATTATTTACTTACTGATTTTTCTCACTGCTCAATGAATTTAGTTTCTACAGGTGAGAGTGCATCTTTGTGGCACCAAAGACTTGACCATATGAGTGGAAAAGGTATGGAAATTTTACATTCAAGAAAGTTATTGCCTAAGTTAAAAGAGATTGATTTGGAATTCTGTGAGGATTGTGTTTATGGTAAAGCAAAGAGAGTTAGATTTCTCAAGGATGGCAAGGAAAGGAAGAAAGAGAAATTGGAGCTTGTGCACTCAGATGTTTGGGGCCCATCTCAGGTAACTTCTCTTGGAGGTTCCTCTTACTATGTACTTTTTATTGATGATGCAACAAGGAAAACATGGATATATTGCATTAAGAATAAAAGTGATGTTTTTAATACCTTTAAGAATTGGAAAGCATTAGTTGAAAATGAAACTGGAAAAAGGTTAAAGTGTCTAAAGTCGGATAATGGTGGAGAATATTGCAAGAGAGAATTTGATGTGTTTTGTTCTAAAAATGGAATTAGAAGAATCAAGGTAGTTCCAAGAACACCTCAAGAAAATGGGGTTGCAGAAAGAATGAATAGAACCATCATGGAGTGTGCTAGGAGCATGAGAATACATGCAGGATTACCATTATTTTTATGGGCTCATGCTATTGATACTGCAGTATATCTGATTAATAGAGGACCGTCTAGTGCCTTGGATGGAGGAATTCTGGAAGAGCTTTGGATAGGTAAACCAGTAAATTATTCTTTCCTTAAGGTATTTGGATGTGAGGCTTTTATGCATATAGACAAAGAGAACAAAAATAAGTTAGATGCTAAGGACCAAAAGTGCTATTTTATTGGTTACGGTATTGATGGCTTGGGTTACAGATTATGGGATTGTGATAACCGAAAAGTCATTAGAAGTAGGGATGTCATATTTAATGAAAAAAACTTGTATAAAGATCGGTTGCAGGGAAAGAAACAGAAAGAGGAAATTGCTGAATACATAGACCTTGATGGACACATAGAAAAGGTAACTCCAAAAGTGGTAGAAGATCAAAATGTATAGCAGCAACAACAAGCACCTCAATCTCCAGAAAGTGTTGTTAGACGATCTACCGGGATAAGTAAAATTCCTCAACGTTTCTCCGATTATGTTTTGTATACCGATGTCTGGTGGGCAGAATGTTTTTAGGAAGCATTACAGATGGATACCAGGAATAAGTGGGAGCTTGCAATGAATGAAGAAATGGACTCTTTATTCCACAACCAAACTTGGGATTTGGTTGAGCTACCCAAAGGTAAAATAGCGTTGACCAATAAATGGGTGTACAGGATTAAAGAGGAGAATGAAGGGCATAAGAGATACAAAGCAAGACTAGTGGTCAAGGGATTCGCTCAAAAAAAATGTATTGATTTTGATGAGATTTTTTCTCCAGTTGTAAAAATGACCTCTATTAGAGCTATTTTGAGTCTTGTAGCTATAGAATTTTTTTTTTTGGAGCAATTGGATGTGAAGACAACATTTCTTCATGGTGATTTGGAGGAGGAAATTTATATGCACCAACCAGAAGGCTTTCAAGTGAAAGGTAAAGAGGATTGGGTATGTAAACTAAAAAAGAGCTTGTATGGGTTAAAACAAGCTCCTAGACAGTGGTATTTAAAATTTGATAAGTTCATGGCTAATCAAAGGTTTGAAAGATGTCAAAGTGATCACTGTGTATATTTTAAGCAAACTGGAAATGGTAACTATGTTATTTTGCTATTGTATGTGGATGACATGTTAGTTGCAGGAACAAATATGCAAGATATAAACATGCTCAAGAAGAAGTTGGATAAATCCTTTGCCATGAAGGATTTGGGAGAAGCCAAACAAATCCTTGGTATGAGGATAACAGGAGACAAGGAGAGTCACACTCTGAAATTATCACAAGAAAAATACATTGAAAAAGTGCTTAAGATATTCAACATGAACAATGCAAAGTCTGTTGCTACTCCATTGGCAAAGCATTTCAAACTCACCAAATATTTGTGTCCCAAGACACAAAAGGAACAAGAGCATATGGCTAAGGTTCCCTATGCATCAGCGGTTGGAAGCTTGATGTATGCAATGGTTTGTACAAGACCAAACATTGCCCACACAGTGGGAGTAGTGAGTAGATTTATGAGTAATCCAGGAAAAGGACATTGGCAAGTGGTAAAATGGATACTCAGGTACTTGAGAGGAACTTCAAATTATTCTTTGAATTTTGGAGGCTCTAATATATGCTTGAAAGGTTTTGTAGATTCTGATATGGTAGGTGATCTTTATGGTGGAAGGAGCACTATTGGCTACATCTTTACTATAGGAGGAGGAGTGGTTAGTTGGATTTCTAAACTCCAACACGTAGTTGCCCTTTCAACCACTGAAGCTGAATATGTTGCTGCTACAGAAGCAAGCAAAGAGATGGTTTGGTTGCAAAGACTAATGGAAGAACTGGGGAAGAAGCAAGAGGATAATAGGTTGTGGAGTGATAGCCAGAGTGCTATACACCTTGCAAAGAATTCAGCATTCCATTCAAAAACTAAACACATCAAACTCAGGTATCATTTCATTAGATCAGTAGTGGAAGATGGATCTTTGAAATTAGGGAAAGTTCACACATCACAAAATCCTGTCGACATGCTTACAAAAGTGGTGTCAAGAGAAAATTTGAGTTTTTTCTCAACTTTAGTTGGCCTTAAGGAATAAGAGGCCATGATGAGAATTTTTCAGTCATTGGTTGCAGTATCGTGCAATGGAATTAGTCTCCAACTGGGAGATTGTTAGGAATGGAGCCTAATTATGAGAAGGCTAAACAGAGAAAGTTTCGGATTTCTTGCGGGACGGGTAGGGAAAGTTTCCAGATTTATAGTCTGTTAGTCTACCAGAGGAAGTTTTCGGATTTACAATAGGACAGCCAGGGAAAGTTTTTTTTGTTTTTATCCCAAAATTAGATGCTAGGAACTCAATGTTAATCTTGGAATGTATTAAGAAAAGCAGTTTGTTTTTCTGTTTTTTTCTTATATATAGTTGTGAGGAAAAACAAAGAAGATAAGAAAAAATTCACTGTGTTGATTCCTTGGAAATATAGAGAGGAAATTACAGCAGATGTTTGTTGTAGGTTGTAACCCTCTATTGCTTGGATTGAGAAAGGAAGGACTGAAAATTCTTGGTGGATGTAACCCACATTGGGTGAACCACGTTAAAATCGTTGTCTCTTCTTCTGTGTGTGTTTGTCTTATTTTGTTAATTCTATTGTTAAAGTTTTAAACGCTATAATTGCTTTTCTATATAAATATATTTTATATAGTGATTTACTCTAACAATGTATGGGAAAAATACATGAATCTCTTTCCCTCTTCTCTCCCACTCAAATAGAAATTGGATAGAAAAAAAAATATTTTTTAAACTCGATGAATTTATGATCAAATCAAATCCGTAGTGCAATTGGTTATAAATTGACCGGATAGGGATCAGATGGTATAGTCTATTGAATCTGTTGGAAGCTTTTTATCATGGTTCAATGTATTTAACATACTTATGAAGGCAGAACTTAGAAGCATCTGTCTTAATGCTAACTAATACTGTTACTTTGACAACTATAAATGCTGTGATTTGGTGTTTAGAGATTAAAACTACCTGGACTTAAAAGTTGTGGGGGTGTTTGATTCAGAAGGTTATATAAATCTTGGTCAACTCCTACTGCTAATTTAATATCATTTCTATGGTCCTGCACATATCTAATTCAGGTCCACTGCCCAAAGCTTAGTGCGCCAAACAGGTCAGCGAAAGGGGGTGTAATCTCTGCCTCAAATTCTTCCCTAGTGCACAACAAGTCGCTCTTCATAGAGCAACCTGCGAATATCTCCCACCATTGCCTCTTGTAACTCGATATTTTTTTTGCAGCTTTCCTTTTTTATCACAGTAATTGTTCTACTTGAATTCTAGTCTCAGTTCATCCAGGTGATTAGCAAACTCAGCTGTTCCATGAATTTTAAGTTGCAGGTTGCCGGTGGGGGGATTTCTCTGGTGAACAAGTGTATCCAAGCAAAGGAGCACTTTCATGGAGAACGTTCTAGCCAGGGCCAACAACTTCCACCAATTTCTTCGATTGCACTCGATTGTGAGATGGTGGGTGGTGGTCAGGATGGCTCTCTTTACCTTTGTGCCCGAGTCTGCTTGGTAGATGAAGATGAAAAGGTGGTCTTCCATAGTTATGTCAAGACTCTACTTCCAATAACAGATTATAGGTAACACAATAATATATTACACTGTGATTTTAGTTTATATTAATGTCTGTTTAAAAAAAACGATAAGTCTAACTTAGACGAAGCCTGAACCTGAATCTTTTCTGTGTAAAACGACACGTGACCAATGCTATAAAATTACATTAAGTGATATTGTTTGCAGGTACAATATCACTGGCATAAAACAAGAACATCTGCTAGATGCCATGTCACTGAAGCAAGTCCAGGAAAAAATTCAGCAGATCTTATATAATGGGGAAGCAATCTGGCGAATTCGTTTGAGAGGGGGAAAAGCTAAGGTTCTTGTAGGACATGGCCTTGATCATGATCTTCAATGTTTGGCAATGGAATATCCCAGCCATCTCATCAGGTTTACATTAGATATCACCTTAACCTATTATTTGAGTTTAACCAAAGATCATTAGATAAGGCGTTGATTATTCTTGATGTCCAGGGACACTGCAAAGTACACCCCACTGCTGAAAAGTAGCAAAGCAAGCTATTCACTCAAATATCTCACTCAATCATTTTTAGGGTAACAATTATCCTGTCAACTTTCTCTCATTATAGGGTGTTTCTTCTCCAAGGTTTTGTTTCCGACGATATTATTTCTACAATGAATTCTGTTCCACTCTACTGGTTCATCCATTGTTTATACATTCATGAGATTTAATACAGTTTTTCAATTTCCTAAAGAAATAAGGTTGTCTTTTCTTCTTATCAGTTACAAGATTCAGAATGGTGTTTATGACCCATACGAGAATTGTGTATCAGCAATGCGTCTTTACAAGAAAATGAGAAGCTTAGACCATTTTCCCAAGGAACCCATTGCTGCAGTCGATTTTCCAGTAGATAACGTGTTTGGACGATGGAAACAGAAAGATTTGGAGAAAATGAGCCCCGAAGAGCTGCTTCAAATTTCTCAATCAGATTTCTATTGTTGGTGCTTGGATTCCAGGCCATATCCAACTTGACTTCCTTCAGTTACTGCTTTGGCTTGATCCTTAGCTATTTCTGCTTCATGTAGGATTTGATAGGGCTCAACTCTAATATCTGTTGAGGCACACCTGATATGTATTACATATTATATTTATATTTGCTGACTTTTAACATAGTGATTTTGGTGGAATCAATTTTGTGTCTTGCATTGTTCAAAGACTGGTTTCATTTGTGCATGCTTCCTCTTATAAGTGACTGGACGTCCAGAACTGCTTATCCATGATACTCTTTCCCGAAGGTTTTTGAACTCCCACAGCATGTGTCTGCCATATTCAAATGTTCCCTCCGATTGTCTTTCCTCTTGCGTTGGATTGTAGGTAAAAGATTTTTTATTTTTTTTTGGTTAATAATAAAATTAACTAAAATTTCACTCTCAAACTATATGCCTGTCCCTTTTGGATGACCATATCCATGATATGCTTTGAGTAGTTATTGTAGAATCTGGCTGTCCTGCAGTTAATTTGTCACATGTTGAAAGTATATTATTTTTGTTTGTATTCTAAATTATGTCCAACATCATTAATATTATTGCCTATCATGTTATCGAAAGTTTCTTTAAAACATTGTTATGTCTATGTCTATATGTCTATTGGGGATTGTTTTTAATCAATAAATATTATTTCATTTTGGTTTAGCTGTATGATTTAATATAACGTATTATATACTCAAATCAGCAATCAGAAGTCGTAACTCTAAAGGCCTCCCGATCACCGGAGATGGACTTAGCACAACTATTGGATCATTTTTAAATATTTAGAGTAAAATTTTGTTATATGACAACTTATATAAATATTTAAAATTTTGTTATATTACAACTTACATAATGTAAAAATGTTAGCATATATATTTTTTATTCTTATAATATTTATGTTCAATTTTTTTTGTCAAAGAATTATTTAAAATCTATGTTATCTATGTTAAATTTTTAAAATAATTTATAAAAATGATAACATAGATTAGAGGATAGAAAGTAGGAAGGACGAAGCATAGGCAAAAAGTAGGGAGTAGAAAGCAAAGGGATCAAGGATCAAGTCCCAGTTCTTATTTTAGATCTTAAGATAAACTTAATAATGAAAGGACTCATGTGAAATGAATCTAGATAACATGGAAGGAAAGTCATTTTTGAAAGTCCTTACTAAAATTAAATATGCCCTAATTGGAACTAAGGATGTCATAGTGATAAGAGGAAGAGTGAATCTATAGAAAACCTTGCCCCAACAATAGATACTATACTAGAAGTGATTATCAAGGATGATATGATTTATTTATTTATTTTTATTTGTGGAAAACATCCCAAAAAGGGATGCCACTTTCGGGTAAGACCCAAGGAGGCAGGGGTATCCATTCCGCCAAAAATGCCCAGGACTCGGACCTGGCCTACCACCTTTGACATACTCAAGGAGCAAACAAACACACAAAACCAAATTAAAAAAAAGAAAATAACAACAAAAATAATAAAATAAAATAAAAAACAAACTCCTTGAGTGTGTCAAAACCAAAAGCACAACCAAACACGCACAATAAGATAAAAGAAACCACAACACAAACCACATAGAAAAACACAAGAACCACATAACAAAACACAAACAAGACAAAAACAACAGAACACTACAAAGACATAACCCAAAAAAAACATGAAAAATAAGCACAACCAAAACCTAAAAAATAAAATAAATAAAATAAAAATAAAAAACAACCAACAATAGACAATAAACAAAAACAAAAAACATAGAAAACACTCACACATAAAAAAATGAAATAACACAAACAAAGAGAAACCCAAGAACAAGAACGAAAAAAACACAAGAACAATAACAATAAACATAAATAAAAAAACAAAACAACAAAAACACAAGAACAACAAAAAACAACACAAAGAACACAAAAACAAAACAAAACAAAAGAACCCACCCACCCTAAAAAACTAAACAAAAAAAAACAAAGAAGACAAAAGAAAAAAAATTGAACAAAACAATGACCTATCTAGACCAGAAGACTATTAATGCAAGAATCAACATAGGAAACAAAATAAAGAATAGAATGAGCTAGGGAACTAAAAAAACTGAATGAACCAAAGAGAAACAAAAAAAAACAAGAAGAAACTAGGTACCTTCAAAACTGGAGCCATCCAAAGAAATGATAGAAAGAAGAGCTTCCCTAATTTGAGAAGCCCACCATATAGGAGGGTGGCCATAACAAGTAAGATCACCTTTGTCCAAAGCCCAATTAGCTAAAGCATCAACACTCTTGTTTTGATCTCTGACCACATGATTGTAATCAACTTTCAAAAATCCCATCTGGATTAACTGAATCTTCTCAATAATTATTTTTATTCTCCAATCCACCTTATGATTCTTAAAAGGAGTCTTCAAGAGATTAATCATAAGTTGAGAGTCAGACTCAACTAACACCTTTTCCCATCCAACCTTAGTAGCCTCCTGAAGGCCTCTAAGGATACCATACCCCTCAGCAAGGTTATTGGAAAGAATACCCAAATTCTCGAGCAAAAGTAAAAACCAGGGAGCCATCCGAAAGTCTACCAATTCCTCCCACACTTGGAATTTCCAGGGTTCCCTCTAGAGGCTCCATCGGTATTGACTTTTCCAAAATCCTTAGGAGGAGGTTGCCAATTTCTAGTCCTATCCATCTTACTAATACTCACATTCCCTTTAAGTTGGTTGCCCTTAGAAGGTTTAATCTTCAATCTTTGCATCACTTGATCCCATATTTGGTGGGATTTTTGGGGGTGATTAAGGAGATGATGGACTGATTCAACTAAGTTGGCTATGGTATTTTTCCAAATATAGTGAATATCCTTCCTATCTTGATTAAAAATTTGGTTGTTCCTTTCATTCCAAATATTCCAAAGAAGAATGGTAGAACCCATCCAAACTAAGTGCCTAATAAAATGATCAACACCCTCTTGATTAGGCCAATCCCTCCAAAGTCTGTTCAAAAGTGAAAAAATTGGACCACTTGTAAGCCAAGTAAAGTTGCCATTCTCCTCCATAGCTCAGAGGCTAAAGTACACTCAATAAAAATATGGTTGATATTTTCTACATTCTCTTCACACATTTCACATCTAAAAGGGCCATGAAAACCACGCTTCATAAGTTGCTCACCTAGTAAGCACCCTACGATGCAATAAAAGCCAATTAAAGAACCTCACCTTAGGCCAGAGCTTTTGAGCCCACAATTGAGAAAATATGTTAGAAGAATGGTTGGGATTATTATGGCATAAGGTCAAATAACCTTGAGCAACTGAATACTCACCCTTAGTAGTGTTGTTCCATCCAAAACAATATTTTTCATGGGACCAAGAGAGGGATCTCATATGAAGGATGCCTTGGATATCTTGTCTTTGCCTTTATGGGATTTGAATAGGCCAGTCCTCAATAGGGATCCAATATCTACCAACCTTTGAATTACAAGTATGGTATTGACAGTAATTAGCCACCTTTATCCAATTAGCTTGGTGAAGATCCTCCATCCAAGGCCTCCAATCGGGAAGCCGAGTTATCAAAGGCTTGTGACCATCCCAAGAATCTGTCCAAAAATTTGCATGTTGACCATTATGAATGATCCAAAATAATTTTTTCTTTATCAAATCCTCACCAGTCTTAAGAACTGCTAAAATGGGAGAACCTTTGGTAGGAAGTTGATAGCGAACAAGGTCTTCAGGACTTTTGTTCTCGAGCATATTTAGCAAGAAGATTATTGGCCCAAAGAGCATTGGGGTTATGCAACATCCTCCAATATAATTTAGCAGCTAAAGCTTTGTTGTTATTAATTGAAGACCGGAATCCTAACCCCCCTTCACTCTTAGGAAGACATAAAGTATCCCATTTCACCAAGGCCCATTTTCTTTTCTCCTTAGTACCACTCCAAAGGAAACGATGACTGATTTGATCCAATTCTTGAAGAACAGCCTTTGGGATATTCAAAATGGAAGAAACATAAATAGGAATAGCTTGAAGGACTGATTTTACCAAGGTGATTCTACCCCCAGAAGAAAGCCACTTGTTGGTCCACTTTCCAATTTTCTTCTTGACTTTGTCCAACAACCAATTCCAATATTTATTTTTTTGCCTTTGAATATTTATGGGAATACCTAAATAAGTGATTGGAAGAGAGGTCTTCTTATATCTTAATTTATCCAAGACCATGGCTTCCTGTCTAGCAGAGCAGTGAAAGAAAATAACTTTAGATTTGTCTTCATTGATCAACTACCCAGTAGCCTTAGAAAAATAGCTAATGATTTGCTTAATATTAGAAGCTTCCTTAACTGTAGCTTTACCTAAAAGGGTAGAGTCATCCACAAATTGAAGATGAGAGATAGGTCTAGCTCCATGAGCAATGGTAACTCCCTCAAGGGTTTTGTTTTCCCTCTTTTTGGTTATAGTCCTACCCAAGCATTCAAGCAAGAATGATGAATAAATAAGGGGATAGCGGGTCACCTTGCCTAATACCTCTGGAAGCTGGGAAAGACTGAGAAGGCCTGCCATTGATAAGAACTAAGTAGGAAACTAAAGAGATACATCCCATAATCCAATCCATCCAATCCTTAGAGAAACCAAATTGCCTCAAAAATTTGATAAGGAAGTGCCAATCCACTCTGTCATAAGCTTTGGATAAGTCTAACCAGATGAACATAGAAGGAGAATTTTGCATATCCATGGAATGGATGGCTTCCTGAGCAAGAACTATCTCATCTACTATTTGACGTCCTTCCACATATCCCCCTTGCTCTGGGGAAATAATCTTATGTAAAAGAGGCTTCAACCTTTTTGCCATGATTTTAGTAATAATTTTGAGAAGAACATTACATAAAGCAATAGGTCTAAAAGCTGAGATATGATCAACCTCTTGAGCTTTTGGAACAAGAGTAATATAAGTTTTATTGATAACCTTCAAAATTTCTTTGGATTTCCTGGCTTCTTCCACCACCTCTAATAAATCAACATGAAGGATATCCTAGAACTCTTGGTAGAACTCAATAGGAAAACCATCGGGACTCGGGGTTTTCCCTTTTTGCATTTTAAAAACTACTTGTTGAAGCTCATTGATAGTAACAAGAGCAGTCAAAATAGAGTTCTCCTCAAAAGTGATAAGAGAAGGGATTTCTTGAAGAACATTTTGTTGAGAAGCTGAGTCAAGAGGAGTAGCAACAAAAATATTGGAAAAGTAATCAACAACAATAGAGTTCATGCCATCCCAAGTATAAACAACATCTCTAGAATCTGATTTTAAGGAAGAAATAAAGTTGTGAGATCTTCAAGCTAGAAGATATTTGTGGAAGAAATTTGTGTTTCGATCTCCTTCTTTGAGCCATTGAATTCTAGATTTTTGCTTCCATAAGATTTCTTCTCTTTTTTCCCATTCCTCTAACTAAGTTGTGAGTTTAATTTCATCTGCACTTCTCTTCTCTGTGAGGCCATCTAAACAGATTTTCTTATTCAAATTTTCAAGATGAGCAATAACTTCATGTTTTTTTTTATGAACATCCCCAAACTCTTTCCAGTTCCAAGTCTTGATTTTGGATTTAATGTATTGCAGTATTTTGGAAAAACAGGACATCTTAGTCCCATGCCTAGGTTTACCTTCCTTCCACCATTGTTGCACATGAGGTCTGAAGGAAATGTCTCTAAGCCACATTAATTGAAAATGAAAAGGAGAGAAACTCACATTGGTTTTCCACATTTCCACCATGACTGGCCAATGATCCGAACCAACATTATTAAGGGTCTTCACTTTAGGAATGTGACCATGGATTAAGAAATTTTTAGAGAGCAAAAACCTATCCAATCTCTCCATTATACAAGCTAAGCCTTGCCTTCTATTAGACCAAGTCATAAGGCCATTATCTGGTTGGATATCCACAAGATGGAGGTTTGCAATATATTCACTCATGAGGTTAGTACTTTTGTCCAAATTTCTATTTCCCCCCATTTTCTCATCTAGAGAGAGGATGGTATTGAAATCTCCTTCGATCAAGATCCAAGATTTAGGAAAATGAGAGATAATATGAGTAATATCCTTCCACTGTCTTCTTTTTTCCTCCAAAGAAGTCGGGGCATAAATAGTAATGCAGAGCATAATCTAGTTGGAATGTCTACTTTGAATAGCTATAGCCAACAAACCCCAACTGCCAACCATATGGTGAATAACTACCTCTTTTGGGTCCCAAAGACAAGCAATGCCACCCGAAGTCCCTTGGGAACTGAGGGAAACCACTTTTCTAGCTAGCCAAATTTTACTGGCAATTAAGTCCATATCCTCCATTCACATTTTTGTTTCTTGAAGGAAAACAAGATGTGGATGATTTATCTGAATCATTCTTCTAATTTCATTTTGTTTTGAAAGACTCCCTTTGAGTCCTCTAATATTCCAAGTGATGATCTTCATTAATACCAAGGCTAAAAATGTTTGGAAGGGTATTAATCTTACCTTCCTCTACAAGCTTTTCACCTTCTTTTACCATATGATATTGATTGGTCTTGCGACCTACTTTTTGATTAGAATCCATATTCAATTTTTTTTCCCTATTTCTTGACTTATTCCAATTGAATCTGAGATGGCTTCTAACCTTGAAGAATGCTCATACACAGCCAAAATTTTACTAGATGGTTCAATGGAGTCTATATTGGGACCTGCATTATTTGAAGTTTTGACATTTGAAATATTGTTTTTCTTGTGTAAATTTTCTCCTTTTTTTTTTCTGTTGAAAACCTTTGATTTGTTGGTTTGTCTCTGGAGTTCTTCCTTCATATTTAAACTGTGTTTCTAAGATTTCAGTTTCCATTATTTCCTCTTCCTCACTTGGGACATCATTTGTGGAAAGGATTTCAAACATATTAGAAAATGACTTTGATTGATCCTTCATTATTGGTTTTTTTTTAGTGTTCTTCTTCTTAGGTATTTGGAAACTTGTTGAGTTTATATCTTCTTTATTTTGATCAGGAATTTTATTTGGGCAAGCACTGGCCAAATGACCATATTCATGGCAAATTCTACAATGAAAAGGAATGTTCTCATAGTCCACTACTTGCTCCCATGTGTCTTCCCCAAATTGTAATGTGATATTTTTAGGTAGGGGTTTGTCAAAATCCATTAAAACAAAAATTCGAGCATAAATAATATGTTCAAAATTTTGAGTACAATCAGCAGTCATCATAAAAGTTCCTAAAGAGTTTCCAATTGAAGAAAAAATAGTAGGATTCCAAAATTCAATAGGGAGGCCAAAGAGTCTAACCCACACGGGAGCTATAGAAGGCATCTCTTCTTTGGATTTAAATTTAGTATGCTAGGGCTTCATGAAAAGCCCTGCCCTTCCAAAAAACCAAGGACCCCCTTGAAAAGTTTTCTCTCTATCTTCATTATTAGCAAATAAAACAAGAAAATAACCATTTGGATAAATAGAGATTTGTAACTCACCTTTAGTTTTCCAGCTTTTTGCAGCCCAGACTTTGTAAGCAGATAGACTCAAACGAAAACCCATGAACCAAAAAATTAGTCCTCATTTTTCCAAATCTTCAATGCCAGTCTGAATGTTACCCATATCAAGCTTAACAATAGGAGTTCCATCAGTTGCTTTAAGACATCTTGACTCCGTTTTCTTGGGATTAATATTAGGCATTCTTAGAGGTTTATGAGAAGCCCTAGTATTGATATTAGCATTGGGTTGAGGATGTCCACCATGAAGGGCATCCCTAAAATTCATTTTTGGGACTGAGTCTTCAAAATTCTTACCCTTGACAGGGGTTTTCATAGTAGAATTATTTTGTGGGTGCACCTTAGCACCAGATTAGCACCTTATTTTATGATCAACTGCTTGAAAATTATTTCATGGTCTCTTTAATCCTTGCCCTAGACGTCGTGGAAAGGTATGGTATTCACTTTTCTTTTGTGCAACAAATTGGAAGCCATTGTCACTCAAGTTCACAGTATGATCTGTTGAAAGACAAATTTCTAACCCATCTTGTATCCCCTGCAACATTTCTTGCTAAAATATTGAGCATAAACCACAAAAATATTGGCCTCTAGGGCCCGAAGGCCCTAAAAACCAACCTCTGGAGCTGCTTGCACTCAACCTAGATGAAACCCTCGAATAGCCGCTTGCCAAATATATCGTTCACACATAGGTATGCACTAGGATCTATGTTGCTCCAAATGATATGAAAATTGGTGGAGATGTTCTAGGGTTTTTCAGGCATCTACCCTCAAAATTTCAGCTCAATCCAAGTTTGGATGAGTGAGATATGGCCGAAACGAGTTTGGTAGTTTGGGCAGTCCTGCGAAAAATGTCTCTACCATTCAGCTCCCAAAGCTTGTATTATCCCAAGGATGATATGATTGAGCATGATATAATAGTTCTTAAAACTAAAGGGTTAATGTGTAATTTTCATGGATATGGTCAAGTTTTTATGAGACACAAAATTTGATCAAGTGGAAGTGGATATTGAATATAAATTACTCCATGAATTTTCTTCCAAAATGATTTTTCCAAGTCTTGATTTTGGATTTGATGTATTGCAGTCTTTTGGAAAAATAGGATATCTTGGTCCCATGCCTAGGTTTACCTTCCTTCCACCATTATTGCACATGAGGTCTGAAGGAAATGTCTCCAAGACACATTAATTGAAAATGAAAAGGAGAGAAACTCACATTGGTTTTCCACATTTCCACCATGACTAGCCAATGATCCGAACCGACATTATTAAGAGTCTTCACTTTAGGAATGTGACCATGGATTAAGAAATTTTCAGAGAGCAAAAACCTATCCAATATCTCCATTATACAAGCTAAGCCTTGCCTTCTATTAGACCAAGTCATAAGGCCATTATCTTGTTGGATATCCACAAGATGAAGGTTTGCAATATATTCGCTCATGAGGTAAGTACTTTTGTCCAAATTTCTATTTCCCCCAATTTTCTCATCTAGAGAGAGGATGGTATTGAAATCTCCTCCGATCAAGATCCAAGATTTAGGAAAATGAGAGATAATATGAGTAATATCCTTCCATTGTCTTCTTTTTTACTCCAAATAAGTCGGGGCATAAATAGTAATGCAGAGCATAATCTGGTTGGAATGTCTACTTTGAATAGCTATAGCCAACAAACCCCAACTACCAACCATATGGTGAATAACTACCTCTTTTGGGTCCCAAAGAGAAGCAATGCCACCCAAAGTCCCTTGGGAACTGAGGGAAACCACTTTTCTAGCTAGCCAAATTTTATTGGCAATTAAGTCCATATCCTCCATTCACATTTTTGTTTCTTGAAGGAAAACCAGATGTGGATGATTTATCTGAATCATTCTTCTAATTTCATTTTGTTTTGAAAGACTCCCTTTGAGTCCTCTAATATTCCAAGTTATGATGTTCATTAATACCAAGGCTAAAAATGTTGGGAAGGGCATTAATATTACCTTCCTCTACAAGATTTTCACCTTCTTTTACCATATGATATTGATTGGTCTTGCGACCTACTTTTTGATTAGAATCCATCTTCAATTTTTTTTCCCTATTTCTTGACTTATTCCAATTGAATCTGAGATGGCTTCTAACCTTGAAGAATGCTAATACACAACCAAAATTTTACTAGATGGTTCAATGGAGTTTATATTGGGACCTGCGTTATTTGAAGTTTTGACATTTGAAATATTGTTTTTCTTGTGTAAATTTTCTCCTTTTTTTTTTCTGTTGAAAACCTTTGATTTGTTGGTTTGTCTCTGAGTTAAACTGTGTTTCTAAGATTTTAGTTTCCATTATTTCCTCTTCCTCACTTGGGACATCATTTGTGGAAAGGATTTCAAACATATTAGCAAATGACTTTGATTGATCCTTCATTACTTGGTTTTTTTTAGTGTTCTTCTTCTTAGGTATTTGGAAACCTGTTGAGTTTATATCTTCTTTATTTTGATCAGGAATTTTATTTGGGCAAGCACTGGCCAAATGACCATATTCATGGCAAATTCTACAATGAAAAGGAATGTTCTCATAGTCCACTACTTGCTCCCAAGTGTCTTCCCCAAATTGTAATGTGATCTTTTTAGGTAGGGGTTTGTCAAAATCCATTAAAACACAAATTCGAGCATAAATAATATGTTCAAAATTTTGAGTACAATCAAGCAATCATCATAAAAGTTCCTAAAGAGTTTCCAATTGAAGAAAAAACAGTAGGATTCCAAAATTCAATAGGGAGGCCAAAGAGTCTAACCCACATGGGAGCTATAGAAGGCATCTCTTCTTCGAATTTAAATTTAGTATGCTAGGGTTTCATGAAAAGCCTTGCCCTTCCAAAAAACCAAGGACCCCCTTGAAAAGTTTTCTCTCTATCTTCATTATTAGCAAATAAAACAAGAAAATAACCATTTGGATAAATAGAGATTTGTAACTCACCTTTAGTTTTCCAGCTTTTTGCAGCCTAGACTTTGAATGCAGATAGACTCGAACGAAAACCCACGAACCGACAAATTAGTCCTCTTTTTTCCAAATCTTCAATGCCAGTCTGAATGTTACCCATATCAAGCTTAACAATAGGAGTTCCATCAGCTGCTTTAAGACATCTTGACTCCGTTTTCCTGGATTAATCTTAGGCATTTTTAGAGGTTTATGAGAAGCCCTAGTATTGATATTAGCATTGGGTTGAGGCTGTCCACCACGAAGGGCATCCCTAAAATTCATTTTTGGGACTGAGTCTTCAAAATTCTTACCCTTGATAGGGGTTTTCACAGTAGAATTATTTTTTGGGTGCACCTTAGCACCAGATTCACTTGAGATATGAGCCATTTTTTGATCAACTGCTTGAAAATTATTTCGTGGTCTCTTTAATCCTTGCCCTAGATGTTGTGGAAAGGTATGGTTTTCACTTTTCTTTTGTGCAACAAATTGGAAGTCGTTGTCACTCAAGTTCACAGTATGATCTGTTGAAAGATAAATTTCTAACCCATATTGTATCCCCTACAACATTTATTGCTAAAATATTGAGCATAAACCACAAAAATATTGGCTTCTAGGGCCCGAAGGCCCTAAAAACCAACCTTTGGAGCTGCTTGCACTCAACCTAGATGAAACCCTCGCATAGTCGCTTGCCAAATATATCGTTCACACATAGGGATGCGCTAGGATATGTGTTGCTCCAAATGATATGAAAATTGGTGGAGATGTTCTAGGGTTTTCAGGCATCTACCCTCAAAATTTTAGCACAATCCGAGTTCGGATGAGTGAGATATGGCCGAAATGAGTTTGGCAGTTTAGGCAGTCCTGCGAAAAACGTCTCTACCATTCAGCTCCCAAAGCTTGTATTGTCCCAAGGATGATATGATTGAGCATGATATAATAGTTCTTAAAACTAAAGGGTTAATGTGTAATTTGCATGGATATGGTCAAGTTTTTATGAGACACAAAATTTGATCAAGTGGAAGTGGATATTGAATATAAATTACTCCATGAATTTTCTTCCAAAATGATTTTTCCTCATTATCTTCTCTAGTTCAAAAATAAGAAATAAAGAAATGGATGGAATCCATTGGTTTAGAATCAAATATGTATTATATTTAAGACCATAGAGTAATATTTTTTGTGGAAATATATACTATTTAAAGACTTATTGTGTGGATTAGGCTTTTTGGACATCTTTATCAAATCATTAATAAAAATATTTTAAAGAATATTGGCAATACTCTAGGTGAGTCACTCAAATATTAGTATTAAATAAGAATAAAGAGAATGAGATCAACAAGAGGATTATGAAAATATTGCATTTTGATGTCACAAATATCATGAAACTAGACATATAGCAAGAGATTACAAAAAAAAAAATGATGGAAAAAGAGATCGAAAAATATTAGGCATGAGGGTAACATAAATATAAAACAAGGATATAATATCATAGAAGAATATAGGTTAAATAAAAAAATTTCCTTTCCTACGAAAGTGACAAGAAATACCCTTTTGCATCATCATATGACAAAGACCATTACAATTCACTCTAAACAACCATTACAAGAAAAAATGACATGAGGGATGAGGAAGTACAATACAAAAGTTCAAATATAGGATCTAAAGATGCAAAGGAATATGAAAAGATAATTTTTAAAGCAAACGAATAAAGGAAGGTAAATTTTAAAGTGAATGAAGTGAGGGTAATCAAGCATAATCTAGGTAAAACACCTTCATTTTCTTCAAGTATCTTAAATATTATCCTTATAATAAATATAAAATTAGTACAAAGTGTACTTGTTGTATTTTAGGATTTCAAGAGTTGCACAATAAATAAAATTTTATGTAGGATATCCAATAAACTTTAGGATTTCTAGGCCAATATAAGAAAGTAATGACTATGGAGGATCATCTATACATTTTAGGGTTTTTAAGGCAACATAAAGAATAAAGAATAAAGTTTTAATGAGGCTATTCCTTTCATTTTAGAATATTTAGGGAAACATAGATATTTAGAAAATAAATATTATTATGAATAATATAGATAAATATAAGAGATTGATATCCGCCCATGTAGAGGAGTTGGAGAGCAAGTGGGTAGTTAAACATCTCTAGTTGCTGAGAGGCCCAGGTTCAAATCTCTCGCCTCACATGTTGCGGATATGTTATGTAATGGTTCCCTCGTGGTCACAATCTGTTTACCCCTTGTGGCCACCACCAAAAAAAAAATATATAAGAGATTGATGAAGATGAGAATTTTTGTGGAAATGAAATAAGGAAAGTAAGTCTCTCAAACCATGAACAAAGAGAAAAAAAATCAAATGGATATTAATTTGGGAATCCAAATAAAAATGTCATAGGTGTTAACAAATGGGACTAAGCCCACTAATAAAAATAAAATATGATAATGATGAAAATGATATCATGGAATATTAGATAAATGAACAAAACCCTAAAGAGTTATTAACCTTTTAATGGGTTGTTATAGTCTTAAGTTTATTTTAATACAAGAAATACAATTTATTGAGGAATATAAGAATTATTATAAGAATATTTGAAAGATGGATGATTGTTTAGCAATTTCTTCTATATAAGATTTCAGGTCATATTGCAACATTATAAGAAAAATACAAATGGGATGGAAAATTATTAAAAGAAAAACGTATTTGGGTTGCTAGACTATTTTATAGGAAAAAAAAAACCATCAAAGTTGGGGTTAAATGTATATGTTCCAACTATAGTTACTCATTTTCAAAGATGTTGGAAGGAGGACCTTAGCATATTTTTTTTCAAATACAAATTCATTATGATCTATGGATTTTCAGGGATTATTTAAATATTGTTTTATATCCATTGGAAAAGAAGGATGACATTCCAAGATGGTCTACATCAATATTTTATATTATTTGTCAATTTAAATGATATTTAAGATAATTTTGTTCAATTTAAATGATATTTAAGATAATGGTCTTGAAAAGTACAGTATTCTGAGTTCCAGTGAAAATAACTCGGATTAGTCATTTATGTAGATTGGTTCGAATTGGCATTATTAAGTGCTGATTGAAGTGAGTGTAATTTTGTTTAACAGGCATAAATGTGCAGCATGCTTCAGACAATTCAACAAAGTGGATCATCTAGTCGAGCACATGAAAACTTCTTATCATTCTTCCAACGAGCCAACGTGTGGCATTTGCAAGAAGCATTGCAGGTTTTATGACTCCCTCAGAGAACATCTTATTGGTATGTCTCCTTCCCACATTTCCATTATCATGGTTCAATGTATTTAACATACATATGAAGGCAGAATTTAGAAGCATCTGTCTTAATGCTAACTAATACTGTTACGTTGACAACTATAAATGCTGTCCTTTGGTGTTTAGAGATTAAAACTACCTGGACTTAAAAGTTGTGGGGGTGTTTGATTCAGAAGGTTATATAAATCTTATTTAATATCATTTCTATGGTCCTGCACATATCTTATTCAGGTCCACTGCCCAAAGCTGAGTGCGCCAAACAGTTCAGCGAAAGGGGGTGTAATCTCTGCCTCAAATTCTTCCCTAGTGCAGAACAAGTCGCTCATCATAGAGCAACCTGCCAATATCTCCGACCATTGCCTCTTGTAAGTTGATCTTATTTTTGCAGCTTTCTTTGTTTATCATACTAACTGTTCTACTTGAATTAATTCTTCTTAAATTAATTCTTCCACCTCAATTCTAGGCTCAGTTCATCCAGGTGATTAGCAAACTCAGCTTTGTGCCATGAATTTTAAGTTGCAGGTTGCTGGTGGGCGGATTTCTTTGGTATGTCTCCTTCCCACTTTTCTTTGGTTGAATTTTATGACTCCCTAAGAGAACATCTTATTGGTATGTCTCCTTCCCACTTTTCCATTATCATGGTTCAATGTATTTAACATACTTATGAAGGCAGAACTTAGAAGCATCTGTCTTAATGCTAACTAATACTGTTACTTTGACAACTTTAAATGCTGTGCTTTGGTGTTTAGAGATTATAACTACGTGGACTTAAAAGTTGTGGGGGTGTTTGATTCAGAAGGTCATATAAATCTTATTTAATATCATTTCTATGGTCCTGCACATATCTTATTCAGGTCCACTGCCCAAAGCTGAGTGCGCCAAACAGTTCAGTGAAAGGGGGTGTAATCTCTGCCTCAAATTCTTCCCTAGTGCACAACAAGTCGCTCATCATAGAGCAACCTGCCAATATCTCCCACCATTGCCTCTTGTAAGTTGATCTTATTTTTGCAGCTTTCTTTGTTTATCATACTAACTGTTCTACTTGAATTAATTCTTCCACTTGAATTCTAGGCTCAGTTCATCCAGGTGATTAGCAAACTCAGCTTTGTGCCATGAATTTTAAGTTGCAGGTTGCTGGTGGGCGGATTTCTTTGGTGAACAAGCGCATCCAAGCAGAGGAGCACTTCCATGCAGAAAGTCCCATCCAGTGTTACAAGGGCCAAGGGCTTCCACCAATTTCTGCCATTGCACTCGATTGGTGGATGGTGGAAGATGGTAGGTGGTGGTGAGGATGGCTCTCTTGACCTTTGTGCCCGAGTCTGCTTGGTAGATGAAGATGAAAAGGTGGTCTTCCATAGTTATGTCAAGCCTCTAATTCCAATAACAGATTATAGGTAACACAATAATATATTATATTGTTTTATATTATATACTTTTGCAGTTAAGTATTGTGATTTTAGTTTATAGTAATGTCTCTATAACATAGACGATAAGTCTAACTAAGACACAGCCTGAACCTGATTCTTTTCTGTGGAATACGACCTTTGATCAATGCTATAAATTACATTAAGTGATATTGTTTGCAGGTACGATATCACTGGCATAAAACCAGAACATCTGCTAGATGCCATGCCACTGGAGCAAGTCCAGGAAACAATTCAACAGATGTTATATAATGGGGAAGCAATCTGGCGAATTCGTTTGAGGGGGGAAGAGCTAAGGCTCTTGTAGGACATGGCCTAGATCACGATCTTCAATGCTTGGCAATAGAATATCCAAGCCTCATCAGGTTTACATTAGATATCACCTTAACCTATTATTTGAGTTTAACTAAAGATCATTAGATAAGGCGTTACTTATTCTTGATGTCCAGGGACACTGCAAACTACCCCCCACTACTGAAAAGTAGCAAAGCAAGCTATTCACTCAAATATCTCACTCAATCATTTTTAGGGTAACAATTATCTTGTCAACTTTCTCTCATTATGGGGTGTTTCTTCTCCAAGGTTTTGTTTCAGACGATATTATTTCTCCGATGAATTCTGTTCCACTATAATGCCTGGTTTCTCCATTGTTTATACATTCATAAGATTTAATATTGTTATTCCATTTCCTAAGGAAATAAGGTTGGGTTTTCTTCTTATCAGTTACAAGATTCAGAATGGTGCTCATGACCGATTCGAGGATTGTGTATCAGCAATGCGTCTTTACAAGAAAATGAGAAGCTTAGACCATTTCCCCAAGGAGCCCCTTGCTGCAGCCGATTTTCGGGCAGAGAACGTGTTTGGACGATGGAAGCAGAAAGATTTGGAGAAAATGAGGCCCGAAGAACTGCTTCAAATTTCTCAATCAGATTTCTACTGCTGGTGCTTGGATTCCAGGCCATACCCAACTTGACTTCGTTCAGTTACTGCTTTGGCTTGTTCTTTACCTATTTCTGCTTCATGTAGGATTTGATAGGACTCAAATCTAATATCTGTTGAGGCACAGTTGATATGTATTACATAGTATATTTGCATACTTTTAACATTGGGATTTTGGTGGATTCAATTTTGTCTCTTGCATTGGTCATGAATTCGGAAATATGCTGTTCAAAGACTCGATATATTTATGCATGCTTCCTCTTATTAAGTGACTGGACGTATAGGACTGCTTTTCCATCAATCCCTTTCCCATATGCTATTGAACTCCCAGAACAACATAATGCACTTTTCAAATGTTCTCTCTGATCGTCTTTATCATAATTCTTTCAAATAAAACTATTAACAAATATCACAAAATCTCTTGTGTCTGTGAAGATGAATAGTTTGATTGTTAGTAAAAGAGTTTGTTTTTTTATTTTTATTTTTATTTTTATTTATTTATTTATTTATTTATTTATTTATTTTTTTTTGTTAAAAATTGACTCTCAGACTATATGCCTCTCCCTTTGTGATTGACCATATGCATGTTATGCTTTGATTAGTTACTATACAATACGGCTGTCCTAAAGTTCATTTGTCAAATGTTGAAAGTATATTATTTCTTTGGAATGTAAATTATATCTAACATCACTTGTAATAGTGTTTAGTATGTTTTTGTTTTTTAAAATATGGTTTTGAAAGGATGTTTTTTTAAT
The DNA here is from genome assembly GCA_028583015.1 of Wollemia nobilis. NCBI lineage: Eukaryota > Viridiplantae > Streptophyta > Pinopsida > Araucariales > Araucariaceae > Wollemia > Wollemia nobilis. The sequence goes on from JAQPPZ010001731.1 coordinate 3,105,780, forward strand.
TATCTATTTAGTCACATTAAGTTGGTGTCTCCCATTTAACCTTGGTATGAGAACAAAATTTACATTAATGTCTCTTCTGTTTTTTATTTTTGAAGTTACTTGGTGCCCCTATTGAATATCGGTGTGGGCATAAATAAATAAATAATAATAAGACTTTAAAAGGGTTATTCTTTCCCTTTTACATTGATTTAATTCCCTAGATTTGATATGAGTTGTATCAACTATTTGAACCAAATATTTGTTGGTTTTTTTTTAAATACAGGTTGTTATAAAAGGTTTTGGTAGCCTCGTGGTGAGTGGGGTATGGACCTTGGACCTTCCCAAAGATAGGCCAGAGCCCTTACCACTCAATTAAACTTGCAACTATTAATGTATATTATATTGTTTAATATTTTTGTAAAACATTGTTGTATTATGTTTGGTGGATTTATTTTTAATGATATTATTTAATTTTGATTTAGTCGTATGGTTAATATAATATATCATATATTTAATTTGTTTTTTAAAAATTGAGAGTAATTTTTTATATGATAAATTATAAAAATGTTAGAAATTATATTTATTTTACTGTAAAAAACTATTTACAATAATTGTGTCTATATTATAAGAATTTTGAAATCTTAATTATTATTTTTTGATAATTATATTTAAAAAAAATCAATATAATGTATTTTTATGTTATATAATAATAAAATTTGATATTTAATATTAATATGAAGGTCTCCTTGCCCAGCTCAATGGAGTTGGTTTCAATGTTTGGCATTCATATGTAGTTTATGGAATATGAAAATCTACATGTTAAGTGTGTGCTTTGCAATAATATGGGGTATTTCTTCAAGGACTATCCCAAGAAGAAATCCAAAATCAAACAAAAAATAGCAGCCTAAGAAAGCTATGGAAGTCAAGGATGTGAGGAAGGTGCTCTCAATAATGTCCATGGGTTTGACTTAGGCCCAAGATCCCTTGTTTTTTGAAGAAGGAGAGATACTTCTAGGAATAGATGAGGTAAATTCTTCTCCTAAATGTATTTTATTTGAGATGAGTGAAGTTCCTATGGAAAATATGTTCTCCTATATTATGAGTAAAGAGAATGATATGGATGTTAATCCCAAATCCCACTCTCGTAAGGGTTTAAAGGAAGTTTCTTTGAAGGGAACCTTGCTTATGGATCTCCCCCAACATAAATTTCCAAGGACCTCCCTCCCAACCTTAGATTATGTTATTTCTTCAATTCAATGGCTGCTAGTAAAATAGGATAGTGCTTCAAATTTACCTCTTAATGGGAATGGTTTAAAAGCTAGTCCAACATCAAAATCTATTATTTCTTCCATTCAAAGGCTGCTAGTAAAATAGGATAGTGCTTCATATTTACCTCTTAATGGGAAAGGTTTAAAAGCTAGTCCAACCTCAAAATCTATTATTTCTTCCATTCAAAGATCGCTAGCAAAAAAAAATAGTGCTTCATATCTACCTCTTAATGGGAAAGGTTTAAAAGCCATTCCAACCTCATATTTTGTTGTTTATTCCATTCAATAGTCATAAAAAAAATATGATAGTGCATCAAATTTATTTCTTAATGTGAAAGGTTTAAAATTTTGCCAAACATTAGCTTTTACTAATTATCTATTCAAATATTATTAAAAAAATAGGTAAGTGCTACAGATTCAATACCTAATGGGAAATTTTTAAAATCTAATCCCAATCACATCATGAGGAGTAGTAAAAAAAGGGCAATGGATGTAGGAGATGACTCTAAACATGGGTGACCTTCGAACCAAGACTCAAGGCTAAGGGAGACCCTAAAAGAAATAGATAATAAAATCCAAATAACACTTTCTACGGGAAGGGGGAAGAAGTACCCCACCAAGTCTAGTAAATAATAATTTTATATTGGAATATAATGGGTTTTAATACCCTTTAGAAGCAATGACTAGTTGCTTCTATTACGAAAGATCTAAATCTCATTTTTTTATTCAAGAAACAAAAATTAAAACCAATTTTGATAAGGTTAAGAATATCGTATGGAAGGAGACCTGTTATTCTATAAGATGTACTTTGGGAGCTTAATGTGTCTTTGGGATAATTTAAAAATTAAATATAGAGTTCTTTCTTCTTCTTATAGGTTCATTAACATATTTTTCTACTATAGAGTTTCTAAAATATCTTGGTTTTTAACCAATGTGTATACTCCAAATTTTATTACAGGAAGAGGAAGACTATAGGAGGAGTTGAGCGTAAATATAAATTCTTTCCCTAACTTTTCTTGGATGTTGGTTGGGGATTTTAATTCCCTCCTATTTCCATTAGAAAAAAATGAGGAAGTCAATTCTCCTCTAATGGTATGGAGGATTTCATTTTTTTGTAAATACTAATGAGATGCTGGAATTCGAGCTAAAAGGAAGTAAATTTACTTGGAGCAACAAAAATTCTGGGAGAACATCTTATCCAATCAAAATTGAATAGGATTTTTATTTCTAAAGAAGGGCTTCATCATTTTGAAACCTTTGTTCTCTCTTGTCTTCCAAAAATAGGATTAGATCACAATCCTTTGGTACTAGATGTTTTAGCTGAGAATATAATTTTTAAGTTTCCATTATGATTTTAGGTTATATGGATGAAAAATGATACCCTTGAGGACTTGATAGTTGATTGGTGGAAGAACAATTTTCTAGTCCCCCTAATATATCAAGTTGCCAATAAATTAATATTTGTGAAGAGAAATTTAAAATTATGGAATAAAAATATCTTTGGTAGCATTTTCCAAAAGAAAAAATCCATGAAACTACAACTTTTAGCCATTAAAGATACTATAGAACATTTCCCCCCAGAAGAGGCTGAAAAAGATCTTGAAAGAAGATTGTTGGTAAATTTCCATAATGTTTTTGCCTACGAGGAATCCTATTGAAGATAGAAGTCGAGAACTCTCTGGTTAAAATTTGGAGATAGAAATACCAAGATTTTTTATGCCACAACCTTGAGACACAAGTGTTTCAATAATATTACTAAAATTGTTAAGGAGGATGGTACTAAAACTAGAAATATTTTGGAAATTTCATAAGGATGTTGTATAGTTTTTTATAATTTCTTAGGAGTGGTGACACCTATAGATGAGTAGGACTCCAATTATTTTTTTATTTTTATTTCTTCTCTAATTATTGAATAAATAAACTCTAGTCTTATCGCTTAATTCAAAGAGTTTGAAAACAAAGAGGCAATATTTTCCATGGTCGATGAGAAGGCCCCTAGACCTGATGGTTTTCTTGCAATTTTTTATCAAAACTTTTGAGGAATTATGGAGAAGGATATATATAATGTTATGGATGAAATTCAAACTACCCTTCATATTCTCATTGATATCAATTCCACATTTTTGTTTTTGATTCCTAAATTGGAAAGAGCTAACTCCTTAAATAATTTCAAGGCCATAAGTCCATGTAACACTCTTTATAAAACATTAGCTAAGGTCATAGTAATATCAGAAACACCACAATAGAATCTAACCAATATACATAGATGCAACACATATAATAAACATACGCTTCAAGCCACCAACTGGCAGTACGAAGCTCACAACCCACCCCCCTAACTATTGATTGAATCGAGCATTTATAGGCTCTGAGAAATTTAATTGTTATAATATGGTCATTACAACATAGCCATTACAACATGGTCATTACAATATGACCATTACAACATGGTCATTACAATATAACCATTACAACATGGTCATTACAACATGACCATTACAATATGGTCGTTACAATATGACCATTATAACATGGTTGTTACAATATGACCATTACAACATGGTCTTTAAAATATTACCAATATAATATGGTTGTTACAATATAACCATTACAATATGGTCGTTATAACATAACCGTTACAATATGGTCATTACAAAGAGAATACTGTTTTAGGGGAAGAATTACAAAATTAACAAACCAAAATAAAATTTGAATTTTAGGAATTTAAGAGGAAGAGTGTTAAAATGTGATGCTCCTACATTAGACTTCCATGCTTTAAAATTTCATGAGCTCTTGCTCATGAGCTATTCAATTTTTTTGAAGTTTTATTTGCACATCTACCACATCTATCTTGACCAACAAGGTGTGTGTATGCCATTCTTATCATGCATAAAATTTTGAGCATCTTTTCACCATTCAAGAAGATCCATAAGAAATTTCTATTTCACACTTCTAGTAATCCATGCAATACCGAGTTATTGTTTCACCACTCACATAGAAAATTAGGCAAGTTATTTTTCACACTTGTTGTAATATATGTACACATTATGTTTCACACATGCAACAAACTTGGGATAATCCACGAAATACCAAGTGTCTATTTCACCACTTGCATAGATATTTAGGTAAGTTTTGTTCCATACTAACTATAATCTACATACACCTTATGTTTCACATGTGTAGCACACTTGCAGTAAGGGTGTGTGTATGCCATTGTTATGCATAAAATTTTAAGCATATTTTCACCATTCAAGTGGATCCTTAAGCAACTTTTGTTTCACACTTATAGTAATTCATGAAATATCGAGTGTATGTTTCACCACTCGTGCATATCCTTAAGTTCTATTCCATACTTCCTGTAATCAATGTATACATTTTATTTCACATGTGCAACACACTTGTAGTAATCCATGAGATATCGAGTGTTTTTTTCACCACTCGTGTAGATACTTAGGCAAGCTTTGTTTCACACTCATTGTAATCCACATACATGTTCTATTTCACATGTGCAACACACTTGATTGACAAGCAAGAGCACACACAAACCCATAAGAAATATTCTGAGCTCTGGTACTACTTGATGTTAGCATCACCATAGTAGAAGCCAACCAATATATGTAAACACAATACAGATAATAAATATACACTCCAAGCCACCAAGTCATAGTACAAAGCTCACAGTCCACCTCCCCTAACTACTGATCAAATTGAGTATTTATCGGCTCTAAGAAATTTGATCGTTACAATATGGTAATTACAACATGGTCGTTACAACATGACCATTACAACATGGTAATTTCTATATGAACATTACAACATGGTCATTATAATATGACTATTACAACATGGTCATTACAATATGACTAATACACCATGGTCGTCACAACATGATCGTTACAATATGGTCGTTACAATATGGTCGTTACAATATGATCGTTACAACATGATCATTACAATATGATCGTTATAACATGGTCATTACAATATGACTGATACAACATGGTCGTTACAACATGACCGTTACAATATGGTTGTTACAATATGATCGTTACAACATGGTCATTACAAAGAGAAGTTCATTGTAGGAAAATGGTTACAAAAATAACAAACCAAAATAAAATGTGGTCCTTAGGAACTTAAGAGGAATATGGTCAGTATGTGATGCTCCTGCATCACATAGCTAATAGAATTAAGGTCATTCTTCCTCATATTATTGATCCTTGCCAAGGTGCTTTTGTTAAAGGGAGGAAAATCTTAGATAGCATGATTACTATTCATAAAGTTCTTCACTCCATAGATAAAAGTGGTAGATATGTATTTTTGTTATAATTAGACATGAACAAGGTATATGATAGAGTATCCTAGGAATTTATGTTTAAAGTTATGGGTAAATTTGTCTTTCACCATGTTTGGACAGTCCTCATCAAAGGATGCATGTGCTCAGTTATAAATTTTGTCGTAATTAATGGTTATCCAACAAGTTATTTTAGAACCCTACGATGCCTAAGACAAAGGGAACCTATGTCTCCTTATTTATTTCTTATTATGTATAGAGCCTTGGGAAAATCTATTTATGTACCCATATCTAAGGGATTTATTTCAAGGATAAAGCTTACCTCCACTTGCAATCCCATAAACGATAAACAATTTGCAGATGATACTCTTCTTGCTTCAAGATCCTCTATTCTAAAAGTGAAAGAGATTAAATTTATTCTATCTTCTTATAAGGTTGTGTATGGATAGAAGATAAATTTTAACAAGAGAAAGATGTTTTTAATTAATACCTCCCTTAAAATCTAGGTAAAACTCACAAAAATATTTGAATGTTCCATTGGATAGCTCCCTTCTATTTATCTAGGATTATCACTTTTTAGTGGTAGGTTATAATATTCTTCTTGGATTCCTATGGTGGATAGGGTTAGGAGAAATTTGACAAGCTAGAAAGGTGCCCTCCTCAACCAAGTTGGTAAGACACAACTCATTAAATCCACCCTAAAAAGTATCACAATATTCTGTTTATCATTGTTCAAGATGTGATAGAAAATATATCAAAATATTAATAGTATTCAAAAGGCCTTTCTTTGGATAGGAATAAAAACATAAAATTCCCCTCATTGGTTGGAAGTAGGTTTTTTCAAGTAAGAGCAAGGGTGGATTAGGCCTTAGGAAACTAGAATAAATGAATTTGGCCTTTATTGTAAAATAGGATTCAAAGTTTTTCAAAATGAAAGAATCTATATGGGTAGAGATTTTAAAAGCCAAATATCTTGGTAGAGATGGTAAGTTTGTTGATATTCAGGTCAAACCAAAGAGCTTTTTTTTTGGAAACACCTTCTTGATTCTCAGTTTATTATTAAAAAAGGCTTGTGATGGAAGATTTATGATGGGAGGAAATTTAACTTTTGTGAAGATAATTGGATTATAATGAGCCTTTGATAATGTAGACACCAAAACATCACCAATCCGATTATGTGACTTTAAACACTGATCGCTTTGACACACACAGCCCCAAGGGCAGCCCCCAGAGGTTAATCAGTGGTCCTAACCACTCACAATAGTTTTGGAAGGTCAAAAATCATTTTGGCACCTTCAAGAACTTTGCTCAGGATCCGTTCCACCCTGGAACAGATTCAAACTGGGATTCGCCCCACCCAGGAACGAATTTTGGATTCGCTCCAAGGTGGGGAAAATTGCAGGTTTGACGGAAAAAAAGTCAAATCTTGACAAATGGCAGCTCAGATCCACCACTTAACACTTCCTTCATCGCATGGGAGTATGGGTGAGCGTTTTTGAGCATTAGAGGCATTTGCATGGTCAGTCATGAAGTCCCAATTCAGGGAGGGATCTCCTTCCCCCTAGGAAGGCATGATTGCCAAGTGGTGGCTCTGCATGCCCATTTCAAGAGACCTCTAGGTCTATAAATTGGTGAGTTTCCTCACCCCAAAATATACAGAGTAAGAGCAATTTGGAGCAACGAAGTGCTGCCATTTTATTTCCCCATACACCCTTGTGCGATTTGTGCCTCCTACATCCTTGATCTCTTTTAGAGAGGAGGTCATTGGGTGACTATTGGAAGGTCGAATATTAAGCCCAAAACCCAAAATTTGGCCATAGAATACCACCCAATTTGTTGACAACATCTTGTAAGAGATTTTGGACCCATCCCAAGTGGATTAGTGCTGAAATCAGGCCCCAAACGATGGGCGGCCCGCCCGGGCGCCCCCTCACTGCTTTAGGCCTAATCGTCCCTTTTAGGAACGATTGGGAATCTATGGCAGATTTTTCTTTCTATCATTTTTTTTTTTTGCATTCAATTCCATTATGCTTAGATAGGTTGTAATTTAAATTTTGTCTCGTTTTGAACAATTTTGATCGTGTTTCTATATTTGTTCGCTTTTACTAACTTGCAAGTAGCATCATCAGATTCCCATTGACAGAGGTCAAATTGGGAAAATCCAACCATATTGGTCTTCCCAAAATTCCCCCAATTAGTTAACCCCAAGTTTGCAGGTCTTTTGGAGCTCTCTAGGCCGGACATTTGGGACAACACCTTTTCGACGTTTTGTTGCAGGTGAATTCATCCCGCCCCGGAGCGAATTCAAATCAATGAGGAATTTCCTGACTGTTCTTTTTGTAGTACCCTCTTGATGATGTCCTAATACCCCTGTCAAATTTTTAGAACATTTGGATTCATTTTAGTCCTAGTTTAATTCATTTTTCTCATCTATTTATCGCAGGCTTGGGGATTGCATGTTTTGTTTTATCCGCAGGTGCTATTGATTATATTTTGTTTCTTTGAATGTAGGACCAAAAAATCAGAGGAGCACTCAGGAATCAACATTCATAGACACAAGCGGCGGTGACGTTTTGGTCCACCCATCTTACATGTGGGCACGCGAAAGAAGGAAGGCTATCCATGGATGTAACCAAGAGATGAATTTGATGCTCCTCGCCCCTGAAAAGGGAGGATGCAAATTGTAACTGAGTTGTGGAATACATCAATAAAATAGAAGGGCTATTGTTTCATTTGGGTTTCAATTCATGCTTTTTCCATTTCATGCATTTTTAATTCGTAGGATTTAGCGTTAAGTTTAGCTTCATTTTTGCATCGTGATTGGAGTATTTCCTTTCTTTTTTTTGTATCCTCATGCTTTCAGTGGTGATCACGGTGGGACTCTGTCCTTCACCTTTTTGGATTATAAATTTGATCAAAATTTACCTTGCTTGCAGGTATCCTTTTTTTTGGAACGCGGGACTGCTGTTTGTTCCAGTCTATGGCAAACACAGAACTGTAATTCATCTCACCCATGGACAAATTGAAATGTGCCCCACCATAAGATGAATACAGTATTGTAATTCATTCCGATATGACCAAGATGAATTCCATTTTGTGAAGTTTTCGGGCAGAAGCTCAAGACCGATAGATTCAGGTAGAGAAGAGGTAAGGATTTTGCATTTTTCTCTGTAATTTTTTGTTCAGTGTTTCTGTTTTGGATTACTTGTTTGCTTAGGGAAAGTTTCTTTTTGTTGTTTGCTTATTTCCTTTTGCAAAATAAAAATAACCCCACACACCACATCACAACTTAAAAACCAAGGTGCTGGTCATAAAACCCTAGCCCTTGATCAAGACCAACGGTGGATTTCATCACCACCTTGGCTTGAATTTTGCATCCATTACCCCGATCGCAACTGTTTCTAGACATAAATCCTGACGAAAGCTGACCGAGTGTAGCTTGGGGTGATTCCCAGTGCACGAGGATAAGTCTTCTATTGTAGGTGTCATAAACAGGGTGATCCCCCTTCCATACCGCCTATGTTCCACGTACCATCTACTCTCACATACCTATAGTTTCCCTCATGTTAGGGCGGGTATATAGAGATGTTGGTATATTGGCTTGACAATGGTATATCGAAGGGGTGACCAATTTTGGGAGTCATAAGAGCCCTCATTTTGCATTTAAACGTTCTTTAAAAACCTTCAAAACCAAAAACAAAAACAAAACAAAAAAAAAATCAAAACACACTAAACCAGATTTAGGACACACTCTCAATATTTAAATGAGATAATCACTATTTGTGTATGTGTGTGCTCTTTTCTATTTAGTGTAGCATAAAAAATCATAAAAGAGATAAAAATCTATTTAGCTTGTAGAAAAACAATACCATGGTGTACACACATAGCCAAACCCAATCAAGGGCGGAAGCTGCAAAAAGTGTACAAGGGGGCACAAGTCGCCTCTGCTATAGCCCTAAGGACTTAGTCATACCGCCTTGGTGGCCTGACCCACAAGAGAGTCCGTGTTGTTCCATGTCAAGGTGGAACTATAGGGACACCCCTTTGGGAGACACGCCCGTTCATCATTGTCCCTTTCAGGACGAGTCCTTACACGTGGCACTCAACATAGACAAGAAAGCTCCCTTAGAAGCTTGATATGAGTGGCCACCGCATGATGAAGCACTAGAACAGCATAGTTTCCATGAGGAGAGGCCACATGATGATGGCATCCCTCCTTTGCCCCCCATCACAGTTAGAACCAATAGACAAAATCTAGAGCGCATGGATCTTCAAACTGGGTGAACTAACTCTGCCCGCCCCTTTCACACATATGAGAGGGAGCACAAGGAAGATGATTACATTCCTCAAGAGCAACATACAGCACGGGGGCCATGTGCCTCCGCACTAGCTAGATACCATGATCACCCACTAAGGCCAGAGCTTCGGGTAAATGCTGCCAACCTCGATAGAGGGAAGCAACCTATTGAGATATCAGATCATCACGATCGAGGTAAATGCATAGGAGAGGCATCCAGGCCTCCTAGGCTCTGTTAGCGTACTTTAGCTTCTTGTTAGTTGTAATCATGGTATCTTGCCCCCCCCGCGTTGAACGCTCTACCGGGACGCAGCGCCGCAGGAATTTTTTTTTAAAAGCGGCAGCGCGCGACCAAGCAGCCGGAGGCCGCTGCAGAGGAGGAGGAACCAGGTGTTGAAAAAGGAGGGGCTCCACTGTTCCAAACGGATCAGCCCGCTAGCTCACTTGGCAGTGAGCTGTGCGGTAAGGCTCAGGGAGCCTGCAGGTCGGGGGTTCAAATCCTGCCGACTCCCCCCCAAAGGTATAATTTTTTTTTTCAAAGGTTTTATAATTATTATTTTTTTAGTTAAAATTTTTAATTTTAATTTATTTTTAATAGTTTTTAAAACTTTATAAATTAAAATTTAATTTTAATTTATTTTTTCATAAGGTTTTAAAACTATATAAATTAAAATTATTTATTTTAACTTTAAATACATAATAATTATTTAAAATGCTTTGGTAAAGAAAATTTTTTTAAGGGGGGATATTTTTTCAAAAAATCAAAGGGGGAATGTGAGTAATTTTTTGAAAAAGCAATTTGGCGAATTGTAAAAGGTGCATTTTCGACTGTGACTGAAACCTGGTGGGTTATTCTTGTGGGCAGTTTTTTATGTTGTATGTTGCATATTTCATTTTTGCACTATAACATTAAAAAATTAAAAACAAATATACTCCCTAAGTCCCCGAAATAATTAAAACCCATCCGTGCAATTTATTGCACTACAGTGTTCGGTATTTGTGATACCTCTGGCCAGAACTTACAGGTAAAGCTGTCGTGATTGGGATACTGTATCCGCTGCCTAATATAGCTGCTACAATGACGTCTAAGCTTGTTCTCTATAAATCGTCGGGGAGAGATAAGTTAGCCATTTTTGCATTTTTTTACTCCATCCACTACCCTTTATTGCACTTGTGTTTAGGCGTAAATCCTGATGAAGTATTCTTCATAGTTTTTAGGGGAAGTTATGCCCCACGCATGAGAAGAATCTTCTATGGTAGGTGCCATCAACAAGACGATTCCCTTTCAGTACCGCTTATGTTCCACGTATCGTATGATCTCTAAAACTCACCTATAGTCTCCCTCACGTAAGGGCGGGTGATTTTTGTTGATCTTTCTAAATACCTATAGTTTCCCTCACGTAAGGGTGGGTATTTTGTACGGTATAACGGCATAGCAAAAGGTATATTGAAAGGGGGACCAATTGGTGATATAAGGAACCTTCACTATGGCCACTATTGCAAAATTGATGACTGATCCTCATCAGTTATTGAAAGGTCCAAGTTATACACCATGGAAACATAAGATGAAGGCAGTTCTCCAAATGGAATATTTGTGGGATATTGTTACTGGAGTAACAACTAGGCCTTCACCAACAACAGGATCCATAGCTCCTTCTGCTGATCAGATAGCTTTTGACAAGAAAGACAGTCGAGCAAAGGTGCTCATTTTGTTTGCTATTTCAGATGAAGTGCAACCTCATATAGCTGACAAAGCAAGTGGTAAAGAGGCATGGGATGCCCTTAGAACCATATATGAGGGAAAGAATGATTCCACCATTCTTCATCTTCAACAACAACTTCATAACCTGAGTTTGAGACAGGGTGAAACAGTTGAACTCTTTCTGTGTAGAGTGTCTGAATTGAAAGAGAAATTGAATTCTTTTGGAGATACTGTGGACGAAAAAGCTTCTCATTTCAATTGTGATGAGAGCTTTACCTTCTTCATTTGATATGTTGATAACCTCCATCCAGGTGTCTCAATGACAAATTACCTACATCGAGTTGGTCAATCTGCTTCAACAACAGGAGGCATGCCAACTTCACAAGGATGATTCTTCCAATACAGCCCTATACACCAACAGGCAGGGTTCTAGGAAGAAATGTAATGGGCAAAAAGGAGGCAAATTTTAGAAAGGAGGAAATTCTCAACAAGATACGAAAGGAAAAGGCAAACAACCTCAACAAAAGAAGAGGTGGTGCAAGATCTGTGAGAAAGACAACCATGACACCAACAGGTGTTGGCATAAGAACAAGTAGAAAGGCCAAAATAAACCACAAAATAAAAACAAGCAACCCCAGGTGAATGTTGTTGTTGAAGAATCTGACTCAGATTCTGAATGGGCACACAAGGTGCTCATGACTACCACAGATTCCACACAGAGGGATCCTATTTGGTATGTCGATTTTGGAGCTTGCAAACATATGACTGGCGACAGATCATGGTTTGAATCATTTGTGGCCAAAGAGGGCAAACCTGTCACCATTGCTGATGATAAAACCTACAGGGTTCAGGGAGAGGTTACAGTTTCAGTCACTCTTCCTGATGGCAAGTGTTAGATTGACAAAGTCCTCTATGTTCCAGGATTGGCTAACAATTTGCTGTCAGTCACACAAATCCTGGATAGAAATATGGTTGTCAACTTTTGTGTTGATAATGGAAAGAAGTTTTGTACTATTACCAAGAAGGGTAAGCAGATTGCAACAACTTCATATAAGCACGGCTTATTTGCCCTAGATGCTATCTCTACTCCACATGTTGCCATGACTGTCTCTACTAAGGAGGCAACTTCCCTATGGCACAAGAGATATGGGCATCTTAGTTATGGCTACTTACTTGAGCTCAGTAAGTATGAGATGGTAAAGGGTCTTCCTTCCCTTTCTGCCATATTGCCAGTGTGCTCTGACTGCTTGGCAGGAAAGCAGCATAGAGTACCATTTGAGAAGAGTTTAACAAGAGCATGAAAACCTCTGGAGTTAATTCACACCGATCTGTGCGGTCCTTTCACACCCAATAGTTGTGGAGGGAAGAGGTATTTTAAGTTATTCGTAGATGATTACTCACGAAATATGTGGGTTTTATTTCTCCAACTAAAATCTGAAGCTTTCGCATTCTTCCAGCAGTTCAAGAAATCCATTGAGAAGGAGTCAGGAGCTTCTATTAAAACCCTCCGCTCAGATCGAGGGGGGGAGTTTACCTCTAATGAATTTTCTGAATTATTAGATAAGCATGGAATCAAGAGACAGTTAACAACTGCCTATACTCCTAAGAAAAATGGAGTTACTGAGAGAAGGAACCGTTCTATTATGGAAATGGTTCGTTATATGCTCACAGGTGCTACTCTTGGGCAACAATATTGGGAAGAAGCTGTCACCACTACAGTATATCTATTGAATAGGGCACCCACAAAGGCCCTAAAAGGAATGACTCCACAGGAAGCATGGAGTGGTCGAAAACGCTCCATATCTCATCTACGTATTTTTAGATGTCACGCTTTCATGCACATACCGAAATAGAAAAGGAAGAAGCTAGATGAGAAAATACTGAGATGTATTTTTCTTGGTTATGATGAGCACTCTAAAGGATATCGGTTGATAGATACTTTGACCAAGAAAATTCATGTCAGTAGAGATGTTGTCTTTGATGAAGCTTTCACATCACAGAGCACATCTAAAGTACACTTAGATCTTGTGGAATCTAAGGAAGAGAAGATTCCTTCGTCAACACAGACAGGAGGTCCTTCTACATCTTCTTCAACACCATCGAAGAAGAATCCAAAATGGTGTACAAATACAATCAGAGATGCATATTTATCCACTCCTCCCAATATGAACTTGGATAGACCTCGTACACGCAGTATGGCTCAAAAGGAAAAAGAAGCCAAAGAAACTGGTGAGGTTGATGATCTTTGTCAATCTTTTGAGGAACTTTCTGTAACTCCAAGTATAGAAGTAGAGGATATGGATATTGATGATGACAGGGCATTCATGTCTACCATAGACGATCTTGAACCTGCATCAGTGCAAGATGCTCTTAGTGAGCCTCAGTGGAAGGCCGCTATGGATACAGAGTATGAGTCTTTGATGAAAAATAAAACTTGGAAACTTGTTGATCTGCCACATGGAAAGAAACCCATTGGCTGCAAATGGGTATATAAATTCAAGTACAAGGTAGATGGAACAATTGATAAGCATAAGGCCCGTCTTGTTGCAAAGGGCTATGCTCAAAAGGAAGGCATTGATTATGAGGAAACTTTTGCACCTACTGCTCAGATGACCACAATTCGGGTTATGTGTGCTATGGTAGCACAATATGGGTGGAAAGTTCACCAGATGGATGTCAAAAGTTCCTTTCTAAATGATGATCTCCAAGAAGAAGTCTACATGACTCAGCCAGAAGGATTTGAAGTGGAAGGCCAAGAGCAGAAGGTTTGCAAATTGGTCAAATCCTTATATGGTCTGAAACAAGCTCCTTGAGATTGGTATATAAAAATGGACAATCACCTTATGCAACATGGATTTAAGAGATGTCCGTCAGATGCAAACCTCTATTTCAAGAAATAGGGTTCTGAGATAGTGTTGCTTGTACTCTATGTTGATGATCTGCTCATTACGAGGAGTTCAGAAACTATGATCTCTACTGTCAAAAGAAACTTGTGTAAATATTTTGAGATGACAAATCTCGGACTTCTCCATTACTGGCTTGGTTTGGAATTCAGCCAGAAGGAGCACTCCATCAAAGTGTCTCAGAAAAAATATGCCAAGACATTGTTGGAAAAATATCGCATGACTGATTGCAAGCCAATGGCAACTCCGATGGAGAACGGACTTTAGTTATCACGATATGATGATTCACCTCAGGTAGATGGTACTCTCTATCGATAGTTTATTGGGAGTCTCATATATCTGACCAATACTAGGCCAGATCTCGTATTTGCTGTCAACTATCTTTCGAGGTTCATGCAGGAGCCTAAGACCACTCATTGGAAAGTAGCAAAATGTGTTCTTCACTATGTCCATGGTACTATGGAATATGGCCTAGAATACAAGAGGAACAACAAATTCTTCTTGCAAGGATACACGGACTCCGACTATGCTGGATCATTTGATGATCGCAAGTCAACTTTTGGATACATTTTTCATCTAGGATCCGGTCCTATCTCTTGGCACAACAAGAAGCAACAGGTGGTTGCTATTTCATCAACAGAGGCAGAGTATCATGCCACACGTGAAGCTGTGTGCGAAGTGATATGGTTGCGTCGCATTTTGACAAGTATGGGCCATCCATCAAAATCTCCAATACACTTGTTTTGCGACAATCAAGGTGTTCTGAACCTCGTCAAGAATCCAGTCCATCATGAAAGAACAAAGCACATTGACACACAATGTCATTTCATTCAAGATGAAGTTCCAAAGCATCGAATTCAGCTTCAACACATTCCCACCGATGCTCAAGTTGCAGACATTTTCACTAAGGCACTTGGACGTGTCAAATTTGAATTGTTTCGTAGCTCACTTTGTATTGCAAAATGATGTAAGGGGATGTTAGTATAGCTATTAGTTATTACATTACCCAAATAATGTAATAAATGGGGATGTTAGCATACTTTAGCTTCTTGTTAGTTGTTAATTATTATTTAGCAACTAGTTGCAGCGGCTGGTATATTGTTATACCTGCATCCTGTTGAGATGCGCCCTCTTCGGGCTAATCCAGGAATGCAGTTTGTAATCTCTGCATTATTTAAACTGCACTGCTGAATAATAAATCTGGTTCGCATTTTCTACAGGCTCAATCTGGCAGAACAAATTGACCTGGCAGTCACTAGACATGCCGCCCACCAAGCGTAGATCACACAGCTTGAGCAAGACCAATAGCAACTAGAGCATTTATATCACCTTAGCAAAGAACGCATTAGGCGCTAGAAAGACGAGTTGTTACATAACCCGGTGCCTGAAAGGGTTCCAACCCCGTGCACCCAAAGGGTGAAACCATATGAGAGGTGCAACCCCTTGGTGCAAGATTGGTCCTCGAGACCTGACCAAGCACTGCCTCTAAGACCTCCTAGACCTGAATGGGAGGCCACTCCAAAAACAACGACAGGTACCCTCCGCGGGGACCCACCTTGGGTCATAGGTCTCATCCAGAGACTCCTCAGGAAGCTTATGAGGAGTGTGAGCAAGAAGATAAGCAGGCCTAAATGCCATGCCTAGGTGGAGGAGTCGCCATCCATCCTCCCCTTTAGAGGCCTCAAGTCTCCCAAAACCCACAATAGGAGAAAACCAAAGAGGAAGAGATTAAATCTTTCGATGCATACAAAGCGCTGTTAGAGCGTCTAGAGTCTGTGGAAACCAAAATTTTTGGACCTCAAAAGCCCACTTTACACCAGCTCCATAGTCATCCTATGCATCTGTCAGTGCTAGCACCTCCTTATCCTGAGCACTTTAAGCTGCCTCATTTGGCAACCTTTAGAGGTGAGGAAGATGCTCAAGAGCATGTGATGAGATTCCTAAGCCAATGCTTCGGCATTCAGGACAATGATGATTTGTTATTGAGAACATTTATAACCACATTCGTAGGCCCTACCTCAGATTGGTTTACCCAATTACCAAAGCATAGCATAAAAAACTTAGATCAGTTAGTGGATGCATTCCTTGAACACTTCACCTTCAATACCAAGAAGAAGGCATCCCTAATTGACTTAGCCAGACTCAGGAAGTATGAGGAGGAGACTATGGTGGCCTACGGGAATCAGTGGAGGACATTGCTCTCGAAGCTGCCCTACCTCCCTCCTATGTCCGACATCACTCAAATGTTCTCCAAAAGTTGTTTGAGATCGATCTTTGTGCTATTGCAGCTACAGCAATATGCCACCCTAGAAGAAGCTCTAGCACAAGCCAAAATTATTGAAGAGATCAAATACAATATGGCAAGATAGCCAAGCCTAAGAAAAGAGAGTGGACTAAAAACACTAAATCTGGGACCATGCAACAAAAACCCGCTGCGGTTAACCAAGTTGCAATCAACGTCCCTAAATCGGGATTCTCCAAAACCGCTGGGTTTCCCACTAGGCAGGGTTTTCTCATTTTTTGCTGGTTTTCTCGGGATGCAGGATTCACTTGGCAAAGGTTTTTGCTGGTTTTCGCTGTGCGGGATCTACATTGGGATGGATTTCTAATGCTTCTCGCTGGGCGGGATTCACTCTTTGGTGGTTTTTTGACTACTTCCTGCTAGGCAGGATTTATATTATAGTGGTTTTTTGCTGCTTCCTACTGGGCGAGACTTACACGATGACAGTTTTCAGCTGCTCCCCTCTGGGCGGGATCTTCAAACTTACCTTCCTTCAAAATTGGTGGTTTCCCACTGGGCAGGATTGTTCAAATTTACCTGTTTCCACTGGGCGGGATTTCTATTTGTTTTTCATTTTTAGGGTATTGGTGCCTTGGGCCCAAAAATTTTGTTGTAATGGCTTATTATCGGCATGTTATTACCAACTCTTATGTAATCAGGTTTTGGGATCCTAGTTAAAACCCACTGTAAATACAAACACTACTTAACAAAAAAAATATATTATTGGAGATAATATCTAGCAAATATGGTATGGGATAATTTAGCCAATCGTGGTGTTGATATTCATCTTGGTGAAATTCAAAATCTAGAAGTGATATTTTACATCTTAATGAAAATGATGTCAAGAAGATAATTGCATAAACATAACACTTTGAGGAAAATGAAAAATATATTTGATAGAAAAGGAAATAAAAAATATCTTTGACAAAAGGGAAAGTTGGATATGGTTTAATTGACCTAAAAACAAATGCAATATTTTGGTACTTTTATGGATATGGAGCCCAATAGAATCTACACATAGCTTATTACAAAAACACAATCTATAATTATATTTAATATATTTACAATAAAATTTGAGATTATCTTATAATTAATGGTAAACAAAGGCTTATTTCATAAAAATTATCAAAATATTTTTGATCTTTCTTGGTAACTAATATAATGAAGGTGGCATTTATCTTACTTTTTATATCTATATATGAAGGAATACTATACATTTTTTTGGATTACATTAATTTTTTTTACTTTCTCTATCTTAGAATTTTCCTTTGTATATTATTTTACATTTTTTTTTTTTTTTTGTGTGTGGAAAACATCCCAAAAGGGATGCCACTTTTGGGTAAGACCCAAGGAGACAGGGGTATCCATTCTGCCAAAAATGCCTAGGACACGGACCTAGCCTACCACATTTTACATCTTTCATTCCTTTAAATTTGTTCTTGAATATTGTAGTTTGTCATCCCTTACATCCTTCTTAGTTTCTTCTAATAGTGGATGTATGGTCATCACACATATGACCAACCATAAACACATCAATATTGGATGGTAAAACCACAAGATGACAATATCACAATATGGTGAGGCCTCAATACAATGAGGCATATCACTATGAAACTATAATATGACAACATAAAATATAACAATACTTTAATATGAAAATATCTCTTGAAAACAATCCTATGAGTCAACAACAATGGGATAAAATGCTTGGGATGGCACATTTCGTGAGATGCCAATATGTGGCTATAGGACAATTCAATCCCTTTACTTGTATGGATTACAACATTGTTTCTTTCTTTTGAATGACAATCACAATCACTATTGAATGATGCTTCTACTCAAATGATGATCATGTCCTTTTAATGGGATTGAACACTTTCAAATTTAACAAAACCTTATTTTCTAATTGAAAAACACACAACCTATAGTTGAACAACCCATGCAAATATGACAATCACACATATAGTATGTTAGCATAGTATCAAGATGGTTTTTTATCCTTGAATAATGATTTGTAAATATGGTTGATATTAAAATTAAATGTTATCCCCTCAAACAACAATCAAGTGTTTACTTAAATGACACTTATCTCTTCAATTGAACAATGCTTAGTAATTTGGAATAATGACTCTACTCAGACTGTAACCTTTCTCTAGTCTTCACCTACAAACCTAAAATTCTACATACACCATGCTATACAATCTACAAAAAAATTCCAATAATAAAATGTATTCACTTTTAGGAATTCACACAGATAATAGATTTGAAATAGAATATGATTGGTATTGCTTATGTATATTGGCTATACACAATACTAGCTAGCATTCATTTTTTAACTCCCTTTCAAGCATGAAGATATATAACTGGATATATTCTTAGTAGTATTTTCTCTCTCCATTATTAAGCTTCTTCTCTAGTTGCCTCAGACATACCTCTACTCTTATTTTCCTATGTGTGCTATTTCCACTTGTTTTTCTTGTTTTTTACTGTCTCTTTGTCTTCCTTTTCATATTTCTCTTTTTTTTTCCTCTTCCACTTATTCCTTCTAAATGCTTCTCTTTTTCCTCTCATGCATGAAAGGGTTCTTTTATGCATGACATGGCATTTTAAAAATGAATGATATTCACCTTACTTATAATCCTTCAAATGATCCTACATCATATTTTTTTATCATTTTTTGGGAAGGGAAATGTCTTTATGTAATCCAACTTCTACTATAATATAATTAGCTACTTTGAAGTTTATTTTGTGACTAAAATATTTTTATTTTTATTTTTTTCACTTTATAATGTGTTGTTATTTGTTCAATATCATAACATTCATGACATTAAAATATAATATTTTTATAATCCACTTGTTGATTTCATTCTACCAATGTAGATTTTCTATTAACAAAATTTGGCAAAGGTTTTGAAATATCCATGGAAATACATATCCAGTTATATACAACATATTTTTTGACCTTAGTAGTTGGTTGCTCCTATATTAAATTTTCTAGAGTATTAGTAATATTCTTCAATACCTCCTTATTGATAAGATAATATGTATGAAAAAATATAACACACACTAGAATATTTTTAATAGATTATTGAAAACACAAGATTCTAGAAGTTTGAAAAGAAACACTAAAGCTATGCAATGCAAAACGAAATATAACGCTTTTATCCTAGAAATTTGAAATGCATGAAACAGGGAAAAAATATGAATTGAGACGAAATGAAAGAAGTATATAAATCACAACCCTTTTTATTTATACTCTCTCAATATCGGTTACAAAGACGTCTCCTGCATTTTCAGGGGCTAGGAGCGTTAACATGTTTTGGTTACAATAGTGACTAGTGATCTTCCTTCCGCTTGCCCACATGTAAAATGGGTGGGCCAAAGTGTTGTTATCATTGGTGTGAATGAATATTTGATCCTTGCTGCTCCTCTTGCATTCAAAGAAACAACAAAATCGTTAGTAGCACCTGTTGCAAAGATGAAACGTTTGTTCTCTAAAAACAATGAAGGTTGCATGCATGAAACAAAATAAAAAGGTAAGTGAACTGAATCAAAACAGTCTACAAATTTCATAGAAACTAGGGAAAATCACCAAAAGGTCACTGCAAATGAAAAAGTTGGGAAATTCCCCCCCGATTTGAATTCATTCTGGGGCGGGACGGATCCGATTGTAATTCACTCTGGGGTAGAACGAATTCACCTGCAATAAAGTGCCGAAGTGATACTGCCCAAAATGTCGCGTATAAGGAGCTCCAAAAGACCTACAAACTTAGGTTTAGCTAATTTGAGGCATTTTGGGAAGACCCAGATGGTCAGATTTACCCAATTTGGCCTCCATCAATGGGAATTTGACGCCACTACCTGCAAGTTAGTGAGGACTACAAAAGCGATAAAACATGATAAGATTTTATCAAAGCATTGTGAAATTAGAATTACAAGCTATTTAAGCAGCATAAGATGGAATGCAAAACAAACAAATGACAAAAAATAAAAATCTACCATGAATCCCCAATCGTTCCTAAAAAGGAACATTAGGTTAGCAGCTGTGTGAGGCACCCGGGCGGACCGCCCACTGTTGGGACCTGATTTCAGCACCAATCCACTTGGGATGGGCCCAAAATCTCTTGTAATGTGTTGTCGGCGAATTGGTAGATTGATGTGGTCAAGTGTCGGGTTTTGGATCCGGATTCACACTTCTAATGACCACCCAATGACCTCCCTTGTGAAAGAGATCAAGGATGTGGAAGAGATGAATCAAAGGTAAAGTGTGGTATCAATTTGGTAGCACTTCGTTGCTTATAAATGCTTCCAACCTGTCCTATTTTGGGTGAGGGAGCTCACCAATTTATAGACCCAAGGGGTCTCTTTGGATGGGTATGTAAGAGTGCCACTTGGTGGCCATACCTTCCCAAGAGGGAGGAGATTCCTCCCTGACTTGGGCTTCCATGAATGCCCTTGTGACAGTCCTCTAACATTCAATTTGCTCACCTACGTGCGCATGCAATGCAGGGAGCATTAATTGACTGTCCTTGACTGCCATTTGGTGCAATTCCTTTTTTTTCTTGTTGAACCTAGAATTCGTCCTACCTCGAAGCGGATTCTGTATTCGTCCCAAGGGAATATGGATCCCATTTTGAATTCATCCCAAGGAGGGACGAATTTTGAGCAAAGTGCCTAGGTGTCAAATTGATCTCTGACCTCCAAAACTACTATGAGAGTGGTTAGGATGACTGTTTAACCTCTGGGGGCTGCCCTTGGGGCTGTATGTGTCAATGCAATCAGTGTTTATAGTCACATAATCGGATTGGTGCTGTTTTGGTGTCTAAAGATGCCCCTTTTTGGGATGCGCTATGCATGGCGCAGTGCTGAGCAAAAATAGATAACCAAAAAACTAATGATTAGGGTTTCTTAGTAACCTAGCCAACTCTTGATGCCCCAAGCATGGAAATGGCATGCATTATTGAATCCTTGCTTCTGACGAGCGAAGGAACTTAATTCAAGTGTTAACCTTTTTTGGTGAGGTGTTACTTGAACTTGGACATTGATCAGTCATGAATAGGCAAAGGGCGTAACCTTTTGTCTATGGGAACCTTGAGTTCATGATTCATGAATGCTAAGTGATTGATCAGCTTGTGATTATTGCTTGTTTACTGCCCCAAGCAGGAGCATAATTGTCTTTGTCAATGATCCTTTGAATGCATGCCATTTTCCATGATTAGGTGTGTAATTGTTGATTGGTGACTAAGTGTGACTACCCCCTCAAGCGATGAATCGATGAGGGAATGACCTTCATGAGAAAAGTGACGAGTCGCTTGACCCAAGATGACTTAGGTAAGTTAGCCGCCATATGTTTACCTTTGAATGTGTGTGCAGTTTTATGACATTTAGACCTATTTTTGGTGGGTGTTAACCCTTTTGGCGACGTTGTTTGGAGCTAAAATTATCAAAAATCCATCTTCTCGTGGAGCGGTCCGGCCATGGTGGACTTCTTAGGGAGTAGTATGGTGATGATTTATAACTACGACATCTATTTTGGATGCCAATAATGTCAGGCGCGAAGACACCTTCATTCAGAAATGTTATTACTTATTTTTGGGTGGGTTTTTGACCCTTTTGCTGATGCCATTTGGGGATGAAATTCTTGAAAATTCGTCTTCCCATGGAGTGGTCCAGATATGGTAGCCTTATTAGGGAGTATGATAGTGAGGATTTGTGACACTGATATCTATTTTGCATGCCTAGAATGTCAAGTGCAAAAGCACTCTCATTGGACAGGTTTATTGCTACTTTTGGTGCATTTTTGTTCAATTTTTTATGTTTTTTGAAATTTCTGCCATGAATTCGTTCTGGGGTGGGACGAATTCTAGCTTAGTATCCGTCCTAGGGTAGTACAAGCATTAACCAGAGTGTTCATCCTAGGTAGGAACGAATATAGGCTCAAAAGGCTTATTTAAAGGCCAAAACTAGGGTTTGGGCTCATTTGCATCTGAATTTTCTTGCAATTTGGAGCTCTGGGGAGGAGGAGGTTAATTCTACAAAGTGAAGTGCTGCCAAATTTCTCCTGAAATTATGAGTGCACAAACCAGATGGAGTTGCGGAGTCGAAGCGAGACCAGTAAGTGCTTTTTAGCATTTTTACTTTTTATTATGTGTTTTCGAAATTGCAAGTTATTGGTTTGTTTTTCTTTTGTGATGTTTTCTTTGAAATAAAAATGAAAAAACCTAAAAACTTAATTGGACACAAACCAAGACTTTAGCTAAAGATTGAACGAAAGACGTAGCTAAAACCTAGGTGAAAAATCTTTATTTTTGCTGTTAACTTAAAACCCTAGGATAAACGGAACAAATAAATAGAAAACCCTAGTTTTTTAGGCTGAGCTTGTCAGTTTTAAAACGTAGGTGAAAACCCTAAGTTAAAACTATTATTTTTATGTTTGTTTTGTTTGTATAGACTTTTTAAACTTAGAATACCGAAATCCTACGACTGACAATAGGACTGACAAAATATTTGTGTTTTTGTTAATTAATCAGTTTAGAGTTTAAAAACCCTAGGGCTGACAAATTAATTTTTGAATTTTATTTTGTTGTAAATTTATCAGTTAGGATTAGAAACCCTAGGACTGAAAAGTTAATTTTTGAATTTTGTTTTGTTTTTAAATTTATCAGTTAATATTAGAAACCCTATAACTGACAAATTAATTTGTGAATTTTGTTTTGTTTTTAAATTGTTTTTGGAATTTATCAGTTAGGATTCGAAACCCTAGGACTGACAAATTAAGTTTTGTAAATTTTTTGTTTTGTTTTTGGCTGTACACTTTTATGTAGTGCTGTATATTCACATTTTTGTTGTACATTTTTTCATAATTTTTAATGTTTTGCGTTGTTCTTGTGCAGATTGTGAAATACAGGCATCGGGTGTCTACTGCTTTTGCGAAAGCACGTGGGGCGCTAACTGTGGCTGACTGGGAGTGGCTTGATGCTCTTGGGCTCAATAAGGTGACTCGACTAGAGCGTGTGGTCATGGATTGGGCCTATCTGATGGCCTTGATAAATCTATGGGATCCCTGGACCAACACCTTCCATCTCCCAATAGGGGAGATGACAGTTACACTGGACGACGTCTATCGGATTCTACAAATTCTGATAGATGGACTACCGATCAGGACATCGTCGTGTGACCAATAGACAGTTGTACTGATATGATGCTTTGGGCATGGGGAGGAGTTGGGTGTAGAGAGCATAGTGGATATGGTCAAGGTGGACTTTCAGATGGGCGGGATTCTGGTTCAATGTTGGTTGGAGAGGGGGGTGTTGGGAGTGAGGCACTCAGTACTCATGGGCCTCATTTCCAACATGTTGTTTCCTGAATTGTCAAGTGAGAGGTTCTCATGGAACCTATTGGATGTGGTATGGCGGTTGGTTGAGTGCCCGACGGAGGCACCATTGATCATGAGGTGGGGACAGACGTTGCTGGCATAGCTCTATGGGGAGTTGTATGAGGTCCACTACTGGAAGCAAAAGGGGATTAGCTATAGTTATCTGTTGCAGAGCTAGGCCTAGTAGCACATTGCAGTTGAGAGGCCAACAGGGCTACCATGGATGACTTAAGGAGAGATGGAGGATAAGGATATAGGCTATGTGGCACTATGGCGGTGATCTAAGGAGTAGGGAAAGAGTCGGCGGTGGGCAGGTGCTATAGGGCACTATGCTGACGCCTTCGCTCGGCTTGCTCCGGGGGAGGTGTTCTGGTGCCCCTACCGAGATTTTCCAGCCTAGTCTGAGGTTGGAGAGTGGCTCCGATGGGTACACA
Organism: Wollemia nobilis; assembly: GCA_028583015.1. NCBI lineage: Eukaryota > Viridiplantae > Streptophyta > Pinopsida > Araucariales > Araucariaceae > Wollemia > Wollemia nobilis. The sequence continues at coordinate 3,130,313 of JAQPPZ010001731.1, forward strand.
GGGGGCGGTGGCTGATTGGGCGACATGAGACTGAGCATGAGTTCTTTCCATACAGCCAAGTGACACGATAGTTCAAGGTGCACCAAGGGTTTCCTGGTGAACCCATGGTCTATCGATGCCAGGGGGATGAGAGGACTCTAGAACAGCCAGTCATCGCACCACTTGGTGAGGATTCAGATGTGATGATTGACGTCCTGGATGTGGATGACGTCGAGACTAATGCAGAGTATGACCAGTGGTGGATCCTGCAGTAATGGTGAGGTGAGGGGCCTTTGGGAGGCACGGGGGCAGTAGCCGCAGGCGAGGAGGGTGTTGAGGCACCAGGTGATGACTAGGGAGCTCTGCTAGAGGAGGTAGAGATGGTGAAGGTCGATGGTATGGATTCATATCTTGGGGTGCCGAATCAGTCGAAGATGTAGGACATCGTGGAGAAGTGGGATCCAGAGCAGGCTGCTGTTCTAGAGATGTCTATGCCTCGGGCAGATGCGAAGGACATGGATGCATGGTTATGCACTAAGAATGTGCAATTGGCAAATTTGCTATGGAGGCAAGATGAGGAGTTGGGGGAGGCTCTATAGGAGAGGGATCTCCTGTGGATGCAGCTGGTGGAGTGAGAGAATGCATTAGCTGCTTCTCGCCGATAGGATGGGGGTACTGATGTGGCATGAGAGAGGGATCTCCTACGGACGTAGCTGGCAGAGAGGGATAGGGCTTTGGTGTGGTGCAAGGAGAACTTGGTGATGTATCACCAGTGGGAGATGGACTCTATGCAACAATAGTTAAATATGGAGGCAGATATTAGCCGCCTTGGTGGGCAGGTCCCTACATTCAGCATAGGCGGATCATCATGCCACTCGAAAGGGAGTGAGACTGAGCAGTCAACATCCTCTTAGTGCAGGCAACTAGAGGAGGGGGGGCAAGTAGGCATGATGCGGGGGCTAGCAGCAGCCACCCTGAGGGGTCCCATAGGACCAACACCATGGGGGGTAGTTCCCATCGCATCGATCTTGCATGATCATGGTGGCCAACACCTTAGGCTTGGGATTTTTTATTTTGGATTTTGTATTTTGTTGCGGGGTCAGAGGACCAAATTTTTGTAGCCTACGGGCATTTTTGATGATATAGATATATATACCGACTTTATTTTTCTTATGCACATCTGATGATTTGATTTTACGCATGATGGTTTGATGAATATGGATGTATGCATGTTTATTTATTTTGATGGATGCATATGTTAGGATTAATGCAAATGTTTTTGATTTATATGTGATATGCGAAAATGGAATGGATGAATTGAATTTGTGATGTCTGGAGGTCACACCATAGACTGTTTGGAACTGTATGGCTTTTTGTCCTAGGCGATTATTACAGTGAATAGCTTTGTAGGCATACATGTCTTTTCTTGTATGATATTTTTGTATTTTTTGATGGTGAAGTAAAGCTAAAAAATATATTACAGTTGGTTTAGAATGTAGTTAGGTTTTTTGAGATTCAGATGTTTTAACTAACTAGCCAAGGCTATACTTTTATTTGACATGACTTTGAACAAGGTATGAATCTGACTTGTCTTTGACCAAGTTATTTCACATCCCTATGTGTGCAATTGAGTTCGTTTTATGTGGCATTTGTCAGGATACCGCCGATGCAGATAGAGTCTGTCAACCAAACCTGTACTGAATATCATCTAATTAGCTCCACTAACTCCTTTGTTGTATTTAGTCAGATTAATCTATGATGCAATCTGGGATACCATAAGCTAGCTCATCCACATGCAAACATTGATCTGCACACACGTTAATGTGGAAGATATACCGTCATGCGGGAGGTTTGCCACGAGTGACCAATAGGCTATCAACCAAACTAGTACTGAGGTTTATCTCATGACCTTTTGAATGCTGAGAGTTCCAGGTATTCAAGTTCAACTACCTTCTTTTCTTCAATTGTATTGGGATACTTGCTCTTTTGTAATGATAAAAATCATTATTTATTTTTGTATTAATAATTTTTCTTTTGAGCAAGGGATTAGGATGTGGAGTGACGAGAATCACTATTGTTTGTGCCTTTTGATGTATGCACTTTGAGGGTGATGTCAAAATTTTGGAGTTTTGACTTTTTGCAAAATTTTATGATGTTTGCAACTTTTGAGAACTTGGGATTCTTGGGAATTGGGTAGGGAGGATGCTTGTCCTTTTGCCAACTCTCAACATTCTTTGGGGTCATTCACACAGGGGGATGAGCAAGATAACCGTTTCACTTATGGTGACTTAGATTGCTTTGTAGGGTTCATATTTCATTCGCACAACTCGAGAATGTTTATGTGTTTTAATTTGTGCTAGGATGCTACGTAACAAGGTGTAATCCAAGTAAAACTCTACCTTCATAAAATATTTCTGACTTGGTACAGCACGTGGCTAGACAACTAATGATGATTGAATGACGAAAACTCCTGATACATTAAAAGACAACTAACTATAGTATGGCAGAAATATGGATAGCATTTTATTTTGATGGATTGTTTATACAGTGGAGAGATATGGAATGAAGATGGACTTTGCCAAGTAATTATAGTCTATGGTGCCTTGATCTGTATGACCAGAAATATGCAAATGTATGGATGCGATGCTTAATGCAGCTATTATTTTTTTGTGTTTGATCTTGAAGTATGTATGAGAATGAGATGCAAATTTTTTTGTGATTTTTGATTATTTGATTATTTTTGAATTTTCTTGATGATGACCAAGGGATTTCAAAAATCCATTGGGGCCATTTTGGGGTGACCAAGTGATTGCGATAATCCTTGGAAATTTTGGGGTGACCAAGTGATTGTGATAATCCTTGGAGATTTTGGGATTGACCAAGTGATTGCGGGAATCCTTGGAGCTTTTGGGATTGACCAAGCGATTGCGGGAATCCTTGGAGCTTTTGGGATTGACCAAGAGATTGCGGGAATCCTTAGAGCATTTTTGGTTTGACCAAGCGATTTCAGGAATCCTTGGAGCATTTTTGGTTTGACCAAGCAATTGCGGGGATCCTTGGAGCATTTTGGTTTGACCAAGTGATTGCGAGAATCCTTGGAGCATTTTGGTTTGACCAAGTGATTGCGGGAATCCTTGGAGCATTTTGGTTTGACCAAGTTATTGCGGGAATCCTTGGAGCATTTTGGTTTGACCAAGCGATTATGGGAATCCTTGGAGCATTTTGGGATTGGCTGCTTTAGATATGAAATGGTCATAGATGACTGATGTTCAAGGGTTCGAGTTCTTTGATTCCATCAAGGGAAGCTAGCCGGTACATCCCAGGTCCTATCTTGCTATCAATTACATATGGACCTAACCAATTTGCCATGAACTTGTCCTTGAGATGGGATGGCAAACTAGAGTTATGCTAGTTTTCCTTCAAGACCAAGTCACCAACCTAAAAATCCCTCAGGTGAACTCTCATGTTGTATGCTTTCTTTAGTTGCTCTTGATAGATACATAAATGCTCAAGAGCATTAACGTGTCATTCATCGAGCAATGTAAGCTGGTCTAACTGGGCCTGCCGTGCAATGTCATCATCGATGAAATCTTGATATGCACAGAGAGGGAATTTCTAACTCAAGAGGCATGACAGCATCGAAGCCATACACAAGCGAAAACAGAGTTGCCCTAGTGGGTGTCTAGATGCTAGTGTGGTAAGCCCATAAGGCAAGTGGGATCTGAATGTGCCAATCCTTATGACTATCTATGACTATCTTTTTAAGGATAAAAACTAGCATTTTTTTTTATGCCTCTGCTTGCCCATTCGCCTGCGGATAATAGGGTGTCAAAAAATGATGCTGAATTTTGTACTTTGTGGTCAAAGCACGCATGTCTTTGTTCTTGAATGATGTCCCATTATCCGAGATTATCTTGGATGAAATACCAAAATGACATGATGTTATGCAAAATGAACTCAACAATGCGGGGTCCAGTCGTAGAGGTTAGTGAAACTGCTTCCACCCACTTGGTAAAGTACTCTATGGTCGTTATGATAAACGTATGATGACCTGACGACGCAGGGGATATCTTTTCGATGAGATCTAAGCCCCACTGTGAAAATGGCCAAGTCGACTGGATCAGCTGTAAGGCATGGGAAGGTACGTGTGTCAAATTAGCATGATGTTGACACTTCATGCACTTCCTCACATATGCGCAACAATCTCACTCTAAAGATGGCCAATAGTAGCCCATGTGAAGAATGCACTTGGCAATGGCCATACCACTGAAGTGGCCACCACACGTACCATTGTGTGCTTGGGTGATCACCCAAGTGGACTCTTGTTGGTCCAAGCATCGAAGGAGGATTCCTTTGTAGCTATGATGGTACAAAATGTCTCCTAACATGACATGCTTTATCGCTTTCTGCTTGAATGCTCGTTTGGCGATGGGTGTCAATCCAAGTGGGAGGTTACCTAGCTTGAGGTAGTACCTAAGGGGTGAATACCAATCTTGCTGATTAGAAGCCTCGACGGTATGAACAACCAATCCCTTTTGAAGTTCATCCTTGGCAAAAGCTGAGCGAGAAAGAACTTGTAATAATAGCGTGGTGTTGCTATTAATTGGAGTAGGGGATAACAAGGCCCCCCAGTTGGCATGCTTAAAACAGTCATGGATTCGAGAGAACTTATCCGAGGATGGTTCAATCTGGATCATGTGGATTCCTAGCATTAAATCATATCTTGCACGCTGCATCGCGAATTGTGATAATGTTTTGACTTGAATGGTTATCATATCACCAGAAAGGTCTTGTGAGATTAGTGATCCCAAAGAGGCCATAGTGTCTGCAAAATGATTTTATTACTGAGGGAGTGCCTCGATGTCGTACCATTCAAGCTTTGCCAGGAATTTTTCCACAAGGGCTTTGTAGGCCTGCAAAAATTGGCATTTACATTGGAATATTCCCTTGACTTGATTGATGATTAACAATGAATCACCAAAGATGTTCAATCATTTAATGTTCATGGTGATTGTTGTCTGAAGACCTATGAGCAAGGCTTCATACTCTGCATTATTTTTGGTGCACAAGAAATTTAATTTAAATGATAGGGGCATTGGAGCTCCCTATGGTGTGAAGAATACTATTCACATGCCACCACCTTGCTCACATTTAGAACCATTAAAAAATAGGGTTATGTTGGCCTGTGACTTAGGCTCATCAGAATCTGGAAATTCTGAGACATGGAAGACCCCATCATCGGATATTTCTATGACTAGGGGTTGATCGTATTTGAGAGGAGCCTCTGCTAGTTGATCGGCTATGACTTGTCCTTTGATGGATTTCTGTCCGATAAAATCTATGTCAAATTTTTTCAACAACATGATCCATTTTGCCATGTGGCTACTATGATAAGTACGAATCATCATGTATCGCAATGGATTATCCTTATACACAACATACATCTTGTTGCTCAGCATGTAATGGCACAAATTTTTGGTAGTAAACACCACTTCCAAGCAGAGTTTCTCAACGTATGCATAGTTAAGTTCATAGCTGACTAGGGTGTGGCTAAGATAGTAAGTAGCCTGCTCTTTGTGAAGTTCATTCTTCTGGGTGAGCATGGCAACCAGTGCCACCTCAGTAGTTGAGATGTATAAGTAGAATGACACTCCTAGTCTAGGCGATCCCAATACTGGCAGTGAAGCCAAGTATTGTTTAATGTCATCAAAGGCTGACTGGAACTCGTCATCCCAGTGAAATACTACCCCCTTGTGCAATAATTTATTCATGGGTCAGCACTTGTCAGATAGCTATGCTATGAAGCACTTGATCGATGCGACCTTACCTTGCAGACTTCTAAGTTGCTTGATGGTAGTTGGGGGAAGCATTTCAAGGATTGCCTTGACTTTGTTTGGGTCCACCTCGATGCATTGCTTTGAGACTATAAAACCCAAGAGCTTTCCAGATGTGATGCCAAAAACGCACTTCTTGGGATTTAGTCTGACTTATGCTCCATGAGGCGATCAAGGATCTTGCTTAAGTCACCGAGATGATTTAGGCGTAAGATCGACTTGGCCAACAAATCATCCATGTAATATTCCAAAGTTTTATTCATGTAATCATGGAATATGTATGTCATGGCACGTTGGTAGGTGGCGCCAACATTTTTAAGGCCAAAAGGCATGACATTGTAACAAAATGTCCCCTAGGGCATTGTGAACACTATTTTTAGTTGGACCTCAAGATTGATCTGAATCTGATTGTATCCCAAGAAACCATCCATGAGGGATAGCATTTTGTGGCCTTTTGTAGCGTCTACCAATGCGTCGATGCTAGGCAAGGTAAAATCATCCTTAGGACTTGCTTTGTTTAGATCATGAAAATTAGTGCATATGCGAATCCTCCCGTCAGGCTTCTTGATGGGCACCATGTTGGACAGCCATGGCGAATAATCCACACAGATGACAAACTACACATCCAACAATTTTTGCAATTCATATTTGACCATTAAGGCCACTGTTGGGTGCATCTTACATAGTTTTTGCTTAACAGGCTTGAATGTCAGATCAAGCATTAAATTATGCATGACCAGCTGTGGATCTAGCCCTGACATGTCTCTATATGACCATGAAAAAACCTCCTTCTCTTTGAGAAGGGCAATGCAGTCAGCTTGCTCTTCAGGGGATAAACTTACCCCCAGCTTGATAATATATGGATTCATTGGATCTGAGTCGATGTTTATGTCGGTCATCTCATCAATCGACATGTGGGATCTGTCTTCCAACTGGTGTGGAGTTGGGATCAAATGGATATCATTTGCTGAGTTTAGATCATCGTTGGGAACCTCAGGTTCCTCTTTAGCATGGAAGATATTCTGAGTTGGTCTAGGAGTAAAATGAAGCATTTTACCAAAATGCCATTACTCTGATCCAACACTTGGTCCCACCCTACTGGGTCTACGTACCACTCATGCCCTGGCAGTTTGCCCATCTATTCAAATGTGTCATTAATCTCCAAGGGGCGCTGATGCTGCATCTGCCGCATGTGATTAAGATATGCCATTTTTGTTTCATCTTCATAATAACTATCGAAGATCCAAAGGCCTTCGTTGGCTCTGACTTCTTGTAGCATTAACGACTCACCTTACTCAAGAAAATTTATCTGGCCCCACTGTGGTTGTGCCACTCTCTGTGAGGGGACCTGATTCTCTTGACGTATCACTGGCTCGGTTTGAGCCTCTAGAGGAAATATTGTCAAAATATTCTTGTGATAGTCGTCCATAGGAATCACTTGTGAGCGGTTTTTATCTAAGTCGAAGGGGTCATATGATGTTGGCTCATAGTCTGACTCACCTGCCAAAGATCCTTCTTGACACTGTTGATATTTGCCCTGAAAGTGGGTCCCAAAACTTTCACCTATTTCTAGCAAATGGGAAGGGCGATTGAGGTTAACAAGGGTGGTTGTTGACCATGGGAGATAATACCCCAATGTGTATGTTGTGTTAGGGTTGGCATATGGATATGATGCCAATCCACCCTTGTGGCCTATCCTCAAGCTTTACATGTCTTCGACCAAGATGTCTAAGGGTAGGTGGTGATTGAACCCTACACCTAACTTGTCATAAGGCATTTGGTATCTTGGCTGACAAAGGACACACACTACTTGCTCATACCAGCCTAACCCATATCCATGCCAATTGCATTGGCCAAGATATCTCAAAGCGAAGTTCGGGTTGGATAGATAGTTTACATCCTTTGTGAAAGGCTCTTCATCCTCGTCCTCTCGCATGTATGGCTCAGTGCCATGATCAAGGCCCCCATACACAAAGTTAGTCTGGTTTTGCGGGTATCCTAGAGGAAAAATTGTACCAATGGGGAGGCGAGGTCTCCCCATGTCTTGCATGGACTCTAGTACGGGCATTGCTACAACATTCCACACCAGATACTCCCCCAGGCCCGTATTGGCAATTTAAACAGTGATTATTGGCAACTGAGAGGGAGGGAATAGAAGCTCTTCTAGACTCCACTCCATGTGGGGTGGGCAAGGAGATTCCACTTCCATTTTACTAGGCATCTCTTCGGTAGAGATGTTTGAGACTGATTGTGGTGCCTCTTCGAGAGGTCGTGCCTCCTCCAGGGGTTTCTTCCCTTTGTCCTTCTATTTGGCCATGATAGGTGGCATCATTGATGAAGGACCAACTGATGAAGATGGACCTGACTAGGGTTTTGGTGGATATGCATTTGGGGATGCTTGTGAAATCGAACCCTGTCAAGATGGATTCAACTGGAAATCCAAATGCATTGATGGAAGGGTTGACTATGGCATCAGCTGCACTGCATTGCAGTACTTGAAGGGTTCTAGGTCTTCTGGGACCACATGTACCTCCCATTTGAATGTATACTTCAGACATTGATGTGCTATTGACAGGACACACTTCATGTCCCTGATCCATGGTTGGCCTAACAAGATGTTGTAAGCCATCTCACCTTCCAAAATATGGCACAATGTTGGTATCATCTTTTGTCCTACTTGAATGGGTAGGATGATTGTGCCGACTGTCGAGCAGATTACATCATTAAATACTCACAGTGTATATGTGGAGGCCGTGATGTGAGATGCCAACAACTTTAGATGTTTCAATGCTGCTGTAGTAATGATGTTACTAGATGAGCCAGTGTCTACCAACACCTTGTTATAGGGGATCCCGTTGAACTGCATGATAACATGCAGGGGTGGATCCGCTATGTCATCAACCACTAACTTCACTTCATATTCCCAAAAAGTGATGACTGGCTCGGTGCATCTTTTGACATGCCCCACAAAGTTGTTAAAGGAATTTGGTTCTTGGGGCTGCAACTCGATAGCCTTCAATATTTCCATAAGAGCTTTCCGATGGGGCGTTGATTGTTGAATTAGCTCATATATGGAGAGCCTAGCTGACATGGTCTGTAGACTTTGGGTAAGTCTAGTCCAAATCGTGGCTGTGGGTCTAGGCGGAGGCAGCTACGTAGGGTTCTATTGAGACTGTGACGTTGATGGAACTTCTCTTGTGGCTGCCGTAGGAGCAGCTCCTGGGTATTTCTTGTTCCTAGTCACTATACTTATCATCCCTACATACCCCTACATGGGGAAGTTCTATTGCACCTCATTTATTTGAAGGGGTTTTGCCTATGCATCATGGGCAGGCAAGGGGTCTCTAAAAACTCCCATTTGCTGGTTGTTCAGTGCTACGGGGTTGTCTACAACCAATGTCTTATTGTCAATTAGGTATTGTATCAAGACTTTGAATTTCCAACATGCATTAAGGTCATGTCCCTGTCACTGATGGAATTTATAGTACAAGTCCTCCCAGTATCCTTTAGGCTTCGGTGCATTGGGATCTATGGTTTGAATTTTTGGGAGGTTGATCAAATTCGCCACTAACAAGTGGTCAAATAGGGAGTCCCTAGACTCCATGTAGGGTGTAAACTATTGCCTAGGATGATGCTATTGATTTTGCCCTTGTTTCTGGTTTTTTCTTTCATAATTGTTAGGGGGCACTGCCTGATAATTAGCCTTTTGAGGCTGTATTTCTTATGCAGGCTTAGGAACATTTATAGCACCTTGGTTAACTACAGTGGGTTTTTTTTGCGTAGTCCCTATTTTGGTTTTTTTGTTCCATTATTTTTTCTTAGGTTTGGCGATCTTGCCATCTTATATCTTGATCTATTCGATGATTCTGGCTTGCGCCAGATCCTCTTCTAAGGTGGCATATTTCTACAGCTGCAATAGCACAGAGATTGATCTCAAACAACTTCTTGAAAACATTTGTGTAAGGTCAAACATAGGGGGAAGGTAGGGTAGCTTGGAAAGCAGAGTCATCCATCGATTCCTGTAGGCCACCATATTCTCTTCCTCATACTGCCTGAGGCTAGCCAAATCACTTAGTGATGCCTTATTCTTGGTGTTGAAGGTGAAGCGTTTAAGGAACGCATCCACTAACTGATCCAAGTTGCTGATGCTATGCTTCGGCAGTTGGGTGAACCAATCCGAGGCAGGGCCTACGAATGTGGTTATAATGGTCCTCAGCAACAAAGCATCATTGTCCTAAATGCCAAAGCATTGGCTTAGGAACCTCATCACATGCTCTTGGGCATCCTCCTCACCTTTAAATATTGCTTTTTGAGGCAACTTAAAGTGCTCAGGATAAGGAGGTGTAGGCACGGATGGATGCATCAGATGACTATGGAGTTGACGTAACGTGGGCTTTTGGGGCCCAACAACTTTGGTTTCCATAGACTCCAAATGCTCTAACAATGCTTTATATGCATCAAAAGACTTAATCTCATCCTCTCTAATTTTATCCCGTTGTGGGTTGTGGGAGACTTGAGGCCTGTGGATAGGTGGCTGGATAGCAACCCCTTCGCCTTGATAGGGCATTTCAGCCCGCTCTTCTTCTTGTTCATACTCCTCATAGGCTTCTTGAGGAGTCTCTAGGAGAGACTTATGACCATGGGTGGATCTCTACGGAGGGAGCACGTCATTATTCTATGGAGTGGCCTCCATTTCAGGTCTAAGAGGTCTAGGAGGCAGCGCTTGGTTAGGTCGCGGGGACCTGTCTTGTACCAAGGGGTTACGCCTCTCATATGGTTTTGCCCTTTGGGTGTGAGGGGTTAGAAACTTCTCTGGCATGGTGTTATGCAATAGATTATCTATTTGGTGCCTAATGTGCTCTTTACTAAGGTGATATAAATGCTCTAGTTGTTGTTGATCTTTCTCAAGCTACGTAATCTGCGCTTGGCGGGCAACATGTCTGGCAACTTCCAGGTCGATCTGTTCTACCATATTGAGTCTCAAAGGCCTAGATGCCTCTCCCATGCACTTATCTCAGTCACAATGATCCGAGATCTCTATAGGTTGCTTCCCCCTATTGAGGTTGGCGACATTTATTTAAGGCTCTAGCCTTGAAGGATGGTTTTGGTACATAGCAAGTGTGGAGGTGCATTGCTCCCATGCTGTATATTGATCTTGGGGAAGATAGGGGTCTTACTTGTTCTCCATTTCATAAGTGTGAAAGGTGCGGGTGGAGTTGGCTCGCCTTTCATAGGAGCCTTGTGCTCCAGATTTGTCCTATTGTTTCTGACAATGAGAGGAGGCAATGAAGGGATGATATAATCTTGAAGCCTCTCCTCATGGACCCTCTGTCATTCCAACACTTCATCGTGTGATGGCCACTCGTATCAAGCTTCTAAGGGAGCCCTTTTATCTGTGTTGAGTGCCACATGTAAGGACTCTTCCCGAAAGGGGCTATGATAGACGAGCATGTCCCCCAATGGGGTGTCCCTATAATTCCATATTGACCTAGACTGATGAGGACTCTCTTGCGGGTTAGGCCACCAAGGTGGTATAACTAAGTCCTTAGGGCTATAGCGGAGGTGACTTGTGCCCCCCCCTGTACACTTTCTATAGCTTTCGCTCTTGATTGGGCTTGGCTATGTGTGTACACCATGGTGGTGCTTTCCTACAAGCTATGTAGATTTTATCTCTTTTATGATTTTTTTTAATTTATTTTTTGTTACACTGAGCAAAAATGAATACACACATACACAAATGGTGATTATCTCATTTAAATATTAATGGTGTGTCCTAGACTGGTTTTAGTGTGTTTTAATGATTTTGTTTTGTTTTTGAATGTTTTGAAGAACGTTTAAATGCATAATGAATGCTCATATGACTCCCATAAATTTTCACCCCTTCGATATACCATTTCCAGGCCAATATACCAACCTATCTATATACCCGCCATTACAAGAGGGAAACTATAGGTACATGAGAGCAGATGGTACATGGAACGTAGGCGATACGGAAGGGGGATTGTCCTTTTTATGACACCTACCATAGAAGACTTATCCTCGCATGCTGGGAATCACCCCAACGACACTTGGTCAGCTTTCATCAGGATTTACGTTGAGCAACAGTGACAATCGAGGTAAATGGATGCAAAAATCAAGCCAAGGTGGTGATGAAATCCATCGTTGGTTTTGATCAAGGGCTGGGGTTTTATGACCAGCTCCTTGGTTTAAAAATGTTGCATGAAGTGTGTGTGATTCTTTTTATTTAGAAAAATGAAACATGCAGAAGCAACTACTTTCCCTAAGAAGGCAAAATTGATAGAAAACAAAAATAGAAAAGCAAAAAATGATAGGAACAGTTTAGGACCCTTACCTTTTCTCTGCCTAGACCTGCTGTTTCTGGTCATCAGCCCTAAAATTGCATAGACAAAAATTCTTCTCTGGGTGCGATGAATACCAGGACAAAATTCATCCCAGTCTAAGACAAATTCGAATTCGTCTCAGGGTCAGACAAATTCCAGTACTGTATTCACCACAGGATGGAACAAACCATAGTCAGTGCTCCAAAAATGATACTTGTAAGCACAAAAACAAAAATTTTGATCAGTTTCTTGATCTCAAAAAGCAGAGGACAGACATCCCACCGTGATCGCCACTGAAAACATGAGATTTCGGAAATTTGAAAAGAAACACTAAAGCTATGCAATGCAAAATTAAATATAACGCTTTTATCCTAGAAATTTGAAATGCATGAAACAGGTAAAAGAGACAAATTGAGACGAAATGAAAGAAGTATAGAAATCACAACCCTTTTATTTATACTCTCTTAATATCGGTTACAAAGACGTCTCCTACCTTTTTAGGGGCTAGAAGCGTTAACATGTTTTGGTTACAATAGTGACTAGTGATCCTCCTTCCGTGTGCCCACATGTAAAATGGGTGGGCCAAAGTGTTGCCACCACTGGTGTGAATGAATCTTTGATCCTTGTTGCTACTCTTGCATTCAAAGAAACAACAAAATTGTTAGTAGCACTTGTTGCAAAGATGAAATGTTTGTTCTCTAAAAACAATGAAGGATGCATGCATGAAATGGAATAAAAAGGTAAGTTAACTGAATCAAAATAGTCTACAAATTTCACAGAAACCAGGGAACATCACCAAAAGGTCACTGCAAATGAAACAGTTAAGAAATTCCCTGCCGATTTGAATTCATTCCGGGGCGGGATGGATCTGACTGTAATTCACTCTGGGGTAGAATGAATTCATCTGCAACAAAGTGCTGAAGTGATACTACCCAAAATATCACATCTAGGGAGCTCCAAAAGACCTAAAAACTTAGGGTTAGCTAATTGGAGGCATTTTAGGAAGACCCAAATGGTAAGATTTCCCCAATTTGGCCTCCATCAACAGAAATTTTATGCCGCTACCTGCAAGTTAGTGAGGACTACAAAAGTGATAAAACATGATAATATTTGATCAAAGCATTGTGAAATTAGAATTACAAGCTATTTAAGCAGCATAATATGGAATGCAAAACAAACAAATGATAAAAAAAACAATCTGCCATGAATCCCCAATCATTACTAAAAAGGAAGATTAGACTCATAGCAGTGCGAGGCCCCGAGCGGGCCGCCCACCGTTGGGACCTGATTTTGGCACCAATCCACTTGGGATGGGCCCAAATTCTCTTGTAATGTGTTGTCGGTGAATTGGTATATCGATGTGGTCAAGTTTCGGGTTTTGGATCCGGATTCACACTTCCAATGACAACCTAATGACCTCCCTTGCGAAAGAGATCAAGGATGTGGAAGAGGTGAATCAAAGGTAAAGTGTGGTATAAATTTGGCTGCACTTCGTTGCTTAAAAATGCTTCCAACCTGTCCTCTTTTGGGTGAGGGAGCTCACCAATTTATAGACCCAAGGGTTCTCTTTGGATGGGCATGCAGGAGAGCCACTTGGCGGCCATGCCTTCCTAAGAGGGAGGAGATTCCTCCCTGACTTGGGCTTCCATGACTGCCCTTGTGATAGTCCTCTAATGTTCAACTTGCTCACCTATGCGTGCATGCAAGGCAGGGAGCATTAATTGACTGTCCTTGACTGCCATTTGGCATAATTCCTCTTTTTTCCCATTGAACCTAGAATTCGTCCTACCCTAAAGCGGATTCTGTATTCGTCCCAGGGGAGGACGAATCCCATTTTGAATTCGTCCCATGGAGGGACAAATTCTAAGCAAAGTGCCTAGAAGGTTTCAAATTGATCTTTGACCTCCAAAACTACTGTGAGAGTGGTTAGAACCACTGTTTAACCTCTGGGGGTTGCCCTTGGGGCTATGTGTGTCAATGCGATCAGTGTTTGCAGTCACATAATCAGATTGGTGTTGTTTTGGTGTCTACAATTATATCTCCATAGAAAAAATCTCACTCCATGGTACCAAATATAGTTCATATCTCATACTAAACCATGGGCTATTACCCATAATTTTATCTCTAATTTTCAAACTATAGAAAATGATAAATAATTTAATAATTTACTGCTCATTTATATTAAATCCACTTCTAAATCTCCAAAAGACCTAGAAAATATCTATGAAAATTATGTATTAATTTTCTATTTTAGGAACCATTAAATAATGCTTGATAATGTTAGATTTTAAATGTCACTATCTCAAAATATCATAGTTCCAAAAATTAATAAGCCACAATATTAAAGATCAATATCAAGAGTAGAATTTTATATATGAGCAATCAAATATATATCTACACCAATATAATCATGAAAAAATATTGACTTATAATAGTAAATATAAATTTCAAATGGCCATTAATGATTCATGTACAAGAACGAAGAATACTTACAATATGAATTGTTCCAAATCTATATACAAGATTTGTTATCAATGATATTGTTTCTCTTTTTCTCGTGTTGTATTTTTATATTATATGGATCTTTGTCTCCATGATATATACATAGAAGATGAATCTTCATGTACTTGACTATTATTATCCATATGACAATGCCCATGACCTTTGGCTTATAATCTTTCCACTTGTATACTAGACTCTTCACTCTTTTCTTATATGCATACTTGAACCTATGATACTTGCACACTTCTACATGAATTTAATGTCCTACATGCACTCCTAATACATGATACTTGTGCACATCCTCACATTATATATTTGTGAACTTATATACATAACACCTACGCACACTCTCTCAATACACACTTGCACTTTACATACATGACACTTGTGCATATCCTATACATTCATAAAAGAGAAATATAATTCACTCACCTAAACTAAAGACTCAAACTTGATCTATTATATATTTATATTTTTACCACAAAGGTTCCATGGGGGTACATTAGCATGTATAAAATAATGTAATATTTTTCAAAACCCCTTGTATCACATTATTTGGTTATTGAAGAATTTAGTCTTCAATATTGGTCATCATATTTGATCTTCAATCTACTGCATGCGTTTATCTGAATCTTCAATATATTATTCTTCTTTGTTTTTTTATTCATGTTTTCTATTGTCCTTATTTTGTGCTTTCATTTATTTTTCTTCTTTTTTTGTTTTTTCTTCATCTTTAGTTGTGATGTACCTAGTGAATAAATAATCACAATAATACATTCTAGATTTCATTTTTTACTCATTAAAGCTAACATAAGCTTCATTTAAATCATGTGTCACAATTTGCATTCTTCTTCTCTTGTCTTTTTTCTTAAAAATTCTCAAAGATAAATAGTTACAATTACATCATTAAACATTATTTTGAGGAAAATATAATGGTGTTTTGTGAATTTCAACATGTTCTATTTTTTTATAATTAAGATGACTTATAAGTGTCGTGAACTTTTTATCTTTGACATCCTTGAGAAATAGAGGTAGTTTTTCTTTCAACCAATTTATTATGTGTTTCTTTCCATCAAAGTCATCTATTAAGTTTTGATAATAGAACTTAAATTTGTTCACCATTTCTTCACTATATTCATTGAATAAATTTCAAATAATTAATTCCATGATATGTGATTTAATTATTTTGAAGTTGAAATTCTTTGAAGTAGTAACCTTATATCTCTCAAATTTAAAAACACTTCAATAATAAATTTGCAAATTTTAAAATTTCTAAAATTTTTATGTAGTAAACCTTTTAACTCACAATTGGATTTGCAAAATTTAAAAAACTTCTTCTAAATTTCAAATTTTATCAAAATTTAAAGAACTTCAAGAAAAAATTTAATAACTTCAAATACTTGAAAAGTAAATCTTCTAACTTAAATCCTTAAAATAACTTCAAATAAAATAACCTTTAAAACTATTTTAAGTAGAAAATATTATCACTCCATGCTTTAATATTAAAACTCAAAAAATAATACTTTCAAGATATAGTAGAAAATATTATATCTCCTTGTAATAATCAAAGTATAAAAACCTTATAAATTCTTCTAAATCATAATAATATCCTACTAATTAAATCACTAATTCTTATAATTAATTTATATCTCCAATTAATCAAGGTACTTAGATCATTAATTTTCACTAAGGTAACATAACTTACCTTGTTTACCACCTTGTTTACTTACCTTTTCAACCTTCTTCACTTGCTTGCTTATTCAACTTGGCTAGGATGCAATAACGACTCTTGAATTTACAATATTAATATTTCAACTAAGGCTTTAAATAAACTTTTAAAACATGATAGAATTTACCCTAACTCTATGCATTAATCTATATTCAATTCAATAAGTCAAATTCTAGCAATGAACATTTCAATTGTTTTTACTTGAGAATATTTTTTTGTAATGTTAGATTCACTTATGATTTCACAGCAGTTGATTGTTTTTCTTCTTAGGATGTATTTCTTATTTTGGTCTCATGAATCTTCACCTCCTTCTTATCAAAGTATAAAATGCTAGGAATAACAAGTGTATGATGTTACTATCTTGCTTAAGACTATGAATGTTGTTCTCCCACTAAATATTGCAAATGTTGTTCTCTTGATTATCTTCACCTTCTTCTCTATGAAGAAGATGTTTTTTAGGATGGTGAATGCTTAGGATAGTGAACCTATGATCATTGGGTGCTTTATTTAACTACTTCCACTCAAGTCATCATTGAATTAATTCTCATATTTCTATTGTACATAATGCTATAGAGAGCATTGCTCTTCCATGTTTATCTTTGTCTGCTAAGAATACTTAAATGATGCTTACCTCCTACCCATATTATTACGTTAGAGACACTTAGATGATGCTCATCTATTATTCATATTATTCTATTAACGATGCTTAGATGGTGCTTAAATTCTACGTCTACCTTTGCCAGTGGTGCTTAGATGATGCTTTGCTTTTGTGTCTAGCTCTATTCAACTCATGTCCATCTATGGTAGGGATTATTATACTTAAGGTAATATTCTAATATCTATTCAATATTACTTTGATGATATTGGTATAGTGCTTGTATACCTACTCAATCTTCCTTTTAATGATGGCACTTTAGACAATATTTGAATACTTGTCCAATATTACTCTAATGGTGGCACTTGAATAGTGCTTTATTACTTTAGAATTATATTGTATAGTAATTTCTTTTAGCTTATTAGACTAATAGCACTTATTTGATATTTTTTTTGCTTATCTTACTAACACTTCTTTGATTGATTTTTTTCTTATCTTGTTGTCCTTTATTTTTCACTGAATCAAAGGCCAAAATTGAAATATATGTATTATTCTAATCAACCTTATTTTTCTAGTTATCTAATTAAATAGAACTCTTTCTCTATAACTCTATATTATTTATGTATAGAGGCTAATTTTGAATAGTATTCTTATTATCTTCTAGATGTTTTTACTGCTTCTCAATATTAGGAAGCTTTGGTGCTTCTGTATCTTAGAAATATGTGTTGCTTCTCTATATCCTAGAAGTTTTGATGCTTCTAAAACTACTATAATGTATCTCCAATGTTTGAAATATTTCTCCAATGTCTTAGGTCACACCTAAAAACAAAATATGATTCTCTTCTTTTCTAGAGAACCAAATATCAATATTAGGGTGATTATGAATGTCCCCTCACATCTAGTTATCTTTGAAGTTGGATCTCTTAATCACTTATACCATAATCATGTCTGGCTAACTTCTAATTTGGACCTTAATCAATATTAGTTGATTCCTAGTATTCACTTGCTTTTCTTCAACCAAATGGAAAGATCCTATCATCCAAATTAGGGTGGCTAATAATTGTCCCCTTAATTTCCACTCAATTAGATATTTATAAAATAGAGTTAAATTCTTTATTGCTTTCAAATTGGATAGACTAATATAACTCTATCAAGAATGGATAGAGTTAAATGATGGCTTTGATACCACTGTTGGATTTTAATCCTTACTATTGTAAAATATGATAGGTCCAAAAATAAATAAACCACAATATTAAAGGTCAATATATTAGTATTAAGCATAGAATTATATATATGAGCAATCAAATATACATCTATACCAATATAATGATGAAAAAATATTTATTTATAATATCAAATATGAATGGAGAATGTCCAATAATCATCCATGTACAAGCATGCAAAATACTTACAATATGAATTTCTCAAAATCTATATACAAGATTTATTATCCATGATACTATTTATTTTTTTCTCATGTTGTATTTGTTACATTGTATTAATATTTATCTCCATAATATAGACATAGATGAGGACTCTTCATGTACTTGATTATTGATCTCCATATGATAACTTCCATGACCTTTGGCTTATCATATTACCACTTGTATACTAGACTCTTCACTCTCTTCTTATATGCATACCTAAACCTATAACACTTGCACACTTCTACATGACTCTTAATATCCTACATGCACTCCTAATATAAGACACTTGTGCACATCCTCACATTACATATTTGCACACTTACATACATGACACTTGTACATATTATCTCAATACACACGTAAACTATTGGTTACATGACACTTGTGCATATCCTACACATTGACACTTACATGGAAGGGAAATATAAATCACTTATCTAAGATAAAGACTCAACCCTAATCTATTACATATTTACATTCAAATAATGAAGGTACCATGGGGTACATTAGCATGTAGCAAATAATGTAATATTCTTCAACAAATCATCTCATCCTTGATAATAACTTATAATAAAAATTGTATTGTCTAGATAGGGGCTATCATATATTTACTCTTCTTATCACTATCTTGAGCATCGTTACTTCTAATAGTATGTGAATATTTCTAGTTAATACTTCTATAAATAAATTTTCTTCCTTAATAGCTAGATTTTTCTTACAAGAATCCTTCAGTTTTTGAATTCCTTCAAATGTCTAGAATAAGAAAAGTTGAGTTTGGTCCTTGATTACATTTGTTGCTTGCTTACACTTGCTTATTATTTTATTTTAGGTACCTTTATAGGCAGCCAAATTTACATGTGGGGCTGATTTTTAAGTTTTCCAATCCCTTCATAAATCGTTCAAATCAAAATAATCTTCCTTGTGGTCAAATTTGAATAATTTATTACTCATAGAGCAAAAAACATTAGGGCATGATCAATAACATTACTAATGCTATCATGACCTAGCAATGCTTTTATAAAAATATTTTAATTTTGACTCTTTCTCATCCATTTTTTTATCCCCAATGGTTATGAAACGAAAGCACTCGTGTGATAGCATTGTCGACGCTATTACCTCCTAATTATTTTGAATATTGTGTGACAAAAGCAAGAAATTTGACTTTCTGTATCTTTCAAGCCACCCACTATTAATGAACCAAGTCCTCAAAATTTTTATTTATAGCTGTTGTAAAAATTGCAAGGCCAGTATTTGTCATTCTCGTGTTCTTCCATTAATAAATTCTTGATCTATTTTCAAATTCCTACCTTATTCAATCTTGTAATTTTTAAAAAATTCATCCTCCAAGGATCCATGGATTCCTATAAAACCAACACTTGGGAGAACCCAATTCATGACCTTTCCAATGCAGCAAAGCTATGCCAAAATTTTATCCATGGTATTTTAAAAGCAACAAAATTTTTCCAAAAATATTTTAGAATCATAGCAATCAAATATTGTGCATGGAAATATTATGCCAAAATCTTGATATAACATTCTAAAGGTTATTCTTACAAGCACTTAAGTTGTTATTATTGTAGGCATATAAGTCTCCAAGAAAGTCTCCAATCAAGTCTACGTGCTCTCAAAAAATCATCAAACATTAAGTATAAATCTTCCAAGCTCAAGCATACCAAAAACATCAACAAGTAAGCTAGCAAGCTTTCAACATGCTTCCAATAAGGGGGTACAACCTTGTTTCTAGTGTTGTGATATTTCTTCTTATTTTTTTTTGGCTTTTCCTTGGAATAAAATAAAAATCATATACAGTTGCATCTTAGGTTGTATTTAATATATCTTCTTATGTCCTCGCCTCTTAAACAAATATTTATTTATTAAAATAAAAAAAAAAAATTAGTTTTAGACCTTGAATAGTGCATTTGTATGTGCATTATGACTATATTAAGGTTAAGCTTAAATAAAAATTTATATTTTTCTATTGTTGGATAGGGCCCTATACTCCTAAGTCATAGCCCTTCATCATAGTCATTATAATGTTATCATATATCATATTTAATCTTGTTATTTTACTCTCAAAAGTGAAAGTGTTACTAGATTATAGGCTAGTGGTGTTACCACTCTTTAGTTTTATATAAAGAGAAAACATCAATGCTAAGAAAAATCACCCTATAGGTGCTTCACTACCTGACATGTTTCCTATATTCAATAATTTTTATCATTTTTTGTTTATCTAAACAAGGGATTTATTACTATTTAAGAAAGTCAAACTATCCTTTGTATGCTTAGATAGGCCCCTCTACCACTAATTATATCTTTTCTATATATTTTAAAGGTTAATGTGATAATGCTATTGATAGGAAGTAGCATTGATGATGCTTTTATGGGTTGATAATGATTTTTCTTTATGGAAAAAATAATTTATTTTGCTCGTACTCTTTGTCATTTAAGCATTTAGGATTTAAAAACTATTTGTTGACTATATAAAAAAGGTTTTGTTTCCTATTTATTGTAAAGTAGACCAAAATAAAAGAAGGAACTATATTAGTATTAATCATGTAGGGGATTAACTTAACCTTTGAGATTTGAAATCAAATTAAAATCACATATAGTTACACCTTGGCATTTTTTGTTGCATCTTCTTATGCCCTTGCCTCTTAAAGAAAAATATATTATTTTATTTCCCTTTAAAATAAAAAGATCATTAAGAATAAAAGGATGACTTTCCCTTCCTGGGAGAGCATCTTGTGGATGCATGCTTTTTTAGATATTTATTTTACTAGGGGCTAGGAGGGGCCCCAAATTTTCCTTTGATGATTTGTGATGGTTTTTCCTTCGATGGTCTATGTTGGTTTTCCCTTCCTAGGAGAGCATCCTGTGGATGCATGCTCTCTCAAAGAATATTTTTACCAAGTGCCAAGAGGGCCCCTAGTTTTTTCTTTAGCAGTCTACAATGACTTTTCCTTACTGGGAGAGCATCCTGTGAATACATCCTCTCTCAGAGAGTTATTCTACAAAGGGCTAGGAGGGCCCCCAATTTTCCCTTTGAATGTATACGATGGATTTTCCTTCTTGGGAGAGCATACTATGGATGCATGATCTCTTATAGAGTAATTTTACCAAGGGCCAAGAGAGCCCCCAATTTTTACTTTTATGGTCTATGACAACTTTCCCTTCCTAGGAGATCATCCTATGGATGCATGCTCTCTCAAAAAGATATTTTAATAGGGGTTAAGAGGACCCTAAATTTTTCCTTCAACGGTTTATGATGACTTTCCCTTATTTGGAGAGCATCCCGTGGATGCGTGCTCTCTTGAATAGTTGTTTTACTAAGGGCCACGAGGGCCCCCAGTTTTTCCTTTGATGATCTATGATGGCTTTCCCTTCCTAGGAGAGCATCCTATGGATGTGTGCTCTCTCGAAGAGCTATTTTACTAGGGGCCAAGAGGGCCTCTAATTTTTCCTTTGATAGTCTAAAGTGGATTTATCTTCCTTTAGAGCATCCTATAGATGTGTGCCATCTCAAAGAATTATTTTACTATGGCCAAGAGGGCCACCATTTTTTCTTAAATGGTCTATAGTCGCTTTCCCTTCTTGGGAGAGCATCCTATGTATGCACAATCTCTTGAAGAGTTGTTTTACCATGGGCTAAGAAGGCCCCTCAATTTTTTCTTTGATGGTCTATGATGGATTTCCCTTCCTAGGATAGCATCTTGTAGATGTGTGCTCTCTTAGAGAGTTGTTTCACCAAGGCCTAGGAGGACCCAAAGTTTTTCCTTCAGTGGTTTGTGATGGCTTTACCTTATAGGAGAGCATTTTGTGGATGCATTCTCTCTTAGAGAACTATTTTACCAAGGGCTAGGAGGGCCCCTAGTTTTTCCTTCGATAGTGTACAATGAATTTTTCTTCCTGGGAGAGTATCCTATGGACATGTTCTCTCTCAAATATTTATTTCACTAGGGGCCAATAGGGCCCCTATTTTTTCCATTTATGGTTTGCAATGGCTTTCCCTTCCTAGGAGAGCATATTGTGGGCAAGCACTATCTCGAAGATATTGTTTTACAAAGGGCTAGGAGGGGGCCCAATATTAATCCAATGGTATGTGATAGCCTTCCTCTAAGAGCATCCTATAGACCCATGTTAGTATGTTGTTGGATATTTAGTGCTTTAGGATGGTTTTCTACCCTTGAGTCTTGAGAATTTTTCCTTGTTTAATCAATATTATAGAGACTCCTTGGGGGGGGGTTTTATTTCAATTTTTCAAAATGACAGTTTAAGCGGGATTCCCATGCCTTGGCAAGAGCTTTTCATTTTTGAATTTCTTTTTTGAACGAAATCCTTGCTTGGGCGGAAAACTTAATATTTGAATCGTTTGTGGAACTTGTATCAATTCAGTTTCTTGTTATTTTGGCAACCCCTCTTTGTGGGATTTATCATTTTGTAGAAGGTTTGGGGACCCTTTCAAAACCCCTTCTTCCAAAAAGTAAAATTAAATAAATTAATAAACATATCATTCTAGTTTTAGGCCTTCATTGGTGCAATTATATGTGGATTAGGGATAGACTAAGGTTAACCTTATGCATAGAAATATATTGAAACAAACATAGGTGTTCTTCAACTAATCTAGAAAAACTAGACTTTAAACTCCCAAACTTCCACTACTCTTGAAGTGAGAAGAGGAGGGAGTTCAAAAATATCACGAGAAGGCTCTTTGTGATAAATTTCTTCTTTTTCCCTGTGACAACCTTTATTATAAATTTTTTACATAGTGTTTGTTATTTCTTGGATATTATGGGAACTAATTTCACTCCATAACATATGGGTTAAGTATGAGAACAATTATTTTATCACTATTTTTTAATAAATATTAAATTTGATTCAAGTGGTGTGTCTTTTGAGGACTATGTACTCATATTCTTCTTACACTATTATTCTCCTTATCCGTGAATTATTTATTTACAATTTCATTGGCATAAATATTATTTTTGGGACTATGATTAAGTGGAATTATGGAGTAATTAAACTCTTCATATTGATGTAGATATATTTTTCAATTTTTTATCTAAAGGGAGAGCATATGGTATTTAATAATAATTATTATATATAACCTAGTGCACTCATATTGATATCTATTATAATCCCCAAATAAATTTTGAAGGGAAGTGTCATGGATTTGACCTCTATTTGAGTTTACTATTCTATATTCTAAGGTTCTTGTCATATTCTTATGAGATTACTACACCTACTTTTTTTCTTTAGTGACTATGAGATATCATATTTCTCATGAAACATAATATTAAAAGTAACATATATGAATATATCCTTGTACATGTCATTTAGATTCCTTCTTGTCATGGGAAATGTGACACATTATGACATATAATTTTCAATAAGAAAGTGGAACATATAATGTTTTTAAAAAAAAAAAATCATGTGTTATAGGTTTCAACATTGTGTTTTTTTAGACTTGTTTGTCTCTTTAATTTTTTTTTAGAATTTTATATCTTAATAACATAGAAATTTCTATTTTGTATGAGATTTTATTCCTGTAAAAATCTCACCTTCATCATTTTCATGTATACTTCTATCTACTTGGTGGATTTATAAATACTTCTACGATATCTTGCATGGTATTGTATACATCAAGTTTATGTGTGAGCTCATGTATGGGTCTATATCTTTTATGTTTTTTTTTACAATTACCAATTTGAAATTTAAAATGAAAATGAATTTAGTGAAGATAATTAAATCAAACATATTACTATTATTTTCGTAATACATAGTTTGAAATTAATTTTTCACAAAAATTTATTATGTTCAACTAATTTTTTTAATATAATTTATGTGATATTGTAAGTATGTGAAAGTGGAAACAAAAATAATTATGATTATGATTTATATGGATCCTAATATTTCAATGTAAGTAGAGTTATGGTGTTGAGTAACTCACTCTCATAGTGGTAATCAAGTCTTTGAGGGTAGCTAAAATAGATTAGCATAACCTTGCATTTTATAAGGGTTATTTAGTATACCAAAATAACAATTAAATATTAATTGAATACATTTAATCCTTTCTAGATTATTTAAGCTTGTTCTAAATTTTCTAATTCATTGGAATTACTTGCTCGATTATTGATCTCAATCTATGATTTTATAGTTTAAACTTATGAAAATTTTGATTAATTATATTTGTATGGTTCTTTTAAAGATTGAATGAGAGCTATATTTTTTTTGTTATTATTATTTTGGAATCTAAAAATGAATTAAATTATGTGAAATAACTAAATTGAAGTTGTTGCAAGTGGTTTGAAATTATAGGATTTAAGGTTGATTATAAATAGTAAAATTAAATATTTATAACTTATTTTAATATAGTTTGATATTATAATATAATGGATTAAGTAATATATCTATAATTTATGAAGATATGAATTTATTGCCATAAAGATTAATAAAGTTTAGGTCACTTAAATGGCTACAATAAATCAATATAAAATAGACTGTAACTATAAAGTTTGAGTTTTTTTTCTTAGAAATATTAAATATGTTAATGTAATGTCAAAATTACCATGTAGATTTTGGTAAATAGCAATAATCCATGTCATGGTTATGTTTTAAAATTTTCTTAATATTTATTGATTAAATAATTATTTTCTATATAACTTTTTCTTTCCGTAAATTTAAGGACATATATAAACAATAATAATTTGTTGGATAAAGGTAGATAATTGGAAATGATTTGATAATTTAGTTAAATACTAAAATATTATTTAATTTTAGTTTCATTAGTTCTCAAAATATGTGTTCTCAAACATGTATAAATGTCCATGCAGCTAATTCTTGAGCTATATATAATTATATAATATCATAATAATTTTTATTTTAATTATTATTATTATTTTTTAATTAGTTAGTGTGAGAAACCCCTATGACCAAACACCACGCATCCACCCCTCACACATTAGCCCACACACCCACCCCTCACACACTCGCCAAGCCGAGTTTTGAACTATTTTTATTTTAATTATAATTATAAAAATATAATGTTATGTTGAGAAATTAAAACTTGTAAATAATTAAAAAAATCAAAATTTATAAAAAAATATAAGAGTGAAACTTGTATAAATAAGAATAGACTTTTAAAAATATTTAATAAATAACAACCTTTAGTAAAAACTTATGATATAAATATTTTTATAATAAAATATGTTATATAACATTAACATTTTTGTTAAAAATATTTATAAGAAAAAGTTTTAAATTCAATGGTTAGTAAATTCACTAGTTTAAATTCTATATTTAAATAAATAGAAAAAAAGCTAATAAAAAAACTAGATGTTATAGCAATGAATTAGATAATATCTATCACACATTATATATTATAAAGTACATAAAAATATTTTTTGATTTGTTAAGAAATATTTGATTGATTAAAGAACATTCTAAAATAATTCTTTAAAAAAATGTGTATTAATTGCTTATCAACTCAAAACATGAATAGAAAGTCTAATAAAAAAATAGTTAAATTTATGACTGAATTTTTATTTTTAAAATATTACCCTTTTTTAATCATGGTGGAAGAAGGGTTTTGAAAGGAACCCCAAACCTTTTACAAGAACGAAACCATACACTAAGAAATCACACATTCAAAACAAACATGCATACAAATTAAAAAATTAACCTAAAAGGCTTAAGCCAAGGACCTTGAAAAGATAATCACTTTTCAACTTAATGAAACAACTAAAAAAAAAAGAATGAGGATAATAATTGCTAAAAATATTAAATACCACAACAATTTATTAATAAAAGTAATTGTATTTGAACATACAATAAAATTGTAATGTCACTTATAAGAGTACAACAAACTAGTATAACCAAGTAGTAGCATAACCACTTAGATACAAACTAATTTATGAAAACAAAATACTTATAGTTAAAAATATTTACCTCCAAAACCAAAAAAAAATCTAAAAAATCTAAAAAGGTAATTACTTTCCAAGTTTTTACAACATATATTAATATTGTTCAAAATACCAAAAGATACTCACAACTCATTAATGGAAGTTATGTTTATATTGTAGAACATGTGAAGAAAGCATGACAAATTAATATTACATTGTAGAACATGCGAAGAAAGCATGACAAATTAAAATTACCAAGTAGAAAGCCATAAAAATACAATTTAATAAAATATTAATTAAATTTAAAATAGCAAAAGATACTCACAACTCATTAATGGAAGTTGTTTTTATATTGTAGAACATGTGAGGAAAGCACGACAAATTAATATTATCAAGTAGAGGAAAGCACGACAAATTAATATTATCAAGTAGAAAGCGATAGAAATACAATGTAAATAAAATATCTAATAAATATTCATTAAATTTATGATTCTAATTTTACCTATAAAATGTTACAATGTTTTTAAAAATATATGATCTAATGGTAAACCTGAGCTTGAACCAGACAGGCCTCGAGTTTGGGACAGTGATTTCCCTAGTGAAATCGTCGACTTTTGCCTAGCTGAATACGATGAAAGGGAACCAAGGTAGACCACCAGCTGTAATTGAAGATCTGATTTACCGTGAGCTTCCTTCTTTTAAAGAACATCCTATGACAATCCATTTGGAAAAAATAACACATTAGACCCTCGTCAGATTTTGAAATTCCAGATATTGAATGAGTAGGGCCACCCGACCCACCACCCAGGCCTAAACTGGGAAGGTCATTGATCAAATCAAGAATCCTTATGTATCTGGTCTCCCAATTCATAGCACTGATGAAGATATGCAGATAGATCCTGAAGTTCAGATCTGATCCTGCTCACTTCCCTATTTTGGTTCAGTTTCCTAATTTCTGTTGGCTGGATTTTTCTTTCCCTTATGTCTTTGCTTATGTATTTAAGATTTGGTGAGTCAGTCCGTCACTCTTTTTGGTTTCTAATTTTTTTTGTCTATCCCACTCTTTTTGGTTTCTAATTTTTTTTTGTCTATCTGTGGGAACCCTGCTGCGAATCCCCTTTTTAAATTTAAATTACAAAAGGTTTCGGGGACCTTTCAAAACCTCCTTTCAATCAATCAAAAAAATATAGTATATAAATAAAAAAAAATAACTTAAAGAACCTAAACTAAGAGTTGTTTTTTTTTTTTTAATTATACTCACATACATTAACGTGGTTTGAAATTGGATCTCTAAATAAGAACCCAAAATCAAAACACTAAAACAAAAATAAAAAAATAACTTTTTTCTAATTATAAAAAAATTATAATAACAAAACCCAAAAATCATAACTGAAAATAATATTATAAATAAGTAACAAAATTATAATACCAATTATAAAAAAACATGATACTATTATGACCAATTAGTAACTTAAACATTTAGTTCGTGAGAGATTCTGCCATGGTGACTAGTGCCATACACCAATGCAAGGGAATCTGCCATGGTGACTAGTGCCATACACCAATGCAAGGGAAAAGGACGATGCAATGAATTTATTGCAAGTAAGTGGCCATCTCAAGGTCAACCTTAAGCGGAAATGTCGTCCTCCTTTGTTCTCATGGAGTGACTTTATGAGGGGAATAAGGTGACTAGTGCCATACACCAATGCAAGGGAAAAGGACGATGCAATGAATTTATTGCAAGTAAGTGGCCATCTCAAGGTCAACCTTAAGCGGAAATGTCGTCCTCCTTTGTTCTCATGGAGTGACTTTATGAGGGGAATAACCCGAATTTCATTTTACTTTCTCCTCTCCCTGCTTTATTTGAAAATCTAAAAGATGGATTCTTTAATGTTGACATCTTTAGTTGGATTCTTTCCTAGCAATGATCCTTCACATCGAAAAGGACCTCAGGTAAAACCCCAACTCTAATGATAAAGATTCCCCCACAGATAGGGTATCTTCTCTGCATATTCCTTGCATGAATAAAATTAATTCCTTGAATTTTATAAGCTAAAAATTCTATATAAAAAGCACCACCGTCCAGAACACACTAACATAAACCTGCACCACAACTTCAACGTAGTTGGGAACTATGATTAAAATTTAAAATAGCTTTCAAACATAGGTAACATGTGTTGGGCCATAAGCATGTGTCAGGCTACGTTAAGGCCCCTTAGGCATTCCTCGAAAGGTTTTTGACTTTTTGTCCCTCGGGAAATGAAAAAAAATAGGATTCCCTTCACTGCATAGATGGGAGAGGAATAAGAATGGTTTGAATGGTGGCCAGCTTTATATAAATTTTATACCTATATAAGGCCCTCATCAATTCCCAAATTCCATATCGGAAGCTAACTGAAGTCCTCCTGCTCTATTCAATTCAAATCATATCATGGACCGCTCGAATGAGTCAACTGAGTCGCTAAGGTGCATCATGCATGCTTCTTCTTCTTTCCCATGAGAAATCTCATGCTTTGAACTTTGAACAGATAGGTTCTAAGTCAGAAATCGACTTGGGTATTGAAGATAGTTCGTTAGCAATTGACCATGCAGTGTATAGAATTGAAGAAGTCAGAACTTGTTTCCTTTTCCTAATGATATGGACTGATTTATATATATCTTTTCATTTGAGGGCTTCCCAATAGATGAATCTTGAATTTTGACTGTATAACTATACGATTGCTTTCCTTTCGCATTACTTAATTTCTCTTTGATTTTGACTGGACAACTATACGATTGCTTTCCTTTTGCATCACTTGATTCCTCACAGCTATACAATTCCCCTATGTAACTTTAGTACACCATTCTTTATTATTATTTTCTTGACTATGCCTTAGCAATCGAAAATCATTCTTGAAGTTAAAAGATGTTAATGGTGATTAACAAAACTTAGTTGGAGATGCAAACTAGGGAATATTATTACACTTAATAAATAAAGGCTAGTTCTCATTTGGAGATCATAGACTATGGATTGTGTTACAACACCGCTGATACGATATCCCGCAACATAAAAAGTTTCTCGTCTTGACTTTCTGGTATTCTAATTTCATGGAATAAGCTGTATAGTATTTTTTTCTTTTTTATAAACTTTTTCTACCGTGTAACTTTTTAATAGAATAAAATGTCGTAACTTTCCACTGTATGATGGCATTTCCTAATGGTCTTGAAAAGTACAGTATTCCGAGTTCCAGTGAAAAGAACTCGGATTAGTCATTTATGTAGATTGGTTCGAATTGGCAATATTAAGTGCTGATTGAAGTGAGTGTAATTTTTTTTAACAGGCATAAATGTGCTGCATGCTTCAGACAATTTAACATGAAAACTAGTCGAGCACATGAAAACTTCTTATCATTCTTCCCACGAGCCAACGTGTGGCATTTGCAAGAAGCATTGCAGGTTTTATGACTCCCTAAGAGAACATCTTATTTGTATGTCTCCTTCCCACTTTTCCATTATCATGGTTCAATGTATTTAACATACTTATGAAGGCAGAACTTAGAAGCATCTGTCTTAATGCTAACTAATACTGTTACTTTGACAACTCTAAATGCTGTGTATTGGTGTTTAGAGATTAAAACTACCTGGATGTAAAAGTTGTGGGGGTATTTGATTCAGAAGGTTATATAAATCTTGGTCAACTCCTACTGCTAATTTAATATCATTTCTATGGTCCTGCACATATCTTATTCAGGTCCACTGCCCAAAGCTGAGTGCGCCAAACAGTTCAGTGAAAGGGGGTGTAATCTCTGCCTCAAATTCTTCCCTAGTGCAGAACAAGTCGCTCATCATAGAGCAACCTGCCAATATCTCCCACCATTGCCTCTTGTAAGTTGATCTTATTTTTGCATTTCTTTGTTTATCATACTAACTGTTCTACTTGAATTAAATCTTCTTAAATTAATTCTTCCTCTTGAATTCTAGGCTCAGTTCATCCAGGTGATTAGCAAACTCAGCTTTGTGCCATGAATTTTAAGTTGCAGGTTGCTGGTGGGCGGATTTCTTTGGTGAACAAGCGCATCCAAGCAGAGGAGCACTTCCATGGAGAAAGTCCCATTCAGTGTTACAAGGGCCAAGAGCTTCCACCAATTTCTGCCATTGCACTCGATTGTGAGATGGTAGGTGGTGGTGAGGATGTCTCTCTTGACCTTTGTGCCCGAGTCTGCTTGGTAGATGAAGATGAAAAGGTGGTCTTCCATAGTTATGTCAAGCCTCTAATTCCAATAACAGATTATAGGTAGCACAATAATATATTATATTGTTTTATATTATATACTTTTGCAGTAAAGTATTGTGATTTTAGTTTATAGTAATGTCTCTATAACATAGACGATAAGTCTAACTAAGACACAGCCTGAACCTGATTCTTTTCTGTGGAATACGACATTTGATCAATGCTATAAAATTACATTAAGTGATATTGTTTGCAGGTACGATATCACTGGCAAAGAACCAGAACATCTTATATAATCTGGCGAATTCGTTTGAGGGGAGGAAGAGCTAAGGCTTTCTTTGTTTATCATACTAACTGTTCTACTTGTAGGACATGGCTTAGATCATGATCTTCAATGCTTGGCAATAGAATATCCATCTCATCAGGTTTACTTTAGATATCACCTTAACCTATTATTTGAGTTTAACTAAAGATCATTAGATAACCTTTTGGACGATGGAAACAGAAAGATTTTGAGAAAATGAGCGCCGAAGAGCTTCTTCAAATTTCTCAATCAGATTTCTACTGCTGGTGGTTGGATTCCAGGCCATACCCAACTTGACTTCGTTTAGTTACTGCTTTGGCTTGTTCTTTACCTATTTCTGCTTCATGTAGGATTTGATAGGACTCAAATCTAATATCTGTTGAGGCACAGTTGATATGTATTACATAGTATATTTGCATACTTTTAACATTGGGATTTTGGTGGAATCAATTTTGTCTCTTGCATTGGTCATGAATTCGGAAATATGCTGTTCAAAGACTCGATGTATTTATGCATGCTTCCTCTTATTACGTGACTGGACGTATAGAACTGCTTGTCCATCAATCCCTTTCCCAAATGATTTTGAACTCCCAGAACATGTTAATGCACTTTTCGAATGTTCTCTCTGATTGTCTTTATCCAAATTCTTTCAAATAGAACTATTAAAAAATATCACAAAATTTCTTCTGTTTGTGAAGATGAATTGTTTGATTGTTAGTAAAAGAGTTTGTTTTTTTATTTTTATTTTTCAAGTTATTAAAAATTAACTCTCGAACTATATGCCTCTCCCTTTGGGATTGACCATATCCATGTTATGCTTTGATTATTTACTATACAATACGGATGTCCTAAAGTTCATTTGTCAAATGTTGAAAGTATATTATTTCTTTGGAATGTAAATTATATCTAACATCATTTGTAATAGTGTTTAGTATGTTTTTGTTTTTTAAAATATGGTTTTGAAAGGATGTTTGTTAACATCCATTTAGTCACATTAAGTTGGTGCCCCCATTTAATCTTGGTATGGGAACAAAATAACAAAATTTACGTTAATGTCTATTATGATTATTTTTTTAAAGTTACTCGATGCTCTCATGGATTCTTGGTATGGGGCATAAATAAATAATAATAAGATTTTGAAAGGGTTATTCTTTCCCTTTTACATTGATTTAATCCCCTAGATTTGAAATTTTGATATGAGTTGCATCAACTATTTATCCCAACCATTGAACCAAATATTTGTTATTTTTTTAAAATACAGGTTATTATAAGGGGTTTTGGTCCCCTCGTGGTGAGTGGGATATGGACTTTGAACCTCCCCGAAGAGAAGCCAGAGCCCTTACCATTAAATTATGCTTGCAACTATTAATGCATATTATATTATTTAATAAACATTGTTGTATTATGTTTGGTGGATTTATTTTTAATGATATTATTTAATTTTGATTTAGTTGTATGGTTAATATAATATATCATATATTTAATTTGTTTTTTAAAAATTGAGAGTATTTTTTTATATGATAAATTATAAAAATGTTAGAAATTAGATTTATTTTACTGTAAAAAACTATTTACAATAATTGTGTCTATATTATAAGAATTTTGACATCTTAATAATTATTTTTTGATAATTATATTTAAAAAAATCAATATAATGTATTTTTATGTTATATAATAATAAAGTTTGATATTTAATATTAATATGAAGGTCTCCTTGCCCAGCTCAATGGAGTTGGTTTCAATGTTTGGCACTCATATGCAGTCTATGGAATATGAAAATCTACGTGTTAAGTGTGTGCTTTGCAATAATATAGGGTATTTCTTTAAGGACTATCCCAAGAAGAAATCCAAAATCAAACAAAAAATGGCAGCCTAAGAAAACTATGGAAGTCAAGGATGTGAGGAAGGTGCTCTCAATAATGTCCATGGGTTTGACTTAGGCCCAAGATCCCTTGTTTGTTGAAGAAGGAGAGATACTTCTAGGAATAGATGAGGTAAATTCTTCTCCTAAATGTATTTTCTTTGAGATGAATGAAGTTCCCATGGAAAATATGTTCTCCTATGTTTTGAGTAAAGAGAATGATATGGATGTTAATCCCAAATCCCACTCTCGTAAGGTTTTAAAGGAATTTTCTTTGAAGGGAACCTTGCTTGTGGACCTCCCCCAGCCTAAATTTCCAAGGACCTCCCTCCCAACCTTAGATTATGTTATTTCTTCCATTCAATGGCTGCTAGTAAAATAGGATAGTGCTTCAAATTTACCTCTTAATGGGAAAGGTTTAAAAGCTAGTTCAACATCAAAATATATTATTTCTTCCATTCAAAGGCTGTTGGTAAAATAGGATAGTGCTTCATATTTACCTCTTAATGGGAAATGTTTAAAAGCTAGTCCAACCTCAAAATCTATTATTTCTTCCATTCAAATATCGCTAGCAAAAAAAAATAGTTCTTCATATCTACCTCTTAATGGGAAAGGTTTAAAAGCCATTCCAACCTCATATTTTGTTGTTTCTTCCATTCAATAGTCATCAACAAAATATGATAGTGCATCAAATTTATTTCTTAATGGGAAAGGTTTAAAATTCTGCCAAACATCTCAAGTTGCCAATAAATTAGGATTTGTGAAGAGCAATTTAAAAGTATAGAATACAAATATCTTTGGTAACATTTTCCAAAAGAATAAATCCATGAAACTACAACTTTTAGCCTTTTAAACCTAATATAGAATCTTTCCCCCCATTAGAGGCTGAAAAAACATCTTGAAAGAAGTTTGTTGGTAAATTTCTATGATGTTTTTCCCTATGAGGAATCCTATTGGAGATATAATTCAAGAGATCTCTGGTTGAAATATGGAGATAGAAATACCAATATTTTTTATACCACAACCTTGAGACACAGGTGTTTCAATAAGATTACTAAAATTGTTAAGGAGGATGGTACTAAAACTAGAAATATTTTGGAAATTCGTAAGGATGTTGTATAGATTTTTATAATTTATTAGGAGTGGTGACACCTATAGATGAGTAGACCTCCAATTATTTTTTTATTTTTATTCCTTCTCTAATTATTGAACAATTGAACTCAAGTCTTATCGCTTCATTCAAAGAGTTTAAAAACAAAGAGGTAATATTTTCCATGGTCGATGAGAAGACCCCTAGACCTGATGGTTTTTGGGTAATTTTTTATCAAAATTTTTGAGAAATTATGGATAAGGATATATATAATGTTATGGGTGAAATTCAAACTACCCTTCATATTCTCATTGATATCAATTCCACATTTTTGGTTTTGATTCCTAAATTGGAAAGAGCTAACTCCTTCAATAATTTCAAGGTCATAAGTCCATGTAACACTCTTTATAAAACATTAGCTAAGGTCATAGTGATGTTAGAAGCACCATAATAGAAGCCAACCAATATAAGTAGATGCAACACAGATAATAAAAATATACTCCAAGCCACAAAGTGGTAGTACAAAGCTCACAACCAACCATTGAACCAAATATTTGTTATTTTTTTAAAATACAAGTTATTATAAGGGGTTTTGGTCCCCTCGTGGTGAGTGGGATATGGACTTTGAACCTCCCCGAAGAGAAGCTAGAGCCCTTACCATTAAATTATGCTTGCAACTATTAATGTACATTATATTATTTAATAAACATTGTTGTATTATGTTTGGTGGATTTATTTTTAATGATATTATTTAATTTTGATTTAGTTGTACTGCTAATATAATATATCATAAGAAGTATATGATTTATTTGTGACCCACGGTGGATATGTATATGTATAAGAAGTATAGACTGAATAAAAAAATATAATATATCATATATTTAATTTGTTTTTTAAAAATGAGAGTAATTTTTTATATGATAAATTATAAAAATGTTAGCAGTTAGATTTATTTTATCATAAAAAACTATTTAAAATAATTGTGTCTATGTTGTAAGAATTTTGATATCTTAATTATTATTTTTTGATAATTATATTAAAAAAAATCAATATAATGTATTTCTATGCCATATAATAATAAAGTTTGACATTTAATATTAATATGAAGGTCTCCTTGTCCAACTCAATGGATATGGTTTCAATGTTTGGCACCCACATGCAATCTATAGAATATGAAAATCTATGTGTTAAGTGTGGGCTTTCCAATAATATGGGGTATTTATTTAAGGACTATCCCAAGAAGAAAATCCAAAAACCAAAGAGAAAATGACAGCCTAAGAAAGCTATGGAAGCCAAGGAAGTGAGGAAGGTGCTCTCAATAATGTCTATGGGTTTAACTTAGGCCCAAGATCCCTCATGTTTTGAATATGGAGAGTTAATTCCAGGAATAGACGAGGTAAATTCCTCTCCTAAATGTATATTCTCTGTGATGAATGAAGTTCCTATGGAAAATATTTTCTCCTATCTTTTGAGTTAAGAGAATGATATGGACGTTAATCCCCAATACCACTCTTGTAAGGGTTTAGATGAAGTTTCTTTGAAGGGAACCTTTCTTGTGGACCTTCCCCAGCCTAAATTTCCAAGGACCTCCCTCCCAAATTTAGATCTTGTTATTTCTTAAATTCAAAGGTTGCTGGTAAAATATGATAGTGCTTCAAATTTACCTCTTAATGGGAAAGGTTTAAAAGCTAGTCCAACCTCAAAATATATTATTTCTTCCATTCTAATATCACTAGAAAAATAAAATAGTGCTTCATATTTATATCTTAATGGGGAAGGTTTAAAAGCCACTCCAACCTTATATTTTGTTGTTTCTTCCATTCAATAGTCATAAACAAAATATTATAGTGCTTAAAATTTTTTCCTTAATGGGAAAGGTTTAAAAGTTGACCAAACATTAGCTTTTGCTATTTATTCTATTCAAAGATTATAAAAAAAACAGGAAAATGCTACAGATTCAACACCTAATGGGAAATTTTTAAAACATAATCCCAATCACATCATGAGCAACAACAAAAAAGGGGCAATGGATGTGGTATATGACTCTAAACATGGGTGACCTTCGAACCAAGACTCAAGTCTAAGGGAGACCCTAAAATATATAGCTAATGAAACCCACATAACACTTTCTACGAGAGGGGGAATAAGTACCCCACCAAGTCTAGTAAATAAAAATATTATATTGTAATATAAGGGGTTTTAATACCTTTTAGAAGCAATGACTAGTTACTTCTATTAGGAAAGATCTAAATCTCCTATTTTTTTATTCAAGAAACAAAAATTAAGACCAATTTTGATAAGGTTAAGAATATCATATGAAAGGAGGTCTGCTATTCTGTAATATATACTTTGGGATCTTAATGTGTCTTTGGGATAATTTAAAAATGAAAGACAGAGTGATTTCTTCTTCTTATAGGTTCATTAACCTTGCTTGGATGTTGGTTGGGGATTTTAATTCCCTCATCTTTCCATTAGAAAAAAATGAGGAAGCCAATTCTCCTCTAATGGTATGGAAGATTTCAATTTTTTTGTGAATACTAATGAGATGCTGGACTTTGAGATAAAAAGGAAATAAATTTACTTGGAGAAACAAAAAAGGCTAAGAGAACATCTTATCCAATAAAAATTATATAGGCTTTTTATTTCTAAAGAAGGGCTTCATAATTTTGGAACCTTTGTTCTCTCTTATATTCCAAGAATAGGATTAGATCAAAATCCTTTGGTACTAGATGTTTTAGTTGGGAATATAATTTTTAAGTTTTCATTCTGATTTTAGGTTATATGGATGAAAAATGATACCCTTGAGGACTTGATAGTTGATTGGTGGAAGAAGGATTTTCTAGTCCCCCTAATATCTCAAGTTGCCAATAAATTAGGATTTGTGAAGAGCAATTTAAAAGTATGGAATAAAAATATCTTTGGTAACATTTTCCAAAAGAAGAAATCCATGAAACTACAACTTTTAGCCTTTTAAACCTACTATAGAATATTTCCCCCCATCAGAGACTGAAAAAAAATCTTGAAAGAACTTTGTTGGTAAATTTCTATAATGTTTTTACCTATGAGGAATCCTATTGGAGATATAATTCGAGAGCTCTCTGGTTGAAATATGGAGATAGAAATACCAATATTTTTTATACCACAACCTTGAGACATAGGTGTTTCAATAATATTACTAAAATTGTTAAGGAGGATGGTACTAAAACTAGAAATATTTTGGAAATTCGTGAGGATGTTGTATAGATTTTTATAATTTATTAGGAGTGGTGACACCTATAGATGGGTAGACCTCCAATTGTTTTTTTATTTTTATTCCTTCTCTAATTATTAAACAATTGAAATCTAGTCTTATCACTTCATTCAAAGAGTTTGAAAACAAAGAGGTAATATTTTCCATGGTCGATGAGAAGGCCCCTAGACTTGATGGTTTTTGCATAATTTTTTATCAAAATTTTTGAGAAATTATGGATAAGGATATATATAATGTTATGGGTGAAATTCAAACTACCCTTCATATTCTCATTGATATCAATTCCACATTTTTGGTTTTGATTCCTAAATTGGAAAGAGCTAACTCCTTCAATAATTTCAAGGTCATAAGTCCATGTAACACTCTTTATAAAACATTAGCTAAGGTCATAGTGATGTTAGAAGCACCATAATAGAAGCCAACCAATATAATTAGATGCAACACAGATAGTAAAAATATGCTCCAAGCCAGCAAGTGGTAGTACGAAGCTCAGAACCCACTCCCCTAACTATATATTGAATCGAACATTTATAGGCTCTAAGAAATTTTATCGTTACAATATGGTCATTACAACATGGCTATTACAACATGTCCATTACAACGTGGTCATTACAATATGACCATTACAACATAGTCGTTATAATATAACCATTACAACATGGTCGTTACAACATGACCATTACAATATAGTCATTACAATATGATTATTACAACATGGTTGTTACAATATTACTAGTACAACATGGTCATCATAATATAACTGATACAATATGGTTGTTACAACATGACCATTAAAATATGGTCGTTACAACATGACCATTACAACATGGTCATTACAAAGAGAAGACCATTATAGGGGAACAATTGTAAAATTAACAAACCAAAAGAAAATTTGAATGTTAGGAATTTAAGAGGAAGACTGTTAGAATGTGATGCTCCTGCATTAGACTTCCATGCTTTAAAATTTCATGAGCTCTTGCTCATGAGCTATTCATTTTTTTTAAAGCTTGATTTGCGCATCTACCACCTCTACCTTGAAAAATAGGATGTGTATGCCATTATTGTAATGCATAAAAGTTTAAACATATTTTCACCATTCAAGAGAATCCTTAAGCAAGTATTATTTCACACTTCTAGTAATCCATGAAATACCGAGTGTCTGTTTCACTACTCACATAGATCCTTAGGCAAGTTATTTTTTACACTTGTTGTAATATATGTACACATTCTATTTCACACATGCAACACACTTGGGATAATCCATGAAATACGAAGTGTCTATTTCACCACTTGCATAGATCCTTAGGCAATTTATGTTCCACACTAGATTACATACATGTTCTGTTTCACACATGTAGCACACTTGCAGTAAGGGTGTGTGTATGGCATTGTTGTCATGCATAAAATTTTGAGCATATTTTCACCATTCAAGTGGATCCTTAAGAAATTTTTGTTTCACACTTGCAGTAATCCATGAAATACCGAGTGTCCATTTCACCACTTGTGCATATCCTTAGGTAAGTTCTATTCCACACTTGTTGTAATCCATGTATACATTTTGTTTCACATGTGCAACACACTCATAGTAATCCATAAGATATCGAGTATCTATTTTACCACTCGTGTAGATACTTAGGCAAGTTCTATTTCACACTCATCGTAAGCCACATACATGTTCTATTTCATACATACAACAGACATGATTGACAAGCAAAAGCACAAACAAACCCACAAGAAATATTCTAAGCTCTAATTCTACTTGATGTTAGAATCATCATAGTAGAAGCCAACCAATAGATGCAAACACAAAACATATAATAAACATACACTCCAAGCCACCAAGTCATAGTGCGGAGGTCACAGTCCACCTACCTTAACTACTTATCAAATCGATAATTTATAGGCTCTAAGAAATTTGATCATGATAATATGGTCATTACAACATGGCAACTACAGTATGACCATTACAACATGGTCATTTCAATATGAGCATTACAACATGGTCTTTACAATATGACTATTACAACATGGTCGTTAAAATATGACTGATACACCATGGTCGTCACAACATGATCGTTATAATATGGTCCTTAGAATATGACCGTTACATGGTCATTACAATATGACCATTATAACATGGTCATTACAATATGACCATTATAACATGGTCATTACAATATGAATGATACAACATAGTCGCTACAACATGACTGTTACAATATGGTTGTTGCAATATGATCATTACAACATGGTCTTTATAAAGAGAAAATCATTGTAGGGGAATGGTTACAAAAATAATAAAACAAAAGAAAATATGGCCATTAGGAACTTAAGAGGAAGAGGGTCAGAATGTGATGCTCCTGCATCACATAGCCAATAGAATGAAGGTCATTCTTCCTCATATTATTTATCCTTGCCAAGGTGCTTTTGTTAAAGGGAGGAAAATATTAGATAGCATGATTACTATTCATAAAGTTCTTCACTCCATAGATAAAAGTGGTAGATATATATTTTTGTTAAAATTAGACATGGACAAGGCATATGATAGAGTATCCTAGGAATTTATGTTTAAAGTTATGGGTAAATTTGGCTTTCACCCTATTTGGACAAACCTCATCAAAGGATGCATGTGCTTAGTTATGAATTTTGTCCTTTTTAATGGTTATCCAACAAGTTATTTCAGAAGCCTACTAGGACTAAGACAAAGGGACCCTATGTCTCCTTATTTTTTTTTATTATTGATAAAGCCTTGGGAAGATCTATTTAGGTAGCCCAATCTAAGGGATTTATTTCAATGATAAATATTACCTCCTCCTACAATCCCATAAACCATAAACAATTTACAGATGAAACTCTTCTTGCTTCAAGATCTTCTATTCTAAAAGTGAAAGAGATTAAATTTATTCTATCTTCCTATAAGGTTGCCTATGGATAGAAGATAATTTTTAACAAGATAAATATATTTTTAATTAATATCTCCCTTCAAAGTTAGGTAAAACTCATAAAAATATTTGAATGTTCCATTGGATAGCTCCCTTCTATTTATCTAGGTTTATCACTTTTTACTGGTAGGTTATAAGGTTCTTCTTGGCTTCCTATGGTGGAGAGGGTTAGGAGAAAGTTGACAAGCTAGAAAGGTGCCCTCCTCAACCAAGTTGGTAAGGCACAAATCATTAAATCCACCCTACAAAGTATCACAATATTCTTTTTATCGTTGTTCAAGATGTGATAGAAAATCTACCAAAAAATTAATAGTATTCAAAAGGCCATTCTTTTTATAGGCATGGAAGAAAAACATAAAATTCCTCTGGTTGGTTGAAAGCAGGTTTGTTCAAGGAAGAGCAAGGGTAGATTAGGCCTTAGGAAACTAGAATAAATGAATTTGACCTTTATAGCAAAATCAGATTCAAAGTTTATGAAATAATCTAGATGGGTAGAGATTTTAAAAGTTAAATATCTTGGTAGAGATGGTAATTTCATTTTTATTCAGGCCAAACCAAAGAGCTTTGTTTTTGGAAACACCTTGATTCTAGGTTTATTATTAAAAAAGGTTTGATATGGAAGATTGACTATGGGAGAAAATTTAACTTTTGGGAAAATAATTGGATTCTAATGATACTTTGGTTAGATATGAGCTTTTAAACTACTTAGAGCCCTTTACTATGCAATATTGTGGATCTAGACTTGTTGAATTTCTTGAGGTAAGGGATTGAAAAATATCTTGGAATACTCTCCCATTTTAACACCTTCCCTAGGTAAATTTGTGCTCTAAGTTTTTTATCCAATATTCTCAAAATTTGTGTCCTTAATCCTAATCCGTAAGCTAATTCACCTATTTGGAAAGTGGATTATAAGGGCCCTTTCATGGTTAAATCTACTTACTTTCTTCAGTTTGATGAGGAAGAAGACTAGTTTCTAGCTAGTAAGATATGGTTTAAACACCTCATACATAAATTTAATTTCTTCTTTTTTTTTGGATTTCCATAACAAAATCCTTATTATTTAAAACCTTCACAAAATAGGCTTGCCCATTTCAAAGGTGTTATCTGTGTGAAGTTGCTTGGGATAATGTTAAACCTTTATTTCTTGAGTTTTAATTCTTCTTAGAAGTTATCCACCTTATCATCAAATTAAAATTTACCTAGATCATGACTAATAACATTCTAGACCTATGTTTGCTATGGGTTTTACCCTTCCAAAATTATTTTCTTAGAATTAGCTAGTCTTTCTATTTGCCTTATTTTTTGGGGGGGTATTTGGAATGAAAGAAACACCAAATCCTTCAATACTATTAAGAAGGATCCCTTGCATGTGGAAGCTAAAATTTTCAATTTCTTGAAAGAAAATATTTTCATAATTTCCATCAAAGATGAAAATGATCCCACAGTGAAAGAAAGCTTGCCAACCAACTTGGTATTCTAAATCTGGAAGGTATTTATAGTCTATCCACTCCTAATATTAGAGATATTGTAAATGGAAGCCTTAACCTAAAGGTTGGATAAAAATAAAATTTAATGGGGTAGCTAAAGGTAACATAATCATCACAAGGGATAAAGAAGTCATGAGGGATGACAAAGGTGTATAGTCTAGTCTTTTGATTGAAACTCGAGTGCTTATAAAAGGGTCATGCTACTAGAAAAGCTAAATACAAATAAGGTGGTGATCAAAGGTGATTCTATTTACATCATTAATATTGCTAATGGAAAACATTCCCCCCACTGATCCATTATAGATTTAATAGAAGATATTTACTATCACATTGAGAATTTGGAAGGTGTTGAATTCAGGCACAACTTTAGAGAAAGAAATAAGGAAGATGACTTGTTGGCCAACCAAGGGGTCAGTAAAAATGCTCTTCAAATGTAGATGAAGGATTTCCCTATATTTTTAACTTAGTATGTTTTGGTTTTAAATTTTAATTTCTTTTTATCCTTGGTTGATAAGGTGCTCTCTCTTGCTTTTGTTGAAGGTCTTTTCTTAGTTTTG
Organism: Wollemia nobilis; assembly: GCA_028583015.1. NCBI lineage: Eukaryota > Viridiplantae > Streptophyta > Pinopsida > Araucariales > Araucariaceae > Wollemia > Wollemia nobilis. The sequence goes on from JAQPPZ010001731.1 coordinate 3,172,319, forward strand.
CCCATTTATGGTTATTTTGTTGTATTCCATTATCCCTTGGGGTTATTATCCTCTTGATCCACTTACTGTTCTTATTTATATTGTGTCTTTCATTGTAAAATTTTAGGTATCCTTTCAAAATACCATGTTTTCCTACCTAATAAAAAAAATAAAGTTTGACATTTAATAATAATTTCTAATGATTTTGAGGTAAACAATGGAGGCTAGTAATAGTTTTTAGTTTACTTTGTTGATATTCTTCTAGTCAATGAGGTTTGGGGAGCATGTAAAAAAGAGTGATGAGTTTTACATGATAAAACAAGGTATTTGTGGGGATTAATTAGAAAAGTTTAATGAGGATAGATGAGTTTTACATTGTAACCAGGGTTATGCATAAGGGGTAGGTCCAAAAATATATTTATAATAATGGGGTGAATCAGTTTCAAAACCAAGGTGAATAGGGTTCAAAGTCATGTAGAAGACATGGTGAATTACCTTTTTTTCATGAAAAAATATAAAAGGTGGTTAATTTGTCAAAAAATTTAAATGAATAGTAAAATATTACTAGGGGGAACCGATCAATGCATGATGCCTTATGATATTCTACCGATGTGTGATGTTTTTTGAGAACCTAACATCACATGATGCTAGACGAGAGACTACTGGTACTATTTTTTAAGACCTGAAGTGAACCTACCAGCATGTGATGTCTATCGAGCACCTACCAACATGTGAAACTAGATGAGAGACTACTAGCACAATATTTTGATATGCCTTACAAGAGCCTATCCACATATGAAATATGATAAGAGCCTACAGAAACCATGCAAGATGCCTAAAAATACCCTACCAACACCATGCTTCAAGACATATGATAAGAGCATATTGACATCATGCTTAGAGATGTCTAACGATAGTCTACTAACACCATGCTTCAAGACACCTGATGAGAGCTTATCGACAACATGGTCCATGATGCCCGGTTGTGTGACAACAACAACTAAATATAGTTGATAGGTGGCATGCCTTACATCGACTTCTACCTATCTACTCCTTGGTTTATTCTACTAGGTGTCAACATATTATTTAATACTACACATGAAAACACCTATAAAATACCATGAACATTATCACTTTTCTTTTCACAAAATAAAACCTCATGAAAACTTTCGAAACCCTTTGAAACCATTCCAATACCTTTGAAACCATTTGAAACCCTTTCAATACTTTTGAAATAATTCTAATCTAATGCAACAATGGGTGAAACATCATCCATTCATCCAATAATTACTTTCAAAATCTTTTTTTTCCCACTCATCTCCAAAATTTTCAACACTCCTAATTATGATTAAACATGGATGAAACAATTTGGGCTTGTAATATTAAGATCAATACCCCAATATGACATGGATATTAATTTTTTGAATAGGATTGTTCAGTGCTATGACAATGACGGGTTGGTCATCACAATGACCATCGATAAGAAAATCCTATCCTTATCTATTAAATCATCTGATGTTCATAGATTGATAAAACTTCCATATAAAAATTATGCACCCATCTCATAAAAATTCACTCTGATTGAAGATGTAATTATATATCTAGAGACTCACTAGAATCTCTCATAGGGTTTATTACAAGGTAGTATTTGAAATTTAAAGTTTCCTCTTGCATAATTTCCAAATGTAATTATTAACTGTTATTATTTTTTTAAGGCAATCAAATCCATCCAAAAGGGTCCTCAAATTTTTATTTTTTACCCATAACTTCCTTCGTGCGATCATTGAGTTCTTCTAGGAAAGTATTATTTTGCAAGGAAGAATAAAAAACATTCCATTATAGGCTTTAATGTATATTGTGTGTTGTATTGGAAATAATAAATTTGATTGGCCCTCATACGTTTCCAATAGAGTCACAAATGATCTAAATTGTGATGTCCGAGTAACCACACCCTCATAGATCACCTAGGATGTCCGAGTAACCACATCTGTGGTAATGGAGACTAAAATAATTTCATCAACATGATCTCTATTGACTTAACCACCCCCATCCATAATCCAGCCGACCTAACACGGTCATTGCATCTAGACCTAGATGCTATAGACTAGGATCGAGCTAACACACTGCCATTCCCATCAGAGTACTGGCCTTGTGGTGGGATGTTCCATTTCACCCCTGGACAGACTCAGGATTTCTTCCATGCTGAAGAGGAACCGGAAATTCTAAAAGACAATCTAAATTCAAAAAATGATATCTACTTGATCCCAAATCCACATGAGTTGGAGGACAGGTCCCACATGTCGATCGAGGAGATGACTGACGTAGACATTGGATCAGATCCAATGAATTTGCAAATCATCAAGCTAGGGGTAATTCTATCCCCCGAAGATCAAGCCGACTACATTGCCCTTATCAAAGAGAAGAGGGAGGTTTTTGCATGGTCCTACAAAGACATGTCGGGGCTAGACCCACAGCTAGTCATGCATAATCTAACACTTTATCTAATAGTCAAGCTAGTAAAGCAAAAACTACGTAAGATACACCCAACAGTGGCCTTAATGGTCAAATATGAATTACAAAATATTTTGGATGCATAGTTTGTCATATGCGTGGATTACCCACCATGGTTGTATAACATGGTGCCCGTCAAAAATCTCGATGGGAGGATTCGCATATGCATCGATTTTTAAGATCTAAACAAAGCAAGTCCTAAGGATGATTTCCCCTTGCCAAGAACCGATGCATTGGTAGACGGTACAGTGGTCCATGAAATGCTTTCTCTCATGGATGGTTTCTCAGGATACAATAAAATTCATATCAATCCGAAGGACCAACTAAAAACGGTGTTCACAACGCCTTAGGGGACATTTTGTTATAAGGTCATGCCCTTTGGCCTTAAAAATGTTGGCGCCACCTACAAACGTTCCATGACATACATCTTCCACGATCACATGCACAAAACTTTGGAAGATTACATGGATGATTTATTGGCTAAATCTCTTTTGCACCAAGATCATCTCGATGACTTAAGCAAGATCCTCGATCCCGTCATTGAACATAAAGTCAGACTAAACCCCAAGAAGTGCATATTTTGCGTCACACCTGGAAAGCTCTTGGGTTTTATAGTCTCCAAACGAGGAATCGAGGTAGACCCACACAAAGTCAAGGAAATCCTTGAAATGTTTCCCCCAACTACTATCAAGCAACTCAAAAGCCTACAGGGAAAGGTCACATCAATCAAGCGCTTCATAGCGCAGTTATATGACAAGTGCCGACCCATGAATAAATTATTGCACAAGGGGGTAGCATTTCACTAGGATGACAAGTTCCAGTCAGCCTTTGATGATATTAAACAATACTTGGCTTCACCGCCAGTATTGGCATCACCTAGACTAGGAGTGTCATTCTACTTATATTTATCAACTGCTAAGCTGACACTGGGTGCCATGCTATCCTAGAAAAATAAACTACACAAAGAATAGGCTACTTACTATCTTAGCCGCACCCTGGTCAGTTATGAACTTAACTATGCATACATCAAGAAGCTCTACTTGGTGGTGGTGTTTGCTACCAAAAAGATACGCCATTACATGATGAGCAACAAGACATATGTTGTGTCTAAGGAGAATCCATTGAGGTACATGATGAGTTGTACTTATCATAGTAGCTGCAAAATGAAATGGATCATGTCGTTGACGGAGTTTGACATAGAATTCATTGGACATAAATCCATAAAAGGTCAAGTCATCACCGATCAACTAGCAGAGGCACCTCTTGAAGACGATCAACCTCTGACCATAGAACTATCGGATGATGGGGTCTTCCATGTTTTAGAATCACCAGATTCTAATGAGTCTGAGTCATAGGATGACATGACCCTATTCTTTGATGGTTCTAAATGTGAGCAAGGAGGTGGCATGGGAATTGTATTCTTCACACCGCAAGGGGCTCCAATGCCTCTATCATTTAAATTAGACTTCCTGTGCACCAAAAACAATGCAAAATATGAAGCCTTGCTCATAGGTCTTCAAAAAGTAGTCACCATGAACATTAAACGTTTAAACATCTTTGGTGATTCGTTGTTAATTGTCAATCAATTCAAAGGGGTATTCCAATGTAAATGCCCAGTTTTGTAGGCCTACAAAGCCCTTGTGGACAAATTCCTGGCATAGCTTGAATGGTACAACATCGAGGCACTCCCTTGATCATAGAATCATTTTGTGAAAACTATGGCCTCCTTGGGGTTACTAATCCCACAAGACCCTTATGATGAGATGACAACCATGCAGGTCAAGACATTATCACAATTCGTGATGGAGCATGCACGCTCTGACCTAATGCCATAAATCCACCTAATCGAGATTGAACCATCTTAGGATGGGTTCTCTCGAATCCATGATTGTTTGACTCAAGCCAACTAGGGGTCCTTGTTCTCCCCTACCCCTCTTAATAGCAACACAACACTATTTTTACAAGTTATTTCCCACTCAACTTTTGCTAGGGATGAACTTCAAGAGGGGTTGGTCGTTCATACCATCGAGGTTTCTGATCAGCAGGATTGGTACGCACCCATCAAGGATTACCTTAGGTTAGGTAATCTCCCACTTGGATTGACACAAGCCATGAAAAGATCATTTAAACATAAAGTGGCAAAACATGTCTTGCTAGGAGACATTTTGTATCATTGGAGCTATGAAGGAATCCTCCTCCATTGCTTGGACTAATAGGAGTCTGCTTGGGTGATCACCCAAGACCACGATGGTACATGTGGTGGCCACTTCAATGGTATGGCCATCGTAAAAAGCATTCTCCGCATGGGCTATTATTGACCATATTTAGAGCGAGATTGTTGCGCATATATAAAGAAGTGCATGAAGTGTCAACATCATGCCAATTTAACACACGTACCTTCTCAGGCCTTGCAACTGATCAAATCGGCTTGGCATTTTTCATAGTGGGGATTTGATCTAATAAAAAATATCTCCCCTGCATGATCAGGTCATCACACATTTAACATAATGACCACAAAATATTTTACCAAGTGGGTGGAAGCCATTTCGCTAACCTCTACGACTAGACCCCGCATTGCGGAGTTTATTTTGCATAACATCATATGTCATTTTGGTATTCCATCCAAGATCATCTCGGATAATGGGACGTCATTCAAGAACAAATACGTGCGTGCTTTGACCACAAAGTACAAAATTTAGCATAGTTTTTCAACATCCTATTATCTGCAGGCAAATGGGCAAGTAGAGGCGTAAAAAAAAATGCTAGTCACCATGCTAAAAAAGACCATCACAGATAGTCATAAGGATTGGAACATTCAAATACCGCTTGCCCTATGGGCTTATCACACTAGCATTCGGACGCCCACTGGGGCAACTCCATTTTTGTTGGTGTATGGCTCTGAGGCAGTCATGCCTCTCGAGTTGGAAATCCCTTCCTTGCACATTTCAATGCAAGAGTTCATCGATGATAACATTGCACGACAGGACCGGTTAGACCAAAAAACATTGCTCGACGAATGACGCATCAATGCTCTTGAACATTTACGTATCTATCAAGAGCGACTTAAGAAAGCATACAACATGAAGGTTCACCTAAGGGACTTTCAGGTTGGTGACTTGGTCTTAAAAGAGAACCAACATAATTCTAATTTTTTGCCCCATCTAAGGGACAATTTCATAACAAACTGGTTATGTCCTTATGTGATTGACAGTAAAATAGGACCTAGAACATACCGACTCGCCTCTCTTGAAGGAATCAAGGAACTAGAACCCTTGTATATCAGTCAGTTGAGGCCATTCCACATTTAGAGAGCAGCCCACCCGAAAGCTCCAAGGATTCTCACAATTGCTTGGTCAACCCAAAATGCCCCAAAGGTGTCCATAAACCCTTTGGTCAACCCAAAAGCTCTAGGGATTCTCGCAATCGCTTGGTCAAACCAAAAGCTCCAAGGATTCCCACGATCGCTTGGTCAACCCCAAAAATTCCCCAAAGGTATACATAAACCCTTTGGTCAACCCAAAAGCTCCAAGGATTCCCACGATCGCTTGGTCAACCCCAAAAATGCCCCAAAGGCATCCATAAACCCTTTGGTCAAACCAAAAGCTCCAAGGGTTACCATAATCGCTTGGTCAAAATAAATATTCAAAAATAAACAAAAACAAAAAAATCATCAAAAATGAAAAAAAAAATTGCATCTTAAAAATCAAAATACAAAAATATAAGTTGCATTAGGCATCACATCCATACATTACATATTTGCTGGTCATACATGTCCCAAACACCATAGACTGTAATTGCTTAGCAATTCCTTCATTTTCCACATTCCACCCATTTGATAAATGCATACATCCAGAATAATACCATCCCCATTTTTAGCATAGTCAGTTGTCTCCTAATGTATGTAGAGTTTTCGTCATTCAACTGTCTTTAAATTTCTAGCAAAAAATTATACAAAGTTAAACAAATTTTACAAGGGAAAGTTTTACTTGGGTCACGCCTCGTTATGTAATATCCCTACACATGTTAAAACACATAAAATAATTCCCAAGTTGTGTGAATGGCAAATGAAAACTACAAAGTAGTCTCAGATACCATAGGTGAAAGATTAGCCTACTCATCCCCCTATGCGAATGGTTCAAGAGTGCTAAGAATTGACAAAAGGACAAGCTCTTCCCCATTAATTCCCCCTAATAAATAGTGGTTTTCACCACTAGCAAAATCCCAATCACCGTTGGTCCCCAAAGTTGTAAGGATTCGTACTACGCGTCCCTGAATAGGATGGGTAGTCATCCCCAAGGCCTACAAGAATCAATGCAATTCAAAAACAAAATCCCTAGAATCCATCCTCACGAACATCTCCAATCACCTTTGGTCTCCAAAGTCGTAAGCATTCATAATACACACCCCTGACAAGGATGGGTAGTCATCCCCAAGGCCTAAAAGATCAATGCCCTTACTTCATAATATCCCTAATCCCCTTTGGTTCCCAAAGTCGTAAGGATTCGTACTACACATCCCTGAACAGGATGGGTAGTCATCCCCAAGGCCAAGAGGATCAAGGTCATTCATAAGCCAAAACCCTACAAGCTCAACTTTGCAACCTAAAATGCCAAATCAAATAATAGTGGTTATCACCACTATTCAAAATCCTTGCTCAAAAAGACTAATGAAAAGAACAAAAATAAAAAATAAACAGTGATTTTCATCACTATGTATACGAGCAAGTATCCTAACACATTGAGCAAATAAAAATATTGAACTTGAATACCTGGAATTCTCAACATTCGAAAACCATCTAGGTGATCCTCATTACGAGTTTGGTGGACAACCTACCTAGCAATGGCGATATCCTAAATGCATGATGATATGTCTATCACATTAGATTTGCATGTGAGCAAACCAATGTTTGCATGTGGATGAGCTATCTTATGGTATGTTAGATTATCCCGTGGATTAATCTTACTAAAAACAACAATGGAGTTAGTGGATCTAATTAGGTGATCCTTAGTACAGGTTTGGTTGACAGCCTATTTGGCACTGGCGGTATCCTAAAAAATACCACATAAATGAACTCAATTGCACACACAGGGATGTGAAATAACTTGGTCAAACTCAAGTCTGATTTATACCTTGTTCAAAAGTCTTGTGATATAAATGTACAGTCTTGGCTAGTTCATTCATATATCTAAATCTCAAAAAAGCTTAACTAAATTTTAAAACAATTGGTACATTTCATTACGTACATCACCATCAGATAATATGAAAAATACAAAAACAAAGTTCTCACATGCAAAATAATTCCACAAAGCCATCACATAAGTACAGAAAGCCAGTAATTCTTGTATAGTCTATGGTGCCATCGACAAGTTATCAACAACTCATTTCATTCATTCCATATGCATACATCATATAATTAGCAACATCACATTCATAATACCACATTCATGCATCATCATAAATAACCGTGCATAAACAAAAAAATAAACCATAAAAAGTGCATATACACAAAGAAATTCATCTGTATATATATCATCAAAAATACCCATAGACTACAATAAACTAGTCCTCTAACCTCGTAGCAAAGCAAAAACTCAAAAACCCCCAAGCCTAGGGCATCGACCACCATGATCACGCAGGTTCGGTCCGACGGGAACTACCCCCCATAGTGTGGGTCCTCTGGGACCTCTCAGGGTGATTGTTGCTCACCCCTGCATCATGCCCACTAGCACCCCCTTCATCCAATCGCCTGTGACAAGACGATTCTAATTTCTTAATATCACTGCCCCTCATCCGGCATGAATACCCACCTCTAGAGGGCTCAAGTATTCTCCCCTCGAGGCGGATGATCTCTCCCTCCAAATCCATCCGATACTGAAACCACTCCTCCTCCTATCGATGGTACAAAGATACTACATCATCGTGTTGTGCCAATGCCCTCTCCCTCTTCGCCAGCTGTTCCCACAGAAGATCCCTCTACCATGTAGCATCCATGTCCCCATCCTACTGATGGTACACAGCAAATGCATTCTCCCACTCAACCAACTGAGTTTACAGGAGATCCCTCTCCTATAAAGCCTCCCCTAACTCCTCATATCACCTCCATAGTAGTCCTTCCAATCATGCATTCTCAACCCATAACCCTACCTCCATGTCCTTTGAGACTACCTGAGGCATTGGCATATTTGAAACAACAACCTGATCTGGCTCCCACTACTCTAGGACGTCCTACATCCCCAGTTGATCCAAAATTGCAAACTCCACACCCGCATCATCCACCTCCACCATGTTTGCATCCTCTAGCAAAGCTCCTCAATCATCTCCTCATGCCTCTCCACCCTCCTCGCCTACTGCTACTACCTATACACCCCCTAAAGGCCCCTCGCCTCCCCATCATCGTAGTGTCCACCACTGTTCATACTCAGCCGTCACCCCAACATCATCCACGTCAAGCGTGTCAATGACTATACCTAACTCCTCCCCCAATGGCTCGATGATCTGCCAGGCCAAGGTCCTCTCATCCCCTCGATGATGATAAATCAAGGGCTCATTAGGTAACCCTTGGCGCACTCCAACCTGTCGTGTCACCTGATCGTACATGAAGAACTCCTGCTCGGTCCCGTGCCGCCCAATCAACCACCTCCCCCTACAAACCCGTCAGAGCCACTCTATAGCCTTAGGCTAGACAGTCCCGATAGGGGTGCCAAAACACCTCCCCTGGAGCAATCTGAGTGAAGGCATCGACATAGTGCCCTACGACACTTGTCCACCATTGACTTTGTCCCTGCTCCTTAGACCTCCACCATAATACCCCGTATCCGATATCTCAATCTACCATCTCTACCTAAGTTGGCCATGGCAACCCCACTGGCCTCTCCACTGCTATGTGTTGCCATGCCCAGCACTGCAACAGATAGCTACATCCAATCCCCTTTCACCTCTGACAATGGACCTCGTACAACTCATCATAAAGTTGTGCCAACAGATTCTGTCCCCATATCATGATCATAGGTGTCCCCGTCGGACACTCCACCAACCTGAGCACCACCTCCAGCAGGTTCCATGGGAACCTCGTACCCGAAGAGTCAAGTAGCAACATGTTGGAAATGAGGCCCATCAGTACGGCGTGCCTCACTCCCAACACACCCTTCTCTAGCCACCAGTGAACCAAAATGCCACCAATCTGGTAGTCGCCCTCTGCCCTCTCCACTGGGCTATCCACACCCATCTCCTCCCCATGCCCAACCCATCAGGTCAGTACAACTATCCGTTGATCATGCGACATCATCTTGATCGATAGCCCGTCTATCAGAATCCATATAATTCGATAGACGTCCTCCAAAGTCACTGTCATCTCCCCTATTGGAATATGGAAGGTGTTGGTCTGGGGATCCCACAAGTTGATCAAGGCCATAAGATAGGCTCGATCACCGACCACAGGCTCCAGTCGAGTCACCTACTTGAGCCCCAAGGCATCAAGCCACTCCCAGTCAGCCAAAGTCAACACCTCCCGTGCTTTAGTGAAAACCGTAGGCACACGGTACAGGCTCTTCACAACATGCAAAAAAACAAACAAAAAAAACATTAAAACCATGAAAAAATGTACAACAATGCGTGAAACAACGTACAACTAAAAACAGACAAATAACGAGCAAAAAAATTCATACAAATTCAACAAATAATAGTTTGTCAGTCCTAGGGTTTTTAACTCTAAACTGATAAATTAAAAACAAAAATACAAAAAAATTCAAAAACAATTTTCAGTCCCTAGGGTTTTTAACTCTAAGTTTAACTAATAAATTACAAACAAATTAAAGCATTCAAAAAAATAAGTTGTCAGTCCTAGGGTTTTTAACTCTAACTAATAAATTAAAAACAAATAACAAAATTCAAAAAAATCATTTGTCAGTCCTAGGGTTTTTAACTCTAACCTGATAAATTAAAAACAAACAAAAAAAAATTCAAAAAATCATTTGTTAGTCCTAAGGTTTTTAACTCTAAACTGATAAATTAAAAAAAAAATACAAATAAATTCATAAACAATTTTTCAGTTCCTAGGGTTTTTAATTCTAATAGATAAATTAAAAAAAAACAACAAAATTCAAAAAAACAATTTTCAGTCCCTAGGGTTTTTAACTCTAAACTGATAAATTAAAAAAAAAAAAAATCAAAAACAATTTTCAGTCCCTAGGGTTTTTAACTCTAAGTCTAAACTGATAAATTACAAACAAATTAAAAAATTCAAAAACTAATTTGTCAGTCCTAGGGTTTTTAACTCTAAGTCTAAACTGATAAATTACAAACAAATTCAAAAAATAATTTGTCAGTCCTAGGGTTTTTAACTCTAAACTGATAAATTAAAAACAAACAAAAAAAAATCAAAAACAATTTTCAGCCCCTAGGGTTTTTAACTCTAAAGGTCAACTGATCAATTAAAAACACAAAAAACAACAACAAAAAATAACTAGGGTTGAGCTACGTTTTTAAGCTCAGTTTTACCCTACGTTTCTAACCTAAGTTTTGATTTTTGTTAAACTAGGGTTAAGCGAAGTTTTTAAGTTATGTTTGAAACTAAGTTTTTAAATCTAAGTTTTAAACTAACTTTTGATCTTTGTTTAACTAGAGTTAACCTAAATTTTAAACTAACTTTTGATCTTTGTTTAACTAGGGTTAACCTAAGTTTTAAGCTAAGTTTTGATTTTTGTTAGACTAGGGTTTCTTTTAGTTTATCACAAATGTCAAATCCACATGGTTTCCACTAACATTTCAACCTAAGTTTTAATGAAGCCATACGACAAAAATTCATACATCGCAACACACATTTAACTAGGGTTTTCGTTTTAAATTAAAAACAAAAAACAAAAGGACAAAACAAATAACTTGTGATTTTTAAACTGTAACAAACAAACAATAGAGAGGAAGAGCACTCACTGGTCTCACTTCGACTCCGTCGCTCGATCTGGTTTGTGAACTCATGGTGTCGAGAAAATTTGGCAGTGCTTCACTTCGTAAACTCGACCTCCTCCTCCTCAGAGCTCCAAATCGCTAAGAAAAACAAATGCAAATGAGCCCAAACCCCAGTTTTGGCCCTTAAATAGGCTTTTTGAGACTGTAATCGTTCCTCCATGGTATGAGCACTTTTTTTAGTACTCGTACCTCCCTAGGATGATTACTAAACTGGTATTCATCCCACCCAGGGACGATTACAAAGCAAAAATTTCAAAAAACATCAAAAACTGCACAAAATGCACCAAAAACAAGCAAAAACACTATCCACTGAGAGTGCTTTTGCACTTTACATTCTGGGCATGCAAAACAGACATCGAAGTCACAAATCCTCACTATCCTATTCCCTAAGAAGGCTACCATAGCCGTATCGCTCCACGGGAGGACATATTGTCGATAATTTAATCCCCAAATGGCGTCACCAAAAGGGTCAAAACCCAACCAACAATAGCAATAACATTGCCGAACGAAGGCACTTTTTACGCCTGAAATTATTGGCATCCAAAACAGACATTGGGGTCACAAATTGTCACTATCCCACTCCCTAAGAAGGCTACCATAGCTAGACCGCTCCACGGGAGGACATATTTTTGATAATTTCATATCCATAATGCGTCACAAAAAGGGTTCAAACCCACTAAAAATAGGTCAAAATGTTTAGAAACTGCTTAAGCATTCAACAAAAAACAACTGAAGGCACCCTTATATAAGTCATCTTGGGTCAAGCGACTCGTCACTTTTCTCATGTCGGTCATTCCCTCATCGATTTGTCGCTTGAGGGGGTAGTCACACTTAGTCACCAATCAACAAAAACACACCCAATCAAGGAAATGGCATGCATTCAAAAGATCATTGACAAAGACAATCATGCTCCTGCTTGGGGCAGCAAACAAGCAATAATCACAAGATGATCAAACACTTGGCATTCATGAATCATGAACTCATGGTTCCCATAGACAAATGGTTGCGCCCTTTTCCTGTTCATGACTGAACAATGTCCAAGATCAAGTAACACATCACTGAAAAAGGTTAACACTTGAATTAAGCTCCTTAGCTCGGCAGAAGCAAGGATTTAAGAATGTGTGCCCTTTCCATACTTGGGGCATCAAAATTTGTTTAGGTTATTGAGAAACCCTAATCATTAGTGCTTTGGTTATCTATTTTTGCTCAACGCTGCATTTTGCACAGTGCTTCCCAAAAAGGGGAATCTGTAGACACCAAAACAACACCAATCTGATTATGTGATGACAAACATTGATCGTATTGACACACACAGCCCCTAGGGCAGCCCCCAAAGGTTAAACAGTGGTCCTAACCACTCCCACAGTAGTTTGGAAGGTCAAAGGTCAATTTGACACCTTTTTGGCACTTTGCTCCCTACTCGTCACACCCGAGGATGATTACAAACTGGTATTTGTCCCACCCAGGGACGATTATCAGCATTCGCCCCAGGGTGAGGCGAATAGCATGTTTGACTGGAAAAAAGTCAAACCTCGACAGGTCCGCCAGTTAACTGCAACTCCAGGACATGCAATTACGAGGAATGACTTCAAATAAAGGAGAGATACTTCAGTCATGCATGTCTTTGATTTTAGAGGCCTCATGCAAGGAGACTCTAAATCAAGGAATAATATTTTCTCTCAAAAAAGGACAAGCAACTCAAGTGGCGCCCTCTCATGCGCATTCAAACAAAGAGACCCTAGGTCTATAAATTGGTGATTCTTCTCACCCAAAGAAAAAAAATAGGGAAGGAGCATTTTGAGCAACGAAGTGTTGCCGTTTTACATCCACACACACCTTTTGATTTGTGCCTTTCACATCCTTGATCTCTCTTTTGGAGGGAGGTTATTGGGTGATTATTGGAAGTGCAATCCGGACCCAAACCCAAACATTTGGCCATAATATCCCACCAAATTTGCTGACACAACCCCATAAGAGGTTTTGGACCCATCCCAAGTGGATTGGTGCCAAAAAAAAGTCCCAAACGGTGGGCGTCCTACCCCCGAGCGCCCCCCAAACTATCGCAGTTTTAATTGCCCCACCCCAGAGTGATTAGAAATATATGATAGATTTCCTTTATTTTATTTTTGCATCTAATTCTATACTACTTAGATAGGTTGTCATTTAAATTTCACATCGTTTTGAGCATTTTTGATCATGTTTTTATCATTTCCCGCCTTTACTAACATGCAAGTAGCATCATCAAATTACTAGTGATAGAGGCCAAATTGGGAAAATTTGACCTTCTGGGTCTTCCCAAAATACCCCCAATAAGCTAACCCCAACTTTGCAGGTGATTTGGAGCTTCCCGGATGTGAAATTTAGGACTATGCTTTTTGACACTTTGTTGCAGGTCTATTCGTCCCGCCCCGGAGCGAATACGAATCTGTGGTGAATTTTTTGACTGTTCCATTTGTAGTGTCTTCCTTGTGATGTTTTGATTCCCATATAAATTTTTTAGTTCATTTGGATCTATTTCAGTTATCGTTTTATTTATATTTTGCATGTGCTAGTTGAAGGCGTGGGGATTGCATGTTTCATTTTATCTACAGGTGCTACTGACTATTTTTTGTTTCTTTGAACATAGGGTCTCAACATTAGAGGAGCATCAAGGAGTCAAGACTCATCAATGCAAGTGGCGGTGACGTTTGGTCCGCCCATTCTACATGTGGGCACGCGGAAGAAGGAATACTATTTGTTGATGTAACAAGAACATATTTGACGCTCCTAGCCCCTGAAAAGGGAGGAGGCAAATTGTAACTGAATTCTGAAGCATATTAATAAAAAGGGCTGTCTTCCATATTGGCTTTCTATTTGGTTTCAATTATTTTATGCCTCTTTACTTGCATGTACTTTCAATTCATAGGATTTAGCGTTATCTTTTGTTTCATTTGCATCGCATCTTGGATTTTCCTTTTTGTTTCCATATCCTCGTGCTTTCATATACCATCGATTATCTTCGTTATGCAACCAATAATATTTGTTATACCGCCGGTTTTCTTCACTATGCCACTGGTAGTATTCATTATGCCATTGGTAGTCTTTTTTATGCCACCCATTATCTTTGACATGCCATCATTTTTTGGTTATACTACCATCATCTTGTTTCCTTTCATCTGTCATCTGGCATCATTATTTTTTAGTATTTTCTATGCGATTATGTGTCATATGTTTATATTATTTTATCTATGACCATGTGTGGTTTATTTTTAGTCTTTTCTCTACGGTTGGGTGTCTTTCATTTATAGTTTATACTTTATGACCTAACGTATTTCATTTATAGTCTCTTCTCCATTTATTCTCTTCTCTACTACAACTCATTTTTTGGCTTCTCTATTTCTAGTTGAGGAGAACCAATGTTTAACGTGTATGATTATCGCTATCACATTAGATATATGTATTAGGACCCAAAGGTATAATAGGTGAATTTATCGATGTTAATAAAATTATATATAATTTTTAGGTGAAAAGGTATAAAATTTAGGCAGGAAGGAGGGTAATTTAAAATTTAAACTATAAAAGTATTATAATTTTGGGGTGAACCGACCAATGGGTCGACATTCAAGGTCCCCATATTCGCCAATTTTAAATTTCAAAATTCCTAATATTCATTAATTTACAATAATTCACCGCTATGCATAACCATGATTGTAACCCAAGTTGTAATTCTTTTTTGTAAGTGATATTTACATACTTACTAGGTATAAAATTGCTATATGGTTTAACGAGGATTGATCATTCTTACATAGTAATACAAGTTTCCAGTACTTTTTCTTAGTAATATTTACATATTTTTTAGGTATAAAACCACTATGTGGTTTATTAGATAATATGATAATGCATTTAAGATGTAATAGTGGTAATATTATTTCAATCACATAAAAAAAATAAAAAATATAAGATATAAACATATAATAAACCAATAATTTAAATTTTATACACATTAATAATTTATTATTTATATTTTTTTATATATACAAAATTTAATTCCACTTTGGTTGTATTATTAATTATTTTTAAAATGAACATTAATTTTTTTCTTTAAGATTTTCTTTAATCAATTTTAAATTAAATTGATATTTTAGAATTGAAAATATCCACCTATATTACATTGTGACCACATATTAGTATTACAAGTCCTTGCTAATTATACATTCACTACTTAATATGGTTTGATCCTAGGTATCCTCCTTAATGTAGAGGATGAATTTGAAATATTGTATTCATATGATTTCATTATAATCATTGCTTTTAAGGAAAAAATATTTTTAAATTTATAGCAAACATGAAATTCATTTTCAACATTTACTTTTCTTTATAATTATTTTCATAATTTCAAAGCCTTGCTTAAAGTTTTGGGAATCCTTCCAAAACTCCCTTGTTTAAAGTTCGGGGAACCTTTCAAAATCCCTTTGATTAAGGTTTGGAGAGCCTTTCAAAACTCCATCTTTGGGAAGATTCCATTTTGCTTTTGACAAAGTGGATCCCCTAATGTTGCAGGATTATCGACGATGTTTTTTGTGCCTACTAGTTCTATCCCTACTACTGGTTGGTTGTGCATTATATGAATCTCAGATTTAGGCCTTTGCACTTTTGAACTATGGCTGGTTGAAGGGTTTGAATTTTTATATTGCCATCTTATGGCTTGGTTGGATATCATTTTTTTTTCTATATTTGCTTCTCCCATGGTGGCTTGGGTGGGAATATCCTTTCTAGGTTTGATTTTATTCATTGAATTCTAGGCAAGATTGTTATTTGTTTTGGATCCATGAGATGTTTTCTTTCTTAGATGCTTGGTATTTCTTTGCTAAATGTTGGTTCAATTTTCTAAATGCAGTTCTTCATTTCTTGGCTTGGGTAGGAAACTTTAGTGTATTATTGGTTAGTTGTGTTGGGTTGTGAGACCTGTTGGTTTTGTGGGAAAGCTCTAGATTCTTACTTCACTACCCATTGATATATCTTTTGTAATTAAGATTTTTTTGGTCCCTTTCAAAAACCCCATTTTTAATACCATACCGAAAAAAAAACACTACTCATAATTTAAAATATAACAATTTTTTTAGTACTTGAAACAATCTACACAATGATGCAAAATTTTTTGAATATGATTGTTTGGAAAAAGATATAGGTATTTGAAAAGTATCAATTTTTTTTATTTATTTCCTTGAATTAATATCTACAAACCCTATAAAAATTTCCTCCTTTTCCAGAACCATTATTATGATACCATATGTTTTGAACCTTTACTACTGATATATATAAAAGCATTCACAGTATGCTAAATATTAATAAAATCAACCATAGAAATAAATACACACAAGACAAGATGTGGTAATACCTTTAGGTATGACAACACCAATGCTATTCCTTAAGTAAGAAACTACTATAGAATATCTTCCAAAATTAGACTCACTTAATGAGTGAAGACTATTATATGAGAATACATGATATGATTGTTTATTATTACAATGAAAATATCCCTTCTTTATATACACATCCTCTAATGCTACTTTAAAGAGATAACTCCTACACCCTTATCACACTCATTATTATAATATAATCAATTGTGGGTTATGTATGGACCATGAAATCTATCCATAATACCCATACATAATATAATATCACAACCACATATTTTTATACTTAGGTATCATAACATTTTTGCTACTCATAAATATAAAAGCATCCACAATACACTAGAAATCAAATAAATCAACTATAATAATTAATCCACAGACAAGAGGTGGTAATAAACTCCAAAAATGTTATTCCTTATGTAAATAAATGCTCCAAAATATATCTCAAAATAAGATCCGATCTATGAGCCAAGATTGTTACAGGAGAATACTCAATATAATCGGTTATTGTTAAAATGATAATGTCATTTTTTTATATACCCATTCTCTAATGTTGTGGATTTGACATCTAAAACCTTATCTCACTCATTGTTATAATATAATATTATAATATATTCAACCTTGGGTTATGTGTGGCCCATGTTAACTATCAATCATACCCATACATAATATAATAATATTTCTCTATCTTCCTATCCTAACACAATCCATAGTCATACATATATATTATTTATAGGGATTGCATTTTTGTTGGGAGTGGTTTTTATGAAAACCATAAAAAAATGAGAGGGAATAGGATGTAAGTAAAGTGGGTAATATTGGAGTGGACATGAATATAAGGAGAACACTCATGGTTATCAAAAAATACTGATGGAGGTATTATGTACACCATCTACTAGCACTATAGGACTAATCACAACATCTCAAACAACTCAAGCATGAAAAGCCAAAAAATTATTACTCCCACATCCACCATCATAAATGTTAGACCTAAACATTGAGAGGATAGCAACAAGGAGACAAGAATTATAAAATAAAAGAGGTAATCTTGATGATAACATTATTGAAGAATAAATTTTATTGTATTGGCTAGTATTACTATTGAACCTAGAAACTATGAAGAGAGATGAAAATAAGGTTTGGATTTAGGTAATGGAAAATGATATGGATGTTAAAAATAGATTATATTACATCATTTTGGTCATGTAGATGTACCTTCCTTGGTACTTTAGAAATTAGATTAATTTAGGGAGAAGTTATATAGTTACTTCATGCAATGGAATAAATGCACAAGTGTCAATGTGCAATATGTATATGTGCAAGGTATCCCTTGTACAACTAGGGAGAGTGTTGGCCAAGGAACCTATCTTCCTATATAAAGGGCCATAGGTAGTAGTATACATATAGAGTGGGATATTGAGATAGTGCAATGGGGTAGTGTGTGAGCTATAATATTAGAGCTCATTTATGAGTAGTAGATTAGATCATTGAGTGTTTATTTACTCCATAGCTACTTTGTACTCATCTCCATCATTTCTATTTATAGCATTTTTTAGTCATCTCACATATTTAATTTCTTTCTTATTATTTGACATCTTGTGATTTCTAACTCCCATTACATGTATCAAAAGATAATAGTGGTATTAGAGCTATGGTAGGTCAAGCTACAATAGATAAATAAAAAAACCACCATTATCATTGACCCTAAATGTTTTTTCAACCTAATGCGCCATTAGACCAGTCACTATCAAAAACTCTCAAAAGAGTCTATGTGGTAGAATTAGGGAGATCCACAAGTGAGGAATGAAATAAATTTTATTTTTAGAAATACTAATATTGCATATGGCTAGAGTCTTTCCACATAGTTGTAGGAAAACTTGTGAAGACTAGGACTCAACATTTGATATACTAGTTTGATGAATCAACTAGTGAAGCTCATCTAAGAGATCAGAAAAATTTAACTATAGTTTATTTTATTGTAGGAAATTTATTATCAGATTATTGGGACACCTCCTATCATAAAAATATAGGATATTTCAACTTTTTTACCCAAAGGTCAGAGTGCCTTCATAGTGAAAAGATTAGTTGTTGAAAAGAGGAGAATACTTCAGAAGAATATTTTGGAAAAGAATCATGGTGAAGTTAGGATATAGGAGATATTCATTGCTATATAGAAGAACTTAATAAAAATATAAAACCCATATAAGTATTGATTCATAATAAAAGACCATTGAAGTCTTGATATAGAAGAAAAGGCCATAGAAACCTTGATATTGAAGAAAAGACCACAAAAGCCTTGAAAATGCCACATAAACCTTGATATTGAAGAAATGTCCATAGAAGCCTTGAAAAGGCCACAAAATCCTTGATACTAAAATAGGCGACAAAATCCTTGATCCTGAAGAAAAGTCCAGAAGAGAGTATCTAATTTAGAAGCAAGTTTTGGTACTAATACTTTGTTGTAGGAAAAGGAGATTTAGTGAGTTGGGAAAGCTTCCTACAAGAAATTTAGGAAGAGTTTCTTCTTAATAATCAACCCAACACCTGAAGTAAAATAGATCAAGAAGATATCTCATTGAAGAACTTCTAGACTAGGAAGAAGAATAAGGACTAGGAGAGTCCTACTCAAATCCAGAAGTAGTAGAATTAGAGATCTAGGAGAAGGTCTCACCACCAACACTTCCAAAAGTAGAAGGTTGAAGATAAGGTCTCAAGAAAGACCAGAATAAACTAAAATATTAAATAACTTGGTGAGGTCTCAATGAGCATCTCTTAAAAGGCTAGGAGAGTCTTACTAAATAAATCATCAAAGGAGAACTCATTGGAGAAATCCACTACCATGGAGAATCCCCTGATAGTGAAGGACTTGGGAAAATTATCACCATCCGACAACAAGCCCAAGTAGAAAAAACATTTAATATGGAGTGCCAAATCTTTGAAGACCTCAAGATATCCAAAATCTTGAGAAGAAGACTTGGGACAATTATCACCATCCGACAACAAGCACATGAGAAGGATACTTTGATAAGGAGTACAAAATATGATTATAAGAAGAATCTACTGAAGACCTCAAGATATTCAGAATATTGAGAATAATATCCTGCTTGAAGTCAAAATTTTACAAGAGGAATTGAAGATAGAATAAGCTCATAAAATCCAGGAGATTTGAATATTGCCTTTCATAGTAAGAGGGCACCAATTCAGAGATAGAATTCTCCAAATATACAACAAAAAGAGGAGACCACAAGATAAGAACAATGGAAAACGGAGTCAGGATGTCTTAAAGCAGCTGATGGAACACCTATTGTTAAGCTTGATATGGGTAACATTCAGACTGGCATTGAAGATTTGGAAAAAAGAGGACTAATTTGTCGGTTCGTGGGTTTTTGTCCGATTCTATCTGCTTTCAAAGTCTGGGCTGCAAAAAGTTGGAAAACTAAAGGTGAGTTACAAATCTCTATTTATCCAAATGGTTATTTTCTTGTTTTATTTTCTAATAATGAAGATAGAGAGAAAAATTTTCAAGGGGGTCCTTGGTTTTTTGGAAGGGCAGGGATTTTCATGAAGCCCTGGCATACTAAATTTAAAGCCGAAGAAGAGATGCCTTCTATAGCTCCCGTGTGGGTTAGACTCTTTGGCCTCCCTATTGAATTTTGGAATCCTACT
Organism: Wollemia nobilis; assembly: GCA_028583015.1. NCBI lineage: Eukaryota > Viridiplantae > Streptophyta > Pinopsida > Araucariales > Araucariaceae > Wollemia > Wollemia nobilis. The sequence goes on from JAQPPZ010001731.1 coordinate 3,192,835, forward strand.
ATTTTTTCTTCAATTAGAAACTCTGTAGGAACTTTTATGATGATTGCTGATTGTACTCAAAATTTTGAACATATTATTTATGCTCGAATTTGCGTTTTAATAGGTTTTGACAAACCCCTACCTAAAAAGATCACATTACAATTTGGGTAAGACACTTGGGAGCAAGTAGTGGACTATGAGAACATTCCTTTTAGTTGTATAATTTGCCATGAATATGGTCATTTGGCCAGTCCTTGCCTAAATAAAATTCCTGATCAAAATAAAGAACATATAAACTCAGCAGGTTTCCAAATACCTAAGAAGAAGAACACTCAGAAAAAACCAGTAATGAAGGATCAATCAAAGTCATTTGCTAATATGTTTGAAATCCTTTCCACAAATGATGTCCCAAGTGAGGAAGAGGAAATAATGGAAACTAAAATCTTAGAAACATAGTTTAAATATGAAGGAAAGAACTCAGAGACAAACCAACAAATCAAAGGTTTTCAACAAAAAAAAAAGGAGAAAATTTACACAAGAAAAACAATATTTCAAATGTCAAAACTTCAAATAATGAAGGTCCCAATATAAACTCCATTGAACCATCTAGTAAAATTTTGGCTATGTATGAGCATTATTCAAGGTTAGAAGACATCTCAGATTCAATTGGAATAAGTCAAGAAACAGGGAAAAAAAAATTGAAGATGGATTCTAATCAAAAAGTAGGTCGCAAGACCATTCAATATCATATGGTAAAAGAAGGTGAAAATCTTGTAGAGGAAGGTAAGATTAATGCCCTTCCCAACATTTTTAGCCCTGGAATTAATGAAGATCATCACTTGGAATATTAGAGGACTCAAAGGGAGTCTTTCAAAACAAAATGAAATTAGAAGAATGATTCAGATAAATCGTCTACATCTTGTTTTCCTTCAAGAAACAAAAATGTCAATGGAGGATACAGACTTAATTGCCAGTAAAATATGGCCAGCTAGAAAAGTGGTTTCCCTCAGTTCCCAAGGGACTTTGGGTGGCATTTCTTGTCTTTGGGACCCAAAAGAAGTAGTTATTCACCATATGGTTGGCAGTTGGGGTTTGTTGGCTATAGCTATTCAAAGTAGACATTCCAACCAGATTATGCTCTACATTACAGTTTATGCATAAAATTCTTTGGAGGAAAAAAGAAGACAGTGGAAGGATATTACTCATATTATCTCTCATTTTCCTAAAGCTTGGATCTTGATCGGAGGAGATTTCAATACCATCCTCTCTCTAGATGAGAAAAGGGGGGGAAATAGAAATTTGGACAAAAGTACTGACCTCATGAGAAAATATATTGCAAACCTCCATCTTGTGGATATCCAACCAGATAATGGCCTTATGACATGGTCTAACGGAATGCAAGGCTTATCTTGTATAATGGAGAGATTGGATAGGTTTTTTCTCTCTAAAAAATTCTTAATCCATGGTCACATTCCTAAAGTGAAGACTCTTAATAATGCTGGTTTGGATCATTGGACAATCATGGTGGAAATGTGGAAAACCAATGTGAGTTTCTCTCCTTTTCGTTTTCAATTAATGTGGCTTAGAGATATTTCCTTCAGACCTCATGTGCAAAAATGGTGGAAGGAAGGTAAACCTAGGCATGGGACTAAGATGTTCTATTTTTCCAAAAGACTGCAATACATTAAATCCAAAATCAAGACTTGGAACTGGAAAGAGTTTGGGGATATTCATAAAAAAAAACTTGAAGTTATTGCTCATATTGAAAATTTGAATAAGAAAATCCATTTAGATGGCCTCACAGAGAAGAGAAGTGCAGATGAAATTAAACTCACAACTTAGTTAGAGGAATGGGAAAAAAGAGAAGAAATCTTATGGAAGAAAAAATCTAGAATTCAATGGCTCAAAGAAGGAGATCGAAACAAAAATTTCTTTCACAAATCTCTTCTAGATCGAAGATCTCACAACTTTATTTCTTCCTTAAAATCAGATTCTGGAGATGTTGTTTATACTTGGGATGGCATGAACTCTATTGTTGTTGATTACTTTTCCAATCTTTTTGCTGCTACTCCTCTTGACTCAGCTTATCAACAAAATGTTCTTCAAGAAATCCCTTCTCTTATCACTTCTGAAGAGAACTCTATTTTGACTACTCCTGTTACTATCAATGAGCTTCAACAAGTAGTTTTTAAAATGCAAAAAGGGAAAACCCCAGGTCCTGATGGTTTTCCTATTGAGTTCTACCAAGAGTTTTGGGATATCCTTCATGTTGATTTATTAGAGGGTGGTGGAAGAAGCTAGGAAATCCAAATAAATTTTGAAGGTTATCAATAAAACTTATATTACTCTTGTTCCAAAAGCTCAAGAGGTTGATCATATCTCATCTTTTAGACCTATTGCTTTATGTAATGTTCTTCCCAAAATTATTACTAAAATCATGGCAAAAAGGTTGAAGCCTCTTTTACATAAGATTATTTCCCCGAGCAAGGGGGATATGTGGAAGGACATCAAATAGTAGATGAGATAGTTCTTGCTCAGGAAGCCATCCATTCCATGGATATGCAAAATTCTCCTTCTATGTTCATCCGGTTAGACTTATCCAAAGCTTATGACAGAGTGGATTGGCACTTCCTTATCAAAGTTTTGAGGCAATTTGGTTTCTCTAAGGATTGGATGGATTGGATTATGGGATGTATCTCTTTAGTTTCCTACTTAGTTCTTATCAATGGCAGGCCTTCTCAGTATTTCCCAGCTTCCAGAGGTATCAGGCAAGGTGACCCGCTATCCCCTTATTTATTCATCATTCTTGTTGAATTCTTGGGTAGGACTATAACCAAAAAGAGGGAAAACAAAACCCTTGAGGGAGTTACCATTGCTCATGGAGCTAGACCTATCTCTCATATTCAATTTGTGGATGACTCTACCCTTTTAGGTAAAGCTACAATTAAGGAAGCTTCTAATTTTAAGCAAATCATTAGCTATTTTTCTAAGGCTATCGGGCAGTTGATCAATGAAGACAAATCTAAAGTTATTTTCTTTCACTACTCTACTAGACAGGAAGCCATGGTCTTGGATAAATTAAGATATAAGAAGACCTCTCTTCCAATCACTTATTTAGGTATTCCCATAAATATTCAAAGGCAGAAAAATAAATATTGGAATTGGTTGTTGGACAAAGTCAAGAAGAAAATTGGAAAGTGGACCAACAAGTGGCTTTCTTCTGGGGGTAGAATCACCTTGGTAAAATCAGTCCTTCAAGCTATTCCTATTTATGTTTCTTTCATTTTGAATATCCCAAAGGTCTGTTCTTCGAGAATTGGATCAAATCAGTCATCGTTTCCTTTGGAGTGGTACTAAGGAGAAAAGAAAATGGGCCTTGGTGAAATGGGATACTTTATGTCTTCCTAAGAGTGAAGGGGGGTTAGGATTCCGGTCTTCAATTAATAACAACAAAGCTTTAGCTGCTAAATTATATTGGAGGATGTTGCATAACCCCAATGCTCTTTGGGCCAATAATCTCTTTGCTAAATATGCTGAGAACAAAAGTCTTGAAGACCTTGTTCGCTATCAACTTCCTACCAAAGGTTCTCCTATTTTAGCAATTCTTAAGACTGAGGATTTGATAAAGAAAAAATTATTTTGGATCATTCATAATGGTCAACATGCAAATTTTTGGATAGATTCTTGGGATGGTCATAAGCCTTTGATAACTCAGTTTCCCGATTGGAGGCCTTGGATGGAGGAGCTTCACCGAGCTAATTGGATATAGGTGGGTAATTACTGTCGGTACCATACTGGTAATTCAAAGGTTGGTAGATATTGGATCCCTATTGAGGACTGGCCTATTCAAATACCAGAAAGGCAAAGACAAGATATCCAAGGCATCCTTCATATGAGATCCCTCTCTTGGTCCCATGAAAAAGATTGTTTTGGATGGAACGACACTACTAAGGGTGAGTATTTAGTTGCTCAAGGTTATTTGACCTTATGCCATAATAATCCCAACCATTCTTCTGACATATTTTCTCAATTGTGGGCTCAAAATATCTAGCCTAAGGTGAGGTTCTTTAATTGGCTTTTATTGCATCGTAGGGTGCTTACTGGTGAGCAACTTATGAAGCGTGATTTTCATGGCCCTTTTAGATGTGAAATGTGTGAAGAGAATGTAGAAAATATCAACCATATTTTTATTGAGTGTACTTTAGCCTCTGAGCTATGGAGGAGAATGGCAACTTTACTTGGCTTACAGTGGTCCAATTTTTTTACTTTTGAACAACTTTGGAGGGATTGGCCTAATCAAGAGGGTGTTGATCATTTTATTAGGTAGTTGGTTTGGATGGGTTCTACCATTCTTCTTTGGAATATTTGGAATGAAAGGAACAACCAAATTTTTAATCAAGATAGGAAGGATATTCACTATATTTGGAAAAAGACCATAGCCAACTTAGTTGAATCAGTCCATCATCTCCTTAATCACCCCCAAAACTCCCACCAAAGATGGGATCAAGTGATGCAAAAATTGAAGATTAAACCTTCTAAGGGCAACCAACTTAAATGGAATGTGAGTATTAGTAAGATGGATAGGACTAGAAATTGGCAACCTCCTCCTAAGGATTTTGGAAAATTCAATACTTATGGAGCCTCTAGAGGGAACCCTAGAAAAGCTAGTGTGGGAGGAATTGGTAGACTTTCAGATGGCTCCCTAGTTTTTACTTTTGCTAAGAATTTGGGTATTCTTTCCAATAACCTTGCTGAGGGGTATGGTATCCTTAGAGGCCTTCAGGAGGCTACCAAGGTTGGATGGGAAAAGGTGTTAGTTGAGTCTGACTCTCAACTTATGATTAATCTCTTGAAGACTCCATCTAAGAATCATAAGGTGGATTGGAGAATAAAAAGAATTATTGAGAAAATTCAGTTAATCCAGATGGGATTTTTGAAAGTTGATTACAATCATGTGGTCAGAGATCAAAACAAGAGTGTTGATGCTTTAGCTAATTGGGCTTTGGACAAAGGTGATCTTACTTGTTATGGCCACCCTCCTATATGGTGGGCTTCTCAAATTAGGGAAGCTCTTATTTCTATCATTTCTTTGGATGGCTCCAGTTTCTGAAGGTACCTAGTTTCTTCTTGTTTTTTTTTGTTTCTCTTTGGTTCATTCAGTTTTTTTAGTTCCCTAGCTCATTCTATTCTTTATTTTGTTTCCTCTGTTGATTCTTGCATTAATAGTCTTCCGGTCTAGATAGGTCATTGTTTTGTTCATTTTTTTTTTCTTTTGTCTTCTTAGTTTTTTTGTTTAGTTTTTTAAGGTGGGTGGGTTCTTTTGTTTTGTTTTGTTTTTGTGTTCTTTGTGTTGTTTTTTTTTTATTGTTTTTTTTTTTTGTTTATTGTTATTGTTCTTCTATTTTTGTTGTTTTGTTTTTTTTGTTTTATGTTTATTGTTATTGTTCTTGTGTTTTTTTCATTCTTGTTCTTGGGTTTCTCTTTGTTTGTGTTATTTCATTTTTTTATGTGTGAGTGTTTTCTATGTTTTTTGTTTTTGTTTATTGTCTGTTGTTGGTTGTTGGTTGTTTTTTATTTTTATTTTATTTATTTTATTTTTTAGGTTTTGGTTGTGTTTATTTTTCATGTTTTTTTGGGTTATGTCTTTGTAGTGTTTTGTTGTTTTTGTCTTGTTTGTGTTTTGTTATGTGGTTTGTGTTGTGGTTTATTTTATCTTATTGTGCGTGTTTGGTTGTGCTTTTGGTTTTGACACACTCAAGGAGTTTGTTTTTTATTTTATTTTATTATTTTTGTTGTTATTTTATTTTTTTAATTTGGTTTTGTGTGTTTTTTTTCTCCTTGAGTATGTCAAAGGTGGTAGGCCAGGTCCGAGTCCTTGGCATTTTTGGCGGAATGGATACCCTTGCCTCCTTGGGTCTTACCTGAAAGTGGCATCCATTTTGGGATGTTTTCCACAAATAATAAAAAAAAAAAAGATAAGAACAACCCACCAAATCTTAGGCTCATTAAAGAAACTTTGAGACCATTTATTTGGTAAAGGATTTGTTCAAAACAGACTACTAAGAGCTGCAAAATCTTACTCAAGACAACAACTTGGTGATATTATACAACAAAATATACATCCTCTACATAAGTGACAAAAGAGTTACAAAATATTTGAAAAAAAGGTAAACAACTATTGGTGCAAGTAGATTCATTAATTGGATTACTTATCATATTTGTTAAAGCACCTTAATTTGAATTAAAGTTGCAAAAAGGATATTTGAATTACAATCTTAAAAAAGTGTAAAAATAAAGGTTATTTTTAAGGTTCATTTGCACATTAGGATTTGATTAGATTTCATAATTACAACTATCTATGAAATACCTATCATCTACTTTAGAAAGCAAAAGAAAAATATCTCCTACTATCTTGCTTATAAGGAAATTGCAGAGTAATTATTGAAAGATTCATTTTAGATTATTCTTGATTAAGTGAACTTATAAGTTATTATCAGAGTGTTTTGGAGTGCTAAGGTGTAATTTTTAGTGAATTAAAAATAAAATCTTAGTGAGTTCATTTGCAATACTCTATTACTCTCAAAAATCTTAGTGTTTGTGTTCTTGATAAAGGCACAAAATCAAAATTTGTCAAAGTGTGTAAAGATACTATTGGTGCACAAAAAATATGCAATGCATAGTTTCCAAGAGAAGCCATCAAAATGTTAGAATCCTCTAAAATTTGGATAAGAAAACAACTAACCAAAATCAGAAATAGAAGCTTCAAATATTGATACTTGGTGAGTCTCAAATCCAAAGCATTACAGGGTTTGGTGCAAGAAAAAAGTGCAGAAAATTGCATCAAATAAAGAGGTTCTATATAATATTAGAATTATCATAAAATTATCCAAGAAAAAATGGGAAGGTATCTAAACAAGGAGACAACCTCAAAAACCTTACACTGCATTCAAAATTCTGCCACAAAACCAAAAATTCAGACTTGCAAAAGGAGTGCAAGGAAAGGTGCAATAAAGACATCTTATTTACAAATATTGATACATTATATTGCAATTATCTAATACATTATATGCACAAAATAGGGAATATTTGAAGGTGCCATAAAGGTACAACATTCTCAAGAAGAGCGCAATCGAATAAAAGAATCTCGAAGCCTCTGAAAATATCCTACATCATGCATGGGTTGGACATCCATAATGGGTGACTTACAAAGAACAAGAGAGGAGGTATGTTTCTCACTAAAGGAGACATATCCAATAACACAGAAGAAAGGGAAATGAAAGAAAGCATACTAGAAATGTACTTCCAAGCAAGGAGTATTATATATTGCCATTGGAGCATCAAGAAGTCTCCACCATAGAACTGACATCCAAGCTCCTCCATCACTCCACCAAAGCTCCTTCATATCTCCACCAAATTACCACCACAAGCATTTCTTGGATGGAATCATCTCAATGCCATCTAAATACAATAAAGAAGAAGGTGAAAAAGTACATAGAAAATATTATAAGAAGGCATTAATAAGAATAGGACATGCATGTGATATTTGTCATCCTCCAAAGGAAAACCTAAATGCTCTTAAAGGTACGTTGAAATTTCATGCATGTGAGAAAGTGTTACAACAAATATTTGGTGCCCATAGACCACATGAAAGAGGAGTTACATTCATCCATAGGTGTTATCTTATATACAATACAAGAAGAAATAAAATGCTTTAGTTGTTACACTTGTAATGGATGTCTAAGAAAGCATTGAATGTAATCATAGTGACACTTGTCACTAGGTTGACCACCTATTAAAGGCACCTTCGACCAGGAAAAAAGTGGCAATTCAGTGAAGCATTTCAACTACATTTACGTCAAATATGTAGAAGACATCACATTATGGAAGCAAGGAGTAGAGCCTTCAATGCTCTATTTTGAATAGGTCAAAAGTAAAATTTACAAAGGCCATATTTAGAACATTAAATACAATCCAAGTTCTAAGAAGCTTTATTTGTAGATATAGTCAAAGCAACGATGTCAAATATTGCTTAGATCATGATCTTCAATGCTTGGCAATAGAATATCCATCTCATCAGGTTTACTTTAGATATCACCTTAACCTGTTATTTGAGTTTAACTAAAGATCATTAGATAACCTTTTGGACGATGGAAACAGAAAGATTTGGAGAAAATGAGCGCCGAAGAGCTTCTTCAAATTTCTCAATCAGATTTCTACTGCTGGTGGTTGGATTCCAGGCCATACCCAACTTGACTTCGTTTAGTTACTGCTTTGGCTTGTTCTTTACCTATTTCTGCTTCATGTAGGATTTGATAGGACTCAAATCTAATATCTGTTGAGGCACAGTTGATATGTATTACATAGTATATTTGCATACTTTTAACATTGGGATTTTGGTGGAATCAATTTTGTCTCTTGCATTGGTCATGAATTCGGAAATATGCTGTTCAAAGACTCGATGTATTTATGCATGCTTCCTCTTATTACGTGACTGGACGTATAGAACTGCTTGTCCATCAATCCCTTTCCCAAATGATTTTGAACTCCCATAACATGTTAATGCACTTTTCGAATGTTCTCTCTGATTGTCTTTATCCAAATTCTTTCAAATAGAACTATTAAAAAATATCACAAAATTTCTTCTGTTTGTGAAGATGAATTGTTTGATTGTTAGTAAAAGAGTTTGTTTTTTTATTTTTATTTTTCAAGTTATTAAAAATTGACTCTCGAACTATATGCCTCTCCCTTTGGGATTGACCATATCCATGTTATGCTTTGATTATTTACTATACAATACGGATGTCCTAAAGTTCATTTGTCAAATGTTGAAAGTATATTATTTCTTTGGAATGTAAATTATATCTAACATCATTTGTAATAGTGTTTAGTATGTTTTTGATTTTTAAAATATGGTTTTGAAAGGATGTTTGTTAACATCCATTTAGTCACATTAAGTTGGTGCCCCCATTTAACCTTTTGATATGGGAATAAAATTTACGTTAATGTCTACTATGATTATTTTTTTAAGTTACTCGATGCCCTCATGGAATCTTGGTGTGGGGCATAAATAAATAATAATAAGATTTTGAAAGGGTTATTCTTTCCCTTTTACATTGACTTAATCCCTTAGATTTGAATTTTGATATGAGTTGCATCAACTATTTATCCCAACCATTGAACCAAATATTTGTTATTTTTTTAAAATATAGGTTATTATAAGGGGTTTTGGTCCCCTCGTGGTGAGTGGGATATGGACTTTGAACCTCCCCAAAGAGAAGCTAGAGCCCTTACCATTAAATTATGCTTGCAACTATTAATGTATATTATATTATTTAATAAACATTGTTGTATTATGTTTGGTGGATTTATTTTTAATGATATTATTTTATTTTGATTTAGTTGTACTGCTAATATAATATATCATAAGAAGTATATGATTTATTTGTGACCCATGGTGGATATGTATATGTATAAGAAGTATAGACTGAATAAAAAAATATAATATATCATATATTTAATTTGTTTTTTAAAAAATGAGAGTAATTTTTTATATGATAAATTATAAAAATGTTAGCAGTTAGATTTATTTTATCGTCAAAAATTATTTAAAATAATTGTGTCTATGTTATAAGAATTTTGATATCTTAATTATTATTTTTTGATAATTATATTAAAAAAATCAATATAATGTATTTCTATGCCATATAATAATAAAGTTTGACATTTAATATTAATATGAAGGTCTCCTTGTCCAACTCAATAGATATGGTTTCAATGTTTGGCACCCACATGCAATCTATAGAATATGAAAATCTATGTGTTAAGTGTGGGCTTTGCAATAATATGGGGTATTTATTTAAGGACTATCCCAAGAAGAAAATCCAAAACCCAAAGTGAAAATGGCAGCCTAAGAAAGCTATGGAAGTCAAGGAAGTGAGGAATGTGCTCTCAATAATGTCTATGGGTTTAACTTAGGCCCAAGATCCCTAGTTTTTTGAATATGGAGAGTTAATTCCAGGAATAGATGAGGTAAATTCCTCTCCTAAACGTATATTCTCTGTGATGAATGAAGTTCCTATGGAAAATATTTTCTCCTATCTTTTGAGTTAAGAGAATGATATGGACGTTAATCCCCAATACCACTCTTGTAACAGTTTAGATGAAGCTTCTTTGAAGGGAACTTTTCTTGTGGACCTTCCCCAGCCTAAATTTCCAAGGACTTCCCTCCCAAATTTAGATCTTGTTATTTCTTAAATTCAAATGTTGCTGGTAAAATATGATAGTGCTTCAAATTTACCTCTTAATGGGAAAGGTTTAAAAGCTAGTCCAACCTCAAAATCTATTATTTCTTCCATTCAAATATCACTAGCAAAACAAAATAGTGCTTCATATTTATATCTTAATGGGAAAGGTTTAAAAGCCACTCCAACCTTATATTTTGTTGTTTCTTCCATTCAATAGTCATCAACAAAATATGATAGTGCTTAAAATTTTTTTCTTAATCGGAAAGGTTTAAAAGTCAACCAAACATTAGCTTTTGCTATTTATTCTATTCAAATATTATCAACAAAACATGCAAGTGCTACAGATTCAACACCTAATGGGAAAGTTTTAAAATATAATCCCAATCACATCATGAGCAACAACAAAAAAGGGGCAATGGATGTGGTATATGACTCTAAACATGGGTGACCTTCGAACCAACACTCAAGTCTAAGGGAGACCCTAAAATATATAGCTAATGAAACCCAAATAGCACTTTCTATGAGAGGGGGAAGAAGTACCCCACCAATTCTAGTAAATAAAAATATTATATTGTAATATAAGGGGTTTTAATACCCTTTAGAAGCAATGACTAGTTACTTCTATTAGGAAAGATCTAAATCTCATATTTTTTTATTCAAGAAACAAAAATTAAGACCAATTTTGATAAGGTTAATAATATCATATGACAGGAGGCTTGCTATTCTGTAATATATACTTTGGGATCTTTATGTGTCTTTGGGATAATTTAAAAATGAAAAACAGAGTGATTTCTTATTCTTATAGGTTCATTAACCTTGCTTGGATGTTGGTTGGGGATTTTAATTCCCTCCTCTTTCCATTAGAAAAAAAGGAGGAAGCCAATTCTCCTCTAATGGTATGGAGGATTTCAATTTTTTTGTGAATACTAATGAGATGCTAGACTTTGAGCTAAAAAGGAAGTAAATTTACTTGAAAAAATAGAAAAGGTTAGGAGAACATCTTATCCAATAAAAATTATATAGGATTTTTATTTCTAAAGAAGGGCTTCATAATTTTGGAACCTTTGTTCTCTCTTATATTCCAAGAATAGGATTAAATCACAATCCTTTGGTACTAGATGTTTTAGTTGGGAAAATAATTTTTAAGTTTTCATTCTGATTTTAGGTTATATGGATGAAAAATGATACCCTTGAGGACTTGATAGTTGATTGGTGGAAGAAGGATTTTATAGTCCCCCTAATATCTCAAGTTGCCAATAAATTAGGATTTGTGAAGAGCAATTTAAAAGTATGGAATAAAAATATCTTTAGTAACATTTTCCAAAATAAGAAATCCATAAAACTACAACTTTTAGCCTTTTAAACCTACTATAGAATATTTCCCCCTATCAGAGACTGAAAAAAATATCGAAAGAAGTTTGTTGGTAAATTTCTATAATGTTTTTACCTACGAGGAATCCTATTGGAGATATAATTCGAGAGCTCTCTAGTTGAAATATGGAGATAGAAATACCAATATTTTTTATACCACAACCTTGAGACACAGGTGTTTCAATAAGATTACTAAAATTGTTAAGAAGGATGGTACTAAAACTAGAAATATTTTGGAAATTCGTAAGGATTTTGTATAGATTTTTATAATTTATTAGGAGTGGTGACACCTATAGATGAGTAGACCTCCAATTATTTTTTTTATTTTTATTCCTTCTCTAATTATTGAACAATTGAACTCTAGTCTTATCGCTTCATTCAAAGAGTTTGAAAACAAAGAGGTAATATTTTCCATGGTCGATGAGAAGGCCCCTAGACCTGATGGTTTTTGGGTAATTTTTTATCAAAATTTTTGAGAAATTATGGATAAGGATATATATAATGTTATGGGTGAAATTCAAACTACCCTTCATATTCTCATTGATATCAACTCCACATTTTTGGTTTTGATTCCTAAATTGGAAAGAGATAACTCCTTCAATAATTTCAAGGTCATAAGTCCATGTAACACTCTTTATAAAAAATTAGCTAATGTCATAGTGATGTTAGAAGCACCATAATAGAAGCCAACCAATATAAGTAGATGCAACAGAGATAATAAAAATATGCTCCAAGCCACCAAGTGGTAGTACGAAGCTCAAAACCCACCCCCTTAACTATAGATTGAATCGAACATTTATAGGTTCTGAGAAATTTAATTGTTACAATATGGTCATTACAACATGGCTATTACAAAATGGCCATTACAACATGGTCATTACAATATGACCATTACAACATAGTCGTTATAATATAACCATTACAACATGGTCGTTACAACATGACCATTACAATATGGTCGTTACAATATGATTATTACAACATGGTTGTTACAATATGACTAGTACAACATGGTCATTACAATATAACTGATACAATATGGTTGTTACAACATGACCATTAAAATATGGTCGTTACAACATGACCATTTTATGGGGGGGACATAAATTGCTCACCTGCAAACCCAAAAAATTCATTCATTAACTGGAAATCATTTATACAGAACTGGCCGTAGGCCCAGTTTTTCTTTTCACTCTACAGCAATCTCTGCCTCACCATTCCTCTCTCACTACGTGCCTAGGTTTTTAAAGAGGCCCCGTGACCCTCTGGAAGAAAAACAACAGCCCTCAGGCTTTCAAATCTGTAACCCTCTGTTACAGTAGTTTTTTGACCCCTTTCCCATTACAAAGCTTGGGTTTTTATAGAGGCCCCGACCCTCTGAAACATTTGTCATGAAATTTGGAGCACAAAACCCGATCCATGGCTCCACTCCACATGGCTCCTGTCACCGTCGACTGACCTCCGCTTCCTGTTAGATTACTTTGCATGACCCATCATTTTTGTTTCCTGAGCCTCTTGGTATTCGCCCACTTTTACTGCACCTTGGTGCCACGTGTCATCCCTGTACGGCTCTACAACTGCCACCTGACTTCTGTCATCTTCTTCTTCCAACTTCCTTCCACTCCTTCGAGTCATGATTTCATGACATGTCATGAGATCATGACATCCTCTCGTTCTGCCTTCTCTCCCTTCTTCACGTCGTAAAATCATGACATGTCACGAAATTGTGACATCTTTTCTTTCCACCTACTCTCTCTTCTCCTTGTCGTGAAATCGTGACATGTCATGAAATCATGACATCTTCTCTTTCCACCTCCTCTTGCTTCTTCCTGTCATGAAATCGTGACATTTTGGCTCCATCGCCTTCTCTCCTTCTTCGGGTCACGAAAACGTGACATGTCACAAAATCATGACATTTCTTCTCGCTGCCTCCTTCCCTCGCCTTTTCGTCATGAAAATGCGACGTGTCATGAAATCGTGACACTTCTTCTTTCTGGCTCCCTCTCTGGCCTTCTTGTCGTGAAAATGCGACATGTCGCGCTATCGCGACATTTTTCTTCCTCGACTCCTCTTTTCTCTTTGGGTCATGAAAATGCGACATGTCATGAAATCGTGACATTCTTTCATCCTTGCCTTCGCTTTCCTCTTCGAGTCGCGAAAACGTGACATGTCGCGAAATCGTGACATTTCAGCTTCCTGGCTCCTCTCTCGCCTTCTGGTCGCAAAAATGCGACATGTCACGAAATCATGAAATTTTCCTCCTCGGGCTCCTTCGCTTGCCTTCTGGTCATGAAAATGCAACATGTCACGAAATCGTGACATTTTCTCTTCTGCGCATCTCTCTTCTCCTTTAGTCACGAAAATGTGACATGTCGCAAAATCGCGACATTCTTCTCCTTTGCACTTCTTCTTGTCTGCAGGTCGTGAAAATGCGACATGTCACAAAATCATGATATTTTTCTCCTCTACACTTCTTTCTCCTCCTTGGGTCGCGAAAATGTGACATGTCACGAAATTGCAACATTTTCTCTTCTGCGCATCTCTCTCCTTCTTTGGTCGTGATAATGTGACGACTTCATTTCTTGCTTGTCCTTTTCTCTTCTGGTCGTGATAACGCGACATGTCATGATATCGCGATATTTCTCTTCCACATGTTATTTCTCCTATTTCGGTCGTTCTATCGTGACACTTTTCCAATCGTGATACCGTGACAGTTTCCTCCACTGACTTCTCTCTCCTATTTTGGTCGCGATATCACGACACTTTTTCTGTCGCGATATCGCGACATCTTTTCTCCTCGCCTTCTCTTGCGTCTTTAGGTCGCGATAACGTGACATGTCATGATATCGCGACATCTTCCTTCCTTAGCCAAATTTTTGAAGATGGCTCTGCTACCACTAGATGCTCCTGCATCAGATGCCACTAGATGCTCCTGCATCAGACACCCGAGGTTGATGGAGAAGTGACCTTCACTTATGTTCTGTTCTGTCTCCTTTGCACAGGGACTCAAACTCTTTCTATTCAACCCCTTCCACATGCACTACATAGAGTGTCAATTTCCTTTCTTTGAGGCTTCATGCAAGAAACCCCCTGCAAGCACTGCACTGAGTCATTACAAAGGGTAGAATTTGGCACTATCTTCAGTTATAGGGGAACAATTGCAAAATTGTAAAATTAACAAACCAAAAGAAAATTTGAATGTTAGGAATTTAAGAGGAAGAGTGTTAGAATGTGATGCTCCTGCATTAGACTTCCATGCTTTAAAATTTAATGAGCTCTATTCATTTTTTTTGAAGCTTGATTTGCGCATCTACCACCTCTACCTTGAACAATAGGATGTGTATGCCATTATTGTAATGCACAAAATTTTAAACATATTTTCACCTTTCAAGAGAATCCTTAAGCAAGTATTATTTCATACTTCTAGTAATCCATAAAATACCGAGTGTATGTTTCACTACTCGCATAGATCCTTAGGCAAGTTATTTTTCACACTTGTTGTAATCTATGTACACATTATGTTTCACACATGCAACACACTTGGGATAATCCATGAAATACGAAGTGTCTATTTCACCACTTGCATAGATCCTTAGGCATGTTCTGTTCCACACTAGCTTACATACACGTTTTTTTTCACACATGTAGCACACTTGCAGTAAGGGTGTGTGTATGGCATTGTTGTCATGCATAAAATTTTGAGCATATTTTCACCATTCAAGTGGATCCTTAAGAAATTTTTGTTTCATACTTGCAGTAATCCATGAAATATCGAGTGTCCATTTCACCACTCGTGCATATCCTTAGGTAAGTTCTATTCCACACTTACTGTAATCCATGTATACATTTTGTTTCACATGTGCAACACACTTGCAGTAATCCATGAGATATCAAGTATCTATTTTACCACTCGTGTAGATACTTAGGCAAGTTCTATTTCACACTCGTCGTAATCCACATACATGTTCTATTTCATACATACAACACACTTGATTGACAAGCAAAAGCACACACAAACCCACAAGAAATATTCTAAGCTCTAATTCTACTTGATGTTAGAATCATCATAGTAGAAGCCAACCAACAGATGCAAACACAACACATATAATAAACATACACTCCAAGCCACCAAGTCATAGTGCGGAGGTCACAATCCACCTACCCTAACTACTAATCAAATCGATAATTTATAGGCTCTAAGAAATTTGATCATGATAATATGGTCATTACAACATGGCCACTATAGTATGACCATTACAGCATGGTCATTTCAATATGAGCATTACAACATGGTCTTTACAATATGAGTATTACAACATGGTCTTTACAATATGACTATTACAACATGGTCGTTACAATATGACTGATACACCATGGTCGTCACAACATGATCGTTATAATATGGTCGTTAGAATATGACTGTTACAACATGGTCATTACAATATGACCATTATAACATGGTCATTACAATATGACCATTATAACATGGTCATTACAATATGAATGATACAACATAGTCATTACAACATGACCGTTACAATATGGTTGTTGCAATATGATCGTTACAACATGGTCTTTATAAAGAGAAAATCATTGTAGGGGAATGGTTACAAAAATAATAAAACAAAAGAAAATATGGCCGTTAGGAACTTAAGAGGAAGAGGGTCAGAATGTGATGCTCCTGCATCACATAGCCAATAGAATGAAGGTCATTCTTCCTCGTATTATTTATCCTTGTCAAGGTGCTTTTGTTAAAGGGAGGCAAATATTAGATAGCATGATTACTATTCATAAAGTTCTTCACTCCATAGATAAAAGTGGTAGATATATATTTTTGTTAAAATTAGACATGGACAAGGCATATGATAGAGTATCCTAGGAATTTATGTTTAAAGTTATGGGTAAATTTGGCTTTCACCCTATTTGGACAAACCTCATCAAAGGATGCATGTGCTTAGTTATGAATTTTGTCCTTTTTAATGGTTATCCAACAAGTTATTTCAGAAGCCTACTAGGACTAAGACAAAGGGACCCTATGTCTCCTTATTTTTTTTTTATTATTGATAAAGCCTTGGGAAGATCTATTTAGGTAGCCCAATCTAAGGGATTTATTTCAATGATAAAGATTACCTCCTCCTACAATCCCATAAACCATAAACAATTTACAGATGATACTCTTCTTGCTTCAAGATCTTCTATTCTAAAAGTGAAAGAGATTAAATTTATTCTATCTTCCTATAAGGTTGCCTATGGATAGAAGATAAATTTTAACAAGATAAATATATTTTTAATTAATATCTCCCTTCAAAGTTAGGTAAAACTCATAAAAATATTTGAATGTTCCATTGGATAGCTCCCTTCTATTTATCTAGGTTTATCACTTTTTACTGGTAGGTTATAAGGTTCTTCTTGGCTTCCTATGGTGGAGAGGGTTAGGAGAAATTTGACAAGCTAGAAAGGTGCCCTCCTCAACCAAGTTGGTAAGGCACAACTCATTAAATCCACCCTACAAAGTATCACAATATTATTTTTATCATTGTTCAAGATGTGATAGAAAATCTACCAAAAAATTAATAGTATTCAAAAGGCCATTCTTTTCATAGGCATGGAAGAAAAACATAAAATTCCTCTGGTTGGTTGAAAGCAGGTTTTTTCAAGGAAGAGCAAGGGTGGATTAGGCCTTAGGAAACTAGAATAAATGAATTTGACCTTTATTGCAAAATCGGATTCAAAGTTTTTCAAAATGAAAGAATCTAGATGGGTAGAGATTTTAAAAGTTAAATATCTTGGTAGAGATGGTAATTTCGTTTTTATTCAGGCCAAACCAAAGAGCTTTGTTTTTGGAAACACCTTGATTCTAGGTTTATTATTAAAAAAGTTTTGAGATGGAAGATTGATTATGGGAGAAAATTTAACTTTTGGGAAAATAATTGGATTCTAATGATCCTTTGATTAGATATGACCTTTTAAACTACTTAGAGCCCTTTACTATGCAATCTTGTGGATCTAGATTTGTCGAAT
The DNA here is from genome assembly GCA_028583015.1 of Wollemia nobilis. Lineage (NCBI taxonomy): Eukaryota > Viridiplantae > Streptophyta > Pinopsida > Araucariales > Araucariaceae > Wollemia > Wollemia nobilis. The sequence goes on from JAQPPZ010001731.1 coordinate 3,210,450, forward strand.
TTATTGAGGTAAGGGATTGAAAAAGATCTTGGAATACTCTCCCATTTTAACACCTTCCCTAGGTAAATTTGTGCTCTAATTTTTTTATCCAATATTCTCAAAATTTATCTCCTTAATCCTAATCCATAAGCTAATTCATCTATTTGGAAAGTGGATTATAAGGGCCTTTTCATGGTTAAATCTACTTACTTTCTTCAGTTTGATGAGGAAGAAGACTAGTTTCTAGCTAGTAAGATATGGTTTAAACACCTCATATGTAAAGTTAATTTCTTCTTTTTGTTGGATTTCCATAACAAAATCCTTATTATTTAAAACCTTCACAAAATAGGCTTGCCCATTTCAAAGGTGTTATCTGTGTGAAGTTGCTTGGGATAATGCTAAACCTTTATTTCTTGAGTGTTAATTCTTCTTAGAAGTTATCCACCTTATCATAAAATTAAATTTTACCTAGATCATGACTAATAACATTCTAGACCTATGTTTGCTATGGGTTTTACCCTTCCAAAATCATTTGCGTAGAATTAGCTAGTCTTTCTATTTGCCTTATTTTTTGGGGGGGTATTTGGAATGAAAGAAACACCAAATACTTCAATAATGTTAATAAGGATCCCTTGCATGTGGAAGCTAAAATTTTCAATTTCTTGAAAGAAAATATTTTCATAATTTCCATCAAAGATGAAAATGATCCCATAGTGAAAGAAAGCTTGCCAACCAACTTGGTATTCTAAATATGGAAGGTACTTATAGTCTATCCACTCCCAATATTAGAGATCTTGTAAATGGAAGCCTTCACCTAAAGGTTGGATACAAATAAAATTTAATGGGGTAGCTAAAGGTAACCTAATCATCACAAGGGATAAAGAAGTCATGAGGGATGACAAAGGTGTATAGTCTAGTCTTTTTATTGAAGCTCGAGTGCTTATAAAAGGGTCATGCTACTAGAAAAGCTGAATACAAATAAGGTGGCGATCAAAGGTGATTATATTTACATCATGAATATTGCTAATAGAAGAAATAAGGAAGATGACTGGTTGAAGGTGATTCTATTTACATCTATTTACTATCACATTGAGAATTTGGAAGGTGTTGAATTCAGGCACACCTTTAGAGAAGGAAATAAGGAAGTTGACTTGTTGGCCAACCAAGGGGTCAATCAAAATGCTCTTCAAATCTAGATGAAGGATTTCCCTATATTTTTAACTTAGTATGTTTTGGTTTTAAATTTTAATCTCTTTTTATCCTTGGTTGATAAGGTCCTCTCTCTTGCTTTTGTTGAAGGTCTTTTCTTAGTTTTGCCCATTTATGGTTATTTTGTTGTATTCCATTATCCCTTGGGGTTATTATCCTCTTGATCCACTTACTGTTCTTATTTCTATTGTGTCTTTCATTGTAAAATGTTAGGTATCCTTTCAAAATCCCATGTTTTCCTACCTAATAAAAAAAATAAAGTTTGACATTTAATTATAATTTCTAATGATTTTGAGGTAAACAATGGAGTCTAGTAATATTTTTTAGTTTACTTTGTTGATATTCTTCTAGTCAATGAGGTTTGGGGAGCATGTAACAAAGAGTGATGAGTTTTACATTATAAAACAAGGTATTTGTGGGGATTAATTAGAAAAGTTTAGTGAGGATTGATGAGTTTTACATTGTAACCAGTATTATGCATAAGAGGTAGGTCCAAAAATATATTTATAATAATGAGGTGAATCAGTTTCAAAGACAAGGTGAATAGGGTTCAAAGTCATGTAGAAGACATGGTGAATTACCTTTTTTTCAAGAAAAAATATAAAAAGGTGGTTAATTTATCAAAAAAATTAAATGAATAGTAAAATACTACTAGGGGGAACCGATCAATGCATGATTCCTGATGAGATTCTATCGATGTGTGATGTTTTTTGAGAACCTACCATCACATGATGCTAGACGAGAGACTACTGGTACTATTTTTTAAGACCTGAAGTGAACCTACCAGCATGTGATGTCTATCGAGCACTTGCCAACACATGACACTATATGAGAGACTACTAGCACAATGCTTTGATATGCATTATAAGAACCTATCCACATATGAAATATGATAAGAGCCTACAGACACCATGCAAGATGCCTAAAAAGACCCTACCAACACCATGCTTCAAGACATATGATAAGAGCATATTGACATCATGCTTAGAGATGTCTAATGATAGTCTACTGACACCATGCTTTAAGACACCTGATGATAGCTTATCGACAACATGGTCCATGATGCCCGGTTGCGTGACAACAACAACTAAAGATAGTTGATAGGTGGTATGCCTTACATCGACTTCTACCTATCTACTCCTTGGTTTATTCTACTAGGTGTCAACATATTATTTAATACTACACATGAAAACACCTACAAAATAGCATGAACATTATCACTTTTATTTTCACAAAATAAAACCTCATGAAAACTTCCAAAACCCTTTGAAACCCTTCCAATACCTTTGAAACCATTTGAAACCCTTTCAAGACTTTTGAAATAATTCTAATCTACTACAAAAATGGTTGAAACATCATCCATTCATCCAATAATTACTTTCAAAATCCTTTTTTTCCCACTCATATCCAAAATTCTCAACACTCCTAATTATTATTCAACATGGATGAAACAATTTGGGCTTGTAATCTTAAGATCAATACCCCAATATGACATGGATATTAATTTGTTGAATAGGATTGTTCAATGCTATCACAATGATGGGTTGGTCATCACAATGACCATCGATAACAAAATCCTATCCTTATCTATTAAATCATCTAATTTTCATAGATTGATAAAACTTCCATATAAAAATTATGAACCCATCTCATAAAAATTCACTCTGATTGAAGATGTAATTATATATCTGGAGACTCACTACAATCTCTCATAGGGTTTATTACAAGGTAGTATTTGAAATTTAAAGTTTCCTCTTGCATAATTTCCAAATGTAATTATTAACTGTTATTATTTTTTTAAGGCAATCAAATCCATCCAGAAGGGTCCTCAAATTTTTATTTTTTACCCATAACTTCCTTCGTGCGATCATTGAGTTCTTGTAGGAAAGTATTATTTTGCAAGGAAGAATAAAAAACATTCCATTATAGGATTTAATGTATATTGTGCGTTGTCTTGGAAAGAATAAATTTGATTGGCCCTCATACGTTTCCAATAGAATAAAAAATGATTTAAATTATGATGTCTGAGTAACCACACCCTCATAGATCACCTAGGATATCCGAGTAACCATAACCATGGTAATGGAGACCGAAATAATTTCATCAACATGATCTCTATTGACTTAACCACCCCCATCCATAATCCAGCTGACCCAACATGGTCATTGCATCTAGACCTAGATTCTATAGACTACGATCGAGCTGACACATCGCCATTGCCATTAGAGTACTGGCCTTGTGGTGGGATGTTCCATTTCACCCCCGAACACACTCAAGATGTCTTCCATGCTGAAGAGGAACCGGACATTCTGAACAATGATCTAAATTCAGCAAATGATATCCACTTGATACCAACTCCACATGAGTTGGAGGATGATACCAACTCCACAACTGACGTAGACATTGGCTCAGATCCAATGAATTTGCAAATCATCAATCTGGGGGTAAGTCTATCCCTTGAAGAGCAAGCCGACTACATTGCCCTTCTCAAAGAGAAGAAGGAGGTTTTTGCATGGTCCTACAAAGACATGCCAGGGCTAGACCCCCATCTAGTCATTCATAATCTAACGCTTGATCCGACAGTCAAGCCAATAAAGCAAAAACTACGTAAGATGTACCCAACAGTGGCCTTAATGGTCAAAGATGAATTAAAAAAGTTGTTGGATGCACAGTTTTTCATCTGCGTGGATTACCCACCATGGTTGTCTAACATGGTTCCCATCAAAAATCCCAACGAGAGGATTCACATATGCAAAGATTTTTGAGATCTAAACAAAGCGAGTCTTAAGGATGATTTCCCCTTGCCAAGAATCAACGCATTGGTAGATGCTATAGCGGGCCATGAAATGCTTTCCCTCATGGATGGTTTCTCAGGATACAATCAAATTCATATCAATCCAGAGGACCAACTAAAAATGACATTCATAACACCTTGGGGGACATTTTGTTATAAGGTCATGCCCTCTGGCCTTAAAAAAACTGGTGCCACCTACCAACGTGCCATGACGTACATCTTCCATGATCACATGCACAAAAATTTGGAATATTACATGGATGATTTGTTGGCCAAATCTCTTTTGTGCCCAGATCATCTCGATGACTTAAGCAAGATCCTCGATTGCCTCATTGAACATAAAGTTAGACTAAACCCCAAGAAGTGCATATTTGGCGTCACATCTAGAAAGCTCTTGGGTTTTATAGTCTCCAAATAAGGAATCGAGGTAGACCCACACAAATTCAAGGAAATCCTTAAAATGCTTCTCCCAACTACTATCAAGCAGCTCAGAAGCCTACAGGGAAAGGTCACATCAATCAAGCGCTTCATAGGACAGTTATCTGACAAGTGCTGACCCATGAATAAATTATTGCACAAGGGGGTAGGATTTCACTGGTATGACGAGTGCCAGTCAGCCTTTGATGATATTAAACAATACTTGGCTTCACCGCCAGTATTGGAACCACCTAGACTAGGAGTGTCATTCTACTTATACATCTCAGCTACTGAGGTGACACTGGGTGCCATGCTATCCCAGAAAAATGAACTACACAAAGAATAGGCTACTTACTATCTTAGCCGCACCCTGGTTAGTTATGAACTTAACTATGCATACATCGAGAAGCTCTACTTGGAAGTGGTGTTTGCTACCAAAAAGATCCATCATTACATGCCAAGCAACAAGACATATGTTGTGTCTAAGGAGAATCCATTGAGGTACATGATGAGTCATACTTATCATAGTAGCCGCAAAACGAAATGGATCATGTTATTGATGGAGTTTCACATAGAATTCATTGGAAAAAAATCCATAAAAGGTCAAGTCATCGCCGATCAACTAGCAGAGGCTCCTCTTGAAGACGATCAGCCTCTGATCATAGAACTATCGGATGATGGGGTCTTCCATGTTTCAGAATCGCCAGATTCTAATGAGTCTGATTCACAGGATGACATGACCCTATTCTTTGATGGTTCTAAATGTGAGCAAGGAGGTGGCATGGGAATTGTATTCTTCACATCGCAAGGGGCTCCAATGCCTCTATAATTTAAATTAGACTTCCCGTGCACCAACAACAATACATAATACGAAGCCTTGCTCATAGGTCTTCAAAAAGTAGTCACCATGAACATTAAACGTTTAAACATATTTGGTGATTCACTGTTAATTGTCAATCAAGTCAAAGGGGTATTCCAATGTAAATGCCCAATTTTGCAGGCATATAAAGCCCTTGTGGAAAAATTCCTGGCATAGCTTGAATGGTACGACATCGAGGCACTCCCTCGATCATCAAATTGTTTTGTGGAAAATATTGCCTCCTTGGGGTTACTAATCCCACAAGACCCTTCCGATGAGATGACAACCATTTAGGTCAAGACATTATCGCAATCCATGATGGAGCATGCACGCTCTGACCTAATGCTAGGAATCCACCTAATCCAGATTGAACCATATCAGGATGGGTTCTCTTGAATCCATGATTGTTTGACTCAAGCAAACTGGGGGTCCTTGTTCTCCCCTACCCCTCTTAATAGTAACACAACGCTATTTTTATAAGTTCTTTCCCGCTCAACATTTTCTAGGGATGAACTTCAAGAGGGATTGGTCGTTCATACCATCGAGGTTTCTGATTAGCAGGATTGGTACACACCCATCAGGGATTACCTTAGGTTAGGTAATCTTCCACTTGGATTGAAACAAGCCACAAAAATATTATTTAAATAGAAAGCAGCAAAACATGTCTTGCTAGGAGACATTTTGTATCGTTGGAGCTATGAAGGAATCCTCCTCCATTGCTTGGACTAGCAGGAATCCGCTTGGGCGATCACCCAAGCCCACGATGGTACATGTGGTGGCCACTTCAACGGTATGGCCATCGTAAAGTGCATTCTCTGCATGGGCTATTATTGGCCATCTTTAGAGCGAGATTGTTGCGCATATGTAAATAAGTGAATGAAGTGTCAACATCATGCTAATTTAACACACATACCTTCTCAGGCCTTACAGCCGATCAAATTGGCTTGGCATTTTTCGTAGTGGGGATTTGATCTAATCAAAAAGATCTCCCCTGCATCGTCGGGTCATCACACATTTATCATAACGGCCACAAAATATTTTACCAAGTGGGTGGAAGCCATTCTGCTAACCTCTACGACTGGACCCCGCATTGCAGAGTTTATTTTGCATAACATCATATGTCATTTTTGTATTCCATCCAAGATCATCTCGGATAATGGGACATCATTCTTGAACAATGATGTGTGTGCTTTGACCACAAAGTACAAAATTCAGCATAGTTTTTCAACACCCTATTATCCGCAGGCAAATGGGCAAGTAGAGGCATCAAAAAAATGCTAGTCACCATCCTAAAAAATACCATCATAGATAGTCACACATTCAAATCCCGCTTGCCCTATGGGCTTATCGCACTAGCATTCGGATGCCCACTGGGGCAACTCCATTTTTGTTGGTGTATGGCTCCAAGGCAGTCATGCCTCTCGAGTTGGAAATCCCTTCTTTGTGCATTTCAATGCAAGAGTTCATCAATGATGACACTACATGGCAGGCCTAGTTAGACCAACTTACGTTTCTCAATGAACGATGCATCAATGATCTTGAGAATTTACGTATCTATCAAGAGCGACTTAAGAAAGCATACAACATGAAGGTTCACCTAAGGGACTTTTAGGTTGGTGACTTGGTCTTAAAATAGAATCAACATAATTCTAATTTTCCACCCCATCTAAGGGACAAGTTCACAGCAAACTGGTTAGGTCCTTATGTGATTGACAGTAAAATAGGACCTAGAACATACCGGATCACCTCTCTTGAAGGAATCAAGGAACTAGAACCCTTGAATATCAGTAATTTGAGGCCATTACACATTTAGAGAGCCATAGCCCACCCAAAAGCTCCAAGTATTCTCACAATCGCTTGGTTAACCCAAAATGCCCCAAAGGTGTCCATAAACCCTTTGGTCAACCCAAAAGCTCCAGGGATTCTCACAATCGCTTGGTCAAACCAAAAGCTCCAAGGATTCCCACGATCACTTGGTCAACCCCAAAAATGCCCCAAAGGTATCCATAAACCCTTTGGTCAACCCAAAATCTCCAAGGATTCCCATGATCACTTGGTCAACCCCAAAAATGCCCCAAAGGTATCCATAAACCCTTTGGTCAAACTAAAAGCTCCAAGGGATACCATAACTGATTGGTGAAAATAAATATTCAAAAACAAACAAAAACAATAAAATCATCAAAAATGACAAAAAAATTTGCATCTTAAAAATCAAAATACAAAAATATAAGTTGCATTAGGCATCGCATCCATACATTGCATATTTTTTGGTCATACATGTCCCAAACACCATAGACTATAATTGCTCGACAATTCCTTCATTTTCCACATTCCACCCATTTTATAAATGCATACATCCAGAATAACACCATCCCCATTTTTAGCATAGTCAGTTGTCTCCTAATGTATGTAGGGTTTTCATCATTCAGCTGTCTTTAAATTTCTAGCCAAAAATTATACAAAGTTAAATGAAATTTACAAGGGAAAGTTTTACTTGGGTCACGCCTCGTTATGTAACATCCCTACACAATTTAAAACACATAAAATAATTCCCAAGTTGTGTGAATGGAAGATGAAAACTACAAAGCAGTCTCAGATACCATAGGTGAAAGATTACCCTGCTCATCCCCCTGTGCAAATGTTTCAAGAGTGCTGATAATTGACAAAAGGACAAGATCTTCCCCATTAGTTCCCCCTAATAAATAGTTGTTTTCACAACTAGAAAAAATCCCAATCACCTTTGGTCCCCAAAGTTGTAAGGATTCGTACTACACATCCCTGAACAGGATGGGTAGTCATCCCCAAGGCCTAAAAGGATCAATGCCATTCATAAAAAAAATTCCCAGAAGCCATCCTCACGAACATCTCCAATCACCTTTGGTCTCCAAAGTCGTAAGGATTCATAATACACACCCCTGACAAGGATGGGTAGTCATCCCCAAGGCCTAAAGGATCAATGCCATTACTTCATAATATCCCTAATCCCCTTTGGTTCCCAAAGTCGTAAGGATTCGTACTACATGTCCTGAACAGGATGGGTATTCATCCCCAAGGCCAAGTGGATCAAGGTCATTCATAAGCCAAAACCCTACAAGCTCAACTTTGCAACCTACAATGCCAAATCAAATAACAGTGGTTATCACCACTATTCAAAATCCTTGCTCAAAAAGACTAACAAAAAAAACAAAAAATAAAAATAAACAGTGATTTTCATCACTATGTATACGAGAAAGTATCCTAACACATTGAGCAAATAAAAATCATGAACTTGAATCCCTAGAATTCTCAACATTTGAAAACCATCTAGGTGATCCTCATTACGAGTTTGGTGGACAGCCTACCTAGCAATGACATTATCCTAAATGCATGACGATATGTCTATCACATTAGCTTTGCATGTGAGAAGACCAATGTTTGCATGTGGATGAGCTAGCTTATGGTACCTTAGATTATCCCATGGATTAATCTTACTAAATACAAAAACAGAGTTAGTGGAGCTAATTAGGTGATCCTTAGTACAGGTTTGGTTGAGAGCCTATCTGGCACTGGCGGTATCCTAACAAATACCACATAAACGAACTCAATTTCACACACAGGGATGTGAAATAACTTGGTCAAACTCAAGTCTGATTTATACCTTGTTCAAAAGTCTTATGAGATAAATGTACAGTCTTGGCTAGTTCATTCATATATCTTAATCTCAGAAAAGCTTAACTACATTTTAAAAAAACTAGTACATTTCATTACGTACATCACCATCAGATAATATGAAAAATACAAAAACAAAGTTCTCACGTGCAAAATCATTCCACAAAGCCATCACATAAGTACATAAAGCTAGTAATTCTTGTACAGTCTATGGTGCCATCGACAAGTTATCAACAACTCATTTCATTCATTCCATATGCATACATCACATAATTAGCAACATCGCATTCATAATACCACATGCATGCATCATCATAAATAATTGTGCATAAACAGAAAAACAAACCATGAAAAGTGCATATACACAAAGAAAGTCATTTGTATATATGTCATCAAAAATACCTACAGGCTACAATAAACTAGTCCTTTGACCTCACAGCAAATCAAAACCTCAAAAAACCCCAAGCCTAGGGCATCGGCCACCATGATCACATAGGATCGGTCCAATGGGAACTACCCCCCATAGTGTGGGTCCTCTAGGACCTCTTAGGGTGATTGCAACTCACCCTTGCATCACACCCACTAGCACCCCCTTCATCCAATCACCTACGACAAGATGATGATAATTACTTAGTATCGTTGCCCCTCATCTAGTGTGAATACCCACCTCCAGAGGGCTCAAGTATTCGCCCCCCGAGGCAGATGATCCTCCAAATCCATCTGGTATCGAAACCACTCGTCCCATCGATAGTAGAAAGCTACTACATCATCGTGCTATGCCAATGCCCTCTCCCTCTTTGCCAGCTATGCCCCTAGAAGATCCCTCTCTCGTGTAGCATCAATGTCCCCATCCTACCGATGGTATGCAGCAAATGTATTCTCCCACTCAGCTAACTGAGTTTGTAGGAGATCCCTCTCTTGTAGAGCCTCCCCCAAATCCTCATCTCACCTCCATTGTAGCCCCTATAATCATGCATTCTCAGCCTGTAACCCTGCCTCCATGTCCTTCGAGACTGCCTGAGGCATTGGCATATTTGAAATAGTAGCCTGCTCTGGCTCCCACTGCTCTGGGACGTCTTGCATCTTTGGCTGATCCAAAATCCCAAACTCCACACCCACATCATCCACCTCCACCATTTTTGCATCCTCTATCAGAACTCCTCAATCATCTCCTCGTGCCTCTCCACCCTCCCTGCCTACTACTGCCACCTGTACACCCCCTAGAGGCCCCTCGCCTTGCCATCGTTGCAGTGTCCACCACTGCTCATACTCAATCATCACCCCGATGTCGTCCACGTCAGGCATGTCAATGAATGTATCTAACACCTCCCCTAGTGGCTCGATGATCTTCCAGGCCAAGGTCCTCTCATCCCCCCAGTGACGATAGATCAACAGCTCATCAGGTAACCCATGGTGCATCCCAACCTGTCATGTCACCCGATCGTACTGGAAGAACTCCTACTCAGTCCCATGCCACCTAATTAGCCACCTCCCCTTGCAAACCCGTTGGAGCCACTCTCCAACCTTAGTTTAGGCTGGACAGTCCCGGTAGGGGTGCTAAAACACCTCCCCTAGAGCAAGCCAAGCAAAGGCATCGACATGGTGCCCTACGACACCTACCCACCGTTGACTCTATCCCTGATCCTCAGACCTCTGCCACAATACCCTGTATCCGATCTCTCGATCTACCATATCTACTCGAGTTTTCCATGGCAACCCCACCGACATCTCCACCGCTATGTTCTACCATGCCCAGCACTACAATAGATAGCTACATCTAATCCCCTTTCACCTATGATAGTGGACCTCGTACAACTCATCATAGAGCTATGACAACAGAGTCTGTCCCCATATCTTGATCATAGGTTCCTCCATCGAACACTCCACCAACCTAAGCACCACCTCTAGCAGGTTCCATTGGAACCTCGTACCTTGAGATTCGGGTAGCAACATGTTGGAAATGAGGCCCATCAGTATGGGGTGCCTCACTCCCAACACACCCCTCTCTAGCCACCAGCGAACCAAAATACCACCAATTTGGTAGTTGCCCTTTGCCATCTCCACTGGGCTATCCATACCCATCTCCTCCCCATGCCCAAAGCATCGAGTCAGTACATCTGTCCATTGATCATGCAACATTGTCCTGATCGGTAGCCTCTCTATCGAAATCCACAAAATCTGATAGACATACTCCAAAGTCACTGTCATCTCCCCTATTGGAAGATGGAAGGTGTTGGTCTAGGGATCCCATAAGTTGATCAGGGCCATCAGATAGGCTCGGTCCCCGACCATAGGCTCCAGTCGAGTCACCTACTTGAGCCCCAGGGCATCAAGCCACTCCTAGTCAGCCAAAGTCAGCACCTCCCGCGCTTTAGTGAAAATTGTAGGCACATGGTACAGGATCTTCACAACCTACAAAAAAACAAACAAAAAAAAACATTAAAACCATGAAAATTTGTACAACAATGCGTGAAAAAATGTACAGCTAAAAACAGACAAATAACAAGCAACAAAATTCACACAAATTCAACAAATAATAGTTTGTTAGTCCTAGGGTTTTTAACTCCAAAATGATAAATTAAAAACAAAAATACAAAAAAAATCGAAAACCATTTTCAGTCCCTAGGGTTTTTTTTTTTAACTCTAAGTTTAACTGATAAATTACAAACAAATTAGAAATTTCAAAAAAATAATTTTTTAGTCCTAGTGTTTTTAACTCTAACTAATAAATTAAAAAAAAACAACAAAATTCAAAAAATCATTTGTCAGTCCTAGGGTTTTTAACTCTAACTGATAAATTAAAAACAAACAACAAAATTCAAAAAATCATTTGTCAGTCCTAGGGTTTTTAACTCTAAACTGATAAATTAAAAACAAAAATACAAAAAAAATTCAAAAACAATTTTTTAGTTCCTAGGGTTTTTAACTCTAACTGATAAATTAAAAACAAACAACAAAATTCAAAAAAACAATTTTCAGTCCCTAGGGTTTTTAACTCTAAGTCTAAACTGATAAATTACAAACAAATTAAAAAATTCAAAACTAATTTGTCAGTCCTAGGGTTTTTAACTCTAAGTCTAAACTGATAAATTACAAACAAATTAAAAAATTCAAAAAATAATTTGTCAGTCCTAGGGTTTTTAACTCTAAACTGATAAATTAAAAACAAACAAAAAAAAATTCAAAAACAATTTTCAGCCCCTAAGATTTTAAACTCTAAAAGTTCAACTGATCAATTAAAAACACAAAAAACAACAAAAAAAAATAACTAGGGTTGAGCTACGTTTTTAAGCTCAGTTTTACCCTACATTTCTAACCTAAGTTTTGATTTTTGTTAAACTAGGGTTAAGCGAAGTTTTTAAGTTACATTTTAAACTAAGTTTTTAAGCTAAGTTTTAAACTAACTTTTGATCTTTGTTTAACTAGGGTTAACCTAAGTTTTAAACTAACTTTTGATATTTGTTTAACTACGGTTAACCTAAGTTTTAAGCTGAGTTTTGAGTTTTGTTAGACTAGGGTTTCTTTTAGTTTATCACAAATGTCAAATCCACATGGTTTCCACTAACATTTCAACATAAGTTTTAACGAAGCCATACGACAAAAATTCATACATCATAACACACATTTAACTAGGGTTTTCATTTTAAGTTAAAAACAAAACACAAAAGGACAAAACAAATAACTTGCAATTTTAAAACTGTAAAAAACAAAAAATAGAGAGGAAGAGCACTCACTGGTCTCGCTTCGACTCCGTCGCTTGATCTGGTTCATGAACTCATGGTGTCGAGAAAATTTTGCAGTGCTTCACTTCGCAAACTCGACCTCCTCCTCCTCAAAGCTCTAAATCGCCAGTAAAAACAAATGCAAATGATCCCAAACCCTAGTTTTGGCCCTTAAATAGGATTTTTGAGCCTGTAATCATTCCTCCTTGGGATGAGCACTCTAATTAGAACTCATCCCTCCTTGGGATGATTACTAAACTGGTATTCATCCCACCCAGGGACGATTACAAAGCAAAAATTTCAAAAAACATCAAAAACTACACAAAATGCACCAAAAACAAGCAAAAAAATTGTCCACTAAGAGTGCTTTTACACTTGAAATTCCGGGCATGCAAAAAAGACATCGGAGTCACAAATCCTCACTATAATATTCCCTAAGAAGGCTACCATAGCCAGACTGCTCCACAGGAGGACAAATTTTTGATAATTTAATCCCCAAATAGCGTCACCAAAAGGGTCAAAACCCAACCAACAATAGCAATAACATTGTCGAACGAAGGCGCTTTTTGTGCCTAACATTCGTGGCATCCAAAATAGATGTTGGGGTCATAAATTGTCACTATCCCACTCCCTAAGAAGGCTACCATAGCCGAATAGCTCCACGGGAGGATAGATTTTTGACAATTTCAGATCCACAATGCGTCACAAAAAAGGTTCAAACCCATCAAAAATAGGTCAGAATGTTCGAAAACTGCTTAAGCATTCAACGAAAAACAACTGAAGGCACCCTTACATAAGTCATGTTGGGTCAAGCAACTCGTTGCATTTCTCATGTCGGTCATTCCCTCATCGATTCGTCGCTTGAGGGGGTAGTCATACTTAGTCACCAATCAACAAAAACACACCCAATCAAGGAAATGGCACGCATTCAAAAGATCATTGACAAAGACAATCATGCTCCTGCTTGGGGCAGCAAACAAGCAATAATCACAAGTTTATCACAAATTTCAAATCCATATGGTTTCCACTAACATTTCAACCTAAGTTTTAATGAAGCCATATGACAAAAATTCATACATCACAACACACATTTAACTAGGGTTTTCATTTTAAATTAAAAACAAAACACAAAAGGACAAAATAAATAACTTGTGGTTTTTAAACTGTAACAAAAAAACAATAGAGAGGAAGAGCACTCACTGGTCTCGCTTTGACTCCGTCGCTCATTGTGAAATCATGGTGTCGAGAAAATTTGGCAGCGCTTCGCTTCGTAAACTCGACCTCCTCCTCCTCAGAGCTCCAAATCGCTAAGAAAAACAAATGCAAATGAGCCCAAACCCCAGTTTTGGCCCTTAAATAGGCTTTTTGAGCCTGTAATTGTTCCTCCATGGGATGAGCACTCTATTTAGTACTCGTACCTCCCTGGGATGATTACTAAACTGGTATTCATCCCACCCAGGGACGATTACAAAGCAAAAATTTCAAAAAATATCAAAAACTGCACAAAATGCACCAAAAACAAGCAAAAACACTATCCACTAAGAGTGCTTTTGCACTTTACATTCTGGGCATGCAAAACAAACATCGGAATCACATACTCACTATCCTATTCCCTAAGAAGGCTACCATAGCCGTATCGCTCCACGGGAGGACATATTGTCAATAATTTAATCCCTAAATGGCGTCACCAAAAGGGTCAAAACCCAACCAACAATAGCAATAACATTGCCGAACGAAGGCACTTTTTATGCCTGACATTCTTGGCATCCAAAACAGACATTGGGGTCACAAATTGTCACTATCCCACTCCCTAAGAAGGCTACCATAGCTAGACAGCTCCATGGGAGGACATATTTTTGATAATTTCAGATCCATAATGCGTCACAAAAAGGGTTCAAACCCACCAAAAATAGGTCAGAATGTTCAAAAACTGCTTAAGCATTCAACGAAAAACAACTGAAGGAACCCTTACATAAGTCATCTTGGGTCAAGCGACTCGTCACTTTTCTCATGTTGGTCATTCCCTCATCGATTTATCGCTTGAGGGTGTAGTCACACTTAGTCACCAATCAACAAAAACACACCCAATCAAGGAAATGGCATGCATTCAAAAGAACATTGACAAAGACAATCACGCTCCTGCTTGGGATAGCAAACAAGCAATAATCACAAGCTGATCAAACACTTGGCATTCGTGAATCATGAACTCATGGTTCCCATAGACAAAATGTTGCGCCCTTTGCCTGTTCATGACTGAACAATGTCCAAGATCAAGTAACACCTCACTAAAAAAGGTTAACACTTGAATTAAGCTCCTTAGCTCAGCAGAAGCAAGGATTTAAGAATGTGCGCCCTTTCCATACTTGGGGCATCAAAAGTTGGTTAGGTTACTAAGAAACCCTAAGCATTAGTGCTTTGGTTATCTATTTTTGTTGAACGATGCATTTTGCATAGTGCTTCCCAAAAAGGGGAATCTGTAGACACCAAAACAACACCAATATGATTATGTGATGACAAATGTTGATTGCATTGACACACACAGCCCCTAGGGCAGCCCCTAGAGGTTAAACAGTGGTCCTAACCACTCCCACAGTAGTTTGGAAGGTCAAAGGTCAATTTGGCACCTTTTTGGCACTTTGCTCCCTACTCGTCACACCCAAGGACGATTACAAATCGGTATTCGTCCCACCCAGGGACGATTATCAGCATTCGCCCCAGGGTGAGGCGAATAGTAGGTTTAACTAGAAAAAAGTCAAACCTTGACAGGTCCGCCAGTTAACTGCAACTCCAGGACATGCAATTATGAGGAACAAATTAAAATTAAGGAGAGAGACTTCAGTCATGCATGTCTTTGATTTTAGAGGCCTCATGCAAGGAGACTCTAAATCAAGGAATAATATTTTCTCTCAAAATAGGACAAACAACTCAAGTGGCGTCCTTGCATGCACATTCAAACAGAGAGACCCTAGGTATATAAATTGGTGAGTCTTCTCACCCAAATAAAATAAATAGGGAAGGAGCATTTTGAGCAATGAAGTGCTGTCGTTTTACATCCACACACACCTTTTGATTTGTGCCTTTCACATCCTTGATCTCTCTTTTGGAGGGAGGTTATTGGGTGATTATTGGAAGCACAATCCAGACCCAAACCCAAACATTTGGCCATAATATCCCACAAAATTTGCTGACACAACCCCATAAGAGGTTTTGGACCCATCCCAAGTGGATTGGTGCCGAAACAGAGTCCCAAACGACGGGCGTCCTGCCCCCGGGTGCCCCATAAACTGTCGCAGTCCTAATCGCCCCACCTCGGAGCGATTAGAAATATATGGTAGATTTCCTTTCTGTTATTTTTGCATCTGATTCTATACTGCTTAGATAGGTTGTCATTTAAATTTCACATCGTTTTGAGCATTTTTTGTCATGTTTTTATCATTTCCCGCATTTACTAACATGCAGGTAGCATCATCAAATTCCTGGTGATAGAGGTCAAATTGGGAAAATTTTACCTTCTGGTTCTTCCCAAAATACCTCCAATTAGATAACCCCAACTTTATAGGTGAGTTGGAGCTTCCCAGATGTGACATTTAGGATTGTGCTTTTTTACACTTTGTTGCAGGTCTATTCGTCCCGCCCTGGAGTGAATACGAATATGTGGTGAATTTTTTGACTATTCCATTTGTAGTGTCTTCCTTGTGATGTTTTTATTCCCTTGTCAAGTTTTTAGTTCATTTGGATCTATTTTAGTTATCGTTTTATTTATATTTTGCATGTGCTAGTTGAAGGCGTGGGGATTGCATGTTTCATTTTATCTACAGGTGCTACTGACTATTTTCTATTTCTTTGAACATAGGGTCTCAACATTAGAGGAGTAGCAAGGATTCAAGACTCATCAACACAAGTGGCGGTGACATTTGGTCCACCCATTCTACATGTGGGCACGCAGAAGAAGGAATACTATTTGTTGATGTAACAAGAACATATTTGACGCTCCTAGCCCCTGAAAAGGGAGGAGGTGAATTGTAACCAAATTTTGAAGCATATTAATAATAAGGTTTGTCTTCCATATTGGATTTCTATTTGGTTTTGATTAGTTTATGCCTCTTTCCTTTCATGCATTTTCAATTCATAGGATTTAGCGTTATCTTTTGTTTCGTTTGCATCACATCTTGGATTTTCCTTTTTGTTTCTGTATCCTCATGCTTTCATATACCATTGATTATATTCATTATGCAACCAATAATATTTGTTATACCATTGATTTTCTTCATTATGCCACTGGTAATATTCATTATGCCATTGGTAGTCTTTTTTATGCCACCCATTATCTTTGACATGCCATCATTTTTTGGTTATACTACCATCATCTTGTTTAATTTCATCTATGATCTGGCATCATTCTATTTTAGTATTTTCTATGCGATTAGGTGTCATATTTTTATAGTATTTTATCTATGACCATGTGTGGTTTATTTTTAGTCTTTTCTCTACAATTGGGTGTCTTTCATTTATAGTTTATACTTTATGACCTGACGTATTTCATTTATAGTCTCTTCTCCATTTATTCTTTTCTCTACTACAACTCATTTTTTGGCTTCTCTATTTCTATTTGAGGAGAACCAATGTTTAACGTGTATGATTATCGCTATCACATTAGGTATATGTATTAGGACCCAAAGGTATAATAGGTTAATTTATCGATGTTAATAAAATTATATATAATTTTTAGGTGAAAAGGTATAAAATTTAGGTAGGAAGGAGGGTAATTTAAAATTTGAACTATAAAAGTATTATAATTTTGGTGTGAACCGACCAATGGGTCGACATTCAAGGTCCCCATATTCGCCAATTTTAAATTTCAAAATTCCTAATATTCATTAATTTACAATAATTCACCGCTATGCATAACCATGATTGTAACCCAAGTTGTAATTCTTTTTTGTAAGTGATATTTACATACTTACTAGGTATAAAATTGCTATATGGTTTAACGAGGATTGATCATTCTTACATAGTAATACAATTTTCAAGTACTTTTTCTTAGTAATATTTACATATTTGTTAGGTATAAAACCACTATGTGGTTTATTAGATAATATGATAATGCATTTAAGATGTAATAGTGGTAATATTATTTCAATCACATAAAACCAATAAAAAATATAAGATATAAACATATAATAAACCAATAATTTAAATTTTATACACATTAATAAATTATTATTTATAATTTTTTATATATACAAAATTTAATTCCACTTTGGTTGTATTATTAATTATTTTTAAAATGAACTTTAATTTTTTTCTTTAAGATTTTCTTTAATCAATTTTAAATTAAATTGATCTTTTAGAATTGAAAATATCCACCTATATTACATTGTGACCACATATTAGTATTACAAGTCCTTGCTAATTATACATTCACTACTTAATAAGGTTTGATCTTGGGTATCCTCCTTAATGTAGAGGATGAATTAGAAATATTGTATTCATATGATTTCATTATAATCATTGCTTTTAAGGAAAAAATATTTTTAAATTTATAGCAAACATGAAATTCATTTTCAACATTTACTTTTCTTTATAATTATTTACATAATTTCAAAGCCTTGCTTAAAGTTTTGGGAATCCTTCCAAAAATCCCTTGTTTAAAGTTCGGGGAACCTTTCAAAATTCCTTTGATTAAGGTTTGGAAAGCCTTTCAAAACTTCCATTTTGCTTCTGACAAAGTGGATCCCCTAATGTTGTAGGATTATCGACGATGTTTTTTGTGCCTACTAGTTCTGTCCCTACTACTAGTTGGTTGTGCATTATATGAATCTTAGATTTAGGCCTTTGCACTTTTGGACTATGGCTGGTTGAAGGGTTTAAATTTTTATATTGCCATATTATGGCTTGGTTGGATATCCCTTTTTTTTTTCTATATTTTCTTCTCCCATGGTGGCTTGGGTGGGAATATCCTTTCTAGGTTTGATTTTATTCATTGAATTCTAGGCAGGATTGTTATTTGTTTTGGATCCATGGGATGTTTTCTTTCTTAGATGCTTGGTATTTCTCTGTTAAATGTTGGTTCAATTTTCTAAATGCAGTTCTTCATTTCTTGGCTTGGATAGGAAACTTTAGTGTATAATTGGTTAGTTGTGTTGGGTTGTGAGACCTGTTGGTTTTGTGGGAAAGCTCTAGATTCTTACTTCACTACCCATTGATATATCTTTTGTAATTAATATTTTTGGGGTTCCTTTCAAAAACCCCATTTTTAATACCATACCAAAAAAAAAACACTACTCATAATTTAAAATATAACAATTTTTTTTAGTACTTGAAACAATCTACACAATGATGCAAAAAATTTTGAATATGATTGTTTGGCAAAATATATAGGTATTTGAAAAGTATCAATTTTTTTTATTTATTTTCTTGAATTAATCTCTAAAAACCCTATAAAAATTTCCTCCTTTTCCAAAACCATTATTATGATACCATATGTTATGAAACTTTACTGCTGATATATATAAAAGCATTCACAATATGCTAAATATTAATAAAATCAACCATAGAAATAAATACACACAAGACAAGATGTGGTAATACCCTTAGGTATGAAAACACCAATGCTATTCCTTAAGTAAGAAACTACTATAGAATATCTTCCAAAATTAGACTCACTTAATGAGTGTAGACTATTATACTAGAATACATGATATGATTATTTATTATTACAATGAAAATATCCCTTCTTTATATACACATCCTCTAATGCTACTTTAAGGAGATAACTCCTACACCCTAATCCCACTCATTATTATAATATAATCAATTGTGGGTTATGTATGGACCATGAAATCTATCCATAATACCCATACATAATATAATATCACAACCACATATTTTTATACTTAGGTATCATAACATTTTTGCTTCTCATAAATATAAAAGCATCCACAATACACTAGAAATCAAATAAATCAACTATAATAATTAATCCACACAAGACAATAGGTGGTAATAAACTCCAAAAATGTTATTCCTTATGGAAATAAATGCTCCAAAATATATCTCAAAATAAGATCCGATCTATAAGCCAAGATTGTTACAGGAGAATACTCAATATAAACGGTTATTGTTACAATGATAATGTCATTTTTTTATATACCCATTCTCTAATGTTGTGGAGTTGACATCTAAAACCTTATCTCACTCATTGTTATAATATAATATTATAATATATTCAACCTTGGGTTATGTGTGGCCCATGTTAACTATCAATCATACCCATACATAATATAATAATATTTCTCTATCTTCCTATCCTAACACAATCCATAGTCATACATATATATTATTTATAGGGATTGCATTTTTGTTGGGAGTGGTTTTTATGAAAATCGTAAAAAAATAAGAGAGAATAGGATGTACGTAAAGGAGGTAATATTGGAGTGGACATGAATATAAGGAGAACACTCATGGTTATCAAAAAATACTGATGGAGGTATTATCTACACCATCTACTAGCACTATAGGGCCAATCACAACATCTAAAACAACTCAAGCATGAAAAGCCAAAAAATTTTACTCCCACATCCACCATCATAAATGTTAGACCTAAACATTGAGAGGATAGTGACAAGGAGACAAGAATTGTAAAATAAATGAGGTAATCTTGATGATAACATTACTGAAGAATAAATTTTATTGCATTGGCTAGTATTACTATTGAACCTAGAAACTATGAAGAGATAAATGAAAATAAGGTTTGGATTTAGGTAATGGAAAATGATATGGATGTTAAAAATAGATTATATTACATCATTTTGGTCATGTAGATGTACCTTCCTTGGTACTTATGAAATTAGATTAATTTAGGGAGAATTTATCTAGTTACTTCATGCAATGTAATAAATGCACAAGTCTCAATGTGCAAGATGTATATGTGCAAGGTATCCCTTGTACAACTAGGTAGAGTGTTGGCCAAGGAACCTATCTTCCTATATAAAGGGCCATAGGTAGTAGTATACATATAGAGTGGGATATTGAGATAGTGCAATGGTGTAGTGTGTGAGCTATAATATTAGAGCTCATTTATGAGTAGTATATTAGATCATTGAGTGTTTATTTACTCCATAGCTACTTTGTACTCATCTCCATCATTTCTATTTATAGCATTTTTTTAGTCATCTCACATATTTAATTTCTTTCTTATTATTTGACATCTTGTGATTTCTAACTCCCATTACATGTATCAAAAGATAATAGTGGTATCAGAGCTATGGTAGGTCAAGATACAATAGATAAATAGAAAAACCACCATTATCATTGACCCTAAGTTTTTTGTCAACCTAATGTGCCATTAGACCAGTCACTATCGAAAACTCTCAGAAGAGTCTAGGTGGTAGAATTAGGGAGATCCACAAGTGAGGAATGAAATAAATTTTAGTTTTATAAATACTGATATTGCATATGGCTAGAGTCTTTCCACATAGTTGCAGGAAAACTTGTGAAGACTAGGACTCAACATTTGATCCACTAGTTTGATGAATCAACTAGTGAAGCTCATCTAAGAGATCGGAAAAATTTACCTATAGTTTATTTTATTGTAGTAAATTTATTATCAGATTATTGGGACACCTCCTATCATAAAAATATAGGATATTTCAACTTTGTTACCCAAAGGTCAGAGTGCCTTCATAGTGAAAAGATTAGTTCTTGAAAAGAGGAGAATACTTCAGAAGAATATTTTGGAAAATAATAATGGTGAATTTAGGATATAGGAGATATTCATTGCTATATATAAGAACTTAATAAAAATATAAAACCCATATAAGTATTGATTCAGAAGAAAAGACCATTGAAGTCTTGATATAGAATAAAAGGCCATAGAAACCTTGATATTGAAGAAAAGACCACAAAAGCCTTGAAAAGGCCACATAAACCTTGATAGTGAAGAAATGTCCATAGAAGCCTTGAAAAGGCCACAAAATCCTTGATACTAAAATAGGCTACAAAAGCCTTGATCCTAAAGAAAAATCCAAAATAGAGTATCTAATTTAGAAGCAGGTTTTGGTACTAATACTTTGTTGTAGGAAAAGGAGATTCAATGAGTTGGGAAAGCTTCCTACAAGAAATTTAGGAAGAGTATCTTATTAAGAATCAACCCAACACCTGAAGTAAAATAGATCAAGAAGATATCTCATTGAAGAACTTCTAGACTAGGAAGAAGAAGAAGGACTAGAAGAGTCCTACTCAAATCCAGAAGTAGTAGAATTAGAGATCTAGGAGAAGGTCTCAACACCAACACTTCCAGAAGTAGAAGGTTGAATATAAGGTCTCAAGAAAGACCAGAATAAACTAAAATATTAAATAACTTGGTGAGGTCTCAATGAGCATCTATTAAAAGGCTAGGAGAGTCTTACTAAAGAAATAATCAAAGGAGAATTCACTGGAGAAATCCACTACCATGGAGAATCCCCTGAGATTGAAGGACTTGGAAAAATTATCACCATCCGACAACAAGCCCAAGTAGAAAAAACATTTAACAAGGAGTGCCAAATATTTGAAGACCTCAAGATATCCAAAATCTTGAGAAGAAGACTTGGGACAATTATCACCATCCGACAATAAGAACAAGATAAGGATAATTTGATAATGAGTACAAAATATGATTATAAGAAGAATCTACTGAAGACCTCAATATATTCATAATATTGAGAAGAATATCCTGCTTGAAGTAAAAATTTGACAAGAAGAATTGAAGATAGAATAAGCTCATCAAATCCAGGAGATTTGAAGATTACATCTCATAGTAATAGGGCACCACTTGAGAGAAAAAAATCTCCAAATATATAACAAAAATAAGAGACCACAAGATAAGAACAACCCACCAAATATTAGGCTCATGAAAGAAACTTTGAGACCATTTATTTGGTGGAGTTGTTCAAAATAGACTACTAAGAGCTGCAAGATCTTACTCAAGACAACAACTTGGTGATCTTATACAAATACATCCTCTACATAAGTGACAAAAGAGCTACAAAATATTTGAAAAAAAGGTAAACAACTATTGGTGCAAGTAGATTCATTAATTGGATTACTTATCATATTTTTTAAAGCACCTTAATTTGAATTAAAGTTGCAAAAAGGATATTTGAATTACAATCTTAAAAAGGTGCAAAAATAAATGTTATTTTTAAAGTTCATTTGCACATTAGGATTTGATTAGATTTCATAATTACAACTATCTATCAACTACCTATCATCTACTTTAGAAAGAAAAAGAAAATTATCTCCTACTATCTTGCTTATAAGGAAATTGCAGAGTAATTATTGAAAGATTCATTTCAGATTATTCTTGATTAAGTGAACTTATAAGTTATTATCAGAGTTTTTTGGAGTGTTAAGGTGTAATTGTTAGTGAATTAAAAATAAAATCTTAGTGAGTTCATTGCAATACTCTATTACTCTAAAAAATCTTAGTGTTTGTGTTCTTGATAAAGGCACAAAATCAAAATTTGTCAAAGTGTCTAAAGATACTATTGGTGCACAAACAATATGCAATGCATAGTTTCCAAGAGAAGCCATAAAAATGTTATAATCCTCTAAAATTTGGAGAAGAAAACAACTAACCAAAATCAGAAATAGAAGCTTCAAATATTAATACTTGGTGAGTCTCAAATCCAAAGCATTACAAGGTTTGGTGCAAGAAAAAAGTGCATAAAATTGCATCAAATAAATATATTCTATATAATATTAGAATTATCATAAAATTATCCAATAAAAAATGGGAAGGTATCTAAACAAGGAGACAACCTCAAAAACCTTACACTGCATTCAAAATTTTGCCACAAAACCAAAAATTCAGACTTGCAAAAGGAGTGCAAGGAAAGGTGCAATAAATACATCTTATTTACAAATATTGATACATTATATTGCACTTATATAATACATTATATGCACGAAATAGGGAATATTTGAAGATGCCATAAAGGTACAACATTCTCAAGAAGAGCACAATCGAATACAAGAATCTAGAAGCCTCTCAAAATATCCTACATCATGCATGGGTTGGACATCCATAATGGGTGACTTACAAAGAACAAGAGAGGAGGTATGTTTCTCAATAAAGGAGACATCCAATAGCACAGAAGAAAGGGAAATGAAAGAAAGCATACAAGAAATGCACTTCCAAGCAAGGAGTATTATATACTGCCATTGGAGCATCAAGAAGTCTCCACCATAGAACTGCCATCCAAGCTCCTCCATCACTCCACCAAAGCTCCTTCATATCTCCACCAAAGTACCACCACAAGCAAATCTTGGATGGAATCATCTCAATGCCATCTAAATACAATAAAGAAGAAGGTGAAAAAGTACGTAGAAAATCTTACAAGAAGACATTAATAAGAATAGGACATGCATGTGATATTTGTCATCCTCCAAAGGAAAACCTAAATGCTCTTAAAGGTACGTTGAAATTTCATGCATGTGAGAAAGTGTTACAACAAATATTTGGTGCCCATAGACCACATGAAAGAGGAGTTACATTCATCCATAGGTGTTATCTTATATACAATACAAGAAGGAATAAAATGCTTTAGCTATTACACTTGTAATGGATGTCTAAGAAAGCGTTGAATGTAATCGTAGTGACACTTGTCACTAGGTTGACCACCTATTAAAGGCACCTTCGACCAGGAAAAATGTGGCAATTCAGTGAAGCCTTTCAACTACATTTACATCAAATATGTAGAAGACATCACATTATGGAAGCAAGGAGTAGAGCCTTCAATGCTCTAGTTTGAATAGGTCAAAAGTAAAATTTACAAAGGCCATATTTAGAACATTAAATACAAGCCAATTTCTAAGAAGCTTTATTTGCAGATATAGTCAAAGCAATGATGTCAAATATTGCAGCATTTTAGCACCAATTATTGCTTGATATAAGGTATGGTTTACTCCCATATATGTGCTTTCATCTCTTGGGAGTTATAAGGTTTTAAAACTTAGAGGAATTTAATCATATTTAAAGCCATACCTCAAATGGAATCATTTATCAAACTAATATAATATTTGCAATATTAAACTTAGGAGTAATAAGGTTTTCTATTGGAAACTAATCTTAAATATTGGAAAAACTTATTCTGGTCTATTTTTTCCAAAATTAAGGAGTTATAAGTGTTACTACATCAAATTAATTTATTGTAAATTAGATACACTTAAATTAAATCCTAAAGGGATATTAAAAAGAGTTTTATCAAAGCATTTTAAAGGTTGGAAATTTATAAATATTATTGTCTAAAAACTTCTCAAGAGAGACAAAATAAATTCAAAATTAAAACGTCTTTAAATTTAGGAAAAAGTGCTTAGTTCAATAGGAGGAATAAGGGATAGTAAAATTTGATTTTAATATTTACAAAAACTTTTCAAAATCAACCAAAATTGAACTATAATTTACAAAAGCAATTAATATCTTGTCCAAAATATACTAGGGAGTCATAAGGCATTCTAAAAAATTTAAGAACTGATATTAAGGAATTTAAATGGCATAAAACAACTTCTTCCTAGTAGAATCTCAACTACTCAAGGGTCCTAATCATTTCTCCTAGAAGAATAAAGTGAAAGCTATTTTGGTATATGAAAAACTTTGGGATATTATCAAAGGGAAAACACAAATACCTACTATATATGATACTAAAATCCTAAAGTTTATAGAAAATAATTCAAAGACTCTAATGATAATAACCTTTACTATCACTAATGAGATACAACCCTATATCAACTCAACAAAATCATCTTCAGATGCATGGAAAATCCTAGAGGAAATATTTGAAGGAAAGAATAAGGCAACTATTCTCCATATAGGGACTCAATTTCATTCATTAAATATGAACAATGGAGAAAGCATAGAATTATTCCAAGCGAAGGTAGAAGATACTAAAGGGATATTATTTACCTTAGGATAAATAGTTAATGATGAAATTCTTACTCAAGTAACCATGAGAGTACTTCCAAATAGCTATATAAATTTGGTAACATCATTACAAATTCTAAGTAAAGATACTTTTTTTGATGACTTAGTCAACATTCTATAGGAATATGAAGTGGAAAATATAGTTAAATATGAGATGTCTAACACTGCATTGTCATCTAAAGATAATCCACATGGAAACATTGTTTTTTCATGAAAATGATGAAAACCATGGTACAACAGGTATTACCAGATATGCAAGAAAGAAGTCCATAGTACCAGCTATTGTAGGTTGAATCCAAAAAATAATAATCAAGAAAATTATATGAATAATGGGAACCAATTTTAGCCACGACAATATCAAAATCCTCATCAACAAAAATTTCAGCATCCAACCAATTATACCCAATTAGAGTATGAATAAGAAAATAAAAAAGGACATATATGTCAAAGGATAGAAGAAATTGAAGAATTGGAAGAATCGACAAATTAATATAAAAGCAAAGCTCTTTCAACAATAATGACATATTATGAGGACACTAACTGCTTGCTTGCACAGGATACAAAAATCATAGAAGAAGAATCAGAATCAAGGTCAAGAGAAAGATCCACATTGAAGACTAATTTCTTCAATACCCAAATATTGTAATATAGGGGGGTGTTAGAAATAGATTATATTACATAATTTGGGTCATGTAAATGTACCTTACTTGGTACATACTTAGGACATTAGATTACTTTAGGGGGAATTTATCTAGTTACTTCATGCAATGTAATAAATGTGTAAGTGTCAATGTGTAAGTTGTATATGTGCAAGGTGTCCCATGTACAACTAGGTAGAGTGTTGGCTAAGGAACCTATATTCCTATATAAAGGTCCATAGGTAGTAATATACATAAAGAGTTGAATATTGAGATAGTGAAGTGGGGTATTGTAAGAACCATAAGCTCAAAGTTCATTCATGAGTAGTAGCTTAGATCATGGAGTGTTCATTTCTCCATAGCTACTTTGTACTCATTTCCATCATTTATATTTATAGCATATTTTTATTCATCACGTAGATTTACTTTCTTTCTTATTATTTTGCATCTTGTGATTGCTATCTCTTATTACATGTTGTATCAAAAGCTAAGAATGAATTCTATTGAAAGTATGATACTTAGAAGTTAATTCAACCACCAAGTAATAAGGATATTATTGGCACCAAGTGGGTCTACAATATTAAATTCAAGAGTGACAAAACAATTAACAAGCACAAGGAAATATTGGTTGCAAAGGATTTTGCATAAAAATATTATGGATTTTGAATAGAATTTTGCTCCTATTGAATGACAAGAAACCATAAGGTTATTGTGGTCCATATAGACATAAAAGGTATGGAAATAATATTAGATGGATGTGACAATTACATTTCTCAATGGGTTTATTAATGAGAAATTCTATGTGGATCAACCATAATGATTTTATAAGAAATACAAGGAGGATTGGGTCTACAATCTCAAGAAGGCTCTATATAGACTGCAGAAAGCCCCTAGGGATTGGTACCATAGTATAAATAAAGGGTTATTAGAGAGAGGTTTCATGAGAGGAAAAAATAAATGCACTATTTACATATAAGCTTTAAGCACTATTATTCTTCATATTTGCTTGTATATTGATGATTTGACTTATATAGGTAGTTCAAGGGACATGATGAAGAGCTTCAGGTATGAAATGATGGTCGAGTTTGAGATGATGGATATTATTTTGATGCATTATTTTATTGGGATGGAGATTCATCAATCACAAGGTGATATCTTCATTAGTGAAGCCTAGTATGTCCAAGACATGTTGAAGAAATTTAGGCTATATGATTGCAAGCTTATGGATACTCCACTAGTTTATGGTAAGAAATTGATGATAGATGATGATAGTCCCAAGGTTGATGAGGATAAATATATGAGTATGGTAGGTATTTTGATGTATCTTACTACTACTAAACCATACATTACTTTTACAACATCATTATCATCCAAATTCATGAGTGATCTAATAGAAAGATATTTTCAAGCAATGAAAAGAAATTTTAGGTATGTGAAGGGTACCATGAAGTATGGCATCCAATATCGATTAGTCAAGAATACAAATATAATTATATTCATAGATATAGATTGTATAGGATCAATAGATGATATAATTTCTTTGGTAATTTATTTATAGTAGGTTGATTTGTTGGATTTATAAAAAACCATCATTATTATTCCTTTTATAGAGGTAGAATATGGGGCATTAGCTTTAGCATGTGCATGAGTGTGGCTAAAAAGAGTTCTTGGGGATCTTAGAGAGGATCAAGAGAGGTCAACAATGATATTCTTTGCCAATGGAGGAAATCTTGTGTTTCAAGTAAGGATGAAATACATTGATATGAAGCATTACTTTGTAAGTGAGTTGGTACAAAAAAAGAAGTTGGTTATTCAATATGCTAAATTTGAAGATCAAGTGGAAGAAATATTGACCAAGGGGATTTTTAAATATGCCCATACAAAATTGAAAAAAGATTTGGAAATTTATCCATTTTGCATCGATGGGGGAATGTTAGATATTTTGATGCAAAACTGATTAATTATTAATTAATTAATATAAAAATAATTATTTTGTATTTTTTATTATTTTAGAATATCGATTATTTTTGTAATTGGTTCAAAACATGTAAGAGGTGGGATAATTTTAGTTGAGTCTAGTTGTATTTTTGAAGAGCATACATATGAATTGCATGACACAAACTAAATGTATGATGTCCATAGTTATAAATGGGTGAGTGTTGTAAATTTAATAATAAAAAAAGAAGTGTTAGTATCATTTAAGCTTAGTATTTTGTTTTTTTGTGTTAGCTTTTGTTTAGATGCTTTTACACTTGCAAATATGGACTATTTTGTGTTCAACTAGGAGAAAATAGTAGTAAATCTTGTTTTTTTAGATGTAATGTTCAAAATTTTAGAGTTATGTTGTATGCTAAACATATGTTATGTAATTTTTTCTTCCATGAATAATGTAGATTTTAGATAATTTCAAGCCTAACACCATGTATGATTTTGAATTTTAATTCTTCTATCATTTCTAATCGGTATCATTAATTTATCTTGATTCTTGTCTCGAATTCACATCCCTTGAATTCCCACATTAAGATAAATACGACTTTATTACATTGGGTCCTCTAGGCATGCATATGATATGCACATATTCAATCACATAAACATAGGTACATATCTATGCTTACATATGCATACATATACATCTTGTAATAAATTTTCATTATGTATGGGAAAAATACATGAATCTCTTTCCCTCTTCTCTCCCACTCAAATAGAAATTGGATAGAAAAAAAAATATTTTTTAAACTCGATGAATTTATGATCAAATCAAATCCGTAGTGCAATTGGTTATAAATTGACCGGATAGGGATCAGATGGTATAGTCTATTGAATCTGTTGGAAGCTTATTATCATGGTTCAATGTATTTAACATACTTATGAAGGCAGAACTTAGAAGCATCTGTCTTAATGCTAACTAATACTGTTACTTTGACAACTATATATGCTGTGCTTTGGTGTTTAGAGATTAAAACTACCTGGACTTTAAAGTTGTGGGGGTGTTTTATTCAGAAGGTTATATAAATCTTGGTCAACTCCTACTGCTAATTTAATATCATTTCTATGGTCCTGCACATATCTTATTCAGGTCCACTGCCCAAAGCTGAGTGCGCCAAACAGGTTAGCGAAAGGGGGTGTAATCTCTGCCTCAAATTCTTGCCTAGTGCAGAACAAGTCGCTCATCATAGAGCAACCTGCCAATACCTCCCACCATTGCCTCTTGTATGTTCATCTTATTTTTGCAGCTTTCTTTGTTTATCATACTAACTGTTCTACTTTAATTAATTCTTCTTAAATTAATTCTTCCACTTGAATTAGCAAACTCAGCTTTGTGCCATGAATTTTAAGTTGCAGGTTGCTGGTGGGCGGATTTCTTTGGTGAACAAGCGCATCCAAGCAGAGGAGCACTTCCATGGAGAAAGTCTCATCCAGTGTTACAAGGACCAAGAGCTTCCACCAATTTTTGCCATTGCACTCGATTGTGAAATGGTAGGTGGTGGTCAGGATGGCTCTCTTGACCTTTGTGCCCGAGTCTGCTTGGTAGATGAAGATGAAAAGGTGGTCTTCCATGGTTATGTCAAGCCTCTAATTCCAATAACAGATTATAGGTAACACATTAATATATTATATTGTTTTATATTATATACTTTTGCAGTTAAGTATTGTGATTTTAGTTTATAGTAATGTCTCTATAACATAACATAGACGATAAGTCTAACTAAGACACAGCCTGAACCTGATTCTTTTCTGTGGAATACGACCTTTGATCAATGCTATAAAATTACATTAAGTGATATTGTTTGCAGGTACGATATCACTGGCATAAAACCAGAACATCTGCTAGATGCCATGCCACTGGAGCAAGTCCGGGAAACAATTCAGCAGATCTTATATAATGGGGAAGCAATCTGGCGAATTCGTTTGAGGGGGGAAGAGCTAAGGCTCTTGTAGGACATCGCCTGGATCATGATCTTCAATGCTTGGCAATAGAATATCCAAGCCATCTCATCAGGTTTACATTAGATATCACCTTAACCTATTATTTGAATTTAACTAAAGATCATTAGATAAGGCGTTACTTATTCTTGATGTCCAGGGACACTGCAAAGTACCCCCCACTACTGAAAAGTAGCAAAGCAAGCTATTCACTCAAATATCTCACTCAATCATTTTTAGGGTAAAAATTATCTTCTCAACTTTCTCTCATTATGGGGGTGTTTCTTCTCCAAGGTTTTGTTTCAGACGATATTATTTCTCCGACGAATTCTGTTCCACAGTAATGCCTGGTTTCTCCATTGTTTATACATTCATAAGATTTAATATTGTTATTCCATTTCCTAAGGAAATAAGGTTGGGTTTTCTTCTTATCAGTTACAAGATTCAGAATGGTGCTTATGACCCATTCGAGGATTGTGTATCAGCAATGCGTCTTTACAAGAAAATGAGAAGCTTAGACCATTTCCCCAAGAGCCCCTTGCTGCAGCCGATTTTCGGGCAGAGAACGTGTTTGGACGATGGAAGCAGAAAGATTTGGAGAAAATGAGGCCCGAAGAACCGCTTCAAATTTCTCAATCAGATTTCTACTGTTGGTGCTTGGATTCCAGGCCATACCCAACTTGACTTCGTTCAGTTACTGCTTTGGCTTGTTCTTTACCTATTTCTGCTTCATGTAGGATTTGATAGGACTCAAATCTAATATCTGTTGAGGCACAGTTGATATGTATTACATAGTATATTTGCATACTTTTAACATTGGGATTTTGGTGGAATCAATTTTGTCTCTTGCATTGGTCATGAATTCGGAAACATGCTGTTCAAAGACTCGATATATTTATGCATGCTTCCTCTTATTAAGTGACTGGACGTATAGAACTGCTTGTCCATCAATCCCTTTCCCAAATGCTATTGAACTCCCAGAACATGTTAATGCACTTTTCAAATGTTCTCTCTGATCGTCTTTATCATAATTCTTTCAAATAAAACTATTAACAAATATCACAAAATCTCTTCTGTCTGTGAAGTCTTCTGTCTGTGAAGATGAATAGTTTGATTGTTAGTAAAAGAGTTTTTATTTTTATTTTTATTTTTCTAAGTTATTAAAAATTGACTCTCGGACTATATGCCTCTCCCTTTGGGATTGACCATATCCATGTTATGCTTTGATTAGTTACTATACAATACGGCTGTCCTAAAGTTCATTTGTCAAATGTTGAAAGTATATTATTTCTTTGGAATGTAGTAGTGTTTAGTATGTTTTTGTCTTTTTAAAATATGGTTTTGAAAGGATGTTTTTTTAACTATTTATTTAGTCACATTAAGTTGGTGTCTCCCATTTAACTTTGGTATGGGAACAAAATTTACATTTATTTATTTTTTAAGTACTTGGTGCTCCGGGCATAAATAAATAAATAATAATAAGATTTTAAAAGGTTATTATTTCCCTTTTACATTGATTTAATTCCCTAGATTTGATAGGAGTTGTACCAACTATTTAAACCAAATATTTGTTGGTTTTTTTTTTTAAAGACAGGTTGTTATATGAGGTTTTCGCAGCCTCGTGGTGAGTGGGGTATGGACCTTGGACCTCCCCAAAGAGAGGCCACAGCCCTTACCACTCAATTAAACTTGCAACTATTAATGTATATTATATTGTTTAATATTTTTGTAAAACATTGTTGTATTACTTTTGGTGGATTTATTTTTAATGATATTATTTAATTTTGATTTAGTTGTATGGTTAATATAATATATTATATATTTAATTTGTTTTTTAAAAATTGAGAGTAATTTTTTATATGATAAATTATAAAAATGTTAGAACTTAGATTTATTTTATTGTAAAAAACTATTTACAATAATTGTGTCTATATTATAAGAATTTTGACATCTGAATTATTACTTTTTGATAATTATATTTTTAAAAATCCAATATAATGTTTTTTTATGTTATATAATAATAAAGTTTGATATTTACTATTAATATGAAGGTCTCCTTGCCCAGCTCAATGGAGTTGGTTTCAATGTTTGGCACCCATATGCAGTCTATGGAATATGAAAATCTACGTGTTAAGTGTGTGCTTTGCAATAATATGGGGTATTTTTTTAAGGACTATCCCAAGAAGAAATCCAAAATCAAACAAAAAATGGCAGCCTAAGAAAGCCATGGAAGTCAAGGATGTGAGGAAGGTGCTCTCAATAATGTCCATGGGTTTGACTTAGGCCCAAGATCCCTTGTTTGTTGAAGAATGAGAGATACTTATAGGAATAGATGAGGTAAATTATTCTCCTAAATGTATTTTATTTGAGATGAATGAAGTTCCTATGGAAAATATGTTCTCCTATATTCTAAGTAAAGAGAATGATATGGTGTTAAGATCTCATCCTAACCCTTAATGTAATAACTTCCCTGATGTAATAATTCCTAGTGAACATGGGTAGTACCCATGATTAATATTTTGTAATATTATAAGTTTTAGCTTAGGTAGTGCCTATGACAAATGGCACCATTTTTATGTAACACATGGTAGATAGGTGGCATTGTGCACGTAATTCGTGTGGCATTATGCATGTAATTCGAGTGGCATTGTGCATGTAATTCAAAGTGGCACTATGCATGTAATTCGGGTGGCATTATGCATGTAATCCAGGTGGCATTTTGCATGTAAGCCAACCTTGGAAGGAAACTCCTTAAATACCCGAAAAGGCACCAATGTAACCATCTTTTTGCAAATTAATGAAGTATTGAAGGAGGTTGCCCCCTCGAAGAGGCCTGCGATTCTGTCTTATTGTGAGATTGTTCTTTATGCAAATTTTTGTTATATTAATATGATGTTTATGTGAGTTTATTTCCAAGCAATTGTGTGAGAGTGTGTTATTTGAGTTTATTTTATAGCAGGATCTTAACAAGTGGTATTAGAGCTCTTTCCAGGGCCAAGTTCTCCTGCAACTGCAATGATTCTTGCCATCCAATCTACCTATTAGGTATAAATTCTGTGTGTTTTTCCCATTTCTATTTTTCCTTATTAAAAAAAAAAAAAATCCAAAAAAATACAGTGCTTTTTTTTCCAGACCAAAAACAAAAAAAAAATAAAAAATTTAGTTGAGTAGGTAGAAACCCTGTATCGGAGGTTTTAAAATATCGTGAAGGATCTGTCGTTATTGCCTAAGCTAGATAGCTCATAAAGCGTCTAGTGAAGTGAGGGGCGATCAGGCTCCAATACCCAGGCCTCAGACAGAACTCGTGCACGGACTTGAGCTCCCACGTATCTTCGGGTATATCGGGAGACCATCTAGGATTAAACAAAATTTTAGCCATTAGGAAGCTCTTCGGCCTTGTATTACTCATAGTCTACGGGACACAACATCCTGGACGATTACCCTCCCGTATTGTCAGAGAGGCAGGTAGTGTGCTCAAGGGTATGTGTGGAATCCTCCTTGAGTAGTGGCTCTGAAATATTGGTCCGAACACTATTGTTCGTCACTGTCGGTATATTAGAGGGCCTATGGGTGGTACATACTCCTATACTTAGCATTCCCTAGTTCTGTTAAAACTTCAACCTATAAAAAACACACAAAAAAAAATAAAATAAAATAAAAAATAAAAATAAAAATCCAAACATCCCTGTTCGTAAACCTGCATTTCAAAAGTGAGCATATGAGAAAGGAGTCCTCTACTAAAAAAATAACAAAAGGGACATGCATTCGGGATAAGCCATGAGGGTGACACTTAAGTTGACAGTCTGGAGAATAACAGTAAAATTTATAGTGGCAGTCACAGTCAGGTCAGTCAGGTCAGAGAGGTCAGCACAGTTAGGGCAAAATTCACAGTCTTCAGGGTCAGAACAGAACTGTCATATCAGTCACCTACAAAATATAGAGAATATTGAGTGTGAAACGCAGCCAGTTATAGATAGTGCTCCAGTACCCAACTTTTGCTCAGTAGATCAGAATTAGAAACTGTAAACACCATTAGACTCAGCAAAATAGGAGATTTAAAAAAAAAGTCTGGGGTGCCAAAAAGTAGTGTTGAGAGATATAGCTCATTGTGACCACCTCCTTCAGCTGATCGTTTTGATATATAGCACCCAAACACTTTTTTGGGCACTTACTAAAAATAGTAAGTCCTAAAAATTCAATTCTATTTTTAGTAACTGGTCACAAAAGGTCTAAAAAATGGCCCAGGGTACCCGTGGACACCAGAAAGAACTAGAACACTTGGAATCCCTAACAAAAGCCATTGAGAACTTGAACTCAGCTTTTCACTCCATAAGGGAAGAAGTCCAAGGTCTTCACCTAGAGCATGAGGCCACTAGCAACCGCTTAGAAGAAGCACTGACAGAAGTAGACAACAAACTGAGAAGAGAACCACCCAAATCAGAATACCAAGCTGAGAGTTCTACAAGGAGTCGTGACCATGATCCACCCTTTAGAATGCCCAAATTGGAATTTCCCAAATTTAGTGGGAAGGATGTTGATGGGTGGCTATGTCGGGTTGACCAATTCTTTCAACTTCATAATGTACCCATATTTCATCGAGTCCAGATGGCTTCCTTTAACTTGGAATCTGATGCTCTACACTGGTTTCAATGGTTGTGTCTTGCCTACCCAAATCTCTCTTGGGAGGATTTTGAATCCCAACTACTCACTCGATTTGGTCCTAGTGAGTATGAGGACTTTACAGGAGCCTTGACCAAACTACAACAAACAGGGTCAGTCCGAGAGTACCAAGCTCAATTTGAAAAATTGGCCAATAGGACAAGAGGATTGAGTGAAGGGTTCTTCCAGAGTTGTTATATCAGTGGGTTGAAGGTGGAACTCCAAGCGGAAGTAAAAATGTTGAAACCACGAACTATGATGGAAGCTATCAGTTTGGCCCGTTTGGCCAAATCTAAACTCTCTGCCCAAAGACACCCATCAAATTTTCTACAAAATAGACCTTCATTTCCTCCTAGATCCCAACACCTAGTTGATAATAAACCTACTACACCCAAGCGCCTCACCACCGAAGAGATGGATGCACGTCGTGCCCAAGGATTATGCTACAATTGTGATGAAATTTTTTTCAAAGGGCATAAGTGTGCACACAAAAAATTGTTCCTGATAGATGTTGAAGAACCTGATACCTCTGACGAGAGTGATAAGGATGAGGACCCTCCAGAAACACCTCCTCCATAAGAAGAAGTGAAATAGGAACCTGAGATAGCAATTACAGTCCATGCCCTTGCAGGCATTACTACTCCTCAAACCATGAAAGTTACAAGATTTTTCAAGAGCCAACGTCTTTCCATCCTTCTGGATTTGGGAAGCACGCACAACTTCATTGACCCTAGAGTTGCTCAACGGGCAAATTGCCATATCCACACTTGTAATTCCTTTGAGGTCATGGTAGCCAATGGGGGAACCTTACCTTGTAAAGGAAAGTGTCGCAATGTTAAAATCTATATAGGGGATTATGCACTCGAGTAGGACATGTTTGCCCTCCAGTTGGGTGGATGTGATATTGTTTTGGGATCTCAATGGTTGAGTACGTTGGGCACTATCAGTTGGAACTTTGCTAAAATTTGGATGCAGTTCTCCCAGAATGGACAAACACACATCATCAAGGGCTCCCCAGTAGGAACACCTCAAATTATCAGTTCAAATGGCATGGAGAAATTGCTAAAGAAATCATCACGTGGGGTCATTGCACAACTATTCTCCATCCACATCCCCAATGGGTGAAATCCCACCAGACATGCAATAGATTCTCCACAAACATGCGGCCATATTTTCAGAACCAATCACACTACCATCACATCGCTCTCATGACCACGCCATTCCATTATTGTCGGATAGTACACCTCCCAAAATCAGACCGTAAAGGTACCCCCATGCCATGAAGTCAAATATTGAGAAGATGATACAGGAATTACTCAAGGCGGGTGTCATTCGGCCTAGTACTAGTCCCTACTCTGCACCAGTCTTACTGGTCCTCAAGAAGGATGGCTCTTGGTGATTGTGTATTGACTACCGAGAACTCAACAAGATAACTATCAAGGATAAATTACATATCCCTATGATTTATGAATTACTAGATGAATTACATTGGACCATGTACTTCACCAAGCTAGACCTCCGCTCTGGGTACCATTAGATCCAGCTCAGGGATGAAGATATTCCTAAAACTACTTTCTACACTCATGAAGGTCATTATGAATTCTTGGTAATGCTATTTGGTCTCACAAATGCTCCTTCCACATTCCAAAGCCTGATGAACAACATCTTTTGCCCTTTCTTGTGGAAGTTCATCCTTGTGTTCTTCGATGACATCTTGATTTACAGTCACACATGGGAAGAGCATCTCAATCATGTAGATCAAACCCTCCAACTACTGGCCGACCATAAACTATTTGCAAAAAGGTCCAAGTGCTCCTTTGGTTTGACTGAAGTAGAATATCTGGGACACATTATCTCAAAGGATGGTGTCAAGGTTGACCCTAAGAAGATCCAAGCAGTCCAAGAATGGCCGAAACCTCACACACTCAAGGGGCTTCGAGGATTTTTAGGGCTTACAGGATATTACCGTAAATTTGTCTACAATTATGGAAAGATAGCCACCCCCCTCACCTCCATGTTGAAGAAGGATTCTTTTACTTGGACAGGGCCGACTGAGCAAGCATTCCTGGACCTCAAGCATGCCATGACCACCACTCTAGTTTTAGCCATGCCAGACTTCTCTAAAAAATTTGTCATTGAAAGTGACGCTTCTAGTCATGGTATTGGGGCGGTATTGATGCAAGAAATATGCCCTTTGGATTTTACTAGCAAAGCCCTATCTGATCGCAATTTGGGAAAATCCACATATACCAAGGAAATGTTGGCAATATTGCATGCAGTCCTGCATTGGCGGCCTTACCTCATTGGGTGCCATTTCTCCATCAAAACTGACCACCAGAGCCTAAAATACTTTCTAGAACAACGAGTTGCCACCCCCGAGCAACAAAAGTGGGTATCAAAACTCATGGGCTATGATTATGACATCACGTACAAAAAAGGGAAGGAAAATCTTATGGCAGATGCTCTCTCTCACCAATTTGAGACCCTTAGTATGTTGTGTGCCATCTCTGCACCATTGCCCCAATGGATTGAGCCCTTACGTCAGGAAATACTTCAGGATGCAGATTTGAAAGACCTGGTTGCTTCACTTAGGGATGATCCAGAGTCTACACCAGGATATAGTTGGGATGGCCAGGATCTGCGTTACCATCAATGCCTGGTTCTTCCTCCTAAGTCCCCACTTCAAGAACTCCTCATGAAGGAATCACATGCTACTCCATCTGCTGGCCATTCAAGGTTCCTAAAAACTTATGAGCGACTCAAGTGCACCTTCTTTCGGAAAGGTATGAAACAAGACATTTCCTCTTTTGTAGTGGATTGCGACACTTGTCAAAGGATGAAAGGAGAAATAGTGCGCTCCCCAGGCACTCTTCAACCATTGCCGATACCAGATTAGGTGTGGACTGACATCTCCATGGACTTCATATAAGGGCTACCTAAATCTGGAGGCAGTCTGTTATTTTTGTGGTAGTGGACTGCCTTTCAAAGTATGCTCACTTTTGTGCCCTAACCCATCTTTACATAGCATCCACTATTGCCCAGTTTTTTCTTGACTCCATATTTCGCCTTCATGGCATGCCCACCTCCATTGTATCTAATCGTGATCCCACATTTACTAGCAATTTTTGGCAAGAGTTGTTTAAGTTGTAGGGGACTCAGCTCAAAATGAGTTCAGCCTACCATCCGCAAACGGATGGTCAAACAGAGGTGTTAATAAATGCTTGGAAACCTACCTTCGCTGCTTTGCCTCCGATCATCCTACTCATTGGGCAAAATGGCTTTCTTTGGCTGAATGGTGGTACAACACTTCCTATCATACCGCCACCAAACTCACACTATTTGAGGTAGTTTACGGGCGCCCTCCACTCACGCCTTCCTCCTACATTTTAGGCAGCTCCAAGGTCCAGGCCGTCGATAATGCTTTGAGTCAACACACCGAGGTCCTCCGCTAACTCAAGAAAAATTTGAACATGGCCCAGAATTGGATGCGCCAACAAGCTGATCAACATCATTCTAAGCGCAGTTTTGATGTGGGTGATATGGTCTTCCTTTGCTTACAGCCATACAAACAATCATCCCTACAACTCCACAGTTGTCAAAAGCTCGCTCCAAAATTCTATGGTCCTTATCAGGTTCTACAATGGATTGGTCCAACAGCTTACAAATTGTCTCTTCCCCCCACTTGTAAGATCCACCCTATTTTTCATGTTTCCCTTCTCAAGAAAGTTGTGGGCACAAAGGTACAAGTTCAATCAACACTCCCTGAATTGGATGAAGAAGGCTCCATATTACTTGCACCGGAATAGTTGTTGGATCGTCGAACTCACACTCTGCACAACCGTACCATCACAGAGGTCCTGGTTCAGTGGCATGGACTTCAACCTGAGGATGCTACATGGGAGTCTCTCCATCAACTCCAGCAACAGTTTCCTCATTTTCAGCTTTTAGGACAAAGCTTCTTCAAGTAGAAGGGCATGTTAGGATCTCATCCTAACCCTTAATGTAATAACTTGCCTGATGTAATAATTCCTAGTGAACGTGGGTAGTACCCATGATTAATATTTTGTAATGTTCTAAGTTTTAGCTTAGGTAGTGCCTATGACAAATGGCACCATTTTTATGCAACACATGGTAGATAGGTGGCATTGTGCATGTAATTCATGTGGCATTATGCATGTAATTCGAGTGGCATTGTGCATGTAATTCGTGTGGCATTATGCATGTAATTCGAGTGGCATTGTGCATGTAATCCAGGTGGCATTTTGCATGTAAGCCAACCTTGGAAGGAAACTCCTTAAATACCCGAAAAGGCACCAATGTAACCATGTTTTTGCAAATTAATGAAGTATTGAAGGAGGTTGCACCCTCGAAGAGGCCTGCGATTCTGTCTTATTGTGAGATTGTTCTTTATGCAAATTTTTGTTATATTAATATGATGTTTATGTGAGTTTATTTCCAAGCAATTGTGTGAGAGTGTGTTATTTGAGTTTAGTTTATAGCAGGATCTTAACATATGGATGTTAATTCCAAATCCCACTCTCGTAAGGGTTTAAAGGAAGTTTCTTTGAAGGGAACCTTGCTTGTGGACCTCCCCCAGCCTAAATTTCCAAGGACCTCCCTCCCAACCTTAGATTACGTTATTTCTTCCATTCAATGGCTACTAATAAAATAGGATAGTGCTTAAGATTTACCTCTTAATGGGAAATGTTTAAAAGCTAGTCCAACATCAAAATCTATTATTTCTTCCATTCAAAGGCTGCTGGTAAAATAGGATAGTGCTTCATATTTACCTCTTAATGGGAAAGGTTTAAAAGCTAGTCCAACCTCAAAATCTATTATTTCTTCCATTCAAAGATCGCTAGCAAAAAAATTAGTGCTTCATATTTACCTCTTAATGGGAAAGGTTTAAAAGCCATTCCAACCTCATATTTTTTTGTTTCTTCCATTCAATAGTAATCAACAAAATATTATAGTGCATAAAATTTATTTCTTAATGGGAAAGGTTTAAAAGTCTTCCAAACATTATCTTTTACTATTTATCTATTCGAATATTATCAAAAAAATAGGTAAGTGCTATAGATTCAATACCTAATGGGAAATTCTTAAAATCTAATCCCAATCACATCATGAGGAGTAGAAAAAAAAGGGCAATGGATGTGGGAGATGACTCTAAACATGGGTGACCTTCAAACCAAGACTCAAGGCTAAGGGAGACCCTAAAAGAAATAGCTAATAAAATCTAAATAACACTTTCTATGGGTAGGGGGAAGAAGTACCCCACCAAGTCTAGTATATAAAAATATTATATTGGAATATAATGGGTTTTAATACCCTTTAGAAGCAATGACTAGTTGCTTCTATTAGGAAAGATCTAAATCTCATTTTTTTATTCAAGAAATAAAAATTAAGACCAATTTTGATAAGGTTAAGAATATCATATGGAAGGAGACCTGTTATTCTGCAAGATGTACTTTGGGAGCTTAATGTGTCTATGGGATAATTTAAAAATTAAATATAGACTGCTTTCTTCTTCTTATAGGTTCATTAACATATTTTTCTACTATAGAGTTTCTAAAATATCCTGGGTTTTAACCAATGTGTATACTCCAAATTTTATTGCAGGAAGAGGAAGACTGTAGGAGTTGAGTGTAAATAGAAATGCTTTCCCTAACCTTTCTTGGATGTTGGTTGGGGATTTTTAATTCCCTCTTATTTCCATTAAAAAAAAATGAAGAAGTCAATTATCCTCTAATGGTATGAAGGATTTCATTTTTTTGTGAATACTAATGAGATGTTGGACTTTGAGCTAAAAGGAAGTAAATTTACTTGGAGCAACAAAAATTCTAGGAGAACATCTTATCCAATCAAAATTGGATAGGATTTTTATTTCTAAATAAGGGCTTCATCATTTTGAAACCTTTGTTCTCTCTTGTCTTCCAAAAATAGGATTAGATCACAATCCTTTGGTGCTAGATGTTTTAGCTGAGAATATAATTTTTACGTTTCCATTATGATTTTAGGTTATATGGATGAAAAATGATACCCTTGAGGACTTGATAGTTGATTTGTGGAAGAACGATTTTCTAGTCCCCCTAATATATCCAGTTGCAAATAAATTAATATTTGTGAAGAGAAATTTAAAAGTATGAAACAAAAATATCTTTGGTAACATTTTCTAAAAGAAGAAATCCATGAAACTACAACTTTGAGCCATTAAATCTTCTATAGAATATTTCCCCGCAGAAGAGGCTGAAAAAGATCTTGAAAGAAGATTGTTGGTAAATTTCCATAATGTTTTTGCCTATGAGGAATCCTATTGGAGATAGAAGTCAAGAACTCTCTAGTTGAAATTTGGAGATATAAATACCAAGATTTTTTATGCCACAACCTTGAGACACAGGTGTTTCAATAATATTACTAAAATTGTTAAGGAGGATGGTACTAAAACTAGAAATATTTTGGAAATTTCGTAAGGATGTTGTATAGATTTTTATAATTTCTTAGGAGTGGTGACACCTATAGATGAGTAGGCGTCCAAGAATTTTTTTATTTTTATTTCTTCTCTAATTATTGAACAAATTAACTCTAGTATTATCGCTTAATCCAAAGAGTTTGAAAACAAAGAGGTAATATTTTCCATGGTCGATGAGAAGGCCCCTAGACCTAATGGTTTTCTTGTAGTTTTTTATCAAAATTTTGAGGAATTATGGAGAAGGATATATATAATGTTATGGATGAAATTCAAACTACCCTTCATATTCTCATTGATATCAATTCCACATTTTTGGTTTTGATTCCTAAATTGGAAAGAGCTAACTCCTTCAATAATTTCAAGGCCATAAGTCCATGTAACACTCTTTATAAAACATTAGCTAAGGTCATAGTAATATCAGCAACACCACAATAGAAGCCAACCAATATACGTATATGCAACACAAATAATAAAATTACGCTCCAAGCCACCAACTGGCAGTACGAATCTCACAACCCACCCCTCTAAATATTGATTGAATCGAGCATTTATAGGCTCTGAGAAATTTAATTGTTATAATATGGTCATTAAAACATAGCCATTACAACATGGTCATTACAATATGACCATTACAACATAGTCGTTACAATATAACCATTACAACATGGTCATTACAACATGACCATTACAATATGGTCGTTACAATATGACCATTATAACATGGTTGTTACAATATGACCATTACAACATGGTCATTAAAATATGACCAATATAATATGGTTGTTACAATATAACCGTTACAATATGGTCGTTACAACATGACCATTACAATATGGTCATTACAAAGAGAAGACTATTTTAGGGGAACAATTACAAAATTAACAAACCAAAAGAAAATTTGAATTTTAGGAATTTAAGAGGAAGAGTGTTAAAATGTGATTCTCCTGCATTAGACTTCCATGCTTTAAAATTTCATGAGCTCTTACTCATGAGCTATTCAATTTTTTTGAAGCTTGATTTGCACATATACCACATCTATCTTGACCAACAGGGTGTGTGTATGCCATTGTTATCATAAATAAATTTTTGAGCATCTTTTCACCATTCAAGCGGATCCTTAAGAAATTTCTATTTCACACTTCTAGTAATCCATGAAATACCAAGTGTTTGTTTCACTCACGTAGAACCTTAGGAAAGCTCTTTTTCACACTTGTTGTAATATATGTACACATTATGTTTCACACATGCAACACACTTGGGATACTCCATGAAATACCAAGTGTCTATTTCACCACTTGCATAGATCTTTAGACAAGTTTTATTCCATACTAACTATAATCTACATACACCTTATGTTTCACACGTGTAGAACACTTGCAGTAAGGGTGTGTGTATGCCATTGTTATACATAAAATTTTAAGCATATTTTCACCATTCAAGTGGATCCTTAAGCAAGTTTTTTTTCACACTTGTAGTAATCCATGAAATATCGAGTGTCTAAGTACGGAGCTCACAGTCCACCTCCCATAACTACTGATCAAATAGAGCATTTATAGGCTCTAAGAAATTTGATCATTACAATATGGTAATTACAACATGGTCGTTACAACATGACCATTACAAAATGGTCATTTCTATATGAACATTACAACATGGTCCTTATAACATGACTGTTACAACATGGTCATTACAATAAGACTGATACACCATGGTCATCACAACATGATCATTACAATATGATTGTTACAACATGGTCATTAAAATATGATTATTATAACATGGTCATTACAATTTGACTGATACAACATGGTCTTTACAACATGACCGTTAAAATATGGTTGTTACAATATGATCGATACAACATGGTCATTACAAAGAGAATTTCATTGTAGGAAAATGGTTACAAAAATAACAAACCAAAATAAAATATGGTCATTAGGAACTTAAGAGTAAGAGGGTCATATTGTGATGCTCCTACATCACATAGCTAATAGAATTAAGGTCATTCTTCCTCATATTATTGATCCTTGCCAAGGTGCTTTTGTTAAAGGGAGGCACATCTTAGATAGCATGATTACTATTCATAAAGTTCTTCACTCCATAGATAAAAGTGGTAGATATGTATTTTTGTTATAATTAGACATGAACAAGGTATATTATAGAGTATCCTAGGAATTTATGTTTAAAGTTATGGGTAAATTTGGCTTTCACCATGTTTGGATAGACCTCATCAAAGGATGCATGTGCTCAGTTATGAATTTTGTCCTAATTAATGGTTATCCAACAAGTTATTTTAGAACCCTACGATGCCTAAGACAAAGGGAACCTATGCCTCCTTATTTATTTCTTATTATGTATAGAGCCTTGGGCATATCTATTTATGTACCCATATCTAAGGGATTTATTTCAAGGATAAAGCTTACCTCCACTTGCAATCCCATAAACCATAAACAATTTGGAGATGATACTCTTCTTGCTTCAAGATCCTCTATTCTAAAAGTGAAAGAGATTAAATTTATTCTATCTTCTTATAAGGTTTTGTATGGATAGAAGATAAATTTTAACAAGAGAAAGATGTTTTTAATTAATACCTCCCTTAAAATCTAGGTAAAACTCACAAAAATATTTGAATGTTCCATTGGATATCTCCCTTCTATTTATCTAGGATTATCACTTTTTAGTGGTAGGTTATAATATTCTTCTTGGATTCCTATGGTGGATAGGGTTAGGAGAAATTTGACAAGCTAGAAAGGTGCCCTCCTCAACCAAGTTGGTAAGACACAACTCATTAAATACACCGTAAAAAGTATCACAATATTCTTTTTATCATTGTTCAAGATGTGATAGAAAATCTACCAAAATATTAATAGTATTCAAAAGGCCTTTCTTTCGATAGGCATGGAATAAAAACACAAAATTCCCATCGTTGTTTGGAAGTAGGTTTGTTCAAGTAAGAGCAAGGGTGGATTAGGCCTTTGGAAACTAGAATAAATGAATTTGAACTTTATTGCAAAATAGGATTCAAATTTTTTCAAAATGAAAGAATCTAGATGGGTAGAGATTTTAAAAGTCAAATATCTTGGTAGAGATGGTAATTTTGTTGATATTCAGGTCAAACCAAAGAGCTTTATTTTTTGGAAACACGTTATTGATTCTCAGTTTATTATTAAAAAAGGCTTGAGATGGAAGATTGATGATGGGAGGAAATTTAACTTTTGGGAAGATAATTGGATTCTAATGAGCCTTTGATAAGATATGAGCTTTTAAACTACTTAGATCCCTTTACTATGCAATATTGTGTATCTAGAGTTGTTGAATTTATTGAGGTAAGAGATTGAAAAGATCTTGGAATACTCTCCCTTTTTAAACCCTTCCATAGGTAAATTTGTGCTCTAAGTTTTTTATCCATTATTCTCAAAATTTATCTCCTTAATAGTAATCCGTAAGCTAATTCACCTATTTTGGAAAGTGGATTATAAGGGCATTTTCATGGTTAAATATTCTTTCTTTCTTTAGTTTGATGAGGAAGAATATTGGTTTCTAGCTAGTAAGATATGGTTTAAAAACCTCATACATAAAGTTAATTTCTTCTT
The DNA here is from genome assembly GCA_028583015.1 of Wollemia nobilis. Classification (NCBI taxonomy): domain Eukaryota; kingdom Viridiplantae; phylum Streptophyta; class Pinopsida; order Araucariales; family Araucariaceae; genus Wollemia; species Wollemia nobilis. The sequence goes on from JAQPPZ010001731.1 coordinate 3,255,328, forward strand.
TTGGTTGGTTGTCCATAACAAAATCCTTACTATTTAAAACCTTCACAGAAGAGGCTTGCCTATTTCAAATAGATGTTATATGTGTGAAGTTGCTTGGGAGAATGCTAAAAATTTATTTCTTGAGTGTTCATTCTCTTTAGAAGTTATCCACCTTATAATAAAATTCAATTTTACCTAGATCATGCCGAATAATATTCTAGAACTATTTTTGCAGTGGGTTTCCCCCTTCCAAAATCATTTGCTTAGAATTTTCTAGTCTTTCTATTTGCCTCATATTTTTGAGGGGTGTTTGGAATTAAAGAAATAATAAATCCTTCAAGAATATTAAAAAGAATCCCTTGCATGTGGAAGCTAAAATTTTCAATTTCTTGAAAAAAAATATTTTCCTAATTTCCATTAAATATGAAAATGATCCCATAGTGAAATAAATCTTGCCACCCAACTTGTTATCCTAAATCTAGAAGGTATTTGTAGTTTTTCCACTCTCAATCTTAGAGATATTGTAAATGGAAGCCTCCACCTAAAGTTTGGATATAAAAAAACTTTAATGGGGTAGCTAAAGGTCACCTGATCATCACAAGGGATAAATAAGTCATCAGGGATGATAAAGGTGTATATTCTAGTCTTTTTATTGAAGCTCGGGTTCTTATAAAGGGGTCATGCTACTAGAAAATTTGAATACAAACAAGGTGGTGATCAAAGGTGATTCTCTTTCCATAATTAATATTGCTAAAGGAAAACATTCCTCCCACTAATCCATTATAGATTAAAAAAATAGATATTTACTGTCACATTGAGAATTTGGAAGGTGTTGATTTCAGGCATACCTTTAGAGAAAGAAATAAATAATATATCTTGTTGTCCAACCAAGGGGTCAATCAATATGCTCTTCAAATCTAGATGAAGAATTTCCCTATATTTTTAACTTAGTGTGTTTTGGTTTTAAATTTTAATCTCTTTTTATCCTTTGTTGATAAGGTGCTCCCTCTTGCTTTTTGTTGAAGGCCTTTTCTTATTTTTGCCCATTTTTGGTTATTTTACTATATTTCCTTATCCGTTGGGGTTAGTATCCCCTTGATCCACTTACTGTTCTTATTTATAACATGTCTTTCATTGTAAAAGGTTAAGGATCCTTTCAAAATCCCATGTTTTCCTACTTAATAAAAAAAATAAAGTTTGACATTTAATTATAATGTCTAATAATTTTAAGGTAAACAATGGAGGCTAGTAATAGTTTTTAGTTTAATTTGTTGATATTCTTCTAGTCAATGGGGTTTGGGAAGCATGCAAAAAATAATTATGAGTTTTACATGATAAACCAAGTTATTTGTGGGGAGTAATTAGAAAAGTTTAATGAGGATTGATGAGTTTTACATTATAACTAGGGTTATGCATAAGAGATAGTTCAAAAAATGTATTTCTAATAATGAGGTGAATCAGTTTCAAAACTAAGGTGAATAGGGTTCAAAGTCAAGAAAAAAATAAAAGGGTGGTTAATTTATCAAAAAAATTAAATGAATAATAAATTACTATTCGGGGGAGCCTATCAATGTATGATGCCTGATTAGATCCTATCAACGTGTGATGTTTGTTGAGAACCTACCATCACATGATGCTAGATGAGATACTACTGGTACTATTTTTTAAGACTTGAAGTGAACCTACCAGTGTGTGATGTCTATCGAGAACCCACCAACACGTTACACTAGATGAGAGACCACTAGAACAATTATTAGAGATTCCTAACAAGAGCCTATCCACATGTGAAATATGATAAGAGCCTACAGACACCATACAAGATGCCTAACAAGACCCTACCAACACCATGCTTCGAGACACCTGATAAGAGCATATTGATACCATGCTTAGATATGTCTAACGATAGTCTACCGACACCATGCTTCAAGACACCTGATGAGAGCTTATCGACAACATGGTCCATGATGACCAGTTGCATGAAAATAACAAATAAATATGGTTGATAGGTGGTATGCCTTGCATCAAATTCTACCTATCTAATCCTTTGTTAATTATAGTATGTATCAACATATTATTTAATGCTACACATGCAAACACCTATAAAAGGGCATGAACAATATCATTTCTCTTTTCTTTTCACAAAATAAAACCTCATGAAAACTTCCCAAACCCTTTGAAACCCTTCCAATCCATTTTATTTCTCCTATAAGAACAAAGTGAAAGCTATTATGAAAAACTTTGGGATATTATCAAAGGGAAAACACAAATACCTACTATAGATGATACTAAAATCCTAAAGTTTATAGAAAATGATTCAAAGGCTCTAATGATAATAACCTTTACTATCACTAATGAGATACAAACCTATATCAACTCAACAAAATCATCTTCAGATGCATGGAAAATCCTAGAGAAAACATTTGAAGGAAATAATAAGGCAACTATTCTCCATATATAGACTCAACTTCATTCATTATATATGAAAATTTGAGAAAGCATGGAATTGTTCCTAAGCAAGGTAAAAAATACTAAAGGGAAATTATTTACCTTAGGAGAAATAGTTAATGATGAAATTCTTACTCAAGTAACAATGAGAGCACTTCCAAATAGCTATAAAAATTTGGTAACATCATTACAAGTTATAAGTAAAGATACTTCTTTTGATGACTTAGTCAATATTCTATAGGAATATGAAGTGGAAAATATAGTTAAATATGAGATGTCTAACACTGCATTGGAATCTAAAGATAATCCACATGGAAATATTGCTTTTTCATGAAAAATATGAAAACCAGGGTACAATAGGTATTGCCAGATATGCAAGTAAAAAGTCCATAGTACCAACTATTGTATGTTTAATCCCAAAAATAATAATCAAGAAAATTAGATGAAAAATGGGAACCAATTTTAGCCACGATAATATCAAAATCCTCGTTAGAAATTTTTTTAAAATCCAACCAATTATCCCCAGTTAGAGTATCAATAAGAAAATAAAAAAGGAAATCTAGGTCAAAGGATAGAAGAAATTGAAGAACTGGAAGAATAAAAATGTGATTATAAAATCAAAGATCTTTCAACAAGAATGACATATTGTGAAGACACTAACTACTTGCTTGCACAGGTTACAAAAATCATAGAAGAAGAATCAGAATCTCAAGATCAAGAGAAAGATCCACATTGAAGACTAAAGTCTTCAATACCCAAATATTGTATTATAGGGGATGTTAGAAATAGATTATATTACATCATTTGGGTCATGTAAATTTACCTATTGAGTGAATATTTTGCCCTATAGCAAAATGATCACCACAACTAGAGTCTCAAACATGAAACTCTCTCTTACAAAGAAATTAAGTAGCACTATTCATTTCTTCAAGGTTCTTGTGAACAAACATTCATATGCATATAATCAATCAAGACAAAAGCAAATAAATGAATGTATACCAGAATAACTTAAACCATGCAAGTAACAGTTAACAAGGGGCATTTAATGATTTGAACAAGTACTTTGTAATCATAATCCATTAAATCAACCAAATGCGAAGATAGATTCTTTTAATGTTCTTGAGATTAAAGTAATCTACCTGAAACCCAGTTAGTAACCTCTTTTATCTTCAGCTTAAAGGATTCATTCGCTTGATCTGATTTAGTGTGCATTTGGAATTAGTAGTCCTCCTAAACCCATATTTTATCTAAAAATTAGATGAAGGTGCTTGGAGATGCAAGAATGAAAATCTAAATTAAAGAAGTGGATCTAGAAGTGGCTTTATCTTCTCTGCTATTAATCCCTGGTTTTCTTCGGGAAACACTAGATCTATAAACAAACCCTCCAATTTATGGTGCGAGCAAATCACTTTCTCAAGCGCAGATGTAGAGCATAGTCTTGGCAGAATTATTTACCTTCTTTATAACTTAGATTATTCATGGCAATAAATGAACTGTTTATGAACATGAATTTTGGAAAAGGACCAGAATAGAATGAAAACAAATGCAGCAATTCTGGAATGGAATCAAATTGGAACAGTAGATTTTAAAGAAAGACTAATCTAAATATCATAAAACTAAAACAGAAATATAATTTACAAAAGTTAGCTGGAAAAACAAAACAAGACATTGATTTGGTTAGCAATCTCCTCCCTGCAAAACCCCAAGTTATGAGATGAAATTCTAAAACAACCTGACCTAACAGACCCGCAACATAAACACAATCAAATTAGATCAGATGCAAGACTCTAAGGAAACAAATAATTGCATCATTCCATCATTCACCTATCGTAACCCACTTTATGGCATAAATGAATAGATACAAGAAGCAATAATGCAAAGGAAAGATTTACAGAAATAGCAGCAGTCTTAGTTTCAATCTCCTTTTGATTTCACACACAAGAGTTGCTATTACCAAAAAAAACTCCTTTATTTCGAAAGATAGTCTTTGTTTTTTTTCTACAATTTATAGCCCCTTCTTCACTTCTTTGAATCACGTATTTAAAGCCTTTGAACAAATTTTGTTTCTCCTTCCATGACTGTTCATTTTCTCCTTCCTTTGTGCATGCATGTGTTTTGATTTCCAAAAATACTTTTCATTTCTATTTTGTGGCCCTTCGTTTCATTCCCATGGTTTGGCTTCCTCTGTTTGGTTTTCTTCACTTTTTGTTTGATTTTGAAAAAATGTTTCCTTTTCTCCACAAGGGCATGCGTCCGTTTCCTTCCATGTGTAACGACCATCTTAAATGATTTCAAATCATTAAAGATTCCTTATGTAACATTTTGTCTTATTCATTGGATTTTGTCCTTATGTCCACATCACTATCCTAGTGTTCACCACTAATATCAGACGCACTGTCAACTACTCTGTTCCCTTGGCGAAAATCGAACATGTCACGAAATCATGATACTTCTTGTTTCTTTGCCTGCCTGCACCTTTTGAGTCACGAAAATGCAACATGTCATGATATCGTGACACTTTTACCTCCTTGTTCTCTTTTGTTGCTCTTAGCCACGAAAATTTGACATGTCGCGATATTGCGACACTTTTTCTTTCTAGTTCTTTCTCTTCTCGTTTGGCCGTGAAAATGCAACATGTCGTGATATCGCGACACTTTTCTTTCTTCTCTTTTCGCCGTAAAAATGCAACATGTCATGATATCATGACACTTTTATTTCTTCTCTTTTGGCCGTGAAAATGCAACATGTCACGATATCGCGACACTTTTATTTCTTCTCTTTTGGCCGTGAAAATGCAACATGTCGCGATATCGTGACACTTTCTTTCTTGTTATTCCTCTTCTCTTTTGGTCGCGAAAATGCAACATGTCGAGATATCACGAAACTTTTTCTTTCTTGTTCTTCCTCTTCTCTTTTGGTCTCGATAATGCAACATGTCGAGATATCATGACACTTTTTCTTTCTTGTTCTTTCTCTTCTCTTTTGGTCACGATAATGCAACATGTTGCGATATCATGAAACTTTTTCTTTCTTGTTATTTCTCTTCTCTTTTGGTCATGAAAATGCAACATGTCGCGATATCGCGTCACTTTTTCTTTCTTGTTATTTCTCTTCTTGTTTGGCCTAAAAAATGCAACATGTTGCAATATCGCGACACTTTTCTTTCTTCTCTTTTGGCCGCAAAAATGCAACATGTCGCGATATCACGATACTTTTTCTTTCTTGCAGTATTTTGATTTTTCTTTGATCTTTAGCACATAGGCAACTTCGGTCTTCTTGGAAAACATGCAAAAAATGTGGGTCCCCAAATTTGGGGTACGTTGTGGAGCAGCCACAACAGTACCTTCCTTGGTACATACTTAGGATATTAGATTATTTTATGGGGATGTTATTTAGTTACTTCATGCAATATAATAAATGCACAAGTGTCAATGTGTAAGATGTATATGTGCAAGGTGTCCCATGTACAACTAGGTAGAGTATTGGACAAGGAACCTATCTTCCTATATAAAATGCCATAGGTAGTAGTATACATACAGAGGTGGATATTGAGATAGTGCAGTGGGGTAGTGTGAGAGCTATAATCTCAAAGCTCATTCATGAGTAGTAGCTTAGATAATGGAGTGTTCATTTCCTCCATAACTACTTTGTACTTATTTCCATCATTTATATTTATAGCATATTTTTAGTCATCTCGTAGATTTACTTTCTTTTTACTATTCTGCATCTTGTGATTGATATCTCCTATTACATGTTGTATCAAAAGCTAACAATGAATTCTATTGAAACGTATGATACTTAGAAGTTAATTCAATCACCAAGTAATAAGGATATTATTGGTACCAAGTAGGTCTACAATATTAAACTCAAGAGTGACAAAATAATTATTAAGCACAAGGAAAAATTTGTTGCAAAGGATTTTGCATAAACATATTGTGGATTTTGAATAGAATTTTTCTCCCATTGAACAACAACAAACCATAAGATTATTGTGGTCCATATAGACACAAAATGGATGGAAAGAATATTAGTTGGATGTGACAAGTACATTTATAAATGGGTTCATTAATTAGAAATTCTATGTGGATCAACCATAAGGATTTGATAAGAAATACAAGGAGGATTTGGTCTACAATCTCAAGAAGGCCCTATATAGCCTCAAGCAAGCCCCTAGGTCTTGGTACCATAGGATAAATAAAGGATTCTTGGAGAGAGGTTTCATGAGAGGAAAAAATAAATACACTATTTACATATAATATTTAAACACTATTATTCTTCATATTTGCTTGTATATTGATGATTCGACTTATATAATTTGTTCAAGGGACATGATGAGGAGCTTCAGGTATGAAATTATGGTCGAGTTTGAGATGATGGATATTAGTTTGATGCATTATTTTATTGGAATGGAGGTTCATCAATCACAAGGTGATATCTTCATTAGTGAAGCCTAGTATGTCCAAGACATGTTGAAGAAATTTTAGGCTATATGATTGCAAGCTTATGGATACTGCACTAGTTTATGGTAAGAAATTGATGACAGATGATGATAGTCCCAAGGTTGATGAGGATAAATATGTGAGTATGGTAGGTAGTTTGATGTATCTTACTACTACTAAACCATACATTACTTTTACAACATCATTGTCCTCCAAATTCATGAGTGATATAATAGAAAGATATTTTCAAGCAATGAAGAGAAATTTTAGGTATGTGAAGGGTACCATGAAGTCTGGCATCCAATATCGATTATTCAAGAATACGAATATAATTATCTTCATATTTATAAATTGTATAAGATCAATAGATTATAGAATTTCTTTGGTAGTTTCTTTGGTAGTAGGTTGATTTCACACCCCTTGAATCCCCACATTAATATCAATACCACTTTATTACATTGGTTCCCGAGAAAGAAAAGACACAATATTTTGATAATTTTCTTCTAAAGACCGTTTTTAATATTATTAAAAAATTTACATGATATTATTAAAAAATTTGGTTTTAATAAAGGTTGGTATGAATGGATTAAATGGTGTTATAACACTCTAAAATATCATATTTTGATCAATGGTTCTCTTGTTGATTACTTTAAGCCATATCTTGGACTTTGATGAGGTTGTATACTATCTATTTATCTATATTTTATTCTTGTAAAGACACTAGGAAGAGCTTTTTCAAAGGCATAATGGAATTAAAAATCAAAAGTATCTAGGATGCAAGAAATGGTCCGTTCGAATTTCATTTATAATTTATCTATATTTTCATACTATGAGAATGGTGATTAAATAAATATTATCATACTATGATAAGGCTACTAGAAATTTGGTTGATACTATAAAATCAAGGATATTTTAATTAAAACTAACCCTAGATTTAAAATGAATTAATATGGATATCATAGGGTTTAAAATTATTTTTTTCATCATCCTACCTAGCTATTTATTTATTTCATAAAGGATATAAAAGGAGCATTGGATCTCTTTTTTTCGATAGAATGAAATATTATTTTTTAGGTTGGAAAGGTAGGTTATTAAACATTATATTAAGGCTAAAACACATAAATACTACATCACAATCCATCCCTATTTATGGGTTGTCATCAATTTCTATTAGCTATAGCATCAAAAATTGATAAAAATCAAAGATACTTGCTTTTTGAACTGATTTAATAAAAACATTAAGGTTTCTCTTTATATGTGGAACATGGTTTTCTAAGGAAAGAATATGGAATGGATATTTTTATGAAATTGTAGACTATGAGTTTGTCCTTAGTGGAAAAACTTGGATGGAGGTTATTTAGAGATGAAGGAAAAAGTTGGGAAAAAATATTACTTAAAATATGTGTAGGTTATCTTGATGAATGGAATTTTTTAGGAAAATAACCCTATACAAAGGATTGCAACATGTATCTTCCTATAAAATAGTTTATAATTAATTAAGAAATATATTAGATGGCCAGTCAATAATGGAAAATAAGCAAATTGTTAGTCTAATAATTGGTTGAAGACTTATCATCTTATCTCTGATTTAAAATGGAAGCCATCGGCTCAGATACATCTAGCTTTTAAATGTCCAAATATCAAATTTATATTAGTGTGAGCAAAAACTCTAGATCAAGGATTTCTATTAGTAATCTAGTTGAAGGAGAGGAACTCAAATAAATTATTGATCATATCAAAAAGATGCTTCAAGAGTTTTAGTAAACTTGTGGTGGTATTTTTTAAAATAATAAAGGTTAAATTTTTCTAACTTAGACAAAATCATATGGAAATTCAACTAAAAACTATGCAGAGGCTAGGTCACTTCTTATAGGGATTAAAATTGCAATTGAAAAAAATGGAAATATATTTTAATTGAGGGGGATTTACAATTTAACATTAAAGCTATCAACAAAAATGGATGTAGGGATTGGATAAAAAAAATATTGCTTTTGATGTTCATCATATATTATTGGAGATAATATCTAGGAAATATGGTATGGGATAATTTAGCCAATCGTGGTGTTGATATTCATCTTGGTGAAATTCAAAATCTATAAGTGATATTTTACATCTTAATGAAAATGATGTCAAGAAGATAATTGCATAAACATAACACTTTGAGGAAAATGAAGAATATATTTGATAGAAAAGGAAATAAAAATATATTTGACAAAAGGGAAAGTTGGATATGGTTTAATTGACCTAACAAAAAATGCAATATTTTGGTACTTTTATGGATATGGAGCCCAATAGAATCTACACATAGCTTATTACAAAAACACAATCTATAACTATATTTAATATATTTACAATAAAACTTATTATCTTATAATTAATGGTAAAAAAAGGCTTATTTCATAAAAATTATCAAAATATTTTTTATCTTTCTTGGTAACTAATATAATTAAGGTGGCATTTATCTTACTTATTATATCTATATATGAAGAAATACTATACATTTTTTTGGATTACATTAATTTTTTCTACTTTCTCTATCTTAGAATTTTCCTTTGTATATTATTTTACATCTTTCATTCCTTTAAATTTGATCTTGAATATTGTAGTTTGTCATCCCTTACATCCTTCCTAGTTTCTTCTAATAGTTGGTTTGAGGGAATCATGAAGGATTTTTCCATATTATGAGGAAGATGAGATTTTGATGTAAAAGGGCAAAGGGCATCTAATGAAATATTACTTTCACAAGAAATCATTTATAAAAATCTACTTCCTATAGTGGATGTATGGTCATCACACATATGACCAACCATAAACACATCAATATTGGATGGTAAAACCACAAGATGACAATATCACAATATGGTGAAGCCTCAATACAATGATGGCATATCATTATGAAACACTATAATATGACAACATAAAATATAACAATACTTTAAGATGAAAATATCTCTTGAAAACAATCCTATGAGTAAAAAACAATGGGATAAAATGCTTGGGGTGGCACATTTCATGAGATGCCAATATGTGGATATAAGACAATTCAATCCCTTTACTTGTATGGATTACAACATTATTTCTTTCTTTTGAATGACCATCACAATCCCTATTGAATGATGCTTCTACTCAAATGATGATCATGTCCTTTTAATGGGATTGAACACTTTCAAATTTAAAAAAACCTTATTTTATAATTGAACAACACACAACCTATAGTTGAAAAACCCATGCAAATATGACAATCACACATATAGTACATATAGTATGTTAGCATAGTATCAAGATGGTTTTTTCTCCTTGAATAATGATTTGTAAATATGGTTGATATTAAAATTAAATGTTATCCACTCAAAAAACAATCAAGTGTTTACTTAAATGACACTTATCCCTTCAATTGAACAATGCTTAGTAATTTGGAATAATGACTCTACTCAGACTATAACCTTTCTCTAGTCTTCACCTACAAACCTACAATTCTACATGCACCATGCTATACAATCTACAAAAAAAATTCCAATAATAAAATGTATTCACTTTTAGGAATTCACACAGATAATAGATTGGAAATAGAATATGATTGGTATTGCTTATGTATATTGGCTATACACAATAATAGCTAGCATTCATTTTTTAACTCCCTTTCAAGCATGAAGATATATAACTGGATATCTTCTTAGTAGTATTTTCTCTCTCCATTATTTCGAAGCTTCTTCTCTAGTTGCCTCAGACATACCTCTACTCTTATTTTCCTATGTGTGCTATTTCCACTTCTTTTTCTTGCTTTTTACTCTCACTTTCTCTTCCTTTTTGTAGACACCAAAACAGCACCAATCCGATTAAGTGACTACAAACACTGATCGCATTGACATACATAGCTTTCAAGGCAGCCCTTAGAGGTCAAACAGTGGTCCTAGCTACTTACACAGCAGTTTAGAAGGTCAAAAAGTAAACGGAACAAAGCTGGTCATTTTAACAAACTTTAAATACAAACAAGCCTTAAGCAAGCAAGAACAAATCTTAAGCAAGAAAACCTTAGGCAAAAAGGAACCTTGGACTTAGGTGTCACAAAATCGCGACACCTAAGGCCCGAAGGGCAGCTTCGGCCGAGGGTGTCGCGATTTTGCGACGTTGCGAAATCGTGACACCTAAGGCCCGAAAGGGAACCTTGCCCGAAGGGTTGCGATATCGCGACGTCGCGATATCGCGACACTTCGGTGCCCAAGGAGAGCCTTGCCCGAAGTGTCGCGATATCATGACACTTTGGCGCCCAATGGGGAGCCTTGCACGAAGTGTCATGATATCATGACACTTCGGTGCCCAAGGGGAGCCTTGCTCGAAGTGTCGCGATATCATGACACTTCAACGCCCAAGGGGAGCCTTGCCCGAAGTGTCATGATATCGTGACACTTCGGCGCCCAAGGGGAGCCTTGCCCGAAGTGTCGCGATATCGCGACACTTCGGCGCCCAAGGCAGAGCCTTGGCCGAAGTGTCGTGATATCGCGACGTCGTGATATCGCGACACTTCGGAGCTCACGAACAGACATTAAAACATGCAAGGCCGACATCAATGCAGATATTTAGGCAATCAAAATCAAACATTAAAGCAATTCAAAGTGACCGTTAGACACGTGGCAGCCAGAGACAGTCATTAATGGCTTCTGCCTTGCATACGCGCGTAGGTGGGTAGGTTGGCCATTGGAATACTATCACAGGTCCAGTCATGACAACCCGAGTCATGGAGGACTTTCCTCCCTCTTAGGAAGGCATGGCCACCATGTGGTGTCATTGCATACCTTTCAGAAAGACCTCGTGGGTCTATAAAATGCCAGGGACTTTCCCGCTCAAAGGAGGCAGGGAGACATTTCCAAGCAACGAAGTGCTGCAAAACTGCAAACCCGACATTGAACCATCATAATACACCAATTCGACGACAATTCTATTTTCTAAGATTTTGAGCCCATTCCTAGTGGATTGGCATCAAAATCAAATTTTAACGGGGCAGCCCGCTCGGGCACCCCACACCTTTTTGCTAGTTTTAATCTATTTTATCACTGCGTGCTTATCATGCATTAACGATTATCTTGCATTGCGTGTTTAAGATATATATATCGAATATTATTATGCTCTGGATTGCAGAAAATATCTGTTTAAATAGTTTATCGAATTCAAATGTTTTGTCCTTTTATTACAGGTGTTACTAATGTTTTTTTATGTTTCTTCGATCGTAGTAGAAACAGCAAACATCAAGGATTCATCATCGCAAGCGGCGACAATGCAATTAGCCTGCCCATTTCAAATGTGGGCATGCGGAAGAAAATGTATTGATCACGATTGTAATCAAAAACATCTTGACACTCCTAGCCCTTAAGAAGGGAGGAGATGGATTGTAATAGAGTTTAGAATTAATATAAAAGGGTTGTGCTCCAGCTTCCTCTTATGTTTTATCTTAGTTTGATTACGTCTGTCTTTTTTTATATTGCATCTCAATACTGTTTTTCTTCCGAAATCTCATGCTTTCAGTGGCGATCACGATGGGACCGTTCCCTGATTTTTAAATCATAGAAACTAATCAGATTTGTTGTGTTTGGTGCTTAACAGGTACCTTTTTTAAGCTGAAGGTCAGAAACAGCAAGTCCGGGCAGAAAAAGGAGGTAAGGAGGTAAAGTTTTAAAACTGTCCCTGTCATTTTCTGCTGTGTTATTTCTGTTTATTTTATTTGTTGATTTTTTTACTTTCATTTTTTTTTTAATTATTAAAGAAAGGTAGTCAATTTTCTTGCTTTATTTATTAAAAAAAAAAAAATTCAAATTTTTACTTGCTGTTTTTCGGTTTGTAGTGTTTGTATGGCATAGGGAAAGTTTCTTTTTGCTGCTTGTTTCATTTTTATTAAATAAAATGAACCACACACACTTCACATGGTAAATTAAACCAAGGAGCTGGTCGTAAAACCCCAGCCCTTGAGCAAGACCAACGGTGGGTTCATCACCACCTTGGCTTAGCTTTGCATCCATTTCCCCGATTTTCACTGTTGTTAGGCGTAAATATTGACGAAAGCTGACCGAGTGTTGCTGGGGTGATTCCAATGCACGCGAGGATAAGTCTTCTATGGTAGGTGTCATTAACAAGACAATCCCCCATTCCGTACCGCCTATGTTCCACGTACCATCTGCTCTCACGTACCTATAGTTTCCCTCTCGTAAGGGCGGGTATATAGAGAGGTTGGTATATCGGTCCGACAATGGTATATTGAAGGGGCGACCAATTATGGGAGTCATATGAGCCAACATTATGCATTTAAATGTTCTTCAAAACTGGAAAAAACAAAACAAAACATCAAAATGCACTAAACCAGTTTAGGACACACTATCAATCCTTAAAAGAGATAATCACGGTTTTGTGTATGTGTGTGTTCATTTCTGCTTAGTGTAGACAAAAATAAAAATCATCATAAATGAGATAAAAATTTGCTTAGCTAAGTAGAGAGGCACCACAATTGTGTACACCCGTAGCCAAGCACAATCAAAGGCGAACGCTGCGAAAGGTGCACAAAGAGATGGCGCTGGTCACCTTCGTTTTAGCCCCAAGGATTTGGTCATACCACCTTAGCGGCCTGACCCACAAGGCAGTCCCCTCCGTGCCCCGACGGAACGGGACTATAGAGGCACCTCTTCGAGGAGCACTCCTATTCAGCATAGCACTCAGCACACACCCTTCCATGAGGGGTATAGTCATAGGAGAGCTCCCTTAGATGCTCGCTATGAGCGGTCACCGTGCGATGAAGCGCTAGGTCAACATAGGGTTCAACGGGAGGAACCACATCATTACACTATCCTGCCTTTACCCCCTCTAGTTTTCAGGACTACAAAGACAAATCCAGAGCAAAAGGCTTCTCAAGCGGGGCGGGCCAACTCCACCCGTCCCATTTTCACTTATGAAAGAGAGCACGAGGAAAACCCTTACCTTCCTCAAAAACAATATACGTCACGGGAGCAATACGCCTCTGCACCTACTAAATATCATGGTCACACACTGAGGCCAGAGCCTCGGATAAACACTGCTACCCCCAACATAGGGATGCGGCCTATAGAGATCTTGGATCACTACGATCGAGATAGATATCTAGGAGAGGCATCTAGGCCTTCTAAACATGAGACAGTGAAACCAACTATCTTAGAATCTGTCAAGCATTTCACACATCGGATGCAACTCATGCAACTTGAGCTAGAACGACAACAGTTAGAGCAATGGTATCTTCTAAATAAAGAGCACCTTCAGCACCAGAAGGATGAGTTATTCCAACACACTATACAGGAGAAGACTCCAACCCCTCACACACATAAGACAAAACATTTTTAGGGGCACAACCCACGGGGGCGAGACAAGTCATCGCGACCTCATTAAATGCTACCCCCAACACCTCCTAGACAGGAGCGGGAGGCTACTCTCTCGATTCCTAAAGGACATGAGCGGGAGGCCGCTCCTATAACCAATGATGGGTGCCTTCCTCAGACATCCACCCAGGTTTATGAGCCACCCTTAGAAATTCATCAAGAAGCTTCTAAGGAATCTGAGCGAAAAGAAGAGCGGGATGAGCTGCCCTACCAAGGCATGGGGGGTGCCATCTGGCCACCCCTACATAAGCCCCAAGTTCCTCAACAAGAACCAACCAAAGAGGAGGAGCTCAAATCTCCCGATACATGCAAAGCACTAGAGCACTTAGGGTTGGTAGAGACCAAGATTTTGGAGCTCCCAAGGCCCAACTTACATGAGGCTCCTTTAAAAGAGGATCAAAATTTAAACATAGGGCTACTTGATGATACAGTCCTCCATGTCTCAGAATCTCTAGATTCTAATAAGTTGTACTCACTGGTCGAAGGTGAAGATAAAATAGAGATAGCCGACAGCAATCACATGCGACAACATCGACATCCTATAAATATCGATGAAGCATGTCAGCAGATAAACATAATACTAGGGCATGAGTGGCACATTAACCCACAACAGTGGGACCAAGAATTACATCCGACACTTTGGGCACACAAAGATCAATTTCAACCCAGAGAACTCATAGCAACATCAGTGCCGAGGGTAGACCCTATCCTCCTATCCATGCATAGGGCCAATCCATTCGTGCCCATACCTCCAGAGCCAGATCTAGAGTGCAAAGACCATCAAGCTGGGGGTACCTCTATCCCTTGAAGAGCCATAACCCAAAAAAGCTCCAAGGATTATCACAATCACTTGGTCAATCCCAAAATACTCCAAGGATTATCGCAATCACTTGGTCACCCCAAAATGCTCCAAGGATTATCGTAATCACTTGGTCACCCCAAAATGCTCCAAGGATTATCACAATCGCTTGGTCACCCCAAAAAGCTCCAAGGATTATCGCAATCGCTTGGTCACCCCAAAAATCTCCAAGGATTATCAAAATCGCTTGGTCAATCCCAAAAATGCTCCAAGGATTGTCAAAATCACTTGGTCAATCCCAAAAAGCTCCAAGGATTATCAAAATCGCTTGGTCAATCCCAAAAGGCTCCAAGGATTCCTAAAAATTGCTTGGTCAATCCCAAAATGCTCCAAGGATTCTTGTAATCGCTTGGTCAAATCCCAAAATGCTCCAAGGATTCTTGTAATCGCTTGGTCAAATCCCAAAAAGGCTCCAAGGATTCCTAAAAATTGCTTGGTCAATCCCAAAATGCTCCAAGGATTTCCACAATCGCTTGGTCAAAAAATAAAAAAAAAAAACAACAAA
This sequence comes from Wollemia nobilis, assembly GCA_028583015.1. Lineage (NCBI taxonomy): Eukaryota > Viridiplantae > Streptophyta > Pinopsida > Araucariales > Araucariaceae > Wollemia > Wollemia nobilis. The sequence continues at coordinate 3,270,946 of JAQPPZ010001731.1, forward strand.
AATAATCCAAAACAACAAAAATATTTGCATCTCATTTCTAGGCATACTCAAATTCATCAATAGAGAGTTCTTCTCGCACTTCATCTTCATATTCACAAAAATCAATCCATCAAAAATACAAAAATACATAGATGCATTAAAGCATTGCATCCATACATCGCATATTTGTGGTCATATAGGTCAAAGGCACCATAGGTTGTAATTGCTTTGCTAGTCCATATTGTTTCACACTGTTCAATTTTAAAAAAACAACAAAAACACCATGCATTGTTTTTACCACTCTAGAGTCAGTGGTCTTTTAATGTATCAAGAGTTTTCGTGATTCAGTCATCATTTTTCTCTTTAGCCATGTAATGTATCAAGTCAGACAGATTTTACGAAGGTAGAGTTACACTTGAAATACACCTTGTTACGTAACATCCCAACACAAATTAAAACACATAAAAACAAATTCCCAAGTTGTGTGAATGAAATATGAAACCTGCACAGTAATCCAGGTCACCATAAGAGAAACGGTTATCTTGCTCATCCCCCCATGCGAATGGTTCTAGAATGCTGAGAATTCACAATAGGACAAGCTCTTTCCTATCCATTCACCTCCATATACAGTGGTTTTCACCACTACCAAATCCCAATCATAGTTGGTTCCCAAAGTTGTAAGGATTTGTACTACATGTCCCTGCCAAGGATGGGTAGTCATCCCAAAAACCTAAAGGGATCAACACCATTCACAAACAAAATTCCAACAAATCATCATCCTAACACTTTCCATTTACCTTTGGTCTCCAAGTTGTAAGGATTCGTACTATCCGCCCCTAACCAGGATGGGTAGTCATCCCCAAGGCCTAACAGATCAATGCCCTTATTCCATAACCTCCATCATCCCCTTGGTCCCCAAAGTTGTAAGGATTCGTACTATCCGCCCCTAACCAGGATGGGTAGTCATCCCCAAGGCCACAAGGATCAAAAGCCATTCACAAGCTCAAATTCACAATACTCAAAACACCAAATCAAATAACAGTGGTTATCACCACTATTCAAAATCCTTGCTCAAAAAGAATTAATAGAAAATAAAGTGATTTTCATCACTATATAGACGAGCAACTCCCTAAATCATTCAGCCAACAAACATCCTAAACTTGAATCCCTGGAATTCTCAACATTCGAAAACCATCTAGATGATCTTCATTACAAGTTTGGTTGATAGCCTATCTGGCAATGGTGGTATCCTACCCGCATGATGATATGTCTGTCACATTCGCTTTGCGTGTGTGTAGACCAATGTTTGCATAAGGATGAGCTAGCTTATGGTATCCTGGATAACATCGCAGATTAATCTAACTAAATACAACAAAGGAGTTAGTGGAGCTAATTAGGTGATCCTTAGTATAGGTTCGATTGAAAGCCCATCTGGCACTGGCGGTATCCTGACAAATACCACATAAATGAACTCAATTGCACACACAGGGATGTGAAATAGCTTGGTCAAAAACAAGTCCGATTCATACCTTGTTCAAAAGTCTTGTAAGATAAAGTACAATCATGGCTAGTGAGTTAAAACCGTCCGAGGCTCAGAAAACATTAGCTACATTTTTTAACCCACTGTGCTACTTTTCATCATCACATTATCATCAGGAAATACAAAAAAATAAAAATCACATGTATACATACAAAGTCATGCATCACAGCAATCACCTAAAAAGCAAAATAATAGAGTTCTAAACAGCCTATGGTGCCAGAGCCAAACACCACAAAGTCCATCCATCCATTTCATTTCTGCATATCACATACATTTGCATTCATCACAACATATGCGTCCATCAAAATAAATCAACATACAACAATCGCATTTATCATACCATATGCATCCATCAATATAAAGTAGCATGCATCCATCAACATCAATCATTATGCATACCATAATATCATGACATATGCACAAAAAAAAAAAAAATCAAAACAACAAAAACATCACAAAAATGCAACACAGAAACCATAGCAATAAGTTGCCGGACAAGAGTGCTCTTGCACTTAACCTCTTGGCATAAAAATTTGATTTTGGGGCTCAAATTGTCATTTTCCCACTTCCCCAAGAAGGCTACCATAGCTGGACCGCTCCACGGGAAGACGGGTTTTTGATGATTTCACTTCATTATGGCATCACCAAAAGGGTTAACACCCACCAAAAATAGGTCCAAATGTCGAGAAATTGCACGTGCTTAAATGGTAAAACATCTAAATGCACCCTATCCTAAGTCATCTTGGGTCAAGTGACTCGTCGCTTTTCTCATGGAGGTCATTCCCTCATCGATTCTTCGCTTGAGGGGGTAGTCACACTTAGTCACCAATCAACAAGCACACACCCAATCAGGGCAATGGCATGCATTCAAAGAATCATTGACAAAGACAATCACACTCCTGCTTGGTGTAGTAAACAAGCAATAATCAAATTGATCAAACACTTGGCATTCGTGAATCATGAACACAAGGTTCCCCTGTGGACAAAAGGTTACGCCCTTTGCCTAATCATGACTGATCAATGTCCAAGCTCAAGTCACACCTCACCAAAATAGGTTAACACTTGAAATCAAATTCCTTAGCTCGTCGGAAGCAAGGATTCAAGAATGCATGCCCTTTCCATACTTGGGGCATCAAAAGTTGGTTAGGTTACCAAGAAACCCTAATCATTAGTGCTTTGGTCATCTATTTTTGCTCGAGCACTGCGTCACCCGTAGCGCTTCCCAAAAAGGGGCATCTGTAGACACCAAAACAACACCAATCCGATTAAGTGACTACAAACACTAATCACATTGACATACACAGCTTTCAGGGCAGCCCTTAGAGGTCAAACAGTGGTCCTAGCCACTTACACAGCAGTTTAGAAGGTCGAAAAGTAAACGGAACAAAGTTGGTCGTTTTAACAAACTTTAAATACAAACAAGCCTTAAGCACAAACAAGCCTTAAGAAAGCAAGAACAAATATTAAGCAAGCAAACCTTAGGCAAAAAGGAACCTTGGCCTTAGGTGTCGCGAAATCATGACACCTAAGGCCCGAAGGGCAACCTCGGCCGAGGGTGTCACGATTTTGCGACGTCGTGAAACACGACACCTAAGGCCCGAAAGGGAACCTTGCCTGAAGTGTCACGATATCGCGACACTTCGGCGCCCAAGGGGAGCATTGCCCAAAGTGTCGCAATATCGGGACACTTTGGCGCCCAAGGGGGAGCCTTGCCCGAAGTGTCGCGATATCACGACACTTCGACGCCCAAGGGGAGCCTTGCCCGAAGTGTCACGATATCGTGACACTTCGGCGCCCAAGGGGAGCCTTGCCCAAAGTTTCGTGATATCGCGACACTTCGTTGCCCAAGGGGAGCCTTGCTTGAAGTTTCGTGATCTCGCGACGCCATGATATCGTGACATTTCGGTGCCCAAGGCAGAGCCTTGGCTGAAGTGTCGCGATATCGTGATACTCGGCGCCCAAGGCAAAGCCTTGGCCGAAGTGTCACGATATCGCGACGTCGCGATATGGCGACACTTCAGAGCTCATGAATAGACGTTAAAACATGCAAGGCCGACATCAAGGAGGACATTTAGGCAATCAAAATAAAACATTAAAGCAGTTCAAAGTGACTGTTAGACACGTGGTAGCTAGAGACAGTCATTAATGGCTTCTGCCTTGCATACGCGCGTAGGTGGGTAGGTTGGCCGTTGGAAGACTGTCACAGGTGCAGTCATGATAGCCCGAGTCATGGAGGACTTTCCTCCCTCTTAGGAAGGCATGGCCGCCATGTGGCATCATTGCGTACCTTTCAGAAAGACCCCGTGGGTTTATAAAACGCCAGGGACTTTCCCGCTCAAAGGAGGCAGGGAGACATTTCCAAGCAACGAAGTGCTGCCAAACTGCAAACTCGACATTGGACCATCGTAATACACCAATTTGACGACAATTCTATTTTCTGATATTTTGAGCCCATTCCTAGTGGATTGGCGTCAAAATCGAATTTTAACGGGGCAGCCCGCTCGGGCACCCCACACCTTTTTGCTAGTTTTAATCTATTTTATCACTGCGTGCTTATCATGCATTAACGATTATCTTGCATTACGTGTTTAAGATATATATATCGAATATTATTATGCTCTAGATTGCAAAAAATATCTGTTTAAATAGTTTATCGAATTCAAATGTTCTGTCCTTTTATTACAGGTGTTACTAATGTTTTTTATGTTTCTTCGATCGCAGGAGAAACAACAAACATCAAGGATTCATCATCGCAAGCGACGGCAACGCGATTAGCCCGCCCATTTCAAATGTGGGCATGCGGAAGAAAATGTATTGATCACGATTGTAATCAAAAACATCTTGACACTCCTAGCCCTTAATAAGGGAGGAGATGGATTGTAACAGAGTTTAGAATTAATATAAAAGGGCTGTGCTCCAGCTTCCTCTTATGTTTTATCTTAGTTTGATTACGTCTGTCTTTGTTTATATTGCATCTCAATACTGTTTTTCTTTCGAAATCTCATGCTTTCACTTTTCATCTTTCTCTTACTTTTCCTCTTCCATTTATTCCTTATAAATGCTTCTATTTTTCCTCTCATGCATGAAAGGGTTCTTTTATGCATGACATGGCATTTGAAAAATGAATGATATTCACCTTACTTATAATCCTTCAAATGCTCCTACATCATATTTCTTTATCATTTTTTGGAAAGAGAATTGTCTTTATGTAATCCAACTTCTACTATAATATAATTAGCTACTTTGAAGTTTATTTTGTGACTAAAATATTTTTACTTTTATTTTTTTCACTTTATAATGTGTTGTTATTTGTTCAATATCATAACATTCATGACATTAAAATATAATATTTTTATAATCCACTTGTTGATTCCATTCTACCAATGTAGAATTTTTATTAACAAAATTTGGCAAAGGTTTTGAAATATCCATGGAAATACATATCCAGGTATATACAACATGTTTTTTGACCTTATTAGTTGGTCGCTCCTATATTAAATTTTCTAGAGTATTTGTAATATTCTTCAATACCTCCTTATTGATAAGATAATATGGATGAAAAAATATAGCACACACTAGAATATTTTTAATAGATTATATCTCCATAGAAAAAATCTCACTCCATGGTACCAAATATAGTTCATATCTCATACTAAACCATGGGCTATTACCCATAATTTTATCCCTAATTTTCAAACTATAGAAAATGATAAATAATTTAATAATTTAATGCTTATTTATATTAAATCCACTTCTAAATCTCCAAAATACCTAGAAAATATCTATGAAAATTATGTATTAATTTTCTATTTTAGGAACCATTAAATAATTCTTGATCATGTTAGATTTTAAACATCACTATCTCAAAATATCATAGTTCCAAAAATAAATAAGCCACAATATTAAATATCAATATCAAGAGTAGAATTATATATATGAGCAATCAAATATATATCTAAACCAATATAATCATGAAAAAATATTGACTTATAGTAGTAAATATAAATGTAAAATGACCATTAATGATTCATGTACAAGAATGAAGAATACTTACAATATGAATTGCTCCAAATCTATATACAAGCTTTGTTATCAATGATATTGTTTCTCTTTTTCTCGTGTTGTATTTGTTATATTATATGGAGCTTTGTCTCCATGATATATACATAGAAGATGACTCTTCATGTACTTGACTATTATTATCCATATGACAATGCCCATGACCTTTGGCTTATAATCTTTCCACTTGTATACTAGAATCTTCACTCTCTTCTTATATGCATACTTGAACCTATGACACTTGCACACTTCTACATGAATTTAATGTCCTACATGCACTCCTAATACATGATACTTTTGCACATCCTCACATTATATATTTATGCACTTATATACATAACACCTATGCACACTCTCTCAATACACACTTGCACTATTACATACATGAAACTTGTGCATATCCTATACATTCATAAAAGAGAAATATAATTCACTCACCTAAACTAAAGTCTCAAACTCGATCTATTATATATTTACATTTGTACCATGAAGGTTCCATGGGGGTACATTAGCATGTATCAAATAATGTAATATTGTTCAAAACCCCTTGTATCACATTATTTGGTTATTGAAAAATTTAGTCTTCAATCTTGATCATCATATTTGATCTTCAATCTACTTCATGCGTTTATCTGAATCTTCAGTAAATGATTCTTCTTTGTTTTTTTATTCATGTCTTCTATTGTCCTTATTTTGTGCTTTCATTTATTTTTCTTCTTTTTTTGTTTTTTCTTCATCTTTAGTTGTGATGTACCTGGTGAACTATCTTCTAAATATCAAGTTAGTAAATCATCACAATAATACATTCTAGATTTCATTTTTTACTCATTGAAGCTAACATAAGCTTCATTTAAATCATGTATCGCAATTTGCATTCTTCTTCTCTTGTCTTTTTTCTTAAAAATTCTCACAGATAAATAGTTACAATTACATCATTAAACATTATTTTGAGGAAAATATAATGGTGTTTTGTGAATTCCAACATGTTCTATTTTTTTATAATTAAGATGACTTATAAGTGTTGTGAAATTTTTATCTTTGACATTCTTGAGAAATAGAGGTAGTTTTTCTTTCAACCAATTTATTATTTTTTTCTTTCCATCAAAATCATCTATTAAGTTTTTATAATAAAACTTAAATTTGTTCACCATTTCTTCACTATATTCATTGAATACATTTCTAATAATTAATTCCGTGATATGTTATTTAATTCTTTTTAAGTAGAAATTCTTTGAACTAGTAACCTTATATCTCTCAAATTTAAAAACACTTAAATAATAAATTTCTAAATTTTTTGCGTAGTAAACCTTTTAACTCATAATTGGATTTGCAAAATTTCAAAAACTTCTTCTAAATTTCAAATTTTATCAAAATTTAAAGAACTTCAAGAAAAAATTTAATAACTTCAAATACTTTAAAAGTAAATCTTCTAACTTAAAACCTTAAAATAACTTCAAATCTAAAAACTTCAAATAAAATAACCTTTAAAACTATTTTAAATACAAAATCTTATCACTCTATGCTTTAATAGTCAAACTCAAAAAATAATACTTTCAAGCTATAGTAGAAAATATTATATCTCCTTGTAATAATCAAAGTATAAAAACCTTATAAATTATTCTAAATCATAATAATATCCTACTAATTAAATCACTAATTCTTATAATTAACTTATATATCCAATTAATAAAGGTACTTAGATCATTAATTTTCACTAAGGTAATATAACTTACCTTCTTTACCACCTTGTTGACTTACCTTTTCAACCTTCTTCACTTGCTTGCTTATTCAACTTGGCTAGGATGCAATAACGACTTTGGAATTTATAATCTTAATATTCCAACTAAGGCTTTAAATAGCCTTTTAAAACATGATAGACTTTACCCTAACTCTATGCATTAATATATATGCAATTCAATAAGTCAAATTCTAGCAATGAACATTTCAATTGTTTTTACTTGAGAATAATTTTTTGTAATGTTGGATTCACTTCTGCTTTCACAACTGTTGATTACTTTTCTTCTTAGGATGTATTTCTTATGTTGTTCTCATGAATATTCACCTCCTTCTTATCAAAGTATAAAATGCTAGGAATAACAAGCGTATGATGTTACTCTCTTTCTTAATACAAATGTTATTCTCTTGATTATCTTCACCTTTTTCTCTATGAAGAAGATGTTTTTTAGGATGGTGAATTCTTAGGATAGTGAACCTGTGATCATTGGGTTATTTATTTAACTACTTCCACTCAAGTCATCATTGAATTAATGCTCATATTTCTATTGTACATAATGCTATAGAGAGTTGCTCTTCCATGTTTATCTTTGTCTTCTAGGAATACTTAAATGATGCTTACCTCCTACCCATATTATTATGTTAGAGACACTTAGATGATGCTCATCTATTATCCATATTATTCTATTAACGATGCTTAGATGGTGCTTAACTTCTATGTCTACCTTTGCTAGTGGTGCTTAGATGATGCTTTAATTTTGTGTCTAGCTCTATTCAACTCATGTCCATCTATGGTAGGGATTATTATACTTAAGATAATATTCTAATATCTATTCAATCTTCCTTTGATGATATTGGTATAGTGCTAGTATACCTACTCAATCTTCCTTTAATGATGGCACTTTAGACAATATTTGAATACTTGTCCAATATTACTCTAATGGTGGCACTTGAATAGTGCTTTCTTACTTTAGAATTATATTGTATAGTAAATTATATTAGCTTCTTAGATTGATAGCACTTCTTTGATAGTTTTCTTGCTTATCTTACTAACACTTCTTTGATTGATTTTTTTCTTATCTTGCTGTCCTTTATTCTTCACTGAATCAAAGGCCAAGATTGAAATATATGTATTATTCTAATCAAACTTATTTTTCTAGTTATCTAATTAACCAAAACTCTTTATCTATACCTCTATATTATTTATGTATAGAGGCTAATTCTGAATAGTATTCTTATTATCTTCTAGAAGTTTATACTGCTTCTCAATATTAGGAAGATTTGGTGCTTCTCTATCTTAGGAAGATGTGATGAGTCTCTATATCCTAGAAGTTTTGATGCTTCTAAAACTACTATAATGTATCTCCAATGTTTGAAATATTTCTCCAATATCTTAGGTCACACCTAAGAACAAAATATGATTCTCCTCTTTTCTAGAGAACCTAATATCAATATTAGGGTGACTATGAATGTCCCCTCACATCCAGTTATATTTGAAGTTGGCTCTCTTAATCACTTATACCGTAATCATGTCCAACTATCTTCTAATTTGGACCTTAATCAATATTAGTTGGGTCCTAGTATTCACTTGCTTTTCTTCAACCAATTGGAAAGATCCTATCATCCAAATTAGGGTGGCTAATCATTGTCCCCTTAATTTCTACTCAATTAGATATTTATAAAATAGAGTTAAATTCTTTATTGCTTTCAAAGTGGATAGACTAATATAACTCTATCAAGAATCGATAGAGTTAAATGATGGCTTTGATACCACTATTGGATTTTAATCCTTACTATTGTAAAATATGATAGGTCCAAAAATAAATAAACCACAATATTAAAGGTCAATATATTAGTATTAAGGGTAGAATTATATATATGAGCAATGAAATATATATCTATACCAATATAATGATGAAAAAACATTTATTTATAATATCAAATATGAATGGAGAATTGAAAGCACAAGATTCTGGAAGTTTTGAAAGAAAAACTATTTGCGATACATTCAAAATACAAATAAACGCCTAAGTCCTAAAGAGTGCAAAGCATGAAATGAAAGAAGCCAATCGAACGGAGACAAAAGAAATTAGAGAAATCACAACCCTTTTATTGAATTCTTTTAACCTCGGTTACAAATATGCATCCTTACTTTTTAGGGGTTAGGAGCGTTTAAATGAGCTTTTGAATTACAATCGTGACTTAGTCTTTCCTCTTCTACATGCCCACATTTAAAATGGGCGGGCTAAAGCGTTGCCGCCGCTTGCGATGATGAATCCTTGATGTTTGTTGTTTCTCCTGCGATCAAAGAAACACAAAGACGTTAGTAGCACCTGTAACAAAAGGATAGAGTGTTTGACTTTAGAAATCAATAAGAAATGCGTGCAAAAGATTGATTAAACCAGTGAATAAAATAACTCTAATCAACCTACAACTTTGACAGAGACCCGAAAACATCACCAAAAGGCTACTGCCAGCAAAACAATCGATGAATCTGATCGTTGTTACCTGCAAGTTAGTGAAGAACCAAAAATTGACAAAAACATGATAATATTTGATAAGCGGCTTCTGAAATCCGAATTGTAAACTATCTAAACAGCATAGAGTGTAAGGTAAGATAAACATGTGATAACGAAATAAATTAAAATGAAGCTAAGAGCGTGCGGGGCGCCCGAGTAGGCCGCCCACCATTGGAACTTGATTTCGATGCCAATCCACTAGGGAAGGGCCCAAAATCTCTTAGGTTGAGTTGTCGACAAATTGATGGATTACTATGGTCAAATGTCGGGTTCTAAGGTCCAGATTCACCCTTCCAATATCCACCCAATAACCTCTCTTGTGAAAGAGATTAAGAATGTAGAAGAGATCAATCGAAAAGGAATGCAATCGTGTGTTTAATTTGGTAGCACTTCGTTGCTTTAAAATGCCTGCCAACTTGTCTCTCCTTTTGGGTGGTAAAAGTCCACCATTTTATAGACCCATGGGGTATCTTTGGAAGGGCACGCAAGGATGCCACGTGGCAGCCATGCCTTCCCAAGAGGGAGGAGACTCCTCCCTGACTTGGGCTTACATGACTGCCTTTGTGACAGTCCTCTAACTACCAATCTGCCCACCTATGCGCGCATGCATGGCAGGAGGCAATAATTGACTGTCTTCGGCTATCACTCGTTTAATGTCTGCTTTAATGTCTACTTTTATTGGTTTAATGTTTGATTTCAATGGTTTAATGTTTGCTTTAAAATGGTTAAAATCTGCCTTTGGTTGGTTTAAGTATGCCTAGGCATAAATGCGAAGTTTTTGTCGCGATATCACGATGTCGCGATATCGCGACACCAAAATGGAAATAGGGCGCAGTGGTAGGAGCTGTCGTGATATCGCAATAGTCGTGACATCCTGACAGCACGATGTCGTGACTATCGTGATATCATGACTGTCGCGATATCGCGACAGTGCGATGTCGCGACTATCGTGATATCGTGATCGTCGCAATATCGCTATAGGCAACATTTGCCTAAGTGCAACATTTGCTTAAGTGTTAAATGCAGCATTGCCTAAGTGTTAAATGCGGTATTTCCTAAGCTCAAAACCTAAGCTAGAATTGGAGGATACATTCAATAGTTGGGCCTTCTCACCAGGGAAGGCGAAACGGTCGAAGAAAGCAAACGGGAAATAACCAAAGCACTGTCATGTAACCAGATTGGTACCTTCCAAAACTACTGTGTAAGTGGCTAGGACCATTGTTTGACCTCTAAGGGCTGCCCTAAAGGCTGTGTGCATCAATGCAATCAGTGTTTGTAGTCACATAATCAGATTGGTGTTGTTTTGGTGTCTACAGATGCCCCTTTTTGGGAAGCGTTGTGGGTGACGCAGTGCTGAGCAAAAATAGATAACCAAAGCACTAATGATTAGGGTTTCTTGGTAACCTAACCAACTTTTGATGCCCCAAGTATGGAAAGGGCATGCATTCTTGAATCCTTGCTTTTGATGAGCTAAGGAATTTGATTTCAAGTGTTAACTTGTTTTGGTGAGGTGTGACTTGAGCTTGGACATTGATCAGTCATGATTAGGCAAAGGGTGCAACCTTTTGTCCACAGGGGAACCTTGTGTTCATGCTTCGGGAATGCCAAGTGTTTGATCACTTTGATTGCTGCTTGTTTACTGCCCCAAGCAGGAGCGTGATTGTCTTTGTCAATGATTCTTTGAATGCATGTCATTGCTTTGATTGGGTGTGTGCTTGTTGATTGGTGACTAAGTGTGACTAACCCCTCAAGCGATGAATCGATGAGGGAATGACCTTCATGAGAAAAGCAACGAGTTGCTTGACCCAAGATGACTTGTGCAAGGGTGCTTTTATATGGTTTACCATTAAGCATGTGCAATTTCTTGACATTTAGACCTATTTTTGGTGGGTGTTAACCCTTTTGGTGATGCCATAATGGGGTGAAATCGTCGAAAACCTGTCTTCCCGTGGAGCGTTCCGGCTATGGTAGCCTTCTTGGGGAAGTAGGAGTGACAATTTGAGCCCCGACATCGATTTTCTATACCAAGAGGTTAAGTGCAAGAGCACTTGTGTCCGGCAATGCTTATTGCTATGTTTTTGTGTTGCATTTATTTGCTATTTTTATTGTTTTGATTTTCTTGCTTTGTGTATATGTCATGATTTTATGTTATGCACAATGATTGATGTTGATGGATGCATGCTACATTATATTGATGTATGCACATGGTATGATAAATACGAATGTTTTTGATATATATGTGATATGCAAAATGTAATGGATGAAATGAATTTGTGTTGTTTGGTTAGGGCACCATAGACTGTTTAGGACTTTGTGATTTTGTTTTTATGCAATTGTTGTAGTGGATGACTTTGCTTTTGTGCATGCGGTATTTTGTGTATTTCATTATGATAATGCGATGATGAAAAGTAGCGCAGTGGGTTAAAAAATGTAGCTAAGGTTTTCTGAGACTCAGACCGTTTTAACTCACTAGCCACGATTATACTTTATCTTACAAGAATTTTGAACAAGGTATGAATCGGACTTGTTTTTTACCAAGCTATTTCACATCCCTGTGTGTGCAATTGAGTTCATTTATGTGGTATTTTTCAGGATACCGCCAGTGCCAGATGGGCTTTCAATCGAACCTGTACTAAGGATAACCTAATTAGCTCCACTAACTCCTTTGTTGTATTTAGTTAGATTAATCTACGATGTTAACCAGGATACCATAAGCTAGCTCATCCTTATGCAAACATTGGTCTGCACATACGCAAAGCGGATGTGACAGACATATCGTCATGCGGGTAGGATACCACCATTGCTAGATAGGATATCAACCAAACCTGTAATGAGGATCACCTAGATGGTTTTCGAATGCTAATAATTCCAGGGTTCAAGTTTAGGATATTTGTTGGCTGAATGATTTATAAAGTTGGTCGTCTATATAGTGATGAAAATCACTATTTATTTTCTATTAATTCTTTTTGAGCGAGGATTTTGAATAGTGGTGATAACCACTGTTATTTGATTTTGTGTTTTGAGTATTGTGAGTTTGGGCTTGTGAGTGGCCTTGATCCTTGTGGCCTTGGGGACGACTATGCATCCTTTGCAGGGATGTGTAGTACGAATCCTTACGACATTTGTGAACCAAGGGGGTGATGGAGATTATGGAGTAAGGGCATTGATCTTTTAGGCCTTGGGGATGACTACCCATCCTGGTTAGGGGCGGATAGTACGAATCCTTACAACTTGGAGACCAAAGGTGAATGGAAAGTGTTAGGATGATGATTTTTTGGAATTTTGTTTGTGAATGGCGTTGATCCCTTTTGGGTCTTGGGGATGACTACCCATCCTTTGCAGTGATGTGTAGTATAAATCCTTACAACTTTGGGAACCAACTATGATTGGGATTTGGTAGTGGTAAAAACCACTGTTTATTAAGGTGAATGGATAGGAAAGAGCTCATCCTTTTGTCAATTCTTAGCATTCTGGAACCATTCGCACAGGGGGATGAGCAAGATAAACATTTCACTTATGGTGACCTGGATTACTGTGCAGGTTTCATCTTTCGATCACACAACTTGGGAATTTTTATGTGTTTTAATTTGTGTTGGGATGTTACGTAACAAGACGTATTTCAAGTGTAACTCTACCTTCATAAAATCTGTCTGACTCGGTACATTACGTAGCTAAAGAGCAAAATGATGACTAAATTACGAAAACTCTTGATACATTAAAAGACCACTGACTCTAGTGTGGTAAAAAGAATTGCATGGTGTTTTTGTTGTTTTTGTAAAATGGAACAGTGTGGAACAAGATGGACTAGCAGAGCAATTACATCCTATGGTGCCTTTGACCTGTACGATCACAAATATGCAATGTATGGATGTAATGCTTAATGCAGCTATGTATTTTTGTATTTTTTATGGATTGATTTTTTTTGCGAATATGAAGATGAGATGCGAGAAGAGCTCTCTATTGATGAATTTGAGCATGCCTAGAAATGAGATGCAAATTTTTGTTGTTTTTTGATGATTTTTGAATTTTGACTTTTCTTATTTTTTGACCAAGCGATTGTGGAAATCCTTGGGGCATTTTGGGATTGACCAAGCGATTTTAGGGATCCTTGGAGCATTTTGGGATTGACCAAGCGATTATAGAATCCTTGGAGCATTTTTGGGATTGACCAAGCGATTGCGATAATCATTGGAGCTTTTGGGTTTTTGACCAAACGATTTTAGGGATCCTTGGAGCATTTTGGGATTGACCAAGCAATTTTAGGGATCCTTGGAGCATTTTGGGATTGACCAAGTGATTGCGATAATCCTTGGAGCTTTTGGGTTTTTGACCAAGCGATTTTAGGGATCCTTGGAGCATTTTGGGATTGACCAAGCGATTTTAGGGATCCTTGGAGCATTTTGGGATTGACCAAGCGATTGCGATAATCCTTGGAGCTTTTGGGTTTTTGACCAAGTGATTGCGATAATCCTTGGAGCATTTTTGGGATTGACCAAGCGATTTTAGGGATCCTTGGAGCATTTTGGGATTGACCAAGCGATTTTAGGGATCCTTGGAGCTTTTTTTTTTGTACTATGGCTCTTCAAGGGATAGAGGTACCCCCAGCTTGATGGTATTTGCACTCCGGATCTGGCTCTAGAGGGATGGGCATGAATGGATTGTCCCTATGCACGGATAGGAGGACAGGGTCTACCCTCGGTACTGATATTGCTATGGGATCTCTAGGCAAAAATTGATATCTATATGCCCAAAGTGGTGGATGTAACGCTTGGTCCCACTGCGGTGGGTTAATGCGCCACTCATGCCCTAGTATTATGTTTATTTGTTGACATGCTTCCTCTATTTTTATGGGATGCCGATGCTGTCGCATGTGATTGTTTTGGGCTATCTCTATTTTATCTTCACCTTCGACCAGTGAGTACAGCTCATCATAATCTAGAGATTCGAAGACATGGAGGACTGCATCATCAGGTAGCCCTATGGTTAAAGGTTGATCCTCTTCGAAAGGAGCCTCATGTAAGTTGGGCCTTGGGAGCTCCAAAATCTTGGTCTCTACCGACTCTAAGTGATCTAGCGCTTTGCATGTATCGAGATATTTGAGCTCCTCCTATTTGGTTGGTTTTTGTTCAGGAACTTGGGGCTTATGGAGGTGTGGCCAGATAGCACCCCCCATGCCTTGGTAGGGCAGTTCATCCCACTCTTCTTCGCATTCTGATTCCTTAGAGGCTTCTTGATGAATTTCTAAAGGTGGCCCATAAACCTGAGTGGGTTCCTAAGGAAGGTGCACATCATTGGTTATAGGATTAGCCTCCCGCTCATGTCTAGGAGGCATCAAGGGTGATGCTTGATAAGGTCATGGAGACTTGTCTCGCACTCGGGGGTTGTGCCTCTCATAATGTTTTGTCTTATGTGTGTGAGGGTTTGGAGTCCTCTCCTACATAGTGTGTTGGAACAACTCATCCTTCTGGTGCTGTAGGTTCTCTTTATTTAGAAGATACCACTGCTCTAACTGTTGTCATTCTAGCTCAAGTTGCATGAGTTGCATCTGGTGTGCGAAATGCTTGAAAAAATCTAAGATAGTTGGTCTTACCGTCTCATGTCTAGAAGGCCTAGATGCTTCTCCTAGATATCTATCTTGGTCGTAGTGATCCAAGATCTCTATAGGCCACCTCCCTCTGTTGGAGGTAGTGGAATTTATTCGAGGCTCTGGCCTTAGTAGGTGATCCTGATAGCTAGCATTTGCGGAGGCATCTTGCTCCCGTGATGTATATTGTTCTTGAGGAAGGTAAGGGTTTTCCTCTTGCTCTTTGTCATAAGTGAAAAAGGAATGGGTGGAGTTGGCTCGCCCCGCCTGAGGAGCCTTGTGCTCTGGATTTGTCTTTGTAGTCCTGACAACTAGAGGGGGTGAAGGAGGGATAGTGTAATGATGTGGTTCCTCCCGTTGAACCCTATGTTGACCTAGCGCTTCATCGCACGGTGACCGCTCATAGCGAGCATCTAAAGGAGCTTTCCTATGATTGTACCCCTCATGGAAGGGTGTGTGTTGAGTGCTATGCTGAAAAAAAGTGCTCCTCGAAGAGGTGCCCCTATAGTCCCATTCCGTCAGGGCACAGAGGGGACTGCCTTGTGTTTCAAGCCACCAAGGTGGTATGCCAAAATACTTGGGGCTATACTGGAGGTGACTTGTGCCTCCTTGGATATTCTCCACAGCATCCACCCATGATTGGGCTTGGCTGTGGGTGAGCACCATTGTGGTGCTCTTCTACTAGCTAAGCAGATTTTTATCTCGTTTATGATGATTTTTTTTTTTTGTTACACTAAGCAGAAATGAACACACACATACACAAACGGTGATTATCTCTTTTAAAGATTTAATAGTGTGTCCTAAACTAGTTTAGTGCATTTTGATGTTTTGTTTTGTTTTGCAAGTTTTGAAGAACGTTTTAAATGCAGAATGTTGGCTCATATGACTCCCATAAATGGTCGCCCCTTCAATATACCATTTCCGGACCGATATACCAACCTCTCTATATACCCGCCCTTACGAGAGGGAAACTATAGGTACGTGAGAGCAAATGGTACGTGGAACATAGGCGGTACGAAATGGGGATTGTCCTATTAATGACACCTACCATAGAAGACTTATCCTCACGCGCATGGGAATCATCCCAGTGACACTTGGTCAGATTTCATCAGGATTTACGCCTAACAATAGTGACAATCGGGGAAATGGATGCAAAGTCAAGCCAAGGTGGTGATGAACCCACCATTGGTCTTGCTCAAGGGCTGGGGTCTTACGACCAGTTCCTTGATCTAATTTACCACGTGATGTGTGTGTGGTTTATTTTAATTAAAATTGAAACATGCAAGCAACCAGCTTTCCCTAAGCATGCAAGAATTGACAGAAGGTAAAAGCAGGAAATCAAAAAATGACAAGAACAGTTTTGGAACTTTACCTCTTTTCTGCCCAGACCTGCTATTTTTTTATCTTCGGCTCTAAAAATTTAGACAAAAAATTATAGTACAGTAATCGTCATAGGAAAAGACGAATTACAGTCTGCTTTTAAAAAAAAAAAAAAGGTACCTGTCAAGCACAGAACAAAAAAATCTGATCAGTTTCTTGATCTTAAAACCAGGGAACGGTCCCACCGTGATCGCCACTGAAAGCATGAGATTCCAAAAGTTTTGGAAAGGAAAACTATTTCGATGCATTCAAAATTAAACTAACGCTTAAGTCCTAACATGTGAAGTGCATTGAACAAAAGAGGCAAATTGATTGAAATGAGATACAAGAATTTCAATCACAGAACAAAAAGGTACAGTAATCGTTGCAGGAAAAGGAGTCATCAACCGATCGATCTCTGGGCTGCCACTTGGCGCCATTCTTCTTTTTTCCCGTTAAACTTGGAATTCGTCCCACCCAGGGACGAATTCAGAATTCGTCCCTGGGTGAGACGGATTCCAATTTGAATTCGTCCCAGGGTGGGACGAATACTTGGAGCAAAGTGTCCGAAGTGTGCCAAATTGCCTTCTTGACCTTACAAAATTGCTATGAAAGTGGTTAGGACCACTGTTTGACCTCTGAGGGCTGCCCTGGGGGCTGTGTTTGTCAAAGCGATCAGTGTTTGCAGTCACATAATCGGATTGGTGCTGTTTTGGTGTCTACAGATGCCCCTTTTTGGGAAGCGCTACGGGTGACGTAGTGCTGAGCAAAAATAGATAACCAAAGCACTAATGATTAGGGTTTCTTGGTAACCTAACCAACTTTTGATGCCCCAAGCATGGAAAGGGCATGCATTCTTGAATCCTTGCTTCTGACGAGCTAAGGAATTTGATTTCAAGTATTAACCTATTTTGGTGAGGTGTGACTTGAACTTAGACATTGATCAGTCATGAATAGGCGAAGGGCGTTTTATCCTCAGGGGGAACCTTGTGTTCATGATTCACGAAATGCCAAGTGTTTGATTGATTTGATTGTTGCTTGTTTATTGCCCCAAGCAGGAGCGTGATTGTCTTTGTCAATGATTCTTTGAATGCATGTCATTTTCCTTAATTGGGTGTGTGATTGTTGATTGGTGACTAAGTGTGACTACCCCCTCAAGCGACGAATCGATGAGGGAATGACCTTCGTGAGAGAAGCGACGAGTCGCTTGACCCAAGATGACTTGTGCAGGGGTGCCTTTAGAGGGTTTACCGTTAAGCGTGTGCAATTTTTCCAACATTTGGACCTATTTTTGGTGGGTGTTAACCCTTTTGGTGATGCTTGAATGGGGTGAAATCATCGAAAACCTATTTTGTGGATTGGTTTTTTTTTTTTTTTTTTTGTTTTTGTGAGTTTGGGGTGAAATTGTACAATCCATCTTCCCGTGGAGCGGTCCGGCTATGATAGCCTTCTTAGGGAGTAGGAGAGTGACAATGTAAACCCCGACATCAATTTTGCTATGCCAAGAGGTTAAGTGCAAGAGCACTTGTGTCTGGCAATGTTTATTGCTTTGTTTTTATGTTGCATGTTCTTTGTTTTTGTTGTTTTTTTTTTTTTTTTGTGACGTCGTTTGGGGATGAAATTGTCGAAAATCCGTCTTCCCGTGGAGCGGTCCGGCTATGGTAGCCTTCTTAGGGAGTAGGATAGTGATAATTTGTGACCCCGATGTCGATTTTTCTATGCCAAGAGGTTAAGTGCAAGAGCACTTGTGTCTGGCAATGTTTATTGCTTTTTTGTGTTGTTTTGCATTTTCTTGTTGTTTTTGAGTGGGCTTTGACCCTTTTTTTTTTTTTTTTGACGTCGTAATGGGGATGAAATTGTCGAAAATCCATCTTCCCGTGGAGCGGTCCGGCTATGGTAGCCTTCTTAGGGAGTAGGATAGCGACAATGTAGACCCTGACATCAGTTTTTCTATGCCAAGAGGTTAAGTGCAAGAGCACTTGTGTCTGGCAATGTTTATTGCTTTTTGTTTTTGTGTTGCATTTATTTGTTGTTTTTGTTGTTTTGATTTTCTTTGATCTTGTGCATGATGGTTGATGAATATGGATGTATGCATGTTGATTTATTTTGATGGATGCATATGCTATGATGAATGCAAATGGTTTTGATTTATATGTGATATGCAGATATGAAATGGATGAATGGGGTTTGTGATGTTTGGCTATGGCACCAAGGACTATTTAGAACTCTGTTATTTTGTTTTTAGGCGATTGTTGTGATGCATGACTTTGTATGTATACATGTGGTTTTTCTTTTTTTGTATTTTTTTGATGGTATTGTAAGGATGAAAAGTAGCGCAGCTTGGTTTAGAAATGTAGCTAAGGTTTTCTGAGACTCAGACGGTTTTAACTCACTAGCCATGACTGTACTTTATCTTACAAGACTTTTGAACAAGGTATGAATCAGACTTGTTTTTGACCAAGCTATTTCACATCCCTGTGTGTGCAATTGAGTTCATTATTGTGGTATTTATCAGGATACCGCCAGTGCCAGATGGGCTTTCAACCGAACTTGTATTGAGGATCACCTAATTAGCTCCACTAACTCCTTTGTTGTATTTAGTTAGATTAATCTGCGGTGTTATCCAGGATGCCATAAGCTAGCTCATCCACATGCAAACATTGATCTGTACGCAAGTTAATGTGACAGATATATCGTCATGCGAGAGGTTTACCGCTAGTTATCGATAGGCTATCAACCAAATCGGTATTGTGGCTTGCCTTATGACCTTTTAGAATGCTGAGAGTTCCAGGGATTCAAGTTCCACTCCCTTCTTTTCTTCAATTGTATTGGGATACTTGCTCGTTTGTAGTGATAAGATCATTGTTTATTTTGATTTGTTTTTCTTTTGAGCAAGGGATTGGGGATATGGAGTGATGAAAATCACTATCGTTTGTGCCCTTTGATTTGTGCACTGTAAGATGTCAAGTATTTGATTTTTGACATTTTGCAAATTTTTGATGTTTTGCAACTATTGAGAACTAGGGATTCTTAGGGAATTGGGTAGGGAGGATGCTTGTCCTTTTGCCAACTCTCAGCATTCTTGGGGTCATTCGCACAGGGGGATGAGCAAGATGACCGTTTCGCTTGTGGTGACCTGGATTACTATGCAGGTTTCATCTTTCGTTCACACAACTCAGGAATTGTTTAATGTGTTCAGTTTGTGTTGGGATGTTACGTAACAAGGTGTATTTCAAGTATGACTCTACCTTCGTAAAATCTGTTTGACTTGATACATTACATGGCTAAAGAGGAAAATGATGACTGAATCACTGAAACTCTTGGTACATTTACAGACCACTGACTGTAGTGCGGTAAAAGTTATGCATGGTGTTTTTGTTGTTTTTGTAAAATGGAACAATGCGGAACAAGATGGACTAGTAGAGCAATTGCAGCCTATGGTGCCTTTGACCTATACAACCATGAATATGCAATGTGTGGATGCAATGCTTAATGTAGCTACATATTTTTGTATTTTTGATGGATTGATTTTGTGAATGTGAATATGCGGTGCTAGACGAACTCTCTATTGATGAATTTGATTATGCCTAGAAATGAGATGCAAATTTTTGTTGTTTTTGATTGTTTTTTATTTTTGACCAAGTGGTTGTGGACATCATTGGAGACTTTTGGTGACCAAGTGATTGCGATAATCCTTGGAGCTTTTTAGGTTTTGACCAAGAAATTGCGAAAATCCTTGGAGCTTTTTAGGTGACCAAGAAATTGTGATAATCCTTGGAGCTTTTTAGGTGACCAAGAGATTGCGATAATCCTTGGAGCTTTTTAGGTGACCAAGAGATTGCGATAATCCTTGGAGATTTTTGGGTGACCAAGAGATTGCGATAATCCTTGGAGCTTTTTGGGTGACCAAGAGATTGCGATAATTCTTGGAGCTTTTTGGGTGACCAAGAGATTGCGATAATCCTTGGAGCTTTTTGGGTGACCAAGAGATTGCGATAATCCTTGGAGCTTTTTGGGATGACCAAGTGATTGCGATAATCCTTGGAGCTTTTTGGTGTGACCAAGTGATTGCGATAATCCTTGGAGCTTTTTGGGTTGACCAAGCGATTGCGATAATCCTTGGAGTTTTTTTGGGTGACCAAGAGATTGCGATAATCTTTGGAGCTTTTTGGATTTTTGACCAAGTGATTGCGATAATCCTTGGAGCTTCTTTGGGTGACCAAGTGATTGCGATAATCCTTGGAGCTTTTTGGGTGACCAAGTGATTGCGATAATCCTTGGAGCTTTTTGGTGTGACCAAGTGATTGCGATAATCCTTGGAGCTTTTTGGGTGACCAAGTGATTGCGATAATCCTTGGAGCTTTTTGGGTGACCAAGTGATTGCGATAATCCTTGGAGATTTTTGGGTGACCAAGTGATTGCGATAATCCTTGGAGCTTTTTGGGTGACCAAGTGATTGCGATAATCCTTGGAGCTTTTTGGGATGACCAAGTGATTGCGATAATCCTTGGAGCTTTTTGGGGTGACCAAGTGATTGCGATAATCCTTGGAGCTTTTTGGGTGACCAAGTGATTGCGATAATCCTTGGAGCTTTTTGGGTGACCAAGTGATTGCGATAATCCTTGGAGATTTTTGGGGTGACCAAGTGATTGCGATAATCCTTGGAGCATTTTGGGTTTGAATTATGGTTCTTTAGGGGATAGAGGTACCCCCAGCTTGATGGTCTTTGCACTCCGGATCTGGCTCTAGAGGTATGGGCATGAATGGATCGGCCCTATGCACGGAGATGAGGACAGGGTCCGCCCGTGGCACTGATGTTGCTATGATGTCTCTTTGTGGAAGTTGCTCTTTGTGTGCCCAACGTGGCGGATGTAATGCTTGGTCCCACTGTGGTGAGTTAACGCGCCACTCATGCCCTAGTATTATGTTTATCTGTTGACATGCTTCCTCAAATTTTATGGGATGCCGATGCTGTCTTATGTGATTGTTGTGGGCTATCTCTGTTTCATCTTCACTTTCAACTAGTGAGTACAGCTCATCAGAATCTGGAGATTCTGAGACATGGAGGACTCGCATCATCAGGTAGCCCTATGGTTAAAGGTTGATCCTCTTTGAAAGGAGCTTCATGTAAGTTGGGCCTTGGGAGCTCCAAAATCTTGGTCTCTACCGACTCTAAGTGCTCTAGCACTTTGCATGTATCGGTGGATTGGAACTCCTCCTCTTTGGTTGGTTCTTGTGGAGGAACTTGGGGCCTATGGAGGGGTGGCCTGATGGCACCCCCCATGCCTTGGTAGGGCTTTTCATCCCGCTCTTCTTCTTGCTCTGATTCCTTAGAGGCTTCTTGATGACTTTCTAAGGGTGGCCCATGAACCTGAGTGGGTTCCTGAGGAAGGCGCCCATCATTGGTTATAGGAGCGGCCTCCCGCTCATGTCTAGGAGGCGTCAGGGGTGGTGCTTCAAGAATCAAGAGTGTAGCCTCCTGATCCTATCTAGAAGGTGTTGGGGGTAGCGTTTGATGAGGTCGCGATGACCTGTCTTGCCCCCATGGGTTATGCCCCTCAAAATGTTTTGTCTTATGCGTGTGAGGGGTTGGAGTCTTCTCCGATAGTTTATAGCACAACTCATCCATTTCGCATTGCATGCGCTCTCTATCCAAGCGGTGTCGATACTCCATCTCCTGATGACTTTGTTTAAGCTGCGTAATTCGAGCTTGGCGGGCGGCATGTCTGGCGACTATCGGGTCAATTTGGTCTACCCTATTTTGCTTAGGAGGTTCGAATGTTTCTCCTATGTGTTTGCCTCGATCTTGATGATCTAAAATTTCAATGGGTCGCTTCCCTCTATCGAGGTAGGCGGCATGTACTTGAGGCTCGCACTGTTTGTTGTCCTCGAGGAATGCGATGGCTTTCCTCGTACTCCCTTTCATGTTGGCTCTCCTGCATAGTGTGTTGGAACAACTCATCCTTCTGGCACTGAAGGTGCTCTTTGTTAATATAGTACAGTTCCTCTAAATGTAGTCGCTCTAGTCGCTCTAGCTCAAGTTGCGTGAATTGCATTTGGCATGCGATGTGCTTTTCAGATTCTAAGATGGTTGGTCTTGTCGCCTCATGTCTAGAAGGCCTAGATGCCTCTCTGACATATAGACCTCGGTCATAGTGATCCAATATCTCTATAGGACACATCCCTCTGTTGGGGGTAGCAGCATTCCCTCGGGGCTTTGGCCTCAGTGAGTGGTCCTGATAGATAGCAAGTGCGGAGGCATATTGCTCCCGCACTGTATATTGCTCTCGAGGAAGGTAGGGATCTTCCTCTTGCTCTCTTTCATAAGTGAAAAAGGGATGGACGGAGCTAGTTCTCCCGCCTCGAGGAGCCTTGTGCTCTGGATTTTTCTTTGTAGTCCTGACAACTAGAGGGGGTGAAGGAGGGATAATGTAATCATGTGGTTCCTCCCGTCGAACCCTATGTTGACCTAGCGCTTCATCGCGCGATGACCGCTCATAGCGAGCTTCTAAGGGAGCTCTCCTATGACTGTACCCCTCATGGAAGGGTGTGTGCTGAATGTTATGCTGAATAGGAGTGCTCCTCGAAGAGGTGTCCCTGTAGTCCCTTTCCTTTAAGGTGTGGAGGGGACTGCCTTGTGTGTTAGGTCACCAAGGTGGTATGACCAAATCCTTGGGATTGTAACGGAGGTGACTCATTCTTCCTTGGATATTCCCCACAGCATCCGCCCGTGATTGGGCTTGGCTATGGGTGATCACCATGACGATGTCTCTCTAAAAACCCTAAAAATTGAAATGAGTCAGATGGGGCCCAAAATCGGTGTGTGCATCCCTCTTATAGTAGATAAGACAAAAATGAAGTTTCAAGTCCTAGCTCTGAATACATTAGGAGATATTGACATCCGAACAGCTCAAAAAGTGCAAAAAAATGCGTGCCCAATTTTAAAACCTAATTTTGGGGCACTAGATGATGGAATTTGGCCCCAAAAACTGACTTTTCTGGGCAAATAGGATTCTAGGGAATCATTTGTTTAAAATTATCCCAACTAACTCCCCAAAAAATTCCAAGCAAACCGGGCTACGGTTGAGAAGTTATGGCCCCGACAAGATGCACTAAAATTTAGGGAAAAATACAAGATTTCCCATATTTTGTTGGATGGTCCTGCATCACTTATGGGCACATTTGGGGTGCTCTTGGGTTGACCAAAGGGTTCATGGACACCTTTGGGACATTTTGGAGTGACCAAGCGATTACGGGAATCCTTGGAGCTTTTGGAGAAAATGACAAAATGCGTAGATTTTTATCTTTTGTTTATGATGATTTTTTTTCTTTTTGTCTACACTAAGCAGAATTGAACACACACATACACAAACCGTGATTATCTCTTTTAAGGATTATTGGTGTGCCCTAAACTGGTTTAGTGCATTTTGATGTTTTGTTTTGTTTTTGTAGGTTTTGAAGAACGTTTAAATGCATTATGACGGCTCATATAACTCCCAAAACGGTCGCCCCTTCAATATACCAACCAGGCCGATATACCAACCTCTCTATATACCCGCCCTTACGAGAGGGAGACTATAGGTACGTGAGAGCAGAAGGTACGTGGTACGTAGGCGGTACGGAAGGGGGATTGTCCTGTTAATGGCACCTACCATAGAAAACTTATCCTCGCGCGCATGGGAATCACCCTAGCACACTCGGTCGGCTTTCGTCGGGATTTACGCCTAACAACAGTTGACAATCGGGAAATGGATGCAAAGCTAAGCCAAGGTGGTGATGAACCCACCGTTGGTCTTGCTCAAGGGCTGGGGTCTTACGACCAGCTCCTTGGTTTAAAATTATTGCGTGAAGTGTGTGGGATTCATTTTATTTAGCGAAAATGAAACAAGCATAAATGACTTTTCCTAATGCAATGCGAGATAAAATGAAAACAGTTAAAGAAATGAAACGGAAACATAAATTTTAACAGAGATTATGAAAATCCCTACCTCTTCTCTGCCTGGATCGGTTGCTTCTGAATTTCTGCTCTGAAAAGTTGCAGACAGGAATTCGTCCCTCGGTGAGACGAATTACAGAATAGAATTCGTCCCTCCCAGAGATGAATTTGAATTCGTCCCAGGGTCAGACGAATTGCGTAAAGAATCGTCCTCGCTAGAGACGAATAGCAGATCTGCAACAAAAAAATGTACTCGTCAAGCACAAAACACAAAAATTTGATCAGTTTCTATGATTTTAAAAACCAGGGAACAGGGTCCCACCGTGATCGCCACTGAAAGCACGAGATTCCGGGCAAAGGAAACACTAATTGCGATGCAACCAAAATCAAATGCGCTTAAGTCCTAGAAATGTAAAGTGCATGAAATGGAAAAGAAACGCATTGGAAGAGACACAAGCAAATGGAGAAAACACAGCCCTTTCATTAAAATTTCTTGATCTCTGTTACAATGACGCCTCCTCCCTTTTCAGGGGCTAGGAGCGCTAAAAGAATTTGATTACAATCACTTAATGTTCCTCTTTCCGCGTGCCCACGATTGAAATGGACGGGCCAAGATGATGCCGTCGCTGATGTCGATGAGTTCTTCACCTCTGCTGCTTCTCCTGCGAACAAAGAAACAACCAAGATGTCAGTAGCACCTTCCGCAAATGGAAAGTGTTCGTTCTCTAGAATTAACGAAATATGCATGTAAACATTTGCCTGAAACAGTAAATACAGTGAGTCCAAATGGCTTGAAATCTTGACAGAAGATAGAAAAAGTTACCAGAAGGCCATTGCCACTGAGACAGCTGGCCAATCTGCCTTCAACTGGAATTCGTCCCTGGGCAGGATGAATTCTGACTGCAATTCGTCCCTGGGTGGGACGAATTCTTTCGTGTTGAAGAAGCCGACTTGCTGCTGCTCCAATGTCGATTCCCGAGACCTGCAAAATGCCTGCAAACAAGGGGGTTATGTAATTGGGGCCATTTTGGGACGACCCAGATGGTCGGATTCTCCCAATTTGGCCTCTACCCTCGGGAATTTGATCTCGCCACCTGCAAGTCAGTGAAACAACAAAGCGACACAAAACATACTAGAATCTGATCAAAAGTTATGAAATTGCAGCTATGAGTTAACCAAACATGATAACACAAAATGCAACCTAAAAAAGTAATCTAGAATGCTCTAAAACTTAGAAAGTGCGGGGGTGCCCAAGTGGGCCTCCCACCGTTGGCACTTGATTTCGGCGCCAATCCACTAGGGATGGGCCCAAAACCTCTTAGGATTGGGGGGTCGGCGAATTGGTTGGTTCAGGTGTCCATGTGTTGGATTTGGGTCAGGTTCAAGCTTCCAAAAGCCACCCAACAACCTCCCTTGCAAAAGAGATTGGTGGATGCGAGAAGGTGAACCAAAAGGGATGCAAGTGGGTCTTCAACTCGGCAGCACTTCGTTGCTTGAAATCTCCTTCAACCTGTATCTTTTGGGTGAGAAAAGTCCCACCTTTTATAGACCCATGGGGTCTCTTTTGAGAGGGAAGCATAGGTGCCATGTGTTGGTCATAGGTGCCATGTGGCAGTCTTGTCTTCCCATGAGGGAGGGGAGTCCTCCATGACTTGGGCTTTCATAACTGCCCTTGTGACAGTCCTCTAACGGCCTATCTGTCCACCCACACACGCGTGCGAGGCAGGAGTCATCAACTGACTGTCCTAGGCTGCCACTTGGCGCCATTCTTCTTTTTGCCCGTTAAACTTGGAATTCGTCCCACCCAGGGACGAATTCAGAATTCGTCCCTGGGTGAGACGGATTCCAATTTGAATTCGTCCCAGGGTGGGACGAATTTCGGGCAAAGTGTCCGAAGGTGCCAAATTGCCTTCTTGACCTTACAAAATTGCTATGAAAGTGGTTAGGACCACTGTTTGACCTCTGAGGGCTGCCCTGGGGGCTGTGTTTGTCAAAGCGATCAGTGTTTGCAGTCACATAATCGGATTGGTGCTGTTTTGGTGTCTACAAGTGCCAAGAGGGCCCCTAGCTTTTCCTTTAGTAGTCTACAATGAATTTTCCTTACTGGGAGAACATCCTGTGAATACATCATCTCTTAAAGAGTTATTTTACCAAGGGCTAGGAGGGCCCCCAGTTTTCCCTTTGATGGTCTACGATGGATTTTCCTTCTTGGGAGAGCATACTATGGATGCATGATCTCTTATAAAGTTATTTTACCAAGGGCCAAGAGAGCCCCCAATTTTTACTTTTATGGTCTATGAAAACTTTTCCTTCCTAAGAGATCATCCTATGGATGCATGCTCTCTCAAAAAGCTATTTTAATAGGGGTTAAGAGGACCCTAAATTTTTCCTTCAACAGTCTACGATGACTTTACCTTATTTGGAGAGCATCCCATGGATGCATGCTCTCTTGAATAGTTGTTTTACTAAGGGCCACGAGGGCCCCCAATTTTTCCTTTGATGATCTATGATGGCTTTCCATTCCTAGGAGAGCATCCTATGGATGCATGCTCTCTCGAAGAGCTATTTTACTAGGGGACAAGAGGGCCTCCAATTTTTCCTTTGATAGTCTAAAGTGAATTTATCTTCCTTTAGAGCATCCTATAGATGTATGCTATCTCGAAGAATGATTTTACTAGGGCCAGGAGGGCCACCATTTTTTCTTCAATGGTCTATAGTAGCTTTCCCTTCTTGGGAGAGCATCCTATGGAAGAACAATCTCTTGAAGAGTTGTTTTACCAGGGGCTAGGAAGGCCCTCAATTTTTTCTTTGATGGTCTATGATGGATTTCCCTTCCTAGGATAGCATCTTGTAGATGTGTGCTCTCTTAGAGAGTTGTTTCACCAAGGCCTAGGAGGACCCAAATTTTTTCCTTCAGTGGTTTGTGATGGCTTTCCCTTATAGGAGAGCATTTTGTGGATGCATGCTCTTTTAGAGAACTATTTTACCAAGGGCTAGGAGGGCCCCTAGTTTTTCCTTTGATAGTGTCCAATGAATTTTTCTTCCTGGGAGAGTATCCTATGGACATGTTCTCTCTCAAAGATTTATTTCACTAGGGGCCAAGAGGGCCCCTATTTTTTCCTTTGATGGTTTGCAATGGCTTTCCCTTCCTAGGAGAGCATATTGTAGGCATGCACTCTCTCAAAGATATTGTTTCACAAAGGGCCAGGAGGGGGCCCAGTATTCATCCAATGGTATGTGATAGCCTTCTTGTAAGAGCATCGTATGGACCCGTGTTAGTATGTTGTTGGATATTTAGTGCTTTAGGATGCTTTTCTACCCTTGAGTCTTGAGAAGTTTTCCTTGTTTAATCAATCTTATAGAGACTCCTTGGGGAGGGGTTTTATTTCAATTTTTAAAAATGACAGTTTGAGTGGGATTCCCATGCCTTGGCAAGAGTTTTTCATTTTTGATTTTTTTTTTTTAATGAAATCCTTGCTTGGGCAGAAAAATTAATATTTGAATCCTTTGTGGAACTTGTCTCAATTTAGATTATTGTTATTTTGGCAGCCCTTCTTTGTGGGATTTCTCATTTTGTAGAAGGTTTGGGGACCCTTTCAAAACCCCTTTTTCCAACCAATAAAAACAAATAAAATAATCAAAATATCATTCTAGTTGTAGGCCTTCTTTGGTGCAATTATATGTGGATTAGGGATAGACTAAGGTTAACCTTATGCATAGAAATATATTCAAACAAACGTAGGTGTTCTTCAACTAATCTAGAAAAACTAGACTTTAAGCTCCCAAACTTTCACTACTCTTGAAGTGAGAAGAGAAGGGAGTTCAAAAATATGACGAGAAGGCTCTTTGTTATAACTTTCTTCTTTTTCCCTTGTGACAACCTTTATTATAAATTTATTTCATAGTATTTTTTCTTTCTTGGATATTGTGGGAACTAATTTCACTCCATAACATATGGGTTAAGTATGAGAAAAATTATTTTATCACTATTTTTTAATAAATATTAAATTTCCTTCAAGTGGTGTGTCTTTTGAGGACTATGTACTCATATTATTCTTACACTATTATTCTCCTTATCCGTGAATTATTTATTTACAATTTCATTGGCATAAATATTATTTTTGGGGCTATGATTAAGTGGAATTATGGAGTAATTAAACTCTTCATATTGATGTAGATATATTTTTTAAAATTTTCACCTAAAGAGAGAGCATATGGTATTTAATAATTATTATTATATATAACCTAGTGCACTCATATTGATATTTATTATAATCCCCAAATAAATTTTGAAGGGAAGTGTCATGGATTTGACCTCTATTTAAGTTTACTATTCTATATTCTAACGTTCATGTCATATTCTTATGATATTACTACACCTAATTTTTTCTCTAGTGACTATGAGATGTCATATTTCTCATGAAACATAATATTAAAAGTAACATATATGAATATATCCTTGTACATGTCATTTAGATTCCTTCTTGTCATGGGAAATTGACACATTAACACATATAATTTTCATTAAGAAAGTGGAACATATAATTTTTCAGAAAAAAAAAAAACATGTGTTATAGGTTTTAGCATTGTGTGTTTTTATACTTGTTTGTCTCTTTAATTTTTTTGAGAATTTTATATCTTAATAACATAGAAATTTCTATTTTGTATGAGATTTTATTCCTATAAAAATCTCACCTCCATCATTTTCATGTATACTTCTATCTACTTGGTGGATTTATAAATACTTCTACGATATCTTGCATGGTATTGTATACATCAAGTTTATGTGTGAGCTCATGTATGGGTCTATATTTTTTATGTTATTTTTTACCATGACCAATTTGAAATTTAAAATAAAAATGAATTTAGTGAAGATAATTAAATCAAACATATTACTATTATTTTCATAATACATAGTTTGAAATTATTTTTTCACAAAAATTTATTATGTTCAACTAATTTTTTTAATATAATTTATGTTATATTGTAAGTATGTGAAAGTGGACACAAAAATAATTATGATTATGATGTATATGGATTCTAATATTTCAATGTAAGTAGAGTTATGGTGTTGAGTAACTCACTCTCATAGTGGTAATCAAGTCTTTGAGGGTAGCTAAAATAGATTAGCATAACCTTGTGTTTTAGAAGGGTTATTTAGTATACCAAAATAACAATTATATTTTAATTGAATACATTTAATCTTTTCTAGATTATTTAAGCTTGTTCTAAATTTTCTAATTCATTGGAATTACTTGCTCGATTATTGATCTCAATCTATGATTTTATAGTTTAAACTTACGAAAATTTTGATTAATTATATTTGTATGGTAATTATATTTGTATGGTTCTTTTAAATATTGAATGAGAGCTATATATATATTTGTTATTATTAGTTTGGAATCTAAAATTGAATTAAATTATGTGAAATAACTGAATTGAAGTTGTGGCAAGTGGTTTGAAATTATAGGATTTAAGGTTGATTATAAATAGTAAAATTAAATATTTATAACTGGCTTGAATATAGTTTGATATTATAATATAATGGATTAATTAATATATCTATAAATTATGAAGATATGAATTTATTGCCATAAAGCTTAATAAAGTTTAGGTCACTTAAATGGCTACAATAAATCAATAGAAAATAGACTGTAACTATAAATTTTGAGTTTTTTTTCTTAGAAATATTAAATATGTTAATGTGATGTCCAAATTACCATGTAGCTTTTGGTAAATAGCAATAATCCATGTCATGGTTATGTTTTAAATTTTTCTTAATATTTATTGATTAAATAATTATTTTTTATATAATTTTTTCTTTCAGTAAATTTAAGGACTTATATAAACAATAATAATCTGTTGGATTTAATTTTAGTTTCATTAGTTCTCAAAATATGTGTTCTCAAACATGTATAAATGTCCACGCAGATTTGAACCTTGGACCTCCGCCCCCTTATGGGGTTTGGATGAACCAATTGGTCTACACATCGGACCTAATTCTTGAGCTATATATAATTATATAATATCATAATAATTTTTATTTTAATTATTATTATTATTATTTAATTAGTTAGTGTGAGAAACCCCTACGACCAAACACCACACATCCACCCCCTCACACATTAGCCCACACACCCACCCCTCAAACACTCGCCCAAGCTGATTTTTGAACCATTTTTATTTTAATTATAATTATAAAAAGATAATGTTATGTTGAGAAATTAAAACTTGTAAATAATTAAAAAATCAAAATTTATAAAAAAATATAAGAGTGAAACTTGTATAAATAAGAATAGACTTTTAAAAATATTTAATAAATAACAACCTTTAGTAAAAACTTATGTTATAAATATTTTTATAATAAAATATGTTATATAACATTAACATTTTTGTTAAAAATATTTATAAGAAAAAGTTTTAAATTCAATGGTTAGTAAATTCACTATTTTAAATTTTATATTTAAATAAATAGAAAAATAGCTAATGAAAAAACTAGATGTTGTAGCAATGAATTAGATAATATCTATCACACATCATATATTATAAAGTACCTAAAAATATTTTTTGATTTGTCAAGAAATATTTGATTGATTAAAGAACATTCTAAAATAAATTTTTAGAAAAATGTGTATTAATTGCTTATCAACTCAAAACATGAATAAAAAGTCTAATAAAAAAATAGTTAAATTTATGATTGAATTTTTATTTTTAAAATATTGCTCTTTTTTAATCATGGTGGAATAAGGGTTTTGAAAGGAACCTTAGACATTTTACAATAAAGAAACCATACACTAAGCAATCACACATTCAAAACAAACATGCATACAAATTAAAAAATTAACCTAAAAGGCTTAAGCCAAGGACCTTGAAAAGATAATCACTTTTCGACTTAATGAAACAACTAAAAAAACAAGAATAAGATAATAATTGCTAAAAATATTAAATACCACAACAATTTATTAATAAAAGTAATTGTATTTGAACATACAATAAAATTGTAATGTCCCTTATAAGAATACAACAAACTAGTATAACCAAGTAGAAGCATAACCACTTAGATACAAACTGATTTATGAAAACAAAGTACTTATAATTAAAAATATTTACCTCCAAAACCAAAAAAATATAAAAAGGTAATTGCTTTCCAATTTTTAACAACATATATTAATATTGTTCAAAATACCAAAAGATACTCACAACTCATTAATGGAAGTTATGATTATATTGTAGAACATGTGAAGAAAGCCTGACAAATTAATATTACATTGTAGAACATGCGAAGAAAGCATGACAAATTAATATTACCAAGTACAAAGCCATAAAAATACATATAAATAAAATATGTAATAAAATATTAATTAGATTTAAAATAGCAAAAGATACTCAACTCATTAATGGAAGTTGTTTTTATATTGTAGAACATGTTAGGAAAGCACGACAAATTAACATTGCCAAGCAATGTTTTATTTTTTTTGATGATGAACTTTTTATATACAACATATCCGTAACATGTGAGGATAGAGATTTGAACCTGGGCCTCTCGATAACCGGAGAGTTTTAACTACCCACTTGCTCTCCAACTCCTCTACATGAGCGGATTATATTGCAATGTTTTTAAAAATATATGATCTAATGGTAAACCTGGGCTTGAACCAGACAGGCCTCGAGTTTGGGACAGTGATTTCCCTAGTGAAATCGTGACTTTTGCCTAGCTGAATACGATGAAAGGGAACCAAGGTAGAACTCCAGCTGTAATTGAAGATGTGATTTATCGTGAGCTTCCTTTTTTAAAAGAACATCCTATCATAATACATTTGGAAAAAATAACACATCAAACCCTCGTCAGATTTTGAAATTCTAGATATCGAACGAGTAGGGCCACCCGACCAACCACCCAAGCCCAAACTGGAAAGGTCAATGATCAAATCAAGAATCCTTACATATCTGGTCTCCCAATCCATAGCACTGATGAAGATATGCAGCTAGATCTCGAAGTTCAAATCTGATCCTGCTCGCTTCCCTATTTTGGTTCAGTTTTCTAGTTTCTGTTGGCTGGATTTTTCTTTCCCTTATGTCTTTGCTTATGTATTTAAGATTTGGTGAGTCAGTACTGTCACTCTTTTTGGTTTCTAATTTTTATGTCTATCTGTGGGAACCCTGCTGCAAATCCCATTTTTAACTTTAAATTACAAAAGGTTCGGGGACCTTTCAAAACCTCCTTTCAATCAATCAAAAAAAATATAGTATACAAATAAATAAAAAATAACTTAAAGAACCTAAACGAAGAGTTTTTTTTTAAATTATACTCACATACATTAACGTGGTTTGAACTTGGATCTCTAAATAAGAACCCAAAATCAAAACACTACAACAAAAATAAAAAAATAACTTTTTTCTAATTATAAAAAAATTATAATAATAAAACCCAAAAATCATAACTGAAAATAATATTATAAATAAGTAAAAAAATTATAATACCAATTATAAAAAACATAATACTATTATGACCAATTAGTAACTTAAACATTTAGTTTGTGAGAGATTCTGCCATGGTGACTAGTGCCATACACCAATACAAGGGAATCTGGCATGGTGACTAGTGCCATACACCAATGCAAGGGAAAAGGACGATGCAATGAATTTATTGCAAGTAAGTGGCCATCTCAAGGTCAACCTTAAGAGGAAATGTCGTCATCCTTTGTTCTCATGGAGTGACTTTATGAGGGGAATAACCAAATTTCATTTTACTTTCTCCTCCTCCCTGCCTTATTTGAAAATCTAAAATATGGATTCTTTAGTGTTGACATCTTTAGTTGGATTCTTTCCTATCAATGATCCTTCACATCGAAAAGGACCTCAGGTCAAACCCCAACTCTAATGATAAAGATTCCGCCACAGATAGGGTATCTTCTCTGCATATTCCTTGCATCAATAAAATTAATTCCTTGAATTTTATAAGCTAAAAATTCTATATAAAAAGCACCACCGTCCAGAACACACTAACATAAACCTGCACCACAACTTCAACGAAGTTGGGAACTATGATTAAAATTCAAAATAGCTTTCAAACATAGGTAACATGTGTTGGGCCATAAGCATGTGTCAGGCTACGTTAAGGCCCCTTAGGCATTCCTCGAAAGGTTTTTGACTTTTTGTCCCTCGGGAAATGAAAAAAAGTAGGATTCCCTTCCCTTCATAGATGGGAGAGGAATAAGAATGGTTTGAATCGTGGTCAGCTTTATATAAATTTTATACCTATATAAGGCCCTCATCAATTCCCAAATTCCATATCGGAAGCTAACTGAAGTCCTCCTGCTCTATTCAATTCAAATCATATCATGGACCGCTCGAATGAGTCAACTGAGTCGCTAAGGTGCATCATGCATGCTTCTTCTTCTTCTTTCCCATGAGAAATCTCATGCTTTGAACTTTGAACAGATAGGTTCTAAGTCAGAAATCGACTTGGGTATTGAAGATAGTTCGTTAGCAATTGACCATGCAGTGTATAGAACTGAAGAAATCAGAATTTGTTTCCTTTTCCTAATGATATGGACTGATTTATATATATTTTTTCATTTGAGGGCCTCCCAATATATGAATCTTGAATTTTGACTGTAAAACTATACGATTGCTTTCCTTTTGCATTACTTAATTTCTCTTTGATTTTGACTGGACAACTATACGATTGCTTTCCTTTTGCATCACTTGATTCCTCACAGCTATACAATTGTCCTATGTAACTTTAGTACACCATTCTTTCTTATTATTTTCTTGACTGTGACTTAGCAATCGAAGATCATTCTTGAAGTTAAAAGATGTTAATGGTGATTAACAAAACTTAGTTGGAGATGCAAACTAGGGAATATTATTACACTTAATATATAAAGGCTAGTTCTCATTTGGAGATCATAGACTATGGATTGTGTTACAACACCGCTGATACGATATCCCGCAACATAAAAAGTTTCTCGTCTTGAATTTCTGGTATTCTAATTTCATACAATAAGCTGTATAGTATTTTTTCTTTTTTATAAACTTTTTCTACCGTGTAACTTTTTAACAGAATAAAATTTCGTAACTTTCCACTGTATGATGGCAATTCCTAATGGTCTTGAAAAGTACAGTATTCTGAGTTCCAGTGAAAAGAACTCGGATTAGTCATTTATGTAGATTGGTTCGAATTGGCAATATTAAGTGCTGATTGAAGTGAGTATAATTTTTTTTAACAGGCATAAATGTGCAGCATGCTTCAGACAATTCAACAAAGTGGATCATCTAGTCGAGCACATGAAAACTTCTTATCATTCTTCCCACGAGCCAACGTGTGGCATTTGCAAGAAGCATTGCAGGTTTTATGACTCCCTAAGAGAACATCTTATTGGTATGTCTCCTTCCCACTTTTCCATTATCATGGTTCAATGTATTTAACATACTTATGAAGGCAGAACTTAGAAGCATCTGTCTTAATGCTAACTAATACTGTTACTTTGACAACTCTAAATGCTGTGTATTGGTGTTTAGAGATTAAAACTACCTGGATGTAAAAGTTGTGGGGGTATTTGATTCAGAAGGTTATATAAATCTTGGTCAACTACTACTGCTAATTTAATATCATTTCTATGGTCCTGCACATATCTTATTCAGGTCCACTGCCCAAAGCTGAGTGCGCCAAACAGTTCAGCGAAAGGGGGTGTAATCTCTGCCTCAAATTTTTCCCTAGTGCAGAACAAGTCGCTCATCATAGAGCAACCTGCCAATATCTCCCACCATTGCCTCTTGTAAGTTGATCTTATTTTTGCAGCTTTCTTTGTTTATCATACTAACTGTTCTACTTGAATTAATTCTTCTTAAATTAACTCTTTTCCACTTGAATTCTAGGCTCAGTTCATCCAGGTGATTAGCAAACTCAGCTTTGTGCCATGAACAAGCGCATCCAAGCAGAGGAGCACTTCCATGCAGAAAGTCCCATCCAGTGTTACAAGGGCCAAGAGCTTCCACCAATTTCTGCCATTGCACTCGATTGTGAGATGGTAGGTGATGGTCAGGATGGCTCTCTTGACCTTTGTGCCCGAGTCTGCTTGGTAGATGAAGATGAAAAGGTGGTCTTCCATAGTTATGTCAAGCCTCTAATTCCAATAACAGATTATAGGTAGCACAATAATATATTATATTGTTTTATATTATATACTTTTGCAGTAAAGTATTGTGATTTTAGTTTATAGTAATGTCTCTATAACATAGACGATAAGTCTAACTAAGACACAGCCTGAACCTGATTCTTTTCTGTGGAATACGACCTTTGATCAATGCTATAAAATTACATTAAGTGATATTGTTTGCAGGTACGATATCACTGGCATAAAACCAGAACATCTGCTAGATGCCATGCCACTGGAGCAAGTCCAGGAAACAATTGATCTTATATAATGGGGAAGCAATCTGGCGAATTCGTTTGAGGGGGGAAGAGCTAAGGCTCTTGTAGGACATGGCCTAGATGATGATCTTCAATGCTTGGCAATAGAATATCCAAGCCATCTCATCAGGTTTACATTAGATATCACCTTAACCTATTATTTGAGTTTAACTAAAGATCATTAGATAAGGCGTTACTTATTCTTGATGTCCAGGGACACTGCAAAGTACCCCCCACTACTGAAAAGTAGCAAAGCAAGCTATTCACTCAAATATCTCACTCAATCATTTTTAGGGTAACAATTATCTTGTCAACTTTCTCTCATTATGGAGTGTTTCTTCTCCAAGGTTTTGTTTCAGACGATATTATTTCTCCGATGAATTCTGTTCCACTATAATGCCTGGTTTCTCCATTGTTTATACATTCATAAGATTTAATATTGTTATTCCATTTCCTAAGGAAATAAGGTTGGGTTTTCTTCTTATCAGTTACAAGATTCAGAATGGTGCTCATGACCCATTCGAGGATTGTGTATCAGCAATGCGTCTTTACAAGAAAATGAGAAGCTTAGACCATTTCCCCAAGGAGCCCCTTGCTGCAGCCGATTTTCGGGCAGAGAACGTGTTTGGACGATGGAAGCAGAAAGATTTGGAGAAGATGAGGCCCGAGGATTTGGAGAAGATTTGGAGAAGATTTTAAAAGGTTTATTCTTTCCTTTTACACTGATTTAATTTCCTAGATTTGATATGAGTTGTATCAACTCTTCGAAACCAAATATTTGTTGGTTTTTTTTTTTAAATACAGGTTGTTATGAGGGGTTTTGGTAGCCTCGTGGTGAGTGGGGGTATGGACCTTGGACCTCCTCAAAGAGAGGCCAGAGCCCTTACCTCTCAATTAAACTTGAAACTATTAATGTATATTATATTGTTTAATATTTTTGTAAAACATTGTTGTATTATGTTTGGTGGATTTATTTTTAATGATATTATTTAGTTTTGATTTAGTTGTATGGTTAATATAATATATCATATATTTAATGTTAGAAATTAGAAAAATGTTAGTTGTATGGTTAATATAATATATAGTATATTATAGAGTAATTTTTTATATGATAAATTATAAAAATATTAGAAATTAGATTTATTTTATTGTAAAAAACTATTTACAATAATTGTGTCTATATTATAAGAATGTTGACATCTTAAATATTGTTTTTTGATAATTATATTTAAAAAAATCAATATAATGTATTTTTATGTTATATAATAATAAATTTTGATATTTAATATTAATATGAAAGTCTACTTGCTTAGCTCAATGGAGTTGGTTTCAATGTTTGGCACCCATATGTAGTCTATAGAAAATAAAAATCTACATGTTAAGTGTGGGCTTTGTTATAATATGGGATATTTTTTTAAGGACTATCCCAAGAAGAAATCTAAAATCAAACAAAAAATGGCAGCCTAAGAAAGCTATGGAAGTCAAGGATGTGAGGAAGGTGCTCTCAATAATGTCCATGGGTTTGACTTAGGCCCAAGATCCCTTGTTTGTTGAATAAGGAGAGATACTTATAGGAATAGATGAAGTAAATTCTTCTCCTAAATGTATTTTCTCTGTGATGAATGAAATTCCTATGGAAAATATGTTCTCCTATATTTTGAGTTAGGAGAATGATATGGATGTTAATCCCCAATCCCACTCTCATAAGGGTTTAAAGGAAGATTTTTTGAAGGGAACCTTGCTTGTGGA
This sequence comes from Wollemia nobilis, assembly GCA_028583015.1. NCBI lineage: Eukaryota > Viridiplantae > Streptophyta > Pinopsida > Araucariales > Araucariaceae > Wollemia > Wollemia nobilis. The sequence continues at coordinate 3,308,821 of JAQPPZ010001731.1, forward strand.
CATCCCCCAGCCTAAATTTCCAATGACCTCCCTCCCAACCTTAGATTTTGTTATTTCTTCCATTCAAAGGCTGCTGGTAATATATTTTAGTGCTTCAAATTTACCTCTTAATGGGAAAGGTGTAAAAGCTAGTCCAACCTCAAAATCTATTATTTCTTCCATTCAAAGTTTGCTGGTAAAATAGAATAGTGATTCATATTTACCTCTTAATGGAAAAGGCTTAAAATCTAGTCCATCCTCAAAATCTATTATTTCTTCCATTCAAAGATCGCTAGAAAAACAAAATAGTGCTTCATATTTACCTCTTAATGGGAAAGGTTTAAAAGCTATTCCAACCTCATATTTTGTTGTTTGTTCCATTCAATAGTCATCAACAGAATATGATAGTGCATCAAATTTATTTCTTAATGCGAAAGGTTTAAAAGTATTCCAAACATTAGCTTTTACTATTTATCTATTCAAATATTATCAAAAAAATAGGCAAGTACTTCAGATTCAATACCTAATGGGAAATTTTTAAAATCTAATCCCAATCACATCATGAGGAGTAGCAAAAAAGGGACAATGGATGTGGGAGATGAATCTAAACATGGGTGACCTTTGAACCAAGACTCAAGGCTAAGGGAGACCCTACAAAATAGCTAATAAAATTTAAATAACACTTTCTACGGGAAGGAGGAAGAAGTACCCCACTACGTCTAGTAAATAAAAATATTGTATTGGAATATAATAGGTTTTAATACCCTTTAGAAGCAATGACTAGTTTCTTCTATTAGGAAAGATCTAAATCTCAAAATTTTTTATTCAAGAAAAAAGAATTAAGACCAATTTTGATAAGGTTAAGAATATCATATGGAAGGAGACCTGTTATTTTGAAAGATATACTTTGGGAGCTTAATGTGTCTTTGGGATAATTTAAAAATTAAAGATAGAGTGCTTTCTTCTTCTCATAGGTTCATTAACATATTTTTCTACTACAGATTTTCTAAAATATCCTAGGTTTTAACCAATGTGTATGCTCCAAATTTTATTGCGAGAAGAGGAAGACTATGGGAGGAGTTGAGCGTAAATAGAAATGCTTTCCCTAACCTTTCTTGGATTTTGGTTGGGGATTTTAATTCCCTCATCTTTCCATTAGAAAAAAATGAGGAAGTCAATTCTCCTATAATGGTATGGAGGATTTCATTTTTTTGTGAATACTAATGAGATGTTGGACTTTGAGCTAAAAGGAAGTAAATTTACTTGGAGCAAAAAAAAGTCTAGGAGAACATCTTATCCAATAAAAATTGGATAGGATTTTTATTTCTAAAGAAGGGCTTCATCATTTTGAAACAATTTTTCTCTCTTGTCTTACCAAAATAGGATTAGATCACAATACTTTGGTACTAGATGTTTTAGTTGAGAATATAACTTTTAAGTTTCCATTATGATTTTACGTTATATGGATGAAAAATGATACCCTTGAGGACATTATAGTTGATTGGTGGAAGAACGATTTTCTAGTCCCCCCAATATCTCAATTTGCCAATAAATTAAGATTTGTGAAGAGTAATTTAAAATTATGGAATACAAATATCTTTGGTAACATTTTCCAAAAGCAAAAATCCATGAAACTACAACTTTTAGCCATTAAAGCTACTATAGAATCTTTCCCACCAAAAGATCTTGAAAAATATCTTGAAAGAAGTTTGTTGGTAAATTTCCATAATGTTTTTACCTACAAGGAATCCTATTGGATATAGAAGTCAAGAACTCTCTGGTTGAAATTTGGAGATAGAAATACCAAGATTTTTTATGCCACAACCTTGAGACACAGGTGTTCCAATAATATTACTAAAATTGTTAAGCAGGATGGTACTAAAACTAGAAATATTTTGGAAATTCATAAGGACGTTGTATAATTTTTTGTAATTTCTTAGGAGTGGTGATACCTATAGATGAGTAGGCCTCTAATTGTTTTTTTTTAATTCCTTCTCTAATTATTGAAAAAAATAACTCTAGTCTTATCGCTTCATTCAAAGAGTTTGAAAACAAAGAGGCAATATTTTCCATGGTCGATGAGAAAGCCCCTAGACTTGATGGTTCTATTGCATTTTTTTATCAAAATTTTTGAGGAATTATGGAGAAGGATATATATAATGTTATGGGTGAAATTCAAACTACCCTTCATATTCTCATTGATATCAATTCCACATTTTTGGTTTTGATTCCTAAATTGGAAAGAACTAACTCCTTCAATAATTTTAAGGTCATAAGTCCATGTAACACTCTTTATAAAACATTAACTAAGGTCATAGTAATGCCAGCAGCACCACAATAGAATCCAACCAATATACGTAGACGCAACATAGATAATAAACATGCAGTCCAAGCCACCAAGTGGTAGTATGATGCTCACAACCCACCCCCCTAATTATTGATCGAATCGAGCATTTATAGTATCTAAGAAATTTAATCGTTACAATATGGTCATTACAACATGGCCATTACAAAATGGCCATTACAACATGGTCATTACAATATGACTATTACAACATAGTTTTTACAATATATTCGTTACAACATGGTCGTTACAACATGACCATTACAATATGGTCATTACAATATGACCATTATAACATGGTTGTTACAATATGACCATTACAACATCGTCATTACAATATAACCAATACAATATGGTTGTTACAATATAACTGTTACAATATGGTCATTATAGCATGACCATTACAATATGGTCGTTACAAAGAGAGGACCGTTGTAGGGGAACAATTACAAAATTAACAAACCAAAAGAAAATTTGAATATTAGGAATTTAAGAGGAAGAGTGTTAGAATGTGATTATCCTGCATTAGACTTCCATGCTTTAAAATTTCATGAGCTCCTACTTATGAGCTATTCAAATTTTTTGAAGCTTGATTTGCACATTTACCACATCTATCTTGACCAACAGGGTGTGTGTATGCCATTGTTATCATGCATAAAATTTTGAGCATCTTTTCACCATTCAAGAGGATCCTTAAGCAATTTCTATTTCACACGTCTAGTAATTCATGAAATACCTTGTATTTGTTTCACCATTTGCACAAAACCTTAGGCATGTTCTTTTCATACTTGTTGTAATCTATGTACACATTTTGTTTCACACATACAACACACTTGGTATAATCCATGAAATACCGAGTGTTTATTTCACCACATGCACATATCCTTAGGCAAGTTTTGTTCCACACTAACTATAATCTACATACTCATTATGTTTCACACATGTAGCACACTTGCAGTAAGGGTGTGTGTATACCATTTTTATGCATAAAAATTTGAGCATATTTTCACCATTCAAGTGGATCCTTAAGCAAGTTTTATTTCACACTTGCAATAATCCATGAAATACCGAGTTTTTGATTCACCACTCGCACATATCCTTAGGTAAGTTCTATTCCATACATGTTGTAATCAATGTATACATTTTATTTCACATGTGAAACACACTTGTAGTAATCCATGAAATGTCGAGTGTCTGTTTCACCACTCGTGCAGATCCTTAGGCAAGTTATGTTTCATACTCATTGTAATCCACATACATGTTCTATTTCACATGTGCAACACACTTGATTGACAAGCAAAAGCATACACAAACCCGCAAGAAATATTCTGAGCTCTGATACTACTTGATGTTAGCAACACCATAGTATAAGCCAACCGATATATGTAAACGCAACACAAATAATAAACATACACTCCAAGCCACGAAGTCATAGTGCAGAGCTCACAATCCACCTCCCCTAACTACTAATCAAATCGAGCATTTATAGAATCTAAGAAATTTTATTGTTACAATATGGTAATAACAAGATGGTCATTACAACATGACCATTACAACATGGTCATTTCAATATGAACATTACAACATGGTCGTTACAATATGACTATTACATCATGTCATTACAATATGACTGATACACCATGGTCGTCATAACATGATTGTTACAATATGATCGTTATAACATGGTCATTACAATATGACCGTTATAACATGGTTATTACAATATGATGAATAACATAAGCTTATACTGAGAGGGGGGGGTGAACAGTATAAGACCTCTTTTTACTTTCTCTATTTAACTTCAATTTCGTAAAGCAATGAACCAATAGCAATATCAAAGCAATGCATAAAGCAACACACAATGAGACATCAATTTTAACGTGGTTCACCCAACATGGCCTACATCCACAAAACTTTTCTCTAAAAAACTTTCTCAAAGTTCTTTGGGAATCCTTCCCAATTACAATGTTTATGAGCCTTAGCCCAAAGGAGAAACCTTCCCCTACTCAAGTATTTATGAGCCTCTGCCCAAAGGAGAATCCTTCCCCTCCTCACGAATTTATGAGCCTCCTTCCCAAAGGAGAATCCTTCCCCTCCTCACAAATTTATGAGCCTCCTACCCAAAGGAGAATCCTTCCCCTCAACATGAATTTATGAGCCTCCTGCCCAAAGGAGAATCCTTCCCCTCAACTCTATAAATGATACTTTAGAAGATCACCTGCCTCTTATTCTGCTAGCACGTGGAACTCCTTTCCATAGAAGACCTCATGTCCTTAATGCTCAGCCTCAAGATACCTTTGTCCTCACTGATCACCTCCATAGCAACTCATCAACCTATACTAAACACAGTCAGTCGGTCCAGCACAAGTCTTCCTCACTCTGTCAGATCTGTCCCAAGCTCAACTCATAAAGCTTGAACAAATCAATCTTTGTTGCACACAAGCCTTCTCAAATACTTGTCAAAACTATCCTTAGGTTCTTCTCAAAGAACCACTTCAACTTTGTCCTCATGTCCTCTTCTAGGACCTGTTCAAATAAGCTCACATGTCCTCCCTAGAACTTGTCCAAATCAGCTCACAAGTCCTCACTAGAACCTGTCCAAATCAGCTCACAAGTCCTCACTAGAACCTGTCCAAATCAGCTCATAAGTCTTCACTAGAACTTGTCCAAATCAGCTCACAAGTTCATCAAGAAAAACTTGCTTAGCATGAACCCACAAAGAGAATTGTTAGAGACCCAATGTGATTCATCAACCTCATAGAAGCATAAAGAGAATTTTTAGAGACTCAATATGTTCTATACTTAACTCCCAATCTCAATCTCAAATATCATAGAAACATAAAGAGAATTGTTAGAGACTCAATATGTTCTATACTTAACTCTCAATCTCAATTTCAACTCAATATCAATCTCAAAAGAATAAGATAGATGTAGTATGCTTTTCTCAAGAACATGAAACACAACCCAACAATTGCCAACCATGCAATAACTCATATAACAATGATACTCATGTTCTTTCCACAACCAATATCTTTTCACTACCAATTAGGGCTTTAACAACAATGCTTATAGACAATGTTTAACCAACATCATTCAACTCAACATTAACCTTGAAGCATTCAACCAATCACTACATGAAAAGGAATCTAGTAGACATCCTTTTCCCTCTAAATATATTTGAACAAAACAGCCACCAACATAAATCTCCAATGCAAATAATAACTTACTCAAATCAATCTCAATGGAGTAAGCCCAAAACATGAATCAAGTAAAGCATTAACTTGATCAAAACAACCTCTATGGAAGCAACTCAATCATCAATCTCAAAACAACCAACTAAGGGTTTCACCATATCAATGCAAGTAGCAAGACTTACTAACATAAACCCTAGTGCAAAAATACTTCCTCTTCCTCAACCAGAATTATGCATTCACCCAAAAAACTCATCAATGATTTTAATGCATAAACAATCTTCAATATCCAAAAAATGGGATTTACACCAACAAGAATACCTAGTAGACAAACCTTTTCACTCCAAACTCAATTTTAGAAAATACACCATCAATAATATACATGGAATAAGTTGCCCATACCTTTGTTTGAGGAAGAAGAGAATAGTTCTTCAACCTGTTACCAACACCACACTCAACTTTACCACCAAGTTAGGGTTAGATCATAAAAGTAACCACAAAAATATTTATTCCATAAAACACCTTATGACTCTAATCCTTAGAAGTCAACTACCAAAATATATAAAGCATACAAACAATATATCCTTTTACACCTTATTTCTCCAAATTAATTAAACCATGCTCAAGGAATAATAGCTTATAAGCAAATCTCACTCAACAATCAAGCCAAAAATCTCAACCACACACTATCAACCTTATATATCCAAAGAAGCATTTAACCTAAAAAATAATTTTAAATAAATCTGCCCAACCACTTCTTCTTCAACAAAATGCAAATTTTATTTAAAAAACCTTACCAAAAAAAATGCTTCCAAAAATCACGGGTCAACAGTGCCTCCAAAAAAATCGGAGCTCAAAAACTCTTCTCACACTCCATGGTGGGAGTCGAACGCTTGACCTCCCTTCAAGCACCTTTGTAGAACAGTCGTTGCCACTAGGCCAACAACACTAGCTTGAAGGCTAGCAAGAGTCTCCTTCTCCTTAACCCTTTGGTGGCGGATAAATGTGGTGAAAAAATGATAGTCGTAGCTTTTACTTCCCAAATTTTGTGCAATTCGAATTTCTTTCACACCTTTGCTTTGGACTATAGGTTATGGCTTATATAGCCAAACTTCCATGCTATGCACGACGTCGGCGGGAGGATAATTTGAACTTTTCGAATTAATATTATTTTGGCACCTTCGAAACAACTTTAGGTTTTATGAAACCCTTTTGATTATTTAAAAAATAATCAAAGGTCTTTTAGACCTTGGACCTTAAGTGGAGAATCCATTAAATTATTAAAATAATTTAATCACTAAATCTAATAAATAATTAATTAAAAAACCTTACAAATGTTTTATTAATTAAGTTATTTAATTAATAAGTGTCTCCAACATTTGCATTAAGCTGAGAGTGGTTTTGAGAAAAACCCTTAATGCATCCACCTGGTTTTAATAAAAACCCTTAAACCTGCCATGGTTTTGATAAAAACCTTTTCATATGCCACATGGAATCTCTTCAAAATCTTATAGAAAAGATTCTTTGGAATCTTCAACCTTTGAATCCAATAAATCCTCTTGACATTAATGCCAGTTCCTTTTGACATCAATGACAACTCATAGACAAGAAGCTAGGATCTCAAACCCAACATTGCCAACAATCTTCTCCTTTGTCATTGATGGCAAACCATGCTTCTCAACAACACTGAAACTCAAAACTGCTGTATAGAAATTAGCTCCCCCTGACTTGAGGCTCTCCCCCTTACTCATATCTCTCCCCCTTTGTCATCAATAGCAAAGGGTCACCTTTGGGGCTTGGGACTAAGAATGAGCCTCTTAGCTTAGTCCCTCCCCCACCTCTTGTTGAGGTGATTAATTTTGGGGTGGGAGTAAAACTCCCATTAGGCATTCATCTTGTTCTCTTGTTCTCCTTGTCCATATTCATGTTCCTGTTCATGTCACTGTTTTTGTTCTTGTTATCATTCCTGTTCTTATCCATGTCTTGATTCTTGTGCCTCTTCATACCAATGTTCCTATTCCTAAACCTTGGAATTTCAGCTCTACACTTTCTAGCTATGTGACCTTCATTATTGCACTTATAACAACTAACAATGTTATTTCTTTGAGGCATACCTGATCTTTGAATCCATATATTCTGACCAACCCTGTTCCTGTTATTAGCCTTGCAATAAACAACCTTGTGCCCAAAATGTTTACAAGAGTAGCAATACCCTTGAAAGAAATTACCACCTCTGAATCTTTCATTTACCTTCCTCACTTGAGTCATGCAATGTGAAGCCATGTGACCAAACTTGTGACAAGCAAAACATTTGCCATTAAAATTTCCTTGATTTGACATCTTAGGTCCTGTAAACTTTCTCCCCTTTTTTTTATTCTTGTTTTCTGATTCTGTGCATCTATCACTCAAGGACTCTTTTTTTGAAGTACTTTCCTCATTAGAACTCTCTTCCTTTCGGAATCTCTTACTATATTCCCTAGCAGAGTCGCCAACCTGTTCCATGTGTTTCTTACCAAAACCAAGACCTATTTTATTTGTTGTCCTTCTTTGATCTTTGATGATTGACTTTACCTTTTTGGTGTTATCTTCAAACCTGTAAAGCTTATCCGTGTACTCTTTAGTTTCCTCTTTCAAGGAAGCCACTTTATGTTCCAACTCTCTACACTCAAGAACCTTAGACTCTAACTTATCCTTAAGTTTCTGTGTCTTAGCTATAGAGAAGTCAAGACTTTCTATAAGCTCATCTCTCTCAATACAAAATTCATCCAATTTATCATTGAGTCTAGCATTCTTCTTTCTTTCCTTTTTAAAAGCACTAAGAGCACTAACAAGTTCAGCTTCAAGATCTACTTCACCATCCTCTATAACTTCCTCTATTTTTTTGCCTTTTGAAACATCAATGACTTTTTTAGATTTCTTATCACTAGAGGTGCTACCCTTTTCTAAAGCCATACAAATATCTTCCTTACAATTTTTCGAAGCATCCTCATACATAGTATAACTAGAAATCAATCCATAATTTGTGCAATCATCCTCAAGATGTCCAAAATTTCCACATCTAAAACATTTCATAAGGACAAATCTATGTTTCTTTTCTTCTTTTTTTTTTGTTAGGAACAACATCTCATTTCCAACATCACTTGAAGAACTTTCACTATCACTACTAGAACACTTACTTGCCTTGTCTAGGTAGAAACTTTTCTTGTGTTTGTGAGAGTACCTCTTTCCTTGATTGCTTTGCTCATATTTATTCTTCCTTTGATGTCTGTGCCTTTCAGAATCCTTGCTCTTATAATCATGTTTATCTTCATCACTTTCATCCTTGGAAGTAGTACAGTTAGTAGCATAATGACCAAACTTTCCACAATTGAAAAACTTGACATATTTCATACCTTTGTGATTTCTTGAGAACTTGCCCTTCTTGTTGTAATATGCCTCTTCATCACTAGAAGACTCATCACTATCTTGAAGCTCTTTACCCTTGGATTTCTTGGTAGCCTTGAAAGCTGCCTCCTTCTTAACATCAACCTTCACTTGAGTTCTCAACTCAAATGCTGCAAGTATACTATGAAGCTCATCCTTTTTCAACTTATCCAAATCCTTAGCTTCCTCAATAGTAGAAATATTTTCACTAAATCTATTTGTAAGAGACCTCAAAATATTATCACAAATATCATTTTCAGAAAGCTCAAGACCTAGTTCCTTCATAGAGTTAACAATCTCATCCATATGAAGGATATAGTCACTAATATTTTCTTCATAATTCATCTTGAGTTGTTCAAACATACCTTTGAAGTGTCTCAAATTGGCCTTTTGGACATTTGCATCACCTGTATGAACCACCTTCAACTGTTTCCACATTTCACTAGTTGTCTTGCAGTGAATCACCTTGGTAAGATCTGCCTTCCGTAAACCCTTTAGGATTGCATTCATGGCCTTTGAATTGCTATGATGTAGGATCCTATCTTCCTTAGTAGAAGGAACATGCTCAGGAATGGTATACTCATCCTCAATCACTTCCCAAACTTCATTTTCAAGAGCCATAATATGAACCTTCATCCTAGCACTCCAAAGCCCAAAATCTACCCCATGAAGAATAGGTGTTGCATTACTACCTATATATTCCATTGTGTTATTTACAATATTTTCCTTCAAGTTGTTAAAATTTTTGAAGGAACTCGCTCTGATACCAATTGAAGAACACAAGCTTATACTGAGAGGGGGGGTGAACAGTATAAGACCTCTTTTTACTTTCTCTATTTAACTTCAATTTTGCAAAGTAATGAACCAATAGCAATATCAAAGCAATGCATAAAGAAACACACAATGAGACACCAATTTTAACGTGGTTCACCCAACATGGGCTACATCTACAAAACTTTTCTCTAAAAAGATTTCTCAAAGTTCTTTGGGAATCCTTACCAATTACAATGTTTATGAGCCACAGCCCAAAGGAGAAACCTTCCCCTACTCAAGTATTTATGAGCCTCTACCCAAAGGAGAATCCTTCCCCTCCTCACAAATTTATGAGCATCCTACCCAAAGGAGAATCCTTCCCCTCCTCACGAATTTATGAGACTCCTACCCAAAGGATAATCCTTCCCCTCAGCACAAATTTATGAGCCTCCTGCCCAAAGGAGAATCCTTCCCCTCAGCTCTAGAAATGATACTTCAGAAGATCACCTGCCTCTTATTCTGCTAGCACGTGGAACTCCTTTCCACAGAAGACCTCCTATCCTCAATTCTTAGCCTTAAAAGACCTTTGTCCTCACTGATCAACTCCATAGCAACTCATAAACCTGTACTAAACACAGTCAGTCGGTCCAGCACAAGTATTCCTCACTCTGTCAGATCTATCCCAAGCTCAACTCATAAAGCTTGAACAAATCAATCTTTGCTGCACACAAGCCTTATCAAAGACTTGTCAAAACTATCCTCAGGTTCTTCTCAAAGAACCACATCAACTCTGTCCTCAAGTCCTCTACTAGGACTTGTTCAAATCATCTCACAAATCCTCCCTAGAACTTGTCCAAATCATCTCACAAGTCCTCACTAGAACCTGTCCAAATTAGCTCACAAGTCCTCACTAAAACCTGTCCAAATCATCTCACAAGTCTTCACTAGAACTGTCCAAATCAGCTCACAAGTTCCTCAAGAAAAACTTGCTTAGCATGAACCCACAAAGAGAATTGTTAGAGACCCAATGTGATTCATCAACCTCATAGAAGAATAAAGAGAATTGTTAGAGACTCAATATGTTCTATACATAACTCCCAATATCAATCTCAAATCTCATAGAAACATAAAGAGAATTGTTAGAGACTCAATATGTTCTATACTTAACTCCTAATCTCAATCTCAACTCAATATCAATCTCAAAAGAATAAGATAGATGTAGTATGCTTTTCTCAAGAACATGAAACACAACCCAACAATTTCCAACCATGCAATAACTCATATAACAATGATACTCATGTTCTTTCCACAACCAATATCTTTTCACTACCAATTAGGGCTTTAACAACAATGCTTATAGACAAGGTTTAACCAACATCATTCAACTCAACATTAACCTTGAAGAATTCAACTAATCACTACATGAAAAGGAAACTAGTAGACATCCTTTTCCCTCCAAAGATATTTGAACAAAACAACCACCAACATAAATCACCAATGCAAAGAATAACTTGCTCTAATCAATATCAATGGAGTAAGCCCAAAACATGAATCAAGTAAAGCATTAACTTGATCAAAACAACCTCTATGGAAGCAACTCAACCATCAATCTCAAAACAGCCAACTAAGGGTTTCACCATCTCAATGCAAGTAGCAAGACTTACTAACATAAACCCTAGTGCAAAAATGCTTCCTCTTCCTCAACCAGAATTATGCATTCACCCAAAAAACTCATCAATGATTTTAATGCATAAACAATCTTCAATATCCAAAAAATGGGATTTACACCAACAAGAATACCTAGTAGACAACCTTTTCACTCCAAACTCAATTTCAGAAAATACACCATCAAAAATATACATGGAAGAAGTTGCCCATACCTTTGTTTGAGGAAGAAGAGAATAATTCTTCAACCTGTTACCAATACCACCCTCAACTTTGCCACCAAGTTAGGGTTATATCATAAAAGTAACCACAAAAATATTTATTCCATAAAACACCTTATGACTCCAATCCTTAGAAGTCAACTACCAAAAAATATAAAGCATACAAACAATATATCCTTTTACACCTTATTTCTCCAAATTAATTAAACCATGCTCAAGGAATAATAGCTTCTAAGCAAATCTCACTCAACAATCAAGCCAAAAATCTCAAAATCAAATAATTTAAAATTATTAAATTATTAAAATAATTTAATCACTAAATCAAATAAATAATTAATTAAAAAACCTTTAAAAGGTTTTATTAATTAAGTTATTTAATTAATAAGTGTCTCCAACCTTTGCATTAAGCTGAGAGTGGTTTTGAGAAAAAACCCTTAATGCATCCACCTGGTTTTAAATAAAAACCTTTAAACTTGCCATGGTTTTAATAAAAACCTTTTCATCTACCACATGGAATCTCTCCGAAATCTTCTAGAAAATATTCTTTGGAATCTTAAACCTTTGAAGCCAATAAATCCTCTTGACATTAATGCCAATTCCTTCTGACATCAACGAAAACTCATAGACAAGAAGCTAGGATCTCAAACACAAAATTGCCAACATATGATTGATACAACATGGTTGGTACAACTTGACCATTACAATATGGTTATTGTAAAATGATCGTTACATGGTCGTTACAAAGAGAAGTTCATTGTAGGGAAACAGTTACAAAAATAACAAACAAAAATAAGATGTGGCCGTTAGGAACTTTAGAGGAAGAGGGTCAGAATGTGATGCTCCTGCATCACATAGCCAAGAGAATTAAGGTCATTCTTCCTCATATTATTGATCCTTTCCAAGGTGCTTTTGTTAAAGGGAGGCAAATCTTAGATAGCATGGTTACTATTCATAAAGTTATTCACTACATTAATAAAAGTGGTAGATATGTATTTTTGTTAAAATTAGACATGAACAAGGTAAATGATAGAGTATCCTAGGAATTTATGTTTAACGTTAATGGTAAATTTGGCTTTCACCCTATTTGGATAGACCTCATCAAAGGATGCATATGCTCAGTTATGAATTTTGTCCTAATTAATGGTTATCCAACAAGTTATTTTAGAACCCTACAAGGCCTAAGACAAATGGACCCTATGTCTTCTTATTTGTTGCTTATTTTGTATAAATCCTTGGGTAGATCTATTTAGGTAGCCCAATCTAAGGGATTTATTTCAAGGATAAATCTTACCTCCACCTGCAATCCCATAACACATAAACAATTTGTAGATGATACTCTTCTTGCTTCAAGATAATCTATTCAAAAAGTGAAAGAGATTAAATTTATTCTATCTTCTTATAAGGTTGCCTATGGATAGAAAATAAATTTTAACAAGAGAAAGATATTTTTAATTAATACCTCCCTTCAAATCTAGGTAAAAATCAAAAAAATCTTTGAATGTTCCATTGGGTAGCTCCCTTTTATTTATCTAGGTTTATCACTTCTTAGTGGTAGGTTATAATATTCTTCTTGGATTCATATGGTGGAGATGGTTAGGAGAAAGTTGACAAGCTAGAAAAATGCCCTCCTCAACCAAGTTGGTAAGGCACAACTCATTGAATCCACCCTCAAAAGTATCAAAATCTTCTTTTCATCATTGTTCAAGATGTGATAGAAAATATACCAAAATATTAATAGTATTCAAAAGGTATTTCTTTGGATAGGCATGGAATAAAAACATAAAATTCCTCTCGTTGGTTGGAAGCATGTTTGTTCAAGTAAGAGCAAGGGTGGATTAGGCCTTAGAAAACTAGAATAAATGAAATTGGCCTTTATTGCAAAATAGGATTCATAGTTTTTCAAAATGAAAGAATCTATATGGGTAGAGATTTTAAAAGCCAAATATCTTGGTAGAGATGGTAATTTTGAGGATATTCAAGTCAAACCAAAGAGCTTTGCTTTTTGGAAACACCTTCTTGATTCTTGGTTCATTATTAAAAAAGGCTTGAGATGGAAGATTGATGATGGGAGGAAATTTAACTTTTGGGAAAATAATTGGATTCTAATGAGCCTCTGATTAGAGATGAGCTTTTAAACTACTTAAATCCCTTTACTATGCAATCTTGTGGATCTAGATTTTTTAACTTTCTTGAGGTAAGGGATTGAAAAAGCGTTGGAATACTCTCCCTTTTTAACCCCTTCCTAGGTAAATTTGTGCTCTAAGTTTTTTATCCATTATTCTAAAAATTTATCTCCTTAATCTTAATCCGTAATCCAATTCACCTATTTGAATAGTGGATTATAAGGGCATTTTCATGGTTAAATATTATTAATTTCTTCAGTTTGATGAGGAATAAGACTGGTTTCTAGCTAGTAAGATATGGTTTGAACATCTCATACGTAAAGTTAATTTCTTCTTTTGGTTGGTTGTCCATAAAAAAATCCTTACTATTTAAAACCTTCACAAAAGGGGCTTGCCCATTTCAAATAGGTGTTATTTGTGTGAAGTTGCTTGGTAGAATGCTAAACATTTATTTCTTGAGTGTTCATTCTCCTTAGAAGTTATCCACATTCTCATAAAATTCAATTTGCCTCATTTTTTGGAGGGGTATTTGGACTGAAAGAAACAACAAATCCTTCAAGAATGTTAAAAATAATCCCTTGCATGTGGAAGCTAAAATTATCAATTTCTTGAAAGAAAATATTTTCATAATTTCCATCAACTATGAAAATGATCCCATAGTGAAAGAAAGCTTGCCACCCAACTTGGTGTCCTAAATATGGAAGGTATTTGTATTTTTTCCACTCCCAATATTAGAGATAGTGTAAATGGAAGCCTCCACCTAAGGTTAAATACAAATAAACTTTAATGGGGTAGCAAAAGGTATATTGATCATCACAAGGGATAAATAAGTCATCAGGGGTGATAAAGGTGTATAGTCTAGTCTTTTTATTGAATCTCGGGTGCTTATAAAGGGGTCATGCTACTAGAAAAGCTGAATACAAAGAAGGTGGTGATCAAAGGTGATTCTCTTTTCATCATTAATATTTCTAAAGGAAAACATTCCTCCCACTAATCCATTATAGATTTAATAGAATATATTTATTGTCACATTGAGAATTTGGAAGGTGTTGAATTCAGGCACACCTTTAAAGAAATAAATAAAGAAGATTACTTGTTGGCCAACCAAGGGGTCAATCAGAATGCTCTTCAAATATAGATGAATGATTTTTCTATCTTTTTAACATAGTGTGTTTTGGTTTTAAATTTTAATCTCTTTTTATCCTTGGTTGATAAGGTGCTCCCTCTTACTTTTTGTTAAAGATATTTTCTTAGTTTTACCTATTTGTGGCTATTTTGTTATATTCCCTTATCCCTTGGGCTTATTATCCTCTTGATCCACTTACTATTATTTTATATTGTGTCTTTCATTGTAAAAGGTTAGGGATCCTTTCAAAATCCCATGTTTTCTTACCTAATTAAAAAAATAAAGTTTGACATTTAATTATAATGTCTAATAATTTTGAGGTAAATAATGGAGGATAGTAATAGTTTTTAGTTTACTTTGTTGATATTCTTCTGGTAAATGGGGTTTAGGGAACATGTAACAAAGAGTGATGAGTTTTACATGATAAACCAAGTTATTTATGGGGAGTAATTAGAAAAGTGTAATGAGGATTGATGAGTTTTACATTGTAACCAGGGTTATGCATAAGAGGTAGTTCCAAAAATATATTTATAATAATGAGGTGAATCGGTTTCAAAACCAAGGTGAATAGGGTTCAAATTCATGTAGAATACATGATGAATTGCATTTTTTTTAAGAAAAAAAAAAAAAAGATGGTTAATTTATCAAAAAATTTAAATGAATATTAAAATACTACTTGGGGGATCCTATCGATGTATGATTCTTGATTAGATCCTACCGATGTGTGATGTTTGTTGGGAACCTACCATCACATGATGCGAGACTACTGGTACTATTTTTTAAGACCTGAAGTGAACCTACCAACTTGTGATGTCTATCGAGAACCTACCAACACATGACACTAGATGAGAGACTACTAGAACAATGCTTTGATATGTCTAACAAGAGCCTATCCACATGTGAAATATGATAAGAGCCTACAGACACCATGCAAGATGCATAACAAGACTCTACCAACACCATGATTCGAGATACCTGATAAGAACATATTGATACCATGCTTAGAGATGTCTAACGATAGTCTACCAACACCATGCTTCAAGGCACCTGATGAGAGCTTATCGACAACATGGTCGATGATGACCAGTTGCATGACAATAATAAATAAATATGGTTGATAGATTGTATGCCTTACATTAAATTCTACCTATCTAATCCTTGGTTAATTCTAGTATGTATCAACATCTTATTTAATGCTACATATGCAAACACCTATAAAAGGGCATGAACAATATCATTTCTCTTTTATTTTCATAAAATAAAACCTCATGAAAACTTCCCAAAACCTTTGAAACCCTTCCAATCCCTGTTATTTCTCGTATAAGAATAAAGTGAAAGCTATTCTAGTATATGAAAAACTTTGGGATATTATCAAAGGGAAAACACAAATACCTACTATAGATGATACTAAAATCCTAAAGTTTATAGAAAATGATTCAAAGGCTCTAATGATAATAACCTTTACTATCACTAATGAGATACAAACCTATATCAACTCAACAAAATCATCTTCATATGCATGGAAAAGCCTAGAGAAAATATTTGAAGGAAAGAATAAGGCAACTATTCTCCATATATAGACTCAACTTCATTCATTATATATGAAAAATGGAGAAAGCATAGAACTATTTCTAAGCAAGGTAACAGATACTAAAGGAAAAATATTTACCTTAGGAGAAATAGTTAATAATGAAACTCTTACTCAAGTAACAATGAGAGCACTTCCAAATAGCTATAAAAATTTGGTAACATCATTACAAGTTCTAAGTAAAGATACTTCTTTTGATGACTTAGTCAATATTCTACAGGAATATGAAGTGGATATTACAGTTAAATATGAGATGTCTAACATTGCATTGGCATCTAAAGATAATCCACATGGAAATATTGATTTTTCATAAAAAATATGAAAACCATGGTACAACAAGTATTTCCAGATATGCAAGAAAAAAGTCCATAGTACCAGCTATTGTAGGTTCAATCCCAAAAATAATAATAAAGAAAATTAGATGAACAATGGAAACCAATTTTAGCCACAACAATATCAAAATCCTCGTTAGCAAAAATTTTAAAATCCAACCAATTATCCCCAATTAGAGTATCAATAAGAAAATAAAAAAGGACATCTAGGTCAAAGAATAGAAGAAATTGAAGAACTAGAAGAATCAAAATATGATTATAAAATCAAAGCTCTTTTAGTAAGAATGACATATTGTGAAGACACTAACTGCTTGCTTGCACAGGTTACAAAATCATAGAAGAAGAATCAGAATCTCAAGATCAAGAGAAAGATCCACATTGAAGACTAAAGTCTTCAATACCCAAATATTGTAATATAGGGGGTGTTAGAAATAGATTATATTACATCATTTGGGTCATGTAAATGTACCTTCCATGGTACATACTTAGGATATTAGATTAATTTAGGGGGATGTTATTTAGTTACTTCATGCAATGTAATAAATGCACAAGTTTCAATGTGTAAGATGTATATGTGCAAGGTGTCCCATGTACAACTAGGTAGAGTGTTGGACAAGGAACCTATCTTCCTATATAAAAGGCCATAGGTAGTAGTATACATATAGAGTTGGATATTGAGATAGTGCAGTGGGGTAGTGTGAGAGCTATAAGCTCAGAGGTCATTCATGAGAAGTAGCTTAGAAAATGGAGTGTTCATTTCCTCCATAGCTACTTTGTACTCATTTCCATAATTTATATTTATAGCATATTTTTAGTCATCTCGTAGATTTACTTTATTTCTTATTATTCTGCATCTTGTGATTGTTATCTCCTATTACATGTTGTATCAAAAGCTAACAATGAATTCTATTGAAACGTATGATACTTAGAAGTTAATTCAATCACCAAGTAATAAGGATATTATTGATACCAAATGGGTCTACAATATTAAACTCAAGAGTGACAAAATAATTAACAAGCACAAGGAAATATTGGTTGCAAAGGATTTTGCATAAAAATATTTTTGATTTTGAATAGAATTTTTCTCCTATTGAACGACAAGAAACCATAAGGTTATTGTGGTCCATATAGACACAAAAGGGCTGGAAAAAATATTAGTTGGATGTGACAAGTACATTTATCAATGGGTTCATTAATTATAAATTCTATGTGGATCAACCATAAGGATTTGATAAGAAATATAAGGAGGATTGGGTCTACAATCTCAAGAAGGCCCTATATAGACTCAAGCAAGACCCTAGGGCTTGGTACCATAGGATAAATAAAGGATTCTTGAAAAGAGGTTTCATGAGAGGAAAAAATAAATACACTATTTACATATAATATTTAAACACTATTATTATTCAAATTTGCTTGTATATTGATGATTCGACTTATATTGGTAGTTCAAGGGACATGATGAGGAGCTTCAGGTATGAAATGATGGTTGAGTTTGAGATGATGGATATTAGTTTGATGCATTATTTTATTGGGATGGAGGTTCATCAATCACAAGGTGATATCTTCATTAGTGAAGCCTAGCATGTCCAAGACATGTTGAAGAAATTTAGGCTTTATGATTGCAAGCTTGTGGATACTCCACTAGTTTATGGTAAGAAATTGATGACAGATGATGATAGTCCCAAAATTGATGAGGATAAATATATGATTATGGTAGGTATTTTGATGTATCTTACTACTACTAAACCATACATTAATTTTACAACATCATTGTCATCCAAATTCATGAGTGATATAATAGAAAGATATTTTCAAGCAATGAAGAGAAATTTTAGGTATGTGAAGGGTACCATGATGAATACAAATATAATTATCTTCATATATATATATTGTATAGGATCAATAGATTATAGAATTTCTTTGATAGTTTATTTGGTAATAGGTTGATTTCACACCCCTTGAATTCCCACATTAATATCAATACCACTTTATTACATTGGTTCCCGAGAAAGAAAAGACAATATTTTGATAATTTTTTTCTAAATATTTTTTTTAATATTCCAAATAGGTTGAAAAACATTCTATATTTTATTATATTAGAGAAACAATATAATACAGTTTTTCATTATTCAGCAGCGGAATAAATACAGTTTACAATGGCCCTGAATAGGCACCAGCTGAACGGATCTGTTACAGTGCGACAACAGAACTCTAAATAAGAAAAGAGAGACAATACATTAGTTACGCTAACACAAATAGGTTGAAAAACATTCTATATTTTATTATATTAGAGAAACAATATGGTTTTATTCATGATAAAAAATAATCTTGATGGTGTAATAATTGCATAGGAGGCAATACATTCTCATGTATGCTTATGAAATTAAACATGAAAAAACATATAATAGAATTTATTGGTGGTTTTTAATTTTTTTGGTTTTAATCAAGGTTGGTCTACTATCTCTTTATCTATTTTTTATTCGATAAAGTAGTTAGGAACTATGATTAAAATTCAAAATAGCTTTCAAACATAGGTAACATGTGTTGGGCCATAAGCATGTGTCAGGCTACGTTAAGCCTACGTAGGCATTACTCCAAAGGTTTTTGACTTCTTGTCCCTCGGCAAATGAAAAAAATAGGATTCCCTCCCTTGCATAGATGGGAGAGGAATAAGAATGGTTTGAATGCTGGTCAGCTTTATATAAATTTTATACCTATATAAAAATATAAGAGTGAAACTTGTATAAATAAGAATAGACTTTTAAAAGATTTAATAAATAACAACATTTAGTAAAAACTTATGTTATAAATATTTTTATAATAAAATATGTTATATAATATTAACATTTTTGTTAAAAATATTTATAAGAAATTTTTTTTAATTCAATGGTTAGTAAATTCACTATTTTAAATTCTATATTTAAATAAATAAATAAAATAGCTAATAACAAAACTAATAAATAACAACCTTTAGTAAAAACTAATGTTATAAATATTTTTATAATAAAATATGTTATATAACATTAACATTTTTGTTAAAAATATTTATAAGAAAAACTTTTAAACTCAATGGTTAGTAAATTTACTATTTTAAATTCTATATTTAAATAAATAGTAAAAGAGCTAATAACAAAACTAGATGTTGTAGCAATGAATTAGATAATATCTATCACACATCATTTATTATAAAGTACCTAAATATATTTTAATTTTTTAAGAAATATTTGATTGATTAAGGAACATTCTAAAATAATTCTTTAAAAAAATGTGTATTAATTGCTTATCAACTCAGCACATGAATAAAAAGTCTAATAAAAATCTAGTTAAATTTATGACTAAATTTTTATTTTTCAAATATTGCTCTTTTTTAATCATGGTGGAAGAAGGGTTTTGAAAGGAACCCCAAACATTTTACAAGAAAGAAACCATACACTAAGCAATCACACATTCAAAACAAACATGTATACAAATTAAAAAATTAACCTAAAAGGCTTAAGCCAAGGACCTTGAAAAGATAATCACTTTTCAACTTAATTAAACAACTAAAAAAACAAGAATGAGGATAATAATTGCTAAAAATATTAAAGATCACAACAATTTATTAATAAAAGTAATTGTATTTGAACATACAATAAAATTGTAATGTAACATATAAGAGTACAACAACCTAGTATAACCAAGTAGTAGCATAACCACTTAGATACAAATTAATTTATGAAAAAAAAGTACTTATAGTTAAAATTATCCTCCAAAATTGCTTTCCAAGTTATTACAACATATATTAAAATTGTTGAAAATACCAAAAGATACTCACAACTCATTAATGGAAGTTGTGTTTATATTATAGAACATGTCAAGAAAGAATGACAAATTAATATTATCAAGTAGAAAGCCATAGAAATACAATATAAATAAAATATCTAATAAAATATTAATTAAATTTATGACTCTAATTTTACCTATAAAATATTACAATGTTTTTAAAAATATATGATCTCAGGGTAAACCTGGGCTTGAACCAAACAGGCCTCCGAGTTTGGGACAGTGATTTCCCTAGTGAAATAATCAAATTTTGCTTAGCTAAATATGATGAAAGGGAACCAAGGTAGACCACCACCTTTAATTGAAGATCCTATCACAATCCATTTAGAAAAAATAACACATTAGACCCTCGTCAGATTTTGAAATTCCAGATATCGAATGAGTAGGGCCACTCGACCAACCACCCAGGACCAAACTAGGAAGGTCATTGATCAAGTCAAGAACCCTTATTTATCTGGTCTCCCAATCTAGAGCACTAATGAAGATATGTAGAGAGATCCTGAAATTCAGATATGATCCTGCTCACTTCCCTGTTTTGGTTTAGTTTCCTAGTTTCTATTGGCTAGATTTTTCTTTTTCTTATGTCTTTGCTTGTGTATTTAAGAATTGGTGAGTCAGTCGTCCCATCACTCTTTTTGGTTAGTCTTTTTTTTTTCTCTCTTTGGGAACCCTGTTGCAAATCCCCTTTTTAACTTGAAATTGCAAAAGGTTCGGGGACCTTTCAAAACCTCATTTCAATTAATCAAAAAAAAATATAGTATATAAATAAAAAAATTAACTTAACGAACCTAAACTAAGAGTTTTTTTTTTTTTAATTATACTCACATACATTAACTTGGTTTGAACTTGGATCTCTAAATAAGAACCCAAAATCAAAACACTCCAACAAAAATAAAAATAAAAATAACTTTTTTCTAATTATTAAAAAATTATAATAATAAAACCCAAAAATCATAACTGAAAATAATATTATAAATAAGGAACAAAATTATAATACCAATTATAAAAAACATAATACTATTATGACCAATTAGTAAATTAAACATTTATTTTGTGAGAGATTCTACCATGGTGAGTAGTGCCATACACCAATGGAAGGGAAAATGACGATGCAATGAATTTATTGCAAGTAAGTGACCATCTCAAGGTCAACCTTAAGATAAAATGTCATCCTCCTTTGTTCTCATGGAGTGAATTTATGAGGGGAATAACCCAAATTTCATTTTACTTTCTTCTCCTCCCTACATTATCTGAAAATCTAAAATATGGATTTTTTTAGTGTTGACATATTTAGTTAAAAGATCATTCTTGAAGTTAGGAACATGAACTCTCTCAAACTATTGCTCCACAACACAAAACTCAGCCAAGAATTTTTCACTTCATCACAACACAAGAACAAAGTATCAAACATACCCATAACCTCTATAACATGACATGCTACCACACTAAGGCTATAGATATTCACTCAACACCCACAATGCATGTTGACTTTCTCTTGCTTACATAAGAACAAAAAACATTCAACCAACAATACTAATTGTTTTTCACCACCCACTTGCTCTCATAAAGACATGAGCATTCACAAAGCCTAGGAACACAACATAGCTTATAATTACTCTCACAACATACTTTCCATGCAAGAATGAGAAACCATCCATCTAGGCAATGTTGCAAAGCCATAATCCATCAACATTGCACAAGGACAAGGCCCACACAACCATAGTCTCTTCCAACACAATGCACGATAAACCTTCAACTTCAACACAACACAGAAACAAAGCACCAACCATGCTTACTGCCCCTTACAGCACAAATCACTATTGCACAAGAGCAAAAACACATCAAGACATTGCACACACAATGTTAGCTACTCTTTCCAACATAACGCCTTGTCACAAAAGAGCAACACATGATGCCTTCCATCATAGCACACTTATTGCTCAAGAGCCAAAAACATTAATCGACTATCCAACAATATGCGCTCACGGCTCCTCCAACACCATCTAAGCCCCACCATGCCACAATATAATAACATCTTACAAGGATAAGGTGGACTAGATCACACAATTTCTTCTATATTGATACACAGATAAATCCATAGCATCTCAAAAGGACACGACACACAAACCCTCACAATCCCTCCATCTCGATACATGAAAAAGCATCCCATGCTTAGCACAATATAAGAATAAGTCAACAAAATCATGCCCCTACACCTTTAAGCACTTCCTCTTGTAGTACAAGAGCAACAAACATGCTATCTTTCCTTACACTAATTCACCTTCATAAAACTCCTTCATAAAACTCCTCTTGTGGACTCAAGATACCTTGTCTTTTCAGACCGAACTAAACCCTAGCAATAAAAGTGTCCCCGTGAAACCAATAACAATGCTTTGATACTAAATGAAAAGATTAATAAATCTATTTTAAAGTTATCATTTCAAACATAATTAAAAAATAAAAATAAAAAATAATATACATACAGTATGACCAAACAAAACCAATAGAAACTTAAAACTACACTTCTTACTCTCGTCTTATTATTCTTATTCTTATTCTTATTTGTAATGTACATTTAACAAAATAATTACAATGTATAAATATCACACAACACCTAAAAATCAAACCCATTATTTTTTCATTTTATTTATTTATTTTTGTTTGTTTAATTTTTGTTTTTGGTTTTTTTTTTTTTTTTCAAATACAACAAACCCTAAGGAGAACAAGTACAACCTTTACACCATATAAAAATAAATAATTAATTTGAAGACGTTCCCAATAAAGTTTATAGATGTCTGTTGAGCGTCTCCCATCTAGAGTTGGTTGAAAAGCTTGTGCGGCGGATTCTTTTATTTGGACTAAGTCGACAAATGGATTTCATTCATTGGACACCTTTTGAAAAAATTTAAAAACATTATCTTTAAAGCACAAACACAAACCTACCAACTCATATTAATGCGTGCTAAATAGTTCGAGTACTTCAAATTTAATTATAAGTGCTGAACTTCTACGGGGAGAAATCACTGCCACAATTCCATGAAAATCTCACAACCTCAAAATTAAAAAAATCTTTTTTTCTCTCTTGGGAAAAATTCCAAAGCGAGCGTATGAAAAGGAGACGCGTCTACTAGCCAAAATCCCGAACCGGTTGTAATTTAGCTTATGCTGTAGATCCTATTCTTGCAACATACAGGATTTGCAAAACCAAATTGCAAACTTCTGTTTTCACTTAAAGGTGTGATGGAGCTCAAATTTGTTGCAGATTATGCAGACTGTTTGTTTTCATCGTTGAAGGAGTAATTGATGGAAATGTTTTTTTTCTTTTTCTTTTATGTTTTTTAACAGGTTTCAAACGAGAAGGCCATGAACGGCGAGATTCTGCATGAGATTGCTAAGGCCATGACTGTGCCTTAGCAATCGAAGATCATTCTTGAAGTTAAAAGATGTTAATGGTGATTAACAAAACTTAGTTGGAGATGCAAACTAGGGAATATTATTACACTTAATATATAAAGGCTAGTTCTCATTTGGAGATCATAGACTATGGATTGTGTTACAACACCGCTGATACGATATCCCTCAACATAAAAAGTTTCTCGTCTTGAATTTCTGGTATTCTAATTTCATAGAATAAGCTGTATAGTATTTTTTCTTTTTTATAAACTTTTTCTACCGTGTAACTTTTTAACAGAATAAATTGTCGTAACTTTCCACTGTATGATGGCATTTCCTAATGGTCTTGAAAAGTACAGTATTCTGAGTTCCAGTGAAAATAACTCGGATTAGTCATTTATGTAGATTGGTTCAATTGGCGTTATTAAGTGCTGATTGAAGTGAGTGTAATTTCTTTTAACAGGCATAAATGTGCAGCATGCTTCAGACAATTCAACAAAGTGGATCATCTAGTCGAGCACATGAAAACTTCTTATCATTCTTCCCACGAGCCAACGTGTGGCATTTGCAAGAAGCATTGCAGGTTTTATGACTCCCTAAGAGAACATCTTATTGGTAGGTCTCCTTCCCACTTTTCCATTATCATGGTTCAATGTATTTAACATACTTGTGAAGGCAGAACTTAGAAGCATCTGTCTTAATGCTAACTAATTGTTAGAGTAAATCACTATATAAAATATAGAAAAGCAATTATAGTGTTTCAAATTTTAACAGCAGAATTAAAGAAAAATAAGACAAACACACACAGAAGAAGAGACAACGATTTTAACGTGGTTCACCCAATGTGAGTTACATCCACCGAGAATTCTCAGTCCTTCATTTCTCAATCCAAGCAATAGAGGGTTACAACCTACAGCAAACATCTGCTGTAATTTCCTCTCTATATTTCTAAGGAATCAACACAGTAATTTTCATTGTCATAGTCATCTTTGTTTTTCCTCACAACTATATATAAGAAAAAAAACAGAAAAAACAAATTGTTTTTCTTAATACATTCCAAGATTAACAATGAGTTCCCAGAATCTAATTTTGGGATAAAAACAAAAAACCTTTCCCTGGCTGTCTTGTTGTAAATCCGAAAACTTTCTCTGGTAGACTAACAGACTGTAAATCTGGAAACTTTCCCTACCCGTCCTATAGTAAATCTAGAAACTTTCTCTGTTTAGCCTCCTCATAATTAGACTCCATTCCTAACAATATCCCACTTGGAGACTAATTCAATTGCACCATACTGCAACCAAGGACTGAAAAATTCTCATCATGGCCTCTTATTCCTTAAGGCCAACTGAAGTTGAGCAAAAGCTCAACTTTTCTCTTGACACCACTTTTGTAAGCATATCAGTAGTATTTTGTGATGTGTGAACTTTCCCTAATTTCAAAGATCCATCTTCCACTACTGATCTAATAAAAAGATACCTGAGTTTGATGTGTTTAGTTTTTGAATGGAATGTCGAATTCTTCGCAAGGTGTATAGCACTCTGGCTATCACTCCACAACCTATTATCCTCTTGCTTCTTCCCTAGTTCTTCCATTAGTCTTTGCAACCAAACCATCTCTTTGCTTGCTTCTATAGCAGCAACATATTTAGCTTCAGTGGTTGAAAGGGCAACTACGTGTTGGAGTTTAGAAATCCAACTAACCGCTCCTCCTCCTATAGTAAATATGTAGCCAGTAGTGCTCCTTCCACCATCAAGATCACTTGCCATATCAGAATCTACAAAACCTTTCAAGCATATACTAGAGCCTCAAAAATTCAAAGAATAATTTGAAGTTCCTCTCAAGTACCTGAGTATCCATTTTACCCCTTGCCAATGTCCTTTTCCCGGATTACTCATAAATCTACTCACTACTCCCACTGCATGGGCAATGTTTGGTCTTGTACAAACCATTGCATACATCAAGCTTCCAACCACTAATGCATAGGGAACCTTAGCCATATGCTCTTGTTCCTTTTGTGTCTTGGGACACAAATCTTTGGTGAGTTTGAAATGCTTTGCCAATGGAGTAGCAACAGACTTTGCATTGTTCATGTTGAATCTCTTAAGCACTTTTTCAATGCATTTTGCTTGTGATAATTTAAGAGTGTGACTCTCCTTGTCTCTTGTTATCCTCATACAAAGGATTTGTTTGGCTTCTCCCAAATCCTTCATGGCAAAGGATTTAGCCAACTTCTTCTTGAGCATGTTTATATCTTGCATATTTGTTTCTGCAACTAACATGTCATCCACATACAATAGCAAAATAACATAGTTACCATTTCTAGTTTGCTTAAAATATACACAATGATCACTTTGACATCTTTCAAACCTTTGATTAGCCATGAACTTATCAAATTTTAAATACCACTGTCTAGGAGCTTGTTTTAACCCATACAAGCTCTTTTTCAGTTTACATACCCAAACCTCTTTACCTTTCACCTGAAAGCCTTCCGGTTGGTGCATATAAATTTCCTCCTCCAAATCACCATGAAGAAATGTTGTCTTCACATCCAATTGCTCCAGAAACAAATTTTCTATAGCTACAAGACTCAAAATAGCTCTAATAGAGGTCATTTTTACAACTGGAGAAAAAATCTCATCAAAATCAATACCTTTTTTCTAAGCGAATCCCTTGACCACTAGTCTTGCTTTGTATCTCTTATGCCCTTCATTCTCATCTTTAATCCTGTACAACCATTTATTGGTCAATGCTCTTTTACCTTTGGGTAGCTCAACCAAATCCCAAGTTTGGTTGTGGAATAAATATTCCATTTCTTCATTCATTGCAAGCTCCCACTTATTCCTGGTATCCATCTCGTAATGCTTCCTAAAAACATTCGGCTCACCAAAGATCAGTATACAAAACATAATCAGAGAAACGTTGAGGAATTTTACTTATCCTGGTAGATTGTCTAACAACACTTTCTAGAGATCGAGGTGCTTGTTGCTGTTGCTGTACATTTTGATCTTCTACCACTTTTGGAGTTACCTTATCTATGTGTTCATCAAGGTCTATGTATTCAGTAATTTTCTCTTTCTGTTTCTTTCCCTGCAACTGATCTTTATACAAGTTTTTTTCATTAAATATGACATCCCTACTTCTAATGACTTTTCGGTTATCACAATCCCATAATCTGTAAACCAAGCCATCAATATCGTAACCAATAAAATAGCAACTTTGGGCCTTAGCATCTAACTTATTTATGTTCTCTTTGTCTCATAAAAGCCTCACATCCAAATACCTTAAGGAAAGAATAATTTACTGGTTTACCTATCCAAAGCTCTTCTGTAATTCCTCCATCCAAGGCACTAGACAGTCCTATATTAATCAGATATACTATAGTATCAACAGCATGAGACCATAAAAATAATGGTAAGCCTGCATGTATTCTCATGCTCCTAGCATGCTCCATAATGTTTCTATTCATTCTTTCTGCAACCCCATTTTCTTGAGGTGTTCTTGGAACTACCTTGATTCTTCTAAGTCCATTTTTAGAACAAAACACATCAAATTCTCTACTGCAATATTCTCCACCATTATCCGACTTTAGACACTTTAACCTTTTTCTAGTTTCATTTTCAACTAATGCTTTCCATTTCTTAAAGGTATTAAAAACATCACTTTTATTCTTAATGCAATATATCCATGTTTTCCTTGTTGCATCATCAATAAAAAGTACATAGTAAGAGGAACCTCCAAGAGAAGTTACTCGTCGTTGGGCCCCAAACATCTGAGTGCACAAGCTCCAATTTCTCTTTCTTCCTTTCCTTGCCATCCTCGAGAAATCTAACTCTCTTTGCTTTACCATAAACACAATCCTCACAGAATTCCAAATCAATCTCTTTTAACTTAGGCAATAACTTTCTTGAATGTAAAATTTCCATACCTTTTCCACTCATATGGCCAAGTCTTTGGTGCCACAAAGATGCACTCTCACCTGTAGAAATTAAATTCATGGAGCAGGTGAGAAAAATCGATAAGTAAATAAAGAGTACCCACCAATTTACCTGTAGCTACTATCAATGAACCTTTAGTAACTTTCCAAGCATTTTCTTTGAATGCAACCGTGTATCCTTCACCATCAAGCTTACTTGTCGATATAAGATTTCTCTTTAAATCTAGTATGTGTCTCACCTCTTTAAGAGCCTATTGACATCCATTTGGGGATTTAATCAAAATCTTTCCAATACCCACAATTTTACATGGTTGGTCATTTCCTAATAGAACCTGTCCATAATCTCTAGAAACACAATCTATGAAGTATTCCTTATGTGAGGTAGCATGGAATGAAGAACCACTATCAATTACCCAATAATCACTATTTCTATCAAGAGATAATATTAAAGCATCTTGTAGAATTTGTCTAGTAATATTGGCTTCTGAAGTGTTACCATTATTATCATTACCTTCATTTCCATCACCCTTTCTTTGCCAACAGTCCTTCTTGAGATGACCCTTTTTGCCATAGTGCCAACGCCGTAGCTTTCCTTTTCCACGTGATTTAGATCTCGCCTTTGGATTTGCCACGATGTGAACTCTTGCCTCTTTCTCTTCCTCTTCCTCTATTCTCAACGAGTTAAGGCGGTGCTAGATGATTCTCCTGTGGTTTTTCTTCTCATGTCCTCACTGAGTATCACACCAACCACATCATCAAATTATAATTTATTTGAACTCGAAGCAGAGTTACTTACCGCCATTACCAAACTGTTCCAACTTTCCATAAGAGAGCATAAGATTAATAAAGCCCTAAGCTCATCATCAAAATCCAATCCTACTGAATGCAATTGATTAGTGACAGTATTAAATTAATTTAAATGATCATGCACAGATCCTCCTTCACTCATTTTCATGTTAAATAACCTTTTCATTAAGAATACCTTATTTGATGCTGATGGTTTCTCATACATCTTGGCTAACTTATCCATGACTCCCTTGGTAGTCTTTTCATCTGAGATGTTGAATGCTACGGTGGCTCCCAAGCACAGCCTCACAGTACCCAATGCCTTTCTATCAAGGAGACTCCACTCCTCATCATACATAGATGAAGGTCTCTCTGTTTCCCCCTCAAGACGTAAGTAAAGATCCTTCTAGTACAAGTAATCCTCCATCTGCATATTCTAGAATTGAAAGTTTTTGCCATTGAATTTTTGAACTCTAAACCTCCCTTCTTCTGTCATTGCTCCCACTTGATCCAAAAATTCTCCTTCTGTCAAGTGCACCCAACAAAACAACCGCTCTGATACCACTTGTTAGAGTAAATCACTATATAAAATATAGAAAAGCAATTATAGTGTTTCAAACTTTGACATCAGAATTAAAAAAAAATAAGACAAACACACATAGAAGAAGAGACAACGATTTTAATGTGGTTCACCCAATGTGGGTTACATCCATCAAGAATTTTCAGTCCTTCCTTTCTCAATCTAAGCAATAGAGGGTTACAACCTACAACAAACATCTTCTGTGATTTTCTCTCTATATTTCCAAGGAATCAACACAATAATTTTCATTGTCATAGTCATCTCTGTTTTTCCTCACAACTATATATAAGAAAAAAAATAGAAAAAACAAACTGCTTTTCTTAATAAATTCCAAGATTAACATTGAGTTCCCAGCATCTAATTTTGAGATAAAAACAAAAAAACTTTCCCTGGATATCTTGTTGTAAATCCGGAAACTTTCTCTGGTAGACTAACAGACTATAAATCTGGAAACTTTCTCTGGTAGACTAACAAACTATAAATCTGGAAACTTTCCCTGCCCATCCTGCAGTAAATCCAAAAACTTTCTCTGTTTAGCCTCCTCATAATTAAACTCCATTCCTAACACTAATACTGTTACTTTGACAACTATAAATGCTGTCCTTTGGTGTTTAGAGATTAAAACTACCTGGACATAAAAGTTGTGGGGGTGTTATATAAATCTTGGTCAACTCCTACTCCTAATTTAATATCATTTCTATGGTCCTGCACATATCTTATTCAGGTCCACTGCCCAAAGCTGAGTGCGCCAAACAGTTCAGCGAAAGGGAGTGTAATCTCTGCCTCAAATTCTTCCCTAGTGCAGAACAAGTCGCTCATCATACAGCAACCTGCCAATATCTCCCACCATTGCCTCTTGTAAGTTGATCTTATTTTTGCAGCTTTCTTTTTTTATCATACTAACTGTTCTACTTGAATTAATTCTTCTTAAATTAATCTTCCACCTGAATTCTAGGCTCAGTTCATCCAGGTGATTAGCAAACTCAGCTTTGTGCCATGAATTTTAAGTTGCAGGTTGCTGGTGGGCGAATTTCTTTGGTGAACAAGCGCATCCAAGCAGAGGAGCACTTCCATGCAGAAAGTCCCATCCAGTGTTACAAGGGCCAAGAGCTTCCACCAATTTCTGCCATTGCACTCGATTATGAGATGGTAGGTGGTGGTGAGGATGGCTCTCTTGACCTTTGTGCCCGAGTCTGCTTGGTAGATGAAGATGAAAAGGTGGTCTTCCATAGTTATGTCAAGCCTCTAATTCCAATAACAGATTATAGGTAACACAATAATATATTATATTGTTTTATATTATATACTTTTGCAGTAAAGTATTGTGATTTTAGTTTATAGTAATGTCTCTATAACATAGACGATAAGTCTAACTAAGACACAGCCTGAACCTGATTCTTTTCTGTGGAATACGACCTTTGATCAATGATATAAAATTACAATAAGTGATATTGTTTGCAGGTACGATATCACTGGCATAAAACCAGAACATCTGCTAGATGCCATGCCACTGGAGCAAGTCCGGGAAACAATTCAGCAGATCTTATATAATGGGGAAGCAATCTGGCGAATTCGTTTGAGGGGGGGAAGAGCTAAGGCTCTTGTAGGACATGGCCTAGATCATGATCTTCAATGATTGGCAATAGAATATCAGGTTTACATTAGATATCACCTTAACCTATTATTTGAGTTTAACTAAAGATCATTAGATAAGGCGTTACTTATTCTTGATGTCCAGGGACACTGCAAAGTACCCCCCACTACTGAAAAGTAGCAAAGCAAGCTATTTACTCAAATATCTCACTCAATCATTTTTAGGGTAACAATTATCTTGTCAACTTTTTCTCATTATAGGGTGTTTCTTCTCCAAGGTTTTGTTTCAGACGATATTATTTCTCCGATGAATTCTGTTCCACTATAATGCCTGGTTTCTCCATTGTTTATACATTCATAAGATTTAATATTGTTATTCCATTTCCTAAGGAAATAAGGTTGGGTTTTCTTCTTATCAGTTACAAGATTCAGAATGGTGCTCCTGACCCATTCGAGGATTGTGTATCAGCAATGCGTCTTTACAAGAAAATGATAAGCTTAGACCATTTCCCCAAGGAGCCCCTTGCTGCAGCTGATTTTTGGGAAGAGAACGTGTTTGGACGATGGAAGCAGAAAGATTTGGAGAAAATGAGGCCCGAAGAACTGCTTCAAATTTCTCAATCAGATTTCTACTGCTGGTGCTTGGATTCCAGGCCATACCCAACTTGACTTCGTTCAGTTACTGCTTTGGCTTGTTCTTTACCTATTTCTGCTTCATGTTGGATTTGATAGGACTCAAATCTAATATCTGTTCAGGCACAGTTGATATGTATTACATAGTATATTTGCATACTTTTAACATTGAGATTTTGGTGGAATCAATTTCGTCTCTTGCATTGGTCATGAATTCGGAAATATGCTGTTCAAAGACTCGATATATTTATGCATGCTTCCTCTTATTAAGTGACTGGACGTATAGAACTGCTTATCCATCAATCCCTTTCCCAAATGCTATTGAACTGCCAGAACATGTTAATGCACTTTTCAAATGTTCTCTCTGATCGTCTTTATCCAAATTCTTTCAAATAAAACTATTAACAAATATCACAAAATCTCTTCTGTCTGTGAAGATGAATAGTTTGATTGTTAGTAAAAGAGTTTGTTTTTTTTTAAATTGACTCTCGGACTATATGCCTCTCCCTTTGGGATTGACCATATCCATGTTATGCTTTGATTAGTTACTATACAATACGGCTGTCCTAAAGTTCATTTGTCAAATGTCGAAAGTATATTATTTCTTTGGAATGTAAATTATATCTAACATCACTTGTAATAGTGTTTAGTATGTTTTTGTTTTTTAAAATATGGTTTTCAAAAGATGTTTTTTTAACTATCTATTTAGTCACATTAAGTTGGTGTCTCCCATTTAACCTTGGCATGGAACAAAATTTACATTAATGTCTTTTATGTTTTTTATTTTTTTAAGTTATTTGGTGCCTCCATTGAATGGCATAAATAAATAAATAATAAAAATATTTTAAAAGGGTTATTATTTCCCTTTTACATTGATTTAATTCCTTAGATTTGATATGAGTTGTATCAACTATTTGAACCAAATATTTGTTGGTTTTTTTTTTTAAATACAGGTTGTTATAAGGGATTTTGGTAGCCTGGCGGTGAGTGGGGTATGGATCTTGGACCTCCCCAAAGAGAAGCCAGAGCCCTTACCACTCAATTAAACTTGCAACTATTAATGTATATTATATTGTTTAATATTTTTGTAAAACATTGTTGTATTATATTGTTTAATATTTTTGTAAAACATTGTTGTATTATGTTTGGTGGATTTATTTTCAATGATATTATTTAATTTTGATTTAGTTGTATGGTTAATATAATATATCATATATTTAATTTATTTTTTAAAAATTGAGAGTAATTTTTTATATGACAAATTATAAAAATGTTAGAAATTAGATTTATTTTATTGTAAAAAACTATTTACAATAATTATCTCTATATTATAAGAATTTTGACATCTTAAATTTTATTTTTTGCTAATTATATTTTAAAAAAAATCAATATAATGTATTTTTATGTTATATAATAATAAAGTTTGATATTTAATATTAATATGAAGGTCTCCTTTCCTAGCTCAATGGAGTTGGTTTCAATGTTTGGTACCCATATGCAGTCTGTAGAATATGAAAATCTACGTGTTAAGTGTGGGCTTTGCAATAATATGGGGTATTTTTTTAAGGACTATCCCAAGAAGAAATCCAAAATCAAACAAAAAATAGCAGCCTAAGAAAGCTATGGAAGTCAAGGATGTGAGGAAGGTGCTCTCAATAATGTGCATGGGTTTGACTTAGGCCCAAGATCCCTTGTTTCTTGAAGAAGGAGAGATACTTCTAGGAATAGATGAGGTAAATTCTTCTCCTAAATGTATTTTCTTTGTGATGAATGAAGTTCCTATGGAAAATATGTTCTCCTCTATTTTGAGTAAAGGGAATGATATGGATGTTAATCCTCAATCCCACTCTCGTAAGGGTTTAAAGGAAGCTTCTTTGAAGGGAACCTTGCTTGTGGACCTCCCCCAGCGTAAATTTCCTCTAAATCTTAGATTATGTTATGTCTTCCATTCAAATGTTGCTGGTAAAATAGGATAGTGCTTCAAATTTACCTCTTAATTGGAAAGGTTTAAATGCTAGTCCAACATCAAAATCTATTATTTCTTCCATTCAAAGGCTGCTGGTAAAATAGGATAGTGCTTCATATTTACCTCTTAATGAGAAAGGTTTAAAAGCTAGTCCAACCTCAAAATATATTATTTCTTCCATTCAAAGATCGCTAGCAAAACAAAATAGTGCTTCATATTTACCTCTTAATGGGAAAGGTTTAAAAGTCATTCCAACCTCATATTTTGTTGTTTCTTCCATTCAATAGTCATCAACAAAATATGATAGTGCATCAAATTTATTTCTTAATGGGAAAGGTTTAAAAGTCTTCCAAACATTAGCTTTTACTATTTATCTATTCAAATATTATTAAAAAAATAGGCAAGTTCTACAGATTCAATATCTAATGGGAAATTTTTAAAATATAATCCCAATCACATCATGAGGAGTAGCAAAAAAGGGGCAATGGATGTGGGAGATGACTCTAAACATGGGTGACCTTCGAACCAAGACTCAAGTCTAAGGGATACCCTAAAAGAAATACCTAATAAAACCTAAATAACACTTTCTACGGGAAGGGGGAAGAAGTACCCCACCAAGTCTAGTAAATAAAATATTATATTGGAATATAATAGGTTTTAATACCCTTTAGAAGAAATGACTAGTTGCTTCTATTAGGATAGATCTAAATCTCATATTTTTTTATTCAAGAAACAAAAATTAAGACCAATTTTGATAATGTTAAGAATATCATATGGAAGGAGATCTATTATTCTGCAAGATGTACTTTGGGAGCTTAATGTGTCTTTGGGATAATTTAAAAATTAAAGATAGAGTGCTTTCTTCTTCTTATAGGTTCATTAACATATTTTTCTACTACAGAGTTTCTAAAATATCTTGGGTTTTAATCAATGGGTGGATTTCCCTTCCTAGGAGAGCATCTTGTGGATTCATGCTCTCTCGAAGAATATTTTTACCAAGTGTCGAGAGGGTCCCTAGTTTTTCCTTCAACGGTCTACGATGAATTTTCCTTATAGGGAGAGCATCCTGTGAATACATGCTCTCTTAGAGATTTATTTTACCAAGGGCTAGGAGGGCCCCCAGTTTTCCCTTTGATGGTCTACGATGGATTTTCCTTCTTGGGAGAGCATTCTATGGATGCATGATCTCTTATACAGTTATTTTACCAAGAGCCAAGAGAGCCCCCAATTTTTCCTTTGATGGTCTATGACAACTTTCCCTTCCTAGGAGAGCATCCTATTGATGCATGCTCTCTCAAAAAGCTATTTTACTAGGGGCTAAGAGGACCTTAAATTTTTCCTTCGACGGTCTACGATGACTTTCCCTTCTTCAGAGAGCATCCTGTGGATGCGTGCTCTCTTGAATAGTTGTTTTACCGAGGGCCGCGAGGGCCCCCAATTTTTCCTTTGATGATATATGATGGATTTCCCTTCCTAGGAGAGCATCCTATGGATGTGTTCTCTCTCAAAGAGCTGTTTTACTAGGGGACAAGAGGGCATCCAATTTTTCCTTTGATAGTCTAAAGTGGATTTATCTTCCTTTAGAGCATCCTATGGATGTGTGCTCTCTCGAAGAATAATTTTACTAGGGCCAGGAGGGCCACCATTTTTTCTTCAATGGTCTATAGCAACTTTCCCTTCCTGGGAGAGCATCCTATGGATGCACAATCTCTTGAAGAGTTATTTTACCAGGGGCTAGGAAGACCCTTAATTTTTCTTTGATTGTCTATGATGGCTTTCCCTTCCTAGGATAACATCTTGTAGATGTGTGCTCTCTCAGAGAGTTGTTTCACCAAGGCCTAAGTGGGACCCAAGTTTTTCCTTCAATGGTTTTTGATGGCTTTCCCTTATAGGAGAGCATTTTGTGGATGCATGCTCTCTTAGAGAACTATTTTACCAAGGGCTAGGAGGGCCCCTAGTTTTTTCTTTGATATACAATGACTTTACCTTTCCTAGGAGCATATCCTATCGACATGTGCTCTCTCAAAGAGTTATTTCACTAGGGGAAAAAAGGGCCCCTAATTTTGACTTTGATGGTTTACAATGGCTTTCCCTTCCTAGGAGTGCATATTGTGGGCATGCACTCTCTCAAAGATATTATTTTACAAAGGGCTAGGAGGGGCCCTATCTTCATCCAATGGTATGTGTTAGCCTTCTTGGAAGAGCATCCTATGGACCCATGTTAGCATGTTTTTGGATATTTAGTGCTTTAGGATGCTTTTCTACCCTTGAGTATTGAGAAGTTTTCCTTTTTTGATCGATCTTATAAAGACTACTTGGGGAGGGGTTTTATTTCAATTTTTCAAAATGGCAGTTTGAGCAGGATTCCCATGCCTTGGCAAGAGTTTTTAATTTTTGAATTTCTTGTTTGAATGACATCCTTGCTTGGACAAAAAACTTCATATTTGAATCCTTTGTGTAACTTGTCTCAATTTAGTTTCTTGTTATTTTGGCAGCCCCTCTTTGTGGGATTTCTCATTTTGTAGAAGGTTCGGGGACCCTTTCAAAACCCCTTCTTCCAACCAATAAAACAAATAAAATAATCAAAATATCATTCTAGTTTTAGGCCTTCATTGGTGCAATTATATGTGCATTAGGGATAGACTAAGGTTAACCTTATGCAAAGAAATATCTTGAAACAAATGTAGGTGTTCTTCAACTAATCTATAAAAACTAGACTTTAAGCTCCCAAACTTCCACTACTCTTGTAGTGAGAAGAGGAGGGAGTTGAAAAATATCACGAGAAGGCTCTTTGTGATAAATTTATTCTTTTTCCCTTGTGACAACCTTTATTATAAATTGATTTCATAGTATTTGTTCTTGCTTAGATATTGTGGGAACTAATTTCACTCCATAACATATGGGTTGAGTATGAGAACAATTATTTTATCATTATTTTTTAATAAATATTAAATTTGCTTCAAGTGGTGTGACTTTCGAGGACTATGTACTCATCTTCTTCTTACACTATTATTCTCCTTATCCATGAATTATTATTTACAATTTCATTGGCATAAATATTATTTTTGGGGCTATGATTAAGTTGAATTATGGATTAATTAACTCCTCATATTGATGTAGATATATTTTTTAAAATTTCACCTAAAGGAAGAGCATATGGCATTTAATAATAATTATTATATATTAACTAGTGCACTCATATTGATATTTATTATAATCCCCAAATAAATTTTGAAGGGAAGTGTCACAGATTTGACCTCTATTTGGGTTTATTATTCTATATTCTAAGGATCATGTCATATTCTTATGAGATTACTACAACTACTTTTTTCTTTAGTGACTATGAGATGTCATATTTCTCATGAAACATAATATTAAAAGTAACATATATGAATATATCCTTGTACATGTCATTTAGATTTCTTCTTTCACATGGGAAATGTGACACATTAACATATATAATTTTCATTAAGAAAGTGGAGCATATAATACTTTTTTTAAAAAAACATGTGTTATAGGTTTCAGCATTGTGTGTTTTTATAATTGTTTGTCTCTTTAATTTTTTTGAGAATTATATATATATATATATATATATATATATATATATATATATATATTTTTGATATATAGAAGCAATGGTTACAATCATGATTTTTAGTAACTACCAGCACAACTGGTAGGGTTCAAACTATCTATGAAGGCTCCCAGGACTTCCACCATCTCGGTACATGGTAACCCGGCATGAGATGGGGACCTTCGGACGCACAGGGGTTGCCAATAACATAGAAATTTCTATTTTGTATGAGAATTTATTCTTGTAAAAATCTCACCTCCATCATTTTCATGTATGCTTCTATCTACTTGGTGGATTTATAAATGCTTCTACGATATCTTGCATGATATCCTATACATCAAGTTTATATGTGAGCTCATGTATGGGTCTATATCTTTTATGTTTTTTTTTACAATGACCAATTTGAAATTTAAAATGAAAATGAATTTAGTGAAGATAATTAAATCAAACATATTACTATTATTTTCATAATACATAGTTTGAAATTAATTTTTCACAAGAATTTATTATGTTCATCTAATTAATTTAATATAATTTATGTGATATTGTAAGTATGTGAAAGTGGACACAAAAATAATTATGATTATGATGTATATGGATCCTAATATTTAAATGGGAGTAGAGCTATGGTGTTGAGTAACTCACTCTCATAGTGGTAATCAAGCCTTTGAGGGTAGCTAAAATAGATTAGCATAACCTTGTGTTTTAGAAGGGTTATTTAGTATACCAAAATAATAATTATCTTTTAATTGAATGCATTTAATCCTTTCTAGATTATTTAAGCTTGCTCTAAAATTTCTAATTCATTTTTCTAGATTATTTAAGCTTGTTCTAAAATTTCTAATTCATTGGAATTACTTGCTCGATTATTGATTTTATAGTTTGAACTTATGAAAATTTTGATTAATTATGTTTGTACGGTTCCTTTAAAGATTGAATGATAGCTATATATATATTTTGTTGTTATTATTAGTTTGGAATCTAAAAATGAATTAAATTATGTGAAATAACTGAATTGAAGCTATTGCAAGTGGTTTCAAATTATAGGATTTAAGGTTGATTATAAATAGTAAAATTAAATATTTATAACTTATTTGAATAT
Source organism: Wollemia nobilis (assembly GCA_028583015.1). NCBI lineage: Eukaryota > Viridiplantae > Streptophyta > Pinopsida > Araucariales > Araucariaceae > Wollemia > Wollemia nobilis. Next base: position 3,346,949 of record JAQPPZ010001731.1, read on the forward strand.
AGTTTGATATTATAATTTAATGGATTAAGTAATATATGAAGAGATGAATTTATTGCCATAAAGCTTAATAAAATTTAAGTCACTTAGATGGCTACAATAAAACAATGGAATATAGACTGTAACTATAAAGTTTGAGTTTTTTTTCTTAGAAATATTAAATATGTTAATGTGATATCCAAACTACCATGTAGCTTTTGATAAATGACAATAATCCATCTCATGGTTATGTTTTAAATTTTTCTCAATTTATTGATTAAATAATTATTTTCTATATAAATTTTTCTTTGGGTAAATTTAAATACATATATAAACAATAATAATTTGTTGGATGAAGGCAGGTAATTGGAAATGATTTGTTAATTTAGTTAAATAATAAAATATTATTTATTTTTAGTTTTGTCAGTTCTCAAAATTTGCATTCTCAAACATGTATAAATGCCCAAGTAGCTAATTCTTGAGCTATATATAATTATATAATATCATAATAATTTTTATTTTAATTATTATTATTATTATTATTATTTACTTAGTTAGTTAGTGTGAGAAACCCCTACGAACAAGCACCACACACCCACCCCTCACATACTCGCCCAAGCTGATTTTTGAACTATTTTTATTTTAATTATAATTATAAAAAGATAATGTTATGTTGAGAAATTAAAACTTGTAAATAATTAAAAAATCAAAATTTATAAAAAAATATAAGAGTGAAACTTGTATAAATAAGAATAGACTTTTAAAAATATTTAATAAATAACAATGTTTAGTAATAAACTTATCTTATAAATATTTTTATAATAAAATATGTTATATAACATTAATATTTTTGTTAAAAATATTTATAAGAAAAAGTTTTAAATTCAATATTTAGTAAGTTTACTATTTTAAATTCTACATTTAAATAAATAGAAAAATAGCTAATAACAAAACTAGATGCTATAGCAATAAATTAGATAATATCTATCACACATCATATATTATAAAGTATCTAAAAATGTATTTTGATTTTTTAAGAAATAATTGATTGATTAAAGAACATTCTAAAATAATTCTTAAAAAAAATATGTATTAATTGCTTATCAACTCAGAACATGAATAGAAAGTCTAATAAAAAACTAGTTAAATTTATGACTCAAATTTTATTTGTAAAATATTACTCTTTTTTAATCATGGTGAAAGAAGGGTTTTGAAAGGAACCCCAAACCTTTTACAAGAGAGAAACCATAGACACTAAGCAATCATACATTCAAAACAAACATACATACAAATTAAAAAATTAACCTAAAAGCTTTAAGCCAAGGACCTTGAAAAGATAATCACTTTTCAACTTAATGAAACAACTAAAAAACAAGAATGAAGATAATAATTGCTAAAAATATTAAAGATCACAACAATTTATTAATAAAAGTAATTGTATTTAAGCATACAATAAAATTGTAATGTCACTTATAAGAGTGCAAACTAGTATAACCAAGTAGTAGCATAACCACGTAGATACAAACTAATTTATGAAAAAAAGTACTTATAGTTAAAAAGATTTACCTAACAGCAAAAACCAAAAAATCTAAAAAGGTAATTGCTTTCCAAGTTATTACAAGATATATTGAAATTGTTCAAAATACCAAAAGATAGTCGTAACTCATTTATGGATGTTGTGTTTATATTGTAGAACATGTCAAGAAAGCATGACAAATTAATATTACCAAGTAGAAAGCCATAGAAATACATTATAAATAAAATATCTAATAAAATATTAATTAAATTTATGACTCTAACATTACTTATAAAATATTACAATGTTTTTAAAAATACATGATCTGATGGCAAACCTAGGATTGAACCATATAGGCCTTCGAGTTTGGGATAGTGATTTCCCTAGTGAAAAAGTTAACTTTTGCCTAGCTGAAAATGATGAAAAGGAACCAAGGTAGACCGCCACCTGTAATTGAAGATCCGATTCACCACGAGCTTCCTTATTTGAAAGAACATCCTATCACAATCCATTTGTAAAAAATAACACATCAAACCCTTCATATTTTGAAATTCCAGTTATGGAACGAGTAGGGCCACCCGTCCAACAACCGAGGCGACCCAGGCCCATGCTAGGAAGGTCATTGACCAAATCAAGAATCCTTATTTCTCTGGTCTCCCAACCAACAACACTCATGAAGATAATTAGATAGATCGTGAAGTCTAGATCCGATCCTACTCGCTTCCTTGTTTTGGTTCAATTTCCTAGTTTTTGCTGGCTAGGTTTTTCTTTCTCTTATATCTTTGCTTGTGTGTTTAATGATGGGTGAGTTAGTCCCATCACTCTTTTTGGTTTTTTTTTTTTTTGTCTTTTTACGGGAACCCTGCTGGGAATCCCCTTTTTATCTTGAAATTACAAAAGGTTCGGGGACCTTTCAAAACCTCCTTTCAATCAATCAAAAAAATATAGTATATAAATAAAAAAGAATAACTTAAAAAACCTATACTAAGAGTTATTTTTATTATTTTAATTACAGTCACATTCATTAATGCGGTTTGAACTTGGATCTCTAAATAAAAACCCAAAATCAAAACACTGCAACAAAAATTAAAAAATAACATTTTTTAATTATAAAAATAATTATAAAAATAAAACCCAAAAATCAAAGCTGAAAATTATATTATAAATAAGTAACAAAATGATAATACCAGTTATAAAAACATAATACTATTAGGACCAATTAGTAACATAAACATTTAGTTTGTGAGAGATTCTGCCATGGTGACTAGTGCCATACACCAATGCAAGGGAAAAGGACGATGCAATGAATTTATTGATTGCAAGTAAGTGGCCATCTCTAGGTCAACCTTAAGAGGAAATGTCGTTCTCCTTTGTTCTCGTGGAGTGACTTTATGAGGGGAATAACCCAAATTTCATTTTACTTTCTCCTCCTCCCTGCTTTATCTGAAAATCTAAAAGATGGATTCTTTAGTGTCGACATCTGTATTTGGATTCTTTCCCATCAATGATCCTTCACATCGAAAAGGACCTCAGGTCAAATCCCAACTTTAATGATAAAGATTCTGCCACAAATAGGGTATCTTCTCTGCTTATTCCTTGCATGAATAAAATTAATTCCTTGAATTTTATAAGCTAAAAATTCTATATAAAAAGCACCACCGTCCAGAACACATTAACATAAACCTGCACCACAACTTCAACGTAGTTGGGAACTATGATTAAAATTCAAAATAGCTTTCAAACATAGGTAACATGTGTTGGGCCATAAGCACGTGTCAGGCTAAGTTAAGCCCCCTTAGGCATTCCTCCAAAGGTTTTTGACTTTTTGACCCTCGGGAAATGAAAAAAAGTAGGATTCCCTCCCCTGCATAGATGGGAGAGGAATAAGAATGGTTTGAATGGTGGTCATCAATTCCCAAATTCCATATCGGAAGCTAACTGAAGTCCTCCTGCTCTATTCAATTCAAATCATATCATGGACCGCTCGAATGAGTCAACTGAGTCGCTAAGGTGCATCATGCATGCTTCTTCTTCTGCTTTCCTTTTGCATTACTTAATTTCTCTTTGATTTTGATTGATTTCCTTTTGCATCACTTGATTCCTCACAGCTATACAATTGCCCTATGTAACTTTAGCACACCATTCTTTATTATTATTTTCTTGACTGTGCCTTAGCAATCGAAGATCATTCTTGAAGTTAAAAGATGTTAATGGTGATTAAAAAAACTTAGTTGGAGATGCAAACTAGGGAATATTATTACACTTAATATATAAAGGCTAGTTCTCATTTGGAGATCATAGACTATGGATTGTGTTACAACACCGCTGATACGATATCCCGCAACATAAAAAGTTTCTCGTCTTGAATTTCTGGTATTCTAATTTCATACAATAAGTTGTATAATGTTTTTTCTTTTTTATAAACCTTTTCTACCGTGTAACTTTCCACTGTATGATGGCATTTCTTAATGGTCTTGAAAAGTACATAATTCGGAGTTCCAGTGAAAATAACTCGGATTAGTCATTTATGTAGATTGGTTCGAATTGGCATTATTAAGTGCTGATTGAAGTGAGTGTAATTTTTTTTAAATGTGTAGCATGCTTCAGACAATTCAACAAAGTGGATCATCTAGTCGAGCACATGAAAACTTCTTATCATTCTTCCCACGAGCCAACGTGTGGCATTTGCAAGAAGCATTGCAGGTTTTATGACTCCCTAAGAAAACATCTTATTGGTATGTCTCCTTCCCACTTTTCCATTATCATGGTTCAATGTATTTAACATACTTATGAAGGCAGAACTTAGAAGCATCTGTCTTAATGCTAACTAATACTGTTACTTTGACAACTTTAAATGCTGTGCTTTGGTGTTTAGAGATTAAAACTACCTGGACTTAAAAGTTGTGGGGGTGTTTGATTCAGAAGGTCATATAAATCTTATTTAATATCATTTCTATGGTCCTGCACATATCTTATTCAGGTCCACTGCCCAAAGCTGAGTGCGCCAAACAGTTCAGTGAAAGGGGGTGTAATCTCTGCCTCAAATTCTTCCCTAGTGCAGAACAAGTAGCTCATCATAGAGCAACCTGCCAATATCTCCCACCATTGCCTCTTGTAAGTTGATCTTATTTTTGCAGCTTTCTTTGTTTATCATACTAACTGTTCTACTTTAATTAATTCTTCTTAAATTAATTCTTCCATTTGAATTCTAGGCTCAGTTCATCCAGGTGATTAGCAAACTCAGCTTTGTGCCATGAATTTTAAGTTGCAGGTTGCTTGTGGGCGGATTTCTTTGGTGAACAAGCGCATCCAAGCAGAGGAGCACTTCCATGGACAAAGTCCCATCCAGTGTTACAAGGGCCAAGAGCTTCCACCAATTTCTGCCATTGCACTCGATTGTGAGATGGTCAGGATGGCTCTCTTGACCTTTGTGCCCGAGTCTGCTTGGTAGATGAAGATGAAAAGGTGGTCTTCTATAGTTATGTCAAGCCTCTAATTCCAATAACAGATTATAGGTAACACAATAATATATTATATTGTTTTATATTATATACTTTTGCAGTAAAGTATTGTGATTTTAGTTTATAGTAATGTCTCTATAACATAGACGATAAGTCTAACTAAGACACAGCCTGAACCTGATTCGTTTCTGTGGAATACGACCTTTGATCAATGCTATAAAATTACATTAAGTGATATTGTTTGCAGGTACGATATCACTGGCATAAAACCAGAACATCTGCTAGATGCCATGCCACTGGAGCAAGTCCAGGAAACAATTCAGCAGATCTTAAATAATGGGGAAGCAATATGGCGAATTCGTTTGAGAGGGGGAAGAGCTAAGGCTCTTGTAGGACATGGCCTAGATCATGATCTTCAATGCTTGGCAATAGAATATCCAAACCATCTCATCAGGTTTACATTAGATATCACCTTAACCTATTATTTGAGTTTAACTAAAGATTATTAGATAAGGCGTTACTTATTCTTGATGTCCAGGGACACTGCAAAGTACCCCCCACTACTGAAAAGTAGCAAAGCAAGCTATTCACTAAAATATCTCACTCAATCATTTTTAGGGTAACAATTATCTTCTCAACTTTCTCTCATTATGGGGTTTTTCTTCTCCAAGGTTTTGTTTCAGACGATATTATTTCTCCGATGAATTCTGTTCCACTATAATGCATGGTTTCTCCATTGTTTATACATTCATAAGATTTAATATTGTTATTCCATTTCCTAAGGAAATAAGGTTGGGTTTTCTTCTTATCAGTTACAAGATTCAGAATGGTGCTCATGACCCATTCGAGGATTGTGTATCAGCAATGCGTCTTTACAAGAAAATGAGAAGCTTAGACCATTTCCCCAAGGAGCCCCTTGCTGCAGCCGATTTTTGGGCAGAGAACGTGTTTGGACGATGGAAGCAGAAAGATTTGGAGAAAATGAGGCCCGAAGAACTGCTTCAAATTTCTCAATCAGATTTCTACTGCTGGTGCTTGGATTCCAGGCCATACCCAACTTGACTTCGTTCAGTTACTGCTTTGGCTTGTTCTTTACCTATTTCTGCTTCATGTAGGATTTGATAGGACTCAAATCTAATATCTGTTGAGGCACAGTTGATATGTATTACATAGTATATTTGCATACTTTTAACATTGGGATTTTGGTGGAATCAATTTTGTCTCTTGCATTGGTCATGAATTCGGAAATATGCTGTTCAAAGACTCGATATATTTATCCATGCTTCCTCTTATTAAGTGACTGGACGTATAGAACTGCTTGTCCATCAATCCCTTTCCCAAATGCTATTGAACTCCCAGAACATGTTAATGCACTTTTCAAATGTTCTCTCTGATCGTCTTTATCAAAATTCTTTCAAATAAAACTATTAACAAATATCACAAAATGTTAAATATCACAAAATCTCTTCTGTCTGTGAAGATGAATAGTTTGATTGTTAGTAAAAGAGTTTGTTTTTTTTTAAATTGACTCTCGGACTATATGCCTCTCCCTTTGGGATTGACCATATCCATGTTATGCTTTGATTAGTTACTATACAATACGGCTGTTCTAAAGTTCATTTGTCAAATGTCGAAAGTATATTATTTCTTTGGAATGTAAAATATATCTAACATCACTTGTAATAGTGTTTAAAACATCTAACATCACTTGTAATAGTGTTTAGTATGTTTTTGTTTTTTAAAATATGGTTTTCAAAGGATGTTTTTTTAACTATCTATTTAGTCACATTAAGTTGGTGTCTCCCATTTAACCTTTGGCATGGGAACAAAATTTACATTAATGTCTTTTATGTTTTTTATTTTTTAAGTTACTTGGTGCCTCCGTTGAATCTTGGTGTGGGCATAAATAAATAAATAATAAAAATATTTTAAAAGGGTTATTATTTTCATTTTACATTGATTTAATTCCCTAGATTTGATATGAGTTGTATCAACTATTTGAACCAAATATTTGTTGGTTTTTTTTTTTAAATACAGGTTGTTATAAGGGGTTTTGGTAGCGTCGTGGTGAGTGGGGTATAGATCTTGGACCTCCCCAAAGAGAGTTCAGAGCCCTTACCACTCAATTAAACTTGCAACTATTAATGTATATTATATTGTTTAATATTTTTGTAAAACATTGTTGCATTATGTTTGGTGGATTTATTTTTAATGATATTATTTAATTTTGATTTAGTTGTATGGTTAATATAATATATCATATATTTAATTTATTTTTTAAAAATTGAGAGTAATTTTTTATATGATAAATTATAAAAATGTTAGAAATTAGATTTATTTTATTGTAAAAAACTATTTACAATAATTATGTCTATATTATAAGAATTTTGACATCTTAAATATTATTTTTTGCTAATTATATTTTAAAAAAATCAATATAATGTATTTTTATGTTATATAATAATAAAGTTTGATATTTAATATTAATATGAAGGTCTCCTTGCCCATCTCAATGGAGTTGGTTTCAATGTTTGGTACCCATATGCAGTCTATAGAATATGAAAATCTACGTGTTAAGTGTGGGCTTTGCAATAATATGGGGTATTTTTTTAAGGACTATCCCAAGAAGAAATCCAAAATCAAACAAAAAATGGCAGCCTAAGAAAGCTATGGAAGTAAGGATGTGAGGAAGGTGCTCTCATTAATGTCCATGGGTTTGACTTAGGCCTAATATCCCTTGTTTGTTGAAGAAGGAGAGATACTTCTAGGAATAGATGAGGTAAATTCTTCTCCTAAATATATTTTCTCTGTGATGAATAAAGTTCCTATGGAAAATATGTTCTTGTATATTTTGAGTAAAGAGAATGATATGGATGTTAATCCCCAATCCCACTCTCGTAAGGGTTTAAAGGAAGTTTCTTTGAATGGAACCTTGCTTGTGGACCTCCCCCAGCCTAAATTTCCTCCCAACCTTAGATTATGTTATTTATTCCATTCAAAGGATGCTGGTAAAATAGGATAGTGCTTCAAATTTACCTCTTAATGGGAAAGGTTTAAAAGCTAGTCCAACATCAAAATCTATTATTTCTTCCATTCAAAGGCTGCTAGTAAAATAGGATAGTGCTTCATATTTACCTCTTAATTGGAAAGGTTTAAAAGCTAGTCCAACCTCAAAATCTATTATTTCTTCCATTAAAATATCGCTAGAAAAAAAAATAGTGCTTCATATTTACCTCTTAATGGGAAAGGTTTAAGAGCAATTCCAACCTCATATTTTGTTGTTTCTTCCATTCAATAGTCATCAACAAAATATGATAGTCCATCAAATTTATTTCTTAATGGGAAAGGTTTAAAAGTCTTCCAAACATTAGCTTTTACTATTTATCTATTCAAATATTATTAAAAAAATAGGCAAGTGCTACAGATTCAATATCTAATGGGAAAATTTTAAAATCTAATCCCAATCACATCATGAGGAGTAGCAAAAAAGGGGAAATGGATGTGGGAGATGACTCTAAACATGGGTGACCTTCGAACCAAGACTAATGTCTAAGGGAGACCCTAAAATAAATAGCTAATAAAACCTAAATAAAACTTTCTACGGGAAGGGGGAAGAATTACCCCACCAATTCTAGTAAATAAAAATATTATATTGGAATATAATGGGTTTTAATACCCTTTAGAAGCAATGACTAGTTGCTTCTGTTAGGAAAGATCTAAATCTCATATTTTTTTATTCAAGAAACAAAAATTAAGACCAATTTTGATAAGGTTAAGAATATCATATGGAAGGAGATCTATTATTCTGCAAGATGTACTTTGGTAGCTTAATGTATCTTTGGGATAATTTAAAAATTAAATATAGAGTGCTTTCTTCTTCTTATAGGTTAATTGACATATTTTTCTACTATAGAGTTTCTAAAATATCCTGGGTTTTAACCATTTTGTATACTCCAAATTTTATTGCAGGAAGAGGAAGACTATAGAAGGAGTTGAGCATAAATAGAAATGCTTTCCCTAACCTTTCTTGGATGTTGGTTGGGGATTTTAATTCCCTCATATTTCCATTAGATAAAAATGAGGAAGTCAATTCTCCTATAATGGTATGGAGGATTTCATTTTTTTGTGAATACTAATGAGATGCTGGACTTTGAGCTAAAAGGAAGTAAATTTACTTGGAGCAACAAAAAGTCTGGGAGAACATCTTATCCAATCAAAATTAGATAGGATTTTTATTTCTAAAGAAGGGCTTCACCATTTTGAAACATTTGTTCTCTCTTGTCTTCCAAAAATAGGATTAGATCACAATCCTTTGGTACTAGATGTTTTAGTTGAGAATATAATTTTTAAGTTTCCATTATTATTTTAGGTTATATGGATGAAAAATGATACCCTTGAGGACTTGATAGTTGATTGGTGGAAGAATGATTTTCTAGTCTCCCTAATTTTCTAGTCCCCCTAATATATCAAGTTGCCAATAAATTAAGATTTTTGAAGAGCAATTTAAAAGTATGGAATAAAAATATCTTTGGTAACATTTTCCAAAAGTAGAAATCCATGAAACTACAACTTTTAGCCATTAAAGCTACTATAGAATATTTCCCCCCAGAAGAGGTTGAAAAAGATCTTGAAAGAAGTTTGTTGGTCAATTTCCATAATGTTTTTGGCTACGAGGAATCCTATTGGAGACAGAAGTCGAGAACTCTCTGGTTGAAATTTGGAGATAGAAATACCAAGAATTTTTATGCCATAACCTTGAGACACAGGTGTTTCAATAATATTACTAAAATTGTTAAGGAGGATGGTACTAAAACTAGAATTATTTTAGAAATTCATAAGGATGTTGTATAGTTTTTTATAATTTCTTAGGAGTGGTGACACCTATATATGAGTAGTCCTCCAATTTTTTATTATTTTTTATTTCTTCTCTAATTATTGAATAAATGAACTCTAGTCTTATCGCTTAATTCAAAGAGTTTGAAAACAAAGAGGCAATATTTTCCATGGTCGATGAGAATGCCCCTAGACCTGATGGTTTTCTTGCAGTTTTTTTATCAAAAATTTTGAGGAATTATGGAGAAGGATATATAATGTTATGGATGAAATTCAAACTACCCTTCATATTCTCATTGATATCAATTCCACATTTTTGGTTTTTATTCCTAAATTGGAAAGAGCTAACTCCTTCAATAATTTCAAGGCCATAAGTCCATGTAACACTCTTTATAAAACATTAGCTAAGGTCATAGTAATGTCAGCAACACCACAATAGAAGCCAAATAATATATGTAGATGCAACATAGATAATAAACATACGCTCCAAGCCACCAACTAGCAGTATGAAGCTCACAACACACCCCCTAACTACTGATTGAATCAAGCATTTATAGGCTCTAAGAAATTTAATTGTTACAATATGGTCATTACAACATGGCCATTACAACATGGTCATTACAATATGACCATTACAACATAGTCGTTACAATATAACCGTTACAACATGGTCGTTACAACATGACCATTACAATATGACCATTATAACATGGTTGTTACAATATGACCATTACAACATGGTCATTAAAATATGACCGATACAATATGGTTGTTATAATATAACCATTACAATATGGTCGTTACAATATGACCGTTACAATATGGTTGTTACAAAGAGAAGACCATTGTAGGGGACCAATTACAAAAATAACAAACCAAAAGAAAATATGACCGTTAGGAATTTAAGAGGAAGAGTGTTAGAATGTGATGCTCCTACATTAGACTTTCATGCTTTAAAATTTCATGAGCTCTTGCTCATGAGCTATTCAATTTTTTTGAAGCTTGATTTGCACATCTACCACATCTATCTTGAAAAATAGGGTGTGTGTATGCCATTGTTATCATGCATAAAATTTTGAGCATCTTTTCACCATTCAAGAAGATCCTTAAGAAATTTCTATTTCACACTTCTAGTAATCCATGAAATATCGAGTGTTTGTTTCACCACTCCTATAGAATCTTAGGCAAGTTCTTTTTCACACTTGTTGTAATCTATGTACACATTATGTTTCACACATGCAACACACTTGGGATAATCCATGAAATACCAAGTGTCTATTTCACCACTTGCATAGATCCTTAGGCAAGTTCTGGTCCACACTAACTATAATCTACGTACACCTTATGTTTCACACATGTAGCACACTTGTAGTAAAGGTGTGTTTATGCCATTGTTATGCATAAAATTTTGAGCATATTTTCACCATTCAAGTGGATCCTTAAGCAAGTTTTGTTTCACACTTATAGTAATCCATGAAATATTGAGTGTCTATTTCACCACTCACGCATATCCTTAGGTAAGTTCTATTCCATACTTGTAATAAATGTATACATTTTATTTCACATGTGCAACACACTTGTAGTAATCCGTGAGATGTCACGTATTTGTTTCACCACTCATGCAGATTCTTAAGCAAGTTATATTTCACACTTGCTATAATCCACATACATGTTCTATTTTACACATGCAACACACTTGATTGACAAGAAAAATCACACACAAACCCGTAAGAAATATTTTGAGCTCTGATACTACTTGATGTTAGTATCACCATAGTAGAAGCCAACCAATATATGAAAACACAACACAGATAATAAACATACACTCCAATCCACCAAGTCATAGTACGGAGCTCACAGTCCACCTCCCCTAACTACTGATCAAATCAAGCATTTATAGGCTCTAAGAAATTTGATCATTACAATATGGTAATTAAAACATGGTCGTTATAACATGACCATTACAACATGGTTATTTCAATATGAACATTACAACATGGTCGTTACAATATGACTGTTACAACATGGTCATTATAATATGGATGATACACCATGGTCGTCACAACATGATCATTACAATATGGTCGTTACAATATGACCATTATAACATGGTCATTACAATATGATCGTTATAACATGGTCATTACAATATGAATGATACAACATGGTCATTACAACATGACCATTACAATATGGTTGTTACAATATGATCGTTACAACTTGGTCATTACAAAGAGAAGTTCATTGTAGGGAAACAGTTACAAAAATAACAAACCAAAATAAAATATGATCGTTAGGAACATAAGAGGAAGAGGGTTAGAATGTGATGCTCATGCATCACATAGCTAATAGAATTAAGGTCATTCTTCCTCAGATTATTGATCCTTGCCAAGGTGCTTTTGTTAAAGGGATGAAAATATTAGATAGCATGATTACTATTCATAAAGTTATTCACTCCATAGATAAAAGTGGTAGATATGTATTTTTTCTATAATTAGACATGAACAAGGTATATGATAGAGTATCCTAGGAATTTATGTTTAAATTTATGGATAAATTTGGCTTTCACCCTGTTTGGACAGACCTCATCAAAGGATGCATGTGCTCAGTTATGAACTTTGTCCTAATTAATGGTTATCCAACAAGTTATTTTAGAACCCTACGAGGCCTAAGACAAAGGGAACCTATGTCTCCTTATTTGCTTCTTATTATGTATAGAGCCTTGGGTAGATCTATTTAGGTAGCCATATCTAAGGGATTTATTTCAAGGATAAAGCTTACCTCCACTTCCAATCCCATAACCCATAAACAATTTGCAGATGATACTCTTCTTGATTCAAGATCATCTATTATAAAAGTGAAAGAAATTAAATTTATTCTATATTCTTATAAGGTTACCTATGGATAGAAGATAAATTTTAACAAGAGAAAGATGTTTTTAATTAATACCTCCCTTAAAATCTAGGTAAAACTCACAAAAATATTTGAATGTTCCATTGGATAGCTCCCTTCTATTTATCTAGGATTATCACTTTTTAGTGGTATGTTATAATATTCTTCTTGGATTCCTATGGTGGATAGGGTTACGAGAAAGTTGATAAGCTATAAAGGTGCCCTCCTCAACCATGTTGGTAAGGTACAACTCATTAAATCCACCCTAAAAAGTATCACAATCTTCTTTTTATCATTGTTCAGGATGTGTTAGAAAATCTACCAAAAGAATAATAGTATTCAAAAGGCCTTTCTTTGGATAGGCATGGAATAAAAACACAAAATTCCCCTCATTGGTTGGAAGCAGGTTTGTTCAAGTAAGAGCAAGTGTGGATTAGGCCTTATGAAACTAGAATAAATGAATTTGTCCTTTATTGCAAAATAGGATTCAAATTTTTTCAAAATGAAAGAATCTATATGGGTAGAGATTTTAAAAGCCAAATATCTTGGTAGAGATGGTAATTTTTTTCATATTCAGGTCATACCAAAGAGCTTTATTTTTTGGAAACACCTTCTTGATTCTCAGTTTATTATTAAAAAAGGCTTGATATGGAAGATTGATGATGGGAGGAAATTTAACTTTTGGGAAGATAATTGGATTCTAGTGAGCCTTTGATTAGAGATGAGCTTTTAAAATACTTAGATCCCTTTACTATGCAATATTTTGGATCTAGAGTTGTTGAATTTCTTGAGGTAAGAGATTGAAAAAGAGCTTGAAATACTCTCCACTTTTAAACCCTTCCATAGGTAAATTTGTGCTCTAAGTTTTTTATCCATTATTCTCAAAATTTATCTCCTTATTATTAATCCGTAAGCTAATTCACCTATTTGGAAAGTGGATTATAAGGGCTTTTTCATGGTTAAATCTTCTTACTTTCTTCAGTTTGATGAGGAAGAGGACTGGTTTCTAGATAGTAAGATATGGTTCAAACACCTCATACCTAAAGTTAATTTCTTCTTTTGGTTGGTTGTCCATAACAAAATCTGTAGACACCAAAACAGCACCAATCCGATTATGTGACTGCAAACACTGATCGCTTTGACAAACACAGCCCCCAGGGCAGCCCTCAGAGGTTAAACAGTGGTCTTAACCACTTTCATAGCAATTTTGTAAGGTCAAGAAGCAATTTGGCACACTTGGACACTTTGCCCATGACTCGTCTCACCCCGGGACGAATTCAAAATAGAATCCGTCCAACCTCAGGACGAATTATGAATCCGTCCCTGGGTGGGACGAATTCTAAGCTTAACGGGCAAAAAGGCAAATGGTGCCAAGTGGCAGCCCAAAACAGTCAGTTAAGGGCTCCTGCCTTGCACGCATGTGTAAGTGGACAGAGGGGCCGTTAGAGGACTGTTACAAAAAGCATTTATCAAAGTTCAAGTCAATGGAAGACTCCCCTCCCTCATGGGAAGACAAGACTGCCACATGGCGCCTATGGCCAACACTTGGCTTTTGTGCTTCCCTCCCAAAAGAGACCCCTTGGGTCTATAAAATGTGGGACTTTTCTCACCCAAAATATACAGGTTGAAGGAGTGTTCAAGCAACGAAGTGCTGCCAAATTGAAGACTCACTTGCATCCCCCTTTGTTCACCTTCCTACATCCACCAATCTCTTTTGCAAGGGAGGTTGTTGGGTGGCCTTTGGAAGCTCGAACCTTACTCGAATCCGACGCATGGACATCTGAACCTACCAATTCGCCGACCCCCCAATCCTAAAAGGTTTTGGGCCCATCCCCGATGGATTGGCTCCAAAATCGAGGGCCAACGGTGGGAGGCCCACTTGGGCACCCCCGCACCTCCCAAGTCCTAATTTTAGTTTTTGAGCATTTTAGATTATTTTTTAGATTGCATTCTGTGTTACTAGGTCTGATTAGTCCATAATTGCAATTTTGTAACTTTTGGGCAGATTTTAGGATGTTTTGTATTGCTTTGTCGTTTCGCTAACTTGCAGGTGTCAAAGTCAAAATCCCGAGGGTGGAGGCCAAATTGGGAAAATCCGACCATCTGGGTCGTCCCAAAATGGCCCCAATTACCTAACCCCCCTGTCTGCAGGCGTTTTGTAGGACCCGGGATCCGACATTGGAACAGCAGCAGGTCGGTTTCTCCAACTCAGAAGAATTTGTCCCACCCAGGGACGAATTACAGTCAGAATTCGTCCTGCCCAGGGACGAATTCTAGTTTAAGGTGGATTGGCCAGCTGCCTCAGTGGCAGTGGCCTTCTGGTAACTTCTCTTACCTTCTGTCAAGTTTTGAAGCAATTTGGTGTCATTGTATTCACTATTTTAGGCAAATATTCATATGCATATTTTTTTGGTTTTAGAGAGAGAATGCTTTTCATTTGCAGCAGGTGCTACTAACGCCTTGGTCATTTCTTTGTTCACAGGAGAAGCAGCAGAGGCGAAGAACTCATTGACATCAGCGGCGACATCATCTTGGCCCGCCCATTGCAATCGTGGGCACGCGGAAGGAGGAATCATTTAGCGATTGTAATCAAACTCTATTTGCGCTCCTAGCCCCTGAAAAGGGAGGAGGCATCATTGTAACGGAGATCAAAGGAAATTAATGAAAGGGCTATGTTTTCTTTATCTGATTGTGTCTCTTTCAATGTGTCTCTTTTTTGTTTCATGCAATTTACATTTCTAGGACTTAAGCGTACTTAATTTTGAATGCAATCGCACTTGGTGTTTCTTTTGACCGGAATCTCGTGCTTTCAGTGGCGATCACGGTGGGACTCTGTTCCCTGGTTTTTCAAATCATAGAAACTGATCAAAGTTTTGTGTTTGTGCTTGACAGGTACATCTTTTTTGTTGCAGACTGCTATTCGTCTTTGACAGGGACGAATTCTTTTCTGCAATTCGTCTGACCCTGAGACGAATTCAAATTCATCTCTGGGAGGGACGAATTCTGTTTCGCAATTCGTATCCCAGAGGGACAAATTCCTGTCTGTGGATTTTCAGAGTAGAAATTCAGAGACAACAGGAGCAGGCAGAGAAGAGGTAGGGATTTTCATGATCTCTGTTATATTTTTTTTTCTGTTTCTGTTTTTGTTTCTTTAATTGTTTTCATTTAATCCTGCATTGCATTAGGAAAAGTCATGTATGCTAGTTTCATTTTGTTGGATAAAATGAATCCCACACACATCACGAAATAATATTAAACCAAGGAGTTGGTCGTAAGACCCCAGCTCTTGATCAAGACCATTGGTGGATTTAATCACCACCTTGGCTTGATTTGCATCCATTTCCCGATTGTCAACTGTTGTTAGGCGTAAATCCTGATGAAGACAGACCGAGCGTAGCTAGGGTGATTCCCATGCGCGTGAGGATAATTTTTCTATGGTAGGTGCCATTAATAGGACAATCCCCCTTCCGTACCGCCTACGTACCATGTACCTTCTTCTCTCACGTACCTATAGTCTCCCTCTCGTAAGGGCGGGTATATAGAGAGGTTGGTATATCGGCCTGGTTGGTATATTGAAGGGGCGACCTTTTTGGAGTTATAAGAGCCTACATGATGCATTTAAACGTTCTACAAAACCTACAAAAACAAAACAAAACATCAAAATGCACTAAACCAGTTTAGGACACACCAAGAATCCTTAAAAGAGATAATCACGATTTTGTGAATGTGTGTGTTTAATTCTGCTTAGTGTAGACAAAAAAAAAAGAAAATCATAAAAACGAGATAAAAACTTATTTAGGTAGCATAGAAGCACCGCAATGGTGTACACCCGCAGTCAAGCCCAATCAAGGGCAGAAGCTCCGGAAGGTACACAAAAAGCGAGCGCAAGTTGCCTTCACTTCAATCCCGAGGATTTGGTCATACCGCCTTATAGGTCAAACCTACAAAAGAATCCAATTCAGAATCCTCGGTGGGGTATGCCTATTCAAAGTAGCCCCTTTCGGGAAGATGCCTTACATGTAGACCTTGACATAAATAGAGAATCACCTCTTGAAGCTAGGCATGAGTGGCCATCGCGCGATGAAGCGCTAAATAGGCACACTGTCCATTTGGAAGGACAACGTGGATATGGCGTCCCTTCTTTACCTATCATCAGAACAGAGAGACCAAATCCGGAGCACAGGGCTCCTTACATAGGGTGACCTAATTCTGCCCATCCCATTTACACCCATGAAAGGGAGTATGAGGAAAACCATTGCATTCCTCGAGGGCAACAAACAATGTGGGAACCTTGCATTTCCGCACCAACAGGATATCATGATCACCCCTTGAGGCCAGAACCTCGAGCACATACCGCTTACCTCGACAGAGGGAAGCGACCCATTGAAACCTTAGACCAGCAAACTCGAGGTAAACACATAGGAGGAACATTTGAATCTTCTGAACAAAATAGGGTAGATCAAATTGACCCGGCTATCGCCAGATATACCACCCGTCAAGCCCAAATCATGCGGCTTAAACAGAGTCAGCAAGAGATAGAGTATCAATACCGCTTGGATAAAGAACACATGCAACGTGAAGCGGATGAGTTATGCTATGAAATACCTGAGAGGGGGCCAACCCCTCGCATCCAAAGAGCTGAATAGTATGAGAGGCGTAATCCGTTGGCACAAGACAGGTCTCCACGACCTCGTCAAGCTCTGCCTCCAAGACCCCATAGATTCGAGAGGGAGGCAACTCCCCGAAACAATGATGGGTACCTTCAGCAAGAACTTGATCAGGGTCATAGGTTTCACCCTGAGACTCCTCAAGAATTTTACGAGGAGTATGAACCAGAAGAAGAATATATTGAAACTCCTCATCAAGGCAGGAAGGATGCCATTCGGCCACCCCTCCATAGGCCTCCAGTTTACCGTAACTTGCAACAAGAGCGAACAAGAGAGGAAGAAATAAAATCTTCCGA
The DNA here is from genome assembly GCA_028583015.1 of Wollemia nobilis. Classification (NCBI taxonomy): domain Eukaryota; kingdom Viridiplantae; phylum Streptophyta; class Pinopsida; order Araucariales; family Araucariaceae; genus Wollemia; species Wollemia nobilis. Next base: position 3,364,590 of record JAQPPZ010001731.1, read on the forward strand.
TGCATACCAAGCGCTATTGGAGCGTTTAGAGTCGGTGGAGACAAAAGCTGTTGGCATCAAAAACCCACATTACGTCTACTCCGCAATAATCGGTGCATCCCTCAGTGCCTACACCTCTTTACCCCGAACACTTCAAGTTGCCTCAATTGGTAGTTTTTAAAGGTGAAGAGGACGCACAGGAACATGTTACACGATTTCTAAGCCAATGCTTTGGCATTCAAGATAATGACGCATTATTGCTTAGAACATTCATAACCACATTCGCAGGCCCTACCTCGGATTGGTTCACACAGCTGCCCAAACACAGCATAAGCAGCTTAGATCAGCTAGTAGATGCGTTTCTTGAACGTTTCACCTTCAACACAAGGAAGAAGGCATCACTTAGTGATCTTGCTAGCCTTAAACAATTTGAGGAGGAAACAATGGCAGCGTACGGGAATCGATGGAGAGCTTTGCTTTCTAAGTTACCCTACCGTCCTCCCATGTCGGACCTCACGCAAATGTTCACGAAAAGTTGTTTAAAATCAATCTCCGGTCTATTTTTGCTGCGATAATACGACAGCTTAGAAGAAGCTTTGGCGCAAGCCAGAGTCATAGAAGAGATTAAGATAGGCGAAGGCGCAATTTCCAAGCCTAAGAAGAAAGAGTGGAATAAAACCACTAAAACTGGGACAACGCAACCACAACACGCTGCAATCAACCAAGTTGCGATAAATGTCCCCGCGCCTGTGCAAGAAATGCAGCCTCAAAAGGCTAACTACCAGGCAGTGCCTCCTGCTTACGAAAGAGATAACAGGAGACAGGAACAGTATCAGCAGCGTCGCCCTAGGTGACAATTCACCCCATATGCGGAGTCTAGGGACTCCTTATTTGATCGCTTGTCAACGGAAAATTTAGTTACTCTGCCAAAAATCCAAATTTTTGACCCTAACGTTCCCAAGCCTAGGGGGTATAGGGAGGAATTGTATTGTAGATTTCATAGACGCAGAGGACATGACCTAAATGGGTGCTGGAAATTCAAAGAACTAGTCCAGGATTTGATCGAAAATCGAACATTGGTCGTGGACAACCCCATTGCACCTAACAACCAACAAATGGGGGTATTCAAGGACCCCTTGCCTTCCCACGAGGCGCAGACAAAACCGCTCCAAATTAACGAGGTGCGACAAGATCTTCCCGCGCAAGGATTTGTGGGAATGATTAGCATTGTAACAAGGAACAGAAAATACCCAGCAGTTGCCCCCGAGGTACCTGCGAGGGAAGTTCCATCGACATCGCAGCCTCAACAATGCCCAACGTAGTTACCTCCGCCTAGACCTGAGGTCACGATACGAACCAGGCTATCCATCTACGAGCTTATTCAACAATCAGCTCCACATAGAGAAGCTCTTATGGACATCTTAAAATCCATTGAAGTACAACCCCACGAAGCAAATTCTTTCAACGCCTTCGTGGGACATGTGAAATAATGTACGGAGCCTGTCATCACATTCAAAGAAAATGAGGTCAAAACGATATCAAATGACATGCCGGATCCTCCCCTGCATGTTATCGTGCGGGTCAATGGGATCCCGTACAAGAGAGTGCTGATAGATACTGGCTCGTCTAGTAACATCATAACCACTACAGTGTTAAAGCATTTAAAACTGCCAGCCTCTCACATCACCGCTTCCACGTACACACTGCGAGCTTTTAACGATGCAATATGCTCGACAGTCGACACAGTCGTTCTGCCTATATAGGTAGGACAAAATTCAATACCCACACTGTGCCATGTGCTGGAAGGCGAAATGGCTTATAACATACTGCTAGGGCGGCCTTGGATCAGGGACATGAAGTGTGTCCCCTTGATCGCACACCAATGCTTGAAGTATGCCTATGAAGGGAAAATACATGTAGTCCCAATGGACTTAGAGCCCTTCAAGTATTGCAATGCGGTACAATTCATACCTCAATCGACCCTACCATCAACGCATTTGGATTTTCAATTAAATCCATCTAAACAGGGTCCGATACCGTAGGCACCACTGGTGGCCAATAAGGCAAAATCCCAGCCAGGTGAGACGTCATCATTGGCTCCTTCATCATCAATTCCACCTATCGTGGCCCAACATAAGGACAAGGGAAAGCAAATCATGGAGGAGGTTAAGCCTATAGAAGAGGGGTTGCCCACGATCTCAACAATATCAACAGAGGAAGTTCCCAACGTAACTTAAACCAAGATTCCTGAACAACCAAACATTGAATGGACTCAGGAAGGACTACCGTTTCCTCCTACCCAATCATCAACAATCACTGTTGAGATGGCCAGTACAGGCCTGGGAGAGTACATAGTGCAAAATGTTGTGGAAACCCCCACACTGGAGTCAGTACAAGACATGGGAAGACCTCGCCTTCCCATTGGAACAATCGTCCCTCTAGGCTACCCACCGAACCAAATGAATTTTGTGTATGGGGGCCTTGATCATGGTTCTGAACCATGCAAACAAAAGGAAACAGATGAAGAACCTTTTGTCGAAAACATCAACTATCTGTCGAACCCAAAATTTGCCCTAAAATACCTCGAACAATGAAATTGGCATGGGTATGGGCTAGGCAGATATGAGCAAGGGATGCGGATCCTTTGCCAACCAAGGTATCAGATGCCATATGACAAGTCGGGGGTAGGGTTCAACCATCCCCTGCCATTAGACATCTTGGTTGAAAACATGCAAGGCCTAGAAATAGGCAACAGGGGGGGATTGGCACAAGACCCGTACGCCAATCCAAACACAGAATACACATTGGGGGATTATCTCCCATGGTCTACAAACACCCCTGGAAATAGCAATAATCCCTCTCCTTTGCTAGAGAGAGGTGAAATTTCAGAGAGCAGTCCTCAAAGAGAACAACAACGGCTGCCAGACATTTTTTTGAAACTGTTCCCCTTAGAGGTTCCAGATGAAATAACACAGTCTCAAAAGAATCAGGTCCCTCCACTAAGAGTGGAACAACCGCAATGGGACTAGATTAATTCATTGGAATAGGAAGAGTCCTCAATGTCGCAAGCAACAGATGCTGAAGAGGATGAACAATTTTGGATCTATGAAAGCGATTCAGAAGACGAAACTGAAATGGACTATCTCAGACATGCACGACGAAATCACCGCGCTCTAACCCATGAAGATCTAATGGGACAAATGGGTATACGGTTAGGACATGAATGGCACGTAGACCCAACGAGGTGGGACCAAGTGTTAGGCCTATGGCTCCAAATTCAAGTTGAGCATCGTCCACCTCGAGATCCCATCAGGACAACAGTATCGAGGGAAGACCCCGCCTTCCTTTTCGCACATAGAGACGAATTTGCACCTAGAGAGGATCCATTCGTGCCTGTTCCCGTAGAGCCAGATCCAGAGTATAAAGAACATCTGAAAGAATCAAGTCGTCACACCCGTGGTTCTAGAGACAAAATTCATTCCATCCACATGATCTCCATTGATTTGACCACACCCATCCACAATCCGACCGATCCATCATGGTCATTGCATCTAAACATGGATGCCATTGACTGGGATCGCGTCAATTCACCATTGTCACCATCGTAGTATCGGCCTTTTGGTGAAATGCTTCATTTTACCCCAAGGACAACTCAAGATATTTTTCAAGCTGAAGAGGGACCCGAGGTCCCAAACGCAGATCTTAACTCAGCTGATGATATCCATTTAATCCCAACTCCACATCAGTTGGAGGACGGATCTCACATGTCAGTCGAAGAGACGACTGACGTAGACATCGGCACAGATCCAATGAATCCAAGGATTCTCAAGCTGGGGGTAAGCCTTTCCCCCGAAGAGCAATCCGATTACATTTCCCTTCTCAAAGAGAAGAAGGAAGTTTTTGCATGGTCATACAAAGATATGCCAAGACTAGACCCGTAGCTAGTCATGCACAATTTAACGCTTGATCCGAAAATCAAGCCAGTAAAGCAAAAACTAAGAAATATGCACCCAACAGTGGCCTTGATGGTCAAAGACAAATTGCAAAAGCTGTTGGATGCACAATTTGTCATCTGCGTGGATTATCCGCCATGGTTGTCCAACATGGTTCCCGTCAAGAAGCCCGACGGAAGGATTCGCATATGCACCGACTTTCGAGACCTAAACAAAGCGAGTCCTAAGGATGATTTCCCCTTGCCAAGCATCGACGCATTGGTAGACGCTACAGCAGGTCACGAAATGCTCTCCCTAATGGACGGTTTTTTAGGATACAATCAAATTCGTATCAATCCTGAAGACCAACTCAAAACGGCATTCACAACGCCTTGGGGGACATTTTTCTATAAGGTCATGCATTTTGGCCTTAAAAACGCTGGCGCTACATACCAACGTGCTATGACGTATATCTTCCACGATTACATGCACAAAAATTTGGAAGATTACATGGATGATTTGTTAGCCAAGTCTAAATTGTGCTCAGATCATCTCGGTGACTTAAGCAAGATTCTCGATCGCCTCATAGAGCATAAGGTCAGACTGAATCCCAAGAAGTGCGTGTTCGGCATCACATCTAGAAAACTCTTGGGTTTTATAGTCTCCAAGAGAGGCATCAAAGTGGACCCAAACAAAGTCAAGGCAATCCTTGAAATGGCTCCCCCAACCACTATCAAGCAGCTCAGAAGTCTACAAGGAAAGGTCACGTCGATTAAACGCTTCATAGCGCAATTATCTGACAAATGCCGACCAATGAACAAACTATTGCACAAGGGGGTCACATTTCATTGGGATGACGAGTGCCAGTCGACCTTTGACGAAATCAAACAATACTTGGCTTTGCCACCAGTATTGGTACCACCTAGACCAGGTGTGCCATTCTACTTATACATCTCAGCTATCGAGGTGGCATCGGGCGCAATGCTAGCCCGGAAGAATGAACTTCACAAAGAACAGGCTACTTACTATCTTAGCCGCACCTCGGTCGGGCTACTGAACTTAACTATGCATACGTTGAAAAACTCGCTGGCGGTGGTGTTTGCTACCAAAAGGCTATGCCACTACATGCTGAGCAACACGACGTATGTTGTGTCTAAGGAGAATCCATTGCGATACATGATGAGTCGTACTTATCATAGTAGCCGCACGACGAAATGGATCATGTTGTTGACAGAATTTGACATTGAGTTTATTGGGCAAAAATCTATAAAAGGACAAGTCATAGCCGATCAACTAGCAGAGGCTCCTCTTGAAGACGATCAGCCTCTGGTCATAGAACTACCCGATGATGAGGTCTTCCATGTCTTAGAATCGCCAGATTCTGAAGAGCCTGAGTCTTAGGCCGACATAACCTTATTTTTCGATGGTTCTAAATGCGAGCAAGGTGGTGGCGCAAGAATTGTATTCTTCACACCGCAGGGCGCTCCAATGCCCCTGTCATTTAAATTAAAATTCCAGGTGCACCAACAACAATGCGAATATGAAGCCTTGCTCCTAGGTCTTCGGACAAGCAATCGCCATGAACATCAAAAGATTGAACATCTTTGGCGATTCGCTGTTAATCGTCAATCAAGTCAAAGGGGTATACCAATGCAAATGCCCAGTTTTGAAGGCCTATAAAGCCCTCGTGGATAAATTCCTGGCAAAACTTGAGTGGTATGACATCGAGGCACTCCCTCGATCATCGAATCGTTTTGCGGACACAATGGCCTCCTTGGGGTCACTAATCCCGCAAGACCTTATCGCAACCCGCGATGGAGCGCGCAAGCTCAGACTTAACGCCAGGAATCCACATGATCCAGATCGAACCATCTTCGGATAAGTTCTTTCAAATCCGAGACTATTTGAAACATGCCAACTGGGGGTCTTTGTTCTCCCCCACTCCCATTAATAGCAACACAACGCTATTTTTACAAGTTCTCTCCCAATCAGCATTTGTTAGGGAAGAACTCCAAAAGGGATTGGCTGTTCAAACTGTCGAGGTATCCGATCAACAGGACTGGTATTTACCAATAAGAGATTACCTCAAGTTAGGTAATCTACCCTTTGGATTGACGCAAGCCGCAAAACAAACATTCAAACAGCAAGCGGCAAAATATGTCTTGATAGGAGACATTCTGTATCGTCGCAGCTACAATAGAATTCTTCTTCGTTGCTTGGACCAAGCAAGAGTCCACTTGGGCGATCACCCAAGCGCATGACGGTACATGTGGCGGCCACTTCAGTGGTATGGCCATTGCAAAGCGCATTCTTCGCATGGGCTATTATTGGCCATCTTTAGAGCGAGATTGATGTGCGTATGTCAAGAGGTGTGTAAAATGTCAACATCATGCCAATATGATGCACGCACCTTCCCAGGCCCTACAGACGATCCAGTCGCTTGGCCATTTTGCAGTGGGGCCTCGATCTAATCGGAAAGATCTCCCCTACATCGTCAGGCCGTCACACGTTTATCATAACGGCCACATAATACTTTACCAAATGGGTGGAAGCAATTCCGTTAACCTCTACGACAGGACCCCGCATTGCGGAGTTCATTTTGCATTACATCATATGTCGTTTTGGTATTCCATCCAAAATAATCTCGGATAATGGGCCATCATTCAAGAACAAAGACGTGTGTGCTTTAACCATAAAGTACAGATCAATGTTTGCATGTGGATGAGCTAGCTTATGGCATCCTGGATTACAACGCAGATTACATCTTACGTACATGACAAAAAAGGAATTCATGTGAGCTACTTAGGTGATCTCTCAAGAGCGGCTACGAGGTTACAGGTTGAAAGCCCACCTAAGGCACTTCGGCGATGATCCTAACAAATACCACTAAATGAACTCTAATTTGCCATCCCACATCAGGGAAAATGTTAAATTAACTCGGTCATTGTGCAAAATAGGTCCGATTCATACCTTGTTGAAAAGTCCTGTAAGATAAAGTACAGTCATGGATAGTGAGTTAAAACTGTCTGAATCTCAGATAATCTTACATTCATCCCAAAACCATCTACGCTACTTATCATCCTTATAATACAATCGTAAATACAAAAACAGCAAAGAAAAACCAGATAAATAAAAATATCATTCATCCATTTCAATTTACATATCACATAGACATCTAAAACATTTCAATTCGTCATAACAGTCGCATTCATCAAAATAAATAAACATGCATAACAAAAATCAATCACATCATCACATGTACAAATCCAAAAATAAAATCGGTATATATATATATATCGTCAAAAAAAAAATGCCCGCAGGCTACAAAACCGGTCCTCAGACCCCGCAATCATATCCACAACCCAACCTAAGGCGTCGGCCACCATGATCACGCAGGATCGGTGTGACGAGAACCACCCCCCGTGGTGTGGGTCCTATGGGACCTTGCAGGGCGGCTACTGCTAGCCCCCGCATCATGCCTACTACCACCCCCCTCATCTAACCGCCTACGGCGAGATGATGCTGACTGCTCAGTCAGACTATCCCTCGTCCGTCGAGAAGATCTGCTGATCGAAGGCTCAGGGAGCCGCCCACCAAGGTGGATGACCTCCCTCTCCAAGTCTATCCGGTATAGACACCACTCTGCCTCCCGTCGATGATAGATAGACAATGCATCATCGCGCTGCGCCAAAACCCTATCCCGCTCTGCCAACTAAGCCCGTAGAAGATCCCTCTCCAGATCCTGCATCCGCAGTAGCTCCGTAAGTCATGCAACCTCATCGCCTACATCCGACCCCACCCCCTCCGTATCTTCCGGATGCATAGGACTCGCGGGGACAGTAGCCTACTCAGGCTCCAACTGCTCCTCCACATCCTGCATGTCCGGCTGCTTCGGAACACCCAAGTCCACATCCTCATCTCCCGCATCCACCATTTCTGCATCATCCAACGACCCTCCCCAATCACCCCCTACCACCTCAGCATCCTCCACTGTCGCCTCTGCGCCTCCCAGTGAACCCTCTCCTCTCCAGCGCCGCAATACCCACCACGAGTCATACTCAGTGGTAGTACCGACGTCATCCACATCCAACACCTCAATAACCGCATCCGACTCCTCTCCCAATGGCACGAGGACAGGCGGCTCCAAATCCCTCTCATCTCCCCGACGTCGATAGCCTACGGGTTCACCAGGAAACCCCTAGCGCACCCCAAACTGTCGTGTAACCCAGCCGTACAAAAAGAACTCATGCTCCGTCCCGTGCCGCCCAGTCAACCATCGCTCCCTTCGTACCCATCGGAGCCACTCCCAAGCCTTAGGCCAGGCTGGACAGTCCCGATAGGGATGCCAAAACACCTCCCCTGGAGTGAGCCATGAAAAGGCATCAATGTAGTGCTCAACTGCACCTGCCCATCGCCGACTCTGCCCCTGCTCCACAGACCGTCGCCACAAAGCTACGTAACCAATCTCCTCATCCTGCATCGCCGCCCGAGTCATCCACGGTAACCCGGTAGGCCTCTCAACAGCTATGTGCTGCCAACCCCAGCACTGCAACAGAAAACTACAACTGACACCCTTTCGCTGTTGACAATGGACCCCGTACAGCTACGCCAACAAAGTCTGTCCCCATCTCAGGATCAACGGTGCCTCTATCGGGCACTCTGCCAACTGCCACACCAAATCCAGCAGATTCCACGGGAACCTCGCACCTGACGAATCAGGGATAAGAATGTTAGAAATGAGGCCCATCAAGAATGCGTGCCTCACTCCTAACACCCCCCTCTCCTTCCACCAGCTAACCAAAATGCCGCCAGCCTGGAAATCCGCCTCGGCTGTCTCCACTGGGTCTGCTACACCCAGCTCCCCCCCATGCCCAAAACATCTCGTGAGTATAGCAGTCCGCTGATCAAACGGAGATGTCCTAATAGGCAGGCCATCTATCGGAATCCGAAGCAACCGATAGACGTCCTCAAGATTCACAGTCATCTCCCCTGTCGGGAGATGGAAAGTATTGGTCCACGGATCCCAAAGCTTGATCGGGGCCATCGGATAGGCCTGATCCGAAACCACGAGCTCCAGTCGAGCCACCGCTTGAGCCCAAGGGCATCAAGCCATTCCCAGTCATCATCAGTCAATGCCAATCGCGCCTCAGTAAATGCAGCGGGTACACGGTACCGGCTCCTAACAACCTGCAAGCAAAAAAAAAAAAAAAAAAATAAATAAATGAAAAAGAGAAAATTTTTAGTTCTAGGGTTTCTAACCTTAGTTGTTAAACAAAAACATCACAAAAAATCTTAAAGTTTTGAAAAGCGCAACACAAAACAATGCATTAAATTAAAGCAAAATAAACCCTAGGGTCACTTACAGGACTCGCCTCGGCTCCGCCGCTCGAACCAATTTGTGCACTCATGATGGCAGAGAGAATTCTAGCAGCGCTTCGCTTCGCAGAATTACCTCCTCCCAGAGCTCCAAAATCGCAAGAAAAAAATGACACAAATGAGCCCAAAATCAAGTTTTGGCCCTTAAATAGGCCTTTTGCACTGGAATTCATCCTTGACTGGGACGAGCGCTCTGATCAGCACTCGTCCCACCTAGGGATGAATTCTCCAGCTGGAATTCGTCCCACCCAGGGACGAATTCAGGCCAGCACAAAAAAAAATCAAGAAAAATGACTAAAAATGCACTAAAAACAGACAATAAAACTGCCTAACAGGATTGCAAATGCAACTGACAACATGGGCATACAAAATCGACATCGGGGTCACAAATTATCACTATCCTACTCCCTAAGAAGGCTACCATAGTTGGACCGCTCCACGGGAAGACAAATTTTGACAATTTAATCCCAAAATGGTGTCACAAAAAAAACAACAAAACAACAAAAAATGCAACACAAAACAAGCAATAAACATGCCAGACAAAAGTACTCTTGCACTTAAACTCTTGGCATAGAAAAATTGATGTCGGGGTTTTAATTGTCACTATCCTACTCCCGAAGAAGGCTACCATAGCCGGACCACTCCACGGGAGGACGGATTGCCGACAATTCAATCACCAAATGATGTCACAAAAACAACAAAAACAGTACAAAATTCAACAAAAACACAGCAAAAATAATGCCGGACACAAGTGCTCTCGCACTTAGCCTCTAGGAAAATAAAATCGATGTCGAGGTCCAAATTATCGCTCTCCTAGTTCCCCAAGAAGGCTATCATAGCCGGACCGCTCCACGGGAAATAGGTTTTCGATGATTTCACCTCATTATGACATCACCAAAAGGGTTAACACCCACCAAAAATAGGTCCATATGTTGGAAAAATTGCACACGCTTAATGGTAAACCCTCTAAAGGCACACCTGCACAAGTCATCTTGGGTCAAGCGACTCGTCGCTTCTCTCACGAAGGTCATTCCCTCATCGATTCGTCGCTTGAGGGGGTAGTCACACTTAGTCACCAATCAACAATCACACACCCAATTAAGGAAAACGACATGCATTCAAAGAATCATTGACAAAGACAATCACGCTCCTGCTTGGGGCAGTAAACAAGCAACAATCAAATCAATCAAACACTTGGCATTTCGTGAATCATGAACACAAGGTTCCCCCTGAGGATAAAAATGCCATTCACTTGTTCATGATCGATCAATGTCCAAGTTCAAGTCACACCTCACCAAAACAGGTTAATACTTGAAATCAAATTCCTTAGCTCGTCAGAAGCAAGGATTCAAGAATGCATGCCCTTTCCATACTTGGGGCATCAAAAGTTGGTTAGGTTACCAAGAAAACCTAATCATTAGTGCTTTGGTTATCTATTTTTTCTCAGCACTGCGTCACCCGCAGCGCTTCCCAAAAAGGGGCATCTGTAGACACCAAAACAGCACCAATCCGATTATGTGACTGCAAACACTGATCGCTTTGACAAACACAGCCCCCAGGGCAGCCCTCAGAGGTTAAACAAGTGGTCTTAACCACTTTCATAGCAATTTTGTAAGGTCAAGAAGCAATTTGGCACACTTGGACACTTTGCCCAGTACTCGTCTCACCCCGGGACGAATTCAAAATAGAATTCGTCCCACCTCAGGACGAATTATGAATCCGTCCCTGGGTGGGACGAATTCTAAGCTTAACGGGCAAAAAGGCAAATGGTGCCAAGTGGCAGCCCAGAACAGTCAGTTAAGGGCTCCTGCCTTGCACGCATGTGTAAGTGGACAGAGGGGCCGTTAGAGGACTATTACAAAAAGCATTTATCAAAGTTCAAGTCAATGGAGGACTCCCCTCCCTCATGGGAAGACAAGACTGCCACATGGCGCCTATGGCCAACACTTGGCTTTTGTGCTTCCCTCCCAAAAGAGACCCCTTGGGTCTATAAAAGGTGGGACTTTTCTCACCCAAAATATACAGGTTGAAGGAGTGTTCAAGCAACGAAGTGCTGCCAAATTGAAGACTCACTTGCATCCCCCTTTGTTCACCTTCCCACATCCACCAATCTCTTTTGCAAGGGAGGTTGTTGGGTGGCCTTTGGAAGCTCGAACCTTACTCAAATCCGACGCATGGACATCTGAACCTACCAATTCGCCGACCCCCCAATCCTAAAAGGTTTTGGGCCCATCCCCGGTGGATTGGCTCCAAAATCGAGGGCCAACGGTGGGAGGCCCACTTGGGCACCCCCGCACCTCCCAAGTCCTAATTTTAGTTTTTGAGCATTTTAGATTATTTTTTAGATTGCATTTCGTGTTACTAGGTCTGATTAGTCCATAATTGCAATTTTGTAACTTTTGGGCAGATTTTAGGATGTTTTGTATTGCTTTGTCGTTTCGCTAACTTGCAGGTGTCAAAGTCAAAATCCCGAGGGTGGAGGCCAAATTGGGAAAATCCGACCATCTGGGTCATCCCAAAATGGCCCCAATTACCTAACCCCCCTGTCTGCAGGCGTTTTGCAGGACCCGGGATCCGACATTGGAATAGCAGCAAGTCGGTTTCTCCAACTCAGAAGAATTCGTCCCACCCAGGGACGAATTACAGTCAGAATTCGTCCTGCCCAGGGACGAATTCCAGTTTAAGGTGGATTGGCCAGCTGCCTCAGTGGCAGTGGCCTTCTGGTAACTTCTCTTACCTTCTGTCAAGTTTTGAAGCAATTTGGTGTCATTGTATTCACTGTTTTAGGCAAATATTCATATGCATATTTCGTTGGTTTTAGAGAGAGAATGCTTTTCATTTGCAGCAGGTGCTACTGACGCCTTGGTCATTTCTTTGTTCGCAGGAGAAGCAGCAGAGGCGAAGAACTCATCGACATCAGCGACGACATCATCTTGGCCCGCCCATTGCAATCGTGGGCACACGGAAGGAGGAATCATTTAGCGATTGTAATCAAACTCTATTTGCGCTCCTAGCCCCTGAAAAGGGAGGAGGCATCATTGTAACGGAGATCAAAGGAAATTAATGAAAGGGCTGTGTTTTCTTTATCTGATTGTGTCTCTTTCAATGTGTCTCTTTTCCGTTTCATGCAATTTACATTTCTAGGACTTAAGCGTACTTAATTTTGAATGCAATCGCACTTGGTGTTTCTTTTGACCGGAATCTCGTGCTTTCAGTGGCGATCACGGTGGGACTCTATTCCCTAGTTTTTGAAATCATAGAAACTGATCAAAGTTTTGTGTTTGTGCTTGACAGGTACATCTTTTTTGTTGCAGACTGCTATTCGTCTCTGACAGGGACGAATTCTTTTCTGCAATTCGTCTGACCCTGAGACGAATTCAAATTCGTCTCTGGGAGGGACGAATTCTGTTCTACAATTCGTCTCCCAGAGGGACGAATTCCTGTCTGTGGATTTTTAGAGCAGAAATTCAGAGACAACAGGAGCAGGCAGAGAAGAGGTAGGGATTTTCATGATCTCTGTTATATTTTTTCTGTTTCTGTTTCTATTTCTTTAATTGTTTTCATTTAATCCTGCATTGCATTAGGAAAAGTCATGTATGCTAGTTTCATTTTGTTGGATAAAATGAATCCCACACACATCACGAAACAATCTTAAACCAAGGAGCTGGTCGTAAGACCCCAGCCCTTGATCAAGACCATTGGTGGATTTAATCACCACCTTGGCTTGATTTGCATCCATTTCTCGATTGTCAACTGTTGTTAGGCATAAATCCTGACGAAGACAGACCGAGCGTAGCTGGGGTGATTCCCATGCGCGTGAGGATAAGTTTTCTATGGTAGGTGCCATTAACAGGACAATCCCCCTTCCGTACCGCCTATGTACCATGTACCTTCTGCTCTCACGTACCTATAGTCTCCCTCTCATAAGGGCAGGTAGCTTAAAGTGTTCAGGGTAAGGGGGTGCTGGCACGAACGGATGCATAGGATGACTATGGAGTTGGCATAAAGTGGGCTTTTGGGGCCCAGAAGTTTTGGTCTCCACAGAATCCAAACGCTCTAGCAACACTTTATATGCATCTGAAGATTTAATCTCTTCCTCTTTAGTTTGCTCCCATTGTGGGTTGTGGGAGACTTGAGGCCTATAGAGGGGTGGCTGGATGGCAACTCCTCTGCCTTGGTAGGGCATTTTGGCCCGATCTTCTTATTGCTCATATTCCTCGTAAGCTTCCTGAGGAGTCTTTGGATGAGACCTATGACCCTGGGTGGGTCCCCGAGGAGGGTACCCATCATTGTTTTGGGGAGTGGCCTCCTGTTCGGATCTAGGAGGTCTCAGAGGCAGCACTTGGTAAGGTCACGAAGACCTATCTCGCACCAAGGGGTTGTGCCTCTCATATGGTTCCACCCTTTGGGTGCATAGGATTGGAACCCTTTCAGGCATCAGGTTATGGAGCAGCTCGTCTATTTGGTGCCTAATGCGCTCTTTGCTAAGGCAATATAAATGCTCTAGCTATTGCTGGTCTTGCTCAAGCCACGTGATCTACGCTTTGCGGGCAACATGTTTGGCGACTGCCAAGTCAATTTTTTCTGCCATCTTGAGCCTAGGAGGCCTAGATGCCTCTCCTATGCACTTACCTCGGTCATGATGATCCAAGATCTCAATAGGTCACTTCCCTCTATCAAGGTTGGTGATATTTACCTAAGGCTCTGGCCTCAGTAAGTGATCATGGTATATAGTAGGTATGGAAGCGCATGGTTCCCACATTGTATATTGCTCTCAAGGAATGTAATGGTCTTCCTCGTGCTCCCTTTCGTATGTGTGAAAGGGTTGGGTAGAGTTGGATTGCCCTACTTGAAGGGCCTTGCACTTTGGGTTTTTTCTATTGGTTCTAACAGTGATGGGGGGCAAAGGAGGGATGCCATAATCATGTGGCCTCTCCTCCTAGACACTATGTTGCTCTAGCGCTTCATCACGCGGTGGCCACTCATATCGAGTTTCTAAGGGAGCCTTCCTATCTATGTTGAGCGCCACGTGTAAGGACTCCTCCTGAAAGGGGCTATGATGAATGGGTGTGTCCCTCAAAGGGGTGTCCCTATAGTTCCATCTTGACATGGAATTATGCAGACACTCTTGTGGGTCATGCCGCCAAGTTGGTATGAACAAGTCCTTAGGGCTGTAGCGGAGGCGACTTGTGCCCCCTTGTACACTTTCTACAGCTTTCGCCCTTGAATGGGCTTGGCTACATGTGTACACCATGGTGGTTTTTTTCCACAAGCTATGTAGGTTTTTATCTCTTTTTATGATTTTTATGCTACACTAAACAGAAACCATCACACACACACACAAGCAGTAATTATCTCGTTTAAATATTGAAATTGTGTCCTAGACCTGGTTTAGTGTGTTTTGGTTTTTGTTTTTGTTTTTATTTTTATTTTTATTTTTTTGAAGGTTTTTGTAAAGAACGTTTAGATGCAAAATGATGGCTCTTTTGGCTCCCAAAAATGGTCGCCCCTTCGATATACCATTGCTAGACCGATATACCAACCTCTCTATATACCCGCACTTCTGTGAGGGAAACTATAGGTACGTGAGAGCAGATGGTACATGGAACGTAGGCATAATCGCCATGTTTATGACACCTACCATAGAAGACATATCCTCATGTGCTGGGAATCACCCTAGATACACTCGGTTAGTTTTCATCAGGATTTATGTCTAGCAACAGTAGTGATTGGGGTAAAGGATGCAAAAATTCAAGACAAGGTGGTGATGAAATCCACCGTTGGTCTTGATCAAGGGTTGGGGTTTTATGACCAGATCCTTGGTGTTTAATTTTCCACATGGTGTGTGGGGTTCTTTTTATTTTGCAAAATGGAAACAAGAAAGTAGTAAAGGAAAACTACTTTCCCTAAGCAAGCAAGTACCCTAAAAATAGAAAAACTGAAGACAAAAAATGACAGGAAAAGTTCAGAATCCTTACCTCTTCTCTGCCCAAATCTGTCGGTTCTGAGTTTCTACCTAAAAACTGCACAGACCGAAATTCATCCTAGGGGGGACGAATTACAGGACTGTATTCATCACAAGGTGGGGTGAATTCCCATTCGTCCCTAGGTAAGACGAATTACATCTCTGTATTCACCTCCTAATGGAACGAACAACAGTCAGCATATGAAAACTCGGTACCTACAATAAAAAACAACCAAGTTTGGATTAGATATCTGATCTTAAAAATAGAGGACAAGGTCCCACTATGATCACCACTAAAAGCACGAGGATACGGAAACAAAAAGGAAACAGGGCTCCAAGTACGATGCAAAAATGAAACTAAACTTAACGCTAAATCCTACGAATCAAAAATGCATGAAACAGGAGAAAGCATGAACAAATCGAAACCAAACAAAGGAAATAAGGAAGACAGCCCTTTATTTTATTGATGTCTTTTTGGAACTCGGTTACAATTCGCTTCCTCCCCTTTTAGGGGGGCGAGGAGCGTTAAATTCGTTTCTTTGTTACATCCACGGATGCCATTCCTTCTTTCGCGTGCCCACATGTAAAGTGGGCGGACCAAATGTCACCGCCACTTGTGTATACGGATGTCGACTCACTGTTGCTCCTCTGATGTCCATATCCTGCATTCAAAGAAACAAGAAACAGTCAGTAGCACCTGCGGATGAGATGAAACATGCAATCCCCAAGCCTACGATTAGTGCATGCAAGAAATAGATAAAACGATGACTAAACTGTATCCAAATGACCTAAAAATTTTATAGGGGCATAGAAACATCACCAGGAAGGCATTGCAAAAGGAACAGTTAGGAAATTCCTCACCGATTTGAATTCGCTCTGGGGCGGGATGAATTTACCTGCAACAAAACACCGAAAAGGTACTGTCCCAAATGTCCTGCCTAGAGAGCTCCAAAAGACCTGCAAACTTGGGGTTAGCTAATTGGGGGTATTTTGGGAAGACCCAGATGGTCATATTTTCCCAATTTGGCCTCCATTAATAGGAATTTGATGATGCTACCTGCAAGTTAGTAAAGACAAAAAATGATAAAACATGATACGATTTGCTCAAAACATTACGAAATCGAAATTGCAAACTATCTAAGCAGCATAAGATGAAATGCAAGATAAAAATGATAGAAAGAACAATCTGCCATAGATTCCTAATCATTCCTAAAAGGGACGATTAGACTCGCAGCAGTGCGGGGGCGCCCGGGCAGGCCGCCCACCGTTGGGACCTGATTTTAGCACCAATCCACTTGGGATGGGTCCAAAATCTCTTGTAAAGTGTTGTCGGAAAATTGGGTGGTATTCTATGGCCAAATGTTGGGTTTTGGGCTCAATATTCGACCTTCCAATGATCACCCAATGACCTCCTCTCGAAAAGAGATCACGGATGTGAAAGGCACAAATCAACTAAGGGTGTATGGGGAAATAAAATGGCAGCACTTCGTTGCTTAAAATGCTCCCTCTCCTCTCCTTTTGGGGTGAGGAAACTCACCAATTTATAGACCTGGAGGTCTCTTGAATTGGGCATGCAGAGGCGCCACTTGGCAATCATGCCTTCTCAGGGGAGGGATATTCCTCCCTGATTAGGGACTTCATGACTGCCCTTGCAACTGCCTCTAATGCTCGAAAACGCTCACCCACACTCCCATGCGATGAAGGAAGCGTTAAGTGGCGGATCTGAGCTGCCATTTGTCAAGATTTGACTTTTTTCCCATCAAACCTGCAATTCGCCCCACCCAGGAGCGAATTATGAATTCATCCCTAGGTGGGGCGAATCCCAGTTTGAATTCGTCCCTGGGTGGAACGGATATTGAGCAAAGTGCCTGAAGGTGCCAAAATGATTTTTGACCTTCCAAAACTATTGTGAGAGTGGTTAGGACCACTGTTTAACCTCTGGGGGCTGCCCTTGGGGCTGTGTGTGTCAATGCGATCAGTGTTTGGAGTCACATAATCGGATTGGTGTTGTTTTGGTGTCTACAGATGCCCCTTTTTGGGATGCATTATGCAAGGCACAATGTCGAGCAAAAATAGATAACCAAAGCACTAATGATTAGGGTTTCTTAGTAACCTAACCAAATTTTGGTGCCCCAAGTATGAAAAGGGCATGCATTCTTGAATCCTTGCTTTTGACGAGCGAAGGAACTCAATTCAAGTGTTAACCTTTTTCGGTGAGGTGTTACTTGAGCTTGGACATTGATCAGTCATGAATAGGCAAAGGGCACAACCTTTTGTCTATGGGAACCTTGAGTTCATGATTCACGAATGCCAAGTGTTTGATCAGTTTGTGATTATTGCTTGTTTGCTGCCCCAAGCAGGAGCGTGATTATCTTTGTCAATGATTCTTTGAATGCATGCCATTTCCATGGTTGGGTGTGTGTATTTGTTGATTGGTGACTAAGTGTGACTACCCCCTCAAGCGACGAATCGATGAGGGAATGACCTTCATGAGAAAAGTGACGAGTCACTTGACCCAAGATGACTTGTGTAAGGGTGCCTTCAGAGATTTATCTTTGAATGTGTGTGCAGTTTTTCGACAGTCTGACCTATTTTTGGTGGGTGTGAACCCTTTTGGTGACGCTTTTCGGGGCTGAAATTGGCAAAAATCCATCTTCCCATGGGGCGGTCCGGCCATGGTGGCCTTCTTAGGGAGTAGGATAGTGACAATTTGTAATCCCAATGTCTATTTTGGATGCCAAGAATGTCAGGCGCGAAGGCACCTTCGTTCGGCAACTCTATTGCTATTTTTGGGTGGGTTTTGACCCTTTTTGCGACGTCGCGTGGGGATGAAATTCTCGAAGATCCGTCTTCCCGTGGAGCGGTCCGGCTATGGTAGCCTTCTTAGGGAGTAGGATAGTGAGGATTTGTGACCCCGACATCGGTTTTGCATGCCCGGAATGTCAAGTGCAAAAGCACTCTCATTGGACAGTTTTATTGCTATTTTTGGTGCATTTTTGATGATATATATACAGATGACTTTATTTTATTTATGCACATGTCATGATTTGATGTTATGTATGATGATTGATGAATATGGATGTATGCATGTTAGTTTATATTGATGGATGTATATGTTTTTATGGAATGCAAATGTTTTTAATTTATATGATATGCAGATGGAATGAATGAATTGAATTTGTGATTTTTTTGGCGATCGCACCATAGACTGTTTAGAGTTTATGGTTTTTTTGTGCAGGGTGATTGTTGTGTGACCTGAATTTCTTCATGTATGTGGGCCATGTTTCTTTTTTTGATGGCAAGGTGAGAATGAAATATAGCAAGTTGGTTTCGAATGTAGTTAAGGTTTTTTGAGACTCAGATGTTTTAACTAACTAGCCATGACTGTACTTTCATCTCACGAGACTTTTGAACAAGGTATGAATCGGACTTGTTTTGGACCAAGTTATTTCACATCCCTGTGTGTGCAATTGAGTTCATTTATGTGGTGTTTGTCAAGATACCACCAGTGCCAGATAGGCTATCAACCAAACCTGTACTGAGGATCACCTAATTAGCCCCACTAACTCCTTTGTTGTATTTAGTCAGATTAATCTACGGTGCTATCTAGGATACCATAAGCTAGCTCATCCACATGCAAACATTGATCTGCACACAAGCTACTGTGACAGATATATCATCATGCGGGAGGTTTACCACCAGTGACTGATAGGCTATCAACCAAACCGATACTGAGGTTTGCCTCATGACCTGTCGGAATGTTGAGAGTTCCAGGGATTCAAGTTCGACTCCCTTATTTTCTTCAATTGTATTGGGATACTTGCTCTTTTATAGTGATAAAATCACTGTTTATTTTTGTTTTTTCTTTTGAGCAAGGGATTTGGATATGGAGTGATGAGAATCACTATTTTATGTGCTTTTCTTGATGTATGCACTTTGGTTGTGATGTCAAAATTTGGATTTTTGACGTTTGCAAATTGTTGATGTTTTGCAACTTTTGAGAACTTGGGATTCATGGGGAATTGGGTAGGGAGGATGCTTGTCCTTTTGCCAACTCTCAGCATTCTTGGGGTCATTCGCACAGGGGGATGAGCAAGATAACCATTTCACTTATGGTGACCTGGATTGCTTTGCAGGTTTCATCTTTCGTTCACACAACTTGGGAATTTTTTATGTGTTTTAATTTGTGCTGGGATGCTACGTAACAAGGTGTAATCCAAGTAAAACTCTACCTTCATAAAATCTATCTGACTTGGTACAGTACGTGGCTAGAAAGCTAATGATGACTGAATGACAGAAACTCTTGATACATTAGAAGACCACTGACTATAGTATGGCAAAAATATGTGATTGGCATTTATTTTTGATGGACTGTTTATAGAGCGGAGAAATGTGGAAAATGAGGGTTTTGCCAAGTAATTACAGTCTATGGTGCCTTGACCTTTATGACCACAAATATGTAATGTATGGATGTGATGCGTAATGCAGCTATATATTTTTGTGTTTTTGATGGATTGATTTGTGTGAATATGAAGATGATATGCAAAATAGAGCTCTTTATTTTTGTGACGAGTTTGAGCATGCATGGAAATGAGATGCAAATTTTGTTATTTTTGATGATTTTATTGTTTTTGAATTTTCTTGTTTTTGACCAAGCAATTGCGGGAATCCTTAGAGCATTTTGGGGATTGACCAAGCGATTTGTGGAATCCTTGGAGCATTTTGGGGATTACCATAGAGCGGATACAAAATCCTTTGGAGCATTTTGGGGATTTGACCAGGTATTAAAATCCTTGGAGCATTTTGCATTTTGGGATTTATTGCCCAATTACGAAAATCCTTGGAGCATTTTGTTTGGGCTATAGCTCTTCTAAACATGGAATGGCCGCAAATGACTGATGTTCAAGGGTTCTAGTTCTTTGATTCCATCAAGAGAGGCTAGCCGGTATGTTCCAGGTCCTATTTTGCTATCAATTACATAGGGACCTAACCAGTTTGCCATGAACTTGTCCCTTAGATGGGATGGCAAACTAGAGTTCTGTTGGTTTTCTTTCAAGACCAAGTCACCGACCTGAAAGTCCCTCAAATGAACTTTCATGTTGTATGCTTTCTTAAGTCGCTCTTGATAGATACGTAAATGCTCGAGAGCATTAACGTGTCATTCGTCAAGCAACGTAAGCTGGTCTAACCGGGCCTGCCGCGTAGTATCATCATCGATGAACTCTTGCATTGATATGCGCAGGGAAGGAATTTCCAACTCGAGAGGCATGACAGCCTCGGAGCCATACACGAGCAAAAATGGAGTTGCCCTAGTGGGCATCCGAATTCTGGTGCGATAAGCCCA
This sequence comes from Wollemia nobilis, assembly GCA_028583015.1. NCBI lineage: Eukaryota > Viridiplantae > Streptophyta > Pinopsida > Araucariales > Araucariaceae > Wollemia > Wollemia nobilis. The sequence continues at coordinate 3,385,186 of JAQPPZ010001731.1, forward strand.
CAGGGCAAGTGGGATCTGAATGTGCCAATCCTTATGACTATCTGCAACTATCTTTTTGAGGATGGTGACTAGCATTTTGTTCGACGCCTCTGCTTGCCCATTTGCCTGCGGATAATAGGGTGTTGAAAAACTGTGCTGAATTTTGTACTTTGTGGTCAAAGCACGCACATATTTGTTTTTGAATGACGTCCCATTATCCAAAATTATCTTGGATGGAATACCAAAATGACATATGATGTTGTGCAAAATGAACTCCGAAATGCGGGTTCCAGTCGTAGAGGTAAGCGGAACTGCTTCCACCCACTTGGTGAAGTACTCTGTGGCCGTGATGATAAACGTGTGATGACCTGATGACGTAGGGGAGATCTTTTCGATTAGATCTAGGCCCCACTACGAAAATGGCCAAGCCGATTGGATCGGTTGCAAGGCCTGGGAAGGTACGTGTGTCAAATTAGCATGGTGTTGACATTTCATGCACTTCCTGACATATGCGCAACAATCTCGCTCTAAATATGGCCAATAATAGCCCATGCAAAGAATGTGCTTTGCGATGGCCATACCGCTAAAGTGACCACCGCATGTACCATCGTGCGCTTGGGCGATCGCCCAAGTGGACTCTTGTTGGTCCAAGCACCGAAGGAGGATCCCTTCATAGCTACGATGGTACAAAATGTCTCCTAACAAGACATGCTTTGCCACTTTCTGCTTGAATGCACATTTTGTGGCATGCGTCAATCCAAGTGGGAGGTTACCTAACTTGAGGTAGTCCCTTATGGGTGAATACCAATCCTGCTGATCAGAAGCCTCGATGGTATGAACAGCCAGTCCCTCTCGAAGTTCATCCCTAGCAAAAGCTGAGCGGGAGAGAACTTGCAAGAATAGCGTTGTATTGCTATTAAGGGGAGTAGGGGAGAACCAGGACCCCCAGTTGGCGTGTTTCAGATGATCATGGATTCGAGAGAACCTATCTTGAGGAGGTTCAATCTGGATCATGTGGATTCCTGGCGTTAAGTCAGAACTTGCACGCTCCATCATGGATTGTGATAGTGTTTTGACTTGAATGGTGGTCATATCACCAGAAATGTCTTGCGGGATTAGTGACCCCAAAGAGGCCATAGTGTCCGCAAAATGATTCGATGACCGAGGGAGTGCCTCGATGTCGTACCATTCAAGATTTGCCAGGAATTTGTCCACAAGGGCTTTGTAGGCCTAAGAACTGGGCATTTGCATTGGAATACCCCTTTGACTTGGTTGACGATTAACAACGAATCACCAAAGATATTCAATCATTTAATGTTCATGGTGATTGTTGTCTGAAGACCTATGAGCAGGGCTTCGTACTCTGCATTGTTGTTGGTGCATGGGAAATTTAATTTGAATGATAGAGGCATTGGAGTACCTTGCGGTGTGAAGAATACTATTCCCATGCCACCACCTTGCTCACATTTAGAACCATCAAAAAATAGGGTTATGTCGGCCTGTGACTCAGGCTCATCAGAATCTGGTGATTCTGAGACATGGAAGACCCCATCATCGGGTAGTTCTATGACCAAAGGTTGATCGTCTTCGAGAGGAGCCTCTGCTAGTTGATCGGCTATGACCTGACCTTTTATGGATTTTTGTCCAATAAACTCTATGTCAAATTCTGTCAACAACATGATCCATTTCACCGTGCGACTACTATGATAAGTACGACTCATCATGTATCGCAATGGATTCTCCTTAGACACAACATACGTCTTGTTGCTCAACATGTAATGGCATAGCTTTTTGGTAGCAAACACCACTGCCAAGTAGAATTTCTCAACGTATGCATAGTTAAGTTCATAACTGACTAGGGTGTGGCTAAGATAGTACGTAGCCTGTTCTTTGTGAAGTTCATTTTTCTAGGCTAGCATGGCGCCTAGTGCCACCTCAGTAGCTGAGATGTATAGGTAGAATGGCACTCCTGGTCTAGGTGGTGCCAATACTGGTGGTGAAGCCAAGTATTGTTTAATGTCATCGAAGGCTGACTGGCACTCGTCATCCCAATGAAATGCTACCCCCTTATGCAATAATTTTTTCATGGGTCGGCACTTGTCGGATAGCTGCGCTATGAAGCACTTGATCGACGCAACCTTTACCTGCAGGCTTCTGAGCTGCTTGATGGTAGTTGGGGGAAGCATTTCAAGGATTACCTTGACTTTGTTTGGGTCGACCTCGATGCCTCACTTTGAGACTATGAAACCCAAGAGTTTTCCAGATGTGATGCCAAATACGCACTTCTTGGGATTCAGTCTGACTTTATGTTCCATGAGGCGATCGAGGATCTTGCTTAAGTCATTGATATGATCTGGGCACAAAAGAGATTTGGCCAACAAATCATCCATGTAATCTTCCAAAGTTTTGTGCATGTAATCATGGAAGATGTACGTCATGGCACGTTGGTAGGTGGCGCCAACATTTTTAAGGCCAAAAGGCATGACCTTGTAACAAAATGTCCCCCAAGGCATTATAAATGCCATTTTTAGTTGGTCCTCGAGATTGATACAAATCTGATTGTATCCCAAGAAACCATCCATGAGGGAAAGCATTTCATGACCCACTGTAGAGTCTACCAAGGCATCAATTCTCGAAAGGAAATCATCCTTAGGACTCACTTTGTTTAGATCTCAAAAATTAGTGCATATGTGAATCCTCCCATCGAGATTTTTGACGGGCACCATGTTGGACAGCCATGGTGGGTAATCCACGTAGATGACAAACTGTGCATCCAACAGCTTTTGCAATTCATCTTTGACCATCAAGGCCACTATTGGGTGCATCTTGCATATTTTTTGCTTAACTGGCTTGACTGTCGGATCAAGTGTTAGATTATGCGTGACTAGTTGTGGATCTAGCCTCGACATATCTTTGTATGACCATGCAAAAACCTCCTTCTTCTCTTTGAGAAGGGCAATGTAGTCGGCTTGCTCTTTGGGGGATAAACTTACCCCCAACTTGATGATCTGTGGATTCATTGGGTCTGAGCCGATGTCTACGTCAGTCATCTCCTCGACCGACATGTGGGATCCATCCTCCAACTGGTGTGGAGTTGGGATCAAATGGATATCATTTGCTGAGTTAAGATCATCGTTAGGAACCTTGGGTTCCTCTTCAGCATGGAAGATATCCTGAGTTGACCTAGGGGTAAAATGAAGCATTTCATCGAAAGGCCAGTACTCTGATGGGGATGGCGGTGAATTGATGTGATCCCAGTCTATGGCATCTATGTCTAGATACAATGACCATGCTGGATCGGTCGGGTTATGGATGGGGGTGGTTAAGTCAATGGAGATCATGTTGATGAAATGATTTTGGTCTCCATTACCATGGGTGTGGTGATGTGAACATTCTAGATGATTCCTATGCTCCGGATCTGGCTCTAGGGGTATTGGCATGAATGGATCGGCCCTATGTGCTGATAGGAGGATAGGGTCTGCCCTCGACACTGATATCACTCTAGGGTCTCGGGGTGGAAGGTGCTCTTCGTATACCTGAAGTGGTGGATCCAACACTTGGTCCCACCCCGCTAGGTCTACGTACCACTCATGCCCTGGCACTATGTTCAGCTATTCAAATATGTCATTAATCTCCAAGGGGTATCGATGTTGCATCTACCGCATGTGATTAAGATATGTCATTTTTGTTTTGTCTTCGTAATCACTATCGAAGATCCAAAAGCCCTCGTTGGCTCTGACAACTATTTGAGGTATGACAAGCTCGTCCTGCTCGAGCAAATTGATCTGGCCCCATTGTGGTTGTTCCATTCTCTATGGTGGGGCCTGATTCTCTTGACGTGGCACTGGCTCGATTGGAGCCTCTAGAGGGAACATCGTCAAGAGGCTCTCTTGATAGTCATTCATGGGGACCACTTGTGAATGATCACTATCTGATTCGAAGGGGTCATATGATGCTAGTTCATACTCTGACTCATCCTCCGAAGATCCCTCTTGACACTATCTATACCCTCCTTGAAAATGAGCTCTCGAGCTTTCTCCTCTCTCTAGCGAAGGGAAAGGGTTATTGAGATTAACAAGGGTGGTTGTCGACCATGGGAGATAATCCCCCAATGTATATGTTGTGTTAGGGTTGGCATAAGGATCTGATGCCAATCCCCCCTTGTTGCCTATCCCTAGGCCTTGCATGTTCTCCACCAAGATGTCCAAGGGCAGGGGGTGGTTGAACCCTACTCCTGACTTGTCATATGGCATTTGGTATCTTGGTTGGCAAAGAACACGTATCCCTTGCTCATACCTGCCTAACCCATATCCGTGCCAATTGCATTGGCCAAGGTATCTCAGAGCAAAGTCTGGGTTAGACAAATAATTGACATTTTTGGCAAAAGGCTCTTCATCTTCGTCCTCTTGCGTGCATGGTGCAACGCCATGATCGAGGCCCCCATACACAAAATTTGTCTGGTTCGGCGGGTAGCCTAGGGGAACAATAGTGCCAATGGGAAGGCGAGGTCTCCCCATGTCCTGCATGGACTCTAGTGTGGGCGTTGCTACAATATTCTGCACCAGATACTCCCCTAGGCCCGTATTGGCCATTTCAACGGTGATCGTTGGCGGTTGAGGGGGAGGGAATGGAAGCTCTCCCTGAGTCCACTCCATGTCGGGTGAACTAGGAGCCTCGACTTCCATTCGGTTAGGCATCTCCTCAATAGAGATAGTTGATACTGATGGCAGTGTCTCTTCCAAAGGTTTTGCCTCTTCCAGGGGTTTCTTCCCTTTGTCCTTCTATTTGGCCCCCAAATATGGTGTCGTTGGTGGAGGTCCAGACGATGAAGATGAACCCGGTTGGGATTTTGAGGAACTTGCTAACGGGGATGCCTACGGAATCGGACCCTGTTTGGATGGATTTAACTAGAAATCCAAATGCGTTGATGGCAGGGTCGATTGCGGCATCAGCTGCACCGCATTACAATACTTGAAGGGTTCTAAGTCCGTCGGGACTACATGCACCTCCCCTTCAAATGTATACTTTAAGCATTGGTGAGCTATCGAAGGGACACACTTCATGTCCCTGATCCATGGCCAGCCCAGCAAGATGTTGTAGGCCATCTCACCCTCCAATATGTGGCACAATGTGGGTATGGTCTTTTGTCCCACTTGGATTGGTAGGACTATTGTGCCAACTGTCAAGCAGATTGCATCATTGAATGCTCGCAGAGTGTAGGTGGAAGCTGTGATGTGAGATGCGGGCAACTTCAGATGTTTTAGGGCCATAGTTGTGATGATATTACTGGACGAGCCAGTGTCTATCAACACCCTCTTGTATGGGATCCCGTTGACCCATGCGATAACGTGTAGGGGTGGATCCACCATGTCATCAGTCACTGATCTCAATTCGTCTTCCCAAAATGTGATGACTGGCTCAGTGCATCGTTTGACATGTCCCACGAAGTTGTTGAAAGAATTTGTTTCATGGGGCTGCAACTCGATGGCTTTCAATATCTCCATTAGAGCCTCTCGATGGGGCGTCGATTGTTGTATGAGCTCGTATATGGAGAGCCTAGCCGAGGTGGTCCTCAAACTCTGAGTTAGTTTGGTCCGAAGTGTGGCCACCGACTTAGGCGTAGTAGGTTGTGCAAGGTGTTGTTGTGGTTGCGACGTTGTTGGCACCTCTCCTATAGCTGTCGTAGGAGCATTTGTGCTCGGGTACCTCCTATTTCGAGTCACTATACTGATCATCCCTACATACCCCTGCATGGGGCAGTTCTGTTTGACCTCATTAACTTGTAGGGTCTTTGCCTATGGAGCATGAGCAGGCAAGGGGTCTTTAAAGACCTCCATTTGTTGATTGCTTGGTGCCATGGGATTATCTACCGCTAGTGTCTTGTTATCAATTAGGTCTTGCACCAAACCCTTAAACTTCCAGTAGGCATTTAGGTCATGTCCCTATCATCTGTGGAACCTATAGTACAAGTCCTCCCTGTACCCCTTAGGCTTGGGAGCATTGGGGTCTATGGTTTGAACCTCTGGCAGGTTGATCAAATTTTCCGCTAACAAGCGGTCAAACAGGGAGTCCCTGGACTCTGTGTAGGGTGTGAATTGTCGCCTAGGGTGACGTTGTTGACTCTGTTCTTGCCTCTAATTTTCTCTGTCATAGTTGTTAGGAGGCACTTCCTGATAGTTAGCCTTTTGAGGCTGTGTTGCTTGTGCAGGCTTAGGGACATTGATAGCAACTTGGTTGACCGCGACGGGTTTCTGTTGCGTAGTCCCTATTTTTGTGTTCTTGTTCCATTCTTTCTTCTTAGGTTTGGCTATCTCGCCATCCTGTATCTTGATCTCTTCAATGATCCTGGCTTGCACCAGGGCTTCTTCCAAGGTGGCATATTGCTGTAGCTACAATAGCACAGAGATCGATCTCAAACAGCTCTTTGAGAACATTTGAGTGAGGTCGGACATAGGGGGAAGGTAGGGCAGCTTTGAAAGCAAAGTCCTCCATCGATTCCCATAGGCCGCCATGGTTTCCTCCTCATACTGCCTGAGGTTGGCTAAGTCACTCAGTGATGCCTTCTTTTTGGTGTTGAAGGCGAAGCATTCGAGGAATGCATCCACTAACTGATCTAAGTTGTTAATGTTGTGCTTTGGTAACTGAGTAAACCAATCCGAAGTAGGGCCTACGAATGTGGTTATAAATGTTCTTAATAACAAAGCATCATTGTCCTGAATACCGAAGCATTGGCTCAGGAATCTCGTCACATGCTCTTGAGCATCCTCCTCACCTCTAAAGGTTGCCAACTAAGGCAGCTTAAAGTGTTCAGGGTAAGGGGGTGTTGGCATGGATGGATGCACAGGATGACTGTGGAGTTGGCGTAAAGTGGGCTTTTGGGGCCCAAAAGTTTTGGTCTCCACAGACTCCAAATGCTCTAGCAGCGCTTTATATGCATCTGAAGATTTAATCTCTTCCTCTTTAGTTTGCTCCCATTGTGGGTTGTGGGAGACTTGAGGCCTATAGAGGGGTGGCTGGATGGCAACCCCTCCACCTTGGTAGGGCATTTTGGCCCGATCTTCTTCTTGCTCATATTCCTCGTAAGCTTCCTGAGGAGTCTCTGGATGAGACCTATGACCCTGGGTGGGTCCCTACGGAGGGTACCCATCATTGTTTCGGGGAGTGGCCTCCCATTCGGGTCTAGGAGGTCTCGGAGGCAGCACTTGGTAAGGTCGTGGAGACCTATCTCGCACCAAGGGGTTGTGCCTCTCATATGGTTCCACCCTTTGGGTGCACGGGGTTGGAACCCTTTTAGGCACTGGGTTATGGAGCAGCTCGTCTGTTTGGCACCTAATGTGCTCTTTGCTAAGGCGATATAAATGCTCTAGCTACTATTGATCTTGCTCAAGCCGCATGATCTGCGCTTGGCGGGTGGCATGTCTGGCGACTGCCAGGTCGATTGGTTCTACCATATTGAGCCTAGGAGGCCTAGATGCCTCTCCTATGCACTTACCTCGATCGTGATGATCCGAGATCTCAATAGGTCGCTTCCCTCTGTCGAGGTTGGCGGCATTTACCCGAGGCTCTGGCCTCAGTAGGTGATCATGGTATATAGAAGGTGTGGAAGTGCATGGCTCCCACATTGTATATTGCTCTTGAGGAATGTAATGGTCTTCCTCATGCTCCCTTTCGTATGTGTGAAAGGGGCGGGTAGAGTTGGCTCGCCCTGCTTGAAGGGCCTTGCACTCTGGATTTTGTCTATTGGTTCTAACAGTGATGGGGGGCAAAGGAGGGATGCCATCATCATGTGGCCTCTCCTCATGGAAACTATGCCACTCTAGCGCTTCATCGCATGGTGGCCACTCATATCGAGCTTCTAAGGGAGCCTTTTTATCTATGTTGAGTGCCACGTGTAAGGACTCCTCCCGAAAGGGGCTATGATGAATGGGCGTGTCCCTCAAAGGGGTGTCCCTATAGTTCCATCTTGACATGGAATGATGCGGACTCTCTTGTGGGTCAGGCCGCCAAGGTGGTATGACCAAGTCCTTAGGGCTGTAGCGGAGGCGACTTGTGCCCCCTTGTACACTTTTCATAGCTTCCGCCCTTGATTGGGCTTGGCTACGGGTGTACACCATGGTGGTGTTTTTCTACAAGCTATGTAGGTTTTTATCTCTTTTTATGATTTTTATGCTACACTAAACAGAAAATATCACACACACACACAAGCAGTAATTATCTCATTTAAATATTGAAAGTGTGTCCTAGACCTGGTTTAGTGTGTTTTGGTTTTTGTTTTTGTTTTTTTTGTTTTTTTTTTTGAAGGTTTTTGTAAAGAACGTTTAGATGCAAAATGATGGCTCTTATGGCTCCCAAAAATGGTCGCCCCTTCGATATACCATTGCCAGGCCGATATACCAACCTCTCTATATACCCGCCCTTACGTGAGGGAAACTATAGGTACGTGAGAGCAGATGGTACATGGAACGTAGGCGGTACGGAAGGGGAATCACCCTATTTATGACACCTACCATAGAAGACTTATCCTCATGTGCTGGGAATCACCCCAGCTACACTCGGTCAGCTTTCATCAGGATTTACGTCTAGCAACAGTAGCGATCGGGGTAATGGATGCAAAAATTCAAGCCAAGGTGGTGATGAAATCCATCGTTGGTCTTGATCAAGGGCTGGGGTTTTACGACCAGCTCCTTGGTGTTTAATTTGCCACGTGGTGTGTGGGGTTATTTTTATTTTGCAAAATGGAAACAAGCAAGCAGTAAAGGAAAACTACTTTCCCTAAGCAAGCAAGTACCCTAAAAACAGAAAAACTGAAGACAAAAAATGACAGGAAAAGTTCGAAATCCTTACCTCTTCTCTACCCAAATCTGCCGGTTCTGAGTTTCTGCCCAGAAACTGCACAGACCAAAATTCATCCCGGGGGGGGATGAATTATAGGACTGTATTCGTCACAGGGTGGGGCGAATTCCCATTCGTCCCTGGGTAAGACGAATTACAGCTCTGTATCCGCCTCTTGATGGAACGAACAACAATCAGCGTATGAAAACTCGGTACCTGCAAGCAAAAACAACCAAGTTTGGATCAGATATCTGATCTTAAAAATAGAGGACAAGGTCCCACCATGATCACCACTGAAAGCACGAGGATACGAAAGCAAAAAGGAAACAGGGCTCCAAGTACGATGCAAAAACGAAACTAAACTTAACGCTAAATCCTACGAATCGAAAACGCATGAAACAGGAGAAAGCATGAACAAATCGAAACCAAAAAAAGCAAATAAGGAAGACAACCCTTTATTTTATTGATGTCTTTTCAGAACTCGGTTACAATTCACTTCCTCCCCTTTTAGGGGGGCGAGGAGCGTTAAATTCGTTTCTTTGTTACATCCATGGATGCCATTCCTTCTTCCGCGTGCCCACATGTAAAGTGGGCGGACCAAATGTCACCGCCACTTGTGTATACGGATGTTGACTCACTGCTACTCCTCTGATGTCTAGATCCTGCATTCAAAGAAACAAGAAATAGTCAGTAGCACCTACGGATGAGATGAAACATGCAATCCCCAAGCCTACGATTAGTGCATGCAAGAAATAGATAAAACGATGACTAAACTGTATCCAAATGACCTAAAAATTTTATAGGGGCATAGAAACATCACCAGGAAGGCATTGCAAAAGGAACAGTTAGGAAATTCCTCACCGATTTGAATTCGCTCTGGGGCGGGACGAATTTACCTGCAACAAAATGCCGAAAAGGTACTGTCCCAAATGTCCTGCCTAGAGAGCTCCAAAAGACCTGCAAACTTGGGGTTAGCTAATTGGGGGTATTTTGGGAAGACCCAGATGGTCATATTTTCCCAATTTGGCCTCCATTAATGGGAATTTGATGATGCTACCTGCAAGTTAGTAAAGACAAAAAATGATAAAACATGATAAGATTTGCTCAAAACATTACGAAATCGAAATTGCAAACTATCTAAGCAGCATAAGATGAAATGCAAGATAAAAATGATAGAAATAACAATCTGCCATAGATTCCTAATCATTCCTAAAAGGGACGATTAGACTCGCAACAGTGCGGGGCGCCCGGGCAGGCCGCCCACCGTTGGGACCTAATTTCGGCACCAATCCACTTGGGATGGGTCCAAAATCTCTTGTAAAGTGTTGTCGACAAATTGGGTGGTATTCTATGGCCAAATGTCAGGTTTTGGGCTCAATATTCGACCTTCCAATGATCACCCAATGACCTCCTCTCAAAAAGAGATCACGGATGTGAAAGGCACAAATCAACTAAGGGTGTATGGGGAAATAAAATGGCAGCACTTCGTTGCTTAAAATGCTCCCTCTCCTCTCTTTTGGGGTGAGGAAACTCACCAATTTATAGACCTGGAGGTCTCTTGAATTGGGCATGCAGAGGCGCCACTTGGCAATCATGCCTTCTCAGGGGGAGGGAGATTCCTCCCTGATTAGGGACTTCATGACTGCCCTTGCAACTGCCTCTAACGCTCGAAAACGCTCACCCACACTCCCATGCGATGAAGGAAGCGTTAAGTGGTGGATCTGAGCTGCCATTTGTCAAGATTTGACTTTTTGCCCGTCAAACCTGCAATTCGCCCCACCCAGGAGCGAATTATGAATTCGTCCCTGGGTGGGGCGAATCCTAGTTTGAATTCATCCCTGGGTGGAACGGATATTGAGCAAAGTTCCTGAAGGTGCCAAAATGATTTTTGACCTTCCAAAACTACTGTGAGAGTGGTTAGGACCACTTTTTAACCTCTGGGGGCTGCCCTTGGGGCTGTGTGTGTCAATGCGATCAGTGTTTGCAGTCACATAATCGGATTGGTGTTGTTTTGGTGTCTACGAGATGCATAGTCCACTAGTTTTGTATTGAAAAATTATTTCAAATAAATAAAAAACATTTTCTAAATATGTGTGAATTTTTTTTATCATTTTTTTGGTTTATTAAATCTTTGTAGAGATTTACATTTTCTTTCTAGTACAACTATGGAAATAGGTGTTGATATTTAAACCATTCATTTGCTTGTATTTTAAAAATATGTTGATTAAATAAGATCCAATTTATTTAATTTTTAATGTAGTATACTAAAGTATTATTTCAATTCAACACAAATATATTATCAATAAGCCATCCAATGTTTAAAATACTCAATAAAGCAAAGCAAGGCTATTGTATGAAATATATAATTTTAAGAACAATGGGTATGATATAAAAAAAAATTATTAACAAGTATATCATATTATTTGAAAAACTCATCAATACAAAGAAAAATTCATAATTCTGAAATAAGGGTATGACATTATTTTAAAAACTCATCAATCCAACAAAAAAATCATAATATCGAACAATGTACATGTATGAAATATTATTTGAAAAACTCATCATTCCAAATAAAAATTCATAATCCTAATTCCCAATATCAAGGTTATAAAAAATTCATAATCCTAAAGATAAATTTTGTAAAATTAATGCAAATATTACAATAGAATAAGATGAAACAAACACTTCCCATCTTCTCCTAAATCACTTGTATGTATAGCTGACCTCTGTGTATCAATAATCTAATCACTGCTATTATCATTTTCCTCATTATCATCAATATTAGTGATTCCTCTTTTCTCTGTTATAGATTTCCAATATGCTAGAGCTCTCTCATAAGGAAACTTGTCCACCTCATAATATGAGACATATATTATCAAGCAATTTTCTAAATTTTTATCTAGTTTTTTACGAACTTTAGATTTCACAAAATATAATGCACTAAAAGCCCTTTCAACTTCCACTAATACCAAAACCATTGTTTGACACAATTCATATAAGTGGAAATATTCACTCATAATATGATGTAAAACACTACTAGGGTGCAACTTTTTCCACAAGTGTATAATAGAACCTGGTTCACTAGGATTAGTCAAATATAAAATTTGATCAACCATTATCATTCCAAAATATGAATATTGATTAGTCAAAAGTTATTTATTTAGAATACCATTAATCTCAGTATCATTGACTTCCACACGTTTAGAAAAATGTTGGATAATTGTATCCATATATCTATAAAAAAGTCATTTTTACTCTTATAATCTGTTCCTAAATCCCAAAACACGAGGTTAACCACACCCATCACTTCAATCAACTCGCCTCTTTGAAAATCGTCTCTAATTTTTTCTGTCAATTTTTTTGCTATTTTTGTCAATTTAATCATTGTATTGAGTAAAACTGCATCAAATCTACTGTATGTGATTGGCATTTGTTCAATATATTTAGTAACTATATCCAATCACTTAACAAAATAATATAAATATATCTCTTTTCCATTAACATTAATACAAATATGATCATTTATGTTGAACTTTAACAAACTATTTTTTTCATTATCATTTGTTAAAATCCTCCTATCATAGAACAAAGGATCCATAAATTTTTTAGTTGACAAGTATAACATATCAATACGTATACAAATTTATTTCCTAATATTTATGAAATAAACAATATAAGTGGATCTTTGTTGCTCAAATTTTATCAAAGTATTCATTTCATGCAACATTGGAAGAATACCACATAAAGTGAGCAACGTTTCTAGGTATCTCATATGATATAACAAATCTTTTACTTTATAAACCGCTCTTCGATTATCATACATGAATCCTAATAAGGATTTATATTCTTTGAAAACTCTTGTTGCAAGTTGAAATAATGAAATCCACCTAGTATCTACATCTTTAAAAAAAAAATTACCTTCTGTAACTCCTAGTGCAAATAGTTGAAACTCTACAAACCTTTTTGGATTGCATGAAAAATAAGCATGTACTTCATTGATGAGTTCTTCAAATCTTGCAATATTTTCAAATGTGCTCACAATTTTGTATGTAAGATTAATTCTATGAGCCATGTAGCGAAGTAGGATGAAATATGATGTAATTGATGTTTGAAGTTGAACATAAAGATCATTTATATTACCTTGTATTATAGAAACACCATAAGATACAACACATTAATTTACTTGCTATTGTTGCATCATCTATTCTAGCAATATCCTTTAACCTAGTAACAACAACATTGTAAAGATTTTTTGCATTACAGTTTTCCACCATATTATGTATTGCTATCAAATGAGGTTCGCTTACATGATTTTGAAAGGTGTAATTATGACCAAATTCAATATGTATTGTCAACAACAGTTACCTCATCAATAGAAAGTGAAATGAATTTAGAATTTTTAACTTTCTCTTTCAGGACCTCAACCAAAGAGATTCATTTTTCCATTTTCCAACCACTTCGATTTGACCAATGGGCACTAGGGAGGTTTTGTACATAAGCTAGTTGAAATAGATGCTTAAAATAAATACAGTATGACATAGGTCTACGCTTTTTAAGAATAGTAAATATGACAACAAACTGCAATATTTTTGAAGATAAAGTGGTTTTATTATTTTTTTTAAATTATGCTCGAATTGTTCCACCATTATGAGCTAGTGTTTTTTATTGTTTCATCTCTTTGTTATAGTCTTCTACATATCTAACATCCACCTATTATTTTCTTAGTTGTTTCATTACTTTATTTTACTGTCACAAAATTTCCCACAATGTTTTTATATTGTATCCAACTTAAGTTGCATCCTATGATATTTTTCTAGTTTCCAACTATAAATAATGCATCTACATTTTTTTGGTGTATCACTACTATTTTTTGGCTGCACTGGTTCAATAAATGGATATTTTGATGATCATTCAAGCTAAAATGACCTTCCAGTAGTCCATATTGTTAACTTTCTATGTTTAGGTTTCTTAGTTGAAGATTTCCTAGAAGTGTCCATTTGGTTATAGTGATCATTTTCATTTTAGATTTGTGTGCTAGTTTCAGGATTTTGCTCAATTTATTACACATCATTGTTGATAAAATTTTCATTATGTATTTCATCCTCAGGAATATCTTCTAGTAGAGGCATATTAGGATCAATTGTGTATTCTACATTCAAATATGTTCTATATCATTTTTAGAAATTACTTATGAAAATTACTATTAATTTGGTAAAATAGGTATGTACCTTGTATTTGTGAATTTTTGGTGCCTCATTGGATTTCTATGCCTCATTAGATTTTGAGATATGGTTAAAATATGTTAGGATACTCTTTTTTCAATAAGTTTTTTCTCCCTTGTTTCCATTGGGAATTAGAGTTATTGTACCTAAAAAGAAAATGTTAGAAAAAGAACACAAGATTGAACAAAATTGTGATAATTCAACTGCTATAAGGGAAATCATGGTCTATCTATCATTGATCATAATCTTTTTTTATGCTATCAATTGTGTTTTTTATACCATCGATCATATTTTTTATGCCATCGATCATATTCGGCTATGCTACCATCACCGTGTTACCTTTTGTCTACCATTGCTCATCTTTGTTATAGCATCATTTATCTTTGTTATGCCACTAATCATCTTTGTTATACCACCAGTTGTCTTCATTATAACATTGGTCATCTTCATTATGCCATCGGTAGTCTTTTTTATGCCACCCATTGTCTTTGATATGCCATCAATTTTTGGTTATACTACCATCATCTTGTTTCCTTTCATCTGTGATCTGGTGTCATTATTTTTTAGTCTTTTCTATGCTATCGAGTGTCATATGTTTGTAGTATTTTATCTATGACCATACGTGGTTCATTTTTAGTATTTTCTCTATGGTTGGGCATCTTTCATTTGTAGTTTATTCTTTATGACCTGACGTATTTCTTTTGTAGTCTCTTCTCTATTTATTCTATTCTCTACTATAGCTCATTTTTTGGCTTCTCTATTTCCAATCGAGGAGAACCAATGTTTAACATGTATGATTATCACTATCACATTAGGTATATGTATTAGGACCTAGAGGTATAATAGGTGAATTTGTCAATGTTAATTAAAATTATATATAATTTTTAGGTGAAAAGGTACAAAATTTAGGTGGGAAGGAGGGCTATTTAAAATTTAAAATATAAAAGTATTATAATTTTTGGGTGAACCGACCAATGGGTCGACATTCAGGGTCACCATATTTGCCAATTTTAAATTTCAAAAATCCTAATATTCATTAATTTACAATAATTCACCGCTATGCATAACCCTGATTTTAACCCAAGTTGTAATTTTTTTTTGTAACTGATATTTACATACTTACTAGGTATAAAACTAGTATATGGTTTAACGAGTATTGATCATTCTTACATAGTAATACAATTTTCTAGTACTTTTTCTTAGTAATATTTAGATATTTGTTAAGTATAAAACCACTATGTGGTTTATTAGATACTATGATAATGCATTTAAGATGTAATAGTGGTAATATTATTTCAATCACATAAAACCAATAAAAATATAATATATAAACATATAATAAACCAAGAATTTAAATTTTATACACATTAATAAATTATTATTTATATAATTTTTTTTATATACAAAATTTAAGTCCACTTTGGTTGTATTATTAATTATTTTTAAAATGAATATTAATTTTTTTCTTTAAGATTTTCTTTAATCAATTTTAAATTAAATTGATATTTTAGAATTGAAAAGATCCACCTATATTACATTGTGACCACATATTAGTATTACAAGTCCTTTCTAATTATACATTCACTACTTAATAGGGTTTGAGCATGGGTATCCTCCTTAAAGTAGAGGATGGATTTGAAATATTGTATTCATATGATTTCATTATAATCATTGATTTTAAGGAAAATTCCATTTTAAATTTATAGCAGACATGAAATTATTTTTCAACATTTACTTTTCTTTATAATTATTTTCATAATTTCAACACCTTGCTTAAAGTTTTGGGAATCCTTCCAAAACTCCCTTGTTTAAGGTTTGAGTAACCTTTAAAAATCCCTTTGATTAATTTTTGGGGAGGCTTTTAAAACCCCATATTTGGTAAGGATTCCATTTTACTTTTGACAAAGTGGATCCCCTAATGTTGCAGGATTCTCGATGATATTTT
Organism: Wollemia nobilis; assembly: GCA_028583015.1. Taxonomy (NCBI): domain Eukaryota; kingdom Viridiplantae; phylum Streptophyta; class Pinopsida; order Araucariales; family Araucariaceae; genus Wollemia; species Wollemia nobilis. The sequence goes on from JAQPPZ010001731.1 coordinate 3,401,164, forward strand.
TTGTGCCTACTAGTTCTGTCCCTACTACTAGTTGCTTGTGCATTATAGGTATCTCATATTTAGGCCTTTGCACTCTTAGACTATGGATGGTTGAAGGGTTTAAATATTTATATTTCCATCTTGTGTCTTGGTTTGATATCCTTTTTTTTTCTTCTATATTTGCTTCTCCCATGGTGGCTTGGGTGGGAATATCCTTTCTAGGTTTGATTTTATTCTTTGAATTCTAGGTAGAAATGTTGTTTATTTTGGATCCATGGGATGTTTTATTTCTTAGATGCTTGGTATTTCTATGATAAATGTTGGTTCAATTTTACAAATGTAGTTCTTCATTTCTTGGCTTGGGTAGGAAAATTTAGTGTATTATTGGTTAGTTGTGTTGGGTTGTGAGTCCTGTTGGTTTTGTGGGAAAGCTCTAGATTCTTCCTTAACTACACATTGCTCTATCTTTTGTAATTAAGATTTTTGGGGTTCCTTTCAAAAATCATATTTTTAATACCATACCAAAAAAAATAACAATGTCTATATCTCAACTTCAAATAGTCATAACTCATTCAACACTACACATAATTTAAAATATAACAAATATTTTTTGTAGTACTTGAAACAATCTACACAATGATGCAAAAAATTCTGAATATGATTGCTTGGAAAAATATATAGGTATTTGAAAAGTATCACAAATTTTTATTTATTTCCTTGAATTAATCTCTACAAACCCTACAAAAATTTCCTCCTTTTCCAGAACTATTATTCTAATACCACATGTTATGAATATTTTTTTATCATATATATAAAAGCATTCACAATATGCTAAATATTAATAAAATAAACCATAGAAATTAATACACACAAGACAATATGTGGTAATACCTTTAGGTATGACAACACCAATGCTATTCCTTAAGTAAGAAACTACTCTAGAATATCTCCCAAAATGAGACTCACTTAATGAGTGAAGACTATTATACGATAATACATGATATGATTCATTATTATTACAATGACAATATCCCTTCTTTATATACACATCCTCTATTGCTACTTTAAGGAGACAACTCCTATACCATTATCCCACTCATTATTATAATATAATCAATTGTGGGTTATGTATGGACCATGACATCTATCCATAATACCCATACAAAATATAATATCACAACCACATATTTTTATACTTAGGTATCATAATATTTTTGCTTCTCATAAATATAAAATCATCCACAATACACAAATTTTTTAATAAATCAACTATTATAATTAATACACACAAGACAAGAGGTGGTAATAAACTCCAACAATGTTATTCCTTATGGAAATAACTGTTGCTCCAAAATATATCTCAAAATAAGATCTGATATATGAGCCAAGATTGTTATAGGAGAATACTCCATATAAATGGTTATTGTTACAATGATAATGTCCTTTTTTTATATACCCATTCTGTAATGTTGTGGAGTTGACATCTAAAACCTCATCTCACTCATTATTATAATATAATATTATAATATACTCAACCTTGGGTTATGTGTGGCCCATGTTAACTATCAATAATACCTATACATAATATAATAATATTTCCTTATCTTCCTATCATAACACAATCTATAGTCAAACATATATATTATTTATAGGGATTACATTTTGTTGGGAGTGGTTTTTATGAAAACCATAAAAAAGGAAGAGAGAATAGAATGTAAGTAAAGGGGGTAATAATGGAGTGGATATGGATATAAGGAGAACACTCATGGTTTTCAAACAACACTTATGGAGGTATTATATACACCATCTACTAGCTCTATGGGGCCAATCACAATATCTGAAATAACTCAAGCATGAAAAGCAAAAAAAATGTTACTCCCACATCCACCATGATAAATGTTAGACCTAAAAATAGAGAGGATAGTGACAAGGAGACAAGAATTATAAAATAAAAGAGGTAATCTTGATGATAACATTAATGAAGAATAAATTTTATTGCATTGGCTAGTTTTACTATTGAACCTAGAAACTATGAAGAAATAGTTGAAAATAAGGTTTGGAAATAGGTAATGGAAAATGATATGGATGTTAAAAATAGATTATATTACATAATTTGGGTCATGTAAATGTACCTTCCTTGGTACATACTTAGGACATTAGATTACTTTACGAAGAAGTTATCTAGTTACTTCATGCAATGTAATAAATGCACAAGTGTCAATGTGCAAGATGTCCTTTGTACAACTAGGTAGAGTATTGGCCAAGGAACCTATCTTCCTATATAAAGGGATATAGGTAGTAGTATACATAAATAGTGGGATATTGAGATAGTGCAATGGGGCAGTGTGTGAGCTATAAGCCTAGAGCTCATTTATGAGTAGTAGCTTAGATCATGGAGTATTCATTTACTCCATAGCTACTTTGTACTCATTTCCATAATTTCTATTTATAGCATTTTTTAATTCATCTCACAAATTTACTTTCTTTCTTATTATTTTGCATCTTGTGATTGCTATCTTCCATTATATGTATCAAAATATAATAGCGGTATCAGAACTATGGTAGATGAAGCTGCTATAGATAAATAGGAAAACCACCATTATCATTGACCCTAAGTTTTTTGTCAACCTGATGCACCATTGGACCAATCACTATAAAAACTCTCAAAAGAGTCTAGGTGGTAGAATTAGGGAGAGCCACAAGTGAGTAATGAAATAAATCTTAGTTTTATAAATACTAAAATTGCATATGGCTAGAGTCTTTCCATAGAGTTGTAGGAAAACTTGTGAAGACTATGACTCAACATTTGATCCACTAGTTTTATGAATCAACTATTGAAGCTCATCTAAGAGATCATAAAATTTACTTAAAGTTTATTTTATTGTACGGAATTAATTATTAGATTATTGGGACACCTCCTACAATAAAAATCTAGGATATTTCAAATTCATTGCTCGAAGGTCAGAGTGCCTTCATAGTGCAGATAATAGTTGTTGAAAAGAGGAGAATACTTCAAAAGAATATTTTGGAAAAGAATCATGGTGAAGTTAGGAGATAGAAGATCTCCATTGCTAGATAGAAGAACTTAATAAAAATATAAAAGGCCATAAAAACCTTGATTCAGAATAAAATACCATAGAAGCCTTGATCTAGAATAAAAGGCCATAGAAACCTTGATATTAAACAAAAGACCACAAAAACCTTGAAAATACCACAAAAACCTTGATATTGAAGAAAAGTCCATAGAAGCCTTGAAAAGGCCACAAAAGCCTTGATATTGAAGAAAAGTCCATAGAAACCTTGAAAAGGCCACAAAAGCCTTGATCTTGAAGAAAAATCCAGAAGAGAGTATCTAATTCAAAAGAAGATTTTAGTACTAATACTTTGTTGCAAGAAAAGGATATTCAGTGAGTTGGGAAAGCTTCCTATAAGAAATTTAGGAAGATTATATTCTTCAAAATCAACCCAACACCTAAAGTAAAAGAGATTAAGAGGATATATCATTGAAGAACTTCTATACTAGTAATAAGAAGAAGGAATAGGAAAATCCTACTCAAATCTAGAAGTAGTAGAATTAGATATCTAGGAGAAGGTCTCACCACCAACACTTCCAGAAGGATAATGTTGAAGATAAGGTCTCAAGAAAGACCAGAAGAAGCTACAATATTAAATATATTGGTGAGGTATCGATGAGCATCCATTAAAAGACTAGGAGAACCTTACTAAAGAAACCATCAAAGGAGAACTCACTAGAGAAATCCACTACCAAGGAGAAGCCCTTGATATTGAAGGACTTGGGATAATTATGATCATATGAAAACAAGCCCAAGTAGAAAAAGCATTTGACAAGGAGTGCCAAATCTCTTAAGACCTCAAGATATCCAAAATTTTAAGAAGAATACTTGGGAAAATTATCACCATCCGAAAACAAGCCCAAGAGAAGGAGAATTTGGTAAGGAGTAAAAAATTTGATCAGAAGAAGAATATAATGAATACCTCAAGATGTTCAGAATATTTAGAAGAAGATCCTTCTTGAAGTCAAAATTTGACAAGAAGACTTGAAGATAGAAGAAGCTCACCAAATCCAGGATATTTGAAGATTACCTCTCATAGTAAGAGGGCACCACTTCAGAGACATAGACTTCTCCAAATATACAATAGAAGGAGAATACCACAAGACAAGAATAAACCACCAAATATTAGGCTCATGAAATAAACTTTGAGACTATTTTTTTGATGAAGGAGCTATTCAAAATAGACTACAAAGAGCTGCAATATCTTACTCAAGGCAACAACTTGGTGATCGTATACAACAAAATATACATCCTCTACATAAGTGAAAAAAGAGCTACAAAATATTTCAAAAATAGGTAAACAACTATTGGTGCAAGTAGATTCATTAATTGGATTACTTATCATAGTTTTTAAAGCACCTTAATTTTAATTAAAGTTGCAAAAAGGATATTTGAATTACAATCTTAAAAAAGCGCAAAAATAAAGGTTATTTTTAAGGTTAATTTACACATTAGGATTTTATTAGATTTCAGAATTACAACTATCTATCAACTACCTATCATCTAATTTGAAAAGGAAAAGAATACTATCTCCTACTATATTGCTTATAAGGAAATTATAGAATAATTATTGAAAGATTCATTTCAGATTATTCTTTATTAAGTGAACTTATAAGTTATTATGAGATTTTTTTGGAGTGATAAAGTGTAATTGTTAGTGAATTAAAAATAAAATATTAGTGAGTTCATTTGCACTACTGTATTTCTCTCAAAAAGCTTAGTGTTTGTGTTCTTGAGAAATGCACAAAATCAAAATTTATCAAAGCATATAAAGATACTATTGGTGCACAAAAATATGCAATTCATAGTGGCCAAGAGAAGCCATAAAACTTTTATAATCCTCTAAAATTTGGATAAGAAAACAACTAACTAAAATTAGAAATAGAAGCTTCAAATATTGAGACTTGGTGAGTCTCAAATCCAAAGCATTACAGGGTTTGGTGCAAGAAAAAAGTGCAAAAAATTGCATCAAATAAAGAGCTTCTATATAATATTAGAATTATCATAAAATTATCCAAGAAAAAATGGGAAGGTGTCTAAATGAGGAGACAACCTCAAAATCCATACACTGCATTCAAAATTTTGCCACAAAACCAGAAATTCAGACTTGCAAAAGGAGTGCATGGAAAGGTGCAATAAATGCATCTTATTTACAAATATTGGTACATTATATTACACTTATCTAATATTTTCTATGTGGGAAATAGGGAAGACTTTAAGGTGCCAGAAAGGCACAAAATTCTCAAGAAGAGTGTAGTTGAATACGAGAATCAAGAAGCCTCTTAAAAGATCCTACATCATGCATGGGTTGGACATCCATAATAGGTGACCTACAAAGAACAATAGAGGAGGTATGTTTCTCATTAAATGAGACATATCCAATAGCATATAAGCAAGGCAAATAAAAAAAAAAAACATACTAGAGATGTACATCCAAGAAAGGAGTATTCTATACTGCCATTGGAGCATCAAGAAGTCTCCACCATAGCACTGTCATCCAAGCTCCTCCATCACTCCACCAAGCTCCTACATATATCCACCAAAGTACCACCACAAGTATTTCTTGGATAGAACCATCTCAATACAATTGAAATACACCAAAGAAGATGTAAAATTATGTAGAAAATATTACAAGAAGGTATTAATAAGAATAGGATATGCATGTGATATTTTTCATCCTCCAAAGGACACCCTAAATGCTCTCAAAGGTACATTGAAATTTCATTCATGTGAGAAAGTATTATAACAAATATTTGGTGCCCATATACCATGTGAAAGGGGAGTTACATTAATCCATAGGTGTCACTAGGTTCACCGCCTATTAAAGGCACCTTCAACTAGGTTGGCAATTCAATGAAGCCTTTCAACAATATTTATGTCCAAGATGTGGAAGACATCACATTATAGAAGCAAGGAGTAGAGCCTTCAATGCTCTGGTCTGAATAGGTCAAAGGTATAATTTACAAAGGCCATATTTAGAACATTAAATACAAGCCAAGTTACAAGAATATTTATTGGAAGATATAGTCAAAGCAATGATGTCAAATAATGCAACATTTTAGCACCAATTATTGTTTGATATAAGGTATGGTTTACTCCCATATATGTGCTTTCATATCTTTGGAGTTATATGGTTTTAAAACATAGATGAATTTAATAATATTGAAATCCATACCTCAAAGGGAATCATTTATCAAGCAAATATAATATTTGCAATATTAAACTTAGAAGTAATAAGGTTTTCTATTGGAAATTAATCCTAAATATTGACAAATATTATTGTGATCTAATTTTTTCAAAATTAGGGAGTTATAAGGGTTACTACATAAAATTAATTTATTGGAAATTAGATACACTTAAATTAAATCCTAAAGGGATATTAAAGAGAGTTCTATCAAAGCATTTTAAAGGTTGGAAATTTATAAATATTATTGTCTCAAAACTTCTCAAAAGAGACAAAAGAAACCCAACATTAAAACTTCTTTAAATTTGGGAAAAATTTCTTTAGTTGAATAGAATGAATAAGGGATAGTAAAATTTGATTTTAATATTTACAAAAACTTTATAAAATCAACCAAAATTGAACTACAATTTACAAAAGCACTTAATATCTTGTCCAAAACATACTAGGGAGTCATAAGTCATTCTACAAAATTTAAGAACTGATATTAGGCAATTTAAATGGCATCAAACAACTTCTTCCCAGTAGAATCTCAACTACTCAAGGGTCCTAATTATTTCTCCTAGAATAATAAAGTGAATTCTATTCTGGTATATGAAAAGCTTTGGGATATTGTGAAAGGGAAAATACAAATACCTACTATAGATGATACTAAAATGCTAAAGTTTATAGAAAATGATTCAAAGGCTATAATTATAATAACCTTTACTATCACTAATGATATACAACCCTATATAAACTCAACAAAATCATCTTCAGATGCATGGACAGGCCTAGAGAAAATATTTGAAGGAAAGAATAGGGCAACTATTCTCCATCTACAGACTCAACTTCATTCATTAAATATGAACAATGGAGAAAGCATAGAACTATTCCTAAGGAAGGTATTAGATACTAAAGGGAAATTATTTACCTTAGTAGAAATAGTTAATGATTAAATATTTACTCAATTAACCATGAGAGCACTTCCAAATAGCTATAAAAATTTGGTAACATCATTAAAATTTCTAAGTAAAGATACTTATTTTTATGACTTAGTCAATATTCTACAGTAATATGAAGTTGAAAATACAATTAAATATGAGATGTTTAACACTGCATTGGCATATAAATATAATCCACATGGAAACATTACTTTTTTATGAAAAGTATGAAAACCATGGTACAACATGTATTTCCAGATATGCACGAAAAAATTCCATAGTACCAGCTATTTTAGGTTCAATCCCAAAAATAATAATCAAGAAAATCATATGAACAATGGGAACCAATTTTAGCCACAACAATATCAAAATCCTCATATCAATAAGAAAATCAAAAAGGACATCTAGGTCAAAGGATAGAACAAATTGAAGAACTAGAAGAATTGATATATGATTATAAAATCAAAGCTCTTTCAGTAAGAATGACAAATTATGAAGACACTAACTACTTTCTTGCACAGGTTACAAAAATCATAGAAGAAGAATTAAAATATCAAGATCAAACGAAATATACATATTGAATACTAAAGTATTCAATACCCAAATATTGTAATACGTGGGGATATTAGAAATATATTATATTACATCATTTGGGTCATGTAAATGTACATTACTTGGTACATACTTAGGACATTAGATTACTTTAGGGGGAAGTTATCTATTTACTTCATAAAATGTAATAAATGCACACGTGTCAATGTGTAAGCCATATATGTGTAAGGTGTTCCATGTACAACTAGGTACAGTTTTCGCCAAGGAACCTATATTCCTATATAAAGGGCCATAGGTAATAGTATACATATAGAGTTGTATAATGAGATAGTGCAGTGGGGTAGTGTGAGAGCTATAAGCTCAGAGCTCATTCATGAGCAGTATCTTAGATCATGGATTGTTAATTTCCTCCATAGTTACTTTGTACTCATTTCCATAATTTATATTTATAGCATATTTTTAGTCATCTCGTAGATTTACTTTCTTTCTTATTATTCTGCATCTTGTGATTGCTATCTCCTATTGCATGTTGTATCAAAAGCTAAGAATGAATTCTATTAAAAAGTATTATACTTAGAAGTTAATTCAACCTCCAAGTAATAAGGATATTATTGGTACCAAGTGGGTCTACAAGATGAAATTCAAGATTGAAAAAATAATTAACAAGTACAAGAAAATATTGGTTGTAAAGTATTTTGCATAAAAATATTGTGGATTTTGAATATAATTTTGCTCCTATTGAACGACAAGAAACCCTAAGTTTATTGCGGTCCATATATACACAAAAGGGATGGAAAACATATGAGTTGGATTTGACAAGTACATTTCTCAATGGGTTCATTAATGAGAAATTCTATGTGGATCAACCATAAGGATTTGATAATAAAGACAAGGAGGATTGGGTCTACAATCTCAAGAAGACCCTATATAGACTCAAGCAAGCCCCTATGGCTTGGTACCATAGGATAAATAAATATTTCTTGGAGAGAGGTTTCATGAGAGTAAAAAATAAATGCACTATTTACATATAAGCTTTAAACACTATTATTCTTCATATTTGCTTGTATATTGATGATTCAACTTATTTAGGTAGTTCAAGGCACATGATGAAGAGCTTCAGGTATGAAATGATGGTCGAGTTTGAGATGATGGATATTAGTTTCATGCATTATTTTACTGGGATGGAGGTTCATCAATCACAAGGTGATATCTTCGTTAGTGAAGACTAGTATGTCCAAGACATGTTGAAGAAATTTAGGCTATATGATTGCAAGCTTATGGATAATCCACTAGTTTATGGTAAGAAATTGATAATAGAAGATGATAGTACCAATGTTGATGAGGATAAATATATGAGTATGGTAGATAGGTTGATGTATCTTACTACTACTAAACCATACATTACTTTTACAATATCATTGTCATCCAAATTCATGAGTGATCTAATAGAAATATATTTTCAAGCAATGAAGAGAAATTTTAGGTATGTGAAGGGTACCATGAAGTATGGCATCCAATATCAATTAGTAAAGAATACAAATATAATTATCTTCATACATAGAGATTGTATAGGATCAATAGATGATAGAATTTCTTTGGTAGTTTCTTTGGTAGTAGGTTGATTTGTTGGAGTTATAAAAAAACCATCATTATTATTCCTTTTATAGAGGTAGAATATGGGGCATTAGCTTTAGCATGTGCATGAGTGTGGTTAAAAATAGTTCTTAAGGATCTTAGAGAGGATCAATAGAGGTCAACAACGATACTCTTTTCCAATGGAGTAAATCTTGTGTTTCATGTAAGGATGAAACACATTGATATGACATTACTTTGCAAGAGAGTTGGTACAAAGAAGAAGTTGGTTATTCAATATGCTAAATTTGAATACCAAGTGGAAAAATTCTTGACCAAGGGGATTTTGAAATATGCCCATACAAAATTGAAGAAATATTTGGATATTTCTCCATTTTGTGTCGATGGGGGAAATGTTGCATATTGTGATACAAAATTGATTAATTATTAATTAATTAATAAATAAATATTTACTTTGTATTTTTTATTATTTTAGAATATCGATTATTTTTGTAATTGGTTACACATGTAAGAGGTGGGATAGATTTAGTTGAGTCTAGTTGTATTTTTGAAGAGCATACATATGAATTGCATGACACAAACTAAATGTATGATGTCCATACTTATAAATGGATGAGTGTTGTAAATTTAATAATAAAAATAAGTGTTAGTGTCATTTAAGATTAGTATTTTGTTGTTTTGTGTTAGCTTTTATTTATATGCTTTTACACTTGCAATTATGGAATATTTTGTGTTAAGCTAGGATAAAATAGTAGTAAATCTTGATTTTTTAGATGTAATGTTCAAAATTTTAGAGTTGATGTTGTAAGATAAACATATGTTATGTAATTTTTTCTTTCATGAATAATGTAGATTTTAGATATTTTCAAGCCTTACTCCATGTATGATTTTAAATCTTAATTCATCTATCATTTCTAATCTGTATCATTGATTTATCTTGAGCCTCGTCTCCCATTCACACCCGTTGAATTCCCACATTAATATTAATACCACTTTATTACATTGGTTCCCAAGAAATAAAAGACATAATATTTTGATAATTTTCTTCTAAAAAACCTTTTTAATATGCAAAATAGGTTGAAAAGTATTCTATATTTATTATCATAGAGGAATAATATGGTTTTATTCATGGTAAACAAATTCTTGATCATGTAATAATTGCATAGAAGGTAGTACATTCTCATTATTCCATTAAATATTATGTATGCTTATGAAATTAAACATGAAAAAAGTATATGATAGAGTTTATTGGTGATTTTTACATGATATTATTAAAAAGTTTAGTTTTTTTTTTTTTTTTTTGTGGAAAACATCCCAAAAGGGATGCCACTTTCGAGTAAGACCCAAGGAGGCAGGGGTATCCATTCCTCTAAAAAGTTTAGTTTTAATCAAGGTTGGTATGAATGGATTAAACGGTGTTATAGCACTCTAAAATGTCATATTTTGATCAATGGTTCTCTTGTTGGTTACTTTAAGCCATATATTGGACTTTGATGAGGTTGTCTACTATCTCTTCATCTATTTTTTATTCTTGTAAAGGCACTAGGAAGAGCTTTATCAAAGGCATAATGGAATGAAAAATAAAAAGCATCTAGGATGCAATAAATGGTCCATTCGCATTTCATTTATAATTTATCAATATTATTATACTATGAGAATGGTGTTTAAATCAATATTATCATACTATGAGAAGACTACTAGAAATTTGGTTAATACTATAAAATCAAGAATATTTTCATTAACACTACCCTATATTTACAATGAATTAATAAGGATATTGTAGGATTTAAATTTGTTTTTTTTCATCATCCTACCCAGCTATTTATTTATCTCATAAAGGATATACAAGGAGTATTGGATCTCTTGTTTGGATAGAATGAAATATTATTTGTCAGGTTGGAAAGGTGGGTTATTAAACATTATATGAAGGCTAAAACTCATAAATACTACATTGCAATCCATCCCTATTTATGGTATTTCATCAATTTCTATTAGCTATAGCATAAAATATTGATAAAATTCAAAGAGACTTCCTTTTTGAATCGATTTGATAAAAAAATTAAGTTTTATCTTTATATGTGGAACATGGTTTGCTAAAGAAAGAATCTGGAATGGATATGTATATGAAATTGTAGACTATGAGTTTGTCCTTGGTGGAAAAACTTGGATGGAGGTTATTTAGAGATGAAGGAAAATACTGGGAAAAAAATATTACTTAAAAGATGTGTAGGTTATCTTGATGAATGACATTTTTTAGGAAAAGAACCCTATCCAAAGGATTGCAACATGGATCTTCCTATCAAATATTTTGTAGTTGATTAAGAAATATATTATATGGCCAGTAAATAATGGAAAATAAGCAAATTTTTATTCTAATAATTGGTTGAAGACTTATCATCTTATCTCTGATTTAAAATGGAAGCCATTGGCTCAGATACATATAGCTTTTAAATGTCCAAATATCAAATTTATATTAGTATGAGAAAAAACTCTAGATCAAGGATTTCTATTAGTAATCTGGTTGACAGAGAGGAACTCAAATAAATTATAGATCATATCAAAAATATGCTTCAAGAGTTTTAGTAAACTGGTGGTGGTATTTTTTGAAATAATAAAGGTTAAATTTTTCTAACTTAGAGAAAAACATATGGAAGTTCAACTAAAAACTATGTAGAGGCTAGGTCACTTCTTATAGGGATTAGAATTGCAATTGAAAAAAATGAAAATTTATTTTAATTGAGGTGGATTCACAATTTAAAATTAAAGCTATCAACAAAATGGATGTAGGGATTGGATAAAAAAAAATATTATTTTTGATGTTCATCATATATTAATGGAGATAATATCTAGGGAATATGGTATGGGATAATTTAGCCAATCGTGGTGTTGATACTCATATTGGTGAAATTCAAAATCTAGAAGAGAACTAGTTATGTTATATTTTACATATTAACGAAATGATGTCAAGAAGATAATTGCATAAACATAACACTTTGAGGAAAATGAAGAATATATTTAATAGAAAAGGAAATAAAAAATATCTTTGACAAAAGGGAAAGTTGGATACGGTTTAATTGACCTAACAACAAATGCAATATTTTGGTACTTTTATGTGAAAGCACGAGGATACGAAAGCAAAAAGGAAAGCAAAGATGCGATGCAAACCGAACTAAACTCGACGCAAAATCCTAGGAATTGAAAGTGCTTGAAAAGGGGGAAAGCATGAACGAATCAAAAACTTAAACTCAAGCCAATAAAGAAGACAGCCCTTTTTATTGATATGTTTCAGAACTCGGTTACAATTCGCCTCCTCCATTTTCAGGGGCTAGGAGCGTTTAAGTATGCGTTCTTGTTACATCCATGGATGCCCTTCCTTCTTCCGCGTGCCCACATGTAAAATGGGCGGACCAAACACCCCGCGGGCCCCCCCCCCCCCCCCCCCCCACCCCAACCCCCCCCCCCCAAAAAAAAAAAACGGGGCCCCCCCCCGGGGGGGGCAAAAGGTACTGTCCCAAATGTCCTGCCTAGGAAGCTCCAAAAGACCTGCAAACTTGGGGTTAGCTAATTGGGGGTATTTTGGGAAGACCCATATGGTCATATTTTCCCAATTTGGCCTCCGTCAATGGGAATTTGATGATGCTACCTGCAGGTTAGTAAAAGCGAACGAAGATAGAAACATGATCAAAATTGTTCAAAACGAGACGAAATTTAAATGACAACCTATCTAAGCATCATAGAATTGAATGCAAAAATGGAAGAAAGAAAATCTGCCATAGATTTCCCATCGCTCCGAAGAGGGGCGATTAGGACTGTAGTAGTGTGGGAGGGGGCGCCCATGGGGCAGGCCGCCCACCGTTTGAGGCCTGATTTTGGCACCAATCCACTTGGGATGGGTCCAAAACCTCTTGTGGGGTATTGTCGAAAAATTGGGTGGGATATTGTGGCCAAATGTCGGGTTTTAGGCTCAAGATTCATCCTTCCAATGGTCACCCAATGACCTCCTCTCTAAAAGAGATCAAGGATGTGAAAGGCACAAATCAACTAAGGGTGTGGGTGGGAAAGTAAAATGGCAGCACTTCGTTGCTCAAAAATGCTCCTTCTCTCCTATTTTGGGGTGAGGAAACTCACCAATTTATAGACCTGGAGGTCTCTTGAATTGGGCATGCAGAGGCGCCACTTGGCAATCATGCCTTCCCAGGAGGAAGGAGATTCCTCCCTGAATAGGGACTTCATGACTGCCCTTGTAATAGCCTCTAACGCTCGAAAATGCTCACCCACACTCCCATGCAATGAAGGAAGCGTTAAGTGGCGGATCTGAGCTGCCATTTGTCAAGATTTGACTTTTTGCCCATCAAACCTGCAATTCGCCCCACCCTGGAGCGAATTATGAATTCGTCCCTGGGTGGAGCGAATCCCAGTTTGAATTCAGTCCCCGGGTGGAACGGATATTGAGCAAAGTGCCTGAAGGTGCCAAAATGATTTTTGACCTTCCAAAACTACTGTGAGAGTGGTTAGGACCACTTTTTGACCTCTGGGGGCTGCCCTTGGGGCTGTGTGTGTCAATGCGATCAGTGTTTGCAGTCACATAATCGGATTGGTGTTGTTTTGGTGTCTACAGATGCCCCTTTTTGGGATGCGTTGTGCAAGGCACAGCATCGAGCAAAAATAGATAACCAAAGCACTAATGATTAGGGTTTCTTAGTAACCTAACCAAATTTTGATGCCCCAAGTATGAAAAGGGCATGCATTCTTGAATCCTTGCTTCTGACGAGCGAAGGAACTCAATTCAAGTGTTAACCTTTTTCGGTGAGGTGTTACTTGAGCTTGGACATTGATCAGTCATGAATAGGCAAAGGGCGCAACCTTTTGTCTGTGGGAACCTTGAGTTCATGATTCATGAATGCCAAGTGATTGATCAGCTTGTGATTATTGCTTGTTTACTGCCCCAAGCAGGAGCGTGATTGTCTTTGCCAATGATTCTTTGAATGCATGTTGTTTCCATGATTGGGTGTGTATTTGTTGATTGGTGACTAAGTGTGACTACCCCCTCAAGCGACGAATCGATGAGGGAATGACCAACATGAGAAAAGCGACGAGTCGCTTGACCCAAGATGACTTGTGTAAGGGTGCCTTCAGATGTTTTAGCGTTAAATGTGTGTGCAGTTTTTTGACATTTAGACCTATTTTTGGTGGGTGCTAACCCTTTTGGTGACGCTTTTTGGAGCTGAAATTGTCAAAAATCCGTCTTCCCGTGGAGCGGTCCGGCCATGGTGGCCTTCTTAGGGAGTAGGATGGTGACAATTTGTAACCCCAACATCTATTTTGGATGCCAAGAATGTCAGGCATGAAGGCGCCTTCGTTCGGCAACTCTATTGCTATTTTTGGTTGGGTTTTGACCCTTTTGGTGATGTCGTTTGGGGATGAAATTCTCGAAGATCCGTCTTCCCGTGGAGCGGTCCAGCTATGGTAGCCTTCTTAGGGAGTAGGATAGTGAGGATTTGTGACCCCGACATCTATTTTGCATGCCCGAAATGTCAAGTGCAAAAGCACTCTCATTGGACAGTTTTATTGCTGTTTTTGGTGTATTTTTGTGCATTTTTGCTGTTTTTGAAATGTTTGCTCTGTATTCATCCCTGGGTGGGATGAATTCCTATTGAGCATTCATTCCAGGGTGGGATGAGTGCTAACCAGAGTGCTCATCCCATGGAGGAATGATTACAGGCTCAAAAAGCCTATTTAAAGGCCAAAACTAGGTTTTGGGCTCATTTGCACTTGTTTTTTCTGGCGATTTGGAGCTCTGAGGAGGAGGAGGTCAATTCTGCGAAGCGAAGCGCTGCCAAATTTTTCCGCCACCATGAGTGCATGAACCGGATCGAGCGGCGGAGCCGAAGCGAGACCAGTAAGTGAACTCCCTCTTTATTAGTTTCTTGTATTACAGTTTTAAAACCGCAAGTTATTTTTTGCTTCTTTTTTGTATTTTGTTTTTCAAATGTAAAAATGAAAAAACCTTAGTGAAATGAATGTGTTTATTTGTTTTGGTATGGCTTCATTAAAACGTAGGTTGAAATCCTAGTGGAAACCATGTTTGTTTGTGTTCATTTTTTTTTTTGTAAACTAACAGAAACCCTAGGCTAACAAAAATCGAAACTTAGCTGAAAAACGTGGGCTAACTCTAGTTAAACAAAGATCAAAACTGAGTTTAAAAACTTATGGTAAAATTGAGCTTAAAAACTTAGTGTTAAACGTAGTTTTGTGGTAAAAACTTCGCTCAACCTTAGTCATTTTTGTTGTTCGTGTTTGATTTATCAATGTAAAGTTAAAAACCCTAGATTGACAAACTAAGTTTGTAAGTTTTGATTTTTTTGTTTTAATTTATCAATTTGAGAGTATAAGACCCTAGGTTGACAAATTAATTTTGTAATTTTTGATTTTTTTGTCTTAATTTATCAATTTGAGAGTATAAAACCCTAGGTTGACAAATTAATTTTGTTTTTCTTTTATACTATTTGTAGATGTACACTTTTTTTTATGATTTTAATGTGTTTATTTTGTTTTCTTTTGCAGGTTGTGAAGAGCCGGTATCGTGTGCCTACTATTTTTGCTGAAGCATGGGAGGCGCTAGCTGTGGCTGACTGGGAGTGGCTTGACGCCCTTGGGCTCAAGCAGGTGACTCAGTTGGAGCCAGTGATTGGGGATCGGGCCTACCTGATGGCCCTGATCAACTTGTGGGATCCCTAGACTAATACTTTCCATCTCCCAATAGGGGAGATGATAGTCACTTTGGAGGATGTCTATCGGATTCTTAGGATTCCAATAGATGGACTACCGATCAAGACGACGCCATGGGATCAATGGATAACAGTGCTAACACGCTGCTTCGGGCATGGGGAGGAGGTGGGGGTGGATGGTCCAGTGGAGAGGGCAGAGGTTGACTACCAGATTGGTGGGATTCTAGTTCGATGGTGGCTGGAGAAGGGGGTGTTGGGAGTGAGGCATGCAGTACTCATGGGCCTCATTTCCAACATGCTGCTACCTGACTCGTCAGGTGCGAGGTTCCCATGGAACCTGCTGGATGTGGTCTGTCGGTTGGTGGAGTGTTCGACGCATGAGCCCTTGATCATGAGATGGGGACAGACGCTATTGGCGTAGCTCTATGGTGAGCTATACGAGGTCCGCTGTTAGAGGCGAAAGGGGATCAGCTGTAGCTATCTATTGCAGAGTTGGGCTTGGTAGCACATAGTGGTGGAGAGACCAGTGGGGTTACCATGGATGATGCGGGTGGAGATGGTGGATAAGGATATAGGTTACGTGGCTCTGTGGTGGTGGTCAGAGGAGCAAGGACAGAGTCGATGGTGGGCAGGTGTCGTAGGGCACTATGTCGATGCCTTCGCTCGGCTTGCTCTAGGGGAGGTGTTCTGGTGCCCCTATCGGGACTGTCCAGCCTGGTCGAAGGCTAGAGAGTGGCTCGGTGGGTATGTAGGGAGCGATGGCTGATTGGGCGACATGGGACCGAGTAGGAGTTCTTCTCGTACAGCCGGGTGACACGATAGTTTGGGGTGCACCAGGGGTTGCCTGGTGAGCCCGTGGTCTATCGATGCCGGGGGGATGAGAGGACTCTGGACCGGCTGGTCATCGCACCATTGGGTGAGGATTCGGATGTGATGATTGATGTCCCAGACATGGATGACGTCGGGACTACCGTAGAGTATGATCAGTGGTGGATACTACGGTGATGGCGGGGAGAGGGGCCACTAGGAGGTGCGGAGGTAGCAACAGTAGGTGGGGAGGGTGCTGAGGCACCAGGAGATGATTGGGGAGCTCCGCTAGAGGATGCGAACATGGTGGAGGTAGATGATGTGGGTGCGGATTATGGTGTTCCAGATCAGCCAGAGATGCAGGACGCCCCAGAGTAGTGGGAGCCAAAGTAGGTTGCAGTTTTGGATTCACCTATGCACCAGGCAGTGGTGGAGGACATGGAGGTAGGGGTGCATGCTGAGAATGCATGATTGGTGGGGCTACTATGGAGGCGAGATGAGGAGCTGGGGGAGGCTCTGCAAGAGAGAGATCTCTTGTGGGCTCAGCTAGTAGAGTGGGAGAATGCATGGGCTGCGCACCACCGATAGGAGGGGGATACCGATGCTGCACGGGAGAGGGATCTCCTACGGACGTAGCTTTGGTGCAACGATGATGATGTACCATCGGTGGGAGGTGGAGTGGTGTCGACACCGGATGGATTTAGAGGGAGAGATCATCCGCCTCGAGGGCAGGTACCTGAGCCCTCTAGAGGTGGCTCTTCGCGTCGGATGAGGGGCAATGATACTGAGCAGTCAGCATCATCTCATCGTAGGTGATTGGATGAGGGAGGGGGGAGTAGGCATGATGCGGGGGCTAGCAGCAGCCACCTTGAGGGGTCCCATAGGACCCACACCATGGGGGGTAGTTCCCGTCGCACCGATCCTGCATGATCATGGTGGCCGACGCCTTAGGCTTTGGGGATTTTTGATCTTTTGGATTTTGTTGCGGGGTCACAGGACCGGTTCATTGTAGCCTACGGGCATTTTTGATGATATATACAGATGACTTTATTTTATTTATGCACATGTCATGATTGGATGTTATGCATGATGATTGATGAATATGGATGTATGCATGTTAAGTTATAGTGATGGATGCATATGTTTTGCTGAAATGTGAATGTTTTTAATTTATATGATATGCAAATGGAATGGATGAATTGAATTTGTGATTTTTGGCGGTCGGACCATAGACTGTTTAGAACTTTATGGCTTTTTGTCCTAGGCGATTGCTGTGGTAAATGACTTTTCATGTATACATGTTGTTTTTTGTATTTTCTGATGGCGATGCAAGGATGAAAGATATTAGTTGGTTTGAAATGTATTTTAAGGTTTTCTAAGACTCAGATGTTTTAACTATCTAGCCATGACTGTACTTTCATCTTACGAGACTTTTTAACAAGGTATGAATCGGACTTGTTTTTGACCAAGTTATTTCACATCCCTGTGTGTGCAATTGAGTTCATTTATGTGGTGTTTGTCAGGATACCGCCAGTGCCAGATAGGCTATCAACCAAACCTATACTGAGGATCACCTGATTAGCTCCACTAACTCCTTTGTTGTATTTAGTCAGATTAATCTGCGATGTTGTCGTAGGAGACCATAAGCTAGCTCATCCACATGCAAACATTGATCTGCACACAAGTTACTGTGACAGATATATCGTCATGCGGGAGGTTTACCACCAAAGGCTACCACCAATACCGAGGTTTGCCTCATGACCTATCGGAATGCTGAGAGTTCCAGGGATTCAAGTTCGACTCCCTTCTTTTCTTCAATTGTATTGGGATACTTGCTCTTTTATAGTGATAAAAATCACTGTTTATTTTTGTTTTTCTTTTGAGCAAGGGATTTGAATATGGAGTGATGAGAATCACTATTTTATGTGCTTTTCTTGATGTATGCACTGTGGTTGTGATGTCAAAAATTTTGGAGTTTTGACTTTTGCAAATTTGTGATGTTTTGCAACTTTTTTTTTTTTGTTTTGAGAACTTGGGATCCTTGGGGAATTGGGTAGGGAAGATGCTTGTCCTTTTGCCAACTCTCAGCATTCTTGGGGCCATTCGCACAGGGGGATGAGCAAGATAACCATTTCGCTTATGGTGATCTGGATTGCTTTGCAAGTTTCATCTTTCATTCACACAACTTGGGAATTTTTATGTGTTTTAATTTGTGTTGGGATGCTACGTAACAAGGTGTGATCCAAGTAGAACTCTACCTTTGTAAAATCTATCTGACTTGGTACAGTACGTGGCTAGAAAGCTAATGACGACTGAAAGATGAAAACTCTTGATACATTAGAAGACCACTGACTACGGTATGGTAAAAAGAAGTGAATGGCATTTATTTTTGATGGACTGTTTACAAAAGTGGAGGAATGTGGAACAAGATGGATTGGCGGAGTACTTACAGTCTATGGTGCCTTTGACCTGTGCGACCACAAATATGCAATCTATGGATGTGATGCTTAATGCAGCTATATATATATTTTTGTGTTTTTGATGGAATGATTTTTGTGAGTATGAAGATGAGATGCAAAAAGAGCTCTTTATTGTTGTGATGACGGTGAGTATGCATGGAAATGAGATGCAAATTTTTGTCATTTTTGATGATTTTATTGTTTTTGAATTTTCTTATTTTTGACCAAGCGATTGTGGGAATCCTTGGAGCTTTTTGGTTTGACATTCTTTTTTGTTGCGATTATCCTTTGTTTTGGATTGACCAAGCGATTATGGGAATCCTTGGAGCATTTTGGGATTGACCAAGCGATTATGGGAATCCTTGGAGCATTTTGGGATTGACCAAGCGATTATGGGAATCCTTGGAGCATTTTGGGCTATGGCTCTTCTAAACATGGAATGGTCACAAATGACTGATGTTCAAGGGTTCTAGTTCCTTGATTCCATCAAGAGAGGCTAGCCGGTATGTTCCAGGTCCTATTTTGCTATCAATTACATAGGGACCTAACCAGTTTGCCGTGAACTTGTCCCTTAGATGGGATGACAAACTAGAGTTCTGTTGGTTCTCTTTCAAGACCAAGTCACCAACCTGAAAGTCCCTCAGATGAACTTTCATGTTGTATGCTTTCTTAAGTCGCTCTTGATAGATACGTAAATGCTCGAGAGCATTAATGCATCATTCATCAAGCAACGTAAGCTAGTCTAACCGGGCCTATCATGCAGTGTCATCATCGATGAACTCTTGCATTGATATGCGCAAGGAAGGAATTTCCAACTCGAGAGGCATGACAGCCTCAGAGCCATACACGAGCAAAAATGGAGTTGCCCCAGTGGGCGTCCGAATGCTGGTGCGATAAGCCCATAGGGCAAGTGGGATCTAGATGTGCCAATCCTTATGACTATCTATGACTATCTTTTTGAGGATGGCAACTAGCATTTTGTTTGATGCCTCTGCTTGCCCATTTGCCTACGGATAATAGGGTGTCAAAAAACTATGCTGAATTTTGTACTTTGTGGTCAAAGCACGCACGTCTTTGTTCTTGAATGACGTCCCATTATCCAAAATTATCTTGGATGGAATACCAAAATGACATATGATGTTGTGCAAAATGAACTCCACAATGCGGGGTCCTATCATAGAGGTAAGCGGAACCGCTTCCACCCACTTGGTGAAATACTCTATGGCCGTTATGATAAACGTGTGATGACCTGACGACGTAGGGGAGATCTTTTCGATTAGATCTAGGCCCCACTATAAAAATGGCCAAGCCGATTGGATCGGCTGCAAGGCCTGGGAAGGTACGTGTGTCAAATTAGCATGGTGTTGACATTTCACGCACTTCCTTACATATGCACAACAATCTCGCTCTAAATATGGCCAATAATAGCCCATGCAGAGAATGCGCTTCGCGATGGCCATACCACTGAAGTGGCCACCACACGTACCATCGTGCGCTTGGGCGATTGCCCAAGTGGACTCCTATTGGTCCAAGCAACGAAGGAGGATTCCTTCATAGCTACGACGGTACAAAATGTCTCCTAACAAGACATACTTTGCCACTTTCTGCTTGAATGCTCATTTCATGGCATGCATCAATCCAAGCGGGAGATTACCTAACTTGAGGTAGTCCCTTATGGGTGAATACCAATCCTACTGATCAGAAGCCTCGACGGTATGAACAACCAATCCCTCTTGAAGTTCATCCCTAGCAAAAGCTGAACGGGAAAGAACTTGCAAGAATAGCGTTGTGTTGCTATTAAGGGGAGTAGGGGAGAACAAGGACCCCTAGTTGGCATGGTTCAGACAATCATGGATTCGAGAGAACTTATCCGGGGATGGTTCAATCTGGATCAAGTGGATTCCTGGCGTCAAGTCAGGGCTTGCACGCTCCATCATGGATTGCGATAGCATTTTGACTTGAATGGTTGTCATATCACCAGAAATGTCTTGCGGGATTAATGACCCCAAGGAGGCCATAGTGTCCGCAAAATGATTCGATGATCGAGGGAGTGCCTCGATGTCATACCATTCAAGCTTTGCCAAGAATTTGTCCACAAGGGCTTTGTAGGCCTGTAGAACTGGGCATTTGCATTGGAATACCCCTTTGACTTGGTTGACAATTAACAACGAATCACCAAAGATATTCAATCGTTTAATGTTCATGGTGATTACTGTCTGAAGACCTATGAGCAAGGCTTCGTACTCTGCATTGTTGTTGGTGCATGGGAAATTTAATTTAAATGATAGAGGCATTGGAGCACCTTGCAGTGTGAAGAATACTATTCCCATGCCACCACCTTGCTCACATTTAGAACCATCAAAAAATAGGGTTATGTCGGCCTGTGACTCAGGCTCATCAGAATCTGGCGATTCTGAGACATGGAAGACCCCATCATCGGGTAGTTCTATGACCAGAGGCTGATCATCTTCGAGGGGAGCCTCTGCTAGTTGATCGGCTATGACCTGACATTTTATGGATTTCTGTCCAATAAACTCTATGTCAAATTCCATCAACAACATGATCCATTTCATCGTGTGACTACTATGATAAGTATGACTCATCATGTATCGCAATGGATTCTCCTTAGACACAACATACGTCTTGTTGCTCAACATGTAATGGCATAACTTTTTGGTAGCAAACACCACTGCCAAGCAGAGTTTCTCAACGTATGCATAGTTAAGTTCATAACTGACCAGGGTGCGGCTAAGATAGTAAGTAGCCTATTCTTTGTGAAGTTCATTTTTTGGGCTAGCATGGCGCCCAGTGCCACCTCAGTAGCTGAGATGTATAGGTAGAATGACACTCCTGGTCTAGGTGGTGCCAATACTAGTGGCGAAGCCAAGTATTGTTTAATGTCATCGAAGGCTGACTGGCACTCGTCATCCTAGTGAAATGCTACCCCCTTATGCAATAATTTGTTCATGGGTCGGCACTTGTCAGATAGCTACGCTATGAAGCGCTTGATCGATGCGACCTTTCCCTGTAGGCTTCTGAGCTGCTTGATGGTAGTTGGGGGAAGCATTTCAAGGATTGCCTTGACTTTGTTTGGGTCGACCTCGATGCCTCACTTTGAGACTATGAAACCCAAGAGTTTTCTAGATGTGATGCCAAATACGCACTTCTTGGGATTCAATCGACTTTATGTTCCATGAGGCGATCGAGGATCTTGCTTAAGTCATCGAGATGATCTGGGCGCAAAAGAGATTTGGCCAACAAATCATCCATGTAGTCTTCCAAAGTTTTATGCATGTAATCATGGAAGATGTATGTCATGGCACGTTGGTAGGTGGCACCAACATTTTTAAGGCCAAAAGGCATGACCTTATAACAAAATGTCCCCCAAGGCGTTGTGAACGCCATTTTTAGCTGGTCCTCGAGATTGATACAAATATGATTGTATCCCGAGAAACCGTCCATGAGGGAAAGCATTTCATGACCCACTGTGGCATCTACCAATGCGTCGATGCTTGGCAAGGGGAAATCATCCTTAGGACTCACTTTGTTTAGATCTCAAAAATTAGTGCATATGCGAATCCTCCCATCGGGATTTTTGATGGGCACCATGTTGGACAACCATGGTGGGTAATCCACGCAGATGACAAACTGTGCATCCAACAACTTTTGTAATTCATCTTTGACCATTAAGGCCACTTTTGGGTGCATCTTACGTAGTTTTTGCTTAACTGGCTTGACTGTCGGATCAAGCGTTAGATTATGCATGACTAGCTGCGGATCTAGTCCCGGCATGTCTCTGTATGACCATGCAAAAACCTCCTTCTTCTCTTTGAGAAGGGCAATGTAGTCGGCTTGCTCTTCGGGGGATAAAATTACCCCCAGCTTGATGATCTATGGATTCATTGGGTCTGAGCCGATGTCTACGTCAGTCATCTCCTCGACCGACATGTGGGATCCATCCTCCAACTGGTGTGGAGTTGGGATCAAATGGATATCATTTGTTGAGTTAAGATCATCGTTAGGAACCTCGGGTTCCTCTTCAGCATGGAAGATATCCTGAGTTTGACCTAGGGGTAAAATGAAGCATTTCACCAAAAGGCCAGTACTCTGATGGGGATGGCGATGAATGGACGCGATCCCAGTCTATGGCATCTATATCTAGATACAATGACTATGTCGGATCGGCCGGGTTGTGGATGGGGGTGGTTAAGTCAATGGAGATCATGTTGATGAAATGATTTTGGTCTCCATTACCATGGGTGTGATGACTCGGACATCCTAGATGTTCTCTGTGCTCTGGGTCTGGCTCTAGAGGTATTGGCATGAATGGATCGGCCCTATGTGCGGATAGGAAGACAGGGTCTGCCCTCGGCACTGATGTCACTATAGGGTCTCTGGGCGGAAGGTATGCTTCGTATGCCCAGAGTGGCGGATCCAACACTTGGTCCCACCGCACTAGGTCTACGTACCACTCATGCCCTGGCACTATGTTTAATTGTTCGAATATGTCATTAATCTCCAAGGGGTATGGTCATCGCATTTGTCGTATGTGATTAAGATATGCCATCTCAGTTTCATCTTCATAATCACTATCAGAGATCCAAAGGCCTTCGTTGGCTCTGACTGCTTGTGGCATTAAAGGCTCGCCTTGCTCAAGCAAATTGATCTGGCCCCATTGGGGTTGTTCCGCTCTCTACGGTGGGGCCTGATTTCCTTGGAGTGGCGCTTGCTCGATTGGAGCATCTAAAGGGAACATTGTCAAGAGACTCTCTTGATAATCATCCATGGGGATCACCTATGAGTGATTGCTATCTGATTCGAAGGGGTCCCATGGTGCCACCTCATATTCTGATTCATCCTCTGAGGACCCTTCTTGACATTGTCCAGACCCTCCTTGAAAATGAGCTCTCGAGCTTTCTCCTCTTTCGAGCGAAGGGAAGGGATTGCGAGGGTCAACAAGGTTAATTGTCGTTAATGGGAGATAATCCCTCAATGTATATGTCATGTTAGGGTTGGCATATGGATCTGATGCCAATCCCCCCTTGTTGCCTATCCCTAGGCCTTGCATGTTCTCCACCAAGATGTCCAAGGGCAGGGGGTGGTTGAACCCTACTCCTGACTTGTCATATGGCATTTGGTATCTTGGTTGGCAAAGAACATGTACCCCTTGCTCATATCTGCCTAACCCATATCCATGCCAATTGCATTGGCCAAGGTATCTCAAAGCAAAGTCCTGGGTTAGACAAGTAGTTGACATTTTCAGCAAAAGGCTCTTCATCTTCATCCTCTTGCGTACATGGTGCAACGCCATGATCAAGGCCCCCATACACAAAGTTTTTCTGGTTTGGCGGGTAGCCTAGGGGAACTATAGTGCCGATGGGGAGGCGAGGTCTCCCCATGTCCTGCATGGACTCCAGTGTGGGTGTTGCTACAATATTCCACACCAGATACTCCCCCAGGCCCATATTGGCCATCTCAATGGTGATTGTTGGTGGTTGAGGGGGAGGGAATGGAAGTTCTCCCTGAGTCCACTCCATGTCGGGTGAACTAGGAGCCTCGACTTCCATTCGGCTAGGCATCTCCTCAGTAGAGATAGTTGATACTGATGGCAGTGTCTCCTCCAGAGGTTGTGCCTCTTCCAGAGGTTTCTTCCCTTTGTCCTTCTATTTGGCCCCCATCGGTGGCATCGTTGGTGGAGGACCAGACGATGAAGATGGACCCGGTTGGGGTTTTGAAGAACTTGCTAATGGGGATGCCTATGGAATTGGACCCTATTTAGATGGATTCAATTGGAAATCCAAATGCGTTGATGGAAGGGTCGATTGTGGCATCAGTTGCACCGCATTACAATACTTGAAGGGTTCTAAGTCCTCCGGGACTACATGCACTTCCCCTTCAAATGTATACTTTAAGCACTGGTGAGCTATCGAAGGGACACACTTCATGTCCCCGATCCATGGCCACCCCAGCAAGATGTTGTAGGCCATCTCACCTTCCAAGATGTGGCACAATGTAGGTATAGTCTTTTGTCCCACTTGGATGGGTAGGACTATTGTGCCAACTATCGAGCAAATCACATCATTGAATGCTCGCAGTGTGTAGGTGGAAGCTGTGATGTGAGATGCGGGCAACTTCAGATGTTTTAGGGCCACGGTTGTGATGAGATTGTTGGATGAGCCAGTGTCTATCAACACCCTCTTATATGGGATCCCGTTGACCCACGCGATAACGTGCAGGGGTGGATCCGCCATGTCATCAGCCACTGATTTCACTTCGTCTTCTCGAAATGTGATGACTGGCTCAGTGCATCATTTGACATGTCCCACGAAGTTGTTGAAAGAATTTGTTTCGTGGGGCTGCAACTCGATGGCTTTCAATATCTCCATTAGAGCCTCTCGATGGGGCGTTGATTGTTGTATGAGCTCATATATGGAGAGCCTAGCCGAGGTGGTCCTCAAACTCTGAGTGAGTTTGGTCCGAAGTGTGGCCACTGGTCTAGGCGGAGGAGGTTGTGCAAGGTGTTGTTGCGGTTGTGTCATTGTTGGCACCTCACCTGTAGTTGCCGCGGGGGCGGCTACACTCGGATACCTCCTGTTTCGAGTCACTATACTGATCATCCCTACATACCCCTGCATGGGGCAGTTCTGTGTGACCTCGTTAACTTGTAGGGTTTTTGCCTACGGAGCATGAGTAGGCAAGGGGTCTTTAAAGACCTCCATTTGTTGATTGCTTGGTGCGACGGGATTATCCACCGCTAGTGTCTTGTTATCAATTAAGTCTTGCACCAAGCCCTTAAATTTCCAACAGGCATTTAGGTCATGTCCCTATCGCCTATGGAACCTATAGTACAAGTCCTCTCTATACCCCTTAGGCTTGGGTGCATTGGGATCTATGGTCTGAATCTTTGGCAGGTTGATCAAATTTGCCGCTAACAAGCGGTCAAACAGGGAGTCCCTGGACTCTGTGTAGGGTGTGTATTGTCGCCTAGGGCGATGCTGCTGATTCTGCTCTTGCCTCTAATTTTCTCTGTCATAGTTGTTGGGAGGCACCACCTGATAATTAGCCTTTTGGGGCTGTGTTACTTGTGCAGGCTTAGGGACATTGATAGCAACTTGGTTGACCACAGCGGGTTTCTGTTGCGTGGTCCCGATTTTAGTGTTCTTAGTCCACTCTTTTTTCTTAGGTTTGGCTATCTCGCCATCCTGTATCTTGATCTCTTCAATGATCCTAGCTTGTGCCAGAGCTTCTTCTAAGGTGGCATATTGTTGTAGCTGCAATAGCATAGAGATCGATCTCAAATAGCTCTTTGAGAACATTTGAGTGAGGTCGGACATAGGGGGAAGGTAGGGCAGCTTTGAAAGCAAAGTCCTCCATCGATTCCCATAGGCCGCCATGGTTTCCTCCTCATACTTCTTGAGGCTGGCTAAGTCACTTAGTGACGCCTTCTTCTTGGTGTTGAAGGTGAAGCATTCGAGGAACGCATCCACTAACTGATCTAAGTTGTTAATGTTGTGCTTTGGTAACTGAGTAAACCAATCCGAGGTAGGGCCTACGAATGTGGTTATAAACATTCTTAATAACAAAGCATCATTGTCCTGAATGCCGAAGCATTGGCTCAGGAACCTCGTCACATGCTCTTGAGCATCCTCCTCACCTCTAAAGGTTGCCAACTGAGGCAGCTTAAAGTGTTCAGGGTAAGGGGGTGCTGGCACGGATGGATGCACAGGATGACTATGGAGTTGGCGTAAAGTGGGCTTTTGGGGCCCAAAATTTTTGGTCTCCATAGACTCCAAATGCTCTAGCAACACTTTATATGCATCTGAATATTTAATCTCTTCCTCTTTAGTTTGCTCCCGTTGTGGGTTGTGGGAGACTTGAGGCCTATAGAGGGGTGGTCGGATGGCAACCCCTCCGCCTTGGTAGGGCATTTCGGCCCGCTCTTCTTCTTGCTCATACTCCTCGTAAGCTTCCTGAGGAGTCTCTGGATGAGACCTATGACCCTGGGTGGGTCCCTGCGGAGGGTACCCATCGTTGTTCCGGGGAGTGGCCTCCCACTCAAGTCTAGGAGGTCTCGGAGGCAGCACTTGGTAAGGTCACGGAGACCTGTCTCGCACCAAGGGATTACGCCTCTCATACGGTTCCACTCTTTGGGTGCGAGGGGTTGGAACCCTCTCAGGCATCGGGTTATGGAGCAGCTCATCTATTTGGCACCGAATGTGCTCTTTGCTAAGGCGATATAGATGCTCTAGCTGCTACTGGTCTTGCTCAAGCCGCGTGATCTACGCTTGGTGGGTGGCATGTCCAGCGATGGCCAAGTCAATTTTGTTCTACCATATTGAGCCTAGGAGGCCTGGATGCCTCTCCTATGCACTTACCTCGGTCATGATGATCCGAGATCTCAATAGGTCACTTCCCTCTATCGAGGTTGGTGGCATTCACCCGAGGCTCTGGCCTTAGTAGGTGATCATGGTATATAGCGGGTGCGGAAGTGCATGGCTCCCACATTGTATATTGCTCTTGAGGAATGTAATGGTCTTCCTCATGCTCCCTTTCGTATGTGTGAAAGGGGCGGGCAGAGTTGGCTCGCCCTGCTTGAAGAGCCTTGCACTCTGGGTTTTGTCTATTGGTTCTAATAGTGATGGGGGGCAAAGGAGGGATGCCATAATCATGTGGCCTCTCCTCATGGACCCTATGCTGCTCTAGCACTTCATCGCATGGTGGCCACTCATATCGAGCTTCTAAGGGAGCCTTCCTATCTATGTTGAGTGCCACGTGTAAGGACTCTTCCCGAAAGGGGCTATGATGAACGGGTGTGTCCCTCAAAGGGGTGCCCCTATAGTTCCATTCTGACATGGAACGATGTGGACTCTCTTGTGGGTCAGGCCACCAAGGTGGTATGACCAAGTCCTTAGGGCTGTAGCGGAGGCGACTTGTGCCCCCTTGTACACTTTTTGTAGCTTTCGCCCTTGATTGGGCTTGGCTACGGGTGTACACCATGGTGGTGTTTTTCTACAAGCTATGTAGATTTTTTTATCTCTTTTTATGATTTTTATGCTACACTAAATAGAAAAGAGCACACACACACAAAGCAATGATTATCTCGTTTAAATATTGAGAGTGTGTCCTAGACCTGGTTTAGTGTGTTTTGGTTTTTGTTTTTTTTTTTTGAAGGCTTTTGTAAAGAACATTTAAATGCAAAATGATGGCTCTTATGGCTCCCAAAATTGGTCGCCCCTTTGATATACCATTTGCAGGCCGATATACCAACCTCTCTATATACCCGCCCTTACGTGAGGGAAACTATAGGTACGTGAGAGCAGATGGTACGTGGAACGTAGGTGGTACGAAAGGGGAATCACCCTATTTATGACACCTACCATAGAAGACTTATCCTCGTGCACTGGGAATCACCCTAGCTACACTCGATCAGCTTTCATCAGGATTTATGTCTAGCAACAGTAGCGATCGGGGTAATGGATGCAACATTCAAGCCAAGGTGGTGATGAAATCCACCGTTGGTCTTGATCAAGGGCTGGGGTTTTACGACCAGCGCCTTGGTTTTTAATTTGCCACGTGGTGTGTGGGGTTATTTTTATTTTGCAAAAAGGAAACAAGCAAGCAGCAGAAAGAAAACTTTCCCTAAGCAAACAAGTAATCCAAAAACAAAAAAATTGAAAGCAGAAAATGATAGGGGAAGTTCAGAACCCTTACCTCTTCTCTGCCCAAATATTCTGGCTCTGAGTCTCTGTCCTGAAAATGCACAGAGAGCTATTCATCCTAGGATGAAATGAATAATAGAATAGAATTCATCATAGGGTGGGGCGCATCCCAATTCGTCCCTGGGTAAGACGAATTCCAGCTCTGTATTCGCCATAGACTGGAGCGAACAACAGTCCCGCGTTCAAAAAAAAGAGATACCTGCAAGCAAAAGCAAGTTTTGATCAGATTTTTGATCTAAAAAAAATAGAGGACAGGGTCCCACCATGATCGCCACTGAAAGCATGAGGATACGAAAGCAAAAAGGAAAGCAAAGATGCGATGCAAACCGAACTAAACTCGACGCAAAATCCTAGGAATTGAAAGTGCTTGAAAAGGGGGAAAGCATGAACGAATCAAAAACTTAAACTCAAGCCAATAAATAAGACAGCCCTTTTTATTGATATGTTTTAGAACTCGGTTACAATTCGCCTCCTCCCTTTTCAGGGGCTAGGAGCGTTTAAGTATGCGTTCTTGTTACATCCATGGATGCCCTTCCTTCTTCCGCGTGCCCACATGTAAAATGGGTGGACCAAACATCACCGCCACTTGCGTTGATGAGTCTTGACTCCTTGCTGCTCCTCCAATCTAACATCCAAAACCAGGAGGGCACTGCAAAAATAATAGTCAGGAAATTCCTCACCGATTTGAATTCGCTCCGGGGAGGGACGAATTTACTTGCAACAAAATGCCGAAAAGGTATTGTCCCAAATGTCCTACCTAGGAAGCTCCAAAAGACCTACAAACTTGGGGTTAGCTAATTGGGGGTATTTTGGGAAGACCCAGATGGTCATATTTTCCCAATTTGGCCTCCATCAATGGGAATTTTATGATGCTACCTGCAGGTTAGTAAAAGCGAACGAAGATAGAAACATGATCAAAATTGTTCAAAACGAGATGAAATTTAAATGACAACCTATCTAAGCATCATAGAATTGAATGCAAAAATGGAAGAAATAAATTCTACCATAGATTTCCCATCGCTTCGAAGAGGGGCGATTAGGACTGTAGCAGTGTGGGAGGGGGCGCCCATGGGGCAGGCCGCCCGCCGTTTGAGGCCTGATTTTGGCACCAATCCACTTGGGATGGGTCCAAAACCTCTTGTGGGGTATTGTCGGAAAATTTGGTGGGATATTGTGGCCAAATTTCAGGTTTTGGGCTCAAGATTTGTCCTTCCAATAACCACCCTATGACCTCCTCTCCAAAAGAGATCAAGGATGTGAAAGACACAACTCAAAAGGGTGTGGGTGTGAAAGTAAAATGGTAGCACTTCATTGCTCAAGAAATGCTCCTTCTCTCTCTATTTTGGGGTGAGGAAACTCACCAATTTATAGACCTGGAGGTCTCTTGAATTGGGCATGCAGAGGTGCCACTTGGCAATCATGCCTTCCCAAGAGGAAGGAGATTCCTCCCTAAATAGGGACTTCATGACTGCCCTTGTAATAGCCTCTAACGCTCAAAAATGCTCACCCACACTCCCATGCAATGAAGGAAGCGTTAAGTGGTGGATCTGAGCTGCCATTTGTCAAGATTTGACTTTTTGCCCATCAAACCTGCAATTCGCCCCACCCTGGAGCGAATTATGAATTCATCCCTGGGTGGAGCGAATCCCAGTTTGAATTCGTCCCTGGGTGGAACGGATATTGAGCAAAGTGCCTGAAGGTGCCAAAATGATTTTTGACCTTCCAAAACTACTGTGAGAGTGGTTAGGACCATTGTTTGACCTCTGGGGGCTGCCCTTGGGGCTGTGTGTGTCAATGCGATCAATGTTTGCAGTCACATAATCGGATTGGTGCTATTTTGGTGTCTACATTATGGATATGGAGCCCAATAGAATATACACATAGCTTATTACAAAAACATAATAGATAACTATATTTAATATATTTACAATACATTTTGAAGATTATCTTATAATTAATGGTAAACAAAGGCTTATTTCATAAAAATTACCAAATATTTTTTGATCTTTCTTGGTAACTAATATAATGAAGGTGGCATTTATCTTACTTATATATCTATATATGAAGGAATACTATACATTTTTTTGGATTACATTAATTTTTCTACCTTCTCTATATTAGAATTTTCCTTTGTATATTATTTTACATCTTTCATTCCTTTAAATTTTATCTTGAATATTGTAGTTTGTCATCCCTTACATCCTTCTTAGTTTCTTCTAATAGTTGGTTTGAGTGAATTATGAAGGATTTTTCCATCTTATTAGGAAGATGAGATCTTGATGTAAAAGGGCAAAGGGCATCTAATGAAATATTACTTTCACAAGAAACCATATATAAAAAGCTACTTCCTATAGTGGATGTATGGTCATCACACATATGACATACCATCAACACATCATTATTGGATGGTAAAACTGTAAGATGACAATATCACAATATGGTGAGGCCTCAATATGATGATGGTATATCAATATGAAAATACAATATGACAACATAAAATATAACAATACTTTAAGATAAAAATATCTCATGACAAAAATCTTATGAGTCAACAACAATGGGATAAAAAGCTTGGGATGGCACATTTCATGATATGCCAATATATGGCTATAGGACAATTCAATCCCTTTACTTGTATGGATTACACCATTTTTTCTTTCTTTTGAATGACAATCACACTCCATATTGAATGATGATTCCATTCAAATGATGATCATGTCCTTTTAATGGGATTGAACACTTTCAACTTGAAAACAATCTTGTTTTCCAATTGAAAAATGCAATCTATAGGTGAAAAACCCATGGAAATATGACAATCACACATATAGTATGTTAGAATAGTATCAAGATGGTGTTTTCTCCTTAAACAATGATTTGTAAATATGGTTGAACTTAAAATTGAATTTTCTCCACTCAAACAAAAATCAAGTGTTTACTTAAATGACACTTAGCTCTTCAATTGAACAATGCTCAGTAATTTGGAATAATGACTCTACTCAGATTGTAACCTTTCTCTAGTATTCTCCTAAAAACCTACAATTCTACATACACCATGCTATACAATCTACCAAAACATTTCCAATAATAAAATTTATTTACTTTTAGGAATTCACATAGAGAATAGATTGGAAATAGAATATGATTGGTATTGCTTATGTATATTGGCTATACGCAATACTAGCTAGCATTCATTTTTTAACTCCAATTCAAGCATGAATATATATAACTGGATATCT
This sequence comes from Wollemia nobilis, assembly GCA_028583015.1. Lineage (NCBI taxonomy): Eukaryota > Viridiplantae > Streptophyta > Pinopsida > Araucariales > Araucariaceae > Wollemia > Wollemia nobilis. The sequence goes on from JAQPPZ010001731.1 coordinate 3,433,415, forward strand.
TCTTAGTAGTATTTTCTCTCTCCATTATTTCGAATCTTCTTCTCTGGTTGTCTCAGACATACCTCTACTCTTATTTTCCTATGTATGCTATTTCCACTTATTTTTCTTGTTTTTTACTCTCTCTTTCTCTTCCTTTTCATATTCCTCTTCTTTTTCCTCTTCCACTTATTCCTTCTAAATTCTTCTCTTTTTTTCTCTCACACATGAAAGGGTTATTTTATGCATGACATGTCATTTGAAAAATGAATGATAGTCACGTTGCTTATGATCATTCAAATGCTCGTACATCATATTTCTTTGTTATTTTTTGGGAATGGAAATGTCTTGATGTAATACAACTTCTACTATAATATAATTAGCTACTTTGATGTTTATCTTGTGGCTAAAATATATATATTTTTAATTTTTTTCACTTTATAATGTGTTGTTATTTGTCCAATATCATAACATTCATGACATTAAAATGTAATTTTATAATCCACTTGTTGATTCCATTCTACCAATGTAGAATTTTTATTAATAAAATTTGGCAAAGGTTTTGAAAGATCCATGGAAATACATATCCAGGTATATACAACATGTTTTTTGACCTTGGTAGTTGGTCCCTCCTATATTAAATTTTTTAGAGTAATAGAAATATTATTCAATACCTCCTTATTGATAAGATAATATCGATGAAAAATCTAACACTCACTAGAATATTTTTAATAGATTATATCTCCATTGAAAAAATATCACTCCATGGTACTAAATATAGGTCATATCTCATACTAAACCATGGGCTATTGCCCATTATTTTATCCCTACTTTTCAAACTATAGAAAATGATAAATAATTTAATAATTTAATGCCCATTTATATTAAATCCACTTCTAAATATCCAAAAGACCTAGAAGATATCTATGGAAATTATGTATTAATTTTCTATTTTAAGAACCATTAAATTATGCTTTTTTTTTTTGTAGATAAGATGCTATAGCATTAATACCAGGTTTTATAGGTTGACCTAAAACCTTTTACAAAAATCAGCCCAGGGCTGTTGATGAACATGTCCTTACTAAGGATCTAATATATGTAAAATCTACATGCCGCCAAAGCCATTACATACGGTAAGGCACATAGCCTGTTATCAAAAAGAAACTTCCTATACAACATTTTGGGTATACCCCGAGAAAACACACCTGCATCATAATTACAAAAAAATAAATAGACACGGATCCCTTCCTTGAAACAGTGGAGAAACAAAAAGCTACAGACACACATAGTAGAGTACTAAAAAAAACTCCCACAAGCTCTGTATTGACAATTACTCTTAATAATTATTTGGTAATTTATTTCTTCTGTATATGACATGCTTTGGGACCACATCCAGTATTGGCCAATCAGCCTTAGAGAAGTGAACCTACTGGCTAGATTTATGGTGGTGGCTATCTCGTGGTCCACGTGGCTCTGGTTCGAAGTCTTACATTGTCATTTCTTTCATGCCCTGTGATTATCAACCAACATCAAATTACTAAGATGACTAGGAGCCATGTTATCTAATATGTGACTGTCTCCATTAGTATTTGTGGTATTTCCAAGTAGCATCCACCAAGACTGACAACTTAGATAATTTTTATTGTGAGTCCATTTCAAAAAAAATATGGGAATACTCATAGCCTTCGATCTTACAGTGCCTTCCCTGTTGGTAAATTCGACTATCATTCTTGGCATTCTTGTTGAATAATCTCCTCTACTTCACTCGGGACATCGTGTTCCCATTTGAAAATTCCGTCATCATCGACACCCAAATTGGCCAGCTTATCAACAACTTTTTTAGCTTCACGAAAGACATGTTGGGCTTTTATGTCCTATCTTCCCTGTGTTGGAAGTTAAAGTAAAAAATTATTTTTTACTTTACCTTTATTTACATTTACCTAGACGGCATATGAGGTGGTCGGTAGACTCCAATGTGGACGATAAGAGGAAGGACGACAGACAAGAGAATTTACTCCTAAATTCTTCTTTCCTCCCTATTTATTTTCTATCCTATTTTCTCTCCCTAATTTTCTCCTAATCTATTTATGGCTTATTCCTAAGTTATTTAAGGTTGTAATCTAGGCTTTATTTATAAATGAAATTTTTGGAGCTTTACAATTATTCGAGAACTATATTTGGTATTAGAGCTGAACAGGGTCCAAGGTGGGAACTCGCAATAGGCACGAGACCTAAGGAGCGGATAGAACCAAGTGGACACATGGCAATCAATTGAAACAATACAGGTGGTGAAGAGTGGATATAAGGCTGACGTAGAACTTGAACATAGACTCAGAGGACACGGGACACATGGCGAGGATCTATTAGACATAATTTGCAAGGGTGAGTGGCAACAAACGTGCTTACATGGCGGAGCATGAGTTGGTGGAGGCTTCAAAATGGAGGCTTTCGATTGCCCGTAGGCAATCGAAAGAACTCTTTCTTGTTAGTTATTTTAAACCATTAAGAAATCCCTACTCTTGTGCATGTGGGATATTATTCCAAAACATTTTTTTTTATCTAAGAAATTATAGCAGTTGGAGACAGACTTCATCGAAGCAAAGTGAATCGTAGTCAGCATAGGAATGAACCAGATGTGGATTTCGTAGTAAATAATCCTCACCTAGCATTGTTGCAAGAGAAATCGATGTAATTATGATAGAGTTTGACCAGTGTATTGTGTGCGTTCATAGCCCCACTCATCGTTGTAGCAGAGAACGTTCAATGGATATCTGGTTTGATTGGATCGTGCACTGAATCAAAGTTGTGCAATGAAATACTGTATTTAACTTTTTTTCTCCTTTATTATCTGTATTGAATCTCTCAAAAAGAGTTTGTGGTTATGTTATTGAAGACATCTGACAGAATTCGTAAAATAAACCCGCAAAATTGTTTTTGTATTGAAAGAAACCCCAAAAAAAATTGTATATTATCCTCCTGATACGCCATAGATCTATAAATCACAGAAATAAATTATTTCTCAGCAAAGGTTTTGGAGGGTATGACATAGAATATAGGGTTTTAAAATATTATCCACGATGGCTGAAGAACTAAGCACATCAGGTGCTTAAGGTATCTCATCCGAGGTGCTAGTCGACTTGGCAAGAGGGCTAGCTTGTAAGGAAGGAGTCAAGGGTTCGACTCCTGCGGGTGTAATTTTTGTTTCAAAAAGTTTTTTTAAAAGCTACAAAGGGAGTAGCTTTATAAGTGTGACTTCCTTAGATAGGTGAGCTACTATCATGGTAAGAGAGCACGCGGTAAGGCCGAAGGGCCATCATAGGTCAAGGGTTCGAAACCATTTGACTTCACTTCTAAATTTGATTTTTTTTAATTATTATATTAAAAATTTATTTATATCATATTTAATAAATTAAAACATAATTTAAAAAAAAAAAAAATTAATTTTTTTTTTATTAAATAGAAATACATATTTTTTTATTATAAAAAGAGGACATTGCCTACAGGGTTATACATAGTGGCGAATATTTGCAAATTGGGCAAATATTAGGATTTCCAAGATTGGAAATTGGTGATTATGAGGACCCTCGATGTCGATCCATTCGCCTAAAATTTTCAAAATGATTTTTTTCTTAGGGTCAATTCACCACAATATATATCCAAACATAGGCATATTTGTACTCATTGGAAAGCTCGTTTCAAGCCTAATCTAATGGTGGTATTTTTATGAAGTTATAAGATGATTTAATAGGTCAAAAGTGGCCCCAAATATGACCTTACATTTAAGGCTTAAAATACCCCAAATTTTGGTGTGAAGATGCTTGATTTGATTTTATTAGGATTCTCCATGATTCACCTTGATTTTGATTAGGATTCACCATTTTTTTACAAGTTCATTTTGAGTCCAACCCCTTATGAATAACCTTGAATGCCTAGGAGGCAATTCATTGTAAAAGAAATTTTTTTGATTCAGGGAATCATAAATTTTGTGTAAATAATCCTAAGAGGCTTAGTTTTGTAAAGGACACAACAAGTCAAATTATAAAATTGTAACAAGACATTGATGATAAGACCAAATGGTTGTTATCATGCCTTATGTGCAATTTTATCACAAGAAGGTGCAGAGATATTTTATAACAAATTTAGAGGTTATGGACTCAACATTATGTTTAGTCAACTTCAAAATGCAGTGATCGCACATCAAAGGCATCCAGAATCAGGGTACGAGGTAGATTTTGAAGATAACTCATTCAAGAGTCAATTTGAACAATCAAAATTAGTACAAGCTGCACCACAAGAATCAAAGTATACACACTACAGTAATTCAGTGGAAATACTAGAACTAGAATCACTAAAAATCATACAAATAAGTGATGACGAAGAATAAGTGGTAGATAAATTTGTAAATCAATAGATAGCATCCCCACATCAAGAAGAACAAACAGTCAATGATAGAGTATAACAAGTCAGATTTGAATTAAATTTATAATCTTTTCCTCTCTTCCTTATTCTTATTTCCTTATTTCAGCAAAAGTACTTTATTGTAACCATGAAATAAAGAGATTTTTTGGTAACTATGGCCTCACACAATAGCTTACCTATACCAGAATTTAATGGTTATGACTATGAGTATTGGTCTATAAATATGAAGACCTTTATCATAGGTAGAGGATTGTGGGACATCATAGAAGAGGGCTACACATAACCCTTAGACTAGACAACACTTAGTGTCACAAACAAGAAAACACAAAAATAAGAGAAAAAGAGCAACTCATCTGCTATTTCTCATCTCCAAGATGCATTGGAGAAAAGTATATTTCCCAGAATTGTTGCTTGTACAACTGCACAAGATGCAAGGAAAGCATTGAGTGATGGATTCTAGGGTAGTAATCAAGTGAAGCAGGTAAGGATTCAAACATTGAAGCGAGATTTTGAAAATCTCTGAATGAAATATGATGAAAAAGTCAAGGATTATTGTGTTAGAGTAATTGTAGATAAAATAGTTACACTAGGCGAAGAAATCAAGCCTGAGACAATTATAATAAAAGTGTTGAGAACACTTACACAAAAATACAACCATATTGCCATAATAATAGAATAATCCAAATATCTTTCCCTTTTAACATTCGATGCATTGATCAGATCATTAATGTGACATGAAGAGAGGTTTCTTGAAACACCTTCAACCAGCTATAGAAGCGATGACAAGGCCTTCACTTCCAATGAAAATAATGGAAGAGGATGGGGAAGAGGTTAAGGTAGAGGCAAGCAAAGAGGTAGAGGTAGATGCAACTATAGAGGAGGCAATTCCAACAGAGGAGGCAATTAGAACAGAGGAAGTAATTCTAATAGAGGAGGCAACTCATACAGAGGAGGCAACCAACAAAGATGTGGAAATCAGAATCAAGGTGGAAATCAAGGACAAAGTGGCAATCAAGGGCGAGGAAGTGACAATTCCAAATCAACCTGTTTCAACTGTGGTAAGCTAGGTCACTTCGCTCGCGACTGCTGGTCAAAATCTTCATAAGACAACAACAGTCAATATGGAAATTAAGGAGAAGAATATGATGCTTCTAATATTTTTCTATCATATGGACAATCAAATCAGAATCTAAATGACACATGAATTTTAGATACTGGTTGCTCAAACCATATGAGTGGCAAAGAAAATCTATTTGCTACTCTAGATTCCACTTATAAATACTAAATCAAATTAGGGGATGACAAAGAATTGCAAGTAGAGAAAATTAAGGCCATGGTGATTCCAACAAAAGAAGGACTAGAGAAATTGAGTGACATCTATTACACTCCAAATATCCAACACAATCTGCTCAGCGTTGGACAAATGATGGAGAACAATTACAAGATTTTATTTGATGAAGTACAATGTATTATTTTTTATAAAAATAATTGTAATCGTGTCATCACACAGGTCCTCATGACCAAGAACAAGTTATTCCCTCTAAAATTTTGTGAGCCAAGGGGAGCTCAACTTACAAATGTAGCCATAAAAAATCCAATTATGTTGTGGCACTTACGATATGGTCACCTTAATTCTACTAGCTTGTTGCTAACTTCTCAAGCTATGGTGACAAGACTTCTCAAAATCAATGAACAAAAGGAAGTCTGTGAAGGATGTGCTTTGGGAAAACACTCCAAGTCAAAATTTCTGAAAGGACAAGTGTGGAGAGCCAACTATCCACTTTAGTTAGTACATTCAGACATTTGTGCTCTGATGCAAACACAGATTCTCAAAAAAAATTCTTATTTTCTCACTTTCATAGAGGACTTATCTAGGATGTGCTGGATTTATTTCTTAAAGCACAAATATGAAGCATTTGATTGCTTCATAGATTTCAAAAACAATGTAGAGAATCAAATTGGGAATCAGATCGAGGAGGTGAATACTCCTCAAAATAATTCTTGAACTATTGTAAAGCAAGTAGGATCAAAAGGAAATTAACCACTGCCTATACCCCACAACAAAATGGTGTGGCCGAAAGAAAGAACCGCACCATAGTTGAGATGGTGAGATCGATGCTTCAAAAAAAGCATCTAACTAATACTGGGATGATGCTGTAAAAACAAGTGTATATATTGTAAATAGAAGTCCAAGTTCTAGTTTAGATGGCATCACTCCTTATGAGGGGTGGTACGGAAAGAAACCAAATGTAAAGCACTTCAAAAAAATTGGTTCTTTAGCATATTCCCACATTCCTGATGATAAAAGGAAGAATCTTGATCCCAAAATTCAAGCTTGTATATTTCTAGGGTATTATAAGTCTACAAAAGCATATAGACTCTACAATCCCAAGACTCATAAAATTGTACTCTCCAGGGATGTAATTTTTGATGAAGGGGGAGAATGGGGTCATCAAATAATTTTTGTTGATGATGAGTCCCAAGATGTAAATTCTTCATAGGTACAACAGATACAACAAATGTATCAAAATAAGAGCAAAGGCACACCACCCCCTCCAAGACAAAGAAGTTCAAGTACATCAACCACCAGTCCAAGTACTTCTCCATAGAGATCAGTAAGTTCTTCAGCGATGGACATTGACTCTCAATCAAGAGGCCAAAGAATTTTACAACATCATCCTTCCTTTTAGATGCTGGATCAAAATTTTCAAAGAAGATTCACTAGAAGCCAAGCCAATGAAATGAATTCAGTTCTATAACAAATTGAGAATTTGCAATTTTATGGGGATGATAACTCCCAAGATACTAGAGGAGATTAATTTAATTATGCTTTATTGACTAGTACACAGCTAGAACCAACTAGCTATGAGAAGGCATGTACTCAAAATGTATGGCAAGAAGCCATGAAAGAGGAAATAACCTCTATAAAAAATAATGATACATGGGAGCTAGTAAAGCTACCCAAAGGTAAAAAATATGTTGGATTTAAATGGGTCTACAAGACCAAGTACAATGCAGATGGAAGCATTGAGAGGCATAGGGCAAGACTAGTAGGAAAAGGTTTTACTCAAAAATATGTCATTGACTATGATGACACTTTTGCTGGATGGATGGAATGTTCAACACATGGATGTAAAGAGTGATTTTATGAATGGATACTTGATAGAAGAGGTTTATGTTCAACAACCTCAAGGTTTCCAAGAACAGGGAAAAGAAAACCTTGTTTACAAATTGAAGAAAGCACTTTATGGCCTCAAGAAAACACCAAGAGCTTGGTACTGACGCATTTATGGCTATTTCAACGAGTATGGATTCACAAGAAGCAAAAGTTAACCAACTCTGTACTACCTAAAGCATGGAGTAGACATTCTTATAGTTTGTTTGTATGTGGATGATCTAATATTTATGGGTAGTAACAATAAAATGAATATGGAGTTCAAAAAATCTATGCTGAAGCAGTTTGAGATGAAGGATCTTGGTTTAATGCGATACTTCCTAGGCATGGAAGTACATCAATCAAATAAAGGGATCTTCATATGTCAACACAAGTATTCTTGAGACATGATTAATAAATTTTTCATGGAGCAGTGCAAATAAGTTGAAACTCCAACTGGACATGGGATCCAATTGAGCAAGGATGATGGAGTATCAAAGGTTGACATGACCACTTAAAAAAGCATGGTTGGAAGTCTGATGTTTCTCACAAACACAATGCGTAATATTCAATATGTTGTTTCTCTAGTTTCAAGGTTTATGGCTAGTCCTTCTGAGCTGCATCTACAAGAAACTAAAAGAATATTGAGATATGTAAAAGGTACATTGGATTTTGGAATCCATTACCAACAATGTAAGTCTATGAAATTAGTTGGCTTTAGTGACAGTGATTGGGGCAGCAATATAGATGATAGGAAATCTACAACAAGAAATTATTTTAATCTAGTATCAGGACTAATTACATGGAGTTCCAAGAAATAAACGGTTGTAGCATTGTCATCGATTGAGGCTGAGTATATAGCCATCACACATGCTAGTACTCAATCCCTATGGTTGAGAAAAGTTCTTGAAGAGATTGGAGAAAGTCAAAGTGGTCCAACTTGACTATATTGTGATAACACAAGTGTCACTCAGTTGGCATACAATCCAGTCCATCATAGCAGATCAAAGAATTTCAATGTGAAGTATCACTTCATTCAAGATATGGTGGAACAAAAAATAGTTGAGCTTCAATATTGTAACACTTTGGATAATATTGCAGATATCTTCACCAAAGGTATAGCTAAAGCTCAATATATAAATTTGAGAGACTGTATAGTCAAAAATCTCAACATTAAGGGGGAGAATATTGGAAGTTAAAGTAAAAATTTATTTTTTACTTTACCTTTATTTACCTTTACCTGGACGGCAGATGAGGTGGTCAACAGACTCCAATATGGACGACAAGAGGAAGGACGACAAACAAGAGAATTCACTCCTAAATTATTCTTTCCTCCCAATTTCTTTTCTATCCTATTTTATCTCCCTAATTTTCTCCTAAGCTATTTTTGGCTTATTCCTAAGTTATTTAAGGTTGCAATCTAGGATTTATTGATTATTGAACTTTTTGGAGCTTTACAATTATTCGAGAACCATACCCTGGAAAAGGATCCTAGCCTCTTCAACAATTGTTTTAATCCTCCAAGGAGGTGTTTTCCAATTATTGAGAAGATTTATAACATACATAGAGTCTCCTTCTATGATCAAATTACCTTCTAAGTATTGAGTCATTTGAAGGCCTCTCCACATAGCTCTAGCTTCAGCTTCATTATTCGTCCTTGTTTCCAAATATTCAAAAAATGTAAGCATCATATTCCCATTATGATCTCGCACAATGCCACTAGCACCTGCTATGCTAGGATTGTCCTTATCCACTCCATCAAAATTAAGCTTAAACCAACCCGTAGGAGGTGGGGACCACTTAACATTGGATCTAGGGTTGACCACCCTAGGCACAAACTCATCTAACAAGGTTAATCTTAAATATTGAGCAGTCATGGTCTCCTACAGATGAGGTTTATGGCTATCAAAAGGGATAAGGTTCACATTCTCATTGGCAAAGGATAGGATCCTGGCAATGATAGTTTTATGATCATGAATAGACTCATTAAAGACTTTATGGTTCATTTCTAACCACACCTACAAAATATAGTGATTGAGACAAATTTTCCACATGTATCTAAGTATTTTGCTTGAAAATGAGTAAGGCCACTGGACAAAAAAATCATGTACGGTGGCTAGTTTAACCCAGGAAATATTGAAGGCCTGAAAAAACCCACTTAGGACAATAAAGGAAAAAGGGCACTCAAGGAGAATGTGATAAATGGTCTCCCAATTAACCCTGCATAGATAACAACTCCAAGATGCCTACCGGTCACCATTTACCCGTTTTCCCAAGCCCTGATAGTCTCCATGTCTGGCCTACCTCCCAAAAAACTTGCCTACCACGTAGAATTCTTCCATTGAAATAAAAGGGCTCATGGAACTTATTGGGGCTGAAATTTTATTATTTAATGGAACTAGGGGCGGTCATTTTGGCTTTTAAATGTTACTATCTCAAAATATCATAGTTCCAAAAATAAATAAGCCACAATATTAAAGATCAATATCAAGAGTACAATTATATATGAGCAATCCAATATATAAATACACCAATATAATCATGGAAAAATATTGACTTATAATAGTATATATGAATGTAAAATTACCAATAATCATTCATGTACAAGAATGAAGAATACTTACAATATTAATTGCTCAAAATCTATATACAAACTTTGTTATCAATGATATTTTCTCTTTTTATCGTGTTGTATTTGGTATATTAAATGGACCTTTATCTCCATAATATATACATAGAAGATAACTCTTCATGTACTTGACTATTATTCTCCGTATGAAAATTCCCATGACCTTCGCTTATAATCTTTCCACTTGAATACTACACTCTTCACTCTCTTATTATATGCATACTTGAACATATGACACTTGCACACTTCTACATGAATTTTACTATTCTACATGCACTCCTAATACATGATACTTGTGCACATCCTCAAATTATATATTTGCGCACTAATATACATAAAACCTATGCACATTCTCTCAATACACACTTGCACTATTACATAAATGACACTTGTGCATATCCTACACATTCATAAAAGGGAAAAACTAAAGACTCAACCTTGATCTATTACATATTTACATTTGTAACATGAAGGTTCCATGGGGGTACATTAGCATGTATCAAATAATATAATATTTCTCAACACCCCTTGTATCACATTATTTGGTTATTGAAGACTTTAGTCTTCAATATTGGTCTTCATATTTGATCTTCAATATACTTCATGCATTTATTTGAATATTCAGTATATGATTCTTCTTTGTTTTTTGATTCATGTCTTCTATTGTCCTTATTTTTGTGCTTTATTTTTCTTCTTTTTTTTTTTCTTCATATTCGGTTGTGATGTACCTAGTGAACTATCTTCTAAATAACAAGTTAGTAAATCATCACAATAATACATTCTAGATTTCATTTTTTACTCATTGAAGCTAATATAAGCTTCATTTAAATCATTTTTCACAATTTGCATTCTTCTTCTCTTGTATTTTTTCTTAAAAATTCTCAAAGATAAATAGTTACAATTACATCATTGAACATTATTTTGAGGAAAATATAATGGTGTTTTGTGAATTCCACCATGTTCTATTTTTTTATAATTAATATGACTTATAAGTATTGTGAAATTTTTATCTTTGGCATCCTTGAGAAATAGAGGTAGTTTTTCTTTCAACCCATTTATTATTTGTTTCTTTCTATCAAAGTCATATATTAAGTTTTGAGAATAAAACATAAATTTGTTCACCATTTCTTCACTATATTCATTGAATATATTTCTAATAATTAATTCCATGATATGCAATCTAATGATTTAATTCTTTTGAAGTTGAAATTATTTTAAGTAGTAACCTTATATATCTTAAATTTAAAAACACTTAAATAATAAATGTGCAAATTTTAAAAATTTCTAAATTTCTGGTGTAGTAAACCTTTTAATTCACAATTGGATTTGCAAAATTTCAAAAACTTCTAAATTTTAAATTTTATCAAATTTTAAAAAACTTCAAGAAAACATTTAATAACTTCAAATAATTGAAAAGTATATCTTCTAACTTAAATTCGTCAAATAACTTTAAATATAAAAACTTCAAATAAAATAACTTTTAAAACTATTTGAAGTAGAAAATATTATCACTCCATGCTTTAATATTAGAACTCAAAAAATAATACTTTCAAGCTATAGTAGAAAATATCCTACTAATTAAATCAATCATTCTTATAATTAACTTATATCTCCAATTAATTAAGGTGCTTAGATCATTAATTTGCACTAAGGTAATATAACTTACCTTGTTTATCACCTTGTTGACTTACCTTTTCAACCTTCTTCACTTGCTTGCTTAATCAACTTGGCTAGGATGCAATAACAACTCGGGAATTTACAATATTAATATTACAACTAAGGCTTGAAATAGTATTTTAAAATATGCTATACCTTAACCTAACTCTATGCATTAATCTACATGCAATTCAATAATTCAAATTCTAGCAATGAATGTTTCAACTGTTGTTACTTGAGAATAATTTTTGATAATGTTGGGTTCACTTATGCTTTCACAACCATTAAGTAATTTCCTTCTTAGGATGTGTTTCTTATGTTGGTCTCATGAATCTTCACCTCCTTCTTATAAAAGTAGAAAATGCTAGGAATAACAAGCGCATGCTGTTACTCTCTTGCTTAAGACTATGAACATTGTTCTCCCACTAAATATTGCAAATGTTGTTCTCTTGATTATCTTCACCTTCTTCTCTTTGAAGAAGTTTTTTTTAGGATTTTGAATGCTTAGGATAGTGAACCTATGATCATTGGGTGCTTTATTTAACTACTTCCACTCAAGTCATCATTGAATTAATGCTTATATTTCTATTGTATACAATGCTATAGAGAGCATTGCTCTTCCTTGTTTATATTTGTCTATTAGGAATGCTTAAATCATGCTTACCTCCTACCCATATTATTCTGCTAGAGACACTTAGATGATGCTCACATCTTGTCCATATTATTCTATTAACAATGCTTAGATGGTGCTTAACTTCTACATCTACCTCTGATAGTGGCGCTTACATGATGCTTTACTTCTGTGTCTAGCTCTATTCAACTCATGTCCATATATGGTAGGGATGCTTATACTTAAGAAAATATTCTAATATCTATCCAATATTCCTCTGATGATGTTGGAATAGTGCTAGTATACCTACTAAATCATCCTTTGATGATGGCACTTTAGATAATGTTTGAATACTTTTCCAATCTTCCTCTAATAGTTGCACTTGAATACTGCTTTCTTACTTTAGAATTATATTGTATAGTAATTTCTCTTAGCTTCTTAGACTGATAGCATTTCTTTGATATTTTTCTTGCTTATCTTACTAGCACTTTTTGATTGATTTTTTTCTTATCTTACTGTCCTTTATTCTTCACTAAATCAAAGGCCAAGATTGAAATATATGTATTATTCTAATCAAACTTATTTTTCTATTTATATAATTAACCAAAAATCTTTCTTTATGCCTCTATATTATTTATGTCTAGAGGCTACTTCTCTATACTTCTCAATACTATTCTTATTATCTTTTAGAATTTTATACTGCTTCTCAATATTAGGAAGCTTTGGTGCTTCTCTATATTAGGAAGATGTGATGATTCAAAGTGGATAGACTAATATAAATCTATCAAGAATGGATAGAGTTGAATGATGGTTTTGATACCACTGTTGGATTTTAATCCTTACTATTACAAAATATGATAGGTCCAAAAATATATAAACCATAATATTAAAGGTCAATATATTCGTATTTAGAGTAGAATTATATATATGAGTAATAAAATATATATCTATGCCAAATATAATGATGAAATTTTTTTTACTTATAATATCAAATATTAATGAATAATGTTCAATAATCATCCATGTACAAGCATGAAGAATACTTACAATATGAATTGCTCAAAATCTATATACAAGATTTATTATCGATGGTACTATTTATTTTTTTCTCATGTTGTATTTGTTACATTGTACCAATATTTTTCTCCATAATATAGACATAGAATATGATTCTCCATATACTTGACTATTCATCATCATATTATAACTTCCATGACCTTTGGCTTATCATATTACCACTTGTATACTAGACTCTTCAATCTCTTCTTATACGCATACCTAAACCTATGACACTTGCACACTTCTACATGACTCTTACTCTCCTACATGCACTCCTAATACAAGACACTTGTGCGCATCCTGACATTACATATTTGCACACTTACATACATGACACTTGTACATATTATCTCAATACATACTTAAACTATTGGTTACACGAAACTTATGCATATCCTACACATTGACACTTACATGGAAGGTAAATTTAAATCACTCATCTAAGATAAATACTCAACCCTAATCTATTACATATTTACATTCATACCATGAAGGATACCATGGGGTACATTAGTATGTAGCAAATAATGTAATATTCTCCAACAAATCATCTCATCGTTGACAATCACTTATAATAAAAAATTTATTGTCTAGCTAGGGGCTATCATAGATTTACTCTTCTTCTTATCACTATATTGAGCATCATTACTTCTAATAGTATGTGAATATTTCTAGTTAAGACTTCTATAAATAAATTTGCTTCCTTAATATCTAACTTTTTCTCACAAGAATCCGTCAGTTTTTGAATTCCTTCAAATATCTAGAATAAGAAAAGTTGAGTTTGGTCCTTGATTACATTTGTTTCTTGCTTGCACTTTCTTATTATTTTATTTTAGGTACCTTTATAGGCAACCAAATTTGCATGTAGGGCTAATTTTTAAGTTTTCCAATCCCTTCATAAATCATTCAAATAAAAATAATCTTCCTTATGCTCAAATTTGAAGAATTTATTACTCATAGAGAAAAAAACATTAGGGCATGAACAATAGCAGTGTCAGTGCTATCACGACCTAGCAATGCTTTTACAAAAATATTTTAATTTTGAATCTTTCTCATCCATTTTTTATCTCCAATGGTTATGAAGCGAAATACTAGTGTGATAGCATTTTTGATGCTATTACCTCCTAATTATTTTGAATATTGTGTGACAAAATCAAGAAATTTGACTTTCTATATCTTTCAAGCCACCCACTATTAATGAACCAAGTCCTCAAAATTTTTATTTATAGCTCTTGTAAAAATTGCAAGGTCAAGATTTGTCATTCTCATGTTCTTCCATTAATGAATTATTGATCTATTTTCAAATTCCTAGCTTCTTCGGTCTTATCATTTTTAAGAAAATTCATCCTCCAAGGAGCCATGGATTCCTATAAAACTAAAACTTGGGAGAACCCAATACATGACATTTCCAATGCATCAAATCTATGCCAAAATTTTATACATGGTATTTTAAAAGCAACAAAATTCTTCCAAAAATATTTTAGAATCATAGCAATCAAATATTGTGCATGGAAATATTATGTCAAAATCTTGACATAACCTTCTAAAGGTCATCCTTACAAGCACTTAAGTTGTTATTATTATAGGCATATAAGTCTCCAAGTAAGTCTCCAATCAAGTCTAGGTTCTCTCAAAAAATCATCAAACATTAAATATCAAGCTTCCAAGCTCAAGCATCCAAAAAACATCAACAAGTAAGCTAGCAAGCTTTCAATATGCTTCCAATAAGGGGGTACAACCTTGTATCTAGGGTTGTGCTATTTCTTCTTATTTATTTTTGGCTTTTCCTTGGAATCAAATAAAAATCATATACAGTTGAATCTTAGGTTGTCTCTAATATATCTTTTATGTCCTTACCTCTTAAAAAAATATTTATTTATTAAAATAAAAAAAAAAGTATTTTAGTTTTAGACCTTTATTATTATTATTATTATTTGTGGAAAACATCCCAAACGGGATGCCACTTTCGGGTAAGACCCAAGGAGGCAGGGGTATCTATTTCACCAAAAATGCCTAGGACTCGGACCTGGCCTACCACCTTTGACATACTCAATGAGCAAACAAACACACAAAACAAATTTAAAAATAAGTAAATAACAACAAAAATAATGAAATAAAATAAAAAACATGCTCCTTGAGTGTGTCAAAAACAAAATCACAACCAAACACGCACAATAAGAAAAAAGAAACCACAAAAAAAACCACATATAAAAACACAAGAACCACATAACAAAATACAAACAAGACAAAAACAATAGAACACTACAAAGACAACAAAAAAAAAACATGAAAAATAAACCCAACCAAAACCTAAAAAATAAAATAAATAAAATAAAAATAAAAATAAAAAACAACCAACAATAGAAAATAAAAAAAAACAAAAAACATAGAAGACACTCACACATAAAAACACGAAATAACACAAACAAAGAGAAACCCAAGAACAAGAACGAAAAAAACACAAGAAAAATAACAAAATACAAAAAAAAAAAAAAACAACAAAAATACAAGAACAAAAAAAAACAACACAAAGAACACAAAAACAAAACAAAACAAAAGAACCCACCCACCTTAAAAAACTAAAAAAAAAAAAACAATGAACAAAACAATGACCTATCTAGACCAGAAGACTATTAAGGCAAGAATCAACAGAGGAAACAAAATAAAGAATAGAATGAGCTAGGGAACTAAAAAAACTGAATGAACCAAAGAGAAGCAAAAAAACAAGAAGAAACTAGGTACCTTTAGAACTGGAGCCATCCAAAGAAATGATAGAAAGAAGAGCTTCCCTAATTTGAGAAGACCACCATATAGGAGGGTGGCCATAACAAGTAAGATCACCTTTGTCATTTTAGTTTTAGACCTTGACTAGTGCATTTGTATGTGCATTAGAAATATATTAAGGTTAATATTAGATAAAAAAAATTGTTTTCTATTGTTGGATAGGGTCCTATACTCCTAAGTCACAGCCCTTCATCATAGTCATTATAATGTTATCATGTATCATATTTAATCTTGTTATTTTACTCTCAAAAGTGAAAGTGTTACCAGATTATAGGTTGGTGGTGTTACCACTCTTTAGTTTTATATAAAGAGAAAGCATGAATACTAAGCAAAAGCACCCTATAGGTGTTTTCACTACCTGACATGTTTCCTATATTCAATAATTTTTATTATTTTTTGTTTATCTAAACAAGGGCTTGATTACTATTTCAAAAAGTCTAACTATCCTTTGTATGCTTAGATAGGCCCCTATACCACTAATTATATATTTTCTATCTATTTTAAAGGTTAAATGATAATGCTATTGATAGGAAGTAGCATTGACGATGATTTTATGGGTTGATAATGATTTTTATTTATAGAAAAAATAAGTTATTTTGCTCGTATTCTATCATTTAAACATTTAGGATTTAAATACTATTTGTTGACTATATAAACAAGTTTTTTTTTTCTATTTATTGTAAAGTAGACCAAAAGAAAATAAGGAACTAGTTTATTATTAATCATATAGGGGATTAACTTAACCTTTGAGCTTTGAAATCAATGAAAATCACAAATAGTTGAACCTTGGTATTTTTTGTTGCATCTTATTATGCCCTTGCCTCTTAAAGAAAAATATATTATTTTCTTCCTCTTCAAAATCAAAATATCATTAAGAATAAAAGGACAAATTTCCCTTCCTGGGAGAGCATCCTATAGATGCATGCTTTCTCAGAGAGTTATTTTACTAGGGGCTAGTAGGGCCCCTAATTTTTCCTTTGATGATTTGTGATGGTTTTTCCTTCGATGGTCTATGGTGGCTTTCCCTTCGTAGGAGACATACTATGGATGCATGCTCTCTCAAAGAATTGTTTTACCAAGTGCCAAGAGGTCCCCTAGTTTTTCCTTCAGCAGTCTACGATGACTTTTCCTTACTGGGAGAGCATCCCATGAATGCATGCTCTCTCTGAGAGTTATTTTACCAAAGGCTAGGAGGGCCCCCAGTTTCCCCTTTGATGGTCTATGATGGATTTTCCTTCTTGGGAGAGCATTCTATGGATGCTTGATCTCTTATAGATTTATTTTACCAAGGGCCAAGAGAACCCCGAGTATTTCCTTTAATGGTCTATGACAACTTACCCATCCTAGGAGAGCATCCTATGGATGCATGCCCTCTCAAAAATCTATTTTACTCGGGGCTAAGAGGACCCTAAAATTTTCCTTCGATGGTCTACGATGACTTTCCCTTCTTGGTAGAGCATCTTGTGGATGTGTGCTCTCTTGAAGAGTTGTTTTACCAAGGGCCACGAGGGCCCCCAATTTTTTCTTTGATGATATATGATGGCTTTACCTTCCTAGAAGAGCATCCTATGGATGCGTTCTCTCTCGAAGAGCTATTTTACTAGGGGACAAAAGGACCTCGAATTTTTTCTTTGATAGTCTAAAGTGGATTTATCTTCCTTTAGAGCATCCTATGGATGTGTGCTCTCTTGAAGAATGATTTTAATAGGGCTAGGAGGGCCACCATTTTTTCTTCAATGGTCTATAGTAGCTTTCCCTTCCTGGAAGAGCATCCTATGGATGTGTACTCTCTTGGAGAGTTGTTTTACCAGGGGCTAGCAAGGCCCTCAATTTTTTGTTTGATGATATATGATGGATTTTCCTTCCTAGGATAGCATCTTGTAGATGCGTGCTCTCTTAGAGAGTTGTTTCACCAAGGCCTAGGAGGGCCTAGAGTTTTTCCTTCAGTGGTTTGTGATGGCTTTCCCTTATAGGAGAGCATTATATGGATGCATGCTATCTTAGAGAACTATTTTACCAAGGGCTAGGAGGGCCCCTAGTTTTTTATTTGATAGTCTACAATGACTGTTCCTTGCTAGGAGAGCATCCTATGGACATGTGCTCTCTTAAAGAGTTATTTCACTAGGGGCCAAGAGGGCCCCTAGTTTTTCCTTTGATGGTTCACAATGGATTTCCCTTCCTAGGAGAGCATATTGTGGGCATGCACTCTCTTGAAGAGATTATTTTACAAAGGGTTAGGATGGAGCCCTATCTTCATCATATGATATGCGATAGTGATGCAGGAGCATACAAGGGAAAGCAAAATGCCATGACAAAACAAAAAATGTCGCGATATCTCGACATGTCATATTATCATGACCAAAATCCGAGAGAAGGCGAGAGAGAGAAAAGTGTCACGATATCGTGACATGTCACATTTTTGCGACCAGAATACAAGAGGAGGCACAAGAGAGAAAAGTGTCACGATATCGTGACATGTCGCATTATCGTGACCAAAGGACGAGAGAAAGTGCAAAGGAGGAAAAGTGTCGCGATATCGCGACATGTTGCATTTTCGCGACTCAAGAAGGAGAGAGAGGGCACGGAGTGAAAATGTTGCGATTTCGTGACATGTCACGATTTCATGATCGAAGCAGGAGAGAGAAGGCACCCACAAAAAATGTCACGATTTCATGACATGTCATGAAATTGCGACCGAAGTAGGAGAGAGAAGGCATCCGCAAAAAATGTCATGATTTCACGACATGTCATGAAATCATGACCGAAACAGGAGAGAGTGGGCGTCCAAAGAAAATGTCACAATTTCGTGACATGTCACAAAATCATGACTCGAAAAAGAATAGGAAGGGCCAGAAGAAGAAATGTCATGATTTCGTGACATGTCACGAAATCACGACCGAAAAAGAACAGGAAGGGCCAGAAGAAGAAATGTCGTGATTTCGCGACATGTCACAAAATCGCGATCGAAATAGAACAAGATGGGCCAAAAGAGAAAATATCACGATTTCACGACATGTCACGATATCATGACTCGAAGAAGAGCAAGGCAACGAGGAAGAGAAATGTTGCGATATCGCGACATGTCATGATATCGTGACATGTCACAATATCGTGACCCGAAGAAGAGAAAGGCAATGAGGAAGAGAGATGTCGCGATATCATGACATGTCAAGATATCGTGACCCAAAGAAGAGAAAGGCAATGAGGAAGAGAAATGTCATGATATCGCGACATGTCGCGATATCACGACCCAAATAAGAGAAAGGTAGCAAGGGAGAAAAATTTCTCGATATCGCGACATGTCGCAATATCACGACATACTGTTGGTTCGCAATTCAAAAATGCATGCATTCCTAGATGGTGTTCTCGAGGTAGTCAAAGGCCTCATCAATGCATGATTTATTTCTCGATGAGTTGTTTGAGTAGGGTGGCCACTCGACTGCTGCACCTAGAGGTCAGAGATGTTCAGACGGCTCATCAATGTGTGGCAGTTTCCAATTAGGATAAAAGAGGTGAAGGTGAAAGTCACAAAAAAGCAGGGGGGAGAGGAGTCAAGTTTTGATATTCAGAGGATGTATTCTTCCTCAGAGCACAAGAAGATCGTCAAAAGTGAGGCAGCTTGCACTAGGAAAAGAAACTACACCTGCGGGTTAGTATTGTAATCTTTTTTTTTAAGTTTAATGAATGAGTTTTTGAGGAATTTGGATTGTGAATTTTTGGCCCCCCATCAACTGGTATCAGAGTAGGAGTTCCTGAGTGTGTGAGAAGATCATCAAAAGTGAGGCAGCTTGCACAAAGATCTATGGAAGAGTTGTGATGAGAGAGTGAAGAAGAATGCCTCTATGAAGAAACTATGGTGGTGGAAGAAATATGGTGCCAATTGAAGATTTTAGAGCTTTGTAGAGGCAATTTCAGGCCCTGCAAGAGGAGCTGTGCAGAGGGCTTGAACCTAGAGGATAAGAAGGAATTGAATATGAAGTGGAAGAAGAGGACTGGTTTGAGGAAGAATAAGAGGCAGTAGATCCTGCACAAGCCAGGTTGTACAGAGCCATGTCTCAAATTGGAAAGAGACCAAATATGGAGGTTTCTATGTATTTTGGAATTCTTGATCCAGAGGAGTTGATCGACTGGATCAATGATTTGGAGGAATACTTTGAGTATAAAGAAGTTGAAGATCCTGATAGGGTCAAGTTTGCTAAGACCAAGCTGAAGGTTCATGCCAGCATATGGTGGAAGGGAGTATAGCTAGAAAGAAATAGAAGAGGAAAGGAGAGAATAACTAGATGGGATAGAATGGTAGAGAAGTTGAAGAGGCAGTTCATCCCAAGTGACTATGAGATAGATCTGCTAAATAAAATGCAAGGTTTGAAGTAATCAAGTAAGTCTGTTAAAGAATACACAGAGGAGTTTTATAAAATTATAATTAGGATAGGCCATTCAGAGGCCAACAAGGAGAAGGTAGCCTATTATATTAATGGGTTACGAGCCATTATTCAAGAAGAGTTAAGTCTGGTCAGGATGACCACCATAGAGGATGCTTACCAATTTGCCTTGATGGTTGAAGAGTAGATGAATAGAAGGTTTGAGGGTAAGCAAAGAGGAAGAGGTCATAGAAAAATAAATGGTGGAAGGACCAGTAGAGAAATAATAGATGGAGGACAAGATGAGAAGAAAGAAGAAGTTAGCAATAGCAAGGATCATAAAAATGGGAACACCTACCAACCTCGTAATCAGAATAATGGTTACCCAATAGGGAGAGGTAGATATGGAAGAGGACGATTTCATGGAACCTGTTTCCTCTATGGTGAAGAAGGACATCGAGCATACAAGTGTCCACAACACCGAGAAAGGACAAATAAGAGACCTGAGGGTCCTGCCAGAGCTGTTGTAGCAGATGAACTTGCTGAATCAAAACATTTTGAGGAGGCAGAGAGAGGAGAAGTTATGGTCACAAGAAGGACCTTTTTGAGTGATGAGAAAGAGTCAGACCAAAGGAGGAGCCTGTTTCGCACAAGGTGCAAATGTTTAGGTAAGGTCTATAATGTTATTATAGATAATGGGAGTACTGATAACTTGGTCTCTGAAGAAATGGTTACTAAGTTACAACTAGAGAGGAGGAGACACCCACATCCATACTAGATTGCGTGGTTGCAGAAGAACCATAGGGCATTGGTCAGTGAGTAGTCCCTAGTCAAGTTCAATATTGGGAGATACCAAGATGAGGTCCTGTGTGATGTTTTGCCTATGGATGCTTGCCATATGCTGTTAGAAATACCATGGCAGTTTGATCGCCGTGTAGTCCATGATGGACATGGCAACACTTATTCCCTAAAAAAAGAAGGAGTGCACCATAAAAAAAAACCACTGAAGGGGATGGATGAAAAGAGGTTGCTGACAACAATGAGAGTGGAAGTTGTGGGGTTTGAAGAACTTAAGTATTTGTACCCTATAGACCCAGATTTTGCTGAAGCTTGGAGAGCTTGTACAACCCCAATTAAAAAGAATGTAACAGAACAATATAGAAGTGAAGGTCACTTCTCAATCCACCCTAGTTTTCTGATGTAGGAGCATCCAAGGGAAAGAAAAATGCCGTGAGAAAACAAAAAATGTCATGATATTGCGACATGTCACATTATCACGACCAAAAGCCGAGAGAAGGTGAGAGAGAGAAAAGTGTCACGATATCATGACATGTCGCATTTTCATGACCAAAATACAAGAGGAGGTGCAAGAGAGAAAAGTGTCACGATATCGCGACATGTCACATTATCGTGACCAAAGGATGAGAGAAAGTGCAAAGGAGGAAAAGTGTCATGATATCGTGACATGTCACATTTTCATGACTTAGGAAGGAGAGAGGGCGCAGAGCGAAAATGTCGTGATTTCATGATTTCACGACATGTCACGATATCGTGACCCGAAGAAGAGCAAGGCAGCGAGGAAGAGAAATGTCACAAAATCATGACATTTCTTCTTCTGGACCTTCCCATTATTTTTTGGTCGCGATTTCGTGACATGTCACGAAATCATGACATTTCTTCTTCTGGCCCTTCCTGTTCTTTTTTTGTCGTGATTTCACGACATGTCATGAAATCGTGACATTTTCTTTGGACGCCCACTCTCTCCTGTTTCGGTCGTGATTTCGTGACATGTCGTAAAATCATGACATTTTCTCGTGGATGCCTTCTCTCTCCTGCTTCGGTCATGATTTCATGACATGTCATGAAATCGTGAAATTTTTTGTGGGTGCATTCTCTCTCCTACTTTGGTCGTGATTTCACGACATGTCACGAAATCGTGACATTTTCACTCTGCGCCCTCTCTCCTTCTTGAGTCGCAAAAATACGACATGTCGTGATATCACGACACTTTTCCTCCTTTGTGCTTTCTCTCATCCTTTGGTTGTGATAATGCGACATGTCATGATATCACGACACTTTTCTTTCTTGCACCTCCTCTTGTCTTTTGATCATGAAAATGTGACATGTCGTGATATTGTGACACTTTTCTCTCTCTCACCTTCTCTTGGCTTTTGGTCGCGATAATGCAACATGTCACGATATCGCGACTTTTTTTTTTTTCTTGCGGCATTTTTCTTTCCCTTGGATGCTCCTGCATCAGACAACCGAGGTGGATTGAGAAGTGACCTTCACTTCTATATTGTTATGTTACCTTATTTTTAACTGGGGTTGTACAAGCTCTCCAATCTTCAACAAAATCTGGGTCTGTAGGGTAAAAATTCTTAAGTTCTTCAAACCCCAAAACTTCCACTCTCATTGTTGTCAGCAACCCCTTTTCATCCATTCCCTTCAGTGGCTTTAGTTTATGGCGCACTCCTTAGTTTGTTAGGGAATAAGTGTTGGCATGTCCATCATGGACTACACGACGATCAAACTGCCATGGTCTTCCTAATAGCATATGGCAAGCATCCATAGGCAAAACATCACACAGGACCTCATCCTAGTATCTCCCAATATTGAACTTGACTAGGGACTGCTCACTGACCAATGCCCTATGGTTCTTCTGCAACCACGCAATCCGGTATGGATGTGGGTGTCTCCTCCTCTCTAGCTGTAACTTAGTAACCATTTCTTTAGAGACTAAGTTATCAGTACTCCCATTATCTATAATAACATTATAGACCTTACCTAAACATTTGCACCTTATGGGAAATAGGCTCCTCCTCTGGTCTGAATCTTTCTCCTCACTCAACAGGGTCCTCCTTGTGACCATAAATACTCCTCTCTCTACCTCCTCAAAATGTTCTGATTTAGCAAGTTCATCTGCTACAGTAGCTCTGGAAGGACCCTCAAGTCTCTTATTTGTCCTTTCTCAGTGTTGTGGACACTCGTATGCTCGATGTCCTTCTTCACCGTAGTGGAAACAGGTTCCATGAAATCCTCCTCTTCCATATCTACCTCTCCCTCTTGGGTAACCATTGTTCCGATATCGTGACCCGAAGAAGAGAAAGGCAACGAGGAAGAGAAATATCATGATATCATGATTTATCGAGATATCATGACCCGAAGAAGAGAAATGCAGCGAGGGATAGAAATGTCGTGATATCGTGACATGTCGCGATATCGTGACCCGAAGAAGAGAAAGGTAGCAAGGGAGAAAAATTTCATGATATCACGACATGTCGCGATATCGCGACATATTGTTGGTTCATGATTCAAAAAGGCATTCATTCCAAGACGATGTTCTCGAGGTGGTCAAAGGCCTCATCAATGCATGATTTCTTTCTCGATGAGTTTGTTGAGCAGGGTGGACACTCGAATGTTGCAACCAAAGGTCAGAGATGTTCAGATAGCTCATCAATGCATGGTAGTTGCCAGTTAGTATAAAAGAGGTGAAGGTGATAGTCACAAAAAAGGGGGGGGAGAGGAGCCATGTTTTGAGATTCAGAGGTTGTATTCTTCATGAGATCACAAGCAGATCACCAAAAATGAGACAGCTTGCACCAGGAAAAGAAACTACACCTGCGGGTTAGTATTGTAATCTTTTTTTTTTAAGTTTAATGAATTAGTTTTTGAGGAATTTGGATTGTGAATTTTTGGCCCCCCATCAAGTGGTATCAGAGCAGGAGTACCTAAGTGTTTGAGAAGATCGCCAAAAGTGAGGAAACTTCCACCAGGATCTGTGGAAGAGTTGTGATGAGAGAGTGAAGAAGAATGCCTCCACGAAGAAACCATGGTGGTGGAAGAAATATAGTGCCAACTAAAGATTTCATAGATTTGTAGAGGCAAGTTCAGGCCCTGCAAGAGGAGCTGCGCAGAGGGTTTGAACCCAGAGGAGAATAAGTGAAGATGAAGTGGAAAAAGAGGACTGGTTTGAGGAAGAAGAAGAGGTAGTAGATCCTGCACAAGCTAGGTTGTACAGAGCCATGTCTCAGATTGGAAAGAGACCAAATATGGAGGTTTTTATGTATTCTAGAAGTCTTGATCCAGAGGAGTTGATCGAATGGATCAATGATTTGGAGGAATACTTTGAGTATGAAGAAGTTGAAGATCCTGATAGGGTCAAGTTTGCTAAGACCAAGCTGAAGGGTCATGCCAGCATATGGTGGAAGGGAGTACAACTGGAAAGAAATAAAAGAGGAAAGGAGAGAATAACCATATGGGATAGAATGGTAGAGAAGTTAAAGAGGTAGTTCATCCCAGGTGACTATGATATGGATCTGCTAAAGAAAATGCAAGGTTTGAAGCAATCAAGTAAGTCTGTTAAATAATACACAGAGGAATTTTATAAAATTATAATCAGGATAGGCCATTCAAAGGCCAACAAGGAGAAGGCAGCCCACTATATTAATGGGTTACGAGCCAATATTCAAGAGGAGTTAAGTCTGGTCAGGATGACCACCATAGAGGATGCTTACCAGTTTGCCCTGAGGGTTGAAGAGAAGCTAAATAGAAGGTTTAAGGGTAAGCAAAGAGGAAGAGGTCATGGAGAAAGAACTGGTGGAAGGACCAGTAGAGAAATAATAGATGGAGGACAAGATGAGAAGAAAGAAAAAGCTAGCAGTAGCCAGGATCAGAAAGAGGGGAACACCTACCAACCCCGTAATCAGAACAATGGTTACCCAAGAGGGAGAGGTAGATATGGAAGAGGAGGATTTCATGGAACCTGTTTCCACTATGGTGAAGAAGGACATCGAGCATACGAGTGTCCACAACATCGAGAAAGGACAAATAAGAGACTTGAGGGTCCTGCCAGAGCTGCTATAGTAGATGAACTTGCTGAATCAGAGCATTCTGAGGAGGAAAAAAGAGGAGGAGTTATGGTCACAAGGAGGACCCTGTTAAGTGAGGACAAAGAGTCAGACCAGAGGAGGAGCTTATTCCACACAAGGTGCAAATGTTTAGGTAAGGTCTATAATGTTATTATAGATAATGGGAGTACTGATAACTTGGTCTCTGAAGAAATGGTTACTAAGTTACAACTAGAGAGGAGGAGACACCTGCATCCATACTAGATTACGTGGTTGCAGAAGAACCATAGGGCATTGGTCAGTGAGTAGTCCCTAGTCAAGTTCAATATTGGGAGATACCAAGATGAGGTCCTGTGTGATGTTTTGCCTATGGATGCTTGCCATATGTTGTTAGGAAGACCATGGCAGTTTGATCATCGTGTAGTCCATGATGGACATGCCAACACTTATTCCCTAACAAAAGAAGGAGTGCGCCATAAAATAAATCCGTTGAAGAGGATGGATGAAAAGAGGTTGCTGACAACAATGAGAGTGGAAGTTGTGGGGTTTGAAAAACTTAAGGATTTGTACCCTACAGACCCAGATTTTGTTGAAGCTTGGAGAGCTTGTACAACCCCAATTAAAAAGAATGTAACAGAACAATATATAAGTGAAGGTCACTTCTCAATCCATCTTGGTTTTCTGATGCAGGAGCATCCAAGGGAAAGCAAAATTCCATGAGAAAACAAAAAATGTCGCGATATTGCGACATGTCACATTATCGTGACCAAAAGCCGAGAAAAGGTGAGAGAGAGAAAAGTGTCACGATATCATGACATGTCGCATTTTCATGACCAAAAGACAAGAGGAGGTGCAAGAGAGAAAAGTGTCATGATATCGTGACATGTCACATTATTGCGACCAAAGGACGAGAGAAAGCGCAAAGGAGGAAAAGTGTCACGATATCGCGACATGTCACATTTTCATGACTCAGGAAGGAGAGAGGGTGCGGAGCGAAAATGTCACGATTTCATGATTTCATGACATGTCACGATATCATGACCTGAAGAAGAGCAAGGCAGTGAGGAAGAGAAATGTCACAAAATCATGAAATTTCTTCTTCTGGCCCTTCCCATTATTTTTCGGTCGCGATTTCGTGACATGTCATGAAATCACGACATTTCTTCTTCTGGCCCTTCCTATTCTTTTTCGGTCATGATTTCGTGACATGTCATGAAATCGCAACATTTTCTTTGGACGCCCACTCTCTCCTGTTTTGGTCACAATTTTGTGACATGTCGTAAAATCATGACATTTTCTACGGATGCCTTCTCTCTCCTGCTTCGGTCATGATTTCACGACATGTCATGAAATCGTGACATTTTTTGTGGGTGCCTTCTCTCTCCTACTTTGGTCATTATTTCGTGACATGTCACGAAATCGTGACATTTTCACTCCGTGCCCTCTCTCCTTCTTGATTCGTGAAAATGCGACATGTCGCGATATCACGACACTTTTCCTCCTTTGCGCTTTCTCTCATCCTTTGGTCGTGATAATGCGACATGTCACAATATCACGACACTTTTCTTTCTTGCACCTCCTCTTGTATTTTTATCACGAAAATGTGACATGTGATATCGTGACACTTTTCTCTCTCTCACCTTCTCTTGGCTTTTGGTCGCGATAATGCGACATGTCACGATATCGCGACATTTTTTGTTTTCTCGCGGCATTTTGCTTTCCCTTGGATGCTCTTGCATCAGAAAACCAGGGTGGATTGAGAAGTGACCTTCACTTCTGTATTGTTATGTTACCTTCTTTTTAACTGGGGTTGTACAAGCTCTCCAATCTTCAACAAAATTTGGGTCTATAGGGTAAAAATCCTTAAGTTCTTCAAACCCCACAACTTCCACTCTCATTGTTGTTAGCAACCTCTTTTCATCCATTCCCTTCACTGGCTTTATTTTATTGTGCACTCCTTCGTTTGTTAGGGAATAAGTGTTGGCATTTCCATCATGGACTACACGACGATCAAACTGCCATGGTCTTCCTAACAGCATATGGCAAGCATCCATAGGCAAAACATCACACAGGACCTCATCCTGGTATCTCCCAATATTAAACTTGACTAGGGACTGCTCACTAACCAATGCCCTATGGTTATTTTGCAACCACGCAATCTAGTATGGATGTGGGTATCTCCTCCTCTCTAGCTGTAACTTAGTAACCATTTCTTTAGAGAATAAGTTATCAGTACTCCCATTATCTATAATAACATTACAGACCTTAACTAAACATTTGCACCTTGTGCGAAACAGGCTCCTCATCTGGTCTAACTCTTTCTCCTCACTCAACAGGGTCCTCCTTGTGACCATAACTTCTCCTCTCTTTGCATCCTCAAAATGTTTTGATTTAGCAAGTTCATCTGCTACAACAGCTCTGGAAGGACCCTCAGGTCTCTTATTTGTCTTTTCTCAGTGTTATGGACACTCATATGCTCGATGTCCTTCTTCACCATAGTGGAAACAGGTTCCATGAAATCCTCCTCTTCCATATCTACCTCTCCCTCTTGGGTAACCATTGTTATGATATCGAGACCCGAAGAAGAGAAAGGCAACGAGGAAGAGAAATATCGCGATATCGTGACTTATCGAGATATCGTCACCCGAAGAAGAGAAAGGCAGCGAGAAAGAGAAATGTCGTGATATCACGACCCGAAGAAGAGAAAGGTAGCAAGGGATAAAAATGTCATGATATCGCGACATGTCGCGATATCGCAACATACTGTTGGTTCACGATTCAAAAAGGCATGCATTCCAAAACGGTGTTCTCAAGGTGATCAAAGGCCTCATCAATGCATGATTTCTTTCCCGATGAGTTTGCTGAGTAGGGTGGCCACTCGACTGTTGTGCCCAGAGGTCAGAGATGTTCAGACAGCTCATCAATGCGTGGTAGTTGCCAGTTAGGATAAAATAGGTAAAGGTGATAGTCACAAAAAAGTGGGGGGAGAGGAGCCATGTTTTGAGATTTAGAGGATGTATTCTTCATGAGATCACAAGTAGATCACCAAAAGTGAGGTAGCTTGCACTAGGAAAAGAAACTACACTTGCGGGTTAGTATTGTAATATTTTTTTTTAAGTTTAATGAATTACTTTTTGAGGAATTTGGATTGTGAATTTTTGGCCCCCCATCAAGTGGTATCAGAGCAGGAGTTCCTAAGTGTGTGAGAAGATCCTCGAAAGTGAGGAAGCTTCCACCAGGATCTGTGGAAAAGTTGTTATGAGAGAGTGAAGAAGAATGCCTCCACGAAGAAACCATGGTGGTGGAAGAAATATGGTGCCAACTAAAGATTTCATAGCTTTGTAGAGGCAATTTCAGGCCCTGCAAGAGGAGCTACGCAAAGGGTTTGAACCCAGAGGAGAATAAGTGAAGATGAAGTGGAAAAAGAGGACTGGTTTGAGGAAGAAGAAGAGGTAGTAGATCCTGCACAAGCTAGGTTGTACAGAGCTATGTCTCAGATTGGAAAGAGACCAAATATGAAGGTTTTTACGTATTCTGGAAGTCTTGATCCAGAGGAGTTGATCGACTGGATCAATGATTTGGAGGAATACTTTGAGTATGAAGAAGTTGAAGATCCTGATAGGGTCAATTTTGCTAAGACCAAGCTGAAGGGTCATGCTAGCATATGGTGGAAGGGAGTACAACTAGAAAGAAATAAAAGAGGAAAGGAGAGAATAACTAGATGGGATAGAATGGTAGAGAAGTTAAAGAGGCAGTTCATCCCAGGTGACTATGAGATGGATCTGTTAAAGAAAATGCAAGGTTTGAAGCAATCAAGTAAGTCTGTTAAAGAATACACAAAGGAGTTTTATAAAATTATAATCAGGATAGGCCATTCGGAGGCCAACAAGGAGAAGGTAGCCCACTATATTAATGTGTTACGAGCCAGTATTCAAGAGGAGTTAAGTCTGGTCAGGATGACCACCATAGAGGATGCTTACCAGTTTTCCTTGAGGGTTGAAGAGAAGCTGAATAGAAGGTTTGAGGGTAAGCAAAGAGGAAGAGGTCATGGAGAAAGAACTGGTGGAAGGACCAGTAGAGAAAGAATAGATGGAGGACAAGATGAGAAGAAAGAAGAAGCTAGCAGCAGCCAAGATTAAAAAGAGGGGAACACCTACCAACCCCGTAATCAAAATAATGGTTACCCAAGAGGGAGAGGTATATATGGAAGAGGAGGATTTCATGGAACTTGTTTCCATTGTGGTGAAGAAGGACATCGAGCATACGAGTGTCCACAACATCGAGAAAGGACAAATAAGAGACCTGACGGTCCTACCAGAGCTGCTATAGCAAATGAACTTGCTGAATCAGAACATTTTGAGGAGGCAGAGAGAGGAGAAGTTATGGTCACAAGGAGGACCCTGTTGAGTGAGGAGAAAGGGTCAGACCAGAGGAGGAGCCTATTCCACACAAGGTGCAAATGTTTAGGTAAGGTCTGTAATGTTATTATAGATAATGGGAGTACTGATAACTTGGTCTCTGAAGAAATGGTTACTAAGTTACAACTAGAGAGGAGGAGACACCCGCATCCATACAAGATTGCATGGTTGCAAAATAACCATAGGGAATTGGTCAGTGAGCAGTCCCTAGTCAAGTTCAATATTGGGAGATACCAGGATGAGGTCCTGTGTGATGTTTTGCCTATGGATACTTGCCATATGATGTTAAGAATACCATGGTAGTTTGATCATTGTGTAGTCCATGATGGACATGCCAACACTTATTCCCTAACAAATGAAGGAGTGCGCCATAAACTAAAGCCACTAAAGGGGATGGATGAAAAGAGGTTGCTAACAACAATGAGAGTGGAAGTTGTGGGGTTTGAAGAACTTAAGGATTTGTACCCTATAGACCCAGATTTTGTTGAATCTTGGAGAGCTTGTACAACCCCAGTTAAAAAGAAGGTAACAGAATAGTACAGAAGTGAAGGTCACTCCTCAATCCACCCCGGTTGTCTGATGCAGGAGCATCCAAGGGAAAGCAAAATGCCACGAGAAAACAAAAAATGTCACGATATCGCAACTTGTCGTATTATCGCGACCAAAAGCCGAGAGAAGGTGAGAGAGAGAAATGTGTCATGATATCATGACATGTTGCATTTTTGCGATCAAAAGACAAGAGGAGGTGTAAGAGAGAAAAGTGTCACGATATCGCAACATGTCGCATTATCATGACCAAAGGATGAGAGAAATATCAACGGAGGAAAAGGGTCATGATATCGCGACATGTCGCATTTTTGTGACTCAAGAAGGAGAGAGGGCACAAAGCAAAAATTTCGTGATTTCATGACATGTCGCGAAATCACGACCGAAGCAGGAGAGAGAAGGCACCCACAAAAAATGTCATGATTTCACATGTCGTGAAATCGTGACCGAAACAGGAGAGAGAAGGCATCTGCAAAAAATGTCATGATTTTACGACATGTCATGAAATTACGATCGAAATAGGAGAGAGTGGGCGTCCAAAGAAAATGTCACGATTTCATGACATGTCATGAAATCACGACCAAAAAAGAACAAGAAGGACCAGAAGAAGAAATGTCATGATTTCATGACATGTCACGAAATCACGACTGAAAAATAATAGGAAGGTCCAGAAGAAGAAATGTCATGATTTTGCGATATGTCGTGAAATCACAACCAAAAGAGAACAGGAAGGGCCAGAAGAGAAAATGTCATGATTTCATGACATGTCACGATATTGCGACTCGAAGAAGAGAAAGGCAGTGAGGAAGAGAAATGTCGCGATATCGCGACCCGAAGAAGAGAAAGGTAGCGAGGAAGAGAAATTTCATGATATCGTGACCCGAAGAAGAGAAAGGCAGCAAGGGAGAAAAATGTCACGATATCGTGACATACTGCTGGTTCACAATTCAAAAAGGCATGCATTCCCAGACGGTGTTCCCGAGGTGGTGAAAGGCCTCATCAATGCATGATTTCTTGCCTGGTAAGTTTGCTAAGCAGGGCGGCCACTCGACTGCTGCACCCAGAGGTCAGAGATGTTCAGACGACTCATCAATGCATGGCAGTTGCTAGTTAGGATAAAAGAGGTGAAGGTGATAGTCATGAAAAATGGGGGGGAGAGGAGCCGAGTTTTGATATTCAGAGGATGTATTCTTCCTGAGAGCACAAGAAGATTGCTGAAAGTGAGGCAGGTTGCACTAGGAAAAAAACTACGCCTGTGGGATAGTATTGTAATCTCTTTTTTTAAAGTTTAATGAATGAGTTTTTGAGGAATTTGGACTGTGAATTTTTTGCCCCCCATTAGATAGCCTTCCTGGAAGAGCATCCTATGGACCCATGTTAGCATGTTGTTGGATATTTAGTGCTTTAGGATGCTTGTCTACCCTTGAGTATTGATAAATTTTCCTTGTTTGATCTATCTTATAGAGACTCCTTGGGGAGGGGTTTTATTTCAAATTTTCAAAATGACAGTTTAAGCAGGATTCCCTTGCCTTGGCAAGAGTTTTTCAATTTTGAATATCTTGTTTGAAGAACATATTTGCTTGGGTAGAAAAATTCATATTTGAATCCTTTGTGAAAATTGTATCAATTTAGTTTCTTGTTATTTTAGCAGCCCCTCTTTGTGGGATTTCTCATTTTGTAGAAGGTTTGGCGACCCTTTCAAAACCTCTTATTCCGATCAGTAAATAAAATAAAATAATCAAAATATAATTCTAGTTTTAAGCCTTCATTGGTGCATTTATATGTGCATTAGGGATAGATCCCTAATGCTTGTGTGTTTATTGTTGAGTTAGTCCCGTAACTCCTTTTGGTTTTCCTTTTTCTGTCTCTTTGCAGAAACCCTGCTGGAAATCCCCTTTTTAACTTGAAATTACAAAATGTTTGAGGACCTTTCAAAACCCCCTTTCAATCAATCAAATAAAATATAGTACATAAATAAAAAAGAATAACTTAAAAATCCTAAACTAAGAGTTGTTTTTTTTTTAATTACACTCACATACATTAATGTGGTTTGAACTTGAATTGGCATTATTAAGTGCTGATTGAAGTGAGTGTAATTGTTTTTTAACAGGCATAAATGTGCAGCATGCTTTAGAGAATTCAACAAAGAGGATCATCTAGTCGAGCACATGAAAACTTCTTATCATTCTTCCCACGAGCCAATGTGTGGCATTTGCAAGAAGCATTGCAGGTTTTATGACTCCCTAAGAGAACATATTTTTTTTTTGGTCGGTTAAATATATGAGGTATATATTAAAATAGGGTTTTGACAGGGACCCTTGCCCTGAGTACAAGAGGAAATAGGATACCAGCCGTAGAAGAAGGTGGAGAAGAAGAAAAAACTGGAACAGAGGTTGACCTTTGAGAGGACACTAAGAAGCTAAACAAAAGCTAAGTAGAAAGGGAAGAAGGAAGTCCTGGGAGAGGACAAAAGAAAAGGAACACCACTACAAAACAAATACCATAGCCCAAAGAGACATAAGAGGAGCCACGAAAATTAATTTAGACTTTTCTCCTTGCAAGACTTGCCAAAATTAGTGAAAAACTTAGCTTTGGTCCCAACAGCAGGGGAGTCCTCAAGAAGAATACCGATACCATCGGCCACCGCCTTCAGGTCATCGTTGGTGTGGGGTTTCTTGAAAAAGTGAGCATTGAGAGCGGTATGCAGGTCCACAAGGTGGAGAATGCAATTGGAAATGGACTTTATAACATAATTCATAGCATAATTCTCCAGGTGGGTTTCTGGTTCAGAAGCGCAGTCGCCCGCAGAATCATGCACGAAAATCTTATTCTTAGATTTGCTCTTCAATCTCGTCGAGCTCCGAATAGGAACATGCTGAAGCTTAGGATCATTGCCAATTTCAAAATCATAGTCACTATCAGAATCAATGGTACACGTCTTCTTTCTAAGTTTGGAAACATTTTCAATATTTTTTTGCTTTCTTTCCGACATGCTCTGGTTCTTGGGTAGGGGCTGGGAAGAACTGGCTTTGGATGGACTGGGCTCAGGCTTCAGGATAACACCTTCAGGACAGTGTAACATCCAATGCTTATAGAGCACATTCAAAAGGCCTCTGTGAATGGGGAGTTTGTCTTTATATCTGTTACAGTCCTCCAAGGTGTAGCTAATGGAATTGAAAATGTATTTGGGAATGTTCATAACCTTGGCGTCACGAAAATAGTTAAAGAAGGCAAAATGAAAATAGGTAAGGGACTTATCTGGATCGTCAATAGTCACGAACTCCATGATGGGCTTTAGGAGACTTCCCCGGGGAAAGGGAATATCGAAGAGCCACAACCCAACCAGCTTAGCTCTCTTGCAAAAATCTTTGTCGGTAATTTCTTTTAATTCTTCCTCCCAGTTGTGCTTCTCTCGTCTGATGGATCTTCTGGTGGCAGGCTGGCCTATAATCTCAGCAAGAGTCTTAATGTCAAGCACAAAATTCTTGCCTCTGATAGACACCTTCCCTTTTTTCCATGTCTCCATGAAAGCTAGGGTGATTTTTGGATCTTCCCCTTCGAACCTCTTGAAAAACGAAAGGAAATTAGTACCAGCAAAGTAAGACTCAGCTATGGTATCCATGATCACCACAGAAGGCTCAACGAAGGGTTCCATGATACCATCCATGGGGGACACAAACAGAGAAACAAGAAAGCAACAAGAATACCAATAAGAGAACATCTTATTGGTATGTCTCCTTACCACTTTTCCATTATCATGGTTCAATGAAGGCAGAACTTAGAAGATCTGTCTTGATGCTAACTAATATTGTTACATTGACAACTATAAATGCTGTGCTTGGGTGTTTAGAGATTAAAACTACCTGGACTTAAAAGTTGTGGGGGTGTTTGATGCAGAAGGTTATATAAATCTTAGTCAACTCCTACTGCTAATTTAATATCATTTCTATGGTCCTGCACATATCTTATTCAGGTCCACTTCCCAAATCTGAGTGTGCCAAACAGTTCAGTGAAAGGTGGTGTAATCTCTGCCTCAAATTCTTCCCTAGTGCATAACAAGTCGCTCATCATAGAGCAACCTGCCAATATCTCCCACCATTGCCTCTTGTAGGTTGATCTTATTTTTGCAGCTTTCTTTTTTTATCAAACTAACTGTTCTACTTGAATTAATTCTTCTTAAATTAATTCTTCCACTTGAATTCTAGGCTCAGTTCATCCAGGTGATTAGCAAACTCAGCTTTGTGCCATGAATTTTAAGTTGCAGGTTGCTGGTGGGCGGATTTCTTTGGTGAACAAGCGCATCCAAGCAGAGGAGCACTTCCATGGAGAAAGTCCCATCCAGTGTTACAAGGGCCAAGAGCTTCCACCAATTTCTGCCATTGCACTCGATTGTGAGATGGTAGGTGGTGGTCAGGATGGCTCTCTTGACCTTTGTGCCCGAGTCTGCTTGGTAGATGAAGATGAAAAGGTGGTCTTCCATAGTTATGTCAAGCCTCTAATTCCAATAACAGATTATAGGTAACACAATAATATATTATATTGTTTTATATTATATACTTTTTTACTAAAGTATTGTGATTTTAGTTTATAGTAATGTCTCTATAACATAGACGATAAGTCTAACTAAGACACAGCCTGAGCCTAAATATTTTCTGTGGAAAACGACTTTTGATCAATGCTATAAAATTACATTAAGTGATATTGTTTGCAGGTACGATTTCACTGGCATAAAACCAGAACATACGGTAGATGCTATGCCACTGAAGCAAGTCCAGGAAAAAATTCAGCAGATCTTATATAATGGGGAAGCAATCTGGGGAATTCGTTTGATGCGGGGAAGAGCTAAAGTACTTGTAGGACATGGCCTAGATCATGATCTTCAGTGCTTGGCAATGGAATATCCAAGCCATCTCATCAGGTTCACATTAGATATCAACGTAACCTATGATTTGAGTTTAACTAAAGATCATTAGATAAGTCTTTAATTATTCTGGATGTCCAGGGACACTGCAAAGTACCCCCCACTGCTGAAAAGTAGCAAAGCAAGCAATTCACTCAAATATCTCACTCAATCATTTTTAGGGTAACAATTATCTTGTGAACTTTCACTCATTATGAGGTTCTTCTTGTCCAAGGTTTTGTTTCCGGTGATATAATTCTAAGATGAATTTCGTTCCACTCTAATGCCTGCTTCATCCATTATTTATAGGTTATACAATCATGATATTTAATATAGTTATTCCATTTCCTAAGGAATAAGGTGGTGTTTTCTTCTTATCAGTTACAAGATTCAGAATGGTGCTCATGACCCATACGAGGATTGTGTGTCGGCAATGCGTCTTCACAAGAAAATGAGAAGCTTAGACCATTTCCCCAAGCAGCACCTCGCTGCAGCCGATTTTCGGGCAAAGAACCTTTTCGGACGATGGAAACAGAAAGATCTGGAGAAAATGAACCCCGAAGAGCTGCTTGAAATTTCTCAATCAGATTTCTACTGCTGGTGCTTTGATTCCAGGCCATACCCAACTTGACTTCGTTCATGTAGGATTTGATAGGACTCAAATCTAATATCTGTTGAGGTACAGATGATACGTAGTATATTTGCATACTGTTAACATTGGGATTTTGGTGGAATTTATTTTGTCTCTCATGAATTCGGATATATTTTGTCTAAAGACTCGATTCATTTATGCATGCTTCCTCTTATTAAGTGACTGGACGTATAGAACTGCTTATCCCTGAATCCCTTTCCCGAAGGCTTTCGAAATCCCAGAACATGTTATTTGAAGTTGTCAAATGTTCTTTCAGATTGTCTTTATCCACAATTCTTCCAAATAAAACTATTAACAAATTCATTATCACAAAATCTCTTCTGACTCTTAACAAATTCATTAGCACAAAATCTCTTCTGACTCTGAAGATGAATAGTTTGATTGTTAGTAAAAGAGTTTGTTTTTTCTTTTCAAGTTCTTAGAAATTGACTCTCGAACTATATGCCTCTCCCTTTTGGATGACCGTATCCATGTTATGCTATACAATCCGGCTGTCCTGCAGTTCATTTGTCACATGTTGAAAGTTTATTATTCTTTGTAATGTAAAATTGTATTTTTTTGTTTTTTAAAGTAGGATTTTAAAAGGGTTATCCTTCTTTTTACATTCATTTAGTTATATTAACTTATTTGGTGCCACTGGTGAATCTTGATGTGGAAAATATAATTTATATTAATGTTTACTGTCTTTTAAAAAATCGGCTGCCCTGCAATTCATTTGTCACAGTGATGCAAGTTTAGTGGCATATTCCATGATTAGAATTCCGTTCAAGTTAATACTATCTATCTAATGTAAATTATATCAAACATTGTGTTTCTTTTTGTTATTTAAAGTAGGGTTTTAAAAGGGTTATCCTTTATTTTTTACATTCATTTAGTCATATTAAATTATTTGGTACCGACGTTGAACTTTGATGTAGGGAACATAATTTATATTAATGTTTACTATATCATTTAAAAAAGGTTTTGAAAGGATTATCCTTTCCTTTTACAAGGATTTAGTCACATTCAACTATTTGGTGCCCCCTAGATGGATTTAGTTACTTTGAACTATTTGGTGTCCCCTATGGACTATATCAATTATTTATGTAACTATTGAACCAAAGATTGGCTTTTTTGTTTTAAAAATGTAGGGACCTTGATGTGGGGGAACATCATTAATATTAATGTTTACTATATATTTTAAAAAGGGGTTTTGAAAAGGTTATCCTTTTCTTTACATCGATTTAGTGGTGTTGAACTATTTGGTACCCTTATATTTAAACCTTGGTATGAATTATATCAATTATTTATCCAACCATTGAACTAAAGATTGGCTTTTTCATTTTAAAAATGCACCAACCTTGATGTGAGGAACATAATTTATATTAATGTGTACTATATATTTTAAAAAAGGATTTTGAAAGGGTTATCCTTTCCTTTTAGTCACTTTGAACTATTTGGTCCTCCTAGATTTAAACCTTGTGTGGACTATATAAACTATTTATCCAACCATTGAACCAAAGATTAGTTTTTTGGTTATTCTTTCCTTTTGCATTCATTTAGTCATATTGACCTATTTGGTGCCCCTTATATTTAAACCTTGGTATGGGTTATATCAACTATTTATCCCAACCATTGAACCAAAGATCTATCCGCTTTGTCATTTAAAAAATACAAGTTATTATGAGAGTTTTGATCCCCTTAAGTGGAGTTTGAACCTTAAACATCCCCAAGGAAGGCCAACGTCCTTACCACTCAATTAAAATTGCCACTATTAATATCTATTATGTTGTTTAATTTTTTTTTTTTAATATTGTTGTGTCTATGTATGGTGGGTTTATTTTTATTTTTTTGTATGGTTTAAGATAATATATGATATATTTAATTTATTCTTAAATATTTAAAGTAATTTTTATATGAGAAATTATAAAAATGTTAGCAATTAAGTTCATTTTTCATTAAAAACTATTTAAAATAATTACATCTATATTAAATGTGCAAAATAATTTATAGAAATGTCAATATACTTTTTTTTATTTGGTTAGTGCGAGAAATCTCTATGACGAATGCACAAGGCTGAGCAGTCTCCTCCCAACCATGACCCCTCTTAAAACCAAGAGCTATACTTATCAATAAGGAATTTAATACACAACTATACTTATCAATAACGAATTTAACACACAACTATACTTATCAATAGGAAATTTAACACATAGCCATGACACACCCACCCCCTCATACACTCACCCACGTCGTGGTTTGAACCTTAGACCTCTCGAATAAAAACCAAAGCCTGCACCTTTGCACTATCCCCTAGGGACATAAATTTCAATAATTTAATGATTATTTTTTATTAATTATATTTAAGAATCATTCAATATAATGTATTTTTTATGTTATATAATAAAGTTTGACATCTAATGATTTTGAGCTAAACAATGGAAGCTAGTAATAATTTTTAGTTTAGGTTTTTTTATGTTCTTCTAGTCAATGGGGTTTGGGGATCATGTAAGAAAGAGTGATGAGTTTCACATGATAAACCAAAGTATTTATAGGAAGTAATTAGAAAAATTTAATAAATATTGACATATTATACATTGTAATCCAAAGTTGTAAATTTATTTTAAAGTAATATATACATACTCATTAGGTATAAAATTACTATATAGTTTAATAAGGAATGATCATTCTTACATTGTAATATAAGTTTATAATATTTTTTCTTAGTAATATGTATATGTATGCCAGCTATAAAACCACATGCATTCGAGGTGTAATAGTGGTAATATTATTTCAATCACATAAAACCAATAAAAAAATATAGAATATAATAAATTAATAATTTAAAATTTATATACAAATATAAAATATTATTTATATGTTTTTATTTTATTTTATACAAAATATAAGTTCACTTTGGTTGTATTATTAAGTATGTTTAGAATGAACTTTAATTTTTTCTTTAAGCTTTTATTTAATCATTTAAAAAGTAAATTTATCTTTTAGAACTGAA
Organism: Wollemia nobilis; assembly: GCA_028583015.1. Lineage (NCBI taxonomy): Eukaryota > Viridiplantae > Streptophyta > Pinopsida > Araucariales > Araucariaceae > Wollemia > Wollemia nobilis. The sequence goes on from JAQPPZ010001731.1 coordinate 3,472,421, forward strand.
ACATGATAAAATAGTAGTATTACAAGTCCTTGTTCATTATACATTCATCCCTTAATAAGATTTGAATATGGATCTCCTCCTTAAAGTAGAGGATGGATTTGAAAGATTGAATTCATATTATTTGATTATAATCATTCTTTTAAAATTAATGACAAAGTTATTTTTCAACATTTCATTTTATTTATAATTATTTTTACAATTTATTTTGTTGTTTATTTTTTTCATTTTTTATATTAAAATATATTTAATTTAATTTCATTATTTTAACTAAAATATATGGAAAATAATAAATTAAGTATATATTTTATTATAAGTGAATCATATTATAATTATTTTTTCTTTATGAGTTTTAGTACGAGTTAGGAGAAAGTGTACCAATGAGTGTGAGCATGATCCAGGAGTAAGTGCAGCAACAAGTTGGAGCATGATCTGGGAGTAAGTGCAAAAACAAGTGTTACTAAGTGCAACCGAATGTAAGTATGAGTGAGTGCAAGATTAAGCTAGGATTAAGTGCAACAACAAGTGTGAGAGTGAGATGGGAGTGAGTGTGCAAGTTGAGAGTGAATGAGATGAATGAGATAAAAGAGGGAGTGTGAACCAAGAGGGAGTGAGATCCAATATTAGGTCATGGTAAAAGAGTAGCAGGTTCATCCAAATTGCATCAATGCTTAAAACCCTTACCATGAATGTGTGAAACATTATTTTCAAAAAATTGTTGAAGCCAAGGAACACCAAGAAAAATAAGAGACAAGGGCAATTGTGAGCCAAGAGGGAGTGCAAGCTGGGAGTGAGTGCAAGGTAAGAGAGAGTGCAAGGTAGGAGAGAGTACAAAACAAAAGGAAGGTCAAAATAATAGGGAGTGGAAGTTGGAATTCAATCATAGCAAAAGAGCGTTAGGTTCATCCAAAGTGCATTAATGCTTTAAACCCTTACCACGAATTCATGGAATATTATTTCCAAAAAATTGTTGAAATGAAAGAACACCAAAAAATATAATAGACATGGAAAATTGTGATCTAGGAAGGAGTACAAGCTTAGAGTAGGTGCGAGGCAAGAGAGAGTGCAAGCAGCAAGGGAGTGCAAACCAAGAGGGAGTGCAAGCCAATAGCAAGCTCGATTAGATATTATGGAAGAAAAGTCCTTTTTGGAAGCCCTAATGGGAAGTCAGGATGCCCTAATTAAAAATCAAAATTCCCTAATTGGAAGTACGAAGGCCCAAGCTAGAGATAAGCAAAAGAGTGAATACATGACAAGTTCGATCCAGGTAGTAGATGGTACACCAGAAGTAAATATCAAGGATGAAATGATTGATAATGATATAATGGTTCTTAAAAGTAGATGACTAATATGTAATTTCCATATATCATGGCCATGATTTTTGGAGATTAAAAAATGGATCAAGTGGAAGTGGGGATTGAGTTCAAATTATTCTGATTTTTCTTCCTAAATATTTTTTTTCTCATCATATTTTCTAGTTCATAAATTAGGGATAAAATAATGGTTGATGGTCCATGGTTTAGGGAAAGAGATGCACTTTATTTGAGACCATGGAATACATTTTTTTCATTGAGACATAAACTTTTAAGAAGCTTCTAGTGTGGGTTAGGCTTTTTGGACTTTCATATTAGCTTATAAATAAGTATGTTTTGAAAAATATTGAAAATACCCTAGGGGAATTCATCAAGGAAGGACCAAAAACTAAGGAGAAAAAGCATGTTATATATACTCAAATATGTGTTGCTATGGATATTTTAAAACCTTTGCCACAACCTATTAAGATTAAATTTCAATCAAGAAAATGGGATCAATAAATAGATTATGAAAATATTGCATTTTCTTCCATTACACAAAAAATTCTAGCCATGATATAAACTTCAAGATGAAGCATGAAAATCATACAATAATAGAATCTAGACCACATCAATATATTCCAATCCAAAAGAAGAGGTAAACAAATCATATCGACAATATCAATTGGTAGTTTTAAAAGGAATTAAAGTTGCAAAAGAAGATGTGGACATAAAACCCAAAACAAAGACAACAAAAAATATTCTAAGTAAATTCATATTCATTTTTATCTAGTACTATATAATCGTCTTTAGGTAATAATATTGAAAGTTGTGAATATTTTATCCATTGCACTTTATAGTTTCAAGAGCATAATAATATAGAAATGAGGTTGGAGGAAACACATAACAATTTAGGGTTTTTAGGGTAAAATAAGAAGGTATTTGTTATAGAAGAGCATCCTTGCATTTTAGGATCTCTAGGAAAATATAAATAATATTGTGCTTTTTAGGTTATTCCTTGCACTTGAGATCCTTCAAAACAAGGTAAACCTAAAGAAGATAAGTCTTACTATGAGCAATGTGAGAATATTGAAGAGATTGACGAATATAAAAGTATTGCTCAGAATGAAAAAAAATAAAGGGACCCAAGAAGTAAAAATAAAGAGAAATAGAAATACAAAGGGAAATTGATATGGGAAAATAAAAGTAAATATCACAAGTGTTAACAAGAAGTGGAGCTAAACCCTCAAATAAAATTAAAAAATAACAATGAAAATAATATCTTAGAATATTATGAGAATGAATAACCCAAAAAAATGTATTAAGAAATTGTGAGGTGGTTATAGATAATATATTTTTGGATATATAATATGGGTGGTAAAATTTTAGCCATTCTTAGTGTTGAATTTCATCTTGACAAAATTTAAAATTTTGAAGGCATATGATAAAGAAGGAGGTGATTGTGGATACATAGCAGTTTGAAGAAGATGAAGAATATCTTTAATAGAAGAGTAAAGGAATAATATCTCTGATAGAAATATAGAAATATTTTTAATTAATTTGTTACAATCTTAGTTATCAAGTTCGAGTTCATATTCGAATTCGATACTTTTCAAGTTCAAAAGAAAATTGAGATGTTTAAAATTCGACATAAAATTGATATATAATAAAAGTATATATATTTTCACATATTGGTTTTATAAAAAATTTAAAAATCAAATATACTACATATATATTAAATATAAACATTTTTATAACTTTATGTAAATATAATAATTTTTTAACACATGAGAAGATTCTTAAAGGTTAAATCAATATTTTTTTTGAAATATAAATTATAAGTTTTCTATCAATTATAATAAAAAATCATAAAAAATAAAAAATATGAAAGCACTTAAAATATCTTATATTATTAAGTTTAAAAAGTAGAAAATTTTAATTTTAGGTTTCATTAAAATCTAGGGTTAAAGAGCAATATTTTTTATTTTATTTTAGGGTTAAGGAGGAATGTTTTTTTTTAAAGAGCAATGTTTTTTTTTTTAGGGTTAAAGGCGCAATGCTTTTTTAAAAAAGAAGTATTTTTTTTTTGTTTTATTTACTTTAGCTTTAAAAGAGCAATGTTTTTTTGTTTTTAGGGTTAAATAACAATGATTTTTCTTTCTTTTATTTTGAAGAACTTATAAGGAGCATTTTAAATAGCATGTGTTTGGAATAATGAAATCTCCAAATGGGATATTTGTTTGTGAACTGCACTTTCATAGCTATCTATTGTCTTAAATTATGATAAAGAAATAAAGAAAATATCATCCCAATCTCTTAAAATTATGACAAAGAAATAAAGAAAATAGCATCCCAATAGATTGAAAATTGTTGGTTTGGAATATTTCAAGCTTCCAAATTGCATGTTGCAGGAGGGAGATTGCAGGAGTGTTTGTTCATAGCTGTTGTGTTTATAGTTCTTCCTTTGTATTTTTTAAGTTAAAAATTGATTTTAGGATTTCTAATGCTTGTTTTTTACCCAATTTTTTTTGGCAAAATTTAGGGTTTGTTCGCATAATTTATTCAACAATGTTTTAAATTCAACGATTTTCAAAATTTATATAGAAAATTTGACAAATTTGATAACTAAGGTTATAGTTGTAATGAGAGCAATGTAACATTTTGTTTTTATAATGGGAGTGACCCCAATAGAAGCCATGCATAGCTTATTAAAAATAAATAAATTCTTGAAAAATTAAAATATTTTCTATGTATAATTTTAACTATTAAAATATTTCTATAATTTAATTTTTATGTCATATAAATAAATAAAATAATAATAAATAAAAGAATTTAAACACTTAACATACAAAATGAATGAGTTCAAATGATTAAAAGTAAAAAAATTAAGTTGAATATCTAAGTTTAAAAATTATGAACAAGGACTTGTCATCTTCTGTTAACTAACAAATACCATAAATTATATAAAACTTATTTAAATTTTTAAATAAATAGTATAATAGTGGTAATATTATTTTAATTAAAATATTAGCCCTTATAATTATTCATGAAACATATGGCTCTAAAATTTCTCAGCTGGGGGAGTATAAGTTTAAGAAGTTTAAGAGATTGGAGGAGTGGCCAATTCCAATCCCTCCGAAGTTGGCACCCATCTTAACCAAAATCTTGATAGAAAGGTTTCTCACAGGGAGAGACAAGGAGGATGAATTAGTTTGGGGCTATGGGAGCCTTGGTGTTTATACAGTGAAGGACGGATATGACAAGATCCTCCCAGACCCTCCCCCCCATTCTTTTTCGGTTGAGGATTGGAGAAAGATTTGGCACTCTAAGGGCTGGCCAAAAGTAATTTTTTTTGCTTGGCAGTTTATACACAATGGTATTCTCACTTTTGACAATCTCAAATGTAGAGGAATAATCAACCATTCTCAATGTGTTTTATGCCACAAGAACGAAGAAATAGTTGATCACCTGATGTTTGAGTGCCCTTTCATGCATCAGATTTGGAAGCGCTGGCTCTCTCATTATAAAATCCAGGTTAATGGTGACATGAATCGAACTAATATTTGGGAAATATTGAAGTGGGGTAGATATACATCCAAAGATCTTCAAATTGGGTGGGAGCTTGGTTTATACTTCATTTGGTGGCAAGTGTGGTTGGAGAGAAACGCTAGAATTTTTAGAGAAACCTTTTCCTCGTTAGATGGAGTTTGGTAGGTCATCTGGAGCAAAGTCATAGAAACTATTGTCGTCTACGCTAAAGAGGAAACTTAGGTTGTTCCTGGGCCAATGGAAGAGGGAGTTGACCAATGAGAGGGATAGAACAGAACTAGTTGGAAATCACCCCCAGAAGGCTGGATTAAAATCAATACTGATGGAGCTACAAAGGGCAATCTGGGTAGCGCCGATATTGGCATGGTATTTCAAAATCATGGGGGATCAGTGCTTTATTGGGAACTACAGGGTTTGGGTAGAGCCACAAATAATGAAGCAGAAGCCATTGCTATCAAATCTGCTTCTATTTGGACAGTTACTCAGGGTCATAGGAGGATAATTCTTGAATCTGATTCTCAAATTCTGGTTGGAGCTCTAGACTACATGAGGAACTTTTTGTTGAACGCTTGGAGGTTGAGGATTTTGGTCTCTCAAATCAAGAAATTATGGATGGAATTAGATGATGTGATTCCATTATATGTGAGCAGATATTTAAACAAAGCGGTCGATTTCTTGGCTAAGATGGGTGCTGCGAAAGAGGTAGGGGTGCAGCTGCACAGTGACATGCCTATTGAATATGAGGTGATTAGGCAGGGCCTTGAAATATCCTTGAGACAATGATCAATGAAAAAGCTAAGGGTAGTTTTTGTCGCGATTTCGTGACCTATTGCATCATCGCGGCCATTGGCGGTAAGCTGTCACGATATCGTGACATGTTGCATCGTCGCAGCTGCTGGAAAAAATTTGTCGTGATATTGTGACATGTTGCACTGTCATAGCCGATGCAAGAAAGTTGTCGTGATATCATGACATGTTGTGTTGTTGCGGCTGTCGAGGAAAAGTTGTCGCGATATCGTGACATGTTGCGCCATCGCGTCCAAAGGAGGAAAGTTGTTGCGATATCACGACATGTTGCACCGTCGTTGCCATCGAGGGAAAATTGTCATGATATCGCGACATGTTGCGCTGTTGTGGCCGATGTGGGAAAGTTGTTGTGATATCGCGACATGTTGCGCTGTCGCGGCCACCGAGGAAAAGTTGTCACGATTTTGCAACATGTTGCACTATTGTGGCCAAGGGAGGAAAGTTGTCACGATATCACGACATGTTGTGCCATCATGGCCAAGGGAGGAAATTTGTCGCAATATCATGACATGTTGCGTCGTCACTGCCACCAAGGGAAAGTTGTCATGATTTTGTGACATGTTGCACCGTCACGGCCAACGAAGGAAAGTTGTCATGATTTCGCAACATGTTGCGCCGTCGATGCCGTCGAGGGAAAGTTGTCGTGATATCACGACATGTTGTGCCGACAGTGGCCAAGGGAGGAAAGTTGTCGCGATATCGCGACATGTTGCGTCGTTGTGGCCGCTGGTGGATTTTTGTCACGATATCGCGACATGTTGCTCCGTCGCGGCCAAGGATGGATTTTTGTCACGATTTCATGATAGGTTGACTTTTTTGCGGTCAGAGGAGTCTTGTGTCGCGATTTCGTGACTTGTAGCTTTTTCGTGGACAGAGGTGAAGTTGGTGTTTGCTGCGTGTTTTCACGATAAGTTGTTGTAACAGACCTATCAGCTCTCTCAGCTAGCTTGGTATTGGTTCAAGAGATTTGGATCCAGTGCAAATCTTCCTCTTCTCTTGTAATCATGTGCTTTCATTATTTTCGGCTGGGATGTGTCTTATCCCAATTGTAACTGATCAATGTTTTAATACAAGTTTTTTTCAATTTTTTCAAAAAAAAAATTTCTCCTAACTTTTTCATGCTCTAAGCTAATATATATTTCGATGTTTCAAGTGTATTAATATTATTTTAATTTTTTTGCATATATAAATATGAATTTCTATATTTTTGACAACATAACATACATTTATATATATATAAAATATGTATTTCCATAAAATTTGTAAAGACTTCTTTAATAAGGTTTGTGAGTCTTTTATTAGGGCCTTTCCTATAAACATAATATTATAGTTGTCATTACATTCTTATTAAGTTAATTAAACAATATCCAACTTGTTTTTATCAAAGATATTTTTAGTTTTTATTTCTATTAAAGATATTTTCCATCTTCCTCAAACAATTTATGAAATTAACTCTTTATTCATCTAGTTATATTTTATAATTTGAATTTTTCCAAGATAAAAACCAACACTACAAATGGTTAAAATATGTGGTACTCAATTTCCATATCTAAAACAATATCAAGAATATTAAGTGTAATGAATAACCTCACAAACATCTCCTTCTTTATGATTCTTGAAAACTCTAACTATGACACTCGTCCATAGCAATTAATTTCTTATACTACCCTAAAAACCCTAAATTGCTATGGATATATTCCTTACTCATTTCTTTATTATGTTGCTCTTGAAACCCCAAAGTGCAATCATGCTCTTCCATAGTAATTAGCTTCATATACTTCCCTACACATCCTAAATTGCTATAGATATCCTCCGTCTTCATTTCTTTATTATGATGCTCTTGAAACCCTAAAGTGAAAGGAATAACCTCTATTCTAATTTATTGAAACTCTAAAGTTAAAGGGATAACCTCTATTCTACTTTATTGAAACTCTAAAGTGAAAGGGATAAACTCTATGCTACTTTCATTTCTATTGAAGGAAAATATTTTATACTACTTGAGAAAAATAAAGATGATTTACCTCAAATAAGCTTGACCTCTTTCACTTTCTTTGTTTTAAAATTTTGCTTCACATATTCCTTTGCATCTTTAATTACTTGCATATTTGAACTTATATCATGTACTATATTCAAAACCTTTACTACACTCCATTAGGATTAAATCTCAATCAAGAGAACATGATCAACAAGTTAATTATGAAGACATTAGAATTTGAAGTCATAAATATTATCAGCTAGACATATGACAAGTGATTGCAAAGCAAAAATGATGGATTAAGATATAGAAAAGTTGGGCATGAGGCAAAATTCAATACAAAAAAATAAGATCATATTATCATAGAAGGTAGGTTAAATCATGAATTTTACCACTCCTATGAAAGTGATAAAAAAATTACTTGGAATATTCAAATTATAAAGGTCATTACAATTTACTCAAAGTGACCATAAGAAGAAAAAATGACACAAGGAATTAGGAAGTATAATGCACAAGTCCAAATTCAATTGGAGTTAAAGGTACGAAGGAATTTGAGGAGGAAAATTTTAAAATGAATAAGATGAAGGGGTCAAATTTAATCAAAATAAATCATCTCCATTTTCCTCAAGAAGCATAAAACCCTCAAAGTTAGGGTTATAAGTGCATATGCCCCAAACTATATTTACTCCTCATAAAAGAGGTTGAAAGGACGTTAGGATATTTTTATTAAACACAATGATATTTGTAATTATGATCTATAGATTCTTGGGGATGATTTAATAGTGTTGTATCTCCTTTGGAAAAAAATCAATGGAAATTTTGAATGTCCTTTGGGATATTATTCATTAAGTTTTTTAATATACAAGGGATAAGAGACACATTGAACAAACTCATATACCAAAAGAATGGATAGATCCTTTGTATCCAACATATTTATAAATAAAGTATACAAGCTATTGAATTTTTTTTATTGTGAGTAGTATCATATCACAAACCCATTTTTTTGGCTAGTGATGTACTCAATAATAGTTATTCAAATCCATTTCACTTCAAGTTTATATGGCTCAAAGACCTTGATTTATTCCATATAATTATGTTATAGAGGGGTGAAGAAAATATTGAATGGTCATCTATGTGCAAGTTTGTTCAAAATATGAAATGTCTAAGAGGGCAATTGAAGATTTGGTATACCAAATCTATAGGTAACATTTTTGAAAAAAAAAATTGAATTCAAGATCAAAAGTTTACAAGATATGGTATATATAAATGCAATGGACCAATATTCTCATGTGCAAGATAAAAATTACTTTAATATATGATAATGCATTAAAAAATGAGAATTCATATTAGTGATATTCTCACAATGACACCGAGAGGGGGGGTGAATCAGTGTAGCTATTTAAATTCAGATCTACAACTCTTTAAAACTTAAGCAGGGAGAACTTAAAAATAGATAAAGCAATTAAACAAGAGAGCATTCCACAACACACGATTTAACGAGGTTCACCAGTTTTGGCTACTCCTCAAAAATTAGACTGCTTGGACTCCCATCCAAATCCAGCCTTTGCAAAGCACCAACTTTACAAACAATTTTCCAGCACCCACAGGAAGGAGCACCAACCCCTTATTTATCTACAACAACAAAAAGGAGCACCAACCCCCTAATGCCAAGCACCAACTTGGACTTCAGTTCTGAACTGTTTCAATGACATAAAAATGCCTTCTCTTCTACAAGACCCTCACTGGTCTAATGCCCTTTAACAAGAACTGCATATACTTACAACTCTATTATATTTTTCTCTTTTAGCTCTACTATTCTCTCTTACAACCCTCTCTTCTATATATTTTAGCACTATATCCTTTTTCTTTTCACAACTCCTTTTTCCTTTTATTCAACAATACACAACACTCATGCCACGTGTAGAGCTCAACCCTAACCCTAACTTACTATACATGAAAACATTCTTTCGGCTCTACTTACTATGCTTTTGATAGCCTTAAATGCTTACTTACGGCTTTGACAACCTTATCTACCCACTTTACGGCTCTAACAACCTTTTCTATGCTCTGACAGTATATCCGCCATTCTGATAGATTTATCTTCTCATTTATGACTCTGACCATCTTATCTGCTCATTTACGGCTTTGACAACCTTTTCTATTCTCTTACAGCTCTGATAGTAGAACCACCACTCTGACAACCTTTTTGTCTTCTTCTCGGCCTGCATGCGTGAAAACACATGTCACGATATCGTGACACTTTTTACCTCCGTACACTCTACTTGGCTTGCACCAGCGAAAACATGACATGTCACGAAATCGTGACACTTTTCTCTTCCTTGCACTCTTCTCGGCATGCACCAACAAAAACATGACATGTCACGAAATCGTGACACTTTTCGCTTCCTTGAGCTCTTCTCTGCACGAACATGTCACAAAATCATGACACTTTTCGCTTCCTTGCACTCTTCTCTGCATGCACTAGCGAAAACATGACATGTCACGAAATCGTGACACCTTTCGCTTTCGTACACTCTTCTCTGCAAGCACTAGCAAAAACATGACATGTCACGAAATCGTGACATCTTTCGCTTTCTTACACTCTTCTTCGCTTAACACCACGAAAACAGACATGTCACGAAATCGTGACACTTTCTCTACCTTGTGCCTTTCTCTTCGCTTTAGCCCGCAAAAATGAACATGTCACGAAATCGTGACACTTTCTCTACCTTGTGCCTTTCTCTTCGCCTTGACCACGAAAATGAAACATGTCACGAAATCGTGACACCTTTTTCTCTCTCCTCTTTCTCTTCGCTTTGACCAAAAATGAAACATGTCACGAAATCATGACACCTTTTTCTCTCTCCTGCAACATGTCGCGAAATCGTGACACTTTTTCTCCTTACGCTTTTCTTCTCTTCGGTCGAAAACCTGACATGTCACGAAATCGTGACACATTTTCTCCTTAGTCTTCCTCTTGCAAATTGTCACGAAATCGTGACACTTTTCCTTGCAAGCTCTTTCTCTCAAACATGTCGTGAAATCGTGACACATTTTTGTCCGTACTGCCTCTCTTGCAAATTGTCGCGAAATCGTGACACTTTTCTTTGCAAGCTCCTTCTCTCGAACATGTCACAAAATCGTGACACATTTTCATCTATACCATCCTTCTTGCAAATTGTCACGAAATCGTGACACTTTTCTTTGCAAGATCTTTTTTTTCGAACATGTCACGAAATCATGATAGTTTTCTTTGCTTCCTTCTTTCCAACATGTCACGAAATCGTGACAGTTTTCTTTGCTTTCTTTCTTCCAACATGTCATGAAATCATGACAGTTTTCTTTGCTTTTTCTTCAAACATGTCACAAATCTCGACATCTTTTCCTTGCTTTCTCTCTTCCAACATGTCACAAAATCGTGATAGTTTTCCTTGCTTTCTCTTTCAACATGTCACGAAATCATGATAGTTTTCCTTGCGCTTTCTCTTTCTTCCAACATGTCACGAAATCATGATAGTTTTCCTTGCACTTTCTCTCTCTTCCAACATGTCACGAAATCATGACAGTTTTTCTAGCATTTTCTCTCTCCTTCGATATGTCATGAAATCATGACATTTTTGCCAGCATTTTCTCTCTCCTTCGATATGTCGTCGAAATCACATTTCTTTCCATATCATACATGTCGCGATATCGCGACACTTTTCTTACTTGTCTTTTTCTTTGATCCTTTGAAACTGGGCCACTTCGTCTTCTTGGAAATTCACTTGTACATGCTCTGACTGACCTTCAAACTCCTGTCCACTGCATCATCAATTGATCTATCTGTCTATGTTGACAACAATGACAATACTATTTTTGCACCTTGCTCAACAATCTCCCCCTTTGGAATTGTTGGCAACACATGTGCAATTTCCAGTAATTCTTCTCCCCCTTTGACAATAATACCAAAGGGCTGCTGCAGACTCCCCCTGAGTCCATGCACAACATTCTCAGGCACACAATATTATAGTTAGCAAAAATTACAAACATGAGCAAACAGATAATCAAATATATAAATGCTCCCCCTGAGAATGTGTTCCCGATAGCTAGTCAGTTCTTGGGTAGTGTGACCACTCCCAACTTACTGCGAAGGTATTCAAAAACTTCCTTGGGCAACGGTTTAGTGAAGATATCCGCTACTTGCTCTGTAGTTGGAACAAAATCCAATTTAACCTCACCTTCTGCAACTTTATCCTTCAAAAAGTGATACCGGATTGCAATATGTTTGGTGCGAGAATGCATAACCGGATTCTTTGAGATGTTAATAGCACTGGTATTATCACATTTAACTGAAATTGGCTCTTTGAAGTTAATACCAAGATCTTTCAGGGTTTGTCTCATCCATAAAATCTGTGTACAACATGTTGTTGCTCGCAATGTATTCTGCCTCTACTGTGGATAGAGAGACCGATTCTTGTTTCTTGTTGTGCCATGCTACCAACCTGTCTCCAAGATAGAATGCACCTCCACTGGTACTCTTTCTGTCATCTATACATCCTGCCCAATCTGCATCGAAATATGCAATAAGAGTGAAGTCCTTACCTTTTGGGTACCATAACCCATACTCCATAGTACCCTTGAGGTACCTAAAAATCCTCTTCATAGCTGTCACATGAGTCTCTTTGGGACTAGCCTGAAATCTTGCTACCATGCATACTGCCTGTAAGATATCTGGTCTGGTAGCTGTCAAATACAACAGGCTTCCAATCATAGATCTGTACATGGTTTGATCTACATCTGGAGATTTGTCATCCTTGCTCAACTTGCAACCTGTTGTCATGGGAGTGCTAACAAGTTTACAATCCTCCATTGTGAACTTTTTCAGCATTTCTTTCACATATTTAACTTGAGAAATAAAAATGCCCTTTTCATTTTGGTTAACTTGCAGTCCGAGGAAATATGAAAGTTCACCAATCATAGACATTTCAAATTCTTTCTCGCATTTTATTTGCTAAGTCTCTACATGAATCATCATTGTTGCTTGCCAAAAATTATATCATCTACATAAACAACAAGGACAATAAGATGGCCATTGTCTATTTTGACATACAAGTTACTATCCACCATACCTTTCTTGAACCCTTGTTCAGTGAGATAGTTGTCTAGTCTTGCATACCATGCTCGGGGTTCCTGTTTCAAGCCATACAAAGCTTTCTTCAACTTGCAAACAAAGTTGGGATTATCACCGAGTTGAAAACCATCCGGCTGCTCAATATAAACTTCTTCTTCAAGATTTCCATTCAGAAATGCTGATTTCACGTCCATCCGATAAACTTTGAAATTCCTGTGGATTGCTAAAGCCGAAACATTCCGATTGCCTCGAGTCTAGCCACCGGTGCAAAAGTTTCCTCAAAATCAATACCTTCAACTTGAGCATAGAATTTATAGACCAATCTTGCTTTATTCCTTACAACCTGTCCGTCTTCATTCAATTTGTTTCGAAAAATCCATTTAGTACCGATTATGTTTTTATTTGCAGGCCTTGGTACTAACTCCCGGGTTTTGTTTTTCTCAATCTGATCTAGTTCTTCATTTATTGCCTTCATCCAACTTTCATCTCGTGCTTGCTTCAGCAATATTTTTGGGCTCAATGTTGGATAATAGGGAGTAGTTACTTACTACTCTTCTTCTTGTCTTAACACCAACTGTGGGGTCCCCAATAATTTGCTCTCTGGGATGATTTTTCTGCTAGCTTCCTGTTTTGAATTTATTGTTTTCTTCTACTTTTGAATCAATACTTAAATCATCTGGGTCAATTTTTTGATTCTCTTCTATTTCCTTTTCTTCATCTCCTTCAATAACTTCTTCATAAATAGGGTAGTTTTCTTCACAGCTGACTGCTCGTTTCCTATCTTCATCAAATTTAACATCGGCACTGTCTACAATTTTCTTTAGCCTCTTGTTGTAGCATTTGTAAGCTTTGCTTTTTGATGAATAGCCAACAAAAATACCTTCATCAACTCTATCTTCAAACTTACCAAGATTATCTTCAGTTCTTTTGATGTAACACTTGCTGCCAAAGACTTTGAAGTATTTTGTTGTTGCCTTCTTGCCGAACCATAGCTCATAAGGGGTTTTGCTTTCATGCGTCCTCAACATGCACCTATTTTGGATATAAACTGTAGTATGGACTGCCTCTTTCCAAAATCTATCTGCAATTTTGCTCTCAGTCAACATCGTCCGTGCCATTTCCTACATAGTTCTGTTCTTTCTTTCTACAACACCATTCTGCTGAGGTGTCCTTGCTGCTGAAAACTGTCTTTTGATCCCATATTTTTGATAGTATTCTACAAACTCCTCTGAGATGAACTCTCCTCCTCTATCTGATCTTAAGCATTTGATCCTCTTTCCTATTTCATTCTCAACTTGGTTTTTGAAAGTCTTGAACATTTCAAAAGCTTTAGATTTTTGCTTCAAAAAGAATATCCAAGTCATTCTGGAATAATCATCTATGCACAGCATAAAGTATTTGTCACCATTTATACTTTGTGTTCTCATGGGTCCACATAAATCAGTATGTATTAGTTCTAAAGGTTTGCTCGGTAAAGTACTCCTTTGATTTAAATGTGGCTCTAGTTTGCTTCCCCTTTTGGCATGAAGCACAAATACTATTTAGTGGTTTGCCAATGGAGGGTATATCTCTTATTGCCCTTTTTGAGCTTATTTTTACCAAATTGTCAAAGCTGATATGACCGAGCCTCTTGTGCCACAGCCAATTTTCATCTTCCTATCCAATCAAGCATGCTCCTTCTGAAGTCTCCCGAGAGAGTATACAGGTTTCCGGAAGTCCTTGATCCAGTAGCAATCAACTTCCCACTGTTAGCTTTTCTCACTTCACAACCCTGCTTCTTAAAAATTACTTCATGACCTCTGTCACAGATTTGACTTACGTTGAGCAAGTTATGCTTCAGACCAATCACAAACAAGACTTCTTTTGATTTGATCTTTTCATCACTGATCTTGACTGATCCTTTGCCAACTATCTTTGCTCCATCATTATTTCCAAATTTCATAGAACCACCTTCGTAATTCTGTAACTTCTCAAATTTTTGCTTGTCACCTGTCATGTGACTGGAGCATCCACTATCAAGTATCCATGGTGCAGATTTGTTCTGTGCTTTAAAAGTAGTCTGAACAATCAAAGATTCCTTTTCTTCCTAGAGTTTCTCCTTTTCTTTCTGGAGTTTCTCCTTTTCTTTCCATTCTGGTTTGATAGCAGTTTTGGCTACTTGTTTTGCCTTTCCCCTTTCATTAGCTTGTGCCTGTTTTTTAAGAAATTTTTTGTTTTGTTTCAAACCATTTGGTTGAGATTTTCTACCTTGATATTTATTTGCTGCAAAAGTGCTTCTACAGTTTCTTGCAATGTGTCCAAAATTATGATAGTTATAACATTCTACTGCATAATCCATCAATGGTGAAAAGACATTTCTACTGGTGAAATTCCTTTGTGCTACATTATAACTGCAATCTGAAATCTTATGACCATAAGCATTGCATTTAAAACAATAACCAGAAAAGGAATGATTAAACCTGGGTGAAGGTCTTTGCCATTTTGAAGTAGGAGCCATGAATCTTCTCCTTCTTGGATGTGTGACTTTTGTGAATCCATCTTTGTCAGTACTCCTCTTGAGTCTGGCATTATTGCTTTCTTTGGCATGATTTGTTTTTTCTTGATCAACCCTGATCTTATCTTCTTTCTTTATGGGTTCTACATTTATGGCCTTTGATCCCTTTGATGATTCTCCTTCATCGAAGCCCAAACCAAATTTGATGCCTGAAGGCCTTTGGTTATTTATAATTTTATCCAGCTTTACAGAACTTTCTTCAAACTTATGATAACAACTCAGTTTCTGATTCATCTCCTCTAGCTGCATCCTTAACCTAACAATGTCTTCTTCTAGCTTGCTGCACTCATCTATTTTTATGGTTAATTGTACTTCGAGAACTTCAGACATTTTCTTAAATTTGTCCTGTCTGTACTTTCAAGTTGTTTATTATTTCATTGGCATCCTCAAGCTTTCTTGAAACCTTTTTATTCTTTTTCCTTTCTGTGCTCAGCTCTTTAAGTGCAGCAACCAACTCACCTTCCAGATATACTTCAGCCTCATCCTCAGGTTTTTCATTACATTCCTATTTTTCCTCTGTTTTTCTTTCTTCAAATGCCATGAACAGAGCTTCACCTGCTTCTTCTTCAGAATCCTCATCGGAGCAGTCTTCAGAAGAGCTGACATTCTTGGATATGAAACTTTTCTTCTTGAAGTTGCTTTTTCTAAAATGTGGTTTCTTCTTCCAGTCACTTCTTTCTTGGTGTGACCCTTCATCATTTTTGTTTTTCTCATTCATTGGACATTTAGCTGCAAAGTGCCCGACGCCTCCACAGCTTGAAGCACTTAAACGGTAACTTTCCTCTATACTTTCCTTTTCCCTTTATTAGTTTCCTAACAAAGTTTGCTTCTGTTTCATCTGAAGACTCTTCTTCCTCAGATTCTTGTTTAGCTTTTATATTTTTGTGTGCTTTAAAAGTAGCTTCTCTATCTGAGGGCTTAGTTTGTCCTATTCTCATTTCGTATGCAGTTAAAGAACCATGCATTTCATCCATGCTAAAAGTATTTAGATCTTTAGCTTCTTCTATAGCAAAAACTTTAGAATCAAATCTTTTGTGAAGAGTTCTTAGTACCTTTTTCACGATGACCGCATCTTCCATTTCCTCGTCGAGTCCTCTAATCGCATTAATGATTCCATTGACTCTCAACGATATAGGCCTCTATGTTCTCATCGTCATTCATTTTTAATGCTTCAAACTCGAGCTCGATGCGTTTGTAGCTTGGCTTCCTTGATCTTGTCGTCTCCTTCATGAATGCTCTGTAGTTTGTCCCACATGTCTTTTGCCATTTTACAGCTCATGATCCTTATCGCTTCACTGTCTACTAACCCACACATTATAGCATTCTTTGCTTTAGAGTTATTCTCAAACTTTTTCTTCTCAGCAGCATATGTTGGAGGAGTAGAGGGTATTGTGTATCCACCGTCTACTCGACTCCCAAATGTCATATCCCAAAGCACACAGATATGTCTCGCATCCCGAGTCTCCAGAAAGAGTAATTAGTTCCATCGAACAAAGGAGCTTTGTTGGATGAAAATCCTTCACCACCGGCCATTGTGTTTCTTCCAAGATCACCTTAGCTGATTGAGCTTGTTCAAGAACCTTGCTCTGATACCAATTGATATTCTCACAATGACACTGAGAGGGGGGGTGAATCAGTGTAGCTATTTAAATTTAGATCTACAACTCTTTAAAACTTAAGCAGGGAGAACTTAAAAATAGATAAAGCAATTAAACAAGAGAGCATTCCACAACACACGATTTAACGAGGTTCACCAATTTTGGCTACTCCTCAAAAATTAGACTGCTTGGACTCCCATCCAAATCCAACCTTTGCAAAGCACCAACTTTACAAACAATTTTCCAGCACCCACAGGAAGGAGCACCAACCCCTTATTTATCTACAGCAACAGAAAGGAGCACCAACCCCCTAATGCCAAGCACCAACTTGGACTTCAATTCTGAACTATTTCAATGACATAAAAATGCCTTCTCTTCTACAAGACCCTCACTGGTCTAATGCCCTTTAACAAGAACTGCATATACTTACAGCTCTATTATATTTTTCTCTTTCAGCTCTACTATTCTCTCTTACAACCCTCTCTTCTATATATTTTAGCACTATATCCCTTCTTTCTTTTCACAACTCCTTTTTCCTTTTATTCAGCAATACACAACACTCATGCCACGTGTAGAGCTCAACCCTAACCCTAACTTACTATACATGAAAACATTCTTTCGGCTCTACTTACTATGCTTTTGATAGCCTTAAATGCTTACTTACGGCTCTGACAACCTTATCTGCCCACTTTACGCTCTGACAACCTTTTCTACGCTTTGATAGTATATCCACCATTCTGATAGATTTATCTTCTCATTTATGGCTCTGACCATCTTATCTGCTCATTTACGGCTCTGACAACCTTTTCTGTTCTCTTACAGCTCTAATAGTAGAACCACCGCTCTGACAGCCTTTTTGTCTTCTTCTCGGCCTGCATGCGTGAAAACACATGTCACGATATCATGACACTTTTTACCTTCATACACTCTACTTGGCTTGCACCAACGAAAACAAGACATGTCACGAAATCGTGACACTTTTCGCTTCCTTGCACTCTTCTTGGCATGCACCAATGAAAACATGACATGTCACGAAATCGTGACACTTTTTCCTTGCACTCTTCTCAACATGCATTCACGAAAACATGACATGTCACAAAATCATGACACTTTCTTCCTTGCACTCTTCTCTGCATGCACTAGAAAAAACATGACATGTCACGAAATCGTGACACCTTTCGCTTTCTTACACTCTTCTCTGCAAGCACTAATAAAACATGACATGTCACGAAATCGTGACACTTTCGCTTCCTTACACTCTTCTTTGCAAGCACCAGCGAAAACATGACATGTCACAAAATCGTGACATCTTTCACTGCCTTGTGCCTTTCTCTGCTTTTAGACCATGAAAATGGAACATGTCACGAAATCGTGACACTTTTCTCTCCTTGTCCTTTCTCTACGCTTTCACCCATGAAAATTGAAACATGTCACGAAATCGTGACACCTTTTTCTCTCTCCTCTTTCCTTCGCTTTGGGCCCAAAATGAAACATGTCACGAAATCGTGACACATTTTTCTCTCCTCTTTCTCTTCCAACATGTCACGAAATCGTGACACTTTTTCTCCTTAGCACTTTTCTTCTCATCTCAGAAACCGACATGTCGAAATCGTGACACTTTTTCTCCTTAGCGCTTCTTGCAAATTGTCACGAAATCGTGACACTTTTCCTTGCAAGCTCTTTCTCTCAAACATGTCACGAAATCGTGACACATTTTCGTTCGTACTGCCTCTCTTGCAGATTGTCGCGAAATCGTGACACTTTTCTTTGCAAGCTCCTTCTCTCAAACATGTCACGAAATCGTGACACATTTTCATCCGTACCATCCTTCTTGCAAATTGTCACGAAATCGTGACACTTTTCTTTGCAAGCTCTTTCTTTCGAACATGTCATGAAATCGTGACAATTTTCTTTGCTTGTGCATTCTCTCCAAACATGTCACGAAATCATGACATTTTTCCTTGCGCTTTCTCTCTCTTCTAACATGTGAAATCATGACAGTTTTCTTTGCTTTCTTTCTTCAACATGTCCACAAATCGTGACAATTTTTCTTGCGCTTTCTCTTTCTTCCAACATGTCACGAAATCATGACAGTTTTCCTTGTGCTTTCTCTCTTCCAACATGTCACGAAATCGTGACAGTTTTCCTTGCGCTTTCTCTCTCATCCAACATGTCGCGAAATCATGATAGTTTTCCTTGCGCTTTCTCTCTCTTCGAACATGTCACGAAATCATGACAATTTTTCCAGCATTTTCTCTCTCCTTCGATATGTCGCGAAATCGTGACATTTTTGCCAGCATTTTCTCTCTCCTTCGATATGTCACGAAATCATGACAGTTTTCATGTCGCGATATCGCGACAGTTTTCTTACTTGTCTTTTTCTTTGATCCTTTGAATTTGGGCCACTTCTGTCTTCTTGGAAATTCACTGTACATGCTCTGACTGACCTCTGAACTCCTGTCCACTGCATCATCAATTGATCTATCTGTCTGTGTTGACAACAATGACAATATTGTTTCTGCACCTTGCTCAACAATTAGTTCCTAAGGTATAGGAAAATGGTTCAAGAAGGAGATAAAAATAGTATTTTTTTTATGCTATAGCAAACAAAATATGTATATATTTTAATTGCATAAAATCTATTTGAACTATATATGGAATAAATATTGAGAAAGAAAAATATATCAAGAAATCAATTAATTATTTCAAAAAAAATATTAGATATTGGGAAAGATAAGGAGACACAAGGTAAGATTCTATAACATATTCCATTAATTATCACACAAGGGAAAAATGAAATACTAATGTAGAAGATATGTATGGAGTATTTATATTGTAGACACCAAAACAACACCAATCTGATTATGTGGCTACAAAAATTGATTGCACTGACATACACAGCCCCCAAGGCAGCCCCCAAAGGTTAAACAATGGTCCTAACCACTCTCATAGCAGTTTTAGAAGGTTAGAGGTCAATTTGACACCTTTCAGGCACTCTGATCCCTACTCGTTCCACCCTGGGACGATTATAAACTGGTATTCATCCCACCTAGGGACGATTAGCAGCATTCACCCCTAGGTGGGGTGAATAGCAGGTTTGACGAGAAAAATGTCAAACCTCGACAAATGGTAGCTCAGATCCGCAAATTAACTCCTCCTTCATTGCATGGGAGTGCAATTGAGCATTTTTGAGCTCAAAGATGCAGTCATAGAGGCAGTCATGGAGTCCTTAATTAGGGAGGAATCTTCTCTCCCCTGAGAAGGCATGATCGCCAAGTGGCACCTCTGCATGCTCATTCATAGAGACCCTCAAGTATATAAAATGGTGATTCTTCTCACCCCAAAAGGAGAACAGGTCAGGAGAATTTGGAGCAATGGAGTGCTGTCGATTTATGTCCTCACCCTTTTGCTTGTGCCTTTCACATCCTTGATCTCTCTTTTGGAAGGGAGGTTATTGGGTGATTATTGGAAGCACAATTTAGACCTAAAACCCAACATTTTGCCACAGTATCCCATCCACATTTATCGACAATACCCCATAAGAGGTTTTGGACCCACCCCAAGTGGATTGGTGCCAAAATCAAGCCCCAAACAATGGGCGTCCTACCCCCAGGCGCCCTTCGCACTGCTGCAGTCCTAATCGCCCCACACTAGAGTGATTAGAAATATATAGCAGATTTCATTTCTATTTTTCTTACATTTGTTTCTAGGTTGTTAAAATAGGCTTCCATTCAAATTTAATGTTATTTTGAGAAGTTTTGATCATGCTTTTGTTATTTCTCGCTTTCACTAACATGTAGGGAGTATCATCAGATTTTGGGTGAGAGAGGCCGAATTGGCAAAATCTGACCTTTTGGGTCTTTCCAAAATACCTTGTTTTACCTAAACCCAAACTTTGTAGTTGATTTGGAGTCTCCCAAATGGGAAATTTAGGAGGGTGCTTTCTGACATTTTGTTTCAGGTCTAATTGTCCCACCCTAGAGTGATTAGAAATCCTTGGCGAATTTCCTGACTATTCATTTTGTAGTGCCTTCTTGGTAATGTTCTCTTGCCTCTATCAAGTTTTCAGCTCATTCTGATATGTTTTAGTTATATTTTTATTTATTTTATGCATGCACTAATCGTAGGCTTTAGGGATCGCATGCTTTACTTCATCCGCAGGTGCTACTAATCCTTTTCTATTTCTCTGAATGCAGGATCTCGACACCAGAGGAGTTGCAAGGAATCAAAGACATTTCCATGTAAGTAGTGGCGACATTTTGTCTGCCCACTTTACATGTGGGCACGCAGAAGAAAGCGTACCAGTCCATGGTGTAATAGAGTCCTACTTAACACTCCTAGCCCCTGAAAAGGGAGGAGACGTGTTGTAACCTTATTTTAAAGAAAATTAATAAAAAGGGCTATACTCAGCATTTGCTTTATATCTTGTTTCAATTCATTTATGTTTCTCTCCTTTCATGCATTTCAGTTCATAGGACTTTGCGTTAGGTTTTTCTTTTGCATACATTGCACTTGGCATTTATGTTTTATTTTTGTATCCTCGTTCTTTTAGTGGCGATCACGGTGGGACCCTATCCTTTGATTTTGAGATCAAATTTATGATCAAAAGTGTTTGTTTTTGCTTGCAAGTACCAATATTTCAAGCGATGTACTACTGTTCATTCCAGTCTATGATGAGTACAGATCTGGAATTCGTGTCACCCAGGGACGAATGGGCATTCATCCCACCCTATGACGAATACAATTATGTTATTCGTCCCACCCCAGGACGAATAAGCCCTCTGTGCACTTTCAGAATAGAAACTTAGAGGCACCCTGTTTGGGCAGAGAAGAGGTAGGGGTTCTGAATACCTTCTATCATTTTTTTGTTTTCTGTCTCTATATTTGTCAATTTCTTTGCTTGCTTAGGAAGGTTTTACTGCATGTTTAATTTCCTTGCATAAGTAAAAATAACCCCACACACTATGTGGTAATTTAAACAACAAGGAGTTGGTCATAAAACCCCAAACCTTGATCAAGACCAATGGTGGATTTCATCACCACCTTGGCTTGAATTTTTGCATCCATAACCTCGGTCGCTACTATTTCTAGACGTAAATCCTAAGGAAAGTTGACCAAGTGTAGCTGGGGTGATTCCCAACGCATGAGGATAAGTCTTCTATGGTAGGTGTAAAAAATAGGGTGATCCCCCTTTCGTACCGCCTATGTTCCACATACCATTATGCTCTCGAGTACCAATAGTTTCCCTCACGTAAGGGCGGGTATATTGAGAGGTTTGGTATAATGGCCTGGCAGTGGTATATTGAAGGGGCGACCATTTTTGGAGACATAAGAGCCATCATATTGCATGAACAACATGTTCTTTACGAAGCTTTCAAAACAAAAATCAAAACACACTAAACCAGATTTAGGGCACACCTTTAATCTATAAACAAGATAATCACTTCTTTGATTGTGTGGTTCCTTTTGTTTAGTGTAGAATAAAAATCATAAAGAAGATACAAACCTACGTAGCTTGTAGAGAGACACCACCATGGTGTACACCCATATCCAATCCCAATCATGGGCAGAAGATGCATAAAGTGTACAAGGGGGCACAAGTAACCTCCACTACAGCCCCAAGGACTCGGTCGTACCACCTTGGTGGCCCGACCCACAAGATAGTCCACATCACACCATTTTAGAACAGGACTATAGAGGCACCCTTTTGAGGGACACTCCCATTCAACATAGACCCTTTCAGGAATAATCCTTACACGTGGCACTCAACATAAATAGGAAGGCTTCCTTAGATAATCATTATGAGTGGCCACCGTGCAATGAAGTGCTAGAACAACATAGGGTCCATAGGGAGGGGCCACATGATTATGTCATCCCTCCTCTACCCCTCATCACTGTTAGGAATAACAAGCCAAATCCAGAGCACAAGGCTCTTCAGACAGGGTGAGCCAACTCTACCCACCCCTTTCACATATACAAAAGGAAGCATAAGGAAGACCATTACATTCCTCAAGAGCAATACACAACATGGGAGCAATGTGCCTCCACACCTGCTATCTACCAGGATCACCTACTAAGGCTAGAGCCTTGGGTGAATGCCACCAACCTCGATAGAGGAAAGCAACCTATAGAGATATCAGATCATCACAACCAAGATAAATGTGTAGGAGAGGCATCTAGGCCTTCTAGACTCAAGACGGTAGAACAAATCGACCTAGAATTTTCTAGACATGTCGCCTGCCAAGCGCAAATCATGTAGCTTTAGCAAGACCAACAACAACTAGAGAACTTGTATCGCTTTAGTAAAGAGTGCATTTGGCGTCAAATAGATGAGCTACTCCATAAAAATGTGCCTAGGAGGGTTATAACCCCTCGCACGTAGAGGTCAAAGCCATATGAGAGGCACAACCCCTTGGTATGAGATAGGTCTCCATGACCTTACCAAATGTTGCCTCTAAGGCCTCCTAGACCTGAGCGGGAGGCCACTCCCAGGAACAATGATGGGCACCCTCCACGGGGACCCACCCATGTTTATAGGTCTCACCCAAGAACTCCTCAAGAATCCTATGAGGAGTATGAGCAAGAAGAAGAGCGGGCTAAAATACCCTACCAAGGTAGAGGGGGTGCTATCCGGCTACCCCTATATAGGCCTCAAGTTCCCCACAATACACAATAGGAGCAAACTAAGGAGGCAATATTTAGAGGTGAGGAGGATGCCCAGGAGCACATGACTAGATTCCTAAGCCAATGCTTTGGCATTCAGGACAATGATGCTTTGCTGCTAAGAACATTTATAACCACGTTCATAGGCCCTACCTCAGATTGGTTCACTCAATTGCCAAAGCATAACATCGGTAACTTAGATCAGCTAGTGGGCGCATTCCTTGAACGCTTCGCCTTCAACACCAAGAATAAGGCGTCACTAAGCGACCTAGCTAGCCTTAGGAAATATGAGGAAGAAACCATGGTGGCCTATGGGAATCGGTGGAGGACGTTGCTTTCAAAGCTGCCCTACCTCCCTCCTATGGTTGACCTTACCCAAATGTTCTCAAAGAGCTATTTGAGATCGATCTTCATGCTATTGTAGCTGCAACAATATGCCACTTTAGAGGAGGCTCTGACACAAGCCAGAATCATTAAGGAGATCAAGATTTAGGATGGCGAGATTGCCAATCCAAAGAAAAAAGAATGGTCTAAGAATGCCAAGACAGGGACCACACAACCAAAACTTGCTACGGTCAATCAAGTTGCTATAAACATACCTAAGCCTATACAAGAAATGCAGCCCCCAAAGGCTAACTATCAGGCAGTCCCTCTTGACAGTTATGAAAGAGAAAACCATCGACAAGAGAAAAATCAGTAGCGTCACCCTAGGTGACAATTCACACCTTACACCGAGTCTAAAGACTCCCTATTTGACCGCTTGTCAGTGGCAAACTTGATAAACCTACCAGATAGTCGACCCATAGAACCCAATGCTCCAAAAACTAAGGGCTACAAGGAAGACTTGTACTGTAGGTTTCACCGATAGAAGTAACATGATCTTAATGCATGTTGGAAGTTTAAAGGTTTGGTGCAAGACCTAATAGACAACAAAAAATTGGTGATGGATAACCCCGTGGCACCAAGAAACCAACATATGGAGGTCCTCAAGGACCCCCTGCCTACCAATGATGCACAAGCAAAGACCCTACAAGTCAATGAGGTAACACAAAACTTCCCCATGCAGGGGTATGTGGGGATGATTAGTATAGTGACTCAGAACAAAAAGTACCCAAGCACAACTGCCCCCGCAGTGGCTACAGGAGAGCTTCCAACAACGTCACAACCACAAAAACACCCTACGCAACCTCCTTCACCTAGACCAGTGGCCACAATTCGAACCAAACTCACCTAGAGTTTGAGGACCACATCGGCTAGGCTCTCCATTTATGAGCTCATACAATAATCATCGCCCCATCGAGAGGCTCTAATGGCGATACTTAAAGCCATCGAGTTGTAGCCCCACAAGTAAACTCTTTCAAAAACTTTATGGGGCATATCAAGCAATGCACCGAGCCAGTCATCACCTTTAGAGATGATGAATTGAAATCAGTGACTGGTGACATGGCAGATCCACCCCTGCATGTCATTGCATAGGTCAACGAGATTCTATATAAGGGGGTGTTGGTGGACACTGGCTCATCTAGTAATATCATTACAACGGTGGCATTGAAACATCTAAAGTTACTAGCATCTCACATCATGGCCTCCACCTACACTCTACGAGCATTTAATGACGCGATATGCTCGACAGTTGGCACAATTTTCCTACCCATCCAAGTGGGAAAAAATATTATTCCTACATTGTGCCACATCTTGGAGGGTGATATGGCTTATAACATTTTGTTGGGCCGGCCATGGATCAGGGACATGAAGTGTGTCCCTTCAATAGCTCACCAATGCTTAAAGTATACATTCGAAGGGCAGGTGCATGTAGTCCCAGCAGACTTAGAACCCTTCAAGTATTGCAATGTGGTGCAACTGATATCGCAATCGACCCTTACATCAACAAATTTGGATTTTTAGTTGAATCCATATAAATAGGGTCCGATTATGCATACATCCTCGCTATTAAGTCCATAAAATCCCCAACTAGGTCCATCTTCAGCATCTGGTCCTTCACCAACGATGCCACCTACGATGGCCACACCGAAGGACAATGGGAAGAAACCCTTGGAAGAGGCACCGCCATCAGTCTCAACCATCTCTACCAAAGAGATGCCTAGCCGAATGGAAGTCGAGATGCCTAGTTCACCTAACATGGAGTGGACTCAGGAAGAACTCCCATTCCCTCCCCCTCAACCACCAACAATAACCATTGAGATGGCCAATACGGGCCTAGGGGAGTACTTGGTGTGGAACATTGTAGCAACACCCACACTTGAGTCCATGCAGGACATGGGGAGACCTTGCCTCCCCATAGGAACTATTGTTCCTCTAGGCTACTCACCAAACCAGATAAAATTTGTATATGGGGGCCTTGATAATGGCATTGAACCTTACATGCAAGAAGAAGAATATGAAGAGCCTTTCACTGAGGACGTCAACTATTTGTCCAACCTAGACTTCACTTTAAGATATCGTGACCAATGCAATTGTCATGGATATGGGTTGGGTAGATTTGAGCAAGGAGTGCACATTCTTTTCCAACCAAGATATCAGATGCCATGCCATACGACAAATCAAGAGTAGGGTTCAACCACCCCCTACCCTTGGACATCTTGGTAGAGAACATGGAAGGCCTAGGGATAGGCAATAAGGATGGGTTGGCATTAGATCCATATGCCAATCCTAACACAACATACACATTGGGGTATTACCTCCCATTGTTGACAACCAACCTTGTTGACCTCAACAACCCCTTCCCTTTAACCGAGAAAGGAGAAATTTCAAGAACTCACCTACAAAGGGGATATAGACAAGTTCAGGAAGGATCTTCAAAAGATGAGTCAAAATATGAGGTAGCACCATGGGACCCTTTCAAATAAAATAGCACTCACTCACAAGTGACCCCCATGGATGACTATCAATAAATCATCTTGGCAATGTTCCCTTTGGATGCTCCAATCGAGCAAGTGCCACCTCAAGAAAATTAGGTCCCCCCACAGGAAGTAGAACAACCCCGATGGGACCATATCAATTTTCTTGAGCAGGACGAGCCTCACATGTCGCAAACAGTTGTTGGAACCAATGAAGGGCTTTGGATATCTGACAGTGATTATGAAGATGAAACTGAGATGGTCTATCTCAATCATATGCGATAGCAACAATACCCCATGGATATTGATGACGTGTTTGAACAACTAAACATGGGGCCAAGGCATAGGTGGCACCTAAACCCAACACAGTTGGATCAAGTGCTGCATCCACCACTTTGGGCCTACAAAGAGCACCTTTCACCCAGAGACCCTATAGCGATATTAATGCCGAGGGTAGACCCTGTCCTCCTATCTGCACATAGGTCCGATCCATTCGTGCCAATACCCCCAGAGCTAGATCCAAAGCACAGATATCACCAAGGAATTTCGAGTCACCACACCCACGGTAATGGAGACCAAAATCATTTCATCAACATGATCTCCATTGACTTAACCGCCCCATCCACAATCTAGCCGATCCAGCATGGTCATTGTATCTAGACATAGATGCCATAGACTGGGATAGTGTTAGTTCACCACCATCCCCATCAGAGTGTTGGTCATTCGATGAGATGCTTCATTTCACCCCAGAACCAACTCAGGATATCTTCCATGTTGAAGAGGGACCCAAAGTTCCTAATGCAGATCTGAATTTAGTGACTGATATCCACTTGATCCCAACTCCACATCAGTTGGAGGATGGATCCCACATGTCAGTTGAGGAAATGACTGACATAGACATCGGATCTGATCCAATGAATCCCAAGATAATCAA
Source organism: Wollemia nobilis (assembly GCA_028583015.1). Classification (NCBI taxonomy): domain Eukaryota; kingdom Viridiplantae; phylum Streptophyta; class Pinopsida; order Araucariales; family Araucariaceae; genus Wollemia; species Wollemia nobilis. The sequence continues at coordinate 3,499,758 of JAQPPZ010001731.1, forward strand.
TCTATGGGTAAGTCTGTCCCCCGAAGAGCAAGCCAACTACATTGCCCTTCTCAAAGAGAAGGAGGTTTTTGCATGGTCCTACAAAGACATGCCGGGGCTAGATCCGTAGCTAGTCATGCATAATCTAATGCTTGATCCGACAGTCAAACCAGTTAACCAAAAACTACATAAGATGCACTCAACAATGGCCTTAATGGTCAAAGATGAATTGCAAAAGTTGTTGGATGCACAGTTTGTCATCTATGCGGATTACGCACCATGGTTATCCAACATGGTGCCCGTAAAAAAGCTTGACGAGAGGATTCGCATATGCAGTGATTTTTGAGATCTAAACAAAGTGAGTCCTAAGGATGATTTACCCTTGTCTAGAATCAATGCATTGGTAGATGCCATAGTAGGCCATGAAATGCTTTCCCTCATGGATGGTTTCTCGGGATACAATCAGATTCGTATCAATCCCGAGGACCAACTAAAAATGACATTCATAATGCCTCGAGGGACATTTTGTTATAAGGTCATGCCATTTGGCCTTAAAAATGCTAGCGCCACCTACCAACGTGCCATGACATACATCTTCCATGATCACATGCATAAAAATTTGGAATATTACATGGATGATTTGCTGGCCAAATATCTTTTGCGCCCAGATCATCTCTATGACTTAAGCAAGATCCTCGAATGCCTCATCAAACACAAAGTCAGACTAAAACCCAAGAAGTGTGTATTTGGCATCACATATAGAAAACTCTTGGGTTTCATAGTCTCAAAGCGAGGCATCGAGGTGGACCCAAAAAAATTCAAGGCAATCCTTGAAATGCTTCCCCCAACTACCATCAAGAAGCTCAGAAGCCTGTAGGGAAATTTCATGTCAATCAAGTGCTTCATAGCGCAGCTATCTGGCAAGTGCTGACCCATGAATAAATTATTGCACAAGGAGGTAGCATTTCATTGGGATGACGAGTGCCAGTCAGCCTTCAACAACATTAAACAATACTTGGCTTCGTTGCTAGTATTGGAACCACCTAGAATAGGAGTGTCGTTATACTTATACATATCAGCTACTGAGGTGGCATTGGGCACCATGCTAGCCCAGAAAAATGAACTACACAAAGAACAGGCTACTTACTATCTTAGCCGCACCCTGGTGAGTTATGAACTTAACTATGCATACATTGAGAAGCTGCGCTAGCAGTGGTGTTTGTTACCAAAAATCTATGCCATTACATACTGAGCAACATGACGTATGTTGTGTCTAAGGAGAATCCATTGCGATACATGATGAGTCATACTTATCATAGTAGTTGCACGATGAAATGGATCATGTTGTTGACAGAGTTTGACATTGAATTCATTGGACAAAAGTCCATCAAAGGTCAAGTCATCGTCGATAAACTAGCAGAGGCTCCTCTCAAAGACGATTAGCCTCTGGTAATAGAGCTACCCGATGATGGGGTCTTCCATGTCTCAGAATTTCCAGATTATGATGAGCCTGAGTCACAGGCTGACATAACCCTATTTTTTGATGGTTCTAAATGTGAGCAAGGGGGTTGCACGAGAATCGTATTCTTCACACCACAAGGGGATCCAATGCCTCTATCATTTAAATTAGATTTCTCATGCACCAACAACAATTCCGAATATGAAGCCTTGCTCATAGGTCTTCAAACAATAATCACCATGAGCATCAAATGCTTGAGCATCTTTGGTGATTCACTGTTAATTGTTAACCAAGTAAAATGGGTATTCCAATGTAAATGCCCAGTTCTGTAGGCCTATAAAGCCCTTGTGGATAAATTATTGGCAAAGCTTGAATTGTACAACATCGAGGCACTCCATCGATCATCGAATCATTTTGCGGACACTATGGCCTCCTTGGGGTCGTTAATCCCGCAAAACATTTTTGGTGATATGACAACCATTCAAGTCAAAACACTATCGCAATCCGTGATGGAGCGTGCAAGCTTTGACTTAACACTAGAAATCCACTTGATCTAGATTGAACCATATCAGGATAAGTTCTCTCGAATTCGTTATAGTTTGAATCATGCCAACTGGGGGTCCTTGTTCTCCCTGACCCCTTTTAATAGCAACACAACGCTATTCTTACAAGCTCTTTCCCACTCAGCTTTTGCTAGGGATGAACTACAAGAGGGATTGGTCATTCATACCATCAAGGTTTCTGATCAGCAGGATTGGTATACACCCATAAGAGACTACCTTAAGTTAGGTAACCTCCCACTTGGATTGATGCATGCCACGAAAATATCATTTAAATAGAAAGCGAAAAAACATGTCTTGCTAGGAGACATTTTGTACCATCACGGCTATGAAGGAATCCTCCTTCGTTGCTTGGACTAGTAGGAGTCCACTTGGGCGATCACCCAAGCACATGATGGTACATGCGATGGCCACTTTAGTGGTATGGCCATCACAAAGTGCATTCTTTGCATGGGATATTACTGGCCATATTTAGAGCGAGATTATTGCGCCTATGTAAGGAAGTGCATGAAGTGTCAACACCATGCCTATGTAAGGAAGTGTGCCTATGCAAAGAACGTGCACTCCTTGCTCATATCTACCCAAACCATATCCATGCCAATTGCATTGGCCAAGATATCTTAAAGTGAAGTCTGGGTTGGACAAATAGTTGATGTCCTTAGCGAAAGGCTCTTCATATTCCTCTTATTTTATGTAAGGTTCAATGCCATTATCAAGGCCCCCATATACAAAGTTTGTCTGGTTTGGCAGGTAGCCTAGACGAACAATAGTGCCTATGGGGAGGCGAGGCCTCCCCATGTATTGCATGGATTCCAGTGCGGGTGTTTCTACAATGTTTCACACCAGATACTCCCCCAGGCCCGTGTTGACCATCTCACAAGTGATTTTTGGCAGTTGAGGGGGAGGGAATGAGATTTATTTCTGAGTCCACTCCATGTTAGGTGAACTAGGCAACTCGACTTCCACTCGTCTAGGCATCTCTTCAATAGATATGGTTGATACTGATGGTGGTGCCTCTTCTAGGGGTTTCTTCCCATTGTCCTTCAGTGTGGCCATCGTAGGTGGTGTCGTTGGCGAAGGACTAGATGACAAAGATGGACCCGACTGGGGATTTGATGGACTTAACAGTGGGGATGCATACAGAATTGGACCCTATTTAGATGGATTCAACTAAAAATCCAAATGTGTTGATGGAAGGGTTGATTGCGGCATCAGTTGCACCGTATTGCAATACTTGAAGGGTTCTAAGTCCACCGAGACTACATGCACTTGCCCTTCGAATGTATACTTTAAGCATTGGTGGGCTATTGAAGGGACACACTTCATGTCCCTGATCCAAGGCCGGTACAACAAAATGTTATAAGCCATCTCACCCTCCAAGATGTGGCACAATGTAGGAATAGTCTTTTTTCCCACTTGGATGGGTAGGACAATTGTGCCAACTATTGAGCATATCACATCATTGAATTCTTGCAGAGTGTAGATGGAGGTTATGATGTGAGATGCTGGCAACTTCAAATATTTCAATGTCACTGTTGTAATGATATTACTGGATGAGCTAGTTTCCACCAACACCCTCTTATACAGGATCCTGTTGACCCATGCAATGAGTGTAGGGGTGGATCCGCCATGTCACCATCCAATGATTTCAATTCATCCTCTCTAAAGGTGATAACTGGCTCGTTGCATCATTTGACATGTTCTACAAAGTTGTTGAAAGAGTTTGCTTCATGGGGCTGCAACTCGATGGCTTTTAATAGCTCCATTAGAGCCTCCTAATGGGGTGATGATTGTTGTATGAGCTCATAGATGGAGAGCCTAGCCAACATGGTCCTTAAACTCTGAGTGAGTCTAGTATGAATTGTGGCCACTGGTCTAGGCAGAGGAGGTTTTGGAGGGTGTTGTTACAGTTGTGACATTGTTAGCACCTCTCCTGTAGCCACCGCGGGGGCAGCTGTGCTTGGGTACCTTTTTTTTTGAGTCACTATACTGATCATCCCTACATACCCCTACATGGGGTAGTTCTGTGTCACCTCATTGACTTGTAGGGTCTTTGCCTATGCATCATGGGTAGGCAGGGGGTCTTTGAAGACCTCCATCTATTGGTTTTTTGGTGCTACTAGATTATCCACCACTAGCATCTTGTTGTCGATTAGGTCTTGCACAAAGCTTTTAAACTTCCAACATGCATAGAGGTCATGTCCCTTATGTCGATGAAACTTACAGTACAATTCTTCCCTATAACCTTTGGGTTTCGACGCGTTGGGTTCTACAGGTCGATTCTCTGGGAAGTTCATCAAGTTTACCATGGTCAAATGGTCAAACAAACAGTATTTAGACTCTGTGAAGGGTGTGAATTGTTGCCTAGGGTGATGCTACTGATTTTGATCTTGCCGATGATTTTATCTTTCATAACTGTCAAGAGGAACTACCTGATAGTTAGCCTTTTGGGGCTTTTTTGCTTGTGCAGGATTTGGTACATTTATAGCAACCTGATTGACCATGGCAAGTTTCGGTTGCAATCTCGCCATCCTGAATCTTGATATCCTCAATGATTCTGGCTTGTGCCAGAGCTTCCTCTAAAGTGGCATATTGTTGCAGCTACAATAGCACGAAGATCGATCTCAAATAGCTCTTTGAGAAAATTTGGGTAAGGTCAGCCATAGGAGGGAGGTAGGGCAGTTTTGATAGCAATGTCCTCCATCGATTCCCATAGGCTACCATGGTTTCTTCCTCATACTGCCTGATGCTGGCTAGGTCACTTAGTGATGCCTTCTTCTTGGTGTTGAAGGTGAAGCATTCGAGGAACGCGTCCACTAGCTGATCTAAGTTACTAATGTTGTGCTTTGGCAATTGAGTGAACCAATCCGAGGCAGGGCCTACGAACGTGGTTATAAATGTTCTTAATAGCAAAGCATCATTGTCCTAAATGCCAAAGCATTGGCTCAGGAATCTAGTCATGTGTTGTTAGGCATCCTCCTCACCTCTAAATATTGCCAACTGGGGTAGCTTAAAGTGTTCAGGGTATGGGGGTGCTGGCACTGACGGATGCACTGGGTGACTGTGAAGTTGGCATAAAGTGGGCTTTTGGGGCCCAGAATTCTTGGTCTCCATAGACTCTCAGCACTCTAGCAGCACTTTATATACATCGAAATATTTGATCTCTTCCTCCTTGGTTAGTTCCCATTGTGGGTTGTGGGAAAATTGAGGCCTATGGAGGGGTGGCCGGATAGCACCCCCTTTGCCTTGGTAGGGCGTTTTGACCCACTCTTCTTCTTGCTCATACTCCTCATAGGATTCTTGAGGAGTTTCTATGTGAGACCTATAAACATGGGTGGGTCCTCGCGGAGGGTGCCCATCGTTGTTCCTAGGAGTGGCCTCCTGCTCAGGTCTAGGAGGTCTAGGGGGCAATAGTTGGTAAGGTCATGGGGACCTGTCTTGCACCAAGGGGTTGCACCTCTCATATAGTTTTGCTATTTGGGTGCGAGGGGTTGGAACCCTCTTAGGCATAGTGTTATGGATCAGCTCATCTATTTGACACCAAATGTGATCTTTGCTAAGACAATACAGGTGCTCCATCTATTGTTGGTCTTGCTCAAGCTACATGATTTGCGCTTGGCGGGAAGAATTTTTGGCAAATGCCAAGTCAATTTGTTCTATCGTCTTAGGTATAGGGGGCCTAGATGCTTCTCCTACATATTTATCTCGGTCATGATGATCCGAGATCTCTATAGGTCATTTTCCTCTATCGAGGTTGGTGGCATTCACCCAAGGTTCTAGCCTTAGTAGGTGATTCTAGTAGATAGAAAGTGCGGAGGCGCATTGCTCTCATGTTGTGTATTGCTCTTGAGGAATGTGATGGTCTTCCTCATTCTCCCTTTTGTATATGTGAAAGGGGTGGGCAGAGTTGGCTCACCCTATCTGAATAGCCTTGTGCTCTAGATTTGGCTTGTTATTCCTAACAATGATGAGGGGTAGAGGAGGGATGACATAATCATGTGGCCTCTCCTTATGGACCCTATGTTATTCTTGCACTTCATTGCATGATGGCCACTCATATCGAGCGTCTAATGGAGCCTTCCCATTTATATTGAGTGCCACGTGTAGGGACTCCTCCTGAAAGGGTCTATGTTGAATGGGGGTGCCCTTCGAAGGGGTGCCTCTATAGTCCCATTCTAAAATGGCATGATGTGGACTATCTTATGGGTCCGGCCACCAAGGTGGTATGACCAAGTCCTTGGGGATATAGCGGAGGTGACTTGTGCCCCCTTATACACTTTTCACAGCTTCTGCCCGTAATTGGGCTTGGCTACGGGTGTACACCATGGCGGTGTCTCTATACAAGCTATGTAGGTTTTTATCTTTTTATGATTTTTTTTTATTCTACACTAAACAAAAGGAACCACACAATAAAAGAAGTGATTATCTTGTTTATAGATTAAAGGTGCGCCCTAAATATGGTTTAGTGTGTTTTGGTTTATGTTTTGAAATCTTTGTAAAGAACATGTTGTTGTATATGCAATATGATGTCTCTTATGTCTCCCAAAATGGTCACCACTTCGATATACCACTACCAAGACGTTATACCAAACCTCTCAATATACCCACCCTTACATGAGGGAGACTATTAATACGCGAGAGCATAATGGTATGTGGAACATAGGTTGTACAAAATGGGAATCACCCTATTTTTGACACCTACCATAGAAGACTTATCCTCATGCACTGGGAATCACCCCAGCTACACTTGGTCAGCTTTCGTCAGGATTTACATCTAGCAACAGTAGCGATCGGGGTTATGGATGCAAAAATTCAAGCCAAGGTGGTGATGAAATCCACCGTTGGTCTTGATCAAGGGTTGGGGTTTTACGACCAAATACTTGTAGTTTAAATTACCACGTGGTGTGTGTGGTTATTTTTAATTTGCATAAATGAAGAAAAAAAACATTAAAAACTCTCCTATGCAAGCAAATAACCAAAAAATAGAAAATAGAAAATGATAGAAGGTGTTTAGGATCCCTACCTCTTTTCTACCCAAATCGAATGCCTCTAAATTTCTGCCCTGAAACTACACAGAGAGCTATTCTTTCCTGGGTGGGATGAATAATAGAACTGTATTCATCACAGGGTGGGGCGAATGGCCATTCATCCCTAGGTAAGACAAATTCTAGCTCTGTACTCATCATAGACTGGAACGAACAAGAGTCCAACATTTGAAAACTTGGTACCTACAAGCAAAAACAAGCAATTTTTGATCAAAATTTTAATCTCAAAAATAGAGGACAGCGTCCCACCGTGATCACCACTAAAATCATGAGGACAAAGAAAATAAAACACCAAGTGCGATGCAAGCGAAGCCAAAGATGATGCTAAATCTTATGAATTGAAAATGCATGAAAGGATAGAAACATAAATGAATCAAAACTAGATAGAAAGAAAATATGGAGTACAACACTTTTTATTAATTTTCTTTAAATCTCAGTTACAACTCGTCTCCTCCTTTTTCAGGGGCTAAGAGCGTTAAATAAGGTTTCGTTGCACCATGGGTGGTATGCCTTCTTCCACGTGCCCACATGTAAAATGGGTGGACCAAACATTTTCACCACCTACATGAAAGGGTCTTTGATTCTTTCCTGCTCCTTCGGTTTCAAGGTCCTTCGTTCAAGGAAACAGAAAAAAATCAGTAGCACCTGCAGATGAAATGAAACATGCAATCCCTAAGCCTAAGATTAGTGTATGCAAAGAATAAATAAAATGATAACTAAAACATATCGAAATAAGCTAAAAACTTGACAGAGGCATGAGAACATCACTGGGAAGGCACTACAAAAAGAACAGTCAAAAAATTCACCATGGATTTCTAATCACTCCGGGGTGGGACGATTAGACCTACAACAAAACATCAGAAAGCATTGTCCCAAATGTCCCCTTCGGGAGGCTCCAAATCACCTACAAAGTTAGGATTTAGGTAAAATGGGGTATTTTGGAAAGACCCAGAAAGTCAGATTTTACCAATTTGGTCTCTATCGCTGAGAATTTGATGATGCTACCTGCATGTTAGCGAAAGTGAGAAATAAAAAAAACATGATCAAAACTGCTCATAATTACATGAAATTTGAATGCAAGCCTATCTAAGAAACCTAGAATAAAATGCAAAAATAACAGAACTGAAATCTACTATAGATTTCTAATCACTCCGGGGTGGGGCGATTAGGACTGCAGTAGTGCGGGGGGTGCCCGGGGGCAAGACGCCCACCATTTGGGGCCCGATTTTGGCACCAATCCACTTGGGATGGGTCCAAAACCTCTTGTGGGGTGTTGTCGGCAAATTTGGGTGGGATAATGTGGCCAAATGTTAGGTTTGGGGTCCAGATTGCGCTTCTAATAACCACCCAATGACCTCCCTTCCAAAAGAGAGATCAAGGATGTGAAAGGCACAATCAAAAGTGAGTATGCAAAATGGCAGCACTTCGTTTCTCAAAATGCTTCTTCCCTATATATCTTTGGGGTGAGAAGACTAACCATTTTATAGATTTGATGGTCTCTGTGTATGAGCATACAAAGGCACCACTTGGCAATCATGCCTTTCTAGGGGGGAGAAGATTACCCCATGATTAAGGGCTCTATGACTGCCTCTGTAACTACCTATAGCACTCCAAAATTCTCACTCGCACTCCCATGCAATGAAGGAGGAGTTAAGTGAAGGATCTAGGCTGCCATTTGTCGAGATTTGACTTTTTGCCATCAAAACCTGCTATTCACCCCATCCAGGAGTGAATACTGCTAATTGTCCCAAGGTGGGATGAATACCAATTTATAATCATCCTTGGGTGGAACGAATAAAGAGTAGAGTGCCTAAGAGGTGCCAAATGGATCTTTGACCTTTAAAAACTGCTGTGAGAGTGGTTAGGACCACAGTTTAACCTTTGGGGGCTGCCCTGGGGGCTGTGTGTGTCAATGCGATCAGTGTTTGTAGCCACATAATCAGATTGGTGCTATTTTGGTGTCTACAATAAGGAAGTGTGTGAATTGTCAACACCATGCTAATTTGACACACATACCTTCTTAGGCATTGCATCGGCTTGGCCATTATCACAGTGGGGCTTAGATCTGATAAAAAATATCTCCCCTACGTCGTCAGGCCATCACACGTTCATCATAATGGTCATAGAGTACTTCACCAAGTGGGTGGAAGCAATTCCGCTTACCTCTACAACTTGAACTCACATTTTGGAGTTCATTTTACATAACATCATATGTCGTTTTGGTATTCCATCCAAGATAATCTCGGATAATGGGACGTCATTCAAGAACAAATACGTGCATGCTTTGACCACAAAGTACAAAATTCAACACAATTTTTTGACACCCTATTATCCGCAGGAAAATGGGAAAGTAGAGGTGTCAAACAAAACAATAGTCACCATCCTCAAAAAGATAGTCACAGATAGTCATAAGGATTGGCACATTCAGATCCAACTTGCTCTTTGGTCATATCACACTAGCATTTGGACGCCCACTAGGGCAACTCCATTTTCATTCATGTATGGCTCCCAGGTAGTCATGCCTCTCGAGTTGTAAATTCCTTCCCTACGCATATAAATGCAAGAGTTCATCGATGATGACACTGCGTGATAGGCCCGGTTAGACTAGATTACGTTGCTCGATGAACGACACGTCAATGCTCTCGAGCATTTGTGTATTTACCAAGAGCGACTTAAGAAAGCATACAACATGAAATTTCACCTGAGGGACTTTTAGGTTGGTGACCTGGTACTAAAAGAGAACCAACATAATTCCAACTTGCCACCCCATCTAAGGGACAAGTTTGCAGAAAACTAGTTAGGTCCGTATGTAATTGACAGTAAAATAGGACCTGGAACATACCGGCTTGCCTCTCTTGAAGGAATCAAGGAACCAAAACCCTTGAACATCAGTCATTTGAGGCCATTCCACATTTAGAGAGCCATAGCCCACCCCAAAAGCTCCAAGGATTCCTACAATCGCTTGGTCAACCTAAAAAGCTCCAAGGATTCCTACAATTGCTTGGTCAACCCCAAAATGCCCCAAAGGTATCAATAATCCCTTTGGTCAAACCAAAAGCTCCAAGGATTCCCACAATCGCTTGGTCAACCCCAAAACACCCCAAAGGTATCAATAATCCCTTTGGTCAAACCAAAAGCTCCAAGGATTCTCACAATCGCTTGGTCCACCTAAAACGCCCCAAAGGTATCCATAAACCCTTTGGTCAAACCAAAAGCTCCAAGGGTTCCCATAATTGCTTGGTCAAAAAAAAATATTCAAAAACAAACAAAAACAATAAAATAATCAAAGATAGAAAAACAATTGCATCTCAATTTCATGCATACTCATAAAAATTAAAACACAAAAACATAATAAATTGCATTAGGCATCGCATCCACACATTGCATATTTTCTGGTCATACGTGTCGAAAACACCATAGACTGTAATTGCTAGGCAATTCCATCATTTTCCACATTTTTTCATTTTATAAACACATCCATCCAGAATAACACCATCCACATTTTAGCATAGTCAATTGTCTCCTAACGTATTTAGGGTTTTCGCCATTCAGCTGTATTTAAATTTCTAGCCAAAAACTGTACAAAGTCAGATGGATTTTACAAAGGGAGAATTTTACTTGGATCATACTTCGTTACATAATATCCCTACACAAGTTAACACACATAAAATAATTCCCAAGTTGTGTGAATGCAAGAGAAACCTACAAAGCAGTCTAGGGTACCATAGGCGAAAGGTTAGCCTGTTCATCCCCCTGTGCAAATGGTTCAAGAATGCTGAGAATTGACAAAAGGACAAGCTCTTCCCCATCCAATGCACCATAATAAAAAGTGGTTTTCACCACTAACAAAAATCCCAAAACACCTTTGATCCTCGAAGTCGTAAGGATTCGTACTACACACCCCTAACAAGGATGGGTAGTCATCCCCAAGGCCTAAAAGGATCAATGCCATTTACAACCAAAATTCCAACAATCCATCATCACAAACTTCCAAAACACCTTTGGTCCCCAAATTCGTAAGGATTCATACTACACACCCCTGACAAGGATGGGTAGTCATCCCCAAGGCCTGAAAGATCAATGCCCTTACATAATAACATCCCCAATCACCTTTGATTCCCAAAGGTCGTAAGGATTCGTACAACACGTCCCTGAAAATGATGGGTAGTCATCCCCAAGACCAAAAGAATCAATGCCATTCACAAGCCAAAAATATACGAGCTCAACTTTGCAACCTATAAATGCAAAATCAAATAACAATGGTTATCACCACTATTCAAGTCCTTGCTCAAAAAGAAAAACAAAAGCAAAAAATAAACAGTGATTTTCATCACTATATATGCAAGCAAGTATCCCAATAAGTTGAGCAACTGAAAGACGCCTGAGCTTGAATCCATGAAATTCTAAGCATTCGAAAAACCATCTAGGTGATCCTCATTACGGGTTTGGTGGACAGCCTACCTGACAATGGTGGTATCCTAAATGCATGACAATATGTCTATCACATTAGCTTTGCATGTGAGCAAACCAATGTTTGCATGTGGATGAGCTAGCTTATGGTACCTTAGAATTTCTTATGGATTAATCTTACTAAATACAACAATGAAGTTAGTGGAGCTAATTAGGTGATCCTCAGTACAGGTTTGGTTGACAGCCTATCTGGCATTGGCGGCATCTTGACAAATACCACATAAATGAATTCAATTGCACACACAGGGATGTGAAATAACTTGGTCAAACTCAAGTATGATTCTTACATTGTTCAAAAAATCTTGAGAGATAAATGTACAGTCTTGGCTAGTTAGTTAAAACATCTGAGTCTCAGAAAACCTTAACTACATTTTAACACAACTGCAGTACATCCCATTCTTACATCGCCATCAGAAAATCCAAAACAAAAACAAAAATATATATATCATGCAAAGTCATCGTATAAAACAATCGCATAAGTACAAAAAATAGGTAAGTCTTGCATAGTCTATGGTGCAACCGCCAAGTCATCAACAAATCATTTCATACATTCATATGCATATCATATATATTAGACACATTTGCATTCATCATAACCTGTGCATCCATCAAAATAAATTAAGATGCATACATCAACATCCATAAATCACATAAGAATAACAATAACTCATGACAAGTGTATAAATAAAAGAACGTCATGTATATATATATCATAAAAATGCTCGTAGGCTACAATAAACCAGTCCTCTAACCTCACAAAAAAGCAAAAGTTCAAAAACCCCCAAGCCTAGGGCATCGGCCACCATGATCATGTAGGATCGGTGCGACGGGAACTACCTGCCGGGGTGTGGGTCCTATGGGACCTTTTAGGGTGACTGTTGCTATCCCCCACATCATGGCCACTAGTACCCCCCTCATCCAGTCACCTATGCCGAGAGGATGCTGACTGCTCAATATCGCTCCCTCTTGCATGGTGTGACGATCCGCCTCCAATCAGCTCAGGTATCCACTCACCGAGGTGGATAATCTCCACATCTAGCTCTAATATATGTCGAACCAAGTCCATCTCCCACTAATGATACATTGCCAATGCAGCATCATGCTATGCCAGCTAAGTCCGTAAGAGATCTCTCTCCCGCACGACATCTATATCCCCATCCCGTCGGTGCTATGCAGCCAATGCATTCTCCCGCTCCACCAGCTACGTTCGTAGGAGATCCCTCTCCTACAGTGCATCCCCAAGCTCTTCATCCTGTCTCTAGAGTAGACCCTCCAATGGTGCTATCTCAGTGTGAAACCATGCCTCCTTACCCTCCAGGACCACTTGAGGCATCAACATCTCTGAAATGGTAGGCTACTCCGACTCCCACTGATCCGAGACGTCCTACATCTCCAGCTGATCTAAAAACCCAAAGTCATCACCCATAAAATCATCAAACTCAACCATGTCCTCATCCTCCAGTGGAGCCCCCCAACCCTCCCCTGATGCCTTTGCATCCTCCCCACCTACTGCTGCTATGTTAGGACCTCCTAGAGGCCCCTCACCTAGCCACCGTCGCAACGTCCACCACTGGTCGTACTCAGCAGTCGCCTTGACATTGTCCATGTTAGGTGCATCGATCACAGGATCTGACTCGTCACCCAATGGCTCGATTATCGGCCAGGATAGAGTCCTCTCATCGCCCCAACGCCGATAGATCAAGGGCTCACCAGGTAACCCCTGGTGCACCCCAAACTATCGCATCACCCAAATGTATGGGAAGTACTCTTGCTCGGTCCCATGCTGCCCGATCAGCCATCTCCCCCTATGCACCCACTGAAGCCACTCTCCAGCCTTAGGCCAGGATAGATAGTCTTGGGTGCCAGAACACCTCCCTTAGAGCAAGCCGAGCGAAGGCATCAGCATAGTGCCCTATGACACCTGCCCATCGTCGACTCTTCCCATGCTCCTCAAACTACCACCATTGAACTACATACCCTATCTCTTTATCAACCATCTCTGCCCAATTCATCCACGACAAACCCAATAGCCTCTCCATAGCTATGTGCTGCCAAGCCTAGCACTGCAACAAGTAACTGCAACCAATACCCTTTTGCCTCTGATAGCAAACCTCATACAGCTCATCAAAGAGCTATGCTAGCAGTGTCTAACCTCATCTCATAATCAAGGGCTCTGAAGTTGGACACTCCACCAGTATGAAGACAACCTCCAGTATGTTCCATGGGAACCTCGCACCTGAGGAGTCGGGTAGCAGCATGTTGGAGATGAGGGTCATCAGTAATGCATGCCTCACCCCCAACATGCCCCTCTAACCATCATCATACTAGAATGCTGCCAATATGGTAGTCACCCTCTGCCCTCTCCACTAGGCTATCCACACCCACCTTCGTCCCATCCTCGAAGTATCATGTTAGCACTGCTGTCCGCTGATCACGTGGCGTAGTCCTGATAGGAAGCCCGTCTATCAAAATTTGCAAAATCTGATAGACGTCCTCGAGAGTCACTGTCATCTCCCATGTTGGGAGATGGAAGGTATTGGTGCGGGGATACCATAAGTTGATTAGGGCGGTCAGATATTCTCGATCCCCCACCACAGGCTCTATATGAGTCACATGCTTGAGCCCAAGGGCATCAAGCCACTCCTAGTCCACCACAGTCAATGCCACCCGGGCATCAGAGAATACCGTCGGTTGATGGTACCGGCTCTTCATCACCTGACAAAAAAAAACAACACACAAACATTAAAAACATGAAAAACAACAAAGCTATACATCAATAACATAAATATACAGCAATGCATACAAATTGTATAGCAAACACAGTTAAATAAACCGTCCAGCCACATCTAACAAATGTACAGCTAAAAATAGTCCAAAAACAAAAAAATAAAATCAAACTCAATTTGTCAGTACCTAGGGTTTCTAACTTTTGGTTCAAACTGATAAATACAAAAAAAAACAACAAATTCAAAACAAACAGTTTTTCAGTTACCTAAGGTTTTTAACTGTAAAGTTTAAACTGACAGATAAACAAAAAAAGCAAATAAAATCAAAATCACTTTGTCAGTACCTAGGGTTTTTCACTCTTGGTTCAAGCTGATAAATACAAAAACACAGACAAATTCATAAAAATCAAACTTGTCAGTTATCTAGGGTTTCTAACTTTAGTTTGAACTGACAAAGCCCAAGCAATAACAAAACTTAAACAACAGAATAAATAAATTTTTAAACTAGGTTTTTTTTAACATAACTAGGGTTTTATTTTCTAGTCTCAAATAAAAAGAGCCACACAACTAGGGTCATTTCAATCTAGGGTTTTTTTAACCTTAAACAAAAAACAAAAAACAAATAACAAACTAAGACCAATTTTTTAAGCAAGGTTTTCAACCTAATTTTAAACTAGGGTTTTAGTTTAAAAAAAAACAAATAACAAAGAACACATTTAAATCTAGGGTTTTATATAACCTTAATGAAAATACAAAAAAATAAAAATAAAAAATAAATAAATAATAATAATCAACTAAAAGCAATTTTTTTTTAGCCTAGGGTTTACCTTAGTTTGCATACCCTTTCCTTGGGGCATCAAAAGTTGGTTAGGTTACTGAGAAACACTAATCATTAGTGCTTTGGTTATCTATTTTTTCTCAGCACTGCACCACGCACAGCGCATCCCAAAAATGGGCATCTGTAGACACCAAAACAACACCAATCCGATTATGTGGATACAAACACTGATCGCACTAACATACACAGCCCCCAGGGCAGCCCCCAAAGGTTAAAAATTGGTCATAACCACTCTCACAGTAGTTTTGTAAGGTCAGAGGTCAATTTGGCACCTTTTAGGCACTCTGCTCCCTACTCGTTCCACCTTGGGACGATTACAAATTGGTATTCATCCCACCCAGGGACGATTAGTAGCATTTGCCCATGGGTGGGGCAAATAGCAGGTTTAATGGGACAAAGGTCAAACCTCAACAAATGGCAGCTTAGATCTACCACTTAACTCCTCCTTCACTGCATGGGAGTGTGAGTGAGCATTTTTGAGCTCAAATATGCAGTAATAGAGGCAGTCATGGAGTCCTTAATCTGGGAGGAATCTTATCTCACCTGAGAAGGCATGATCGCCAAGTGGTGCCTCTGCATGCTCATTCATAGAGACTCTCAAGTCTATAAAATGATGAGTCTTATCACCCCAAAATGAGAAAAGGTCAGTAGCATTTGGAGCAATGGAGTGCTGCCGATTTACGTCCTCACCCTTTTGCTTGTGCCTTTCACATCCTTGATCTCTCTTTTGGAAGGGAGGTTATTGGGTGATTATTGGAAGCACAATCCGGAACTAAAACCCAATATTTTGCAATAGTATCCCATCCAAATTTGTCAAAAATACCCCATAAGAGGTTTTGGACCCATCCCAAGTGGATTGGTGCCAAAACCGGGCCCCAAATGGTGGGCGTCCTGCCCCCGGGTGCCCCCTGCACTGCTACAGTCCTAATTGCCCCATCCCTGAGTGATTAGAAATATGTAGCAGATTTAATTTCTTTTTTTCTTGCATTTGTTTCTAGGTTGTTCAAATAGGCTTCCATTAAAATTTCATGTTATTCTGAGTAGTTTTGATCATGCTTTTGTTATTTCTCGCTTTCACTAACATGCAGGGAGCATCATCAGATTTCGGGAGATAGAGGCCGAATTGGCAAAATATGACCTTCTGGGTCTTTCCAAAATACCTTTTTTTACCTAACCCCCAACTTTACAGGTGATTTGGAGTCTCCCAAATGGTAAATTTAGGAGGGTGCTTTCTGACATTTTGTTGCAGGTCTAATCATCCCACCCCGAAGCGATTAGAAATTCGTGGTGAATTTCCTGACTGTTCCTTTTGCAGTGCCTTCTTGGTAATGTTATCATGCCTCTGTAAATTTTTTAGCTCATTCTAATATGTTTTACTTATCATTTTATTTATTTTACGCATGCACTAATCGTAGGCTTTGGGGATCGCATGCTTTACTTCATCCGCAGGTGCTACTAATCCTTTTATGTTTCTCTGAACGCAAGATCTCGACATCGGAGGAGCAGAAACAAATCAAAGATGCATTCATGCATGCAGTGATGACATTTGGTCCGCCCACTTTACATGTGGGTACATCGAAGAAAGCGTACCAATTCGTGGTGTAATAGAGCCCTACTTAACACTCCTAGCCCCCGAAAAGGGAGGAGACGTGTTGTAACCCGATTTTAAAGAAAATTAATAAAAAGGGTTGTACTAAGCATTTGCTTTCTCTCTTGTTTCAATTTGTTTATGTTTCTCTCCTTTCATGCATTTCAGTTCGTAGGACTTAGCGTTACGTTTTGCTTTTGCATACATCGCACTTGGCATTTCTATTTTGTTTCCGTATCCTCGTGCTTTCATATATGAAGTAGTTTTTTCTTTCTATCCCAACAAGGCACCTGGTCCCAATGGGTCTCCTACAATTTCATTTCAAAAACTTTAGAATATATTGAAGAGTGATATGTTGGTTGTGATTGAAAAGGCCAAAAAAGGAAGGCTACAATAAGTGAATCTTGAAAATATTGATGCAAAATTTATTATTTATTAATTAATTAAAAATAAAAAATATAAACAATAAATAATAAATTATTATTATTGAATATTTTAGAATATTGATTATTTTTGTAACTAGCTCTTACTTTTAGTTAAGAGCACATGTAAAAGGTGGGATAACTTAGGAATTAAGTTATCTTATTTTAGGAATAACTTTAGTTGATTTTAATTATATCTTGGGAGAGCTTACATATGAATTGCATTATGTAAGCTTAATATATGATGCTCATAATTATAAATGGGTGAGTGTTAGAAATATAATAACAATAAGAAAAATATTGAGGTCATTTATGTGTAGTATGCTATTGTTTTATGATAATTTTTGTTTAAATGCTTCATATACATGAATATATAAAATGTTTCCATGATCAACTAGGAGAAAATAGTAGTGAGCTTTATTTTTCAGAATTATTATTTTTGTGTAATATTCAAAAGCTATGAGTTGACCATATATTATTTAATTCTCTCTACCATTAATAATACATATTTCATATGTTTTCAACCCTAATAGCCTGTACGATTTTGGTTTTAATTCTTCTCTCATTTTTTATTTGTATCATTGATTTATCTTGATCCTCACCTCCCTTTCATACCCCTTGAGTTCTCACATTTGGTATCATATTTTGTTGCCTATATTCTTTGGAGGAGGATAAATTTATTTATTGGTGAAATATTTATTCTAGGTTTTCCTTAACTAAAAATCCAAACAAAATTTTTAGAGATAATATCTCTTCACCATGTGAGATTTTCTAAAGGTGCTTAATAATTCATCAATGAATATTCCTCTATTTAAAGGAGATAACATTGATTATTAGAAATATTAGCTATGAAGGATCTTGGTATTGAAATAAGTTTAGGAGATTATAAAAATAGCATATGAGGCTCCTCATTATTGGAATGTATTGGATTAATATGTGAAGAAAAAAAAGAAAGAGGAAGAGAAGCTTAATGCATAAGATTTTTTCTACATGGAAAGTGTAATTGATCCTAGCATCTACCATCATATTACTTGTTAGAAGAATGCTCATGAATATTAAACAACCTTAGAGAGTTCTTATCAACAACAAATTAAGGTGAAGGTAGAAAAAATCAAACCTTGAAGATTTACCTTAAAAATATGAGAATAGAGGAGGCAGAAGATGTTCAAGACTATTGTGATAAGACCATTGATAGTGAAAAATATGTGTGTCTATGGAGATACCATGGAGGGGAAGGTAGTATTAAATATTTTTTTATATCTTTAAGCCTAATATGGCTTGAGAATATGGCAATATTATAAGAGCATAAACATATGAATATCCTAAAGCTAAAATAATTGGTAGGATATCTCTTGTCTCACTAGGACAAGATTAGATACTATACACCCAACATGAATCAAGATATTGAATACAAATTGAGGATCTAGGTTCTTAAAGAGAAAATTAGTCAAATATACAAGCAAGAGCTAATTGATCTTTAGATGGCTCAAATTAGAAGGGAAAGTATCATGTATGCTCCAAGGAGAAAGACAAGATAGACAAGAAAAATATTTATTTCTACAAATGTAAAATGATAGGCCACATGAAGAAGGGTTGTAGGATCTTGGAAATCAAATATTTATCTAAAATGTGGTTGGAAAAATCTTATCAAGCAGACCATGAATATGAGCGTTAAAATTATTATCTTTCATGTAATATTAATTTTAATTTTGTAAGAGAGTTATAGTATCTAGTATTTGGTTGCTCCAACCATATGACAAGTTGCATGGAGGATTTAAAAATAAAACTTCATTTGGGATATGGTAAGATTATATAGATTTAAAAAGGAAAATTTTCCCTTAACATAAGATAAGGAAAAGGATATTTTTGTGATATCCATATTTCTCCTAATATCATGTATAATCTCAAGAGAATTGGATGCTCTTGAAAAGATGCTTCAAACTTAGTTTTTATAATAGGGAGCACTTAATTTATGATAAAAAGTAGGGATAAGACCTAGTTGGAAGATATTTAATGACAATAATTAGGATGTTTTCTTTGAGATTGGATACTTCAGGATAAGTGTATTTGCAACCTTTAAAAACTCAAATGAGTTATGTCATGAGAGTTTTAGACACCTTAACTTTATTATCCTATGTTTTTTGTACAAGAAATATGTGGTGCATGGTTCTTTCAAAATTTTGTGTAAGGAGAAATGAAGTGTGCAAAGGGTATGCACTTGAAAATAAACACAATGATAAGTTTTATTTAAGTTGATGGAGAGCAAGAATAAATTGTAGTTGGTTAACTCTAATATATGCCCTCCTATTTCAGATACAAGTATTGGTATAAAATTGTAATTTAGTGCTTTTATTAATGATGCAACCATATTTATGGGGGTTTTATTTTTTAAAAGTAAAAATGAAACATTTGAAATATTTAAGATATCCAAAGGAATGGATGAAAATAAATGTATAAAAATAATAAGAATTTTAAAAACATATAGAGGTGCTAAGTTCTATTTCAAATAGTTTGAGGACTTATGTTCATCAAATGGCATAAGATTACTACACCTTATACTTCACAATAAAATTGAGTGGAAGAAGAAAAAATAGGATGATTCTAGAATATGTTAGGAGTATATTTGAAACTAAATGGTTAGAGAAGAAATTTTGGGCTGAACCAATGAAAGAAGCATTATATATTCTCAATAGACATCACACTATTATGATGAAGAACAAGACTCCTTATTGATGCAGGAGCATCCAGTAGCACCTGATGCAGAGGCATCCAGTGGTAGGAGGGCCACTTCTGAAAAGTTGGCTGAGGAAAGACGTCGTGATTTCGCGATGTGTCATGAAATCGCAACAGAAGAAGAAGAAGAAGGTGAGGAGGAAAATATGTCACGATATCACGACACAAAGAGGAGAGAGGAGCCAACAGAGAAAACTATCATGATATTGCGATAGAAGATGTGTCACGATATTGCGACACAAGCAGAGAACGAGGCCAACGAGGAGAAGCTATCATGATATCGTGATAGCAAATGTGTCACGATATCGCGACACAAGTGGAGCAAAGGAGTCAGCGAGGAGAAGCTATCGCGATATCACGACAGAAAATGTGTCGTGATATCATGACACAAAATGGAGAAAGAAAGCAGTAGGGCCAACTGTCACGATTTCATGATAGGTTCCAGAGGAGAAGAAAGGGTGCCAAAGATGTGATTTCGTGGCATGTCATGATTTTGCGGCATGTTGTGATTTCGTGACACAAACAGGAAGGAGGAGGCTACAAGCAAAGATGTCATGATTTCATGACATGTCGTGGTTTTGTGACCCAAAAGTAGAAGGAGAGTATGAAAGGCAAGGATGTCACGATTTTGCGACATGTCGCGGTTTCACGACTTGAAGAAGAAGAAGAGAGCCGAAAGCTAAGATGTCACGATTTCATGACCCGAAGGCAGGATGAAGAGCGAAGAGGAAGATGTCGTGATTTCGTGACATGTCGTAGTTTTGCGACCCACAGAAGAGAGAGAAGGTGCAGAGGAGAAGATGTCACGATTTTGTGACATGTCACAGTTTCACGACCCGCCAAGGAGAGAGAAAGCTAGGAGAAGGAAATGTCATGATTTCACGACAGGTCATAGTTTCATGGCCAGAAGGCAAAGAAGGAGCCAAGGAAGAAAGATGTCGTGATTTCGTGACATGTCACATTTTTGCGACCAGAGGGCAAGCAAAGGAGCAAGAGGAGGAAGATGTCGCGATTTCGTGACATGTCACGGTTTTGCGACTAGCTGGCGAGCGAAGGAGCCAGAGGACGAAAGATGTCATGATTTTGTGACCCGATGAAGAAGAGAAGGCAAGGGAGCCAAAATGTCACAATTTCACAACTTTTCATGATTTCATGACCCAAAAGAGAAGAAAGGATGCAAGGAAGGAAGATGTCGCGATAGCGCGACAGGTCATGATTTTGCGACGCAAAGAGGAGAAAGTAGGCAAAATAAGAAGATGTCGCGATATCATGACAAGTCACGATTTCATGATAGGAAGAAGCGAGAGGAGGCCGAAAGAAAAGATGTCATGATATCGCGACATGTCACGATTTCACGACAGAAGAAGGAGAAGGAGAACACAAGGCACATAAGTATAAGGTAGATGGAACTATTAATAAATATAAGACCCATCTTGTTACAAAGGGCTATGCTCAGAAAGAAAGTATAGATTATGAAGAGACTTTTGCACCCACTACAAAAATTACTACCATTCGAGTACTTTGTACCATGGCAACTCAATTTGAGTTGTAGTTACATCAAATGAATGTCAAAAATGCCTTATTGAATGGTGACCTACAAGAAGAAGTGTACATGACCCAACCAAAAGGATTTGTGGTTGAAGGCCAAGAATAGAAAGTTTTCAAGTTGGTCAAATCTTTGTATGGGTTAAAATAAGCTCCACAAGCTTGGTACATAAAAATAGATAGTCACCTATTGCAACATGGATTCAAAATAAGTCCTTTAGATGCTAATATCTATATCAAGAACAATGGTTCTGACATAGTGATTTTGGTACTCTATGTGGATGATTTGATCATCACTGGAAGTTTAGAGAACATGATTGATGTAGTATCTTCCCAGATTCTAAATTTGTTTGCTTTATCAGAACCTTCCTAAGTTAGATCTCGATATTTCTAAGAATATTCACCTTGAAGTTGAAGATTTCTTATTTGTTCAGTTATATTAGATTGGCATTATGAAATAGCACTAATATACCTTCTTCTACTCAAAGCATCTACGAGGGTTATGCATAAGGGGTCGACCCCAAAATCTATATATAAAATTAAGGTGATTTTTTTGGAATCCTAGTGAAATTTGTAGAAGTATACATGGCGAATTGCATTTATTTATCTCCAAAAAATTTTAAACCATGGCGAATTTCATTAATTTTTCTCCAAAAATTTTCAAATCTTGGTGAATTTTTTTGTGTTGGGGGCTATGAATATTGGTTTGCAAAATCTAAAAATGTACAACATACTTAAAATATTTAGACTGATATGAAAGAATTTAGGCCGACATGATGATCGATGGCATGACGATCGACTGCAGGCATAATGATCGACAGTAGGAATGTCGATTGGTTGCAAGCATGACGATTGGATGCAGGCATGACGATCGGCTATAGGCATGACGATCAACTACAGGCATGAATATCGGATGCAGGCATGACGATCAGCTAAAGGTATGACGATGGGCTACATGTATGACAATCAACTGTAGGAATACCGATAAGTTGTAGGAATGACGATCAGATGTAGGAATGACGATCGATTGTAAGTATGATGACAGGTTGTAGGTATGATGATTGGTTGCAAGAATGTCGATCGACTGTAGGTATGATTATTAACTACATGAATGAAAATCGACTATAGGCATGATGATTGGCTATAGGCATGGTGATGGGTTATAAGAATGTCGATCAGGTTGTAGGTATGACGATTGGCTATAGGTATGATGATCTTACACCGATCAACACTCCTCTACAAATGATCGGTTTATTTTGACAAACACTCCTCTACAATCGATCAGCTTATTTCGATAGATACTCTGCAACCTTGTCAAGTTTTTTGTTGTCTCAGAGCTATTTTTGAGTTAGAATATTTTTGATGTATGTTTATCAATACCAAGTAAAGTATATATATGGGTAGTATATGAGGTGATTTGGGCAGCAAAAATAAAATCATTTATAATTTGAAGGTGATTTGGGCAGGAAATATAAAATCATTTATAATTTGAAGGTGATTTGGGTGGGAAATATAAAATCATTTATAATTTGAAGGTGAATTAGGTGGGAAAATCAAAATCATATGTAATTTGAGGTCGGTGAATTAAAATAAAATTAGGTTCATGATTATCAATGGTGGGCTAATTTACCCCAAAAAAAATTTGACCCTATAAATTTTGGGTGAATGGACCCTAGTGAAAAGATCCAAAATTAGCCAATTTAAAATCTTGAAAATCCTAAATAGATCCAATTTATTATATTTCATGCTTATGCATAACCCTAGCATCTGCTAATTTGTTTTCCTTCCCATATATATATATATTCAATGCCAAAATCATATTTTCCTAGGAATTCTATCTAGCGCGTTTGCCTAGCATTGAGCATTGGTTTATTAAAAATATATCTTAAACTTTGATGATCTATTCTAAGATCAAAAGGTTGACTAAGTAGGCAATGATGCCATATTTTAAAAGCATGTACCACTATAGCTAACTATAAATCATGTGTGACGTAGTTTAATTCATATTTATTAATATTTCGTGACTCGTAGGCGATAACACCATCTTCTTGCATGAGGATCCCACCTAAGCCTCCTATGGAGGCATCAACACATACTGTAAATGGTTGTTTGGGATCTAATATTTTAAGAATAGGTGATTTTGTTAATTTTTCTTTAAGAGTTTTGAAAGCTTCTTCACACCATGTTGTCCATTTAAAAGTTTTTCCTTTCTTTTGAAGATTTGTTATTGGATAGGCCACTTTAGAGAAATTCTTGATAAAATGGTGATAATACCCAGCCATCCCCATAAAAATTTGTACTTCAAAAATACTTGTTAGGGCAGGACAATCAATAATGGCTTGTATTTTCTTTGGGTTAACATACACTACTTTAGTGGAAATTACATACCCCAAATACTGTACTTGGGTTGCGTAAAAATCACACTTGGATAATTTCCCGTATAATTGGTTCTTTCTAATAATTTCAAGAACAATCCTCATATGATGATCATGCTCTACCTTGCTTTTGGAGTAGATCAATATATCATATAGGAATTTTAGTACAAACCGATCTAGCTATTCCTAAAACACACTATTCATCAAATTCATGAAAGCTGCTAGAACATTAGTTAATCCAAAAGACAACACTATAAATTCATAGTGGCCATATCTAATATGAAAAGTAGTTTTATGGGTATATTTTTCTCAAATCCTCAAATGATGATACCCGGATCTAAGATCAATTTTGGAGAAAATAGTGACTTATTTTAGTTGATCAAACAAGTCATCTATTTTGTATAGAGAGTAATTATTATTAACTGTCATCTTGTTTAACATTTTGTAGTCAATGCATAGCCTTAGTGACCTATCCTTATTTTTAACGAAAAAAACTGGTGCTCCCCACAATGATACACTAGGTTTAATGTACCCTTTTTATAATAGATCTTGAATTTGAGTCTTAAGCTCTTGCAACTCTACTGTAGTCATTATATAAGATGCTCGAGCTATAGGGGTTGCTCTTGGTAGAAGTTCTATAGTGAAATAAAATTCCCTCTAGGGTGGAAGACCTGGTAGATCTTAAGGAAAGACATCTCAAAAGTCATTCAATATCGGATAAATTTGGAAAAGGCTTACCCCAGACTCGATTTCTTCATTTTTATTAAGTTTGACTACAAATACTCTACTACTCTTTATTATTTGTCTTTTAACTTGCATTGTTGTCAATAGATGTGGTTTCACTAATTCACGGTCATAGTAAATATGAATCCTTTTCTTGGTATCATTAGTGAAATACATCTATATTTCCTCAAATTTTAATAATGTTGTGTGTGCTTTGATCCAGTCCATGCCTAAGATAATGTCGAAGGCATATAATGGAGCCACATATAAATATCAGCTGGTTTTCATTGAGGTAATATTAACTAAGGGTCAAATAAACATTGATTAATGGTATAGGTTTGTCTAGACCCATACTCGAACTTCCACCAATGAGTCATAAACCCAAGTTTTTCTGGTATGTCCCTCAAAATATTTAAAGAAATAAAACTATCAGTTGCTCTAGAATCAATCTTAATAAAAACATTTTTACGATAAATTTTGCCATTCAACAAAAAATGTGTTGCTTTACCATTGAGTTTATGGTTACCTATTATTGTATATATATTATGGGTGGGCTCCATAATTTCTTTCTTCTTATCAGCTCTCAAAGGACACTTATCAGTGTAATGAGCTTCTTGGTAGATATAACAACCAATTCGAGGTACTCTCTCTTTCTTAATTTTATCATTGCCTTCCTGAGTACCAATTCTTGGTGCATTAGCTCTTTGATCAAACCTATCCCTAAAATTTCTTCTATCTTGGCCACCTCGATTGTTCTGGTTTCCTCTATTTCCTTGGTACCTATTCTTATTCTTGTCAAATCTATTTCTATTCCCATTACCACTATTCTTGTTCCAATTCCTGTCCCATTTTGTTGAACCAACATTTTTATTTTTCTATGGCTCTTCCCTTTCAGAGGATTTTTGGTAATAGGCCTTCTTGACCTTATAGTTGTCCTCTTCCTACCGATCTAAGTCATAGGTAGTAGTTAGGGTAGTAGGTTTTATCATAAGAATAATATGCCCAATCTTTAGGTGTAATCCTAAATTAAATTTTTGGATTTTGATTTCATTTTGTTGCTCATATTCGGGCATATACTTGAGTATTTATACAAACTACTAATAATATTCAATTACGGACATGCTACCTTGATTTAACCTTGAGAATTCTACAGTCCTAATGCAGGAGCATCCGGAGGCAAAGATGGCAATCTTGCATCACCCAAAATGTATTTTTTTTCTTAAGTACTAAAACTGTCGCGATATCGCGACGCTTTTTGAAGAAGGGCACCAGCGGGTCAAAACGTCACGATATCATGACGTATTTTTGAAAATCACAGTCGGGACGCCAAACTTTCATGAAATCGTGACATTTCTGAAGACGCACGGTCGGGACGCCAAACTATCGTGAAATCACGACATTTCTGTTGCAACGTGGTCTGGACGCACAATGGTCGCGAAATCGTGACACTTTCGGAAGCAGGATTTGAAGGCACAGGGACATCTTTGACAAAAAGGTTCTAAGGCACAAGAATGGTCACGAAATCGTGACACCTTCAAAGGCAAGCTTAAAGGACATCGCGAAATTGCGACACCTTCAAAGATAAAGTTTAAAAGACGTCGCAAAATTGTGACATATCCGGGGGCAAGGTTCCACAATGCAAAGATGTCGCGAAAACGTGACATGTAACGGTTTCACGGCCCAAGGGAGGAAGGCGAGTAAAAAAGTCCTAGACGTCGTGATATCGCGACATGTAGCAGAATCGCGGTCCCAAGGAGGAGAGAGAAGCCTAACATCAAAACATTGCGATATCGCGACCAAAGAGGAGAGAGAAAGTGCTGGGGAAAATACGTCACGATATCGCGACAGGACGCTCACGACATTGACCAGCCGGTGACTACAGGGACCAGTGTAGAGGGACACGTGGCGTGAAGTTATAGGTGGCCCGAGAGTATGAAGCGGTTACAGGAAGCATGGCAATAGGACACGTGGCATCAACTGCAAACGACCATGGCGCATTCTTATGAATGATTGACTTGGCAGTGGATCGACAGGCGGTTGTAGGGCATCATCGCTACTACGAGGCTATGATGTTTTGATGCACCTGGTAGCATCATGCAGGCGGGACAGAGCATTCGTGCGGGCGGTATGGGGAGTCTCGCATTCAAGTAATGATGGTCCAAAGAGAGTCGGGCCTGGGGATGAAAAGGACCCGCACTTTGCGTAATGATAAAGAAGGAGGTGGCGGCCGAGGATAAAAGGGCATGCATTGTATCAAAAAAAAAGGGGAAAGACCTTTTGGCCATTGATTTATTTTTTTTGGTTTTTGCATAGCTGTGTATTGGAGGAGAGACCTCTGTTTTAATGAAACTTGCTGAAATTTTGTCTGTGCATTGTTAATTCTGCATTCTTGCTGTGTGTTGTGTGCGGTTCTATACCAAGTGGTATCAGAGCAGGTTGGTTCTGAGAGTGCAAACCGATCGCCGAACAGAGAGGCAGTTTGTGCCAGGACCGTGGTTGTGGGGTTGTGAAGAAGAAGCAAGATGCCTCCGTGAAGAGACCGTGGTGGTATAAGGCACAGACGAGCAAGAAGGGACGAGATCAATTTGAGAGCCCTGCAGAGGCAAGTTGAGGCTCTACAAGAGGAAATTAGAAGAGGAGTCGAGCCGAGAAGGGAAGAACCCAGCGAAGATGAAGTGTGGGAAAAAGAAGTTCCATATGAGGATGAAGAGGCTTTGGAGCCAACAAAGGCTAGGCTGTATAGGGCTATCTCCCAGATTGGGAAGAAGCTAAAATTTGACGTCTCAACTTACTCTGGAAACCTCAACCTTGAGGAATTAATAGACTGGATCAATGACATGGAGGAGTACTTCGAATACGAAGAGATCGCAGATCCAAATCGGATCAAATTCGCAAAAACCAAGCTGAAGGGGCATGCTAGCATCTGGTGGAAAGGAGTGCAGTTAGAAAGAAACAGGAGGGGAAAGGAAAGGATCACCAGATGGGATAGGATGGTAGAGAAACTAAAGAGGCAGTTCATCCCTACAGATTATGAGCTGGATTTATTGAAGAAAATGCAGAGTCTTCGACAGGCTAGTAAGTCTGTCAAGGAATATACAGAGGAGTTCTACCAGATTTCAATCAGAATCGGCCATTCGGAGGCAAACAAAGAGAAGGTCGCACGTTACATAAATGGATTGCGAACCAGCATTCAAGAAGAGCTGGGGCTGGTTAGAATGAGCACAGTGGAGGATGCATATCAGTTTGCATTAAAAGTGGAAGAGAAACTAAATAGAAGGTTTGATGGTAAGCAGAGAGGGAAGGATAGGGGTGGAAGAGCTAGTGGAAGAGGCAGTGGTGGAAGATACAAAGATTTTGGAAAATCTGCGGAAGCTAGTAGCAGCCAGAAATAGAAAGAGGTGAGAGAAGAGGATGACCGACGCCCACGCAATCAGAGCAACAACTACCCAAGAGGAAGAGGTAGGTCTGGGTGAGGGTTTGGAAGAGGTGTTTTTAGAGGAACCTGCTTCAACTGCGGTGAAGGACACAGGGCATACAACTGCCCACAGCATCAAGAGAGGCCAAATCGAAGACCTGAGGGTCAGGCCCAAGCTGCTGTAGCAGACGAAGGTGTAGAGTCTGAGCATTCAGAGGAAGCAGAAAGAGGGGAAACCATGATTATCAAAAGAGTCTTGCTGAATGAAGAAGAAAAGGTAGACCAAAGGAACAGCCTATTTCGAACAAGATGCAAGTGCACAGGCAAGGTCTGTAATATCATCATTGATAATGGAAGCACTGACAATTTGGTTTTCGAGGAAATGGTTTCCAAGCTACGGTTGGAAAGGAGAAAACACCCGCACCCTTATCGGATTGCATGGCTGCAAAAGGACCATCGGGCACTAGTAAGCGAGCAATGTCTGGTGAAGTTCAATATTGGAACTTATCGAGATGAGGTTTTATGTGACATCTTACCTATGGATGCATGTCACTTGCTTCTTGGGAGACCTTGGGAGTTTGACCGAAGTGTTGTTCATGATGGTCGAGCCAACACATATTCTGTGTCAAATAATGGAGTTCGCCATAAGTTAAAACCCCTAAAAGAGGTGGATGAGAAAGTATGCAGCAGTGCACGAGTCTGTCTAGTTGATGGCAGAAGATTCTTGGAAGGCCTGAAGCCGGATCATGTGTGTTATGCTATAATCCCCAGAGTTAGGGAAGAAGGATGCAAGGAGATTCCAATGGAAGTCATGGGATTGTTAGAAGAATTCCCTGATATCATTTCTGACAATGTTCCTGAAGGTTTACCACCTGTTAGGAGGATCAGTCATCACATCGACTTGGTGCCTGGATCGAGCTTGCCAAACAAGGTTGCACATCGAATGACATCGGTGGAAACTGAAGAATTAAATCGGCAAGTTCAAGATCTGTTGAAGAAAGGCCTGATAAGGGAGAGTCTTAGTCCTTGTGCTGTACTAGTAGTATTAGCACCCAAGAAGGATGGAGAATGGAGGATGTGCACCGACTCTCGGGAAATCAACAAGATCACCATTAAATACAGGTTTCCTCTGCCGAGAATGGATGATATCATGGACTGCTTGAGTGGAGCTGAGTACTTCACAAAAATTGATTTGAAAAGTGGATACCATTAGATCCGCATTAGAGAAGGGGATGAATGGAAGACAGCTTTCAAAACCAGAGAAGGGTTGTATGAGTGGTTGGTTATGCCATTTGGATTAACCAATGCACCTAGTACCTTTATGAGGTTAATGAATGAAGTTATGAAGAAATTTTTGGGCAAATTTGTTATTGTTTACTTGGATGATATACTGATTTTTAGCAGAACCTTAGAGGAGCACCTGATGCACATCAGGAAGGTTCTTGAGAAACTGCGGGAGGAGCAGTTATTGATCAATCTGAAGAAGTGCAACTTTGTGAAGAAGGAGCTGGTATACCTGGGATTTGTCATATCAGCAAATGGTCTCAAGATGGACCCCGAAAAGGTGAAGGCTATCCTCGAATGGCCTGTCCCAAGGAGTGTGACCGAGGTTAGATCATTTCATGGTCTGGCCAGTTTCTACAAAAAATTTATGAGAAACTTCAGCAGTATTTGTGCATCTCTTACTGAGATAATGAAGGGAAACAAGAAGGAATTTTAGTGGATAGTTGGAGCCAATAAAAGCTTTGCTATGCTGAAGAAGAAGGTCACTGAGCAACCCATTTTAGCACTTCCAGATTTCAATAAGGTGTTTCAGGTAGACTGCGATGCGAGTGGCAGTGCGATAGGAGCCGTCTTGAGCCAAGAAGGTAGGCCTGTAGCTTATTTCAACAAGAAGCTCAATGATTCCAGGAGAAAATATTCGGTATATGATCAAGAGTTTTACGCCATAGTTCAAGTACTCAATAAATGGAGGCACTATCTATTGCCGAAAGAGTTTGTTCTCTATACCGACCATTAAGCGCTACAGTTTATTAACAGTCAGGGAAAATTGAATCAAAGACACCTGAAATGGGTAGAGTTCTTGCAGAGCTATACCTTTGTGCTGAAGAATCAAAGTGGAAGATCAAATAGGGTGGTAGATGCATTGAGTAGGAGGCAATGTCTGATGATAGAAATGATAGTGGAGGTTGTAGGGTTTGCTGAGCTCAAGAACTTATACCCTGCAGACCCCGATTTCGTAGAATCTTGGAAAGCCTGCACTGCGCCTATTGCATTGGACAGGACTAGATGGTTAGATTACCTGATTCAAGATGAAATGTTGTTTAAGGGGAATCAATTGTGCATTCCGAGGAGCTCAATGAGAGAGAACCTCATTAAAGAAAAGCACAGTGGGGGTTTAGCTGGACACTTTGGCCGTGACAAGACCATCTCATTGGTTAGTGAAAACTATTACTGGCCACAATTACAGCAGGATGTGGCAAAGTTTGTGCAGAGTTGCAGGATTTGCCAGATGGCAAAGGGCATGAGGCAACCTACTGGTTTGTATCAACCACTACCTATACTTGAGCGGCCATGGGAAGATATTAGTATGGATTTTGTGCTCGGTTTACCCAGGACGCAGAGGGGGCACGATTCCATATTTGTGGTAGTGGACAGATTTTTGAAAATGGCACATTTTATCCTGTGCCAGAAGACTAGCGATGCGGTCCATGTAGCTGGTCTGTTATTTAAGGAAGTGGTACGCCTTCATGGGCTACCAAGAAGCATTGTGTCGGACAGGGATACCAAGTTTGTAGGTTATTTTTGGAAGACCCTATGGAAGAAGCTGAGGACGGAGTTAAAGTTTAGTTCTGCTTACCACCCGCAAATAGATGGCCAAACAGAGGTGGTTAATCGGAGTTTGGGCAACCTACTGCGATGCTTGGTAGGGGACAAGCCCAAGGGATGGGATATAATTTTGCAGCAAGCTGAGTTTGCGTATAACAGCTTAGTCAATCGGAGTACCAACAAGTCACCATTCCAGATTATCTATGGGAGCAGCCCATGAAACGCTTCAGAGTTAAGAAGGCTAGAGACAAGGGAGAAATGCAGTGCTGAGGCAGAAGACTTTGCCAAACACTTGAAAGGAGTGCATGAGGAAGTGACAAGACACATTGCCAAGATGAATGCTCAATATAAGGCGAGGGCGGATCAAAAACGCAGAGCTAAGGAGTTCCAAGTAGGAGATTCTGTCATGGTCCATCTGCGGAAGGAACGGTTCCCTGCCAAGACATACAACAAACTCAAAATGAAGAAATTTGGGCCATGCAAAATCATTGGCAAACGAGATTATGGTAATGCCTACGAGGTGGAGTTACCAAGTGAACTTAACATCTCCCCCGTGTTTAACATATCAGATTTGGTTGAGTATCATGAAGGAGAAAGCAGTGAGATACCCAATCCAGAGTTATGGAGCATTCTAGCAGCCATCCCAGTTGTGGATGAGATAGAAGAAGTTCTGGATATGCGTGAGGGCCGAAGTACTCGAAATAGGAGTTATTCTGAGTATTTAATCAAATGGAAGGGCCGACCCATAGAAGATGTGACTTGGCTATCCAAGGCGGAGGTTGATCGTTTGGGTCTACCTTGGTCAAATCAGAAGTGAGGTCACTTCTCAAACCCACCCCGGGTGTCTGATGTAGGAGCATTTGGAGGCAAATCTGGCAATCTTGCGTCACCCAAAATGTATTTTTTTTCTTAAGTACGAAAACTGTCGCGATATCGCGACGCTTTTTGAAGAAGGGCACCAGTGGGCCAAATCGTCGTGATATCACGATGTATTTTTGAAAAGCATAGTCGGGATGCCAAACTGTCGTGAAATCATGACATTTCTGAAGACGCACGGTCGGGACGCCAAACTGTCATGAAATCATGACATTTCTGTTGCAACGTGGTCTGGACGCACAATGGTCACGAAATCGTGACACTTCCAAAAGCAGGATTTGAAGGCACAGGGACATCTTTGACAAAAAGGTTCTAAGACACAAGAATGGTCGTGAAATCGTGACACCTTCAAAGGCAATCTTAAAGGACATCGCGAAATCACGACACCTTCAAAGATAAAGTTTAAAATACATCGCGAAATCATGACATATTTGGGGGCAAGGTTCCACAATGCAAATATGTCACAAAATCGTGACATGTCACGGTTTCACGGCCCAAGGGAGGAAGGCGAGTAAGAAAGGCCTAGACATCGCGATATCACGACGTGTAGCGAAATCGCGGTCCCAAGGAGGAGAGAGAAGCCTAATGTCAAAACGTTGCGATATCGCGACCAAAGAGGAGAGAGAAAGTGCTGGGGCAAATACGTCGCGATATCACGATAGGACGCTCACGACATTGACCAGTCGATGACTGCAGGGACCAGTGCAGAGGGACACATGGCGTGAAGTTACAGGTGGCCCGAGAGTATGAAGCGGTTACAGGAAGCATGGCAACAGGACAAGTGGCATCAACTGCAAACGACCATGGCACATTCTTATGAATGATTGACTTGGCAGTGGATCGAAAGGCAGCTGTAGGGCATACCGCCACTACAGGCTATGATGTTTTGATGCACCTGGCAGCATCATGTAGGTAGGACAGAGCATTCGTGCGGGCGATATGGGGAGTCTCACATTCAAGTAATGATGGTCCAAAGAGAGTCGGGCCTGGGGATGAAAAGGACCCACACTTTGCGTAATGATAGAGAAGGAGGTGGCGACCGAGGATAAAAGGCACGCATGCATTGTATCAAAAAAAAAGGGGAAAGACCTTTTGGCCATGGATTTATTTTTTTTGGTTTTTGCATAGCTGTGTATTGGAGGAGAGACCTCTGTTTTAATGAAACTTGCTGAAATTTCGTCTGTGCATTGTTAATTCTACATTCTTGCTGTGTGTTGTGTGCGGTTCTATACCAAGTGCATCTTCAGAAATGTCATGATTTCGCGACAGTTTGGCGTCCCGATCGTGCTTTTCAAAAATACGTCGCTATATCGCAATGGTTTGGCCCGCTGGTGCCCTTATTCAAAAAGCGTCGCAATATCGCAACATTTTTAGTACTTAAGAAAAAAAATACATTTTGGGTGATGCAAGATTGCCAGCTTTGCCTCCGGATGCTCCTGCATCAAGTCCTTTCAAGGTAAAATTGTGGTGTTAGAAACCTATCTTTGAATGCTTGCACAAATTTATCCCAATAGATATCTGCAACCTCCACATTATGAATTTTTCTATAGGTATCCTACCAATCAGTAGTTGCACTAGTCAAATGATAAACTACCCATAAAGTTTTTGATTTAGATGAGAGGGTTCTAATAGCAAAATATGCCTCCACACTATTCAACCATCTCTCAGCCTCTTCCCCATCACCTTTACCATCAAATTTAGCTATGTCAAGTCTTCGCATATCCTTATCCAACTCATAACCTACTTGTTTTCTTCTAGGGTCAACAGTTGTTTCATCCTCAACTATTATCGTTTCCTTTCCTTTAGATAAATTTTCTATTATTTTTTGTTGTTGAGAAATCATATCTTGATGTTGAGATAGCTGAGCTTTTTTTTGTTCCATGTGTTCTAAAATTTGGGTGTTTTTTTGAGCCATGTGCTTAGCCATTTGAGAACTTTGTTGTTCCATTTGCTATTTTTGTTGGCTCATTTGTTATTGCAATGATTGCATTATTCGGATCATTTTATCTTTTCTTACAGCTAGTTCTTTTTCTCTCCTCATTACCCGTGAATGTTCTATGGCTTCCTCTATAGCCCCGAACCTCATAAACTTTTGAAATACTCTCTTAGGATTTTTGGTCAGCCCTTCTCGTTGAACTACCATAGATCTCTTTGAAAAACTATCTTTTTGTCTAGATGCCATTGCCTGCTCAAAAACTAAAAATCTTGTCAATTTTTTGGTTTAAATGCTCAATATGATATTAAAAAAACTATTGCCTAGGGTTTCACAACCTTTGCTCTAATACCAAATGTAACAACCCAAATCCTACCCACTTGGTTGTCTTGTATACCACTTGGTTGTCCTGTATCAGGGGTCATAGTAAATTTTTTATTTTATTCTTTTCTAATTTAGTTTCTAGTATGAGCATGCTAAAAATCTTCATGAGTGCCATTTCACTACAGTCAAAATACCCATGAGATCAAGATTGGCCAAATATCATATAGTTACCTCTATTGAACTTCACTCTCCACCCGAGATTCCAAGTTCAGGTAGGGGTTTCTTTTCCTCTAGGGCCCATATCACCTAGAGGTGTGACACATAATTTCCCCATCTCTTACATGATTTCAAATTTCAAGTTATGCAAGAGTTAGCGTATGCATGCTTGAGTTAGACGAATATCCACCTCTCCTGGAATTCATCTAGGGTCCACCAATACCCTGGTAGCTACCCGATGTTTTGTCTTGATTAACCAACATGATATCCCATACCATCATGTTGTCAGTATTCCCACTATAAGTCAAGCACAAAATTCACCACTCAAATACTAGCAGGGTTAACCTAGAAGAGATGCCCATTTCATCCTTCGTTACCTCTCATTATGACCATTCCCATCAGAAGTACGGTTAGAGCCCTAAATTAGGATGGTTGCCCTCTTGCAAGCACCCTTAATGTTTGACCCACAAGATTGTCCTTCCCACAATCTTGAAATAATGACAAGGTTGTCCTGCCTACAACCTTAGGTTGCGAGTCAAGATTGTCCTTCCCACAATCTTGGAACTTTTCCTGCCATTAGTTCACTTATGGTTTTATAAGAATATGGATTTCATTTGTCATAGAGGATATTTATGTACTCTCTATATTTATAGTTCATAACAAAAAATAAACATCAATAAAGCTTAAATATAATGTTATATATTAAACAATTTACACTTATTTCGTCCTAAGTGGAAATAATCCAAGTAAGTACTTAGAATGAAGAAGACAAAAAAAAAAAAAAAAAAAACAAAAAAAAAACACCAAAAAAAAAAACAAAAAGAAAAACAAAAACCAAACACCCCTATGATGAAGGTACAAGAGAGATTAATAACTGGTTTTATAATGAGTATTTTCTGTCATAACATAAAAAGAAATAACTAAAATTGCAAATATTTGATATAACCAGCATTTAGAAATCTTCATGATATTTTAAAATAACATATTTAAATCAAAACATGTCAACTACCCTTTGACAAGATGAAACCCTTTTTCAACTTTGCATAATAATGAGAAAATCATATATAAACAATATAAGACTTTAAGAGACCTATTGAAACACTAAAAACCATATATTAAAATACATTTACAAGCTGGTATTGATAAAATAGAGTGTCTCTATCTTAACGGTGAAAAGGATCGATTATTAAAAACATTTATTAAATTCAGCATTCAATGTGTAACATCCTAACTACACACAACCACGTTCTCATGGAGTAGACTATCTATTGATTCGAAGGGCTGATTTAAGATAAAACTATGGCCATTGCTACATTCTGAACAATTTATTGTTGACAGATTAATATAAATTATATTACTTCCAAGACTAGTGGATCAGGATCACCGTTTTCAATGCAGTTGAGTATGAAATCACTGGCTAATGACCTGAACCTAAGTTTCCTCTATACTCAGCTTGAGCTCTAAATCGGTATAAAGATAAGAAGTGACAGACTACGCATTTGTTTTACTTATATGTTCATAGTTGATCGGAAAATAGTTTGATGTTTGAGGGATTCATTATAATATTAAACACAAAGGCAGATTACAATCCTTATTTAATACATAGACATTAAAGAGTTTTATCTCATTCTATAAACAAGCTTAGCAAAACTAAGGATATACTGACACCAATATCTATTTGTTTTGACTCTAGTCATTCATCGCTTGCCCAGGCGAGAAACTTGTTAGAAAAAAGTTAATAAGAAAGACTTCAAAGTATATATCTCAATGACATTAAATTATAAAGACGCATAAAATTATGGACTTCGAATTTATTTAACAAACCATGAACATAATGGTATTTATAAAGATAGTTTTCCATCAACACTATTACAATTATAAAAATGAAGTTCACAATTTTTCTTTACACAACCATGCAATCTCCAATTCACTTGGAGTGCTATAGTCTAAACTATTTTTCCTAAAATCACATCCATAACAGAAGGTTTTAGTTTGCATGCTTCAGATAATAGCCAGAATGACGGTATATACCAGACTTGGTAAACTATACCACTATCATATAACAACATTCTACTCTATCATCTTAACATACATATACAAAATCCGAACAATAGACTTTTAACAATGAAAAACAAAGTTTTAAAATGCTTATAATACAATAATTTTTACTTCCAAACTACATGCAATCCACAAGCATGAGACATTATTTTCCAAAAAATTTTTGTCCACCATTCCGTAAAACAAATTCAAATAGATATGTTTTCAATGTCTGTGCTCGGCATATAAGTTTACATACTCCAACATGATGCTCACATTTCGCCATGCAAGCCTATTGAGTTTTCCATAAACACAACGTACTGACATAGTATAATAAGGATTTATTTTTGAGTATTCCAAGCCCTCTGGATTCACGAATTTCTTTTTCTTTACATTACAAAACAAAAGCTTCCAGTTTTAGAATAGAGAGGTGTTCTCAAAATTAGACACAACTTCCTAGTGTCCGAGTGCATGTAGAAGGAAAATCCATCAATTGGCAAGAAAGCAACAACTTAATATTTCAAGGAATTCTCCAGGCTTAGTAACAAAGTTGCCAGTGTTTCCAAGGGTCAGAGCGGCCATAACTACAATGATATGTAGCTAAATTCTATATATGCATACAAACAACCAACATGCAGTTCAGATTGCAGTCATTTACACATGCAACTAGAGATTTTATTTTCACTTTCAGTTTACATTTCATTCCATAATCGTTCATCCACAAACCAAATATTTCCAACAAAAACTTAACAATCAGACAACCAGGATTTCATGATTTTAATTTATCAAATAAAAAAATATTACAAAGAGCCAACCTTGCTGATGAACGCTAGTTTTCTTTCCTCCTTCTGAAAGTCCTCTCTTCTTCCGCTCCTCTCCTTCGTTTCCCCAGGATGATATTGATAGTAATCATAATAATGCATCTTTTTCCCCTTTTCCCCATTTTAGAATAAGTACACTATTTTCATGCTTTACAACTATTAATCATCTACCAGCTCTCATTCTAAGGCTTGCCATGTGGAATGCACAATGTTTCCACGTTCAACAACCATTTTCCTATAATAATTTTATTGCATGCTATTCCTTTCAAATTGCCTTGCTAATAGATAACATGGTTGTTATTCGTATTTATATATATTAACATTTATATTTTATGATTTTCATTTATTTTCTTTTAGTATTATTTCCTTTATTCTTTTATTATTTATAATAAATATTATTTGTTTATTTATTATTTATTTTTAATATATATATATATATATATATATATATAGAAACTTACATTAAAAAAAATAGATAAATTCCAAAATAACACATTTACATATATGTTTTAATTATCTTATTTACCCTTATTTTCTACTTAGTATGCACTCTTCTTATATTTTCTTTTAATTTCATAGATCAACAATAATCATAACATTACTTCATATTTTGCCAATTGTTTCAAAATATGGCTCTCATGCATTTAAGCATTTTCATTGCCAACAAAACATCATAAACTCACAATTTGTCAAACATCAAGCATTCCTATTAATGCAACTACATGATATGCATCTATATGGACCGTTGGTGGATGCATTGCCAGTAGGGTTCTTTACCCCTATCAATCGGTGAATACTCCACCGCTCATCATTTCCCTTGACTTACCTTACACCGGACAACCATTTTTACCCATTGAGGAGATATCTTTCCTTTGAATTGTTCTCGCTAGTAACAGTACCTATCCCTGCATCCACAGATACATTAGTAGCATCTCATCCTTGTAGATAAATTAGGTATATAAGAAAGTAGATTTTGGAGGGTTATTACATATTACTAATATCTATTTAAGTAAAATGAGTTCAATATAATTTTGAGTTTAATACTTTTGCAGTTCAATGATACACAAGGTTATCAAACAAACAATTTTCCTAAAAGAAAACTTTATCCTTTGTGTTCAATATCTCTTACACTCAACTACAATATTCTTACATATTTTAAACCTCAGTCTCTACAATGATTTTGTATTCCTGGAAATATTGATTTTATATCGGTAATATTTTAGTAGACTTCCTGTGCACTATCACAACACAACCATGGAGACAACATGTGCGCTATCATAACATAACTTCATTACATTTCTAGGTTTGAATCTTGTCTTGCATGGCTTCCAATTTTTCCTTAGCTTTAAAAAACCTCCCATATCATAATCACCATTCAGGGTCTCAAGTGATGATTCCACGAATCATATTATGGCTCATAAAATAAATTATGTTTATTCTGACCATAACTCCATGTAGATTTTAATCAAATTCAAACCTGCATCATCATACACTATAACATAGCATATAAGATAGACACATTCACATATTAGCTCTTTTGTAGCCATGCCAAATCTCACTTAAATCAACACAATAAATCATTATTCTACATGTGAATCTTACCTAGACATATCTCATATTTACAGATTTAGCATTACCCAAACAAACTCATATGGGTTTATTTTCCTAATTTATCATATTCAGGTTCATAATACGAACAAAAATTGGTTTAAATATCAAACTTCCTTTTACAAGTTACTTCACAACAAACAAACCATTTCTAGTTTCAAGTAACTATCTTCATCACATCATTCAATAGGAAAAAGGGTGCTTAGCTATTTCAATTACACCAAAGCACACATTTATCCACATTACTACATTGTGATCAATTCAATATTAAAGCAACACACATGACATCTACATGTACTCTTTACAAATTTTCAAACAATATTTCTCAATCCACATCAGACAAAATCATGGAAGTATTATGATTTAAATTGAAACATCCCCTTATTTCACAACAATTAATCAAACTATTTTTAGTATTTGTTAATTGATAGAGCAAGCACACTTGTAACAATCGGTTGAAGACAAATTCCAAATGAGAATTCTCTCAGGGATACACAAACTTCCAAAAGCAAGAAGCACAACATAGCATACTCAATTCTAATCATTTTATTTTTCATGCAAGCACAAGATGAATAGTCCTCTTTCAACAACCAAATTCCCTCCTTTTTTCTCGGGAGAACATGGAAGTTGTTCCCTGAATACAATCATTATCATTACTCATTGTTATTCTTCCACTACATCCATTGGATCGTGGGCAACTGGTATTATAACATTCATATTACATTTACTTCCCTTCTAATACTTTTTATAATGTATGTGTACATATTACATGCCTTCTATATATATAATACACATGCATAATATAATAATATTACATTCATATTTCTTTTTACCATACATATATATATACTAATATTATTTTTTTTTAAATTTATTAATAAGCATATAAACAATCTCTATTTTACCAAATGCTTTCTAATGAAAGGCTCCCATGCTTTTAACACTTTCATTGCCACTAAAATATTTATGAATGCATCATCTTTAATCAAGCAACAAATAAATATTCAAAATAAAGCACACACATTATCTAGTCAATCATGAAGTCTACATGATATACTAATGTGTGAGCTTCCATATACTCACAAGCCAAATCATCACTTCCCATTTGCCTTTTCCTAGCACCCTTCTTCCAGCTGTCAAAGGAATGTACCTGATCTTGCATACACAAAGACTATCAATAGTACCACGTTCTATAGAAAAAGGTAAGTATATTCTATCAATCTATCTATAAGCAATAATCGTGTGATGAGGGTCATTACATCCATATTATAAAAAGTCTAACGTATAATTTAAAACTATAATTAAGTGATACAAGAAACATAATAAATTTATGAAATGATACTCATAAGAGTAAACTAATTAACTAATGAAATGTGCCTATATTTTTAACTTTTACTCTAAAAAATGTCAATACATATTATTTTTAATGGTCAATTATAATTATGTGGTTCTTTGCTCTGGTGGATCTTGGGTTGGCTTTCATTGGTTTGCATTTGTGTTTGGATTCTTGCGGTTTTCTGAGTGGTTCTCTCATTTGGTCCTCTCTTTTGCATTGCTAGTGTGTGATTTTTATGAAATGTGGTATCCGGGTGGGGAAGCTCTGGACAAACCAATGGAATCTCTTTATTTGGAAAAGCCTTGTGGCCAAGATATTAGGGAGGCTGCTCCCAAAAGGAATAAGGGGGGTGCAGACTTATCCAATCAGGTTGTTGGTGGAGACGTTCATCCCCAACTCAAAATATTTGTCTTTGACTCAACTGTGTCCTCTCTATTGGCAAATTTGTCTAGTAATTTAGTGGGAAAATTCTCCTAGAGTAGACCGAATGTTGATGCTTTAAAGATATGGGCCATCACCCATTGGAAACCAACTGGCAGCTTCTATTTATATCTTCTTTTGAGGAACTTTTTTCTCTTTTCTCTATTGGACCCCTCTGATGTTGATCAAGTTTTGGAAGAGGGGCAATGGTTTTTTGGAAAGCATGGATTGTATTTGAGGAAATGGGACTCTAGGTTTAACCCTAGTACTCAAAAAATGGATATGGTTTCGATTTGGATTCATCTTCTTGAAGTCCCTCTCTATTTATGGCATGAATCCATCTTCAAAAATATTGCCAATGCAATTGGGAAATTTATCTCTTTCTATGCCTCTTCTATGTCGAAAGACAAAAGGCAATTTGGTTGCCTAAGTGTTCTCACGGACTTGTCCAAAGAGCTGCCAAATTCTATTTTGATCAACTCTCTGGCATGAATGTGGGAGCAGGTAATCATCTATGAACATGATATATTTTCATGTTCATCTTGTGGGGGCAAAGATCATTCATCTTTGCATTGTAAAAGAAATTCGGGGGATGCCCCTACTAGGGTGTAGTGCTCGGAAGGATTTGTGTCTGAGATGGAGAAAGGGAAGAGACTGACCTCTGTTTTTGGTGTTAGCAAGTTTGTTTTGGTATTTCCCCTCAAAGAATCAAATAATAAGGAAGAAGAAATCATTTGCTACACCGTCGGTCAAGGAAGTTGTTGCTCCTTCGGGGGCTCTTCAAAATTTGGCTCCCCCTCTTTCTTTTCCTTTGTTGGTGGTTGTGGTTAGGGAGGAGAAGTTGGTCAAACCATTGTGTTTGGATATTACAATGGATAATTATAATAGGCTAGAGATGGACTTGTTTTCAAAAGTCAATCTGGAAGAAGCTTCTATCCCCTTAGACAACTCTTTTGAGTGTCTAAATGCTCTGGCAGAAGACTTGGGTCCATCATGCTCTAAAGCCCATATGGTGATCCTAGTGGGGTCCTTAAGGGAATGCCCACAATCCTCGATGGCTCATTGTATATCCTTCTCTCCTGGCATGACCAATCGTGTGGATGGTTATTCCCCCTCTGTGGTAAGAAACGAAGCTTTAGTGATGGATGTGGCTTCTGCTTCCTTGTCTCCTCATCCAGTGGTAATGGAGAAGGGCACTCCTGGCCCTAAAACCCGCAGTAATAGAATATGTTTTATGGATTTGGGCAAGGCCTATAAAACTAGAAGGCCTGTGTCTAAAGTAAGCAGGAAAATAAAGGCCAATGAGTCAATGGCCAACGGAGGTCAATCTAGACTAGTTTTGAAAATTGGTGAAGGTGAAAAATGATTGATCTTGGATGGTTTCTTGAGCTCATCGGTAGGTGGTGGATATAAAGTGAGTTCCCCCTTCCCATAAAAATTAGCTCATGGAACATAATAGGGCTTAATAGCTCCTCTAAGAAGCTCTTATTAGTGTCCCTGATAAGAGAATTGGCCCTTTATCTATTATGCATTCAAGAATCAAATATTGATGCCGAGTCGTGGAGATCGATCCAAAGGGTAGTATGGAAGGACTCGAGTTTCATGGCTAGTGATGTTTTGGGAATAGCGGGTGGACACATTTTTTTCTAGAATTCATATAAATTTGATGGGCATGTAATCTCTGCTTCACGTAGAGTGATAAATATTCCTTTTTGGTGCAAAAAAATCCAAAGGCGTTGGGTGGTCTCCAATATCTATGCTCTGAATTCCACTTATGAAAGGAGATATTTTTGGCAGTTGTTGCTAGAAATGCGTTGAATGTTCATTCATT
The DNA here is from genome assembly GCA_028583015.1 of Wollemia nobilis. NCBI lineage: Eukaryota > Viridiplantae > Streptophyta > Pinopsida > Araucariales > Araucariaceae > Wollemia > Wollemia nobilis. Next base: position 3,541,867 of record JAQPPZ010001731.1, read on the forward strand.
AACATTGGTTAGTGATTGGATATTTTAACTCCCCTCTATATCCTTCGGAGAGAAGGGGTGGAAGTGGCCTTAAAGAGCATAGTATTTCTAACCTGGCGGATTTAATTTCTACCAAATTACAAGATGTGGATTTGAAAGGGAGGCATTTTACATGGAATAACAGGAGGTCGGGTAATGGTTTGATCCTGAGACGGCTGGAGAAAGCGCTAGTTTTGTCTGGAAGTCTTGATTTATTTGGGGATGCGATGCTTTCCACCTTACCCAGAGTGGTCTCAGATCATAATCCTCTCCTTTTGGAGACTTTTGAAAACTCTTCTTTTGTTTTGAGACCCTTCCACTTTGAAGCAATGTGGTGCAACCTCCCTAAATTTGAAGATTACATGAAAAAATGGTGGGTTGAGGAAGCACCGGGATCGGGCCTTTTTAAAGTTACCTTCAAAATTCTAAGGCTTCATCATCGATTAAAATTGTGGAACAAGAATGTGTATGGTAATATCTTTAGGTAGCTAGAAGCTTTAAAAAAGGTCACTGAAATAGAGAAAAATATTGAATCATAGGGACTCGATGAGGTGTTATTAAGAGAGGAAATGGAGTGCTTAGCCAATTATCATAATAAACAAGCGGATATCGAGTTGCACTGGAAGTAGAAATCGATAGAATTATAGCTAAGATAAGGTGACAAGAATACACGGTTATTTCATGCGTCACCATACAAAATAGGAGTAGGAATAGAATAGTGGAGATTATTAAGGAATATGGCACCTGTATCAGGAAAAGAGAGGAAATTTGATTGGAGGTTGTCAATTTCTTTAGTTCTTTTCTTGGTCCCCATAGATCAATATTTGACGGTGAAACGTGTTATGTTAGATGACATTCCTATGTTGGTGATGAATAAAATGAACGTGGGTTTGGAGACCCCACTCACAGATGATGAAATATTTAATGTTGTTAAGGAGTTGAGGCCTTTAAAGGCTTCGGGGCCTGATGGATTTCCTCCATTATTCTTTCAAAAATATTTGAATATTTGTACGTCTGAGGTGGCGGAGGCTCTAAGAGAAGCCCAAAGATCGGTGAAGATTCCTAAATCCATGAATGTCATGTTGATTGCCTTAATTTTGAAAAAGGATTCCACCTCATCATTTAAGTATTTTAGACAAATCAGTCTATGCAATTCTTTATATAAATTCCTCTCTAAGGCTCTATCTAACAGACTCAAGGGGTTGCTTCCCAATCTCATTGATATGTCTCAGAGCGCCTTTGTGTCAGGTAGACAAATCTTAGATGGCACTATTTTCATACATGGGCTTCTTCATTCGGTCAAGTATAGTGGTAGAGAAGCTTTCCTTTTAAAGCTCAACATTAGTAAGGCTTATGACAAAGTGACATGGTCATTCTTACAAAAGGTGATGAGAAAGTTTGACTTCAACGATCGGTGGATCACCCTTATTTCAGCTTACATTTCTTTAATTTGGTGCTCCATTCTAGTGAATAGATTGGTGTCTGGATTTTTTAAGTCTCACCGCGGTTTGAGGTAAGGCGATTCTCTTTCCCTCTTCCTCTTCCTCTTTGCGTTGGAGGATTTGGGGAGAGCAATTGGAAGGTTGAGTGGGGAGGTGGGTCTTTGTCTAGCTCTCCCATGTCTGCCTGTATCTCATCACCAATTTTCTGATGATACTCTGATTGCTAGTGGTGCATCGGTATTTTTTGCCTGGGATATTAAAAATATCTTATTGTGTTATGAGAGGGCTTCTGGTCAGGAGATAAACTTTACGAATAGCTTTATCTACTTTTTTAACACTCTGGAAGCCATGTAATCAAATATTATGAATATACTCAATTGTAGGATTGCCACATTGCTAGCGACCTATCTTGGAGTGCCTATCTTCATGGGGAGAATGAAAGACTCACTATGGGACCCTTTTATTGGAAGAATCCAGCTTAAACTAGCCTCTTGGAAAAGGGTGTTGCTGAGCCAAGAAAGGAAGGTGGTACTTGTTCAAAGCATGCTCTAGAGCATACCCATTTATTTCATGTCCTTATTCATGCTCCCTGCTAAAGTAACAGACAAAATTGATCGTATTTGTAAAATGTTCCTTTGGGCTGGATCGGATTTAAAAGGCAAGTACCACTTGGTCACTTGGGATCAGATTTGCAAGAGGAGAAAGGACGAGGGTCTTAATTTGAAAAGAGCAACACTTATGAATAGAGCCCTTGTTGGTAAATCAGGGTGGTTGGCTGCTTCAAATGTTGAGAGACCTTGGTGTTCTATCCTTAAATCCAAATACATATTTAATTCTTTATTGTTAGACGATCTCTCCCGAGAGGCTCCATTTTTTGGAGAATCTTAACGAAGATCAGGGACTTTGTGAAGGCTAAAATTAGGTGGATCATTGGTGATGGGAGAAACTTCAAGTTTTGGGAAGACCATTGGTTGAGGGAAGAGTCGTTATTGGATGACCCAAATCTCAGGGCTCTTGCTTTGAAAGCAATGGAGGAAGGTAAAATTTAGGTTTACCAATATTTTGAATTCTCATCCCTATTCGGTGTCCAATGAGAATGATTTGATCAGTTGGCAGAGACTTTTAGTGGAACTTAATAGGTATGTGATCAGACAGGATGATTTCAGAGACCGTTTGATTTGGAGCAGAGAAGCTGAAGGTGAATTTTTGTGAAATCAGCTTATTCCTTCCTTCTCCCAGAATATGAGTCTCCTTTTCGAGGGAATCTTATTTGGATTAAAAGACTAATCCCAAAGATCAATATTTATTTCTGGCTGGCGGCTCAAAATAAAATACTTTCTTTAGAGAATATTTGAAAGAAGGGTCGCATTATGGTGAACAAATGCTATCTGTGCAAATCATATTGGGAATCCATGCAATATCTGCTCCTCAGCTACCCATTCACATGGTAGTTACTTATGTTTATTTTTAATTGGTTTAACATTTATTGGGTGTTTCCAGGTACATTGATGGACATCATCCTTAAATGGTGTTCGTCGTTCATGTCCCAATGACTATCTTGGTTGTGGAAAATTATGCTTCCCCATGCATGGTGGGGGTGTGGAAAGAATGAATACCCATGCTTTTAATGACGTTGAGACCAATGTGTCAGTGTGGGTACTAAGATCATTAACAGAGCATCTGAGAATGTCTTGGTTGCCTTTGTAGGAAAACAGCCCAAGGCGTCTTCCTCCTCTGACGAAGTTGATTTGGGATTTAAATTGGGTTGGATCCCTCTTCCTCGACCCCCTCGAACCTCATCCTAGAGCAGGAATTAAGTGGGCCCATCCGGCTCCTAATTGGATGAAACTCAACTTTGATGGGGCCTCAAAGAGTAACCCCGACAAGGTTGGAGCAGGTGGCGTTGTGTGACACGAGAATGATGACATCCTCATGGCATTTGCTAAAGCCCTTGATTCCCAATGTTCACACTTCGTAGAGGCTCACACAACTTATATGGGGTGAAATTGTTAGCAGATGTTGGCTGTCAGAATGTGGAAATCGAAGGTGACTCATTGAACATAATCAAGATGCTCAAAGGGGAGTGTACACCTAGCTGGAACGTTCTCAATATTATTGTTGAATCTAGGAGATTGTTGTACGCTTTTGAATAGGTGAACATTCGCCATGTGTTTTGTGAGGGGAATGCACTGGCCGATATGTTGGCCAACCGTGGTGTCCATTGTGCTACTTTTTTGGTGTGGAAAAACGATGTCCCGAATGACGTAGTCTCCCTTGCTAGGAAAGAGGCTCATGATGCTTTGTTTTTATAAGGAGGAGTCGAAAATCCCTTTGGCTCTCGTTGGAAGGGGTGTTTAGTCTCGCTTTGCCCTTTGACCGAAGTTTGTTAGAGTTTGTTTTGCCTTCAAAGCGTTGTGCTTTTCTAAGTTCTCTCCGGAATCATTATGGTTATTAGGAATTTAACTCTCTCGTTATTCCTAATAGGTATAATATTTTGAAAATTGTTATTATGGTTGAGAATTTGGTTGTATGTATAAAATTGTGGAGACCCTTTCAAAACCCTCTCTTTAATTTAATACCAAAAAAAATGATCAATTATAATTATTATCAACTTTAACCTTCATTGATTCTATTATTTCCTTAAACTATAACTACATATAACTACATGTTAACTAACACTCAACATACTACCTGGTATAGGACCTTGAACTATATTGCTCGGATAAAACAAGATCTTGCAGGTTGACTTTTTAAAGAAAAGAGAGAACATTTTTCTTTCATCAAGTAGGAATCGATATAAAGAGGCTTCTGCAAGGAAAAGGACAATGCAATTAGTATACTGCAATTAAGTGATCATATTAAAGTCACCCTTAAGAGAAAATGTCGTCCTCTTTTGTTCTCGTGTAGTAACTTTACGGGGATAACCCCTTTTTCATTGAAATTCCTCCAAAGTGCCTGGTCTGAAATGTAAAAGAGGGATTCCTTATTGTTGACCGTTTTAGTTGGATTCTTTCCTATCAGTGCCCCTTTACATAAAAAGGGTCTCAGGTCAACCCCAACTCTCATAATAAATATTTCGCCGGAAAAGAATATAATCGCCCACCCTTCTTATTATTTTGTCCCTTTCATAGGGAAACTCAAGTTATATAGGACAAATGGTTGATAATTATAGTATTGAATGTTTGTTAATAAGTTATTTTGAATTTCATTTTGTAAATTTGATAAAGTTTTAAAAACAAAAAGATAAACTATATCATCAAAGCACATCAACATAGGGAAGGGTATCTTCTTTGCACTTTCCTTGCATTAATATTGCTTGAAATTTATAAGCTAAAAATTCTATATAAAAAGCACCACCCTGCAGAGCACACTAACATAAACCAGCACCACAACTACAACGTAGTTTGGAACTATGTCAACAATTCAAAATCGCTTTCAACAATATGTAATACATGTCAGATCGGCCATAAATATACAGATATTCGACAAGGATACATTCGAAGGTAAGCCTCCCTTAGATATTCCCCCAACGCCATTATTTTGACTTTTTGTTCCCAGGAATAAAAAGATAAATAGGATTCCCTTCCCTCGATAGATGGGATGGCAGAGGAATAAGAATGGTTTGTATGGTGATCAGCTTTTTATAATTTTTTTACCAATATATAAGGCCTTCATATGATTTATAGATGGGAGGGCAATAAGAATGGTTTTGTATGGTAGTCAACAATGTTCATTTTAAATTTATTTTTAAAAATTTATATATTGATTTAATTGTTAATTATTTTAAAATTAAATTTATTTTTTAAATTGAAAATATTTTTTATATTATTATAAATGTTTAATAATTATATGTTTATTATTTGATAAGATTTAAAAGTCAATTTCAACCTTAAAAAAAAATGCCTATTTTAATTTACAAGAGACATTTTTTTTCAACATTTCATTATTTTTATAATTTATTTATTATTTATTTTATTATATTAAAATATATTCAATTACATTCGTTCATATAATAAATTTTTATGTAAAATAATAAATGGAGTCTATACTAGAAGTAAACTATATCATAATTATTTGTTCTTGAATAGTTAAAAGATATTTCAAACATAACTTTAATTATTAAATGTTTTTATAAGTTAAATTTTTTTATCTCATATAATTAAATAAAATAATAAAAAATAAAAATTATAACATTTAATATATTAAATTATATGAGAATATTTATGTTCAAATTTTGATGGAGAATAATTTGCCATGGTTTTTTAAAATATCATAAATTTCATAAAACTTATTAATTTTTTTAAAAATTAAATATATAAGATAGTAGTTGTATTATTTTTTATATTCAAATATCAACCCTTATAATGATGCATGAAATATAAGGCTCTAATATTTCTCCTAACCTTTTCATGTTCTATGCTAGTATATGTTTAGATGTTTAAAATATATTAATATTCTTTCAAAGTGTGTAAATATAATGTTCTACAAGATACGGACATAACATAAATTCATTCAGAAAATAAATTCATTCAGAAAATATTTATTCCCATATAATTTTAAATTGATTTTTTTATTTTTTTAAGCAAGGTATGTCTGACTTATATTAGGGTCACTCTCGTTAACATAAAAAAAATATAACGTTTTTTTCTTACATTCCTATTGGGTTAATTAAATTATATTCAACTTATTTTCTCTTACATTTTTATCGGTTAACTAAATTATATTCAACTTATTTTCTCTTACATTCCTATTGGGTTAATTAAATTATATCCAACTTTTTTTTTAATCAAAGATATTTTTCATCTTGTTTAGACAATTTATAAAATCAACTTATTAAAACTTGTCTAATTATATTTTAAAATTTGAATTTTGTCAAGACAAAAATCAACATTTCAAAGGATTAAAATATATGTATTTAGATTTTCATATCTATAACAATTTCAAGAATATGAAATAATAACCTCACAAGTACTTTTTACTTTATCATGCTCAAAAAACCTAAAGTGCACTCCTCCATAGCAAATATTTTTATCCTAAAAATCCTATTATGAATATCCTCCTTCCTCATTTCTTTATTATATTGCTCTTGAAACCTTAAACTACAAGGGTGGCCCTCCATAGTAATTAACTTCTTATAATAATTTAAAAACCTGAAATTGTTATGGATATCCTTCTTGGGAATTTCTTTATTATGTTACTCTTGAAACCCTAAAGCGTAAGGGATAAATTTTACACTACTTTCATTTTTATTGCATGGAAATTATTTTATACTAGTTAAGAAAAATAAATATAATTTAAGTAGAATAAACTTGACCTCTTTTACCTTTTTTTTGTTTGAAAATTTTCCTCCACTTCTTCCTTTGCAGCATTAATTCTTTATGAATTCAAACTTGTACCATGCACTTTTTCATCCCTTCTTTCTTTCGATCCCAATGAACTATGTCAACCTTTGTCATATAATATTATAAATAAACTTTATTTGCCTCTTCTTTGAAGAGTATCCTTAATTTAATACAACTTCTATAATAATATGATTTCTTTGCTTCATATTGAATTTTGTATCATGAGTAAAATTTATCTTTTTCCTTTAACATGGTCTAACATTAAGACTTTGGAATTTGAAATATGATATCAATCCAATAAAATGTAAATCATACTTCAACAGTTAAACTTTGATTGGATAAACATAAAATATTATAAAAAATTTTACATTTTACCTATTGTCTCATGTATATGTAAAAGGCTATTTTATTTTCTATCTTCACTTTACAAATTTTCAACTGTCCAATATCATTATGAAATATAATGTTTTTATATATATAGTGTTACAAAACCCACTGAAACGATACCCTGCAACATGAAAAGCTTCTTGTGTTGAATTTCTGGTACTCAAACTAAATTCATATAGTACGTTGTATAATTTTTTCCTCTTTCTACATTATAATTTTTTTGACCGAATAGAATGTCCTAACATTCCAATGAATGATGGCATTTATTAAAGCTCTTGAAAAGTAAAATATTCTGTGTTCTAGTTAAAAGGACTCGGATTAGTCGTTAATGTAGATCGATTTGAATTTGCATTATTAAGTACTTTTTTTAAAATAAAGGGATAAAAATTTATTGATAAAAAATTTGGATTACAGAGTATAACTGAGCTTCCAACTAGGACTCAAATAAATAGCCAAACAGGATAAAACCACTAGACTAGAATGACACCCAAAAAAGACAATAAGAACAAACCACATTAAGTCTGTATATCCTTGTAGATCAACTCCCACAGGTGTTGAGAGTCCCCAAATGTAATACTCTCCCAATTGTTGATACTTCAAGGATCCAGTACCTCAGAAGCCCTTTTGGCCAGGTAATCAGCAACCACATTCCATTCCCTTGGAATGTGCACAAAGGATATAAATTCAAACTCTTCAGTCATTTTGAGAATTTGAATGGCTACAAAGGCCAACTACCAATTAACTTCCTCCATCCTTTTACTATTTAAAATATTAACCATAATTTGAGAGTCAGACTCACAGATAATCCTATGCTAGCCAAGATAAAACCCCCTTCACAAGGCCTCAAGAATTGTAAGAGCTTTTATAAAATTGTTGGAGTGAACACCTTCATAAATGGAAAAGAAAAAATTGACACCACCAGTAGAATCTCTCCCAACACCGCTAATTCCATCATGTCCAGGATTACCCCTAGACGATCCATCAATATTAATTTTTAAAACTCCTCTAGGGGGTGGCCTCCACCTACCATCTCTCCTAACCTTCTTGCTGAGTTGAGGAACCCTACTAGGGTTAGAATAGTTCACACCATCCCCAAAGAGACCAAGGGCTTGATGTACCTTCTTCTTCCTAGAATCCAAAAGAGGGTATACATCACATTTGCTATGGATGGTTTCATGAACCATATACAATATCCTTTGCCATATCTGTTGAACAACCAAATAACTACCCTAAAATATGAACCAATTTTGTTCGAGCCAAATTTACCATATGATGCAAGAAGGGTCCAAATTCCAAGAAACCTGAAGGAAGGGGGCCTTGGCTGGAGGTCTACCCAGACTACTCCAAAACTCCACCAGGGACAACACATGAAAACATGGATGGTTCCAAGCGCTCCACCAATGATGCCAAATGTATCTGGCAAAGGAGCATTGGAAAAATAAATTAGAAGAGTCATCCTCATTCTTACTACAAAGGACACAAAAAGAGGGACCCTAAAATCCCCTCTTTCTCACATTATCCCAAGTGAGGCATTTATTACGAGCTACCAACTAGAGAAAGAAGTTACATTTTGGCCAGGCAAATTTGTTCCACACCTTTTTCCACCAAGTGATAGGAAGACTCCCATACTTTTGCTTATCAAGAACCTGATAATAATAGGCTACTAAGTAGGTTCCCTTAGGATCAAGGTTCCAAGCCAGAATATATTTACCCCTCAAGGAAGAACAATAAATCCTCATAATAATAAGATAAAGCACCTCTCTATCCTTGGCCAGTCCTCCGTGGGGCTATTCTTGCAGATATTTCCACATGTACATCTCCATATTTCTAAAATATTGATTTTTTTTAATGTCCTCCACATGAGACCATCCTACTTCCAAGAAAAAAATGCTTAGGGAACGTAACCTAGGATATTGATTCAAGATAGGAGGGTTGCCATCCCAAGAATCCTCTAAAAATAAAGCATTTGATCCTTGATTGCAAATCCAGAACAAACCCTACATGATTAAATTAGCTCCTTTTTTTGGAGTGTCCCAGATAACTAAAACTTTTCCAACCAAGCTGACTCTAGGGATATCAACCTAATAAATACCTCTCAAGTATTTACAAGATAATATTTTAACCCAAATATGATCTTGAGAGGTACACCATCTCCAATAAATTTTTGTAGCCAAAGTCTGCCCAAAAAGAGCTATTTATCGCAACCAAAGGCCTCCCTCTTGCACCGGCTTACATATAGAATACCACCTAACCAAAATTCATTTATATTTATCAAGTTTTCTAGACCATAAAAACTTTCTTGACAAAGCATCCATGTCCTTGATGAAGTGAGAGGGAGCTATTTGTATAAAACATCTATAAATGGTTAAATATTGAACAACAGATTTTAAAAGCAACACTCTACCTACAGTGGATAGCCATCTGAAAGTCCAGTGATTTAACTTCTAAAATTATCAAGCATAGACTGCCAAGAAGATCTAGGTAGAGGATGAGATGAAATTGGAATACCAAGATAAATAAATGGGGAAGTCCCAACCTGGAATCTTAGAATACGAGCAATCCTGGCTTGAATAAGAGGAGGGGTATTTAAGAAGAAAATAGAAGACTTGTCCTCATTAATAAACTATCTATAAGCACCAATATATGTCAAGAGACTGTATAATATTGCCAACTTCCCTGATAGTGGCAACTCCCAATAAAGCAGTATCATCAAAAAATTTAAGGTGGGAAAGAGGTGACAAACTACTATCCCACTTCCACCCCTAAATGAGACCCTACATGACTTGAGACTTGAGCAATCTTCCCAACCCTTCTGCCATAATTATAAACAAATAAGGAGATAAAGGATCTCCTTTCCTAAATCCCCTTAAGGCCTCAAATGGCTCTGATGGCTCATTATTAACAAGAAAAAAGAATGAGGAAGAAGAAACATAGCTCATCACCCTTCTAATCTATTACTCCTCAAATCCAAAAGCAACAAGAACTTTATGAAGAAAGGACCATCTGACCCGATCATAGGCTTTGGCCATGTCCAACTTAATGAACATAGTTTTATCCTTAGAAGTTTCCATCGAGTGAATAGATTTTGTAGCAATAACAACCCCATCCAAGATTTGTCAACTAGCAACAAACCCTCCTTGCTCCTTAGAGATGATTTTGCTCAACCATATCTTCAACCTCTCAACAATAATTTTTGTGATGATATTATACACAAAATTGTAGAGAGCAATAGGCCTGAACATATCCAAGGAATTTTCTCTCTCTTTTTTTGTTATAAGCACCAAAAAGGTAGCATTTAGGACCCTTAGCATCCATTTGTTCTTTTGGTACTCATGGACCACCTCCAAAATATCAAATTTGATTAAATTCTAAAAGTCCTGATAAAAATCAATCGAGAATCCATCTGGACCTAGGGCTTTTCCTTTTTTCATCTTGAATACAACATTTTCCAACTCCTCAAGGGAAATTGGACCCATCAAGTGCTCATTCATCTCTCTAGAAATAATCGCTAGAATACAATTTAGAATAAGCTTTTCATTCTCATAATCTGATAGGGAGTCCTCCTTGAAGAGAGAGGAAAAATACCTCTTAGTATATTCTGAAATATCCTTGAAAGAAGAGAGCAGACCATCTTGAGAATTTACAAGAGAGGTAATCAGGTTACCATTACAACGAACCTTAACTGATTTATAAAAGAAGGCTATGTTCCTGTCCCCTTCCTGAATCCAATCTACTCGAGATTTTTGTTTCCAAAAAATTTCTTCCCTCAGTTCCCATTCAACAATGTCTTTCACGACCTCACATTCCTCAACAAGAAGCTCCTTCCTGAATCTGTGATCTCTAAACTTCCTTGAAGCTTCTTCCATCCTCCTAAGAGCTACCAGCTTAGCCAAGGAAAGGTTCCCAAAATTTAATCTATTCCATATCTTCAATTTATGTTTTATAAATTGTAGTAGCTTCATAAAATAATACATAGCAGTGCCATGAGGAGGTTTTCCAATGGTCCACTAGCCTTGCATGAAATCATGAAGCTTAGGATCATGAAGCCACATAAGTTGAAACTTAAATAAGGGATTTTTTTTAGCCCTAACTCCAAAGCAGATAGTTTGATAGGCCAATGATCATATCCCCTACCCTCTAGAATCATAGAACTAGCACTTCTATTATTACCCATCCAATAACTAGATATCAAAAACCTATCCAGTCTCTTTGATATGGAAGCTTCCCCACACCTTCTATTATGCCAAGTAAAGATACCATTATCTAGCTTGATGTCAACCAAGTTTAGGGCCTAGATATGAGCACTAAATACAAAATAAAAAGTCTCGAGAAGGTCCACCCCACCATGTTTCTCCTCCAAACAAGTGATAGAGTGGAAGTCTCCAGCCAAAATCCATGGGTACATGGGAACCAAACTTCTCACAAAGCAAATGTGCTCCCACAAATTCACTTTACCATTGTAATCAATAGAAGCATACATATTTTTAAGTAGGATGGTTTCACTAGATTCATTATCATGCCCAACCATCGAAATGGACCATCTAATGGAAATCCAAGTAAGAGGGGATATCTTAACCGGATCCCATAAACAAGCAACACCACTAGCATATCCACATGCACCAATACATTGGCATTGCCCCCTTCTCCACAACTTGGGAGCAATATTGAACATACTATCAATAGCCAATTTAGTCTCCTAAATAAACACCACATCCGAATAATGCACACGAACCAAATCACGAATAGATTTTTATCTGGGGATGTTGTTCAACCCCCTTACATTCCATGATAGGATAATCATTTTTGGGGGTTATAAAAATTGGAGTCCAATGTTGTCACCAAGCTTGACTCCACCAAAGTCTCCCCCATTAACTTAATTTTATCCTGGTCCTTCTTCCGACCCACCTTTATATTCTTATCTGAAAAACTTGTTTTAATTATTTTCTATTGCAATCCCAACACCGTAGGATTTTTGTAGTCTAAGGATGACTGCATCAGTTCCTGAGTAGGAGAGGGCATAACTAAATCCATACCACTTTCCAAAATAGTTTCCTTTATAGGGATACACCCAACCATGTCCCCTATACTCAGATCCAAAGCCCTTTGTTCTTAATTTAAACCCCCTAGATCTGATTCCTTAAGTTCCCCATCAAGAAGATACATATGATTCAGCCTTGTTATATTTGCATCGGGTAGCAATATTTTAGGTATCTCCATGCACTAATCAAGATCATCTAATATTTCAAAATGGTTGAGTAGAGCATCTAGCTGGCTATCCTTAAGGTCTTTATTTGCCCTTCATCCTCTTTTTTGGGTTTTTACTATAATAAAACCTTCCTTATCCCATTCCCCTTCCTTTATCGGGGCTTTTCCTTTATCCAAACTTTGTCCAGATCAAGAGGGCCCAGGATTTGAAGCCACGGGTGGGACAAACTTAGGGCATTTTCTTTGTAGGTGGCCATATTCATGGTAAATCCGACAACAAAATGGAAGAGCTTCATAGTCAAGTTTTTGAACCCATGTAGTTGATCCAAATTGTATTTCAATAGAATCTAGAGTAGGATTATTTAAGTGAATTTCAACACAAATACGAGCAACATAGATTACCTTTTTATCCATTGTCTATTGTGATGGTCCAACCGGCTTCCCAAGCAGAAGGGCAATCTTATGCAAGATATCAATTCTCCAAAATTCCAATGGGATCCATGGAAGCCACACCCATAATGGAACCCACAATGATTGCTCCTATTATGGGTTGAAATCCACATGCCAGGGTTTAAGAAATATTCCCACTTGGTTATAGAAATAAGTAACTCCTTCAAATGCTTTGTTACAATCTGAAATATAAGATAAAACCACCATAAAATAGTTGTTCGCAGTCAGCATCACCTCCACATCGCCTTCGGGATTCCAAGTCTTCCTGACCCAAGCCTCCACAAAGAGAAGATAAATTTAGATGCCAAAAAATTTACCAATAAGGGCATTTTTGGTTAGATACTCCACATCTTCCGCCACTGAGTCTTGTTGAACCACTAGAATTGGCCTGGCTTCACATCGTTCCAGACATACATTGTTATTTAACAAGCGGTTCCCGACATGCACTAGAAAATCATGTTATTTCTAGTCATTTTTAGATGAATAACATCACGAGCATGCACTCTCTGTGTCGGACCCGATGCCATCATGACATTCCTCCAATTTTTTAGACCTCCTTCGAAAGTTGCTGCCATCCCCGTAGAGCAGTTTTTATTCATCAAACCTTAGCAGAGTAGTTTTTCCTCATCAAAACCTAGCCTTATGTTTGTTTAAAGTTAGGCTATCAACGCTATTTTTTTGCTACTTGAAATTTCGTCAAGAAATAAAAATTTATCGACATTATTAAGTACTTATGGAAGTGAGTGTAGTTTTTTTTAACAGGCATAAAAGTGCAGCATGCATCAAAAAATTCAACAATATGGAGCATCTAGGCAAGCACACGAAAAATTCTTCCCACGAGCCAATGTGTGGCATTTGCAAAATGTATTGGATGTATATGACTCCCTAAGAGAACATATTATTGGTATGTCTCCTTTGTGCTTTTCTATTTTCGTTGTTCAATGTATTTAACATTTTATGAAGGCACGAATTAGAAGCATCTGTCTTAAAACTAACTAAATACTATTACTTTGACAACTTTATATGTTGTAGTTTGGTTCTTAGATTAAAACTACCTAGATTTAAAAATTGTGGGGGTGTTTGATTTAGAATAATATAGACATCTGGATCAACTACTACTGCTAATTTAATAGTCTGTTAGTGATATTTACGCGTCTTCTTCCCACCATGATATGATCCAATGCCTCCTGCACCACTTTCTCAGATCGAGCATCCAACACATTGGTCACCTTATTTAAGAGTATGATGCTTAGATTATTTATGATCTCCCTGGCTATGGCGATTCTCTTTTTCCCTCCTAACATCTGCAGCCCTTTATCCCAAATCATGGTGATTGTTTGTTTTACCCTACCTCTACCAATGCAATTCTCGATGAGTAATATGTTAGAAAATTAAACCATATTTGAAACCTCTAGCTAAATCCAACTACTACACCATTCGTCGGATCCTGATGCACTTGAATTAATTATTGGTAGTTGAAATTGTCAGTCAGTTTGACGATTGGTTGGAAACCCTAATTTTGAGTTAATTGCATGTCAGAATGGTTGGTGTAGCTTTACCCCCTCATCCATGAATCCATAGCTATATATTTCTTTCAGGGTTCTATTTTTTAAGGTTGGAGAATATCGTAGCAGAGCGGAGAGCAGAAGAAAAATGCAATAGCATCATGCGGAGTATGAGTAGTAGATCTCAGAGAAGCACAATAGAAGCACTGTATTTATCCTATAGACTATAAAAGTTGTAGATGATCGTGGATGTATTTCCAATTTTTAGTATGTGGATATATTTTCGGAATTAAGCAATAAACATTTATTTTCATATATTTTGTTCTCTGTGTATGGTTTATATCTTAGCAAAATTACCTCAATATTTCCTGCATCCCACTTGAATACCTTATAAATCCTGCGGTAGAAGACTGTGTCTCCATTTTAGATTATTTCCTTTGTATTTTCTTACAAAATAAATCTCAGGCTATTTATATTATAAAGTTGGATTATTAATATTTTCCCTAGTATTTGGTGAAGTCTGCAATATTAAACTTGCTCCAAAAAAAAAATTTATCCTAAGGTGAAACTCCATTCCGCACTTAATACTTTGTTATTCCTTTCGGATTAGGTTTTATCTCATTCCAATCACTTTCACTTGTATTTGGAAATGGAGTGCATTCTGCTTGTTTTCCTTTGTAAATCTGAGTGGATTTCCATTCTGTACTTATTTTTTGGAAATAGTGATGTCAGCCACATTCTTGTGCGGATACTGAATCCAAGCCTCTCTCTTGTTAAACCTAGCAGAAACCATTCCGCTCTCGTTTGTTCATATTTAATTGCATATTGAAATTCCACAAGCTTTCTTTAGTTTTAATTATGGATTATTAATTCCACCATTCCACATTCACTTTCAAAGGAATTACTGTCGATTCGATTCTAATCCTACCTTCAACCATTTAGTTGTGGATTTAATTTTTCTCTAGCTCCTGTACAAGTAAAACCTTCAAATTAGTATCAGAGCTTGATCCTTCTTATGGACATTAGAAGCAATGGCTTCTAGAAAAAAATCCTTGCAATTAAATATCCCATGATTCAATGGTAAGAATTATGATTACTAGAGCATTCAAATGAAGATTCTATTCAGGTCTTAGGAGCTATAAGACTTGGTCAAGAACAGTTATGCAGAACCGAAATATGCAACAGCATTGGTAGCACTCTCCCAAGAGGACTCAAACTTGTTGAAGCAGAATCAAAAGAAAGATCAAAAAGCATTATTTTATATAATGCAGGTGGTTGAGGAGATCATCTTCCTGTGAATTGCATCAGCCACAAAAGCAAAGAAAGCTTGGGAAATACTTATCAGTTCTTATTAGGGCACCAACAAGGTGAAGTTTGTGAAGCTTAAGATGTTGAGAAGGGAGTTCAAGAACCTGTAAATGAGTGAGTCAGAGTCCACGAGCAATTTATTCAACCAAAAATTGGATGTCATAAACCTGATGAGGTTGAATGGGGATATTGTGGACTACAAGATAATTATGGAGAAGATTCTGAGAATCCTACAAGCAATATTTGACTCAATTGTGATAGCAATAGAAGAATCGAGGGATTTAACAACACTCTTTGTAGATGAGCTCATGTGTTCTCTACAGACACATGAGCATAGGTTGAGTCGGTCAACTTAGTCCTCTCTAGAGCAAGTATTCAATATGTAGGTCTTATTTCAAGATAGCAGTACAATAGATGAATCCCACCAAAGTGCCTCATGTTCTCAAGGAGGAAGAGGACAGAGCAATCGAGGCAAGTGTGGAAGAGGTAACAATAGGGGAGGAAGATCAAACTCTAGTGAAGGAGAGAATAGCTGCAACTTCCATCAAGAAGGAGGAAGAGGCAATGGCATAAATTAGCAAGCTGGATCTAATCAGAAGTTTGACAAGTCAATAATTTAGTGCTATTACTGCAAGAAATTTGGGCACTATAGCTATGAGTGCAAAAATAAATTGGCCAAAGATAACAAACATCAAGCCCACTACAAAAATGAAATTAGAAATGCGGAGTATAGAGATGTATGTGGGAATATGTTGATAACTTGCAGTACTAAGGAGGAGAGCCAAAAAAACACCTCGTATTCAGATAGTGGGTGCAGTAACCACATGACAGGGAACAAAGAGATGTGCTCACAATTGCATGAAATAGTCCAATATGAAGTTAAAATGAGGAACAACAAAAAGGTTCTTATCAAAGGAAGAGGAAAGATAATTATCCAAACCAGACATAGTGAAAGGAAACAAATACAAGATGTATATTATGCGTCTAGGTTGAAGCACAACTTGCTGAGTGTTAGAAAGCTTATGCATAAGGGGCACACTTTTCAATTTAAATATGGAGTATGTACCATCAGAGATAAAGAGCATGGGTAAATTGCAACAGTGTCCATGACAAAGATCAAAATATTCCCTTTGCAGATTAAAAATGAATTAATTAATTTCATTGAGTGCAGTGGTGAAGGATGCTACCTGGTTATGGAATCTTAGATTCAGTCACCTGAGTTTCAGTGGCCTGAACCTTCTGCAAAAGAAGAAAATGGTGAAGTGTTTATCCCTTATAGATCAACCGAATCAAGTTTGTGAAGGTTCTCTGGTTGGCAAGCAGCACATGGATGCATTCCCTATTGGGTAGTCTTGGAGAGTTTCATAGTCATTGGCATTGATGCATTCAGATAAATATTTTTTGACTTTCAAAGATGACTTCAGTCGGAGGATATGGGTTTATCCCATCAAGCAGAAGTTAGAATATTTCAACAAATTCAAAGAGTTCAAGGCTTTGGTTGAGAAATATAGCAGCTATTTTGTGAAGACCCTCAAGATAGATGAAAGAGGTGAGTGCATATCCAATAAATTTCATAACTTTTGTAAGAAAAATGGAATTCGAAGGTAGTTTACTGCCAGATACACACCACAACATAATGGTTTTGCAGAGAGGAAGAACATAACAATCATGGAGATGGTATGAAGTATGCTCAAGGTAAAGGGACTACCACATGAGTTATAGGTAGAAGCTATATACTATGTATTTTATTTGCTGAACAGATGTCCCACCAAGAGTGTGAAGGAAAAAATTCCTCAGGAGGCTTGGAGAAATCAAAAGACAAGTGTGGCTCACTTAATATTTTTTGGGTGCATTGCATATGCACACATCCCATATGAGAAGAGGAAGAAGCTGGATGATAAAGCATAGAAGTGTATCTTCAGTAGATACAATGAACAAGCAAAAGCTTACAGGTTGTATAATCCTATTAAAAAGAAGTTTATCATCGGTAGAGATGTGAAGTTCTTGGAGGATGAAGAATGGAATTGGAAGTCAAAGATTGGTCAACCAGAGCCAACAATTATTGAAACTATGGATTTGGAATGAGATAGAGTGCCTAATACTATAGCTTTAGCGGTGCTAGTAGTAGCACAACCTCATCATCCTGGTCACCTCCACTTGCAAGAAGGATATCCAACTTGAAGACACCATAAAATACATGGAGCTTGCAATAAATTTATGAGGTAACCAAAATTAAAATTGATGAAGATAATTTTGATTTTGCTTTATTTTTTGAGTGCAATCCAATTACATTTGAAGAAGCAATTTAGAATAGAAAGTGGGTGAATGCTATGTATGATGAGATAAAAGTAATAGAGAAAAATTAGACATGGGAGCTGATGGATCTTCCAGAAAGTAAGAAGACCATTAGGGTCAAATGGGTTTATAAAACAAAGTTTAATGCCCAAGTTGAAATTGATAAGCATAAGGCTAGATTGGTGGAAAAAGGCTACAAGCAGAAGTTAGACATTGACTATCATGAGGTGTATGCACCTATAGCCTGACTTGACACAGTCAAAATGATTTTGGGATTAACAGCTCATAAGGGCTGGAATGTTTACCAAATGGATGTCAAGTCTACTTTCCTGAATGGAGTACTAGAAGAAGAGGTCTACATAGACCAAAAACCTGGTTATGAACTAGAAGGGCAAGAAGGCAAAGTACTAAAATTGAAGAGAGCTCTGTATAGGTTGAAGCAAGCACCCAGAGCTTGGTACACCATAATCTATGCTTACTTTCAAGAGAATGGGTTTATGAAATGCCCATATGAGCACACTCTTTATATGAAAACAAATGTAGAGGGGGAGATGATAATCATCTACTTGTATGTATATGATTTGCTATATATTGGAAATAGTAGCATGCTATTTGATCAGTTTAGAACAACCATGAAAAAAGAGTTTGAGATGATGGACTTGGGGCTGATGAAATATTTTCTTGACATTGAATTTGACCAATGTACATATGACATCTTCATTTATTAGGGTAAGTATTCCAAAGATGTCTTGAAGAGGCTTAAGATGAAGGACAACAAACCTGCCATCACCCTTGTTGCCATAGGTCTGAAGTTGAGCAAAATTGATAACAACAAAAATGTTGATCCAACTCTTTATAAAAGGTTAGTTGGAATTCTAATGTATTTGACTGCAACCAAGACAGATTTAATGTTTGTAGTGAATTTAATCAGCAGGTTTATGGATTCACCAAAGGAAACTCACTGGAAAGTAGGCAAAATAATTTTACGGTATGTCAATGGAATGAGGAATCATGGAATCCACTATGTTAGACAATACCAACTTGAATTGATTAGCTACACATCTAGCGATTGGGCTGGCATCATAGATGATCGAAAGAGCACTTCTGGATATGCCTTTCATCTTGGATTCAAATTAGTCTCATGGTCCTCAAAGAAGCATCCAATTGTTGCACTATCAACTGCTAAGGTAGAGTATGTTGCTACCATCTTAGCCTCATGCCAGGTAGTTTGACTGAGAAGAGTTATGAGTGAACTGAATCATCCATCGGAAGCAGCAACAACCATTTTTTGTGACGAAAATTCCATCATAGCACTATCCAAGGATCCAGTGTTTCATGGCAAGACAAAACACATTGACATCTAGTACCATTTCATCAGAGAGTTGGTGAAATTTAATGAGATTGAATTACTGTTTTGCAGGTCCAAGGAGCAAATAGTAGATATATTCACAAAACCTTTGAAGGAGGAAGACTTCAATAGGCTGAGGGAGATGCTTGGTGTCAAATATTTTATGAAATCTAATTTAAAGGAGGGTGTTAGAAAATTAAACCAAATTTGACACCTCTGGCTAAATCCACCTACTACACCATTCGTCGGATCTTGATTCACTCGAATTAATTACTGGTAGTTGAAACTGTCATTCAGTTCGGTGATTGGTTGTAAACCCTAATTTTGAGTTAATTGCATGTTAGAGCAGTTGGTGTAGCTTTCCTACCTCACCCATGAATCCCTAGCTATATATTTCTTTCGGGGTTCTATTTTTTAAGGTTGGAGAAAATTAGAACAAAGCAGAGTGAAGAGAAGAAGAAAAATGCAGTAGCGTCATGTGGAGTAGAAGGAGCAGCAGAGCTCAGAGAAGCACAACATAAGCATTGTATTTATCCTACAGACTATCAAAATTGTAGATGATCGTGGATGTATTTCCAATTTTGAGTATGTGAATGTATTTCCGGCATTAAGAAATAAACATTTATTTGCATATATTTTGTTCTCTGTGTATGTTTTATAACTTAGCAAAGTTACCTCAATATTTCCTCCATCCCACTTGAATACCTTATAAATCTCCCATTCCTAATTATTTTATTTGCAGAATAAATCTTAGGTTACTTATTTTATAAAGTTGTATTATTAATATTTGCCCTAATATTTGGTGAAGTCCGCAATATTAAACTTGCTCCACTTTATCATTAGGTGAAACTCCATTCCGCACTTAATCCATTGTTATTCCTTCTTGATTAGGTTTTATCCCATTCCGCTCACTTTTACTTGTATTTAACAACGGATTGCATTGTTTTCCTTTGTAAATCCCAGCGGATTTTCATTCCACACTTATTTTCTGAAAATAGTGACATCAACCACATTCTTGTGTGGATTCCGAATCCAAGCCTCTCTTGTTAAACGTAGCGGAATCCATTCCGCTCTTGTTTGTTCGTATTTAGTTGCGGATTGAAATTCCGCAAGCTTCCTTTGGTTTTAATTACGGATTATTACTTTCCACCATTCCGCATTTACTTTCAAAAGAATTGCTGCGGATTCGATTCCGCTCTCACCTTCAACCATTTAGTCGCGGATTGAATTCCGCTCCGGCTCATGTGCAAGTAAAACCTTCATAATAACCGATAACTTACCACTCCGGCTCATGTGCAAGTAAAACCTTCATAATAACCGATAACTTACCACTACTCTACCCAAGAAGGCCCCGTTTACGCACGAGTTTCGCAGGTTTAGTCGCGGATTGAATTCCGCTCCGGCTCATGTGCAAGTAAAACCTTCATAATAACCGATATCTTACCACTACTCTACCCAAGAAGGCCCCGTTTACGCACGAGTTTCACAGGTAACCTGCGAGTTTTAAAACACATCAAACACTACATTCATAAGATATAATATGGTTATTCCATTTCCTAAGGAATAAGGTTGTGTTTTCTTCTCATCAGTTACAAGATTCATTGGTGCTCATGACCCATACAAGGATTGTGTGTCAGCACTGCGCCTTTAAACGAAAAGGAGAAGCTTAGACCATTTCCGCAATGTGTAGCCGACTTTCCACACAGAACGTGTCTCGAAGGTGGAAACGGAAAGATTTGGAGAAAATGAACCCCGAACAACTGCTTCAACTTTCTCAATTAAATTTCTATTGTTGGTGCTTGGATTCCAGGCCATACCCAACTTGACCGACTTCAGTCACCGCTTTGGCTTGATCATTAGCTATTTCTGCTTCATGTAGGACTTGGTAGGACTCAAGTCTAATATCTGTTGAGGCAACCTAATATGTATTACATATTATATTTGCAGACTTTTCACATTGACATTTCGTGGAATGAATTTTGTCTTCCTTTAGGATGACCATATCAATGTTGCTCATGAAAACTTTAAAGTGTAAGCATGCTCCTCCGTAGCAATTAGTTTCGTACATTATCCTACAAAACTTAACCTTAAATTGTTTGTTAAAGATATCTTCCTTCTTATTTTTGAAACATCTCTATAGTATTTTATTTTTATTTTTATTTTAAAAAAATATTTTATACAATTTAAAAAAATAAGAGGATTTATTTAAAATAAATATGATTTCTTTATTTTTATATATCTTGTTTTGTACTTATAATTTTTTATAAATTTGAAATTGTATCATGTACATTTGTATTCCGTATTTTCTTTTTTTTTATTTCTTATAAAGATGGATTTAAATGAATTATATTGATCTTTGTGATTTGATGTTGTAGATAGGTTTTCTTTAGAACAAAATATCTTTATTTTAATCTAAATTTTATTATAATATAATTTTCTTATTATATCACATAAATAAATTCTCTTTTTCACTCATAACACTTTTGAATTTCAAATATAAAGTCCAGAACTCAGATATCCAACACTGTACCTTAACAATCCAGATATCCCACAACTAAGAATGAAAATATGTGAACAGGGATTAACAAAAACATGGTTGGAGATGCAAACTAGTGAATATAATTACAATTAATATATGCAGGCTAGTTCTTATTTGGAGATCATAATCTATGTAATGTCTTACAACACCGCTGATACTGTATCCCACAACATAAAAAGTTTCTTGTGTTGAATTTCTGGTATTCTAATTTCATACAATACGCTGTATAACGTTTTTCTTGTAAACCTTTTCTACAGTATCACTTTATGACAGAATAAAATGTCGTAACTCTCCACTGAATGATGGCATTTCCTAAAGCTCTTGAAAGGTACAATATTCTGAGTTCCACTTAAAATGACCCGGATCAGTCACTTATGTATTTCGGTTCGAATTGGCATTGTTAAGTACTTACAAAGGTGAGTGCAAATGTTTTTTAAAACGCATAAATGTGCACCATGCTTCAAACAATTCAACAAAATGGAGCATCTTGTTGAGCGCATGAAAACTTTTTATCACTCTTCCCATGTGTCGCATTTGCAAGAAGCATTGCGGGTTTTATGACTCCCTAAGAGAACATCTTACGGTATGTTTCCTCTCAACTTTTCCATTATCATGGTTTTTTAGCATATGTATGAAGGCAGTACTTAGAAGCGTGTGTCTTAGAACTAACTAATAGTGTTACTCTGACAACTTTAAATGCTGTGGTCTGGTGCTTAGATGTTAAAAGTACCTGGATTTAAAAGCTGTGGGGGTGTCTGATTTAGAAGGTTATATAAATCTTGGTCAACTACTACTGCTAGTTTAATATCATTTCTATGGTCCTGCAAATATCTTATTCAGGTCCACTGCCCAAAGCTGAGTGTGTCGAACAGTTCAGTGAAAGCGGGTGTAATTTCTGCCTCAAATTCTTTCCTAGTGCAGAACAAGACGCTCTGCAGAGCAACCTGCCAATATCTCCCACAACTGCCTCTTGTAAGTCAAAGTTATTTTTGCAGATTTCATTTGTTTATCACGCTAATTGTTATTCTTGAATTAATTCTTGTACCAAAATTCTAGTCTCAGTTCATCGAGGTGATTAGCAAACTCAGCTTTGTGCCACGAATTTTAAGTTGCAGGTTGCCGGTGGGCAGATTTCTTTGGGGAACAAGCTCATCTAAGCAGAGAGCACTTTCATGGAGAAAGTTCTATCCAGTGTTACAAGGGCCAACAGATTTCTGCTATTGCAACCGGTTGTGAGATTGTCGGTGGTGGTCAGGATGGCCCTCTTGACCTTTGCGCCCAAGTCTCCTTGGACCATGAAGTTGAAAAGGTGGTCTTTCATAGTTATGTCAAGCCTCTAATTCCAATAACAGGTTATGGGTTATAGTTAACAAAATAATATATTATTGTTTTATGTTATATGCTTTTGTAGCAAATTATTGTGATTTTAGTTTATAGTAATGTCTATATAACATAGAGGAAAAGTATAAGTCTAAATTAGGGTAAGCCTGAACCAGAATATTTTATGTGGAAAACAACCTGTTATAAAAGCTATAAAATTATATTAAGTGATATTGTTTGTAGGTACGTTATCACTGGCATACAACCCTAACATCTGCTAGATGCCAAGCAAGTCCAGGAAACAATTCAGCAGATCTTATGTAATAGGGAAAAAATCTGGCGAATTCGTTCGAGGGAGCAAGAGCTAAGGTTCTTGTAGGACATGGCCTAAATCATGATCTTCAATGCTTGGCACTGTAAGATTCAAGCCATCTCATCATGTTTCAATATATATATATATTTTTTAAATTTAAATTTAAATGATTGGAATCTATCTCGGCCACAAATTTGGGTAGGTTGTTCAGTTTTTTATTCACAATATTCTTCATTGTTTGTTCGGGAAGCCACCACATAGATCTTCGTGCAATCCGCTCTTATAACCACCATGCCACAATCATTTTAAACCTTTTACACAGCTGAAAACACCAAGAAAAGAACAAGTCTTTATTCCGACCAGACCGGAGATTCGAACCTTAAACCTCGAACAAAAATAATTTCGTCTCAACACGTTTCAATTAGATATCACATTAATCTATGATATCAATTAGACTCTATATTTTAATATTTTTAGGTCACAAGAGTTTTGAAATCTAGTGGAAAATAGGTATGCAGAACTTGTAAATGTAGCAACATATAATGCACTTTGTTAAGCTAAGAGATATTTATTGAAGGAAAATTGTAAGAAGAACCAAAAGACTATGTTTTCTATTATAATGGTAATTTATTAGTCCATCATTCTAAGAATTGCACGAGTAACCAACTCAAATAAAGCATGGGAAATTTTAGCAAACTCCTTTCAAGTCACCAACAAAGTAAAATTGTTAAGATTGTAGATGTTGAGAAGACAATTTGAAAACCTATATATAAATGATTGTGAGTCCATGAGTGACTTTTTAAACCACACAATGGGTCTTTTCAATTAGATGAGAATGAATGGGGAAAATATTGAAGACCAAAGAATAGTGAAAAAGGTACTAAGAAGCCTACCAAGAAGGTTTGACTCAGTCATCATTGCCATTGAAGAATCAAGGGATTTAACAACCCTTTCAATGGATGAGTTAATGAGTTCTCTACAAACACATGAAAAAAGGATGAACTGGACAAATCAATCATCATTGGAGCATGCATTCAAAATATAAGTATATTTCAAGGATAAGGATAAAAGGGAAAAGTCCCAATAGGTAGCTTCAAGCTCTAAAAGAGGAAGATAATATGACAACAAAGGTAGAGGTGGTAAAGACTATGAAAGAGGAGGAAGAACATACTACTCGTAAATTCAATAAAACATGAGGAAGAGGTAGCAATAGCAATCAATAAGGCAACTCATATCAAAGGTATGATAAATAAAAAATCTAATGTTGTTATTTCATGAAATTTGGGCATAACAGTTATGAATGTAGAAAGAAAATGACTAGAAAACAAATAAGAAACAAACTATACAAATGAGAATGAAGAAACCAAAGTTGTGTGTGGTTCTTTTTTAATAACTTGTAATGTTGAAATAGAGAGTCAAAAGAATGTATGGTATCTAGGTAAGGGCTTCAATAACCACATGTCAGAAAATAAAGAAATATTTTCAAAACTCGATGAAACCATCAAATCTGAAGTCAATAGGGGAAACAATAACAATGTACTTGTTAGTGCCAAAGGGAATGTTCTAATTGGTACAAAACAAAATGAAAAATATATATCCCTAATGTTTACTATGTGTCAAGGCTAAAACGCAATTTATTAAGCATTGGGAAATTTGTGCAAAAAGGGTACAAAGTGTATTTTGAAAATGTAGCTTGCGTCATTAGCAATGGTGCAAATACACTTATAGCAAATGTGACCATGCCAAAGAAGAAGATGTTTCCTTTAAATATTCAAAGTGAAATTTTGTTTTTACTTAGTGCTATTGTAAATAATGCTACATGGATGTGGCATCTCAAATTTGATCATACGATTTTTAGAAGCCTAAATTTGCTATACAAAAAGCAAATGGTAAAAGGATTGACACTTATAGAACAACCTAATCTAGCATTTAAAATTTGTATTGTAGGAAATCAACATAGAGATACATTTCCTATAGGAAAATCATGGAGAGCTTCACAACCTTTGGAGCTAATGCATTTAGATATTTGTAGTCCTATGTAAACCAAATCATTAGAAAACAACAAATATTTTATAAATTATATAGATGATTTTAGCTCAAAGACATGAGTATTCTTCCTCAAACAAACATAAAAAGCATTTGGCATATTTTAGGAGTCCAAGGAATTAGCTAAAAATCAAAGTGGCTACTATGTAAAGAATTTAAAAATAGATGGAGGAGGTGAGTGCATCTCAAATTAATTCTATAATTTTGTAAAGTAACCTAAATATAATTCATATCTAGATATACATCACAACAAATTGATATTGCAAAAAGGAAGAACATAACCATAATGGATATGGCAAGGAATATGCTAAAGGTAAAAGCATTGTCAAATTTATTTTGGGTAGAAGGTATATCATATGCAATATAGTTACTAAAAAAATGTCTAACAAAGAGTGTCAAGGATTGAATCCCACAAGAAGGATGGAGCGATATTCATGAGATTTAAGCTATTCCATTTTTGAATGAATAATTTTATGTTTTCATCTTATTATTTACAAGATTCATAATGGTGTTCATGACCAATATGAGGATCGTATGTCATTAATGCATATTTACAATAAAATGAGAATCTTAGACCATTTCTCCCAAAACCCCCTCACTATAGTCAATTTTATAGCAAAGAACATGTTTAGAAATTAGAAACAAAAATATTTTGAGAAGATGGGTCATGTATAGATA
Organism: Wollemia nobilis; assembly: GCA_028583015.1. Classification (NCBI taxonomy): domain Eukaryota; kingdom Viridiplantae; phylum Streptophyta; class Pinopsida; order Araucariales; family Araucariaceae; genus Wollemia; species Wollemia nobilis. The sequence continues at coordinate 3,568,063 of JAQPPZ010001731.1, forward strand.
CTTGAAATTTTTCAATCAAATTTCTATTGTTGGTGCTTCAACTCTAGGCAATACCCAATTTAACTTCCTCCAATTACTAGTTTGGCTTGATATTTAACTACTTATGCTTCATGTAGTATTTTATAGGACTAAAATCTAGTATCTATTGAGGAACACCAAATATGTATTATAGATTACATTTGCATGCTTTAACATTGATATTTTAGTGGAATCAATTTTGTGTCTTGCATTGGTCATGAGTTCCTAAATATGTTCAAAGAGTGTTTTCATTTATTCAAACTTTCTAAGTGACTAGACATCTAGAATTTATTATGTGCGAGTCCTTTTATCGAAGGCTTTTCAACTCCTAACACATGTTATTTACAATTTTCAAATGTTCTCTCTAAGTTTTTTTATTCACAATTCTTTCAAATAGAACTATTAACAAATTTATTAAAACAATATCTCTTTTGACTATGTATGTGAATCATTTGATTGTTAGTAAGGGACCTTTTTGGTTTTTTCTTTTTTAATTAATAATATTATGAAAATTGACTCTAAAACTATATGCCTCTCCCTTTTGGATGACCATATCCATAATATGTTTTTATTAGTGTTATTGTCATGTCCCTTTAAATTCCCATCCATATTTATATATACATATCTATTCTATTGTTGTCCTTACATCAGTTTTTTTAACTAGGAATTCCTAGAGGTACATACATACCTACTCCCATATAGGTCCTTTTAGGCAAGAGTACTAGATGTTTACTTATGGTCAAGCTATCCATATCATGTATCCAATGAGATAACATTGACCTCCCCTTTCATTCTATTGAAAGGCACAAACCATGCTTAAAACCCACATAAGTCATTCTATATGTGAAGTCTTTGTATGTGAAGGTTGTCTATCCACCTCATATCTATTTGAGTTAGAAATCCCCAAAAATCCCCGTTACTAACTCTCTTTTTGGGAAAACAATATTAGCCTATTTAGTTTTCTCATAACAATAATTTTAGTATAGTCTCTCTACTCTTTATATCTATAGTTTATCAAGAACACTAGTCATCTCCTATTGCTAGTGGCATCCCTTATTTACACCCAATAAGGTTCTCTTTTTTAGTAAGTATTAGATATCATCCTAATAATCTTATTTAATATTTACTATTTCTCACCCCATAAATAACTTCATGAAGGTCATGGTTAGCTTCAATTAAATATTCCAAGAGGGTTCCTTTTTGATAAAGAGTTAAACATCACAAAAGGTCTTAATCCACAATTATTCATTCACTAACCAACATATATTCCTTTACCAATCATTGATTATATGTCACATGACAAACCATTATCGCAAAATATTATACCATGTTATTTAATTATTTCATGAGGAGTTTCTTTACCATTATTTAAGAGCATTGTATATGTTTGTTTTCGACATTTAGAATTTAAATTCCATAATCATTCATATTGAATAAATAACGTAAAACATCAAGCAAATATATAACTCTAAAAAAAATGGCCACAAAAAAAATACCACATTTTCGTACACAAAGATTTATCTTGGAAAATCCCCTTGTGGGAAAAATCATCCCAAAACCATTTCATATTTTATTCTTTACAAAGAAAATATTTCAATTACAATAAAGGAAAGACCTTCCATTCTATCTTAAATTTCTTCTCTAGGATATTTCATGACCCCAAAGTTCTTCATATTAAATGTTGACCAAACAATATAATATAAATACAAATCACTCCTTGAATCAGGAGTACAATATCTGTAAGCCCTTTCATATATTGTGGTTGTCATAAATACCAGTGTGGCATTTTCATTTATGTATAACTCTGAATACGTGCCTTCACTTCCAATTTATATTAAGAAGAAACCATCATAAAAACATTTAATACAGGTTTGGACTTTGTATTTTTGACACATCCAAACTTACTAGTTTGATATCTATATTCTACTAGCCTTAAGAAATTCTACTTAAGACTTAACTTTGTATGGATAACATGGTTTTCACTGTAATAAATCTCATCTCTAGGCTAGAAACTCCCATAAATCCTTGAAAAGAATACAATGTAGTCTAGCTAGGTGAGCTACACAAATCTAGAGTACCTCTATCACTAATCTAGTGTTGAACGCATGGATGTTTGCATTCCTACCAGGTTATCTTATAGACCTTACAATGTGGATCCAATTCTAGACCATCAAATTGCATGGGAAAGACTCCAAGACTTATTCTAAGACCATCAACTTGAAAACATGAGGATACGAAAGCCCATAGGCGTACTGGGTGTAGTGCAAACAAAAGCATATGAAATGCTAAGTCCTACAAATGAACATAGGACTAAAGTGCAAGAAAAAGGGAAAACAAACGAACTAAGATGAGATATAAAGCAAATGTAAAGTGCATCCCTTATTTTTATTAATTTTTCTTTGAGACCAAGTTACAATATGTCTCCTTCCTTTTTAGGAGCTAGAAGCGTTAGATATAGCTTTGCTACACCACGGATGGTATGCTTCCCTTTGAGATCTTCTTCATGCCCACATTTGAAATGGGTGGGCCAAACGTCGTCACTGCTTGCATGAATGTGTCTATAGTTCCTTGCTTCTCCTCTGGTGTTGAGATATTGTGTTCAAAGAAAAAGTAAACGATTAGTAGCACTTGTGGATGAAGGGAAATATGCAATCCCCAAGGCCTCCGGTTAATGCATGCATGAAATAATTAAAACGGTAATAAAAACATGTCAGAATAAGATGAAATTTGTACAAAATCATGAAAACACTATCAGGAACACACTACAAAAGTAATAGTTGAGAAATCTACTGTAGATTTCTAATCACTCTAGGGTGGGACAATTAGAACTGTCATAAAATGTCAAAGGGCAACCTCCTGAATGTCCCATATAGAGGCCTCCAAAACACCTACAAAGTTAGGGTTAGGCAAAATTGGGCATTTTAAGACGACCCAAAAGGTTGAATTCTGCATATTTAGCATTGATCTCCCTGTATCTGAATATGCTCCTTGTATGTTAGTGAAGGCAAAAAACAATGAAAACACAGTCAAAATTCATCAAAATGGCATGAAATTTGAATGGCAGCATATATGAATGACATAAGATAAAGTGCAAAAGAAATAGTATAGAAATATACTATAGATTTCTAATTGCTCCGGGGTGGGTGATTAGGACTGCAACAGTGCGGGGGGCACCCGGGGGTAGGACACCCACTGTTTGGGGCTTGGTTTCAACACCAATCCACTTGGGATGGATCCAAAACCTCCTAGGGGGTTGTATCGACAAATTGGGTGGGGTATTGTGGCCAAATATTTAGGTTTTGGGTCCGGATTGCACTTCTAATATTCACCCAATAACCTCCCTTCCAAATTAGAGATCAAGGATGTAATAAGCACAAGTGAGGGGTGAGGATGTAATTCGGCAGCACTCCATTGCTCCAAATGCTCCTACTCTATTTTTTTTTGGGGTGAGAAGACTCACCATTTTATAGACTTGAGGGTCTCTTGCAAATGAGCATTTAGAGGCACCACTTGGCCATCATGCCTTGTCAGGGGAGATAAGATTCCTCCCTAATTAAGGGCTCCATGACTACCTCTATGACTACCTATTTGAGCTTGAAAATGCTCACTCGCACTCTCATGCATTGAAGGTGAATTTGAGTGGCAGATCTGAGCTATCATTTGTCAAGGTTTGACCTTTTGCCTGTCAAACCTGCTTTTCACCCCACCCTGGATCGAATGCTGCTAATCGTCTTGGGGTGGGATGAATACCAATTTGTAATCATCCCAAGGTGGAACAAATAGGGAGCAGAGTGCCTGAAAAGTGCCAAATTGATCTCTAACCTTTCAAAACTACCGTGGGAGTGTTAGGACCACTATTTAACCTCTGGAGGCTGCCCTAGGGGCTATGTATGTCAATTAGATTAGTGCTTGTTGTCACATAATCGTATTGGTGTTTTTTTGGTGTCTACAGATGCCCCTTTTTGGGATGCACCATGCATGGCATAGTGCTGAGCAAAAATAGATAACCAAAGAACTAATGATTAGGTTTTCTCAGTAACCTAACCAACTTTTGATGCCCCAAGTATGGAAAGGGCACACATTCTTGAATCCTTGCTTCTAACGAGCTAAGGATCTTAATTCAAGTGTTAACCTTTTTAGTGATGTGTTACTTGATATTGGACATTGTTCAGTCATGAATAGGCAAAGGGCACAACCTTTTATCTATGGGAACCTTGAGTTCATGATTCTAGAATGCCAAGTGTTTGATCAGCTTATGATAATTGCTTGTTTTCTACCCCAAGCAGGAGCATGATTGTCTTTGTCAATGATTCTTTGAATGCATACCATTTCCTTGATTGGGTGTGTATTTTTTGGTTGGTGACTAAGTGTGACTACCCCCTCAAGAGAAAAATTGATGATAGAATGACCAAAATGAGAAAAGCGATGAGTCACTTGATCCAAGATGATTTTTTTAAGGGTGCCTTCAGTTGTTTTTCGTTGAATGCTCATGCAGTTTCCCAACAATCTGACCTATTTTTGGTGGGTTTTAGCCCTTTTGTGACGCATTTTGGGGCTAAAATTGTCAAAAATCCATCCTCCCGTGGAGTGGTCTAGCTATGGTAGCCTTCTTAGGGAGTAGGGTATTGATAATTTGTGGGCTCGATGTCGGTTTTGCATGCCAGGAACATCAGGCGCAAAGGCACCTTTGTTTGGTAGTTTTATTACTGTTTTTGGGTGGGCTTTGACCCTTTTGGGGATGAAATTGTCAAAAATATGTCCTCCCACGGAGTAGTCCGACTATGGTAGCCTTCTTAGGGAGTAGGATAGTGACAATTTGGGACCCCAATGTCGGTTTTGGATGCCAAGAATCGCAGGCACAAAGGCCCCTTTGTTCGAAAATTTTATTGTTGTTTTTGGTGCATTTTGGATGCAGTTTTGGTTGTTTTTTATTTTCTTGCTCTGTAATCGTCCTTGGGTGGGACGAATACCAATTTTGTAATCATCCCAGGGTGGTACGAGCACTAACTAGAGCGCTTATCCCAGGGTGGAATGATTACAGGCCTAAAAGCCTATATAAGGTCCAAAACTAGGTTTGGGCTCATTTGCATTTGTTTTTTCTGGTGATTTGGAGTTGTGAGTAGGATGAGTTCGAGTCTGCGTAGCAGAGCACTATCGAGATTTTGTGGATACCATGAGTTCATGGACTAGATCGTTGAGTGGCGGAGCTGAGGCAATACCGGTAGGTGCTCCTCTTTATTTTGTTTGTTTTTATTTTACAGTTTAAAACCGTAATTTATAAATTTTGTATTTCATTTTTCTGTTTAAACTAAGATTAAAACCCTAGTTTAAGTGTTTTGTATTTGTATTTTGTGTGGCGTTGTTTAAACTAAGATCAAAACCCTAGTTTAAAAAATTATTTTTATTTTGTTTTTTGGTATTAAGTTTAAACTAAGGTTAAAAACCCTAGGTTAAAATATTTGTTGTAATTTTTCTAGAGTTAAAAACCCTAAGTTTGAATTTTTTTTTTGTTTAAACTAGAGTTAAAAACCCTAGGTTAAGATTTGGTTTTTTTTTTTGTTTGTTTTAAACTAGAGTTAAAAACCCTAGGTTTAATGTTTTGTTTTTTTGTTGTTTAAACTAGAGTTAAAAATCCTAGGTTTAAAGGTCCAAGGTGTAGACCAACTGGTTCATCCAAACCCCACAAGGGGGGCGGAGGTCCAAGGTTCAAATCTCGGGCCTCATCGGACTGAACGCTTGTCCCTTTCCTGGTGCTTTTAGTGGCGTAAAAGGTTTAAAATGATTATGGCATGGTGGTTATAGGGGCAAACTACGTGAAGATCTGTGTGGCGGCTTCTAGGGTGGACAACACAGAATACTGTGGCAGCCATAAAAAGCTAGACAACCTGCCCGGATTCGTGGCGACTACCGATTCCACCATGTAAATTCAAAAAAAAAAAAAAATCCTAGGTTTAAATTTTTGTTTTTTTGTTGTTTAAACTAGAGTTAAAAACCCTAGGTTAAAATGTTGTTTTTTTTGTTTAAACTAGAGTTAAAAACCCTAGATTTAAATTTTGTTTTTGTTTTTTGTTTTTTTTTAAACTAGATTTTAGAAACCCTAGGTTAAAAATTTTGTTTTTTGTTGTTTAAACTAGAGTTAAAAACCCTAGGTTTAAATTTTGTTTTTTTGTTGTTTAAACTAGAGTTAAAAAACCTAGGTTAAAATTTTTGTTTTATGTTGCATTGTTTATTGATTTTTTTGAATTTTTGTACTGTGCATTTTGTTAATGTTATTGTATAGTTTTTTTTTTTTTTTTTTGTCATGTTTTAATGTTTTTGTGTTTTTGTGTTTTTTGTTTTGCAGGTGGTGAAGAGTCGGTACCGTCAGCCAACGGTATTTTTTGAAGCATGGGAGGCACTGACTATTACGGATTGGGAGTGGCTTGATGCCCTTGGGCTCAAGTAGGTGACTCGGTTAGAGCATGTGGTGGGGGATCAGGCATATCTAACTACCCTGATCAATTTTTTGGATCCTCGCACCAACACCTTTCATCTTCGAACAAGGGAGATGACAATGACTCTGGAGGACTTTTATTGGATTATGTGGATTTTGATAGATGGGCTGCCCATTCAGACTACTCCTCGTGATCAACGGATGATGGTGCTGACATGGTGCTTTGGGCATGCTATGAATATGGGGGTGGATGAGGCGATGGAGAGAGCATATGGGGACTGCCTGATTGGCAAGATTTTAGTGCGATGGTGGCTGGAGAAGGGCATGTTGGGGGTGAGGCATGCACTACTCATGACTCTCATCTTGAACATGCTGCTTCTCGACTTCTCAGGTGCGAGGTTACCTTGGAACCTACTTGAGATTGTGTTTAGACTTGTGGAGTGTTTGACCTCAACACCACTGATTATGAGGTGGGGTCAGACCTTACTGGCATAGCTCTATGATGAGATGTACGAGGTCCGCTACCAAAGGTGGAATGGGATTGGATGTAGCTACCTATTGCAGTGTTGTGGGTGGTAGAACATAGCTATGGAGTTGCCACAAGGATTGCCTTGGACCACCTAAGCAGAGATGGTGGACAGGGAGATTGGGTATGCTGCTCTGTGGTGGAGGTCAAAGGAACAGGGGTAGAGTCAGCGGTGGACAGGTATCATAGGGCACTATACCAATGCCTTCTCACATCTTGTTGCAGGGGAGGTGTTCTGGCATCCATATCGAGACTTTCCAGCTTGGCCTGAGGCTGGGGAGTCGCTTCGATGAGCGCATAGGGAGTTGGTTGATCAAGCAGCATGGGACCGAGCAAGAGTACTTCCCATATGTCTAGGTGACTCAACAGTTTGGGGTGCACTAGGCATTACCTGGTGAGCCTTTGATTTATCGACATCAGGGCAACAAGAGGACTTTGTCTTGGCTGATCATTGAGTCATTGGGTGAGGAGTCAGATGCAGTGATTGATGTCCCCAATATGGACAATGTCAGGGTGACTGCAGAGTATGATCAGTGGTCGACGATGTGGCGATGGCAAGGTGAGGGGCCTCTAGGAGGCATGAATGTGGTAGCAATAGGTGGTGAGGATGCGAAGGCATTGGGGGAGGTTTGGGAAGCTCCACTCAAAGATGCAGATATGGTGGAGGTTGATGACTTGATGGGGGATGACCTAGGGGTTTCAGAGTAGCCCGTTGTCCTGGAGATGCCCATGCCTCAGGCAGTCCCAGGGGACATGGAGGCTAGGTATCACACTGAGATAGCATGATTGGAAGATCTACTGTGGAGACAACATAAGGAGCACGAGGAGATTCTACAGGAGAGGGATCTCCTACGAACTCATTTGGTAGAGCGAGAGAATGCATTGGTTGCATACCACCAACGGGATGGGGACACAGATGCTTCATGGGAGAAGGATCTCTTGTGGACTTAGTTGGCACAATGAGATGATGCATTGGCTACGTATCATCGATGGTAGGTGGATTGGGTCCGACATCGATTGGAGTTGGAGGTAGATATTATCCACCTGGGTGGGTAGTTACCTGAGTTCACTGGAGGTGTATCTTCATGCCGAACAAGATACAGTGATACTGAGCAGTCTTCTTCCTCTCATAGCAGGTGGGTGGGTGAGGGCAGCACTAGTGGGCATGATGCGGGGGCTGGCAGCAGCCACCTTGAGAGGTCCCATAGGACCCACACCACTGGGGGTAGTTCCATTCACATTGATCTTGCATGATCATGGTGGTCAACTCCCTAGGCTTGGGGTTTTTTAGTTTTTGATTTTTTTGTGAGGTTAGAGGACCGACTTATTATAGCCTGTAGGCATTTTGGCGATATATATACATGACTTTCTTTTTGGTTATACACTTGTCATGATTTATTGTTACTTTTATGCACATTTATTTATGTTGATGTATGCATGTGTTATTATGAATGTGATGTTTCTAATTATATGATGTATGCATATGGAATGGATGGAATGATTTGTTGATAACTTGTCGATGGCACCATAGACTATATAGGATTTACTGGCTTTCTGTACTATGTGATGACTTTGCATGTGTATATTTTTTGTTTGTATTTTTTGATGGTGATGTAAGAATGGAATGTACCACAGATGTTCTAGAATGTAGTTTAAGGTTTTTTTGAGATTCAGATGTTTTAACTAACTAGCCAAGACTGTACATTTATCTCACAAGACTTTTGAACAAGGTACGAATCAGACTTGAGTTTGACCAAGTTATGTCACATCCTTGTGTGTGTGATTGAATTTGTTTATGTGGTATTTGTCAGGATATCGCCAGTGCCAGGTACGTTGTCCACCAAACCTGTATTGAGGATCACCTAATTAGCTCCACTAACTCCTTTGTTGTATTTAGTAAGATTAATCCATAGGACAATCTAAGGTACCATAAGCTAGCTTGTCCACATGCAAATATTGGTCTGCTCACACGCAAATCTAATGTGATAGACATATCGTCATGCGTTTAGGATACCGCCATTGCCAAGTAGGCTATCCACCAAACCCGTAATGAGGATCACCTAGATGGTTTTTTGAATGCTGAGAATTTTAGGGATTCAAGCTCAAGCATCTTTCGGTTGCTCAACTTGTTGGGATACTTGCTCTCTTACATAGTGATGAAAATCACTGTTTATTTTTCTCTTTTGTTTTTCTTTTTGAGCAAGGGTTTTGAATAGTGGTGATAACCACTGTTATTTTATTTTGCATTTTAGGTTTCAAAGTTGAGCTCATAGGTTTTTGGCTTACGAATGGAATTGATCCCTTTTGGCTTTAGGGATGACTACCCATCCTGTTTAGGGACATGTAGTACGAATCCTTATGACTTTGGGGACCAACGGTGATTGGGGATATTAGTATGTAATGGCTTTGATCCTTTTGGCCTTGGGGATGACTACCCATACTTTTCAGGGATGTGTAGTATGAATCCTTATGACCTTTGGGATCAAAGGTGTTTGTGGATATTATTATGTAATGGCATTGATCCTTTTGTCCTTGGGGATGACTACCCATCCTATTCAGGGACGTGTAGTATGAATCCTTATGACCTTGGGGATCAAAGGTGTTTTGGGATTTTTTTTAGTGGTGAAAACCACTATTTATTATGGGGAATTGGATGGTGAAGAGCATGTCCTTTTTTCAATTCTAAGAATTCTCGAACCATTTGCATAGGGGGATGAGCAGGCTAACCTTTCACCTATGATACCTTGAATTGCTTTGTAGGTTTTATCTTTCATTCACACAATTTGAGAATTTTGTTTTTTTATGTGTTTTAACTTGTGTTGGGATGCGACATAACAAGGTGTGATCTAAGTAAAACTCTACCTTTGTAAAATTTGTCTGACTTTGTATAGTTTTTGGCTATAAATCTAAAGACAGCTGAATGACAAAAAATCCTAAAGACATTAGCAGACAACTAACTATGATAAAAAAATGTCGATGGCATTATTCTGGATGGATGTGATTACAAAATGGACTGAATGTGGAAAAGGATGGAATTGCTGAGCAATTACATTCTATGGTGCTTATGATGTGTATGATCAACAAATATGCCATGTATGGATGCGATGTCTAATGCAATTTATTATATTTTTGTATTTTTATTTTTAAGAGTATGCATGGAAGTGAGATGCACTTTTTTTGTTGTTTTTGATTATCTTTTGTTTTTGAATATTTTTTTTTGACCAATCGATTGTGGGAACCCTTGGAGCTTTTGGTTTGACCAAAGAGTTTATGGATACCTTTGGGGTACTTTAGGTTGACCAAGCGATTATGGGAATCCTTGGAGCATTTTGTTTGACCAAAGGGATTATGTGCACCTTTGGGGTGTTTTGGGTTGACTAAGCGATGATGGGAATCCTTGGAGCATTTGGTTTGAATAAAGATATTATTGATACCTTTGGGGCATTTTAGGTTGACCAAGCGATTGTGGGAATCCTTGGAGCATTTGGTTTGACGAAAGGGATTATTGATACCTTTGGGCGTGTTGAGTAGTATTTTCACACAGTTGTGAAAGTACACTCTCCTTTAGGATTTGGGCTCCAAATACCCTCTTGCAAAGAAGTTAAACAAAACTTCTCCAAGGTCTCCGTTATATTAGCATTTGCATATGTGTATTAGTAATCTTAAATAAAGATATTCACTTTAAATGCTTGGAACACCTTAGTGATTGCAAGTAACTGTAAACAAGGGGCAATGTTGGTTTATTTTACCATGAAAATTTAGTGATTGTTCATTGAACCAAAATAAAGCAAATGTGAGTTGGCCCTCATATGACCTTCAATGTGATGCTCAAAATGGAAATTTGTGAAAATGCCATAAAACATAACCCCTTCAATGAAATTGGAATTTTCATGAAGGGAATGTCATCATAGGCTCATGAGTGCAAGACAAAACTGAAAAAATGAAATTTGACCTTAAAATGGAAATTTTCTATTTTTAGATTTTTTAAAATCTGCAGTAAAACAACAACTTCGATGAATTTTTAAAAATACTAAACAACTCTGAAATGAAATTTCAAAGTGCGTGTTGTAATTTTGAAGTATAACCTACGCAATGGTGAAATTATTTTTGGATTTTGAAATTTTTTAAATGTTTATTTTAATGCCTGAAAATTAAAAAAAAAGTTAAAATTTTTGGGAAATTAAAATGCAGAAAATGAAAATGAAATGCAGAAAACTAAAAATAAAATGCATTCAGTATGATGCTATCTTATTTCGACAAAACCGAAGATGTGAGGTTTCCATGCATGCAACCTAACCTATTGGACTTGCAAAACAAGCACAATCCGGATAAGCTAAGTGTTGGCTCCTAGGGTTTTAAATGAGGTTTTCAGATTTAGACATTCGCATGAAGCAACCAAGAAACTTGTATAAAACTCCATTTACAAGCCTAAAATCTGAAAAGGGGAAAAATAGACATTTAATCTTGCATGCAAAAAATGACTCCTTCTTTCTTGTCCATAAGATGCAACTTTCTTGAATCTTCCTGTATTAAAGATTTGTCATTTTACAATGACAAAAATTTTTAGTTTTCCCAAACTAGTCAATGGAAGAAAAATAGCCCAAACAGGTCCATAATGGCCCTCTTGCCTTCAAATCTGTAACTCTGCTTGCAATAGTTTCCAACTCCCTTATGGCCTCTTTGAATGGCGTATTTAAAACTTTCGAGAAGATTTTCGTTTCTCTTTCCAATGGCTGTTCGTTTCTCCTTCCCTTGTGCATGCATGTGTTTTGATTTCCAAAAAGACTTTTCGTTTCTATTTTGTGGCCCTTCGTTTCATTCCCATGGTTTGTTTCAAAAAAGTTCTTTTCTCCACATGGGCTTGCATCCATTTCCTTCCATGTGTAACGACCATCTTAAATGATTTCAAATCATTAAAGATTCCTTATGTAACATTTTGTCTTATTCATTGGATTTTGTCCTTATGTCCACGTCACTATGTGGTCTTCAGTTTCACTATCCTGGTGTTCATCACTAATATCAGATGCATTGTCAACTACTTGTTCCCTTGGCGAAAATCGGACATGTCGTGAAATCGCGACACTCTTGCCTCCTTGCTCTCTTTTGTTGCCCTTTTGAGTCACGAAAATGCAACATGTCGCGATATCGCGACACTTTTGCCTCCTTGCTATATTTTGTTTCTTTAGTCATGAAAATGCAACATGTCGCGATATCATGACACTTTTTCTTCCTTGTTCTTTCTCTTCTCTTTTAGTTGTGAAAATGCAACATGTCACGATATCGTGACACTTTTTCTCGTTTGGCCGTGAAAATGCAACATGTCGCGATATCGCGACACTTTTTCCCTTTTGGCCGCAAAAATGCAACATGTCGCGATATCGCAACACTTTTTCCTTCTTGGTTGCGAAAATGCAACATGTCGTGATATCGCGACACTTTTTCTCTTTCGGCCACGAAAATGCAACATGTCGCGATATCGCGACACTTTTTTCTCTTTCGGCCGTGAAAATGCAACATGTCGCGATATCGTGACACTTTTCTCTTCTCTTTTGGCCGCGAAAATGCAACATGTCGCGATATCGCGACACTTTTCTTTCTTCTTTTGGCCATGAAAATGCAACATGTCGCGATATCGTGACACTTTTCTTTTCTTTCTTTTGGCCGCGAAAATGCAACATGTCGCGATATCGCGACACTTTTTTCCTCTTTTTGCCGTGACAATGCAACATGTCGTGATATCGCGACACTTTTCCTCTTTTGGCCGTGAAAATGCAACATGTCGCGATATCGCGACATTTTTCCTCCTTGCGGTGTTTTGCTTTTTCTTTGATCTTTAGCATATGGGCCACTTCGGTCTTCTTGGAAAATATGCAAAAGGGGGGTCCCCAATTTTGGGGTACGTTGTGGAGCAGCCACAACAAATGGTGACTCTGCTGGGAAATGCTCTTGAGCATTTCGATGAGAACCCAACCTGAAAACACACAGACTCAAATACAAGCGTCAACAAATATCCCAAGAATGAAACTAGACGAGAAATACATGAAGCATTAGAATTATTAAGCATCAGCTCGGTGTGTGCAATGTGCTTCATTCCCTATCATTTGAAACTCATTCAACTTTCCATTGTCAGTTTCACTTATGATTTGTATGCAAGGCTATGAATGATTTGTGCAGGATTTGATGTATGAAAACTATACTAGAGATATAAAAACCTGCTTTGCAAAGGCTCAAACTTTCTAGTATCATGAACAAACATATTAAAACTGTCAAACCCTCTTAGGACCAAATATGTGCATACTGATTTAATTTACTAGATCCCAAAGTTGGTTATGTGTCACTACCATTTTGAACCCATGTGCAAGTGTAAGTGAAATCAGAGCTTTGGGGAATAGGATTCCCAACCTAAGTGAGATGGGAATTTAACCCTATCCTTGCTACTCTGATCTAGAGTTCATTACCTCATCTTGAACAAAATGATTTAACCTGCTATGGATGAAACTATCAGGCTAGCTTGTCCATTTGAGCAATCAGTGGTCTTGCTTTTAGACAAGACATGTTGCCACGCATGAGCATACTCCACTGCTAGTCAAGCGTCTATAGCCCCGGTGGAGATCAACCCCATAATCCAGGATTTGACTTTACTTTTGATTTCTTGAACCTTGGGGATGACTACCCATCCTTGCAAGGGACATGTAGTACGATCCTTCCAATCCAATATCAATGATGCAATAAAAGTAGAATGAAAAATATTTGCTTTGGAATTTTAAGTTCTTGAGTGGGAAAAATAGAAGCTTTGGGGAATCGGATTCTCAACCTAAGCGAGATGAGAATTAGACCCTATCCTTACTACTCCATGAAGGTCAAATCAGAGCTTTGGGGAATTGGATCCTCAACCTAAGTTCGATGAGGATTTAACCCTATCCTTACTACTCTGATTTTAGGCCTTAAGCACTATGGGAGTGGTAAAAACCACTTTTTTAAGGATTATGTTGCATGATAGGATAGACATGAAATACTCCTTTTGCCTCACCTTTTCTTCCAAGTATGGTTTTGACCATTTTGCTCAAGATCCTCTTTAATATGTGTAGCACGTGTTTGGTTCAAGATAGTTCGGGCATCAGTTCCCAACCTTAGGATCTTTTTAATATACGTTATATAATAACCCTAAGAGGATTCGACACCTTTTCAATGATTGTATTTGAAATGTAGATGCAACTAATATGAAATGTATATGCCATGTCGAATGTAACATGAGATATGGATGAATGCATTGCTCTTTTTGAAATGTGGATGTTTGTAAAACTAACAACTTCATGCATCACAAGTTCCAAACGATATTCTTTAATGTGTTTGTGATACTCATGGAGCTTTCTGCAATACAATTCCGATGTTTCATATTCTCCTAGTCTTAGTCAACATTCATAAGGACATAAGTTGACATCTCACTTTTTCTTTTTTTTTTTTTCAAAACAAACCAAAAATGTCCAAAGGACCAACACACAAAACTTAAAACCAAAACTGAAATGCAAACCCAACATCAAAAGCCAAACAAAATTATATACAAATGTACAATATGGTACAAGATGATGCAAAGCTTGGACTATCACTTTCTTGGATCCCAAACATGATTAGAACATTCAAAAAACATATGACACAATATGTATGCCAAATGTTGTAGGAATCCAACAACAATAAGATCAAACCAAGCAATGCAAAAAAATTCAACTTTCCTCGCTCTCCCCACCAATTTGATTTAGTTTCATTAATAATCCTATGGTGGAGTTTCAATTTTTCAAATTGATTAGACAATGATTGATATTCAATTCCTTTATGTCTATTCTTTAAGATGTCCATTCCGCACTTTGATTCATGGTGTAGAAATAAGCTTTCATTTTCATTCAATAAAGCCATAATATTAATAATATTTGAATCAAACCATTTATTAGGCAAACCATCATTCGAATTTTGCATGGTGAAACCAAAAAGGTGAGATTTTACCTTTGGCATGTTTTCATTTGACCTTACTTGAAGAGGATTTGAAAATTCCTTTTTTCTCTCATGACATTCATCATCATGTAGCACTTGTTCTTTCTCCATGACTTGTTTATCAAAGGCACCAAACTTAGGTACCCAATTGAAAATATGTCCATCCCTTTCAAACCATAAGTCTTGTCTATCTAGGGGTGGGTTAACTAACACATTTCCATGATCAATCACTTGGGTTATTTTGGGTAACATGAGATTTTCAATTGGATCATCAATGATATCAAACCCAAATGATTTAGGTTTTATAATTTTCTCATTTTGAAATGGCATAATCATTGTAGCACAAGTAAGTGGATCAAGATTTTCAATTTCTTTTCCTTCAAAGGAATCTAAAGCAAATGACTCTCTTTCTTGATTCATGGTTGTAGAATCCTTATCATGTTCCAAAATTTGATGAGATTCGAATTCCTCTTCCAAAACTTTCTCAAATTGTACAGGATTTATAGTATCCTCATGTGAGGAAGCAATTGAGTTATCCTGCATATTAATTGACACAACAAGTTTGTTAGAAGACTTAGATTGATAATATTCTTCCCATTTCTTCCACGAATCATAGTAATCATCTTCCAAGTTCAATTTGTGACTCTCAAGTACTTCTTCTTCATCTTTTGATTCATCAACATGTTTCTCATCCAATTCATCTTCACCTTCCTTAGATGGTTTAGTTATTTCCAAAAGTGAGTTATCTCTTGAATTCAAATTGGTAAAGCTATCATAATCCAAATTTGTAACCCATGATTCAATTTTATCACAATTTGAAGGGTGTGGATCCTCTTGGTCATCACTTTCGAGAACATCATCCAAAGTGTCTTTCGAGAACAAGTGATGAAATTTGATTATGTCTTCAACTTCATTTGTTGATTTTCTTTCAAATTCATTTTCAGCCACTTGTGATGGCTCAGGAGCTTCTATAATGGGATCAATTTTTGAATTCTGTCTCATATAGTTACTCCAATCCTTTGCAAGTACATCTGACCAAATCATATCCACATAAGTTTGTTCATCCAAATCCTCCTTTTTGGGTAATGATTCTAGATATTTCTTTTCCAAAACAAGATGGTGATCATTTGATTCCAACTTCTTGTTACCCATCCATAGAATTTCTTCTCCAAAAGCTTCATGTTCTTCAAGACTTTTCTTATAGGTATTTACTTCAATGTGAGTCACCTCAAAATTTCTTGTATCACTTGAAGAAGCATAACATGAAACATTATTAAGATCGACATTATGAATTTTCTTCCTAGGATGATTTGGATGCATACATTGACGTGCTCATTTTTGGAGTTGAACATGCCTACATACCTTCTTAACCACTTTCTTTTGCTCTTTTACTTTCGATGCGAACTCTTTGGGTTGAGTGGTAGAAGTAGTAGGATTAGTTGGATTGATACCCACGGACAAAGCTTGAACATTTGTTGCAATGGTTCCATGGGTGACCACATGATTCTCTAATTGAGGCATAGTTGGATGGATGGAAGTACTTGTATAAGCACATGTGGGAGCATAAGTTTGTATGGTAGGATAAATTTGATTGTAGGGAAAAACATTTGATATCAAATTTTGTTGTGCCCACGCTTGATTTACCATCGAGGTTTGATTGCAAGCCCCTAGTTGTCCTACCATAGTTGATTGCTCCATTCCATAACCTTGTGGCCTCAATTGTTGATCTACAATCATAGCTTCTTTGTAGGCCAATGCAAGATCAGTAACCAAGGGATTCATCCTAACAAATATGGCACACCATGGATCCAATGCTCGAAAGTATATTTGAAGAGCACCACTCTCCTCAATAATATAGGGAGAAACTAATCTCGCATAAAGCTTTTGAAACCTCAAGTTGAAACTTCTCACTGGCTCATTAGGTTCTCTTTTGCAAGAAGTAAATTGTTGATTTATCGTGAGAGGATCAATGAGCAACCTAAATTGATTGATAAACTCATCTTTCAATTGAGTCCAAGATGTAATAGAACCGGTGGGTAAATTGATGTACCAATCATATGCCACCTCATCTAGGGTTCCAAGAAACATTCTACATGCCACATCCTCATGCTCAACATTCCATCTAACTAGGATATCCACATAGGCTTGAATATGTTCCTCGGCTAATGTTGGACCATTGTGTTTAAATTTGGGCAAACGTTTTTCTATATTCTTGGGTAAATCATGAGAATCTCCACTAATGTTCAAAGGATTAACATGTATCCCATACCACGTTCCTGTAGTTGTAGCCATTAATGAAACTCAAAGAATAACTTCAAAACCAATTTGTTAGTCATGAATAAAAGAAGGAACCATGACAAAGCAATATTCTAAAAATATAAATTAGTTTCTGATTCACTAGATCGCATATGCGCAAGTGAAGAGCATACTCCTAGTGTTGTAGGCTTTTTGATTCACAAGATCGCATTACACGCAAGTGAAGAGCATAATACCGACAACAAATACATTTTAGAAAAAATAATTCCTTACAAATAAGCATGAAATGACTAGCAAATATCAAACATGTAACATATGAATAATCATGTTAGCATCAACCAATAGATGTATCTATTAAAATCAAATGAAAGTAATTGTGTAGCACCCTAAAATTGGCACAGTAAAACTTAGTAAATAATTAAAATTACCTTAGTAATAATTCAAATTCAAATTTCAACCCCAAAATCGCTCCCAAACCGCCTGCTACCCGTTTCCTTGTTTTTCATGCCATTTTTAGAGTTTGTTTCATCCGTTGGATGATATCGTCTCTGATCAGACGATATCGCCTCAGATCGGACGATTTCGTCTGGAGCAGAACGTCCAGACGATTTCGTCCCAAAACTAATTTTTCATAATTAGCTTCTGTTTCAACAGCTTCTCTAACTCGGGCAGAGACGCGTCTGCACCGTTAGAGTCTCCCCCCATTGGAGATCTCCCAAAATGGGATGATCTCCAACCTCCCAACCTCTTTCCTATGCCTATTTAATCTTAGGCCCTCCCCTTGACATTCCCCTGGCTGAATTTTTCTGTACTTTAAGTTTTACATGCTTCAGGATATCCTAGATTATTGTTCGCCTTTGTCCCTTTTTGAATTTTCTTGCAGGAACTTTGTTATTCTTCACGGAGCAAAGCTCAGATCGTCACAGATGATCCTGTCCAATTCGAGATGATTTCGTACCAATCCGAGATGATTTCGACTCGAGTCAACATTGGGGGCAATCAGTGCCCAAAGTTTGCGTTTCTTTACTCTTTTTTGTTGTTTTGCTTTGCATTAGTTAAGCTTATTACTGCTTTGCATCTTGGAGTTCACCTCATGTAGCCTAGATGCATAATAAAGTCAAATTTAGTCATTAAAACCATGCATTTTACTTAATTTGTTATCTAAAGTTGTCATTCTAGCATTCATACTTTCATTTCTATCATTTTCCCTTGCTTTTGCAATTGTATTTTTTGTTCTTGGTATCCATTTCTGCAATTGCAGGTCTCCGACGAATTCGTCTGACGAATTCATCAGATCTCAGATGATCCTGTCAGATCAGAGATGATCCTATCAAATTCTAGATGATCTGGACTGCTTCAAAAATCAGAATCTCCATCAGACATCCGGATCAGGTATGGCTCTTTAATCTAGCTTATTCTCTCTATTTTTTGTTCAAATCTGTTTTCTGTATTCATATAATCAGCATTTCATATAGCTTAGCTTAGATTCATTTGGCCAAACCTAGGACTTGGATGTTTAAAGCTAAAATTGAACACATTAAACTCATTCCCAACCTAGGCATGGAAACTGCCACTAAACGTTTCCTGGTGAACCCCACCATCCGTCGAAAAATCACCTTAATACCCCTCCCCCGAGAGGCGGGACCTTCAAAGGGCCTCTCAGTCCGAGGTATTGTCCCATCCTTTTCCCATCCTCCTTTCGGGCATGGATCCTTTAGCCTGAAGGTAAGGATGCAAAAAATTTGGAGCGATACATTTTGGTGAACCCGACGTGAAACTAAAACCTTTTGAAAAAAAAAAAAAAAACAAAACAAAAACATAGATGCATTTAAAATCATTAGAAAACTACTAAGTTGCATATCATGTCTAGATGGTAGCTCCTAAGAAAAGACTAGCAGTCACTATAAACGTTGCAAATCAATTAATAGCCATAGAAGTTAATTTTGTGCTTAGTGTGCCTGAAATAGATAGAAACCAACTTCTGTGGAAAGAACTTGATAGGAGGCTAGGTGTCATTTCATCTAAATCAACCGAACTTAGACAAATCAAGAGGTTTGCCCTAGATAGGATCCTGGATCCTCATCAACTCATTTTTTATCATGAACTTCAGAGAGCCTGCCATAGGTGGTTAGCTTATAGGAGAGCTCTTGTGTCTTCAGAATTGTTCACCTTCGAGGAATACCTCGAGAACGCAGCTGTTATACACCAATTCCTAGGTCGTGTAGAAGATCAAGAGGTCATTCTTACGGATAGGGAAATATGGAATAGAGTTCCTAGGGCTGTGTTATATCGAGAGTATTGCCACGAACTTTATTTCTACCAACCAGAATCTGAGACAGATAATATCACTATAGCACTTTTTGTCAAATTCTTGAAAGAAAATTTTCAATTTGAAGAAGAACACTTCATGACTCCTGAAGAACTCGAGCCCATTAATGATATTTATAAATTGTTTATAGAAAACTAGATCATTGCTTTCATTATTATTATTTCTTGCATTTAGTGTGTTGTTTGTTATCTTTATAATATTGTTACAAAAACAAGAAAAACCAAAACATAACAAAAACCAAAAACATTTTATTTCAAATACTATAGTAGGTATATAATTAAAATATATACCTCTTAAGCTTGTTGCATATATATATATATATATATATATATATATATATATATATATATATTTGCTGAAATCTAAATTTAACCACAATGCCTAAACTTAGGAGTGGTAAACAAACTGAAGAAGAAGGAGAAGATTGGTTAGGAGACAAAACAAAAAACCCAAATGTCCTTCCTGAGGAATCAATTCCGGAAGGAGAAACTCTAGAACAGCCAGAAGATGACCTGGCTGAAGAAAATGAACAACAAGAAAATCTTAAAGAGGAAGGATCCTCATCCCCTAGAATAGCTCCAGATGGAACTATTGCTTTTGATAATTTAGATCATTTCTGGAAATTTTTCAATAATAACATTGGTGCTCTTAATATGGCAGTTCGTATTGATAAAGGACAAATTAGTGACACTCAAGCAGCCATGGAACATATGTTTGACATACACACTAATCCCTTGTCTTTCATTGATCAAGAAAGTGATAAAGCTGGACCATCCAATAGAGATATGGTCACTATGATTCAGAACATGCCAAAACAACAAGTTACCCAACCCCCTAAGGAACCTGTTATTGAGCCTAAAATCATTCCCACACAAAAGAAACCTTCCTTCACTGCTTTACTTCGCCAAACTATTGATCAATATGCTTCAAGTAGACAAAAACCTAAAATGAAGCCAAACACCAATTTTCAACAATCGGGCATACAACATAATACAACTTCAAAATTTCTTCATAACACCCTTCCTACCAACAATTTATACAATAGCAATATAGCATCTAATCTCCATGTCCCTCCATCATATGCTCACAAATCCCATATTAATGCCCTACCGAACCAATATGGTGGGCAAACCAGTAATCTGGAAGCCATGGTGAAATAGTTAGCTTCGCGCATGGACCAGATAGATCCCTACCGTCCCTCGTACAATTATCGAGAGATATGTAGTCAACCTCTGGATCCCATAGTTGTAGCACAACCATACCCTAAACACTTTCCCATGCCCGTCCTGCCTATATATAAAGGAACTGAAGATCCCATAGAGCATCTTCGCATGTTTAGGATAGCATGTCATGATATATCACATGATGACTTGCTATTACTAAAAATGTTCCCGAAAAGCTTAGGAGGAATGGCATTAGAGTGGTACTATCAATTGCCCACTCATTCTTTGAGAAATTTTGAAGAAACAACTGAATATTTTGTCCATCAATTTAGTGCCTACATCGAGAGGCATGTCACCATTAAAGATTTGTACAACTTAAAACAAGACAAAGATGAATGTTTTGCTGATTTCTTAGCTAGATGGAGGCAGTTGACAAGAAAACTGCACTTTGTGCTACCTTATAGGGAAATGTTGGACATTTTTATTAATAATTTACAAGAACAAATATCTTATGAGTTATCAACTGCCACCTTAACTACCTTCGATCAAGCTATAGACTTAGCTCGAAGGGTAGAAGATGCTCTCATTAGAAGAGGTCAGCTCAAAAAGAAAGATGATGAGAAAACATCTAGAAATCAGTATAAAAACAAACAAGTTGTAGGTGACGGAGTCACTGATAGTAGAAACGTTGCTAATATCAATACAACGAAGACAACAGAAAAATTTATATTAAAACCTCCTAATAAACCTCCTCGAGAATTTACTAGATTGAATCAACCTTTATCAACCATTCTTCCTCAATTATTAGCATGAGGCTTGATTCAATTACCAGCTATCCGAGAACCTGATCCAACTATACCCGGATACAGAGCTGATTTACATTGTGACTTTCATAGAGGACCTGGACATGCTACAAATTCTTGCAAAAGATTGAAACATAAAATACAAGATTTGATTGATAATAATGAAATGGAGGTGCAAGCCTTCCAACCTAAACAAAATGCTCCTAATAATGCTCAAAAGACCATTCCCCAAAATCAGAATCAAAATGCTAATCAATCATTAGATATATTTCAACATCCTTTACCAAAACATGGTAAAGAAGTGGCCAATCAAATCGAACATCATAATGTTCCCCCTCCTACCCGATATGTAGGGACTATTAGCGGACAATTATCTATTCAAGATCCTCAAATATTTGGCACAACCTTATCCATGGTCACGACCAGACCCCTACATAATATTCAAACTCCCGATCCTAGTGATGTAGAATCGGATACTGAAAGTGAAATAGACATCACCTCAAACCAATCGAATAGTTCTGAAAATGAATCGGATCCTATTCAACCCATCACAGATGCTATGGTTCCAGAAGAACCATTTCCTAGAAGAGTTACTACTCGACCCTCTTCTAATCAGTTCCTTCCTAATGAACAAGCCATAAACGCTCAACCAAGACCAGTTCAGCGTCTTCAATATAACATTGTGGGTACCATCGGAGTTGTTACCAGACAACAGGCTCAAAACTCTCAACAAGATCAAACTCAGAATGATGGATCAGCTCCATTTATTTTGAAAAATCCCAATAAAGGGAATCATATGTCTAATGTTCAACCAAAACCTCCTTACAATATTAATGAACAATTATCCAATACTACAGCCAGAATTTCCCTTTTGGACTTGTTAAGATCTTCTCCTACCCATAGGGATGAGTTAATGCTTACATTAAGCCAAATGATGGTACCTCAAAATATTCAACCCGAAGCCATGTCCAATACTATCATCACTCGAGAAGTTGATTGTATTGACTTCCGAGATAAAGATATCCCACAACATAGTTTACATAAGGATAACCCCTTATATATTACTGCTCTAATTGGAGATGTAGCTGTTAAAAGAGTCTTGATTGATAATGGTTCATCTCTAAACATTTGCACTTTTGACTTCTACCAACGATTTGGGTTTAGAAGTGATGAAATGAAGAAAACTGACATGATTATCAAAGCTTTCAATGACGAGACACAAGAAACGTGTGGAGTCATTACCTTACCCTTGCAAGTTGGTCCTAGAACCCTAGATACAACCGTGTTTATTGTACATTGCCCAAAATCATACAATATACTTTTGGGTCACCCTTGGATCAATGCGATGCGAGCGGTTCCCTCCACTTTACATCAGTGTGTTAAATTTGAATTTAAAAATCAGTTGGTCACTATCCATGGTGACCCTAGACCCTTTGATATGTGTGCTTTGGCAGAACTCTGTTGGAGTGCAATTTTTCCCCGCTCTGTCATCCACACATCCTAATTCTTATTTTTCATCTAAACGTGTGAAAAACACACACATAACATCATCTACCCCATCAACTACACCTATACATTTAACTCAACCATCTTCTGAACAAACCACACTAAAACCTCAAAAAGATCTTCAATCCACAACCAATCCTTCATGTTCTATCCCTATAATTTCAAAACCTATAGACCCATTTATTGACACCTCCACATTATCAACATCTATCATACCTTCCACATCTAAAGATATAGGGAATGATCCTTCTACATCTTATGCTCTTTTTGATGAACTTTTACCGGATTTATCCACAATCTTAATATCAGAAAAAACAAATGCTTTTATGCAAGATTCAATTCTTTTAAATAACTTGCCACCATCTCCTCGTACTTTGGGCCTCCCACAACCTATGGGAAGTACTTACCAAGTTGGGAGTTGTGCTTTTATTTATAAAGGATATGATTGGGGAAGAATACCCAGGAATATCAAAACTCATCATGAGGGATATGCCCGATGTTATTTTGCTAATGAATATATTAAAGCTAAGCCCATAATGCTTAAAATGGGCTATAAAGGGAAAGGCTTGGGACCTTTCCAAAATGGTATGAAAGAACCTATTGAGGTAGAGCCATGGCCCACCCGATGTGGTGTGGGCCTATTTCCTAGTAAGGGTCAACCCTTCCCTTTTGAAGATGATGATCAACTCATATGTTATCAAGATTATCTAGATAAACAAGATTCTTTGTGTTCAAAGAATAATCCCTTTACCTGCAATATGCTATCCATAGCTTACCCCGAATTGATTGTTGAATCCGATGAGGAGTTGGAAGGAGATATTTTCCATGATATCTCCGTTGAAGAGTTGTTACACAATGGTTTTTATTTTGATGGTTCTATACCAACTATAGCCCAACTTGAGGCCACCACTCATCAAGACGAATTATCCAACTTAACCTTAAAAGAATTACAAGAATTGGGCGTTTCACCCGCCCCACCTAATTTTGAAAGAGATCTACACATGGAAGTAGAAAACGTCATTAAAGTTAACATTGGAACCGAGGATAATCCTCACATAATCAATATTGGATCAGCATTAAGTCAAGAAAAACAAGATGAATACATTGCATTCCTTAAAGAATATGAAGATGTCTTCGCTTGGACATATGAAGATATGCCGGGTCTGGACCCTTCTGTAGTCATGCATCATCTAGTAGTCCATCCGGATGCTAAACCCGTTAAACAAAAACTTAGAAAAATGCATCCCAAAGTGGCCCTGCTAGTCAAAGGGGAGTTAGAAAAACTCCTAAATGTTATTTTCATACAAGCTATTGATTATGCTGAATGGATCTCGAATGTAGTTCCAGTCACCAAGAAAGAAGCTACCAAAGTTAGGGTTTGCACGGACTTTAGAGATATTAACGTTGCATGCCCTAAAGATGATTTTCCTCTTCCAAACATGGACCAAATCATTGAATTTACCACTGGGAGTGGAATGATGTCCCTAATGGATGGATTTTCTGGCTATAATCAGATCAGGATAGCTCCTGAAGATCAGGCTAAAACAACCTTTATTACCCCTTGGGGTACCTTTTGTTGGAAAGTGATGCCATTTGGTTTAAAGAATGCAGGCGCAACATATCAACGAGCTATGACTTATATCTTTCATGATATGATGCATGATATCCTACATGATTACGTAGATGATATTATAGCTCGCTCTATTAAAGAAGATGATCATTTAGATGATTTGAGAAAAGTATTTAATCGGTTAAGAGAATACCTTATTCGATTAAATCCAGCCAAATGCATATTCGAAGTTAAGTCCGATAAACTATTAGGGGTTTTAGTTTCTTTACGTGGTATCAAAATCGACCCTCTCAAGATTGCGGCTATCACTGATATGCCCGCACCTACCAATATATCTGAGTTACGAAGTTTACAAGGTAAGCTTCAAGCCATCCGTCGCTTCATCGATAAGCTGGTGGACAAAACCACTCCCTTTCTTAAGCTCCTTAAGAAGGATGTCCCTTTTAACTGGGACGACGAATGTATAGAAGCTTTTGAACTTCTCAAACAATACCTCCTTAACCCACCTGTGCTTTCACCGCCTAGACCTGATCGCCCATTTCTCCTGTATATTTCAGCTTCAGATTTTGCTTTAGGAGCTATGTTAGCTCAGCTTGATGATGAGAAGAAAGAACGTGCTAATTATTACATTAGCCAAACTTTAATCAGTTATGAAACTCGTTATACCTCATTAGAAAAACTATGTCTAGCGATCGTATTTTCTACGCAAAAATTATGCCATTATATGCTTAGTCAAAAAACATATGTCATTGCTAAATATGATCCCTTGCGGTATCTTATGAGTCGACCTTATTTATCGGGTCGCACAGACCAAGTGGGTTCTTGCTCTAAGCGAGTTTGAACTCACATTCATAGGACAAAAGTCCGTTAAGGGTCAAATCATAGCAGATCAGTTAGCTGTTGCACCCTTAGAGTCTACCCATCCCCTCATCATTGAGTTTCCTGATGAATGCCTTCAATTAGAGGCAGACCATGTTGAACAATGGTCCTTATACTTTGATGGAGCCCGATGCATGAGTGGGGCTGGTTAGGGTATTATTTTAATATCTCCACAAAAACACATTATACCTTTGTCCTTTAAATTAACATTTGCTTGCACCAATAATACTGTCGAATATGAGGCTCTAATCCTTGGATTACGAGCTGCCTTGGCATTAAAAATCAAACATCTGCTAGTTTTTGGTGATTCTCAACTTGTCATAAATCAAATTAATGAAGTTTATCAGACCAGAGATGATAAATTGCGCCCATATAAAGCATATGTTTTGCAATTGTTATCCTTGTTTGATAAAGTTACTTTGGAAGCTATTCCATGAACTAGCAACCGTGCGGCTGACGCTATGGCCGTAGCTGCATCTCTTCTGCCCTTGGAGTTAGATGACGAATATGCCACCATCATTATTCGTCGACTCTAGGAACCCGCTTCAAATAAGTCATGTTTAGAACCTTTGGATGTGTTTCTAATCAATGAAACTACTCCTGACCCTTGGTATATAGATATATTTGATTTTCTTCACAATGGGACTTTCCCTGCCAATTCTAATAGAAACCAACGTCGGTTATTACGTAGACGAGCAAGTCGATTTGTAATAATTGGCAATACTTTATATAGGAGATCTTTTGAAGGTATCCTATTGAGATGTTTGAATCTAGAAGAATCCAAATCAGCTTTAAGTGAAGTCCACGATGGATCTTGTGGAGGACACTTCAGTGGTAGTGTCATTGCTAAAAAGCTCCTTAGGATAGGCTACTTTTGGCCTACCATGGAAAATGATGCACATGAGTATGTGCGCCATTGCGACAAGTGCCAGAAACATGCTGACCTTGTCCATGCGCCTGCACAAGAGCTACGAGCTATTTCATCTCCTTGGCCCTTTTCAAAATGGGGCTTAGACATTATTGGCAAAATTAATCCTGTGTCATCTGATGGACACAAATTCATCATAACCGCCACTGAGTATTTCACGAAGTGGGTTGAAGCTATGCCTTTAGCTTCTCTGCACTGGAACACAAGTCTCCAAATTTATTTTTAATCAAATCATTTGTAGGTTTGGAATTCCTGCAAATCTCATCTCATACAATGGAACTTGTTTCAAAAATAAAGATGTCAAGAAATTATGCCAAAAATATAAGATTCAACATCGCTGGTCCACTCCCTATTATCCTCAGGGTAATGGCCAAGCAGAAGCATCTAACAAAACCTTAATCAAAATTCTTAAAATATTTTTCAATAAATCTGGCCATGATTGGCACATTCAATTATATCCAACTTTGTGGGCCTATCGAACTAGTGTTCGAACTCCCACTGGAACTTCACCTTTTGTCTTGGTTTATGGCGTTGAAGCCATTTTTCCTTTTGAATTAGAAGTTCCTTCTTTGGCTCTACTACTTCAAGATACCGAAGTAGGAGATGAATATCGAAGTCGGCGGACTCGACAACTGGAACTCCTAGATGAAAAGTGCATCAATGCTTTGGAGCATCTTCGTGCTTACCAAAACAAGCTTAAAAGATCATATGCCAAGAAAGTTCGTCATCGATCCTTTGAGGTCGGTGACCTTGTTTTAAAAGAAAATAAAAAAAATACTAATGCAACTAAAGACCTTAAAGGTAAATTTGAGCCCAACTGGCTTGGACCATATATTATCACTGCTAAATTTGAATCGAGGGCATACAAATTAGCTACCTTAGATGGTAAATATTTAAAAGAACCTATGAATATTATGCATCTTAAGCGATATTACGCATAAAATTTGGTCATTTCATCATTTGTACATATTTTGCATGTTGTCTCATTTTAAAAATATATATAAAACTCTTTAAACAAAAAAAAAAAAAATAAAAAAAATAAAAGTCAAAACAACAATATTATTGACTCTTTTCAAAACCAAAAAAATAAAGAAGAAAGAGAGAGTCAAAATCATCAAACTCCTCAAAAATATTTGTTGTATATATTTCTTCTTCAAGTATTGCAGTTATATTTTCAAGTTATTTTGGATAAATTAGCATTTATTTGGAATCCCTCACTATCACAAACACAAAAATAAATATCTTGATTTTATCTGGCATGATTACTAATCTCTCTTATATCAAAGTCCACAAAATTCAATTAAATAAAGTTTGAGCACAGAGAATTGATCTTGTTATTTACTTAAACCAAGCATATCCTTTCACAATAAAATGATTATATTTGTAATGTCCATGCTATGCTACATAGTAGAAGTGGTTTCTTGAGCGAAAAGTTTCCCCCGCTATCCTATCATGCACATGGTCTAGAATCTTTGAGAATTGACAAAAGGACAAGCTCACCCCTACCCGGAATAAAAATCCCTTGCTCTACAACTAATCCGAGCAAGTATCCCTAGTATAGGAAGAAAAGAAAAGTTCAAGAAAAAGAGAAAAAGAAACAAGTTATTTCAGCATTATCTCAAATATCAAGCCAAAATACAAAAATACAAAAAAAAAAAGAGAGAAAAAGAAAAGCAAAAGCAAAGAAAAAGAAACAAACAAAAGCAAAAGCAATAAAATCCCTTTCCCTACCCATTGAAAAGAAAAGAAGGGTTGATGAGCTTGAATCCTCGGAATTCTCAATTATTCGAAAACTGTGAGGTAAGCCCCATAACAGGTGGTTTGTGCCCAACCCGCTTGGCCTTGGGTAACTCCTAGCATGGTGATATGTCTATCACATTAGCGACCTTCTTTTGTACAGACCTATGTCTGCTTATGGATTAGCTAGCTCTTGATAACCCGACCTACATAGTAGTCTGGTATGGTTATATGCATCTAAATCATGGTTAACGAACACTTATTTGGTTAATTCAAATCACTTGTATCATAGTATCTTGCTCAAACCTGGTAAATGAACAATGCAATTGCACACACATTTTGTCTTTGAGAGATTTTGTGTATCATTATGATAAATCAAGATTGGTAATGAACTCACCTACGCACATGGGATTCCTTATAAATCTAACTTTTGTCTTTAAGATACTTTGAAATATTTTTGCAAATTGTTTGGAATAAATTCATTTTCCTCTTTGAAGAACAGTTGTTTAGTATAAAGACAACTATATGCATTATCAAAAATCAAAATCATTTTCAAAACATGCAATCAAGTTACATTTATATATAACTTTTGACTTTCGTGACGATGGTATAGTTCCAAAACCAAAATTGGAATTTTATGCCTAGCGCAAGTCCTCATCTTCATATTTTTTGACTATTTTCAAAAATTAAAAAAATCAACCATGCAATAAAACTATTATATTATTTTCTTCTTTGGATTTCACGATGATGGTATAAGTCTATACCTAAATATTCTATGCCTAGCGCAAACCATTGTACCAATTTTATTTTCCATTTATTCAAAATCATAAAAACATATGACTTAAATCATTATGTTACACAATTATGCTTTAAAACAAAACAAACACTTACTCTATTTTCATGTCATTATGTCAAACTTCAATTTTGCAATGATGGTATAATTCCTAGGGAATTATCCAAAAAATTTATCACACTTAGGAATTTATGCCTAGCAAAAGTCATTTTAAAATATTTCATGCATAATATTTTCATGGAAATCTGAAAACAAATCAATCATCATCATCATCATTTGCATCATCACACCAAAGTCTTAAGACAGTCTCTTAAGCACTCTTTTACTTTTAACAATATTTCTATACTGGGATTAGCTTGACGACCGAGTGAGCGGCGACTCCATGAAATGGTCTATAATAGCGACAATGTCCTTTGAAATTATTGTTAGAAGTCCCTTTTCTTTTTTATCAAATCACATCACAAACAACCAATTTGTTTACATCAGATTATTTCATTTAAATTTTAAAAAACATGACATTCAAACCATAATATTTCCAACCGACATAATTACATGAATCATCAAATCAATCACACCACAACAATAAAGCATCATACAAACACATAAGACAAGTCATATGATCAAAAATATCATATATATAATATATATATATATATATATATCTCAACAATATATGTACATCATATCAAAACTAGATTGGTATGCCACAATCTACATCTTGGCATACTCAATCCTCTCAAATCATATAATCGATCTGTACAGTGCAGTAGCCTAGCCTCGAGAACCCCTCGAGCTCTCAGCCTCATCTCCTCCCCTCCCCAAAGGTGGACGAGGTGGCCCCATCGTAGTATGTGTGGTACTACGAGTCCTAGTCGTCGATCGGGATGAAGTCCTCGATGACCCAACCCCGATCGGATCCGCAATGCTAGTTACCAGATGTACCCTCCGGCCCTCTGGCACCATCTGGAAGTAGATACCCTGATAGAACGTGGTCTGAGCAATCGACCGTGCTAGCTCCTGAGCGCTCGCTCCTCCGCTCTGTGCTCTGAGGCGTGCAACCTCATCTCTAAGCTGTGTAGCCTCCGCTCGGTGGCGTGTAGCCTCATCCTGTAGAGTCTCGCACCTATGCCTGGAGACGGACAGTCTCCGCCCAAAGAGTAGCCATCTCACTACTCTCTCCTATGTCCACACCCTTGCCCTTATCGGGCGATGGTGGCCTCTCTCTCCATGGAGAAGGGGGTCTCTCCTCCCTCCTCTCCTGCTGTCGTGGCCTCTATTGAGCCTGTGGTCTCCTCTGCTCTCTCCCTCCATGACCCTGTGCCGCCTCAATGGCCGCCTGGCATCGCCTCCCCATCCGATGCACAACTACATGAATCGGACCCTGAGCCCTCGTCATCCGAGGAGGGTGGATGCCTATGTACCATGCATCATAGCCATCGACAACCCCTACATCATCCTCATCCACTAGCTGAATGGGGGCATCATCCTATCCCACTCAAACATAAATATTAAAATAATTTAATAGCCCCTCTCTCCCCACCTTTTTTTCACAATACACATGAATTGTTTTCCCTATTTTTTAATTTTATTCAAAAAAATTAAAAACATTTTAAATTTTTGCTTTTCCATGTTTTTACCTCAAACGTTCGATTTGGGTAAAAACACGGAGGGGGCATCATAGTAAGTTGTCGTACGATTCGACCAAGAATCGTCGCCTAAAAATGGGAATAATTTTTTGCTTTCTCGTAAATCGAGAAGAACTCATCTTTAACGCATTTTCTTCAAAAAATTCGCTAAAGAGGGGGCAAAATGTAGCACCCTAAAATTGGCATAGTAAAACTTAGTAAATAATTAAAATTACCTTAGTAATAATTCAAATTCAAATTTCAACCCCAAAATCGCTCCCAAACCGCCTGCTACCCGTTTCCTTGTTTTTCGTGCCATTTTTAGAGTTTGTTTCATCCGTTGGATGATATCGTCTCCGATCAGACGATATCGCCTCAGATCGGATGATTTCGTCTAGAGCAGAACGTCCAGACGATTTTGTCCCAAAACTAATTTTTCATAATTAGCTTATGTTTCAACAACTTCTCTAACTCGGGCAGAGACGCGTCTGCACCGTTAGAGTCTCCCCCCATTGGAGATCTCCCAAAATGGGATGATCTCCAACCTCCCAACCTCTTTCCTATGCCTATTTAATCTTAGGCCCTCCCCTTGACATTCCCCTGGCTGAATTTTTTTGTACTTTAAGTTTTACATGCTTCAGGATATCCTAGATTATTGTTCGCCTTTGTCCCTTTTTGAATTTTCTTGCAGGAACTTTGTTATTCTTTAGCCGGAGCAAAGCTCAGATCGTCGCAGATGATCCTGTCCAATTCGAGATGATTTCATACCAATCCGAGATGATTTCGACTGCAGTCAACATTGGGGGCAATCAGTGCCCAAAGTTTGCATTTCTTTACTCTTTTTTGTTGTTTTGCTTTGCATTAGTTAAGCTTATTATTGCTTTGCATCTTGGAGTTCACCTCATGTAGCCTAGATGCATAATAAAGTCAAAGTTAGTCATTAAAACCATGCATTTTACTTAATTTGTTATCTAAAGTTGTCATTCTAGCATTCATACTTTCATTTCTATCATTTTCCCTTGCTTTTGCAATTGTATTTTTTGTTCTTGGTATCCATTTCTGCAATTGCAGGTCTCCGACGAATTCGTCAGATCTCAGATGATCCTGTCAGATCAGAGATGATCCTATCAAATTCCAGACGATCTGGACTGCTTCAAAAATCAGAATCTCCATCAGACATCCGGATCAGGTATGGCTCTTTAATCTAGCTTATTCTCTCTATTTTCTGTTCAAATCTATTTTCTGTATTCATATAATCAGCATTTCATATAGCTTAGCTTAGATTCATTTGGCCAAACCTAGGACTTGGATGATTAAATCTAAAATTGAACACATTAAACTCATTCCCAACCTAGGCGTGGAAACTGCCACTAAACGTTTCCTGGTGAACCCCACCATCCGTCAAAAAATCACCTTAATACCCCTCCCCCGAGAGGCGGGACCTTCAAAGGGCCTCTCAGTCCGAGGTACCGTCCCATCCTTTTCCCATCCTCCTTCCGGGCATGGATCCTTTAGCCTGAAGGTAAGGATGCAAAAAATTTGGAGCGATACAAATTGCATGGAGACAACATCGTTAGTCAAGACCAACATTTTTCAAAATCAAATCAAAACACATTATTCCTGTATGAACAATCAAAATCATTAGAACAATGCATAGCAATTCATGTCCTCCTTTTAACACTACAAAGCTATATTGTTAAAAGAGGGCTAAAGATAATAATCAATAGGGCATAAAATATTCAAAATTTAAATCCCTATAGCATTTAAATCACACTGAAATAAACCAATTCAGGCCCTCCTTTTAGCGTCCAAAATGTTGAGTAGTATTTTCACACAGTTGTGAAAGTACACTCTTCTTTAGGATTTGGGCTCCAAATTCCCTCTTGCAAAGAAGTTAAACAAACAACTTCTCCAATGGTCTCTGCTATATTAACATTTGCATGTGTATTAGTAATATTAAATAAAGATATTCACTTTAAATGCTTGGAACACCTTAGTGATTGCAAGTAAATATACACAAGGGGCAATGTTGGTTTATTTTACCATGAAAATTTAGTGATTGTTCATTAAACCAAAATAAAGCAAATGTGAGTTGGCCCTCATATGACCTTCAATGTGATGCTCAAAATGGAAATTTGTGAAAATGCCATAAAACATAACCCCTTCAATGAAATTGGAATTTTCATGAAGGGAATGTCATCATAGGCTCATGAGTGTAAGACAAAACTGAAAAAATGAAATTTGACCTTAAAATGGAAATTTTTTATTTTTGGATTTTTTAAAATCTACAGTAAAACAACTACTTCGATGAATTTTTAAAAATACTAAACAACTCCGAAAATGAAATTTCAAAGTGCGTGTTGTAAGTCTGAAGTATAACCTACACAATGGTGAAATTATTTTTGTATGTTGAAATTTTTTAAATGTTTATTTTAATGCTTGAAAATTAAAAAAAAATTAAAATTTATGGGAAAATAAAATGCAAAAAATGAAAATGAAATGCAGAAAAAAGAAAATAAAATGCATTCAGTATGATGCTATCCTATTTCGACAAAACCGAAGATGTGAGGTTTTCATGCATGCAACCTAACCTATTGGACTTGCAAAACAAGCACAATCCGGATAAGCTAAGTGCTGGCTCCTAGGGTTTTAAATGAGGTTTTCAGATATAGACATTTTCATGAAGCAACCAAGAAACTTGTATAAAACTCCATTTACAAGCCTAAAATCTGAAAAGGGGAAAAATATACATTTAATCTTGCATGCAAAAAATAACTCCTTTCTTGTCCATAAGATGCAACTTTCTAAAATTTTCTATATTAAAAATTTGGCATTTTACAATAACAGAAATTTCTGGTTTTCCCAAACAAGTCCATGAAAGAAAAACAACACAAATAGGTCCAGAATGGCTCTCTTGCCTTCAAATCTGTAACTCTGCTTGCAAAAGTTTCCAACCCTGCCTGGCCTCTTTGAATGGCGTATTTAAAATTTTTAGGAAGCTTTTCGTTTCATTTTTCAATGGTTGTTTTTTTCACCTTCCCTCTGCATGCATGTGTTTTGATTTCCAAAAAGAATTTTCGTTTCTATTTTGTGGCCTTTCGTTTCATTTTCTCCACATGGGCTTGCGTCCGTTTCCTTCCGTGTGTAACAACAATCTTAAATGATCTCAAATCATTAAAGATTCCTTATGTAACATTTTGTATTATTCATCATATTTTGTCCTTATGTCCA
Source organism: Wollemia nobilis (assembly GCA_028583015.1). Taxonomy (NCBI): domain Eukaryota; kingdom Viridiplantae; phylum Streptophyta; class Pinopsida; order Araucariales; family Araucariaceae; genus Wollemia; species Wollemia nobilis. The sequence goes on from JAQPPZ010001731.1 coordinate 3,601,846, forward strand.
CATCACTATGCAGTCTTCAGTTTCATTTTCCTGGTGTTCATCACTAATATCAGATGCACTATCAACTACTTTATTCCCTTGGTGGAAATTAGACATGTCGCAATATCGTGACACTTTTGCCTCCTTGCTCTCTTTTGTTGCTTTTAGCCGCGAGAATGTAACATGTCGTGATATCGCAACACTTTTGCCTCCTTGCTCTCTTTTGTTGCTTTTAGCCGTGAAAATGTAACATGTCGCGATATCGTGACACTTTTTCTTCCTTGTTCTTTCTCTTCTCTTATGGCCACAAAAATGCAACATGTCGCGATATCACAACACTTTTTCTCTTTTGACCGCGAAAATGCAACATGTCGGGATATCACGATACTTTTTCTCTTTCGGCCGTGAAAATGCAACATGTCGCGATATCAAGAAACTTTTTCCCTTTTGGCCGCAATAATGCAACATGTCGCGATATCGCGACACTTTTTCTCTTTTGGTCGCAAAAAAGCAACATGTCGCGATATCGTGACACTTTTTCTCTTTCAACCGTGAAAATGCAACTTGTCGCGATATCGCGACACTTTTTCTCTTTCGGCCGTGAAAATGCAACATGTCGCGATATCGCGACACTTTTTCTCTTTTGGCCGTGAAAATACAACATGTCGCAATATCACGACACTTTTTCTCTTTTGGTCGTGACAATGCAACATGGCATGATATCACGACACTTTTTCTCTTTTGGCCACGACAATGCAACATGTCGCGATATCGCGACACTTTTTCTATTTTGGCCATGATAATGCAACATGTCATGATATGGCAACACTTTTTCTCTTTTGGCCATGAAAATGCAACATGTCATGCTATCATGACACTTTTTAACCCTTGTCGTGTTTTGCTTTTTCTTTGATCTTTGGCATATGGGCCACTTCGGTCTTCTTGGAAAACATGCAAAAATGTGGGTCCCCAATTTTGGGGTATGTTGTGGAGCAGCCACAACAAATGGTGACTCTGCTGGGAAATGCTCCTGAGCATTTCGATGAGAACCCAACTTGAAAACACAGACTTAAATACAAGCATCAACAAATATCCCAAAAATGAAACTAGATGAGAAATACATGAAGCATTAGAATTATTAAGCATCATCTTGATGTGTGCAATGTGCTTCATTCCCTATCGTTTGAAACTCATTCAACTTTCTATTTTTAGTTTCACTTATGATTCGTATGCAAGGCTATGAATTATTTGTGCAAGATTTGATGTATGACAACTATGCTAGAGATATAACAACCTGCTTTGCAAAGGCGTAAACTTTCTCGTATCATGAACAAACATATTAAAACTGTCCAACCCTCTTAGGACCAAATATGTGCATACTAAATTAATTTACTAGATCCCAAAGTTGGTTATGTGTCACTACCATATTGAACCCATGTGCAAGTGTAAGTGAAATCAGAGCTTTGGGGAATAGGATTCCCAACCTAAGCGAGATGGGAATTCAACCCTATCCTTGCTACTATGATCTGGAGTTCATTACCTCATCTTGAACAAAATGATTTAACCTGCTATGGATGAAACTGTCAGGCTAGCCTATTCATTTGAGCAGTCAGTGGTCTTACTTTTAGACAAGACATGTTGCCAAGCATGAGCATACTCCACTACCAGTTAGGTGTCTATAGCCCCGGTGGAGATCAACCCCATAATCCAGGATTTGACTTTACTTTTGATTTCTTGAACCTTGGGGATGACTACCCATCCTTGCAAGGGACATGTAGTATGATCCTTCCAATCCAATATCAATGATGCAATAAAAGTAGAATGAAAAATATTTGCCTTGGAATTTAAAGTTCTTGAGTCGACAAAATAGAAGCTTTGTGGAATCAGATTCTCAACCTAAGCGATATGAGAATTAGAACCTATCCTTACTACTCCATGAAGGTCAAATCAAAGCTTTGGGGAATTGGATCCTCAACCTAAGTTCGATGAGGATTTAACCCTATCCTTACTACTCTGATTTTAGGCTTTAAGCACTATGGGAGTGGCAAAAACCATTGTTTTAAGGATTATGTTGCATGATAGGACAAACACAAAATACTCCTTTCGCCTCACCTTTTCTTCCAAGTATGGTTTTGACCATTTTACTCAAGATTCTCTTTAATATGTGTAGAATGTGCTTGGTTCAAGATAGTTCGGGCATCAGTTCCCAACCTTAGGATCCTTTTAATATATGTTATGTAATAACCCTAAGAGGATTCGATACCTTTTCAATGATTGTATTCAAAATGTAGATGCAACTGATATGAAATGCATATGCAATGTGAAATGTAACATGAGATATGGATGAATGCATTACTCTTTTTGAAATGCTGATGGATTATATCACCTACTTCACCATAATTTATAAAACTGACAACTTCATGCATCACAAGTTCCAAACAATATTCTTTAATGTGTTTGTGATACTCGTGGAGCTTTCTACAATACAATTCCAATGTTTCATATTCTCCTAGTCTTAGTCAACATTCATAAGGACATAAGTTGACATCTCGCTTTTTTTTTTTTTTTTTTTTCAAAACAAACCCCAAAATTTCCAAAGGACCAACACACAAAACTAAAAACCAAATCCTAAAGCAATCTCAAAAACAAAACCTAAAAACACAAACCAAAACCAAAAACCAAAATCTATATACCAATGTACAATATAATACAAGATGGTGCAAAGTTTGGATTATCATTTTCCTGGATCCCAAACCTGATTAGAATTCTTTAAAATACATATAGCATACCAAGCTTTGTAGGCATCCAACAAAAAAAAGATCAAACCAAACAAAGACACAAACTTCCACTTGCCCCTCTCACCATACCAATTTGATTTAGTTTCATTAATAATCCTATAGTGGAGTTTCAAGTTTTCAAATTGATTAGACAATGATTGATATTCAATTCTTTTATGTCTATTCTTTAAGATGTCCATTCCACACTTTGATTCATGGTGTAGAAATAAGTTTTCATTTTCATTCAATAAAATCATGACATTAATAATATTTGAATCAAACCCTTCATTAGGCAAACCTTCATTCGAATTTTGTATGGTGAAACCAAAAATGTGAGCTTTTACCTTTGGCATGTTTTCATTTGACCTTACTTGAAGAGGATTTGAAAATTCCTCTTTTCTCTCATGACATTCATCATCATGTAGCACTTGTTCTTTCTCCATGACTTTTTTATCAAAGGCACCAAACTTAGGTACCCAATTGAAAATATGTCCTCCCTTTCAAACCATAAGTCTTTTCTATCTAGGGGTGGGTTAACTAACACATTTCCATGATCAATAACTTGGGTTGTTTTGGGTAACATGAGATTTTCAATTGGATCATCAATGATATCAAACCCAAATGATTTAGGCTTTGTAATTTTCTCATTTTGAAATGGAATAATCATTGTAGCACAAGTAAGTGGATCAAGATTTTCAATTTCTTTTCCTTCAAAGGAATCTAAAGCAAATGACTCCCTTTCTTGATTCGTGGTTGTAGAATCCTTATCATGTTCCAACATTTGATGAGATTCGAATTACTCTTCCAAAACTTTCTCAAATTGTACAGGATTTATAGTATCCTCATGTGAGGAAGCAATTGAGTTATCTCGCATATTAATTGACACAACAAGTTTTTTAGAAGATTCAGATTGATAATATTCTTCCCACTTCTTCCACAAATAATAGTAATCATCTTCCAAGTTCAAGTTGTGACGTTCAAGTACTTCTTCTTCATCTTCTGATTCACCAACATGTTTCTCATCCAATTCATCTTCACCTTCCTTAGATGGTTCAGTTATTTCCAAAAGTGGGTTATCTCTTGAATTCAAATTGGTAAAGCTATCATAATCCAAATTTGTAACCCATGATTCAATTTTATCACAATTGGAAGGTGTGGATCCTATTGGTCATCACTTTTGAGAACATCATCTGAAGTGTCTTTCGAGAACAAGTGGTGAAAATTAATTATGTCTTCAACTTCATTTGTTGATTTTATTTCAAATTCATTTTCAACCACTTGTGATGGCTTAGGAGCTTCTATAATGGGATCGATTTTTGAATTCCATGTCATATAGTTGCTCCAATCCTTTGCAAGTACATCTGACCAAATCATATCCACATAAGTTTGTTCATCCAAATCCTCTTTTTTGGGTAATGATTCTAGATATTTCTTTTCCAAAACAAGATGGTGATCATTTGATTCCAACTTCTTGTTACCCATCCATAGAATTTCTTCTCCAAAAAATTCATGCTCTTCAAGACTTTTTGAATAGTTATTTACTTCAACATGAGTCACCTCAAAATCTCTTGTATCGCTTGAAGGAGCATAACATGAACCATCATTAATATTGGCATTATGAATTTTCTTCCTAGGATGATTTGGATGCATACATTGATGTGCTCGTTTTTGTGGTGGAACATGCCTACATACCTTCTTAACCAATTTATTTTTCTCTTTTACTTCTGATACGAACTCTTTGGGTTGAGTGGTAGAAGTAGTAGGATTAGTTGGATTGATATCCACGGACAAAGCTTGAACATTTGTTGCAATGATTCCATGAGTGACCACATGATTCTCTAATTGAGGCATAGTTGGATGGATGGAAGTACTTGTATAAGCACATGTGGGAGCATAAGTTGGTATGGTAGGATAAAGTTGATTGTAGGGAAAAATATTTGATATCAAATTTTGTTGTTCCCACGCTTTATTTACCATCGAGGTTTGATTGCAAGCCCCTAGTTGTCCTACAATAGTTGATTGTTCCATTCCATAACCTTGTGGCCTCAATTTTTCATCTACAATCATAGCTTCTATGTAGGTCGATACAATATCAGTAACCAATGGATTCATCCTAACAAGTATGGCAAACAATGGATCCAATGCTCAAAAGTATATTTGAAGAGCACCACTTTCCTCAATAGTATAGGGAGAAATTAATCTCGCATAAAGCTTTCAAAACCTCATGTTGAAACTTCTCACTGGCTCATTAGGTTCTATTTTGCAAGAATTAAATCATTGATATATCATGAGAGGATCAATGAGCAACCTAAATTGATTGATAAACTCATATTTCAATTGAGTCCAAGATGTAATAGAACCAGTGGATAAATTGATGTAACAATCATATGCCACCTCATCTAGAGTTCCAGGAAACATTCTACATGCCACATCCTCATGTTCGACATTCCATCTAACTAGGATATCCACATAGTCTTGAATATGTTCCTCGACTAATGTTGGACCATTGTGCTTGAATTTGGGTAGATGTTTTTCTACGTTCTTAGGTAAATCATGAGAATCTCCACTAATGTTCAAAGGACTAACATGTATCTTATATCATGTTCCTGTAGTTGTCGCCATTAATGAAACTCAAATAATAACTTCAAAACCAATTTGTTAGCCATGAATAAAATAAGGAACCATGACAAAGCAATATTCTAAAAATGTAAATTATTTTCTGATTCACCAGATCGCATATGCGCAAGTGAAGAGCATACTCCTAGTGTTGTAGGCTTTCTGATTCACAAGATCACATTACACGTAAGTGAAGAGCATAATACTGACAACAACTACATTTTAGACAAAATAGTTCCTTACAAATAAGCATGAAATGACTAGCAAATATCAAACATGTAACGTATGAATAATCATGTTAGAATCAACCAAGAGATGTATCTATTAAAATCAAATGAAAGTAATTGCATGGAGACAACATCGTTAGTCAAGATCAAAAATTTTCAAAATCAAATCAAAACACATTATTCCTGTATGAACAATCAAAAGCGTTAGAACAATGCATAGCAATTCATGTCCTCCTTTTAAAACTACAAGGCTGTATTGTTAAAAGAGGGTTAAATGTAATAATCAATAGGGCATGAAATATTCAAAATTTAAATCCCTATAGCATTTAAATCACACTGAAATAAACCAATTCAGGCCCTCCTTTTAGCGCCCAAAATGTTGAGTAGCATTTTCACACAGTTGTGAAAGTACACTTTCCTTTAGGATTTGGGCTCCAAATCCCCTCTTGCAAAGAAGTTAAACAAACAACTTCTTCAAGGTCTCCGCTATATTAGCATTTGCATGTGTATTAGTAATATTAAATAAAGATATTCACTTTAAATGGTTGGAAAACCTTAGTGATTGCAAGTAACTGTAAACAAGGGGCAATGTTGGTTTATTTTACCATGAAACTTTAGTGATTGTTCATTGAACCAAAATAAAGCAAATGTGAGTTGGCCCTCATATGACCTTCAATGTGATGCTCAAAATGGAAATTTGTGAAAATGCCATAAAACATAACCCCTTCAATGAAATTGGAATTTTCATGAAGGGAATGTCATCATAGGCTCATGAGTGCAAGACAAAACTGAAAAAATGAAATTTGACCTTAAAATGGAAATTTTCTATTTTTGGATTTCTGAAAATGCCATAAAACATAACCCCTTCAATGAAATTGGAATTTTCATGAAGGGAATGTCATCATAGGCTCATGAGTGCAAAACAAAACTGAAAAAATGAAATTTGACCTTAAAATGAAAATTTTCTATTTTCAGATTTTTTAAAATCTGCAATAAAACAACAACTTCGATGAATTTTTAAAAATACTAAACAACTCCGAAAATGAAATTTCAAAGTGCGTGTTGTAAGTCTGAAGTATAACCTACGCAATGGTGAAATTATTTTTGGATTTTGAAAAATTTTAAATGTTTATTTTGATGCTTGAAAATTAAAAATAAAAATAAAATTTTTGGGAAAATAAAATGCAAAAAATGAAAATGAAATGCAAAAAATTGAAAATAAAATGCATTCAGTATGATGCCATCCTATTTCGACAAAACCGAAGATGTGAGGTTTCCATGCATGCAACCTAACCTATTTGACTTGGAAAACAAGCACAATCCGGATAAGCTAAGTGCTGGCTCCTAGGGTTTTAAATGAGGTTTTCAGATTTAGACATTTGCATGAAGCAACCAAGAAACTTGTATAAAACTCCATTTACAAGCCTAAAATCTGAAAAGGGGAAAAATATACATTTAATCTTGCATGTAGAAAATAAATCCTTCTTTCTTGTCCATAAGATGCAACTTTCTGAAATTTTCTGTATTAAAAATTTGGCATTTTACAATAACAAAAATTTTTGGTTTTCCCAAACCAGTCGTATGGAAGAAAAACAACCCAAACAGGTCCAGAATGGCCCTCTTGCCTTCAAATCTGTAACTCTGCTTGCAGCAGTTTCCAACCCTGTCTGGCCTCTTTGAATGGTGTATTTAAAATTTTCAGGAAGCTTTTCATTTCGTTTTCCAATGGCTATTCGTTTCACCTTCCCTCTGCATGCATGTGTTTTGATTTCCAAAAAGACTTTTCATTTCTATTTTGTGGCCCTTCGTTTCATTTTCTCCACATGGGCTTGCGTTCGTTTCCTTCCGTGTAACGACAATCTTAAATGATCTCAAATCATTAAAGATTCCTTATGTAACATTTTGTCTTATTCATTGGATTTTGTCCTTATGTCCATGTCACTATGCAGTCTTCAGTTTCATTGTCCTAGTGTTCATCACTAATATCAGATGCACTGTCAACTGCTATGTTCCCTTGGCAAAAATTGAACATGTCACGATATCGCGACACTTTTGCCTCCTTGCTCTCTTTTGTTGCTTTTAGCCGCAAGAATGTAACATGTCGCGATATCGCGACACTTTTGTCTCCTTGCTCTCTTTTGTTGCTTTTAGCCATGAAAATGTAACATGTCATGATATCGCGACACTTTTTCTTCCTTGTTATTTCTCTTCTCTTTTGGCCGCGAAAATGCAACATGTCGCGATATCGCTACACTTTTTCTCTTTTGACCGCGAAAATGCAACATGTCATGATATCGCGACACTTTTTCTCTTTCGGCCGTGAAAATGCAACATGTCGCGATATCGCGACAGTTTTTCCCTTTTGGTCATGACAATGCAACATGTCACGATATCGAGACACTTTTTCTCTTTTGGCCACGAAAAAGCAACATGTCAGGATATCACGACAGTTTTTCTCTTTTGGCTGCGAAAAAGCAACGCGTCGCGATATCGCGACACTTTTTCTCTTTCGACCGCAAAAATGCAAGATGTCGCGATATCATGACACTTTTTCTCTTTTAGCCGCAAAAATGCAACATGTCGCGATATCGCAACACTTTTTCTCTTTTGGCTGCGACAATGCAACATGTCGCGATATCATGACACTTTTTCTCTTTTGGCCACGACAATGCAAAATGTCGCGATATCGCGACATTTTTTCTCTTTTGGCCGTGACAATGCAACATGTCATGATATCGTGACACTTTTTCTCTTTTGGCCGTGAAAATTCAACATGTCGCGATATCGTGACACTTTTTTCTCCTTGTCATGTTTTGTTTTTCTTTGATCTTTGGCATATGGGCCACTTCGGTCTTCTTGGAAAACATGCAAAAATGTGGGTCCCCAATTTTGGGATATGCTGTGGAGTAGCCACAACAGGGCATTTTAGGTTGACCAAGTGATTGTGGGAATCCTTGGAGCTTTTTGGTTTGACCAAAGGGATTATGGTTACCTTTGGGGTGTTTTTAGGTTGACCAAGCGATTATGGGAATCCTTGGAGCTTTTTGGTTTGACCAAAGGGATTATGGTTACCTTTGGGGCATTTTAGGTTGACCAAGTGATTGTGGGAATCCTTGGAGCTTTTGGGGTGGGCCATGGCTCTTTCAAACATGGAATGGCCTCAAATGACTGATGTTCAAGGGTTCGAGTTCCTTGATTCTGTCAAGAGAGGCAAGCCAATATGTTTTAGGTCCTATTTTACTGTCAATTACATAGAGACCTAACCAGTTTGCCGTGAACTTGTCCCTTAGATGGTGTGGAAAGTTAGAATTTTTCTAGTTCTCTTTTAAGACTAAGTCATCAACCTGAAAGTCCCTCAGGTGAACTTTCATGTTGTATGCTTTCTTAAGTCGCTCTTGATAGATACGTAAATGCTCAAGAGCATTTATGCGTCGTTCATCGAGCAATGTAAGTTGGTCTAATCGGGCCTACCGCATAGTGTCATCATCGATGAACTCTTGCATTGATATGCGTAGGGAAGGTATTTCCAACTTGAGAGGCATGACTGCCTCGGAGCCATACACCAACGAAAATGGAGTTGCCCTAGTGGGTGTCTAAATGCTAGTGCGATAAGCCCAAAGAGCAAGTGGGATTTGAATGTGCCAATCCTTATAATTATCTGTGACCGTATTTTTAAGGATGACAACTAGCATTTTGTTTGATGCCTCTGCTTGCCCATTTGCCTACGGATAATATGGTGTTGAAAAACTATACTAAATTTTGTACTTTGTTGTCAAAGCATGCACATATTTGTTTTTACATGATGCCCCATTATCCGAGATGATCTTGAATGGAATACCAAAACAACATATGATGTTATGTAAAATAAACTCCGCAATGCGGGGTCCAGTCGTAGAGGTAAGCGAAATTGCTTCCACCCACTTGGTTAAGTAATCTATGGTCGTTATGATAAACATGTGATGGCTTGATGATGCAGGGGAGATTTTTTTGATTATATCTAAGCCCCACTGTGAAAACGGCCAAGTCAATTGGATCGGTTGCAAGGCCTGAGAAGGTACGTGTGTCAAATTAGCATGGTGTTGATATTTCACGTACTTCCTTACATATGCATAATAATCTCGCTCTAAATATGGCCAATAATATCCCATGTGAAGAATGCGCTTTGTGATGGCCATACCACTGAAGTGGCCATCACATGTACCATTGTGCACTTGGGTGATCGCCCAAGCGGACTCCTATTGGTCCAAGAAACGGAGGAGGATTCCTTCATAGCTCCAACGGTACAAAATGTCTCCTAGCAAGACATGTTTTGTCGCTTTCTATTTGAATGATATTTTCACGGTGTGCATCAATCCAAGTGGGAGGTTACCTAGCTTGAGGTAGTCTCTTATGGGTGTGTACCAATCCTACTAATCAGAAACCTTGATGGTATGAACTGCCAATCCCTCTTGAATTTCATCCCTAGAAAAAGCTGAGTGAGAATGAACTTGTAAAAATAGTGTTGTGTTGCTATTAAGAGGGGTTGGGGAGAACAAGGACCCCCAGTTGGCATGATTCAGATGATCATGGATTCGAGAGAACTTATCCTGAGATGATTCAATCTAGATCAGGTGGATTCTTGGTGTTAGGTTAGATCTTGCACACTCCATCTCACCAAAAGGGTCTTGCAGGATTAGTGACCCCAAGGAGGCCATAGTATCAGCAAAATTATTTGATGATCGATGGAGTGCCTTGATGTCGTACCATTCAAGATTTACCAAGAATTTGTCCACAAGGGCTTTGTAGGCCTATAAAACTAGGAATTTGCATTGGAATGCCCCTTTCACTTGGTTGACAATTAACAGTGAACCACCAAATATGTTCAAGAATTTGATGTTCATGGTGATTGCTATCTAAAAACCTATGAGCAAGGCTTCATATTCGGCATTGTTATTGGTGCATGGAAAATCAAGTTTAAATGATAGAGGCATTGGAACCCATTTTGGTGTGAAGAATACTATTCCCATGCCACCCTCTTGCTCACATTTAGAACCATTGAAGAATAAGGTTATGTCAGACTGTGACTCAGGCTCATCATAATCTGGAAATTCTGAGACATGGAAGACCCCATCATCGGGTAGCTCTACGATCAGAGGCTGATCATATTTGAGAGGAGCCTCTACTAGTTGATCGGCAATGACTTGAACTTTGATGGAATTTTGTCCAATGAATTCGATGTCAAGCTTCATCAAAAAAATGATCCATTTCATCGTGTGGCTACTATGATAAGTATGACTCATCATGTACCATAATAGATTCTCCTTAGACACAACATACATTGTATTGCTTAGAATGTAGTGGCATAGCCTTTTGGTAGAAAATACCACTGCTAAGCATAGCTTCTCGATGTATGCATAGTTAAGTTCATAACTAAGTAGGGTGCATCTAAGATAGTAAGTAGCCTGCTCTTTATGTAGTTCATTTTTTTGGGCTAGCATGGTGACCAGTGCCACCTCAATAGCTGAGATATATAAATAGAATGACAGTCTTGGTCTAGGTGGTGCCAATACTGGCGACGAAGCCAAGTATTGTTTAATTTCATCAAAGGCAGACTGGCACTCGTCATCCCAGTGAAATGCTACCCCCTTGTGTAATAATTTATTCATGGATCAACACTTGTCAGATAATTATGCTATGAAGCATTTGATTGACGCGACCTTTCCCTTCAAGCTTTTGAGCTGCTTGATGGTGGTTTGGGGAAGCATCTCAAGGATTGCCTTCACTTTATGTGGATCTACCTTGATGCCTCATTTTGAGACTATGAAACCTAAGATATTTCCAGATGTGATGCCAAACACACACTTCTTGGGGTTTAGTCTGACTTTGTGTTTGATGAGGCAGTCGAGGATCTTGCTTAAGTCATTGAGATGATCTAGGCAAAAAAGATATTTGGCCAACAAATCATCCATATAATCTTCCAAAGTTTTATGCATGTGATCATGGAATATGTATGTCATAGCGCATTGGTAGGTGGCACCAGCATTTTTAAGGCCAAATGGCATGACCTTATAACAAAATGTCCCCCAAGATGTTGTGAATGCCATTTTGAGTTGATTGTCAGGATTGATACGAATCTGATTGTATCCCGAGAAACCATCCATGAGGGAAAGCATTTCATGGCCTACTATAGCATCTACCAATGTGTCGATGCTAGGCAAGTGGAAATCATCCTTGGGACTCACTTTGTTTAGATATCAAAAATCGATGCATATGTGAATCCTCCTGTCAGGCTTCTTTACGGGTACCATGTTGGACAACCATGGTGGATAATCCATACAGATGACAAATTGTGCATCGAATAGCTTTTATAGCTCCTATTTGACCATTAAGGCTACTATTTGGTGCATATTATGTAGTTTTTGCTTGACTGGCTTGACTGTCGAATCAAGCGTTAGATTATGCATGACTAGCTATGGGTCTAGCCCCAGCATGTCTTTGTAGGACCATGCAAAAACCTCCTTCTTCTATTTGAGAAGGGCAATGTAATTGGCTTGCTCTTGAGGGGATAGACTTACCCCCAACTTGATTATTTGTGGATTCATTGGATCAGAGCCGATGTCTACGTCAGTCGTCTCTTCGACTGACATGTGGGACCCATCCTCCAACTGGTGTGGAGTTGGTATTAGGTGGATATTAGTTGTTGAATTTATATCTATGTTTGGAATGTATGGTTCCTCTTCAGCATGGAATATATCCTAAGTTGGTCTTGGGGTGAAATGAAGCATCTCATTGCAAGGCCAGTACTCTGATTGAGATGGTGGTGAATTAGCGCGATCCCAGTATATGGCATCTAGGTTTAGATACAATGGTCATGTTGGATCGGTTGGATTGTGGATGGGGGCGGTTAAGTCAATGGAGATCATGTTGATGAAGTGAATTTGGTCTCCATTACCACACGGGTGGTGACTCGGACATCCTTGGTGATCTTTGTGCTTTGGATCTAGCTCTGTGGGTATTAGCACAAATGGATCGGCCCTATTTGTAGATAAAAGGATAGGGTCTGCCCTTGGCACTGATGGATCTATAAGGTCTTTGGGTGGAGGGTGCTCTCTGTATGCCTGAAGTGGTAGGTGCAGTAGTTGGTCCAACTACGCTTGGTTTAGTTGCCACCTATGCCTTGGTCCCATGTTTAGCTATTCAAACATGTCATCAATATTCATGGGGTATTTATGCTACCACATATGATTGAGACATGCCATCTTGGTATCATTTTCATAATCGCTATCAGATATCCATAGGCCTTCATTTTCTCTAATAGCTATTTATGGCATGTGAGACTTGTTCTGCTCGAGCAAGTTAATTTGATCCCATCAGGGTTGTTCCGCTCTCTGTGGGAGGACCTAATTCTCTTGAGGTGGCATTTACTCGATTGGAGCATTCATGGGGAACATCGCCATGAAGTCCTCCTAATAATCATCTATGGGCGTCACTTGCAAGTGATTGCTATCGGACTCGAAATGGTCCTAAGGCGCTACCTCATACTCTGACTCGTCTTCTGAAGATCCTTCTTGACCTTGTCTATATCCCTCTTGTAGGTGAGTCCTTGAACTTTCTCCTTTCTCGATCGAATGGAAAGGGTTGTTGAGGTCAACAAGGTTGGTTGTTAATAATGGGAGATAATCCCCTAATGTGTACGTTGTGTTAGGATTGGCATATGGGTCTTGTGCCAACCCATCCTTATTGCCTATCCCTAGGCCTTGCATGTTCTCTACCAAGATGTCAAGGGGCAAAGGGTGGTTGAACCCTACTCCTAATTTGTCGTACAGAATTTGATATCTTTGTTGACAAAGAACGCACACCCCTTGTTCATATTTGCCTAACCCATATCCATGCCAATTACATTAGCCAAGGTATTTCAAAGTTAAGTCCGAGTTGGATAGATAGTTGAAGTTCTTGATAAAGGGCTCTTCGTCCTCTTCCTCTTGTAGGTATGGTTCAATGTCATTGTCAAGTCCCCCATATACAAAATTTGTCTGGTTTCATGGGTAGCCCAAAGGTACAATAGTGTCGATGGGGAGGCGAGGTCTCCCCATGTCCTGCATGGACTCAAGCGTGGGTGTTGCTACGATGTTTCGCACTAGGTACTCCCCCAAGACCATATTGGCCATATCAACGGTGATCGTTGGTGGTTGAGGGGGAGGGAATGGGAGTTCTTCCTAAGTCCACTCCATGTCGGGTAAACTAGGCATCTCGACTTCCATTCGGTTAGGCACCTCTTCGATAGATATGGTCGAGACAGATGGCGGTGCCTCTTCCAGGGGTTTCTTCCCATTGTCCTTTGTTGTGTCCACTGTAGGTGGCATCATTGGTGAAGGACCAAACAATGAAGATGGACTTGGTTGGGTATTTGAGGGACTTAACAGCTGGGATGTATGTAGAATCAAACCCTATTTGGACGGATTCAACTGAAAGTCCAAATGTGTCGATGGAAGGGTCGATTGTGGCATCAGTTGCATCACATTGCAATACTTGAAGGGCTCTAAGTCTATTGGGACCACATGCACTTGCCCTTCGTATGTGTACTTTAGGCATTGATGGGCTATCGAAGGGACACACTTCATGTCCCTAATCCAAGGCCAACCCAGTAAAATATTGTAGGCCATATCACCTTTTAGGATGTGGCACAACATAGGAATAGTCTTTTGTCCCACTTGGATGGGTAGGAAAATTGTGCCAACCATTGAGCATATCGCGTCGTTGAATGCTCGAAGAGTATAGGTGGAGGCCACAATGTGAGATGTTGGCAACTTGAGATGCTTCAATGTCATTGTTGTGATTATATTGCTATATGAGCCAGTGTCCACCAACACCCTCTTAAATGGAATCCCGTTGACCCATGCAATGACATGCAGGGGTGGATCTACCATATCACTAGTCACCAATTTCAGTTCATCTTCTATAAAGGTGATGACTAGTTCTATACATTGTTTTACATGTCCCACAAAGTTGTTGAAGATTTTTCTTCATGGGGTTGTAGCTCGATGGATTTTAATATCTCCATTAGAGCATCCCGATGGGACGGTGAATTTTGGATGAGCTCGTAGATGGAGAGCCTAGCCGACGTGGTCTTTAAAATTTGGGTAAGTTTAGTCCGAATCATGGCCATTGGTCTAGTTGAGGGAGGTTGTGTAGGGTGCTTTTGAGGTTGTGACATTGATGGAACCTCTCCTGTAGCTACCATGGGGGCAACTATGCTTGGCTACCTCTTATTCCTAGTCACTATGCTTATCATCGCTACATACTCCTGCATGAGGTAGTTTTGTGTCACCTCATTGAATTGAAGGGTCTTTGCCTATGCATCATGGGTAGGTAGGGGGTTTTTCAAGACATCCATATGTTGGTTGTTTGGTGCTATGGGATTATCCACCACTAGCATTTTGTTGTCTATTAGGTCTTGCATAAAGCTTTTGAACTTCTAACATGCATAAAGGTCATGTCCTTTCTGTCGGTGAAATCTATAGTACAATTCTTCCCTATAGCCCTTGGGTTTTGGAACGTTGGGGTCTACGGGTTGACTTTCTGGGAGTTTTATCAGGTTTGCCATAGAAAAGTGGTCAAACAAGGAGTCTTTAGACTCTATGATGGGTGTGAATTGTCACCTAGGGCGATGCTGCTAATTTTTCTCTTGCCTATGATTTTCTTTTTCATAGGTGTCAAGAGGAACTACTTGGTAATTAGCCTTTGGGGGTTGTTTTTCCTGTGAAGGCTTAGGTATGTTTATAGCAACCTGATTGACCATGGCGGGTTTCGGTTGCGTTGACCTAGTTTTGGTATTTTTGGGCCACTCTTTCTTGCATGGCTTAGCAATCTCACCATCCTGTATCTTGATCTCCTCTATGATTCTAGCTTGCGCTAGGGCTTCCTCAAGAGTGGCATATTTTTGCAGCTGCAATAGCATGGAGATCAATCGTAGGCAACATTTCAAGAACATTTAGGTCATATCGACCATGGGAGGGAGGTAAGGAAGCTTTGAAAGCAACATTATCCACCAATTTCCATAGGCCACCATGGTCTCCTCCTCATACTACTTGAGGCTAGCTAGGTCACTTAAGGACACCTTCTTCTTGGTATTGAAGGTTAAATGTTAAAGGAATGCATCCACTAGCTAGTCCAGGTTGTTGATGCTATGCTTTGGCAACTGGGTAAACCAATTCGAGATAGGGCCTGTGAACGTGGTTATAAATGTTCATAGAAGAAAAGCATCGTTGTCCTAAATGCCAAAGAATTGGCTCAAGAATATTATCACGTGCTCTTGGGAATCCTCATCCCCTCTAAATATTACCAACTGAGGCATTTTAAAGTGTTTAGGGTATGGGGGTGTAGGCACTGAAGGATACATAGGGTGACTACGAATCTGGCATAAAGTGGGCTTTTGGGGCTTAGAAGTCTTGGTCTCCATAGACTCTAAGCACTATAGCAGTGCTTTATATGATTCAAAATATTTGATCTCTTCCTATTTGGTTTGTTCTCATCATGAATTGCGAGGAACTTGAGGCCTATGGAGGGGTAGCCGGATAGCACCCCCCTACCTTGGTAGGGCATTTCAGCCCACTCTTCTTCTTACTTGAATTCATCATAGGATTCTTGAGGAGTTCTTGGGTGTGACCAATCAACTTGGGTGGGTGCCCATGGAGGGTGCCCATCATTGACTTGAGGGGTGGTCTCCCGCTCAGATCTAGGAGGTCTTGGAGGAAATATTTGATAAGGTCATGGAGACCTGTCTCTCACCAAGAGGTTGTGCCTCTCATACAAATCTATCCTATGTGTGTGAGGGGTTGGGAACCTCTCAGGAATAGTGTTCTAGAGCAACTCATATGTCTGACGCTGAATGCGCTCTTTGCTAAGGTGATAAAGGTGCTCTAACTATTGTTGATCTTGCTCAAGCTGCATGATTTGCACTTAGGAGGTGGCATGTTTGGCGAATTCCAAGTTAATTTGTTTTGCCGTATTGAGTCTAGGAGGCCTAGATGCCTCCCCTACACATCTATCTCGGTCATGGTGATCCAAGATCTCTATAGGTCGCTTCCCTCTATCGAGGTTAGCGACATTCACCCGAGGCTCTAGCCTTAGTAGGTGATCCTGATAAATAGCAAGTGCGAAGTGCATTGTTACCACGTTGTGTATTTCTCTTGAGGAATGTAGTGGTATTCCTCATGCTCCCTTTCATATATGTGAAAGGGGCAGGCAGAGTTGGCTTGCCTTATCTGAAGAGCCTTGTGCTCTGGATTTTGCCTATTGTTTTTTACAATAATAAGGGGTAGAGGAGGGATGATGTAATCATGTGGCCCTTCCTTATGGACCCTATGTTGTTATAGCACTTCATCATATGGTGGCCAATCATAATGAGTGTCTAAAGGATCCCTCTTATCTATGTTGAGTGCCATGTGTAAGGACTCCTCCTGAAAGGGTCTATGTTGAATGGGAGTGCCCCTCGAAGGGGTGCCTCTATAGTCCCATTCCATCATGGTATGATGTGGACTATGTTGTGGGTCAGGCTGCCAAGGTGGTATGACCAAGTCCTTGGGGCTATAACGGAGGCGACTTGTGCCCCCTTGTACACTTTCCATAGCTTTTGTCCATGATTGGGCTTGGCTATGGGTGTACACCATGGTGGTGTCTCTCTACAAGATATGTAGGTTTTTATCTTATTTATAAATTTTTTTATGCTACACTAAACAAATAGGAGCCACACAAACAAACAAGTGATTATCTCATTTATAGATTAGAGGTGTGCCCTAGATCTGGTTTAGTGTGTTTTGATTTTTGTTTTGAAAGCTTTGTAAAGAAAATTTTGTTGTATATGCAATATGAGGGCTCTTATGTCTCCCAAAATGGTTGCCCCTTCAATATACCACTGCAAAGCCATTATACCGAACCTCTTAATATAACCGCCCTTATGTGAGGGAAACTATTGTTACGTAAAAGCATAACAGTACGTGGAACATAGGCGGTATAGAAGGGGAATAATTCTATTTTTGACACCTACCATAGAAGACTTATCCTCATGTGATGGGAATCACCCCAGCTACACTTGGTCAACTTTCATCAGGATTTACGTCTAGCAATAGTAGCAATCAGGTTTATGTATGCGAAACTCAAGCCAAGGTGGTGATGAAATCCACCGTTGGTCTTGATCAAGTGTTGGGGTTTTACAACCAACTCCTTGCTGTTTATATTATCATGTGGTGTGTGGGGTTATTTTTACATATGCAAATAAAGAAAACATGTAGTAAAATTTCCTATACAAGAAAATGAATAGAAAAATCACAAAAATAGAGACAAAAAATCACAGAGAGTGTTCAGAAAACCTACCTCTTCACTACCCACACCATATGCTCCTGAGTTTCTACTCAAAAACTACACAGAGAGATAATCATCCTAGGGTGGGATGAATAGCAGATCTGTATTCATCACAGGGTGGGATGAATACCTTCTTCATCCGAAGGTGGCACAAATTCTAGTCTATATTCATCATAGGGTGGCATGAGCAGCAATCCAATGCTTGAAGGATTAACACCTAAAATAAAAAACTCTATCCACCTCCTCTACCTAGAATTGAGCAAGGTTTGAGTAAATATGTATTGTATACTTTGCTAATATATCCTTAGATTAAAGGGTCTACCAATTAGATAATATCACAAATTTTTGAGAGCAAAAACTATAACTACCAACTCTTAGCCATGGGTAGCATAATTAACTTCATGTCTTTTTAGTTTTCTAGATACATAGTCTATGACTACTTCTTCCTATGAGATCATTCCTCTCAAACCTTATAATGATGTATCAGTACAAATTGAGTACCTTTCCTGAAGATTAGGTAACTTTAAAATAGGAGGTGTGGTAAGCTTTTGCTTATGCAATATGAAGGCTTCCTCCAACTTCTTTGTCCACTTGAATTATTTTTCTTTTCTCTAAAGGTTGGTTATTGGTGAGGTGATCTTGGAATAGTCCCTCACATTTCACCTATAATAACTAGTTAATCCTATGAAAATTCAAACTTCTATCACATTTTTTGGTGGTAGCCAATTCAAAACATCTTCTATTTTCTTAGGATCCACTATGATCCCTTTAGCAAAAACAATGTATCCTAAGTACTACATTTTTTATACATAAAATTCACACTTGGATAGGTTCCCATATAATTGATTCTTCCTTAATAGTTCTAGCACCATCGAAATATGTTCGTCATGCTCTGTCTTATTTTTAAAATATATCAAAATATCATCTAGAAATACCAGTACAAATCTATCCAAGTACTTCTTGAAGATATTATTCATCAAATTCATAAATGTTTTTGGAGCATTTGTCCAAAAGTTAAGACAACAAACTCAATTTCCATAATGAGTTTTAAATTTTGTCTTATGAGTATCCTCCTCATGGATCCTCAATTGGTGATATCTTGAATTCAAATCAATCTTTGTAAATATTATGGTATATTTGAGTTGATCGAAGAGATCTTCGATTCTAGGTAGAGGATATCTATTCTTGATGGTTGCTTTGTTTAACATTCTATAATATATATATAATATCAAAGAACCATCATTTTTCTTTACAAATAGAACTGGTGCCCCCCAAGGTGATACACTTGGTTTGATCAACCCTTTCTTTAGTAACCCTTTCAATTGCACCTTTAAATCTTACATTTCTATAGAATTCATTTTGTAAATAGCTCTATGGATGGGTTCTATTCTTGGTTGAAGCTCAATAGTAAAGTCAAATTTTCATTTAGGCAGTAATCCAGGCAAGGTTATGCATAAGTGGTTGGACTCAAAATATAGTTGTAAAAAATGGTGAATCCTAATCAAAATCAAGGTGAATCATGGAGAATCCTAAGGAAATCAAATTGAGCATATTCATACCAAAATTTTGGGTATTTGAAGCCTTAAAATTTAATGTCATATTTGGAGCCACTTTTGACCTACTAAATCATCTTATAAATTCATAGAAACACCACCATTATATCAGGTTTGAAAAGATATTTCCAACAAGTACAAATATGCCTATGTTTGGATATATATTATGGCAAATTAACCCTAATAAAAAATTGGTCCTAAAAATTTTAGGCGAATGGGCCGATGTCGAGGGTCCTCATATTCGCCAATTTATAATTTTGAAAATCCTAATATTCGCCCAATTGGCGAATATTTGCCACTATGCATAACCTGGATTATCTAGGTAAATTCTCTAAGAAAACATCCCTAAATCCCTAAATAATTGGATATTTCTCAAACACCCCTTCCTTCTTCTCCTTATCCATTTCATTTATCTTAACTATATAGACCATTCCTCCTTTATTTATGGCCTTCTTAAGTTGTATTGTCGATAGAATTTGAGGTTGAAAAGACCCCTTAAAACTATACATCCTACACACATCACCCTTATCCTGACTTGCTAAAACTATTGCCCTATATTCTGCCTCTGTAGATGATAAGGCCACTGCTTTTTGTTTTTGCATAACCAAGCAATTAGTGAACCAAGAAAAAATACATGGCTAAAATTTGAACATCTATCTTTTGCTGAACCTGCCCAATATGAATTTGTGTAGACAATGATATCCATGGATTTTCCCTCATATAAGAGCCCAAAGTGAGTAGTTCCTTGCAAGTAGCGAAGGAATATTTTTGTTGCTTGCCAATGACTGAATTGAGGTTGATATGAGAATCTGGATATTAAGCCAAAAGCATATGAGATATTTGGATGAGTACGAGTAAGGTATAACAGAATCCCTATAAGCTAATAGTATAGAGTTGCATCACATAGAGGGGATGTGCAAGAAGTACTTAGATTGACTCCAGAATGAAAAGGTGTAGGAGAAGGTTTACAATCTATCATTTTAAACCTTTGAATAAGATCTAGAGTGTATTTTTTTTGACACAATGAAATTCCTACATCTATTTGATTTATTTGGATCCCAAGGAAGTAATGGGCTAAACCCATATCAGCAATATCAAATTTTTTAGAGAGGAAGTATTTTATAGTCTTAATGTGAGCGAAGTCACTACTAGTGAGTAGTAGATCATCAACATATAGAACAAGTATGGTGATTTTTTCTTCATCTCTCCAAATGTAGACTGTGTTATCAGAATCACAATGAGAAAAACCTAAGGAAAGAAGGAAGGAGTCCATTTTTTCATACCAAGCTCTAGGAGCTTGTTTGAAGCCACAAAGAGACTTCCTTAGCCTACAAACAAGAGAGGGGTCTTGAGTGAAACCAGCAGGTTATTCTATGAATATATCTTCCTTTAAGTGCCCATGTAAGAAAGCACTTTTTACATCCATCTGAAATATAGACCACTTTTGGGAAGTAATGAGAGCAAGAACCAGTCTAACAGAATTCATTTGGGCAACTAGTGCAAAGGTTAGCATAATCAATACCTTTAATTTGAGAGAAACCTTTGGCTACCAAGCGAGATTTGTGTTTGTCAATTTCTCCACTAGGTCCATATTTTGTTTTGTAAATCCATTTACAACAAACTAATTTCCTTCCTTTAGGTAAGGGAACTAAATACCAAGTTTTGTTTTTGATTAAGGAAGAGAATTCATTCTCCATGGCATCATACCATTATTTAATACCAATGGCTTATTTGAAGGATTGAGGATTAGTGGAAATAGACTGAAAGACAAGACCAATGCTTATGGAGTTGGTTAATCTAGATTATGGAAGCTTTTGGATGTAAGGAGTAGTTTCTTTAACAATGAAGTGGGTCCATTTTGGCATGGTGGAAGGAGTAGGAGTGGAAATAATTTGAGTTGGAGTTATAGGTTCCTCATATTGATCATAAATATCTAAATTAATCTCTAAAGTTGGTTCTTCATTATATTGAGGTTCTAATATACGAGAAGGCTAAATGGAGGAAGAGGATGGTTGAGGATATTTATGAGGGAATGTTTCACAAAATTGGACATTCCTATGAAAAATACCTCATGAGTTGTGGGATCAAGGAGCCTATATGCTTTCATTTCCTCACAATAACAAATAAAGATGAGATTTTTACTTTTCTTATATAGAGTCTTCCTTTTATTCTTTGGGATATGTGACCAAACAGTACACCCAAAAATATTGAAGAAGGATACATCTGAGTTTGTGCCATTCCATGCTTCTTCAAGAGTTAAATGGTCAAGAGCTTTATGAGGTGTACAATTTTGAATATAGTTTGCATAGTTAATAGTTTTTACCCAAAATTTTTTTTGAAGATCTCTTGAATGGAGCATATAGTTTGCCATTTCATTCAATGTTTAGTTTTTCCTCTTTGCAATACCATTTTTCTATGGATTATGGGAGACAAAATGCTAATGAATGATGCCATGACTTGATATAAATATAGAGAACTCATTACTGCAGTATTCCCCCCATTATTTGTACAAATTTGCTTGATGTTACAAGAGGCCTAATTTTCAACTAAGACATTGAAGATTTTGAAGTGGTATAGAACATCACTTTTGTATTTTAGGAAGTAGACCCAAGTTATTTTGGAAAAGTCATCAATGAAGGTTAGAGCATATTTTGCTCCTTTGAAATAAGGCTCTGGAAAAGCCATCAAGTCACTATGGACTAACTCTAAAGTGGATGAAAATTTTAGAGTACCACTGTGGTGGAAAGGATATTGATGTTGCTTTCCAAGAGCACATCCAGGACATACTCCATAAATAGAAGATACTTGAGGTAAAAATGTTACCATTTCATGGGTATTCAATTCCTTTAGGTAGTTATAACTAAGATGACCAAACCTTTCATGCCAAATTTTACTTTCAAGTCTCCATGAGCCACAAAATAGGATGCCCCTTATGGATTTTTGAATCCTTTGAAGTGAAATATATTAGTGTTGTGATCAATATCTCCTTTGGCTATAAGAGAGTTGGGGTCTTGAAAGTCTTTTATCTCAACTCCTGTTGGAGAGAAGAGAAATATTTTCCATTTCTAGAAGTACAAATTTGATAGACAAAGAGGAGATTTGTTGCAATATTTTGAACATAGATAACGTTATGTCACTCTAGAACAAGTAATAGAGTTTATTATATTAAAATTTTCTTTAGAGACAATTTCCAGGCCCAATATTATTCTTCTCAATTACCCGCCCTTACTTGAGGGAAAATTTAAGTAATGAGTAGAAAAAATATTTGGAACTTAGACTTGAAATTCAAGGATGATCAACCATATTTGGATATAAGAATATCTCAAAGACTCGCCCTTACAAGAGGGAAACTATAAGTAAGAGAGATATCCAACATGTGAAATATGGTGACCAAAAAAATATTTGCCAGGCCTATATACCAAGTCTCTCAAAAAACCCGCCCTAACATGAGGGAAACTATAAGTTTTTGAATAATAGTGGTACGTGGAACATAGGCAATATATCTTGAAGGAAAACTTTAGTTTTGGAATTTTTTTGAGTGCTTGAATTTAATTCTAGAAATATAATTATTTATATATTTATATTTATATATATAAAAAGAATATAGCTGAAAAGAAGTGTATTTAATGAACAAGCAATAAGTGGAGAAAAAAATTATCCACTTTTTAAGTAAACTTTAGTTTTGAGTGCTTGAATTATTATGAGAAATAGACTTTCTTTTATCTCTATATTAAAATATAAGAAATGATTATAGCTGAAAATAAGTGTATTTAAATAACAAGTAATATTATGAAAAAAAAGGTGGCACTTATAAAGGGAGGCTATAGAGATGAAAAAAAGAATTAGAAAAATTGAGACCCCTATTTTAAACTAATTGAAAAAAAAAAAGGTGCTAGAACCAACATCGAAAATCCCCTCCCACAAAACAAAATTATATTTATTAGGTTACAATTGACTTTTACCTTTTTTTTGAAGATAGTCTTTTCAAAAATAAAAGGGCTATGAAAAAGGGTAAAAAATTCAGATAATTAACTTAATAAAAAAAATATACTTGGATCACAGCTTCAAAAATGAAGAGACCAAAGAAAAATTTCATTACAAAGGAAAACCAAGATCAAGTATGGGCAAGGAGAGCACTTTGAATCCAAGAGGTTTGACATCAATGTTGCACATTGGAGGAGAACGTAGACATGAAAAGAACACTTAAATCACTACCAAATGAAAGAAACTCCAACCAAGACTTTGAAAGAGTCTTCCTACAAAATATAAATGTTAGAAAAATATAGAAAAAAAATGTCAGGAGGGCAAACATAGACCTCTATGAATGATTTGCTTTAGATGAAAAAAGGAGCTCCTCCAAAACCAGAGATAAATTAATTCAAGAAAAGTGAACATTGGGCGAATGTATATCTCTGAGATTTATTTCTTGAAAGTGGAGCTCCTGTAAGACCAAATAGAGATTAATCCAAGCAAAGTGAACGATGAGTGAACATAAATCTATGAGAATGATTTTTGAAAGTGGAGCTCCCACAAAACTAGAGAGATATTAATCCAATAAAAGTGAACATTGTAGCTTTGTTTTAACAGAGAAAGTGAAATGTTTTGAGCACAAATATGCAAAATACGTTTTAACCTCCAAACCAAACATTAAAACATCAATGTTGCTATCATAAATGAACAAATATAGATATTAAAAAATCATCAATGCAAGTGGCCTTGATGATATATCTAAAATTCAAATAAGATAAGGAAAAAAAGTAATATATTAAGATGAAAAATGATTTATAGATATATAGGAATGTTTGATAGATAGTGAACATTCGTCTTAACTGAGGTGAAAACTCTCAGTTTAAGATTGACCCAATTGGTGATGTAAATCCGGCTGCAAGAGGTCAAAATAAAATACCTCCCATTACATAAAAACTATGATAAATGAAAATCATATGTAAAACTCTCCATTTACATAAAAACTGCAATAAATGGAAATAATCAGTAAAACCCTCCATTCACATAAAAACTACAGTACATTGAAATAAACTAGTAAATACTTTATTTTCTTGTTCCTAGATTCACTTCCCCTCTTACAATGCAATACCAAAGGAATATATATCTCCAAATAAACCCTAAAAGAAAACCCTAAAACTTGAAGCCCTAAAAGAAACCCTAAAAGAAAACCCTAAAACTTAAAACCCTAAAAATTAAAAAAATTACTATTTTCGACAAATTGATATTTCCACCATAAAATACCTTTTTAAGTAATTACTATTTCTCGGTAAATTATTTTTCATAAAAAATTACCTTTTTTAATACTTACCATTTTCGGCAAATTATAGTTTGCGTCAAATAATTCCATTTTTTGTAATAAAAAAATAACTTTAAAACTTATTTAAAAAAAACCCTCTAAAGATAGGCTCCTACATCATTCTCCTTTGGTTGAAAATAACTCTACTTTTACGAGTTCCTCTAATCAAACTCGTAATCGCTCTCCATAAAGTGTCACACATCTGCAAGTACTCCTCAAAGTACCAATCTCCTTTCGAGGTTTTATATCTCAAACCTCTTGCAAGCACTACATAGTGCCAATTTATTCCTTTGAGGTTTTAAAATAGTAAACCTCCTGCAAGCACTACACAAAGTGTCAATTCTTCCCTCTAAGGTTTTTAATGAAAAAAACCTCTTGCAAGCACTACATAGAGTGCCAATTTATTTTTTTAAGGTTTTACAAACCTTTTGCAAGCACTACACAGAGTGCCAATTTATTTCTTTAAGGTTTTACAAACCTTTTGCAAGCACTACACAAAGTGTCAATTCCTCCTAAGGTTTTATATAAAAAAACCTCCTGCAAGCACTTACACAAAATGCCAATTTCTTTCTCTAAGGTTTTACAAACCTTCTACAAACACTACACAAAGTGCCAATCTCTTTCTCTGAGGCTTTTACATAAAAAAACCTCCTGCAAGCACTTACACAGAGTGTCAATTTCTATCTCCAAGGTTTTACAAACCTTCTGCAAGCACTGCATAAAGTGCCAATTTTTTTTTTGGAGCCTCTTTGCTCTCCTCTCATTTTCTCTTTTCTTCTCTTATATTTTCTGCTCCCAACAAGATCCAACTTGCTCTGATACCAAATGATGTAAATCCAGCTGCAAGAGGTCAAAATAAAATACCTTCCATTACATAAAAACTACGGTAAATGAAAATCATATGTAAAACTCTCAATTTACATAAAAACTGCAATAAATGGAAATAATCAGTAAAACCCTCCATTCACATAGAAACTACAGTACATTGAAATAAACCAGTAAATAATTTATTTTCTCATTCCTAGATTCGCTTCCCCTCTTACAATGCAATACCAAGGGAATATATATCTCCAAATAAACCCTAAAATAAAACCCTAAAACTTGAAGCCCTAAAAGAAACCCTAAAATAAAACCCTAAAGCTTAAAACCCTAAAAATAAAAAAAATTACTATTTTCGACAAATTGATTTTTCCACCATAAAATGCCTTTTTAAGTAATTACTATTTTTAGCAAATTATTTTTCATAAAAAATTGCCTTTTTAATAATTACCATTTTTTACCGATTCCACCATGTAAATTCAAAAAAAAAATAATTACCATTTTCGGCAAATTATATTTTGCGTCAAATAATTCATTTTTTTGTAATAAAAAATACCTTTAAAACTTATTCTGAAAAAACCCCTCTAAAGATAGTCTCCTGCATCAATTGGCATCTAAGAAACTATGAAATACTTGCAATTTATTAATGTATTTCAAAGACCACCCGATGGAAAAGGGCACGCTACTGAGGAATATCAGATGCCAAAAAAGATACGTCAGAGACAATGATTTAAAAAAGATAATAGTTGTATTAAAATTTATTAAAAAATGAATGTCAATGAAGTAAGATATTTAATGAAAGAAGAGACAATGATTTTTTTAAAAGGACAAATATCAAACTTTAAAAAAATGGATGCCAAAGAGCTTAGAGAGGAGGTGCCAACTAAACAATAATGGATGTTCCTAAAAAAACATGCTAGACACAAAGTGGAGACTAATGGGAGAGAGCACTTAAACACAACAAATAAAATCCAGTGAAGCCCATGGGAGAGAGCATTAATGCAGAGACCAACGGGAGAGACAACACTTTGTTTTCAAAAGAAGGCCTTCCCTGTTTGAAATTTAGAGAAAAAAATTATAAATAAATTACCCCTAAGGTTTGGGGGGAGCTATATTAAAGAAAGCGTAGGGCTACCACTTGAAATAGGCAGCACACATTAGAAGATAGCTAAATATCTAGAAACTAGAAGAGCTTATTATATTTATAAAATAAATCTCTCTATGATTTGAATAAGGTGAAAAAATAGCCAATGATATTTATTTTTTCAACCAAAAAAAAAATGTTGAAAAAAAAATAGATATGGATAAAAAATATATATACCACAACCCTTAAGAAATATGAATACAGTTTAAAATTATCCAAAAAAATTGAACTAGATCTTAAAAAAGAAGAGCTTCAAGAAATTGAATTCCTGCAAAGAACTATCCTAGCTTTGGTACCATGTTAGAGAATAATATTCTATTGAAATAAGAAAATAATTCTACAACACATCACAAGAATTGTAGAGAAGATCAATGAACTGATTAATTATTCCATGGATCAATTTTGTATAAATAATAAAGTTGATCATTTAAAGTTGTTGGATTACAACAACTCATCAAATATGATCTAGACTATAACTGAGAGTACACCTGACTCATGAAGGAGTGGAAACTTGAGTAAGTCTATCCTAGTAGAACTTAAGAGAATAAATGACTTATTCTAATAGGATAAGACCAATTTATGGAATCAATGGTGCATTTCAGTGGAAGAATTAATTTTGTAAGGAAATAAAGTGAGCAAAGAAATAACTATACAATGAGTTTAACAAGGGAATACTCTTTAATATGGTCAAAGAAGCTAGCTAGTGGATAATTTAGAGCTAAGGAATGATACAATACAATGTTTGAAGATAATAATAAAGAGTTCCTTTAGTGATGGAGTAAGATTTGAAAATGGAAGTGCCCTTGAAAATCTAATTTTATCTTTTTTTTGGGTTAGATAAAAAGGAATTAGCATGGAATGTTCAGCAAAAGAGGTCGTGGCAAGGTCTAAGTAAATACAACCATGTAAAAGGGAAGAAGAAGAAATGGATCATGTATTGTTTTTTTGTGATTTCTCAAGAGAATTGTGGATGTATATTCTACCCATGACTAATGGGACGATATTATGGCCAATAAGGAATCCTTTTTTTTATTATTTATTTTTGGAAAACATCCCAAAAGGGATGCCACTTTTGGGTAAGACCCAAGGAGGCAGGGGTATCCATTCTACCAAAAATGCCCAGGACTCGGACCTGGCCTACCACATTTGACATACTCAAGGAGCAAACAAACACATAAAACCAATTTAAAAATAAGTAAATAACAACAAAAATAATAAAATAAAATAAAAAACATGCTCCTTGAGTGTGTCAAAAACAAAAGCACAACCAAACACGCACAATAAGATAAAATAAACCATAACACAAACCACATAGAAAAACACAAGAACCACATAACAAAACACAAACAAGACAAAAAAAATAGAACACTACAAATACATAACCCAAAAAAAACATGAAAAAAAAACACAACAAAAACCTAAAAAATAAAAAAAAATAAAAATAAAATTAAAATTAAAAAAAACCAACAACAGACAATAAACAAAAACAAAAAACATAGAAAACACTCACACATAAAAACACAAAATAACACAAACAAAGAGAAACCCAAGAACAAGAACGAAAAAAACACAAGAACAAAAACAAAAAACATAAAAAAAAACAACAAAAAACAAAACAACAAAAACAACACAAAGAACACAAAAACAAAACAAAACAAAATAACCCACCCACCTTAAAAAACTAAACAAAAAAGAAAAAAGAAAAAAAAAATTGAACAAAACAATGACCTATCTAGACCAGAAGACTATTAAGGCAAGAATCAACAAAGGAAATAAAATAAAGAATAAAATGAGCTAGGGAACTAAAAAAATTTGAATGAACCAAGGAGAAGCAAAAAAAAAAAAAACTAGGCACCTTCAGAACTAGAGCCATCCAAAGAAATGATAGAAAGAAGAGCTTCCCTAATTTGAGAAGCCCACCATATAGGAGGGTGCCCATAACAAGTAAGATCACCTTTATCCAAAGCTCAATTAGCTAAAGCATCAGCACTCTTGTTTTGATCTCTGACTACATGGTTGTAATCAACTTTCAAATATCCCATATGGATTAACTGAATCTTCTCAATTATTCATTTTATTCTCCAATCCACCTTATGATTCTTAGAAGGAGTCTTCAAGAGATTAATCATAAGTTGAGAGTCAGACTCAACTAACACCTTTTTCCATCCAATATTAGTAGCCTCATGAATGCCTCTGAGGATACCATACCCCTCAGCAAGGTTATTGGAAAGAATACCCAAATTCTCAGCAAAAGTAAAAACCAGGGAACCATCTAAAATTCTACCAATTCCTCCAACATTGGCTTTTCCAGGGTTCCCTCTAGAGGCTCCACCAGTATTGACTTTTCCAAAATCCTTAGGAGGAGGTTGTTAATTTCTAGTCCTATCCATCTTACTAATACTCACATTCCCTTTAATTTGGTTGCCCTTAGAAGATTTAATCTTCAATATTTGCATCACTTGATCCCATATTTGGTGGGAGTTTTGGGGGTGATTAAGGAGTTGATGGAGTTATTCAACTAAGTTGGCTATGGTATTTTGCCAAATATAGCGAATATCCTTCCTATCTTGATTAAAAATTTGGTTGTTCCTTTCATTCCAAATATTCCAAAGAAGAATGGTAGAACCCATCCAAACTAACTACCTAATAAAATGATCAACAACCTCTTGATTAGGTCAATCCCTCCAAAGTTGTTCAAAAGTAAAAAAAATGGACCACTGTAAGCCAAGTAAAGTGGCCATTCTCCTCCATAGATCAGAGGCTAAAGTACACTCAATAAAAATATGGTTGATATTTTCTACATTCTCTTCACACATTTCACATCTAAAAGGGCCATCAAAACCATGATTCATAAGTTGCTCACTAGTAAGTACCCTACGATGCAATAAAATCCAATTAAAGAACCTCACATTAGGCCAGAGCTTTTGATCCTACAATCGAGAAAATATGTCAAAAGAATGGTTGGGATATTATCCCATAAGGTCAAATAACCTTGAGAAACTGAATACTCATCCTTAGTAGTGTTGTTCCATCCAAAACAATCTTTTTCATGGGACCAAGAGAGGGATATCATATGAAGGTTGCATTCGATATCTTGTCTTTACCTTTCTGGGATTTGAATAGGCATGTCCTCAATAGGTATCCAATATCTACCAACCTTTGAATTACCAGTATTGTATCGATAGTAATTAGCCACTTTTATCCAATTAGCTCGATGAAGCTCCTCCACCCAAGGCCTCCAATCAGGAAAATGAGTCATCAAAGGCTTGTGACCATCCCAAGAATTTGTCCAAAAAATTACATGTTGACCATTATGAATGATCCAAATTATTTTTTTCCTTATCAAATATTCAACAGTCTTAAGAACTGCTAAAATGGGAGAACCTTTGGTAGGAAGTTGATAGCGAACAAGGTCTTCAAGAATTTTGTTCTCAACATATTTAGCACGGAGATTATTGGCCCAAAGAGCATTAGGGTTATGCAACATCCTCCAATATAATTTAGCAACTAAAGCTTTGTTTTTATTAATTGAATATCGGAATCCTAACCCCCCTTCACTCTTAGGAAGACATAGAGTATCCCATTTCACCAAGGCCCATTTTATTTTCTCCTTAGTACCACTCCAAAGGAAACAATGACTGATTTGATCCAATTCTTGAAGAACAACTTTTGGGATATTCAAAATGAAAGAAACATAAATAGGAATAGCTTGAAGGACTGATTTTACCAAGGTGATTCTACCCCCAGAAGAAAGCCACTTGTTGGTCCACTTTCCAATTTTCTTCTTGACTTTGTCCAACAACCAATTCCAATATTTATTATTCTGCCTTTGAATATTTATGGGAATACCTAAATAAGTGACTAGAAGAGAGGTCTTATTATATCTTAATTTATCCAAGACCATGGATTCCTGTCTAGTAGAGCAGTGAAAGAAAATAACTTTAGATTTGTCTTCATTTATCAACTGCCCAGTAGCCTTAGAAAAATAGCTAATGATTTGCTTAATATTAGAAGCTTCCTTAACTGTAGATTTACCTAAAATAGTAGAGTCATCCACAAATTAAATATAAGAGATAGGTCTAGCTCCATGAGCAATGGTAACTCCCTCAAGGGTTTTGTTTTCCCTATTTTTGGTTATAGTCCTACCCAAGCATTCAACAAGAATGATGAATAAATAAGGGGATAGTGGGTCACCTTGCCTAATACCTTTGGAAGCTATGAAATACTAAAAATGCCTGCCATTGATAAGAACTAAGTAGGAAACTGAAGGGATACATCCCATAATCCAATCCATCCAATCCTTAGAAAAACCAAATTGCCTCAAAATTTTGATAAGGAAGTGCCAATCCACTTTATCATAAGCTTTGGATAAGTCTAACCGAATGAACATGGAAGGAGAATTTTGCATATCCATGGAATGGATGGCTTCCTGAGCAAGAACTATCTCATATACTATTTGACATCCTTCCACATAACCCCCTTGCTCTGGGGAAATAAGGTGGTATTAATATTACTTATTATATCTTTATTTCCTAACCTTTTCAATTTCAACCAACACATAACTTGTTTAAAGAAAAATGCAAGAGAACCATTTAAGTTAAGTTCCTTATTAGGATGAAAAGAGAAAATTTTATTTTATAGCTCCTTGATAGAGATATTCCTCATAAATATTTAATTTTCTTTATCTAATAATAATGGAATATTAGATAAAATACTAGCTTAAACCTTATTATATCATCTAATATTTATTAGAATATCATTGAAATAATTAATTGGTTGCTTGCTAATATATTATTCTTGGTAAATTTTCCTTACATATCTTATTGAGATACTTTTTTATTTGATGAAAGCACGAGGATACGGAAACAAAAAGGAAAAGCCAAGATGCGATGCAAACGAAACAAAAGATAACGCTAAATCCTATGAATTGAAAGTGCATGAAAGGAAAGAAGCATAAACGAATCGAAACCAAATAGAAAGCCAATATGGAAGACAACCCTTTTTATTAATATGCTTCAGAACTCGGTTACAATCTGTCTCCTCCCTTTTTAGGGGCTAGGAGCGTTAAATGTGTTCTTGTCACATCCATGGATGCTATTCCTTCTTCCGCGTGCCCACATGTAAAGTGGGCGGACCAAACGTCACCGCCGCTTGCGTTGATGAGTCTTGACTCCTTGCTGCTCCTCTAATGTCGAGACCCTACGTTCAAGGAAACAAGAAATAGTCAGTAGCACCTGTAGATAAAATGAAACATGCAATCCCCACGCCTTCAATTAGTGCATGCAAAATATAAATAAAATGATAACTGAAATAGATCCAAATGAACTGAAAACTTGACAGGGGCATCAAAACATCACAAGGAAGGCACTGCAAATGGAACAGTCAAAAAATTCACCACAGATTCGTATTCGCTCCGGGGCGGGACGAATAGACCTGCAACAAAGTGTCAAAAAGCACTGTCCCAAATGTCACATCCGGGAAGCTCCAAATCACCTACAAAGTTTGGGGTTAGCTAAATGGGGGTATTTTGGGAAGACCCAGAAGGTCAGATTTTCCCAATTTGGCCTCTATCACCGGGAATTTGATGATGCTACCTGCATGTTAGTAAAGGCGAGAAATGATAAAAACATGATAAAAAATGCTCAAAACGATGTGAAATTTGAATGACAACCTATCTAAGAAGCATAGAATCAAATGCAAAAATAACAGAAAGGAAATCTACCATAGATTTCTAATCACTTTGGGGCGGGGCGATTAGGACTACAGTAGTGTGGGGGGCGCCCGAGGGCAGGACGCCCGCCGTTTGGGGCCCGATTTCGGCACCAATCCACTTGGGATGGGTCCAAAACCTCTTGTGGGGTGTTGTCGGCAAATTTGGTAGGATGTTGTGGCCAAATGTCAGGTTTTGGTTCCGGATTTGCGCTTCCAATAACCACCCTATGACCTCCCTTCCAAAAGAGATCAAGGATGTGAAAGGCACAAATCAAAAGGTGTGTGTGGAAGTAAAATGGCAGCACTTCATTGCTCAAAATGCTCCTTCTATGTCTCTTTTGGGGTGAGAAGACTCACCAATTTATAGACCTGGAGGTCTCTTTGGATGAGCATGCAGAGGCGCCACTTGGCAATCATGCCTTCCTAGGGGGAGAAGATTCCTCCCTGATTAGGGGCTCCATGACTGCCCCTGTAACTGCCTCTAATGCTCAAAAATGCTCACTCACACTCCCATGCAATGAAGGAAGAGTTAAGTGGTGGATCTGAGCTGCCATTTGTCAAGATTTGACTTTTTTCCCATCAAACCTGCTATTCGCCCCACCCTGGAGCGAATATTGCTAATCGTCCCTGGGTGGGGCGAATAGAAGTTTGTAATCATCCCTGGGTGGAACGAGTATGGAGCAGAGTGCCTGAAGGTGCCAAATTGACTCTTGACCTTCCAAAACTACTGTGAGAGTGGTTAGGACCACTGTTTAACCTCTAGGGGCTGCCCTGGGGGCTGTGTGTGTCAATGCGATCAGTGTTTGCAGTCACATAATCGGATTGGTGCTGTTTTGGTGTCTACAGATGCCCCTTTTTGGGATGCGCTATGCGTGGCGCAGTGCTGAGAAAAAATAGATAACCAAAGCACTAATGATTAGGGTTTCTCAGTAACCTAACCAACTTTTGATGCCCCAAGTATGGAAAGGGCATGCATTCTTGAATCCTTGCTTCTGACGAGCGAAGGAACTCAATTCAAGTGTTAACCTTTTTCGGTGAGGTGTTACTTGATCTTGGACATTGATCAGTCATGAATAGGCAAAGGGCGCAACCTTTTGTCTATGGGAACCTTGAGTTCATGATTCATGAATGCCAAGTGTTTGATCAGCTTGTGATTATTGCTTGTTTGCTGCCCCAAGCAGGGGCGTGATTGTCTTTGTCAATGATTCTTTGAATGCATGCCATTTCCATGATTGGGTGTGTATTTGTTGATTGGTGACTAAGTGTGACTACCCCCTCAAGCGACGAATCGATGAGGGAATGACCTACATGAGAAAAGCGATGAGTCACTTGACCCAAGATGACTTGTGTAAGGGTGCCTTCAGATGTTTATCTTTGAATGTGTGTGCAGTTTTCCGACATTTAGACCTATTTTTGGTGGGTGTTAACCCTTTTTGTGACGCATTTTGGAGCTGAAATTGTCAAAAATCCATCCTCCCGTGGAGCGGTCCAGCTATGGTAGCCTTCTTAGGGAGTAGGATAGTGACAATTTGTGACCCCAACATCGGTTTTGTATGCCAAGAATGGCAGGCGCAAAGGCGCCTTTGTTCGGCAATTTTATTGCTATTTTTGGGTGGGTTTTGACCCTTTTTGTGACGCCGTTTGGGGATGAAATTCTCGAAAATCCGTCCTCCCGTGGAGCGGTCCGGCTATGGTAGCCTTCTTAGGGAGTAGGATAGTGAGGATTTGTGACCTCGACGTCTATTTTGCATGCCCGAAATGTCAAGTGCAAAAGCACTCTTATTGGACAATTTTATTGCTTGTTTTTGTGCATTTTGGTGCATTTTTTTGTTGTTTTTGATTTTTTTGTTGTACCTGCATTTTTGATGATATATATACAGATGACTTTATTTTATTTATACACGTGTCATTTGATGTTATGCAAAATGATAGATGTTGATGTATGCATGTTAATTTACATTTGATGGATGCATATGTTATGATGAATGCAAATGTTTCTAATTTTTATGATATGCAAATGGAATGGATGAATTGAATTTGTGATTTTTGGTGGTGGCACCATAGACTATTTAGAACTTATGGCTTTTTGTCCTAGGCGATTGTTGTGGTAAATGAATTTTTTATGTATACATGTTATTATTTTTTGTATTTTCTGATGGTGATGCAAGGATGAAAGATATCACAGTTGGTTTAGAATGTAGTTAAGGTTTTCTGAGACTCAGATGTTTTAACTAACTAGCCAAGACTGTACTTTTATCTTACAAGACTTTTGAACAAGGTATGAATCGGACTTGTCTTTGACCAAGTTATTTCACATCCCTGTGTGTGCAATTGAGTTTGTTTATGTGGTATTTGTCAGGATACCGCCAGTGCCAGATAGGCTGTCAACCAAACCTGTACTGAGGATCACCTAATTAGCTCCACTAACTCCTTTGTTGTATTTAGTCAGATTAATCTACGGTGCTATCTAGGATACCATAAGCTAGCTCATCCACATGCAAACATTGATCTGTACACAAGTTAATGTGACAGATATATCGTCATGCGGGAGGTTTACCACCAGTGACCGATAGGCTATCCACCAAACCGATACTGAGGTTTACCTCATGACCTTCTGAATGCTGAGAGTTCCAGGGATTCAAGTTCGACTCCCTTCTTTTCTTCAATTGTATTGGGATACTTGCTCTTCTATAGTGATAAAAATCATTGTTTATTTTTGTTTTTTTCTTTTGAGCAAGGGATTTTGAATATTGAGTGATGAGAATCACTATTGTATGTGCCTTTTGATGTATGCACTTTGGTGGTGATGTCAAATTTTTTGGAGTTTTGAATTTTGCAAATTTTTGATGTTTTGCAACTTTTTGAGAACTTGGGATTCTTGGGGAATTGGGTAGGGAAGATGCTTGTCCTTTTGCCAACTCTCAGCATTCTTGGGGTCATTCGCATAGGGGGATGAGCAAGATAACCGTTTCACTTATGGTGACCTGGATTGCTTTGCAGGTTTCATCTTTCGTTCACACAACTTGGGAATTTTTTTATGTGTTTTAACTTGTGTTGGGATGCTACGTAACAAGGTGTGATCCAAGTAGAACTCTACCTTTGTAAAATCTATCTGACTTTGTACAGTATGTGGCTAGAAAGCTAATGACAACTGAATGACGAAAACTCTTGATACATTAGAAGACAACTGACTATGATATGGCGAAAAAGATGTGAATGGCGTTTATTTTTGATGGACTGTTTATAGAATGGAGAAATGTGGAAAATGATGGATTTGCCGAATAATTACAGTCTATGGTGCCTTTGACCTTTATGACCACAAATATGTAATGTATGGATGTGATGCTTAATGCAGCTATATATTTTTGTGTTTTTGATGGATTGATTTTTGTGAGTATGAAGATGAGATGCAAAAAGAGCTCTTTATTGTTGTGATGATTTTGAGCATGCATGGAAATGAGATGCAAATTTTTGTTATTTTTGATG
Source organism: Wollemia nobilis (assembly GCA_028583015.1). NCBI lineage: Eukaryota > Viridiplantae > Streptophyta > Pinopsida > Araucariales > Araucariaceae > Wollemia > Wollemia nobilis. The sequence goes on from JAQPPZ010001731.1 coordinate 3,637,800, forward strand.
ATTTTATTGTTTTTGAATTTTCTTATTTTTGACCAAGCGATTGTGGGAACCCTTGGAGCTTTTGGTTTGACCAAAGGGATGATGGGTACCTTTGGGGTTTTTTGATTGGATAATGGGCACCTTTGGAGCATTTTGGGATTGACCAAGCGATTATGGGAATCCTTGGAGCTTTTTGGTTTGACCAAAGGGATAATGGGCACCTTTGGGGCATTTTGGGGTTGACCAAGCGATTATGGGAATCCTTGGAGCTTTTTGGTTTGACCAAAGGGTAATGGGCACCTTTGGGGCATTTTGGGGTTGACCAAGCGATTATGGGAATCCTTGGAGCTTTTGGTTTGACCAAGATTAATGAGATCCTTGGGTTTTGGTTTGACCAAGCGATTATGGGAATCCTTGGAGCTTTTGGTTTGGGCTATGGCTCTTTTAAATATGGAATGGCCTCAAATGACTGATGTTCAAGGGTTCTAGTTCCTTGATTCCATCAAGAGAGGCTAGCCGGTATGTTCCAGGTCCTATTTTACTATGGATGACATAAGGACCTAACCAGTTTGCCATGAACTTGTCCCTTAGATGGGGCGGCAAGTTAGAATTTTGTTGGTTCTCTTTTAAGACCAAGTCACCAACCTAAAAGTCCCTCAGGTGAACCTTCATGTTGTATGCCTTCTTAAGTCGCTCTTGATAGATACGTAAATGCTCGAGAGCATTAACGCGTCGTTCATCGAGCAACGTAAGCTGGTCTAACCGGGCCTACCGCGTAGTGTCATCATCGATGAACTCTTGCATTGATATGCGCAGGGAAGGAATTTCCAACTCGAGAGGCATGACAGCCTCGGAGCCATACACGAGCAAAAATGGAGTTGCCCCAGTGGGCGTCCGAATGCTAGTGCGATAAGCCCATAGGGCAAGTGGGATCTGAATGTGCCAATCCTTATGATTGTCTATGACTGTCTTTTTGAGGATGGCAACTAGCATTTTGTTTGATGCCTCTGCTTGCCCATTTGCCTACGGATAATAGGGTGTCAAAAAACTATGCTAAATTTTGTACTTTGTGGTCAAAGCACGCACGTCTTTGTTCTTGAATGACGTCCCATTATCCGAGATTATCTTGGATGGAATACCAAAATGACATATGATATTATGTAAAATGAACTCCGAAATGCGGGTTCCAGTCGTAGAGGTAAGCGGAATTGCTTCCACCCATTTGGTGAAGTACTCTGTGGCCGTTATGATAAACGTGTGATGGCCTGACGATGCAGGGGAGATCTTTTTGATTAGATCTAAGCCCCACTACGAAAATGGCCAAGCCGATTGGATCGGCTGCAAGGCCTGAGAAGGTACGTGTGTCAAATTTGCATGGTGTTGACACTTCACGCACTTCCTTACATACGCGCAACAATCTCGCTCTAAAGATGGCCAATAATAGCCCATGCAGAGAATGCACTTTGCGATGGCCATACCACTAAAGTGGCCACCGCATGTACCATCGTGCGCTTGGGTGATCGCCCAAGTGGACTCCTACTGGTCCAAGCAACGAAGGAGGATTCCTTCGTATATCCGATGGTACAAAATGTCTCCTAACAAGACATGCTTTGCCACTTTCTGTTTGAATGATCATTTTGCGGCATGCGTCAATCCAAGTGGGAGGTTACCTAACTTGAGGTAGTCCCTTATGGGTGTATACCAATCCTGCTGATCGAAAACCTCGATGGTATGAATAGCCAATCCCTCTTGAAGTTCATCCCTAGCAAAAGCTGAGCGGGAAAGAACTTGTAAGAATAGCGTTGTGTTGCTATTAAGGGGAGTAGGGGAGAACAAGGACCCCCAGTTGGCATGATTCAGACAATCATGGATTCGAGAGAACTTGTCCGGGGATGGTTCAATCTGGATCAAGTGGATTCCTGGCGTTAAGTCAGAGCTTGCACGCTCCATCACAGATTGCGATAGTGTTTTGACTTGAATGGTTGTCATATCACCAAAAATGTCTTGCGGGATTAGTGACCCCAAGGAGGCCATAGTGTCCACAAAATGATTCGATGACCGAGGGAGTGCCTCGATGTCGTACCATTCAAGATTTGCCAAGAATTTGTCCACAAGGGCTTTGTAGGCCTGCAGAACTGGGCATTTACATTGGAATACCCCTTTGACTTGGTTGACAATTAACAGCGAATCACCAAAGATGTTCAATCATTTGATGTTCATGGTGATTGTTGTCTGAAGACCTATGAGCAAGGCTTCGTATTCTGCATTGTTGTTGGTGCACGGGAAATCTAATTTAAATGACAGAGGCATTGGAGCCCCTTGCGGTGTGAAGAATACAATTCTCGTGCCACCCCCTTGCTCACATTTAGAACCATCAAAAAATAGGGTTATGTCGGCATGTGACTCAGGCTCATCAGAATCTGGCGATTCTGAGACATGGAAGACCCCATCATCGGGTAGTTCTATGATCAGAGGCTGATCATCTTCGAGAGGAGCCTCTGCTAGTTGATCGGCTATGACTTGACCTTTGATGGATTTTTGTCCAATAAACTCTATGTCAAACTCCATCAACAACATGATCCATTTCGTCGTGCGGCTACTATGATAAGTATGACTCATCATGTACCACAATGGATTCTCCTTAGACACAACATACGTCTTGTTGCTCAGCATGTAATGGCATAGCTTTTTGGTAGCAAACACCACTGCCAAGCAGAGCTTCTCGACGTATGCATAGTTAAGTTCATAACTGACCAGGGTGCGGCTAAGATAGTAAGTAGCCTATTCTTTGTGTAGTTCATTTTTTGGGCTAGCATGGCGCCTAGTGCCACCTCGATAGCTGAGATGTATAAGTAGAATGACACTCCTGGTCTAGGTGGTGCCAATACTGGCGGCGAAGCCAAGTATTGTTTAATGTCATCAAAGGCTGACTGGCACTCGTCATCCCAGTGAAATGCTACCCCCTTGTGCAATAATTTATTCATGGGTCGGCACTTGTCAGATAGCTGCGCTATGAAGCGCTTGATTGACGTGACCTTTCCCTGTAGGCTTTTGAGCTGCTTGATGGTAGTTGGGGGAAGCATTTCAAGGATTGCCTTGACTTTGTTTGGGTCCACCTCGATGCCTCATTTTGAGACTATGAAACCCAAGAGTTTTCTAGATGTGACGCCAAATACGCACTTCTTGGGATTCAGTATGACTTTATGTTCCATGAGGCGATCGAGGATCTTGCTTAAGTCATCGAGATGATCTGGGCGCAAAAGAGATTTGGCCAACAAATCATCCATGTAATCTTCCAAAGTTTTATGCATGTGATCATGGAAGATGTACGTCATGGCACGTTGGTAGGTGGCGCCAACATTTTTAAGGCCAAAGGGCATGACCTTATAGCAAAATGTCCCCCAAGGCATTGTGAACGCCATTTTTAGTTGGTCCTCGAGATTGATACGAATCTGATTGTATCCCGAGAAACCATCCATGAGGGAAAGCATTTCGTGGCCCGTTGTAGCATCTACCAATGCATCGATGCTCGACAAGGGGAAATCATCCTTAGGACTCGCTTTGTTTAGATCTCAAAAATCAGTGCATATGTGAATCCTCCCATCAGGATTTTTGATGGGCACCATGTTGGACAACCATGGTGGGTAATCCACGCAGATGACAAACTGTGCATCCAACAACTTTTGTAATTCATCTTTGACCATTAAGGCCACTGTTGGGTGCATCTTACATAGTTTTTTCTTAACTGGCTTGACTTTCGGATCAAGCGTTAGATTATGCATGACTAGCTACGGATCTAGCCCCGACATGTCTTTGTAGGACCATGCAAAAACCTCCTTCTTCTCTTTGAGAAGGGCAATGTAGTCGGCTTGCTCTTCGGGGGATAGACTTACCCCCGACTTGATAATCTATGGATTCATTGGATCCGAGCCGATGTCTACGTCAGTCATCTCCTCGACCGACATGTGGGATCCATCCTCCAACTGGTGTGGAGTTGGGATCAAGTGGATATCATTTGCTGAGTTTAGATCATCGTTAGGAACCTCGGGTCCCTCTTCAGCATGGAAGATATCCTGAGTTGGCCTTGGGGTGAAATGAAGCATCTCACCGAAAGGCCAGTACTCTGATGGGGATGGTGGTGAATTGACGCGATCCCAGTCTATGGCATCTATGTCTAGATACAATGACTGTGTTGGATCGGTCGGATTGTGGATGGGGGTGGTTAAGTCAATGGAGATCATGTTGATGAAATGATTTTGGTCTCCATTACCATGGGTGTGATGACTCAAACATTCTGGATGTTCTTTGTGCTCCGGATCTGGCTCTGGAGGTATTGGCACGAATGGATCGGCCCTATGTGTGGATAGGAGGATAGGGTCTGCCCTCGACACTGATATCTCTATAGGGTCTCTGGGCGGTAGGTGCTCTCCGTATGCCCAAAGTGGCGGATTCAACACTTGGTCCCACTACGCTGGGTTTAGGTGCCACTCATGCCCTGGCATTATGTTTAGTTGTTCAAATATGTCATCAATATCCAAGGGGTATTGTTGCTACATCTATCGCATGTGATTGAGATATGCCATCTCAGTTTCATCTTCATAATCACTGTCAGAGATCCAAAGGCCTTCGTTGGTTCCAACAACTGTTTGCGACATTAGAGGCTCGTCTTGCTCGAGCAAATTGATCTGGCCCCATTGGGGTTGTTCCGCTCTCTGCGAGGGGACCTGATTTTCTTGAGGTGGCACTTGCTCGATTGGAGCATCCAAAGGGAACATTGCCAAGAGGCTTTCTTGATAATCATCCATGGGGGTCACTTGTGAGTGATTGCTATCCGATTCGAAGGGGTCCCATGGTGCTACCTCATATTCTGACTCATCTTCTGAAGATCCTTCCTGACCTTGTCTATACCTCTCTTGTAGGTGAGTTCTCAAACTTTCTCCTCTCTCGAGCGAAGGGAAAGGGTTGTTGAGGTCAACAAGGTTGGTTGTCAACAATGGGAGATAATCCCCCAATGTATATGTCATGTTAGGGTTGGCATATGGATCTAATGCCAATCCACCCTTGTTGCCTATCCCTAGGCCTTGCATGTTCTCTACCAAGATGTCCAAGGGTAGAGGGTGGTTGAACCCTACCCCTGACTTGTCGTATGGCATTTGGTATCTTGGTTGGCAAAGAACACGCACTCCTTGCTCATATCTGCCTAACCCATATCCATGCCAATTGCATTGGCCAAGGTATCTCAAAGCGAAATCTGGGTTGGACAAATAGTTGACATCTTCTACAAAGGGCTCTTCATCTTCGTCCTCTTGCATGTATGGTTCAATACCATGATCAAGGCCCCCATACACAAAGTTTGTCTGGTTTGGCGGGTAGCCTAGAGGAACAATAGTGCCTATGGGGAGACGAGGTCTCCCCATGTCCTGCATGGACTCAAGTGTGGGTGTTGCTACAATATTCCGCACCAGATACTCCCCCAGGCCCGTATTGGCCATCTCAACGATGATTGTTGGCGGTTGAGGGGGAGGGAACGAAAGTTCTTCCTGAGTCCACTCCATGTCGGGTGAACTAGGAGCCTCGACTTCCATTCTGCTAGGCATCTCCTCAGTAGATATGGTTGATACTGATGGCGGTGCCTCTTCCAGGGGTTTCTTCCCTTTGTCCTTCGATGTGGCCACCATAGGTGGCATCGTTGGTGAAGGACTAGATGATGAAGATGGACCCGATTGGGGATTTGATGGACTTGTCAATGGGGATGCCTATGGAATCGGACCCTGTTTAGATGGATTCAACTAAAAATCCAAATGCGTTGATGGAAGGGTCGATTGCGGCATCAGCTGCACCGCATTGCAATACTTGAAGGGTTCCAAGTCCGCCGGGACTACATGCACCTACCCTTCGAATGTATACTTTAAGCACTGATGAGCTATCGAAGGGACACACTTCATGTCCCTGATCCATGGCTGACCCAGCAAGATGTTATAGGCCATCTCACCCTCCAAGATGTGGCACAATGTAGGTATAGTATTTTGTCCCACTTGGATGGGTAGGACAATTGTGCCAACTGTCGAGCATATTGCATCATTGAATGCTCGCAGTGTATAGGTGGAGGCCACTATGTGAGATGCGGGCAACTTGAGGTGCTTCAAGGCCATTGTTGTAATGATATTACTGGATGAGCCGGTGTCCACCAATACCCTCTTGTACGAAATCCCGTTGACCCATGCGATGACGTGCAGGGGTGGATCCGCCATGTCACCAGCCATTGATTTCAATTCGTCCTCTCGAAAGGTGATGACTAGCTCAGTGCATCATTTGACATGTCCCACAAAGTTGTTGAAGGAGTTTGCTTCATGGGGCTGCAACTCGATGGCTTTTAGTATCTCCATTAGAGCCTCCCGATGGGGCGTTGATTGTTGTATGAGCTCATAGATGGAGAGCCTAGCCGATGTGGTCCTCAAACTCTGGGTGAGTTTGGTCCGAATCGTGGCCACTGGTCTAGGTGGAGGAGGTTGTGCAAGGTGCTATTGCGGTTGTGACGTTGTTGGCACCTCTCTTGTAGCTACCATGGGGGTAGTTGTGCTTGGGTACCTCTTGTTTCGAGTCACTATACTGATCATCCCTACATACCCCTACATGGGGTAGTTCTGTGTTACCTCATTGACTTGTAGGGTCTTTGTCTGCTCATCATGGGTAGGCAAGGGGTCTTTAAAGACCTCCATTTGTTGATTTCTTGGTGCCACGGGATTATCCACCGCTAATGTCTTGTTATCTATTAGGTCTTGCACCAAGCCTTTAAACTTCCAACATGCATTAAGGTCATGTCCCTTTCATCTATGGAACCTACAGTACAAATATTCCCTGTAGCCCTTAGGTTTTGGCGCATTGGGGTCTATGGGTTGAATCTCGGGCAGGTTGATCAAGTTTTCCACTAACAAGCGGTCAAACAGGGAGTCTTTGGACTCTATGTAAGGTGTGAATTGTCGCCTAGGGTGACGCTACTGATTTTGTTCTTGCCTCTAATTTTCTCGGTCATAACTATTAAGAGGCACCACCTGATAGTTAGCATTTTGGGGTTGTGTTGCTTGTGTAGGCTTAGGGATGTTTATAGCAACCTGATTGACCGCAGCGGGTTTCTGTTGTGTGGTCCCTATTTTGGTGTTCTTAGACCATTCTTTCTTCTTTGGCTTGGCTATCTCGCCATCCTGAATCTTGATCTCCTCAATGATTCTGGCTTGTGCCAGAGCTTCCTCTAAAGTGGCATATTGTTGCAGCTGCAATAGCATAGAGATCGATCTCAAACAGCTCTTTGAGAACATTTGGGTGAGGTCGGACATAGGAGGGAGGTAGGGCAGCTTTGAAAGCAAATTCCTCCATCGGTTCCCATAGGCCACCATGGTTTCTTCCTCATACTTCCTGAGGCTAGCTAGGTCGCTTAGTGATGCCTTCTTCTTGGTGTTGAAGGTGAAGCATTCGAGGAATGCATCCACTAGCTGATCTAAGTTACTAATGTTGTGCTTTGGCAATTGAGTGAACCAATCTGAGGTAGGGCCTACGAACGTGGTGATGAATGTTCTTAACAACAAAGCATCATTGTCCTGAATGCCAAAGCATTGGCTCAAGAATCTAGTCACATGCTCTTGGGCATCTTCCTCACCTCTAAAGATTGCCAACTGAGGTAGTTTAAAGTGTTCAGGGTAAGGGGGTGCCGACACTGAAGGATGCACAGGATGACTATGGAGTTGGCATAAAGTGGGATTTTGGGGCCCAGAAGTCTTGGTCTCCACAGACTCCAAGTGCTCTAGCAACACTTTATATGCATCGAAAGATTTAATTTCTTCCTCCTTAGTTTGCTCCCATTGTGGGTTGTGGGAAACTTGAGGCCTATGGAGGGGTGGCTGGATAGCAGCCCCTCCACCTTGGTAGGGCATTTCGGCCCACTCTTCTTCTTGCTCATACTCCTCATAGGCTTCTTGAGGAGTTTCTGGATGAGACCTATGACCATGGGTGGGTCCCCATGGAGGGTGCCCATCATTGTTCCTGGGAGTGGCCTCCCGCTCAGGTCTAGGAGGTCTCGGAGGTAGCACTTGGTAAGGTCATGGAGACCTATCTCATACCAAGGGGTTGTGCCTCTCATACGGTTCTACTCTTTGGGTGCGAGGGGTTGGAACCCTCTTAGGCACAGTGTTATGGAGTAGCTCATCTATTTGGCACCGAATGCGCTCTTTGCTAAGGCGATATAGATGCTCTAGCTGCTATTGGTCTTGCTCAAGCTATGTGATCTACGCTTGGCGGGTGGCATGTCTGGTGACTGCCAGGTCAATTTGTTCCACCATATTGAGTCTAGGAGGCCTAGATGCCTCTCCTATGCATTTATATCGGTCGTGATGATCCAAGATCTCTATAGGTCACTTCCCTCTGTCGAGGTTGGTGGCATTCACTCGAGGCTCTGGCCTTAGTAGGTGATTCTGGTAGATAGCAGGTGCAGAGGAACATTGCTACTACACTATGTATTTCTATTGAGGACTATAATGGTCTTCCTCATTGATGAGTGTCATTGAGTCTCATCATTTAATCTCAATGATTTATTAATTCGAGGTGGTGTCCATGGCTGTCTACTATAGAAGGCTAGGGCAGAGTACAATTCAGGCATTCAGATTTCAAGCATTTATTGGTGAAGCAGATTTCGGTTTAGCCTTTTGGTGTCACACTAAACCTAGTCTGAAGAATGGAATCTGAAATAAATTATAGGAATTGAAAACTAAATCTAAATTACAAAATTTAACTGTTAACTACAATTGCATGAATTGAAATTGCTAAATTGAAATCTAATCTACTTTTGCAAAATTGAAATGACAGAATTGAAATTGCTAAATTGAAATGTTGCTGAAATGAAATCCTAAATTACACTTGCAAAATTGAAACCTATTTTACTCTTGCAGAATGGAAGTGATTCTTGGAAATGAAACGCCTATCAATGCCCTACCACAAAAGGTCATCAAGCTTCTGCTACAGGAATTGACAGCAAAATGAAATATGCTAAAAATTGAAAGTTGCTAAAATAGAAAGCAGAGAAAACATGGAAGGCAAAGGAAAAATGCTTAATATAATTTATCAGCTGACATACACACAAATTTTGTACACAAACATAATAGAAACACATAAATCACTTAATACAAAATAAAAACAAGAAAATGAAATCTGGCAAGCAATCTATTAATTATGCTATAGCAAAATTATAGATTAAAACCTACCATAAAATCCCTCCTTCTATATATGAGACTGGGCCCATACTTCCTGATCTAGATATGATAAAATAGCTGCACTTTTATTGATGACAAAACATGCTAAAAACTATTACAAAAAATTGTTGTACAATCCTAATTGCTGCTATTGAAAAATCTCCTCTATTCTAATTCCTAAATGGCTCAACCAAGGAGGGATTTGTGTTATTTATATAAATATTTACAACATATCTCATGCTCAAATCAGCCTATGTGCTACTTTATAGTGATTTTCCAATAATTATGGATCTGAAATAAAGCAGTAGTAGTCATTGGCCCTTAGAAATCATCTTCAGTGGTGGGAGTACATGGGAGGAGTCTAGAAATATCTTACACATCATTCTCCACTTCAGAATATGCCATTCCTATCTTGCAAACAACTTTCTATTATGTTATTATTTTTCTACGTTTATCCTCGAAGAGGATCAAATTTGATCTTTTCCATGAATGATGGCTTTGGACGACAAGGACAACAAAGTTAGATGGGAGATATTTTATTTTAACCTTTTCAACCTTATTTCCCGTTTTCCATTATCAAAAATTAGTCAACAAGTCAAAAAGCAGTTTCTGTTCTCATTTCAAAGATAAGTGGCTCATTCCGAAGATACTGCATTTCTCATTCTGAAGATGTTTGTTCATTTCGAAGATATTTAGAATGAAAAACTATGTGCTCTTCAAGTGATTTTAGCTGCATTTCTTAGGTGGATTAGCCCTCAGGATCAGATTGCAATAGCCTTCATTCCTCCCCATATGTGAATTCCATGCCTTGGCATTCATTGGTAGCTTGCTAGAATTTACATGGTAAATTATTGCATTTTCTAGCTCTACTGCACAGTTGTAAAATATTGGCATTTTTTGCAAATTAAAAAAAATTAGAACATGGAAAAATTATTCAAATATCAACATGAAAGAGTACATCAAGTTGCTACTGAATTTATACACTTTATTCACCAAGTAACCATGCTGAAATAGTGCAACAGTGCTGCTCTGTTATACCCTGTTGCTGCCTATTTAGACCATGTGGGAATGCTTCTAAATAGGTCATATGTCTTTTTTAGTCCTTCTTAACTCATTCCATCCATATCCTCATTCTTTGCTTGACAACTTCAAGGTGTTCCTATAAAGTGACAGCTTACTAATTTTTATATGGCTATTTTTTCAGATTTTTAGATTTATGACAGTCCTAAAATTTTGGCTTCAATGTGGATTTGAAACAAGTTGAAGGGTAGGAAAACATTCAAAAACCATTGAGAAGTTAATGGATATCAGCATACCGCATTTGGTTAATTGAAATGCATGTTTTTACTTGCTACTTAATTAAGCAAAATCAGTCACAAAATGTTGAAAATAGTCAAAAACAGAGATATAGTATTCTTAACATAAAATCATGCAAACACTTAACAAATAGTATATTTTAGTCAACTATTTGGAAATTAACTTATCATATGGTAGTCAAACATTGTGCAATAATGAGGCACTTTTGAGCCTCATCATCCCCCCCAATTTGAACTGATGAATGACCTCATGCATCTTAGTAGACCATAGTAATATGCAGGTTTTATTCTTGTGAACAACATGTTTTGCTACCTGCTAACTAAGAAATTCCTCCTTGCTGCACTATATAAAGTATTTTGCAATTAAGCACATGTATGACTTTTTTTCTATTTTTTTACAAGTTTTAGTGCTGCAAGGTACCTCTTAAAGGCTTGATATCATATGATTCATCTTGTAATAGTCTTATTGTGGAACCGTATTTGGTAGATGCATTACTACTGATGGAATTTTATATTCTTAACAACATTTCTGCCTGAATGCTTATTTTTGTTGTTTGCACCTTTTGAACAAAATTGATATATATATATATATATATTTATTATTTTAAATGCTTGAGGGATGTACTTACTTGTGGTAGAGCCTTATAAACCTCAATATTTGATGTACCCTACTCTTTTTGCTATTCTGTAGCAATTTTAGCAATTTTGGTATAGTTTCTACTCATTCTAAAGATATCTTGCTCATTTTGAACAGACTGTATTCTCATTTCAAAGATGTTTGCTCATTTTGAAGAGACTGTATTTCTCACTTCGAAGATGTTTGCTCATTCTGAAGAGACTATATTTCTCATTATGAATATGTCTACTCATTCTGAAGAGACTGTATTTCTCATTTCGAAGATGTCTGCTCATTCCGAAGAGACTGTATTTCTCATTACGAAGATGTTTGCTCATTTTGAAGATCTTTAAAAAAAATACAGAAATGACCTCCTATGCAAAAGTTAGCTATAGATTCTATTATGGGTCCATATCTAGAGTGTATAAGCCTTCCATAACATCAAAAATTCCTTCTTCATCCTTTTGTTTAGATGTTATTCTTTGTTTTATATGTTGCTATTTTATTCTAGTAGTACTAAAATAGAACCTTCAGGTGCGTTTTTTTGATTATCCTCCTTCAATTTATCAGACAATTGTGAGATATAAACTTGCAGTTCTCCTTCTAAAATTTGCCCTACAAATTAAAATAGAATTGCTGCCATGTCTGTCCCAAAATTAGGTTTTTGCACAGTTTTGGAATTTCCATGCAATTAAGGGCATAAGGGGATGTTTCTTGACATCTTGAACATATTCTTTTTTCAACTTGTCACTATTGTATGAATAGTTCATGCCAAATACCGTCTATCATACACTAAATTCTAAATGTTTACTATGAATTAAATGTAAGAAACACATACCTTACTATCCTAAGAATTGGTCATGCACCTTACAAGCTGCTTTTGATGATTGTTAGAAGGCTATCTGAAAATATAAACAAACATAACACATGTGCAGTGTGAGATTTATACAATGGTGGAACAATGATGGGTAGATCAACAAGGCAATGCATGTCAAAAAATTGGTTTTCATGCAAGCGAACTCAGTAGCACCTCCAGGATGGTTTTCACTACTAAATTATTCATTTATTATTATTTTTTTCATCTCTTTTTTTTTTCATTTTTTTTCATCAAAAGAGGCTGCCATTTCTGGTTTTCAACCAACTTTTGTCCTTTTTTTTTCAAGTGCTTTCAATGAGAGAGGACATATATCACTCTTATTTGGATAAGAAAAATCCTTATTCTGCAAAAACATGTCAATTGTTGTATGAAAACACCATCTCTTTCTGTTGAAACTTGCAACATTGATGCAACCTTCCTTTCTAGATGAGCATTAAGAATCTTCTTACATCATAATTGTCTCCTTATTGTTGGAAATGAAGTATTGGCTCCATTGTTCCTCTTCCTTGCTGAAATTGATGCTTGTCCTCATGTATTCCCATTTTGTGGGACATGCCTTTGCTGCAATTTTTTTTTCTCTCTTTTTTTCTTCTTTTTTTCCTTTTTTTTTTTAATTTTTCTTGTCTTGCTTGTACCCAAGAAGGAAGTTCACAAACAAGACTATTCTTATTTTTGCTTTTCTTTTATTTTTTTTCTTTTTGTCAAACTTTTTATCATCACTCTGAATCTGATATTGAAGAGAAATTCTCTTCCATTATGTGTACATCCAATGGAATATCCTTCAAGAACTCCTCCTTAGTTAATGGTGCATGGTATACCTGAAGGCAATTTCCATTCACCACTAACATCCTACATTAATTACCAATGGGAGAAATAAGCACTGCTCCATATCTGAAAACTTCTTCAATCAAGTGTTGTCCATGTCTCCTAGTCTACAAAATCTTACCAATATGTTCTTGAAACAATTAAATACCAGTTCCCAAAAGATGTTAAGTGCTTACATCAAGATAAAATCTTGTTATACCCTTCTAATTCCATGTAAAGGGATTCAAATATTGTTTCAAAATAACAACAATTTTGTTTTTTGTTTATAAGTCAACCAGCTAATAATGTTCAAGAATTTTCTTGGCTGCACTTCAATTTGTTTCATTCCTAGGAGAACAAAATTTACCCCTTTGTAAAATGAAAGTAAATTTTCTATGTAGTTTTTCTAGTTTTTTCTCCTTTATCCAAGGCTAATTTTTGTGTGTTTGGACTAAAGGTTTTATGTGTATCTCCATTGATTTTTGTCTCTTCAATCTCAGGTAAGTTCTTGTTTGAGCACAGTTGGATGTTGCTGCAATCAATAACATTTATTGCATTTTTTTTTTAATACCAGATTCAGCTACATAGACAGGGGTTGACTATCCTGTATTATTTAGACTGATCACAAGTTGGTCTAAAAAAAGAAATATTTTTGGTTTGCACAATAATACAAGAAGTGTACAACTTTAGAAGATCAACTACTTGTCAGGTAGGATCACCTCTAATGAGATCAACTATTGTCTGTGTAGGCTAATAATTTCTAGGTTGCGGTTTAGCACGGTAAAATCCTAATAATATTTAAGTAATAATGTAAAATTCTAGGATCAACATTAAGTTGTAAACTCCTATTTTGATTGTGCAAAATTTTTTGTGATTTTTATTTTTTTTAGCTTACATAGTCAAGGGTTGCCTATCCTATATTATTCATATTGGCCATAGGTTGGGCTAAAGGTGGTGGTTGATTTACTTACCCTATTTGTTGTTGTTGGGATCTCTTTTTGAGAAGAATTCAGACTAGGCAACAAATTTTGCATCTTTGAGTTATGGAAGTAAATGGCATTCATCAATGATATGTCCCTGTGAAAAAATTGTACATGTAGCTGATATGGCTATTTTTTTCAAGGGATAGTCTTGTATATCTACCATGATATCTTTCCCAACACCTAGTACAAATTTTGTATACTACCCTGCTGATATGGATATAAAAAGGGTAGTACTAGCAGATGACTCTTCTAAATATTTTAAGAGAATTTATGTTTTTTGATAATGAGGATGATGAATTTTTTCTATTTTTATCAAGAATTTCATAGGCAATTTAACCCCCAAGTGTGAAGATCACCTCCCTGTGGTTGCTTGTTTTCTAAATGGACTAAAATGCAACTATCAATAATTATTATTTATACCAGCTATTCATTCAGATTTTACTCTAAACTTCATAAGTTAGCACAATAATAATTATTTGACTACTTTTACCCTCTAACAACATAATGATCCCCGACAACGATGCCAAAATGATGAGTTTCATTTAGTCTCATCATTTAATATCAATGATTTATCAATCCGAGGTGGTGGCCAAGGTTATCTACGATAGAAGGCTAGGGCAAAGTACAATTCAGGTATTTAGATTTCAAGCATTTATTGGTGAAGCAAATTTTGGTTTAGCCTTTTGGTGTCACACTAAACCTAGTCTGAAGAATAGAAACTAAAATAAATTATAGGAATTGAAAACTAAATCTAAATTACATAATTTAACTATTAACTACAATTGCATGAATTGAAATTGCTAAATTGAAATCTAATCTACTTTTGCATAATTGAAATTGCTAAATTGAAATGTTGCTAAAATGAAATCCTAAATTACACTTGCAAAATTGAAACCTATTTTACTCTTGTAGAATGGAAGTGATGCTTGGAAATGAAACACCTGTCAATGCCCTGCCACAAAAGGTCATCAAGCTTCTGCTACAGGAATTGACAGCAAAATGAAATATGCTAAAAATTGAAAGTTGCTAAAATAAAAAGTAGGGAAAACATGGAAAGCAAAGGAAAAATGCTTAATATAATTTATCAACTGAAATACACACAAATTTTGTACACAAACATAATAGAAACACATAAATCACTTAATACAAAATAAAAACAAGAAAATGAAATCTGGCAAGCAATCTATTAATTCTGCTGCAGTAAAATTATAGATTCAAACCTACCATAAAATACCTCCTTCTAGATCTGAAAGTGGGCCCATACTTCATGATATAGAAGGAGGTGAAAAGCACTCATTAACTAATTAACACTCAGAACAAAAAATGATAAAATATCTGCACTTTTATTGATGACAAAACATGCTAAAAATTGTTACAAAAAATTATTGTACAGTCCTAATTGCTACTATTGAAAACTCTCCTATATTCTAATTCCTAACTGGCTCAACCAAAGAGGGATTTGTGTTATTTATATAAATATTTACAACATATCCCATGCTGAAATCAGCCTATGTGCTACTTTACAGTGATTTGCCAATAATTTTGGATCTAAAATAAATCCAAATCTGGATAGTTTGTGTTGCAGTAGTAGTCATTGGCTCTTAGAAAGCATCTTCAGTGGTGGGAGTACGTGGGAGGAGTCTATAAATATCTTACACATCATTCTCAACTTCAAAATATGTCATTTCTATCTTGCAAACAACTTTCTATTATGCTAAAGTTTTTCTGGGTTTATCCTAGAAGAGGATCAAAATTGATCTTTTCAATGAATGGTGGCTTTGGACGACAAGGACGACAAAGTTAGATGGGAGATATTTTATTTTAACCTTTTCAACCTTATTTCCATTTTTCCATCGTCAAAAATTAGTCAACAAGTCAAAAAACACTTTCTGTTCTCATTCCGAAGATAAGTGGCTCATTTCGAAGAGACTGCATTTCTCATTCTAAAGATGTCTCTTCATTTCAAAGATCCTCAGAATGAAAAACTATGTGCTCTTCAAGTGATTTTAGCTGCATTTCTCAAGTGTATTAGCCCTCAGGATCAGATTGCAATAGCCTTCATTCCTCCCCATGTGTGAATTACATGCCTTGGCATTCATTGGTAGCTTGCTAGAATTTACATGGTAAATTACTGCATTTTCTAGCTCTACTGCACAGTTGTAAAATATTGGCATTTCTTACAAATTCAAACAAATTAGAACATGGAAAAATTATTCAGATATCAACATGAAATAGTACATCAAGTTGCTACTAAATTTATACACTTCATTCACCAAGTAACCATGCTGAAATAGTGCAACAATGTTGCACAATTGTCCCTGCTCTGTTATACCCTATTGCTGCCTATTTAGACAATGTGGGAATGCTTCTAAATAGGTCATATATCTTTTGTTGTCCTTCTTAACTCATTCCATCCATATCCTCATTCTTTTCTTGACAACTTCAAGGTGTTCCTATAAAATGACAGCTTACTGATTTTTATATGGCTATTTTTTTAGATTTTTAGATTTATGATAGTCCTAAAATTTTGGATTCAATGTGGATTTGAAACAATTTTAAGGGCAGTAAGAATGTCAATTTGGATAAGACAAATGCTTATTCTGCAAAAAAATGTCAATTTTTGTATGAAAACACCATCTCTTTCTGTTGAAACCTGCAACATTGATGCAACCTTCCTTTCTAGATGAGCAGTAAGAATCTTATTACATCATAATTGCCTCCTTATTGCTGAAAATGAAGTATTGGCTCCATTGTTCCTCTTACTTGCTGAAATTGATGCTTGTCCTCATGTATTCTTATTTTGTGGGACATGCCTTTGCTACAATTTTTTTTTTCTCTTTTTTCTTTCTTTTTTTTTTTTTTTTTTTTCAATTTTTCTTGTCTTGCTTGTACCCAAGAAGGATGTTCACAAAAAAGACTATTCTTCTTTTTGCTTTTCTTATATTTTTTTTCTTTTTGTCAAAATTTTTATCATCACTCTGAATCTAATATTGAAGAGAAATTCTCTTCCATTATGTCTACATCCAATGGAATATCCTTCAAGAGCTTCTCCTTAGTTAATGGTGCATGGTATACCTGAAGGAAATTTCCATTCACCACTAACATCCTCCATGAATTACCAATGGGATAAATAAGCACTGCTCCATATCTAAAAACTTCTTCAATCAAGTGTTGTCCATGCCTTATAGTCTGCAAAATCTTACCAATATGTTCTTGAAACAATTAAATACCAATTTCCAAAAGATGTTAAGTGCTTACATCAAGATAAAATTTTGATATACCCTTGTAATTCCATGTAAAGGGATTGAAATATTGTTTCAAAATAACAACAGTTTTGTTTTTTGTTTATAAGTCAGCCAGCTAATAATGTTCAAGAATTTTCTTGGCTGCAATTCAATTTGTTTCATTCCTAGCAGAACAAAATTTACCCCTTTGTAAAATGGAAGTAAATTTTTTGTGTAGTTTTTCTAGTTTTTTCTCCTTTATCCAAGGCTAATTTCTGTGTGTTTGGACTAAAGGTTTTCTATGTATCTCCATTGATTTTTGTCTCTTCAATCTCGGGTAAGTTCTTATTTGAGCACAGTTGGATGTTGCTGTAGTCAATAACATTTATTGCAATTTTTTTTTTATACCAGATTCAGCTACATAGACAGGGGTTGACTATCCTGTATTATTTAGACTGATCACAGGTTGGTCTAAAAAAGAAATATTTTTGGTTTGCACAATAAGACAAGAAGTGTACAACTTTAGCATTCAACTACTTGTCGGCTAGGATCACCTCTAATGAGATCAACTATTGTCTGTGTAGGCTAAGAATTGCTAGGTTGCGGTTTAGCACGGTAAAATCCTAACAATATTTAAGTAATAATGTAAAATTCTAGGATCAACATTAAGTTGTAAACTCCTATTTTGATTGTGCAAAACTTTTGTGATTTTTATTTTTTTTAGCTTACATAGTCAAGGGTTGCCTGTCCTATATTATTCATATTGGCCATAGGTTGGGCTGAAGGTGGTGGTTGATTTACTTACCCTATTTGTTGTTGTTGGGATCTCTTTTTGAAAAGAATTCATACTAGGCAACAAATTTTGCATCTTTGAGTTATGGAAGTAAATGGCATTCATCAATGATATGTCCCTGTGAAAAAATTGTACATGTAGCTGATATGGCTATTTTTTTCAAGGGATAGTCTTGTATATCTACCATGATATCTTTCCCAACACCTAGTACAAATTTTGTATACTACCCTGATGATATGGATATAAAAAGGGTAGTACTAGCAGATGACTCTTCTAAATATTTTAAGAGAATTTATGTTTTTTGATAATGAGGATGATGAATTTTTTCTATTTTTATCAAGAATTTCAAACATAGGCAATTTAACCCCCAAGTGTGAAGATCACCTCCCTGTGGTTGCTTGTTTTCTAAATGGACTAAAATGCAACTATCAATAATTATTATTTATACTAGCTATTCATTCAAATTTTACTCTAAACTTCATAAGTTAGCACAATAATAATTATTTGACTACTTTTACCCTCTAACAACACAATGATCCCCGACAACGATGCCAAAATGATGAGTGTCATTTAGTCTCATCATTTAATCTCAATGATTTATCAATCCGGGGTGGTGTCCAAGGTTATCTACGATAGAAGGCTAGGGCAAAGTACAATTCAGGCATTCAGATTTCAAGCATTTATTGGTGAAGCAGATTTTGGTTTAGCCTTTTGGTGTCACACTAAACCTAGTCTGAAGAATGGAAACTAAAATAAATTATAGGAATTGAAAACTAAATCTAAATTGCAAAATTTAACAATTAACTACAATTGCATGAATTGAAATTGCTAAATTGAAATCTAATCTACTTTTGCAGAATTGAAATTGCTAAATTGAAATGTTGCTGAAATGAAATCCTAAATTACACTTGCAAAATTGAAACCTATTTTACTCTTGCAGAATGGAAGTGATGCTTGTAAATGAAACTTATTCTAAAAACACCTGTCAATGCCCTGCCACAAAAGGTCATCAAGCTTCTGCTATAGGAATTGAAAGCAAAATGAAATATGCTAAAAATTGAATGTTGCTAAAATAGAAAGCAAGGAAAACATGGAAAGCAAAGGAAAAATGCTTAATATAATTTTTCAACTGACATACACACAAATGTTGTACACAAACATAATAGAAAACATAAATCACATAATACAAAATAAAAACAAGAAAATGAAATCTGGCAAGCAATCTATTAATTCTGCTGCAACAAAATTATAGATTAAAACCTGCCATAAAATCCCTCCTTCTAGATCTAAAAGTGGGCCCATACTTCCTGATATAGAAGGAGGTGAAAAGCACTCCTTAACTAATTAACACTCAGAACAAAAAATGATAAAATAGCTACACTTTTATTGATGACAAAACATGCTAAAAATTGTTACAAAAAATTGTTGTACAGTCCTAATTGCTGCTATTGAAAACTCTCCTCTATTCTAATTCCTAACTGGCTCAACCAAGGAGGGAGCTGTGTTATTTATATAAATATTTACAACATATCCCATGCTCAAATCAGCCTATGTGCTACTTTACAGTGATTTGCCAATAATTTTGGATCTAAAATAAATGCAAATCTGGACAGTTTGTGTTGCGGTAGTAGTCATTGGCCCTTAGAAAGCATCTTCAGTGGTGGGAGTACGTGGGAGGAGTCTAGAAATATCTCACACATCTTTCTCCACTTCAAAATATGTCATTTCTATCTTGCAAACAACTTTCTATTATGCTGTAGTTTTTCTTGGGTTTATCCTAGAAGAGGATCAAAATTGATCTTTTCCATGAATGGTGGCTTTGGACGGCAAGGACGACAAAGTTAGATGGGAGATATTTTCCTTTAACCTTTTCAACCTTCTTTCCCTTTTTCCATCGTCAAAAATCAGTCAAAAATTCAAAAAGCACTTTTTGTTCTCATTCCGAAGATAAGTGGCTCATTCCGAAGAGACTGCATTTCTCATTCCGAAGATGTCTTGTTCATTTCAAAGATCTTCAGAATGAAAAACTATGTGCTCTTCAAGTGATTTTAGCTGCATTTCTCAAGTGTATTAGCCCTCAGGATCAGATTGCAATAGCCTTCATTCCTCTCCATGTGTGAATTCCATGCCTTGCCATTCATTGGTAGCTTGCTGGAATTTACATGGTAAATTATTGCATTTTCCAGCTCTGTTGCACAATTGTAAAATATTGGCATTTCTTGCAAATTCAAACAAATTAGAACATGGAAAAATTATTCAAATATCAACATGAAGGAGTACATCAAGTTGCTACTGAATTTATACACTTCATTCACCAAGTAACCATGCTGAAATAGTGCAACAATGCTGCACAATTGTCCCTGCTCTGTTATACCCTATTGTTGCCTATTTAGACCATGTGGGAATGCTTCTAAATAGGTCAGATATCTTTTGTAGTCCTTCTGAACTCATTCCATCCATATCCTCATGTTTTGCTTGACAACTTCAAGGTGTTCCTATAAAGTGACAGCTTGCTGATTTTTATATGGCTATTTTTTTAGATTTTTAGATTTATGACAGTCCTAAAATTTTGGCTTCAATGTGGATTTGAAACAAGTTGAAGGGCAGGAAAACATTCAAAAACCATTGAGAAGTTAATGGATATCAGCATACCACATTTGGTTAATTGAAATGCATGTTTTTACTTGCTACTTAATCAAGCAAAATCAGTCACAAAATGCTGAAAATAGTCAAAAACAGAGATATAGTATTCCTAACATAAAATCATGCAAACACTTAACAAATAGTATATTTTAGTCAACTATTTGGCAATTAACTTATCATATGGTAGTCAAACATTGTGCAATAATGAGGCATTTTTGGGCCTCATCATCCCCCCCAACTTGAACTGATGCATGCCCTCATGCATCTTAGTAGGCCATAGTAATATGCAGGTTTTATTCTTGTGAACAACATCCTTTGCTACCGCTAACTAAGAAATTCCTCCTTGCTTCACTATATCAAGTATTTTGCAATTAAGCACATGTATGACTCTTTTTCTATTTTTCTACAAGTTTTAGTGTCTGCAAGGTACCTCTTAAAGGCTTGATATCATATGATTCATCTTGCAATAGTCTTATTGTGGAACCGTATTTGGTAGATGCACTACTACTGATGGAATTTTCTATTCTTAACAACATTTCAGCCTGAATGCTTATTTTTGTTGTTTACACATTTTGAACAAAATTGATAAAAAAAATTTATTATTATTTGAAATGCTTGAGGGATGTACTTACTTGTGGTAGAGCCTTATAAACCTCAATATTTGATGTACCCTACTCTTTTTGCTATTCTGTAGCATTTTCAGCAATTTTGGTATAGTTTCTGCTCATTTCGAAGATATCCTGCTCATTTCGAAGAGACTGTATTCTCATTTCAAAGATGTTTGCTCATTCCGAAGAGACTGTATTTCTCATTTCAAAGATGTTTGCTGATTTCGAAGAGACTGTATTTCTCATTTCGAATATGTCTGCTCATTCTGAAGAAACTGTATTTCTCATTTCGAAGATGTCTGCTCATTCCGAAGAGACTATATTTCTCATTTCGAAGATGTTTGCTCATTTCGAAGATCTTCAAAAAAATGCAGAAATGACCTCCTATGCAAAATTTAGCTATAGATTCTATTGTGGGTCCATCTCTAGAGTGTATAAGCCTTCCATAACATCAAAAATCCCTTCTTCATCCTTTTGTTTAGATGTTATTCTTTGTTTTGTATGTTGCTATTTTATTCTAGTAGTACTAAAATAGAACCTTCAGGTGCATTTTGTTGATTATCCTCCTTCAATTTATCAGACAATTGTGAGATATAAACTTGCAGTTCTCCTTCTAAAATTTGCCCTACAAATTGAAATAGAATTGCTTGCCATGTCTGTCCCAAAATTAGGTTTTTGCACAGTTTTGGAATTTCTATGCAATTAAGGGCATAAGGGGGTGTTTCTTGACATCTTGAACATATTTCTTTTTCAACTTGCCACTATTGTATGAATAGTTTATGCCAAATACCGATTATCATACACTAAATTCTAAATGTTTACTATGAATTAAATGCAAGAAACACATACCTTACTATCCTAAAAATTGGTCATGCACCTTACAAGATGCTTTTGATGATTGTTAGCAGGCTATCTAAAAATATAAACAAACATAACACATGTGCAGTGTGAGATTTGTACAATGGTGGAACAATGATGGGTAGATCAACAAGGCAATGCATGCCGAAAAAATGGTTTTCATGCAAGCCAACTCAGTAGCACCTCCAAGAAGGTTTTCACTACTAAATTATTCATTTTTTTTTATTATTTTATTTTTTTTTCATCTCTTTTTTTTCATTTTCAAGAAGAGGCTGCCATTTCTGGTTTTCAACCAACTTCTGTCCTTTTTTTTTTCAAGTGCTTTCAATGAGAGAGAACATCTCTCACTCTTATTTGGATAAGACAAATCCTTATTCTGCAAAAACATGTCAATTGTTGTATGAAAACACCATCTCTCTCTGTTGAAACCTGCAACATTGATGCAACCTTCCTTTCTAGATGAGCAGTAAGAATCTTCTTACATCATAATTGCCTCCTTATTGCTGGAAATGAAGTATTGGCTCCATTGTTCCTCTTCCTTGCTGAAATTGATGCTTGTCCTCATGTATCCCCATTTTGTGGGACATGCCTTTGCTGCAATTTTTTTTTCTCTCTTTTTTTTCTTTTTTTTTCAAATTTTCTTGTCTTGCTTGTACCCAAGAAGGAAGTTCACAAACAAGACTATTCTTCTTTTTGCTTTTCTTGTATTTTTTTCTTTTTGTCAAACTTTTTATCATCACTCTGAATCTGATATTGAAGAGAAATTCTCTTCCATTATGTGTACATCCAATGGAATATCCTTCAAGAACTCCTCCTTAGTTAATGGTGCATGGTATACCCGAAGGCAATGTCCATTCACCACTAACATCCTCCATGAATTACCAATGGGAGAAAGAAGCACTGCTCCATATCTAAAAACTTCTTCAATCAAGTGTTGTCCATGCCTCCTAGTCTGCAAAATCTTGTCAATATGTTCTTGAAACAATTAAATACCAATTCCCAAAAGATGTTAAGTGCTTACATCAAGATAAAATCTTGATATACCCTTGTAATTCCATGTAAAGGGATTGAAATATTGTTTCAAAATAGCAACAATTTTGTTTTTTGTTTATAAGTCAGCCAGCTAATAATGTTCAAGAATTTTCTTGGCTGCACTTCAATTTGTTTCATTCCTAGGAGGACAAAATTTACCCCTTTGTAAAATGGAAGTAAATTTTCTATGTGCAGTTTTTCTAGTTTTTTCTCCTTTATCCAAGGCTAATTTTTGTGTGTTTGGACTAAAGGTGTTTTATGTATCTCCATTGATTTTTGTCTCTTCAAGCTCAAGTAAGTTCTTGTTTGAGCACAGTTGGATGTTGCTGCAGTCAATAATATCTCTTCCAATTTTTTCTTTATACAAGATTCAGCTACATAGACAGGGGTTGCCTATCCTGTATTATTAACAGTGGAAAAAAAAAAATTTTTTTTCCAAAAAAAAAAAAGAAAAATAAAAAACACTTTTGAGACACCCAAAAAAAATTAGAAAAAAAAAGGTAAAAAAAAACAAAAAAAATAAAAAAAAAAAAAAAAACACAACAAAAAAAATAAAAAAAAAAATTTTAAAAAAAAATTTATTATTTTTTTTTTATTTAAAAAAAAAAACCTTTCCTATATTATTCATATTGGCCATAGGTTGGGCTGAAGGTGGTGGTTGATTTACTTGCCCTGTTTGTTGTTGTTGGGATCTCTCTTTGAGAAGAATTCAGACTAGGCAACAAATTTTGCATCTCTGAGTTATGGAAGTAAATGGCATTCATCAATGATATGTCCCTGTGAACAAATGCTACAGGTAGTTGATATGGCTATTTTGTTCAAGGGATAGTCTTGTATATCTACCATGATATCTTTCCCAACACCTAGTACAAATTTTTTATACTACCCTGATGATATGGATATAAAAAGGGTAGTACTAGCAGATGGCTCTTCTAAATATTTTAAGAGATCTTATGTTTCTTGATAATGAGGATGATGAATTCTTTCTATTTTTATCAAGAATTTCAAACATAGGCAATTTAACCCCCAAGTGTGAAGATCACCTCCCTGTGGTTGCTTGTTTTCTAAATGGACTGAAATGCAACTATCAATAATTATTATTTATACCAGCTATTTCATTCAGATTTTACTCTAAACTTCATAAGTTAGCACAATAATAATTATTTGACTACTTTTACCCTCTAACAACACCATGATCCCTGACAACGGTGCCAAAATGATGAGTGTCATTGAGTCTCATCATTTAATCTCAATGATTTATCAATCCGAGGTGGTGTCCAAGGTTATCTATGATAGAAGGCTAGGGCAGAGTACAATTCAGGCATTCAGATTTCAAGCATTTATTGGTGAAGCAGATTTTGGTTTAGCCTTTTGGTGTCACACTAAACCTAGTCTAAAGAATGGAAACTAAAATAAATTACAAGAATTGAAAACTAAATCTAAATTACAAAATTTAACAATTAACTACAATTGCATGAATTGAAATTGCTAAATTGAAATCTAATCTACTTTTGTAGAATTGAAATGACAAAATTGAAATTGCTAAATTGAAATGTTGCTAAAATGAAATCCTAAATTACACTAGCAAAATTGAAACCTATTTTACTCTTGTAGAATGGAAGTGATGCTTGGAAATGAAACACCTATCAACACCCTTCCACAAAAGGTCGTCAAGCTTCTGCTACAGGAATTGACAACAAAATGAAATATGCTAAAAAATGAAATTTGCTAAAATAGAAAGCAGGGAAAATGTGGAAAGCAAAGGAAAAATGCTTAATATAATTTATCAGCTGACATACACACAAATGTTGTACACAAACATAATAGAAACACATAAATCACTTAATACAAAATAAAAACAAGAAAATGAAATATGGCAAGCAATCTATTAATTCTCTACTAGACAAAATTATAGATTCAAACCTCATATAAAATCCCTCCTTCTAGATCCGAAAGTGGTTCCATACTTCCGATATAGAAGGAGGTGAAAAGAACTCCTTAACTAATTAGCACTCAGAACAAAAAATAATAAAATAGCTGCACTTTTATTGATGACAGAACATGCTTAAAACTATTACAAAAAATTGTTGTATAGTCCTAATTGCTACTATTGAAAACTCTCTTATATTCTAATTCCTAAATGGATCAACCAAGGAGGGAGTGACTGCTAGGTCGATTTGTTCTACCATGTTGAGTCTAGGAGGCCTAGATGCCTCTCCTATGCATTTATCTCATTGTATATCCAAGATCTCTATATCACTTCCATAGGTTGGCGGCTTCACTCGAGGCTCGCCTTAATAGGTGATTATGGTAAATAGCGCAAAACATTGCTACTACACTATGTATTGCTATTGAGGACTATAATGTCTTCCTCATTGATGAGTGTCATTGAGTCTCATCATTTAATCTCAAAGATCTTATCAATTCGAGGTGGTGTCCAAGGTTGTCTACGATAGAAGGCTAGGTCAGAGTACAATTCAGGCATTCAGATTTCAAGCATTTATTGGTGAAGCAGATTTTGGTTTAGCCTTTTGGTGTCACACTAAACCTAATCTGAAGAATGGAAACTAAAATAAATTATAAGAATTGAAAACTAAATCTAAGTTACAAGAATTGAAATCTAACTACAATTGCATGAATTGAAATTGCTAAATTGAAATCTAATCTACTTTTGCAGAATTGAAATAATAGAATTGAAATTGCTAAATTGAAATCCTAAGTTACATTTGCAGAATTGAAATCTAATTACTCTTGAATAATTGAAATGATGCTTGTAAATGAAACTTACTAAAACACCTATCAATGCCCTGCCACAAAAGGTCGTCAAGCTTCTGCTACAAGAATTGACAACAAAATGAAATATGCTAAAAATGGAAAGTTGCTAAAATAGAAAGCAGGGAAAACATGGAAAGCAAAGGAAAAATGCTTAATATAATTTGTCAGCTGACATACACACAAATGTTGTACACAAACATAATAGAAAACATAAATCACATAATACAAAATAAAAACAAGAAAATGAAATCGGGCAAGCAATCTATTAATTCTCTATAGAAAAATTATAGATTAAAACCTGCCATAAAATCCCTCCTTCTAGATCTGAAAGTGGGCCCATACTTCCTGATCTAGAAGGAGGTGAAAACACTCCTTAACTAATTAACACTCACAAAAAATGATAAAATAGCTACACTTTTATTGATGACAAAACATGCTGAAAACTATTACAAAAAATTATTGTACAATCCTAATTGCTGCTATTGAAAACTCTCCTCTATTCTAATTCCTAACTGGCTCAACCAAGGAGGGAGCTGTGTTATTTATATAAATATTTACAATATATCCCATGCTCAAATCAGCCTATGTGCTACTTTACAGTGATTTGCCAATAATTTTGGATCTAAAATAAATAGCAATTGAAGTTTGTGTGTAGTAGTCATTGGCCCTTAGAAAGCATCTTCAATGGTGGGAGTACATGGGAGGAGTCTAGAAATATCTCACACATCTTTCTCCACTTCAGAATATGCCATTTCTATCTTGCAAACAACTTTCTATTATGCTGCAGTTATTTCTAGGTTTATCCTAGAAGAGGATCAAAATTGATCTTTTCCATGAATGGTGGCTTTGGATGGCAAGGACGACAAAGTCAGATGGGAGATATTTTCCTTTAACCTTTTCAACCTTCTTTCCCTTTTTCCACCATCAAAAATTAGTCAACAAGTCAAAAAGCACTTTCTGTTCTCATTTCGAAGATAAGTGGCTCATTCCGAAGAGACTGTATTTCTCATTTCGAAGATGTTTGTTCATTTCGAAGATCTTTAGAATGACCAACTGTGTGCTCTTCAAGTGATTTTAGCTGCATTTCTCAGGTGGATTAGCCCTCAGGATCAGATTGCAATAGTCTTCATTCCTCTCCATGTGTGAATTCCATGCCTTGCCATTCATTGGTAGCTTGCTAGAATTTACATGGTAAATTACTGCATTTTCCAGCTCTACTGCATAGTTGTAAAATATTGGCATTTCTTACAAATTCAAACAAATTAGAACATGGAAAAATTATTCAAATATCAACATGAAGGAGTACATCAAGTTGCTACTGAATTTATACACTTCATTCACCAAGTAACCATGCTGAAATAGTGCAACATTGCTGCACAATTGTCCCTGCTCTGTTATACCCTGTTGCTGCCTATTTAGACCATGTGGGAATGCTTCTAAATAGGTCAGATGTCTTCTGTAGTCCTTCTGAACTCATTCCATCCATATCCTCATGCTTTGCTTGACAACTTCAAGGTGTTCCTATAAAGTGACAGCTTGCTGATTTTTATATGGCTATTTTTTTCAGATTTTCAGATTTATGACAGTCCTAAAATTTTGGCTTCAATGTGGATTTGAAACAAGTTGAAGGGCAGGAAAACATTCAAAAACCATTGAGAAGTTAATGGATATCAGCATACCACATTTGGTTAATTGAAATGCATGTTCTTACTTGCTACTTAATCAAGCAAAATCAGTCACAAAATGCTGAAAATAGTCAAAAATAGAGATATAGTATTCCTAACATAAAATCATGCAAACACTTAACAAATAGTATATTTTAGTCAACTATTTGGCAATTAACTTATCATATGGTAGTCAAACATTGTGCAATAATGAGGCATTTTTGGGCCTCATCATCCCCCCAACTTGAACTGATGCATGCCCTCATGCATCTTAGTAGGCCATAGTAATATGCAGGTTTTATTCTTGTGAACAACATCCTTTGCTACCTGCTAACTGAGAAATTCCTCCTTGCTGCACTATATCAAGTATTTTGCAATTAAGCACATGTATGACTCTTTTTCTATTTTTCTACAAGTTTTAGTGCTGCAAGGTACCTCTTAAAGGCTTGATATCATATGATTCATCTTGCAATAGTCTTATTGTGGAACCGTATTTGGCAGATGCACTACTACTGATGGAATTTTCTGTTCTTAACAACATTTCAGCCTGAATGCTTATTTTTATTGTTTGCACCTTTTGAACAAAATTGATAAAATTTTGATTTGAAATGCTTGAGGGATGTACTTACTTGTGGTAGAGCCTTATAAACCTCAATATTTGATGTACCCTACTCTTTTTGCTATTCTGTAGCATTTTTAGAAATTTTGGTACAGTTTTTGCTCATTCCAAAGATATCTTGCTCATTCCGAAGATACTGCATTTCTCATTCCGAAGATCTTCAAAAAAATGCAGAAATGACCTCCTATGCAAAATTTAGCTATAGATTCTATTGTGGGTCCATATCTAGAGTGTATAAGCCTTCCATAACATCAAAAATCCCTTCTTCATCCTTTTGTTTAGATGTTATTCTTTGTTTTGTATGTTGCTGTTTTATTCCAGTAGTACTAAAATAGAACCTTCGGGTGCATTTTGTTGATTATCCTCCTTCAATTTATCAGACAATTGTGAGATATAAACTTGCAGTTCTCCTTCTAAAATTTGCCCTACAAATTGAAATAGAATTGCTGCCATGTCTGTCCCAAAATCAGGTTTTTGCATAGTTTTGGAATTTCCATGCAATTAAGGGCATAAGGGGGTGTTTCTTGACATCTTGAACATGTTCCTTTTTTCAACTTGTCAATATTGTATGAATAGTTTATGCCAAATACCGACTATCATACACTAAATGCTAAATGTTTACTATGAATTAAATGCAAGAAACACATACCTTACTGTCCTGAAAATTGGTCATGCACCTTACAAGCTGCTTTTGATGATTGTTAGCAGGCTATCTGAAAACATAAACAAACATAACACATGTGCGGTGTGAGATTTGTACAATGGTGGAACAATGATGGGTAGATCAACAAGGCAATGCATGCCGAAAAATTGGTTTTCATGCAAGCCAACTCAGTAGCGCCTCCAAGAAGGTTTTCACTACTGAATTATTCATTTATTATTATTTTTTCATCTCTTTTTTTTCATTTTTTTCATCAGAAGAGGTTGCCATTTCTGGTTTTCAACCAACTTCTGTCCTCTTTTTTTTTTCAAGTGCTTCAATGAGAGAGAACATCTCTCACTCTTATTTGGATAAGACCAATCCTTATTCTGCAAAAACATGTCAATTGTTGTATGAAAACACCATCTCTTTCTGTTGAAACCTGCAACATTGATGCAACCTTCCTTTCTAGATGAGCAGTAAGAATCTTCTTACATCATAATTGCCTCCTTATTGCTGGAAATGAAGTATTGGCTCCATTGTTCCTCTTTCTTGCTGAAATTGATGCTTGTCCTCATGTATCCCCATTTTGTGGGACATGCCTTTGCTGCAATTTTTTTTCTCTTTTTTTCTCTTTTTTTTTCTTTTTTTTCAATTTTTCTTGTCTTGCTTGTACCCAAGAAGGAAGTTCACAAACAAGACTATTCTTCTTTTTGCTTTTCTTGTATTTTTTTTTCTTTTTGTCAAACTTTTTATCATCACTCTAAATCTGATATTGAAGAGAAATTCTCTTCCATTATGTGTACATCCAATGGAATCTCCTTCAAGAACTCCTCCTTAGTTAATGGTGCATGGTATACCCGAAGGCAATGTCCATTCACCACTAACATCCTCCATGAATTACCAATGGGAGAAAGAAGCACTTGCTCCATATCTGAAAACTTCTTCAATCAAGTGTTGTCCATGCCTCCTAGTCTACAAAATCTTGTCAATCTATTCTTGAAACAATTAAATACCAATTCCCAAAAGATGTTAAGTGCTTACATCAAGATAAAATCTTGATATACCCTTGTAATTCCATGTAAAGGGATTGAAATATTGTTTCAAAATAGCAACAATTTTGCTTTTTGTTTATAAGTCAGCCAGCTAATAATGTTCAAGAATTTTCTTGGCTGCACTTCAATTTGTTTCATTCCTAGGAGGACAAAATTTACCCCTTTGTAATTTCTTACTAAGGAGTTCAATGGAAGTAAATTTTCTATGTGCAGTTTTTCTAGTTTTTCTCCTTTATCCAAGGCTAATTTCTGTGTGTTTGGACTAAAGGTTTTCTGTGTATCTCCATTGATTTTTGTCTCTTCAAGCTCAGGTAAGTTCTTGTTTGAGCACAGTTGGATGTTGCTGCGGTCAATAACATTTCCTGCAATTTTTTTTTATACCAGATTCAACTACATAGACAGGGGTTGCCTATCCTGTATTATTCAGACTGATCTACAGTTGGGCTAAAAAAAATATTTTTGGTTTGCACAATAAGACAAGAAGTGTACAACTTTAGCAGATCAACTACTTGTCAGGCAGGATCACCTCTAATGAGATCAACTATTGTCTTTGTAGGCTAAGAATTGCTAGGTTGCGGTTTAGCACGGTAAAATCCTAACAATATTTAAGTAATAATGGAAAACTCTAGGATCATCATTAAGTTGTAAACTCCTATTTTGATTATGCAAAAGTTTTTGTGATTTTTTTAGCTTACATAGACAGGGGTTTCCTATCCTATATTATTCATATTGGCCATAGGTTGGGCTGAAGGTGGTGGTTGATTTACTTGCCCTATTTGTTGTTGTTGGGATCTCTCTTTGAGAAGAATTCAGACTAGGCAACAAATTTTGCATCTCTAAGTTATGGAAGTAAATGGCATTCATCAATGATATGTCCCTTGTGAACAAATGCTACAAGGTAGCTGATATGACTATTTTGTTCAAGGGATAGTCTTGTATATCTACCATGATATCTTTCCAACACCTAGTACAAATTTGTTTATACTACCCTGATGATATGGATATAAAAAGGATACTAGAGATGGCTCTTCTAATTTTAAGAGATCTTATGTTTCTTGATAATGAGGATGATGAATTCTTTCAATTTTTATCAAGAATTTCAAACATAAGCAATTTAACCCCCAAGTGTGAAGATCACCTCCCTATGGTTGCTTATTTTCTAAATGGATTGAAATGCAACTATCAATAATTATTATTTATACCAACTATTACATTCAGATTTTACTCTAAACTTCATAACTTAGCATAATAATAATTATTTGACTACTTTTACCCTCTAACAACACCATGATCCCCGAAACGGTGCCAAAATGATGAGTGTCATTGAGTCTCATCATTTAATCTCAATGATCTTATCAATCCGGGGTGGTGTCCAAGGCTGTCTACGATAGAAGGCTAGGGCAGAGTACAATTCAGGCATTCAGATTTCAAGCATTTATTGGTGAAGCAGATTTTGGTTTAGCCTTTTGGTGTCACACTAAACCTAATCTGAAGAATGGAAACTAAAATAAATTACAAGAATTGAAAACTAATTCTAAGTTGCAAGAATTGAAATCTAACTACAATTGCATGAATTGAAATTGCTAAATTGAAAGTCTAATCTACTTTTCAATTGAAATTTAAATTGAAATTGCTAAAATGAAATCCTAAGTTACATTTGCAGAATTGAAATCTATGTTACTCTTGCATAATTGAAATGATGCTTGTAAATGAATACAAAACTTAAACACTATCAATGCCCCACCACAAAAGGTCATCAAGCTTACGCTACAAGAATTGACAACAAAATGAAATATGCTAAAAATGGAAAGTTGCTAAAATAGAAAGCAAGGAAAACATGGAAAGCAAAGGAAAAATGCTTAATATAATTTGTCAATTGACATACACACAAATTTTGTACACAAACATAATAGAAAACATAAATCACATAATACAAAATAAAAACAAGAAAATGAAATCTGGCAAGCAATCTATTAATTCTACTATAACAAAATTATAGATTAAAACCTGCCATAAAATCCCTCCTTCTAGATCTGAAAGTGGGCCCATACTTCCTGATCTAGAAGGAGGTGAAAAGCACTCCTTAACTAATTAACACTCAGAACAGAAAATGATAAAATAGCTGCACTTTTATTGATGACAAAACATGCTAAAAACTATTACAAAAAATTATTGTACAGTCCTAATTGCTGCTATTGAAAACTCTCCTCTATTCTAATTCCTAACTGGCTCAACCAAGGAGGGAGCTATGTTATTTATATAAATATTTACAACATATCCCATGCTCAAATCAGCCTATGTGCTACTTTACAGTGATTTGCCAATAATTCTGGATCTAAAATAAATGCAAATCTGGACAGTTTGTGTTGCAGTAGTAGTCATTGGCCCTTAGAAAGCATCTTCAATGGTGGGAGTACATGGGAGGAGTCTAGAAATATCTCACACATCTTTCTCCACTTCAGAATATGTCATTTCTATCTTGCAAACAACTTCCTATTATGCTATAGTTTTTCTAGGTTTATCCTAGAAGAGGATCAAAATTGATCTTTTCCATGAATGGTGGCTTTGGATGGCAAGGATGGCAAAGTCAGATGGGAGATATTTTCCCTTAACCTTTTCAACCTTCTTTCCCTTTTTCCATCATCAAAAATCAGTCAAAAAGTCAAAAAGCACTTTATGTTCTCATTCCGAAGATAAGTGGCTCATTTCGAAGAGACTGTATTTCTCATTCCAAAGATGTCTGTTCATTTCAAAGATCTTCGAAATGACCAACTGTGTGCTCTTCAAATGATTTTAGCTGCATTTCTCAGGTGGATTAGCCCTCAGGATCAGATTGCAATAGCCTTCATTCCTCTCCATGTGTGAATTCCATGCCTTGCCATTCATTGGTAGCTTGCTAGAATTTACATGGTAAATTACTGCATTTTCTAGCTCTACTGCACAGTTGTAAAATATTGGCATTTCTTGCAAATTCAAACAAATTAGAACATGGAAAAATTATTCAAATATCAACATGAAGGAGTACATCAAGTTGCTACTGAATTTATACACTTCATTCACCAAGTAACCATGCTAAAATAGTGCAACAATGCTGCACAATTGTCCCTGCTCTGTTATACCCTATTGCTGCCTATTTAGACCATGTGGGAATGCTTCTAAATAGGTCAGATGTCTTCTGTAGTCCTTCTGAACTCATTCCATCCATATCCTCATGCTTTGCTTGACAACTTCAAGGTGTTCCTATAAAGTGACAGCTTGCTGATTTTTATATGGCTATTTTTTTAGATTTTCAGATTTATGACAGTCCTAAAATTTTGGCTTCAATGTGGATTTGAAACAAGTTGAAGGGCAGGAAAACATTCAAAAACCATTGAGAAGTTAATGGATATCAGCATACCACATTTGGTTAATTGAAATGCATGTTTTTACTTGCTACTTAATCAAGCAAAATCAGTCATAAAATGCTGAAAATAGTCAAAAACAGAGATATAGTATTCCTAACATAAAATCATGCAAACACTTAACAAATAGTATATTTTAGTCAACTATTTGGCAATTAACTTATCATATGGTAGTCAAACATTGTGCAATAATGAGGCATTTTTGGGCCTCATCATCCCCCCAACTTGAACTGATGCATGCCCTCATGCATCTTAGTAGGCCATAGTAATATGCAGGTTTTATTCTTGTGAACAACATCCTTTGCTACCTGCTAACTGAGAAATTCCTCCTTGCTGCACTATATCAAGTATTTTGCAATTAAGCACATGTATGACTCTTTTTCTATTTTTCTACAAGTTTTAGTGTTGCAAGGTACCTCTTAAAGGCTTGATATCATATGATTCATCTTGCAATAGTCTTATTGTGGAACCGTATTTGGCAGATGCACTACTATTGATGGAATTTTTTATTCTTAACAACATTTCAACTTGAATGCTTATTTTTGTTGTTTGCACCTTTTGAACAAAATTGATAAAATTTTTGATTTGAAATGCTTGAGGGATGTACTTACTTGTGGTAGAGCCTTATAAACCTCAATATTTGATGTACCCTACTCTTTTTGCTATTCTATAGCATTTTCAGCAATTTTGGTACAGTTTCTCATTTCAAGATATCTCATTATATATCTTATTTCTCATTTCAAAGATATCTCTCATTTCAAGAGACTATTTCTCATTCCAAGATGTTTCTCATTTCAAAGATCTTCAAAAAAATGCAGAAATGACCTCCTATGCAAAATTTAGCTATAGATTCTATTGTGGGTCCATATCTAGAGTGTATAAGCCTTCCATAACATCAAAAATCCCTTCTTCATCCTTTTGTTTAGATGCTATTCTTTGTTTTGTATGTTGCTATTTTATTCTAGTAGTACTAAAATAGAACCTTCGAGTGCATTTTGTTGATTATCCTCCTTCAATTTATCAGACAATTGTGAGATATAAACTTGCAGTTCTCCTTCTAAAACTTGCCCTACAAATTGAAATAGAATTGCTGCCATGTCTATCCCAAAATCAGGTTTTTGCATAGTTTTGGAATTTCCATGCAATTAAGGGCATAAGGGGGTGTTTCTTGACATCTTGAACATGTTCCATTTTCAACTTGTCAATATTGTATGAATAGTTTATGCCAAATACCGATTATCATACACTAAATGCTAAATGTTTACTATGAATTAAATGCAAGAAACACATACCTTACTGTCCTGAAAATTGGTCATGCACCTTACAAGCTGCTTTTGATGATTGTTAGCAGGCTATCTGAAAACATAAACATAACACATGTGCGGTGTGAGATTTGTACAATGGTGGAACAATGATGGGTAGATCAACAAGGCAATGCATGCCGAAAAATTCGTTTTCATGCAAGCCAACTCAGTAGCGCCTCCAAGAAGGTTTTCACTACTGAATTATTCATTTATTATTATTTTTTTCATCTCTTTTTTTCATTTTTTTCATCAGAAGAGGCTGCCATTTCTGGTTTTCAACCAACTTCTGTCCTTTTTTTTTTCAAGTGCTTCAATGAGAGAGAACATCTCTCACTCTTATTTGGATAAGACCAATCCTTATTCTGCAAAAACATGTCAATTGTTGTATGAAAACACCATCTCTTTCTGTTGAAACCTGCAACATTGATGCAACCTTCCTTTCTAGATGAGCAGTAAGAATCTTCTTACATCATAATTGCCTCCTTATTGTTGGAAATGAAGTATTGGCTCCATTGTTCCTCTTCCTTGCTGAAATTGATGCTTGTCCTCATGTATCCCCATTTTGTGGGACATGCCTTTGCTGCAATTTTTTTTTTCTCTCTTCTTTTTTTCTTTTTTTTTCAATTTTTCTTGTCTTGCTTGTACCCAAGAAGGAAGTTCACAAACAAGACTATTCTTCTTTTTGCTTTTCTTGTATTTTTTTCTTTTTGTCAAACTTTTTATCATCACTCTGAATCTGATATTGAAGAGAAATTCTCTTCCATTATGTGTACATCCAATGGAATCTCCTTCAAGAACTCCTCCTTAGTTAATGGTGCATGGTATACCCGAAGGCAATGTCCATTCACCACTAACATCCTCCATGAATTACCAATGGGAGAAAGAAGCACTTGCTCCATATCTGAAAACTTCTTCAATCAAGTGTTGTCCATGCCTCCTAGTCTGCAAAATCTTGTCAATCTATTCTTGAAACAATTAAATACCAATTCCCAAAAGATGTTAAGTGCTTACATCAAGATAAAATCTTGATATACCCTTGTAATTCCATGTAAAGGGATTGAAATATTGTTTCAAAATAGCAACAATTTTGCTTTTTGTTTATAAGTCGAGCCGGCTAATAATGTTCAAGAATTTTCTTGGCTGCACTTCAATTTGTTTCATTCCTAGGAGGACAAAATTTACCCCTTTGTAATTTCTTACTAAGGAGTTCAATGGAAGTAAATTTTCTATGTGCAGTTTTTCTAGTTTTTCTCCTTTATCCAAGGCTAATTTTTGTGTGTTTGGACTAAAGGTTTTCTGTGTATCTCCATTGATTTTTGTCTCTTCAAGCTCGGGTAAGTTCTTGTTTGAGCACAGTTGGATGTTGCTGCAGTCAATAACATTTCTTGCATTTTTTTTATACCAGATTCAGCTACATAGACAGGGGTTGCCTATCCTGTATTATTCAGACTGATCACAAGTTGGGCTAAAAAAGAAATATTTTTGGTTTGCACAATAAGACAAGAAGTGTACAACTTTAGTAGATCAACTACTTGTCAGGTAGGATCACCTCTAATGAGATCAACTATTGTCTATGTAGGCTAAGAATTGCTAGGTTGCGGTTTAGCACGATAAAATCCTAACAATATTTAAGTAATAATGGAAAACTCTAGGATCATCATTAAGTTGTAAACTCCTATTTTGATTGTGCAAAAGTTTTTGTGATTTTTTTTTTAGCTTACATAGACAGGGGTTGCCTATCCTATATTATTCATATTGGCCATAGGTTGGGCTGAAGGTGGTGGTTGATTTACTTGCCCTATTTGTTGTTGTTGGGATCTCTCTTTGAGAAGAATTCAGACTAGGCAACAAATTTTGCATCTCTAAGTTATGGAAGTAAATGGCATTCATCAATGATATGTCCCTATGAACAAATGCTACAAGTAGCTGATATGGCTATTTTTTTCAAGGGATAGTCTTGTATATCTACCATGATATCTTTCCAACACCTAGTACAAATTTTTTATACTACCCTGATGATATGGATATAAAAATGGTAATACTAGCAGATGGCTCTTCTAATTTTTAAGAGATCTTATGTTTCTTGATAATGAGGATGATGAATTCTTTCAATTTTTATCAAGAATTTCAAACATAGGCAATTTAACCCCCAAGTGTGAAGATCACCTCCCTATGGTTGCTTGTTTTCTAAATGGACTGAAATGCAACTATCAATAATTATTATTTATACCAGCTATTACATTCAGATTTTACTCTGAACTTCATAACTTAGCATAATTAATAATTATTTGACTACTTTTACCCTCTAACAACACCATGATCCCCGACAACGGTGCCAAAATGATGAGTGTCATTGAGTCTCATCATTTAATCTCAAAGATCTTATCAATCCGGGGTGGTGTCCAAGGTTGTCTACGATAGAAGGCTAGGGAAGAGTACAATTCAGGCATTCAGATTTCAAGCATTTATTGGGTGAAGCAGATTTTGGTTTAGCCTTTTGGTGTCACACTAAACCTAATCTGAAGAATGGAAACTAAAATAAATTACAGGAATTGAAAACTAATTCTAAGTTGCAAGAATTTAAATCTAACTACAATTGCATGAATTGAAATTGCTAAATTGAAATCTAATCTACTTTTGCAGAATTGAAATTGCTAAAATGAAATCCTAAGTTACATTTGCAGAATTGAAATCTAGTTACTCTTGCATAATTGAAATGATGCTTGTAAATGAAACTTATCTATCAACACCCATGCCACAAAAGGTCGTCAAGCTTCTGCTACAGGAATTGACAACAAAATGAAATATGCTAAAAATGGAAAGTTGCTAAAATAAAAAGCAGGGAAAACATGGAAAGCAAAGGAAAAATGCTTAATATAATTTGTCAGCTGACATACACACAAATTTTGTACACAAACATAATAGAAAACATAAATCACATAATACAAAATAAAAACAAGAAAATGAAATCTGACAAGCAATCTATTAATTCTACTACAGCAAAATTACAGATTAAAACCTGCCATAAAATCCCTCCTTCTAGATCTGAAAGTGGGCCCATACTTCCTGATCTAGAAGGAGGTGAAAAGCACTCCTTAACTAATTAACACTCAGAACAAAAAATGATAAAATAACTGCACTTTTATTGATGATAAAACATGCTAAAAACTATTACAAAAAATTATTATACAGTCCTAATTACTGCTATTGAAAACTCTCCTCTATTCTAATTCCTAACTAGCTCAACCAAGGAGGGAGCTATGTTATTTATATAAATATTTACAACATATCCCATGCTCAAATCAGCCTATGTGCTACTTTACAGTGATTTGCCAATAATTTTGGATCTGAAATAAATGCAAATCTGGACAGTTTGTGTTGCAGTAGTAGTCATTGGCCCTTAGAAAGCATCTTCAATGGTGGGAGTACATGGGAGGAGTCTAGAAATATCTCACACATCTTTCTCCACTTCAGAATATGTCATTTCTATCTTGCAAACAACTTCCTATTATGCTATAGTTATTTCTAGGTTTATCCTAGAAGAGGATCAAAATTGATCTTTTCCATGAATGGTGGCTTTGGATGGCAAGGACGACAAAGTCAGATGGGAGATATTTTCCTTTAACCTTTTCAACCTTCTTTCCCTTTTTCCATCATCAAAAATTAGTCAAAAAGTCAAAAAGCACTTTTTGTTCTCATTTCGAAGATAAGTGGCTCATTTCGAAGAGACTGTATTTCTCATTCCGAAGATGTCTGTTCATTTCAAAGATCTTTAGAATGAACAACTATGTGCTCTTCAAGTGATTTTAGCTGCATTTCTCAGGTGGATTAGCCCTCAGGATCAGATTGCAATAGCCTTCATTCCTCTCCATGTGTGAATTCCATGCCTTGCCATTCATTGGTAGCTTGCTAGAATTTACATGGTAAATTACTGCATTTTCTAACTCTGTTGCACAGTTGTAAAATATTGGCATTTCTTGCAAATTCAAACAAATTAGAACATGGAAAAATTATTCAAATATCAACATGAAGGAGTACATCAAGTTGCTACTAAATTTATACACTTCATTCACCAAGTAACCATGCTAAAATAGTGCAACAATGCTGCACAATTGTCCCTACTCTGTTATACCCTATTGCTGCCTATTTAGACCATGTGGGAATGCTTCTAAATAGGTCAGATGTCTTCTGTAGTCCTTCTGAACTCATTCCATCCATATCCTCATGCTTTTCTTGACAACTTCAAGGTGTTCCTATAAAGTGACAACTTGCTGATTTTTATATGGCTATTTTTTTCAGATTTTCAGATTTATGACAGTCCTAAAATTTTGGCTTCAATGTGGATTTGAAACAAGTTGAAGGGCAGGAAAACATTCAAAAACCATTGAGAAGTTAATGGATATCAGCATACCACATTTGGTTAATTGAAATGCATGTTTTTACTTGCTACTTAATCAAGCAAAATCAGTCATAAAATGCTGAAAATAGTCAAAAACAGAGATATAGTATTCCTAACATAAAATCATGCAAACACTTAACAAATAGTATATTTTAGTCAACTATTTGGCAATTAACTTATCATATGGTAGTCAAACATTGTGCAATAATGAGGCATTTTTGGGCCTCATCATCCCCCCAACTTGAACTGATGCATGCCCTCATGCATCTTAGTAGGCCATAGTAATATGCAGGTTTTATTCTTGTGAACAACATCCTTTGCTACCTGCTAACTGAGAAATTCCTCCTTGTTGCACTATATCAAGTATTTTGCAATTAAGCACATGTATGACTCTTTTTCTATTTTTCTACAAGTTTTAGTGTTGCAAGGTACCTCTTAAAGGCTTGATATCATATGATTCATCTTGCAATAGTCTTATTGTGGAACCATATTTGGCAGATGCACTACTATTGATGGAATTTTCTGTTCTTAACAACATTTCAGCTTGAATGCTTATTTTTGTTGTTTGCACCTTTTGAACAAAATTGATAAAATTTTTAGATTTGAAATGCTTGAGGGATGTACTTACTTGTGGTAGAGCCTTATAAACCTCAATATTTGATGTACCCTACTCTTTTTGCTATTATGTAGCATTTTTAGCAATTTTGTACAGTTTCCATTATTTATTTCTCATTTCAAAGATATCTCTCATTCAAGAGACTATATTTCTCATTCCGAAATATGTTTGTTCATTTCGAAGATTTTCAAAAAAAATGCAGAAATGACCTCCTATGCAAAAGTTAGCTATAGATTCTATTGTGGGTCCATCTCTAGAGTGTATAAGCCTTCCATAACATCAAAAATCCCTTCTTCATCCTTTTGTTTAGATGTTATTCTTTGTTTTGTATGTTGCTATTTTATTCCAGTAGTACTAAAATAGAACCTTCAGGTGCATTTTGTTGATTATCCTCCTTCAATTTATCAGACAATTGTGAGATATAAACTTGCAGTTCTCCTTCTAAAACTTGCCCTACAAATTGAAATAGAATTGCTGCCATGTCTATCCCAAAATCAGGTTTTTGCATAGTTTTGGAATTTCCATGCAATTAAGGGCATAAGGGGGTGTTTCTTGACATCTTGAACATGTTCCATTTTCAACTTGTCAATATTGTATGAATAGTTTATGCCAAATACCGATTATCATACACTAAATGCTAAATGTTTACTATGAATTAAATGCAAGAAACACATACCTTACTATCCTGAAAATTGGTCATGCACCTTACAAGTTGCTTTTGATGATTGTTAGCAGGCTATCTGAAAACATAAACAAACATAACACATGTGCAGTGTGAGATTTGTACAATGGTGGAACAATGATGGGTAGATCAACAAGGCAATGCATGCCGAAAAAATCGGTTTTCATGCAAGCCAACTCAGTAGCGCCTCCAAGAAGGTTTTCACTACTGAATTATTCATTTATTATTATTTTTTTCATCTCTTTTTTTCATTTTTTTCATCAGAAGAGGTTGCCATTTCTGGTTTTCAACCAACTTTTGTCCTTTTTTTTTTTCAAGTGCTTCAATGAGAGAGAACATCTCTCACTCTTATTTGGATAAGACCAATCCTTATTCTGCAAAAACATGTCAATTGTTGTATGAAAACACCATCTCTTTCTGTTGAAACCTGCAACATTGATGCAACCTTCCTTTCTAGATGAGCAGTAAGAATCTTCTTACATCATAATTGCCTCCTTATTGTTGGAAATGAAGTATTGGCTCCATTGTTCCTCTTCCTTGCTGAAATTGATGCTTGTCCTCATGTATCCCCATTTTGTGGGACATGCCTTTGCTGCAATTTTTTTTCTCTCTTTTTTTTTTCTTTTTTTGTTTTCAATTTTTCTTGTCTTGCTTGTACCCAAGAAGGAAGTTCACAAACAAGACTATTCTTCTTTTTGCTTTTCTTGTATTTTTTTCTTTTTTTCAAACTTTTTATCATCACTCTGAATCTGATATTGAAGAGAAATTCTCTTCCATTATGTGTACATCCAATGGAATCTCCTTCAAGAACTCCTCCTTAGTTAATGGTGCATGGTATACCCGAAGGCAATGTCCATTCACCACTAACATCCTCCATGAATTACCAATGGGAGAAAGAAGCACTGCTCCATATCTGAAAACTTCTTCAATCAAGTGTTGTCCATGCCTCCTAGTCTGCAAAATCTTGTCAATATATTCTTGAAACAATTAAATACCAATTCCCAAAAGATGTTAAGTGCTTACATCAAGATAAAATCTTGATATACCCTTGTAATTCCATGTAAAGGGATTGAAATATTGTTTCAAAATAGCAACAATTTTGCTTTTTGTTTATAAGTCAGCCAGCTAATAATGTTCAAGAATTTTCTTGGCTGCACTTCAATTTGTTTCATTCCTAGGAGGACAAAATTTACCCCTTTGTAATTTCTTACTAAGGAGTTCAATGGAAGTAAATTTTCTATGTGCAATTTTTCTAGTTTTTCTCCTTTATCCAAGGCTAATTTCTGTGTGTTTGGACTAAAGGTTTTTTATGTATCTCCATTGATTTTTGTCTCTTCAAGCTCAGGTAAGTTCTTGTTTGAGCACAGTTGGATGTTGTTGCAGTCAATAACATTTCTTGCAATTTTTTTTTATACCAGATTCAGCTACATAGACAGGGGTTGCCTATCCTGTATTATTCAGACTGATCACAAGTTGGGCTAAAAAAAATATTTTTGGTTTGCACAATAAGACAAGAAGTGTACAACTTTAGCAGATCAACTACTTGTCAGGTAGGATCACCTCTAATGAGATCAACTATTGTCTATGTAGGCTAAGAATTGCTAGGTTGCGGTTTAGCACGATAAAATCCTAACAATATTTAAGTAATAATGGAAAACTCTAGGATCATCATTAAGTTGTAAACTCCTATTTTGATTGTGCAAAAGTTTTTGTGATTTTTTTTTAGCTTACATAGACAAGGGTTGCCTATCCTATATTATTCATATTGGCCATAGGTTGGGCTGAAGGTGGTGGTTGATTTACTTGCCCTATTTGTTGTTGTTGGGATCTCTCTTTGAGAAGAATTCAGACTAGGCAAAAAATTTTGCATCTCTAAGTTATGGAAGTAAATGGCATTCATCAATGATATGTCCCTATGAACAAATGCTATAGGTAGCTGATATGGCTATTTTTTTCAAGGGATAGTCTTGTATATCTACCATGATATCTTTCCAACACCTAGTACAAATTTTTTATACTACCCTGATGATATGGATATAAAAATGGTAGTACTAGCAGATGACTCTTCTTAATTTTAAGAGATCTTATGTTTCTTGATAATGAGGATGATGAATTCTTTCAATTTTTATCAAGAATTTCAAACATAGGCAATTTAACCCCCAAGTGTGAAGATCACCTCCCTGTGGTTGCTTATTTTCTAAATGGATTGAAATGCAATTATCAATAATTATTATTTATACCAGCTATTACATTCAGATTTTACTCTGAACTTCATAACTTAGCATAATAATAATTATTTGACTACTTTTACCCTCTAACAACACCATGATCCCCGAAAACGGTGCCAAAATGATGAGTGTCATTGAGTCTCATCATTTAATCTCAATGATCTTATCAATCCGGGGTGGTGTCCAAGGTTGTCTACGATAGAAGGCTAGGGCAGAGTACAATTCAGGCATTCAGATTTCAAGCATTTATTGGGTGAAGCAGATTTTGGTTTAGCCTTTTGGTGTCACACTAAACCTAGTCTGAAGAATGGAAACTAAAATAAATTACAAGAATTGAAAACTAATTCTAAGTTGCAAGAATTGAAATCTAACTACAATTGCATGAATTGAAATTGCTAAATTGAAATCTAATCTACTTTTACAATTGAAATCATAATTAAATTCTAAATTAAATTTGCTAAAATGAAATCCTAAGTTACATTTGCAGAATTGAAATCTATGTTACTCTTGCATAATTGAAATGATGCTTGTAAATGACTCAAACTAAAAACCTATCAATGCCACGCCACAAAAGGTCGTCAAGCTTACGCTACTAGGAATTGACAACAAAATGAAATATGCTAAAAATGAAAAGTTGCTAAAATAGAAAGTAGGGAAAACATGGAAAGCAAAGGAAAAATGCTTAATATAATTTGTCAGCTGACATACACACAAATTTTGTACACAAACATAATAGAAAACATAAATCACATAATACAAAATAAAAACAAGAAAATGAAATATGGCAAGCAATCTATTAATTCTACTACAGCAAAATTATAGATTAAAACCTGCCATAAAATCCCTCCTTCTAGATCTGAAAGTGGGCCCATACTTCCTGATCTAGAAGGAGGTGAAAAGCACTCCTTAACTAATTAACACTCAGAACAGAAAATGATAAAATAACTGCACTTTTATTGATGACAAAACATGCTAAAAACTATTACAAAAAATTATTGTACAATCCTAATTGCTGCTATTGAAAACTCTCCTCTATTCTAATTCCTAACTGGCTCAACCAAGGAGGGAGCTATGTTATTTATATAAATATTTACAACATATCCCATGCTCAAATCAGCCTATGTGCTACTTTACAGTGATTTGCCAATAATTTTGGATCTGAAATAAATGCAAATCTGGACAGTTTGTGTTGCAGTAGTAGTCATTGGCCCTTAGAAAGCATCTTCAGTGGTGGGAGTACGTGGGAGGAGTCTAGAAATATCTCACACATCTTTCTCCACTTTAGAATATGCCATTTCTATCTTGCAAACAACTTCCTATTATGCTGTAGTTTTTTTGGGTTTATCCTAGAAGAGGATCAAAATTGATCTTTTCCATGAATGGTGGCTTTGGATGGCAAGGACGGCAAAGTCAGATGGGAGATATTTTCCTTTAACCTTTTCAACCTTCTTTCCCTTTTTCCATCATCAAAAATTAGTCAAAAAGTCAAAAAGCACTTTCTGTTCTCATTTCGAAGATAAGTGGCTCATTTCGAAGAGACTGTATTTCTCATTCTGAAGATGTCTTGTTCATTTCGAAGATCTTTAGAATGAACAACTGTGTGCTCTTCAAATGATTTTAGCTGCATTTCTCAGGTGGATTAGCCCTCAGGATCAGATTGCAATAGCCTTCATTCCTCTCCATGTGTGAATTCCATGCCTTGCCATTCATTGGTAGCTTGCTGGAATTTACATGGTAAATTACTGCATTTTCCAACTCTATTGCATAGTTGTAAAATATTGGCATTTCTTGCAAATTCAAACAAATTAGAACATGGAAAAATTATTCAAATATCAACATGAAGGAGTACATCAAGTTGCTACTGAATTTATACACTTCATTCACCAAGTAACCATGCTTGAAATAGTGCAACAAGTCTTTGCACAATTGTCCCTACTTCTGTTATACCCTATTGCTGCCTATTTAGACCATGTGGGAATGCTTCTAAATAGGTCAGATGTCTTCTGTAGTCCTTCTAAACTCATTCCATCCATATCCTCATGCTTTGCTTGACAACTTCAAGGTGTTCCTATAAAGTGA
This sequence comes from Wollemia nobilis, assembly GCA_028583015.1. Taxonomy (NCBI): domain Eukaryota; kingdom Viridiplantae; phylum Streptophyta; class Pinopsida; order Araucariales; family Araucariaceae; genus Wollemia; species Wollemia nobilis. Next base: position 3,682,234 of record JAQPPZ010001731.1, read on the forward strand.
CAACTTGCTGATTTTTATATGGCTATTTTTTTAGATTTTTAGATTTATGACAGTCCTAAAATTTTGGCTTCAATGTGGATTTGAAACAAGTTGAAGGGCAGGAAAACATTCAAAAACCATTGAGAAGTTAATGGATATCAGCATACCACATTTGGTTAATTGAAATGCATGTTTTTACTTGCTACTTAATCAAGCAAAATCAGTCACAAAATGCTGAAAATAGTCAAAAACAGAGATATAGTATTCCTAACATAAAATCATGCAAACACTTAACAAATAGTATATTTTAGTCAACTATTTGGCAATTAACTTATCATATGGTAGTCAAACATTGTGCAATAATGAGGCATTTTTGGGCCTCATCACTTGTGCTCCCTTTCGTATATGTGAAAGGGGCGGGCAGAGTTGGCTTGCCCTGTTTGAAGAGCCTTGTGCTCTGGATTTGGCTTATTATTCCTAATAGTGATGGGGGGTAAAGGAGGGATGACATAATCATGTGGCCTCTCCTCATGGACCCTATGCTATTCTAGCACTTCATCACACGATGGCCACTCATACCGAGCTTCTAAGGGAGCCTTCCCATTTATATTGAGTGCCACGTGTAAGGACTCCTCCTGAAAGGGTCTATGTTGGATGGGAGTGCCCCTCGAAGGGGTGCATCTATAGTCCCATTCTGAAATGGCATGACGTGGACTATCTTGTGGGTCATGCCACCAAGGTGGTATGACCAAGTCCTTGGGGCTATAGCGGAGGTGACTTGTGCCCCTTTGTACACTCTCTGCAGCTCCTACCCGTGATTGGGCTTGGTTACGGGTGTACACCATGGTGGTGTTTTCCTACAAGATGCATAGATTTTTATTTCTTTTTTATGATTTTTATGCTACACTAAATAGAAAATATCACACACACAAAGCAATGATTATCTCGTTTAAAGATTAAAAGTGTGCCCTAAATCTGGTTTAGTGTGTTTTGATTTTTGTTTTGAAAGCTTTTGTAAAGAACATTTAAATGCAATATGATGGCTCTTATGACTCCCAAAAATGGTCACCCCTTTGATATACCATTGCCAGGCTGATATACCAACCTCTCTATATACCCGCCCTTACGTGAGGGAAACTATTGGTATGTGAGAGCAGATGGTACGTGGAAAGTAGGCGGTACGAAAGGGGAATCACCCTATTTTTGACACCTACCATAGAAGACTTATCCTCATGCACTGGGAATCACCCCAGCTACACTTGGTCAGATTTAGTCAGGATTTACGTCTAGCAACAGTAGAAATCGGGGTTGTGAATGCAAAAATTCAAGCCAAGGTGGTGATGAAATCCACCGTTGGTCTTGATTAAGGGCTGGGGTTTTACGACCAAATCTTTGGTGTTTATATTGCCACATGATGTGTGGGGTTATTTTTATTTTTGCATAAAAGAAAGCAAACATGTAGTAAAAAAACTTTCTCTAAGCAAGCAAATAACCAGAAAATAGAAAATAGAAAGCAGAAAATGACAAAAGGTTTTTAGGACCCCTACCTCTTCTCTGCCCAAATCGAATGGTTCTGAATTTCTGTCTAAAATTGTACAAAGAGCTATTCATCCTTGGATGGGATGAATAATAGAACTGTATTCATCATAGGGTGGGATGAATACCCATTTGTCCTTGGGTAAGACAAATTCTAGCTCTGTATTCGTCATAGACTGGAACGAACAATAGTCCAGCGTTTGAAAACTTGGTACCTACAAGCAAAAACAAGCAATTTTTAATCATATTTCTGATCTTGAAAATAGAGGACAAGGTCCCACCGTGATCGCCACTGAAATCACAAGGATACGAAAACAAAAAGGAAAATCCAAGATGCGATGCAAACGAAACAAAAGATAACGCTAAATCCTATGAATTGAAAGTGCATGAAAGGAGAGAAGCATAAGCGAATCAAAACCAAATAGAAATCCAATGTGGAAGATAGCCCTTTTTATTAATATGTTTTAGAACTCGGTTACAATTTGTCTCCTCCCTTTTTAGGGGCTAGGAGCATTAAATGTGTTCTTGTCACATCAATGGATGTCATTCCTTCTTCTACGTGCCCACATGTAAAGTGGGTGGACCAAACGTTGCTGCCACTTGCATTGATGAGTCTTGAATCATTACTACTCCTTTGATGTTGAGACCCTATGTTCAAGGAAATAGGAAACAGTCAGTAGCACCTGTAGATAAAATGAAATATGCAATCCCCACACCTTCAATTAGTGCATGCAAAATATAATAAAACGATAACTAAAATAGATCCAAATGAACTAAAAAATTTATAGGGGCATAAAAACATCACAAGGAAGACACTGCAAATGGAACAGTCAGAAAATTCACCACAAATTCATATTTGCTTCAGGGCGGGATGAATAGACCTACAACAAAGTGTCAAAAAGCACTGTCCCAAATGTCACATATGGGAAGCTCCAAATCACCTACAAAGTTGGGGGTTAGTTAAATGGGGGTATTTTAGGGATACCCAGAATGTCATGTTTTCCCAATTTGGCCTCTATCACCTAGAATTTGATGAGGCTACCTGCATGTTAGTAAAGGCGAGAAATGATAAAAACATGATAAAAAATGTTCAAAACGATGTGAAATTTGAATGAAAACCTATCTAAGAAGCATAGAATCAGATGCAAAAATAATAGGATGGAAATCTACCACATATTTCTAATTGCTTCGGGGCGGGGTGATTAGAACTACAATAGTGTGGGGGGCACCCAGGGGCAGGACGCCCACTATTTAGGGCATGATTTAGGCATCAATCCACTTGGGATGGGTCCAAAACCTCTTGTGGTGTGTTTTCAACAAATTTTGTAGGATGTTATGGCCTGGTTTCGAATTTGTGCTTTCAATAACCACCCTATGATCTTCCTTCCAAAAGGATCAAGGATGTGAAAGGCACAAATCAAAAGGTGTGTGTGGATGTAAAATGGTAGCACTTCATTGCTCAAAATGCTCCTTTTTTTTACCTCTTATGGTGAGAAAACTCACCAATTTATAGACCTGGAGGTCTCTTTGGATGAGCATGCAGAGGCGCCACTTGGCAATCATGCCTTCCCACAGGGGATAAGATTCCTCCATGATTAGTGGCTCCATGACTGCCCCTGTAATTGCCTCTAGCACTCAAAAATGCTCTCACACTCACATGCAATGAAGGAAGAGTTAAGTGGAAGATCTGAGCTACAATTTGTCAAGATTTGACTTTTTGCCCGTCAAACCTGCTATTCGCCCCACCCTGGAGCGAATACTGCTAATCGTCCCTGGGTAGGGTGAATAGAAGTTTGTAATCATACCTAGGTGGTACGAGTATGAAGTAGAGTGCTTGAAGGTGCCAAATTGACTCCTGACCTTCCAAAACTACTGTGAAAGTGGTTAGGACCACTGTTTAACCTCTGGGGGCTATGTGTGTCAATGCGATTAGTGTTTGCAGTCACATAATCGGATTGGTGCCATTTTGGGGTATACATTTGATAACAATTCAAGTCTATTTTGTAGTAGCATGAACAATTTTGCTTTTTTTGTCCTTTATTAAGCCATATTTCCTTATATTTTTAATAACCATATGATTCCTTTTTATTTTATAAATTATGATAATTACAAAATTAAATATTTTTCTCGCACATAAGTACTTTGGTTCATTCAAATGATTTCTACTATCTCTCTTTAATTTTGAATTGGTTGCATGGATTCAAATAGACCCCATGGATACTACATCATGATCACATAGTGATATTACAATAGCTTGATCAATAAATCAAATTAAATCAATCTTCATTGTGCTCAAATATAGAGCATTGATTACTCCTATATTAAAATTTTTTAGAATTTCACAATAATAGATATGCAAAGTATTACACAAAATATGAGAAGAAGAGTAGAACTGATTGATTTATATCTAGGATCAAATCTGTATAAATGGCAAAATCTATCTTGCTCTGGTATCGTGTTATAATTTCACAATAATAGATATGCAAAGTATTATAAAAAATATGAAGAGAAGAGTGGAACTAATTGATTTGTCTCTAGCATCAACTCTGTATAAATAGCAGAGTTGATCATTGAGAATCGTTGAATTACAAAAAATCATAAAACCTGATGAAGGCACCGAGAAGGCCTGATTAGGTACTCATGTACAATATAGTGAGAGGTGGAAGACCTCTTTGTCAATGCATTTTTAACACTCCAAGTTTCTCTCGCAACTGAAGGTAACGCGGAGAAGGAAATGACTTGGTGAAGATGTCTGCAAGTTGATTCTCTATCGGAATATATTCCAAATGTATATCCCCTTTTTGAATATGTTTCTTGATGAAGTGCATGTGGATCTCAATGTGTTTGGTGTGCTGATGCTCAACTGGATTGCGTGCAATATGAATTGTGCTTTGATTGTCACACCATAGAGTTATAGGCACTTCTTAGAAAAACCAAATTCTTTGAGAATTTGACGAAGCCAAAGGGCTTCCTGACTGGATGAAATTGTTGCTCTATATTCTACCTCTGTAGAAGATAATGCTACTATTTGTTGTTTCTTGCATAACCAGGCTACTAGTGAAGAACCAAGGTAGAAAACATATCCAGAGGTAGAACATTTGTCATCTACTGATCCTACCCAATATGAATCTGTATAGCCAATGATATCCATGGAGTCTCCTTTATAGATGAGCCCAAAGTTTGTAGTACCCTGCAAATAACGAAGAATTCTTTTAGTTGCTTGCCAATGATTGAAATGAGGGTTATGAGAGAACCTGGATATGAGCCCAACAACATAGGAGATATCTGGGTGAGTATGAGTGAGGTATAACAGACTACCTACAAGCTGACGGTATAGAGTAGCATCACAAGGAGGGGATGAGCAGGAAGTACTGAGATGAATGCAGATTGAAAGGGGGTAGGAGAAGGTTTGCAATCTATCATTTTAAACTTTTGAAGGAGATCTTGAGTGTACTTTTGTTGACATAAGGTGATCCCTATTTTATTTTGTTTTATTTGAATCCCAAGGAAGAAATGAGCTAGACCTAGATCAACCATTTCAATTTTTTTAGAGAGGGAGTCTTTTATATTCTGAATGTGAGTGAGGTTACTACCAGTGAGAAGGAGATCATCAACATAAAGAACAAGAATGGTGATATTTCCTTTACTTCTCCAAATGTAAACTGTATTATCAGACTCACAATGAGAAAATCCTGTTGAAAGAAGGAAGGAGTCCATATTTTCATACCAAGCTCTAGGGGCTTGTTTGAGGCCATATAGAGATTTTTTAAGCCAACAAACAAGAGAGGAGTCTTGAGTAAAACCAGCGGGTTGTTCCATGAATATTTCTTCTTTTAAATTTCCATGTAAGAAGGCACTTTTTACATCCATTTGGTAGACTAGCCATTTATGGGAAGCGGCCAGAGCAAGAACCAATCTAACAGAATCCATTTTAGCAATAGGAGCAAAGGTTTCTGTATAATCAATACCCTCTATTTGAGAAAAACATTTGGCTACAAGACGAGCCTTGTGTTTATCTATTTTCCCATTAGGCCCATATTTTGTTTTGAAGATCCATTTACATCGAACTAATTTTCTTCCCTTAGGTAAGGGAACTAAATCCCAAGTATCATTTTTTATCAAGGAAGAAAATTCGTTATCCATGGCATCTTCCCATTATTTTATACCTGAGGCTTCTTTGAAGGATTGAGGATCAGAGGAAATGGATTGACATACAAGACTAGAACCTGTGGGGTTGGATGATCTATTTGAAGGAAGATTTTGAATGTAGGGAGTAGCTTCTTTAACAATTGTGCGGGCCCATTTTGGCATAGAAGAGGGAGTTGAAGGAGTTGAAAGACTTTGAGAAGGAGTTACAGGTTCTTCATCTTGATTATCAATAACCAAATTAACTTCAAGGGTTGGCTCTTCATAATATTGAGGTTCCACTATAGGAGAAGGCTCAATGGAGGAAGAGTCCTTTGGAGGTTCTTTTTGAGGGAATGTTTCATCAAATTGGACATTCCTATGAAATAATACCTCATGATTTGAGGGATCAAGAAGCTTGTATGCTTTCAATTCTTCACAATAACCGACAAATATGAGTTGTCTACTTTTCTTATCAAGAGCCTTTCTTTTCTTCTTTGGAATGTGAGCCCAAGCAATACATCCAAAAATCTTGAAATTGGAAACATCTGGTTTTAAGCCAGACCATGCTTCTTCAAGGGTTATTTGGTCAAGGGCTTTATGAGGTGTGCGATTTTGAATATAATTTGCACAGTTAATAGCCTCTACCCAAAAAACTTTTGGAAGATCTCTTGAATGGAGCATACAATTAGCCATCTCTTTCAATGTCCAGTTTTTCCTTTCTGCAATGCCATTTTGTTGAGGATTATGGGAGACAGAATGTTGATGAATTATACCATGATTAGAAATAAATATGGAGAATTCATTACTGCAGTATTCTCCCCATTATCAGTGCGAATCTTCTTGATTTTGCAAGAAGCCTGATTTTCAACTAAGGCTTTAAAGATTTTAAAGTGGGATAACACATCACTTTTATATTTGAGGAAGTAGACCCAAGGGCCAATACCTTCTAGAAAAATCATCAATAAAGGTAAGAGCATACTTTACTCCTTTAAAGGATGTTTCAGGAAAGGTCATTAAGTCACTATGGATTAATTCTAGAGGAGATGAGGTTTTTAGAGAACTACTTGGGTGGAAAGGATCTTGATGTTGCTTTCCAAGGGCACATCCAGGACAAACCCCATCAGAAGAAGAGACTTGGGGTAATCCTTTAACCATATTATGGGTGCATAAATCCTTTAGGTAGTTATAATTAATATGACCAAACCTTTCATGCCATATTTGACTTTCAAGATTACTATGAGCCACAAAATAGGAGGCTCCTTCTAGATTTTGAAAGCCTTTGAAGTAAAAAATATGACATTTATGATCAATACTTCCTTTTGCTATAAGAGAATGAGGGAATTGAAAATCTCTTATCTCAACTCCTGTTGGGGAGAAGAGAACAATTTTCTCATTTCCAGAAGTACAAATTTGATAAATGGATAGGAGATTAGTGGTAATGTCTGGAACATAGAGAACATTGTTTATAGAGCCACCATCAATGGTTATATCCCCTTTCCCTTTGATAGGAATGAAGGAGGAGTCCCCTACTTCTATGCTATGAGTAGAGCTAGAGGAGATAGAAGAGAAAGATTTGTTCAAAGCATACATGTGATGAGTTGCTCCAGAATCTAGGACCCAATAATTAGAGGAATATTTGGAGGTTTTTCCTTGAACATTAAGGGCTTTTCCTATTTGCTTATTATTTTCTATATTTTGATCCTTTATAGCTGCCTCTAGTTGTTGTAATCTTTTCTAGCATTTGTTAGCAGAGTGACCATTCTTTCTATAGTGAGTACAGGTAATGGGAGTCTTTTCCTTCTTTTTGAATTTTTCTTTAGAGGAAGTGGAGGCTACTAAGGCTTTTGAAGAAGAAGAGTTTTCATATCTAGCAAGTTTGGTTTCTTCCCTAGTTAATCTATCACAAAATTCTTCTAAAGAGGGCATTTTAAAGGTTGCACCAAGAGCATATTTAGTAGATATGAAGGTGGTTGCAAATATTTGAAAAACACCATTTAGTTTAGAAAGGATTAGATAAATGCATTCTTCTTCTATCTTAGTCTTTCCACTGCCTTTATATTGAGTGAGGATTTCTTTGAACTTAGTGAGGAAATCAATAATACTACTAAAATATTCAGGAGATAAAGAAGTTAGTTTGGCTTCTAGTTGCATTGATCTCATCTGATCTACTTTTCCAAACAAGGTTTTTAATTTCTCCCAACTTTCATGAGGATTTTTGCAATCTGTAATATGAAACCACAAGCTTTCATGAACATTAGTGCTAATAATACCCATAGTTTCATGCATTTTCCCTTTATGAACAAATATTTCATATTCTTTATCAAATTCTGGTTGTTCTTCTTCTAATAAATGAGTAAGACCTTTTTGAGAGATGAGATTTAGAATTTTAGGTTTCCAAGTGTGAAAATTATGAGGGGTGAGAGGCTCAATTGAGTTCATTTTTGAGGATTTTAAGATTATTAATACTTCCCCCTTTAAAACTTCAAAAATGTAATTAAATTGAAAAAATGAATCTTGTTCAATAATAGGTAACTCAAATATACCTGCCCTTACTAGAGGGAAACTATAAGTATAAAGAGGCCTATGATTGTTTGCTTTAGATTGCCAAAAAACTTCAATGGAACACAGTACCTGCCCTTACTTGAGGGAAACTATAAGTATTGTGAGCATAAGAAGGGTTTTGGTTTTGACATGCAAAGTGGCAACAAGTATAATTTGGTTCTCAAAACCCGCCCTTACGAGAGGGAGACTATAAGTTGAGAGATGGCCAAAGTAAACTGTTGATAAGAAAATATATGTCAGGCCTTTATACCAAGTTTCCAAAAAAACCCACCCTTACGAGAGGGAGACTTTAAGTTTTTAGGATTTTGATACGTGGAACGTAGACAAAATATATTTAGAGGAAAAAGTAGAAACAAAGAAATTTATCTCAGTGATTTATTGCAAATAAATTTTAGATATGTTCCTCCTAATTTTGATTATTTGGCATAAAAGGTTAAAATATTCCAATAAATTAAATTTAATGAAATAAATTTAATAAACCAATATTTGAAATTTAGAAATTCAAAACTATTAGAAATCAGATTTAATATTAAAATTTATGTCGTAATGAATAAAAAGCAAATATTAGATTTCTAATATGAAATGAAATATCTTTAAAACAAATAATTGAAATTTATGTGTATAAAGTTAAAATAAAAAATTAGATATCTAGATATATTAGACTATTGAAAGATAAAATGCAAAGAAATAACACCCCTCTCTTTACACATAAGAGTGTAAAGATAAGCAGTAAAGAACCTCCCCCCCCGAAAGATAAATTTTATTATAAAATTTACAAGTTGAATCCTCCGTCGTTTGCGGAGTCCCACAATAGAAAATGTGGTCTTCCAAAAAACGTAGATAAGGATTACGAACCGAAGGGGAAACAGAAACAGGAAATAGGAAGAAAAAAATATTAAAATACACCAATCGCCATGAAACAGGAAGAGGCAGAAAATGAAATCGTCAAACCCTAAGTCTTCCAAGAAACAAAAACTTTCTCCATACGCTCTCTACGTCGTAAACAATGATCGATGATTTACTCTCCTTTTAGCGGCACTGGTGCTTCTCTAAGTCCAACAACGACGAAGGAAAACCTATGTAACACTGCAAAATAATTCTTGATTTTATACACGAAAAAGCCTAAGAGGTTTGAAAAAATATTTACATGAAACCAATAATATGGCAGATTTAAAAATTCTAATAAACCTACTTTTCGTAAATCAAGAGACCTACAGAAAAAGCGTTACGAAGGAAACAAGAGTATAATGAATATTAATAACGATATGAAAAAATATATAATCAATATATGCTGCCTTTGAAACCTGCAGAAGACATTAGTTGAAGGAAAAAAATATAACGAATACACCTGCAGAAGAAGTTAATAAGGCAAAATATAAACGAAATCAATGGGGCTTTTTAGAAAAATGTATGAAAGATGTTTTGTCAAACCAAAATAAATTTCGTGCACTGGAAAACCTGCAGAAAATGTTTAAGGCCACAGAGTACAAATTTCCTCAGAGAAGAGCGTTGTAGATAATATGAAAAAATGCAATAAGCTTGAGAAAATAACCTCAGGGAAGAGGGATATAAATACCAAGTGCACCAGCGAACTCTACGGAAGAACTTTTAGACGTCAATGAGTGCGCCAAGGATTGTAGACGTTGCGGCCCTTTCAAACGCAAGTGCACCAGCGAACTCTACGGAGGAACTTTTAGACGTCAATGAGTGCGCCAAGGATTGTAGACGTTGCTCGGGCCAAATGGTGAAAGCGGAAGAGACATTGCAACGGGCACCTATGGGAGCGCCAACGAGAGCTCTTTCAAACGCTATATCGAGGGACAAAGAGAGCCAATGAATAAAGTGCTTGTAATGCTGAGTTAAACTAAAAGAAAAACTCAAAAAAATATATAACAAAATAACACTTGGTTTATTTGGAGATTCTGCTCGGAGAATAGCCGGAAAAAAAAGGTTTAACCAAGTGCTAGATATATGAAAACGTTGAGGAAAAATAAATATAAGAAAAATTTAAAAAATAGGCTAATTTCCTTTGAAGAGAAGGGCAAGAAACCAGCGCCTTCACACAGGAAAAAAATAGCTATATTTTCTTAAAAGTTTCCTCTAACACAATTTCAATATAGAAATGTAAGAATATGCAACATAAAAAAATATGCTGAAAATTAACAATGGATAAAAGTAGACTAAAGCAAACTTTTGAAGTTAGATAGCCAAAAAAAATATCCAAAGTAATTGAATCAGATCCTAGAACCTTCAAGAGAGAATACTAGCAAAATCTATCCTGCTCTGGTACCATGTTAGAATTTCACAATAATAGATATGCAAAGTATTACACAAAAGATGAAGAGAAGAGTGGAACTGATTGATTTATCTCTAGGATCAACTCTGTATAAATAGCAGAGTTGATCATTGAGAACCATTGGATTACAACAACTCATCAAACCTGATGAAGACACCACTTAGAGTTCTCCTGACACATGGAGGAGTGGAAACTCAAGTGTGTATCCTAGTGAACTTAAGAGAATATTCACTTATTCTAACAAAATCATAGGGCAATGAGTAATAACACCACTAGTGTTGTCATGACCTAATGGAAATTTTATAAAATATATTAATTTTTACCTTTTCTCACCCATATTTATCTCCTATAGTCATGAGGTGAAAGTACCAATATGATAGCATTGTTGATGCTATTGTCTCTGAGTGATATTAACTATTGTGTGCCAAAATCAAGAAATTTGAATTCTTGTTTCTTTCAAGAAAGCCACCTTTAATGAACCAAATCATTAGGATTTATATCTCTCAAAAAAGTTTGAAGTCTAAAATTTGGTATCCTCATGCTCTTCAATTAATAACTTTATAAATACCTTTTCAAATTCTAACCTTCTAGGTCCGAGGTGTAGACCAATTGGTTCATCCAAACCCCATAAGGGGGTAGAGGTCCAAGGTTCAAATCTCGGGCCTCGTCGAACTGAACGCTTGTCCCTTTCCTAGTGCTTTCAATGGCATAAAAGGTTTAAAATGATTGTGGCATGGTGGTTATAGGGGCAGATTATGCGAAGATCTATGTGGTGGTTTCTAGGATGGACAACGTAGAATACTATGGTAGCCATAAAAAGCTGGACAACCTACCCGGTTTCGTGGCGGCTACCGATTCCACCATGTAAATACCAAAAAAAAAAAAAATTCTAACCTTCTCTGATCTTATCATAGTCAATGCAATTCTACCTCCAAGAAGCCATGGGTTCATATACAACTATAATTTGGAAGAGCCCAATCCATGATCTTTTCAAGGTAGAAAAACTTTGCAAAATTTTTATTCATGGTTTTTGAAACAAAATTCTACCAAAATATTTTTTAAATCATGGCTATCAAGTATTATGCATGACACGATTATACCAAAATCTTACCATAAGCTTTCAAAGTTCATCCTTAAAATAACATATGTTATTGATCTTTCAAGCATCCAAGTCTCCAAGAAAGTCTCTAGTCAAGTATACAAGTGCTCCAATAACTCTAAACTATCAAGTGTTAAGCCTCCAAACTCAAGCATTCAAGTGTTATCAACAAGCAAGCTAGCAATATTTTAATACGCTTCTAACAAGGGAAAACACTTATAACAAGGGGAAACCAACCCTATGTATGGGGTTGTGCTCTATCCTCTTATTTTTTTTAGCTTTTCCTAATCTTTGTAGCTTCAGATTTTTTATCATAATGCACTTAGATCTAATATTGCATTTTGCATTTACATTTACTTAATATTTAATTTTGTTATTTATATTTATCTTGAGCAAGTGGATCTATGTTTTTTGTTGTTGGACAAAGAATATATACTCCCAAGTTAGAGTCCTTTATCATAGTCATAATAATATTATCATATATTACATTTAATATTATTATTCTAGTCTAAAAAGCAAAAGTGATACTAGATTATACACCAGTAGTACTACTTCTCTCTTGTTTTACATAAAGCAAAAGCATTGGTACTAAACGAAAGTATCTATGGTACTATTACAACTTAGTGTCACTTTCATGTTAGAGTTTATTACATTATTTGGTACGTGTAAATAGTTTTTAAATATATTGTGTGAAAAGAGTATTGTAGATATGAGATATTTAGAGTTTATATTTTAGAAATCAATAAAGGTTTATCATTATTAAGAGTCAATAAAATATATTTCATTGATAAATATGAAGAGTCAAAGATTCATATCTCCTAGATGTTGGAGAAGATGAATAGTTAGATGAAGTGAAAAAATCAAGAGTTTTTGTAAAGCCTATAAGTAGATGAGTCATATGAGATTTATAGAATGAAAATTTTAATACTTCTTTACTATTGGAATACTAAGATTGATATCCATGAGAATATTGTAATTGCTTCCATTTGCTTAAATTCATGTGTATATTGTTGCATATTACATTTTATGACATTCTAATCTTGATATATTTGTTGAAAAGAGGTTATATGCCAACATTTTTTTACCTGATATTTATTTTTTGCATTATGTCCCTTTTATCATTTTTTATTTATCTGAATAGGGGTCTTATTACTATTCAATTAATTCTAACTATTCTCTTCCAACTCAAAGAGACCTCTTAACCATTGATTATATTTTTTGTGTCTATTTTATAGGTCAAGTGATAACACCATTAATAGGTGATAGTGTTGATGACACTTCTCTCGGATGGAAGAAATTTTATCCTTATGGAAAAATTACGTTATTTTGACCCTAATATTTGTCATTTAAGTATTTAGGATTTAAACTAGGATCAATTTTCCATTAAGTAGTAAAATAGACAAAAATAAATAAATTATTTAGTCTTAATCATATAGGGGATCAACGTGATCTTTGAGCCTTGGAATCAAATAAAAGTCACATACAGTTGCATCTTAGGCTTTGTTTATTATACATTTGCATGCCCTTTCCTCTTAAATGAAAAATTGTTATTTACTTCCTCATCAAAATTAAAAGAGCTTTTTAGTTTTAGGTCTTGATTGATGAATTTGCATGTGCATTAGGGTGATAATAAGTTAATATTAAACAAATATTTATGTTTATTATTATTGTTGTTGTTGGATAGGGCCTCTATACTCCTGAGTTAGATCCCTTCATTATAGTCATTATAATTTTATCATATATTGTATTTAATCTTGTTATTATGGCCTTACAAGTGAACATTTTTTAATATTATAGGTAAGTGGTGTTATCATTATTTGGTTTCTAATTAGAGAAAAATATTCTATATTGAGTGAAAGCACATCAATGGTGTTTTTTCTTCCTATAATTTATTTCTTGGGTTCTATCATTTTTATATATATTTTTTTATTTGAATAGCGGCCTCATTACTATTCAACGAAGCCCAACTATCCTTTTCTAGCTCAAATAGGCCCCTTTACATGATTGTATATATTTTTGTTTATTTTGTAGGTCAAGTGATCATATCATGAATAGGCAATAGCACAAATGGTAATTTTAAATTTTGGTGATATTTTGGTCTCTATGAAAAAATTGGTAATTCTACATTCAATATTTATCATTTAAGCATTTAGGATTTAAATACTCTTTTCTAACTATGTAGACTAGCTTTTGTAAAAATAAAAGGAACTAGTTTAGTCGTAATCATATAGGGGATCAAATTACTCTTTGAGATTTTGAATCTAATTGAAATCACATATAGTTGCATAGAGCATATTGCTTTTGGCAATGATCATTATATATTATCTAGTGTACTTGATCTTATGAAATAGGTATTTTTATTTCCTATGAGATTTTACTCTTTTGAAAATACCAACTCCATCATTTTCATGCATACTTCTACCTACTTCATGTTGAAGTATATTTGATGGATTTATAAATACTTTTTATGACATCTTGCATGGTTGAGCTTATGTATATATATCATATTGTGTCAATGAGGGTATGGCTATGGTGTTTAGTATCTCACTCTAATTGTGGTAATTGAGCCTTTGAGGGTGGCCAAAAGAGACTAGCATAGCCTTATGTTTTGGAGGGGTTAGTTTAGTATGCCAATATATATATATATATATATATATATATATATATATATATATATATATATATATATATATATATATATATATATATATATATTTATGAAATGTATTTAATCCTTTCAATATTATTCAAGGTGGTTCTAAATTTCCTAATGCATTGGATTACTTGATTGATTATTGATCTCAATATATGGTTTTACATTTTGCACTTTTCAAAAATTTGATTAATTATGTCTCTGTGGTTCAATTAAAGATTGAATGAACACTATCTATATTTATATTTTTGTTCTTATTAGTTTAGAATCTGAACTACATTATGTTGAAATAACTAAATTGAAGGTGTTGGAAGTGGTTTAAAATTATATGATTCAAAATTGATTCTAAGTAGTAAAATTGAATATTTACAACTTATTTAAATTTAGATTGATATTCAAATTTAATGGATTAAGTAATATATCTACAATTTATGCAAAGATGAATTTATTACCATGAAGCTTAAAGAAGTTTAGATCACTTATATGGTTACAATAATTCAATAGAATTTAGATTTAACAATAAATTTTGAGTTTTTTTTTGGAAATATTAGGCATATCAATATAATGTCTAAATTGCCATATAGTGTTTGATAAATAACAATAATACAAGTCATGGTTAGGTTCCTAAATTTTCTTAGTCTTTATTGATTAAATAATTTTTTTGAATAATTTATCTTTTGGGTAAATTTAAGGATGTTTATAAATGATAATAATTTGATAACTATAAGTAGTTAAAAATGCTTTATTGTTTTAGTTAACTACTAAAATATTATTTATATTTTGTTTCATTAGATCTCAAAATTTACATTCTAAAATATGTACAAATACCCATATAGTTAATTCTTGATGTATATAATTATATAACATCTTAATTATTATTTTTAAATAAGTATAAAAAAATTGTATCATGTTAAAAAATCACAACTTACAAATAATTAAAAAACCACAATTTATAAATAAATATAAGAGTTAAAATTCTAAAAATAAAATAAAATTTTAAAAATATTCAATAAATAACAACCTTTAATAATAAACTCATATATCTTATAGACATTTTTTAAAATAAAAACAATTATATAAAATTATCACTTTTGAAAAAATAATTTATAAGATTTTTTTTTTTAAATTTCAATAGGTTGTAAAAACACTACCATAATTATTATATTTAAATAAATAGGCAAAGAACTAACAATAAAACTAGATGTTGTATCTATGAATTTAGATAATACCTAGTACATCTCATAGATTGTGAATATATCTTTGAATTTTTTCAAAAATAGTTTATTGATTTAAGTGCAATCTAAAATAATTCTTTAAAAATATTGTATTAATTTCCTATCACCATGAAGAAAATAAAACATAGAATTTTTTTTCGTCTATCAACTTTGAAGTTGTGATTCTAGTCTTTATAGGATACTTTAGTAGTTAGGATTTTGGTTTTTTTTGGAAAACCCAGGTTAAAATCATTGAGTAAAATTTTAGTGCAATGTGTATTAGTAGTTAGGTTGTGAAGCAGATTGGTGCAATTTTTTAGGTTTCAAAGGAGCATTGCAGAGAAGGTGGATACCTAGCCAAGTTGTAAAGTAGATTTGTGAAGCACTGTGCTACAGTATTTAGGTTGTGAAGTAGATCAATGCAATTTTTTAGGTTTCAAAGGAATGTTGTAGAGGAGGTAGATCAATGTTGCAGAGAAGGTGGATTCCTGAACAAGTTGTAAAGCATATATGTGAAGAACTGTGCTATAGTAGTTAGGTTGTGAAGCATATTAGTACACTTTTTTAGGTTTTAGAGGAGCATTGCAGAGGATTTAGATGAGCTTTGTAGAGAAGGTGGATGCCTGGCCAAGTTGTAAAGTGGATCTGTGAAGCACTATGCTACAGTAGTTAGGTTGTGAAGCACTATGCTACAGTAGTTAGGTTGTGAAGCATATCAGTGTAGTTTTTTAGATTTTAGAGGAGCATTGTAGAGGATGCATATGAGTGTTGCATAGAAGGTGGATGCCTAGTTAGCAAGCTTCAATCTCATTGCTAAAGAAGCTAATTCTATGAAGGTGAATCTATTTGAATCTTGTGACCCTTCCTTTTCATTTGAATGGGAGGAGTGGAATTCTAGTAAGCTCAAAGGTGGGATGAGTAGAAATTGTGGGGAGTACCCCATCCCACCTAGTGTATCTTCATGCAAAATTGGTCACTAGAATTAATGAAGGATTTGACATCCTATTCGACATTTCTCCTATGTCAAACCAAATCCATGTCCTTAATATGTTGATTGATAATATAGTGAAATATGGGTTGTGTAATATTGTGAGAAAATTCTAAGGTAGGAGGCCAGATATTGGTACTCTGAGAAGATGGGCTTGGAAATATAGAGACCTATCGGTTCTCTTGAAATTGTGGCCATCCCATGAAATTTCTTCCTTATTAGGCTCAACTATGAGGAGGATTCCAAGCGAATCTTGGAAGGGGGTCCATGATTTTTTGGTAAATAAGATTTATTTTTGCATAAATGGGCCTCAAATTTTAATACCCTAAAGTAGAGCATTAATATTATCCCATTATGGATCAAGCTACCAGAATTCCCACTTCATCTCTGGCATGAGAGCATCTTCCAAGCTATTGCCAAGACAATTGGGGATTTTATTTCCTTTGATCAAACTACCAATTCCAAATCTTGAATTCTCTATTTTAGAATATATGTGATGGTAGATATTGTGAAGGATCTACCAATATCTATTGATCTATTTTATAACCTTGGCACCTAGGTTTAAAACATTGAATATGAAAATAAACTCCAAGTTATCTAAGAGTGTGGTAAGAGAGGACACCATAAGATCATATGCCCCCTGCATTTTAAAGCTCTAAGTACTTTGGCAAGTCATAATAAAAACAATAAGAAGCTCAATGAAAAGTGTGTACCTAAGAGAAACCCTCAAAAATTTAATGTCAAATATTTGATTTCTATTTCTCAAGTTGGGCTCAGTGAGGAATTACAGGAGGAAGTCCTTCTTCCATAAAACATGTTTAATAGAGAGGAGGAGTTGAATAGGTTTCCTATAAAGAGAAGGAAAGTGAACCTAGTAGCGAGGGATATTGTTCAACTTCCTAAATTTAGGGAGAGTGGAGAAGATGTAAGTCCCTTTGAATCTCTTGACATGAATGATCTGACTGTTCAACAGTTAATGGAAAGCTCTCTAGCCTCTTCAAAACTTGTGTTTGAGAAAGGCTCTCTAGGTTTGAATACCAGGAGTCACAAGAAATCTCGTATTGATGTAAGGATCAAAATTAAAGTGGGGATACTTAACAATAGAGCACTCATAAAAAGGGATATTGAACCTAAAATTGCTAATGAAGTACAACCCCTTATAACTGATAGTTTTGAGGCTCTACATCCTAGAGAGAATGAGGTTGTTCCAATCATGAAGACTTGGAACAAATGTGTTAAGGAGTGTGAACTTAAAAAAGGATTTCTTTCTTTGGGGATAAAAAAAAAGGTTGGAAGGCCTCCCAAGACCTCGCTGAGATAGGCTTCCAGCAAGTGATTTTTGGTTATTTTTATTTCAGTTGTTTTTCAGGCCAGATATTGTTGTTGTAGATTTGCTCCAGTTTTAAATGGGATTCTTGGCTCTTTGGTTCTTTGAGCACCCCTAGGTTCCAGTGGTGAGGTCTGGTTCCCATATTTAAGGCCCTAGTGGTGGGCAGGATCTTCAAATTTTGAACTTTGAATTTGAATGCAACTCTGGTTGGAATTTTCAAATTCTAATTTTAAATCTTGAATTTGAATGTTGTTTTAGGTGTGTATTCCTCCTATGTTGGCCCATTTTTCCAAATGGATATTTTATCATGATAATCTCTTGTATTTACTTGATAAAAATCTATAACTTATTTGCTAGGAGGTTGCTTCATTGGATTTTTGGGTTGGATTCGTGGAATCTAGCTCAGTTTTTCTTGATATATTATTGTTAGATCTAAGGTTTTGGGGTGCATTTAAAAACCCTATTTGTAATAGGCTCGAGGATCCTTTAAAAACCCCTTGTACTACCAATCCCAAAAAAAAATGCCTATCATCATAGAACATGAATAGAAAGTCTAATTAAAAAAAAAAAAAAAATTATCATTCAATTTTTATTTCTATGATGTTATTTTCTTTTTATAATATTAATGTAAGGATTAAATTAAAATTATAAATAAAAAATTGACCTAAAAAGATCAAACCAAGGGCTTTGAAACAATCGCTCGTCAACTTAGTCAAACAACTAAAAAATAAAAAAGTGTATAAAAATCACTAAAAAAACCAATGTTCATTTCAATTTGTTACTGAAAGTAATTACATTTGAGTACATGAAAAAATTGTAATGCCACTTATTAAAGCACAACAAGCTATTATGACCAAATGGCAACCTCAAAACTTAAAAACTAACTTATCAAAGTAGAGTAATTGCAATTGAAATATTAATCTAAAGGCCAAAACCAAAAAATCTTAAATGGTAATTACTTCTCAAATTATTACAAGAGGGATTGAAATCATTTAAAATACCAAAAGATCATTACAACTTATTAATGGAAATCATAATGTTCAAATTATAAGCCTACTAAGAGAGCATGTCAAATTAGTATGACTAAGTGGTATTCCATAAAAATACAATATGGATAAAATATCCAAAAAAAATATTAATTAAATTTAATTTCCTAATTTTATTTATTTTTATTAGGGTGGAAGAAGGGCTTTTGAAAGGGGACCAAACATTTTACAAGAAAGCAACTAAATATCAACTAACAATCTCAAAATTGAGATATCACAAAAAAAATAACCCATAAAACTAAAATATTTTGAAGTGCAATAATCCATAAAGTGAAATGGTATCCCAGTTGCAAACCAAATATGAACTAAAACACCTATAAGAAACTAGGTTAAAGTCCCATAACACCACAAAGGATATGTTCTCAGACTCAACATGGCCTACATTATCATATGTTCATATGTTTTCTCCTACCTTTGCACCATTTTAGTTCCCTTGTCCAAGGCTATTATTGTTTGTTTTCCATTGGCACTATATGTCTCTATATATTTTTCTATCTCTCTCTTTCTTTGATTTTTTTGATTGGAAGGTTTTTGTTCATATTCAACAATACCCACATCAATTCCTAACTTCTTATGATGTTTGATTTTTGGAGTTTGTTCATAACTGAATTTCTTAGGAATTTTTATTTAATCTACCCACTTTTTCAAAACCATTTGGTCCTACTCATCTTAATCTTCCTCAACTTCTAACTGAAGATTTCTGACATCCACCTTTTTGAAAGGTCATTTCCTTCATCTCCTAAAGTAATCTCTTGAAGCATACCAAAAGGATTTTGATAAAGAACAATATTCATTTGTGAGGAGGGAAAATATCATATACCTTAATTCATTAAATTACCTATAAAATGTTACAATGTCTTTAAAAATAAAATAATCTATAAATTAGATTTTAGTTATAGACATAAAAAATTAACGTAAATAACCCAAACCAAAAACTTTAAAAAAGTAATCATTATTTTTTAAAAAAATAATATAAAATATTATAATTATTAAAAAGACCAAAAATTATATCAATTCTATAATGAGTTGTATTTGAAGATAAGAACAAAATACTAACCATAAAAATATAACATATTAGTATGACCAAGTAGTAACTTAAACACTTCAAAATAAACATAACCCTAATAAAACCTATCAATAACTTATTTATTCTTACATCAAAAGTTGCTTATACAATTCACATATTTAAAATTAATCTAAAATTAAAAATAATACCTTATAATAAAATGGCAAAAATAAATTTAAATACAATTAAAAATGAGAAAGTTGCATATACAATTCACATATTTAAAATTAATCTAAAATTAAAAACAATACCTTATAATATCTTTAAAATGGTAAAAATAAATTTAAATACAATTAAAAATTAAAAATTAGATTCATAAAGACAAAATTTAGTCCATGCATAATAATGACAAATATTTTAAAAACCATGATCTTTATAATCAAATATGAAACATCCTAAAATTATAAGCATTTAATTTATGGTGTAAATTTAATAATAATTCATTTTAATTATATAACTTAAATCCTAGTTTTAATTTAATAATAATAATAATAAAAATATTATAATTGTTAAATATTTTTTAAAATAAAATATATTATAATTATTAAATATTTTTTAAAATAAAATATATTATTAATATTATATAGTAAATGCAATAATAATCATAAACACATTATAAATTTATTAAATAAAATTATAAATTTAATTCTATTTAATAAATATAATTGTGTGATTAAAATAAATAAATAAACATACCTATAACATACAATAAATGATAACATTTTTACATCTTTAATTCATGAAATGACACTCATAACAGTAAACTAATTAACTAATGGAATGTGCCCATTTTCAATGTTTTTCTTTTTCTTTTATTCCAAGAAAACAAAGTTATTTTATTCCATATTAAAGAAAGTTGATAAGAAACGAATTCATTTCTTATCAATCCACCCTAATGTTCAATTTTAACGGTTCATTCTACTAATTTTTAAAAACCTCACTCAACTATAATTACACGTCAACGCACTCAACTTACCACTTATACATGAATGAAAGTAGATGGTTCCATCCTCGACCGCACACACTTCAACAGTGTTGCCTGCATAAACAAAAATTTTGCATCTTGACTTTTTAAAGGAAAGAGTCAGGAAATTTTTCTTTTGTCAAGTGGGCATCCATATAAAGAGGCTTCTGCCATGATAGCTACTGCCATCCACCAACGCAGGGGAAAATTACGTAGGCATATTAAGGTCACCGTCAAGAGAACATGTCTTCCTCTTTTGTTCTCATGTCTGGACTTTAAGAGGGGAATTAACCCTTTTCTTTTTTTATATATACAATTTCATTCATATATTTATGTACACACCACATTTTACTTTAATTTAAATTTTGATCTTCAAAAAATCTAAAACTTGATATCAAAAAAAACTCTGCATTATTTGAAATGTAAAATAGGGATTCCGTTTAGTTGGACCCCTTCACATCAAAAAGGACCCAGGCCGACCCAGCTCTCATGACAAATATTTGGCCGCAAAAAAATGTAATCTGCCACCCATCTTATGATTAAGTTTGTTCTTTGCATGGCAAAACTTAAGCTATATCGCTTAAACCATCATAGAGAAGGGTATCTTCTCTGCACATTCCTTGCATTCAAGATCGTCGAGACCACGCTAACATAAACCTGCAGAACAACATCAACCGATAAAAATTCAAAATTGCTTTTAAGTAAAACGTGTCAGGCCATAAACATCTTACAGATATTAAGGTACATGCTAAGGGAAGCCTCCCTTAGGCATTCCTCCAAGGCCGTTATTTTAGTAGTAGGTTTCACAATTTACCAGGGAACTTTTAGAGACGGTTTGACTTTTTGTCCCGGGAGAAAGAGAAAAGTAGGATTCCCTCGGATGGTTTGTATGGACTCTTTCTGTAGAAAACGGGGCCTGCAAAATAAAACAAAGCATGAAAGTAGAGAATATTCTGTTTTATAATAGAGTATCTTAAAGGAGAGCATCAAACAAAACAGTAATAATTTACAAAAAGAATATATCATATTTGCACTTTTATTTTCAAGAAAAAATATTTATAAATGTAACAATGGAAATTAAAAAAAAAAACACCACAAAATTATCAAATAAATTCAATTTTACATTATAAATAACCGAAAAGTAAAAATATTTATAATAAATACAACAAATAATTTCTTTA
Organism: Wollemia nobilis; assembly: GCA_028583015.1. Taxonomy (NCBI): domain Eukaryota; kingdom Viridiplantae; phylum Streptophyta; class Pinopsida; order Araucariales; family Araucariaceae; genus Wollemia; species Wollemia nobilis. The sequence continues at coordinate 3,704,276 of JAQPPZ010001731.1, forward strand.
GATCTTTAGTTCATGAAATGACACTCATAGAAATAAACTAACTAGCTAATACAACTGGAAAGGATAGGAAGGAATGAATAACTTCCCACCAATACATCTTATTTTTTAGTATTCAATTTTAGCCCTCATTTATTTTATTTAAAAAATTAAAAAAACTCAAAACTATAATTACATAGTAAACCTGTGGTACATGAATAAAGGTAGGTGTATCACATACTACTACTCTGTTGCTCGGATAAAACAAGATTTTGAAGGTTAACTTTTTAAAGAAGAGAGCTAGGAAAATTTTATTTCATCAAGTAGCATCCATATAATGAGGATTCTGCCATGGTAGATAGTGCATGCAATTAACTCATTGCAAATTACGTGGTCATATGAGGGTCACCCTTAAGAGAAAATGTAGTACTCTTTTGTTCTTATGCGGTGACTTTACGGCGGAATTGCTCTTTTTTTCATTTTACTTCCTCTACCTGCCATATGTGAAATGTAAATGAAGGATTCCTTAGTTAGATTCTTCCTAATCAATATCCCTTCACATAAAAAAAAGACCTCAGATCAACTCCAACTCTCATTATAAAGATTTCGCCGGAAAAGAATCTGATCTGCCACCCATCTGATTATTTTTCCGCTTGAATGGCAAAACTTAAGCAATATCGTTTAAACCACAACATAGAGAAGGATATCTTCTCTGCATATTTCTTGCAATTTCTTCGAATTTATATGCTAAAAACTTTATATAAAAAGCACCGCCGTCCAGAAGACAATAATAGAAACGTGCACCCCAACTTCAACCTTGTTGGGATAAAAATTCAAAATAGCTTTCCATCATAGGTAACACGTCTCAGGCAATTAAAATGTGCCGATATCAAGGATACATGCTAAGTAAGCCTCCTTAGGCATTCCTCCAACGCCGTTATTTTAGGAGTAGGTTTCATAATTTACTAGAGAACTTTTCCATAATTTTTGACTTTTTGCCCATGCGAAAAAGTAGGATTTCCTCCCCTCCATAGATGGGAGAGAGATAAGAATTATTTGTTTGGTGGTCAACTTTATATAATTTTTCCACCTATATAAGGCCGTCATCAATTTCCAAATTCCATATGACAAGTTAACTGAAGTCCTCCAGCTTCATTCAATTCAAATCATATAATGGCTTGCACTTAGGAGTTCCCTGAGGCGCTAAGGTGCATCAATGATGCTGCTCCTTCTTCTTATTTCTTACCAGTTATTCTCAATTTGAAGTGAGAAATTTTATGTACTGAGCTTTGTGTTAGAAATTAAGTTACATTTCACCCGATAGATCTCTGATAGATCTTATCTTTTGAATCTGATCATTGTATTTTAAAGTATTCGAAGTTATTATTAGTGGTCGTAGTTATTCGATGATTGGATACACCATGTTTTTCAATTTAATGCATGTCAGAAGGTGAGGCTTTCCTTCCATCCTAAGCTATAAATATGATCCACTGGTATCATTTGGTAGAGTGAGATATAGAAGTTGGAGCAAACGTGCACAAAGAAGGTGAAAGCTAGAGAGCCGAAAGTTGAAGTTGCAGTCTTCAGAAACTTTCTGGTTGGTGTAACCTCCAATATTTCTAAGTTGCAGAAATAGATGGATGTATTTCCATTTTGATCAATATATAATACTTATAAGGTATTTATGTTTGTGCATATTACTTTGCAAAGTTAGGTTTTACTCACTTTAATTTTATTCCGATCGCATTCTTATTCCGCTGAATATCTTTTACTTGGTTGAGAGGATTTGTACTTTTAGGGTTGGATAAACCAAATTCCATGATACATTTTTCTTTGTTAAATTTTGGAAGCCCATTTATTTGTAAAAATCCTCTCGTTGAAATCTTCACTTCATGTGTGTGCTTTGTTAAATTTCAAAAGCACTTTCATTGTTAAATTGTGGAAAATCATTTCTTTTGTTAAATTTTTGCTCGTGAAAAGTTCCACTCGAGTACTTTTGATTTTCTAATATGGAATTAAGTTTAGAGTGGATTTTGCATTCTTTGTTATTTCCGTTGGTGAAACCTTTGTTAAAATCTGCTCGTAATTCCTTTGATAAATTTCACTCATAAATTACCTTGTTAATTATTGCTCCACTCAAGTTAGTTTTAAAATTTAACTCCAGTTTTTCTAGAAAGATGTTTTTAGAATTTTGATGACTGGAATTTGTATTCCACAATTTTTTTCCAAAGTATTTTATATCACTCTTCCTTTCACTCCAAATTTATTCAGTTGTGCATGCAACACATCTTTCAAATTGGTATCAGAGCGAGCACCAATTGTGGAAGGTTTTAGAAGCAATGGCTTCCAGTGAAAATTATTTTCAGTTGCAGATATCATGTTTCAATGGCAAAAATTATGATTACTGGAGCATTCAAATGAAAATATTGTTCAGATATCAGGAGTTGTGGGACCTAGTGGAGAATGGTTACCTAGAACCCATATAAGCAGTAGCATTGAGTGCTCTATCCCAAGTAGAGTTAGATCTATTGAAGGAGAATCAAAATGACAAAAAGTCATTATTTTACATAATGCAAGAAGTCAAATGGACTATCTTTCCATGAATTATAGCAACAACCTAATCGAAGGATGCATGGTAAATTTTATCCAGCTCTTTCCAAGGTACTAATAAAGTGAAGTTGGTGAGGTTGCAAATGCTGAGAAGGGAGTTTAAAAAATTTTAGATGAGTGAGTCAGAGTCCATGAGCAACTTCTTTACCTGCACAATCGATATCAACAACCAAATGAGTTTGAATGGCAAGAATATTGAGAACTAGATAATAGTGGAGAAAATATTGAGGAACCTACTAGCAAGGTTTGACTTAGTGGTGATAAAAATTGAAGAATCAAGGGAGTTAACAACCCTCTTAGTAGATGATCTCATGGGTTCTCTAGAAACACATGCATAGAGGTTGGTCATATCATCTAAGTTCTCATCGGAGCAAAAATTTAAGATGTATGTCTCATTTTTAGATAGTAGCAAAAGAGAAAAATACCACTAGACTTCCTCTAGTAGCAGAAGAGAAAAATACCACTAGACTTCCTCAAGTTCTCAAGGTAGAAGAGGATATAGTAATAGAGGCAAGCATGGAATAGGTCATAAGAGAGGAGTTAGGTCAAACTCCAACAAATGAGATACTAGCTGCAACTTCCATCAAGCAGGAGGAAGAGGTAACGATAGAAATTGATAAGAAGGATTAAATCAGAGGTATGATAAATCAAATATCCAATATTATTACTACAAGAAGTTAGCCATTATAGTAATGAGTGTAGAAATAAGTTAGACAAGGAAAATAGGCAACAAACCCACTATACAAATGAAAATGATAATACATATAGTAGATATGTACGTGGGACTATGATACTAACTTGTAGCACAAATGAAGAGATCCAAAATAATACTTGGTATCTTGATAGTGGGTGTAGTAACCACATGTCTAGAAAGAGATAAATGTTCTCACAATTGTATGAAACCATCAAATCTGATATGAGTATGGGAAAAAATAGCAAGATAACTATCATGGGAAAATGAAAGATTATAATCTACACCAAGCAAGGTGAAAGAAGACACATCTTTGATCTGTATTATGTTTTTGGTTTGAAATACAATTTGTGAAGCATTGGACAACTAGTGCAGAAGAGGTACATTTACTTGTATCATTAGAGACAAAGAGAATGGGCTTGTAGAAAATATAGCCATGAAAAAGAACAAGATGTTTCCTCCACATATTCAAAATGAGTTATTGCTTTATTTTAGTATAGTTGTGAAAGATGCTACATGATTGTGGTATCTTAGATATGGTCACTTGAGTTTCAGTGGCCTAAAATTGCTACACAAGAAATATATGGTGAAGATATTACCCCTTATAGACCAACCTAATCAAGCATTTGAAGGTTGCCTAGTAGGTAAGCAACACAAGGATGCATTGGAGCTGATGCATTTAGATATTTGCAACCCTATGCAAACGAAATTAATTTCCAAAAATAAATACTTTTTGACATTCATAGATGATTTTAGTCGGAGGACATGGGTATATCCCATCAGAAAAAAAAAGTTAGAATCTTTTGCCAAATTCAAGGAGTTAAAATATTTGGTTGAAAAACAAAGCGACTATTATGTGAAAACTCTCAAAACTGGTGGAGGAGGTGAGTACATCTCCAATGAATTATATAATTTCTGCAAAGCAAATAAAATTAGAAGGTATTTTACATCTAGATACACACCACAATAGAATGGTGTTGTAGAGAGGAAGAATAAAATAATAATGGAGATGGCAAGGAGCATGCTAAAGGTAAAGGGATTGCCACATGAGTTATGGGTAGAAGTTGTAGATTATGTAGTTCATCTATTGAATAGGTGTCCCACAAAGAATGTGAAACCAAAAATCTATCAAGAAGCATGGAGTAAATAGGAGTCCAGTTTTGCTCACTTAAGAGTTTTTGGGTGCATAGCATATACACATGTTCCATATGAGAAGAGAAATAAGCTAGATGAAAAGGTATAAAAATGCATCTTCAATGGATATAGTGAATAATCTAAGGCTTATATGTTGCATAACCCTATGACTAAGAAGTTGATCATAATATGAGATGTGAAGTTCATGGAGGATGAAACTCGAAACAGGAAATCCAAGACTAATCAACGAAAGCCAACAATTATTGAATCTGAGGATTTATATGGAAATAATGTGCATCTATCTATAGCTTCAAGCAGTAGTACCAATGCCAAAATTAGCACAGTCTCATCATCAAGGTCACCTCCACTTGTAATAATTATTCCAAACTTGAAGAAACCATCAAATATAACGAGTTTGCAAGATATATATGAGGTAACTAGAAATGAAATTGAAGAAGCAGAACAATCCAATTTTGCTTTATTTTTTGAGTGTGATCCAATTTTATTTGAAGAAGCAATTTAGAATAGAACTTGGATGAAATCCATGGATGATGAGATATAATCCATATTGAAAAATCAAACTTGGAAATTAATGGATTTTCCAGCAGGTAAGAAGACCATTGGAGTAAAATGGGTATATAAAAAAATGTTTAAAAAACAAGGTTAAGTTGAAAGGCATAAAGCTAGACTGGTTGCAAAATTTTATAAGTAGAAGTCATGGATTGACTATCATGAGGTATATGCACCTGTACCAAGACTTGACACAGTCAGATTAATTTTAGAAATAGGAGCCCAAAAGGTGTGGAATGTTTACCAAATGGATGTGAAGTCCACAATTATAAATGGAGTGTTGGAAGAAGAGTTATACGTAGACCAACCACCTGGCTATGAGTTGGAAGGCCAAGAATTCAAGGCCCTAAAGTTAAATAAAGCCTTGTGTGGGTTGAAGCAAGCACCCAGGGCTTGGTACAATAGCATTGATACAAACTTTTAGAAGAATGGGTTTATCAAATTCTCATATGAGCACACTCTCTAAATGAAGACAAATGAAAAGGGTGAGATGATAATAATTTACTTGTATGTAGATGATCTGATTTATATTGGTAATAGCAATACACTATTTGAAAAGTTTTGAAATGCCATGAAGTAGGAGTTTGAGATGACGAATTTAAGCTTGATGAAATATTTTCTTGGAATTTAAGTTACCTAATCTATGGATGGTATCTTCATCTCTCAAGGCAAGTATGCAAAGATATCTGGAAAAGGTTTAAAGTGGAGGATAGCAAACTAGAAATCATGCCAATTGCAATAGTCCTAAAACTGGGTAATAATGATTGCAACAATAATGTTGATCCAACATTCTTCAAAATATTAGTTGGAAGTCTCATGTATTTGATTGCAAATAAACTAGATTTAATGTTTACAATGACTTTGATTAGCATATTTATGGATACACCAAATAAAACTCACTTGAATATAGAAAAAAGAGTTCTACGTTATGTAAATGAGACCAAAAACCATGGCATTCACTATGCAATAAAAAACTAGCTTCAAATTTTTGGCTACACAGATAGCAATTGGGCTTTAGATATAGATGATAGGAAGAGCACTTTTGTCTAATATTTTCATCTTGGATCAGGAGCAATTTTGTTTTTTTTAAGCGAAAAACCCCTTGCGGGGCCACCTTGGTCTGAGAGACCACGAACAGGGGGTTCTACACCATCAAAGTCACCCGGGAGTCGCACCTAGCCCTGCTCGCACCAACATTATCAATTGGATTTTGGGTACCCAATTCAGCTTTTTGGTAGGGTGGATATTTGAACTTGGGACCTCCCTTGGAGGATTTCCCTCTCCTCTCCAAGTCACATACAACACCTGGATGGATTAGGAGCAATTTCATAGTCATCAAAGAAGCAACCAATTGAAAGCACGAGATTCCGGTCAAAGGAAACACCAAGTGCGATTGCATTCAAAATTAAGCACGCTTAAGTCCTAGAAATGTAAATTGCATGAAACGGAAAAGAGACACATTGGAAGAGACGCAATCGAGATAAAGAAAACACAGCCCTTTCATTAATTTCCTTCGATCTCTCGTTACAATAATGCCTCCTCCCTTTTCGGGGGCTAGGAGCGCAAATAGGGTTTGATTACAATCGCTGAATGATTCCTCCTTCCGCGTGCCCACGATTGCAATGGGCGGGCCAAGATGATGCCGCCGCTGATGTCGATGAGTTCTTCGCCTCTGCTGCTTCTCCTGCGAACAAAGAAATGATCAAGACGTTAGTAGCACCTGCTGCAAATGAAAAGCATTCTCTCTCTAAAACTAACAAAATATGCATACGAATATTTGCATGAAACAGTGAAAACAGTGAATCCAAATTGCTTCAAAACTCGAGAGAAGGTAAGAAAAGTTACCAGAAGGCCACTGCCATCGAGGCAGCTGGCCAATCCACCTTAAACTGGAATTCGTCCCTGGGCAGGACGAATTCTGACTGTAATTCGTCCCTGGGTGGGACGAATTCTTCTGAGTAGGAGAAACCGACCTGCTGTTGCTCCAATGTCGGATCCCGGGACCTGCAAAACTCCTGCAAACAGGGGGGTTAGGTAATTGGGGCCATTTTGGGACGACCCAGATGGTCGGATTTTCCCAATTTGGCCTCCACCCTCGGGAATTTGACCTTGACACCTGCAAGTTAGCGAAACGACAAAGCAATACAAAACACCCTAAACTATGACCAAAAGCTACAAAATTGCAATTATAGACTAATCAGACCTAGTAACACAGAATGCAATCTAAAAAATAATCTAAAGTGCTCAAAAACTAAAATTAGGACTTGGGAGGTGCGGGGGTGCCCAAGTGGGCCTCCCACCGTTGGCCCTCGATTTTGGAGCCAATCCACCGAGGATGGGCCCAAAACCTTTTAGGATTGGGGGGTCGGCGAATTGGTAGGTTCAGATGTCCATGCGTCGGATTTGAGTAAGGTTCGAGCTTCCAAAGGCCACCCAACAACCTCCCTTGCAAAAGAGATTGGTGGATGTAGGAAGGTGAACAAAGGGGGATGCAAGTGAGTCTTCAATTCGGCTGCACTTCGTTGCTTGAACATTCCTTCAACCTGTATATTTTGGGTGAGAAAAGTCCCACCTTTTATAGACCCAAGGGGTCTCTTTTGGGAGGGAAGCACAAAAGCCAAGTGTTGGCCATAGGCGCCATGTGGCGATCTTGTCTTCCCATGAGGGAGGGGAGTCCTCCATTGACTTGAACTTTGATAAATGCTTCTTGTAACGGTCCTCTAACGGCCCCTCTGTCCACTTACACATGCGTGCAAGGTAGGAGCCCTTAACCGACCGTTCCGGGCTGCCACTTGGCACCATTTGCCTTTTTGCCCGTTAAGCTTAGAATTCGTCCCACCCGGGGACGGATTCAGGAATTCGTCCTGGGGTGGGACGAATTCTATTTTGCATTCGTCCCGGGGTGAGGCGAGTATGCGGGCAAAGTGTCCAAGTGTGCCAAATTGCTTCTTGACCTTACAAAATTGCTATGAAAGTGGTTAAGACCATTGTTTAACCTCTCGAGGGCTGCCACTGGGAGCTGTGTTTGTCAAAGCGATCGGTGTTTGCGGTCACATAATCGGATTGGTGCTGTTTTGGTGTCTACGGAGATGCCCCTTTTTGGGAAGCGCTGCGGGTGACGCGATGCTTGAGCAAAAATAGATAACCAAAGCACTAATGATTAGGGTTTCTTGGTAACCTAACCAACTTTTGATGCCCCAAGTATGGAAAGGGCATGCATTCTTGAATCCTTGCTTCTGACGAGCTAAGGAATTTGATTTCAAGTATTAACCTATTTTGGTGAGGTGTGACTTGAACTTAGACATTGATCAGTCATGAACAAGTGAAGGGCGTTTTTATCCTCAGGGGGAACCTTGTGTTCATGATTCACGAAATGCCAAGTGTTTGATTGATTTGATTGTTGCTTGTTTACTGCCCCAAGCGGGAGCGTGATTGTCTTTGTCAATGATTCTTTGAATGCATGTCGTTTTCCTTAATTGGGTGTGTGATTGTTGGTTGGTGACTAAGTGTGACTACCCCCTCAAGCGACGAATCGATGAGGGAATGACCTTCGTGAGAGAAGCGACGAGTCGCTTGACCCAAGATGACTTGTGCAAGGTTGCCTTTAGAGGGTTTACCGTTAAGCGTGTGCAATTTTTCCAACATATGGACCTATTTTTGGTGGGTGTTAACCCTTTTGGTGATGTCATAATGAGGTGAAATCGTCGAAAACCTATTTCCCGTGGAGCGGTCCGGCTATGATAGCCTTCTTGGGGAACTAGGAGAGCGATAATTTGGACCTCGACATCGATTTTCTTTGCCTAGAGGTTAAGTGCATGAGCACTTATGCCCGGCAATGTTTTTGTTGTGTTTTTGTTGAATTTTGTACTTTTTTTTGTTGTTTTTGTGACACCATTTGGTGATTGAATTGTCGGCAATCCGTCCTCCCGTGGAGCGGTCCGGCTATGGTAGCCTTCTTCGGGAGTAGGATAGTGACAATTCAAACCCCGACATCAATTTTGCTATGCCAAGAGGTTAAGTGCAAGAGTACTTGTGTCTGGCAATGTTTATTGCTTGTTTTGTGTTGCATTTTGTTTGCATTTTTTGTTGTTTTGTTGTTTTTTGTGACACCATTTTGGGATTAAATTGTCAAAATCTGTCTTCCCCTAGAGCGGTCCGGCTATGGTAGCCTTCTTAGGGAGTAGGATAGTAATAATTTGTGACCCCGATGTCGAATTTGTATGCCCATGTTGTCAGTTGCATTTGCAATCCTGTCAAGCAGTTTTATTGTCTATTTTTAGTGCATTTTTAGTCATTTTTCTTGATTTTTTTTTGTGCTGGCCTGAATTCGTCCCTAGGTGGGACGAATTCTAGCTGGAGAATTCGTCCCTAGGTGGGACGAGCGCTGATCAGAGCGCTCGTCCCAGTCAAGGACGAATTCCAGTGCAAAAGGCCTATTTAAGGGCCAAAACTTGATTTTGGGCTCATTTGTGTCATTTTTTCTTGCGATTTTGGAGCTCTGGGAGGAGGAGGTAATTCTGCGAAGCGAAGCGCTGCTGGAATTCTCTCTGCCATCATGAGTGCACAAATTGGTTTGAGCGGCGGAGCCGAGGCGAGACCTGTAAGTGACCCTAGGGTTTATTTTGCTTTAACTTAATGCATTGTTTTTGTGTTGCGCTTTTCAAAACTTTAAGATTTTTTTGTGATGTTTTTGTTTAACAACTAAGGTTAGAAACCCTAGAATTGAAAATTTTATCTTTTTCATTTATTTATTTATTATTTTTTTTGTTTGCTTGCAGGTTGTTAGGAGCCGCTACCGTGTACCCGCTGCCTTTACTGAGGCGCGGTTGGCCTTGACTGATGGTGACTGGGAATGGCTTGATGCCCTTGGGCTCAAGCAGGTGGCTCGACTGGAGCCTGTGGTTTCGGATCAGGCCTATCTGATGGCCCTGATCAAGCTTTGGGATCCGCGGACCAATACTTTCCATCTCCCGACAGGGGAGATGATTGTGACTCTTGAGGACGTCTATCGGTTGCTTCGGATTTCGATAGATGGTCTGCCTATTAGGACATCTCCGTTTGATCAGTGGACTGCTATACTCACGAGATGTTTTGGGCATGGGGGGGAGCTGGGTGTAGCAGACCCAGTGGAGACAGCCGAGGCGGATTGCCAGGCTGGCGGGATTTTGGTTGGCTGGTGGAAGGAGAGGGGGTGTTAGGAGTGAGGCACGCATTCCTGATGGGCCTCATTTCTAACATTCTTCTCCCTGATTCGTCAAGCGCGAGGTTCCCGTGGAACCTGCTGGATTTGGTGTGGCAGTTGGCGAAGTGCCCGATAGAGGCACCGTTGATCCTGAGATGGGGACAGACTTTGTTGGCGCAGCTTTACGGGGAGGCAGTACGGGGTCCGCTGTCGACGACGGAAGGGTGTCAGTTGCAGCTTTTTGTTGCGGTGCTGGGGTTGGCAGCACATAGCTGTTGAGAGGCCTATCGGGTTACCGTGGACGACTCGGGCGGCGATGGAGGATGAGGAGATTGGTTATGCGGCTTTGTGGCGACGGTCTCACGGAGCGGGGCGGAGTCGGCGATGGGCGGTGCGGTTGAGCACTACATTGATGCCTTTTCGTGGCTCACTCCGGGGGAGGTGTTTTGGCGTCCCTATCGGGACCGTCCCGCGCTCGGCTCGAGGTCGGAGAGTGGCTCCGACGGGTACGGAGGGAGCGATGGTTGACTGGGCGGCACGGGACGGAGCATGAGTTCTTTCCGTACCGCCGGGTTACACGACAGTTTGGGGTGCGCCAGGGGTTGCCTGGTGAGCCCGTTGGCTATCGTCGTCGGGGAGATGAGAGGGATCTGGAGCCACCTGTCCTCGTGCCATTGGGCGAGGAGTCGGATGCGGTTATTGAGGTGTTGGATGTGGATGACGTAGGTACTACCACTGAGTATGACTCGTGGTGGGTTTTGCGGTGCTGGAGAGGAGAGGGTCCACTGGGAGGCGCGGAGGCGGCAGTGGAGGATGCTGAGGCGGCAGGGGGTGATTGGGGAGGGCCGTTGGATGATGCAGACATGGTGGATGCGGGAGATGAGGATGTGGACTTGGGTGTTCCGGAGCAGCCGGACATGCAGGATGTGGAGGAGCAGTTGGAGCCTGAGCAGGCTACTGTCCCCGCGAGTCCTATGCGTCCGGCAGATACGGAGGGGGTGGGGTCGGATGTAGGCGATGAGGTTGCACGGCTTACAGAGCTGCTACGGATGCGGGATCTGGAGAGGGATCTTCTACGGGCTCAGTTGGCAGAGCGGGATAGAGTTTTGGCGCAGCGCGATGATGCATTGTCTATCTATCATCGGCGGGAGGCAGAGTGGTGTCTGTACCGGATAGACTTGGAGAGGGAGGTCATCCGCCTTGGCGGGCGGCTCCCTGAGCCTTCGATCAGCAGATCTTCTTGACGGATGAGGGATAGTCGGCCGAGCGGTCGGCATCATCTCGTCGCGGGCGGTTAGATGAGGGGGTGGTAGTAGGCATGATGCGGGGGCTAGCGGTAGCCGCCCTGCAGGGTCCCGTAGGACCCACACCACGGGGGGTAGTTCCCGTCGCACCGATCCTGCGTGATCATGGTGGCCGACGCCTTAGGTTGGGTTTTGGATATGATTGCGGGGTCTGAGGACCTGTTTTGTAGCCTGCGGGCATCTTTTTGACGATATATATATATATATATACCGGTTTTATTTTTGGATTTGTACATGTGATGATGTGATTGATTTTTGTTATGCATGTTTATTTATTTTGATGAATGCAGATGTTATGATGAATTGAATTGTTTTAGATGTCTATGTGATATGCAAATTGAAATGGATGAATGATATTTTTATTTATCTGGTTTTTCTTTGCTGTTTTTGTATTTTTTGATGGTATCATAAGGATGATAAGTAGCGCAGATGGTTTTGGGATGAATGTAAGATTTTTTGAGATTCGAGCAGTTTTAACTCACTATCCATGACTGTACTTTATCTTACAAGACTTTTGAACAAGGTATGAATCGGACTTGTTTTTGACCGAGTTATTTAACATCCCTGTGTGTGCAATTGAGTTCATTTAGTGGTATTTGTTAGGATACCGCCAGTGCCAAATGGGCTTTCAACCGAACCTGTACTGAGGATCACCTAATTAGCTCCACGAATTCCTTTGTTGTATGTACTAAGATTAATCTGCGGTGTAATCCAGGATGCCATAAGCTAGCTCATCCACATGCAAACATTGATCTGTACGCAAGTTAATGTGACAGATATATCGTCATGCGGGAGGTTTACTTATGTTACCGAATTGGTATTGAAGCTTGCCTTATGACCTACAGAATGCTGAGAGTTCCAGGGATTCAAGGTCAACTCCCTTCTTTTTTTCAATTGTATTGGGATACTTGCTCTTTTGTAGTGATAAGATCACTGTTTATTTTGATTTTTTTTTCTTTTGAGCAAGGGATTGGGGATATGGAGTGATGAAAATCACAGTTGTTTGTGCCTTTTGATGTGTGCACTATAGTTTGTCAAATTTTTGAGTTTTGACATTTTGCAAATTTTTGTGTTTTGCAACTATTGAGAACTTTAGGGATTCTTAGGGAATTGGGTAGGGAGGAAGCTTGTCCTTTTGCCAACTCTCAGCATTCTAGGGGTCATTCGCACAGGGGGATGAGCAAGATAACCGTTTCGCTTGTGGTGACCTAGATTATTTTGCAGGTTTCATCTTTCGTTCACACAATTTTGGGAATTTTAATGTTTGATTTGTGTTGGGATGTTACGTAACAAGGTGTATTTCAAGTATGACTCTACCTTTGTAAAATCCGTTCGACTTGGTACACTACATGGCTAAAGAGGAAAATGATGACTGAATTACTGAAACTCTTAGTACATTCCCAGACCACTGACTGTAGTGTGGTAAAATTTATGCATGGTGTTTTTGTTGATTTTGATGAATTCGAGTATGCCTAGAATTGAGATGCAAATCTTTGTTGTTTTTGATGATTTTTGTTGTTTTGTTTTTGTTGAATTTATTGATTTGTTTGACCAAGAGATTGCGATAATCCTTGGAGCTTTTTGGGTTGACCAAGAGATTGCGATAATCCTTGGAGCTTTTTAGGTGACCAAGAGATTGCGATAATCCTTGGAGCTTTTTGGGTGACCAAGAGATTGCGATAATCCTTGGAGCTTTTTGGTTGACCAAGAGATTGCGATAATCCTTGGAGCTTTTTAGGTTGACCAAGAGATTGCGATAATCCTTGGAGCTTTTTGGGTTGACCAAGAGATTGCGATAATCCTTGGAGCTTTTTGGGTTGACCAAGAGATTGCGATAATCCTTGGAGCTTTTTGGGTGACCAAGAGATTGCGATAATCCTTGGAGCTTTTTGTTTGTTTGTTTTTGTTGATTATTTTTTTTTTTTTTGGTACATGGCTTTCTTAGATATGAAATGGTCGCAAATGACTGATATTCAAGGGTTCTGTTTCCTTGATACCGTCAAGAGAAGCTAGCCTGTACGTTCCTGGTCCTATTTTGCTATCAATGACATAAGGACCTAGCCAATTTGCCGTGAATTTGTCCCTCATATGGGACGGCAAATTAGAGTTTTGTTGGTTTTCCTTCAGAACCAGATCACCAACCCGAAAGTCTCTTAGGTGAACTTTCATGTTGTAAGCTCTCTTAAGCCGCTCTTGATAGATACGTAAGTGCTCGATAGCATTAACGCGTCTTTCATCAAGCAACGTAAGTTGGTCTAACCGGGCTCGCCGTGCGGTGTCATCATCGATGAATTCTCGCATTGATATGCGGAGGGAAGGAATTTCCAACTCGAGAGGCATTATCGCCTCGAGCCATACACTAGTGAAAACGGAGTTGCCCCGGTGGGCGTCCGAATGCTAGTGCGATAGGCCCAAAGGGCAAGTGGGATTTGTATGTGCCAATCCTTATGACTCGTCTGCGACGGTCTTTTTAAGGATGGCGACTAGCATTTTGTTTGACGCCTCTCGCTTGCCCATTTGCTTGCGGATAATAGGGTGTTGAAAAGTTGTGCTGAATTTTGTACTTTGTGGTTAAAGCACGCACGTCTTTGTTCTTGAATGATGGCCCATTATCCGAGATTATTTTGGATGGAATACCAAAACGACATATGATGTAATGCAAAATGAACTCCGCAATGCGGGGTCCTATCGTAGAGGTTAACGGAATTGCTTCCACCCATTTGGTAAAGTATTATGTGGCCGTTATGATAAACGTGTGACGGCCTGACGATGCAAGGGAGATCTTTCCGATTAGATCGAGGCCCCATTGCGAAAATGGCCAAGCGCATCGGGACTGTCTGTAGGGCCCGGGAAGGTGCGTGCATCAGATTGGCATGATGTTGACATTTTACACACCTCTTGACATACGCGCAGCAATCTCGCTCTAAAGATGGCCAATAATAGCCCATGCGAAGAATGCGCTTTGCAATGGCCATACCACGGAAGTGGCCGCCACATGTACCGTCATGCGCTTGGGTGACTTGCCCAAGTGGACTCTTGTCTGGTCCAAGCAACGAAGAAGAATTCCGTCGTAGGCTGCGACGATACAAAATGTCTCCTATCAAGACATATTTTGCCGCTTCTCGTTTGAATGTTCGTTTTGCGGCTTGCGTCAATCCAAAGGGTAGATTACCTAACTTGAGGTAATCTCTTATGGGTAAATACCGGTCCTGTTGATCAGATACCTCGATAGTTTGAACAGCCAATCCCTTTTGGAGTTCTTCCCTAACAAATGCTGATTGGGATAGAACTTGTAAGAATAGCGTTGTGTTGCTATTAATGGGAGTGGGGGAGAACAAAGACCCCCAGTTGGCATGTTTCAGATAGTCTCGGATTCGAAAGAACTTATCCGAAGATGGTTCGATCCGGATCATGTGGATTCCTGGCGTCAAGTCTGAGCTTGCGCGCTCCATCGCGGGTTGCGATAAGGTTTTGACCTGAATGGTTGTTACATCACCGGAAAGGTCTTGCGGGATTAGTGACCCTAAGGAGGCCATTGTGTCCGCAAAATGATTCGATGATCGAGGGAGTGCCTCGATGTCATACCACTCAAGTTTTGCCAGGAATTTATCCACGAGGGCTTTATAGGCCTTCGAGACTCGGGCATTTGCATTGATATACCCCTTTGACTTGATTGACGATTAACGGCGAATCGCCAAAGATGTTCAATCTTTTGATGTTCATGGCGATTCGTTGTCCGAAGACCTAGGAGCAAGGCTTCATATTCTGCATTGTTGTTGGTGCACTGGAAGTTTAATTTAAATGACGGGGGGCATTGGAGCGCCTGCGGTGTGAAGAATACAATTCCTGCGCCACCACCTTGCTCGCATTTAGAACCATCAAAAAATAAGGTTATGTCGGCCTCGAGACTCGGAGCTCTTCGGAATCTGGCGATTCCGAGACATGGAAGACCTCATCATCGGGTAGTTCTATGACCGGAGGCTGATCGTCTTCAAGAGGAGCCTCTGCTAGTTGATCGGCTATGACTTGTCCTTTTATAGATTTTTGCCCAATAAACTCAATGTCAAATTCCGTCAACAACATGATCCATTTCGCCGTGCGGCTACTATGATAAGTACGACTCATCATGTATCGCAATGGATTCTCCTTAGACACAACATACGTCGTGTTGCTCAGCATGTAGTGGCGTAGCCTTTTGGTAGCAAACACCACTGCCAAGCAGAGTTTTTCAACGTATGCATAGTTAAGTTCAGTAGCCTGACCAGGGTGCGGCTAAGATAGTAAGTAGCCTGTTCTTTGTGAAGTTCATTCTTATGGGCTAGCATTGCGCCCAGTGCCACCTCGATAGCTGAGATGTATAAGTAGAACGGCACACCTGGTCTAGGCGGTGCCAATACGGCGGCGAAGCCAAGTATTGTTTGATTTCGTCAAAGGTTGATTGGCACTCGTCATCCCAATGAAATGTGACCCCCTTGTGCAATAGTTTGTTCATTGGTCGGCATTTGTCAGATAATTGCGCTATGAAGCGTTTAATCGACGCGACCTTTCCTTGCAGACTTTTGAGCTGCTTGATAGTGGTTGGGGGAGCCATTTCAAGGATTGCCTTGACTTTGTTTGGGTCCACTTCGATGCCTCTTTTGGAGACTATAAAACCCAAGAGTTTTCCAGATGTGACGCCGAACACGCACTTCTTGGGATTCAATCTGACCTTATGCTCTATGAGGCGATCGAGAATCTTGCTTAAGTCACCGAGATGATCTGAGCGCAAGATAGACTTGGCTAACAAATCATCCATGTAATCTTCCAAAGTTTTGTGCATGTAATCGTGGAAGATATACGTCATAGCACGTTGGTATGTAGCGCCAACGTTTTTAAGGCCAAAAGGCATGACCTTATAACAAAATGTCCCCCAAGGCGTTGTGAATGCCGTTTTGAGTTGGTCTTCAGGATTGATACGAATTTGATTGTATCCTGAGAAACCGTCCATTAGGGAGAGCATTTCGTGACCCGCTGTAGCGTCTACCAATGCGTCGATGCTTGGCAAGGGGAAATCATCCTTAGGACTCGCTTTGTTTAGGTCTCGAAAGTCGGTGCATATGCGAATCCTCCCGTCGGGCTTCTTGACGGGAACCATGTTGGACAACCATGGCGGATAATCCACGCGAGATGACAAATTGTGCATCCAACGACTTTTGCAATTCGTCTTTGACCATCAAGGCCACTGTTGGGTGCATCTTTCTTAGTTTTTGCTTTACAGGCTTGATTTTCGGATCAAGCGTTAAATTGTGCATGACTAGTTGCGGGTCTAGTCCTGGCATATCTTTGTATGACCATGCAAAAACCTCCTTCTTTTCTTTAAGAAGGGCAATGTAATCGGCTTGCTCTTCGGGGGAAAGGCTTACCCCCAGCTTGAGAATCCTTGGATTCATTGGATCTGTGCCGATGTCTACGTCAGTCGTCTCTTCGACTGACATGTGAGATCCGTCCTCCAACTGATGTGGAGTTGGGATTAAATGGATATCATCAGTGAGTTAAGATCTGCGTTTGGGACCTCGGGTCCCTCTTCAGCTTGAAAAATATCTTGAGTTGTCCTTGGGGTAAAATGAAGCATTTCACCGAAAGGCCAATACTCTGATGGTGACAATGGTGAATTGACGCGATCCCAGTCAATGGCATCCATGTTTAGATGCAATGACCGTGATGGATCGGTCGGATTGCGGATGGGTGTGGTCAAATCAATGGAGATCATGTGGATGGAATGAATTTGGTCTCCAGAACCACGGGTGTGATGACTTGATTCTTTCAGATGTTCCCTATACTCTGGATCTGGCTCTACGGGAACAGGCACGAATGGATCCTCTCTAGGTGCAAATTCGTCTCTATGTGCGAAAAGGAAGGCGGGGTCTTCCCTTGGTACTGTTGTCCTGATGGGATCTTGAGGTGGACGATGCTCATCTTGAATTTGGAGCCATAGGCCTAGCACTTGGTCCCACCTCGTTGGGTCTACGTGCCATTCATGTCCCAACTGTATACCCATTTGTCCCATTAGATCTTCATGGGTTAGAGCGCGGTGATGTCGTCGCGCATGTCTGAGATAGTCCATCTCAGTCTCGTCTTCTGAATCGCTTTCATAGATCCAAAATTGTTCATCCTCTTCAGCATCTGTTGCTTGCGACATTGAGGACTCTTCCTGTTCCAGTGAATTAATCTGGTCCCATTGCGGTTGTTCCACTCTTAGTGGAGGGACCTGATTCTTTTGAGACTGTGTTATTTCGTCTGGAACCTCTAAGGGGAACAGTTTCAGAAAAATGTCTGGAAGCCGTTGTTGTTCTCTTTGAGGATTGCTCTCTGAACTTTCACCTCTCTCTAGCAAAGGAGAGGGATTATTGCTATTTCCAGGGGTGTTTGTAGACCATGGGAGATAATCCCCCAATGTGTATTCTGTGTTTGGATTGGCGTACGGGTCTTGTGCCAATCCCCCTCTATTGCCTATTTCTAGGCCTTGCATGTTTTCAACCAAGATGTCTAATGGCGGGGGATGGTTGAACCCTACCCCCGACTTGTCATATGGCATCCGATATCTTGGTTGGCAAAGGATCCGCATCCCTTGCTCATATCTCGCCTAGCCCATACCCATGCCAATTGCATTGTTCGAGATATTTTAGGGCAAATTTGGGTTCGACAGATAATTGATGTTTTCGACAAAAGGTTCTTCATCTGTTTCCTTTTGTTCGCATGGTTCAGAACCATGATCAAGGCCCCCATACACAAAATTCGTTTGGTTCGGTGGGTAGCCTAGAGGGACGATTGTTCCAATGGGAAGGCGAGGTCTTCCCATGTCTTGTACTGACTCCAGTGTGGGGGTTGCCACAACATTTTGCACTATGTACTCTCCCAGGCCTGTACTGGCCATCTCAACAGTGATTGTTGATGATTGGGTAGGAGGAAACGGTAGTCCTTCCTGAGTCCATTCCATGTTTGGTTGTTCAGGAATCTTGGTTTCCGTTGCGTTGGGCGCTTCCTCTGTTGATATTGCTGAGATCGTGGGCAACCCCTCTTCTAGAGGCTTAACCTCCTCCATGATTTGCTTTCCCTTGTCCTTCTGTTGGGCCACGATAGGTGGCGTTGATGATGAAGGAGCCGATGATGAAGTCTCACCTGGCTGGGATTTTGCCTTATTTGCCACCAGTGGTGCCTGCGGTATCGGACCCTGTTTAGATGGATTTAATTGAAAATCCAAATGCGTTGATGGGAGGGTCGATTGAGGTATGAATTGTACCGCATTGCAATACTTGAAGGGCTCTAAGTCCATTGGGACTACATGTATTTGCCCTTCATAGGCATACTTCAAGCACTGGTGTGCGATCGAGGGGACACACTTCATGTCCCTGATCCAAGGCCGCCCTAGCAGTATGTTATAAGCCATTTCGCCTTCCAACACATGGCAGAGTGTGGGTATTGACTTTTGTCCTACCTGTATAGGCAGAACAACCGTGCCGACTGTCGAGCATATTGCATCGTTAAAAGCTCGTAGTGTGTACGTGGAAGCGGTGATGTGAGAGGCTGGCAGTTTTAAATGCTTTAACGCTGCAGTGGTTATGATGTTAATTGGACGAGCCGGTATCTATCAGGCACTCTCTTGTACGGGATCCCGTTGACCCGCGCGATAACGTGCGGGGGTGGATCCGGCATGTCATTCGATATTGTTTTGACCTCATTTTCTTTGAATGTGATGACGGGCTCCGTACATTGTTTCACATGTCCCACGAAGGCGTTGAAAGAATTAGCTTCGTGGGGTTGTACTTCAATGGCTTTTAAGATGTCCATAAGAGCTTCTCTATGTGGAGCTGATTGTTGAATAAGCTCGTAGATGGACAACCTAGCTGACGTGGTCCGCAAACTCTGCGTGAGTTTGGTTCGTATCGTGACCTCAGGTCTAGGCGGAGGTAAGCTGCGTTGGGCGTTGTTGAGGCTGCGATGTCGACGGAACTTCCCTCGCGGGTACCTCGGGGGCAACTTCTGGGTATTTTATGTTCCTTGTTACAATGCTAATCATTCCCACAAATCCTTGTGCGGGAAGATCTTGTCGCACCTCGTTAATTTGGAGCGGTTTTGTCTGCGCCTCGTGGGCAGGCAAGGGGTCCTTGAATACCCCCATTTGTTGGTTGTTAGGTGCGATGGGGTTGTCCACGACCAATGTTCGATTGTCGATCAAATCCTGGACTAGTTCTTTGAATTTCCAAGCACCCATTTAGGTCATGTCCTCTGCGTCTATGAAATCTGCAATACAATTCCTCCCTATACCCCCTAGGCTTGGGAACGTTAGGGTCAAAAATTTGGATTTACGGCAGAGTAACTAGATTCGGCACTGACAAGCGGTCAAATAAGGAGTCCCTAGACTCCGCATACGGGGTGAATTGTCGCCTAGGGCGACGTTGCTGATACTGTTCTTGTCTCCTGTTATCTCTTTCGTAAGCAGGAGGCACTTGCTCGGTAGTTAGCCTTTTGAGGCTGCGTTTCTTGCACAGGCGCGGGGACATTTATCGCAACTTGGTTGATTGCGGCATGTTGTGGTTGCGTTGTCCCAGTTTTAGTGGTTTTATTCCACTCTTTCTTCTTAGGCTTGGCAATTGCGCCTTCGCCTATCTTAATCTCTTCTATGACTTTGGCTTGCGCCAAAGCTTCTTCTAAGCTGTCGTATTGTCGCAGCAACAATAGACCAGAGATTGATTTTAAACAACTTTTCGCGAACATTTGCGTGAGGTCCGACATGGGAGGACGGTAGGGTAACTTAGAAAGCAAAGCTCTCCATCGGTTCCCGTACGCTGCCATTGTTTCCTCCTCAAATTGTTTAAGGCTAGCAAGATCACTAAGTGATGCCTTCTTCCTTGTGTTGAAGGCGAAACGTTCAAGAAACGCATCTACTAGCTGATCTAAGTTGCTTATCCTTGTGTTTGGGCAGTTGTGTGAACCAATCCGAGGCGGGGCCTGCGAATGTGGTTATGAATGTTCTAAGCAATAATGCGTCATTATCTTGAATGCCGAAGCATTGGCTTAGAAACCGTGTAACATGTTCTTGTGCGTCCTCTTCACCTTTAAAAACTGCCAATTGAGGCAACTTAAAGTGTTCGGGGTAAAGAGGTGTAGGCACTGAGGGATGCACCGGATTATTGCGGAGTAGACGTAATGTGGGTTTTTGATGCCCAGCGAGCTTTTGTCTCCACCGACTCTAAACGCTCCAATAGCGCTTGGTATGCATCGGAAGATTTTATTTCTTCCTCTCTTGTTCGCTCTTGTTGCAAGTTACGGTAAACTGGAGGCCTATGGAGGGGTGGCCGAATGGCATCCTTCCTGCCTTGATGGGGAGTTTCGATATACTCCTCTTCTGGTTCATACTCCTCGTAAAATTCTTGAGGAGTCTCAGGGCGAAACCTATGACCCTGATCAAGTTCTTGCTGAAGGTACCCATCATTGTTTCGGGGAGTTGCCTCCCTCTCGAATCTATGGGGTCTTGGAGGCAGAGCTTGACGAGGTCGTGGAGACCTGTCTTGCGCCAACGGATTACGCCTCTCATATTGTTCAGCTCTTTGGATGCGAGGGGTTGGCCCCCTCTCAGGTATTTCATAGCGTAACTCATCCGCTTCGCGTTGCATGCGTTCTTTATCCAAGCGGTATTGATACTCTATCTCTTGTCGACTTTGTTTAAGCCGCATGATTTGGGCTTGACGGGTGGTATATCTGGCGACAGCCGGATCAATTTGTTCTACCCTATTTTGTTCAGAAGGTTCAAATGTTCCTCCTATGGGTTTACCTCGATTTTGATGCTCTAAAATCTCAAGGGGTCGCTTCCCTCTGTCGAGGTAGGCAGTATGTGCTCGAGGTTCTGGCCTCAAGGGGTGATCATGATATCCCGCTGGTGCAGAAATGCAAGGTTCCCGCATTGTTTGTTGCTCTCGAGGAATGCGATGGTTTTCCTCATACTCCCTTTCACGGGTGTAAATGGGATGGGCGGAGTTAGGTCGCCCTATGTAAGGAGCCTTGCGCTCCGGATTTGGTCTCTCTGTTCTGATGATAGGTAAAGAAGGGACGCCATATCCACGTTGCCCCTCCAAATGGACAGTGTGCCTGTTTAGCGCTTCATCGCGCGGTGGCCACTCATGCCTACCTTCAAGAGGTGATTCTCTATTTATGTCAAGGTCTACATGTAAGGCATCTTCCCGAAAGGGGCTGCTTTGAATAGGCATACCCCACCGAGGATTCTGAATTGGATTCTTTTGTAGGTTTGACCTATAAGGCGGTATGACCAAATCCTCAGGATTGAAGTGAAGGCAACTTGCGCTCGCTTTTTGTGTACCTTTCGGAGCTTCCGCCCTTGATTGGGCTTGACTGCGGGTGTACACCATTGCGGTGCTTCTATGCTATCTAAATAAGTTTTTATCTCGTTTTATGATTTTCTCTTTTTTTTTGTCTACACTAAGCAGAATTAAACACACACATTCACAAAACCGTGATTATCTCTTTTAAGGATTCTTGGTGTGCCCTAGACTGGTTTAGTGCATTTTGATGTTTTGTTTTGTTTTTGTAGGTTTTGTAGAACGTTTAAATGCATCATGTAGGCTCTTATAACTCCAAAAAGGTCGCCCCTTCAATATACCAACCAGGCCGATATACCAACCTCTCTATATACCCGCCCTTACGAGAGGGAGACTATAGGTACGTGAGAGCGGAAGGTACGTGGTACGTAGGCGGTACGGAAGGGGGATTGTCCTGTTAATGGCACCTACCATAGAAAACTTATCCTCGCGCGCATGGGAATCACCCCGGCTACGCTCGGTCTGTCTTCGTCGGGATTTACGCCTAACAACCGGTTGACAATCGGGAAATGGATGCAAATCAAGCCAAGGTGGTGATTAAATCCACCAATGGTCTTGATCAAGGGTCGGGGTCTTACGACCGGCTCCTTGGTTTAAAGTTGTTTCGTGATGTGTGTGGGATTCGTTTTATCCAACAAAATGAAACTAGCATACATGACTTTTCCTAATGCAATGCAAGATTAAATGAAAACAATTAAAGAAACGAGAAACAGAAACGAGAAAAATATAACGAGAGATCATGAAAATCCCTACCTCTTCTCTGCTCGCTCTGTTGTCTCTGAATTTCTGCTCGAAAATCCAGACGAGAATTCGTCCCTACGGGAGACGAATTGCAGAACAAAGTCGTCCCTCCCGAGACGAATTTGAATTCGTCTCGAGGTCGGACAATTGGAAAAGGATTCGTCCCTGTCAGAGACGAATAGCAGTCTGCAACAAAAAAATGTACCTGTCAAGCACAAACACAAAACTTTGATCAGTTTCTGTGATTTCAAAAACCAGGGAACAGGTTCCCACCGTGATCGCCACTGAAAGCACGAGATTCCGGTCAAAGGAAACACCAAGTGCGATTGCATTCAAAATTAAGCACGCTTAAGTCCTAGAAATGTAAATTGCATGAAACGAAAAAGAGACATATTGGAAGAGACGCAATCAGATAAAGAAAACACAGCCCTTTCATTAATTTCCTTCGATCTATGTTACAATAATGCCTCCTCCTTTTCAGGGGCTAGGAGCGCAAATAGGGTTTGATTACAATCGCTGAATGATTCCTCCTTTCGCGTGCCCACGATTGCAATGGGCGGGCCAAGATGATGCCGTCGCTGATGTCGATGAGTTCTTCGCCTCTGCTGCTTCTCCTACGAACAAAGAAATGATCAAGACGTTAGTAGCACCTGCTGCAAATGAAAAGCATTCTCTCTCTAAAACTAACAAAATATGCATACGAATATTTGCCTGAAACCGTGAAAACAGTGAATCCAAATTGCTTCAAAACCTGACAGAAGGTAAGAAAAGTTACCAGAAGGCCACTGCCACTGAGGCAGCTGGCCAATCCACCTTAAAATGGAATTCGTCCCTGGGCAGGACGAATTCTGACTGTAATTCGTCCCTGGGTGGGACGAATTCTTCTGAGTAGGAGAAACCGACCTGCTGCTTCTCCAATGTCGGATCCCGGGACCTGCAAAACTCCTGCAAACAGGGGGGTTAGGTAATTGGGGCCATTTTGGGACGACCCAGATGGTCGGATTTTCCCAATTTGGCCTCCACCCTCGGGAATTTGACCTTGACACCTGCAAGTTAGCGAAACGACAAAGCAATACAAAACACCCTAAACTCGACCAAAAGTTACAAAATTGCAATTATAGACTAATCAGACCTAGTAACACAGAATGCAATCTAAAAAATAATCTAAAGTGCTCAAAAACTAAAATTAGGACTTGGGAGGTGCGGGGGTGCCCAAGTGGGCCTCCCACCGTTGGCCCTCGATTTTGGAGCCAATCCACCGAGGATGGGCCCAAAACCTTTTAGGATTGGGGGGTCGGCGAATTGGTAGGTTCAGATGTCCATGCGTCGGATTTGAGTAAGGTTCGAGCTTCCAAAGGCCACCCAACAACCTCCCTTGCAAAAGAGATTGATGGATGTAGGAAGGTGAACCAAGGGGGATGCAAGTGAGTCTTCAATTCGGCAGCACTTCGTTGCTTGAACACTCCTTCAACCTGTCTGTTTTGGGTGAGAAAAGTCCCACCTTTTATAGACCCAAGGGGTCTCTTTTGGGAGGAAGCACAAAAGCCAAGTGTTGGCCATAGGCGCCATGTGGCGGTCTTGTCTTCCCATGAGGGAGGGAGTCTTCCATTGACTTGAACTTTGATAAATGCTTTTTGTAACAGTCCTCTAACGGCCCCTCTGTCCACTTACACATGCGTGCAAGGTAGGAGCCCTTAACTGACTATTATGGGCTGCCACTTGGCACCATTTGCCTTTTTGCCCGTTAAGCTTAGAATTCGTCCCACCCAGGGACGGATTCGAAATTAATCTGGGGTGGGACGGATTCTATTTTGAATTCATCCATAGGTGAGACGAACTTGGGCAAAGTGTCCAAGTGTGCCAAATTGCTTCTTGACCTTACAAAATTGCTATGAAAGTGGTTAAGACCATTGTTTAAACTACGAGGGCTGCCACTGGGGGCTGTGTTTGTCAAAGCGATCGGTGTTTGCGGTCACATAATCGGATTGGTGTTGTTTTGGTGTCTACGAGATGCCCCTTTTTGGGAAGCAGCTGCGGGTGACGTGATGCTTGAGCAAAAATAGATAACCAAAGCACTAATGATTAGGGTTTCTTGGTAACCTAACCAACTTTTGATGCCCCAAGTATGGAAAGGGCATGCATTCTTGAATCCTTGCTTCGACGAGCTAAGGAATTTGATTTCAAGTATTAACCTGTTTTGGTGAGGTGTGACTTGAACTTAGACATTGATCGATCATGAACAAGTGAAGGGCGTTTTTATCCTCGGGGGGAACCTTGTGTTCATGATTCACGAAATGCCAAGTGTTTGATTGATTTGATTGTTGCTTGTTTATCGCCCCAAGCGGGAGCGTGATTGTCTTTGTCAATGATTCTTTGAATGCATGTCGTTTTCCTTAATTGGGTGTGTGATTGTTGGTTGGTGACTAAGTGTGACTACCCCCTCAAGCGACGAATCGATGAGGGAATGACCTTCGTGAGAGAAGCGACGAGTCGCTTGACCCAAGATGACTTGTGCAAGGTTGCCTTTAGAGGGTTTACCGTTAAGCGTGTGCAATTTTTCCAACATATGGACCTATTTTTGGTGGGTGTTAACCCTTTTGGTGATGTCATAATGAGGTGAAATCGTCGAAAACCTATTTCCCGTGGAGCGGTCCGGCTATGATAGCCTTCTTGGGGAACTAGGAGAGCGATAATTTGGACCTCGACATCGATTTTCTTTGCCTAGAGGTTAAGTGCATGAGCACTTATGCCCGGCAATGTTTTTGTTGTGTTTTTGTTGAATTTTGTCTTGTTTTTGTTGTTTTTGTGACACCATTTGGTGATTGAATTGTCGGCAATCCGTCCTCCCCTGGAGCGGTCCGGCTATGGTAGCCTTCTTCGGGAGTAGGATAGTGACAATGCAAACCCCGACATCAATTTTTGCTATGCCAAGAGGTTAAGTGCAAGAGCACTTGTGTCTGGCAATGTTTATTTGCTTTTTTTGTTGTTTTGTTGTTTTTTGTGACACCATTTTGGGATTAAATTGTCAAAATCTGTCTTCCCGTGGAGCGGTCCGGCTATGGTAGCCTTCTTAGGGAGTAGGATAGTAATAATTTGTGACCCCGATGTCGATTTTGTATGCCCATGTTGTCAGTTGCATTTGCAATCCTGTCAGGCAGTTTTATTGTCTATTTTTAGTGCATTTTTAGTCATTTTTCTTGATTTTTTTTTGTGTTGGCCTGAATTCGTCCCTGGGTGGGACGAATTCCAGTTGGAGAATTCATCCCTAGGTGGGACGAGCGCTGATCAGAGCGCTCGTCCCAGTCAAGGATGAATTCCAGTGCAAAAGGCCTATTTAAGGGCCAAAACTTGATTTTGGGCTCATTTGTGTCATTTTTTTCTTGCGATTTTGGAGCTCTGGGAGGAGGAGGTAATTCTGCGAAGCGAAGCGCTGCTGGAATTCTCTCTGCCATCATGAGTGCACAAACTGGTTCGAGCGGCGGAGCCGAGGCGAGACCTGTAAGTGACCCTAGGGTTTATTTTGCTTTAACTTAATGCATTGTTTTTGTGTTGCGCTTTTCAAAACTTTAAGATTTTTTTTGTGATGTTTTTGTTTAACAACTAAGGTTAGAAACCCTAGAATTGAAAATTTTATCTTTTTCATTTATTTATTTATTATTTTTTTTTTTGCTTGCAGGTTGTTAGGAGCCGGTACCGTGTACCCGCTGCCTTTATTGAGGCGCGGTTGGCCTTGACTGATGGTGACTGGGAATGGCTTGATGCCCTTGGGCTCAAGCAGGTGGCTCGACTGGAGCCTGTGGTTTCGGATCAGGCCTATCTGACGGCCCTGATCAAGCTTTGGGATCCGCGGACCAATACTTTCCATCTCCCGACAGGGGAGATGACTGTGACTCTTGAGGACGTCTATCGGTTGCTTCGGATTCCGATAGATGGTCTGCCTATTAGGACATCTCCGTTTGATCAGTGAACTGCTATACTCACGAGATGTTTTGGGCATGGGGGGGAGCTGGGTGTAGCAGACCCAGTGGAGACAGCCGAAGCGGATTGCCGAGTCGGCGGGATTTTGGTTGGTTGGTGGAAGGAGAGGGGGTGTTAGGAGTGAGGCACGCATTCCTGATGGGCCTCATTTCTAACATTCTTCTCCCTGATTCGTCAGGCGCGAGGTTCCCGTGGAACCTGCTGGATTTGGTGTGGCAGTTGGCAGAGTGCCCGATAGAGGCACCGTTGATCCTGAGATGGGGACAGACTTTGTTGGCGCAGCTTTACGGGGAGCTGTACGGGGTCCGCTGTCGACAGCGGAAGGGTGTCAGTTGCAGCTTTTTGTTGCAGTTTTGGGGTTGGCAGCACATAGCTGTTGAGAGGCCTACCGGGTTACCGTGGATGACTCGGGCGGCGATGGAGGATGAGGAGATTGGTTATGCGGCTTTGTGGCGACGGTCTACGGAAGCGGGGCAGAGTCGGCGATGGGCGAGTGCGGTTGAGCACTACATTGATGCCTTTTCGTGGCTCACTCCAGGGGAGGTGTTTTGGCGTCCCTATCGGGACTGTCCAGCCTGGCCTGAGGCTGGAGAGTGGCTCCGACGGGTACGGAGGGAGCGATGGTTGATTGGGCGGCACGGGACGGAGCATGAGTTCTTTCCGTACCGCCGGGTTACACGACAGTTTGGGGTGCGCCAAGGGTTGCCTGGTGAGCCCGTTGGCTATCGGCGTCGGGGAGATGAGAGGGATCTGGAGCCACCTGTCCTCGTGCCATTGGGCGAGGAGTCGGATGCGGTTATTGAGGTGTTGGATGTGGATGACGTAGGTACTACCACTGAGTATGACTCGTGGTGGGTTTTGCGGTGCTGGAGAGGAGAGGGTCCACTGGGAGGCGCGGAGGCGGCAGTGGAGGATGCTGAGGCGGCGGGGGGTGATTGGGGAGGGCCGTTGGATGATGCAGACATGGTGGATGCGGGAGATGAGGATGTGGACTTGGGTGTTCCGGAGCAGCCGGACATGCAGGATGTGGAGGAGCAGTTGGAGCCTGAGCAGGCTACTGTCCCCGTGAGTCCTATGCGTCCGACAGATACGGAGGGGGTGGGGTCGGATGTAGGCGATGAGGTTGCGCGGCTTACAGAGTTGCTACGGATGCGGGATCTGGAGAGGGATCTTCTGCGGGCTCAGTTGGCAGAGCGGGATAGAGTTTTGGCGCAGCGCGATGATGCATTGTCTATCTATCATCGGCGGGAGGCAGAGTGGTGTCTGTACCGGATAGACTTGGAGAGGGAGGTCATCCGCCTTGGCGGGCGGCTCCCTGAGCCTTCGATCAGCAGATCTTCTCGACGGACGAGGGATAGTCTGGCGAGCGATCGAGCATCATCTCACCGCAGGCGGTTAGATGAGGGGGGTGGTAGTAGGCATGATGCGGGGGCTAGCAGTAGCCGCCTGCAGGGTCCCGTAGGACCCACACCACGGGGGGTAGTTCCCGTCGCACCGATCCTGCGTGATCATGGTGGCCGACGCCTTAGGTTGGGTTTTGGATATGATTGCGGGGTCTGAGGACCTGTTTTGTAGCCTGCGGGCATTTTTTTGACGTATATATATATATATATATACCGGTTTTATTTTTGGATTTGTACATGTGATGATGTGATTATTTTTGTTATGCATGTTTATTTATTTTGATGAATGCAGATGTTATGATGAATTGAATTGTTTTAGATGTCTATGTGATATGCAAATTGAAATGGATGAATGATATTTTTATTTATCTGGTTTTTCTTTGTTGTTTTTGTATTTTCTGATGGTATCATAAGGATGATAAGTAGCGCAGATGGTTTTGGGATGAATGTAAGATTTTTTGAGATTCAGACAGTTTTAACTCACTATCCATGACTGTACTTTATCTTACAGGACTTTTGAACAAGGTATGAATCGGACTTGTTTTTGACCGAGTTATTTAACATCCCTGTGTGTGCAATTGAGTTCATTTAGTGGTATTTGTTAGGATACCGCCAGTGCCAGATGGGCTTTCAACCGAACCTGTACCGAGGATCACCTAATTAGCTCCACGAATTCCTTTGTTGTATGTACTAAGATTAATCTGCGGTGTAATCCAGGATGCCATAAGCTAGCTCATCCACATGCAAACATTGATCTGTACGCAAGTTAATGTGACAGATATATCGTCATGCGGGAGGTTTACTACATTACCGAATTGGTATTGAAGCTTGCCTTATGACCTAGAGAATGCTGAGAGTTCCAGGGATTCAAGGTCAACTCCCTTCTTTTTTTCAATTGTATTGGGATACTTGCTCTTTTGTAGTGATAAGATCACTGTTTATTTTGATTTATTTTTCTTTTGAGCAAGGGATTGGGGATATTAAGTGACGAAAATCATTGTTGTTTGTGCCTTTTGATGTGTGCACTATAGTTTGTCAAATTTAGAGTTTTGACATTTTGCAACTTTTTGTGTTTTGCAACTATTGAGAACTTTAGGGATTCTTAGGGAATTGGGTAGGGAGGAAGCTTGTCCTTTTGCCAACTCTCGGCATTCTAGGGGTCATTCGCACGGGGGATGAGCAAGATAACCGTTTCGCTTGTGGTGACCTAGATTATTTTGCAGGTTTCGTCTTTCGTTCACACAATTTTGGGAATTTTAATGTTTGATTTGTGTTGGGATGTTACGTAACAAGGTGTATTTCAAGTATGACTCTACCTTTGTAAAATCCGTTCGACTTGGTACACTACATGGCTAAAGAGGAAAATGATGATTGAATCACTGAAACTCTTAGTACATTCCCAGACCACTGACTGTAGTGTGGTAAAATTTATGCATGGTGTTTTTGTTGATTTTGATGAATTCGAGTATGCCTAGAATTGAGATGCAAATCTTTGTTGATTTTGATGATTTTTGTTGTTTTGTTTTTGTTGAATTTATTGATTTGTTTGACCAAGAGATTGCGATAATCCTTGGAGCTTTTTGGGTTGACCAAGAGATTGCGATAATCCTTGGAGCTTTTTAGGTTGACCAAGAGATTGCGATAATCCTTGGAGCTTTTTAGGTTGACCAAGAGATTGCGATAATCCTTGGAGCTTTTTGGGTGACCAAGAGATTGCGATAATCCTTGGAGCTTTTTGGGTTGACCAAGAGATTGCGATAATCCTTGGAGCTTTTTGGGTTGACCAAGAGATTGCGATAATCCTTGGAGCTTTTTGGGTTGACCAAGAGATTGCGATAATCCTTGGAGCTTTTTGGGTGACCAAGAGATTGCGATAATCCTTGGAGCTTTTTGTTTGTTTGTTTTTGTTGATTTTTTTTTTTTTTTTGGTACATGGCTTTCTTAGATATGAAATGGTCGCAAATGACTGATATTCAAGGGTTCTGTTTCCTTGATACCGTCAAGAGAAGCTAGCCTGTACGTTCCTGGTCCTATTTTGCTATCAATGACATAAGGACCTAGCCAATTTGCCACGAATTTGTCCCTCATATGGGACGGCAAATTAGAGTTTTGTTGGTTTTCCTTCAGAACCAGATCACCAACCCGAAAGTCTCTTAGGTGAACTTTCATGTTGTAAGCTCTCTTAAGCCGCTCTTGATAGATACGTAAGTGCTCGAGAGCATTAACGCGTCTTTCATCAAGCAACGTAAGTTGGTCTAACCGGGCCTGCCGTGCAGTGTCATCATCGATGAATTCCTGCATTGATATGCGGAGGGAAGGAATTTCCAACTCGAGAGGCATTACTGCCTCTGAGCCATACACTAGTGAAAACGGAGTTGCCCCAGTGGGCGTCCGAATGCTAGTGCGATAGGCCCAAAGGGCAAGTGGGATTTGTATGTGCCAATCCTTATGACTGTCTGCGACGGTCTTTTTAAGGATGGCGACTAGCATTTTGTTTGACGCCTCTGCTTGCCCATTTGCTTGCGGATAATAGGGTGTTGAAAAGTTGTGCTGAATTTTGTACTTTGTGGTTAAAGCACGCACGTCTTTGTTCTTGAATGATGGCCCATTATCCGAGATTATTTTGGATGGAATACCAAAACGACATATGATGTAATGCAAAATGAACTCCGCAATGCGGGGTCCTATCGTAGAGGTTAACGGAATTGCTTCCACCCATTTGGTAAAATATTCTGTGGCCGTTATGATAAACGTGTGACGGCTTGACGATGCAAGGGAGATCTTTCCGATTAGATCGAGGCCCCACTACGAAAATGGCCAAGCAGACTGGACTGTCTGTAGGGCCTGGGAAGGTGCGTGCATCAGATTGGCATGATGTTGACATTTTACACACCTCTTGACATACGCGCAGCAATCTCGCTCTAAAGATGGCCAATAATAGCCCATGCGAAGAATGCGCTTTGCAATGGCCATACCACCTGAAGTGGCCGCCACATGTACCGTCATGCGCTTGGGTGATTGCCCAAGTGGACTCTTGCTTGGTCCAAGCAACGAAGAAGAATTCCGTCGTAGCTGCGACGATACAAAATGTCTCCTATCAAGACATATTTTGCCGCTTTCTGTTTGAATGTTCGTTTTGCGGCTTGCGTCAATCCAAAGGGTAGATTACCTAACTTGAGGTAATCTCTTATGGGTAAATACCAGTCCTGTTGATCAGATACCTCGACAGTTTGAACAGCCAATCCCTTTTGGAGTTCTTCCCTAACAAATGCTGATTGGGATAGAACTTGTAAAAATAGCGTTGTGTTGCTATTAATGGGAGTGGGGGAGAACAAAGACCCCCAGTTGGCATGTTTCAAATAGTCTCGGATTCGAAAGAACTTATCCGAAGATGGTTCGATCTGGATCATGTGGATTCCTCGGCGTCAAGTCTGAGCTTGCGCGCTCCATCGCGGGTTGCGATAAGGTTTTGACCTGAATGGTTGTTACATCACCGGAAAGGTCTTGCGGGATTAGTGACCCTAAGGAGGCCATTGTGTCCGCAAAATGATTCGATGATCGAGGGAGTGCCTCGATGTCATACCACTCAAGTTTTGCCGGGAATTTATCCACAAGGGCTTTATAGGCCTTCGAAGCTGGGCATTTGCATTGATATACCCCTTTGACTTGATTGACGATTAACAGCGAATCGCCAAAGATGTTCAATCTTTTGATGTTCATGGCGATTGTTGTCTGAAGACCTAGGAGCAAGGCTTCATATTCGGCATTGTTGTTGGTGCACTGGAAGTTTAATTTAAATGACAGGGGCATTGGAGCGCCTGCGGTGTGAAGAATACAATTCCTGCGCCACCACCTTGCTCGCATTTAGAACCATCAAAAAATAAGGTTATGTCGGCCTGAGACTCAGGCTCTTCAGAATCTGGCGATTCTGAGACATGGAAGACCTCATCATCGGGTAGTTCTATGACCAGAGGCTGATCGTCTTCAAGAGGAGCCTCTGCTAGTTGATCGGCTATGACTTGTCCTTTTATAGATTTTTGCCCAATAAACTCAATGTCAAATTTCGTCAACAACATGATCCATTTCGCCGTGCGGCTACTATGATAAGTACGACTCATCATGTATCGCAATGGATTCTCCTTAGACACAACATACGTCGTGTTGCTCAGCATGTAGTGGCGTAGCCTTTTGGTAGCAAACACCACTGCCAAGCAGAGTTTTTCAACGTATGCATAGTTAAGTTCGTAACTGACCAGGGTGCGGCTAAGATAGTAAGTAGCCTGTTCTTTGTGAAGTTCATTCTTCTGGGCTAGCATTGCGCCCAGTGCCACCTCAGTAGCTGAGATGTATAAGTAGAACGGCACACCTGGTCTAGGCGGTGCCAATACTGGCGGCGAAGCCAAGTATTGTTTGATTTCGTCAAAGGCTGACTGGCACTCGTCATCCCAATGAAATGTGACCCCCTTGTGCAATAGTTTGTTCATTGGTCGGCATTTGTCAGATAATTGCGCTATGAAGCGTTTAATCGACGCGACCTTTCCTTGCAGACTTCTGAGCTGCTTGATAGTGGTTGGGGGAGCCATTTCAAGGATTGCCTTGACTTTGTTTGGGTCCACTTCGATGCCTCTTTTGGAGACTATAAAACCCAAGAGTTTTCCGGATGTGACGCCGAACACGCACTTCTTGGGATTCGATCGACCTTATGCTCTATGAGGCGATCGAGAATCTTGCTTAAGTCACCGAGATGATCTGAGCGCAATTTAGACTTGGCTAACAAATCATCCATGTAATCTTCCAAAGTTTTGTGCATGTAATCGTGGAAGATATACGTCATAGCACGTTGGTATGTAGCGCCAACGTTTTTAAGGCCAAAAGGCATGACCTTATAACAAAATGTCCCCCAAGGCGTTGTGAATGCCGTTTTGAGTTGGTCTTCAGGATTGATACGAATTTGATTGTATCCTGAGAAACCGTCCATTAGGGAGAGCATTTCGTGACCCTGCTGTAGCGTCTACCAATGCGTCGATGCTTGGCAAGGGGAAATCATCCTTAGGACTCGCTTTGTTTAGGTCTCGAAAGTCGGTGCATATGCGAATCCTCCCGTCGGGCTTCTTGACGGGAACCATGTTGGACAACCATGGCGGATAATCCACGCAGATGACAAATTGTGCATCCAACGGCTTTTGCAATTCGTCTTTGACCATCAAGGCCACTGTTGGGTGCATCTTTCTTAGTTTTTGCTTTATCGGCTTGATTTTCGGATCAAGCGTTAAATTGTGCATGACTAGTTGTGGGTCTAGTCTTGGCATATCTTTGTACGACCATGCAAAAACCTCCTTCTTTTCTTTAAGAAGGGCAATGTAATTGGCTTGCTCTTCGGGGGAAAGGCTTACCACCAGCTTGAGAATCCTTGGATTCATTGGATGCAGTGCCGATGTCTACGTCGGTCGTCTCTTCGGGCGACATGTGAGATCCGTCCTCCAAGTGATGTGGAGTTGGGATTAAATGGATATCATCAGCTGAGTTAAGATCTGCGTTTGGGACCTCGGGTCCCTCTTCAGCTTGAAAAATATCTTGAGTTGTCCTTGGGGTAAAATGAAGCATTTCACCGAAAGGCCAGTACTACGATGGTGACAATGGTGAATTGACGCGATCCCAGTCAATGGCATCCATGTTTAGATGCAATGACCGTGATGGATCGGTCGGATTGCGGATGGGTGTGGTCAAATCAATGGAGATCATGTGGATGGAATGAATTTGGTCTCCGGAACCACGGGTGTGACGACTTGATTCTTTCAGATGTTCCCTATACTCCGGATCCGGCTCTACGGGAACAGGCACGAATGGATCCTCTCTAGGTGCAAATTCGTCTCTATGTGCGAAAATGAAGGCGGGGTCTTCCCTTGGTACTATTGTTTTGATGGGATCTCGAGGTGGACGATGCTCATCTTGAATTTGGAGCCATAGGCCTAACACTTGGTCCCACCTCGTTGGGTCTACGTGCCATTCATGTCCCAACCGTATACCCATTTGTCCCATTAGATCTTCATGGGTTAGAGCGCGGTGATGTCGTCGCGCATGTCTGAGATAGTCCATCTCAGTCTCGTCTTCTGAATCGCTTTCATAGATCCAAAATTGTTCATCCTCTTCAGCATCTGTTGCTTCCGACATTGAGGACTCTTCCTGTTCCAGTGAATTAATCTGGTCCCATTGCGGTTGTTCCACTCTTAGTGGAGGGACCTGATTCTTTTGAGACTTTGTTATTTCATCTGGAACCTCTAAGGGGAACAGTTTCAGAAAAATGTCTGGAAGCCGTTGTTGTTCTCTTTGAGGATTGCTCTCTGAACTTTCACCTCTCTCTAGCAAAGGAGAGGGATTATTGCTATTTCCAGGGGTGTTTGTAGACCATGGGAGATAATCCCCCAATGTGTATTCTGTGTTTGGATTGGCGTACGGGTCTTGTGCCAATCCCCCCTGTTGCCTATTTCTAGGCCTTGCATGTTTTCAACCAAGATGTCTAATGGCAGGGGATGGTTGAACCCTACCCCCGACTTGTCATATGGCATCTGATATCTTGGTTGGCAAAGGATCCGCATCCCTTGCTCATATCCGCCTAGCCCATACCCATGCCAATTGCATTGTTCGAGATATTTTAGGGCAAATTCGGGTTCGACAGATAATTGATGTTTTCGACAAAAGGTTCTTCATCTGTTTCCTTTTGTTCGCATGGTTCGAAACCATGATCAAGGCCCCCATACACAAAATTCGTTTGGTTCGGTGGGTAGCCTAGAGGGACGATTGTTCCAATGGGAAGGCGAGGTCTTCCCATGTCTTGTACTTGACTCCGAGTGTGGGGGTTGCCACAACATTTTGCACTATGTACTCTCCCGGGCCTGTCTTGGCCATCTCAACCAGTGATTGTTGATGATTGGGTAGGAGGAAACGGTAGTCCTTCCTGAGTCCATTCCATGTTTGGTTGTTCAGGAATCTTGGTTTCCGTTGCGTTGGGCGCTTCCTCTGTTGATATTGTTGAGATCGTGGGCAACCCCTCTTCTAGAGGCTTAACCTCCTCCATGATTTGCTTTCCCTTGTCCTTCTGTTGGGCCACGATAGGTGGCGTTGATGATGAAGGAGCCGATGATGAAGTCTCACCTAGCTGGGATTTTGCCTTATTTGCCACCAGTGGTGCCTGCGGTATCGGACCCTGTTTAGATGGATTTAATTGAAAATCCAAATGCGTTGATGGGAGGGTCGATTGAGGTATGAATTGTACCGCATTGCAATACTTGAAGGGCTCTAAGTCCATTGGGACTACATGTATTTGCCCTTCATAGGCATACTTCAAGCATTGGTGTGCGATCGAGGGGACACACTTCATGTCCCTGATCCAAGGCCGCCCTAGCAGTATGTTATAAGCCATTTCGCCTTCCAACACATGGCACAGTGTGGGTATTGACTTTTGTCCTACCTGTATAGGCAGAACAACCGTGCCGACTGTCGAGCAAATTGCATCGTTAAAAGCTCGCAGTGTGTACGTGGAAGCTGTGATGTGAGAGGCTGGCAGTTTTAAATGCTTTAACGCTGCAGTGGTTATGATGTTACTGGACGAGCCAGTATCTATCAGCACTCTCTTGTACGGGATCCCGTTGACCCGCGCGATAACGTGCAGGGGTGGATCCGGCATGTCATTCGATATTGTTTTGACCTCATTTTCTTTGAATGTGATGACAAGCTCCGTACATTGTTTCACATGTCCCACGAAGGCGTTGAAAGAATTAGCTTCGTGGGGTTGTACTTCAATGGCTTTTAAGATGTCCATAAGAGCTTCTCTATGTGGAGCTGATTGTTGAATAAGCTCGTAGATGGACAGCCTAGGCGACGTGGTCCGCAAACTCTGCGTGAGTTTGGTTCGTATCGTGACCTCAGGTCTAGGCGGAGGTAACTGCGTTGGGCGTTGTTGAGGCTGCGATGTCGACGGAACTTCCCTCGCAGGTACCTCGGGGGAAACTATTGGGTATTTTCTGTTCCTTGTTACAATGCTAATCATTCCCACAAATCCTTGTGCGGGAAGATCTTGTCGCACCTCGTTTATTTGGAGCGGTTTTGTCTGCGCCTCGTGGGCAGGCAAGGGGTCCTTGAATACCCCCATTTGTTGGTTGTTAGGTGCGATGGGGTTGTCCACGACCAATGTTCGATTGTCGATCAAATCCTGGACTAGTTCTTTGAATTTCCAGCACCCATTTAGGTCATGTCCTCTGCGTCTATGAAATCTGCAATACAATTCCTCCCTATACCCCCTAGGCTTGGGAACGTTAGGGTCAAAAATTTGGATTTCTGGCAGAGTAACTAGATTCGCCGCTGACAAGCGGTCAAATAAGGAGTCCCTAGACTCCGCATACGGGGTGAATTGTCGCCTAGGGCGACGCTGCTGATACTGTTCTTGTCTCCTGTTATCTCTTTCGTAAGCAGGAGGCACTGCCTGGTAGTTAGCCTTTTGAGGCTGCGTTTCTTGCACGAGCGCGGGGACATTTATCGCAACTTGGTTGATTGCAGCGTGTTGTGGTTGCGTTGTCCCGGTTTTAGTGGTTTTATTCCACTCTTTCTTCTTAGGCTTGGCAATTGCGCCTTCGCCTATCTTAATCTCTTCTATGACTCTGGCTTGCGCCAAAGCTTCTTCTAAGCTGTCGTATTGTCGCAGCAACAATAGACCAGAGATTGATTTTAAACAACTTTTCGTGAACATTTGCGTGAGGTCCGACATGGGAGGACGGTAGGGTAACTTAGAAAGCAAAGCTCTCCATCGGTTCCCGTACGCTGCCATTGTTTCCTCCTCAAATTGTTTAAGGCTAGCAAGATCACTAAGTGATGCCTTCTTCCTTGTGTTGAAGGCGAAACGTTCAAGAAACGCATCTACTAGCTGATCTAAGTCTGCTTATCCTTGTGTTTGGGCAGTTGTGTGAACCAATCCGAGGCGGGGCCTGCGAATGTGGTTATGAATGTTCTAAGCAATAATGCGTCATTATCTTGAATGCCGAAGCATTGGCTTAGAAACCGTGTAACATGTTCCTGTGCGTCCTCTTCACCTTTAAAAATTGCCAATTGAGGCAACTTAAAGTGTTCGGGGTAAAGAGGTGTAGGCACTGAGGGATGCACCGGATTATTGTGGAGTAGACGTAATGTGGGTTTTTGATGCCCAGCGGCTTTTGTCTCCACCGACTCTAAACGCTCCAATAGCGCTTGGTATGCATCGGAAGATTTTATTTCTTCCTCTCTTGTTCGCTCTTGTTGCAAGTTACGGTAAACTGGAGGCCTATGGAGGGGTGGCCGAATGGCATCCTTCCTGCCTTGATGGGGAGTTTCGATATACTCCTCTTCTGGTTCATACTCCTCGTAAAATTCTTGAGGAGTCTCAGGGCGAAACCTATGACCCTGATCAAGTTCTTGTTGAAGGTACCCATCATTGTTTCGGGGAGTTGCCTCCCTCTCGAATCTATGGGGTCTTGGAGGCAGAGCTTGACGAGGTCGTGGAGACCTGTCTTGCGCCAACGGATTACGCCTCTCATATTGTTCAGCTCTTTGGATGCGAGGGGTTGGCCCCCTCTCAGGTATTTCATAGCGTAACTCATCCGCTTCGCGTTGCATGCGTTCTTTATCCAAGCGGTATTGATACTCTATCTCTTGTTGACTTTGTTTAAGCCGCATGATTTGGGCTTGACGGGTGGTATATCTGGCGACAGCCGGATCAATTTGTTCTACCCTATTTTGTTCAGAAGGTTCAAATGTTCCTCCTATGGGTTTACCTCGATTTTGATGCTCTAAAATCTCAAGGGGTCGCTTCCCTCTGTCGAGGTAGGCAGTATGTGCTCGAGGTTCTGGCCTCAAGGGGTGATCATGATATCCTGCTGGTGCGGAAATGCAAGGTTCCCGCATTGTTTGTTGCTCTCGAGGAATGCGATGGTTTTCCTCATACTCCCTTTCACGAGTGTAAATGGGATGGGCGGAGTTAGGTCGCCCTATGTAAGGAGCCCTGCGCTCCGGATTTGGTCTCTCTGTTCTGATGATAGGTAAAGAAGGGACGCCATATCCACGTTGCCCCTCTAAATGGACAGTGTGCCTGTTTAGCGCTTCATCACGCGGTGGCCACTCATGCCTACCTTCAAGAGGTGATTCTCTATTTATGTCAAGGTCTACATGTAAGGCATCTTCCCGAAAGGGGCTGCTTTGAATAGGCATACCCCATCGAGGATTCTGAATTGGATTCTTTTGTAGGTTTGACCTATAAGGCGGTATGACCAAATCCTCAGGACTGAAGTGAAGGCGACTTGTGCCTGCTTTTTGTGTACCTTTCGGAGCTTCTGCCCTTGATTGGGCTTGACTGCGGGTGTACACCATTGCGGTGCTTCTATGCTATCTAAATAAGTTTTTATCTCGTTTTATGATTTTTTTTTTTTTTTGTCTACACTAAGCAGAATTAAACACACACATTCACAAGACCGTGATTATCTCTTTTAAGGATTCTTGGTGTGCCCTAAACTGGTTTAGTGCATTTTGATGTTTTGTTTTGTTTTTGTAGGTTTTGTAGAACGTTTAAATGCATCATGTAGGCTCTTATAACTCCAAAAAGGTCGCCCCTTCAATATACCAACCGGGCCGATATACCAACCTCTCTATATACCCGCCCTTACGAGAGGGAGACTATAGGTACGTGAGAGCAGAAGGTACGTGGTACATAGGCGGTACGGAAGGGGGATTGTCCTGTTAATGGCACCTACCATAGAAAACTTATCCTCGCGCGCATGGGAATCACCCCAGCTACGCTCGGTCTGTCTTCGTCAGGATTTACGCCTAACAACAGTTGACAATCGGGAAATGGATGCAAATCAAGCCAAGGTGGTGATTAAATCCACCAATGGTCTTGATCAAGGGCTGGGGTCTTACGACCAGCTCCTTGGTTTAAAGTTGTTTCGTGATGTGTGTGGGATTCGTTTTATCCAAAAAAATGAAACTAGCATACATGACTTTTCCTAATGCAATGCAAGATTAAATGAAAACAATTAACGAAACAGAAACAGAAACAGAAAAATATAACAGAGATCATGAAAATCCCTACCTCTTCTCTGCCTGCTCCTGTTGTCTCTGAATTTCTGCTCTGAAAATCCGTAGACAGGAATTCGTCCCTCTGGGAGACGAATTGCAGAACGTAATTCGTCCCACCCAGAGACGAATTTGAATTCGTCTCAGGGTCGGACGAATTGCGAGAAAGGATTCGTCCCTGTCGAGAGACGAATAGCGATCTGCAACAAAAAAATGTGTACTGTCAAGCACAAACACAAAACTTTGATCAGTTTCTATGATTTCAAAAACCAGGGAACAGGGTCCCACCGTGATCGCCACTGAAAGCACGAGATTCCGGTCAAAGGAAACACCAAGTGCAATTGCATTCAAAATTAAGCACGCTTAAGTCCTAGAAATATAAATTGCATGAAACGGAAAAGAGACATGTTGGAAGAGACGCAATCAGATAAAGAAAAACACAGCCCTTTCATTAATTTCCTTCGATCTCTGTTACAATAATGCCTCCTCCCTTTTCAGGGGCTAGGAGCGCAAATAGGGTTTGATTACAATCGCTGAATGATTCCTCCTTCCGCGTGCCCACGATTGCAATGGGCGGGCCAAGATGATGCCGTCGTTGATGTCGATGAGTTCTTCGCCTCTGCTGCTTCTCCTACGAACAAAGAAATGATCAAGACGTTAGTAGCACCTGCTGCAAATGAAAAGCATTCTCTCTCTAAAACTAACAAAATATGCATACGAATATTTGCACGAAACCATGAAAACGGTGAATCCAAATTGCTTCAAAACTCGAGAGAAGGTAAGAAAAGTTACCAGAAGGCCACTGCCACTGAGGCAGCTGGCCAATCCACCTTAAACTGGAATTCGTCCCTGGGCAGGACGAATTCTGACTGTAATTCGTCCCTGGGTGGGACGAATTCTTCTGAGTAGGAGAAACCGACCTGCTGCTTGCTCCAATGTCGGATCCCGGGACCTGCAAAACTCTTGCAAATAGGGGGGTTAGGTAATTGGGGCCATTTTGGGACGACCCAGATGGTCGGATTTTCCCAATTTGGCCTCCACCCTCGGGAATTTGACCTTGACACCTGCAAGTTAGCGAAACGACAAAGCAATACAAAACACCCTAAACTCTGACCAAAAGCTACAAAATTGCAATTATAGACTAATCGGACCTAGTAACACTGAATGCAATCTAAAAAATAATCTAAAGTGCTCAAAAACTAAAATTAGGACTTGGGAGGTGCGGGGGTGCCCAAGTGGGCCTCCCACCGTTGGCCCTCGATTTTGGAGCCAATCCACCAAGGATGGGCCCAAAACCTTTTAGGATTGGGGGGTCGGCGAATTGGTAGGTTCAGATGTCCATGCGTCGGATTTGAGTAAGGTTCGAGCTTCCAAAGGCCACCCAACAACCTCCCTTGCAAAAGAGATTGATGGATGTAGGAAGGTGAACAAAGGGGGATGCAAGTGAGTCTTCAATTCGGCAGCACTTCGTTGCTTGAACACTCCTTCAACCTGTATATTTTGGGTGAGAAAAGTCCCACCTTTTATAGACCCAAGGGGTCTCTTTTGGGAGGGAAGCACAAAAGCCAAGTGTTGGCCATAGGCGCCATGTGGCAGTCTTGTCTTCCCATGAGGGAGGGGAGTCCTCCATTGACTTGAACTTTGATAAATGCTTCTTGTAACAGTCCTCTAACGGCCCCTCTCTCCACTTACACATGCGTGCAAGGTAGGAGCCCTTAACTGACTATTCTGGGCTGCCACTTGGCACCATTTGCCTTTTTGCCCGTTAAGCTTAGAATTCGTCCCACCCAAGGACGGATTCGGAATTCATCCTGGGGTGGGACGGATTCTATTTTGAATTCGTCCCGGGGTGAGACGAGTATTGGGCAAAGTGTCCAAGTGTGCCAAATTGCTTCTTGACCTTACAAAATTGCTATGAAAGTGGTTAAGACCACTGTTTAACCTCTGAGGGCTGCCCTGGGGGCTGTGTTTTCCAAAGCGATCAGTGTTTGCAGTCACATAATCGGATTGGTGCTGTTTTGGTTT
The DNA here is from genome assembly GCA_028583015.1 of Wollemia nobilis. Classification (NCBI taxonomy): domain Eukaryota; kingdom Viridiplantae; phylum Streptophyta; class Pinopsida; order Araucariales; family Araucariaceae; genus Wollemia; species Wollemia nobilis. The sequence goes on from JAQPPZ010001731.1 coordinate 3,745,357, forward strand.
CTACACCAATTTGAAAGTAGAGAATATTATGTTTTATAATAGAGTATCTTAAAGTAGAACATAAAAAATAACAGTAATAATATACATAAATAATATATCTTATTTGCATGTTAACAAAATTGAAGACCAATGATTATTTTCATGGAATTACATTTAAAGAAAGAATATTTATAAATGTAACAATGAAAATTAAAAAAAAATAACATACCATAAACTTATCAAAGAAATTCAATTTTACATAATAAATATAATTGAATAACCGAAGGAAAAAAGTAAATATATCTATATAGATACAATATGCAATTTCTTTAGATCTTTAGTTCATGAAATGACACTCATAGAAATAAACTAATCAACTAATAAAACTAGAAAGGATGGTAAGGAATGAATAATTTCTCATCAATACATCCCATATTTTAGTATTCAATTTTTATTTTTGGTTGGTAGAAGGGATTTTTAAAGGGTTCTCGAACCTATTACAAGTAGGGTTTTGAAAGGCATCCCCAAAACTTAGATGTAGAAATAAGATATCAAGAAAGAAAATACAAGATATTATCATGGCCAAACAACCAGCTAGCAACAGGGGCTAGCATAGCATAAACTAGCACCCAAAACAACCAGGGGTGCTTAGAGAACAAGAGAGCCAAGAATCTCACCTAAAAATATATCAGATCTATAGCAACAACATCCAACCTAACAAAAAACTAAACCAAAAATAAAAAAATAATTTGTTGGAAGCCTTTCTTAGTGAGGTCTTGGGAGGCCTACCCACCTTTTTTTGACCCCCATAGAAAGAAATCTTTTTTTAGGCCACACTCCTGAACACATTTGTTCCAAGTCTCCACAATTGGAACAACCTCATTATCTTCAAGATGTAGAACCTCAAAGCTATCCATTAGAAGGGGATGTACTCTATTAGAAATTTTAGATTTGATCTTCTTTTTTATGAGTGCTTTGTTGTTGGTTCTTCCTAGTTTCCTTTCATCCCCTACATCAATACGAGATTTCGTGTGACTTCTGGTCTTCAAACCCGGAGAGCCTTTCTCAAACATAGTTTTTGGAGAGGCTAGAGAGCTTTCCATTAACTGTTGAAGAGTTGGATCATCCATGTCAAGATAGTCAAAGGAATTTTTGAGGATAATACTAGAGGAATTTACCTTTTCTTTGCTCTCCCTGAATTTAGAAATTTGAACAATATCCCCCGCTAATGGGCTCACTTCCCTTCTCTTCGCAAGAACCGTTTTCAACTCCTCCTCTGCATAAAACATGGTTGATGGAAGAACGACTTCCTCCTGTAATTCCTTACCGAGACCAACTTAATAAGTAGAAATAAAATCTTATCCTTTCAAATTTTGAGGGTTTTTCTTATGTACCCACTTTTCACTAAGGTTTGTACTACTTTCCTTATGGCTCGCTGAAATTTTTAGAGTTTTAGGATGCAAGGGGCATAAGCTCTTATGGTGGCCACCCTTACCACACTCCTAGCAAACTTGAGGTTTATTTTCATATTCAATGTTCTGAACCCAGGTTCTAAGATTATAAAAGAGTTCAACAAAGCTCGATAGACCCTTCTCAATATCTACCATCACACTCATTCTAGCATAGAGCATTTGAGATTTAGAACTAGTAATATAATCAAAGAAAATCAAATCCCTAATCATTTTGGCAATAGATTGGAAGATGATCTCATGCTAGACATGAAGTGGTAAGTCTAGTATCTTGACCCATAGTGGGACAAGATTAATGATCTTCATCAAGGGATTAAAATCTAGGCCCCATTTACATAGACTTAAACCTCGTTTACAAAAAACCATGGACCCCCTTCCAAGATCCGCTTGGAATCCTCCTCAGTGTTGAGCCTGATATGGAAGAAATTTCTTGGTATGGCCAAAATTTCAAGAGATTCGATAGGTCTCCATCTTGCCAAAGTCCATATCCTCAAAGAATTAATATTTGACCTCCTACATTGGAATATTCCCACAAGATTCCACAACCCATATTTCAGTATATTATCAATCAAGCTATCGGGGATATGGATCTAGTTCAACAAAATAGAAATGTCGAAGAGGATGTTAGATCCTCCACTACTGCCAATGACCACTTTTACAATTTAAGGTGCACTAGGAGGGATGGGGTCCTCCCCACAGGTTCTATTGGTCCCACATCTGAGATTACTAGGATCCCATTCCTCCCATTCAAATGAAAAGGAGGGGTCACAAGAGTCAAATGTACCTACCTTCATGAACTTATCTTCTTTAGAAATGGGGTCAAATCTGCCCAACCAAGAATCCACTTCCTCTGCAATGCTTATATTCCTCATTTTAAACCCTAATTTGCCTCCTATGAAATGATCCTACAAAACCCAAATCTACCTCCTCTGCAATGCTCCTCTAAAACACTAATTCATCTCCTCTACAATGCTTCTCCAAAGCCCTACTCTACCCTCTCTGTAATTCTCCTATGAAACCCTAATATACCTCCTCTGCAATGCTCCTCTGAAACCATTTTTGTTTCTCTAAAACTACATGAGGGTTGTGGCTAGAATCGACTTCTGCACATGAATAAAAATTTGTCCACCCGATTTGGCTTGTGCAAATCATATCTTTTGGAAACCTTAACATAAGTGCAAAGTAACAACTGAAACCCTAGATAACAATGGTGATGTGAGTTTATGAAAAATGGCAGCGATTGGATCTCTTTTGAAGTGAAATGGAAAAAATCCTTCAAAATAAGCAAGGCTAAAACCCTCGTACGGTACAAACACGAATAGATCGATGGATAACCTATGCTATTGAGGATTGCAGGGGAGGTTGTGTGTGAAAATTATACATCTAATGAACAAATCTCATAGAAATCCTTGTAGGGTTCATGAAATGGCTACAATGGCAAGTCCAATGATATAATGAGGAACAAACTAATGATCTTATTAACTAAAATTTAACAAATGGAAGGTCCAAACTTACACAACAATTTTGAGGGCATCTTTTGAGATTCTAATGAGAATGAATCAAAAATACATTTTAAGATAAGATTATATTGAACTACATATTTGTGGAGGGACATTTTTCGCAGGACTGCCCAAACTATCGAACTCGTTTTGGCCATATCTCACTCATCCGGACTCGGATTGAGCTAAAATTTTGAGGGTAGATGCCTGAAAAACCCTAGAACGTCTCCACCAATTTTCATATCATTTGGAGCAACACAGATCCTAGCGCATCCCTATGTGTGAATGAGATATTTGGTAAGCGGCTATGTGAGGGTTTCATCTGGGTTGAGTGCAAGCAGCTCCAGAGGTTGGTTTTTAGGGCCTTCGGGCCCTAGCGGCCAATATTTTTGTGGTTTATGCTCAATATTTTAGCAAGAAATGTTGCAGGGGATCCAATATGGGTTAGAAATTTATCTTTCAATAGATCATACTATGAACTTGAGTGACAACGACTTCCAATTTGCTGCACAAAAGAAAAGTGAAAACCATACCTTTCCACGACGTCTAGGGCAAGGATTAAAGAGATCACGAAACAAGTTTCAAGAAGTTGATCAAAAAATGGCTCATATCTCAAGTGAATCTGGTGCTAAGGTGCACCCACAAAATAATTCTACTATGAAAACCCCTGTCAAGGGTAAGAATTTTGAAGACTCAGTCCCAAAAATGAATTTTAGGGATGCCCTTCATGGTGGACAGCCTCAGCCCAATGCTAATATCAATCTTAGGGCTTCCCATAAACCTCTAAGAATGCCTATAGGAAAATGGAGTCAGGATGTCTTAAAGCAGCTGATGGAACTCCTATTGTTAAGCTTGATATGGGTAACATTCAGACTGGCATTGAAGATTTGGAAAAAAGAGGACTAATTTGTCGGTTCGTGGGTTTTCATCCGAGTCTATCTCGCTTTCAAAGTCTGGGCTGCAAAAAGCTGGAAAACTAAAGGTGAGTTACAAATCTCTATTTATCCAAATGGTTATTTTCTTGTTTTATTTGCTAATAATGAAGATAGAGAGAAAACTTTTCAAGGGGGTCCTTGGTTTTTTGGAAGGGCAGGGCTTTTCATGAAGCCCTGGCATACTAAATTTAAATCCGAAGAAGAGATGCCTTCTATAGCTCCCGTGTGGGTTAGACTCTTTGGCCTCCCTATTGAATTTTGGAATCCTACTATTTTTTCTTCAATTGGAAACTCTTTAGGAACTTTTATGATGACTGTTGATTGTACTCAAAATTTTGAACATATTATTTATGCTCGGATTTGTGTTTTAATGGATTTTGACAAACCCCTACCTAAAAATATCACATTACAATTTGGGGAAGACACTTGGGAGCAAGTAGTGGACTATGAGAACATTCCTTTTCATTGTAGAATTTGCCATGAATATGGTCATTTGGCCGGTGCTTGCCCAAATAAAATTCCTGATCAAAAGAAAGAAGATATAAACTCAGCAGGTTTCCAAATACCTAAGAAGAAGAACACTAAGAAAAAACCTAGTTATGAAGGATCAATCAAAGTCATCTGCTAATATGTTTGAAATCCTTTCCACAAATGATGTCCCAAGTGAGGAAGAGGAAATAATGGAAACTAAAATCTTAGAAACACAATTTAAATATGAAGGGAAGAACTCAGAGACAAACCAACAAATCAAAGGTTTTCAACAGAAAAAAAGGGAGAAAATTTACACAAGAAAAACAATCTTTCAAATGTCAAAACTTCAAATAATGCAAGTCCCAATATAGACTCCGTTGAACCATCTAGTAAAATTTTGGTTGTGTACGAGCATTCTTCAAGGTTAGAAGCCATCTCAGATTCAATTGGAATAAGTCAAGAAATAGGGAAAAAAATTGAAGATGGATTCTAATAAAAAAGTAGGTCGCAAGACCAATCAATATCATATGGTAAAAGAAGGTGAAAAGCTTGTAGAGGAAGGTAATATTAATGCCCTTCCCAAATTTTTTAGCCATGGTATTAATGAAGATCATCACTTGGAATATTAGAGGACTCAAAGGGAGTCTTTCAAAACAAAATGAAATTAGAAGAATGATTCAGATAAATCATCCACATCTTGTTTTCCTTCAAGAAACAAAGATGTCAATGGAGGATATGGACTCAATTGCCAGTAAAATTTGGCAAGCTGGAAAAGTGGTTTCCCTCAGTTCCCAAGGGACTTCTGGTGGCATTGCTTGTCTTTGGGACCCAAAAGAGGTAGTTATTCACCATATGGTTGGCAGTTGGGGTTTGTTGGCTATAGCTATTCAAAGTAGACATTCCAACCAGATTATGCTCTGCATTACTGTTTATGCTCCGACTTCTTTGGAGGAAAAAAGAAGACAGTGGAAGGATATTACTCATATTATCTCTCATTTTCCTGAAGCTTGGATCTTGATCGGAGGAGATTTCAATACCATCCTCTCTCTGGATGAGAAAAGGGGGGAAATAGAAATTTGGACAAAAGCACCGACCTCATGAGCGAATATATTGCAAACCTCCATCTTGTGGATATCCAACCAGATAATGGCCTTATGACTTGGTCTAACGAAGGCAAGGCTTAGCTTGTATAATGGAGAGATTGGATAGGTTTTTGCTCTCTAAAAATTTCTTAATCCATGGTCACATTCCTAAAGTGAAGACTCTTAATAATGTTGGTTCGGATCATTGGCCAGTCATGGTGGAAATGTGGAAAACCAATGTGAGTTTCTCTCCTTTTCATTTTCAATTAATGTGGCTTAGAGACATTTCCTTTAGACCTCGTGTGCAACAATGGTGGAAGGAAGGTAAACCTAGGCATGGGACTAAGATGTTCTATTTTGCCAAAAGATTGCAATACATTAAATCCAAAATCAAGACTTGGAACTGGAAAGAGTTTGGGGATGTTCATAAAAAAACATGAAGTTATTGCTCATCTTGAAAATTTGAATAAGAAAATCCATTTAGATGGCCTCACAGAGAAGAGAAGTGCAGATGAAATTAAACTCACAACTCGAGTTAGAGGAATGGGAAAAAAGAGGAAGAAATCTTATGGAAGCAAAAATCTAGAATTCAATGGCTCAAAGAAGGAGATCGAAACACAAATTTCTTCCACAAATCTCTTCTAGCTCGAAGATCTCACAACTTTATTTCTTCCTTAAAATCAGATTCTGGAGATGTTGTTTATACTTGGGATGGCATGAACTCTATTGTTGTTGATTACTTTTCCAATATTTTTGCTACTCCTCTTGACTCAGCTTCACAACAAAATGTTCTTCAAGCAATCCCTTCTCTTATCACTTCTGAGGAGAACTCTATTTTGACTGCTCTCGTTACTATCAATGAGCTTCAACAAGTAGTTTTTAAAATGCAAAAAGGGAAAACCCCAGGTCCTGATGGTTTTCCCATTGAGTTCTACCAAGAGTTCTAGGATATCCTTCATGTTGATTTATTAGAGGTGGTGGAAGAAGCCAAGAAAGCCAAAGAAATTTTGAAGGTTATCAATAAAACTTATATTACTCTTGTTCCAAAAGCTCAAGAGGTTGATCATATCTCAACTTTTAGACCTATTGCTTTATGTAATGTTCTTCTCAAAATCATTACTAAAATCATGGGAGAAAGGTTGAAGCCTCTTTTGCATAAGATTATTTCCCCAGAGCAAGGGGGTTATGTGGAAGGACGTCAAATAGTAGATGAGATAGTTCTTGCTCAAGAAGCCATCCATTCCATGGATATGCAAAAATCTCCTTCCATGTTCATTCGGTTAGACTTATCCAAAGCTTATGACAGAGTGGATTGGCACTTCCTTATCAAAGTTTTGAGGCAATTTGGTTTCTCTAAGGATTGGATGGATTGGATTATGGGATGTATCTCTTCAGTTTCCTACTTAGTTCTTATCAATGGTAGGCCTTCTCAGTCATTCCCAGCTTCTAGAGGTATTAGGCAAGGTGACCCGCTATCCCCTTATTTATTCATCATTCTTGTTGAATGCTTGGGTAGGACTATAACCAAAAAGAGGGAAAACAAAACCCTTGAGGGAGTTACCATTGCTCATGGAGCTAGACCTATCTCTCATATTCAATTTGTGGATGACTCTACTCTTTTAGGTAAAGCTACAGTTAAGGAAGCTTCTAATATTAAGCAAATCATTAGCTATTTTTCTAAGGCTACTAGGAAATTGATCAATGAAGACAAATCTAAAGTTATTTTCTTTCATTGCTCTGCTAGAGAGGAATCCATGGTCTTGGATAAATTAAGATATAAGAAGACCTCCCTTCCAATCACTTATTTAGGTATTCCCATAAATATTCAAAGGCAGAAAAATAAATATTGGAATTGGTTGTTGGACAAAGTCAAGAAGAAAATTGGAAAGTGGACCAACAAGTGGCTTTCTTCGGGGGTAGAATCACCTTGGTAAAATCAGTCCTTCAAGCTATTCCTATTTATGTTTCTTCCATTTTGAATATCCCAAAGGTTGTTCTTCGAGAATTGGATCAAATCAGTCATCATTTCCTTTGGAGTGGTACTAAGGAGAAAAGAAAATGGGCCTTGGTGAAATGGGATACTTTATGTCTTCCTAAGAGTGAAGGGGGTTAGGATTTCGGTCTTCTATTAATAACAACAAAGCTTTAGCTGCTAAATTATATTGGAGGATGTTGCATAACCCCAATGCTCTTTGGGCCAATAATCTCCATGCTAAATATGCTGAGAACAAAAGTCCTGAAGACCTTGTTCGCTATCAACTTCCTACCAAAGGTTCTCCCATTTTAGCAGTTCTTAAGACTGGTGAGGATTTGATAAAGAAAAAATTATTTTGGATCATTCATAATGGTCAACAGGCAAATTTTTGGATAGATTCTTGGGATGGTCACAAGCCTTTGATAACTCAGTTTCTCGATTGGAGGCCTTGGATGGAGGAGCTTCACCGAGCTAATTGGATAAAGGTGGCTAATTATTATCGGTACCATATTGGTAATTCAAAGGTTGGTAGATTTTGGATCCCTATTGAGGGATTGGCCTATTCAAATCCCAGAAAGGCAAAGACAAGATATCCAAGGCATCCTTCATATGAGATCCCTCTCTTGGTCCCATGAAAAAGATTGTTTTGGATGGAACAACACTACTAAGGGTGAGTATTCAGTTGCTCAAGGTTATTTGACCTTATGCCATAATAATCCCAACCATTCTTCTGACATATTTTCTCGATTGTGGGCTCAAAAGCTCTGGCCTAAGGTGAGGTTCTTTAATTGGATTTTATTGCATCGTAGGGTGCTTACTGGTGAGCAACTTATGAAGCGTGGTTTTCATGGCCCTTTTAGATGTGAAATGTGTGAAGAGAATGTAGAAACTCTCAACCATATTTTTATTGAGTGTACTTTAGCCTCTGAGCTATGGAGGAGAATGGCCACTTTACTTGGCTTACAATGGTCCAATTTTTTTACTTTTGAACAACTTTGGAGGGATTGGCCTAATCAAGAGGGTGTTGATCATTTTATTAGGAAGTTAGTTTGGATGGGTTCTACCATTCTTCTTTGGAATATTTGGAATGAAAGGAACAACCAAATTTTTAATCAAGATAGGAAGGATATTCACTATATTTGGCAAAAGACCATAGCCAACTTAGTTGAATCAGTCCATCAACTCCTTAATCACCCCCAAAACTCCCACCAAAGATGGGATCAAGTGATGCAAATATTGAAGATTAAATCTTCTAAGGGCAACCAACTTAAAGGGAATGTGAGTATTAGTAAGATGGATAGGACTAGAAATTGGCAACCTCCTCCTAAGGATTTTGGAAAAGTCAATACTGATGGAGCCTCTAGAGGGAACCCTGGAAAAGCCAAGGTGGGAGGAATTGGTAGACTTTCAGATGGCTCCCTGGTTTTTACTTTTGTTGAGAATTTGGGTATTCTTTCCAATAACCTTGTTGAGGGGTATGGTATCCTCAGAGGCCTTCAGGAGGCTACTAAGGTTGGATGGGAAAAGGTGTTAGTTGAGTTTGACTCTCAACTTATGATTAATCTCTTGAAGACTCCTTCTAAGAATCATAAGGTGGATTGGAGAATAAAAAGAATTATTGAGAAGATTCAATTAATCCAGGATGGGATTTTTGAAAGTTGATTACAATCATGTGGTCAGAGATCAAAACAAGAGTGTTGATGCTTTAGCTAATTGGGCTTTGGACAAAGGTGATCTTACTTGTTATGGCCACCCTCCTAGATGGTGGGCTTCTCAAATTAGGGAAGCTCTTCTTTCTATCATTTCTTTGGATGGCTCCAGTTGAAGGTACCTAGTTTCTTCTTGTTTTTTAATTTTTGCTTCTCTTTGGTTCATTCAGTTTTTTTTAGTTCCCTAGCTCATTCTATTCTTTATTTTGTTTCCTCTGTTGATTCTTGCCTTAATAGTCTTCTGGTCTAGATAGGTCATTGTTATGTTCAATTTTTTTCTTTTTTCTTTTTTTTTTTTTTTTGTTTAGTTTTTTAAGGTGGGTGGGTTCTTTTGTTTTGTTTTGTTTTTGTGTTCTTTGTGTTGTTTTTTGTTGTTCTTGTGTTTTTGTTGTTTTGTGTTTTTTTTTTAATGTTTTTTGTTATTGTTCTTGTGTTTTTTTCGTTCTTGTTCTTGGGTTTCTCTTTGTTTGTGTTAATTCGTGTTTTTATGTGTGAGTGTTTTCTATGTTTTTTGTTTTTGTTTATTGTCTGTTGTTGGTTGTTTTTTATTTTTATTTTTATTTTATATTTTTTAATTTTTTAGGTTTTGGTTGTGTTTATTTTTCATGTTTTTTTTGGGTTATGTCTTTGTAGTGTTATGTTGTTTTTGTCTTGTTTGTGTTTTGTTATGTGGTTCTTGTGTTTTTCTATGTGGTTCGTGTTGTGGTTTCTTTTATCTTATTGTGCGTGTTTGGTTGTGCTTTTGTTTTTGACACACTCAAGGAGCATGTTTTTTATTTTATTTTATTATTTTTGTTGTTATTTACTTATTTTTAAATTGGTTTTGTGTGTTTGTTTGCTCCTTGAGTATGTCAAAGGTGGTAGGCCAGGTCCGAGTCCTGGGCATTTTTGGCGGAATGGATACCCCTGCCTCCTTGGGTCTTACCCGAAAGTGGCATCCCTTTTGGGATGTTTTCCACAAAAAAAAAAAAGATATAATGAGGAACAACAGGTTCTCCTTATTTGTCGATGCTTAAACTTGGGCAGATCTGAGCGATTGCAGTGAATAGATTCTTTTGTGATCTACGGGAAAAAATATTTCAGCGACATTTTGCTAGAGATACATTCCACCGTCGTCTTTGTCCACGAACTCCTTCACCCTAAAAAGCTATCGACGCCACAAATTTCTACTGCAGTGAAAGCTGCACTCTTGGCGCCGATCCGCCGCTATCTCGACGAACTTTTGCCACACTGAGAGCTAAAATTTTAGCACCGATCTGACATAAACTCTTGAAGTAGATCTACCACAATGAAAACTGCACTCTTAACACCGATCTACACTATTTTTAGTATTCAATTTTAGTCTTCATTTATTTTATTATTTAAAAAAAAACCGTAATTACATATTATCTAATAGGAATGAATAACTTCTCAAGAAATGAATAACTTCACACCAATACACCCTATCTTTTAATATTCAATTTAGTCCTCATTCATTTATTTAAAAAAAAACTCAAAACTATAATTACATAGTAACTAAATATTACCTAACGCGTGGTACATGAATAAAGGTAGGTGTATCATGTCCACATGCTTCAACGTTGCTCGGATAAAAAAAAGATCTTGAAGGTTAACTTTTTAAAGAAAAGAGCTAGGAAAATTTTCTTTCATCAAGTATCATCCATATAATGAGGATTCTGCCATGCTAGTTAGTCCATGCAATTAACTCATTGTAAATTACGCGGTCATATGAAGGTCACCCTTAAGAGAAAATTTAGTTCTCTTGTTTTTTATGCAGTGACTTTACAGCGGAGTAACTCCTTTTTCATTTTACTTCCTCTACCTGCCATATCTGAAATATAAAAGAGGGATTCCTTAATGTTGACTGTTTTAGTTGGATTCTTTTTAATCAATGCCCCTTCATTAAAAAAAAAAAGTCCGACCTCAGATCAATTCCAACTCTCATTATAAATATTTCACTTGAAAAGAATCTGACCTGCCACCCATCTGGTTATTTTACCCCTTGAATGGCAAAACTTATGCAATATCGTTTAAACCACAACATAGAGAAGGGTATCTTCTCTGCATGTTTCTTCCCATTTCTTGAAATTTATATGCTAAAAATTTTATATAAAAAGCACCGCCATCGAGAAAACAATAACATAAACATGCACCACAACTTCAATAGTGTTGGGATAAAAATTCAAAACAACTTTCCATCATAGGTAACACGTCTCATGCCATAAAATCAAGGATAAATGCAAAGTAAGCCTCCTTAGTCATTCCTCCAACGCCGTTATTTTAGGAGTAGGTTTCATAATTTACATAACTTTTCATAATTTTTTGACTTTTTGTCCATGCGAAAAAGTAGGATTCCCTCCCCTCCATAGATGGGAGAGAAATACGAATTGTTTGTATGGTGGTCAACTTTATATAATTTTTCTACCTATATAAGACCCTCATCAATTTCCAAATTCCAATATCAGAAGTTAATTGAAGTCCTCTGCTTCATTCAATTCAAATCATATTATGGCCCGCACTTAGGAGTTAACTGAGCCGCTAAGGTGCATCATTCATGCTGCTTCTTCTTATTTCCTACCGAATTATTTTATATTTCAACTGAGAAATTTCATGCACTGAGCTTTGTGTTAGAATTAGTATATCTCTAATAAATCTTATCTTTCAGAATAGTTGCAGTTATTGGACGATTGGATATACACCATGTTTTTCAATTTAATGCATATTAGAATATTGGTGAGCCTTCCCTCCATCCCCACATCCCCAGCTATAAATATGATCTGTTGGTATCATTTTTTAAAGTGAGATATAGAAGTTGAGCAAATGCACACCAAGAAGGTGAATGCTGAAGAGATGAATTGGTGAGCCAGCTATAAATATGATCTGTTGAAGTGAGATATAGAAGTTGAGCAAATGCACACCAAGAAGGTGAACGCTGAAAAGAAGAAATTTGAAGTTGCAATATTCAGAAACTTTATGGTTCGTGTAACCTACAATATTTCTAAGTTGCATATGTATGTGATGCATTTCTATTTATTTTTATTTTGATCAATATATAATACTTACAGGGTACTTTTGTTTCCGCATATGTTGAGTAAATCTTTTTACAAAGTTAGGTTTTACTCACTTTAATTTTATTTTTCTCACACTTTTATTCTCCTGAATATATTTTATTTGGTTGAGTGGATTTGTGCTTTTAAGGTTGGATAAACCAAATTCTGGGATACATTTTTCTTTGTTAAATTCCTGTAGCCCATTCATGTAAATCTCTGCTTCGTGTGTATGCTTTAAATATATTTTATTTGTTTGAGTGGATTTGTGCTTTTAGGGTTGGATAAACCAAATTCTGGGATACATTTTTCCTTGTTAAATTCTTGTAGCCCATTCATGTAAATCTCTGCTTCGTGTGTGCTTTGTTAAATTCTAGAAACACTTTCATTGTTAAATTTTGAAAAATCATTTACTTTGTTAAATTTTCTCTAGAGCCATCCATCTCAAAAATAGTTAAATTGTGGCCATGAGATTTTGGGATGTAATTTAAAGGCCCACCATTCGTTAGGATCACTTTAACCTCCTTATCGATCATCATCGAAGCAGGTTCCAAACACAGATTAGAAGGAAATGATCTAGGGCTTGAAGTCTTAGTTTTATACAACAAGAAACAACTAACCAAGACTTCACTTGATAGAAAACAGAAATCCCTCACCTTAACCTGGAAATCCTGGGTACAACAAACAAGCGAAACAAGCCCAAATAAAAGGAAGGAAGGGCAAACCCAATCTGCAAAAAGTCAGCAAAACCAATTCTCAAAATCTACCATAGAATTCCCCCAAAGCATCCATGAAATCACTGCAGGCTGGTCCCCAAACAAAACCTTAGGTTCCCCGGATTAACCTCGAAACCCAAAAAGAAAAGAACATAACACTTTTTCCATCTCTTCCACTTGTCATGCCATCTCATGAAGACCAAACACTAGAAATTAAGAAAATAAACCCAGATCGCCGGGTAAGAAAAACCAACATCCCTAGAAAAAGGAATACCAACACCCTATAACCACTCCTCCCCCAAGATGCCACCAAAGCAAAGAGAAAAAGATGTTAAATTTTATTTAAAATTATATATTTTAATTATAAAAATTATATCAAATATTAAAAAAAAAAAAATTATTGTTATTTTTATATATACAACCATGAAAATTAAAACAAAAATATAAGCTTATCAAATAAATTCAATTCCACATTATAAAAAGTCTAAATTGGAACTATGATTGAGTAACGGAAGAAAAAAAATAAACATACCTAAAATATATATATATATATATATATATAATAAATAATAACATTATTATATTTTTAATTTATGAAATGACACTCATAAGAGTAAACTAATTAGCCAATGAAATGTGTCTATTTGCATTGTATTTTTAATTTTCAGTTAGAAAAAAATGTCTTGTTCCATATTCAAAGAACAAATAATATCTTCTAATCAATACACCCTATCTTTTGTGTTTGATTTTAATTATTATCATTTTTAACCTTGATTAATTATATTATTTTTTAAAAACTTAAACTATAATTACATGGTAATACATTCAACTATCTTTTCTTATCGACAAAACTCAAAGTGGTATGTAGTTGAAAGGTAAATTTTGGATGGAGTTTTAGCAGTTCATGAAATCATCCATTCTATTCAAGATAATGGCATTCCCGAGATCTAACTCAAACTAGATATAAACAAGGTGTATGATAGAGTTTCTTTGGAGTTCTTGATGGAGGTTTTGTTGAAATTTGGCTTCAGCGATAAGTGGATCACTCTCATCAAGGCTTGATTCTCTTCTACCAAGTTTTCAATGCTTGTGAACATGTCAATAGTAGGGTACTTTCGGAGCTTCATCAAGGTTTGATTCTCTTCTAGCAAGTTTTCAATGCTTGTGAATGGGTCTCCAATTGGGTACTTTCGAAGATTTAGAGGTCTTCACCAGAGAGACCTTATGTTTCCCTTTCTTTTCATCCTGATGGTGAAGGTGTTTGGTGGGTCCTTTCTGGTGGATCCCTCCTTCTAAGGTTTCAAGCTTTCTATTCTAGTGAATCCGATCACCCATAATCAATTTGTAGATGACACCCTTCTCTTCTTGGTTGCTTCAGTGTTCCAAGCTAGAAATATAAAAAAATATTCTCTCTTTGTTTGATAAAGCATCTAGGAAAAGAATCAATTATTCAAAGACCTTGATCTATTTTGTAAATACACTACCTTCTCAAAAGAAAAATATAGTTGAGATTATCAGTTGTGGTGTTTCAAATTTTCATGCTAAATAGTTGGATTTACTTCTCTTTGTTGGTAGAATGCAAGATAAGCTCTAGAACCTGATGGTGGAAAGACTGTAGAGGAAATTAACTAGTTGGAAAGCTTCCTGATTAAGTCAAGCCATTAAAAGATTTTGGTGAAGTCAGTTTTTCAAAGAATTTCCATATATTTAATGTCAATCTTCAAGCTTTCAGTAAAAGTCTTTTTGAGTTAGAATGAATACAAAATAATTTCCTCTGGTCTGGTGTAGGTGATTCGAGAAAGTTTCATTTAGTGTCTTGGAACCAAGTCTACATTAGAAAAGAATGTGGGGGGTTGGGTCTCAAAAACCTTCGAATGATGAATGAGACACTTGTCATGAAACAAGGTTAGAAACTCATGAATAAGGAGAACCTGGAGTGGATTAATATTGTGGAAGCAAAATATCTTTCTCAATCTGGGTGCTTTCGTGTTGATCCTCTCCCTAAGAAAGACTTGATTTTTTGGTGCAACCTTTGAAGCTCTACAGATGCTCTCGTTAAAGGATATATATGGATTTTTGGTAATTGGAGAACTATTAGATTTTGGAAGGACACTTGGCTTCTTGACCTTCCTTTAATACAATATTCTTACCTTTCTTCAGTGAAAGGTTTTACTAGGAGGCTGGGGTGGTCCGTGGTGGCTGAATTTATAGACACATCGCAGGGTCAAAGATCTTGGAATTTGATTCCTCCTTCTAACTATAGCAGTGATGAGATGACCACTTGGGATGCTATTAAAAATCTACTAAGGTTGCAGGTTTTGAAATCTCAAGATGTGGGGGATCATCCTATTTAGAAAAAGGAGAGCAATGGTTCCTTTTCAGTCAAATCTACATATAATATCCTTGATGCTCAATCTCCTCTCTGGCTCCCTCCCTATAATATTTGGTTTAAAAAAATAACTCCTAAAGTGAACATTCTCTTCTGGCTGGCCATTCAAAATAAATGTCTGACTATAGAAAATTTATGCAAGAGAGGAATGATCTTGGTCAATAGATGCTATCTTTGCGGGGCTACGGAAGAAAAAACTTCTCATTTGTTTACTCAATGTCAATTTTTAAAAATAGTGTGGAGTTTACTTTCTTGTTCCTTGGGTGTCCAATGGGTTTTCCCTTGGTCTATTACAAATTTATGTTCTCAGTGGACCTCCCCCTTTAGGTCCCCAAAACTAACCTAGATTTGGAAATTTCTTCTCCTGCATGCCTTCTCGGCCATTTGGTGGGAACAAAAATAGAGGGCCTTTAGGAACAAGAATAGGGCCTTTTGTCCTTCACACTCTTTGTGGGACATATTTTTAGCAGATAAACTGTACAAGCTACAACTTCTACCTAGAACTCAGGTGGCAATCCCTTTGCCTTCAACATGTTCCTTGCCATCTCCATGATTATTCTGTTATTCCTCTCTACAACACCATTCTGCTATGGTGTGTATCTCATTGTGAACTACCTTTGAATTCCATTTTGTTTGCAAAAATTATGAAATTTATTAGATATATATTTTGCTCCTTCATCTATCCTGAGAGTCTTCACATAATAGTTGCTCTATTTCTCAATCAGAGCCTTGAAATCCTTGAATTTTCTGAAAGCTTCTAAATTTTTCTTGATGGGATATACCCATGTCCTCCGACTGAAGTCATCTATAAAAGTCAGGAAGTACTTGTTATCAATAAATGTGCTAGTTTACATTGGACCACAAATATCAAAATGCACCAGCTCCAATGGTTGTGAAGCTTTCAATGAATGTCCTATAGGGAACACATCCCTGTGTTGCTTGTTGACTAAGCAACCTTTACAAAACTTATTTGGTTGCTTTGTAAGGGGTAAACCCTTCACCATATATTTGTTGTGTAGTAAGTTTAGGCCACTGTAGATACCAAAATGGCACCAATCCGATTATGTGATAACAACATCAATCGCATTGACACACATAGCCCCTAGGGCAGCCCCCAGAGGTTAAACAGTGGTCCTAACCACTCCCACAGAAGTTTGGAAGGTTAGAGGTCAATTTGGCACCTTTTTGGCACTTTGCTCCCTACTCGTCCCACCCTGGGATGATTACAAACTAGTATTCATCTCACCCAGGGACGATTAGCAGCATTCACTCCAGGGTGGGGCGAATAGCAAGTTTGACTGGAAAAAATTCAAACCTTGACATGTCCGCCAGTTAACTGTAGATTTAGACCATGCAATTGTGAGGAACACTTCAAATCAAGAAAAGAGACTTCAATAATGCATGTATTTGATTTTGGAGGCCTCATGCAAGGAGACTCTAAATCAGGGAATAATTTTTTCTCTCAAAATAGGACAAGCAACTCAAGTGGCACCCTCGCATGCACATTCAAAGAGAGAGACCCTAGGTATATAAATTGGTGAGTCTTCTCACCCCAAAGGAAGAACATAGAGGAGATTTTGGAGCAATGAAGTGTTTCCAAATTATATCCTCACCCATCGATTGTGCTTTTACATCCTTGATCTCTCTTTTGGAGGGAGCTTATCGGGTGATTATTGGAAGTGCAATCCGGACCCAAACCCAAAAATTTGGCCACAATATACCACCAAATTTGCCAAAAAAAACCCATAAGAGGTTTTGGATCCATCCCAAGTGGATTTGTGTCAAAACAGAGTCCCAAAAGGTGGGCGTCCTGCCCCCGAGTGCCCCCTAAACTATCGTAGTCCTAATCGCCTCACCCTAGAGCTATTAGAAATATGTGGTAGATTTCCTTGATTTTTATTTTGCATCTAATTAAAGGTTGTTTACATATGCTGTAATTTAAATTTCATGTGATTCTGACAAGTTTTGATCATGCTTTTATCATTTCCCGCATTTACTAACATGTAGGTAGCATCATCAAATTCCTAGTGATAGAGGCAAAATTGGGAAAATATGACCTTCTGGGTCTTCCCAAAATACCCCAAATTAGCTAAAACCCAACTTTGTAGGTGATTTGGAGCTTCATGGATGTGACATTTGGGATAGTGCTTTTTGACGCTTTGTTACAGGTCTATTCGTCCCACCCCGGAGTGAATACAAATCTGTGGTGAATTTTTTTATTGTTCCATTTGTAGTGTCTTCCTTGTGATGTTTTTATGCCCCTGTCAATTTTTTAGTTCATTTGGATCTATTTTAGTTATCATTTTATTTATATTTTGCATGTGCTAATCGCAGGCTTGGGGATCACATGTTTCATTTTATCTACAGGTGCTACTGATTGTCTTATGTTTCCTTGAATTTAGGATCTAGACATTAGAGGAGCATAAAGGAGCCAATATTCATAAATGCAAGTAACGGTGATGTTTGGTCCGCCCATCTTACATGTGGGCACACGGAAGAAGGAATAGCATCCATGGGTGTAACAAGAACACATTTAATGCTCCTAGCCCCTGAAAATGGAGGATGTGAATTGTAACCGAGTTTTGAGTTGTTCTAGCCCCTAAAAATGGAGGATGTGAATTACATCCATATTGGATTTTTATGTGGTTTCGAGTTGTTCATGCCTCTTTCCTCTCATGCACTTTTAATTCATACGATTTAGCGTTATCTTTTGTTTCGTTTGCATCACATCTTGGCTTTTCCTTTTTGTTTTCGTATCCTCATGATTTCAATGGAAATCACGGTGGGACCTTTGTCCCTTGATTTTAAGATTAAATTTTTGATAAAAAGTTGCTTGTTTTTGCTTACAGGTATCAATCCTTCAAGCACTAGACTGCTGCTTGTTCCATCTTGTAACGAATACAGAGCTGGAATTTTTGCCACCTTGAGATGAATAGGAATTCATATCACCCTAGAATGAATATAGATCTATTATTCGTCTCACCCTGGGATGAATAGATCTCTATGCAATTTTAGGGCAGAAATTTAGAGACATCCGATTTGGGCAGAGAAGAGGTAGGGGTCCTAAACACCTTCTGTCATTTTTTGCTTTATGTTTTTTGTTTTTTGGTTATTTTCTTGCATAGGAGAGTTTGAATGCTTGTTTTCTTCATTTTTGCAAATTAAAAAGAATCACACACACCACGTGGTAATTGAAATAGTAAGGGGTTGGTCGTAAAACCCCAACCCTGGATCAAGACCAACGATGGATTTCATCACCACCTTGGCTTGAATTTTTGCATCCATAACCCAGATCGCTACTATTGCTAGACATAAATCTTGATGAAAACTGACCAAGTGTAGTGGGGGTGATTCCCAGTGCATGAGGATAAGTCTTCTATGGTAGGTTTAATAAACAGAGTGATTCCCATTTTGTACTGCCTATGTTCCACGTACCATCTACTCTCATGTACCAATAGTTTCCCTCATGTAAGTGTGGGTATATAGAGAGGTTGGTATATCGGCATGGCAATGGTATATCGAAGGGGCAACCATTTTTTGGAGTCATAAGAGCCATCATATTGCATTTAAACGTTATTTACAAAAGCTTTCAAAACAAACATCAAAACACACTGAACCAGATTTAGGGAACACTTTTAATATTTAAATGAGATAATCATTGTTTTGTTTGTGTGATATTTCCTATTTAGTGTAGCATAAAAATAAAAAAGAAATAAAAATCTACGCATCTTGTAGGAAAACATCACCATGGTTTACACCTGTAGTCGAACCCAATCACGGGCAGGAGCTACAGAGAGTGCACAAATGGGAACAAGTCACCTCCGATATAGTCCTGAGTACTTGGTCATCCTGCCTTGGTGGCCTGACATGCAAGATAGTCCACATCATGTCATTACAGAACAAGACTATAGAGCACCTCTTTGAGAGGCACCCCCACTCAGCATAGATCTTTTCAAGAAGAGGACCTACACGTGGCACTCAACATAGACATGAGGGCTCCCTTAGACACTCATTATGAGTGGCCTAGTGATGAAGCACTAGAGCAACATAGGGTCCATAAGGAGGGGCCACATGATTTCGTCATCCCTCATTTACCCCTTATTACTTCTAGAAACACTAGACAAAATCCAAAGCACAAGGCTCTCCAGATAGGGCAAGCCAATTCTGCCCACCCCTTTCACACATACAAAAGGGAGTACAAGGAAGACCACTACATTCCTCAAGAGCAACATAGTGCGGGGGCAATGCACCTCCACACCTGCTATGTATCAGGATCACCCAATGAGGCCAGAGCCCTGGGTGAATACCGCTAACCTCAATAGAGGAAAGCAACCCATAGGGATCTTGGATCACCATAATCAATATAGGCATGTAGGGGATGCATCTAGGCTTCCTAAACGCAAGATGATGGACCAAATTGACTTGGCATTTTCCAAACATGCCACTTGCCAAGCGCAAATCACACAACTCATGTAAGACAAATAATAGTTAGAGCATCTATATCACCTTAGAAAAGAGTGCATCTTGTGCCAAATAGATGAGCTACTCTGCAACACTATGCCTGAGAGGGTTCCAACCCCTCAAACATATAGGACAAAAAGGCATAACCCCCTAGTGCAAGATAGGCCTCCAAGACCTTACCAAGTGCTACCTCTGAGACCCCCTGGACCTGAGCGGGAGGACACTCCCAGGATCAATGAGGGGTACCCTCCATAGGTGCCCACCCATGGTCAAGGGTCTCACCCAGGAACTCCTAAAGAAGTTTATGAGGAGTATGAGCAAGAAGAAGAGCGGGCAGAAACACCCTACCAAGGTAGAGGTGGAGATATTCGACAACCCCTCTATAGGCCTCAAGTTCCCCGTAACCCACAGTGGGAGCAAACCAAGGAGGAAGAGATCAAATCCTCCAATGCATATAAAGCATTGTTAGAGCACTTAGAATTTGTGGAGACCAAGAATTTTGGACCCCAAAATCCCACTTTATGCCAGCTTCGCAATCACCCTATGCATCTGACAGTGTTGACGCCCCCATACCATGAACACTTTAAACTACCCCAGTTGGCACTCTTTAGAGGGGAGGAGGATGCCCAAGAGCACATGACTATATTCCTAAGCCAATGCTTTGGAATTTAGGACAATGATGCTTTTTTTCTAAGAACATTTATAACCATGTTCGTAGGCCCTGCCTTAGATTGGTTCATTTAGTTGCCAAAGCACAACATCAGTAACTTAGACCAGCTAGTGGATGCATTCCTTGAATGCTTCACCTTCAACACCAAGAAGAAGGCATCACTCAGCGACCTAGCTAGCCTCAGGCAGTATGAGGAAGAAACCATGGCGGCATATGGGAATCGATGGAGGACGTTGCTTTCAAATCTGCCCTACCACTCTCCCATGTTCGACCTGACCCAAATGTTCTCAAAAAGTTGTTTGAGATCAATCTCCATGCTATTGTAGCTGCAGAAGTATGCCACTTTAGAGGAAGCTCTAGCACAAGCCAGAATCATTGAGGAGATCAAGATACAGGATGATGAGATTGCCAAGCCAAAGAAGAAATAATGGTCTAAGATTACCAAAATAGGGACCATGCAACAGAAACCCACTACGGTTAATCAAGTTGCTATAAACATACCTAAGCCTACACAAGAAAGATAGTCCCAAAAGGCTAACTATCAGGCGGTGCCTCTTAATAATTATGATAGAGAAAATCAAAGGCAATAACAAAATCAATAGTGTTGCCCTAGGTGATAGTTCACACCTTACACAGAGTCCAGGGACTCCCTGTTTGACTGCTTGTTAGTGGAAAAATTGATCAACCTACCCGAGATTCAAACCATAGACCTTAATGCGCCAAAGCCTAAGAGGTATAAGGAGGACTTGTACTCTAGGTTCCATAGATGAAAGGGACATGGCCTTAATGCATGTTGGAAGTTTAAAAGCTTGGTGCAAGACTTAATCGACAACAAGATGCTAGCAGTGGACAACCCCGTAGCACCAAACAACCAATAGATGGGAGTCTTCAGAGATCCCCTACCTGCCCATGATGTGTGGGAAAAACCCCTTCAAGTCAATGAGGTGATGCAGAATTTTCCCATGCAGGGGTATGTAGTGATGATAAGCATAGTGACTAGGAATAGGATATACCCAGGAGCTACCCCCGTGGCAGCCACAGGAGAGGTTCCATTGACGTCACAACCTCAACAACACCCTACGCAACCTCCGCTGCCTAGACCAGTGGCCATGATTTAGATTAGACTTAGCCAAAGTCTAAGGACCATGTCGACTAGGCTCTCCATATACGAGCTCATTCAACAATCAACGCCTCATCGGGAGGCTCTAATGGAGATATTAAAAGCCATCGAGCTGCATCCCCATGAAGCAAACTCTTTCAACAAATTTGTGGGACATGTAAAACAATGTACAAAACCAGTCATCATCTTTAGAGAAGATAAATTGAAATCAATGACTGGTGATGTGGCGGATCCACCCCTGCACATCATTGCATGGGTCAACAAGATTTTGTATAAGAGGGTGTTGGTGGACACTGGCTCTTCTAGTAATATAATTACAATAGTAGCATTGAAACATCTAAATTTGTCGACATCTCACATCATGGTCTCCACCTATACTCTTCGAGAATTTAATGATGCAATATGCTCGATGGTTGGCATAATTGTCCTACCCATCCAAGTGGGGCAAAAGACTATTCATGCATTGTGCCACATCTTGGAAGGTGAGATGGCCTATAATATCTTGCTGGGGTGGCCTTGGATCAGGGACATGGAGTGTGTCCCTTCGATAGCTCACCAGTGCCTAAAGTATACATTTGAAGGATAGGTGCATGTAGTCCCAATGGACTTAGAGCCTTTCAAGTACTGCAATACGGTGCAGCTAATGCTGCAATCGACCCTTTCATCAATGCATTTGGATTTCCAATTGAATCCATCTAAATAGGGTTTGATTCCATAGACATCCCCATTGACAAGTCCATTAAATCCCTAGTTGGGTCCATCTTCCTCATATGGTCCTTCACCAATGATGCCACCTACGGGGGCCACACCGAAGGACAATGGAAAGAAACCCCTATAAGAGGAACCACCACTTGTCTCAACCATCTCTACCGAAGATATGCCTAGCCGAATGGAAGTTGAGATGCCTAGTTTTACCTACAGAGTGGATTCAGGAAGAAATCCCATTTGCTCCCCCTCAACCACCAACAATCACCATTGAGATGGCCAACACAGGCCTGGGGGAGTATCTAGTGTGGAACATTGTAGAAAAACCCACACCTGAGTCGATGGAGGACATGGGGAGACATCGACTCCCCATCGACTCTGTGGTTCCTCTAGGCTACCCACCCAATTAGAAAAACTTTTTTTATGGGGGCCTCGATAATGGCATTGAACCTCACATGCAAGAAGACTAAGACGAAGAGCCTTTTACTGAAGACATCAATGATTTGTCCAACCTAGATTTTGCTTTGAGATATCTTGGCCAATGTAATTGGCATGGCTATGGGTTAGGCAGATATGAGCAAGGAGTGTGTGTCCTTTGCCAACCAAGATACCAAATGCCATACGACAAGTTAGGAGTAGGGTTCAACCACCCCCTACCCTTGGACATCTTAGTAGAGAACATGCAAGTCCTAGGGATAGGCAACAAGTATGGATTGGCATTAGATCGATATGCCAATCCTAACACAACATATACATTGGGGGATTATCTTCCATTGCTAACAACCAACCTTGTTGACCTTAACAACCCTTTCCCTTCGATCGAAAAGGGATAAAGTTAGAGGAATCACCTACATGAGAGATAAATAAAATACCAAGAAGGGTCTTCAGAAGATGATTCAGAGTACGAGGTAAGGCCTTGGGATCCTTTCGAGTCTAAAAGCAATCATTCACAAGTGACTCCCATGGATGATTATCAGGATAGCTTCCTGACAATGTTCCCTTTGGATGCTCCAATTAAGCATATGCCACCTCAAGAGAATCAGGTCCCCCCGTAAAGAGTGAAACAACCCCAATGGGACCACATTAATTTGCTCGAGCAAGATGAGCCTCATATGTCGCAAACAACTGTTGGAGCCAACGAAGGCCTCTAGATATTTGATAGTGATTATAAAGATGAAACTGAGATGGTCTATCTCAATCATATGCAATAGCAACAATATCCCTTGGACATAGACGACATGTTTGAACAACTACACATAGGGCCAAGGCATAGGTGGCATCTAAACCAGGTGCATTTGGACCAACTACTGCACCCACCACTCTAGGTATACATAGAACATCTTTCGCCTGGAGACCCTATAGAGCCATCAGTGCCTAGGGTGGACCCTGTCCTCTTGTCCGCACACAGGGCCGATCCATTTGTGCCAGTACCCATAGAGCCAGACCTAGAGCATAAAGATCACCTAGGATGTCTGAGTAACCACACCCATGATAATGGAGACCAAAATCATTTCATTAACATGATCTCCATTGACTTAACTGCCCCATCCACAATCTAGCTGACCCAACACAGTCATTACATCTAGACCTCAATGTTATAGACTGGGATCACGTTGACACATTGTCCTCCCCATCAAAGTACTAGACTTGTGATGGGATGTTCCATTTCTCCCCAGGACAGACTCAAGATGTCTTCCATGCTGAATAGGAACCTGACATTCTGAATGATGATCTAAATTTAGTAAATGATATCCACTTGATCCCAACTCCACACCAGTTGGAGGATGGATCCCACATGTCGGTCGAGGAGATGACTGATGTAGACATCGGCTCAAATCCAATGAATCCACAGATCATCAAGCTAGGGGTAATTATATCCCCCAAAGAGCAAGTCGACTACATTTCCCTTCTCAAAGAGAAGAAGGAGGTTTTTGCATGGTCCTACAAAGACATTCTAGGGCTAGACCCGCAACTAGTCATGCATAATCTTATGCTTGATCCGACAGTCAAGCCAGTGAAGCAAAAACTACATAAGATGTATCCAACAGTAGCCTTAATTGTAAGTGACAAATTACAAAAGTTTTTGGATGCACAATTTGTCATTTGCATGGATTACCCACCATGGTTGTCCAACATGGTGCCTGTCAAAAATCTTGACGGGAGGATTTGCATATGCACTAATTTTTTAGATCTAAACAAAGCGAGTCCTAAGGATGATTTTCCCTTGCCTAGAATCGACGCATTGGTAGACGCTACAATGAACCATGAAATTATTTCCCTCATGGATGGTTTCTCTGGATACAATCAGATTCGTATTAATCCTGAGGACCAACTAAAAATGATGTTCACAATGCCTTGGGGGACATTTTGTTATAATGTCATGCCCTTTGGCCTTAAAAATGCTAGCGCCACCTACCAACATGCCATGACGTACATATTCCATGATCACATGCACAAAAATTTGGAAGATTACATGGATGATTTGTTGGCCAAATCTCTTTTATGCCTAGATCATCTCGATGACTTGAGCAAGATCCTGGATAACCTCATTGAACATAAATTCATACTCAACCCCAAGAAGTGAGTATTTGGCATCACATCTAGAAATCTCTTGGGTTTCATAGTCTTAAAGCGAGGAATCAAGGTAGACCCACACAAAGTCAAGGCAATCCTTAAAATGCTTCCCCCAACTACCATTAAGTGGCTCAAAAGTCTACAAGGAAAGGTCACATCAATCAAGCGCTTCATAGTGCAACTATCTAACAAGTGTCAACCCATGAATAAATTATTGCATAATGGGGTCGCATTTCACTAGGATGACGAGTGCCAGTCAGCCTTTGATGACATTAAACAATAATTGGCTTTGCCACCAGTATTGGCACCACCTAGACCAGGAGTGTCGTTCTACTTATACATCTCAACTACTACGGTGGCACTGGGTGCCATGTTAGCCCAAAAAAATGAACTACAAAAAGAGTAGGATAATTACTATCTTAGCCGCACCCTGGTCAGTTATGAACTTAACTATGCATACATTGAGAATCTCTACTTGGCAGTGGTGTTTGCTACAAAAAAGCTATGCCACTACATGCTTAGCAATACAACGTATATTGTGTCTAAGGAGAATCCATTGCGATACATGATGAGTCATACTTATCATAGTAGCCGCACGACGAAATGGATCATGTTGTTGACGGAGTTTGACATAGAATTCATTGGATAGAAATCCATAAAAGGTCAGGTCATCGTCGATCAACTAGCAGAGGCTCCTCTTGAATACGATCAGCCTCTGATCATAGAACTACCTGATGATGGGATCTTCCATGTTTTAGAATCGCTAAATTCTAATGAGCCTGAGTCACAAGATGACATGACCCTATTCTTTGATGGTTCTAAATGTGAGAAAGGATGTGGTGTGGGAATTTTATTCTTCACATTGCAAGGGGCTCCAATACCTCTATAATTTAAATTAGACTTCTCATGCACCAACAAAAATGCATAATACAAAGCCTTGCTCATAGGTCTTCAGACAATAATCACCATGAACATCAAACATTTAAACATCTTTGGTGATTCACTGTTAATTATCAATCAAGTCAAAGGGGTATTCCAATGTAAATGCCTAGTTCTATAGGCCTACAAAGCCCTTGTGGACAAATTATTGGCATAGCTTGAATGGTACGACATTGAGGCACTCCCTCAATCATTGAATCATTTTGCGGACACTATAGCCTCCTTGGGGTCACTAATCTAGCAAGACCCTTCTAGTGAGATGACAACTAATTAGGTCAAAACATTATCGCAATCTATGATGGAGCGTGCATGCTCTGTCCTAAATCCAGGAATCCACCTGATCTAGATTGAACCATCTCAGGATTAGTTCTCTCGAATCCATGATTGTATGACTCAGGCCAATTGGGGGTCCTTGTTCTCCCTGACCCCTCTTAATAGTAACACAATGTTGTTTTTACAAGTTCTTTCCCACTCAAATTTTTCTAGGGATGAACTTCAAGAGGGATTCACCGTTCATACCATCGAGGTTTTCGATCAGCAGGATTGGTCACACCCATTAGGGATTACCTCAAGCTATGTAACCTCCTAGTTGGATTGACACAAGCCACAAAAAGATCATTCAAACAGAAAGCAGAAAAACATGTCTTGCTAGGAGAAATTTTGTATCATCGGAGCTATGAAGGAATCCTCCTTCATTGATTGGACCAGCAGGAGTCCACTTGGGTGATCATCCAAGCGCACGATGGTACATGCGATGGCCACTTCAACGGTATGGCCATCGCAAAGCGCATTATTTGCATGGGCTATTATTTGCCATCTTTAGAGCGAGATTGTTGCGCATATGTAAAGAAGTGCATGAAGTGTCAAAACCATGCTAATTTGACACACATACCTTCTTAGGCCTTGCAACCGATTCAATCGGCTTGGTCGTTCTTGCAGTGGGGCCTAAATCTAAACAAAAATATCTCTCCTACATCGTTAGGCCGTCACACGTTCATCATAATGGCCACAGAGTACTTCACCAAGTGGGTGGAAGCAATTTCACTAACCTCTACGACTGGAACCCGCATTACGAAGTTTATTTTACATAACATCATATGTCATTTTGGTATTCCATCCAAGATCATCTCGGATAATGGGACGTCATTCAAGAATAAAGATGTGCGTGCTTTGACAACAAAGTACAAAATTTAGCATAATTTTTCAACATCTTATTATCTGCAGGCAAATGGGCAAGCAAAGGAGTCAAACAAAACACTAGTCACCATCCTCAAAAATATTGTCACAAATATTCATAGGGATTGGCACATTCAAGTCCTACTTGCCCTGTGGGCTTATCGCACTAGCAGTCGAACGTCCACTGGGGTAACTCTATTTTTGCTGGTGTATGGCTTCGAGGCTGTCATGCCTCTCGAGTTGGAAATCCCTTCCTTGCGCATTTCAATGCAAGAGTTCATCGATGATGACACTGCACGGTAGGCCCGGTTAGATCAACTTACATTGCTTGACGAACAACGCGTCAATGCTCTTGAGCATTTACGTATCTATCAAGAGTGCCTTAAGAAAGCATACAACATCAAGGTTCACCTGAGGGACTTTCATGTTGGTGATTTTGTCTTAAAAGAGAACCAACAGAACTCTAATTTTCCAGCCCATCTAAGGGACAAGTTCATGGCAAACTGGTTAGGTCCTTATGTGATTGACAGTAAGATAGGACCTGGAACATACTGGCTTGCCTCTCTTGAAGGAATCAATGAACTAGAACCCTTGAACATCATTCATTTGAGGTCATTCCACATTTAGAGAGAGCTGTAGCCCATCCAAATGCTCCAAGGATTTCCGCAATTGCTTGGCCAAACCCAAAATGCCCCAAAGGTGTTCATAAACCCGTTGGTCAAACCAAACGCTCCAAGGATTTCCGTAATCGCTTGGTCAACCCCAAAATGCCCCAAAGGTGTCCATAAACCCTTTTTTCAATCCAAACGCTCCAAGGATTTCCACAATCGCTTGGTCAACCCCAAAATGCCCCAAAGGTGTCCATAAACCCTTTGGTCAAACCAAATGCTCCAAGGATTCCCGCAATTGCTTGGTCAAACCCAAAATGCCCCAAAGGTGTCTATAAATCCTTTGGTCAAACCAAACGCTCCAAGGGTTTTCGCAATCGATTGGTCAAACCCAAAATGCCCCAAAGGTGTCCATAAACCCTTTGGTCAAACCAAAAGCTCCAAGGATTCCCACAATCACTTGGTCAAACCCAAAACGCCCCAAAGGTATCCATAAACCCTTTGGTCAAACCAAAAGCTCCAAGGGTGTCCATAATCGCTTGGTCAAAATAAATATTCAAAAACAACCAAAAACGGTAAAATCATCAAAAATAAAATTGCATCTCAATTCCATGCATACTTGTAAAAATCAAAAAACAAAAATATACGTTGCATTGGGCATCGCATCCATACATTGCATATTTGTTGGTCATAAATGTCCTAAACACCATAGATTGTAATTGCTCGGTGATTCCTTCATTTTCCACATTCCACCCATTTTATAAACACATACATTCAGAAAAACACCATCCCCATTTTAGCATAGTCAGTTGTCTCCTAATGTATATAGGGTTTTCGTCATTCAGCTTTCTTTAAATTTCTCGCCAAAAACTATACAAAGTTAAATGGATTTCACAAGGGAAAGTTTTACTTGGGTCATGCCTTGTTATGTAGCATCCCTACACAAAGATAAAACACATAAAATAATTCCCCAGTTGTGTGAACAGAAGATGAAAACTATAAAGCAGTCTAGGATACCATAGGTGAAAGATTAGCCTGTTCATCCCTCTATGCGAATGGTTCCAGAGTGCTAAGAATTGACAAAATGACAAGCTCTTCCCCATCAATTCCCCCTAATAAACAGTGGTTTTCAACACTAAAAAAAATCCCAATCATCGTTGGTCCTCGAAGTTGTAAGGATTTGTACTACATGCCCCTGACAAGGATGGGTAGTCATCCCTAAGGCCTAAAAGGATCAATGCCATCCAAAAGCAAACTCCCAACAAGCCATCATCACGACCATCTCCAATCACCTTTGGTCTCCAAAGTCATAAGGATTCGTACTACACGCCCCTAACAAGGATAGGTAGTCATCCACAAGGCCTAAAATATCAATGCCCTTACTTCATAATCTCCATAATCCCATTTGGTTCCCAAAGTCATAAGGATTCATACTACACATCCCTACACAGAATGGGTAGTCATCCCCAAGGCCAAAAATATCAATGCCATTCACAAGCCACAAACCTCCAAGCTCAAAATTACGAAGCTCAAAACACCAAATCACATAACAGTGGTTATCACCACTAGTCAAAATCCTTGCTCAAAAAGAAAAACACAAAAAGAAAAATAAACAGTGATTTTCATCACTATGTATATGAGCAAGTATCCTAACATGTTGAGAAAATACAAGACGCCTGAGCTTGAATCCTTGGAATTCTCAGCATTCAAAAAACCATCTAGGTGATCCTCATTACGGGTTTGGTGGACAACCTACTTGGAAATGATGGTATCCTAAACACATGACGATATGTCTATCACATTAGCTTTGCATGTTAGCAGACCAATGTTTGCATGTGGATGAACTAGCTTATGGTACCTTAGATTGTCTCATGGATTAATCTTACTAACTACAACAACGAAGTTAGTGTAGCTAATTAGGTGATCCTCAGTATAGGTTTGGTTAACAGCCTATCTGGAACTGGCGGTATCCTAACAAATACCACATAAATGAACTCAATTGCACACACAAGGATGTAAAATAATTTGGTCAAAATCAAGTCTGATTTATACCTTGTTCAAAAGTCTTGTGAGATAAATGTATAGTTTTGGCTAGTTAGTTAAAATATCTTAATCCCAAAAAAGCTTAACTACATTTTAAAACAACTAGTACAATTTATTATGTACATCACCATCTGAAAGCACGAGGATAGGAAAGCAAAAAGGAAAGCGAGTATGCGAAATGCAAACAAAAACCGGACTCAACGCTAAATCCTAGAAACTTGAAAGTGCATGAAAAGAGGGAAAAGCACGAGTAAATAAAAATGAAACAAATAGGAATAAAGAAGACAGCCCTTTTTATTGATATGTTTCAAACTCGGTTACAATGCACATCCTCCCCTTCCAAGGGCTAGGAGCGTTTAAGCATGAGTTCTTGTTACATCCATGGGCGCATTTCCTTCTTCCGCATGCCCACATGTAAAATGGGCAGACCAAAGCATCACCACTAGTTGGAATGATGAGTCTTGACTCCTCGCTGCTCCTCCAATGTCCGAACCCTATGTTCAAGGGAAAAAGAAACGTTCAGTAGCACCTGCGGATGAAACAAAGCATGCAATCCCCAAGCTTGCGATAAGTAAATAAGAAAATGAATTAAACTATGACTAAAATAGGTCCAAATGCTCTAAAAATTGTTCAGGGGGATCAAGATACCACCAGGAAGGTTCTACAAAAAGAACAATCAGGAAATTCTTCACCGATTTGAATTCACTCCGGGGCGGGACGAATTCACCTACAACAAAATGCCAAAAAGACATTGTCCCAATGTCCTACCTAGGAAGCTCCAAAAGACCTACAAACTTGGGGTTAGCTAATTGGGGGCATTTTGGGAAGACCCAGATTGTCAGATTTTCCCAATTTGGACTCCATAAATAGGAATTTGATGATGCTACCTGTAGCTTAGTAAAAGCGAACAAAGCTAGAAATACAATTAAAATTGCTGAAAACGGGATGAAATTCAAATGACAACATATCTAAAAATCATAGAATTGAATGCAAAAATTAAAGAAAGAAAATATTCCATAAAATCCCCATCACTCTGAAAGGGGGTGATTAGGATTGTGGTAGTGTGGGAGGGGGCACCCTTTGGGGCAGGCCACCCACCGTTTGAGGACTAATTTCGACACCAATCCACTTGGGATGGGTCCAAAACCTCCTATGTGGTATTGTTGACAAATTTGGTGGGGTATTATGGGAAAATGTTAGGTTTTGGGATCAATATTTGTCCTCCCAATAGTCACCCAATGACCTCCCTTCTAAAGGAGATCAAGGATGTGAAAGGCACAAATCCAAAAGGTGTGAGATGTGTAAATAAAATGACAGCACTTCATTGCTCTAAAATGCTACTTCTCTTCCTATTTTGGGGTGAGGAAACTCACCAATTTATAGACTTGGAGGTCTCTTAAAAGGGGCATGCAGAGGCACCACTTGGCAATCATGCCTTCCCAGGGGGAAGGAGATTCCTCCCTGAATAGGGACTTCATGACTGACCTTGCAAATGCCTCTAACGCTTGAAAACGCTCACCCATACTCCCATGCGATGAAGGAAGTGTTGAGTGGCAGATCTGAGCTACCATTTGTCAAGATTTGACTTTTTGCCCATCAAACCTGTAATTCGCCCCACCTTAGAGTGAATTTAGAATTCGTCCCTAGGTGGGGTGAATCCCAGATTGAATTCGTCCCAGGGTGGGACGAATACTGAGCAAAGTGCCTGAATGTGCCAAATTTATCTCTGATCTTTCAAAACTACTATGAGAGTGGTTAGGACCATTGTTTGACCTATAGGGGCTACCCTTGGGGCTGTGTGTGTCAAAGCGATCAGTGTTTGTAGTCACATAATCGAATTGGTGTTGTTTTGGTGTCTATAGATGCCCCTTTTTGGGATGTGTTGTGCATGGCGCAGTGCCGAGCAAAAATAGATAACAAAAGCATTAATGATTAGGGTTTCTCAGTAACCTAATCAAATTTTGATTCCCCAAGTATGGAAAGAGCATGCATTCTTGAATCCTTGCTTCTGGCGAGCGAAGCAACTCAATTCATGTGTTAACCTTTTTCGATGAGGTGTTACTTGATCTTGGAGATTGATCGGTCATGAATAGGCAAAGGGCACAACCTTTTTTCTATGAGAACCTTGAGTTCATGATTCATGAAATGCCAAGTGATTTCATTAGGTTGTGATTATTTCTTGTTTACTGCCCCAAGCAGGAGCATAATTGTCTTTGTCAATGATTCTTTGAATGCATGTTGTTTTCCTTAATTGGGTGTGTGTTTGTTGATTGGTGACTAAGTGTGACTACCCCCTCAAGCGACGAATCGATGAGGGAATGACCTTCATGAGAAAAGCGACGAGTCACTTGACCCAAGATGACTTGTGCAAAGGTGCCTTTAGATTCTTATCCTTGAACGCGTGTGTAGTTTTCCGACATTTAGACCTGTTTTTAGTGGGTGTTAACCCTTTTTTGGTGACGCTTTTTGGAGCTAAAATTGGTAGAAATCCGTCCTCCCATGGAGCGGTCCAGCTATGGTAGCCTTCTTATGGAGTAGGATAGTGATAATTTGTAACCCCAACATCTTTTTTGGATGCCAAGAATGTCAAGCGTGAAGGCGCCTTCGTTCGGCAATGTTATTACTATTTTTGGGTGGGTTTTTGACCCTTTTGCTGATGTCATTTAGGGATGAAATTCTCAAAAATTTGTCTTCCCATGGAGCGGTACAGCTATGGTAGCCTTCTTAGGGAATAGGATAGCAAGGATTTGTGACCCCGACATCTATTTTGCATGCCTGGAATGTCAAGTGCTACAACACTCTCATCGGGCAAGTTTATTAGCTATTTTGGTGCATTTTTGTTCAATTTTTGTTGTTTTTTGAAATTTTTGCCCTAAATTGATGATATATACAGATGACTTGATTTTGTTTATGCAAGTGATGATTTGATTTTATGCATGATGAGTGATGATTATGGATGTATGCATGTTAATTTATTTTATGGATGCATATGTTATGATGAATGCAAATGTTTCTAAATTTTAGGATATGCAAATGTAATGGATGAATTGAATTTGTGTTGTTTGGTGAGGGCACCATAGACTGTTTAGAACTTTTGTGATTTTGTTTTTTGGTGATTTCTAATGGCAATGTGAGGATGAAAGATAGCGTAGTTGGTTTAGAAATGTAGCTAAGGTTTTCTGAGACTCAGACGGTTTTAACTCACTAGCCACAACTGTACTTTATCTTACTAGACTTTTGGACAAGGTATGAATCAGACTTGACTTTGACCCAGTTATTTCACATCCCTATGTATGCAATTGAGTTCATTTATGTGGTATTTTTCAGGATACCGCTAGTGCCAAATAGGCTGTCAACCAAACCTGTATTGAGGATCATCTAATTAGCTCCACTAATTCCTTTGTTGTATTTATTCAGATTAATCTGCGGTGCTATCTAGGGTACCATAAGCTAGCTCATCCACATGCAAACATTTATTTGTACACGAGTTAATGTGATAGATATATCATCATGCGGGAGGTTTACCGCCAGTGACTGATAGGCTATCCACCAAACTAGTACTAAGGTTTACCTCATGACCTGTCAGAATGCTGAGAGTTCTAGGGATTCAAGTTTGACTCCCTTCTTTTATTCAATTTTTTTGGGATACTTGCTCATTTGTAGTGATAAAAATCACTATTTATTTTTATATATTTTTCTTTTGAGCAAGGGATTTGAATTTTGAGTGATAAGAATCACTATTGTATGTGCATTTTGATGTATGCACTCTGGTGGTGATGTCAAATTTTTGGAGTTTTGACTTTTTGTAAAATTTTTATGTTTGCAACTTTTGAGAACTTGGGATTCTTGGGGAATTGGGTAGGGAAGATGCTTGTCCTTTTGCCAACTCTCAGCATTCTTGGGGTCATTTGCACAAGGGGATGAGCAAGATAACCGTTTTGCTTATGGTGACCTGGATTACTGTGCAGGTTTCATCTTTCGTTCACACTACTTGGGAATTTTTATGTGTTTTAATTTGTGTTGGGATTCTACGTAACAAGCTGTGATCCAAGTAGAACTCTACCTTCATAAAATCTATCTGACTTGGTATAGTATGTGGCTAGAAAGCTACATGACGACTGAAAGATGAAAACTCTTGATACATTAGAAGACCACTGACTCTGGTGCGGTAAAAAGTAGTGAATGGCATTTTTTTTTGGACTGAAAGCATGAGGATATAGAAGCAAAAAGGAAAGCGAGTATGCGAAATGCAAACAAAAATCAGACTCAATGCTAAATCCTAGAAACTTGAAAGTGCATGAAAAGAGGGAAAAGCATGAGCGAATCAAAATGAAACAAATAGGAATAAATAAGACAACCCTTTTTTATTGATATGTTTCAAACTTGGTTACAATGTGCATCCTCCCATTCCAAGGGCTAGGAGCATTTAAGCATGAGTTCTTGTTACATCCATGGGTGCCTTTCCTTCTTCCGCGTGCCCACATGTAAAATGGGCGGACCAAAGTGTCATCATTTCTTGGAATGATGAGTCTTGACTCCTCGTTGCTCCACCAATATTTGAACCCTGTGTTCAAAGGAAAAAGAAACGGTCAGTAGCACCTGCGGATGAAACAAAGAATGCAATCCCCAAGCCTACGATAAGTAAATAAGAAAACGAATTAAACTATGACTAAAATAGGTCCAAATACTCTAAAAATTGGACATGGGGATCATGATACCACCAAGAAGGTTCTACAAAAATAACAGTCAAGAAATTCTTCACCGATTTGAATTCACTCTGGGGCAGGACGAATTCACCTACAATAAAATGCCAAAAAGACATTGTCCCGATGTCCTAGCTAGGAAGATCCAAAAGACCTAAAAACTTGGGGTTAGATAATTGGGGGAATTTTGGGGAGACCCAGATGGTTAGATTTTCCTAATTTGGCCTCCATCAACAAGAATTTTATGATGCTACCTGTAGGTTAGTAAAAGTGAACAAAGCTAGAAATACGATCAAAATTACTCAAAACGGGACGAAATTCAAATGAAAACCTATCTAAACATCATAGAATTGAATGCAAAAAAGAAAGAAAGCAAATATTCCATGGAATACCCATCACTCTAAAATGGGGCGATTAGGATTGTGGCAGTGTGGGAGGGGGTGCCCATGGGGCAGGCCGCCCACCGTTTGAGGCCTCGATTTTAGCACCAATCCACTTGGGATGGGTCCAAAACCTCCTATGTGGTTTTTTCAGCAAATTTGGTGGGGTATTGTGGCCAAAATGTTAGGTTTTGGGATCAGGATTTGTCCTCCCAATAGTCATCGAATGACCTCCCTTCTAAAGGAGATCAAGGATGTGAAAGGCACAAATCCAAAAGGTGTGAGATGTGTAAATAAAACAACAGCACTTTGTTGCTCTAAAATGCTACTTCTCTTCCTATCTTGGGATGAGGAAACTCACCAATTTATAGAATTGGAGGTCTCTTGAAAGGGGCATGCAGAGGTGCCACTTGGCAATCATGCCTTCCCAGGGTGAAGGAGATTCCTCCCTGAATAGGGACTTCATGACTGACCTTGCAAATGCCTCTAACGCTCGAAAATGCTCACCCATACTTCCATGCGATGAAGGAAGCATTGAGTGGTGGATATGAGCTGCCATTTGTCAAGATTTGAATTTTTTCCCATAAAACCTGCAATTCACCCCACCCTAGAGCGAATTTAGAATTCGTCCCTGGGTGGGGCGAATCCCAGATTGAATTCATCCCAGGGTGGGACAGATACTGAGCAAAGTGCCTGAATGTGCCAAATTGATCTCTAACATTTCAAAATTGCTATGAGAGTGGTTAGGACCATTGTTTGACCTCTGGGGGCTACCCTTGGGGCTATGTGTGTCAAAGCAATCAATTTTTGTAGTCACATAATCGAATTGGTGCTGTTTTGGTGTCTAGAGATGCCCCTTTTTGGGATGCACTGTGCATGGCACAGCGTTGAGAAAAAATAGATAACCAAAGCATTAATGATTAGGTTTTCTCAGTAACCTAACCAAATTTTGATGCCCTAAGTATGGAAATGGCATGATTTCTTAAATCCTTGCTTCTGACAAGCAAAGCAACTCAATTCAAGTGTTAACCTTTTTCGGTGAGGTGTTACTTGATCTTGGAGATTGATCGATCATGAATAGGCAAAGGGCGCAACCTTTTGTCTGTGAGAACCTTGAGTTCATGATTCACGAAATGCCAAGTGATTTGATCAGGTTGTGATTATTGCTTATTTACTACCCCAAGCAGGAGCGTAATTGTCTTTGTCAATGATTATTTGAATGCATGTCGTTTTCCTTAATTGGGTGTGTGTTTGTTGATTGGTGACTAAGTGTGACTACCCCCTCAAGCGACGAATCGATGAGGGAATGACCTTCATGAGAAAAGTGATGAGTCGCTTGACCCAAGATGACTTGTGCAAAGGTGCCTTTAGATTATTATCCTTGAACGTGTGTGCATTTTTTTGACATTTAGACCTATTTTTGGTGGGTGTTAACCCTTTTTGGTGACGCTTTTTGGAGCTAAAATTGGTAGAAATTCATCCTCCCATGGAGCAGTCCAACTATGGTAGCCTTCTTAGGGAGTAGGAGAGTGAAAATTTGTAACCCCAATGTCTATTTTGAATGCCAAGAATGTCAGGCGTGAAGGCGCCTTCATTTGGCAATGTTATTACTATTTTTGGGTGGGTTTTTGACCCTTTTGCTGATGCCGTTTAGGGTTGAAATTCTCAAAAATATATCTTCTCGTGGAGCGGTCCGGCTATGGTAGCCTTCTTAGAGAATAGGATAGTGAGGATTTGTGACCCCGACATCTATTTTGCATGCCTGGAATGTCAAGTTCCAGAGCACTCTCATCGGGCAAGTTTATTAGCTATTTTGGTGCATTTTTGTTCAATTTTTGTTGTTTTTTGAAATTTCTACCCTGAATTGATGATATATACAGATGAATTGATTTTGTTTATGCGAGTGATGATTTTATTTTATGCATGATGAGTGATGAGTATGGATGTATGCATGTTAATTTATTTTTATGGATGCATATGTTATGATGAATGCAAATGTTTTTGAATTTTAGGATATGCAAATGTAATGGATGAATTGAATTTGTGTTGTTGGGTGAGAGCACCATAGACTGTTTAGGACTTTGTGTTTTGGCGATTACTGATGGCAATGCAAGGATGAATGATAGCACAGTTGGTTTAGAAATGTAGCTAAGGTTTTCTGAGACTCAGACGATTTTAACTCACTAGCCACAACTGTACTTTATCTTACTAGACTTTTGGATAAGGAATGAATTGAACTTGACTTTGACCCAGTTATTTCACATCCCTATGTGTGCAATTGAGTTCATTTATGTGGTATTTGTTAGGATAACGCTAGTTGCAGATAGGTTGTCAACCAAACCTGTACTGAGGATCACCTAATTAGCTCCACTAACTCCTTTGTTGTATTTAGTCAGATTAATCTACGGTGCTATCTAGGGTACCATAAGCTAGCTCATCCACATGCAAACATTGATCTGTACACGATTTAATGTGATAGATATATCATCATGCAGGAGGTTTATCGCCAGTGACCGATAGGCTATCCACCAAACCGGTACTGAGGTTTGCCTCATGACCTGTCAGAATGCTAAGAGTTCCAAGGATTCAAGTTTGACTCCCTTCTTTTCTTCAATTGTTTTGGGATACTTGTTCGTTTGTAGTGATAAAAATCACTGTTTATTTTTATATATTTTTCTTTTGAGCAATGTATTTGAATTTTGAGTGATAAGAATCACTATTGTATGTGCCTTTTGATGTATGCACTCTGGTGGTGATGTCAAATTTTTGGAGTTTTGACTTTTTGCAAAATTTTGATGTTTGCAACTTTTGAGAACTTGGGATTCTTGGGGAATTGGGTAGGGAAGATGCTTGTCCTTTTGCCAACTCTCAGCATTCTTGGGGTCATTCACACAGGGGGATGAGCAAGATAACCGTTTCACTAATGGTGACCTGGATTGCTGTGCAGGTTTCATCTTTCGTTCACACAACTTGGGAATTTTTATGTATTTTAATTTGTGTTGGGATGCTACATAACAAGGTGTGATCCAAGTAGAACTCTACCTTCGTAAAATATGTTTGACTTGGTATAGTGTGTGGCTAGAAAGCTACATGATGACTGAAAGATGAAATCTCTTGATACATTAGAAGACCACTGACTCTGGTGCGGTAAAAAGTAGTGAATGGCATTTTTTTTGGACTGCTTATAAAATGGAGAAATGTGGAACAAGATGGACTAACGGAGTAATTACAGTCTATGGTGCCTTTGACCTGTAAGACCACAAATATGCAATATATGGATGCGATGCTTAATGCAACTACATATTTTTGTATTTTTGATCGATTGATTTTTGTGAATATGAAGATGAGATGCGAGAAGAAATTTTTATTGATGAATTGAGCATACCTGGAAATGAGATGCAAATTTTTGTTGTTTTTGATGATTTTACTATTTTTGAATTTTCTTATTTTTTACCAAGCGATTGTGGGAGTCCTTGGAGATTTTTAGGATTGACCAAGCGATTGTAGGAATCCTTGGAGCGTTTTGGGATTGACCAAGCGATTGTAGGAATCCTTGGAGCATTTTGGGATACGACTCTCTTAGATATGGAATGGTCACAAATGACTAATGTTCAAGGGTTCTGGTTCCTTGATTTCATCAAGAGAGGCTAGCCAGTACATCCCGGGTCCTATTTTGCTATCAATGACATATGGACCTAACCAATTTTCCATGAACTTGTCCCTTAGGTGGGCCAGCAAACTAGAGTTCTATTAGTTTTCTTTTAAGACCAAGTCACCAATTTGAAAGTCCCTCAGGTGAACTTTCATGTTGTAAGCTTTCTTAAGTTTCTCTTGATAGATACATAAATGCTCGAGAGCATTAACACATCATTCATCAAGCAACGTAAGCTGGTATAACCAGGCCTGCCACACAGCATCATCATCGATGAACTCTTGTATTGATATGCGTAGGGAAGGAATTTTGAACCCGAGAGGCATGACTGCCTCGGAGCCATACACAAGCGAAAACAGAGTTTCCCTAGTGGGTGTCTAAATGCTAGTACGATAAGCCCATAGGGCAAGTGGGATTTGGATGTGCCAATCCTTATGACTGTCTACGATGGTCTTTTTAAGGATGACAACTAGCATTTTGTTTGATGCCTCTGCTTTCCCATTTGTATGCGGATAATAGGGTGTTGAAAAACTGTGCTGAATTTTGTACTTTGTGGTCAAAGCATGCACATCTTTGTTCTTAAATGGCATCCCATTATCCGAGATTATTTTGGATGGAATACCAAAATGACATATGATGTTATGTAAAATGAACTCCACAATGCGGGGTCCTATCATAGAGGTAAGCGAAACTGCTTCCATCCACTTGGTGAAATACTGTGGTCGTTATGATAAACGTGTGATGACCTGATGACGTAGGGAGATCTTTCCAATTAGATCAAAGCCCCACTATGAAAATGGCCAAGCGGACTGGACTGTTTGCAAGGCCTGGGAAGGTATGTGCATCAAATTGGCATGATGTTGACACTTCAAACACTTCCTGACATATGCACAACAATCTCGCACTAAAGATGACCAATAATATCCCATGTGAAGAATGCGCTTTGCGATGGCCATACCACTAAAGTGGCCACCACATGTACCATTGTGTGCTTGGGTGATCACCCAAGTGGACTCTTGTTGGTCTAAGAAATGAAGGAGGATTCCTTCATAGTTGCGATGGTACAAAATGTCTCCTAACAAGACATACTTAGTCGCTTTCTACTTGAATGCTCATTTTGTGGCATGTGTCAATCCAAGCGGGAGATTACCCAACTTGAGGTAGTCCCTAATGGGTAAATACCAATCATGTTGATCGAAATCCTCGATGGTATGAACAACCAATCCCTCTTGAAGTTCATCCCTAGCAAACACTGAGCGGGAGAGAACTTGTAAGAATAGCGTTGTGTTTCTATTAATTGGAGTAGGGGAGAACAAGGACCCCCAGTTGGCATGTTTTAGACGATCATGGATTCGAGAGAACTTATCCGAGGATGGTTCAATCTAGATCATGTGGATTCCTGGAATCAAGCTAGAGCTTGCACTCTCCATCATGGATTGCGACAATGTTTTGACTTGAATGGTTGCCATATCACTAGAAAGGTCTTGCAGGATTAGTGACCCCAAGGAGGCCATAGTGTTCGCAAAATGATTCGATGACCGAGGGAGTGCCTCGATGTCGTTCCACTCAATTTTTGCCAGGAATTTTTCCATAAGGGATTTATAATCCTATAGAACTCGGAATTTGCATTGGAATACCCCTTTGAATTGATTGACAATTAACAGCGAATCACCAAAGATGATCAATCGTTTGATGTTCATGGTGATTGTTGTCTGAAGACCTATGAGAAAGGCTTCATACTATGCATTATTGTTGGTGCATGGGAAATTTAATTTAAATGACAGGGGCATTGGAGCACCCTGTGGTGTGAAGAATACTATTCCTGTGCCACCACCTTGCTCACATTTAGAACCATTGAAAAATAGGGTTATGTCATCCTGTGACTCAGGCTCATTAGAATCTGGTGATTCTAAGACATGGAAGACCCCATCATCGGGTAGTTCTATGACTAGAGGCTGATCGTATTTGAGAGGAGCCTCTGCTAGTTGATCAGCTATGACCTGTCCTTTGATGGATTTCTGTCCAATAAACTCTATGTCAAATTTTGTCAACAACATGATCCATTTCACCGTGCGACTACTATGATAAGTATGACTCATCATGTATCGTAATGGATTCTCCTTAGACACAACATACGTAGTGTTGCTCAGCATGTAGTGGCATAGATTTTTGGTAGCAAACACCACTACCAAGTAGAGTTTCTTGATGTATGCATAGTTAAGTTCATAATTGACCAGGGTGCGACTAAGATAGTAAGTAGCATGTTCTTTGTGAAGTTCATTCTTCTGGGCCAGCATGGCACCCAGTGCCACCTTAGTAGCTAAGATGTATAAGTAGAATGGCACTCCTGGTCTAGGTGGTACCAATACTGGCAGCGAATCCAAGTATCGTTTGATGTCATTAAAGGCTGACTGGCACTCGTCATCCTAGTGAAATGCTACCCCCTTGTGCAATAATTTGTTCATGGGTCGAAACTTGTCAGATAGCTGCACTATGAAGTGCTTAATTGACGCGACCTTTCCCTGTAGACTTCTAAGCTGCTTAATGGTAGTTGGGGGAACCATTTCAAGGATTTCCTTGACTTTGTTTGGGTCCACCTCGATGCCTCACTTTGAGACTATGAAACCCAAGAGTTTTCTAGATGTGACACCAAATACACACTTCTTGGGATTCAGTCTAACTTTATGTTCCATGAGGTGATCAAGGATCTTGCTTAAGTCATCGAGATGATCTAGGTGCAAAAGAGACTTGGCCAACAAATCATCCATGTAATCTTCCAAAGTTTTATGCATGTAATCATGGAAGATGTACGTCATGGCACATTGGTAGGTGGTGCTAGAATTTTTAAGGCCAAAGGGCATGACCTTATAACAAAATTTCCCCCAAGGCATTGTGAACGTTGTTTTTAGTTGGTCCTCAAGATTGATATGAATTTGATTGTATCCTGAGAAACCATCCATGAGGGATAGCATTTCATGACCTATTGTAGTGTCTACCAATGCGTCAATGCTTGGCAAGGGGAAATCATCCTTAGGACTCGCTTTGTTTAGATCTCAAAAATTAGTGCATATGCAAATCCTCCCGTCAAGATTTTTGACGAGCACCATGTTGGACAGCCATGGCGGATAATCCATGTAGATGACAAACTATGCATCCAACAACTTTTGTAATTTGTGTTTGACCATCAAGGCCACTGTTGGGTGCATCTTACATAGTTTTTTCTTAAATGACAATCAAGCATTAGATTATGCGTGACTAGCTACGAATCTAGCCCCGACATGTCTCTGTATGACCATGCAAAAACCTCCTTCTTCTATTTGAGAAGGGCAATGTAGTCAGCTTGCTCTTCAGGGGATAAGCTTACCCCTAGCTTGATAATATATGGATTTATTGGATCCAAGCCGTTGTCTACGTCAGTCATCTCCTCGACCGACATGTGGGATCCGTCCTCCAACTGATGTGGAGTTGGGATCAAATGGATATCATTAGCTAAGTTTAAATCTACGTTGGGAACCTCGGGTTCCTCTTTAGCATGAAAGATATCCTGAGTTGTCCCTAGGGTAAAATGAAGCATTTTACCGAAAGGCCAATACTATGATGGGGATGGAGATGAATTTATGCGATCCTAGTCAATGGCATATATGTCTAGATGCAAGGACCATGTTGGATCGGCCAAATTGCAGATGGGTGCTGTTAAGTCAATGGAGATCATGTGGATGAAAGTATTTTGGTCTCAATTACCGTGGGTGTGATGACTCAAACATTCTGGATGTTCTCTGTGTTCTGGATCTGGCTCTAGAGGTACTGGCACGAATGGATTGGCCCTATGTTCTAATAAGAGGACAGGGTCTACCCTCGACACTAATATCACCCTAGGGTCTTGGAGTGGAAGGTGCTCTTTGTGTACCTGGAGTAGCGGATCCAACACTTGATCCCACCTTGCTGGGTCTACGTACCACTCGTGCCCTAGCACTATGCCCATCTATTCAAATATGTCATTAATCTCCAAGGGGTATGGTTGTAGTCTCTGCCACATGTGATTAAGATATGTCATTTCTGTTTCATCTTCGTAATCACTATCAAAGATCCAAAAGCCCTCATTGGCTCCAACAACTGTTTGAGGCATTACAGGCGCATCCTGCTCGAGTGAATTAATCTGGCCCCATTGTGGTTGTTCCACGATCCATGGGGGGACCTGATTCTCTTGACGTGGCACTGGCTAAATTTGAGCCTCTAGAGGGA
Organism: Wollemia nobilis; assembly: GCA_028583015.1. Classification (NCBI taxonomy): domain Eukaryota; kingdom Viridiplantae; phylum Streptophyta; class Pinopsida; order Araucariales; family Araucariaceae; genus Wollemia; species Wollemia nobilis. Next base: position 3,787,901 of record JAQPPZ010001731.1, read on the forward strand.
ACATTGCCAGGAGGGTCTCTTGATAGTTATTCATGGGAATCACTTGTGAGTGATCGCTATTAGATTCAAAAGGATCATATGATGTTGGTTCATATTTTTATTCATCCTTCTAAGATCCCTCCTGAAACTATTTATACCTTCCTTGAAAGTGAGTCCATGAACTTTCACCTCTCTCTAGCAAAGGAGGAGGGTTATTGATGTTAACAAGGGTGGTTGTTATCCATGGGAGGTAATCCCCCAATGTATATGTTGTGTTTGGATTGGCATAAGGATCTAATTCCAATCCACCCTTGTTGCCTATCCCTAGGCCTTGCATGTTTTCCACCAAGATATCCAAGGGCAGGGGGTGGTTGAACCCTACTCCCGACTTGTCATAAGGCATTTGGTATCTTGGCTAGCAAAGGACACGCACTCCTTGCTCATACCTTCCTAGCCCGTATCCATGCCAATTGCATTGGCCAAGATATCTTAGAGTGAATTATAGGTTAAACAGATAGTTGACATCTTCTACAAAAGGCTCTTCATTCTTGTCATTTTGCATGCATGGCTCAGTACCATGGTCAAGGCCCCCATACACAAAATTTGTCTGGTTCGATGGATAGCCTAAAGGGACAATTGTCCCGATGGGGAGGCAAGGTCTTTCCATGTCTTGCACAGACTCTAGCGTGGTTGTTGCTACAACATTCCACACTAGATACTCCCCCATGCCTGTACTGGCCATTTCAATAGTAATTGTTGTCGATTGAGAGGGAGGGAACAAAAGCTCTTCCTGAGTCCATTCCATGTTGGGTGGACTAGGAGCCTCAACTTCCATTGTGCTAGGCATCTCTTCGATAGATATGGTTGATATTGTTGGTAGCGCCTCTTCCAGGGGTTGAGCCTCTTATAGGGTTTGCTTCCCTTTGTCCTTCTATTTAGCCATGATAGGTGGTGTTGGTGGTGAAGGAGCTGACAATGAAGATGCACCTAGATGGGGTTTTGATGGATTTATCACCAGTGGTGTTTACAACATCAAACCCTCTCTAGATGGAATTAACTAAAAATCCAAGTGCATCGATGGGAGGGTCAATTGCGGCATCAACTACATCACATTGCAATATTTGAAGGGTTCTAAGTCCTCTGGGACTACATGTACTTCCCCTTCAAATGCATACTTCAAACACTGGTGAGCTATCGAAGGGACACACTTCATGTCCCTGATCCATGGCCGCCCTAGCAATATGTTATACGCCATCTCACCTTCCAAAATATGGCACAATGTAGGTATCATCTTTTGTCCTACTTGAATAGGTAGAACAATTGTGCCAACTGTCGAGCATATCACATCATTGAATGCTCGCAGTGTGTAAGTGGAAGCCATGATGTGAGAGACTAGCAACTTCAGATGTTTCAATGCTACTGTGGTATTGATGTTATTGGACAAGCCAGTGTCTATCAACACTCTCTTATATGGGATCTCGTTGACCCGCATGATAACGTGTAGGGGTGGATCTGCCATGTCATCAGACACTGATTTAACTTCATCTTCTCAAAATGTGATTACTGGCTCCATGCATCATTTGACATGTCCCATGAATTTGTTGAAGGAATTCACTTCGTGGGGCTGCAACTCGATGGCTTTCAAAATCTTCATGAGAGCCTCCCGATGGGGCACTGATTACTATATAAGCTCATATATGGAGAGCCTAGCCGACGTGGTCTGCAAACTCTGCATGAGTTTGGTTTGAATCATGGCCGTAGGTCTAGGCGGAGGTAGCTGCGTGGGGTGCTATTAAGGTTGTGATGTTGATGGAACCTCTCTTGTGGCTACCTCGAGGGCAACTCTTGGGTATTTCTTGTTCCTAGTCACTATGCTTATCATTCCTACATACCCTTGCATGGGGAAATTGTGTTGTACCTCATTGAATTGAAGGGGTTTTGCCTGTGCCTCATAGGCAAAAAAGGGGTCCTTGAAAACCCCCATCTGCTAGGTTTTTGGTGCTACGGGGTTGTCCACTGGCAATGTCTTATTGTCAATCAGGTCTTGTATCAATCCTTTGAACTTCCAACATGCATTCAAGTCATGTCCCTTCTTCCTGTGGAACCTACAATACAAGTCCTCTTTGTATCCCTTAGGCTTGGGAGCGTTAGGATCTATGGTTTGAATCTCTGGAAGGGTGATCAAGTTTTCTACTGACAAGCGATCAAATAGGGAGTCCCTAGACTCCGTATAAGGGGTGTACTATCACCTAGGGCGATGCTGCTAATTTTGCTCTTGCTTCTGATTTTATCTTTCATAATTGTTAGGAGGCACTGCCTGATAGTTAGCCTTTTGAGGCTGTATTTCTTATGCAGGCTTAGGAACATTTATAGCAACTTGATTAATTGTAGTGGGTTTTTGTTGCGTAGTCCCTATTTTTGTGTTTTTGTTCTATTCTTTCTTCTTAGGTTTGGAAATATCGCCATCCTGTATCTTGATCTCTTTGATAATTCTAGCTTGCGCCAGAGCTTCCTCTAAGGTGTCATATTGCTGTAGTTGCAATAGCATAGAGATCAATCTCAAACAACTTCGTGAGAACATTTGTGTAAGGTCAGACATAGGAGGGAGGTAGGGTAGCTTGGAAAGCAAAGTCCTCCACTGATTCTCGTAGATCGCCATGGTCTCTTCCTCATACTGCCTGAGGCTATTCAGGTCACTTAGTGATGCCTTCTTCTTGGTGTTGAAGGCAAAGCGTTCAAGGAATGCATCCACTAACTGATCCAAGTTATTGATGTTGTGCTTCGATAACTAGGTGAACCAATCTGAGGCAGGGCCAGTGAATGTGGTTATAAATATCCTTAGCAACAATGCATCATTCTCCTGAATGACAAAGCATTGGCTCAGGAATCTTGTCACATGCTCTTGGGCATCCTCTTCACCCTTAAATATTGCCAACTAAGGTAGCTTGAAGTGTTCGAGGTAAGGGGGTGCAGGCATTTATGGATGCACAGGATGACTGTAGAGTTGGCATAACATGAGCTTTTGGGGCCCAGAAGCTTTGGTTTCCATAGAATCCAAACACTCTAGCAGCACTTTGTATGCATCAAAAGATTTAATCTCTTCCTCTTTAGTTTTCTCTCATTGTGGGTTGTGGGAGACTTGAGGCCTATGGGGGGGTGGCCGGATAGCAACCCCTCTGCCTTGGTAGGGCATTTCGGCCTACTCTACTTCTTGTTCATACTCCTCGTAAACTTCCTAAGGAGTCTCTGGGCGAGACCTATGACCCTGTGTGGGTCCCCGTGAAGGGTACCCATCGTTGTTCTAGGGAGTGGCCTCCCTCTCGGGTCTAGGGGGTCTTAGAGGCAAAACTTGATGAGGTCGCAGAGACCTATCTCACATCAAGGTATTATGCCTCTCTTATGGTTTTTCTATTTGGGTGCAAGGGGTTGGAACCCTCTCAGGTAGGTTATGAAGCAGCACATCTGTTTGGTGCTGAATTCACTCCTTGCTAAGGTAGTATAGACGCTCTAGCTACTACTGATCTTGCTCAATTCGTGTGATCTAGGCTTGGTGGACGGCATGTCTAGCGACTACCAAGTCAATTTGGTCTACCATCTTGAGCCTTGGAGGCCTGGATGCCTCTCCTATGCATTTACCTTAGTCGCAATGATCTAATATCTCAATGGGTTGCTTCCCTCTGTCGAGGTTGGTGGCATTTACCCTAGGCTCTGGCCTCAGTGGGTAACCATGGTATCTAGCAGGTGCGGAAGCGCATGGCTCCCGCATTGTACATTGCTCTTGAGGAATGTGATGGTCTTCCTCATATTCCCTTTTGTATGTGTGAAAGGGGTGGGCGGAGTTAGCTCGCCCTGCTTGCATATCCCTGCACTCTGGGGTTTGTCTATTGGTTCTAACAGTGATGGGGGGCAAAGGAGGGATGCCATAGTCATGTGGCCTCTCCTCATGGAAACTATGTCGCTCTAGCACTTCAACACACAGTAGCCACTCATATCAAGCTTCTAAGGGAGCTTTCCTATCTATTTTGAGTGCCACATGTAAGGATTCTTCCTGAAAGGGGCTATGATGAACGGGCGTGTCCCCCAGAGGGGTGTCCCTATAATTCCATCTTGACATGGAATGATGCGGACTCTCTTGTGGGTCAGGCCACCAAGGCGGTATGGCCAAGTCCTTAGGACTATAGCGGAGGTGACTTGTGCCCCCTCCTTGTACACTTTCCATAGCTTCTGCCCTTGATTGGGCTTGGCTACGGGTGTACACCATGGTGGTACTTTCCTACAAGCTATGTAGATTTTTATCTCTTTTATGATTTTTTTATGCTACACTAAACAAAAAAGAACACACACATACACAAATAGTGATTATCTTGTTTAAAGGTTGAAAGTGTGTCATAAAGCTGGTTTAGTGTGTTTTGTTGTTGTTTTTGAAGGTTTTTGTAAAGAACATTTAAATGCAAAATGAGGGCTCTTATGACTCCCAAAATTGGTCGCCCCTTCGATATACCATTTCCAAGCCGATATACCAACCTCTCTATATACCCACCCTTACACGAGGGAAACTATAGGTACATGAGAGCAGATGGTACATGGAACATAGGCGGTACGAAAGGGGAATCACCTTGTTTATGACACCTACCATAGAAGACTTATCCTCAAATGCTAGGAATCATCCCAGCTACACTCGATCAGCTTTCGTCAGGATTTACATCTAGCAACAGTAGCGATCGGGGTTTATGAATGCAAAATTCAATCCAAGGTGGTGATGAAATCCACCGTTGGTCTTGATCAAGGGCTGGGGTTTTACGACTAGCTCCTTGGTGTTTAATTTTTCACGTGGTGTGTAGGGTTCCTTTTATTATGCATGGAACAAAATAAACATGTTGTAAAACTTTTCCTAAGCATGCAAAAAGAAACCAGAAAAACTAAAAAGCTGAAGACAGAAAATGACAGGAAAAGTGCAGAATTCTTACCTCTTCTCTATCTGAATCTGTCGATTCTAAGTTTTTTCCTATAAACCTCATATGATGGAATTCATACTAGGGTGGGATGAATTACAGGACTGTATTCATAATAGGGTGGGGCGAATTCCCATTCATCCTTGGGTGAGACGAATTACAGCTCTGCATTCGCCCTTTCTTTGGAATGAACAATAGTCAGCATATGAAAATGCGGTACCTTCAAGAAAAAACCAAGTTTGGATCAGATATATGATCTTAAAAATAGAGGACAGGGTCCCACCATGATCACCACTAAAATCACGAGGATACAAAAGCAAAAAGGAAAGCGAGTATGCAAAATGCAAACAAAAACCAGACTCAACGCTAAATCCTAGAAACTTGAAAGTGCATGAAAAGAGGGAAAAGCACGAGCGAATAAAAATGAAAAAATACAAATAAATAATATAGCCCTTTTTTATTGATATGTTTCAAACTCGGTTACAATGCACATCCTTCCCTTCCAAGGGCTAGGAGCGTTTAAGCATGAGTTCTTGTTACATCCATGGGCACCTTTCCTTCTTCCGCATGCCCACATGTAAAATGGGTGGACCAAAATGTCACCACCACTTGGAATGATGAGTCTTGACTCCTTTCTGCTCCTTCAATGTTCAAACCCTATGTTCAAAGGAACAAGAAATGGTCAGTAGCACCTACGGATGAAACAAAGAATGCAATCCCCAAGCCTACGATAAGTAAATAAGAAAATGAATTAAACTATGACTAAAATAGGTCCAAATGCTTTGAAAATTGGACAGGGGGATCAAGATACCACCAATAAGGTTCTAAAAAAATAATAGTCAAGAAATTTTTCACCGATTTGAATTCGCTCCGGGGCGGGACGAATTCACCTACAACAAAATGCCGAAAAGACACTGTCCCAATGTCCCACCTAGGAAGCTCCAAAATACCTGCAAACTTGGGGTTAGATAATTGGGGGTATTTTGGGAAGACCCATATGGTCATATTTCCCAATTTGGCCTCCATCAATGGGAATTTGATGATTCTACCTATAGGTTAGTAAAAGCGAACAAAGCTAGAAATACGATCAAAATTGCTCAAAACGAGATGAAATTCAAATGAAAACCTATCTAAACATCATAGAATTGAATGCAAAAATGAAAGAAAGCAAATATTCCATGGAATCCCCATTTCTCTGAAAGGGAGCGATTAGGATTGTGGCAGTGTGGGAGGGGACGCCCATGGGGCAGGCCGCCCACCGTTTGAGGCCTGATTTTGGCACCAATCCACTTGGTATGGGTCCAAAACCTCCTATGTGGTATTGTCAAAAAATTTGGTGGGGTATTGTGGACAAATTTTAGGTTTTGGGAAAAGGATTTATCCTCCCAATAGTCACCCAATGACCTCCATTCTAAAGGAGATCAAGGATGTGAAAGACACAAATCCAAAAGGTGTGAGATGTGTAAATAAAATGATAGCACTTCATTTCTCTAAAATGCTACTTCTCTTCCTATCTTGGGGTGAGGAAACTCACCAATTTATAGACCTGGAGGTCTCTTGAAATGGGTATGCAGAGGTGCCACTTGGCAATCATGCCTTCCCAGGGTGAAGGAGATTCCTCCCTAAATAGGGACTTCATGAATGACCTTGCAAATGCCTCTAACACTCGAAAATGCTCACCCATACTCCCATGCGATGAAGAAAGCGTTGAGTGGTAGATCTAAGCTGCCATTTGTCAAGATTTGACTTATTTCTTGTTAAACCTGTAATTCACCTCACCTTGGAGCAAATTTAGAATTCATCCCTGGGTGGGGTGAATCCCAAATTGAATTCATCCCAAGGTGGGATGGATACTGAGCAAAGTGCCTAAATATGCCAAAATGATCTCTGACCTTTCAAAACTACTGTGAGAGTGGTTAGGACCACTATTTGACCTCTAGGGGCTACCCTTGGGGCTGTGTGTGTCAAAGCGATTAGTGTTTGCAGTAACATAATCATATTGGCATTGTTTTGGTGTCTACACCATCTGATAATACAAAAAAATACAAAAAAAAATTTATCACATGCAAATTCATTTCACAAAGTCATCACATAAGTACAGAAATCCAGTAAAACTTGTAGAGTCTATGGTGCCATCAACAAGTTATCAACAACCATTTTTCATCCATTCCATATGCATACATCATATAATTAGACACATTACATTCATAATACCACATGCATAAATCATCATTAATAAATGTGCATACAAAAAAAATAAAAAATAAATCATGCAAAGTGTTTAAACACAAAAAATTTCATCTATATATATATATATCATCAAAAATGCCTATAGGCTATAATGAACCAGCCATCTAACCTCGCAACAAAACCAAAAACTCAAAAACCCCCAAGCTTAGGGCATCGGCCACCATGATCATGCAGGATCGGTGCGATGGGAACTACCCCCCTTGGTGTGGGTCCTATGGGACCCCTCAGGGAAACTGTTGCTAGCCCCCACATCATGCCTACTAACATGCACTGAGAGGATGCTGACTGCTCTGTATCACTCCCTCTCGAGCAATGTGATGATCTGCCTCCACTCAATGTAGGGATCCACCCATTGAGGCAGCTAATATCCACCGCCAACTCTAATCGATGTCGTACAAATTCCATCTCTCATTGGTGATACATAGCCAAATTCTTTTTGCACTATGCCAGTTACGTTCATAGGAGATCCCTCTCCCGTGCAACATTTGTATCCCCCTCCCATCGATGGTACATAGAAAATGCATTCTCTCACTTAGCCAACTGAGTTCATAGGAGATCCCTCTCTTAAAGAGCCTCCCGTAGCTCCTCATCCCACCTTTGGAGTAGCCCCACCAATCATGCATTCTCAACACACAACCCTGCCTCCATGTCCTCTGAAACTACCTAAGGCATTAGCATCTTTGGCATAGTAGTGTGCTCTGGCTCCCATTGCTCCAGGACGTCCTACATCTTTGGCTAATTTGGAACCCCAAAATCCCCCCCAAAATCATTCACCTATACCATGTCCGCATCCTCGAGTGGAACCCCTCAGTACTCTCTTGATGCCTCTGCATCATCACCCCCTACTGTTGTCACCTCTGCACCCCCTAGAGGCCCCTCGCCTCGCCATCGTTGGAAAGTCCACCAGTGGTCATACTCAGTGGTCACCTCGATGTCATCCACATCTGGGATGTTAGTCACCATATCTAAATCCTCACCCAATGATGCAATGATTGGCCAGACCAGAGTCCTCTCGTCCCCCCTGCATCGACAGACCAAGGGCTCACCAGGAAACCCATGGCGCACCCTAAACTATCATGTCACTCGGCCATACGGGAAGAACTCCTACTCCATCCTATGCAACATAATTAGCCATCACCCCCTACAAACCCATCAGAGCCACTCTCCAGCCTCAGGCCAGGCTGGACAATCCTGATAGGGGTGCCAAAACACCTCCCTTGGAGTAAGCCGAGCGAATGCATTGGTATAGTGCCCTACGACACCTGCCCACCGTTGACTTTGCCCCTGCTCCTCAGACCACCACCATAAAGCTGTATAACCTATATCTCTATCCACCATATCTTCCTGATTAGTACATGGAATCCCATTGGCCTCTCCATTGCTATGTGCTACCAAGCCCAGCACTGCAACAAATAGCTACATCCAATACCATTTTTCCTATGGTAGAGGACCTCGTACAACTCATCATAGAGTTGTGCTAGTAGAGTCTGTCCCCATCTCATGATCATCTATGCCTCTGTAGGACACTCCACCAACCTGAACACCACCTCTAGCAGGTTCTACAAGAACCTCATGCCTAATGAGTCAGGTAGAAGCATGTTGGAAATGAGGCCCATCAGTACTGCATGCCTCACTCCCAACACACCCCTCTCTAGCCACCATCAAACCAAGATACTACCAATCTAGTAGTCGCCCTCTGCCCTCTCCACTGGGCTATCCACCCCCATATCCTCTCCATGCCCAAAGTAGTGTGTCAGCACTACTGTCCACTGATCTCACGATGTCATCCTGATCGACAGTTCATCTATCGAAATCCACAGAATCTGGTAGATGTCCTCCAAGGTCACTATCATTTCCCCTATCGAGAGATGTAAGGTTTTGTTTTGGAGTTCCCACAAGTTGATAATGGTTATCAGATAGGCTTGATCCCCGACTACAGGCTCTAGTCGAGTCACCTGCTTGAGCCCAAGGGCATCAAGCCACTCCTAATCTATCAAATTCAGTGCCTCCCGCGCTTCAGAGAAAATTGTGGGGACACAGTACTGGCTCTTCACAACCTGAAAAGAAAACAAAAACAAAAACATTAAAAACAATGAAAATTTGTACAATAATAACATGAATATACAAAAATGCATAACCAACATGTAAATCCAAAAACAATTCAAAAATAGTTTTTCATTCCTAGGGTTTTTAACTCTACGTCTACACTGATAAATTAAAAACAAAAAAAAAAATCAAAACACTGTTTGTCAGTCCTAGGGTTTTTAACTCTAAGTTCAACTGACAAATTAAAAACAAAAAAAAAAATTCAAAACACTGTTTGTCAGTCCTAGGGTTTTTAACTCTACATAAAACTGACAAATTAAAAATAACAAAAAAAATTCAAAAACAATTTTTCAGTTCGGGTTTTTAACTCTAAGTTCAATTGACAAATTAAAAACAACAAAAAAAACATTAAAACATTGTTTGTCAGTCCTAGGGTTTTTAACTCTACATAAAACTGACAAATTAAAAAAAAAATAAAAAATTTCAAAAAAATTTGTCAGTCCTAGGGTTTTTTAACTCTAAGTTCAACTGACAAATTAAAAACAACAAAAAAATTCAAAACATTGTTTGTCAGTCCTAGGGTTTTTTAACTCTAAGTTCAACTGAAAAATTAAAAACAAAAAAAAAAAAATCAAAACACTATTTGTCAGTCCTAGGGTTTTTAACTCTAAGTTCAATTGACAAATTAAACAAAACAAAAAAAAATTTAAAACATTGTTTGTCAGTCCTAGGGTTTTTTAACTCTAAGTTCAACTGACAAATTAAAAATAACAAAAAAAAATATCAAAACACCATTTGTCAATCCTAGGGTTTTTAACTCTAAGTTCAACTGACAAATTAAACACAAAAAAAAAAAAATTAAAACACTATTTGTCAGTCCTAGGTTTTTTTAACACTAAGTTCAACCGACAAATTAAAAATAACAAAAAAAAACTTCAAAACCCTGTTTGTCAGTCCTAGGGTTTTTACCTCTACATTTAAACTGATAAATTAAAAACAAAAAAATTCATAAATAATTTTTCAGTCCCTAGGGTATTTAACTCTGTTCACCTGATAAATTCAAAAAAAAATAAAAATAAAATAAACACAAAAAAAAAAATTTCTGTTCACCTAGGGTTTACCCTTAGTCTACACTGACAAACAACTAAGGTTAAGCGACGTTTTTAAACTCAGGGTTAACCTAAGTTTTTAAGCTAAGTTTTGATCTTGGTTCAACTAGGGTTAACCTAAGTTTTTAAGCTAAGTTTTGATTTTTGTTAGACTAGGGTTTCTTTTAGTTTATCACATATGCCAAATAAACATGGTTTCCACTAGGGTTTCAACCTACATTTTAATGAAGCCATACAAAACACAACTTCTTTTTAGGGTTTCATTTTTAATTTGAAAAACAAAATACAAAAGAAAAAAGAACAAACAAATTACGGTTTTAAAAACTATAATAACAAATAATAAAGAGGAAGTGCACTCACTGGTATTGCTTTGGCTCTGCCGATTGATGATCTGGTTTGTGAACTTATGGTGGTGAGAAAAATTTGGTAGCGCTTCACTTCGCAGAATTGACCTCCTCATCCTTAGAGCTCCAAATTGCTAGGAAAAACAAATGAAAATGAGCCCAAAACCTTGTTTTGGCCCTTAAATAGGATTTTTTAGCCTGTAATCGTTCCAACCTCATCCCAACCTAGGATTATTACTAAATTGGTATTCGTCCCACCTAGGGACGATTACAGAGCAAAAATTTCAAAAACAGTAAAAAATGCACCAAAATGCACAAAAACAAGCCATAAAACTTTCCAATAAGAGTGCTTTTGTAATTGACATTCTAGGCATGCAAAATAGACATCAGGGTCACAAATCCTTACTATCCTGTTCCCTAAGAAGGCTACCATATCCGGACTGCTCCATGGGAAGACGAATGTTCGAGAATTTCATCCCCAAACGGCATCACCAAAAAGGGTCAAAACCCAACCAAAAATAGCAATAACATTGCCGAACGAAGGCACCTTTGTGCCTAATATTATTGGCATCCAAAATAGATGTCGGGGTCACAAATCCTCACTATCCTATTCCCTAAGAAGGCTACCATAGCTGGACCACTCCACAAGAAGACGTATTTTTGAGAATTTCATCCCCAAACGGCGTCACCAAAAGGGTCAAAACCCAACCAAAAATAGCAATAACATTTCTGAACGAAGGCTCCTTTGTGCCTAACATTATTGGCATCCAAAATAGACGTCGGGGTCACAAATCCTCACTATCCTATTCCCTAAGAAGGCTACCATATCCGGACCACTCCATGGGAAGACAAATTTTTGAGAATTTCATCCCCAAATGACGTCACCAAAAGGGTCAAAACCCAACCAAAAATAGCAATAACATTTCCGAACGAAGGTGCATTTGTGCATAACATTCTTGGAATCCAAAATAGATGTCAGGGTAATAAATCCTCGCCATCATATTCCCTAAGAAGTCTACCATAGCTAGACCACTCCACGGGAAGACAGATTTTCAAGAATTTCATCCCTAAACGACATCACCAAAAGGGTCACAACCCAACCAAAAATAGCAATAACACTTCCGAACGAAGGCACCTTTGCACCTAACATTATTGGAATTCAAAATAGATTTTGGGGTCGCAAATCCTCACTATCCTATTCCCTAATAATGCTACCATAGCCGGACCGCTCCACAGGAAGACGAATTTTCAAGAATTTCATCCCCAAACGACGTCACGAAAAGGGTCAACCCAACCAAAAATAGTAATAACATTGTCGACCAAAGGTGCCTTTGCGCATGACATTCTTGGAATTCAAAATAGACAATGGGGTCACACATTGTCACTATCCTACTCCCTAAGAAGGCTACCATAGCCGGACCACTCTAAGGGAAAACGGATTTTTGACAATTTCACCTCTAAAATGCATCACAAAAAGGGTTCAAACCCACCAAAAATAGGTCATAATGTTTGGAAACTGTGTAAACATTCAACGGAAAACAACTAAAGGCACCCTTACCTAAGTCATCTTGGGTAAAGCGACTCATTTATTTTCTCATGTCGGTCATTCCCTCATCGATTTTTTGCTTGAGGGGGTAGTCATACTTAGTCATTAATCAACAAATACACACCCAATCAAGGTAATGGCACGCATTCAAAGGATCATTGGCAAAGATAATCACGCTCCTGCTTGGGGCAACAAACAAGCAACAATCACAAGCTGATCAAACACTTGGCATTCATGAATCATGAACTCAAGGTTCCCACAGACAAAATGTTGTGCCCTTTGCCTATTCATGACTGATCAATGTCCATGGTCAAGTAAAACCTCACCGAAAAATATTAAAATTTGAATTAAGCTCCTTAGCTCGTTAGAATAAAGGATTCAAGAATGCATACCCTTTCCATACTTGGGGCATCAAGAGTTGGTTAGGTTACTGAGAAACCCTAATCATTAGTGCTTTGGTTATCTATTTTTGCTCAGTGCTACTCCTTGCACAACGCTTCCCAAAAAGGGACATTTGTAGACACCAAAATGGCACCAATCCAATTATGTGACAACAAGCATCGATCACATTGACACACACAGCCCCCAGGGCAGCCCCTAGAGGTTAAATAGTGGTCCTAACCACTCCCATAGTAGTTTGGAAGGTCATAGGTCAATTTGGCATCTTTTTGGAATTTTGCTCCCTACTCGTCCCACCCTGGGACAATTACAAATTGGTATTCATCTCACCTAGGGAGGATTAGCAGCATTTGCTCTAGGGTGGGGTGAATAGCAGGTTTGACTGGCAAAAAATCAAACCTCGACATGTCCGCCAGTTAACTGCAACTTCAGGCCATGCAATTGTGAGGAACGACTTGAAATCAAGAAGATAGACTTCAGTCATGCATGTCTTTGATTTTGGAGGCCTCTTGCAAGGAGACTCTAAATTAGGGAATAATATTTTCTCTCAAAATAGGACAAGCAACTCAAGTTGCGCCCTCGCATGCGCATTCAAAGAGAGATAACCTAGGTCTATAAATTGGTGAGTCTTCTCAACCCAAATGAAGAACAGAGAGGAGATTTTGGAACAATGAAGTGGTGCCAAATTATATCCTCACCCATCGATTGTGCTTTTACATCCTTGATCTCTCTTTTGGAGGGAGCTTATCGGGTGATTATTGGAAGCGCAATCCAGACCCAAACCCAAACATTTGGCCACAATATCCCACAAAATTTGCCAAAAATACCCCATAAGAGGTTTTGGATCCATCCCAAGTGGATTGGTGCTGAAAAAGAGTCCCAAACAGCGGGCATCCTGCTGCCAAGTGCCCCCCAAACTGTCGCAGTCCTAATCGCCCCAGCCCAGAGCGATTAGAAATTTGTGGTAGATTTCCATGATTTTTCTTTTGCATCTGATTCTAGGTTGTTTACATATGTTGTCATTTAAATTTCATGTTATTCTGACAAGTTTTGATCATGCTTTTATCATTTCTTGCCTTTGCTAACATGCAGGTAGCATCATCAAATTCCTGGTTATAGAGGCCAAATTGGGAAAATATGACCCTCTGGGTCTTCCCAAAATACCCCCAATTAGGTAAACCCCAAATTTTTAGGTGATTTGGAGTTTCCCAGATGTGACATTTGGGACAATTTTTTTTGACACTTTGTTGTAGGTCTATTTGTCCCACCCTAGAGCGAATACAAATCTGTAGTGAATTTTTTGACCATTACATTTGCAGTGTCTTCCTTGTGATTTTTTGATGCCCCTGTCAAGTTTTAAGTCCATTTGGAGCTATTTCAGTTATCATTTTATTTATGTTTTGCATGTGCTAATCGCAGGCTTAGGGATCATATGTTTCATTTTATCTATAGGTGCTACTGACTGTCTTCTATTTCCTTGAACGTAGGATCTAGACATTAGAGGAGCAGCAAGGAGCCAAGATTCATCAATGCAAGTGACGATGACGTGTGGTCCGCCCACCTTACATGTGGGCACGCAAAAGAAGGAATAGCATCCATGGGTGTAACAAGAACACATTTAACGCTCCTAGCCCTTGAAAATGGAGGAGGCGAATTGTAACCAAGTTCTAAAACATATTAATAAAAAGGGTTGTCTTCCATATTGGCTTTTTATGTGGTTTTGATTCATTCATGCCTCTTTCCTTTCATGCACTTTCAATTCATAGGATTTAGCGTTATCTTTTGTTTCATTCGCATCGCATCTTGGCTTTTCATTTTTGTTTCCATATCCTTGTTCTTTCAACCACTAAAATATAGGTGATTGCATTTGAGATGCGAAAACCATGTAGAATCATTCACTACTACACTGAATGAAAGAAACAGTTCATTTTGATATTTCAGGGGAAACATCTTGTTCTTTGTCATAGACACAGTTGCTACAAGACCATTCTCCTTGTCCTGGATGATACAGAATCCATTTTTAAATTGAAAAATATACCCCTTTTGTACAAGTTGTCCAACGCTCAACAAGTTGTGTTTCAACCTAGACAAATAATACACATCAGTGATTTGCTTCCTTTGACCTTACCTAGTGCAGATAATTATTTTTCATTTCTCCATGATAGGTACCTTGTCGTTGTTCCCCATCATCACCTTATACTTGATTGTTTCATAAATATGTGAGAACATATATTTGTTTCCATATATGTGGTTGTTGCATCCACTATCAAGATACCAGGTATTCTTCTGGCTCTCCTCCTCAGTACTACAATTTAACAATAAATTCCAACAAGCATGTCTACACTCTACATTTTTATTTTCATTTATGTAGTGGGCTTGCTACTTGTTATCTTTTACCATATTTTTTCTACACTCATAGCTATAATGACCAAACTTCTTGCAATAATAATATTGGATCCTTAATTTGTCATACCTATGATTTGATCCTTTTTGTTGATTTATGTCATTGCCTCTTCCTCCTGCTTGATGGAAGTTGTAGCTATTCTCTCCTTCACTAGAGTTCGACCTTCCTCCTCGCTTATGGCCTCTTCCACACTTACCTCTATTACTTTATCCTCTTCCTCCTTGAGAACTTGAGGCACCTTGGTGGGATTCTTTTCTTCTACTATTGTCTCAAAATGAGACCTGCATTTTAAACGCTTACTACAATGAGGACGAAGATGACCAACTCAACCTTAGATCATGTTTTTGCAGAGAATCCATGAACTCATCTATAGAGAGGGTTTTCAAATCCCTCGATTCTTCAATTTCTATCACCATTGAGTCAAACCTTATTGGTAGGCTCCTTAGTATTTTCTCCACAATTCTATGGTTATCCACATTCTCCCCATTCAACCTCATCTGGTGGATGATACCTATTGTCCATGTAAAATAATCACTCATGGACTTTGACTCACTCATATCCAAGTTCTTGAACTCTCTTCTCAGCATCTGCAACCTCACCAACTTCACCTTGTTGATGCCCTGGAAAGAGTTGGCTAGTATTTCCCATGCCTCCTTTCATTTGGTTGCTGCTACAATTCTTAAAAAAAAAATTCCTTCAACTACATGCATTATTTAGAATAATGCCTTTTGGTCCTTTTGATTCTCCTTCAACAATTTTGACTCTGCTTGGGATAGAACACTCAACGTTGCTACATCTACTAGTTCTGCATAACCATTCTCCATCAATTCCCATAGCTCCTAATATTTGGACATAATATTCATCTATATGCTCTAGTAATCATAGTTCTTACCATTGAAACATGGGATATGCAACTACAATGAGTTACATTTAGAAGCTATTGCTTCTTATATTCCATGAAACTGGCACTTTATCTGATACCAATTTGAAATTTTTATGTGCTACACACAACACAACACTCAGTGGGGGAGCACACACAATGGTCTATAGTAGATGTTGTAGGCCACTGGCTAATACCCTAAAATATTAGCAGAATGGAATAATGTTGTATGTCACTGATTAATATATAGAAACTACAGCGGGTTGCTGGGTTCAATTTACTTGCATGCCTTTCCAGGAAAAAAAGTGAGAGTATGAGAGCAAGGGCTATATGCCACTAGGAAATACTTGGATGTGGGATTAGGCTGCGACAAACCTAACTTTATGTTCTACGCCGCTATTTCTTATTATGGACACACATAACAAAAACTAATGCAGGATCAGGGTGAAGCAAAGACGTCATAGATTTAATCATGTGATAAATTTGTGGGCCACAACATTTAAATAAAATCGAGCAGGCTATAACATAAGTAAAAAGTGTCATACGCCACTCATTGAAATTTATGCCACACCTCACAATGTAAACTTATGAGTGGGCTAGAATATGCTTGTTCTACGTCGCTCGAAAATACAAAGGATGTTGAGAGGGATAGATCATGCTCTCATCCGTAGGATTTTACAAGGGATCTCCAGCGAGATAGAGCATGAACTACAATAATAAAATATAAGATAAACTTAACTTTGCTAAGTTAGTTAATAAAAAACACAGAATATTTCACGAAAGAGAAATACACTGAATATACTTATATTGCTGAATATTGGAAATACGTCCACATTCTAGACTTGGAAATACATCCACTAAACTACAAGTTTAAAATATGTAGTGTACATTCACTGAGGAGTTTCTGAAGGCTATGACTTCAACTCTTGGCTTCGCTCCTTCTACTGCTCCGCTCTCGGATTCTCTGCTCTTATTCTGGTACACCACACTACGTTGTTGCATTATTCTCTATTGCTCTTGTCTTGATCTCTATATCAAGATACTAGGTTCTCTCATATTTATAGCAGGGATGGAAGGAAAGGCATATCGAACTTCTGCCATGTATTTAATTCAAAACTAGGGTTTTTATCCAGTCGTCAAACAACTACAACTGGTGGTAATAACTGCGCACATTTTAAAATATGAGGATCATATTTTGGAAGATAAGATCTATCAAATGTGAAATATGATTTAATTTCTAACAATATTAAGGCTAGCCTTAAGAGAAAATATCGTCCTGTTTTGTTCTCGTGTAGTGACTTTATGGGATAACCCATTTCTCATTTAACTTTCTCCAAAGTGCGTTGTCTGAAATGTAAAAGAGGGAATCCTTATTGTTGATCGTTAAGTTTTCATCAGAAAAGAATATAATCTGCCACCCATATTATTATTTTATCCCTTTCATAGGAAAACTTAAGTTATATAAGATACTTAAGTTATATACAATAAATGATTGGTAGCCATTTCGAAAGGTGGGGTGAGCTAACCATTTATTCAAAACCAGAACCTTTAGAAGATTTTGGTGTGATAGGAGTGAAAGCATCCAACCGCAACTTCTCCAAAGCCAATTGTTTTCGAAAAAACCCTTAAAAAGCCAACTCTGGCCGGAGATCCTTATATAAAATAGATGACTGGTAGTTATTAAGTATTTATTAATAAACTGTTTAAATTTGATTCTTTAACCATTTAAAATTTATTAATTTTATATTTATTTATAAAATATTAAAAAACAAAATTTAAGCTATATCACTCAAACCACAACATAGAGAAGGGTATCTTCTCTGCATTTTCCTTGCATTAATATTCCTTGGAATTTATAAGCTAAAGTGCTTCTTTATAAAAAGAACCACCTGCAGCACACGCTAACATAAACCGGCAGCACAACTAAGACTTAGTTGGCAACTATCTCAAAAATTCAAAATAGCTTTCAGCAATAAGTAGTAGGCCGGCCATAAACATGTTACAGATATTCGACAAGGATACATGGGAAGGTAAGCCTCCCTTAGATACTGCCCCAATGCCATTATTTTAACTTTTAATCCGCCTCCCTTAGATATTGCCCCCAATGCCATTATTTTGACTTTTAATCCCCGGGAAAGAAAAAATAATAGGATTCCCTCCCCTCCATAGATGGGAGAGGAATAAGAATGGATTTTATGGTGATTAGCTTTATATAATTTTTCGACCAATATATAAAGCCCCCATATGATTTATAGATGGGAAGGAATATGAATGGTTTTGTAAGGTGTTCAAATTTGTTCATCTTTCTTTTATTTTTTTACAAAACATAAGATTGACTTTGATTGAATTAATAATTATTTTAAATATGAACTTTTTTTTAAGTTTTTAAATATTTTTAAATTAATTTTATTTTTTAAAATAAAAAAATCATTTAAATTATAATATTATTATAATTTTTTTTTATAATTATATGTTTATTATTTTATAAAATTTAAATATGAGCCTCATCTTTAAAATAGTGGAAAATTTTGCTGCGGGGATGGCAGCAGTTTCTGGAGGAGGTATGAACAACTGGAGGAATGTAGTGATGGCATCAGGTCCATCATAGAGCGTGCATGCTAGGGCTGGTATTTCTTTTAAAAATGATTGGAAGGAACATGATTTCCCATTGCATGCCGGGAATCGCTTGTTAAAGAACAATGGATGTTTGGAACGATGTGAAGCCAGGCCGGTTCTAGTGGTTCAACCAGACTTGGTGGTAGAATATGTGGAGTATTTAACCAAACATGCGCTTATTGGTAAATTTATGGGCATCCGAATTTCTCTTCCCTTTTTGAAGGCTTGGGTTAGGAAGAATTAGAACCCTGAAGGTGATGTGGAGGTGATGCTGAGTGCAAACAACTATTTTATGGTTGTTTTTTCTTGTCTTGCGGATCGTAACAAAGCATTTGAAGGAGGTCCCTATTTCTGTAACCAAGCGGGACTCTTTCTTAAACCCTGGCATGTGGGTTTCAACCCATCATAGGAGCGGCCGTCACGGGTTCCAATGTGGGTTCGGCTTCTATGGCTCCCCTTGGAATTTTGGAGAAATGACATCTTGCATATGATTGCCCTTCTACTTGGGAAGCCGGTTGGGCCGTCAGGACAGATGCTGGATAAAAAGGTAATCTCTGTTTCCCGTATCTGTGTTGAAATTGATTTAAACAATCCTATTCCAGATTCTATTGAAATACAATTCGGATCAACCACATGGGTTCAAAAACTTGACTATGAAGCTCTTCCATTTTGTTGCCGGATTTGCCATGAATATGGCCACTTACAAAGAAAATGCCCTAATTTTGTCCTACCTGTGGCTTCAAATCTTGGGCCCTCTCAAGCTGTACAAAATATGGATAAAGGAAAAGCCCCGATAAATGAGGGGGATTAGGATAAGGAAGGCTTTGTTACGGTAAAACCTCGAAAAAAAGGAATAAAGGCAAAAAGAGACATTAAGGATAACCAGCCAGATGCTCAGCTCAATCATTTTGAAATTCTAGAGAATCTTGATCAGTGCATGGAGATACCTGAAACATTGCTACCTGTTATAGATATAATAGGACCAAATCAGTTGTCTCTTCATGAGGTGGAACCAAGAGAACCAGATACAGGGGGTTTAAATGAAGAACAAAGGGTTTTGGTTTTGAGTATAGGTGATATGGTTGGCTCTAGCCCTGGAAGTGAAGTTATCTTAGAAAATGACACAGATTTAGATGTGCCCTCTCCTACCCAGGCACTGATGCAGTCATCCATGGACTGTAAAACTCCTACGGTGCTGGGATTGCAGCATAAAATAATTTAAAAAAATGCTTCAGATAAGAATATGAAGGTGGGTTGGAAGAAAGACCTGGATAAAATTAAGTTAATGGGGGAGACTTTGGTAGAGTCAGGTTTGGTGAGAACATTGGACTCCCATTTTTATAACCCCCAAAAATGATTATAATTTCATGGAATGTAAGGGGGTTGAACTGCATCGCCAGACAAAAATTTGTTCGTGATTTGATTCGTGTTCATTCTCCGAATGTGATTTTTATACAGGACAGAGTATTGATAACTGGGAGAGTCTCCCGTCTGGGGATTCTCAACACCTACGGGAGTTGATCCATAAGGATATTCAGACTTAATGTGGTTTGTTTTTTTGTTTTTTGGTTTTCTTTGGGATTTGACCTTGTCTTATGAGTTAGCCTGTCTTGTTGCTTATTTGAGCCCTAGGTGGAGGCTCAGTTGTACTTTGTAATCCAGACATTTTATCAATAAATTTTTACCCCTTTATTTAAAAAAAAAGAAAATTGGAAAATTTTGAAATATTGAACTTATATAATTTATTTATAGTCAATATTTTAAATAAAAATCATGAAAGACATAAAAATATTTCTGTATTTTATTATTTTTTTAGTTATTTATATAATTTATTTTATTATTATTTTTATATTAAAATATATTCAATTAATTTCATTCTTTTAACTAAAATATATGTAAAATAACAAACGAAGTCTAGCATTAAACCATATCATACTTATTTATTTTTTAATAGTCAAAATATATTTTAAACATAATTTTAATTATTGAATGTTTTTATAATATATAAAATATAAAATGTAAACGTGCAATATATCAAATGATAGGAGTAGATATATTTTTTTTCAAATTTAAAAATAAATAATTTTTTTTGATACATAAGAAAACTGGCAACTTTCTTGTTTTTTTTGGAACAACTAGTCACAAGGTCAAATCACATTCCCTCTTTTTTTTTTTTTTGATACATAGGAGAATTGGCAACTGCCTTTCCTTTTTGAACAACTGATCACAGGTCAAATCATATTGCCTCCGGTTGCAGGTCAAATCATGGAGGTTTGAACCTAGGTCTCCTCCTGATCATTACCCAAAGTCTTACTAATCCACAAATTCAAATATTAATAAGTCATGGTTCTTTAAAATACCATAAGTTTCATAAAAACAATATATATATAAAATATTAAATGTATTACTTTTTTATATTCAAATAAAACCCTTATAATTATGCATGAAACATAGGCTCTTATATTTCTCTAACCTTTCATGTTCTAAGCTAGTATATGTTGGGATGTTTCAAGTATATAAATATTCCTACAAAGTGTATACATATAATGTTCTACACGATAAGAACATATCATGCATTCATATTTATCTCCGGAAGATTTTTTTTGGATTTGTTGACGAGCCTCCTTCTGGGAATCGGGTGAGTGTAGTTTATATTGGGGTAAATAAAATATTATGTTGTTTTTTCTATTTTTATTAGATTAATTAAATTATATTTAATTTGTTTTTTTAATTAAATATTTTTTATTTGTTTTTTTATAAAATATTTTTTTTTGTTTTGGTTAAATAATTTTTGAACTCAATTTATTAATACTTGTCTAATTACGTTTTAAAATTTAATTTTTTTTAAGACGAAAATCAACATTTCAAATGACTAAGACTTGCATATTTATAACAATTTCAAGAATATAAAGTATAAGGAATAACTTCACAAATACTTTCTTCTTTATCATGCTTGAAAATTTCTAAAATGCATTCCTCCATATCCGATAGAGTTCTCCCTTACCTTAAAAACCTAAATTATTATAAATATCCTCCATTCTCATTTCTTTATTATATTGCTCTTGAAACCTTAAAGTACAAGGGTGTTTTTCCATAGCAATTAATTTATTATAATGTTTTACAAACCTGAAATTGATAAAGATATTCATTTTTTTTTATTATTATTATTATGTTACTCTTGAAACCCTAAAGTGTAAGGGACTACTTTAATACAACTTTCATTTATATTGCAAGGAAATATATTATAATAGTTAAAACAAATAAAGATGATTTACTTAGAATATACTTGACCTCCTTTAAAATTATCTTTCACATATTCGTTTGCACCATTAATTCTTTATGAATTTGAACTTGTACCATGTAATTTTTCATCTCTTCTTTATTTTTTATAAATGTTGATCCCAATGAACTATGGTAACCTTTGTCATCTAAGGTTATAGATAGACTTTCTTTGCCTCCTATTTTGAAGTAGAATAACCTTGATTTAATGATTTAATACAACTTTTATAGTAGTTTTTTTTTTTTTCTCCTACGAAGACTAGGTGGATTGGTAAGTGCTTGTTTGGCCAGGAACTTACAAAGAAGATACCGAGGTTCAAACCTCGAGCGCAACTTGTTTGCAAAGGTAGTAGTTTGATCTAAATTCTCTCAGTGTGCATCAGAACGACAATTATGGTACGAATCCCAAATGACCCATGGTCCCTTCACACTGAGTCAACAATAATTAGATGAAATAGTGGTTTGAATCTTGCAGCCCGATAATTATGACACGAATCCCAAACAACCCATGGTCCCTCCACACCGAGTCAACAATAACTAGATGAAATAGTGCTTTGAATCCTTCAGTTCAGCCCATGTGATTTCAATCCTGTACTTGTTAGTTACTAAAAGTATAGTGTGGTTGTGACCAACTCTCGTATATAACAAAAAAAAAAAAAAAAAAATTCTTCAACATAGCCTAACATGAAGACTTTAACATTTTAAATAGGATGTCCAAAATTTGAATCCAATAGGGTTTTAATTTGTACATCATAGAGTTTGGTTGGATGAACATATATTGGTTAAATAATATCTTCTACGAGAGTTGTCTTATTTGACCTATGGTCTGGCATATGCAAAAACCTTTTACTTACATCCAATCTCATAACAGCAAAATATGATATTTTACTAATCTCATTTTTTTTTATTCATATGTAATCTTAATAAATTATAATAAAAGTTTTAAAATGTTATATAAAAGTATATAATAAATTTCTCAACACTCTTTCCATCTCTTATTAAAGTTGTCGGATTTTTTTCATGGAGTGATTTGTATGTAATTTTTCCCAGGTTGATGAATCTTGAATTTTGGATTTTGGTTTGGAAAACTATACAATTGCTTTTTATTTGCATTACTTAATTCCTCGTTGCTATACAATTACCCTATGTAACTCAAGGTGCACCTTTATTATTATTTTCTTCTCGTAACCTTAGTCGTGATATTCCACCACTAAGAATTTTTCATTGTTGAAGTTAAAAGATATTAACGGAGATTAACAAAATTTAGTCGGAGACGCAACCTAGTGAATATTATTACACTTTATACGGTTGTTTATCAGTTGGAGATCATAAACTATGTATTGTGTTACAACACCGCTAATACAATATCCTGCAACATGAAAAGCTTCTCGTGTTGAATTTCTGGTATTCAAACTAATTTCATACAGTACGCTGTATAATGTTTTCCTTTTTCTACATTACAAATTTTTGACCGAATAGAATGTCCTAACATTCCACTAAATGATGGCATTTCCTAAAGCTCTTGAAAAGTAAAATATTCTGAGTTCCAGTTAAAAGGACTAGGATCAGCCACTCATGTAGATCGGTTCGAATTGGCATTATTTAGTACTACGGAAGAGAGTGTAATTATTTTTTTTAACAGACATAAATATGCAGCATGCTTCACACAATTCAACAAAATGGAGCATCTAGTAGAGCACATGAAAACTTCTTTATCACTCTTTACACGAGCCAATGTGTGGCATTTGCAAGAAGCATTGCAGGTTTTATGACTCTCTAAGAGAACATCTTATTGGTATGTCTCCTTTCCACTTTTCCATTATCATGGTTCAATGTATTTAACATTTTATGAAGGCACGGCTTAGAAGCATCTGTATTAAAACTAACTAATACTGTTACTTTGACAACTTTAAATGCTGTGGTTTGGTGCTTATATTAAAACTACCTGGATTTAAAAACTGTCGGGGTGTTTGATTTAGAAGGCTATAGAAATATGGATCAACTACTACTGCTAATGTATTATCATTTTAATGGTCCTGCAAATATCTTGCTCAGGTCCACTGCCCAAAGCTGAGTGTGACTAAACAGTTCCGCGAAAGGGGATGTAATTTCTGCCTCAAATTCTTCCCTAGCGCAGAACAAGTCGCTCTTCATTGAGAAACTTGCCAATATCTCCCACCATTGCCTCTTGTAAGATGATCTTATTTTTGCAGCTTTCTTTGTTTATCACACTAATTGTTCTACTTGAATTCTAGGCTCAGTTCATCGAGGTGATTAGGAAACTCAGCTTTGTGCCACGAATTTTAAGTTGCAGGTTGCCGGTGGGCGGATTGTTTTGGTGAACAAGTGCGTCTAAGCAGAGGAGCACTTTCACGGAGAAAGTTCCATCCAGTGTTACAAGGGCCAACAACTTCCACCAATTTCTGCCATTGCCCTCGAATGTGAGATGGTGGGTGTTGGTTAAGATGGCTCTTTTGACCTTTGTGCCTGAGTCTGCTTGGTAGATGAAGATGAAAAGGTGGTCTTCCATAGTTATGTCAAGCTTCTAATTCCAGTAACAGATTATAGGTAACACAATAATGTATTATATTGTTTTATATTATATACATCTCTAGTAAAGTATTGTGATTTTAGTTTCTAATAATGTCGGTATAACTTAGACGATAAGTCTAAATTATACTTAGACTAAGTGTGAACCTGAATCTTTTCTAAGGAAAAAGACCTGTGATCAGTGCTATATTTTTACATTAAGTGATATTGTTTGCAGGTACGATATCACTGTCATAAAACCAGAACATCTGCTAGATGCCATGCCACGGAAGCAAGTCCGAGAAAAAAATTCAGCATTCTGGCGAATTCGTTTGAGGGGGGAAGAACTAAGGTTCTAGTAGGACATGCCCTAGATCATGATCTTCAGTGCTAGGCAATAGAATATCCAAGCCATCTCATCAGATTTACATTAGATATCACCTTAACCTATGATTTGAGTTTAACTAAAGATCATTAGAGAAGGCTTTACTCATTCTTGATGTCCAGGGACAGTGCAAAGAATCATTTTTAGGGTAACAGTTATCTTGCCAACTTTCTCTCATTATGAGGTTCTTCTCCAAGGTTTTGTTTCAGGTGATATATTTCTACGATAAATTATGTTCCAGGTTTTTCCATTCTTTACAGTGATTAACTATGTAGAGGGGTGAAACTCGGCCAAGAAAAAAAACCAAGTAACAGCTGCTTGCTTCAGTTGACTTCATATTTACATATTTACATATTTACTTGGATTAAGGTTTATGGAGTTTTTTAACTCATAAAATATCCTAAAATTTAAAAATGTTATTTTTATGTGTAATAAATTATTATTAAAAATAAATTTAAATAATAATAATTAAATAATTATAATTTTTTTACCTTATATAAGATTTTTATTTTATTTTATTTTAATATTTAATCTATTATGTCCTGACAAGTGTATCCACATAAAATTTTTGACGTTGTGGCTTAGTCCATTTGTTTAGTGATTTTAGAATAAACATGGCTTCTTTCACTCCTTTGTTTAAAAATTTTCTATCACATTATTTTTTATGTAACTTTAATTCTTTATGAATTTGAAATTATATAAGTACATTCTTATCCTTTATTTCCTTTATTTTGTATAATATAATCATTGACCTAGGTGAACTATGTTGGCCTTTGCTAGTTGTAGATATAATTTTTTTTTGCCTTTTCTCTTAGAACAAAATATCTTTGATGTAATTATGTTTCTATTATAGTATAATTTTCTTAATTTGTATAACAGGAAAAAATTATCTTTTTCTTCACCATGGTGTAATGGTAAGAATTTAAATTACAAATATGAAATCTAAAACTAGAATTCAATAGCATGTAGATTTGTACACTATACTATAAATTTATATCAGGTAAATAATATCTCTATAAAAATTGTTTTATATTTTATAAATGCTAAAAACCTACTTTACTTTTTACCTTCACTTTGCAATCTCTTTCCTTCAATCTTATAACAATTATATCAATATACAATATTTACATAATCCACTTGTTGAACATATTATCTTTGATTCAAATATAATTTTAATACATTATAATAAAAATTTTAAAATATCCTAACATATAACCTATATAACGTACTTTCTTCATCGTTCCTTCCATCTCTTATTAAAGTTATCATATTTTGTTTCTTTTTTCCTAATGATGTGGAGTTATTTGTACGTATTTTTTCATTTGAGAGCCTCCTGATTGGTGAATCTTGGATTTTGACCCGAAAACCATACGATTGCTTTCTTTTTGCGTTAGTGGATTCCTCGTAGCTATACAATTGCCCTATCTAACTCACACATTTCTTTATTACTATTTTCTTGTCTGTAGCTAAACAATCAAGATAACCCGCAACTAAGAACTCTCCATTTTTTTTTGAAGTTAAAAGATGTTAATAGGGATTAACAAAAACATAGTTGGAGATGCAAACTAGTGAATATTATTACAGTTAATTTATAAAGGCTAGTTCTTTTTTAAGGATCACAATCTACGTATACATAAAAAGTTTCTCGTGTTGAATTTCTGGTATTCTAATTTCATACAATAAGTTGTATAACGCTTTTCTTTTAAACCTTTTGTGCAGTATAACTTTTTGACAGAATAAAATGTCGTCACTTTCCACTGAATGATGGCATTTCCTAAAGCTCTTCAAAAGCACAATATTCTGAGTTCCACTTAAAATGACGCGGACTAGTCACTCATGTAGATTGGTTCGAATTGTCATTATTAAGTACTTACAGAAGTTAGTAAGTGCAGCATGCTTCACACAATTCAGCAAAATGGAGCATCTAGTCAAGCACATGAAAACTTATCACTCTTCGCATGTGTCGCATTTGCAAGAAGCATTGCACGTTGTATCACTCCCTAGGTAAACATCTTATCGGTATGTCTCCTTTCAACTTTTTCATTACCATGGTTCTTTAGCATATTTATGAAGGCAGTACTTAATGTTAGAAAAATAAACCCAGATTTCACGCTTGTGCCCAACTGTGCTGCGAACCTTGGGCGAAACCGGACTGTGCTCCAGACATGGGCAAAGTCGGACTGCGCTGCCGCAGTCCGGGATCCCGGCAAAAGTGTGACATGACGTCGCACTTATCTTCTGACAGATTTGACACCTGGCAGATCCGATCTCCGTAGGAGTTAATGCCCAGTCGGCGTTTGTCAGAAACCCTAGATGTGGGTCGGTCAGAAGATAACTCTTATCCGGAGCTGTCAGAGGATAAACCCTTATCCTCCTCTCCCCGCGGCTATAAAAGGACGGTTCGGGTCTACAGACAAATTAGTGCGAAAGGTGCGTAGAAGAAGGAAGCAGAGCGGGTGTGAGAGAAGTTCGTGAGAGTGAGCAGAGAAAGAAGGGCGAGTGTTTCAGTAAGCAGTGTGGCTCAGCTGATAAATGTCCGAGCAGCAGACTCGACATTTCCCTTGTTCAGTTTATCTTGCAGCGTATCCTGTAGATGTTGTTACTTCCTCGGTTGAGGAATTATGTAACCCTAGTTGTTCATATGAATAAAGTTTGCTTTTGTCTGTGGCATATTTAGGGTTTGCAGTTGTTAAGGTGTTTACCTTGTTCTCTGTTCCGGCATTTCTCTCCTATCTTTCGTGTCTTGCCAAGCCAGGAAAACCCAGCAGCAGCCGCGAAAGACGAAGAAGTTGATGGCCAGAGTTGGCCAAGTCTGAAGCTTGCAAATCGTTGCCGTGCGAAGTTGGACGTCGAGCGAAGTTCGTCACTTCGCTGTGACAGCCGGGCTTCGGCAGCTGAAGGTGCGAAGTCCGCACCTCGCTGCGGCAGCCAGGGCTTCGACAGCTTGAAGCTGCGAAGTTCGCACTCCGTGCGAAGTGCGCACTTTGGCAGCTTGCCCAGCGAAGTACGCACTTCGGCCAAAGTACGCACTTCGGCTGCTTTGCACAGTGCAGTCCGCACTTCGCGAGAGTGCCGGACTTCGGCTGCTTGTCCGTGCGAAGTGCGCACTTCGGCCGAAGTGCGCACTTCGACTGCCTTGCACAGCGCAGTCCGCACTTCGTGAGAGTGCCAAACTTTGGCCTCTTGGCCCGCACTGTTTGCTCTTCGCTTCGTAGCCGACAGCTGGCCAAGAGCTCTGTGCAGTCCGTGACAGAGCTGGCCGTGCGTTCTGTGTGGTCGAGTCGTGGAGATTTTGGCGGTGGAAAAGAAAAAATTGAATCTGCTCCTTCAAATTGGTATCAGAGCTGATAGTTTTGTGACACAGAGATAAAAGCATGGCTTTCGAGAGAAACTCATTGCAATTGCAGATCCCACGATTTAACGGTAAGAACTACGATTACTGGAGCATCCAGATGAGGATCCTGTTCGAATCTCAGGAGCTATGGGAGTTGGTCGAGACCGGCTACCCAGAATTGACAGATGCAGCAGCACTAGCCGCCCTCTCTCAAGCAGATAAGGATTTGTTGAAAGAGCACAAAAAGGACCAGAAGGCCGTCTTCTACATCATGCAAGCGGTTGAGGAGACCATCTTCTCGTGGATTGCATCAGCCACCAAGGCCAAGCAGGCCTGGGAAACCCTGGCGAGTTCGTATTAGGGCACCGATAAAGTGAAGTTGGTGAAGCTGCAGATGCTCAGGAGAGTTTGAGAACCTGTAGATGAGCGAGTCCGAGTCGATGAGTGACTTCTTCACCCGGACGACGGACATTATCAACCAGATGCGGTTGAATGGAGAAAATGTCCAGAGCCAGAGAATCATGGAGAAGATTCTCAAAAGTCTGCCTGCGAAGTTCGACTCGGTTGTGATAGCAATCAAAGAGTCGAGGGATTTGACAACCCTCTCGACAGATGAACTCATGGGTTCCCTACAGACCCATGAACAGAGGCTAAGCCACTCAACTCAGTCTTCTTTGGAGCAAGCCTTCAAAGCGCAAGTCTTAGTCTAAGACAGCGGCAGACAAGACTCCCAACACAGCGCTTCTAGCTCTCAAGGAGGAAGAGGCAGAAGTAGACGTGGGAAAAGGAACAAGCAAGGAGTGAAATCAAACCCTTAGGACGATGAGCCAAGTTGTAACTTTCATCAGCGAGGAGGAAGAGGCACTGGTAGAAATCAGCAAGGTGGCTCTCAACAAAAGGACATGTCAAAGGTCCAATGCTACTACTACAACAAGTTCGGCCATTATGCAACACAGTGCAGAAAGAAGATGGCAAACGAGAATCAGCAGCAAGCCCATTATTCAGAGGAACCCAAAAATGTGGCAGGAGGGAATGTGCTGCTAACTTGCAGTATTGAAGAGGAGAGCAAGAAAAACATCCGAGTATCTTGACAGTGGTTGCAGCAACCACATGACTGGGAATAGGGAGATTTTCTCACAACTGGATGAAACAGTCTAGTCCGAAGTCAATATGGGGAACAACATCAAAGTTCCTGTGATGGGGAAAGGAAATATCCTCATCCACACCCGACACGGTGATAGAAAAATAATTTAGGATGTTTTTTATGTGCCTGGGTTGAAGCACAATCTGCTAAGTGTTGGACAGCTTGTGCAGAAGGGGCACACTGTACTATTCAAAGATGGTGTCTGTTCCATCAGAGACAAAGTCCATGGACAAATCACAACTGTGTCCATGATGAAAAACAAGATGTTTCCGTTGTAGATTCAAAATGAATCTCTGATGTCTCTGAGTGTAGTTGAGAAGGATGCTACCTGGTTGTGGCATCTCAGATTTGATCACCTGAGTTTTAGTGGCCTAAATCTGCTGCACAAGAAGTATATGGTGAAGGGTTTACCCCTTATAGAGAAATCGAACCAAGTTTGTGAAGGTTGCCTGGTCGGCAAGCAGCACAGGGACGCATTCCCTGTAGGGTATTCTTGGAGAGCATCACAGCCTTTGGAGCTGGTGCACTTAGACATTTGTGGTCCCATGCAGACCACCTCATATGCCGGCAATAAGTATTTCCTGACCTTCATTGATGACTTCATCTGGAAGACTTGGATTTATCCAATCAAGTTGAAGTCAGAGGCGTTTGCAAGGTTTAGGGAGTTCAAGGCTCTGGTTGAGAAACAGAGTGGTTATTATGTGATGACTCTCAGAACTGATGGAGGTGGAGAGTACATCTCCAACGAATTCCACAACTTTTGCAAGCAGCATGGAATTCGGAGGCAGTTCATCGCCGAGATATACACCACGACGAGAAAGGTGTAGCTGAGAGGAAGAACAGAACAATCATGGAGATGGCACGGAGCATGTTGAAGGCAAAAAATTTGCCACATGAGTTCTGGGCAAAAGCTGTAAGTTGTGCAGTTTATCTGCTGAACCGTTGTCCCACCAAGAGTGTGAGGGAAAAAATTCCAGAGGAAGCCTGGAGCAAGTTGAAGCCAAGTGTGGCTCATTTGTGAGTTTTTGGGTGCATAGCATATGCACATGTTCCAGATGAGAAAATGCAGAAGTTGGATGACAAAGCTGAAAGATGCATCTTCACAGGGTACAGCGAACCAACGAAGGCATACAAACTGTACAATCCTATGACAAAGAAACTTGTCATCAGCCAAGACGTGAAGTTCTTGGAGGATGAAGTCTGGAACGGGAAGTCAAAGACTGGTCAGTCTGAACCATAAACTGTTGAATCTGTAGACTTGGAGGAAGTTAGTGTCCAACCACCTGTGCCTTCAAGCAGCAACAGTGGTGCCAGTAGTAGCACACCCTCATCATCTCGGTCACCTCCACTTGCAAGCAGAATTCAGAACCTGAGGACTCCTACAAAGACTCGGAGCTTGCAAGACATCTATGAGGTAACCCGTAATCATTTAGATGAAGATTATTATGATTTTTCTCTCTTTACTGAATGTGATCCAGTGGAGTTTGAAGAGGCAAGTCAGAATCACAAATGGGTGAATGCGATGGATGAGGAGATAGCAGCCATTGAGAAGAATGAGACATGGCAGCTAACTGATCTTCCAGCACGAAAGAAGACCATTGGGGTCAAGTGGGTATATAAAATGAAGTTTAATGCCCAAGGAGAAGTTGACAGGCATAAGGCCAGATTAGTGGCAAAATGCTACAAGCAAAAGTCAGGAGTTGACTATCATGAGGTGTATGCACCTGTAGCCCGACTTGACACAGTCATAATGATTCTGGCACTCGTAGCTCATAAAGGATGGAGCGTGTACCAGATGGATGTCAAGTCTGCCTTCCTCAATGGAGTGTTGGAAGAAGAGGTCTACATAGACCAGCCGCCTAGTTATGAAATACAAGGGCAAGAAGGCAAAGTCCTAAAACTGAAGAAGGACCTGTATGGGTTGAAGCAAGCACCCAGGGCATGGTATATCCATATTGATAGCTATTTTCAGGAGAATGGGTTTCAGAAATGCCCATATGAGCACTCCCTATACATGAAGACAAATGAAGCAGGTGAGCTCATCATCGTCTGCCTGTACGTAGACGATTTGATATTTACTGGCAATAGTAGCAGCCTATTTGCGCAGTTTAGAACAGCCATGAAGTCCGAGTTTGAAATGATAGACATGGGGCTGATGAAATATTTTCTCGGCATTGAAGTTGACCAATCAACAGATGGCATCTTCATTTCTCAGGGCAAGTATGTGAAGGATGTCCTGAAGCGCTTCAAGATGGAGGACAACAAACCTGCCATCACACCTGTAGCCACAAATTTGAAGCTGAGCAAGTTGGATATAGGGAGGTCTGTAGATCCAACCTTGTTCAAAAGGCTAGTTGGTAGTCTAATGTACTTGACTGCAACTCGGCCAGATCTGATGTTCGGAGTCAGTCTGATCATTCATTTCATGGAGACTCTGAAGGACACGCACTGGCAACCAGGCAAGAGGATCTTGCGCTATGTCAGCGAGACGCAAAACCATGGCCTATTTTACACCAGACGGGACCAGTTGGAGCTAGTGGGCTTCACTGACAGTGACTGGGCTGGAAGTACTGACGATCGGAAGAGCACCTCCGGGTATGCTTTCCATATCGGATCAGGGGCAGTCTCATGGGCATCCAAGAA
The DNA here is from genome assembly GCA_028583015.1 of Wollemia nobilis. Classification (NCBI taxonomy): domain Eukaryota; kingdom Viridiplantae; phylum Streptophyta; class Pinopsida; order Araucariales; family Araucariaceae; genus Wollemia; species Wollemia nobilis. The sequence goes on from JAQPPZ010001731.1 coordinate 3,819,740, forward strand.
GCAACCCATTATTGCGTTGTCCATAGCCGAAGCAGAATATGTCACCGCCACGACATCCGCATGCCAGGCAGTATGGCTGCGAAGAGTTCTGAGTGAACTATTTAATCCTCCAAAAGGCGCGACAACAATTTTCTATGACAAAAATTCAGCCATTGCATTGTCAAAGGATCCCGTGTTCCATGGTCGGATGAAGCACATTGATATTCATTATCACTTCATCAGAGAGTTGGTGAAGTCCGAAGAAATTCATCTATAGTTTTGCAGATCCAAGGAGCAGTTGGTAGATATTTTCACGAAGCCTTTGAAGGAGGAAGACTTCAACAGATTGCGAGAGCAGCTTGGAGTCAAAGTGCTTGTGAAATTAGGTTTAAAGGAGGGTGTTAGAAAAATAAACCCAGATTTCATGCCTGTGCCCAACTGTGCTGCGAACCTTGGGCGAAACCGGACTGTGCTCCAGACATGGGCAAAGTCGGACTGCGCTGTCGCAGTTCGGGATCCCGGCAAAAGTGTGACATGACGTCGCACTTATCTTCTGATAGATTTGACACCTGGCAGATCCAATCTCCATAGGAGTTATGCCCAGTCGGCGTTTGTCAGAAACCCTAGATGTGGGTCGGTCAAAAGATAACTCTTATCCGGAGCTGTCAGAGGATAAACCCTTATCCTCCTCTCCCCGCGGCTATAAAAGGACGGTTCGGGTCTACAGACAAATTAGTGTGAAAGGTGCATAGAAGAGGGAAGCAGAGCAGGTGTGATAGAAGTTCGTGAGAGTGAGCAGAGAAAGAAGGGCGAGTGTTTCAGTGAGCAGTGTGGCTCAGCTGATAAATGTCCGAGCAGCAGACTCGACATTTCCCTTGTTCAGTTTATCCTGTAGCGTAGCCTGCAGATGTTGTTACTTCCTCGGTTGAGGAATTTTGTAACCCTAGTTGTTCATATGAATAAAGTTTGCTTTTGTCTGTGGCATATTTAGGGTTTGCAGTTGTTAAGGTGTTTACCTTGTTGTTCTCTGTTTCGGCATTTCTCTCCTATCTTTCGGGTCTTGCCAAGCCAGGAAAACCCAGTAGCAGCCGCGAAAGACGAAGAAGTTGATGGCCAGAGTTGGCCAAGTCTGAAGCTTGCAAATCGTTGTCGTGCGAAGTTGGACACCGAGTGAAGTTCGTCACTTCGTTGTGACAGCCGGGCTTCGGTAGCTGAAGGTGCGAAGTTCGCACCTCACTGCGACAGCCAGGGCTTCGGTAGCTTAAAGCTACGAAGTTCGCACTCCGTGCGAAGTGCACACTTTGGCAGCTTGCCCAGTGAAGTACGCACTTCGGCCGAAGTACGCACTTCGGCTGCTTTGCACAGCATAGTCCACACTTCACGAGAGTGCCGGACTTCGGTTGCTTGTCCGTGCGAAGTTCGCACTTCGGTCGAAGTGCACACTTCGGCTGCCTTGCACAGCGCAGTCCGCACTTCGCGAGAGTGCCGGACTTCGGCCGCTTGGCCCGCGCTGTCCGCTCTTCGCTCCGTAGCCGGCAGCTGGCCAAGAGCTCTGTGCAGTCCGTGACAGAGCTGGCCGTGCGTTCTGTGTGGTCGAGTCGTGGAGATTTTGGCGGTGGAAAAGAAAAAATTGAATCTGCTCCTTCACTTAGAAGCGTCTATTTTAGAACTAACTAAAACTATTACTTTGGGAACTTTAAATGCTGTGGTTTGGTGCCTAGAGATTAAAGTACCTGGATTTAGAAGATGTGGAGGTGTTTGATTTAGAAGGTTATATAAATCTTGGTCAAGTACTACTGCTAGTTTAATATCATTTCTATGGTTCTACAAATATTTTATAGAGGGCCATTGCCTAGAGATGAGTATGTTAAATAGTTCAGTGAAAGGGGGTGTAATTTTTGTAACGACGCTCCTCTGTTTGTGGATGAAAAAATTGGTAATAACTTTACCTTTTCTTGTGAATCATGGTACTGCAGATTTCTATTGTGTATAAAGAGAAGTTAGTCGATGGGAAAGGTAATAAGGGAAGTGATGATTTGGCTCGCAAGTACATGGATGCTCGCATATCATATAGATGTTTGGTTTTGTGTTTGGTTTAGTGACCATGATGATGGGAGCCACTGATTGTTTTTGTTATGCATATAGTTTAATTTTAAAAATAAATATATCCTAGAAATGTAAATATAAGGTTGTGTGTATGTTTTGTTTTAAAAAAAGAAAAGTCCGCAATACAAATGAGTTGCTATGGATGTTAGTCTTATGGGAAAAATTTTATGCTCAGGTTTTCTTTTAAATGAAATAAATGATTGGAGCTATGCTTGTGGTAAGTAATATGTATTATAAAAGAAAATGATTTTTCTTCATGGAACTGGACAAGAAGATTAGTGGTCAGCTTATCCGATTTGGTAATGCATTCAATTCATGATGATTCAGATTTCCTTCTTAACCACAGACTCCTTAACCATAGACAAAGAAGGGAGGGAGGGTAGGGGAGTAAAAATCTGAACAAACAAAGTGGTCATAACAACATCGAAGGTGGAAAAGGAACCAATGGAAAAAATAAATGGAGAGGAGAGAAAATGTTGGGCGGGTTCTAAGAACGAAAAGGGAAGGACAATGAGAAGGGGTGACAATGGAAATTAGGAGAGAGTGAAGAAATATTCTAAAGGATAGACACACCAAAAATCTATAGGTAGATCATTCATAAAACTTGTTTCCTAGTAAAATTAAATCTGACTTAATATGGAAAAAGGAAAGAAGATCTAGTTGATTGTGTAATAGTCTTGTCTAAAAAAAGAAACAGGAACATCTTTGTGTGAGCTTTCAGAATATATTTGTGAAATATTTTATTTAAAATATTGATGTGTGCATGTTTATTTCACAATCTCTTAACTAAGTATAAGTTCTACTTGGATAGTGAACTAAGTAGTTACTCGGGAATTGAGGATGTGCTTTGTGAGCATCACATGTATTGCATTCTCGAATGATATATGAATTTTTGGATAATTTTAAAGTATGCATGATTATGTGTTAATAGAATTTGTATTCATGGATTGAGGAGCCAGAATATAATCCCTTCAAAAACAAAAACCTTAACCCAATGTGATAGAGAAAGGAGTCTCATCTAACGGTAAGAGGAAGGAACCAAACTTGATGACAGCCAAAAAAAGAATTGAAAACACTAAATACTTGAAAGAAAATTTATACAATTGTCTTTGAGTATCGAAATCCATCAATTATTGTCGTTCAATTAGTGCAAATAGAAATGAAAATCTAGAGAGTGTATGTTGTAGTTGCTATATTGTATGAAAGTAGTTTTGGAATATCACCTTATCCAATGTTAATTTGTATATCCTATAGATTCCAAACTAAAAAATTAAATCTACCTTCTATATTTTAGGTGTGAACAAAAAACTGAAAGGTTGTTGTACTGGGAAGACCCTCCGTATGAATTTATCAGTGATTATTTTTTGTTGATAGTCTCATGTAGTGTTTATATATTTAAAGTTTGGTTTTCTAAGAAAGGAACGTCTCAATATGATTTAATTATTTGCTAACCAAATGTAGTTTGATTTTATATCTATTTTCTTTCTTTTGGGAAAATGATTATTATTTAGTAGGAGTTTTGTTTCGAAGAATCAATGTTTAGATTTGGTTTGTTGGGTAGAAGTTTTAATACCCTTTTTAAATGCTTCATAATGTGTGACCTTGCCAATAATGAACAATATTAAAAATATATTATGGATTTGTGCAGCTATGTAAGGAGGCATATTGAGTATAGGGTGTTGAGCTCTGTATTTACAATTAGAAAGCTTAAGGTTGGGTGGGAACCACCTATGAATTTATTATGCTGAAGGTAAAAGAAAACTTAGTGCTAGCCATGAGAATAAGATAAACATATAACCATTGGTTCCCTACTTTATGTCAAGCAGTGATGATCTGGAGATGAGTCTAGAATGTCCCTTCAAAAATTGGAAGATAATTCCTATCTATTAAATGATGATATACGATGATGAGCGACATTGGGACAAAGTTTCAGGATAGAGGATAAAACCTTTGGGTATTATTGTTATTAAGTTGGAAATGTAAAGATTAAACATGAGTTTAAAATAGACTACAACTTTGTTTATAAATATCTTTAGCATTATTCAACATAAGGTTGATGACAAGGTATGAGTTAAATGATATTATTTTTTAATAGTGTAACTAGCTTATGAGTTTTTGAATCATTGCTTTATGTTGAAAGAGCTTCTAAATTTGAAACTTATATGTAGCCAAGTAAGAAAAGAAAAAAGGTATTTTGGTTTGGTCATGCTTGTGATATATGTGTTAAGCTCTAAATAGATGCATAGGGAAAATTAATAAAACCTGACCTTTCCCTTATACCTCGAGCTATAATATAAACATATATTTAAGAGCATGGTGGATAACTTTTATTTAATTCAATCTTAATAATATGTGTGTACCTTCTAGTATCTTCCAAAGATTAAGGAATTATATTATAAGTTATCTTGGGAAGTATTTACTTCGAAGGAAACATAAACTTTAATGATTAGGGTTAGAGAAATCCTATGAGGATTGATAATTCTTTATATAAATTTGAGAATGAGCATCGAGTAAAAAGGATTTTCAAATAAAAACATATTCATTTCAAAATTGTTGGGGTGTAGGTAGGCACATAAAGGTGACTAGAGCAACTGTAATATTGATAGAAATGGTCAAGAAAAATGACCAAGTCATGTCTATACATACTAACTACTTCTCATTATAGATGCAAAGATACATGGGATATATCATGGTAACATTATAGACATGACTTGTTGTATGGTATGTTAGTATATACATGACTTGTATTGGGATAGTATATATCATAAAGAGCATGTGTGATTAAGTCCAAGGCTAGTAACATTATACCATTATACCATGCTCGTTGTATGGTATAATGTTATACAAGGGTCATAAAGAGCATGTGTGATTAAGTCCAAGGCTAGTAACATTATACCATTATACCATGCTCGTTGTATGGTATGTGACATACTAACATGGGTCATAAAGAGCATGTGTGATTAAGTCCAAGGCTAGTGTATTGGCATGGATCTAATTGACTATGTGAAGAAGATAATCAGATAGACACTAATCATAAGTATACTATTTTCCATTCATTCATAAAGGAACAAGGATGATAAAAATTCTAAGATTCAGAATGAGAAGGAATAGGGAAGCAAGTGTACACCCTCTAGGTGTTATGGGCCCCATAGGATAACCCATGTCATTGTCTGAATCTCATACCAGAAAAGGAGGATGTTAAATGAGACAAGTCAACTCCACTAATGGCACATTTATGGGATATGGCTGATCTTGTCCACTTGGGTGACTGTCTATAGCAATTTTTAACCCAAAAGTGGTGTAATATGCCTGTATTGTGTTAAGATTTACCAAAGAATTAAATATGTGAATTAAGCTTTCTAGTAACTTGAAGGTAAAACCAAGTATGGTTGTACTATAAAAACAAAAAGAAATATTACAATAATTTTCTTATGACTTGCTTTTGTGGTACAACCAAGTGAGCAAATTTTGGTTCTTACATAAGGTATCACAAAAAAAGTAGATCTGAGTTATGGAAAACAATTGTGAAAATTTTGTATAACTAATAAGATTATCTCTTTCACCTGAAGGTCAAATGACATGAATGCTATGAGGTGGATCTTAAAGAAATCCTATAGGAGGCAGGGAGGAAGAAACCACTAAAATACCTACTAGGGGACCAAGGTCAAGATTAAGACGAGAAGGTCTTCAGCATGAAAGAAGAATGAAACAATTGAAGGAACCTCCTCCCAATGAACATGACATGGAAGGAGAATTTTTTTCTAAATTTGTTCAGTTGTTGCAAACTCAAATGGAACAAAAAAGGGAAGAAATGGCCCAACAGAAAACCCATATGACCCAACAGTAAGAATATATTTCCAAACAATAGAGGATGATAGAGGAACTTGCTAGGAAAATATACATTGGATTGGGTAAGATTAAAGAAGTATTAATAGAGCCTAAGGTATTTAGTGTTGGAAAGGCTAGGGTGAGTAAGGAATTGGACAAAAATTTGAGAAAGGCCATCATATCCAAATTCAATGGAAAAGGTGACAGTGATTCAATAGAAAACTAGCTTAGTGAACTAGAGTCATACTTTTATCTAGCAGTGTTATCCTCTGAATCTAAGACTGCACTAACAATTAAGAAAATGATTGAGGTAGCCCTTGATTGGTGGAAATCATATAATAAAGTACACATAATAGAAGCTTCAGACCTCAAATAGGAGGATTTTGTCAAAGAAATCAGGGACAGATTCCTGATCAAGCAATATTATATGGAGAAATTCAATGAATTCACTAATATGCAATAAGAAAATGTGTCAGTGCATGAATAACATAAATAATTCATTCAATTATTGAAATATGCATCTCAATACGAAAGCAATGAGGAAATTAAGACTTAAAAATTCATTCTAGGATTGCATCCTAGAATCATGATAGTTATAAATATGCACAACCTTTATAGCCTATAAGCTACCTTTTATTTGGAAAAAAAAAAAAGAGGAAGCTAATCAAGAAACTAGGAAATATGGTATAATTATCAAAATATGTCTAAGAAGGAAAAAAGATAAAATTAGAAAACAAATAAGTGTTGGTTTTATGATATGGAAGAAAGAAAAAAATAAAAAATCCAAAGGAGGAGAGTAAGGTAGGTAAGGAAAAAAACATAAGTCTAACTACCAAAGTGGTACGTTCAAGTGGGATGGTAAAGAATTTACCAAAAGATAGGAAAAAAAACTGGTAGGTCTAGATAGAACCAAGGATTCAGTGTCTCTGGGTAGATATGAAAATAATATTAGATTAGATAAAGCTCCACCAAATGGATTTTATGTATGTTGAGGATATCATTATGCTAGTAAATGTGTCAATACAACTGATTTACATCAAAAAACTCTAGATAAAGTAGCTCACAGGATCTTTGCAACCATGGGTAATTCTAAACATGATGGAAAAATTACCCCTTTCTTGTTTAGTGGGAATATTTTTGGTAAAGATGTGCAAATTTTGTGAGATAGTGGTTCAACTAACAAATTTATATCCACTAAGTTAGTGAGGGACATCTCTGTTAGACCTGGAGTTTTGGCCAAAGGTTGAAAGATAGAGTACGGGTCATGATAAACCTACGAAGTCAACCAATGGTTGTTTGATCCTCTCATTACTTTACCATAATGAGAAAATAATTGGCATCTGTATGTGGCACCTTTGCATGCATTTGATAACATTCTAGGAGTTTATTGGTTGAAGCTCATAAGGCTATTATGAATTTGGAAGAAATATGGATAGAATATATGGATGAGTCTAACCAAAAAGTTAGGATTTATTGTGGTTGAAGTGAAGTTAAACCACATTTACTGTTTGTACTACAAATAAAGAAAATAATTAAGAAAGGTATGGTCTTTATAATTAAAATGAATAAGAAAGAGGAATTTGATATTTTTTGGAAATATCTAGTACTGGAAGAGTTTAGGGATGTGTTTCCTAAGGACATACCTAGATTACCTCCTCAAAGAGAATTTGATTTTTCATTTGAGTTGTTACCCGAGTCAACACCTATAGCAAGGGCACCATATATGATGACTCCTATCGAGCTACAAGAGCTCAAAATGCAACTCCAATATTTGCTCGAAAAAGGGTTGATTAAGCCAAGTGTATCACCATGGGGTGCACCTATTCTGCTTGTTAAGAAAACACATGGTACCTTGAGGATGTCCATTGATTATCGAATGCTAAATAAGGCAACTATTAAGAATATGTACTCTTTACCTAGAAATGATGACTTGTTTGACCAACTAAGAGGAGCGATTCTCTTCTAAAAGATAGATTTGAGATATGGCTATCATTAGTTACGAATACAAGAAGAAGACACCTCTAAAACAACATTTAGAACAAGAAATGGACATTTTGAGTTCAATATTCTACCTTTTGGGTTGACTAATACCCCAGTTGCATTCATGAATCTCATGAATAGTGTCTTTAGAGAGAAAATAGACCAGTTTGCACTTCTATTTTTGGATGATATTTGTATCTATTCAAAGAGCAAGGAGGAACATGATCAACATATGAGAACTATACTCGGGATTCTAAAAAAGGGACTATAGTAGATCCCAAGAAAATTGAAATAATAACTAATTGGCCACCATCTAATGTAACTGAGGTGTGAAGTTTTATGGGTATGGCAAGGTATTATAGGTAATTTTTCAAAGGATTTTCAAGAATCATCCAACCGATTACAAATATTAAAAGAAAATGTAAAGCCTTTAAGTGGACATAATAATGTGAGGAAGATTTTCAAGTTTTGAAATATTGTTTGATAACTACACCAATATTGCAATTACTCAATCCTAATAAATAATATACGGTTTGCACAGATGCATCAATTGAAGGGTTAGAGGAATTTTTGATCCAAGGTGATGTGGTTATTGCCTATGAGTTCTAGGAATTTAAAAGGAACAAGGTTTATTACACCACTCATGATTTGGAGCTGGTAGCAGTAGTTCATGCCTTAAAAATGTAGAGACATTATTTATTAGGAAAACCAGTAGAATTGAAAATAAATCATTAGAGTCTTCAGTATATATTCACCTAACCCTTATTTAATGCCCGAAAAATATACTGGATGGAATTTTTATTTGAATACAAATTTTACAATGAGTATATCAAGAGTAAGAAGAATAAGGTTGCAAATATGCTAAGGAGGAGAGGGTGCATTGCTACTTTGAAAAAATATCAATATAATATGTTAGAAAAAATTAAAGTAATGCAAGACAAATATGAATTATGTCAATCATGTAAGGTTTATATTGAGCAAGAATATAGAAATGTTACAAAATTTGTGGTTAAGGATGATCTACAATTTTGTAAGGATAGATTGGTAGTCCTAAGCTCTAGTTGGTTGAAAGAAATAATTTTAAAGGAAGCACATAATATGCCTTATTCGGTGCATCCGAGAGGGACAAAGATGTGCGAGAATTTGAGGAAAACATATTTATAGACAAGTATGAAAAAATATGTCACTAGACATTTGTCTAGATGCTTAGAGTGTCAAAAAGTGAAAACAGATCATTTGCGTCTAGCAGGAAAGTTATATCCATATAAGATACCTACTAAAAAATGGCAAGTGGTATCAATGGATTTTATTTTGGGATTACCTAAAACAAGATTTAGGCATATACAATATTGGTAATAGTGGATAAACTAAGGTAGCACATTTTATAGCATAAAATATGCAATATGATGCTCCTATAGTAGAAAGTAAGTTTGATAGAGAAGTGGTAAGATTACATGGTTTTCCAAAGATCATAATCTCTGATAGGGATTCTTGATTCACCTCTGAGTTTTGGTAGGCAATGCATGAGGTATTAGGAACCAAATTGAATATCAATACTGCATATCACCCTAAGACTGATGGATAGACAAAAAGAGTAAACCAAGTATTAGAAGATATGTTAAGGATGTACTGCATGGATCAACATACTAAGTGGGAAGACTACTTATACCTAGTAGATTTTTCATATAACAATAGTTATCATGCATCACTAGGTATGATACCTTTTGAAGCCCTATATGGAAGGAGGTGTCAAATTTCCTTGACTTGGGATAATTTGGAAGATAAGGTAGTGATCAGACTAAAAATGATAAAAGAAGTGGAATAATAATTAAAAAGAATTCAACTGAAGCTAAAAGAGATCGTAGATCACTAGAAAAGCTATGCGGTCCTTAAAAGGACACCAAGAAAATATTTTGTGGGAGACATGGTATTATTAAGGGTGAAACCTACAAAAAGTTCTATAAAATATTCTAAACTAGACTCCATATTTGTGGGTCCATTTGAATTTGTGGAAATATTAAGCCTTGTTGCTTATACACTTTCTCTACCATGAGGTATGTTCAACCTTTAGAAAATATATCTCTGATCCCACTCATGTTTTGGATTTGTCTAAATTACAGATGATCAACCCCCTCAAAACTGAAATTTGATCTGTTCGTGTACTTGGTTTTAGAACCAAGAACATGAGAAAGAGGAGTATAAAGCAATGTCAGGTCAAATGGGACCACGATTCATATTGAAACACCACATGGGAAGACATGGTAGAAATGTGGTAGCAATTTCCTTATGTATTCAAGTAGATTTAAAATTTCAAAAAAAAAAATTTATGATATTTGATGATATTTGTATTTGCATCAAATATGAGAATTGGATACTGAGTAGAGTAGGTTATTTTGGATTGAGTTGCTAAAAAGAGTAGCCTGACTTTGGTTTGTGTTATTTATGCAAAGTGATTTTGTATATGTGCTAGTACGTATATGTATATATATATATATATATATATATATATATATATATATTGTTATATGTTATTGAAAAAAATGCAAATGAGATGTTGCATGACCTAGGTATATGTTATGCAAAAATATGATTATTTGATGAATGGGATATTATGTATGAAATGGAAATCATAGTTTTATTTGATTACTATAGCATTTACCAAAAAATTATGCAAGATATTGCTTGCTTAATTTTGCATAAAACATATGGACTGTGTTTGTCCTAAGTGGGGGAGGATGTAACGACCCTCCTCACACAGATATTTGTAGATGAGCAAATTGGTAATAACCTTACCTTTTCTTGTGAATCATGGTACTTTTTATTTCTGCTATGTATGCAGGACTAGGTTCAAATTTTAAAAGAAAGAGAAGTTAGTTGATGGGAAAGGTATTAAGGGAAGTGATGATTTAGCTTGCAAGTACATGGATGCACATGTACTTGCATATCATATAGATGTCTAGTTTTGTGTTTGGTTTGGTGGTGATGATGAATGGAGCCACTGATTGTTTTTATTATGCATATAGTTTATGAAAGCACGAGGATACGGAAACAAAATGAAATCCCCCAAGTGCGATGTATGCCAAAAGCGAAAGATAACGCTAAGTCCTACGAACTGAAATGCATGAAAAGAGGGAAACACAAACGAATTGAAACAAGATAGAAAGCAAATGTCGAATACAACCCTTTTTATTAATTTGCTTTGGAACTCGGTTACAATACGTCTCCTCCCTTTTCAGGGGCTAGGAGCGTTAAATATAACTTTATCACACCATGGATGGTCCGCTTTCTTCCGCGTGCCCACATGTAAAATGGGCGGGCCAAAACGTCACCGCCACTTGCATGGATGAGTCTTTGATTCCTTGCTGCTCCTCCGGTGTCGAGATCCTGCATTCAGAGAAACAGAAAAGGATTAGTAGCACCTGTGGATAAAATGAAACATGCGATCCCCAAAGCCTACGATTAGTGCATGCGTAAAACAAATAAAATGATAACTAAAACATATCAAAATGAGCTGAAAACTTGATAGAGGCATGAGAACATCACTAGGAAGGCACTGCAAAAGGAACAGTCAGGAAATTCGCCACGGATTTCTAATCGCTCCGGGGTGGGACGATTAGACCTGCAACAAAACGTCAGAAAGTACTGTCCTAAATGTCCCATCCGGGAGGCTCCAAATCTCCTGCAAAGTTTGGGGTTAGGTAAAATGGGGTATTTTGGAAAGACCCAGAAGGTCAGATTTTGCCAATTCGGCCTCTATCGCCCGAAATCTGATGATGCTCCCTGCATGTTAGTGAAAGCGAGAAATAACAAAAACATGATCAAAACTGCTCAGAATAGCATGAAATTTGAATGACAACCTATGTAAACAACCTAGAATCTAATGCAAGAAAAATAGAAATGAAACCTGCTACAGATTTCTAATCGCTTCGGGGTGGGGCGATTAGGACTGCAGCAGTGCTGGGGGCACCCGGGGGCAAGACGCCCATCGTTTGGGGCCCGGTTTCGGCACCAATCCACTTGGGATGGGTCCAAAACCTCTTGTGGGGTATTGTCGGAAAATTTGGGTGGGATATTGTGGCCAAATGTCAGGTTTTCGGTTCGGATTGTGCTTCCAATAATCACCCAATAACCTCCCTTCCAAAAGAGAGATTAAGGATGTGAAAGGCACAAGCAAAAAGGTGAGGATGTAAATCGGCAACACTCCATTGCTCCAAATGCTCCTGACCTGTTCTCCTTTTGGGGTGAGAAGACTCACCATTTTATAGACTTGAGGGTCTCTGTGAATGAGCATGCAGAGGCGCCACTTGGCGATCATGCCTTCTCAGGGGAGAGAAGATTCCTCCCTGATTAAGGACTCCATGATTGCCTCTATGATTGCCTCTTTGAGCTCAAAAATGCTCACTCGCACTCCATGCATTGAAGGAGGAGTTAAGTGGCGGATCTGAGCTGCCATTTGTCAAGGTTTGACCTTTTTCCCGTCAAACCTGCTATTCGCCCCACCCAGGAGCGAATACTGCTAATCGTCCCAGGGTGGGACGAATACTAGTTTGTAATCGTCCCAGGGTGGAACGAGTAAGGAGCAGAGTGCCTGAAAGGTGCCAAATTGACCTCTGACCTTCCAAAACTATTGTGAGAGTGGTTAGGACCACTGTTTAACCTCTAGGGGCTGCCCTGGGGGCTGTGTGTGTCAACTCGATCAGTGTTTGTAGTCACATAATCGGATTGGTGCTATTTTGGTGTCTATAGATGCCCCTTTTTGGGATGCGCTGTGCGTGGCGCAGTGCTGAGCAAAAATAGATAACCAAAGCACTAATGATTAGGGTTTCTCAGTGACCTAACCAAATTTTGATGCCCCAAGTATGGAAAGGGCATGCATTCTTGAATCCTTGCTTTTGACGAGCTAAGGAACTTAATTCAAGTGTTAACCTTTTTCGGTGAGGTGTTACTTGATCTTGGACATTGTTCAGTCATGAATAGGCAAAGGGTGCAACCTTTTGTCTATGGGAACCTTGAGCTCATGATTCACAAATGCCAAGTGTTTGATCAACTTGTGATTATTGCTTGTTTTCTGCCCCAAGTAGGGGCATGATTATCTTTGTCAATGATTCTTTGAATGCATGCCATTTCCTTGATTGGGTGTGTATTTGTTGATTGGTGACTAAGTGTGACTACCCCCTCAAGCGACGAATCGATGAGGGAATGACCGACATGAGAAAAGCGACGAGTCGCTTGACCCAAGATGACTTATGGTAAGGGTGCCTTCAATTGTTTTGCCTTGAATGCTTATGCAGTTTCCCAACATTTTGACCTATTTTTGGGTGGGTGTTAACCCTTTTTGGGACGCCGTTTGGGGATGAAATTCTTGAAAATCCGTCCTCCCATGGAGCGGTCTGGCTATGGTAGCCTTCTTAGGGAGTAGGATAGTGAGGATTTGTGACCCCGACATCTATTTTGCATGCCAAGAAGTAGAGGCGCAAAGGCGCCTTGTTCGGCAATGTTATTGCTATTTTTGGGTGGGTTTGGACCCTTTTTGGGACGTCGTTTGGGGATGAAATTCTCGACAATCCGTCCTCCCGTGGAGTGGTCCGGCTATGGTAGCCTTCTTAGGGAGTAGGATAGTGAGGATTTGTGACGAGTTGTTTTGATGAAGAAGAAAGGGCTTGTTGAATGTTATGTATTTGGGTGGGTTTGGACCCTTTTTGGATGTCGTTTGGGGATGAAATTCTCGATAATCCGTCCTCCCGTGGAGCGGTCCGACTATGGTAGCCTTCTTAGGGAGTAGGATAGTGAGGATTTGTGACCCCGACGTCTATTTTGCATGCCAAGAATGTCAGTGCAAAAGCACTCTTATTGGACAATTTTATTGCTTGTTTTTGTGCATTTTGGTGCATTTTTTTGCTATTTTTGAAATTTTTGCTCTATAATCGTCCCTGGGTGGGACGAATACCAATTTTGTAATCATCCCAGGGTGGGACGAGTGCTAACTAGAGTGCTCATCCCAGGGTGGAATGATTACAGGCCTAAAAGCCTATTTAAGGGCCAAAACTAGGGTTTGGGCTCATTTGCATTCGATTTTTCTAGCGATTTGGAGCTGTGAGGAGGAGGAGGTCGAGTCTGCGAAGCGGAGCATTGCCAGATTTTCTCAAAAACCATGAGTTCACAAACCGGATCATCCAGTGGCGGAGCCGAGGGGAGCCGGGGGGGTCCCCCTCTTTTTTTTTTTTTTTTTTTTTTTGGGTTTAATTTTTTTTTTTTTTTTTTTTTTTTTTTTTTTTTTAAAAAAAAAAAAAAAAAATTTTTTTTTTTTTTGTATTATTTATCAGTTTGAACTTAGGATTAAAAACCCTAGGAACTGACAAATTGTTTTATTTGAATTTTTTTTTTTTGTTGTTATTTATCAGTTTGATACTTAAGATTAAAAACCCTAGGAACTGACAAATGTTTTATTTGAATTTTTTGTTTTTTTTTTATTTATCAGTTTGATACTTAGAGTTAAAAACCCTAGGAACTGACAAATGTTTTATTTTATTTTTTTTGTTTTTGTTTATTTATTAATGTACGTACTTGCATTTTGCTAATGTGTATGTTGTACATTTATGAAATGTTTTTGTATTTAGACATTGTGTATGTTTGTTTTAGTGTTGTACTATTTTTTGTTTTATTTTGTCATGTTTTAATGTTTTTGTTTTGTGTTCTTTTGCAGGTTGTGAAGAGCTGGTACCGTGTGCCGACGGTGTTCTCTGAAGCGTGGGAGGCACTGACTGTGGCTGACTGGGAGTGGCTTGATGCCCTTGGGCTCAAGCAAGTGATGCGATTAGAGCTTGTGGTGGGGGATCGGGCCTATCTGATGGCCCTGATCAACTTGTGGGATCCTCACACCAATACCTTCCATCTCCCAACAGGGGAGATGACAGTGACTCTCGAGGACGTCTATCGGATTCTATGGATTTCGATAGACGGGCTTCCGATTAGGACTACGCCACGTGATCAACGGACGGTAGTGCTGACATGATGCTTCGGGCATGGGACGGAGGTGGGTGTGGATAGCTCGGTGGAGAGGGCAGAGGGCGACTGCCAGATTGGTGGCATCTTGGTGCGGTGGTGGCTAGAGAGGGGCATGTTGGGAGTGAGGCATGCATTACTGATGACCCTCATTTCCAACATGCTGTTGCCCGACTCATCAGGTGCGAGGTTCCCTTGGAACCTATTGGAGGTGGTCTTCAGACTGGTGGAGTGTCCGACTTTAGAGCCCCTGATTATGAGATGGGGTTAGACACTACTAGCATAGCTCTATGATGAGTTGTACGAGGTCCACTACCGAAGGTGAAAGGGTATTGGTTGCAGCTATTTGTTGTAGTGTTGGGGATGGCAGCACATAGTTGTGGAGAGGTCGATGGGGTTGCCATGGATGACTCGGGTGGAGATGGTTGATAGAGAGATAGGGTATGCGGCACTATGGTGGTGGTCTGAGGAGTAGGGGTAGAGTCGATGATGGGCAGGTGTCATAGGGCACTATGTCGATGCCTTCGCTTGGCTTGCTCTAGGGGAGGTGTTTTGGCGCCCATACTGGGACTCCATCTAGCCTAGTGAGGCTGGAGAGTGGCTTCGATAGGTGCATAGGGGGAGATGGCTGATCGGGTGGCATGGGACCGAGTAGGAGTATTTCTCGTACGTCTGAGTGATGTGATAGTTTGGGGTGCACCAGGGGTTTCTTGGTGAGCCCTTGATCTATCGACGTCGGGGTGACGAGAGGACTCTAGCCTAGTCGATCATCGCGTCGCTAGGGGAGGAGGTGGATACCATGATTGATGTCCTGGACATGGATGACGTCGGGGCTACTACTGAGTATGAGCAGTGGTGGACGCTATGGCGATGGTGGGGAGAGGGGCCTCTAGGAGGGGCAGATGCGACAGCAACAGGCGAGGAGGGTGGAGAGGCACCAGGAGAGGGTTGGGGGGTTTCGCTAGAGGATGCGGACATGGTAGAGGTTGACAGCTTTGGGGGGATGATTTTGGGATTCCGGAGCAGTCGGATACGTAGGACATCCCAGAGTAGTGGGAGTCGGAGCAGCCCATAGTCCTGGATACGCCTATGCACCAGGCTATCTCGGAGGGTGTGGAGGTGAGGGATCACGTTGAGATAGCATGATTGGAGGAGCTACTTTGGAGATGGGATGAGGAGCTTGGGGAGGCTTTGCAGGAGAGGGATCTCCTATGGACTCAGTTGGTTGAGCGGGAGAATGCATTTGCTATGTACCATCGATGGGATGGGGACATAGATGCTATGTGGGAGAGGGATCTCCTACGAACTTAGTTGGTGCAGCATGATGATGTAGTGGTTGCATACCATCGATGGGAGGTGGATTGGTTTTGGCATCGGATGGATTTGGAGGGAGAGATTATCCACCTCGGTGGGCGGTTACCTGAGCTCCCTGGAGGTGGGTCTTCGCACTGGATGAGAGACAATGATACTGAGCAGTCGACATCATCTCATCGTAGGTGGCTGGATGAGGGGGCCATGAGTGGGCGTGATGCGGGGGCTAGCAGCAATCGCCCTGAGAGGTCGCATAGGACCCACACCATGGGGGGTAGTTCCCATCACACCGATCCTACGTGATCATGGTGGCCGACGCCCTAGGCTTGGGGGTTTTTGAACTTTTGCTTTTTTGTGAGGTCAGAGGACCGGTTTATTGTAGCCTACGGGCATTTTGATGATAGATATATACATGACTTTTCTTTTTGGTTATACACTTGTCATGATTTATTTTTTTGTTTATGCACATTTATTTATGATGATGTATGCATGTGGTATTATGAATGCGATGTTTCTAATTATATGATGTATGCATATGGAATGAATGAAATGAGTTGTTGATAACTCGTTGATGGCACCATAGACTGTACAAGATTTACTGGCTTTTTGTACTTATGTGATGGCTTTATGGAATGACTTTGCATGTATGGATTTTGTTTTGGTATTTTTCATATTTTTTGATGTTGATGTAAGTAATGAAATGTACCAGTTGTTTTAAAATGTAGTTAAGGTTTTCTGAGATTCAGATGTGTTAACTAACTAGCCAAGACTGTACATTTATCTCACAAGATTTTTTGAACAAGGTACGAATCAGACTTGAGTTTGACCAAGTTATTTCACATCCTTGTGTGTGCAATTGAATTCGTTTATGTGGTATTTGTCAGGATACCGCCAGTGCCAGATAGGTTGTCAACCAAACCTGTACTGAGGATCACCTAATTAGCTCCACTAACTCCTTTGTTGTATTTAGTCAGATTAATCTATGGTGCTATCTAGGATACCATGAGCTAGCTCATCCACATGCAAACATTGATCTGCACACAAGTTAATGTGATAGATATATCGTCATGCGGGAGGTTTTGCCACCAGTGACCGATAGGCTATCCACCAAACCGGTACTGAGGTTCACCTCATGACCTTATGAATGCTGAGAGTTCCAGGGATTCAAGTTCGACTCCCTTCTTTTCTTCAATTGTATTGGGATACTTGCTCGTCTATAGTGATAAAAATCACTATTTATTTTTGTTTTTTTCTTTTGAGCAAGGGATTTGAATATTGAGTGATGAGAATCACTATTGCTTGTGCCTTTTGATGTATGCACTTTGGTTTTGATGTCAAATTTTGGAGTTTTGACTTTTGCAAAAATTTTGATGTTTGCAACTTTTTGAGAACTTGGGATTCTTGGGGAATTGGGTAGGGAAGATGCTTGTCCTTTTGCCAACTCTCAGCATTCTTGGGGTCATTCGCATAGGGGGATGAGCAAGATAACCTTTTCACTAGATGGTATCCTGGATTGCTTTGCAGATTTCATCTTTCGTTCACACAACTTGGGAATTTTTATGTGTTTTAACTTGTGTTGGGATGCTACGTAACAAGGTGTGATCCAAGTAGAACTCTACCTTTGTAAAATCTGTCTGACTTTGTACAGTATTTGGCTAGAAAGCTAATGACAACTTGAATGACAAAAACTCTAGACACATTAGGAGACAACTGACTATGATGTTGCCAAAAATATGTATGGCGTTTATGTTTGCTGCATTATTTTCAAAGTGGAAAAGTGTGGAGAATGATGGAATTGCCCGTAATTACAGTCTATGGTGCCTTTGACTTGTATGATCAACAAATGTGCAATGTATGTATGCGATGTCGACTGCAGCTATATTTTTTTATGTTTTGATTTGTAAGAGTATGCATGGAAGTGAGATGCAATTTTTTTGTTATTTTTGATTATCTTTTGTTTTTGTTTGTTTTTTAATGTTCTTTATGGTTGGTTCATTCCACGTGAGGGTGGACCAAGTGATTCTTTTAGATCCTTGGAGGTTTTGACCAAAGGGATTATGGGCACCTTTGGGGCATTTTAGGATTGACCAAGCAATTATGGGAATCCTTGGAGCTTTTTGGTTTGACCAAAGGGGTAATGGGCACCTTTGGGGCATTTTGGGATTGACCAAGCGATAATGGGGATCCTTGGAGCTTTTTGGTTTGACCAAAGGGGTAATGGGCACCTTTGGGGCATTTTGGGATTGACCAAGTGATAATGGGGATCCTTGGAGCTTTTGGTTTGGGCTATGGCTCTTTTAAATATGGAATGGCCTCAAATGACTGATGTTCAAGGGTTCTAGTTCCTTGATTCCATCAAGAGAGGCTAGCCGGTATGTTCCAGGTCCTATTTTACTATCAATCACATACGGACCTAACCAGTTTGCCATGAACTTGTCCCTTAGATGGGGCGGCAAGTTAGAGTTTTGTTGGTTCTCTTTTAAGACCAGGTCACCGACCTAAAAATCCCTCAGGTGAACTTTCATGTTGTATGCTTTCTTAAGTCGCTCTTGATAGATACGTAAATGCTCGAGAGCATTAACGCGTCGTTCATCGAGTAACGTAAGCTGGTCTAACCGGGCCTGCCACGCAGTGTCATCATCGATGAACTCTTGCATTGATATGCGTAGGGAAGGAATTTCCAACTCGAGAGGCATGACTGCCTCGGAGCCATACACCAGCGAAAATGGAGTTGCCCCAGTGGGCATCCGGATGCTAGTGCGATAAGCCCATAGAGCAAGTGGGATTTGAATGTGCCAATCCTTATGACTATCTGCGACTATCTTTTTGAGGATGGCAACTAGCATTTTGTTTGACGCCTCTGCTTGCCCATTTGCCTGTGGATAATAGGGTGTCAAAAAACTATGCTGAATTTTGTACTTTGTGGTCAAAGCACGCACGTCTTTGTTCTTGAATGACGTCCCATTATCCGAGATTATCTTGGATGGAATACCAAAATGACATATGATGTTATGTAAAATAAACTCCGCAATGCGGGGTCCAGTCGTAGAGGTTAGCGGAATTGCTTCCACCCACTTGGTGAAGTACTCTGTGGCCATTATGATGAACGTGTGATGACCCGACGATGCAGGGGAGATATTTTCGATTAGATCTAAGCCCCACTACAAAAATGGCCAAGCTGATTGGATCGGCTGCAAGGCCTGAGAAGGTACGTGTGTCAAATTAGCATGGTGTTGACACTTCACGCACTTCCTTACATATGCGCAACAATATTGCTCTAAAGATGGCCAATAATAGCCCATGCAAAGAATGCGCTTTGCGATGGCCATACCGCTGAAGTGGCCACCGCATGTACCATCGTGCGCTTGGGTGATCACCCAAGTGGACTCCTGCTGGTCCAAGCAACGAAGGAGGATTCCTTCGTAGCTACGATGGTACAAAATGTCTCCTAGCAAGACATGTTTAGCCGCTTTCTATTTGAATGATCATTTTGTGGCATGCGTCAATCCAAGTGGGAGGGTACCTAGCTTGAGGTAGTCTCTTATGGGTGTGTACCAATCCTGCTGATCGGAAACCTCGATGGTATGAACAACCAATCCCTCTTGAAGTTCATCCCTAGCAAAAGCTGAGCAGGAAAGAACTTGTAAGAATAGCGTTGTGTTGCTATTAAGGGGAGTAGGGGAGAACAAGGACCCCTAGTTGGCATGATTCAGACAATCATGGATTCGAGAGAACTTGTCCGGGGATGGTTCAATCTGGATCAGGTGGATTCCTGGCGTTAAGTCAGAGCTTGCACGCTCCATCATGGATTGCGATAGTGTTTTGACTTGAATGGTTGTCATATCACCAGAAATGTCTTGCAGGATTAGTGACCCCAAGGAGGCCATAGTGTCCGCAAAATGATTCGATGATCGAGGGAGTGCCTCGATGTCGTACCATTCAAGATTTGCTAGGAATTTGTCCACAAGGGCTTTGTAGGCCTGTAGAACTGGGCATTTACATTGGAATACCCCTTTGACTTGGTTGACAATTAACAGTGAATCACCAAAGATGTTCAAGCGTTTGATGTTCATGGTGATTGTTGTCTGAAGACCTATGAGCAAGGCTTCGTATTCGGCATTGTTGTTGGTGCATGGGAAATCTAGTTTAAATGATAGAGGCATTGGAGCCCCTTGCGATGTGAAGAATACAATTCCCATGCCACCCCCTTGCTCACATTTAGAACCATCAAAAAATAGGGTTATGTCGGCCTGTGACTCAGGCTCATCAGAATCTGGCGATTCTGAGACATGGAAGACCCCATCATCGGGTAGCTCTATGGTCAGAGGCTGATCATCTTCGAGAGGAGCCTCTGCTAGTTGATCGGTGATGACTTGACCTTTGATGGATTTTTGTCCAATAAACTCGATGTCAAACTCCATCAACAACATGATCCATTTCGTCGTGCGGCTACTATGATAAGTATGACTCATCATGTATCACAATGGATTCTCCTTAGACACAACATACGTCATGTTGCTCAGCATGTAATGGCATAGCTTTTTGGTAGCAAACACCACTGCCAAGCAGAGCTTCTCAACGTATGCATAGTTAAGTTCATAAGCGACCAGGGTGCGGCTAAGATAGTAAGTAGCCTATTCTTTGTGTAGTTCATTTTTTTGGGCTAGCATGGCACCCAGTGCCACCTCAGTAGCTGAGATGTATAAGTAGAATGACACTCCTGGTCTAGGTGGTGCCAATACTGGCGGCGAAGCCAAGTATTGTTTAATATCATCGAAGGCTGACTGGCACTCGTCATCCCAGTGAAATGCTACCCCCTTGTGCAGTAATTTATTCATGGGTCGGCACTTGTCAGATAGCTGCGCTATGAAGCGCTTGATTGACGTGACCTTTCCCTATAGGCTTCTGAGCTGCTTGATGGTAGTTGGGGGAAGCATTTCAAGGATTGCCTTGACTTTGTTTGGGTCCACCTCGATGCCTCACTTTGAGACTATGAAACCCAAGAGTTTTCTAGATGTGATGCCAAATACGCACTTCTTGGGGTTTAGTTTGACTTTGTGTTCGATGAGGCGATCGAGGATCTTGCTTAAGTCATCGAGATGATCTGGGCGCAAAAGAGATTTGGCCAACAAATCATCCATGTAATCTTCCAAAGTTTTATGCATGTGATCATGGAAGATGTATGTCATGGCACGTTGGTAGGTGGCGCCAACATTTTTAAGGCCAAAGGGCATGACCTTATAACAAAATGTCCCCCAAGGCATTGTGAATGCCATTTTTAGTTGGTCCTCGGGATTGATACGAATCTGATTGTATCCCGAGAAACCATCCATGAGGGAAAGCATTTCATGGCCCACTGTAGCATCTACCAATGCGTCGATGCTAGGCAAGGGGAAATCATCCTTAGGACTCGCTTTGTTTAGATCTCAAAAATTAGTGCATATGCGAATCCTCCCATCAGGATTTTTGATGGGCACCATGTTGGACAGCCATGGTGGGTAATCCATGCAGATGACAAACTATGCATCCAACAACTTTTGCAATTCATCTTTGACCATCAAGGCTACTGTTGGGTGCATCTTGCATAGTTTTTGCTTAACTGGCTTGATTGTCGGATCAAGCGTTAGATTATGCGTGACTAGCTATGGATCTAGCCCCGACATGTCTTTGTAGGACCATGCAAAAACCTCCTTCTTTTCTTTGAGAAGGGCAATGTAGTCGGCTTGCTCTTCGAGGGATAGGCTTACCCCTAGCTTGATTATCTATGGATTCATTGGATCAGAGCCGATGTCTACGTCAGTCATCTCCTCGACTGACATGTGGGATCCATCCTCCAACTGGTGTGGAGTTGGGATCAGGTGGATATCATTTGCTGAATTTAAATCTACATTGGGAACGTCGGGTTCCTCTTCAGCATGAAAGATATCCTGAGTTGGTCCTGGGGTGAAATGAAGCATCTCACCGCAAGGCCAGTACTCTGATGGGGATGGTGGTGAATTGACGTGATCCCAGTCTATGGCATCTATGTCTAGATACAATGACTTTGCTGGATCGGTTGGATTGTGGATGGGGGTGGTTAAGTCAATGGAGATCATGTTGATGAAATGATTTTGGTCTCCATTACCGTGGGTGTGGTGACTCGGACATCCTGGATGATTTTTGTGCTTCGGATCTGGCTCTGGAGGTATTGGCATGAATGGATCGGCCCTATGTGTGGAGAGGAGGATAGGGTCTACCCTTGGCACTGATATCGCTATAGGGTCTCTGGGCGGAAGGTGCTCTCTGTATGCCCACAGTGGCGGATGCAACACTTGGTCCAATTATGTTGGGTTTAGGTGCCACCTATGCCTTGGCCCTATGTGTAGCTATTCAAACATGTCATCAATGTCCATGGGGTATTGTTGTTGTCGCATATGATTGAGATAGGCCATCTCAGTTTCATCTTCATAATCACTATCGGAGATCCAAAGGCCTTCGTTGGTTCCAACAACTATTTGCGACATGTGAGGCTCGTCCTGCTCGAGCAAATTGATATGGTCCCATCGGGGTTGTTTCGCTCTCTATGGGGGGACCTAATTTTCTTGAGGTGGTGCTTGCTCGATTGGAGCATCCAAAGGGAACATTGCCAAGAGGCTTTCTTGATAGTCATCCATGGGGGTCACTTGTGAGTGATTGCTATCCGATTCGAAAGGGTCCCATGGTGCTACCTCATACTCTGACTCATCTTTCGAAGATCCTTCCTGACCTTGTCTATTTCCCCTTTGTAGGTGAGTTCTCAAACTTTCTCCTTTCTCGGTTAAAGGGAAGGGGTTGTTGGGGTCAACAAGGTTGGTCATCAACAATGGGAGGTAATCCCCCAATGTATATGTTGTGTTAGGATTGGCATATGGATCTAATGCCAGCCCATCCTTGTTGCCCATCCCTAGGCCTTGCATGTTCTCTACCAAGATGTCCAAGGGCAGGGGGTGGTTGAACCCTACTCCTGATTTGTCGTATGGCATCTGATATCTTGGTTGGCAAAGAATGCGCACTCCTTGCTCATATCTGCCTAACCCATATCCATGCCAATTGCATTGGCCAAGATATCTTAAAGCGAAGTCTAGGTTGGACAAATAGTTGACGTCCTCAATGAAAGGCTCTTCATCTTCATCTTCTTGCATGTAAGGTTCAATGCCATTATCAAGGCCCCCATATACAAAGTTTGTCTGGTTTGGCGGGTAGCCTAGAGGAACAATAGTGCCTATGGGGAGGCGAGGTCTCCCCATGTCCTGCATGGACTCCAGTGTGGGTGTTGCTACAATGTTGCACACCAGATACTCCCCCAGGCCCATGTTGGCCATCTCAATAGTGATTGTTGGTGGTTGAGGGGGAGGGAATGGGAGTTCTTCCTGAGTCCACTCCATGTTAGGTGAACTAGGCACCTCGACTTCCACTCGGCTAGGCATCTCTTCGGTAGAGATGGTTGAGACTGATGGCGGTGCCTCTTCCAGGGGTTTCTTCCCATTGTCCTTCGATGTGGCCACCGTAGGTGGCATCATTGGCGAAGGACCAGATGATGAAGATGGACCCGACTAGGGATTTGATGGACTTAACAATGGGGATGCATGCGGAATCGGACCCTATTTAGATGGATTCAACTAAAAATCCAAATGTGTTGATGGAAGGGTCGATTGCGGCATCAGCTGCACCGCATTGCAATACTTGAAGGGTTCTAAGTCCATCGGGACTACATGCACTTGCCCTTCGAATGTATACTTTAAGCATTGGTGGGCTATTGAAGGGACACACTTCATGTCCCTGATCCATGGCCGGCCCAGCAAAATGTTATAAGCCATCTCACCCTCCAAGATGTGGCACAATGTAGGAATAGTCTTTTGTCCCACTTGGATGGGTAGGACAATCGTGCCAACTGTCGAGCATATCGCATCATTGAATGCTCGCAGAGTGTAGGTGGAGGCCACGATGTGAGATGTTGGCAACTTCAAATGTTTCAATGCCATTGTTGTAATGATATTACTGGATGAGCCAGTGTCCACCAACACCCTCTTATACGAAATCCCGTTGACCCACGCAATGACGTGCAGGGGTGGATCCGCCATGTCACCAGTCACTGACTTCAATTCATCCTCTCTAAAGGTGATGACTGGCTCGGTGCATCGCTTGACATGCCCCACAAAGTTGTTGAAAGAATTTGCTTCATGGGGCTGCAGCTCGATGGCTTTAAGTATCTCCATTAGGGCTTCCCGATGGGGCGATGATTGTTGTATGAGCTCATAGATGGAGAGCCTAGCCGACGTGGTCCTCAAACTCTGGGTGAGTTTGGTCCGAATTGTGGCCATTGGTCTAGGCGGAGGAGGTTGCGTAGGGTGTTGTTGCGGTTGTGACATTGTTGGCACCTCTCCTGTAGCCACCACGGGGGCAGCTATGCTTGGGTACCTTTTGTTTCGAGTCACTATACTGATCATCCCTACATACCCCTACATGGGGTAGTTCTGTGTCACCTCATTGACTTGTAGGGTCTTTGCCTATGCATCATGGGTAGGCAGGGGGTCTTTGAAGACCTCCATCTGTTGGTTGTTTGGCACTACTGGATTATCTACCACTAGCATCTTGTTGTCGATTAGGTCTTGCACGAAGCTTTTAAACTTCCAACATGCATAGAGGTCATGTCCCTTCTATCGATGAAACTTACAGTACAAGTCTTCCCTATAACCTTTGGGTTTCGGCGCGTTGGGGTCTACAGGTCGACTCTCCGGGAAGTTCATCAAGTTTACCATGGTCAAATGGTCAAACAAAGAGTCTTTAGACTCTGTGAAGGGTGTGAATTATCGCCTAGGGTGACGCTGCTGATTTTGATCTTGCCGATGATTTTCTCTTTCATAACTATCAAGAGGGACCGCCTGATAGTTAGCCTTTTGGGGTTGTGTTGCTTGTGCAGGCTTAGGTATGTTTATAGCAACTTGATTGACCACAATGGGTTTTGGTTGCGTGGTCCCTGTCTTGGCATTCTTAGACCATTCTTTCTTCTTTGGCTTGGCAATCTCGCCATCCTGAATCTTGATCTCCTCAATGATTCTGGCTTGTGCCAGAGCTTCCTCTAAAGTGGCATATTGTTGCAGCTACAATAGCATGGAGATCGATCTCAAATAGCTCTTTGAGAACATTTGGGTAAGGTCGGCCATAGGAGGGAGGTAGGGCAGCTTTGAAAGCAATGTCCTCCATCGATTTCCATAGGCCACCATGGTTTCTTCCTCATACTACCTGAGGCTGGCTAGGTCGCTTAGCGATGCCTTCTTCTTGGTGTTGAAGGTGAAGCGCTCGAGGAACGCGTCCACTAGCTGATCTAAGTTACTGATGTTGTGCTTTGGCAATTGAGTGAACCAATCCAAGGCAGGGCCTATGAATGTGGTTATAAATGTTCTTAGCAGCAAAGCATCATTGTCCTGAATGCCAAAGCATTGGCTCAGGAATCTAGTCACGTGCTCTTGGGCATCCTCCTCCCCTCTAAATATTGCCAACTGGGGTAGCTTAAAGTGTTCAGGGTATGGGGGTGCTGGCACTGACGGATGCACAGGGTGACTGTGGAGTTGGCATAAAGTGGGCTTTTGGGGCCCAAAAGTCTTGGTCTCCATAGACTCTAAGCGCTCTAGCAGTGCTTTATATGCATCGAAAGATTTGATCTCTTCCTCCTTGGTTAGTTCCCACTGTGGGTTGTGGGAAACTTGAGGCCTATGGAGGGGTGGCCGGATAGCACCCCCTCTACCTTGGTAGGGCATTTCGGCCTGCTCTTCTTCTTGCTCATACTCCTCATAGGCTTCTTGAGGAGTTTCTGGGTGAGACCTATAAACATGGGTGGGTCCCCATGGAGGGTGCCCATCATTGTTCCTGGGAGTGGCCTCCCGCTCAGGTCTAGGAGGTCTCGGAGGCAACACTTGGTAAGGTCATGGGGGCCTATCTTGCACCAAGGGGTTGTGCCTCTCATACAGTTCTACCTTTTGGGTGTGAGGGGTTGGAACCCTCTCAGGCATAGTGTTATGGAGCAGCTCATCTGTTTGACGCCGAATGCGCTCTTTGCTAAGGTGATACAGGTGCTCTAACTATTGTTGGTCTTGCTCAAGCTGCGTGATTTGCGCTTGGCGGGTGGCATGTTTGGAAAATGCCAAGTCAATTTGTTCCACCGTCTTAGGTCTAGGGGGCCTAGATGCCTCTCCTACGTATTTATCTCGGTCGTGATGATCCGAGATCTCTATAGGTCACTTTCCTCTATCGAGGTTGGTGGCATTCACCCGAGGTTCTGGCCTTAGTAGGTGATTTGATAGATAGCAGGTGCGGAGGCGCATTGCTCCCATGTTGTGTATTGCTCTTGAGGAATGTAATGGTCTTCCTCGTGCTCCCTTTCGTATATGTGAAAGGGGAGGGCAGAGTTGGCTCGCCCTGTCTGAAGAGCCTTGTGCTCTGGATTTGGCTTGTTATTCCTAACAGTGATGAGGGGTAGAGGAGGGATGACATAATCATGTGGCCTCTCCTTATGGACCCTATGCTGTTCTAGCACTTCATTGCATGGTGGCCACTCATACTGAGCATCTAAGGGAGCCTTCCCATTTATATTGAGTGCCACGTGTAGGGACTCCTCCTGAAAGGGTCTATGCTGAACGGGAGTGCCCCTCGAAGGGGTGCCTCTATAGTCCCATTCTAAAATGGCACGATGTGGACTATCTTGTGGGTCGAGCCACCAAGGTGGTATGACCAAGTCCTTGGGGCTATAGCGGAGGTGACTTGTGCCCCCTTGTACACTCTCTGTAGCTCCTGCCAGTGATTGGGCTTGGCTACGGGTGTACACCATGGTGGTGTCTCTCTACAATCTATGTAGGTTTTTATCTTTTTTTATGATTTTTTTATTCTACACTAAACAAAGGGAACCACACAATCAAAGAAGTGATTATCTCATTTATAGATTAAAGGTGTGCCCTAAATCTGGTTTAGTGTGTTTTGATTTTTGTTTTGATTTTTGTTTTGAAAGCTTTGTAAAGAACGTGTTGTTGTATATGCAATATGATGGCTCTTATGTCTCCCAAAATGGTCGCCCCTTCAATATACCACTGCCAGGCCATTATACCAAACCTCTCAATATACCCGCCCTTACGTGAGGGAAACTATTGGTACGCGAGAGCAAAATGGTACGTGGAACATAGGCGGTACGGAAGGGGGATCGCCCTATTTTTGACACCTACCATAGAAGACTTATCCTCATGCATTGGGAATCACCCTAGCTACACTTGGTCAACTTTCGTTAGGATTTACGTCTAGCAATAGTAGCGATCGGGGTTATGGATGCAAAAATTCAAGCCAAGGTGGTGATGAAATCCACCGTTGGTCTTGACCAAGGGTTGGGGTTTTACGACCAACTCCTTGTTGTTTAAATTACCACGTGGTGTGTGGGGTTATTTTTATTTATGCAAAGAAATTAAACATGCAACAACACTTTCCTACGCAAGCAAAGAAACAGAAAGCAGAAAATAGAAAACAGAAAATGACAGAGGATGCAAGGAACCCCTACCTCTTCTCTGCCCAAATCGGATACCTCTGAGTTTCTACCCTGAAAGTGCACAGAGAGCTATTCATCCCTGGGTGGGATGAATAACAGAACTGTATTCAT
The DNA here is from genome assembly GCA_028583015.1 of Wollemia nobilis. Taxonomy (NCBI): domain Eukaryota; kingdom Viridiplantae; phylum Streptophyta; class Pinopsida; order Araucariales; family Araucariaceae; genus Wollemia; species Wollemia nobilis. The sequence continues at coordinate 3,847,602 of JAQPPZ010001731.1, forward strand.
CACAGGGTGGGACGAATGCCCATTCGTCCCTGGGTAAGATGAATTCTAGCTCTGTACTCGTCATAGACTGGAACGAACAGCAGTCCAACGTTTGAAAAATTGGTACCTGCAAGCAAAAACAAACACTTTTGATCAAAAATTTGATCTTAAAATCTGGGGACAAGGTCCCACCGTGATCGCCACTGAAAGCACGAGGATACGAAAACAAAAAGGAAACCCCAAGTGCGATGTATGCCAAAAGCGAAAGATAACGCTAAGTCCTACGAACTGAAATGCATGAAAAGAGGGAAACACAAACGAATTGAAACAAGATAGAAAGCAAATGTTGAATACAACCCTTTTTATTAATTTTCTTTGGAACTCGGTTACAATACGTCTCCTCCCTTTTCAAGGGCTAGGAGCGTTAAATATAACTTTATCACACCATGGATGGTCCGCTTTCTTTCGCGTGCCCACATGTAAAATGGGTGGGCCAAAACATCACCACCACTTGCATGGATGAGTCTTTGATTCCTTGCTGCTCCTCCGATGTCGAGATCCTACGTTCAGAGAAATAGAAAAGGATTAGTAGCACCTGCGGATAAAATGAAACATGCGATCCCCAAAGCCTACGATTAGTGCATGCGTAAAACAAATAAAATGATAACTAAAACATATCAAAATGAGCTAAAAACTTGACAGAGGCATGAGAACATCACCAGGAAGGCACTGCAAAAGGAACAGTCAGGAAATTTGCCATGGATTTCTAATCACTCCGGGGTGGGACGATTAGACCTGCAACAAAATGTCAGAAAGTACTATCCTAAATGTCCCATCCGGGAGGCTCCAAATCTCCTACAAAGTTGGGGGTTAGGTAAAATGGGGTATTTTGGAAAGACCCAGAAGGTCATATTTTTCCAATTCGGCCTCTATCACCCGGAATCTGATGATGCTCCCTGCATGTTAGTGAAAGCGAGAAATAACAAAAACATGATCAAAACTGCTCAGAATAGCATGAAATTTGAATGACAACCTATGTAAACAACCTAGAATATAATGCAAGAAAAATAGAAATGAAAACTACTACAAATTTCTAATCACTCCAGGGTGGGGCGATTAGGACTGCAGTAGTGCGGGGGCGCACCGGGGGCAGGACGCCCACCGTTTGGGGCCTAGTTTCGGCACCAATCCACTTGGGATGGGTCCAAAACCTCTTGTGGGGTATTGTCAGAAAATTTGGGTGGGATATTGTGGCCAAATGTTGGGTTTTCGGTTTGGATTGTGCTTCCAATAATCACCCAATAACCTCCCTTCCAAAAGAGAGATTAAGGATGTGAAAGGCACAAGCAAAAAGGTGAGGATGTAAATCGATAGCACTCCATTGCTCCAAATGCTCCTGACCTATTCTCCTTTTGGGGTGAGAAGACTCACCATTTTATAGACTTGAGGGTCTCTGTGAATGAGCATGCAGAGGCGCCACTTGGCGATCATGCCTTCTCAGGGGAGAGAAGATTCCTCCCTGATTAAGGACTCCATGACTGCCTCTATGATTGCCTCTTTGAGCTAAAAAATGCTCACTCGCACTCCCATGCATTGAAGGAGGAGTTAAGTGGTGGATCTGAGCTGCCATTTGTCAAGGTTTGACCTTTTTCCCGTCAAACCTGCTATTCGCCCCACCTAGGAGCGAATACTGCTAATCGTCCCAGGGTGGGATGAATACCAGTTTGTAATCATCCCAGGGTGGAACGAGTAAGGAGCAGAGTGCCTGAAAGGTGCCAAATTGACCTCTGACCTTCCAAAACTATTGTGAGAGTGGTTAGGACCATTGTTTAACCTCTGGGGGCTGCCCTGGGGGTTGTGTGTGTCAACTCGATCAGTGTTTGCAGTCACATAATCGGATTGGTGCTATTTTGGTGTCTACAATTTAATTTAAAAAATAAATATAACATGGAAATGTAAATATAAGGTTGTTTTTATGTTTTGTTTTTAAAAAGAGAAGTTTGTGATCTAAATGAGTTTCTATGGACGTTAGTCTTATGGGGTAAATTTTATGCTCTGGTTTTATTTTAAATGAAATAAATGATCGGAGCTATGCATGTGGTAAGTAATATGTATTATAAAAGAAAATGATTTTTCTTCATGGAACTGGAGGAGTGTGGTGTGTATTAGTGACCAGATTATCCGCTTTGGCAATGCATTCAATTCATGATGATTAGAATTTCCTACTTAACCACAAACCAAGAATTGAGGAAGGAGAGGGGAGTAAAAATCTTAACAAACAACATGGTCATAACAATATCGAATATGGAAAAGTAACCAATGGAAAAAAGAAATGAAGAGGAGATAAAATGCTCTGCAGGTTTTGAAAATGAAAGGTAAGAACAATGGGAAGAGGGGATAGTGGAAATTCGGAGAGAGCAGAGCAATATTATGAAGGATAGGCACACCAAAAATATACAGGTATATAATTCATAAAACTTGTTTCCTGGTAAAATTAAATTTTACTTAATATGGAAAGGGAAAGAATATCTGGTTGATTATTTGATAGTCCTATGTGAAAAATAAATAGGAACATCTTTTTGTGAGCTTTGAGAACATCTTTGTGAAATATTTTGTTTGAAATATTGTTGTGTGTATGTTTACCTTGCAATATCTTAACTAAGTATAAGTTCTTCTTGGATAAGATAGTTAACTAAGTAGTTACTCGAGAATTGAAGATTTGCTTTGTGAGTGTCACATGCATTGCATTCCTAAATGAGATGTGAATTCTAGATCATTTGCAATTATGCACAATTGTGTGTTATTAGAATTTGTATTCATTGATTGAGGAGCCAAATTTTGATCCCTTCAATAAAAAAGAAACTTAACTTGTTTTGATAGAGATAGAAGTCTCATTTAGTGGTAAGAGGAAGGAACCAAGCTTGAAAATGGCTAAAAAAAGAATTGACATCATTGAAGACATAGAAATAAAATTTATACATTTGTCTTTGAGTATCGAAATCCAACAATTGTTGTCGTTTAATTAGTGCAAACAAAATTGATAATCTGGAGTGTGTATGTTGCAAGGGTTGTATTGAATGAAAGTGGTATTGGAATATCACCTTATTCAATGTTAATTTGTATATCCTATAGATTCCAAAATCAAAATTTAAATCTACATTTGATATTTTAGCAGTGAACAAAAAATTGAAAGGTTGTTGTACTAGGAAGACCCTCCTTATGATTTTATCAGTGATTACTTTTGGTTTATAATCTCATGTAGTGTTTATATTTTTAAAGCTTAGTTTTATTAGAAAGGAATGTCTCAATATGCTTTAATTATTATTTAAATAGATGTAGTTTTATTTTATATCTATTGTGTTTCTTTTGGGTAAACAATTAATGTTAAGTAGGAGTTTTGTTTCGAAGAATCAATATTTAGATCTGGTTTGTTGGATAAAAGTTTTAGTATCCTTTTTAAATGCTTTGTAATGTGCGATCTTGCCAGTAATGAATAATTTTAAAATTACATTATGGATTTGTGCAACTAAGTAAGGAGGTGCATCGAGTATAGGGTGCTAAGATCTATATTTACTATATGTTGTATGAATATAATTTGATATTCTTATTTTCATATAAAGCTTAAGGTTGGTAGGGAACCACTTGTAAACTTATTATACTAAAGAGAAAAGTAAACTTAGTGCTAGCCATGAGAATAATATAAACATATAACCATTGGTTCCCTACCTTACATCAAGCAGTGAGGATCTAGCGATGAGGCCAGAATGATCCTTCAAAAGTTGGAAGACAATTTCTATCTATTAATCGATGTTGTCGGGCAATGAGTTGCATTGGGACAAAGTCTCAGGATAGAGTATAAAAAATTTGGTTATTATTATTATTAATTTGAAAACATAAATATTAAACATGAGTTTAAAGTAAACTATAGCTTTGTTTATAAAAATATTTAGCATGGTTCAACAAATGGTTGACGGTATAGTATGACTTAAATGGTATTATGTTTTATTGATGTAACTAGCTTATGAGTTTTTGAATCATTGCTTTATGTGGAAAGAAATTCTAAAGCTGAAACTTAGATGTATCCAAGTAATAAAAGAAAAAGGGTATTTTGGTTTGCTCATTCTTGTGATATATATGTTAAACTCTAAATAGATGCATAGGGAAAATTAATAAAATATGACCATTTCCTTGTGCCTCGAGCTATAATATAAACATAGATTTAAGAGCATGGTGGATAAATTTTATTTAATTCAATATTAAGAATGTGAGTGTAACTTCTGGTATCTTCCAAATATTAAGGAATTATTTTATAAGTTATCTTGGGAAGTTTTACTTAGAAGGAAACATAAAATTTAATGATTAGGGTTAGATAACTCTTGTAAGGGTTGAGAAGTCCTGATCTGAATTTGAGAATGACCATCGAGTAAAAAGTATGTTCAAATAGAAACTTATTCATTTTAGAATCATTGAGGTGCAGGTAGGCACAAAAGGGTGACTTAAGCAATTTTAAGATTTATATAAATGGTCAAGCAAAATGACCAAGTCATATCTATAATGAGAAGTGGTATGGGACACTTTCTCTAGGTTGCATCTAGAATAGTACTGTGATAGATCCCATGTATCTTTGAATTATATGGTTAAGCCTCGTTGTATGGTATGGTATGGTTAAGCCTCTTTGAGTAATTTGCAAATAAAAATTGGTAAATTCTAGGGCTAGAGAACATGTTTTAACAGCTTCAAAATTTTGAGCCTAGTAATACCTATTGATTCACTAAAATGCATCTATGAAGATGTAGGAGGCTTAAATTTATTTTTTTGCATAGTTCTGTTATAGTTCTTGCATCCTTTTTGTAAAGTTTGGTTCTCTAATTCCTTAACCTATAACTATTCTAGCATTGGAGCTTCATTGAGACTTTGTTGTAGTTACTATATTTGATTTTTTAAGGCCTTTAGATATGTCTTTTCATGTTCAATATTTGGCTAACTATTGTATTTTATCTTCCTCTTTGTGGTATTTAGTCATCATCCAAATACCATTTTTATACAATATGTCAACAAACATGTGTTCCATTTGACTCTTATCCCCAATTGGTACCCTATCTTTTTTTTTTTTTTTTTGTATTTACATGGTGGAATCGGTAGCCGCCACGAATCCGGGCAGGCTGTCCAAATTTTATGGCTGCCATAGTATTCTGCATTGTCCACCCCGGAAGCCACCACACAAATCTTCACGCAGTCCGCCCCTATAACCACCATACCACAATCATTTTAAACCTTTTACGCCGTTGAAAGCACCAGGAAAGGGACAAGCGTTCAGTCTGGAAAGGCCCGAGATTTGAACCTTGGACCTCCGCCCCCCTTATGGGGTTTGGATGAACCAATTGGTCTACACCTCGTACCTTAAAAATATTAATTGGTACCCTATCTATATCCATAATATTTGTATCTATTTGATAGGCAACTTTTGTAAATTGCGATGCTAGCTTGGACACAACAATAGTCATGGTTGTCACCATGTATTTTATTTCTTTAGGATTAATCATGTCCATTATCCTTGTTGGTGTAGTCTCCAACCATGTCCATTGCTTCTTCTTGTCAATCCAAGCTTGTTCACTGGCTTGTGCCTACTAGAACTAGCTATAAATTGTTGATATAGGGTAATTGTAATTGGATATAGCAAAGGGAGAAAATATAAGAGGGAATGGAGACATAAAAACAATAGTAAATATAAAAGGAATGATTTGAAGAGCTCAAAAATATGGGAACAATGTAGGTACAAGACCTTGAGGGGTATTTGGAGGTGAATAAGTGGTAATTTCTTCAGGTGGTGGCTCGACTAATGCTTTATTTTATGGTGATAGGAAAGTAGGAGGAGGAGGTGGAGAGGACTAAGGAGAATAAGGAAACTATGTAGAAGGAGGATGATAAGGGGATGAATATGACATGCTTAGTCCTTGCATTGTTATTCCCAAATACTTTTCAATCAGTGGATGTGTCATATAAACCTTTGTTTTCTTTGTTTTGGGTCCCTATTACTCCAAATAAGACCCCATTGTTTTACGTCATCACCCTTTTATTGTTTTTTTCAAGTGGTTTTGAAAATTTTAAGACTAATACTTTCATTGGGAAGGGTTGGATAATATCAACACCTAGTCTAGCTTTGCACCTATCAAGTGGTGCCTAAGGAGGTTTTACTAGTATGGATGCTATCGTACTTAGGCCACTACTAGAATTACCCATATTTTCTATTATTTCAAAACCAATAGTATATGGTTGTCAAAGTAGCTCTTTAGTTGATAGTGATGGTAGAGCTTGCTACTAACTTGAACAAACAATGTCTAAAACTTGCTCTACTTGTACCAAGGATCGGGTCTCTTCTTTCTAGTATTCTTTTGAAATATCTTGGGCCCTAGAGTTGTTGCTCCTCTACTGATATTGATTTTAAGGATATTAATAAAAATATTCCTTACATTTGTGGCCAACATTTATGTCAAACTTAAAACCTTGTATGCCTGTTTCACACCAAAAAATCCACCATGTTTAGATTTTATTTTCAATCCATTTTATAGCCACCATTGTCCTCTTTCTCTTGCCCTTTAGGACATGGATTTGGTTGTTATTTGGGTCATAGTCATTTGTATTCTTATAAAACCTCCTCCATGGAATATGCTTATGTTTAGACTTTGCTTCAACCTCAACTCTCTCTTATTATATTGGATTTATTTTGTTTTCCACTTATAGCCTTAGATTATGCTCAAATATTGAATGATTCTTACTCTATTAGAGTGAGAGTATATTACATAATTTGGGTCATGTAAATGTACCACCATAGGTACATAGTTAGAGTAGGATTTACTTTAGGGGTAAATTATCTAGTTACTTCAAGCAACATAATAAATACACAAGTTTCAATGTGCAAGTTGTAATATGCAAGGTGTACCTTTGTACACCTAGGTAGAGTGTTGGAAAAGGAATCCATATTTCTATATAAAGGGCCTCATAGTGATAGATTATATATCAAGCATAGATCAAGCATACATCAAGTGTATTATAGTAGTCAATAATAATACTCTTGTATGGAGTACAATGTATCTCTTTAGCTCATATTAATGGAGTGACCATTTCCTCCATATTGCATTGTATTTTTCATAATTTATATTTATACTATATTGCAATCATATTGCAGTCTCACTTTCTTTCATATGTATTACATCTTATTAGGACCTATGTTAGATCTCTCAATTTCATATATTATCAAAATCTAATAGTGGTATAAGAGCCATGGTGAATTGATATAGGAATAGGAGTATATACAACCATAATAGATCCTCTTATGCTTTTGTAAACTAAACTTGACATTGTGCAACACCACTTATAAAAGTCATCACAAGATAAGTGTAGTAGGTCAAGAGGAATAGGGAGAGTCATAAGTAAGGACTGAAATAAATCTTAGCTATAAATATTATGAGATTCTATTTGGCTAGAATATTTCCACAAAGCTACAGAAAAACTCATGAATACAAGGACTCGACAGTCATACCACTTGATTGACAAATCAACTAGTGATTATATCTAGAATTACAATTTCTTTAATTCCAATTTCTAACAACTTGTTGCAAGAAAAGGAGATTTAGGAAAAATTTGGGAAGCATCATACAAGAGTTAGAAAGAGTATCTTCTTAGAATCATTCCAACACTTGTAGCAATAAGGAAGAAGACTAAATATTTCATAGATATTGAAGAAGGTCCCATTACAAGAGCTACAATTGTGCAAAGTTTAGAAGTAAACAAAAGGCCATAGTAGCCTTATAGTAGAGTCAATGAAGGAGAGACTCTAGAATTTGAGTGAAGGAGGAGATATGAGATTGGTGATATCCATTCAATATTAATACTTGTAGATTGTGGAAGCAAAAAATGCCATAGAAGCCTTGATAAAGAAGAAGGTCATAGAAACCTTAATTTTGAAGAAAATGTCAGAGAATAATTCTTGATTTAGAAGTAGAATTTATGATTTAGAAGAAGACTCCAAAGAAGAGTTCCTAGAGAATACTTTAGAGAAGATTTTCTAATTCATAAGAAAACTCCATAAAGAATTTCCTAAAGAAGACTCCAAAGAAGAGTCCATGAATAGGAGATTTGTGATCTCCTTTACTGATATAAGACTTCTTTCAAAAGAAGTTGAAGAGATTATAAGAATATCTCATTGAGGAACTTCCATTATTGGAATAATTAGAATGACTAGGAGAGTCATGTTCAAATCCAAAAGCAAAAAATTTTAGATATTTGAGAAAGAATATCTCAAGACCAACACTTCTAGAAGTAGAAGGTTGAAGAAAATATTGGAAAACCAGAGAAGTTGCAAGATAGAAGACCTTGGAGAGGTCTCAAGGAGTAAAAAGAAGAAGGCTTGGAGAGCCTTGTTGTAGAGCTCATATAAGCATGATCAAAATAGTTCCTAGGATAACTCATTGGAGAAATATAGTACCAAGGAGAAAGATCCTGATAGTGAAGGACTTGGGATAATTGTTGCCATCTGACAATAAGCCCAAGAGAAGAAGAATTTTGGTAAGGAGTGCCAAATATTAGAAGAAGAATCCAATAAGGACCTTAAGAAAATTAGAATCTTGAGAAGAATAAGATCCTATTTGAAGTTAGAATTTGATAAGAAAATTGAAGGAAGATTCAGATAGAAGAAGCCTACCAAATCTAGGATATTTGGAGATTACCTCTCACAACAAGAAAGCATAGTTTAGATAAATTATTTCTTTAAATCTATAATAGAAAGAAAAATATCACTAGAAGGATCAAGCCACCAAATCCAAGGATCAAGATAGAAAATTCAAGGCTACTATTTGGTGAACAGAAAGATGTTTTGGATAGTCAACAAGAAGATTCAAATTCATCCATTACAAGGTAGTAGCTTGGTGAATCAAAAAACCAATATATACATCATATATAAAAGCCATCAAAGGTAAGAAACTAGGGTGCAATTAGTTGAACTTCAAATTAAGGTTCATTATCAAATTTCATTAAGAACCATATTTGGATTAAAAGTTGTAGAAGCATAGATTACATTATAGTCTTCAAGAAAGTGCAAAAGGGAAAATTCATTTTAAGGATTATTTACACATTAAATAAGAGTTGGATATTTTTGAAAGAAATAAATTATCATCTATCTATTTTCCATATAGAAAGTAAGAAGACTATATCCTACAATATTGATTGTAGTAAAAATTGTAGAATATTTATTAAGAGTTCATTATAGATTACTCTTAAAATGTGTAGATATTATTAAGTGCATCTAAAATCATTTTGAAAGTTAATTTATAGGAGCAATAAGGTGAGATTATTGTTATAATTAAAAGTTAATTATTACTCCATTAGTGCTATACTATTTATTATTAACTAGTTACTCTAAAAAAGGTTAGTTTGTATTTGTTGATTGTAAAATATCAAGGAAATGAAAACTAGCAGATTATCAAAGTGTTTAGAGGTACTATTTGGTGCACAGAACCTACAATATTTTTTGGCCCAAATTAGCCACAAAAATAAGATCTTATTCCTCTAAGGAGTGGAGAATAAATCCACCATAAAAATAAGCAATAAAATCTTCAAATCAAGACTTGGTGAGTGTCATATTCAAAGTGCACTAAAAGCTATTTACAAAATCAATAGTGCAAAAATTACTTCTACAGAAAGAGCTTCTATCTACATGGTTACAATATTGGGTTAATTAGAAAAATATCCAAGTAAAAGGAGAGAGGTGTCTAATAAAGAAGACAACCTCAAAATATTCCATTGCCTACTTCAAAAGCTACCATAAGACCATAAAAATTAGATTGAAAAAGGAGGTGCAAAAGGGTATTTTATATATACAAAAATTATTTACATTATATTGCGCTACTCTAATATAACCTACATAGGAAAATGATAGGTTTTTGATGCCAAAAGGGCACACTCTTCACAAGGATAAAAATAGTTCAAGATAGCCATGTAAAAGCATTCTCTAAGCGAGGTAAAAGGATCTTCCAAAAGGTTCATATCTTCTACGATTTGAACAAATGAACCTGTAAGTAAAAAAAGCACAATATAAATAAAGAAGAAGAATTATGTTCAAGGGTAATATTCTCTACATAAGGGATTTCATAACATAAGGAATAAAATATTACACCAAACATACATCCAAGGAGCATCATTGGAGTATTTCAAACTCCACCATAGAATTTCTTGAAGCCTTCAATATCGTTGCTCAAATCCTAGCTTCAAGAATCCAAACATGATACTCTTCATTATAGCTAAAACCAACTCATATCAAGCACCATTGAATAAAGGAAGAGTTTGTCGTGTTGTAGTGATAATAAGGGTATTACAAAGATACATTTGAGATGCACTACGTAGAAAGATCATGCACAAAAGGAAGGTGACACTTGTCACCTATAAGGAAACACTAATACCACATGAGCATCCATCCATTACAAGGTTGACCAAGAAAATTTATAGGGAAGAAGGAATAAGTGCTCATCTAAGACTGTAACGTTCACTGGAAAAAAATTACAAGTGGCAATAAGAATCCCTCAAGTGCTCAAAGATAATTGTCATGATACTTGTCACACATTTCAAGATTCTTCTTTTATTAAAAGGTGCCAAAGAGCAATGAGGTTGACATTCATAGCGTATTCACAATACAATCATAGCAACCTAAGTTGTAACATGGAATAAAGGTGAATATCATTAAAGAGAGTCAAGGGAGGTCAAAGACTCTAGAATTGAAGTGCCACCATAAAAGCATTGAAACCAATGAATAATAAAAATATTTCACTGGCTATAGCACCCAAAGGAATGACGTAAATCTTGCTTCCATCTACGATAGAATTTAGCATCACATATTAAAAGGGTTTGGAACATTACAAAGGTAAGACTTGACCTTATTTGATTTGATTAATAGGGAGTTGTAAGGTATAATATAGGGTTGAAAAATTAAGGTAAATCAACCATATTTGAAAGTAATATTAAAAGGGAATATATATAATAGCCTAATATTTGCAATCTACAATATAGGATAAATAAGGATTTCTACCTGGATAAATTAAATATCTAGTATTACAAATATCATTATTTTCTAATATTCCATATTATGGAGTTATAAGGAATACGACATCAAAGTAGGTAATTGAAAATTATATACATTAAATATCAAATTATTAAAGACTATAAAAGGAGGTTTATTAAGGAATATTAAGAGTTGGAAATAAATTTGTATACTTGTCTCAAAACCATATTAAAGGGACAAAATAAAACCAATAAAATCTCATTAAAAGTGCTTAAGTTCAATAGGAATAATAAGGTGTAATAGAATTTGATTTTTGCCATTCACAAAAACTTTATAGAATCAACTCAAAATTGAACTATTATTATAAAAAGCACTTTAGCATATCCATAATCACTAAGGATATATAAGGCGTTCTACAAAACTTGATAATAATAGCATTCATAAAAAAATATCAAGTACTTAATCCATTTGGGAGTCACAAATTCTACAAAACCTAGAATTTCATCAAGGTAGCATCAAAATCACATATCTTAACTAGGGAGATATAAGGAATCCTACAAAACCTAAGCTTTATAAAGGTTTTTCAAATAAAATTCACTTACTCTAAACTAGTGAGTCATAAGGTAGACTACTTGAAATATTTAATTTAGAGTATTCAAAGGACTTCTATCAAATCCATATTTAAATTTCTAAGGAATAGTAAAAAACACTCTCTCAAAAACTATCAAGAAGGAATATGGATGAAATAATAAGAAATGCCTTTATTAATAAAGAATTATTTCATCAAATGGAATCATATTCTCAAAATTTGATAGATACTCTTGAAGGATATGATAATATATCAACTAGAGATAAGGAGATATTTTTATTATTTCTTAAAGAAGAAAATTAGGGTAGCTTTAAATCATTAATTGATTATCTTCATGAAAACCTCTTCAGGTCATGGTGGAATTCACAAAATATAGTTAAAATCACATCCGAGGAGTGTTTGATGATTTACCTATCATTAATTGTGTTTATACTCACTCAACACATGAAGAAAATTAGCAATACAAATCAATATTATTGTCATGATAGACTAACTCCTCATGAAATAAAAACTCCACTAGTGTCAATGCAGAATTGTAGGTGAAGAAGAAGGAAAAAGAAGAAAATACATGCTAAGAAAAATTTAAGTAAAGAAGACATGAATAGCAAGGAATTCATAAATATTTAAGAACACTCGGCTATAGCTCTCTTTGTGTCATATGAAGATATGAACTACTTACTTGATAAAATTACAATAAGAAATAAAGAAGAATACAAGCTCCAATTATGAAGGAGAAGATGGTCCAGATAATTAAGAACTCTAAAGAAAAAGCCAAATGATGAAAGAACCTGATCAAGCCAAAGAGCTTTCTCAAGAAGCAGATCCATATTGAAGATTAAAATCTTCAATACCCAAATAATATATTATAGGGAGGTTTTATATTTAGAGTATATTACATCATTTGGGTCATGTAAATGTACCACCTTAGGTACATAGAGTAGGATATTACTTTAGGGGGAAGTTATCTAGTTACTTGAAGCAATGTAATAAATGCACAAGTAACAATATGCAAGTTGTAATCTACAAGGTGTTCCATTGTACATCTAGGTAGAGCGTTGAAAAAGGAATCCATTTTCCTATATAAAGGGCCTCATAATGATAGATTAGATATCAATCATAGATCAAGCATACATAAATTTCACTATAGTAGATAGTAATAGTACTCCTATATGGAGTACAATGTAGGTCTTTAGCTCATATTAATGGAGTGACCATTTCCTCCATAATTCATTGTATTTTCATCATTTCTATTTATAGTATATTTCAGTCATATTATAGTTTCATTTTCTTTCATATTTACTACATCTTATTAGAACATGTGTTAGATATCTTCGCTACATATATTATCAAAATATAACATAATCAATTTGTCAAGGTAGACATTTAGAGTACCATGTGGACCATAAATCCATCTATCTATAATGGTTTTTAGCTATATATTTAAGAGCCTTTACTTCAACAAATCATCCATTTTTTGAGACTTAAGAGTAATTGGCCTATAATACAAAATAAAGGGGTATAGAGTACCTTTGTTCACCCTAGCACCAAGGTATACATATGCATAGTCCAATTGGAAGCAAAATTCAAGACCAAAAAGCTAGTATGTGATATAATAGAGCATCAAATTTGACTCTTAATTGAATCCATATAATTTAATAATGGTACATATAGGTATGTAGTACCAATATCCAAATTACAATTTGGCTATCTATAGTTGATATTTTGTCTCTTTAATTATCCAAGGAATCTCTTCCTCTATGCATGAGATATCAGGGCCAAGGAAAAGTTTATTGAAATACAAAAAAAATAGACTTCCAAAGGGTTGGCATCCCATCTACTACAAATAAAACTCTCCAATCATTGGATCTCTTTTGAATGTTGAGGCCCAATAAGATTTATTCTTTGCAAAATAAGAAAAAATAGGTTAGGTAGGAGGGATATCACAAAAATCCACTTTAATTAAACTCCATTGGTTGATCATGAATTTGGAAGCTAAGGAATAGAACCCAATCAAAATATATAAGGTTTTGAGGATTTGTAATTGCATAGGCCATGGCTATCTCATAATTATGCACATGTTTGTCTAAATATAAACAAAAAATAATGGGTAGCAAAATAAAATTATTTGGCATGCACATGAAAACCATCCAAGAGAATCGGGCTTTTTGAAATATCTTCATTGGTTTAACTAATTTCCTATTGAGCTAAGTCATTACTCTACCATTATAATAAGTGACTTGGTCTTCTCTATCAAATGATTTGGGTACACAATGGCTATAAAAATTTTAGTCTTGAGGAATAAGAGAATCTGGTCAACAATATTTATTATAGTCCTATTATATATATCATAGTTTTTAAATACTACATGAACCAACTCTAGGAAAATATGCACTTTTATAGGTATGAATTACCCTAAGAAAGAATACCAAGTACATAAATCCAAGTGGTCATTTGAAAATTTTATAGCCTTTTGCTCTGCTATGTCCCTCAAATGTTATGCTTAAATAGTGATTATTGGATCAAAAATATATTCTAAGTGATCAACAAAATTCTTGGACTCCTTTCACTCCATGGCTATTCCTACAAAGCTTTCATGATATGGAATAATTGTAATTACTCCTATATTCTACTCATAAAATGATTAAGTACTTCAATTCTTTTGATGAGCTATGAAGAGCTAGCAATAACCTTTTTTAAACTTTTATTAATTATAAATGCATAATTGCATTAATGTGTATGTGTTTGCACATGCTTCCTACCATATCTAATCTATGTTTCCCAATTTTTGGATTGAGTGAGCACCTTGATCCACTTCTTGCTTTGACAATTCTATCTTCCAAGTCAATAGATATTTGACAACCTAGATTTTATTTAAAAAATAGCTTTACTCTAAATACCATTTATTTACAATATGGTAAAAAATTTGACATGTTTTTTAACAATAGATTTTTCAAATTTTTCCCATTTAACAAAATCAGTAATGTTTGAACTAGAGTGACCTAGAATTTTGATGATCCCATGCATCCTTTTTTGGAATTATTAATTCATTATATCAAAAATATTGTAACTATATGATTACAATATGTAATAAATTCCCCTTCTAATGTCAATTACTACATTGAAATCACCTAGTGAGAACTCATATTCTATCAATATCTCTTTAGTCATCTCCTCTAGACATTCAAAATCCTCTTCAATTAGAATCACTTCTTCTTCCTCTACCTTTTCTATATGATATGGTCTTGTATTCTCCATATAGATCCTAAGATTTATTACATTGAGAGGAATCATCATGTGTGTGTAATCTAGAGATATGTACTCTCCACGATTACTTGGGAACTCTCTTGATAAGCATAGACCAAAAAGAGGAGGAATATGAACCACTATCACTTCCTAGATTTTACTAACTTTTGAAATCTTATGCAGAACCATGGATATATCTTTGAGAACTCCAACCATATAGACTAGGGTCACATCTAGTTGCAAGATGCTAAAATTGGTCTAGGTGTATTCCATACCCATTGCATCACATACAAATTTAATCATAATCATTGTGGAATACCTAGACTCCACCATGCAATTGTGTACTACCCATCCTCCCATGCACAAAGGCATATAGAATGGGGAGGCCTATTTTTTTCCATCCTTAGGGTTGCATGGGCTTGAGATAGATTTAAGTACAAATAGCCAAATATACTTGGTGATGCATTTTTCTAGGCTATTCTAAGCAAATATATCATTTAAATAATAAACAATGGATCGTACATGCTAGATCTTAAAGGAGTCTTATTCAACTATTTTATAATATTATATTCAAAAGCTTTCAATAGCTTTTAATCCTTCCAAACTAGATTTTAAAACTCTTTTTTGGATTTTTGTGTCTTCTTCCCTTTACCTATTTATGATGCACAAAAAAATTAGCTTTCTTAGATATTGTTCCTTGGTTTCCTCTTGGTTGGCCTTGGGTTCTTTAGGCTATTCCTTGATCTACTATATTTGCAATTGAGTTATAGCCTTCACACTACCATCCTTTCTAGGATATGATAAGATATGTATCTTCCAATGTCTGATCAACATGTGACATGTTTTGAAGCTTACAAGTTCCCTAATTAAGAAATTATGGTACAGGTCCATAAGCATGCACACTACCCCTTTTGATTTTTTTTTTTGATACAACCAACTAACATTGATGTTGATAGACCATATAGTTATTGACATTATGGGGATCATTGAAAGTGAGACATAAATAATTTTCTCAATCTATATATGTCTATCCCTCTTAGCTTATCACCATAGTAGTTTAATTTTTTATCATATTATAGGTTGAAACCCCTTTATCTATTGTGACATACGAGTATATCCTCTATTGGTATTCCTCAAATATTCTTTTAAAATTTTACTATATCACAATAATTTTATTCATGATATTCTTGATAACTAATTTTAGCTCCTACATATCTATTGAATCTTGATTTTGGAGAAATCATAGACTACATTTTGATAGCTAGGATGGTAGATTGATGATACTTCCTTGGTGTAGGAAAAACAACTAGAAGTGGGTTTGACGAAGCCAAAATAAGGCTTATTGATTATGTTGAGGGATCCAACTAAGATTAAGGCTTTCTTTGTTGTCACAACAACTCAAAATATTTGGGGAAATATCATCTCATTTGACTACCAAATTTGTAGGCTTGGGTCTAGAACAAAAGCCTAGAAGTAGTAGATATTAGCTTGGGCTTGAGAAGGAATCACCTCCTAAGGGATTATCCTCCATATATTGATAATTTGGATGTTGAAATCTATGATTTTATCTCATGGATACCTTTGTATAGAATTAAATTGTATGAGGAATGAAAAGGAATCCACTACATCATTGATTTTAAAGATAAAATTATCATCCAATTTACCCCATATGTTGATACCACATTTTTATAAAGAGCAATACCAGACAAGTGCCTTCTCTTTGAAAAAATGGCTAGTATTCTTACCATTACATATTCATAAATGATATTATGCATAGTAGCTAGAGAAACTATATCTTAGAAATTTTCAAAATCCACTTTCTTGCTATCCTCATATGAGGGAAATAATTTGAGTATTGATTATGTGATATCATGATGATTTTGAAGATTCGTAGGTCTAGCACTATTCCAACAAGGGTAGGTTTTTCTTTCCATAGTTATAAGTGAGGAGGTAGTAGGTGTTCCTATGGATACAACCTTTATAGGAGTAGAAATTTGGAATAAGAAGTTTAGGATGGGTAAAAATGTTTTGCCTTCTCAAGGATCCCTAAAGGTTGTCAACTCTAAAAATGTAGGGGTTCTTTAATATTTTTGACCTTTAATATTGTGATCATAAAATTATATATCTATGCCTTCTAATGGAGTTACCAAAAACTCTTGGGTTATTGAAGTATGGAATCACCAAGTGAATATATTACTTATCTATTTTTTATAACAAGATCTTCATTGTAAATTTGATCATCAAAAAATGTGGGCATGCCAAAAATCTTGTGTGCATGGTTGGTGTCAAGTTGAATTGATGTGATACATCCCACTACATACACCAAAATTATTATCTGCTTCATTTTTTTAGGTATACAATGTCCACCATAGATTGAGGTAATGATTGGATGACTTATAAGTTCTTATAATTCCACCTCTAAAGAAGACTAGTTTCTTTTCTAAATCCTACTTTGTAAATGACTAAAATTAAAAGGAATGGGGTTGATATAAGTGTAGGGATAGAGATAATAATGTGGAAATAGATATATTTATTAAATGCAACTATATATTAGCTAACAACATTATTTTTAGTTGAATGAATATAGGCCATATACTACAAACAATTCCTAATAGACCATTCAATTAAAACTATATAGAAAATACATGAAAATAAAATGCTATAGTATTCAATATTCCAAGAATACTATTAGAAATAATTCAAGACTTCAAGCCTAACATAAATTAATTGAAATAAGTGAAACAAATTCAAGCCTAATAAATATTTATTCTACTAAAGCATGAACAAAATGTGTAAAGTGTAAATATCAATGTAATGAATTATTCTTTACACTTGAATTAAGGTAGCTAAAATAACCCTTAATTATATTATATTAGCATAAACATACAAATTATTCCAAGAAAACACTAAAACATCTAACCATTTACAATGAGGTGTATAAGCTAAAATGAAACTAACTGCTATTTACAATCATAAGCAAAATTGATCATTCATAATAATGGATGAGTTGGAAGTACTTACCATCTTTAGCACATTCAACATGTCCTCTAATAGGAATTTATAATTTACAAGATCATTATTTTTGCTTTTATGGAGTGGTTGTTGCTTTCATTCTTTGACAACAATGATTTGACCTAACTACATGTTTCTAGAAGTGTCAAGGCATATTTCTCCTAGAGAATTTTAATTTTGTAAGTATGTTAGACCTTTTAGATGCTAATTTCATAACTCATGCTAAAAAACTTTAGTTTGATATGTTATTTACCATTTTCTTGAATTCCAAGTTGTTTTTCTTACTTAGTGAAAGTATTTTCACTAGGAAAAAATATTTGGGAGGTCAATCCAATGTCACTACATAAAAGTTATGGCTCACTACCTTTTGGGAAGATTACTCTCTACTTTAAAAGCTTTGTTGAAGATATTTATTGATATCACTATGAAAAATATCTAACTTTCTTCAATATGAATTCTCTTCTCTTATGCGATCAAATAATTTGAGGTGCTTCAATGATGTTACTACAAAAAAGCTTTTCAAATTGACACTCTGCAATTCTAACACAAAATAATTCAAAGCTAGTACAAACAAAAGCTACTAGCTCTAAAAATCAATAAATTCCAAACCATTTCAATCATAGAATTGCTTCCTTAAGATCCAAAAGAAATAACTTGAAAGAATTATGTGTTCAAATAAAATATTATGATTCTAGAGAAGCTTTTAAATCTTGAAAAATCAAAGAATTTACAATTTGAGATGTTGACAAAGAATTTGGCTACACTATTAGTACCTAAAAGGAATTTTTGCGTGGAATATTTTGAACCTAGATAGCCTTATTATTGGGATTTGAAGTTTTGTTTTTCCATATTTGAATCCTCTCTTTTTGAATCAAGGTCATATTTTTCCTCTATGTTAGTTGCAATATATCCAACTTTGATGTCTCATTGAGGCTATTGCAACTATTGTATTTGATTTTTCAAGTCATTTTATTGTAGGGTTTCCTACTCAAAGGTCTTTGATAATAACTTTTATTTCTCTTTCTATTTATGATTTTTAGCCATAATACAGATTTTATATATGTACATGTTAATGGATTCGTATACTATTTAAGCCTTATCCTTAATTGGGACCCTATCTATGTCCACAATATAAATAGCTATTTCATAGTTGGATTTTATGATTTGGGATGCCAAATTGGACATAGTAGGAATCATGTGCATAGTTGCATGGTGGAATATTATGTCTAAAGTTATATGTAATGCAATGGATATGGAATGCACCTAAAATAATTTTAACATGCTATAATTAAATGTGAGCCCAGTCTAGATGGTTGGAGTGTTAGAAGACATACCTATGGTTCTATATAAGATTCTAAAATTTATTTTGATCTAGGAAGTTATAGTGATTTATCTCCCTCTACTCTTTGTCCTATGCTTATCAAGATATTTCACAACTAAGTTTGGAAGCTACGTATCTCTAGATTACATGCAAATTGTGATTTCTCACAAAAGAAGAAATGTCAAGATCTGTGTCAAGAATACAAGCCCATATCATATAGAAAAGGTAGAGGAAAAAGAGGTAAATATAATTGAAGAGGATTAGAATATATATAGGAGCTGACTAAAGAGCTTCGATGGAAGATAAGTTTTTGTTAAGTGATTTCAATGTAGTAATTGACACCAAAATGGTAACTTATTAAATTTTTTAATTAGATAGCTATAAGGTTCTAGATAACATAACTCAAACAATATTAAAGATAGACATGTGGGAGAATTAGAAGTTTGGGTCACTATTGGTATATAAATTACTAATTTTGGTAAATGAGAAACATCTAAAATATTTGGTATGCAAAAGAATGTAAAATTTTTAACCATATTATAAATAAGTGGAATTTACAATATAGCTAATGTTTAAAATAAATTTTTGTTGTCAAATAACTATAGGCTATGGAAGGCAACACTATTAATACAATAAGCAAATCAAGGTGCTCATACAAGACAAATATTTGGGACACACAAATTAGTTGTGGCAAGAAACACGTGCAAGAAAGCATGCATTCATGAAATTATGGTGCTTACTATTAATAAAAGCTTATAAAAGGTTATTGATAACTCTTCATAGCTCATCAAAAACAATAAATCACTTAGCTAGTTTTTGTGTAGAAGCTCAAACTAAATTGCCCTTATCCCTATCATGAAAGCGTTGTGGGAAGAGCCATGGATTCAAAGGAGTTTAATAAGTTTTATGACCTCATGGAAAATATTTTTGACAATATCTATGCTAAGAATCCAAGCTCATATAATAAAGAAAAGGTAGAGTAAGAAGATATTTATCTAATTGAAGATGATATGAAATGTCTAGAGGTTCTTACTAAAGAGCTTCGATAGAATATGAGTTTTTTTTTAAGTGATTCCAATGTAGAAATTAACACCAAAAGGGTAAATTATTGTATATTTGAATTAGATAGCTACTATATTCCAGATAACATAACTCAAACATTCTAAAATATAGACACGTGGGAGCATTAGAAGTTTTGGTTTCTCTTGGTCTAGAAATTAATAATTTTGATAAATTAGAATCATCTAAAATATTTGGTATGAGAAAGAGTGTTAATATTTGTAACATATTGTAAATAAGTGGTATTTAAAATATAGTTAATGTTTAAAATAAATCTTGGTTGTCAAATAGCTATAATTTGTGGAAGGCAACACTATTAAAGCAAGAATCAAATCAAGGTTCTCATATAAGATAAATATTTGGGAAACATAAATTAGTTGTGGCAAGAAGCATGTGCAAGAAAGCATGCATTCATGAAATTATGGTGCTTACTATCAATAAAAGCTTATAAAAGGTTTGCTAACTCTTCATTGCTCATCAAAAACATTCAAGCACTTAGTCATTTTTTGAGTAGAATCTCAAAAGCGATTTCACCTATCCCTATCATGAAATATTTGTGGGAATAGCCATGGATTCAAAGGAGTCTAAAAAGTTTTATAACATCATGGAAAATATTTTTGACATAGCCCTCACTATTAAATTGAATCAACCAAGGGACACAATAGAGCAAAAGCCTAAAAATTTCTTAAAGAACCACTCAAATTCATATGTCTAGTAATATTTCTTAGGGAAACTCATGTCCATGAGAGTGCATCCTTTCCTATATTATATCAAATTTGTAGTTTAAAATTATGAATTAAGGACCATAACTATAATAAATATTGTTAACTGGGTACTCTTCTTCCTTAAGCCTAAAATTTTTATGATAACTTTTTTTGGGACCATTCCCTCTTGTGTGCCCAAATCATTCGATAGAGAAACCAGGATTCTTATTATAATGGTAGAATAATGACATGGATAAATAAAAAATTAGTTAAACCTATGAAAGCTCTTCCTTAAAGTAAAATTCTCTTCACTAATTTTCTTGTTAGTACCCAAGAAATTTTTTCTAAGCTAGTAATTATTTTTTGTTTACATTTAGAGAAACACATAAATGATTATCATAGAGTCATAGCCTATGCAATTAAAAAATCCCAAACCCCTATCTATTTTGACTGGGCTCTATTCCTTAGCTCCAAAATTCTTGAGAAACTATTAGAGTTTAATCAAGGAGGATTTTTGTGATATTCCTCCTACATGACCTAGTATTTCTTATTTTGCAAAGAAGACATATTTCTAAGACCCAAGATTGAAAAAAGAACTTATAATGGGATATTTTTTTATATGTAGTAGACTAGATGCTAGCATTTAGAATGCCTAATTTATTTCTATATTTCAATAAGCTCTTCCTTGGTCTTACTCTCTCATTCATAAAGGCAAATATTCCTTAGCTGACAAAGAAGGAAAAGCTTAAATATAGACATCGAAAGTGTAAATTAGATATTGGTATTTTAGACTTGGAGACACCAATATTAGAGTATACTAATTCATTAGAGAGTTAACTTTGATGCCCTATTATACCACAAACTATTTTTTTGACCTTAAATGTTTCTACCAACTTGACTATGCAGACACATACCTTGGTTCTAAGATAAAAAAGAGTTCTCTATATAAATTTCCTTGGATTTATGATCCAATTAATCGTAATTCCTAAAAAATGGTTTATGAATTAAAGATGAAACACCTAATTTTGTAACTAAAATATGTGTCAAAAAGGTGGATCTATGACCTAGAAGGTGTTATAATAGATTTCCTTTCCAAATCGAGTAAGAAGCCTGTAGACACCAAAACAACACCAATCCAATTATGTGACTACAAACACTGATCGCTTTGGCAAACACAGCCCCCAGGGCAGCCCTCAGAGGTCAAACAGTGGTCTTAACCACTTTCATAGCAATTTTGTGAGGTCAAGAAGCAATTTGGCACACTTAGACACTTTGCCTAGTAATCGTCTCACCCAGGGACGATTGCTAACTTGAAATCGTCTCACCCAGGGACGATTTCTGAAATCGTCTCCAGTAAGGACGATTTCCAAGTTTAACGGGCAAAAAGACAAATGAGGCCAAGTGGCAGCCCAGAACAGTCAGTTGATGACTCCTGCCTCGCACGCGTGTGTGAGTGGACAAATAGGCCGTTTGAGGACTGTCACAAGGGCAGTTATGAAAGCCCAAGTCAATGGAGGACTCCCCTCCCTCATGGGAAGACAAGACTGCCACATGGCGCCTATGACCAACACATGGCATTTGTGCTTCCCTCCCAAAAGAGACCCCATGGGTCTATAAAAGGTGGGACTTTTCTCACCCAAAAGATATAGGTTGAAGGAGTTTTCAAGCAACGAAGTGCTGCCGAGTTGAAGACCCACTTGCATCCCTTTTGGTTCACCTTCCCACATCCACCAATCTCTTTTGCAAGGGAGGTTGTTGGGTGGCTTTTGGAAGCTTGAATCGGACCTAAATCCAACACATGGACACCTGAATCAACCAATTCGCAGACCCCCCAATCCTAAGAGGTTTTGGGCCCATCCCTAGTGGATTGGCGCTGGAATCAAGTGCCAACGGTGGGAGGCCCACTTGGGCATCCCCGCACTTTTCTTAAGTTTTATTTCAGAAGCATTCTAGTTTATTTTCTCATGTTGCATATTGTGTTTTCTATTTGGTGAATTCATAGCTGCAATTTCGTAACCTTTGATCAGATTCTAGTATGTTTTGTGTCGTTTTGTAGTTTCACTAACTTGCAGGAGGCGATATCAAATTCCCGAGGGTAGAGGCCAAATTGGGAGAATCCGACCATCTGGGTCATCCCAAAATGGCCCCAATTACATAACCCCTCTGTCTGTAGGTGTTTTGGAGACCTCGGGAGTCGACATTGGAGCGTGTCAGTTCGGCTTCCCCAACACAGAAGAAATCGTCCCACCCAGGGACGATTTACAGTCAAAATCGTCCTACCCAGGGACGATTTCCAGTTGAAAGCAGATTGGCCGATTGTCTCGGTGGCAATGGCTTCGTTGGTAACATTTTATGTCTTACGGCAAGTTTTAGAGTTGTTTAGAATCATTTTGTTTACTTGTTTTAGATAAATGTTTGCATGCATCTTTTGATGATTTTAGAAGAATGAACACTTTTCACTTGCAGCGAGTGCTACTGACATCTTGGTTGTTTCTTTGTTCGTAGGAGAAGCAGCGGAGGTGAAGAACTCATCGACATCAGTGGCGGCATCATCTTGGCCCGCCCATTGCAATCGTGGGCACGCGGAAAGAGGAACATTGAGTGATTGTAATCGAATTCTTTTAACGCTCCTAGCCCCCGAAAAGGGAGGAGACGTCATTGTAACAGAGATCAAGGGATATTAATGAAAGGGCTATGTTTTCTCCATTTGCTTGTGTCTCTTCCAATGCGTTTCTTTTCCATTTCATGCACTTTACGTTTCTAGGACTTAAGCGCATTTGGTTTTGGTTATATTGCAATTAGTGTTTCCTTTGCCCGGAATCTCGTGCTTTCAGTGGCGATCACGGTGGGACCTGTTCCCTATTTTTAAGATCACAGAAAACTAATCGGGTTTTTGTGTTTTGTGTTTTACAGGTACATTTTTTTTTTGCAGACTGTTAATCGTCTCTGACTGTTACGATTACTTTACTGGAAATCGTCTCACCCTGAGACGATTTTAAAATCGTCTCTGCCAGGGACGATTTCTGTTCTGTAAATCGTCTCACCAGGGGACGATTTTCTGTCTACAGATTTTTAGAGCAGAAATTCAGAGGCAACTGGAGCAGGCAGAGAAGAGGTAGGGATTTTATCATCTCTATTAAATTTTTTGTTTCTGTTTTCTATTTCTTTGACTATTTTCATTTTATCCTGCATACTTAGGGAAAATCATTCATGCTTGTTTCATTTTCGTTAAATAAAATGAACCTCACACACTCCACGTAACAATTTTAAACCAAGGAGCTGGTCGTAAGACCCCAGCCCTTTATCAAGACCATTGGTGGATTTCATCACCACCTTGGCTTGATTTGCATCCATTTCCCGATTGTCAACTGTTGTTAGGCGTAAATCCTGACGAAGACAGACCGAGTGTCGCTGGGGTGATTCCCATGCGCGCGAGGATAAGTTTTCTATGGTAGGTGCCATTAACAGGACAATCCCCCTTCCGTACCGCCTACGTACCATGTACCTTCTGCTCTCACGTACCTATAGTCTCCCTCTCGTAAGGGCGGGTATATAGAGAGGTTGGTATATCGGCCTGGTTGGTATATTGAAGGGGCTACCATTTTGGGAGTTATATGAGCCGTCATAATGCATTTAAACGATCTTCAAAACCTACAAAAACAAAACAAAACACCAAAATGCACTAAACCGGTTTAGGGCACACCAATAATCCTTAAAAGAGATAATCACGGTTTTGTGAATGTGTGTGCTTAATTCTGCTTAGTGTAGACAAAAAAAAATCATAAACGAGATAAAAACTTATTTAGATAGCATAGAAGCACCGCAATGGTGTACACCCGCAGTCAAGCCCAATCAAGGGCAGAAGCTCCGGAAGGTACACAAGAAGCAGGCACAAGTCGCCTTCGCTTCAGTCCTGAGGATTTGGTCATACCGCCTTATAGGTCTAACCTACAAAAGAATCCAATTCAGAATCCTCGGTGGGGTATGCCTATTCAAAGCAGCCCCTTTCGGGAAGATGCCTTACATGTAGACCTTGACATAAATAGAGAATCACCTCTTGAAGTTAGGCATGAGTGGCCACCGCGCGATGAAGCGCTAGACAGGCACACCGTCCATTTGGAGGGGCAACGTGGATATGGCGTCCCTTCTTTACCTATCATCAGAACGAGAGAGACCAAATCCGGAGCGCGGGGCTCCTTACATAGGGCGACCTAACTCCGCCCACCCCCTTCACACCCGTGAAAGGGAGTACGAGGAAAGCCATCGCATTCCTCGAGGGCAACAAACAACGCGAGAACCTTTCATTTCCGCACCAGCGAGGATATCATGATCACCCCTTGAGGCCAGAACCTCGAGCACATACCGCTTACCTCGACAGAGGGAAGCGACCCATTGAAACCTTAGATCAGCAAACTCGAGGTAAACACATAGGAGAAACATTCGAACCTCCTGAGAAAAATAGGGTAGACCAAATTGACCCAGTTGTCGCCAGATATACCACCCGTCAAGCCCAAACCATGCGGCTTAAACCAAGTTATCAGGAAATAGAGTACCGACACCGCTTGGATAGAGAACGCATGCAACGCAAAGCGGATGAGTTACGCTATGAAATACCTGAGAGGGGGCCAACCCCTCGCATCCAAAGAGCTGAACAGTATGAGAGGCGTAATCCGTTGGTGCAGGACGGGTCTCCACGACCTCGTCAAGCTACGCCTCCAAGACCTCATAGATTCGAGAGGGAGGCAACTCCCCGAAACAATGATGGGTACCTTCGAGCAAGAGCTTGATCGGGGTCATAGGTTTCGCCCGAGAGACTCCTCAAGAATTTTACGAGGAGTATGAACCTGAAGAGGAATATGTTGAAACTCCCCATCAAGGCAGGAGGGATGCCATTCGGCCACCCCTCCATAGGCCTCCAGTTTACCGTAACTTGCAACAAGAGCGAACAAGAGAGGAAGAAATAAAATCTTTCGATGCATACCAAGCGCTATTGGAGCGTTTGGAGTCCAGTGGAGACAAAAGCTGCTGGGCATCAAAAACCCACATTACGTCTACTCCGCAGTAATCCGGTGCATCCCTCAGTGCCTACACCTCTTTACCCCGAACACTTCAAGTTGCCTCAATTGGCAGTTTTTAAAGGTGAAGAGGACGCACAAGAACACGTTACACGATTTCTAAGCCAATGCTTCGGCATCCAAGATAATGACGCATTGTTGCTTAGAACATTCATAACCACATTCGCGAGCCCTACCTCGGATTGGTTCACACAATTGCCCAAACACAGCATAAGCAATTTAGATCAATTAGTAGACGCGTTTCTTGAACGCTTTGCCTTCAACACAAGGAAGAAGGCATCACTAAGTGATTTAGCGAGCCTCAAGCAATTTGAAGAGGAAACAATGGCAGCGTACGGGAATCGATGGAGAGCTTTGCTTTCTAGGTTACCCTACAGTCCTCCTATGTCTGATCTCACACAGATGTTCACAAAAAGTTGCTTAAAATCAATCTCTGGTCTATTGTTGCTGCGACAATACGACAGCTTAGAAGAAGCTTTGGCGCAAGCCAGAGTCATAGAAGAGATTAAGATAGGTGAAGGCGCAATTGCCAAGCCTAAGAAGAAAGAGTGGAATAAAACCACTAAAACTGGGACAACGCAACCACAACACGCTGCAGTCAACCAAGTTGCGATAAATGTTCCCGTGCCTGTGCAAGAAACGCAGCCTCAAAAGGCTAACTACCAGGCAGTGCCTCCTGCTTATGAAAGAGATAATAGAAGACAGGAGCAGAATTACCCGCGTCGCCCTAGGCAAAATTTCACCCCATATGCGGAGTCTAGGGACTCCTTATTTGACCGCTTGTCAGTGGCAAATTTAGTCACTCTACCGAAAATCCAAATTATAGACCCTAACATTCCCAAGCCTAGGGGGGTACAGAGAGGAATTGTATTGTAGATTCCATAGGCGCGGAGGACATGACTTGAATGGGTGCTGGAAATTCAAAGACCTAGTCCGAGGATTTGATCGACAACAGAACATTGGTTGTGGACAACCCCATCGCACCAAACAACCAACAAATGGGGGTATTCAAGGACCCCTTGCCAGCCCACGAGGCACAGACAAAACCACTCCAGATTAACGAGGTGCGACAAGATCTTCCCACACGGGGATTTGTGGGAATGATTAGCATAGTAACAAGGAACAGAAGGTACCCGACAGCTGCCCCTGAGGTAGCTACGAGGGAAGTTTCGGCAACATCGCATCCTCAACAATGCCCAACGCAGTTACCTCCGCCTAGACCTGAGGTCACGATACGAACCAAACTCACGCAGAGTTTGCGGACCACGTCGGCTAGGCTGTCCATCTACGAGCTTATTCAACAATCTTCTCCCCATAGAGAAGCTCTTATGGACATTTTAAAAGCCATTGAATTACAACCCCACGAGGCAAATTCTTTCAACGCCTTCGTGGGACATGTGAAACAATGTACGGAGCCGGTCATCACATTCAGAGAAGATGAGGTCAAAACGATATCAAATGACATGGCAGATCCACCCCTGCACGTTATCGCGCGGGTCAACGGGATTCCGTACAAGAGAGTGCTGATAGATACTGGCTCGTCCAGTAACATCATAACCACTGCAGCCTTAAAGCATTTGAAGCTGCCGGCCTCTCACATCACAGCCTCCACGTACACACTGTGAGCTTTTAATGATGCAATATGCTCGACAGTCGGCACGATCGTTCTGCCGATCC
The DNA here is from genome assembly GCA_028583015.1 of Wollemia nobilis. NCBI lineage: Eukaryota > Viridiplantae > Streptophyta > Pinopsida > Araucariales > Araucariaceae > Wollemia > Wollemia nobilis. The sequence continues at coordinate 3,875,311 of JAQPPZ010001731.1, forward strand.
AGGTAGGACAAAAGTCAATACCTACAACTGTGCCATGTCTTTGGAAGGTGAAATGGCTTATAATATACTTGCTAGGGCGGCCTTGGATCGGGGACATGAAGTGTGTCCCTTCGATCGCCCACCTGTGCTTAAAGTATGCTTATGAAGGGGAAATACATGTAGTCCCAATGGACTTAGAGCCCTTCAAGTATTGCAATGCGGTACAATTCATACCTCAATCGACCCTCCCTTCAACGCATTTGGATTTCCAATTAAATCCATCTAAACAGGGTCCAATACCGCAGGCACCACTGGTGGCCAACAAGACAAAATCCCAGCCGGGTGAGACTTCATCACCTGCTCCTTCATCATCAACGCCACCTATCATGGCCCAACGGAAGGACAAGGGAAAACAAATCATGGAAGAGGTTAAGCCTCTAGAAGAAAGGTTGCCCACAATCTCAACGATATCAACAGAGGAAACACCCAACACAACAGAAACCAAGACTCCTGAACAACCAAACATGGAATGGACTCAGGAAGGACTACCGTTTCCTCCCACCCAATCATCAACAATCACTGTTGAAATGGCCAGTACGGGCCTGGGGGAGTACTTAGTGCAAAACATTGTGGCAACCCCCACATTGGAGTCGGTACAGGACATGGGAAGACCTCGCCTTCCCATAGGGACAATTGTTCCTCTAGGCTACCCACCGAACCAGACAAATTTTGTGTATGGGGGCCTTGATCACGGTCTTGAACCATGCCAACAAAAGGAAACAGACGAAGAACCTTTTGTTGAAAACATCAATTATCTGTCAAACCCAGAATTTGCCCTAAAATATCTAGGCCAATGCAATTGGCATGGATACGGACTAGGCAGATATGAGCAAGGGATGCGGATCCTTTGCCAACCAAGATATCAGATGCCATATGACAAGTCGGGGGTAGGGTTCAACCATCCCCTGCCATTAGACATCTTGGTTGAAAATATGCAAGGCCTAGAAATAGGCAACAAGGGGGATTGGCACAAGACCCGTATGCCAATCCAAATACAGAATACACATTGGGAGATTACCTCCCATGGTCAACAAACACCCCTAGAAACAACAATAATCCCTCTCCTTTGCTAGAGAGAGGTGAAAGTTCGGATAGTAATCCTCAAAGAGAACATCAATGGCTATCGGACATCTTTATGAAGTTGTTCCCCTTAGAGGTTCCAGATGAAACAATACAGTACCAAGAGAATCAGGTCCCTCCACCAAGAGTGGAACAATCGCAATGGGACCAGATTAATTCACTTGAACAAGAAGAGTCCTCAACGTCGCAAGCAACAGATGCTGAAGAGGATGAACAATTTTGGATCTATGAAAGTGATTCAGAAGATGAAACTGAAATGGACTATCTCAGACATGCGTGACGACATCACCGTGCTCTAACTCATGAAGATCTAATGGGACAGATGGGCATACTGTTGGGGCATGAATGGCATGTAGACCCAGCGAGGTGGGACCAAGTGTTGGATCCATGGCTCCAAATTCAAGATGAGCATCGTCCACCTCGAGATCCCATCATGACAGTAGTGCCGAGGGAAGACCCCGCCCTCCTTTTCACAAAATTTGCACCTAGGGAGGATCCATTCGTGCCTATTCCCGTAGAGCCAGATCCAGAGTATAGGGAGCATCTAGAAGAAACAAGTTATCACACCCGCGGTTCTGGAGACCAAATTCATTCCATCCACATGATCTCCATTGATTTGACCGCACCCATCCGCAATCCGACCGATCCATCATGGTCATTGCATCTAGACATGGATGCCATCGACTGGGATCGCGTCAATTCACCATTGTCACCATCAGATTATCGGCCTTTCGATGAAATGCTTCATTTTACCCCAAGGACAACTCAGGATATTTTTCAAGCTGAAGAGGGACCCGAGGTTCCAAACGTAGATCTTAACTCAGGTGATGATATCCATTTAATCCCAACTCCACATCAGTTGGAGGACGGATCCCACATGTCAGTCGAGGAGACGACTGACGTAGACATCGGCACAGGATCCAATGAATCCATGGATTCTCAAGTCGGGGTAAGCCTTTCCCCCGAAGAGCAAGCCGATTACATTGCCCTTCTTAAAGAAAAGAAGGAGGTTTTTGCATGGTCGTACAAGGATATGCCAGGACTAGACCCGTAGCTAGTCATGCACAATTTAACGCTTGATCCGACAATCAAGCCTGTAAAGCAAAAACTAAGAAAGATGCACCCAACAGTGGCCTTGATGGTCAAAGACGAATTGCAAAAGTTGTTGGATGCACAATTTGTCATCTGCGTGGATTATCCGCCATGGTTGTCCAACATGGTTCCCGTCAAGAAGCCCGACGGGAGGATTCGCATATGCACCGACTTTCGAGACCTAAACAAAGCGAGTCCTAAGGATGATTTTCCCTTGCCAAGCATCGACGCATTGGTAGACGCTACAGCAGGTCACGAAATGCTCTCCCTAATGGACGGTTTCTCAGGATACAATCAAATTCGTATCAATCCTGAAGACCAACTCAAAACGGCATTCACAACGCCTTGGGGGACATTTTGCTATAAGGTCATGCCTTTTGGCCTTAAAAATGCTGGCGCTACATACCAACGTGCTATGACTTATATCTTCCACGATTACATGCACAAAACTTTGGAAGATTACATGGATGATTTGTTAGCCAAGTCTCTCTTGCGCTCAGATCATCTCGATGACTTAAGCAAGATTCTCGATCGCCTCATAGAGCATAAGGTCAGATTGAATCCCAAGAAGTGCGTGTTCGGCGTCACATATGGAAAACTCTTGGGTTTTATAGTCTCAAAAAGAGGCATCGAAGTGGACCCAAACAAAGTCAAGGCAATCCTTGAAATGGCTCCCCCAACCACTATCAAGCAGCTCAGAAGTCTGCAAGGAAAGGTCACGTCGATTAAACGCTTCATAGCGCAATTATATGACAAATGCCGACCAATGAACAAATTATTGCACAAGGGGGTCACATTTCATTGGGATGACGAGTGCCAGTCAACCTTTGACGAAATCAAACAATACTTGGCTTCGCCGCCAGTATTGGCACCACCTAGACCAGGAGTGTCGTTCTACTTATACATCTCAGCTACTGAGGTGGCATTGGGAGCCATGCTAGCCCAGAAGAATGAACTTCACAAAGAACAGGCTACTTACTATCTTAGCCGCACCCCAGTCGATTACGAACTTAACTATGCATACGTTGAGAAACTCTGCTTGGCAGTGGTGTTTGCTACCAAGAGGCTACGCCACTACATGTTGAGCAACACTACGTATGTTGTGTCTAAGGAGAATCCATTGCGATACATGATGAGTCGTACTTATCATAGTAGTCGCACGGTGAAATGGATCATGTTGTTGATGGAATTTGACATTGAGTTTATTGGGCAAAAATCTATAAAAGGACAAGTCATAGCCGATCAACTAGCAGAGGCTCCTCTTGAAGACGATCAGCCTCTGGTCATAGAACTACCCGATGATGGGGTCTTCCATGTCTCAGAATCGCCAGATTCTGATGAGCCTGAGTCTCAGGCCGACATAACCTTATTTTTTGATGGTTCTAAATGCAAGCAAGGGGGTGGCGCGGGAATTGTATTCTTCACACCGCAGGCGCTCCAATGCCCCTGTCATTTAAATTAAACTTCCAGTGCACCAACAACAATGCGAAATATGAAGCCTTGCTCCTAGGTCTTCAGACAGCAATCGCCATGAACATCAAAAGATTGAACATCTTTGGCGATTCGCTGTTAATCATCAATCAAGTCAAAGGGGTATATCAATGCAAATGCCCGAGTCCTGAAGGCCTATAAAGCCCTTGTGGACAAATTCCTGGCAAAACTTGAGTGGTATGACATCGAGGCACTCCCTCGATCATCAAACCATTTTGCGGATACAATGGCCTCCTTGGGGTCACTAATCCCGCAAGACCTTTCCGGTGATATAACAACCATTGAGGTCAAAACCTTATCGCAACCCGCGATGGAGCGCGCAAGCTCAGACTTCACGCCAGGAGTCCACATGATCCAGATCGAACCATCTTCGGATAAGTTCTTTCGAATCCGAGACTGTTTGAAACGGGCCAACTGGGGGTCTTTGTTTTCCCCCACTCCCATTAATAGCAACACAACGCTATTCTTACAAGTTCTATCCCAATCAGCATTTGTTAGGGAAGAACTCCAAAAGGGATTGGTCGTTCAAACTGTCGAGGTATCCGATCAACAGGATTGGTATTTACCCATAAGAGACTACCTCAAGTTAGGTAATCTACCCTTTGGATTGACGCACGCCGCAAAACGAACATTCAAACAGAAAGCGGCAAAATATGTCTTGATAGGAGACATTTTGTATCATCGCGGCTACGACGGAATTCTTCTTCGTTGCTTGGACCAGCAAGAGTCCACTTGGGCAGTCGCCCAAGCGCATGACGGTACATGTGGCGGCCACTTCAGTGGTATGGCCATTGCAAAGCGCATTCTTCGCATGGGCTATTATTGGCCATCTTTAGAGCGAGATTGCTGCGCGTATGTCAAGAGGTGCGTGAAATGTCAACATCATGCCAATTTAATGCACGCACCTTCCCAGGCCCTACAGACAGTCCAGTATGCTTGGCCATTTTCGTAGTGGGGCCTCGATCTAATCGGAAAGATCTCCCCTGCATCGTCAGGCCGTCACACGTTTATCATAACGGCCACAGAATATTTTACCAAATGGGTGGAAGCAATTCCGTTAACCTCAACGAAAGGACCCCGTATTGCGGAGTTCATCTTGCATCACATCATATGTCATTTTGGTATTCCATCCAAAATAATCTCGGATAATGGGCCATCATTCAAGAACAAAGACGTGCGTGCTTTAACCACAAAGTACAAAATTCAGCACAGCTTTTCAACACCCTATTATCCGCAAGCAAATGGGCAAGCAAGAGGCGTCAAACAAAATGCTAGTCGCCATCCTTAAAAAGACCGTCGCAGACAGTCATAAGGATTGGCACATACAAATCCCACTTGCCCTTTGGGCTTATCGCACTAGCATTCGGACGCCCATTGGGGCAACTCCGTTTTCACTAGTGTATGGCTCAGAGGCAGTAATGCCTCTCGAGTTGGAAATTCCTTCCCTGCGCATATCAATGCAGGAGTTCATCGATGATAACACTGCGCGGCAAGCCCGATTGGACCAACTTACGTTGCTTGACGAACGACGCGTTAATGCTCTCGAGCACTTACGTATCTATCAAGAGCGGCTTAAGAAAGCTTACAACATGAAAGTTCACCTAAGAGACTTTCGGGTTGGTGATTTGGTTCCGAAGGAAAACCAACAAAACTCTAATTTGCCGTCCCATATGAGGGACAAATTCATGGCAAATTGGTTAGGTCCTTATGTCATTGATAGCAAAATAGGACCCGGGACGTACGGGCTAGCTTCTCTTGACGGTATCAAGGAAACAGAACCCTTGAATATCAGTCATTTGCGACCATTTCATATCTAAGAAAGCCATATCCAAAAAAAAAAAAAGCTCCAAGGATTATCGCAATCTCTTGGTCACCCAAAAAAGCTCCAAGGATTATCGCAATCTCTTGGTCACCCAAAAAGCTCCAAGGATTATCGCAATCTCTTGGTCACCAAAAAGCTCCAAGGATTATCGCAATCTCTTGGTCACATCCAAAAAGCTCCAAGGATTATCGCAATCTCTTGGTCACTCCAAAAAGCTCCAAGGATTATCGCAATCTCTTGGTCAATCCCAAAAGCTCCAAGGATTATCGCAATCTCTTGGTCAATCCAAAAAGCTCCAAGGATTATCGCAATCTCTTGGTCACCCAAAAAGCTCCAAGGATTATCGCAATCTCTTGGTCAATCCAAAAAGCTCCAAGGATTATCGCAATCTCTTGGTCAATCCAAAAAGCTCCAAGGATTATCGCAATCTCTTGGTCACCCAAAAAGCTCCAAGGATTATCGCAATCTCTTGGTCACCCAAAAGCTCCAAGGATTATCGCAATCTCTTGGTCACCCCAAAAGCTCAAGGTAATCACACCAAAAGCTCCAACGATTATCGCAATCGCTTGGTCAAAAAAAAAAAAACAAAAACAAAAAACAATATCAAAAACAACAAAGATTTGCATCTCAATTCTAGGCATACTCAAATTCATCATAAAATTCATATTCTAGCACCTCATCTTCAACTTCACCAAAAACAATCCATCAAAATTACAAAAATACATAGTTGCATTAAGCATTGCATCCATACATTGCATATTTGTAGTCATACGGGTCAAATACCATAGGCTGCAATAGCTATGATAGTCCATCTTGTTCCCCATTGTCTCATGTTACAAAAACAACAAAAACACCATGCATAACTTTTACCACACTACGAGTCGGTGGTCTAGGAATGTACCAAGAGTTTCAATGATTCAGTCATCATTTTCCTCTTTAGCCATGTAGCGTATCAAGTCGAACAGATTTTACGAAGGTAGAGTCATACTTGAAATACACCATGTTACGTAACATCCCAACACAAATCAAAACACTAAAAATTCCCAAATTGTGTGAACGAGACGAAACCTGCAAAATAATCTAGGTCACCACAAGCGAAACGGTTATCTTGCTCATCCCCCTGTGCGAATGACCCCTAGAATGCTGAGAGTTGGCAAAAGGACAAGCATCCTCCCTACCCAATTCCCTAAGAATCCCTAAAGTTCTCAATAGTTGCAAAACACAAAAAAGTTGCAAAATGTCAAAACTCCAAATTTGACAAACTACAGGTGCACACATCAAAAGGCACAAACAACAGTGATTTTCGTCACTCCATGACCCCAATCCCTTGCTCGAAAGAAAAACAAATCAAAATAAACAGTGATCTCATCACTACAATGAGCAAGTATCCCAATACAATTGAAGAAAAGTAGGGAGTTGACCTTGAATCCCTGGAACTCTCGACATTCTATAGGTCATAAGGCAAGCTTTAGTACCAATTTGGTTGATAGCCTATCGGTAATGAAGTAAACCTCCCGCATGACGATATATCTATCACATTAACTTGCGTACAGATCAATGTTTGCATGTGGATGAGCTAGCTTATGGCATCCTGGATTACACCGCAGATTAATCTTAGTACATACAACAAAGGAATTCATGGAGCTAATTAGGTGATCCTCAATACAGGTTCGGTTGAAAGCCCATCCGCACTTGGCGGTATCCTAACAAATACCACTAAATGAACTCAATTGCACACACAAGGATGTGAAAAATAAGCTGGGTCAAAAACAAGTCTGATTCATACCTTGGTCAAAAAGTCTTGTAAGATAAAGTACAGTCATGGATGGTGAGTTAAAACTGACTGAATCTCAGAAAACCTTACATTCATTCCAAAACCATCTGCGCTACTTATCATCCTTATGATACCATCAAAAAATACAAAAATAGAAAAACCATGTAAATAAAGAGCTTCTTAAACAGCCTACAGTGCAATCACCACAAATATCATTCATCCATTTCACTTCGCATATCACATAGACATCTAAAACATTTGCATTCATCATAACATCTGCATTCATCAAAATGAATAAACATGCATAACAAAAATCACATCATCACATGTACAAAACCACAATAAAATCGGTATATATATATATATCGTCAAAAAGATGCCCGTAGGCTACAAAACCGGTCCTCAGACCCCGCAATCATATCCAAAAACCCAACCTAAGGCGTCGACCACCATGATCACGTAGGATCGGTGCGACGGGAACTACCCCCCATGGTGTGGGTCCTACGGGACCCTGCAGGGCGGCTACTACTAGCCCCCGCATCATGCCTGCTACCACCCCCCTCATCTAACCGCCTGCGACGAGATGATGCTGACTGCTCAGTCAGACTATCCCTTGTCCGCCGTGAAGATCCACCGATCGAAGGCTCAGGTAGCCGCCCACCAAGGCGGATGACCTCCCTCTCCAAGTCTATCCAGTACAGACACCACTCTGCCTCTCGTCGATGATAAATAGACAATGCATCATCGCGCTGTGCCAAAACTCTATCCCGCTCTGCCAACTGAGCCCGCAGAAGATCCCTCTCCCGCATCCCCCAGCTCGCCTCGCATCCCCCAACTCCAGATCCCGCATCCGCAGCAGCTCTGTCAGTCATGCAATCTCAATGCCTACATCCGACCCCACCTCCTCTGTATCTGTCGGACGCATAGGACTCGCGGGGACAGTAGCCTGCTCAGGCTCCCACTGCTCCTCCACATCCTGCATGTCCGGCTGCTCCGGAACACCCAAGTCCACATCCTCATCTCCCACATCCACCATGTCCGCATCATCCAACGGACCCCCCCAATCACCCCCTGCTGCCTCAGCATCCTCCACTGCCGCCTCCGTGCCTCCCAGTGGCCCCTCTCCTCTCCAGCGCCGTAGTACCCACCACGAGTCATACTCAGTGGTAGTCCCGATGTCATCCACATCCGGGACCTCAATCACCGCATCCGACTCCTCGCCCAATGGCGCGGTGACCGGTGGCTCCAGATCCCTCTCATCTCCCCGATGTCGATAGACCATGGGCTCACCAGGCAACCCCTGGCGCACCCCAAACTATCGTGTAACCCGACGGTACGGAAAGAACTCATGCTCCGTCCCGTGTCGCCCAGTCAACCACCGCTCCCTGCGTACCCGTCGGAGCCACTCTCCAGCCTTCGGCCAGACTGGATAGTCCCGATAAGGATGCCAAACCACCTCCCCTGGAGTGAGCAGAGAGAAGGCATCAGTATAGTGTTGTACAGCACCTGCCCATCGCCGACTCTGCCCCTGCTCCATAGACCGCCGCCACAAAGCTGCATAGCCAATCTCCTCGTCATCCATCACCGCCCGAGTCATCCACGGTAACCCGGTCGGCCTCTCCACTGCTATGTGCTGCCAACCCAAGCACTGAAGAAGATAACTGCAACTCACCCCCTTCCGCTGCCGACAGCGGACGCCGTACGACTCCCCGTAGAGCTGTGCCAACAATGTCTGTCCCCATCCATAAATCAGCGGTGCCTCTATCGGGCACTCTACCAACTGCCATACCAACTCCAGCAGGTTCCACGGGAACCTCCCGCTTGACGAATCAGGTAGAAGCATGTTAGAAATGAGGCCCATCAAGAATGCGTGCCTCACTCCTAACACCCCCCTCTCCTGCCACCAGCTAACAAAAATCCCGCTAGCTTGACAGTCCACCTCGGTTGTCTCCACTGGGTTCGTTACACCCAGCCGCTCCGCATGCCCAAAACATCTCGTCAGTACAATAGTCCGCTGATCACGCGGTGATGTCCTAATGGGCAGTCCATCTATCAGAATCCGAAGCAACCGATAAACGTCCTCCAGTGTCACAGTCATCTCCCCTGTCGGAAGATGGAAAGTGTTGGTCCGCGGATCCCAAACTTTGATCAGGGCCGTCAGATAGGCCTGATCCGGGACCACAGGCTCCAGTCGAGCCACCTGCTTGAGCCCAAGGGCATCAAGCCACTGCCAGTCAACATCAGTCAGCACCGACCGTGCCTCAGCGAATGCGGCAGGTACACGGTACCGGCTCCTAACCTGCAAAACAATAACACACACAAAAATTCAAAACTAATTTTTCAGATTTAGGGTTCCTAACCTTAACTGATAATTACAAAAAAAAAAAAATGCACTTACGGGTTTCGCCTCCGCTCCGCCGCTCGAACCAGTTTGTGCACTCATGATGACAGAGAGAATTCCGACAGCGCTTCGCTTCGCAGAATTACCTCCTCCTCCCAGAGCTCCCAAATCGCAAGAAAAAAATGACACAAATGAGCCCAAATCCAAGTTTTGGGCCTTAAATAAGCCTACCAACTGGAAATCATCCTTGGCTGGGATGAGCGCTCTGGTCAGCGCTCGTCCCACCCAGGGACGATTTCTGCAATTGGAAATCGTCCCACCCAGGGACGATTTCCAGCCAGAAAAGTCAAAACATCAAAAAATCAACAAAAATGCACTAAAAACAACAAATAAAGTTGCCTAATAGAATGTTGTTACACTCGCAATCCAAGGCAATCAAAATAGACGTTGGGGTCATATATTGTCGCTATCTCACTCCCCAAGAAGGCTACCATAGCCGGACCGCTCCACGGGAAGAAGATTACAACAATTTTATCCCCACATGCGTCACAAAAAACAACAAAAACAATAAAAAAATTCAACAAAAACAGACAACAAAAAATAAACATTGCCGGACACAAGTGCTCTTCCACTTAAACTCCGGGCCTACCCCCCCCCCCCCAAAATATCCCCACCGTCACAAGAAAATCAAAACAACAAAAACAGTAATAAACATTGCCAGACACAAGTGCTCTTGCACTTAACCTCTTGCAATAGCAAAGAAAATCGATGTCGAGGTCCAAATTATCGCTCTCCTACTTCCCCAAGAAGGCTACAATAGCCGGACCGCTCCACGGGAAGTTAGATTTTCGATGATTTCACCTCATTACGGCATCACCAAAAGGGTTAACACCCACCAAAAATAGGTCCAAATGTTGGAAAAATTGCACACGCTTAACGGTAAACCCTCTAAAGGCACCCTTGCACAAGTCATCTTGGGTCAAGCGACTCGTCGCTTCTCTCACGAAGGTCATTCCCTCATCGATTCGTCGCTTGAGGGGGTAGTCACACTTAGTCACCAACCAACAATCACACACCCAATTAAGGAAAACGACATGCATTCAAAGAATCATTGACAAAGACAATCACGCTCCTGCTTGGGGCAGTAAACAAGCAACAATCAAATCAATCAAACACTTGGCATTTCGTGAATCATGAACACAAGGTTCCCCATGAGGATAAAAATGCCCTTTGCCTGTTCATGATTGATCAATGTCTAAGTTCAAGTCACACCTCACCAAAATAGGTTAATACTTGAAATCAAATTCCTTAGCTCGTCAGAAGCAAGGATTCAAGAATGCATGCCCTTTCCATACTTGGGGCATCAAAAGTTGGTTAGGTTACCAAGAAACCCTAATCATTAGTGCTTTGGTTATCTATTTTTTTGCTCAGCACTGCGTCACCCATAGCGCTTCCCAAAAAGGGGCATCTGTAGACACCAAAACAGCACCAATCCGATTATGTGACTGCAAACAATGATCGCTTTGACAAACACAGCCCCCAGGGCAGCCCTCAGAGGTCAAACAGTGGTCTTAACCACTTTCATAGCAATTTTGTGAGGTCAAGAAGCAATTTGGCACACTTAGACACTTTGCCTAGTAATCGTCTCACCCAGGGACGATTGCTAACTTGAAATCGTCTCACCCGGGGACGATTTCTGAAATCGTCTCCGGTAAGGACGATTTCCAAGTTTAACGGGCAAAAAGACAAATGAGGCCAAGTGGCAGCCCAGGACAGCCAGTTGATGACTCCTGCCTCGCACGCGTGTGTGAGTGGACAAATAGGCCGTTTGAGGACTGTCAATGGAGGACTCCCCTCCCTCATGGGAAGACAAGACCGCCACATGGCGCCTATGACCAACACATGGCATTTGTGCTTCCCTCCCAAAAGAGACCCCATGGGTCTATAAAAGGTGGGACTTTTCTCACCCAAGATATACAGGTTGAAGGAGTTTTCAAGCAACGAAGTGCTGCCGAGTTGAAGACCCACTTGCATCCCTTTTGGTTCACCTTCCCACATCCACCAATCTCTTTTGCAAGGGAGGTTGTTGGGTGGCTTTTGGAAGCTTGAATCGGACCTAAATCCAACACATGGACACCTGAATCAACCAATTCGCCGACCCCCCAATCCTAAGAGGTTTTGGGCCCATCCCTAGTGGATTGGCGCCGGAATCAAGTGCCAACGGTGGGAGGCCCACTTGGGCATCCCCGCACTTTTCTTAAGTTTTATTTTAGAAGCATTCTAGTTTATTTTCTCATGCTGCATATTGTGTTTTCTGTTTGGTGAATTCATAGCTGCAATTTCGTAACCTTTGATCAGATTCTAGTATGTTTTGTGTCGTTTTGTAGTTTCACTAACTTGCAGGAGGCGATATCAAATTCCCGAGGGTAGAGGCCAAATTGGGAGAATCCGACCATCTGGGTCGTCCCAAAATGGCCCCAATTACATAACCCCTCTGTCTGTAGGTGTTTTGGAGACCTCGGGAGTCGACATTGGAGCGTGTCAGTTCGGCTTCCCCAACACAGAAGAAATCGTCCCACCCAGGGACGATTTACAGTCAGAAATCGTCCTACCCAGGGACGATTTCCGGTTGAAAGTAGATTGGCCGATTGTCTCAGTGGCAATGGCCTCGTTGGTAACATTTTATGTCTTTTGGCAAGTTTTCAGGCTGTTTAGAATCATTTTGTTTACTTGTTTTAGATAAATGTTTGCATGCATCTTTTGATGATTTTAGAAGAACGAACACTTTTCACTTGCGGCAGAGTGCTACCGACATCTTGGTTGTTTCTTTGTTCGTAGGAGAAGCGGCGGAGGTGAAGAACTCATCGACATCGGCGGCGGCATCATCTTGGCCCGCCCATTGCAATCGTGGGCACGCGGAAAGAGGAACATTGAGTGATTGTAATCGAATTCTTTTAACGCTCCTAGCCCCCGAAAAGGGAGGAGACGTCATTGTAACAGAGATCAAGGGATATTAATGAAAGGGCTGTGTTTTCTCCATTTGCTTGTGTCTCTTCCAATGCGTTTCTTTTCCATTTCATGCACTTTACGTTTCTAGGACTTAAGCGCATTTGGTTTTGGTTATATTGCAATTAGTGTTTCCTTTGCCCGGAATCTCGTGCTTTCAAAGCCTTCAACCCTTAAGCATAATACAAGGCCAAATATGGAAAATGATCAAAATTCAATAGATTAAAAGGGACCTAAGATTGAAGTAAATTTCAAAGACAAATATCCTCCATGCAGGAGTATTTATAAGAATATAAATGAATATGAATCAAAGAAAAATTAAATCCATTTCCTAAAGTATAATATAAATAAGACAATGGTGGATACAAAATTTACTAAAAATCAAATCCAATAATGATGGTTTTTGTGGTGTAATATGGGCATACAAAGTCTCAAGTTTAGCACAAACATTGACCAAAAAGTTGAGAAGGCTTTTGATAAATATCCTAAAAATAAAAAATATCAAATAATTGATGAATCTAAGGTCCAAGATATTTTAGAAGAATGCTAGGAAGAAGATACTGGATCCTTGATAAAAGTACAAAAAATTTCATGCATTGCCACTTCAATTTGGCAACAAGATCCTCCATCACCATCAGTTAAGGATCTCTTTCAACAAACATATATTATTGGTACTAGAATAATAGAAAATATAAGCTATACTAGGGGTGACCTAGGTTCAACAACATCTACACTAGTAAACACTCCTCAAAAACTACTTGATAGGGGTAAAGTCGGACCAGGTGTTGACATTTCTCAACCCTTTCCCATGAAAGTTCTAGTCCCAAAATTTTTGAAGTCATTTGAAAAGTAGCTAGAAAAGGGTGACAAAGAAAACATGTTTGCATATTATTTAGAGTAACAGGGGCTCAAAATAAATAAATTAAAGGTATATCTAACACCTCCACCCATTTAAAAGCATTTGGGACTAGCAATGCAAGGACCAAATGTTTCATATTCACCCCCTTCTCCTCATTATTTTTCTCATCATACCTTATTATTCTTAAACTAATCCATAACATCCTTCTCCTACTTACCTATCTCCAAAAAAAAAACATATTAGTTGGGTTGCCTCTTGAAGAAGTTACCATTTATCTACCTTTAGATACCCCTCAAGATCTTATAACTACATATTTATCATTTTTCAAAGCTCTTAAAACCATTCCTTCTATATCTACTATTGCTTTTGTGTCTCCCATACCTCTCTTATATTATCCCTTTACTATATCCATTTATAGTCTCCCATCCTTCTCTTATATTCTCCCTTTACTATATCCATTTATAGTCTCCCAATAATTACAATTAAGAGTAAATTTTAATAGGCACAATGCAATGCATAAGCTTGGATTGATAAGAAGAAGAAACAAATAAAGTTAGAGACTATCCCAAAAAGGGTAATAGGTATGATTGATACCTAGAAAATTAAATACATGGTGACAACCATGACTCCTAGTATGTCCAATTTGGCATCCCAAATGATAGAAACCAACTATCAAATAACTACAAATATTATAGACATAGATATGATCCCAACTGGGGATAAGACTCGAATGGCACACACATCCATTGATAAGTTGTATACACATAGAGTCTAGATGATGGCTAAATACCAGAAAGATAAATAAAAACTAGAGTGGTTAGAGGAGGCCCTTGATTAGGAGATAACATAGCAAAATATCTTGAAAAATCAAATATAGTAGCTACAATTTAGATGCAATGAGGCTCCAAAACCAAAAAAAATATAGGTGAAGGATACAAACAACCATAATTTATACAGAAAGGAGCAATACTTGAAGCAATATATTGTTATCACTAAACTTAGTCCTCTCAAATATCCATAGATGCTTTTTGGATAATCAAGAGGTGATACTAGGTTCAAAATTTTAAATCTATTAAAATATGGTCTTCATCCCTAGAATTTATCAATTTATACTAGCAAACTACTCAATAAATGCAAGTTAACTTCAAGACCATGTAGAGTAATATTTCCAAAAAGGGATATAAAGCACATGTCATCACGGATGCATTCAATAAAGCCTCCAAACAACAAGTTTCTTTGACTAAATATATGGTAGCAATATAACAAATGATGACAAGGATCATTGAGTGTATGCAACTAATGAAACAACAATATGAGGCTCTCAATGCACACATTGCCATAATGAATAAAATTTTGAGAAAAATAAATAAATCCATTTATGATGGAATCCAATCCCTCTATGGAACTAGATGACCATCCTTACTCTGTGGATGAGCTTAAATCCATTTTTTATATAGTGATAGAAGATTTGACAAAATTGTCTAATTGGCCAAAAAATTTTGATGAAGATAAATTGTTTTAATTTTTCAAATAAGTTGGCTACACTTCATACCCAAGTGATAGGATTGTAAAAGCAATACAAAATCCCTCCATATAAACAAGCCTTTAAATTAATTTCTATTCATGAGAAGGCTAAAATATTATGGGTCCTAGGACAATAGGTTTTAGATCTGCAAGTTAAAGATATTTCATTTATAGAGGAAAGAGAGGGCCCTAGCATAGAAGGAGAGGACTCATAGATGGAAAAACAAGAATTTATATCCCATGAATGAGGCCATATATGGTCAATTTTTGCTAAGAAAAATTCCCCTAGAGGTACCAATAATGTAGCTAAATTATTTGTGAATATCCAAACCTGCAAATTCTTTGATTTTTCAAAATTCAAACACTTCCCTAATTATTTCAAATTATTTATTTTATATCCTATGGAATCCATTTCAAGTTTCAAATAATTTAAAATAATCACTCATTCGTTGGACCTAAAATATTTTATCCATAGTAGCTTGGTATTGTTTAGTGTTGGACTTGCAAAGTCTTAGTGGCTAGAGATTTTCTGTGGTAATATTATCTAGGCACCTCAAAATCCATCCATATAATTTCTATTGTTAATGCATGAAATCTATAGCCACTCCAAAGTATAGTTGATGATATTGTAAATTATAGCTACCTATGAAATGATCTGCTAAATGTGCCAAAGATGTTGAGTGGTGCCAACTATTCCATGGTTGTACATGATTGATTTTCATCATAATTGTAAATAGTGGTTAGCTTTATTTTAGCTTAGTGAAAACTACAAAAAAAGTATTGTTGCTCATTGTAAGGGGTTATATTTTTTAGTGTTTTCCCATCGTAAGTTGTATGTTTATGCTATTTTAATACAATCAAGGTTTGTTTGACCTAACTCAATTGAAGTGTGAAGAATTATTCATTAAGTTGATGTTTACACTTTTAGAATTTCTAATTATACTTTAGTGGAAGTAATTTGTGTTAATATTGATTTTTTTTGGATTATTTCAATTGATAGCTAAAGTAATTTTTTTTATGATTGAAGCTAATTGGCTTATTTCTACTAGAGTTATTGAAATTTTGAATGCTATAACATTTGAGTTTTATGTTTTTTCCTTTTTGTATATCTTTAATTGAATGGTTTGTTAGGCATTACTTATAAAAAATGGCATACACTCATTCAAAGAAGCATAGTGCTATTAGTTGAGCTCTAGTTGCATTTAATCAATCTCTCTAATCCTATATTCTTCTCTCTATATCTAATCTTCTCTCAACCATATTCTTTTTTTGAATTTAGTATTTTACATGGTAGAATTTAGAAAATAAATTATCCTTATTTGGAGGTTTATTTAGAATCACTTCTAATTCATCCAATCTTGACATTGGTTCTAGGGAACACATTCTATGCCTACATAAATCAAACAATAAAGAGGTATTATATTTTATTTTACATTGATTGTTTATTTCTTTTAGCTACTTATTGTCGCTTTTTTACATATAATTATTTGATTTTATACCTACGTGTATGCACATGCTTGTTTATGTTTAGATTGCTTGTTGCATCTCAAGTCAAGAATCCATTATACATACAAATGGTGATACTAGTAAGGATAGTTTTTTTTTCCATTATACTAGGTGACCAATCTGAGCGAATATTTCTAGTTCCATCTTTGTGAACCAAATTAGGGTTCACACAACCATCTATATCTATAATTAGTCTATATATCTATATCAATATAGTTTACCTAAAACCATACCTCTTGAGTCTTTTGAACTATAAATCTCCTATCACATGATGAAAACTGTGAAGTTCATTGGTGTTGATGCCATAGTTAAATTAACTTCTTTTATCTCATCAATATATATATATATATATTATGAATTATATGAAGGTTATAGATGTTGATAACCCCATCAATATCATTATTTATTGTCTTTCATGTATCACCATGCATAAGGATAGTTGGTCAAAAATAAACTTGTCTTTTCAAATAGGGGCATCATCCATTGCCACACCTATAAAGCATAAGTCCTCTATGACACTTCACTATGAGGAAAAATAGTATAAGAAAAATTTATTTAAGTATATTTTTATAAGAAAATTAAAATTCCTTTAGGCATTTTCTTAAAGGTAAATCTTAAATCAATTGTCCTATAGGCAAAGAAAAAATCATTTAGACTTCTTTTAAAAGTCAAATCAAAATTCCTGAGAAAGCTTAAATTAAAACCTTTATGGAAAAAATCATATCAAAAATTCTATGGGCAAGGTAGAAGTCCTTTAGACACTTTTTTAAAGGTATATAAATTGTTTTCTTTCTTATATATATTGAAGAACACAAGCTTATACTGAGAGGGGGAGTGCACAAAATAAGACCACTTTTTAGTTTTCTTTCCCAAATAGTATTAATCAACATAATCAATGGCAATATCAATAGCAATAACCAAATCAATGCACAAATAATCACACACAATAAAGACACCAATTTTAACGTGGTTCACCCAATTTGGGCTAACTCCATAGAGAAAATATTTATTCTAAATATTTCTCAAATAATATCATGTAAATCCTTTCCCTTTTACAATGTTTATGGACCTCTATACAAAGGAGATGTTGATCCCTTAATCTCAAGTTCATGGATATCTTCCACAAGAGAACTCTTTCCACTTATGCTCTGGCTAGTGATCTTCTTGAAGACTCTATCTCTCTATTGTAGTGACTGGTGGATCTCTCTCCACTTGAAGACTCCTTACTCAGATCTATCTTCAATTTTCTTGGATATTGGATATTTATCCATTGAGATTGTATCCTCTATAATCTATCACCTTCAAAGTTCTATCTCAATAGGTTCACATAGAACCTTCTCAAATATGCTCAACAAGATCACTCAGAATTTTTTCAAATCTGCTCAACAAGCTCACTCAAAACTTGTCCAAATATGCTCAACAGGTCTACACATAACCTTGTTAAATATGCTCAATAGGTCCACATATAACCTGTCCAAATTTGCTCAAAAGGTCCACACAGAACTTGTCTAAATCTGCCCAACAGGTCCAAATAAAACCTACTCAAATCTTCTCAACAAGATCACTTAGAACTTGTCCAAATCTGCTCAACAAGTCCTCTCTAGGACTTGCTCAAATCTGCTCAATAGGTCCTCTCTAGGACTTGCTCAAATCTTCATAGCAAGCTTCCACAAAAGCTTACTCAAAATCAGTCCATAAGCCTTCTCAAAGACTTTTCTCAAATCTTCTTAACAAGCTCACATAGAAGTTGTCCAATCTCATAGAATCATAAAGAGAATTATTAGAGACTCAATATTTTCTATACTCAAATCCTAATCTCAACTCAAATCAATTTCATAGAAGCATAAAGAGAATTGTTATAGACACTATATGTTCTATTCTCAAGTCTCAATATCAACTCAAATCAAGAATATAGAATAGTTTATTTTATGGAACTTGAAAAACCACACGCATCCACTTGACTAGGCTCAATCAACTCAACTAAACCAAGCACCTCAATGAACAACCCTTTCTCACAAACCCTAGTCTAAGCATGTATCAATCAACTCAAAATGTTTCCAATAATTCTCAACAACAAATCTCACATAACCATGATACTCATGTTCTCTTCTAACTCAAATTCAAGTTCTTTGCACAACCAATGGGATCCAACAACAATGCTTATAAAACAAGGTTTAATCACAACTCTCAATCCAAAAAAACTTCAAGCATTAAACCAATCACTTTCAAAAATGAAACCACAATCAATCATTTTCACTCCAAAGATATTTTCAAAAATCAACCACCATAATCAATCAATAGGAAAATGTACCCATACCTTTTATGAATATGAAGAAGCCTCTTTGGAAATCTGCCACAATCACAATATTATTTTGCCAATCTTCACAAGGGTTAGAAGATCACAAAATAATCAGCATTACTCCACTTCACAATAATATCCACTAAGGCTTTTAATTAGAAAACCTTCTTAAGAATTAATGCAGAACTTCCTTATCACTCCTAAAACCACTTGTACCATAAAATAAAATAAATCAAATCATTCCATATCCTTGTCACTCCACAAAGCACTTATACCATAAAATAAATCAAATATTTTATATCCTTCATTTCAACACTTTTGCACTCAAAAATAATCACAAATATTTCTTAGGCAATATCTCAGATTAATCAAATATCAAACCTTATTAAAATATTAAAGCTTGCTCAACCTTATATCTCCCACAAAAATCATAATCAAACCTTAGCAAGCAAAATATTTTAATTAAAATATTTACCTCCACAAATATTGGAGTCAGAGTGCATACCTCAAATGAGCCCTCGAAGGGCTTTGGCATTTTGAACCTCTGCCCACCATGTTGTCAAGCAGCAGCTAAGCCATGTGAGCTAAAACTTCCCATGTGAGTGCCTTGGACACTCTCTTCCTTAAGCCATGTGCGCTTTACTCACAAGGCACAAAAACTTTGACAGTCCATGACTTGACTACCCATGTCACACTCCATAAAATTCACTGCGCAATATTTGGATGCCAAGCACTTTAGGTTTTCTAAAATCATGTGACACTCCTTAGGTTTATTAAATGGAAAACCTTTGGCTTATTTATATAAACCATCCTTCAATGCGAATACGTCAGCCCTTTTAACATTGCCCTCATGATGTCTATGATGCTAATAAGAAAGGAGGAAAAAACCATTTATTTAATTTTAAAATTAAAATTTAAAATTTAAATAAATTAAAATTTAAACTAAAACTTTAAAATTAAATTTCTCCATCACCGGGGCACATTTTTCAATGAAACGAAAATCTAACTTGGGTTTTAAAAAAAATCCATTTCAAATATGCCATCCATTGGTTTTAAATAAAAAATTTCCTTACCTTCCTTCGTTTTTCATAAAAACCTTTTGCTAAGCTTCCATTGAAGCTCCTTTTGGAACCAAATGACATGCATCCCTTCTAGAACCTTTGATAAAAACCTTGGCTTCTCATGAAGCTCTTTGTGGATCAAAATAATAGTGCTTACTTACATAGGTCCTTTTGACATCAATGACAACTTTTAGCTTAGGGACTCAAAATGTCCAAAAATCTCCCCTTTTATCATTTATGGTAACACATATTCATTTTACTGAAACCTGACCTTATTTTATGCTCCCCCTTGGAATTTGCTCTCCCTGGCTCAATGCTCTCTCAAATATATCCTCATATCAAATATCTCCCCAATACACAAATCTCTCCCCCTTTGACATCAATGGCAAAGGGTCACCTTTGGGGCTCGGGGCTAAGAATGAGCTTCTTAGCTTAGCCCCTCCCCCACCTCCACATGAGGTAGTTAATTATGGGGTGGGAGTATTTCTACTCGCAGAAAGAATAGATATATACTTTTATCTTTCTCTCTTCTTTTGTGGGTTGTCTGAATCCTCTCACTATTTCTTTCCAAGTTATCATCTATGTTCCTGTCATCACTTTTTTTCATGTTCCTATTCTTGTTCTCATCCATGTTCCTATTTTGGTTCTCATCCTTGTTCCTATTATTATGATTTTTTGAGTCTCTATTATTTTTTGAGTCTTTATTCCTATTCATCTTCTTGTTTCTATTCATATTCTTGTTTCTGTTCATATTCCTATTCCTATTCATATTCCTATCCCTGTTCATGTTCCTATTCATGATCTTTTTCCTGTTCATGCCTATTTCTGGAATATTTTCTCTACACCATCTTGTTATGTGACCATCATTATTGCACTTATAACACTTAATGTTATTATTCCTTGGATGTGTAATTTTCTTAGGATTTATTCTAATGAAGCCATATCCTCTTCTGTCATTAATCCTACAATTCATTGCTTTATGACCAAAATCATTACATGAGTAGCAATAACCTTGGAAAAGCTATTATTTTCCATATAGCTATCTTTCACGAGTCCTGCATTGTGAAGCCATGTGTCCAAACCTGTAACATGAAAAACATCTTCCATTGAATCCTCCTTGTCTTAAACTCATTGGTCTCTTGTTCTGATTGTTTTTCCATCTGTATCTTCTTTGTGCATTGTTCCTATCTTTGTTGATCTCTTTGTTGTCCAACTCATCGTCTGATGTCCCACTTTCACTTAAATTGTCTTCTTCTAATGTATCTTCTTATTAAGTTTCTTCTTCATCAAGACTTGAAGTAGATTCTTTTTTTTTTTTCTTTTAAAACTTTCCAAAGCCAATATCTGTTGAACATGATGTTCACTGTTGTCCAGAGATGAACTTATCCAAGTTTTTAGAGATATTTGTGAAATTTTGAAACTTTTCATGTTGATCTTGGAGTCCTTTAAGTCTTATTTTAGAGTATCCACTTCTTGTACTAACTTATTACATTCCAAAATATTTACTTCTAACTTATCCTTGAACTTGCTTGCCTTAGCCTTTGACTTCTCTAAATCCTCTATGAGCAATAACCTTTCTTCATCACATTCTTGAAAGTGTTGCTTTATAACATTCTTTACTGTGTCAAGGGCATAGATAAGTCCTCCCTTGAGATCATAATGATTCTCTACTGAATAATATTATATTTTTTTGCCTTTGTATTTATCATTACTTTCTTTTGACTTGTCTTCTATAGGATCACTTTCTTTATCTTCCAAATCCATTAGAATATCCTCATCTGGTCTTTCAAGTGCATCTTCAAAATAATCATCCCTAAAACTATAACCATCCCTAGTGCAATCATCTTCAAGATATCCAAATTTACCACATCTAAAAAACTTGAGAATAATTGGAGTTCTTTTCTTAATTGGATCTTTCTCTTTAACCATAAATAGGACTTCATCTCTATCATTGTCTAAAATACTAGCATCACTATCAATTGAGTACTTGCATTTTTTGCATAGTAGCTTCTCTTTTGTCTCTAGAAGAGCTTATTTCCTTGTCTGCTTTGTCCATCCTTACTTTTATTCTAGTACCTGTGTCTTTCTGATTTCCTGTATCTGTGATCCTGTTCTTCATAATTGTTGCCTGTATCTGTGATCCTGTTCTTCTTTATAATTGTTGCCTTTTGGCTCTTTGCATTCTATTGCATAGTGTCCATACCATCCAAAATTGAAATATTTGATAGATCTTAGATCTATGGGTCTTCTTGAACCTCTATCTCTTCTACCATAATTTTCTTCTTCATCACTGGATAACTCACTGTTTGATTTTATCTTCTTTCCATTTTTCTTTTTTTCTACTTTGAAAGCAACTTATTTTGGAGGAATAGGATATTTTGTTCTTAAATCAAAAGTAGTAAGCATGCCAAGTAAATAATTACTTTTCAAATAATCACTATCAATTGATGTTTCTATAGAATAAACCTTTTCACTATACCTTTTTGGAGGAGTCCTCAATATCTTATCATAAGCATCATATTCATCAACCTTCATTTCAATACCTTTCATCTCATTTACAAGTTCATCAACCTTGCTGACATAGTCATGAATATTTTCATCATCTCTAATTCTTAGGTTCTCAAATTATACTTTGATATTTTTGATCTTAGACATTCTGACTCCTTTATCTCCTTCATATATTTCATGCAGAAGTTCCCACATTTATTTTATTTTTTTACAACCCATAACCTTCATAGATTTTGATATGTGTAGCCATTTTATAATTGCATTCATATCTATTGAATTTACATGTATTAGAAGCTTACCTTCCTTATATATAGGAGGATTGGCTATTGAATCATATCCAAGTTCCACTGCATCCCAAAAGTCATTGCCAAGTGCCATCAACTAAAATCTCATCAGCATACACCAATATAAGAATTCACTTCCATAAAATATTGGTACTACATTATTGAAGGGTTAGTCTCTTTGATCCTTTTGATCCATTGTGTTCTTAGACTGCTTTTCCTTCAAGTTGTCAAAATATTTTGAAGGAACCCACTCTGATACCAATTGAATAACACAAGCTTATACTGAGAGGGAGGTGAATAGTATAAGACCACTTTTTAATATTCTTTCCCAAATAGTATTAATCAATACAATCAATGGCAATATCAATAGCAATAACAAAAGTAATGCACAAATCATCACACACAATGAAGACACCAATTTTAACGTGGTTCACCCAATGTGGTCTACCTCTATAGAGAAAATATTTCTTCTAAATATTTCTCAAATAATATCATGGAAATCCTTTCCCTTTTACAATGTTTATGGACCTCTGTCCAAAGGAGTTAATGATCCCCTAATCTCAAGATCATGGATTTCTTTCATAGGATAACTCCTTCCCCTTATGCTCTGGCTAGTGATCTTATAGAAGACTATGTCTCTCTATTGCACCGATTGGTGGATCTCTCTCCACTTGAAGAATCCTCACTCAGATTTGTCTTCAATTTTCTTGGCTACTGGATCTCTATCCACTAAGAATTTGTCCTCTATACTCTGTCACCTCTAAAGCTCTATCTCAATAGGTTCACTCAGAACATTCTCAAATATGCTCAATAAGCTCACTCAAAAATTGTCTAAATCTTCTCAACAAGCTCACTCAAAACTTATCCAAATTTTCTCAATAGGTCCAAACAAAACCTGCTCAAATTTTCTCAATAGGTCCACACATAACCTGTCCAAATATTCTCAATAGGTCCACACAGAACCTATCCAAATATGCTCAACAAGTCCACACAAAACCTGCTCAAATATTCTCAACAAGCTCACTCAAAAATTGTCCAAATATTCTCAACAAGTCCTCTCTAGGACTTTCTCAAATATGCTCAATAAGTCCTCTCTAGGACTTGCTCAAATCTGCATAGCAAGCTTCCACAAAAGCTTACTCAAAATTAGTCTATAAACCTTCTCAAAGACTTATCTCAAATCTGCTTAACAAGCTCACACAGAACTTATCTAATCTCATAGAATCATAAAGATAATTGTTAGAGACTCAATATGTTCTATGCTTAATGCTCTATCAATATCTCATCTCAATATCATAGAAGAATAAAGAGAATTTTTAGAGACTCAATATGTTCTATACTCAAATCCTAATCTCAAATCAAATCAATTTCATAGAAGCATAAAGAGAATTGTTAGAGACTCTATATGTTCTATTCTCAAATATCAATCTCAACTCAAATCAAGAATATAGAATAATTTTTTTATGGAACTTGAACAACCACATGCATCCACTTGACTAAGCTCAATTAAATCAACTCAACCAAGCACCTCAATAAACAACACTTTCTCACAAACCCTAGTCCAAGTATGTATCAATCAACTCAAAATATTTCCAACAATGCTCAAAAACAACTCTCACATAACAATGATACTCATGTTCTCTTCTAACTCAAATTCAAGTTCTTTTCACAACCAATGGGTTCCAACAACAATGCTTATAAAACAAGGTTTAATCACAACTCTCAATCCAAAAAATATTAAAGCATTAAACCAATCACTTTCGAAAAGGAAACCACAATCAATCATTTTCACTCCAAAGGTATTTTCAGAAATCAACCACCATAATAAATCAATAGGAAAATGTACCCATACCTTTTATGAATATGAAGAAGCCTCTTTGGAAATCTGCCACAATCACAATATTATTTTGCCAATCCTCACAAGGGTTAGAAGATCACAAAATAATCAACATTACTCTACTTCACAATAATATTCACCAAGACTTTTAATTAGAAAACCTTCTTGAGAATTAATGCAACTTCCTTATCACTCCTAAAACCACTTGTACCATAAAATAAAATAAATCAAATCATTGCATAACCTTGTCACTCCACAAAGCACTTATATCATAAAATAAATCAAATATTGTATATCCTTCCTTTCAACACTTTTGCACTCAAAAATAATCACAAAGATTTCTTAGGCAATATCTGACATTAATAAAATATCAAACCTTATTAAATTATTAAAGCTTGCTCAACCTTATATCTCCTACAAAAATCATAATCAAACCTTAGCAAGCAAAATGTTTTAATTAAAATATTTACCTTGTAAATATCAGATTTGGAGTGCATACCTCAGAGGAGCCCTCGAAGGGCTTTGGCATTTCAAACCTCTACCCACCATGCTACCAAGGGGTAGCTAAGTCGTGTGAGCTAACACTGTCCACATTGCTATCAAGGGGTAGCTAAGTCGTGTGAGCTAACATTGCCCATGTGAGTGCCTTGGACACTCTCTTCCTTAAGCCTCGTGCACTTTCCTCACAAGGTACCAAAACTTTAACTATCCATGACTTGACTTCCCACGTCACACTCCATGAAATTCACTATGCAATATTCGGATGCCAAGCACTTTAGGTTTTCGAAAATCATGTGACACTCCTTAGGTTTATTAAATGGAAAACCTTTGGCTTATTTATATAAGCCATCCTTCAATGCAAATAATTCGGCCCTTTTAACATTACCCTCATGATGTTGGCGGCACCAATAAGAAAGGATAGAAAAACATTTTATTTAATTTTTAAATTTTAATTTTAATTTTAAATAAATTAAAAGTTAAACTAAACCTTTAAAATTAAATTTCTCCATCACTGGGGCACCTTTTTCGTTGAAATGAAAATCTAGCTTGGGTTTTAAGAAAAACCTATTTCAAATATGCCATCCATTGGTTTTAAATAAAATCTTTCCTTGCCTTCCTTGGTTTTCATAAAAACCTTTTGTTAAGCTTTCGTTGAAGCTCCTTTTGGAACCAAATGCCATGCATCCCTTCTAGAACCTTTTATCAAAACCTTGGCTTCTCATGAAGCTCTTTGTGGAGAAAAATCATAGTGCTTACTTACATAGGTCCTTTTGACATCAATGACAACTTTTAGCTTAGGGAATCAAAATGTCCAACATATATCTTTGTACCGTAGCCAAGCTAACAAAAGTTTCCCTAGGCAAGTCCCCTTGGGAAAATATCTCTCTCTATATATATTTTTATATATTTGTAAATACTTTTGTACATAGGTACCCTATTGGGTCCATCATGCATATTTGTTTACTTAATAAGTTCATATTTCATATTTTAAAGTGATCTATAAATATAATTAATTGTCATTCATCATTATTAACATCATTAATATAATCACAAAACACTAATAAATTAACATCATTCATCCAATTCAAACATTTATACCAATATTTTATCACTATACTATTGTGGATCATATCAAATTGAGTTTCCTTAGTTCTACTTAATTTTCCTTCTAAAACTTGAGGGTGCACACCTAGGCATGATAAAATTCAATGCTATTCAAAATAAAATTTTAACATCACATATAAGCAAATAATTATAACATTAGTCATTTAAGACCATTTAAAGTAAGCAACAAAACGTTATATTCTCTTAAAATTGGGTCATCTATGTTATTTTTTGATGCATTTATTATGCAATCTATGTATGAAAATAAGGCACATGTAGATACCTAATTTTATGCACAACGATATTATTCGAATTTTATAATCCCTTTATCAAGCAACCAAATAAAATCAATCATTCTTATATCTAAATTTTAAGTATTTATTGATCCTATATCAAAGCACATAGGTATAGGTGATAGTCTCACTAGTTTTATTCTTACTTCACAACACTTTTATAAAATATTTTAATTATTTTCTTTTATTACCTATTTTTGATCTTCAATAGTTTTGAGGCAAAAAGGGTTATTGAATAGTGCTACTAGCAATATTTCCTCTCACCACTTTTGATTTTTGCACACCAAAGTCAATAAATTTCATTTCTTATCTATTTAAATTCACCCACCATTAATAAACCAAATCCTAAAAAAAATATCTATAGCTCCAACAAAAATTCTAAGGTCAATATTTTACATTGTCATGTTCTTCCATTAATTATTTCTCAACCTATTTTTATATTCTTACCTTCATTGGTCTTATCATATTTAATGTAATTCTTCCACCAAAGAGACATGAATTCCTAAAAACCCAACACTTGGAAGATCTCAATCCTTAACATTTTTAAGGTACTAAAGCTCTATAAACAATCCACCCATGGTCTTTTAAAAGCAATACAAATATATTTAGAATCATAGCAATCAACTATTGTGCATCACATTATTATACCAAAATCTTAACATAATATTATGAAGGTCATCCTTGCAATAACTTAATATCTTATTCTTGCAAGAATCCAAGTCTTCAAGAATATTTGTAGTCAAGTCTACAAACTATAAAGCAATCATAAAGCATGAAGCATCAAGTATCCAAGATCAAGCATTCAAGTGCCATTAACAATCAAACTAGCAATTTGTTAGAAGTATTACATTATTTGGTACCATGTAATATTAATGCAAGGACCACGTAAATAGTTTATTCTAGAGTGTGTTTAATATTTGAGTGTATAATAGCTATCATGTAAATAAGTGTGAGTTATGTAAGCGAGGTGTCAGGTAAATAATTATGTACTTATAAGTTGTGTAAGAGTATGTCATTTAGTATGTGTTATCATGAGAGTTTTTCTTCATATGTGGATATATGGAGAAATTTATTATTATATGGTATTTCTAATATGAGAAATATGAAGTATGATATCTCTACAGTGATTGAGGAGATAAAAGTTTCATGAGCCTTGTGAATGTGAAGAGTATCATATCTAATTTGTATTTATAATTGATAAAAAATTATAATAGTGTGTCGAAGAATGAGCATTGCATTTCATTGCATTACTTAAATTAGATATTTTAATAATATATTCAGTAAGTTATTGTTCATTATTATTGATTGAATCATGAGAATATTTTGTGTTGTTATATTGTAAGATCCTATGATAATATTGGTGAGTTGCTAACACAATCTTCCAACAAGTGTTAAACAACCTTGTGTATGGGGTTGTACTATTTTCTCTTATTTGTTTTTGGATCTTCCTTGCATTTTTATATTTAGGTATTTTATCTTAATGGACTTGGAGTTAATATTGCATTTTTCATTTGTATTTAGCTAATATTTCATGTTTTCATTTCATTTTCATCTTGAGCAAGTAGATTTATGTTTTTCTATTGTTGGAAAAGTCATTTGTACTCCCAAGTCAAGTCACTTCATCATAGTCATCATAATCTTGTTATTTTTATCTTAGAAGTAAAATTTTTACCAAATTATAGGTCGATGGCACTATCACTTTCTAGTTTGACATAAAGCAAGAGCACCAATACTAAACAAAAGCTTCAATAATACTACTATGACCTAATGATAATTTTTCACCTAGCATTTATTTCTTATATTGTATTATTTTTATCATTTTTTATTTATTTGAATAGGGGACTACTTGGTATTCAAGGAAGTTTACCTATCCATTTCCAACTTAGCAAAACCCCTCAACTATTGACTATATATTTTTTATCTATTTTGTAGGTCAAGCAATAGTCCTATTGATAGAAAATAGCATTGATGGCACTTTTGTAAGCTAATGATGCTTTTATATTTGTGCAAAAGATAGATCATTTTTTCCATAGTATTTTTCATTTAAGTATATATAGCTTAAATACTATTTGTTATCTATGTAAACTAAGTTTTATTTCTATTTTCTTGGTAAAAATAAATAAAAAGCAAGGAAAGAAATAGTTTAATATTAATCATATAGGGAATCACCATAATATTTGAGCTTTGGAATCAAATCAAAATTACACATAGTTACATATTAGGTCTTTTTTAATGTATCTTCTTGCACCCTTGCCTCTTAAAATAAAAAAATGTATTTCATTCCTCATTAAACTTAAAAGATAATTTTAGTTTTAGGACTTGACTGCTATATTTGTATGTGCATTAGGGGAATATTAAGGCTAATATTATATAAATAAGTGTCTTAGGAGAAATGTAGATGTTATTCAACTAATATAATAAATTTTGACTTTAAATTCCTAAAATTTCCATAGTTTCAAAGTGAGAAGAGGGGAGAGAAGAAAAGTCTTGTGAGGAGACCCTTTGTGATATCTTTTCTATGTTTCTTCTTGTCAAAAACTTTATTATAAATTACTTTAATATTATTTGTTATTTCTTGTATATTGTGTGAAGTAATTTAATTCCATAGAATATGGTTTAAGTATGAGAACAATTGTATTATCCTCTTTTTGAATAATAAATATGGACTTTGGTTTAAGTGGTGTGACTTTTGAGATATGTGTACTCATATTTTTTTTAATGATGGTAAAATGGTTTTTAAAGGTTCCCAAAACCTTTTACAACCACAAGGAAATGAAAAACAAATAAAATTATCCAAAGAGGTTACCACAACATGCCATAAACCATCTCTATGGAGACGAATTCTATGGATAACAAAATAGAGAAAACAAAACATAAAGATTAGGAACTACATGGAAAAACTAAGAAGATTAAAAAATAATAACACAACCCATAAAAAACATCAAATTTATTGAGGCTATATAGTATTTAGTATAATCATTGATAGCCAAATCATTATTGGTGACATTTTCCTCAACAAGGATATTGTCTTTTTCAAGGTGGAGAAATTTTTCCTATCTTGAATGAGAATTAACGATGCTAAACTGAGGAGATATGTCATGCTTTTCGTGAAATTAGGATTCTTCTAAAGCTTCTTGGAACCATCTATATTCTTTATATTTTTTAAATTTACCAAGATTTTTTTGAAATCCATTTTTGACATATCAACATTAGTAATTTTACATTTCCTGCTTGAGGCTTCACTTCTGGTCACACGATGGTAATAATCCAATTTTAAGGGAGGATAATATTGGAAAAGGGATTTCCTTTTACTTGTATCACCATAGTCTTTATATGAATCATCATTGCTAAGAATTTTAGTATTGGGGATGTCTTCCTGGCTTCCAATAATGGTGAGAGTCACCCTATCTACTTCATTTTTGATATAAAAGTTGTACAACATAATATGGAGGTCTTGGTGCTTCATATGGGTTAAATACCCATATCTAACATTCACCATAGAATGTTCTAGTGACTAAAATATGTACTCTAAAATATTAATATGCTTTACTGTTCACATATGGTTAAGGAAAAGCATGTAAAAACTCCTAAGTGGTGATTTGATGTCATCCATTGTGATGTACTCCATGATAGGGATCATAAATCAGTTCCATGGCTTTGGTAGACCTTTCTTAGCAATGTCTCATTTATCCCTCACCATTTGCTTGTCTTTCTCCCAAAAATGGAATAATTCCCCTCCAAAAGTGTGCTTATATCTATGAATGATGTATCCATCATTTTGTAATTTAGTTAACTATGCAAGAAGGTGGATGTTAAATCTAAATTTAAGTCCTTTGAACATCACCCAACCTTTGTCCCAAAAAAAAATAAATTCATCTGAGAGGTTTGGGTCATTATCATTGAATTTGTGAAGGAAAGGTAGTAAGCGATATATTTTCAAGAAATTCTCCTCCAGACTACCAACTTGTAGGGATGAAGGTTCAGCTAGCATTATTTTATTCTAGTTCATCCCCATGACTCACCCACCAGGCTTCTTCCATCCTCATCTCTTCAATATTTTTTACCACTTACTCGAACACAAGCTCCATAACCAAGCTCTTATTTTGATCATACATCCAGTATAATTAAAGGCTTCTCACATACCTAAAGTGATAGTTTTTTTAGGAATACACATGTCGTCCATGGGAAATTGCCATTGGGTAATGAGCTTGTACCATAAAGTTTAATATGAAGAGCCCAATAAGTGTTGGAAATGTTATGACCAATGAAAATATTCTAGTAATTGATAAAAGGCCTAGCTTTATCAACAAACGACATGGAGGAGGATGTATATAGAGCCCTATCCCTCCCTTAGAAATGATATGGAGCAATATAACCAAGAATGAGACTACTTGTTTTGGAGACCCCATCCTTGAAGCCCACTTGAGGTACCTTGAGAGACCATATGATATCATAAGGGTTATGAGAAGCACAACTAGTAAAGTGATTATGAAGTATGGGAACAAATGAGCTAGGTCAACATAGGGTGAAGGGCAAAAAATTCCATGAAGGGTGGAAAATGGGAAAAAAAACATGAGGACACAATTTTGACAAAGGAGTTGACCTGGATCATAACTACAAGAAATAGGTAATGATAAAATAGTCCTGAGTAGACCCTACAACCAAAAAATACACAAGAGACTTGAAATACCCTATGATAGTATGAACACCAGGATAAACCCAATTGATGGAATGAAAACTAGGTGGTGACACAGAAGGGGTTAGGTAAACCAAATAAAGGAACATCTATTGCCATGTAAGGTGGATGATGAACCCTTTAGTATGAAATTTGGAAGTCACCTATGATTGGATAGACTTGCAAGCCTAGAAATGACTACCATTTAAACAATCACAACATTAATGAAATATGTATTCATTGTTATTGATATCATTGAAGATGTCATGCATGAATTAATTAGTCCAAACACAAAGGTTGACTACTGATAAAGCAATTTTGGCCATCACATATACGACTTTGTTTCCCTACCTGTAGGTGTGTTGTATGATCATATTTTTGTATTTCCTCAACAACCTCTTTAAATCTTCAATCATGTTGTGGATGTTGCCTTTAGGAGACTTTTTCCCTTTAACACTATTGATAATATTCACAAAGTCACTCTCTATAATAATTTTGTCAAAGGTGTGTGTACTCATCTTCTTCTTATATTATTTTTCTCCTTATCCATGAATTATTTATTTACAAGTCCATTGGTATAGCCATTATTTTGGTAGTTATCATCAAGTAAAATTATAAAGTAATGAAACTCCTCAGATATATGTAGACCTATTTTATTATTCTTCAACCAAAGTGAGAGTATATTGTATTTGATAATGGTCATTATATATTATCTTGTGCACTCATATCAATATTTATTATAATCCCAAAATAAATTTTAAAGGGAGTGCTAAAAATTTTACCTTTATTTGAGTTTATTATTCTAAATTCTAAGGTTTATGTTATATTCTAATGAGAATAATAAGGATATTTTTTCTACAATTACTTTGTCCTTTAGTGACTATGAAGTGTCATAATCCTTATGAAAAATAATATTAAGAGTAACATATATGAATAAATCCCCACACATGTCATTTAGATTCTCTCTTATCATGGAAAGTATGAGAATTCACATATACACTTGTCAGTAATAAAGTGGAACACATTATACCTTCTTATTTTAATTTTAAAATATATATATTATAGGTTTTAGCATTTTGTGTTTTTATACTTATTTGTGTCTATTTATTGAGAATTTGACTTAATAACATAGGATTTTTTATTTCCTATAAGAATTCACTCCTTAAAAATTTCATCTCCATTATTTTCTTGCATACCTCAACCTACTTTATGTTGACATAAATTTGGATGGATTTATACATGCTTTATGATATCTTGCATGGTATCATATCATTTTTGTTGACATAAAATTGATGAATTTATTAATACCTTTATGGTATCTCACATGATTTCATATACCTAAAATTTATGTTGAGCTTATGTGTAGGGGTATGTTTTTATGTTTTTTCAACAATTAACTTTTAAAATTACATTTAACATGTTATGATTGGTTTTAGAGTACATGTTTTTAAATTAATTTGTCTCAAGAATTTAATAGGTTCAACTACTTTTTAAAAAAATATACATTTTTGATATTGTATGTATATGGAAGTGGACATAAAAATGATGATTATGATCATGATGTATATGGATTTTACTATATCAATTAGGATAGGGTTATGGTGTTGATTGTCTCATTATAAAAGTAGCATTAAATTCTTTGAGGTTAGCTAAAAGAGATTAACATAACCTTGTGTTGTGGAAGGGTAAATTTAGTATGCCAAAATAAAAATTCTTTTTAATAGAATGAATTTAATCCTTTATATATTATTAAAAATGGTTATAGATTCCATAAATAATTGGAGTTACTTTCTCAATTATTGATCTCAATATATGATTTTATATTTCAAAAATTTTGATAAATTATGTTTGTATGGTTCCTTTAAATATTAAATAAATATTATTTATGTTTATTTTTTGTTATGATTAGTTTGGAATATAAAAATTAATTAAAGTATATTCAAATAACTAAATTGAAGGTTTTACAAGTGGTTAAAATATAAGATTTAAAGTTGATTCTAAGTTGTAAAATTAAATGTTTACAACATACTTAAAGTTAATTTCATATTAGAATTTAATGGATAAAGTAATGTATCTATAATATATGTAAATATGATTTTATTACCATAAATATTAAAGAATTTTAGGTAACTTAAGTGGCTACAATAAATCAATGAAATTTAAATTTTAACTATAAAGTTGTTAAAAAAAAAGTAAATACTAAACATGTTAGTGATATGCCCAAGTTAGCATGTAGTGATTGGTAAGCAGTAGTAATCCATATCATGGTTAAGTTCCTAAATTTTTTTAATATCTATTGACTAAGTCTTATTTTCTAAATAGTTTTTTCTTTTTGGTAAATTTAAGGACATTTAATTTTTTTTTATTAATTTAGCTAAACAGTAAAATATTATTTATATTTTGTTTCATCATTTCTTAAAATTTGTATTCTCAAATACATACAAATACCTATGTACCTAATGATTGAGCTACATATAATTAAATTATTTCATAATGGTTTTTCTTATGATTATAAGCATAAAAAAATTGTCATTTTGAAAAATGAAAAATTATAAAGAATTATAAAAGTGAATATTGTATAAATAAAAATGAATTTTTAAAAAATATTCAATAAATATCAACCTTTAATAACAAAATTAGTTATCTTATAAATATTTTTAAAATAAAATATATTGTATAAAATTAACAATTTTTGTTCAAAATATTTATGCCATAAAATTTGAATTTCAATGGCTTGTAAGTTCATTACCCTAAATATTATATTTAATGAAATAGATAAGGAGCTAATAACAAAACTAGACATTATACATATAAATTTAAATAATGCCTAACACACATAGATTCTAAAATACTTAGAAAAATACATTTTAAAATGATTCTTTAAATAAATGTGTATTAATATCCTATCATCATAGAACATGAATACAAAAACTAATAAAAAACTAATTAATGATTGAATTTTTATTTGTAAAATATTGCTTTTTTTCAAAAGATTATTGGAAGTATTAAATTGAAACTACAAATTTAAAAAATAACCTAAAAGACTCAAACCAAGGGCTTTGAAAAGATAATCACTTTTCAACTTAGCAAAACAATTAAAAAGCAAAAATATGGATAAAAACCACTAACAAAACTGAAGATCATAACCATGTATTAATGAAAGTAATTGTATTTGAACACATGATAAAATTGTAATGCTATTTATGAGAGCATAAAAACTAGTATGGCATTGTGATAACTTAAACACTTGGATAGAAACCAAGTTATCAAAATAGAATAATCACAATTAAAAAATTAATTTAAAGTTCAAAGCAAAAGGATCTAAAACTGAAATTACTTTTCAATTTATTACAATGCCTGAAATCATTCAAACTACCAAAATATTATTACAACTTGTTAATAGAAATTGTTGTGTTCAAATTGTAAAATCCACTTAGAGAACATAGCACGACCAAGTGATAAGCCATCAAAATACAATATAAATAAAATGTTTAATAAAAAAGTAATTAAATTTATAACTCCAATTTTATCTATAAATATTACAATGTCTTAAAATAAAAATAATTTACTAATTAAATATTAATTATAAATAGCAAAAAATAAACATAAATAATTAAATAGCAAAAATAAACTTAAATAATCTACCAAAAACAATAATTTTTTCAACATAAAAAAGTAACAAGAAAGATTACAATAATTTAAAAAACAAAAGATCATAACAATCTAATAATAAAAATTGTATTTTAAAACAAGAACACAATTATAATGCCAATGGCCTATAACTTAAAAACTAGGCTACAATATCCCTAATAACATCCAAAATTCGATATTGATTTTCGACAGATTCTGCCATGGTAGCTAGTGTCATACACCAATGCAAGGGAAAATGACGATGCACAGTTAAAGTGGCGATAGTAATGTGACTCTTAATAGAAAATGTCGTCCTCCTTTAATCTCATGTCGTGACTTTAGGAGGGGAATAACCCCTTTTTTCATTTTACTTCCTTCTACCTGCCTTATCTGAAATGTTAAAAAAGAGGGATTCCTTACTGTTGACAGTTTTAGTTGGATTCTTTCCTATCAATGCCCCTTCACATTAAAAAGGACATCAGGTCAACCTCAACCGTCATGATAAAAATTTCAGCCGTCATGATAAAAATTTCAGCCCAGTTTTAGTTGGATTCTTTCCTACCAGTGCCCCTTCACATTAAAAAGGACCTCAGGTCAAACTCAACTGTCATGATAAAGATTTCGGCCCAGAAAGGGAAAAGAATCTAATCTGCCACCCATCTTATTATCAAGAGAACAAAACTTTGGAATCTATAAGCTAATAATTATATCAAAAGCACCACCGTCCAGAACACACTAACATAAACCTGAACCACAACTTCAACGTAGTTGGGAAGTATGATATATTCAAAATAGCTTTCCATCATAGGTAACACGTGCCAGGCCATAAACATGGTATAGATGTTAAGGATACATGATAAGGGAAGCCTCCCTAAGGCATTCCTCTAGCGCCGTTATTTTGGGAGTAGGTTTCATATTATTCCAGAGAATTTCCCGAGATTTTTTTACTTTTTCTCCACATGGAAAAAAAAAGAAAAGTAGGATTCCCTCCCTCCGTAGATGGGAGAGGAATAAGAATGGTTTGCATGGTGCAGGTTTATATAAATTTTCTACCTATATAAAGCCCTCAACAATTTCCCAATTCTATATCAGAAGCTAACTGAAGTCCTACATCATTCAATTCAAATCATATCATGGACGGCACGCAGGAATCAACTGAGTCACTAAGGTCCTCATGCTGGTTCTTATTTTTTCCTACCAGTTATTCTGTTTTTCAAGTGAGAAGTTTGATGCACTGAACATTAAACAGATAGATTATAACTCAGAAGTGGAATTGGGAATTGAAGATTGTTAGCTAGCAATGGACCATGCAGTGTATAGAACTGAATTTGTATTTCGTTTCTTTTTCCTAATGATGTGGACTGATTTGTATATATTTTTTCATTTGAGGGCATCCTAGGTTGATGAATCTAGGATTTTGGCAGGAAAACTATACTATTGCTTTCCTTTTGCATTACTTGATTCCTCGTAGCTATACAATTGCTCTATGTAACTTTAGCTACACCTTTCTTTATTATTGTTTTATTGACTGTACCTTAACAATCGAGATAAAAACATGTTAATGGGGATTAACAAAACTTAGTTGGAGAATGCAAACTAGTGAATATTATTACACTTAATATATAAAGGCTGGTTCTCACTTGGAGATCATAAACTATGTACCCTGATACAACACTGCTGAAAAGATTTTCCCCAACAATAAAAGCTTTTCGCGTAAAATTTCTGATATTCAAACGAGATAATGGTTTTTTTTCCTTGTTTACATTATAACTTTTTGATCGAATAGAATGTCCTAACTGTTAGAGTAATATACTTACCATTTACTCCTCTAGGTAAAAGAGTATTTACATTTATCTTTTACTATCTAGATATTTATTTTTTTATCCTAGGTTAATCTTTAAATATCCTAGGTTAGTGGTTTGGTTAGACTTCTCTACTTAGGTTAGTGGTTAGCATCACGCAACTCCCTACTCTATTGTTAGAGGGTAGTTAGCGCTATTTCCTAATGATGTTAGTTAGTCTATTTATTTAATCATAGACTTTCTATTGTAATCGTTAATGATTAATTAATTATTATTCTCTCTCTTGATCACATTGGTATCATTCCCTGGGCTCTACCTGGTACATCCTATAGGAGCTGGTCTAGGCATGGTTCTCGAAGTGTTGTCCGATATAGCACGCTTACCGATGCACTAAGGCTAGCATAGGAGTTTGAGGGCCCACAGACGCTCGAATCCCGAGGAGTGGGATTTATTGATGTCATGGCCCATAGCTTGAGATCCGAGCTCACGTGACCCATAGGAGCATAGATATTGAGGAGCGGGATCTACTGATGCAGCCGTCGCAGCTGGCCCACAAACTGGTCGACGCGGCCACAGGGCCCACGAACACGCCAACCGACCTAGTAGACAAGCCGAGCACAGCGCCCGCGAACCCCTAGACTGATCAAAGTCAACAAGTCGAGGCTTTTCAACCTTGGCTTCCCACGCTGGCCCCTAGGGCCCATAAAACCACGTAGGTCTCACAGGCAACATGGCACACTCACGGGAGATCCAAGAGGGCAAGAGTGCCCTTCCTCTTCCCATGGATTGATAGACATTGGGATCTGAGGGGGCAGGCAGCCCTCCAATCCCTGATAGACAAACTAACACCTGGATGTGGACTGACGCTGACAAGCCTCAACACGCATCTCGAGGAACACATGGACTAACACCGATTGTCCCTGGAATGCATCCTAAGGAACACATGGACCCAGGCACGCACCCCTTGGTGCTGACTTGACCGAACACATGGCGGACAGCCACTGACAAACATGTGGCAAAAAGCCACTGGATAGGGATCGAACAAGTGGCGGACAGCCACTGGACGCAACTTGACACATGGCGAACAACAACTAGAAAAAATCGACACTGACTTGATGGACTTAGCCTACCCCTAGTGCCATGTGGGATGCATGTGGGATAAAAGTCCCCGATTTTTTTTTAAAAAACATTTCGCTATCAAACTCTTCAATAGGCACAGCCCGATGCCTTTGTTCCATTGGGCGTCATAGCTAACGTGCACGGCGAGGAGTCTAGGTTTCGAATCCCGTCGGGAACAAAAGGCCATTTTTTTTTTTGGTCTTCGGCGCCCAAAGAAGGTATTTTAAAAAAAAAAAATTATATTTTTTCAATTTTTTAATTCAAGTTTTTTTATTATTATTTTTTTTAATAGTTTAAAACTTAATTTTTTTTTTTTAACTAATCAATTATTGTTCAAAAAGACTTTAAATTGATTTATTTAAAGAATTTTTTGTTAGGAATGGAGCCTAATTATGAGGAGGCTAAACAGAGAAAGTTTTTGGATTTACTGCAGGATGGGTAGGGAAAGTTTCCAGATTTACAATCTGTTAGTCTACCAGAAAAAGTTTTTGGATTTACAACAGGATAGCCAGTGAAAGTTTTTTTGTTTTTATCCCAAAATTAGATGTTGGGAACTCAGTGTTAATCTTGGAATGTATTAAGAAAAGCAGTTTGTTTTTCTATTTTTTTCTTATATATAGTTGTGAGGAAAAACAGAGAAGATAATGAAAATGAAAATTACTGTGTTGATTCCTTGTAAATATAGAGAGGAAATTACATAAGATGTTTGTTGTAGGTTGTAACCCTCTATTGCTTGGATTGAGAAATAAGGACTAAAAATTCTTGGTGGATGTAACCCACATTGGCTGAACCACGTTAAAATCATTGTCTCTTCTACTGTGTGTTTGTCTTATTTTTAAAATTTTGCTGCTAAAGTTTGAAACACTATAATTGCTTTTCTATATTTTATATAGTGATTTACTCTAACAAATGGTATCAGAGTGGTTTTTTTATTGGGTGCACTTGACAGAAGGAGAATTTTTCGATCAAGTGGGAGCAATGGCGGAAGAAAAGAGGTTTAGAGTTCAAAAATTCAATGGCCAGAACTTTCAATTATGAAAGATGCAGATGGAGGATTACTTGTACCAAAAGGATCTTTACTTACCTCTTGAGGGGGAAACAGAGAGACCTTCAACTATGTCTGATGAGGAGTGGAGTCTCCTTGATAGAAAGGTATTGGGTACTGTGAGGCTATGCTTGGGAGCCACCGTAGCCTTCAACATCTCCGATGAAAAGACTACCAAGGGAGTCATGGATAAGTTGGCCAAGATGTATGAGAAACCATCAACATCAAATAAGGTATTCTTAATGAAAATGTTATTTAACATGAAAATGAGTGAAGGAGGATCTGTGCATGATCATTTAAATGAATTTAATATTGTCACTAATCAATTGCATTCAGTAGGATTGGATTTTGATGATGAGCTTAGGGCCTTATTAATCTTATGATCTCTTCCAAAAAGTTGAAACAGTTTGGTAATGGCGGTAAGTAACTCTGCTTCGAGTTCAAATAAATTAGAATTTGATGATGTGATTGGTGTGATACTCAATGAGGACATGAGAAGAAAAACCACAGGAGAATCATCTAGCACTGCCTTAACTGTTGAGAATAGAGGAAGAGGAAGAGAAAGAGGCAAGATTTCACATCATGGCAAATCCAAAGGTAGATCCAAATCACGTGGAAAAGGAAAGCTACAGTGTTTGCACTGTGGAAAAAAGGGTCATCTCAAGAAGGAATGTTGGCAAAGAAAGGGTGATGGAAATGAAGGTAATGATAATAATGGTAACACTTCAGAAGCCAATATTACTAGAAAAATTCTACAAGATGCTTTAATCTTATCTCTTGATAGAAATAATGATTATTGGGTAATTGATAGTGGTGCTTCATTCCATGCTACCTCACATAAGGAATACTTCATAGATTATGTTTCTGGAGATTATGGACAAGTTCTGTTGGGAAATGACCAACCATGTAAAATCATGGGTATTGGAAAGATTTTGATTAAATCCCCAAATGGATGTCAATGGGCTCTTAAAGAGGTGAGACACATACCAGATTTAAAGAGAAATCTTATATCGGCAAGTAAGCTTGATGGTGAAGGATACACGGTTGCATTCGAAGAAAATGCTTGGAAAGTTACTAAAGGTTCATTGATAGTAGCTAGAGGTAAATTGGTGGGTACTCTTTATTTACTTACTGATTTTTCTCACTGCTCCATGAATTTAGTTTCTACAGGTGAGAGTGCATCTTTGTGGCACCAAATACTTGGCCATATGAGTGGAAAAGGTATGGAAATTTTACATTCAAGAAAGTTATTGCCTAAGTTAAAAGAGATTGATTTGGAATTCTATGAGGATTGTGTTTATGGTAAAGCAAAGAGAGTTAGATTTCTCAAGGATGGCAAGGAAAGGAAGAAATAGAAATTGGAGCTTGTACACTCAGACGTTTGGGGCCCAGCTAGGTAACTTCTCTTGGAGGTTCCTCTTACTATGTACTTTTTATTGATGATGCAACAAGGAAAACATGGATATATTGCATTAAGAATAAAAGTGATGTTTTTAATACCTTCAAGAATTGGAAAGCATTAGTTGAAAATGAAACTAGAAAAAGGTTAAAGTGTCTAAAGTTGGATAACGGTGGAGAATATTGCAGTAGAGAATTTGATGTGTTTTGTTCTAAAAATGGAATTAGAAGAATCAAGGTAGTTCCAAGAACACCTCAAGAAAATGGGGTTGCTTAAAGAATGAATAGAACCATCATGGAGCGTACTAGGAGCATGAGAATACATGCAGGCTTACCATTATTTTTATGGTCTCATGCTGTTGATACTGTAGTATATCTGATTAATAGAGGACCGTCTAGTGCCTTGGATGGAGGAATTCCGAAAGAGCTTTGGACAGGTAAACCAGTAAATTATTCTTTCCTTAAGGTATTTGGATGTGAGGCTTTTATGCATATAGACAAAGAGAATAGAAATAAGTTAGATGCTAAGGCCCAAAAGTGTTATTTTATTGGTTATGGTATTGATGGCTTGGGTTACAGATTATGGTATTGTGATAACCAGAAAGTCATTAGAAGTAGGGATGTCATATTTAATGAAAAAAACTTGTATAAAGATCGGTTGTAGGGAAAGAAACAGAAAGAGGAAATTACTGAATACATAGACCTTGATGGACACATAGAAAAGGTAACTCCAAAAGTGGTAGAAGATCAAAATGTACAGCAACAGCAACAAGCACCTCAATCTCTAGATGAAAGCACGAGATTTCGGGCGAAGGAAACACTAATTGCGATGCATTCAAAATCAAATACGCTTAAGTCCTAGAAATGTAAATTGCATGAAACGAAAGAAACGCATTGGAAGAGACACAAGCAAATGGAGAAAACACAGCCCTTTCATTAAACTTTCTTGATCTCTGTTACAAATACGCCTCCTCCCTTTTCAGGGGCTAGGAGCGTTAAAAGAATTTGACTACAATCGAGACTTAAGGTTCCTCTTTCCGCGTGCCCACACTTGAAATGGACGGGCCAAGATGATGCCGTCGCTGATGTCGATGAGTCCTTGACCTCTGCTGCTCCTCCTGCGAACAAAGAAACAACGAAGATGTCAGTAGCACCTGTTGCAAATAGAAAGTGTTTGTTCTCTAAAATCGCCAAAAGATGCATGTAAACAATTAGCCAAATCGATAGACAAAATGACTCTAAATGACCTGAAAACCTGACAGAGGACAGAAAACATCACCAGAAGGCCACTGCCACTGAGACAGTTGGCCAATCTGCCTTCAACTGGAATTCGTCCCTGGGCGGGACGAATTCTGACTGCTATTCGTCCCTGGGTGGGACGAATTCTGCTGTGTTGGAAAAGCCGACCTACTGCTGCTCCAATGTCGAATCTCGGGACCTGCAAAACGCCTGCAAACAGGGGGTTATGTAATTGGGGCCATTTTGGGACGACCCAGATGGTCGGATTCTCCCAATTTGGCCTCTATCCTCGGGAATTCGATATCGCCACCTGCAAGTTAGTGAAACAACAAAGCGACACAAAGCATGATAAAATCTGATCAAAATGTTATGAAATTGAAGCTATGAATTCACCAAACAGAATAACACGATATGCCACCCTGAAACAATAATCTAGAATGCTTTTGAAACAAAACTTAGAAAGTGCGGGGGTGCCCAAGTGGGCCTCCCACCGTTGGCACTTGATCTTGGCGCCAATCCACTAGGGATGGGCCCAAAACCTCTTAGGATTGGGAGGTCGGCAAATTGGTTGATTCAGGTGTCCATATGTTGGATTTGGGTCAGATTCAAGCTTCCAAAAGCCACCCAACAACCTCCCTTGCAAAAGAGATTGGTGGATGTGAGAAGGTGAATCAAAGGGGATGCAAGTGGGTGTTCAACTCGGCAGCACTTCGTTGCTTGAAATCTCCTTCTATCTGTCCTTTTGGGTGAGAAAAGTCCCACCTTTTATAGACCCATGGGGTCTCTTTTGAGAGGGAAGCACAAATGCCATGTGTTGGTCATAGGTGCCATGTGGCAGTCATGTCTTCCCATGAGGGAGGGGAGTCCTCCATTGACTTGGGCTCTCATAACAGCCCTTGTGACAGTCCTCTAACGGCCTATCTATCCACCCACACACGTGTGCGAGGCGGAGTCATCAAGCGACTGTCCTGGGCTGCCACTTGGCACCATTCTTCTTTTTGCCCGTTAAACTTGGAATTCGTCCCTGGGTGAGACGATTTCAGAATTCGTCCCTGGGTGAGACGAATTCCAGTTAGTATTCGTCCCTGGGTGAGACGAATATTGAGCAAAGTGTCTAAATGTGCCAAATTGCTTCCTGACCTTACAAAATTGCTATGAAAGTGGTTAGGACCACTTGTTTGACCTCTGAGGGCTGCCCTGGGGGCTGTGTTTGTCAAAGCGATCAATGTTTGCAGTCACATAATCGGATTGGTGCTGTTTTGGTGTCTACAGATGCCCCTTTTTGGGATGCGCTTGTGCATGGCGCAGCGTCGAGCAAAAATAGATAACCAAAGCACTAATGATTAGGGTTTCTTGGTAACCTAACCAACTTTTGATGCCCCAAGCATGGAAAGGGCATGCATTCTTGAATCCTTGCTTTTGACGAGCTAAGGAGTTTGATTTCAAGTGTTAACCTATTTTGGTGAGGTGTGACTTGAACTTAGACATTGATCAGTCATGAATAGGCGAAGGGCATTTTATCCACGGGGGAACCTTGTGTTCATGATTCACGAAATGCCAAGTGTTTGATTGATTTGATTGTTGCTTGTTTACTGCCCCAAGCAGGAGCGTGATTGTCTTTGTCAATGATTCTTTGAATGCATGTCATTTTCCTTAATTGGGTGTGTGATTGTTGATTGGTGACTAAGTGTGACTACCCCCTCAAGCGACGAATCGATGAGGGAATGACCTTCATGAGAAAAGCGACGAGTCGCTTGACCCAAGATGACTTGTGCAAGGGTGCCTTTAGATGGTTTATCGTTAAGCATGTGCAATTTTTCCAACATCTGGACCTATTTTTGGTGGGTGTTAACCCTTTTTGTGATGCCATAATGGGGTGAAATCGTCGACAACCCATCTTCCCATGGAGCGGTCCGGCTATGATAGCCTTCTTGGGGAAGTAGTAGAGTGACAATTTGAACCCCGACATCGATTTTCTATGCCAAGAGGTTAAGTGCAA
This sequence comes from Wollemia nobilis, assembly GCA_028583015.1. Lineage (NCBI taxonomy): Eukaryota > Viridiplantae > Streptophyta > Pinopsida > Araucariales > Araucariaceae > Wollemia > Wollemia nobilis. The sequence continues at coordinate 3,918,639 of JAQPPZ010001731.1, forward strand.
GAGCACTTGTGTCCGACAATGCTTATTGCTTTGTTTTTATGTTGCATGTTTTGTTGTTTTTGTTGTTTTTTTTTGTGACACCATTTGGGGATTAAATTTTCAAAAATCCGTCTCCCGTGGAGCGGTCCGGCTATGGTAGCCTTCTTAGGGAGTAGGATAGTGATAATTTGTGACCCTGATGTCAATTTGCCATGCCAAGAGTTTAAGTGCAAGAGCACTTGTGTCTAGCAATGTTTATTGCTTTTTGTGTTGTTTTGATTTTCTTGTTGTTTTTGAGTGGGCTTTGACCCTTTTGTGACGTCGTTTGGGGATGAAATTGTCAAAAATCCATCTTCCCGTGGAGCGGTCCGGCTATGGTAGCCTTCTTAGGGAGTAGGATAGCGACAATGTAGACCCTGACATCAGTTTTTCTATGCCAAGAGGTTAAGTGCAAGAGCACTTGTGTCTAGCAATGTTTATTGCTTTTTGTTTTTGTGTTGCATTTATTTGTTGTTTTTGTTGTTTTGATTTTCTTTGATCTTGTGCATGATGGTTGATGAATATGGATGTATGCATGTTGATTTATTTTGATGGATGCATATGCTATGATGAATGCAAATGGTTTTGATTTATATGTGATATGCAGATATGAAATGGATGAATGGGGTTTGTGATGTTTGGCTATGGCACCAAGGACTGTTTAGAACTCTGTTATTTTGTTTTTAGGCGATTGTTGTGATGCATGACTTTGTATGTATACATGTGGTTTTTATTTTTTGTATTTTTTTGATGGTATTGTAAGGATGAAAAGTAGCGCAGTTGGTTTAGAAATGTAGCTAAGGTTTTCTGAGACTCAGACGGTTTTAACTCACTAGCCATGACTGTACTTTATCTTACAAGACTTTTGAACAAGGTATGAATCGGACTTGTTTTTGACCGAGCTATTTCACATCCCTGTGTGTGCAATTGAGTTCATTTATGTGGTATTTATCAGGATACCGCCAATGCCAGATGGGCTTTCAACCGAACCTATATCGAGGATCACCTAATTAGCTCCACTAACTCCTTTGTTGTATTTAGTTAGATTAATCTGCGGTGTTATCCAGGATGCCATAAGCTAGCTCATCCACATGCAAACATTGATCTGTACGCAAGTTAATGTGACAGATATATCGTCATGCGAGAAGTTTACCGCCAATTACCGATAGGCTATCAACCAAACCGGTACTGAGGCTTGCCTCATGACCTGTTAGAATACTGAGAGTTCCAAGGATTCAAGTTCACTCCCTTCTTTTCTTCAATTGTATTGGGATACTTGCTCGTTTGTAGTGATAAGATCACTGTTTATTTTGATTTGTTTTTCTTTTGAGCAAGGGATTGGGGATATGGAGTGATGAAAATCACTATTGCTTGTGCCTTTTGATGTGTGCACTGTAGGATGTCAAATTTTTGAGTTTTGACATTTTGCAAATTTTTGATGTTTTGCAATTATTGAGAACTTTAGGGATTCTTAGGGAATTGGGTAGGGAGGATGCTTGTCCTTTTGCCAACTCTCGGCATTCTTTGGGTCATTCGCACTTGGGGATGAGCAAGATAACCGTTTCGCTTATGGTGACCTGGATTACTATGCAGGTTTCATCTTTCGTTCACACAACTTGGGAATTGTTTTATGTGTCTTGATATGTGTTGGGATGTTACGTAACAAGGTTTATTTCAAGTATGACTCTACCTTCGTAAAATCTGTCTGACTTGATACATTACATGGCTAAAGAGCAAAATGATGACTGAATCATGAAAACTCTTGATACATTAACAGACCACTGACTCTAGTGTGGTAAAAGCAATGCATGGTGTTTTTGTTGTTTTTGTACAATGGAACAGTGTGGAATAAGATGGACTAGTAGAGCAATTACAGCCTATGGTGCCTTTGACCTATTCGACCACAAATATGCAATGTATGGATGCAATGCTTAATGCAACTACATATTTTTGTATTTTTGATGGATTGATTTTTGTGAATATGAATATGAGGTGCGAGAAGAGCTCTCGATTGATGAATTTGAGTATGCCTAGAAATGAGATGCAAATTTTTGTTGTTTTTGATTATTTTTTATTTTTGACCAAGTGATTGCGATAATCCTTGGAGCTTTTTGGGTTTTGACCAAGTGATTGCGATAATCCTTGGAGCTTTTTGGGTTTTGACCAAGTGATTGCGATAATCCTTGGAGCTTTTTGGTTTTTGACCAAGTGATTGCGATAATCCTTGGAGCTTTTTGGATGACCAAGTGATTGCGATAATCCTTGGAGCTTTTTGGGTGACCAAGTGATTGCGATAATCCTTGGAGCTTTTGGGTGACCAAGTGATTGCGATAATCCTTGGAGCTTTTTGGGATGACCAAGTGATTGCGATAATCCTTGGAGCTTTTTGGGTGACCAAGTGATTGCGATAATCCTTGGAGCTTTTTGGGTGACCAAGTGATTGCGATAATCCTTGGAGCTTTTTGGGATGACCAAGTGATTGCGATAATCCTTGGAGCTTTTTGGTTTTGACCAAGTGATTGCGATAATCCTTGGAGCTTTTTGGGATGACCAAGTGATTGCGATAATCCTTGGAGCTTTTTGGATGACCAAGTGATTGCGATAATCCTTGGAGCTTTTTGGGTGACCAAGTGATTGCGATAATCCTTGGAGCTTTTTGGGTGACCAAGTGATTGCGATAATCCTTGGAGCTTTTTGGGTGACCAAGTGATTGCGATAATCCTTGGAGCTTTTGGAGTGACCAAGTGATTGCGATAATCCTTGGAGCTTTTTGGGATGACCAAGTGATTGCGATAATCCTTGGAGCTTTTTGGGATGACCAAGTGATTGCGATAATCCTTGGAGCTTTTTGGGTGACCAAGTGATTGCGATAATCCTTGGAGCTTTTTGGGTGACCAAGTGATTGCGATAATCCTTGGAGCTTTTTGGGTGACCAAGTGATTGCGATAATCCTTGGAGCTTTTTGGGGTGACCAAGTGATTGCGATAATCCTTGGAGCTTTTTGGGTGACCAAGTGATTGCGATAATCCTTGGAGCTTTTTGGGTGACCAAGTGATTGCGATAATCCTTGGAGCTTTTGGGGTGACCAAGTGATTGCGATAATCCTTGGAGCTTTTGGGGTGACCAAGTGATTGCGATAATCCTTGGAGCTTTTTGGGGTGACCAAGTGATTGCGATAATCCTTGGAGCTTTTTGGTTTGGATTATGGTTCTTCAAGGGATAGAGGTACCCCCAGCTTGATGGTCTTTGCACTCTGGATCTGGCTCTAGAGGTATGGGCATGAATGGATCGGCCCTATGCACGGATAGGAGGACAGAGTCTACCCCTGGCACTGATGTTGTTATGGGATCTCTGGGTAGAAGTTGATCTTTATGTGCCCAAAGTTGTGGATGTAATGCTTGGTCCCACTGCGGTGGGTTAACACGCCACTCATGCCCTAGTATTATGTTTATCTGTTGACATGCTTCCTCAAATTTTATGGGATGCCGATGTTGTCGCATGTGATTGTTGTGGGCTATCTCTGTTTCATCTTCACTTTCAACTAGTGAGTACAGCTCATCAGAATCTGGAGATTCTGAGACATGGAGGACTGCATCATCAGGTAGCCCTATGGTTAAAGGTTGATCCTCTTTGAAAGGAGCTTCATGTAAGTTGGGCCTTGGGAGCTCCAAAATCTTGGTCTCTACCGACTCTAAGTGCTCTAGCACTTTGCATATATCGGGGATTTGAGCTCCTCCTCTTTGATTGGTTCTTGTTGAGGAACTTGGGGCATATGGAGGGGTAACTGGATAGCACCCCCATGCCTTGATAGGGCATTTCATCCCACTCTTCTTCTCGCTCTGATTCCTTAGAGGCTTCTTGATGAATTTCTAAGGGTGGCCCATAAACCTCGGGTGGATGTCCGAGGAAGGCACCCATCATTGGTTATAGGATCGGCCTCCCGCTCATGTCTGGGAGGCATCGGGGCGATGCTTGATAAGGTCGCGGAGACTCGTCTCGCACCCGGGGGTTGTGCCTCTCATAATGTTTTGTCTTATGTGTGTGAGGGGTTGGAATCCTCTCAGGTAGTTTATAGCGCAACTTATCTGCTTTACGCTGCATGTATAAGTCCTCTAACTCCTGACGACCTTGCTCTATGCGTAACTCATCCGCTTCGCGTTGCATGCGCTCTCTATCCAAGCGGTGTCGATACTCTATTTCCGATGACTTTGTTTAAGCCGCGTGATTTGGGCTTGACGAGTGGCATGTCCGGCGACTATCGGGTCGATTCGGTCTACCCTATTTTGTTCAGGAGGTTCGAATGTTTCTCCTATGTGTTGGCCTCGATCTTGATGATCTAAAATTTCAATGGGTCGCTTCCCTCTGTCGATGTAGGCGGCATGTACTTGAGGCCGCACTGTTTGTTGTCCTCGAGGAATGCGATGATTTTCCTCGTACTCCCTTTCATGTTGGCTCTCCTGCATAGTGTGTTGGAACAACTCATCCTCCTGGCGCTGAAGGTGCTCTTTGTTAATATAGTACAGTTCCTCTAAATGTAGTCGCTCTAGTCGCTCTAGCTCAAGTTGCGTGAATTGCATTTGGCGTGCGACGTGCTTGATAGATTCTAAGATGGTTGGTCCTGTCGCCTCATGTCTAGAAGGCCTAGATGCCTCTCCTAGATATTTTCGATCGTAGTGATCCAAGATCTCTATAGGTGACCTCCCTTTGTTGGGGGTAGCGGCATTCCCTCGGGGCTTTGGCCTCAGTGAGTGGTCCTGATAGATAGCAGGTGCAGAGGCATATTGCTCCCTGCATTGTATATTGCTCTCGAGGAAGGTAGGGATCTTCCTCTTGCTCTCTTTCATAAGTGAAAAAGGGATGGACGGAGTTAGTTCGCCCTGCCTGAGGAGCCTTGTGCTCTGGATTTTTCTTTGTAGTCCTGACAACTAGAGGGGGTGAAGGAGGGATAATGTAATCATGTGGTTCCTCCCGTCGAACCCTATGTTGACCTAGCGCTTCATCGCGTGATGACCGCTCATAGCGAGCTTCTAAGGGAGCTCTCCTATGACTGTACCCCTCATGGAAGGGTGTGTGTTGAATGTTATGCTGAATAGGAGTGCTCCTCGAAGAGGTGTCCCTGTAGTCCCTTTCCTTTAAGGTGTGGAGGGGACTGCCTTGTGTGTTAGGTCACCAAGGTGGTATGACCAAATCCTTGGGATTGTAACGGAGATGACTCATGCCTCCTTGGACATTCCCCATAGCCTCCGCCCGTGATTGGGCTTGGCTACGGGTGAGCACCATGACGATGTCTCTCTAAAAATCCTAAAAATTGAAATGAGTCAGATGGGGCCCAAAATTGGCGTGTGCATCCCTATTATAGTAGATAAGACAAAAATGAAGTTTCAAGTCCTAGCTCTGAATACATTAGGAGATATTGACATCCGAACAGCTCAAAAAGTGCAAAAAAATGCGTGCCCAATTTTAAAACCTAATTTTGGGGCACTAGATGATGGAATTTGGCCCCAAAAACTGACTTTTCTGGGAAAATAGGATTCTAGGGAATCATATTTGTTTAAAATTATCCCAACTAACTCCCTGTAAAATTTCATGTCAATCGGAGCTACGGTTGAGAAGTTATGGCCCCGGCAAGATGCACTAAAATTTAGGGAAAAATATAAGATTTCCCATATTTTGTTGGATGCTCCTGCATCACTTATGGGCACATTTGGGGTGATTTTGGGTTGACCAAAGGGTTCATGGACACCTTTGGGGCATTTTGGAGTGACCAAGCGATTACGGGAATCCTTGGAGCTTTTTGGAACAAGTGACAAAATGCGTAAATTTTTATCTTTTTGTTTATGATTTTTTTTTTTGTTACACTAAGCAGAAATGAACACACACATGCGCAAACCGTGATTATCTCTTTTAAGGGTTTAAATAGTGTGTCCTAAACTGGTTTAGTGCATTTTGATGTTTTGTTTTGTTTTTGTAGGTTTTGAAGAACGTTTAAATGCATTATGACGGCTCATATAACTCCCAAAATGGTCGCCCCTTCAATATACCAACCAGGCCGATATACCAACCTCTCTATATACCCGCCCTTACGAGAGGGAGACTATAGGTACGTGAGAGCAGAAGGTACATGGTACGTAGGCGGTACGGAAGGGGGATTGTCCTGTTAATGGCACCTACCATAGAAAACTTATCCTCGCGCGCATGGGAATCACCCCAACGACACTCGGTCAGCTTTCATCAAGATTTACGCCTAACAACAGTTGACAATCGGGAAATGGATGCAAAGCTAAGCCAAGGTGGTGATGAACCCACCGTTGGTCTTGCTCAAGGGCTGGGGTCTTACGACCAGCTCCTTGGTTTAAAATTATTGCGTGAAGTGTGTGGGATTCATTTTATTTAGCGAAAATGAAACAAGCATAAATGACTTTTCCTAATGCAATGCAGGATTAAATGAAAACAATTAAAGAAACAGAAACAGAAACAGAAAATTTAACAGAGATCATGAAAATCCCTACCTCTTCTCTGCCTGGACCGGTTGCTTCTGAATTTCTGCTCTGAAAAGTTGCAGACAGAAATTCGTCCCTCGGTGAGACGAATTACAGAACAGAATTCGTCTCCCCCAGAGACGAATTTGAATTCGTCTCAGGGTCAGACGAATTTCAGTAAAGCAATCGCCACAGCCAAGGACGAATAATAGTCAAAAACCAAAAAGGTACCTGTCAAACACAAAACACAAAAATTTGATCGGTTTTGTGATCTTAAAAACAGGGACAGGGTCCCACCGTGATCGCCACTGAAAGCACGAGATTCCGGGAGAAGGAAACACTAATTGCGATGCATTCAAAATCAAATACGCTTAAGTCCTAGAAATGTAAATTGCATGAAATGAAAGAGACGCATTGGAAGAGACACAAGCAAATGGAGAAAACACAGCCCTTTCATTAAACTTTCTTGATCTATGTTACAAATACGCCTCCTCCCTTTTCAGGGGCTAGGAGCGTTAAAAGAATTTGATTACAATCGAGACTTAAGGTTCCTCTTTCCGCGTGCCCACACTTGAAATGGGCGGGCCAAGATGATGCCATCGCTGATGTCGATGAGTCCTTGACCTCTGCTGCTCCTCCTGCGAACAAAGAAACAACGAAGATGTTAGTAGCACCTGTTGCAAATAAAAAGTGTTTGTTCTCTAAAATCGCCAAAAGATGCATGTAAACATTTATCCAAATCGATAGATAAAATGAGTCCAAATGACCTGAAAACTTGACAGAGGACAGAAAACATCACCAGAAGGCCACTGCCACTGAGACAGTTGGCCAATCTACCTTCAACTGGAATTCGTCCCGGGCAGGACGAATTCGATCGCTATTCGTCCCTGGGTGGGACGAATTCTCCGTGTTGGAAAAGCCGACTCGTCACTTGCTCCAATGTCGAATCTCGGGACCTCCAAAACGCCTACAAATAGGGGGTTATGTAATTGGGGCCATTTTGGGATGACCCAGATGGTCGGATTCTCCCAATTTGGCCTCTATCCTCGGGAATTCGATATCGCCACCTGCAAGTTAGTGAAACAACAAAGCGACACAAAGCATGATAAAATCTGATCAAAATGTTATGAAATTGAAGCTATGAGTTAACCAAATAGAATAACATGATATGCAACCTGAAACAATAATCTAGAATGCTTTTGAAACAAAACTTAGAAAGTGCGGGGGTGCCCAAGTGGGCCTCCCACCGTTGGCACTTGATCTTGGCGCCAATCCACTAGGGATGGGCCCAAAACCTCTTAGGATTGGGATGTCTGCAAATTGGTTGATTCAGGTGTCCATATGTTGGATTTGGGTCAGATTCAAGCTTCCAAAAGCCACCCAACAACCTCCCTTGCAAAAGAGATTGGTGGATGTGAGAAGGTGAATCAAAGGGGATGCAAGTGGGTGTTCAACTCGGCAGACACTTCGTTGCTTGAAATCTCCTTCTATCTGTCCTTTTGGGTGAGAAAAGTCCCACCTTTTATAGACCCATGGGGTCTCTTTTGAGAGGGAAGCACAAATGCCATGTGTTGGTCATAGGTGCCATGTGGCGATCATGTCTTCCCATGAGGGAGGGGAGTCCTCCATTGACTTGGGCTCTCATAACTGCCCTTGTGACAGTCCTCTAACGGCCTATCTATCCACCCACACACGTGTGCGAGGCAGGAGTCATCAACTGACTGTCCTGGGCTGCCACTTGGCACCATTCTTCTTTTTGCCCGTTAAACTTGGAATTCGTCCCTGGGTGAGACGATTTCAGAATTCGTCCCTGGGTGAGACGAATTCCAGTTAGTATTCGTCCCTGGGTGAGACGAATACTGAGCAAAGTGTCTAAATGTGCCAAATTGCTTCCTGACCTTACAAAATTGCTATGAAAGTGGTTAGGACCACTTGTTTGACCTCTGAGGGCTGCCCTGGGGGCTGTGTTTGTCAAAGCGATCAGTGTTTGCAGTCACATAATCGGATTGGTGCTGTTTTGGTGTCTACAGATGCCCCTTTTTGGGATGCGCTGTGCATAGCGTAGCACCGAGCAAAAATAGATAACCAAAGCACTAATGATTAGGGTTTCTTGGTAACCTAACCAACTTTTGATGCCCCAAGCATGGAAAGGGCATGCATTCTTGAATCCTTGCTTTTGACGAGCTAAGGAGTTTGATTTCAAGTGTTAACCTATTTTGGTGAGGTGTGACTTGAACTTAGACATTGATCAGTCATGAATAGGCGAAGGGCTCCATTCCTAACAATATCCTCTTTTTGGCAAAAGAAAAACCAAGGCAATGTTGCAAATGAGATGTCTAATACAGATTCTGCTTTTGGTTCAAAGAAAGCACACAGAGTGCTAATCGCTAGAACAGTTTTGTAGAAGGAAAACACGTGTCCCTTGGGAAAAAGCACCATTTTCTCTCTCTCCTCTTTTTGGCTTCATAAATAGCATAAGTATTTTGTTTGAAGACCTTACAAATAAGGGGTGCTTGTACCTCTTTTAGGCTTCATAAATAACAAATTCTAGATGTTTGAAGTACTTGTAACAAGAGGAGTGACTTTTTGTGATGTAAAATTGTGTAGGAGGCAATATTTGTAAAATCCTTTACAACACTCTTTAGTTGCACACTTTTTGCAATTGAGGGGGGACATAAATTTCTTTTCTTCACAATTTTTTTGTAAAAAGGGAAGCAGGCTTATAAGGGTGCATTTTTGGCAGCGACCGACACCTTAGTCACACTTCCTTCAGAAATTAATTACACTATGTTTTGCAACGAGAAGGGGGGAACTTATAAGGGTGCATTTTCAGCAGCGACCGACACCTTAGCTACCTTATCTTTTGCAAAATTCATATTGTAAATGAATGAACCTTTATGAAGTGATCTATTCTACTACACCTAGCAATTGCAGTGGCTGGTTACCCATGCAATTCGGTTGGATGATGTGATTACCATAAGGACATTTGTTGGCATGAAGACAAAGTAAGGAAAGACCCACTTTTTGCTTAAAAGCAGCCAGAGTACTATGACAGAGCAAAGAACCAGTAGATCAACATCTTCTTCACTGTATTGGGGCAGTTATATACTTTACCCAAATATTGTTATATAGATGGATATGTATGTATTACCCAAATAATGTAATAAGGGGGGATGTTAGAGTAATATTCCATTACTTGAGATACTTACCGTTTACTCCACTAGGTAAAAGAGTATTTACATTTATCTTTTACTATCTAGATATTTATTCTTCTATCCTAGGTTAATCTCTAAATATCCTAGGTTAGTGGTTTGGTTAGACTTCTCTACCTAGGTTAGTGGTTAGCATCACGCAACTCCCTACTCTATTGTTAGAGGGTAGTTAGCGCTATTTCCTAAATACTGTTAGTTAGTCTATTTATTTAATCATAGAATTTCTATTGTAATCGTTAATGATTAATTTAATTATTATTCTCGCTCTCTCTTGATCACACTAACTTTCCACTGAATAATAGCATTTTCTAAAGCTCTTGAAAAGTAAAATATTCTGAATTCCAGGTAAAGGGACTCGGATTAGTCACTGATGTAGATCGGTTCGAATTGGCATTATTAATTGCTTATGGAAATGAGTGTAGTTGTTTTTCAACAGGAATAAATGTGCAGCATGCTTCAGACATTTCAACAAAATGGATCATCTAGTCGAGCATATGAAAACTTCTTATCACTCTTCCCACGAGTCAATGTGTGGCATTTGCAAGAAGCATTGCAGGTTTTATGAGTCCCTAAGAGAACATCTTATTGGTATGTCTCCTTTCTGCTTTTCAATTACCATAGTTCAATGTATTTAAAATATTTATGAAGGCAGAACTTAGAAGCATCTGTCTTAAAACTAGCTAGTACTGTTACATTGACAACTTTAAATGCTGTGCTTTGGTGCTTAGAGATTAAAACTACCTGGATCTAAAAGAGGTGGGCGTGTTTGATTTAGAAGGTTAAATATAAATTTTGGTCAACTACTTCTTCTAATTTAATATCATTTGTACGGTCCTGCAAATATCTTATTCAGGTCCACTGCCAAAAGCTGAGTGCGCCAAACAGTTCAGTGAAAGGGGGTGTAATCTCTGCCTCAAATTCTTCCCTAGTGCAGAACAAGTCGCTCTTCATCGCGCAACCTGCCAATATCTCCCACGATTGCCTCTTGTAAGTTGGCGTTTTTTTTGCAGCTTTATTTGTTTATCACACTGATTGTTCTCCTTGAATTCTAGTCTCTGTTCATCCAGGTGATTAGCAAACTCTGTTTTGTGCCATGAATTTTATGTTGCAGGTTGCCGGTAGGAGGATTTCTTTGGTGAACAAGCGTTTCCAAACAGAGAAGCACTTTCATGGAGAAAGTTCTAACCAGGGCCAACAGCTTCCACCAATTTCACTCGATTGCGAGATGGTAGGTGGTGGTCAGGATGGCTCTCTTGACCTTTGTGGCCGAGTCTGCTTGGTAGATGAAAATGAAAAGGTGCTTCGGCAGTTATGTCAAGCCTCTAATTCCAACAAGAGATTATAGGTAACACAATAATATATTATATATTATATACTTTTGTAGTAAAGTATTGTAATTTTAGTTTATATTAATGTCTGTTTAACATAGAGGATAAGTCTAACTTTGACTAAGTCTGAACCTGAATGTTTTCTGCAGGAAAACGACCTGTGACCAATGCTATAAAATTACATTAAGTGATATTGTTTGCAGGTATGATATCACTGGCATAACTCCAGAACATCTGCTAGATGCCATGCCACTGAAGCAAGTCCAGGAAAAAATTCAAGAGATCTTATATAACGGGGAAGCAATCTGGAGAATCCTTTTAAGGGGGGAAGAGCTAAGGATCTTGTAGAACATGGCCTAGATCATGATCTTCAATGCTTGGCAATGGAATATCCAAGCCTTCTCATCAGGTTTACATTAGATATCACCTTAACCTAAATTTGAGTTTAACTAAAGATCATTATATAAGACTTCACTTATTCTTGATGTTCAGGGACACTGCAAAGTACCCTCACTGCTGAAAAGTAGCAAAGCAAGCAATTCACTTAAATATCTCACTGAGTCATTTTTAGGGTAACAATTATTTTGTCAACTTTCTCTCATTATCAGTTGTTTCTTCTCCAATATTCAGTTGCACTATAATGCCTGGTTCATCCATTGTTTATACATTCATGAGATTTAATATAGTTATTCCATTTCCTAAGGAATAAGGTTGTGTTTTCTTCTTATCAGTTACAAGATTCAGGATAGTGCTCATGACCCATACGATGATTGTGTATCAAAAATGCGTCTTTACAAGAAAATGAGAAGTTTAGACCATTTTCCCAAGGAACCCCTTGCTGCAGCCGATTTTCCACCAGAGAACGTGTTTGGACGATGGAAACAGAAAGATTTGGAGAAAATGAGCCCCGAAGAGCTGCTTCAGATTTCTCAATCGGATTTCTATTGTTGGTGCTTGGATTCCAGGCCATACCCAACTTGACTTCCTTCAGTTACTGCTTTGGCTTTTCCGTTAGCTATTTCTGTTTCATGTATAGGACTCAAGTCTAATATCTCTTGAGGCACACCTGGTATGTATTACATATTATATTTGAAGGTTTTTAACATTATGATTTTGGTCCGTCAACTGTCCCATCAACAGAAGGGCCAAGGCAGATAGCAAAACAATCCGCGCACAAAATTTCAAAAAAGAAACCACTTTGGGCCAAAACCACCAGCGAGAACCAATCCTAAAACCAGATCTGCATACAAAATTTCAAAATGAAACCACTTTGGCCCAAAACCACCGGCAAGAACCAATCGGAAAACTAGATCCTGCATCACCAGTGAAAACAGTAATGAGCAGCACACCAAGACCTCAGATCAACCAAAGAAAGCTAAAGCCGAGACGAGACCCCAGCAGAGGAAACTAACCAACGAACCCAAGTTCCATTGCAACGCTGATGAAAAATGCTTCCACACAGAATGACTAATGCAAGAACAAAGGTCCCTTGAAACACTTTAAAAACAGTGTCCAAATACAAAGCTCACGCAGGAGCAAACCATCTGCCCAAATAACATATAATCAAACCCCACACACCAAAGGACGAAGAAACCTAGAAACCCTAGAAAAAACGGGGCTCTGCGAAAAATCCCATATACTGGGAACCATAAGGGCAATACTTCCAAAAAATTTGGAGGAATAAACTTTGCTTTGCTACCCGAACCACCAACCAATCACCTGAGCGACGTAACCCTAACTTGACACTACCACGGAAACTAGCCAAAAGCAACTACAACAACACTCCACAATCACCCCATTAACCAGTAAGTTTTGGTTAGGCCTTTGATCCGATCCCCTTCCCATAGGGACCCTAACCAAATATTCAATAGCATACCGAGACCAGAAAGAAAAGCAGAGCCGAATGAATCCCGGCAAACAAACAACCCACAAAATATGGACATTCACCAAACCAGAGGTCAAGAACCAAACAAGGAATCACCAATAAAAACCATCTGCATAGCATCCAAAACCTCAAATCAACCCACATATTAAGTTGCAAGTAGCTTTTTCCACGAGGGAGACATATTTTATTTTTCTTTTTAACTAATAATAACATTATTAAAAATGGACTCTCAAACTATATGCCTCTCCCTCTCAGATGACAATATCCATTATATGCTTTGATTAGTTACTATAGAATCCAGCTGTCCTGCGGGTCATTTGTCACATGTTAAAAGTATATTAATTTTGTATTATAAATTATATCCAACATCATTTGTATAATGCCTCTTATTTAAAGTTTTTTAAAACATTGTTGTGCCTATGTACAGTTGGGTTTATTTTTAATCAATAAATATTTTTTAACTTTATGGTTGAATATAATATACCATATACTAAGAGAATTTTTAAATATTTAGAGTATTTTTTTTTATTTTTTTTATTTTACAAATTATGTGCACATATTTTTTTTCCTTATATATATTTTTTAAGTTTTTTTTGTGCAAAAATTATTTAGAATGATTGTTTTCTATGTTAAATTTACAAAATAATTAATGAAAATGTCTTTAATTTAATTCTTTTTGTATTTATAATTATATTTTTTAATATTCTAATATTATTTATCTTCTATATAATATAATTATAAAGTTTAATATTTGGTCTTTGGGTTGGGAAAAACTTATGTGAAGGATTTCGATTCTGTGAAGGATGTGTGGGGCTTTGCTACGAGGAAGGCCTCTGATGTTGGGGGGACATCCCTTTGGTTCCATTTGTTTCTAATACGATTGAGGTGAGTACTTCTGATGGTGATTACAAGAGGAGAGTTGGGGTTCGTAAGTCTTCTCGTTTGAGCAGAAAAAAGAGTACTTTGAAGCAGTATTCCCCTATCTCTAAGATGGATGTAGTGGACGAGGTGGTTGAAGTCCTCCTCAAAATTGTGATCAAAGACAAGTCTATTAATGATATGTATTCTCAGGGCAATTCTACTATTAAAAATATTGTCATTCTTCACAGTCTCTATTTGTTGAAGATTAAACAACGTGCTATGTGGAGTTCTATGAAGATGGCTTTAGATTATTCTTAGGAGGTAGCTCAGATGGCTAGTGGAATTATTACTGAGATTGACTTTGTGTTGTAGAACCATCTCGATTCATTCACTGGTCATGTCGGTTTCTCTAACTCTGTTTGGTTCCTCTATTTCTATGGGTTGGTTCCATTTGTGTTAGTTTCATTTGTGTTTCTCATGTGTGTTGTCGTACAAAGTTTAGGGGCCCCTTTAAAAACCCTCTTTTTTCTTAATATTACCAATTTTTTTTTTTTTTAATTTTAATATGTAATTATAATATTTAGAGAGTTTGAGGTGAAGAATGAAAGTTACAGTTTCACACTTAGTACAATTAGAAGAACACTTAAAGAAAGGATTATAGCATTAACATTTTAATATAAATAATATAAAATTTAAAGGTATGCACAAGTTTATTATAATCTCTAAGTATGTTAGTTTTTTTTTTTTTGAATTTACATGGTGGAATCGGTAGCCGCCATGAATCGGGGTAGGCTGTCCAGCTTTTATGGCCGCCATAGTATTCTGCGTTGTCCGCCCTAGAAGCCGCCACACAGATCTTCGCACAGTTCGCCCCTATAACCACCATGCCACAATCATTTTAAACATTTTACGCCACTGAAAGCACCAGGAAAGGGACAAGCCTCAGTCTAACAAGGCCCGTAAGTATGTTATTTTTAACACTTAATATAACATATTATTAAATATGATGTAATTGTATCAACATCATTCAAGCTACTCAAGTTTTCAGATAGATGATGATTATAATTAAAAATAACAATGATAATGTCATATTAAAAATATTCAATGATATACTTTTTAGATTATTTTTTTAATATTCTTCTAGCCCTCCATGGGGTTTTGGGGGCTAGTAATGGGGTAATGAGTTTCACATCATAAAACAAGGTTCAAATCCTACTTATTAGAAAAGTCATAACAAGGTCTAATAAGTTTTACGTCGTAGTCCAACATTATAATTCTTTTCCTAGGTGATATATGCATACTTTTTAGGTATAATACCACTATATGGTTTGGTCACACCTTTAGGTGGTAATCCAAGGTTCTAATTCATTTTCCTATGTGATATATACATATTCATCATGTGTAAAACTACTATATGTTTTTTTAAACACTATGATAATGTACTTAATATGTAACAGTGGTAACATTGTTTCAATCACATAAAAGCAATAAAAATATAACATATACACTTAAAATAAACCAATTATTTAAAAATTATGTAAATTTATAAAATATTATTTATATTAAATCTTTTTTCAAGATTCTTATATCAAAAATAACATTGACTTTGACTAAAGTTCAAGTTAGGAACAAGTGCAAGCCAAGAGTGAGCATGAGCCAGGAGTAGGTAGGAAGTATGAACAAGGAATAACAAGTAGAAATCAAAGCATGATCATGAAGTAAGTGCCACTTAGTATTCCAAGTCTTAAAAAAAACTTATAAATTAAAGCATTTATGTGAAGAAAGTCTATGTAACATGGAAGGAAAGTCATTTTTAAAAGTCCTTACTAAAATTGAGGATGCCCTAATTTAAGGTAAGGATATATTAGTTGGAAGCATAGATTTCCTAGTTAGCAATAAGAGAAAGAGTGAACCTATGGTAACTTTATAGGTAGCAAATACAACACCAGGTGATTATCATGTACGAGATGATTGAGCATGATATAACACTTCTTAACAATACACATTTAATATTTTAGTTTCATGGATATGACTATATTTATACAAGATTCAAAATTATATCAAGTAAAAGTGGGGATTGAATTCAATTTACTCCATGAATTTTCTTTTGAAAGTTTCATCATTTTCTGTAATTCAAAAATATGGGATAAAAACAGATGGAGATCCTTGATTTAGGGGTTAAGTTACATTATATTTAAGATCATGGAATAAATTTTTTTTATAACGATATATAATATTAAAATAATTATGGCATGGATTAAGCTTTTTGGACATCTTTATCAACTCATCAATAAGGAGCTTTTGAATAAAATTGGTAATACTATAAGTGAACTCATCTAGGAGAACCAACTACCAACAAGGGAAGACATGTTGTATACACTCAAATATATTTTTCCATGGATATTTTAAAAGATTTACCATAGTTTATTAGGATTAAACATGAATCAAGAGAATGATATCAATAAGTGGATTATGGATATATTGCATTCTGATGTCACAAATGTCATGAAACTAGATATATGGTAAGAGACTACAAAGTGAAAATGATGGAGAGAGATGGAAAATTTTGGGTATGAGAGTAAAATCAATATGAAACAAAGAGATCATATCATAGGAGAATCTAGGTCAAATCAAGGATTTTTCACTTCTAAGAAAGAGGCAAGATATCCCATTTTGCATCATAAGATTACAAAGGCCATTACAATTCACTCAAGTCAACCATTAGAAGAAAAAATGACATGAGGAATAAGAAATTACAACACATAATTTCAAATATAGATGTATTTAAAGATGCAAAGAAAGACATGAAGGTAAATTTTAAAGCAAAGGAATATGGAGAGGTAAATATTAAAGTAATTAAGGTGAAGGTATTCAAGTTTGATCTAGGTAAATCACCTTTTTTTTATTCAATTAGAATTAAATATTTCCCATATAATAAAAATAATAGTATAGAATGTACTGATTGCACTTTAGGGTTTTAATAGTAACATAATAAAGAAAATCATATGGAGGATATCCAAGGAAATTTAATATTTCTAGGCCAACATAAGAAAGTATTGATTAGGGAGGATCATCTATACACTTTGGGGTATTTAGGGAACATAAAGAAGAAAGTGATAATGAGGCTATTCCTTGCATTTTAGATTCTTTAGGGTAATATAAATCTAATTATGAATAATGTAGAAAAATAGAAGAGATTGATGAAGGAGATTTTTGGTGGGAATGGAAAAAGGAAATAAAGGCTATCAAATCATGAAAAATGATCAAAATAAATGATAAATTAATTTGGAAATACAAATAAAAATATTATAGGTGTTAACAAGAAGTGGGACTAAGACCATTAATAAAAATAAAAGTGATTATGACAAAAATGATATCGTGGAGTATTAGGGATATGAATAAGAGTCCTAAAAAAATATTTATTAAGGATTTAATAATATGTTATAGGCCTAAGTTTATTTTAATGCAAGAAATAAAATTAAGTAGCGAGTAATGTAAGGATTATTTTAAGAAGATTTGGTAGATGGGTGATTGTCTAGTAGTTTCTTCTATAGGATATTTAGGCAATATTGCAACAATACAAGAAAAATAAATAGTATGGGAAAATATTAGAAGCAACTAGACTATATTATAGGAAAGAGAAAAACATCAAATTTGGGATTAATGTTATGCTCCAACTATATTTACTCCTTTTAAAATATGTTGGAATGACCTTAGCATATTTTTATCAAACATAATGATTATTAATTGTGACCAATGGATTCTTGGGGGTTATTTCAACATTGTTCTATATCCATTGGAAATAAATAGTGGTTATCCAAGATTGTCAAAATCAATACAATTTTTTTTTTTGTCAATTTCAATAACCTTTGAGATCTTAGTCTTTCATATACATGGGATAATATATGCATTGACCAAATACATATAGAAAAAATATTAGATATATTCTTGTTATCTAGTAAATAGTTGCAAATAATGTATACTTTATGTTTAGATATTTTATTATTAGCAAGATCATATAAAAAACCCATTCTTTTGACTTATCATTTACCCAATAATAGTAATCCAAAGTCATTTCACTTCTATTCTATGTGAATCCAAGACCTTGAATTTTTCAAGATAGTTATGTTATGTTGGGATGAATCCATATTTTATGGATCATGTAAGAATACATTTATTCAAAAGATGAAATTTTTTGAGCAAATAAAAATTTTGAGTACCAAATATTTTGGTAGCATTTTCAAAGAAAAGAAAAAAATTGAATCCAAGCTCAAAAATTTACAAAATATAGTAGAAACTAATGGAATTTATTAGGATTCTTATGCAAAATAAAAATAATTACTTTTTTATAATAACAATGAATTAAAAAGGAGTCCTATAAGTTCTAAAAAAATTCATGCTGCAAAAAAAAATTATTTTCATGACATCAAAAGTATTAATGACAAAGAAGATATACAAAAGGAATCAATTAACATTAAAATTTTTACAAATACTTGGAAATATAAGGATGCACAAGATAATATTTTATAAAATATTCCATCAATTATCACACAGAGACAAAATTAAAGCTTGATGAAGAATATGTCTATGGAGGAGCTATATGAAGTAGCTTTATATTTCTATACGAACAAGGCATGTTGCCCCAATGTATTTACAAATTATATTTCAAAAAATTTAGGAATCAATAAATAGTGATATGTTATCTATGGTTGGTGATATCAACGCTCCTTTTATTATGTTTGTTTCCAAGAAAGACGAGACAAAATATTTTGATAATTTTCATCTAATAAGACTTTGTAATATGATTTATAATATTATTTTAAAAATTATGGAAAATAGGTTGAAAGGTATTCCAGGTTTGCCGTATCTAAAAGGAACAAGGTGTTTTTGTTTGTGTTGAACAAATTTTAAATAGTTTAATCATTGTATAGTAATATACATTCTCTTTATTCCTTGATAAAACTAGGTGTACTTATGAAATTAGATATGAACAAAGCATATTATAGGATTTCATAGAATTCTCTATGTGATATTCCAAGAATATTTGGTTTTGATTATAGTTGATGTTAATGGATTAAATATTGTTATAGCACTGTGAAAAAAATATTTTGATCAATGTTTCACCTTCTCATTACTTCAAATCATCTTGAAGGTGATCCACTATGTCCTTATTATTCATTATTCTTGCATGAGCTTTAGGGAGATCTTTATAAAAGGTACAAATGGAGGGAAACATCAAAGGTATTCAACTTGTAAAAAATAGTCCCTTTGAATCTCATCTTCATTTTTTTGATGATGTAACAACCCCAATTGCTACTACTCATCCACTTAATATTTTTTTGTTTATTTATTTATCTTTCAAAGAGAGAAGGACATAATCATGATCTAAGATGAAGTCAGTCCAAATGGATTGTAAGTTACCAAGGCAAAAATCATCAAGAGATATTAAGACTTGGTCAGAGTCACTCTTAAGTAGAAATGATCAACTTTTATGAAGCATTCACACCGCTACTACGATATGAATTCATAACTTGAATATTGAGTGTCCACCTCCATGGGGGATCATCAAATATTTATTACTTAGTTACTACCATCATCTCCATGATGGCATATCTAAGATAAATATCACTCCATGTGATAAGCTTACACATGCATTCGAATTATTGTCTTAAGAATTAATATCTTCCCCTATAGTACTTAAAAATTATTTAATCTTATTAATCAGCAAACACCTTTCTAAGGTATCCCTTATGTTATATAAATTATATTACCATGAGGAGTTTTTACATAAATATGAGAGATTCTACTTCACATGTACATTTGATCTGCTACTCAAAATGTAAGACTTTTTTTGAGCTATAAATCA
Organism: Wollemia nobilis; assembly: GCA_028583015.1. Taxonomy (NCBI): domain Eukaryota; kingdom Viridiplantae; phylum Streptophyta; class Pinopsida; order Araucariales; family Araucariaceae; genus Wollemia; species Wollemia nobilis. The sequence continues at coordinate 3,938,288 of JAQPPZ010001731.1, forward strand.
AACATAAATTACAATCTATGGGCTAAAACCCATTCGAGCTCCAACTTAGATTATACTACATTAAATACCCTAATACATTTCTTTATTGTATTACCTTAATATTAAATCAACCCTTCATATGTGTAATCTAATCATCACCATAGAATTCTATTCTTATTCCCATTCTTAATAAAATACCATGTGTAACTATTAGACCAAAATACATAAACCAAAGCATATCCATTTTATTGAAAGTAAATAGCATTTAAACATCATATCATGTAATATAATTACAATATGCATCATCTATCATCTATCTAATTAATGCCACATTATAAAGTAAATGCAATATCCATATAAAATAATAGAAGCAAACCACAAAATAGATTTACACAATATATATCTTGGGAATCCTCATGGGGAATAAACCCAACCTCCAAAATATGTTTTTCCTCTCATTTCATAAACTTAAAATGTCATGATTACAAATATAGAAAGGCATCCCATGGATCCTTTTTCAATTATACAATTTAAAGGAATCTAACTATCCCTTTTTCAATCATGATGCATTTAAATAATTTTTACATTTCCTTTCTCTAAGACATCAATATATTAGATAATAAACTCACAAGTTCTTATATCTACATGAATTATGAATGATCATAGGATTCATATTAAGGAGAATTATCATTAATTACCAAAGAGGGAACCCCATAATTTCCTCAATAATGAATTCCATATTCATTCTCGCATTCAATTATTCAATCGCTAAGTAATCCTACTAAGCATATGAAGAGGAAATTTTATAACTTCCTCTAAAATAGATATCCCATCCATTCTTACAACAACATCAAGAACAAATATTCTAATCCCTTCAAGGAGTGGATTTTTTATTTAAACTCAAAATAAGAGATTAACCTCTTACTCTCTCTCTCTCTCTCCCTTATGATATTAATTACTAATTAATTAAACATAATTAAATTTCAAGAATAGATTTATCCATTAAATATACAAAGGGAGATTGACTCTCTTAACCTCAAATCTCTCCAAAGGAACTTATTATTCTTAAATTTTATCCTCGAATATATATCTTCATCTATCCTCTATCCATGAATGATCACAACTATTAAATAACCAATCTAATTCCTTTCCTTGAATAACTACAATTATTCAATTACTAGTCCATAGAAAATGCTTTCATCATTTCAAAATATACCATTTAAAAGAACCCATACTTCCCTTAAATAATGTATCTATTCCTAACTCAAAAGTTAAGGATTGTTATTCAGGTTTAATTGTAGCATTCACTTACCTATAAAAATAAGGGAATCCTAATGTACACTTACCAAAAAGGTTTAATAAAAATTATCTCTTTAGAAGGGAATTTTCATAACCTCAAATAAGTCAATGGTCATATCATACTCAACGGTAAGTATGCAATTTCAATGATCTTTCCATTCATTTAATTAAATATCCTCTTCTATTTAAGATAACTTTAGACCATCCAAGGGTTTCAAATAATGACGATCATATCATAACTCAACGGTCATTATATAATTTCAATGATCATTCACATTTATTAATTTAAATATCCTCTTCTAGTTAATACAATTTTAGACCATTCAAGGGCTATTACTAATGATAATAGAAGGACTCAACGGTCATTATATAATTTCAATGATCATTCACATTTATTAATTTAAATATCCTCTTCTAGTTAATACAATTTTAGACCATTCAAGGGCTCTTACTAATGATAATAGAAGGAAATTTGTCTTAGTAATATTTGCAAATTCTATCCCTAAAAAAATGGGTATATTTAATAACTAAGTTAATCAAGCATAATTCACAAAGACACATAGATACCATCTACATGAACATGAAATTCTCTCATACCACACGGTGGTCCATGATAGGTGGATCTATCAGTAGTTAGGCCTAGCCAACGTCGATGGAATGAAGCCAAGCTATAAGTATTTGGTTGTCTAAAATATTTTAAATTATCTCTATCTAATTACATCGTGCATGTGGGATAGAAGCTTACTATTACAAATTGAAGCCTACATCTATTGAGCTTACCAAGTGCAAAACAAGTGGCCATGGAGGCCCTTGGCCATATTGGCTAAGGGCATAAACCTTTATTAAGCATTAGGCTAAGGACTCTAATGGTCAATACGAGTTGTTTAAGCCTCAATCAATTTTTATGGAGGTAAAATGCCTTCTAGGGTTTTTGATCTAAGTGTGGAGGTACAATTTATGTAGAGATCCTTAATTCTTACTGATTAAGATAAGACATAGATAACCAAACATTCTATCCATGCTATAAGATATCAAAGGAGACCTTAAAATAAGGTGTAAGGTGTTTTATAGTAGACTTTAATTTTAACAATGGTCTTAGAGTAATAACTATAACACATGCTTATCCTTCTATATATCTTTGAATCACTCTTCTAGGTGGTTTTCATGAAGCATATTGACTGTGAAATCCAACATAGGGTTACACAACAACCATATAAATACCACGATCTAACAAAGGGATATATAGTACCATATATACCCATGTAGAGAGGTTTTTTTTGATAACTAAACAATCAATAGGTCCTCCTTCAAACTGCACTCTAACATGGTGGTTGCGTTGGCCTGAAATTATGATGGGGTTTTCTAGGAATTGGCACTGAGGAGGGTTATGTTGAAGTGGGTGCACAATTTTTGGTGCATGGGAGATATAAACTTATATCCCACATTCTTTAGATTGTGGATATTATGTAATATAAAATCACTTGTATTCTATGTTGTTTATAACCACCAATAGGAGGTCATGGAAGGTGTCACCAGTGGTACCAATGGTGGTTTAGATTTAGCAGTTGAAATTTCATAATTTCCTCCAACTATGGTTAATCAAGTCAAACTAGGAAGGGCATCGTAGTCATGGCTAAACAAACATATTTTCTGGAACTATTTTTTACTATAGATGTTGGATCTGAATAATAATAGGTTACATTGGTTATAATAACAAAGTGTCGAATTTGTGCTAAAACGAATTCACAGGTGGTTGTATACAGTGACACATCCATAAAAATCAAATTATTAATTAAAATGACTATAAGACCTTAATAAATTAAGCCTATCAAAGTAGAGATATCCTAAAGTAGTAGTTGAATAAACCTAGATGCTCCAATATTCATTAAGGAATATGAAGGATGAGATCCAACCTAGGTATATTTAGGTCCCTTGAATTATCCTCCTCCTAGATCCCAAAATATGCTCCTTCTCCTCCTCTCCTTTCCCCATATATAGGTTGCCCACATTTAAAACAAATAATCTCCTTTATAAGATTTTTCTCCCTCCTTTCTTTATTGAATATACCTTTAGAAGAGAGACTCATGTGGATAGAAATATAGAAAGTAGAAGAAGATCCAAATAGATATAAGGTAGGTGGACTTTTTTTTGTTTTGTATTCCCTCTTCTTTGATATAAATACAAAACTAGTACTATTAGAGCATAATATGGATACAAAACTAGGACTATTAGTTATAAGGGAAGGAATATCCCCCAATTTCCACCAATATATATAAGCCATGTAGAAGGCATGGATAGTTTCTCAAATAATAGGTTAATTCTTTTATTGTTTAATAATTTTGGACCCCTTTTTAGTCCCTTAAAAATTGGACAAATCTTGTGAGTACGTAATTGTATTAAAATTAGGTTGTTTACACCTGATTTATTATATATATATATATATTTTTGTAAAAGATAAATCCTCCAATTCATATTTCACAAAATCTCTAATTAGATTTTAATTAAATTAAATTAAATTATCTTCTTTGAAATATAATTAATCTTTTTCTAAATCCTCACAAAATCCCTTAGAATTTTGTAGAATTCTTTAGGGCCTCCGACCCCTTTAGTTAGGTAGTAATTGACCCCCTTGATCAATTAATATCCTTTTGAAAATTTCCTATGGGAACAGGCTATGATAAATGATACTTTTATTTTAAGCCATGTTTGAGTGAGTGAAGCCATGGAGTTTAAATCACTCTTATCATGCTATTAGAAGGTTGCTAGATAGTTGGTTGATATTTTGAAATCTAATATTTTTTATTAACATTACCCTAGATTTATAATAAATCATTATGAATATTTGAGGGTTTAAAATTGAAATATTTTTATCAAGCTACTTGGGCATTCCTTTGGATCATAAATAAAATAAAAAGAGCTTTGGATCTCTTTTTTGGATAGAACAAATGCTTTTTTGGTATTTTACAAAGGTAAGTTTTTAACCATGGTGGGAACAGTCCAACTCATAAAGATTAAATTATAATTCGTCCATTTTTATATGATCACTTTCAAGATTGTGAGGTATAAAACCCAAAATTGGTAAATTTTAAAAAGACTTTCTTTGAAAATATTGTGAGGAAAAATTTACGTTTTCTTTTTAAATATGGGATAGGGTTTAAAAAGGAAAGAATATTGGAAGAGCAAGCTTATAGAATTGTAAATATATGAGTTTAGAATTATGATAAAAGCATGGGTGGAGATATTTCAGTGATAAAGGAGAGAATTGGGTAAAATATTACTTTAAAATATATATATGTTCTCTTGATGCAAAGAAATTATGGAAAAGAACTTTACTTGAAGGATTTTTAATATGAAGCTCCATATCATATAGTTTATAATTGATAAAAAAACATATTAGATGGTAAATCAATGAGGAAATTATGCATTTTTTTTTAATGTTTGGTTAAAGCCTTATCCTCTTATTTTAAATCAAAATGGTAATCATTGGCTCAATGATATCTTTCTTGTAAATATCCAAAGGTCAAAGACTATATTAACATGAGCGATTGATGGCATGTAAAGCCTTTTATAAAACTAAATAACTTTGATATATAATCATAAAAGCTAATGAATCAACAAAACATCAAGAACACGTGAGATATAAAAGCATAGAGTGTATTTTACTATTGAAATTTGTACAATGAAGTATGGAACTAATAGTCCATAATATAGATTTGACAAATAACCTTTGGTACTTTGGTCTACCAAAAATAACTCTTGATCATATTACATGTCAAATAATGCAATATATTCTAACACCTCCTATATTACATTAGTTTATATGGTCTTATCTTGATCTGCATAGATGATATTTGAAAGTTTGGAACTTGTTCTAACCTATATTTTTTGTAAATATATTTGCAAGTTGTGCTTTTTATAGGAATAGGATTCAAACTCATATGACGATTTAAAAAAATGGTCTCTAATAAAATGACATTGAGATTCAATATGCTTATTTCATTCATGTACAATTGGATTTTTGATCAAATTGTGCACTCCTTGTTTATCAAAATGTATTAGAGTTGGAGTTATTTTTATTCCCATGTTAGATAGTATATATTGTAACCATAAAGCTTCACAAGTTGTATCTCTTGTTGCACAATATTCTACTTTAGTAGATGATTGTGTTATTGTATGTTGTTTCTTACTATGCCAAGATATTGGTCTTGATCCAAGATAAAACATACCTAGAAGTAGATTTTCTATCATCAATAGAACCAACATAGTTTGAATATGAATAACCTTATCGATATAAATATTTAACATTCTTCATATAAGTTAATCAAAAACTATAGTCTTCGTGACGTATTGTAGTATAATTTTTGTACCTTTCCAATGACTCTCTTGAATCTTGCATGAATATTGAAAGATAATTTACAAAAAAATCTAGATTAGGTCTAGTATTTGTCAAATATAGAAGAGTTCCAATTAATTAATAATATCTTGTAGTATAAACAAAAGGTGTTTCATAATTTTTGTATAATTTAAGATCTTGTTCCATAGGTGTATCTTTTGGCTTACAATTATTAATTTTATATTTTTTAAGTAGAGCTTTTACATATTTTTTCTATGTAATTGTAATATTATCTTCATTTTGATGTACCTCTAGACTAAGAGAGTAATTCATAAGTCCTAAATCAGTCATTTCAAATCCCTTCTCAAGAGCTCTTTTTATCTCACTTATTATATTTTCAAAGCTTTTGGTAATTACTATACTATCAACATACACTATTAGAATTAGTATATCATTTCTAACATTCTTTGTATATAGACTTAGATCCAATGTACTTCATTTGAAATTGTATTGTAACAAATGATTATTAATTTTTATGTACCATACTCTAGGGGATTTCTTTAGACCATATAAGGATTTTTTTAATTTGCAAACCTCATGTTATTGACCTTTAACAACAAATCCTTCTAGTTGAGACATGTATACTTCCTATTCTCAATAACTATTAAGAAAAGCACTTTTTACATCCATTTGATGAAGTTTCAAACCATTATAGGCTGCTAAAGCATATACTATTTTCATAGTAGTCATTCTAAATGTCAATGCAAATGTCTCTTCATAGTCAATTCCCTTTGTTTATGTATATCCTTTGGCCACTAATCAATTTTTGTACTTGTCAAGCATCCCATATGCTTTACAACCTACTACTTTCTTTCCTATAGGTAATTATACTAGATTCCATGTTTTTTTCTTTTGTAATGATGAACATTCTGATTCCATTGCTACCTTCCAATGTAAATTATTTAAATATTGAAGTGTAGTTGTTGGTTCTACTATAGCATTTCATAATGCCTTATTTATTCTTCTTTGACTATGATTTTGGGGTCTTATAGTAGTAAAATTTAGAATTTATTCTATATTTGATTCTCTGACTGTATTCCTAAGCCATATTGGCTCCTTCCTTTGAGGAATTGTCAAATTTTTTATACATTCACTTTTTTCATCTTGATATTTTGACTATGTCTCTTCACTTGGAAACTCTTCCTTTGAAAATTTTAAAAGAACTTCTAAATCACTATTTTCTTCTTTAGCTTCAACCTTGAATATTTTATAAAAAAGTATATCTCTACTTATATATAACTTGTTTTTACTTGGATCTATTATTATATATCCTATAGATTCATCACCATTACCAACAAATATACCATCAATAGTTTTTCATCTAATTTTATCCTTTTCTATTTTGTATTATGCATATAATCCTTGCATCCAAAATTATTATCTTTACAATACTTGGTTTTTGTTCGAATTATACTTCTTTTGGTGTAACATTATTTAGTATCCTCATAGGAAATGTATTTTATAAGCATACTATTGTTTTGACTGCTTCTACCTAATATTTATGATCAAGATGAACTTATTTTATCATACATATCATCAATTCTATTATAGATTTATTTCTTATTTCTACAGTTTCATTTTTTTTTGGTGAACACGATATTGTAAGTTGTCCTTTTATTCTATTTTATTCTAGAAATAAATTGAATTCTTTTGATACAAATTCACCATATTTTTCTAACCTAAGAATTTTGATAGTCTTTCTTGACTCCTTTTCTACTTGAAATTTGAATTATTTAAAACAACTAAAGGCTTATGATTTATAATTCATGAAATATATCCACATTTTTCTAGTGTGATCATGAAAAAATAGTTGAAAATACTTATGTACCCCATAGTAAAATTCATTAGACCACATAAATATGTATATATCAATTCTAATGGTTTTTGAGACCGATGCTGATGAAGTTTAAAAGGTACCCTATGTTGTTTTCCTGCTAAACATTTTGGACAAACAATAAATTTCCATGAAATATTTGGTATCCTTTTAACCATACAATATTTGACCATTTCATTTAAGTATGATGCACTAGTATGTCCCAAACATTTATGCCATATTTATTTTGTTCCTGACACTTTAATTGAGAGCTAAATTTGTAGCAAGATACAAAATAAACAAACTATCTCTATAGGAACCTAAATCTATAATTCTCCCATGTTTGGTAATATGATATTGTTTTCTTTCATTAAAAAAATTGAATTCTACTATCATGTCTTGATCCTTGAGTTGAGATATTGAAACAAAATTGGGTCAATCTAGTAACATATAAAACATTATTGATAACTCATTTTTCATTTACTATATTGACTAGAACATTTCCTATTCATTTTACTTCATAAGTCTTATTTATTAGTATAGCAATTGGTTTTTCATATATTCCATGTAGAGAATTGAGTCATTTTTTGTTTCCAGTAATATGTTTACTTGCACTTGAATCTATGTACCAATAATCCATAATTTAGACCTTCTAAGTCTAAAATATAGTATTCCTTATGACTCTCTAATATTTCAAGTATATAATTAAAAAAATTCTAAATTTCACAAATCCTATGTTGTTTTTGAATGGCTTTTAACTCCTAAATAAGAAATTTAGAAATTTGTAAAATAATATTTGCAAATTTTAATATTTTATTTTGATATAATAAACCTTATCTCTCCAAAATTATAAAATTACAAAAATTTAATGTATATCTCTCCAAAAAATGGCATATATTATTTTCATAATTTTAATATTTCCTCTAAATACCTTACCTCTCCTCCATATTAATTAATTTATCCAATATAAATATAATTAATCATTAATTTAGAAAAAATAAATAAATATACCTTTATTTGTCCAAAACCATTGATATAAGGTAAATTAAATTTAATTTGATTTATCTACAAACTGGCATGCTATAATGTTGGCTATCTTCACATATGACTTCACTCTCCATGAAATCTTCAATATTCATGAAACTTTCAAATTCCTCCATGTATGAGCTCTAAATTTTTTGGTTTCCTCCATGAATAGCTTCTGAAAACTTATTAATGAATTAAACTTCCTCACTCTTCACATATGGGCTTCTCTATGCTTCAAACAATGCTCTCCTTCAGGTTCTCCTTAACTACAAACTTAGAACTTGATATATTTAGAGTTGTGCTGAAACATATCCTTCTTCAGTACATTTAATGTAGTTTGTAAGGCATTAATTCTTCCACAAATGACCCTTGGAATTCCTCATTCATCATACCAAGTGAAAAATATAACTTCAAATACCTTTCCAAAATTACTTCCATTACAATGTTCGTTCTTTGGTGATGCTCAAATTGCACTCAAACTCCTATGTATCCTTTCAAAAAAGAATGCTCAACCAGATGTGCAATTCTTCTACCTCACAATGCACAAAATCCTATTTTCTCTTTAGTGTTTTGGTAGTTGTGCAAGATAATATTTACCTCCTTTTTATATATTTTAATTCTAAATTAATGTGTTGTCTTTTCCATGTCTTTTCAATGTCCAACCAAAGTCTATATGATTGCACACTTTCTAGTGTATGTAGGTGATGATTCTTCTATTTATAATGATATTATGGTGGATACCTTAACCTATGGTGGCTTCTTATTTGCTTTCTTAATAGCTTTGCTTCTCTATGTGGTGGATCCTCCTTTCTTCACTCAATAGCTTCGCTCTCAAGCTTGAAAACTCTTGGATGCTTTCCCTCTTATGTTATGGCCATAACTCTATCTTGTTGTCTTATCTTTAAACAAGATTTTTCTCCTCTTTCCTTACTACCTTATATTCTCTACAACTTACTAGATTTATTCTTTATTCTTTCTTTCTCCTTCTGAAGCTAATAACAAGTGTATCATTTTTACTAACTTATTGTTATTTTGCATGCTTGTTGTTGATAGCAACATATTAAATTTTCTCCTTCAAAGAATAACTTTATTTATAACTTTCTTATTCCCTTAACTTTAAATTTGTAGTACTTCATCTTATTAGAGTTTTACCCTAAAAACTTTTATTATTTTACCAAAATTACTATCAAATTATTATTATTATTATTTTAAAGAAAAAAACCCATTATGGGGCTGCCTTGGTATGAGATACCATGAACAGGGGGTTCTACACCATCAAAGTCACCCAAGAGTCGCACCCAGCCCTGCTCGCACCAATATTATCAATTGGATTTTGGGTACCCAATTCAGTTTTTTGGTAGGGTGGATATTCGAACCTGGGACCTCCCTTGGAGGAATGCCCTCTCCTCTCCAAATCACCTAAAAAACTTGGGTATTAATATCAAATTATTAGCTTTTATTCCCTTTCAAAAAATCTATTCAAGGCTTCTCCTTTATCCTTCAAAATAACTACTAAAGATATTAAAATGTGTAGCTCTAATTATTGCTCCAAATACTATCTTTTTGCTATCCAAATACTCTATAATTTATAGCCTATAACGCTACCAATTTCTCCTTTGCTTTGCTATCCAAAAAAAAATTATATCGGCCTAAAAAATATCCAAAATGCAGCTCTAATATCTCCTTCTATTGTTTTCTAAATTTCAAGTCAATAACTCTTCAATTTCCTCCTTAAAATATTCCCTTATGGCTTTGATACCACTAGTGGCTTGAGAATCCTTTTATCTAACTAAATAACTCTAATATATAATCATAAAAACTAATGAATCAATAAAACATCAAGAACACATAAGAGATAAAAGCATAGAGCATATTTTACTATTAAACTTATACAATGAAGTATGGAAATAATAGTCCATAATATATATATATATATATATATATATATTAAAAATGACCTCTGGTCTACCTCGAATGACCTTTGGTCTACCACAAATGACTCTTGATATTATTACATGTCAAACAATGTAATATATTTTAACAACAAAAACTTCTTTTCATGGATTATTTTGAGTAACCTTGTTCAGGGAAAGGAATTCCAAAAAAATTTAGATGAAGCTCAAAATATGCTTCAAGATTTTTATTTACTTATTTTTACATGAAAGTAGGAGTTGGTTTAGAATTTATCAAAGGATGATGGATAGTTGGTCTATTTGGTATATAGGGATTTAGAGCAATCAAAGTTTTCTAGTCCCAAAGATTTCCCTAGAAGAATATTTGGTCATTAGAGGCTCTCCCTATGACCTCAACATTCATTTGCATAAGAGTTCAAAATAATCTTCTTACAAGAGATTATTTTGAATAATATATCATGAAAATTTAATATGGGCCTTGTATGATAAGGCTTTAGAAACATTAGATCATTTACTTATTCATTCTCCCTTTACTAACACCATTTAGGGTTACTTTTTTAAGAAAAAAATGTATTGGGTAGCTCCATCAACACTAATAAATGTGATGAAATATTGGAATCATTATTTCAAAGCTAAAGCATTGTGTATTCTATAGAAGATTGATCCTACCATTATTTATTAAATTTTATGGCTTGAAAGAAATAATAGAATTTTTAAAAATAAATCTCAAATTCATACCCAAGTTTATAACCATATTATTGTCTCTTCTATAGAATGTCTACAAATATGGTGTTTATCATGGGATGTCTCAAGTGCAAAAGTAGAGATGCTAACAACTTGGTTACAAGATTTGAATATACATGAAAGAGTAATTTGGGATAATGGAATTAAAACAACAGATCTACTTTGATCTAGGGTAAAATAAAATTATTTACAAATTGAATTTATGAAAATTAATTTTAATGGTGCCTTTAAAGAAGATCCAAAACAATATAGTAGGAGTGATGTTTTTAAAAATAGTACAGGCAAAATTCCCCTCACCAAACAACATATAAAATTTCAACTACAAAGTATATATAGGCCAGGGTAGTTATTATAGGGATTAAAATTGCAATAGAAAAATTATGGAAATATATTTTGATTGAGGGGCATTCACAAATTATCATCAATGTTATTAACAAAAAATAGATGTGGGGATTACAAGAAAATAATCTTATAGTTGATGTTCATCACACACACACACACACACAGAGATATATATATATATATATATATATATATATATATATATATATATATATATATATATATATTAGATTACAAAAGGAGGGTTTTGAAAGGAATCCCACAACCTTTTACATCAACTCCAATAGGAGCAAACCACACAAAACCAACTTATCCAACATTCACAAATAAAATTGCAACAAAGCAAACCCAAATGCAGGATCCCACCATCTTGCAATCTTAACCTAGGATCCGAAATAGACTACCAATGCTAATAGGGAAAAGAAAAATGCAACATAAAATAGCCTAGTGGACATACTTTTAAGATCTTATAGAGCACTCAATGCAAAATATTTCACATCCTACATGGATACAGGCTTACCTACGGTCGACTCTTCTAGAATTTTATCCACTAAATGGTTCACCTCCTCGTTGAATTCCACACCTACCTTCAAGGTATCCAAGATTGAGTGTTATTTTTCCTCTACCATTTTGATCATCTAGATATGGTTGCATTGACCTCCATCATTGGGAGAGGAGTTACTAGCATCCTCTATGGATTTACCTTTCTTCTTAGCACAGATTAGGTCTTTCAAATATGAATGGACCAAAGTAACTGGTGAAGCCTCTTTTCTAATTTTATTTTCTAATAGTTGTTTGTACCATCTCTCTTTCCCTCCCCTCACACATCTAGAAAATACTAATATACCCCATGATCATATTTTGCTTTCAATAACCTTTTGAGAATCAATGGGGCTCTCCACATCATCATGCTTCGAGGACTTTGAACTTGATCTCTTGCACTAGCTAGATTTTATTCCTCTCACACCCCTAGGAGAGACAAATATACCTTAAAGATTTTTGTATTCCCCCATACCTTTGGTTAAAGTTAAAGGTTCCTCCTCTAAATTAGACTCACTCAATTCACTAGAATTGGACTATGAAGTCTCCAAGTTAGATATGATAAGCGTTGGAATAGGTTGGAATTTAATGGACTTGATGATTACCATAGCTTGTAGAGCCCTTTATTTAGCTACATGTTCGAACACCAATAATACTAGACCCTAATAGACTGGATCTAATCCTCTACCACCTTGCATGTCCATAATGGACTTCTGCAATGACTGGAAAAGGAACACTGGAATGTTTATCCATATCTCCCTTCTCAAGTGGTTCAAGAACATAACATGGAAGCTTCAAACAACATAATTAGAAGGGTCTAAAGTAAGGTAATCCATTATAACAATTACAACTTTGTCCTAAGGAGGAATAAAGGTCTTTGTATTGAAACTATTTTGTTCCTTTGGATTTACTCATCCTCACCCAAAAAGAAATTAAGTTCCCTAAGAAGGTAATGTTTTTTCCTATTATGGTTGTATCCATCCAAGGGGATTCCTATGATTTTACTGATGAGATCTATCGTAACTTCAAATTCCAAGTCACGCATTTTCATCCATTCTTCATTTCATAAATGTTTCATTCACTTGGAAAGAATTATATTGTGCTTGTGGATTTTTTAAATGTATTCCATAAGACCCCCCTTTTAGACTCTTATTTACTTCATCATCAACTACTAGTGAAGCTTTTTCTAAACACAATTTTAGGGGAAGGGATCTTGGGGTTTCCCATTTCTTCTTACTCATAGAAACACTAAATCATCCAAAGTACCATTCACTAAATAGTAGAAGAGCCCACAAAAGCTACCCAAAATCACAATTGAAAGAATTTAGAATGAGGACAATGATGAAGACATCCCATGAAATACCATAGTAGGGTATAAAGAATAGAAGAACATAATTGATGATGATATGAGGGTGTAGCCACAGAAATTCCATCATAATCAAAATATTAAAAACCTTCCATTCCAAGGCATGATGATACCAATGCATATCTATCCATCCCATAGAGGATAAACACATGAGTAAGATCAAAAAATCCACCATCGTTCCCTTTCTAAACTAAAAATCAAATATCATAAATCTCACTAGTTAGGATAATTTCATGCTATACTAATGCCACCCACAGAGCCAAGGGTTTATTGAAACTATTTTACTTGATGCATGCAACCTCATATTCTAGAGCCACCTCACCCATTTATTGAAAAATAATAATCCAAAGAAAATGTGTCCTTCGAGGCATACCCCATGAGGGGATTGAAAAATCCAACTAAATCCAAACCATGAGAAGCTTTAAAAGGGTAAACCTCCCATGATGTCATGTGGACCACATGCCTCAGAGGATTTCCAACTAAGCCTTCCCTAAACCTAAGTTCTTTTAAATTCCAATAAAAATAATTGAGAGTGGAGTTGATCTTTGCACCTAGACAAGGCACTAATCCATTAATTTGAATTTAAATTTAAGAAATTCCTAAGTTCATCACATATTATCGGAAGTAATCTCTTGGAAATTTGAGCATATTTAGAGAGAAGGAAATTAGGTAGTGGATTATTTAGCCAATATTCATCTTGGTGAAACTCAAATATTAGAAGACAAATAGCCAAGTGAGATTTTATTTCTTAATAAAAATAACTTCAAAGATCTAGTTGTGGAAACATAGCACTCCAAGTAATTTGAAGAATATATTTAATAAAAAAATGAATTAAAAATATTTGTGATAAAAAAACATGCTAGATATAGTTTAATTGACTTAGCAACAAATATAATATTTTGGTATTTTGATGGAAATGGCCCCTAATAAAAGCCACATATAACTTATAAAAAGCATTGACTTTGAATGAACTATTAGTTATGTTTTAAATAAATTTTAATTTTTTCTTGAAGTTTTTCTTTAAAATTTTTAAAATTAAATTTATCTTATAAAATTGAAAGGATTTACCTATACTACACAGTGACCACATAGAAGTATTATAAGTCCTCCCACAATTATACATGAACTAGTTGATAAGGTTTGAATATGAATCTTCTCCTTAAAGTGGATGATGAATTTGAAAGACTAAATATATATGATTTAACATATACTTGATTATAATTGTTATTTTTAAAATAAATAATTATTTTTCATTATAATTATTTTTATAACTTATATGATTGTTTATTTTTAATATTAAAATATATTCAATTTATTTTTCTTTTAACTAAAATATATGTAAAATAGCAAATGAATTCCATATATTACCAAATCATATCATATTTATTTATTCTCTAATAGTTAAAAGGTATTGAAAGCATTATTTTAACTATTGAAAAACTTTATTTTTATTTCATATAAATTCAAATAAAATTTAAAATGAAAATAAATCATATAAACATTTGAAATACTTTTAGGTGAATAAATGTAGATATTTTTAGTATGAAAATTTAAGCTCAAGTTTTGATAGGGAATAATTTTTTATTATATTATTATGTTATTTTTTAAATACCAAAATTTTTATAAAACTTTTTAAAATTAAAAAATATGTAAAATATTAGTGGGAGTATTTTTTAATACAAATATTAGTTTTTATAATTGTGAATCAAATATACCACTCTAATATTTCACCTAACCTT
Organism: Wollemia nobilis; assembly: GCA_028583015.1. NCBI lineage: Eukaryota > Viridiplantae > Streptophyta > Pinopsida > Araucariales > Araucariaceae > Wollemia > Wollemia nobilis. Next base: position 3,953,442 of record JAQPPZ010001731.1, read on the forward strand.
TTCTTGTTCTATGCTAGTATATGTTTGGATGTTTCAATTATATTAATATTTTTTCAAAGTGCTTGTATATATAAAAAATAAGAACATAACACATATAGAAAAAATTCTTATCCCCATAAAATTTATAGAGGGAGACCTTTCTTAATAATGTATATGGGTATTTTTATTACATTGTTATTAGGTTAATTAAACCATATGCAACTTGTTTTTTATCAAAGATATTTTTCTAGCCTCAAATAATTTATAAAATCAATTCCTTAGTACTAGTATAGTCATATTTTAAAATTTTTATTTTACCAAGATGAAACACTCCAATTGGCTAAAATATCTACTACTCTATCTCCATATCTATACCCATATTATTTTGTGTAAGGAATAACCTCACAATCACTTCTTTATGATACCCATAATCCCTAAAGTGTAATGACACTCCTTCATAGCAATTAGCATCTTATGCTACCCTAAAATCATAAATTACTATGGATATCCTTCTTCATTATGTTTTTATTACGTTGCTCTTGAAACCCTAAAGTGTAGGCATACTCCTCCATAGCAATTACATTCTTATAATACCCTACTAACCCTAAATTTATATGTATATCCTCCTTCCTTTTTTTTTTTATTATGCTTTTCTTGAAACCCTAAAATTTAAGGGATAAACTCTATAGTACTTTCATTTCTATTTCAAGAATAATAGTTTATATTATATAAGGAATATGAAGATGATTTACCGAGATTAAACTTAAATTCTCTTACCTCCTTTGTTTTAAAATTTTCTTCCATATCTTCCTTTTCACTTTTAATTCCTTGTGAATATGAACATGTACCATGCACTTTTGCATCCCTTGTATCCTTATTTATTTATTGCAATGGTTGATCTAAGTGAACTATGATGGCATTCACCATATAAGGTTGTAAATAAATTTTCTTTACCTCTTCTTTTGAAATAAATTATCCTTGATCTATTATAACTTCAAGATACATCTTGAAGTTTGTATCATGGACAAAAAAATTTATTTCTTGACCATGGTCTATTGGTAATACTTTGAAATTTTAAAGAGGAAGTTCAAGATTCAAATATAATGGGGTTTATATTTGTACATTATACTTTAGTACCCTAATTTTTGGTTCAATAAACATATATTGGATAAATAACATCCTCTATGAGATTTATTTCATATGGGCTAGGGTATCGTAGACATTAAAAACTTCCCTACCTTTTACGTTTATTTTACAATATCTTACCACATATTCAATCTGATAAGAATTGTAACAACAAAACACAATATTTTTATGATTTATTACCAATCACATTATTTTAATTCAAATATAATTTTTGAAAATTATGATAAAAGTGAATTAGGAGCATCCAAGTGGCAAGATACAAATAAAAAAACAACAACAACAAAAATAATTGGAGTTTTCTTATGGAGGACTAGATAAGTGATAAGCATGCAACTAGCAATGCCACCTTTTGAGATAGATAGAACATTTGTGTTTTTAGAAAAATATGTGTTTTTAGAAGAAAATAGAAATTTCATGTGAAGAGAAACGTTTAATCCATAGTTGGAAAAAGGATTAATAAGAATGCTTAGTTTTCATTCATAATTTAACCATCATGTATAAGTAGCAAGTCATTGCTTATTATGCTAAAAAACAAGAAGTTAATGTAGATATTATGAGTCAAGTAGAGGATATCTAAGGAACTAACACTCCATACAGTGCTTGTAGGAGGTTTATTATGTAAAACCTTAGAGGAAGAAATTGGTACTTTGTGCAGTGCTTGCAAGATGTTTAGTATGTAAAACCTTGAAATAAGAAATTTACACTCTATGTAGTGCTTGCAGGAGTTTTGTTATCAGTTATGTAAAACCTTGGAAAAAGGAGATTGGTATTTTAAGGAGTGATTGCAAATATGTGGTGCTCTTTGGAAAGAAATTGTATAACGTTTGATCTAGGAGTTAAAATATAATAAAAAAAATATTTTATGTTTTTTCTATTTCATGGTTTATGTTGCTATGTAATTCACCTTTGTAGTTCATCTACTTGTAGATTAAGTTGGGGTTTTCTATTTACTATTCTTTAGTGAAGTGTTATGAATATGTCTAAACAACTAGGATAGGTTGTCTTTTTACGGACCCCCTCTCTACCACTACATAATTTTGGTATTAAATCCAGAAGATCATTGAGGATGTGTCAAAGGAGAGATGACACAATGGAAAAAGGTGAAGAGGATGTTGAGTGCATTATATGTGAGGAGGTTTGATCCTCATAGGAACCAATATAAGATAGTGAATATTATCTTGTGTAGACAATCAATCTAGAGTGGTTGTAGCTTGGAAAAATACTTCATGAGCTGGTTATCATGACACATTATTGTTACTCAGTGAGTATGATACCGAAGAATCCAATTGGCAAGAGTTAATAAAAAAATAATAATAAATAGTTGGATATTTTTTTTACAATGGATTGGATAAGTGACAAGCATGCAAGTGACACTGCCACCTTTTGAGATAGCTAGATTATTTGTGTTTAAAAAAAAAACTAGATTTTTAAAAAAATGTGTTTTTTAAAAAATCTAGAAACTTCATGTGAAGAGAAAAGCTTAATGCATAGCTAAAAAATGATGGATAAGAATTATTATTTGTCACTAATAGTTTAAATATCATGTATAGCTAGCAATTCATTATTTTTTATGCTTTTAAATAAGAAACTGATGTAGAGTGTAAGAGGGAAGTTAAGGAGCTTCGAGGAATTGACACTCTATGCAGTGCTTGTAGGAGGTTCGTTATGTTAAACCTCAGAGGAAAAAATTAACACTCTATGCAGTGCTTTTAGGAGGTTTGTTTTGTAAAACCTAGAAGGAATAAAATGACAATCTGTGTAGTTCTTGTAGGAGGTTTGTTATGTAAAATCTTGAAAGGAGAAGATTGGTAATCTGATAAGTACTTCCAAATGTGTGGTGCTCTATGGAGAGTAATTGTGTTTTATTTAGAATTTAAAATAAAATAAGAATAATATTTTATGTTGTTTTGTGTTTCATGGTTTATGTTACTATGTAATATGCCCTTACAGTTTATTTATTTATAAATTAAATTGGGATTTTTTATTTACTATTTTTTTTATACGGTATCATGAATATATCGAAACTAAAAGAGATTGTTGTTTAATTAAACTCTCTATGGAAGCATAAAAAAGTTTAAAATATAAATAATAACTCACTTAAATATATATAACACACTTTTGTGGATACTCTTCCATTTCTCATTGAAATTTGTTTCTTTTTCCAAATGATGTGAACTAATTTGTGTACATTTGTTTATTTTTCCTTTGATGTCAAGTTATTTGTATACATTTTTTTCCTTAGAGGGATTCATATATTTATTAATCTTGTATTTTGACTTGAAAACTATAATATTGCTTTCTTTTTTTGTCTGCATTGCTCGATTCCTCGTATATATACAATTTTCGTATGTAATATTCTATTGAAAGGCTCCAAATTAAAATGTAGATCAAAACAAAGTTTTTTTTTGCTACCTATTGGAAGAGAGTATCCTCTTTCCAAAGGACCAGCTTGGTCTATAAGGGAAATGACAAATCTCCAACCGGTAGCTAAAAAAATAAGGGAGGAGCCTAGAAGAAATTAGATGTTAAATATCTACACAAAGGCCAAATGGTGCTTGATAACAATAAATCATATGAATGGAGATCATAGTGGCTAGGAACAGTAGCACATAAATCTTAGCATTGTGTCTCATGAAAACGTCACACCTAAATACCCAATAGATGTCATAGATGATGATCGATAAAATTGTTTTTACCTCACTCCAAGGAATAAAATAGAGGATCATAGTACTACTCTAATTTTACCTACAAAGAAAATAATTTAGAGTGGGTGATCATTCTGATTCAGACAAATATGTATTAGGGTGGTATAAAATCAATTGAAAATAGTGATGTGTTCAGGAGCACACAGTGAGAAAATTAGAACACACAAATATTGATCCCTATAATTCATTCAAAGAGTTCAATACTCTTGAGACACGTCAGAGCTGGATTAAAATATTTTTTTATGTACTAATAGATGAGGAGTTATGTGTTTAAAATATTCAGAGCTATTGGTTGTCACAAATCCTTTCATAGGGGTACCTAGAACGTAATTTTTGTACACAAGGTTGCATAGTTACCTGGTTCAATTACAACCTATATAGCCCCCACTTTTTAATTCACAGTGCCAATATTGCAGTTTTTACGACAACATTTCATTTTGTGGAAAAAAATGTATGTTTTAGTACACATAACATTAAACCAATTATCTAGGAGGATCAGTGATAGTTCTCTAGCTTCACCACCTAATTTTGAAATCACCAGGTCACACTGTTGCAGTTGACATTATGCAGATGATAAAAAAAGAAGGAGCCAAGATCTATTATGGTCATTGAAGAATAGATGATGAAACAAAATTAGTTAGAATTTTTATTTAAATGTCTTTAGTTTATATTTTTTTTTTTTTTTTGTAGGACAACATGAAGTATGATGTAGAAAAATAAGGAGGTGTCTATGAATATTTCATGAATTGATATTTATATGTGGAGTTCCTAATAACACTATATGAACTATCATGCATACCTTGATCATGTAGCATCCATTATAGCAAGTTAAAGCTAGTGGAGTTTTGCGTTGGCAACATTGGCACCTAAAGGTAGGCTAAGTAACACTGATCAAGCGAAAGGCTTCCATCCCAAGGTGCTTATGAAAATTTGATAAAGTTTTGCTACAAGGTGTGTGACTATTACAACCTGAGTAAATGATAATTAGAGTTAGAGATGCTACACCAATTGTAGAGTAGAGTGCTAAGACAATGTTCGAGTAATAGTTTACGAGCTCCATTCACAATTACCTCACAATTGTGAAACTATATCAGACATCGGCATAGGGAGGATACAAAAAAAAAGTGGGAGGTGCCTTACTTTGAAAATTTTGGAGTAAGGCACCTTACTCCAAAATTAAAAAAAAAAAATGGGAGGTGCCTTACTCCCATAGTAAGGTACCTTACATCAAAATTTTTGGAGTAAGGTGCCTTACTCCAAATATTTCAAAAATAAATGGTCATGAAGGTGCCTTACTCCGACGCCTTACTTTGGCACCAAGTAGGTGCCTTACTCTGGTGCCAAGTAGGTGCCTTACTCTGAAAATTTTGGAAAAGAAAAAAATGTTCAAGAAGATTCCTTACTCTGGCACCAAGTAGGCATCTTACTTCGGTGCCTCACTTAAGTAGGCACCAAGCAAGTGCCTTACTCAAGTAGGCACCAAACAGGCGCCTTACTCAAGTAGGCACCAAATAGGTGCCTTACTCAAGTAGGTTTCAAGCATGTGCCTTACTCTAGCACTAAGAAGACACCTTACTCCAGTGCCTTACTCTAGCACCAATAAAACACCTTACTTTGGCACCAAGCAGGTGCCTTACTCCAGAGGTGCCCCAAATTTCCTTCAATAATAATAATAATAATAAAATCATGAGAAATCCTCCCAATGGTTTGTAGATATTTAAAAAAAATGCATGGAACATTTCCTATTTAGCATTAAAATTCTTTTATTTTGATTTGAAGGAAATCATGAATCACATGCAAGATGCATGTATCCTGAGAGCCAAAGTCTAACAGACACGGAGTCATGACTCATGTTTTATTGCTTTTGTATGTTTTTGCTTTGCAAGTCATCATGCCTTCTTAATACAATATGAAGGCATCCTAACAGCTAGGGCCTTAGGCACAAGCATGATTCCTATTTTCCTACTTTTGTGTGTTTAGTTTTGTAGGACACAACCATAAGCACAATCTATAGGTAGAGTCGGCTTAAAATAGGACCAATGAATGTGACATCTCGTGCCCTGTAATTAGGAGTGTTATGAAGCATAAAAGGTACTTATTTCCCATCAAGAAGAGAGTACCTAAAATCAGCCCACAGTTGTGCATTTTTCCACCTGGAGGGAGGCACCAATAAGCGGTGCCACTCTCCCACCAGGAAGAGTGGTGCCTATATATTTAAAAAAAATTGTGGATAATATAGTGGTAAGGAAAGAAAATAGTGCTAAAAAAGAAGCTATGGGCTTTACTTGAGAAGAAATCGACAAACCCATTTTATCCCCGATAATGCTCAAAATTCCTCTCTCTAGGATGGGGCTGTCTATTTTTTAGTGTGGGACCTGATGTTTAGAGGGCTGCATACCTATGCATAGAGGGACCTATTAATGGTGATGAGGACATTACAAATTAAAGTGGGGGAGAGGATGCATGAACCTAAATCTCTAACATGAAAGAAAATAAAAAGAGAGAAAAAATCATTGCGATGCTAGACTTGTTTAATTCGACACCTACAAAGGAATACAACAATGGATATAAATTCCACTAAAATGCAGTGTGTGATCCATGCAAAATAATTTTTATTTGCTTGTGGAGAACACCACAAAAATAATGCCATGTTTTCTTACTATTCTCTATCAACAATATGGATGGGCACAAAATTTTATATCTACCTTTTGAAAGTTGTGTAGGAAGGATCCGTCGATGGAAAATAAAAAAAAACTACATCATTTTCTAGATTGTCATGCCTAAGAAAAGTGATGTCTTCATTGATTGTGAGGGTTGTTTATGGTTTTTTCAGACATATTCATTGTACTGACCTCATTGCAGGAGTAGCAACACTCAGAGGAAGAACAATGATGACTAGTGGTGTCGATAATGAAGGCAACCAAGAAGAAAGAAAAAAATATATAAATAAAATAGAATAAAATATTCTAGATGCACAAACGTCACCAACAATATCATTTTTTGGTACACCATGATTATAGTAACATGAAGAAATTTTATACCATCAATATTATATAGATTAGAATCTGCAAAATTCACCCAGGTATGTACTGATTTTTTTGTTAATTATGTGTAGAGTTATTTTAAAAATAATTTCTCTACTAATATCATTAGATGCCCCTTACATTCTGTGTCAAAATCTCCCAGCCACGTGATATGCCTCAGATATGAAAAATTTATTATCAAAAAACAATTGAAAAAAATAAGAGAGATACAGTATTTGCATGAATAAATTTGGCATTGTTTCAATGGTGGCCAACACATGTAGATGATTCTAATATGTACCACAAAGGAGGGTCAAACATGTTTCAGATATGGAAAAAATTAGTGGTAGATGACTAAAATCATCTCAAAATTTTGTCTCACAAATTTTATTACTATGTAAAACAGGAACATCTACTATGCTTCATGTAGTTTGATGATTGATTGTGATGTGTTTTTGACTCCTGTTGGTGCAATAATGCTCCATGAAAGAAAAAAAAACAACACTCAATGGAGGAAAGACATCAATACCCAATGAAAAAAATAGTAGTTATCAATGGAGAAAAATAGCCATGCTCAAAGGAAGAAAAAAATAGAGCAGTACTCAATGAAAAAAAATTATTATTCCAGGGGTTGTTGTCACGAGGACGTGACAATATTTAGGTATGGGGGGATGATGAGCACTAGAAATGCTCATTTTATATATATTATTAAGGGGCATCATTACTGGTTTAATTAGCATGTGAGATATATTTTTATTTAACTTATGCATATAATTGATAAAAAATTTGGTATTATGCTTGATCGGTGTTTTTAGTGGAAATTATGTATAAGTGTAGGGTTTACTACTAATATGGCATTTTCTAGTCTACACCCCACTTGGACTTGGTAGTATATAAGAAGGATCCTTCCTATAGCACCTTAATTTGGTGGCATCTTACTCTAGCGGCATCTTAATCCGAAACCTTACTCAAGTAGGCGCCAAGCAGGTGCCTTACTCAAACAGATGCCTTACTCAAGTAGGCACCAAGAAGATGCCTTACGCAATGAGTATGCACATTGAAAAGACAGTTGCAAAAGGACCATGTTGACCATAGATGACTGTTGACTCCACATCATATGCACCAATTTTAGATAGCTACCAAAACACGTGAGCTATCTCATTTGCGTAGGAGTAAACGATATAACTACTAGTTGAAATAAAATGTGGGCGATAAATGAGCCAGACCAAATAATCTACCATCTTCAAAGAAATATGAAAATGTGTTGTTCGAATGTTGTGATTACATATATTATTGTAACTGAACTATCTTAGTTTAATATTATTCAGATTTTAACAACATTTTTTTTAGGATACATTATTCTTAGTTTATTACACATAAGGATTATTATATTCGATGAATGACCATGCTATTAATAGGGGAATAAAATTTTTGTATAAGGCAATTGTAACTAATCACGTCATGTGATTAGAAATATATCAATCTATTATTGTAATGAGATTTGGCTGCACTTTATATAAATATGCAGGCCAGATGAATGAAAATAATCAATGATTAATTTGACACAGAACTTATTTCATTTCATTCTTTATTTAATTCATTAAGAGTGTAATTCCTCTTATTTGAGCAAGATCTACGTAGCTAGCCAAGCGATCTATCTATGGGAGCTTGGACCCACTCCTTGTAGTAGTCCTCCCATATTTTATTTTATTTTTTATTTTTATTTTAGTACAGTAGATAAACTGCTTTACTTAATTTTAGTTGTGTGGGTTTCTTTCCCGCACATTTAATTTCCCATACATTTACTTTCAACACTTTAATTTTAGTTATAATTTATTTATTTAATTTTTCACACTTAGTTTATTTGGTTTGGCTGAAATTCAAATGCATGAACATCCCCCACCAAACTAAATAAGGTACAGAAAAATTCATTCCTCCATACTACAAGCATATACTGTGTGTGACACTCCTAAGTTTACGGATTTACTGGATTGATAATTTATGGAAGAGAAATGATTTTTTTTCGAGCAATAATCTTGTCTCACCAACCTTTAGTTTGAGATATAATTTACCATTATCTTAACTTCCATGTTAATTTTCTTGCTTAGTGCAAGTATTTTCACTATGACAAAATATTTGGGAGGTCAGGCCAGTGTCACTGCATAAACATTATGGCTCACTACCTTTTAGGAAGTATACTCTCTACTTTAAAAGCTTTGTTGAAGAGATTTATTGACATCAATTTGAAAAATCTCTATATTGCTTCAAGATGAATACTCTTCTCTTATGAGATAAAATAATTTGAGATGCCTTGATTATGTTACTGCAAAAAATATTCGCAAATTGAAACTTTGTAATTCTAACACTAAATAATACCAAGCTAGTCCAAACAAAATCTACTACCTCTAATGAATCAAGTATTTCTAAGCCATTTCAAGCCTAGAATTGCTTCGTTATGATCCAAAAGAAAGAACTTAAAATAATTATGTGTTCAAAGAAATAATTATGAGTCTAGAGAAGCTTTTAAAGATTGAAAAATCAAAGAATTCACAAGTTGAGATGTTGAAAAAGAATTTGGCTACACTATTAGTACCTTCGAGGAAATTTTGCTTGGAATATTTTGAACCTAGATAACATTATTCTTGGGCTTTGAAGTATTGTTTTTCCATATTTGAATCCTCTCTTTTTGAATCAAGGTCATATTTTTCCTCTATGTTAGTTGCAATATCTCCAACTTTGAAGTCTCATTGAGGCTATTGCAACTATTGTTTTTGATTTTTTAAGTCCTTGTAGCGTAGGGTTTCCTACTCAAAGGCCTTGGCTAATAAATTTTCTTTATCTCTCTATTTACAATATTTAGCCATCATCCAAACTCTATCTATGTACATGTTAATGGATGTGTACACTATTTAAGACTTATCCTAAATTTGGACCCTATATTTGTCCACAATATATATAGCTATTTGATAGTTGGATTTTGTCATTTGGGATGCCAAATTAGACATAGTAGGAATCATGTGTATAGTTGAATGGGTCATATGTGATGCCATGGGTCTGGAATGCACCTAAAATAATTTTAACATGCTACAATTAAATGTGGCCCCATTCTAGATGGTTGAAGTGGTCAAAGATATTCCTATGGTGATATATAAGATTCTAAAATTTATTGTGATCTAGGAAGTGATAGTGATTGATCTCCCTCCACTCCTTGGATTATGCTTATCAAGAGAGCTAACAACTAATTTTGGAAGGTACCTATCTCTAGATTACATGCAAATTGTTATTTCTCAAAAATTAATAAATGTCAAGATCTATGTCAAGAATCCAAGCCCATATCATATAGAAAAGGTAGAGGAAGAAGAGGTAAATCTAATTGAAGATCATTAGAATATCTGGAGGAGCTGATTTAAGAGATTTTACGGAAGATGAGTTTTTGTTAAGTGATTTCAATGTAGTAATTGCCACCAAAATGGTAACTTATTGCATTTTTAAATTAGATAGCTACAAGCTTCTAGATAACAAAACTCAAACAATATAAAAGATAGACACATGGGAGCATTATAAGTTTGGGTCACTCTTGATCTATATATTACTAGTTTTGGTAAATGAGAAACATCTAAAATATTTGGTATGAAAAAGAGTGCCAAACTTTACACCATATTATAAATAAGTGGAATTTATAATATAGCTAATGTTTAAAATAAATCTTGGTTTTCAAATAGTTATAAGTTATGGAAGGCAACACTATTGAAGTAAGAAGAAAATCAAGGTGCTCATACAAGAAAAATATTTGGGAAATACAAATTGGTTGTGAAAAGAATCACGTGCAATAAAGTATGCATTCATGAAATTATGGTGCTTACTATTAATAAAAACTTATAAAATATTAGTGATAACTCTTCATAGCTCATCAAAAAAATTCAAGAACTTAGTCATTTTTTTAGTAGAAGCTCAAAAATAATTGCTATTATCCCCTATCATGAAATATTTGTGGGAATAACCATGGATTCAAAGGATTATAAGAAGGTTGATGACCTAATCGAAAATATTTTTGACAAGATCTATGCTAAGAATCTAGGCCCATATCATATAGAAAAGGTTGAGGAAGAAGGGTTCAATCTAATTGAAGATGATCTGGAATGTCTACAGGAGCTGACTAAAGAGCTTCGATGGAATATGAGTTTTTGTTAAGTGATTCCAATAACACAAAAAAGGTAAATTATTACATATTTTAATTAGATAGCTACAATATTCTAGATAATATAACTCAAACATTCTAAAATATAGACATGTGGGAGCATTAGAATTTTTGGTTTCTCTTAGTCTATACATAACTAATTTTGGTAAATGAGAATCATCCAAAATATTTGGCATGGAAAAGAGTGCTAAACTTTATACCATATTATATATAAGTTGTATTTATAATATAGATAATGTTTAAAATAAATCTTGATTGTCAAATAGCTATAAGCTATGGAAGGCAACACTATTAAAGCAATAAGTAAATCAAGGTTCTCACACAAGACAAAGATTTGGGAAACACAAATTATTTGTGGCAAAAAACACGTGCAATAAATAATGCATTCATGAAATTATGGTGCTTACTATCAATAAATTCTTATAAAATGTTAGTGCTAACTCTTCGTAGCTCATCAAAAAAATTCAAGCACATAGTCATTTTTTGAGTAAAATCTCAAGAGTGATTTCCCTTATCCCCTATCATGAAAGATTTATGGGAATAGCCATGGAAAAAGGAGTCTAATAAGTTTTATAACCTCATGGAAAATAAGTTTGACCTAGCCCTCACTATTAAATTAAATCATCCAAGGGATACAACAAAGCAAAAGGCTAAAAATCTCTCAAGGAACCACTCAGCTTGATATGCCTAGTACTCTTTCTTAGGGAAAATCATGCCCATGAGAGTGCATCCTTGTCGATACAATGTCAAAGTAGTAGTTGAACACTATGATTTAATGACCATAACTATAAGAAATGTTGTTAACTAGGTACTAATTTTCCTTAAGCCTAAATTTTTTATGATATCTTTTGTTGGGACCATTTCCCCTTGTGTGTCCAAATCATTTGATAGAGAAACCAAGATTCTTATTATAATGGTAGAATAATGGCATGGCTAAATAAAAAATTAGTTAAACCTATGAAAGCTCTTCCTTAAAGTCAAATTCTCTTTGCTAATTTTGTTGTACATGCCCAAGAAAGTTTTTATAAACTAGTCATTATTTTTTTTTTACATTCAGAAAAACATGTGAATGGTTATCATAGAGTCATAGCCTATGCCATTAAAAATCACCAAACCCCTATCTATTTTGACTAGGCTCTATTCCTTATCTCCCAAATTCTTAAGAAACTATTAGAGTTTAATAAAGGAAGAGTTTTGTGATATTCCTACTATTTGACCTAGTGTTTCTTATTTTGCAAAGAAGACATCTTTCTAAGACCCAAGATTAAAAAGAGAGCTTATAATGGGATATTTTTTTATCTTTAGTAGACTAGATGCTATCCCTTTGAAAATCTAATTCCTATCTAAATTTCAATAAGCTTTTTATTGGCCCTACTCTCTCATTCATAAAGGGAGAGATTCCTTAGTTGACAAAGAAGTAAAAGCTTAACTATAGACATATAAAGTGTAAATTAGATATTGGTATTTTGCACTTGGAGACACCAATATTAGAGTATACGACTCCATTAGAGATCCAATTTTGATGCCCTATTATATCACAAACTAGATGTTTGACCTTGAATTTTTTCACCAACTCGACTATGCAAACACATACCTTGGTTCTAAGGTGAAAAAAGGTGCTCCATATAAATTTCATTTGATTTTTGATCCAATTACACGTAAGTCCAAAAAAATAGTTAATTCATTAAATATGAAACTTCTAATTTTATCACTAAAATATGTGTCAAACAGGTGGAGCTATGATCTAGAAGGTATTCTAAATGATTTCATTTCCAAATTTAGTAATAAACCTTCAACCGTTAAGCATAATCCAAGGCCAAAGATGGAAAATTATGTAAACCCAGTAGAATAAAAGGTACCTAAGGTTGAAGCAAATTTCAAAGATAAATGTCCTCCATGGAGAAGGTTTTATAATAATATAAATGAATATGAATGGAAGAACAACCAAATCCATGTCCTAAATGATAATATAAAGAAGAAAATGGTGGATAAAAAATTTACTAAAAATGAAATCAAAAAATGATGAATATTTTGGTGTAATATGGGCATACAAGGTCTCAGGTTTAGCACAAACATTGACAAAAAATTTGAGAAATATTTTGATAAAGATCCCAAAAATAAACAAGATCAAATAAGTGATGAATCTAAGTTCCAAGATATTTTAGAATAATTCTAGGAATAAGTGACTAGATCCTCGATAAAAGTATACAAAATTCCATGCATCACCACTTAAAGTTGGTAGCTGTAGACACCAAAACAGCACCAATCCGATTATGTGACTACAAACACTGATCGCTTTGACAAACACAGCCCCCAGGGCAGCCCTCAGAGGTCAAACAGTGGTCCTAACCACTTTCATAGCAATTTTGTAAGGTCAAGAGGCAATTTGGTACATTTAGACACTTTGCTTAGTATTCGTCTCACCCAGGGACGAATTCAAAATGGAATCCGTCTCACCCAGATATGAATTCTGAATTCGTCTCTGGTAGGGACGAATTTTGAGTTTAACGGGCAAAAAGAAGAATGGCGCCATGTGGCAGCCCAGGACAATCAGTTGATGACTCCTGCCTCGCACGCGTGTGTGGGTGGACAGATAGGCTATTAGAGGACTGTCACAAGGGAAATTATGAAATCCCAATTCATGGAGGACTCCCCTCCCTCATGGGAAGACTTGACTGCCACATGGCACCTATGACCAACACATGGCGCTTATGCTTCCCTCTCAAAAGAGATCCCATGGGTCTATAAAATGTGGGACTTTTCTCACCCAATAGCGCTTGGTATGCATCAAAATATTTTATTTCTTCCTCTCTTGTTCGCTCTTGTTGCAAGTTACGATAAACTGGAGGCCTATGGAGGGGTGGCCGAATGGCATCCCTCCTGCCTTGATGGGGAGTTTCAACATATTCCTCTTCTGGTTCATACTCCTCATAAAATTCTTGATGAGTCTCTGAGCAAAACCTATGACCCTGATCAAGCTCTTGCTGAAGGTACCCATCATTGTTTCGTGGAGTTGCCTCCCTCTCGAATCTATGAGGTCTTGGAGGCAGAGCTTGACGAGGTCGTGGAGACCTGTCCTGCACCAACAGATTATGCCTCTCATACTGTTCAACTCTTTGGATGTGATGGGTTGGCCCCCTCTCAGGTATATCATAGCGTAACTCATCTTCTTCATGTTGCATGTGTTCTCTATCCAAGAGGTGTCGGTACTCTATTTCCTGATAACTTGGTTTAAGCCGCATGGTTTGGGCTTTACGGGTGGTATATCTGGCGACAACTGGGTCAATTTGGTCTACCCTATTTTGCTCAGGAGGTTCGAATGTTTCTCCTATGTGTTTACCTTGAGTTTGTTGATCTAAGGTTTCAATGGGTCACTTACCTCTGTCGAGGTAAGCGATATGTGCTCGAGGTTCTGGCCTCAAGGGGTGATCATGATATCCTGCTGGTGCAGAAATGCAAGGTTCCCGCATTGTTTGTTGCCCTCGAGGAATGCAATGGCTTTCCTCGTACTCCCTTTCATGGGTGTGAATGGGGTGGGCAGAGTTAGGTCACCCTATGTAAGGAGCCCTGTGCTCTGGATTTGGTCTCTCTGTTCTGATGATGGGTAAAGAAGGGACGCCATATCCACGTTGCCCCTCCAAATGGACGGTGTGCCTGTCTAGCGCTTCATCGCGCGGTGGCCACTCATGCCTAACTTCAAGAGGTGATTCTTTATTTATGTCAAGGTCTACATGTAAGGCATCTTCCTAAAAGGGGCTGCTTTGAATAGGCATACCCCACCGAGGATTCTGAATTGGATTCTTAAAGCACGAGATTTCGGGAAAAGGAAACACTAATTGCAATATAACCAAAACCAAATGCGCCTAAGTCCTAGAAACGTAAAGTGCATGAAATGGAAAAGAAACACATTGGAAGAGACACAAGAAAATGGAGAAAACATAGCCCTTTCATTAATATCCCTTGATCTCTGTTACAATGACATCTCCTCCATTTTCGGGGGCTAGAAGCGTTAAAAGAATTCGATTACAATCACTCAATGTTCCTCTTTCCGCATGCCCACGATTGCAATGGGCGGGCCAAGATGATGCCGCCGCTAATGTCGATGAGTTCTTCACCTCCGCTGCTTCTCCTATGAACAAAGAAACAACCAAGATGTCAGTAGCACCTGCTGCAAGTGAAAAGTGTTCGTTCTTCTAAAATCATCAAAAGATGCATGCAAACATTTATCTAAAACAGTAAACAAAATGATTCTAAACAGCCTGGAAACTTGCCAGAAGACATAAAATGTTACCAACAGGCCATTTCCACTGAGATAGTCGGCCAATATGCTTTCAACTCGAAATCATCCCTGGGTAGGACGATTTCTGACTGTAAATCGTCCCTGGGTGGGACGATTTCTTCTGTGTTGGGGAGGCCAAACTGACACGCTCCAATGTCGACTCCCGAGGTCTCCAAAACACCTACAGACAGAGGGGTTATGTAATTGGGGCCATTTTGGGACGACCCAGATGGTTATATTCTCCCAATTTGGCCTCTACCCTCAAGAATTTGATATTGCCTCCTACAATTTAGTGAAACTACAAAACGACACAAAACATACTAGAATCTGATCAAATGTTACGAAATTGTAGCTATGAATTCACCAAACAGAAAACACAATATGTAGCATGAGAAAATAAACTAGAATGCTTCTGAAATAAAACTTAAGAAAAGTGCGGGGATGCCCAAGTGGGCCTCCCACCGTTGGCACTTGATTCCAGCGCCAATCCACTAGGGATGGGCCCAAAACCTCTTAGGATTGGGGGGGTCAGCGAATTGGTTGATTTAGGTGTCCATGTGTTGGATTTAGGTCTGATTCAAGCTTCCAAAAGCCACCCAACAACCTCCCTTGCAAAATAGATTGGTGGATGTGGTAAGGTGAACCAAAAGGGATGCAAGTGGGTCTTCAACTCGGTAGCACTTCGTTGCTTGAAAACTCCTTCAACCTGTATATCTTGGGTGAGAAAAGTCTCACCCTTTATAGACCCAAGGGGTCTCTTTTGGGATGGAAGCACAAATTCCATGTGTTGGTCATAGGCGCCATGTGGCAGTCTTGTCTTCCCATGAGGGAGGGGAGTCCTCCATTGACTTGGGCTTTCATAACTGCCCTTGTGACAGTCCTCAAATGGCCTATTTGTCCACTCACACACGCGTGCGAGGCAGGAGTCATCAACTGACTATTCTGGACTGCCACTTGGCCTCATTTGTCTTTTTGCCCGTTAAACTTGGAAATCGTCCTTATTGGAGACTATTTCAGAAATCGTACCTAGGTGAGACGATTTCAAGTTAGCAATCGTCCCTGGGTGAGACGATTACTAGGCAAAGTGTCTAAGTGTGCCAAATTGCTTCTTGACCTCACAAAATTGCTATGAAAGTGGTTAATACCACTGTTTGACCTCTGAGGGCTGCCCTGGGGGCCGTGTTTGTCAAATTGATTAGTGTTTGCAGTCACATAATCGGATTGGTGTTGTTTTGGTGTCTACAATTGGAGGCGATTTCAAGCAACGAAGTGCTATCCGATTGATTACCCACTTGCATCTTTTTGATTCACCTTCTCACATCCACTAATCTCTTTCGCAAGGGAGGTTATTGGGTGGCTTTTGGAAGCGTGGATCCAACCCAAATCCAACATTTGACCACCTTACATCACCAATTTGTAGACATCCCAATCCTAAGAGGTTTTGGGCCCATCCCTAGTGGATTGGCGCCGAGATCAAGTGCCAACGATGGGAGGCCTACTTGGGCACCCCTGCACTTTCTAAGTTTTATTCCAAAAGTTTTCTAGATTATTGTTTTAGGTTGCGTCTCATGTTATTCTATTTGGTTAACTCATAGCTTCAATTTCATAACATTTTTATCAGATTTTGTCATGCCTTTTGTCGCTTTATTGTCCTACTAACTTGCAGATGGAGACATCAA
The DNA here is from genome assembly GCA_028583015.1 of Wollemia nobilis. Lineage (NCBI taxonomy): Eukaryota > Viridiplantae > Streptophyta > Pinopsida > Araucariales > Araucariaceae > Wollemia > Wollemia nobilis. The sequence goes on from JAQPPZ010001731.1 coordinate 3,970,451, forward strand.
ATTCCTAAGGATAGAGGCCAAATTGGGAGAATCCAACCATCTGGGTCGTCCCAGAATGGCCCCAATTACATAACCCCTCTATTTTTAGGTGTTTTGGAGGTCTCGAGAGTCGACATTGGAGCAGTACCACTTCAGTTTTTCCAACACAATAGAATTTGTCCCACCCAGGGACGAATAGCAGTCAGAATTCATCTTGCCGAGGGATGAATTCCAGTTGAAGGCAGATTGGCTGACTATTTCAATGGCAGTGGCCCTCTGGTGATGTCTTCTATCCTCTGTCAGGTTTTCAGGTCATTTAGAGTCATTTTGTCTATCGATTTGGCAAATCATTTGCATGCATCTTTCATAAATTTTAGAGAACAAACACTTACTATTTGCAATAGGTGCTACTGACATCTTTGTTGTTTCTTTGTTTGTAGGAGGATTAGCAGAGGTTCATGACTCATCAACATCAGCGACGGCATCATCTTGGCCCGCCCATTTCAAGTGTGGGCACGTGGAAAGAGGAACCTTAAGTCTCGATTGTAATCAAATTCTTTTAACCTAGCCCCTGAAAAGGGAGGAGGCGTATTTGTAACAGAGATCAAGAGAATTTAATGAAAGGGCTATGTTTTCTCCATTTGCTTATATCTCATTTCAATGCGTCTCTTTCATTTCATGCATTCTACATTTCTAGGACTTAAGCGTATTTGATTTTGAATGCATTGCAATTAGTGTTTCCTTTGCCCAAAATCTCGTGCTTTTAGTAGCAAGCTCCTCCATCACCATTAGTTAAGGAGCTACTTCAACAAACATATATTGTTGGTACTAGAATAATATAAAATATAGCTATAGTTGGTGTGACCTACGTACAACATCATATACACTAGTAAACACTCATCACACACTAATTGATAAGGGTAAAGTCAGACAAAGTGTTGATATTTTTCAACCCTTCCCCATGAAAGTTTTATTCCCCAACTTTTTGAATCCATTTGAAAAGTAGCTAGAAAAGGGTGACAAAGCAAACATTTTTGGATCTTATTTGGAGTAATAGGGGCTCAAATTAAAGAAATTAAAGGTCTATCTAATACCTCCACCCATTTAAAAGTATTTAGGACTAGCAATGCAAGGACCAAATGCATCATCTTGACCCCCTTCTCCTCATTATTTAGCTCATTATCCCTTCTTATTTTTAATCTAATTCACCACTTACTTCTACTCCTTGCCTATCTACACAAAATAGCACACTATTTGGGCCTCCTCTTGAAGGAGTTACCATTTCTCTACCTGTAGATAGCCCTCAAGCTCTCAAAACTACATTTTTATTATATTTCAAATATCTTAAAACCATTACTTCTATATCTACTAATGCTTTTGTGTCTCCCCTACACCTCTTATATTCTCCATTTGCTATATCCATTTGTAGTCTCCCAATAATTATAGTTAAGAGAAAATTTCAATAGGAACAACACAATGCATAAGCTTGGCTTGACAATAATAAGCAACAAATAAAGTTATAGACTATCCCAATAAGGGTAATGGATATGATTGATACCAAGAAAATTAAATACACGATAACAACTATGACTCCTACTATGTCCAAGTTGGCATCCAAAATGATAGAAGTCGACTATCAAATAGTTATAAATATTATTGACATAGATATGATCCCAACTGGGGATAAGGCTCAAATGGCATACATGGTCACTGATAAGTTGTATACACATAGAGTTTGGATGATGGCTAAAGACCACAAAGAGAAAGAAAAACTAGAGTGGTTAGTGAAGGTCATTGATTAGGAGAAAACATAGCAAAATACATTGAAAAATAAAATATAGTAGTCATAATATAGTATGAATGAGGATCCAACACCAAAAAAATTACAGGTGAAGGATACAAACAACCATAATTTATAGATAAATGTGTAATACTTGAATCAAGATATTTTTATCACTAAACTTGGACTTCTCGAATATCTATAGATGCTTTTTGGATAATCAAGATGTGATACTAGGTTAAATTTTTTGAAGTTATTAAAACATGGTCTCCATCCCTAGAATTTATCAATTTCTACTAGAAAAATACTCAAGAAATTTAATTTGACTTCAAGACCATGGAGAATAATATTTTCAAAAAGGGATAAATAATGTATGCCATCATGGATGAATTGAATAAAGCCTACAAATAGTAAGTTTCTTTGTCTAAATATAGGGTAGAAACATACCAAATGATGACAATGATCATTGAGTGTATGCAACTAATGAAAAAACAATATGAGGATCTCAATGCAATCATTGCCATCAGGAATAAAATTTTGAGAAAAATAAATTATTTCATTCGGGATGGAATCCCATACCTCTATGGAACTAGATGACCATCCTTACTCTATGGATGCACTTAAATCCATTTTTATATAGTGATAGAAGATTTGACAAATTTTTCTAATTGTCCAGAAAATTTTGATGAAGATAAATTGTTTAATTTTTCAAATAAGTTGGCTATACTTTTGTAGACACCAAAACAGCACCAATCCGATTATGTGGCTACAAACACTGATCGCACTGGCATACACAGCCCCCAGGGCAGCCCCTGGAGGTTAAACAGTGGTCCTAACCACTCTCACAGTAGTTTTGGAAGGTCAGAGGTCAATTTGGCACCTTTCAGGCACTCTGCTCCTTATTCGTTCCACCCAGGGACGATTAGCAGCATTCGCCCCTAGGTGGGGCGAATAGCAGGTTTGATGGGAAAAAGGTCAAACCTTGACAAATGGCAGCTCAGATCCACCACTTAACTCCTCCTTCATTGCATGGGAGTGCGAGTGAGCATTTTTGAGCTCAAAGAGGCAGTCATAGAGGCAGTCATGGAGTCCTTAATCAGGGAGGAATCTTCTCTCCCCTGAGAAGGCATGATCACCAAGTGGCGCCTCTGCATGCTCATTCACAGAGACCCTCAAGTCTATAAAATGGTGAGTCTTCTCACCCCAAAAAAAAATAGGTCAGGAGCATTTGGAGCAATGGAGTGCTGCCGATTTACGTCCTCACCCTTTTGCTTGTGCCTTTCACATCCTTGATCTCTCTTTTGGAAGGGAGGTTATTGGGTGATTATTGGAAGCACAATCTGGACCCAAAACCTGACATTTGGCCATAGTATCCCACCCAAATTTTCCGAAAATACCCCACAAGAGGTTTTGGACCCATCCCAAGTGGATTGGTGCCAAAACCGGGCCCCAAACGATGGGCGTCCTGCCCTCAGGCGCCCCGCACTGCTGCAGTCCTAATCGCCCCACCCCAGAGCGATTAGAAATATGTAGTAGATTTCATTTCTATTTTTCTTGCATTTGTTTCTAGGTTGTTCAGATAGGCTTTCATTCAAATTTCATGTTATTCTGAGCAGTTTTGATCATGCTTTTGTTATTTCTCGCTTTCACTAACATGCAGGGAGCATCATCAGATTTCGGGTGATAGAGGCCGAATTGGCAAAATATGACCTTCTGGGTCTTTCCAAAATACCCCGTTTTACCTAACCCCCAACTTTGTAGGTGATTTGGAGCCTCCCAGATGGGACATTTAGGAGGGTGCTTTCTGACATTTTGTTGCAGGTCTAATCGTCCCACCCCGGAGCGATTAGAAATCCATGGTGAATTTCTTGACTGTTCCTTTTGCAGTGCCTTCCTGGTAATGTTCTCATGCCTCTATCAAGTTTTTAGCTCATTCTGATATGTTTTAGTTATCATTTTATTTATTTTATGCATGCACTAATCGTAGGCTTTGGGGATCGCATGTTTTACTTCATCCGTAGGTGCTACTAATCCTTTTCTATTTCTCTGAATGTAGGATCTCAACATCGGAGGAGCAGCAAGGAATCAAAGATGCGTTCATGCAAGCGGTGGTGACATTTGGCCCGCCCACTTTACATGTGGGCACGCGAAAGAAAGCGTACCAATCCGTGGTGTAATAGAGCCCTACTTAACGCTCCTAGCCCCCAAAAAGGGAGGAGACGTATTGTAACCCGATTTTAAAGCAAATTAATAAAAAGGGTTGTACTCGACATTTGCTTTCTATCTTGTTTCAATTCATTTATGTTTCTCTCCTTTCATGCATTTCAATTCGTAGGACTTAGCGTTACGTTTTGCTTTTGCATACATCGCACTTGGCATTTCCGTTTTGTTTCCGTATCCTCGTGCTTTCAGTGGCGATCATGGTGGGACGTTGTCCTCTGATTTTGAGATCAAATTTTTGATCAAAAGTGTTTGTTTTTGCTTGCAGGTACCAATATTTCAAGCGTTGGACTGTTGTTCGTTCCAGTCTATGACGAGTACAGAGCTGGAATTCGTGTCACCCAGGGACGAATGGGCATTCATCCCACCCTATGATGAATACAGTTCTATTATTCATCCCACCCCAGGATGAATAAGCCCTCTGTGCACTTTCAGAATAGAAACTCAGAGGCATCCAGTTTGGGCAGAGAAGAGGTAGGGGTTCTGAATACCTTCTGTCATTTTCTATTTTTTGTCTCTGTATTTTTTAGTTTCTTTGCTTGCTTAGGAAGGTTTTACTACATGTTTAATTTCCTTGCATAAGTAAAAATAACCCCACACACCACGTGGTAATTTAAACAACAAGGAGTTGGTCGTAAAACCCCAACCCTTGATCAAGACCAACGGTGGATTTCATCACCACCTTGGCTTGAATTTTTGCATCCATAACCCCGATCGCTACTGTTGCTAGACGTAAATCCTGATGAAAGTTGACCAAGTGTAGCTGGGGTGATTCCCAGTGCATGAGGATAAGTCTTCTATGGTAGGTGTCAAAAATAGGGTGATCCCCCTTTCGTACCACCTATGTTCCACGTACCATTCTGCTCTCGCGTACCAATAGTTTCCCTCACGTAAGGGCGGGTATATTGAGAGGTTTGGTATAATGGCCTGGTAGTGGTATATTGAAGGGGCGACCATTTTGGGAGACATAAGAGCCATCATATTGCATGAACAACAACACGTTCTTTACAAAAGCTTTCAAAACAAAAAATCAAAACACACTGAACCAGATTTAGGGCACACACTTAATTCATAAACAAGATAATCACTCCTTTGTTTGTGTGGCTCCTACTTGTTTAGTGTAGCATAACAAATCATAAAGAAGATAAAATGTGCACATATTTTAGAGAAACACCACCATGGTGTACACCCGTAGCCAAGCCCAATCACGGGTGAAAGCTATAGAGAGTGTACAAGGGGGCACAAGTCACCTCCGCTATAGCCCCGAGGACTTGGTTATACCACCTTGGCGGCCTGACCCACAAAATAGTCCACATCATGTCATTACAGAATGGGACTATAGAGGCACCCCTTCGAGGGGCACGCCCATGCAACATAGACCCTTTCAGGAGGAGTCCATACACGTGGCACTCAACATAGATGGGAGGGCTCCCTTAGACACTCGTTATGAGTGGCCACCATGCAATGAAGTGCTAGAACAACATAGGGTCCATAAGGAGGGGCCACATGATTACATCATCCCTCCCCTACCCCTTATTACTATCAAAAACAATAGGCCAAATCCAGAGCACAAGGCTCTTCAGATAGGGCAGGCCAACTCTGCCCGCCCCTTTCACACATACGAAAGGGAGCATGAGGAAGACCACTATATTCCTCAAGAGCAATACACAGCGTGGGAGCAATGCACCTCCACACCTGCTATTTATCAGAATCACCTACTGAGGCCAGAACCTCGGGTGAATGCCACTAACCTCGATAGAGGGAAGCGACCTATAGAGGTCTCGGATCACCATGACCGAGATAGACATGTAGGGGAAGCATCTAGGCCCCCTAGACCTAAGACGGTAGAACAAATTGACTTGGCATTTGCCAAACATGCCACCCGCCAAGCGCAAATCATGCAGCTTGAGCAAGACCAACAATAGTTAGAGCACCTGTATCGCCTTAGCAAAGAGCGCATTCGGTGTCAAACAGATGAGCTGCTCCATAACACTATGCCTGAGAGGGTTCCAACCCCTCGCACCCAAAGGGTAGAACTGTATGAGAGGCACAACCCCTTGGTGCAAGACAGGCCTCCATGACCTTACCAAGTGCTACCTCCGAGACCTCCTAGACCTGAGCGGGAGGCCACTCCCAGGAACAATGATGGGCACCCTCCATGGGGACCCACCCATGTTTATAGGTCTCACCCAGGAACTCCTCAAGAAGCCTATGAGGAGTATGAGCAAGAAGAAGAGCGGGCTGAAATGCCCTACCAAGGCAGAGGGGGTGCTATCCGGCCACCCCTCCATAGGCCTCAAGTTCCCCGCAATACGCAATGGGAGAAAACCAAGGAGGAAGAGATCAAATCTTTCGATGCATATAAAGCGCTGCTAGAGCGCTTAGAGTCTATGGAGACCAAGACTTCTGGGCCCCAAAAGCCCACTTTACGCCAACTCCGTAGTCACCCCGTGCATCCGTCAGTGTCGGCACCCCATTACCCTGAACACTTTAAACTGCCCTAGTTGGCAATATTTAGAGGGGAGGAGGATGCCCAAGAGCACGTGACTAGATTCCTGAGCCAATGCTTTGGCATTCAGGACAATGATGCTTTGCTGCTAAGAACATTTATAACCACGTTCGTAGGCCCTACCTCGGATTGGTTCACTCAGTTGCCAAAGCACAACATCAGTAACTTAGATCAGCTAGTGGACGCATTCCTCGAACGCTTCGCCTTCAACACCAAGAAGAAGGCATCACTAAGTGACCTAGCTAGCCTCAGGCAGTATGAGGAAGAAACCATGGTGGCCTATGGGAATCGATGGAGGACGTTGCTTTCAAAGCTGCCCTACCTCCCTCCTATGGCCGACCTTACCCAAATGTTCTCAAAGAGTTGTTTGAGATCGATCTCCATGCTATTGCAGCTGCAACAATATGCCACTTTAGAGGAAGCTCTGGCGCAAGCCAGAATCATTGAGGAGATCAAGATTCAGGATGGCGAGATTGCCAAGCCAAAGAAGAAAGAATGGTCTAAAAATGCCAAGACAGGGACCACGCAACCAAAACCCACTGTGGTCAATCAGGTTGCTATAAACATACCTAAGCCTGTACAAGCAATGCAACCCCCAAAGGCTAACTATCAGGTGGTCCCTCTTGATAGTTATGAAAGAGAAAACCATCGGCAAGAGCAAAATTAGCAGCGTCGCCCTAGGCGACAATTCACACCTTACATCGAGTCTAAAGACTCCCTGTTTGATCGCTTGTCAGTGGAAAACTTGATAAACCTGCCAGAGAGTCGACCCGTAGACCCCAATGCTCCAAAACCTAAGGGCTATAGGGAAGACTTGTACTGTAGGTTTCACCGATAGAAGGGACATGATCTTAATGCATGTTGGAAGTTTAAAGGCTTGGTGCAAGACCTAATAGACAACAAGACGTTGGTGGTGGATAACCCCGTGGCACCAAGAAACCAATAGATGGAGGTCTTCAAGGACCCCCTGCCTGCCCATGATGCGTAGGAAAAGACCCTACAAGTCAATGAGGTAACATAGAACTGCCCCATGCAGGGGTATGTAGGGATGATCAGTATAGTGACTCGAAACAAAAGGTACCCGAGCACAGCTACCCCCATGGTGGCTATAGGAGAGGTGCCAACAATGTCACAACCACAACAGCACCCTACGCAACCTCCTCCGCCTAGACCAGTGGCCACAATTCGGACCAAACTCACCCAGAGTTTGAGGACCACGTCGGCTAGGCTCTCCATTTATGAGCTCATACAACAATCATCGCCCCATCGGGAGGCTCTAATGGAGATACTTAAAGCCATCGAGTTGCAACCCCATGAAGCAAACTCTTTCAACAACTTCGTGGGGCATGTCAAGCGATGCACCGAGCCAGTCATCACCTTTAGAGAGGACGAATTGAAATCAATGACTGGTGACATGGCGGATCCACCCCTGCACGTCATTGCATGGGTCAACGGGATTCCATATAAGAGGGTGTTGGTGGACACTGGCTCATCTAGTAATATCATTACAACAGTGGCATTGAAACATCTAAAGTTGCCAGCATCTCACATCGTGGCCTCCACCTACACTCTGCGAGCATTCAATGATGCGATATGCTCGATAGTTGGCACAATTGTCCTACCCATCCAAGTGGGACAAAAGACTATTCCTACATTGTGCCACATCTTGGAGGGTGAGATGGCTTATAACATTTTTCTGGGCCGGCCATGGATCAGGGACATGAAGTGTGTCCCTTCAATAGCCCACCAATGCTTAAAGTATACATTCGAAGGGCAGGTGCATGTAGTCCCGATGGACTTAGAACCCTTCAAGTATTGCAATGCGGTGCAGATGATGCCACAATCGACCCTTCCATCAACACATTTGGATTTTCAGTTGAATCCATCTAAACAGGGTCCGATTCCGCATACATCCCCGTTGTTAAGTCCATCAAATCCCCAGTCGGGTCCATCTTCGTCATTTGGTCCTTCACCAACGATGCCACCTACGGTGGCCACACCGAAGGACAATGGGAAGAAACCCCTGGAAGAGGCACCGCCATCAGTCTCAACCATATCTATCGAAGAGATGCCTAGCCGAATGGAAGTCGAGATGCCTAGTTCACCTAACATGGAGTGGACTCAAGAAGAACTCCCATTCCCTCCCCCTCAACCACCAACAATCACCATTGAGATGGCCAATACGGGCCTGGGGGAGTATCTGGTGTGGAACATTGTAGCAACACCCACACTTGAGTCCATGCAGGACATGGGGAGACCTCGCCTCCCCATAGGCACTATTGTTCCTCTAGGCTACCCACCAAACCAGACAAACTTTGTATATGGGGGCCTTGATAATGGCATTGAACCTTACATGCAAGAAGAAGAAGATGAAGAGCCTTTCACTGAGGACGTCAACTATTTGTCCAACCCAGACTTCACTTTAAGATATCTTGGCCAATGCAATTGGCATGGATATGGGTTGGGCAGATATGAGCAAGGAGTGCGCGTTCTTTGCCAACCAAGATATCAGATGCCATACGACAAATCAGGAGTAGGGTTCAACCACCCCCTGCCCTTGGACATCTTGGTAGAGAACATGCAAGGCCTAGGGATAGGCAACAAGGATGGGTTGGCATTAGATCCATATGCCAATCCTAACACAACATACACATTGGGGGATTACCTCCCATTGTTGACAACCAACCTTGTTGACCTCAACAACCCCTTCCCTTTAACCGAGAAAGGAGAAAGTTTGAGAACTCACCTACAAGGGGGATATAGACAAGGTCAGGAAGGATCTTTAGAAGACGAGTCAGAATATGAGGTAGCACCATGGGACCCTTTTGAATTGGATAGCAATCACTCACAAGTGACCCCCATGGATGACTATCAAGAAAGCCTCTTGGCAATGTTCCCTTTGGATGCTCCAATCGAGCAAGTGCCACCTCAAGAAAATCAGGTCCCCCCATAGAGAGCGGAACAACCTCGATGGGACCATATCAATTTGCTCGAGCAGGACGAGCCTCACATGTCACAAATAGTTGTTGGAACCAACGAAGGCCTTTGGATCTCTGACAGTGATTATGAAGATGAAACTGAGATGGCCTATCTCAATCATATGCGACAACAACAATACCCCATGGATATTGATGACATGTTTGAACAACTAAACATGGGGCCAAGGCATAGGTGGCACCTAAACCCAACACAGTTGGACCAAGTGCTGCATCCACCACTTTGGGCATATAGAGAGCACCTTCCACCCAGAGACCCTATAGCGATATCAGTGCCGAGGGTAGACCCTATCCTCCTATCCACACATAGGGCCGATCCATTCATGCCAATACCTCCAGAGCCAGATCCAGAGCACAGAGATCACCAAGGAAGTTCGAGTCACCACACCCATGGTAATGGAGACCAAAATCATTTCATCAACATGATCTCCATTGACTTAACCGCCCCCATCCACAATCTAGCCGATCCAGCACGGTCATTGTATCTAGACATAGATGCCATAGACTAGGATCGCATCAATTCACCACCATCCCCATCAGAGTATTGGTCGTTCGGTGAGATGCTTCATTTCACCCCAAAACCAACTCAGGATATCTTCCATGTTGAAGAGGGACCCGAAGTTCCTAATGCAGATATGAATTTAGCGACTGATATCCACTTGATCCCAAATCCACATCAGTTGGAGGATGGATCCCACATGTCAGTTGAGGAGACGACTGATGTAGACATCGGCTCTGATCCAATGAATCCATAGATAATCAAGTTGGGGGTAAGTCTATCCCCTAAAGAGCAAGCCGACTACATTACCCTTCTCAAAGAGAAGAAGGAGGTTTTTGCATGGTCCTACAAATACATGTCGGGGCTAGATCCGTAGCTAGTCACACATAATCTAACACTTGATCCGACAATCAAGCCAGTTAAGCAAAAACTACGTAAGATGCACCCAACAATGGCCTTAATGGTCAAATATGAATTGCAAAAGTTATTGGATGCACAGTTTGTCATCTACGTGGATTACCCACCATGGTTGTCCAACATGGTGCCCTTCAAAAATCTGAAAGCACGAGGATACGGAAACAAAAAGGGAAAAACTCCAAGTACGATGCAAGAACGAAACTAAACTTGATGCTACGAATTAAAAATGCGTAAAATGGAGAAAGCATAGACAAATTGGAACCCAAATGGAATGAAACAACCCTCTTCTTTTATTGATGTATTTCAAATTCGGTTACAATTCGCTTCCTCCCTTTTTAGGGGCGAGGAGCATCAAACTTGTCTCTTGGTCACATCAATGGAAAGCCATCCCTCTTCCGCGTGCCCACATGTAAGATGGGCGGACCAAACGTCACCGCCGCTTGTGTATACGAGTGTTGATTCCTTGCTGCTCCTCCGATGTCTAGACCCTGCGTTCAAAGGAACAAGAAACCGTTAGTAGCACCTGCGAATAAGACAAAGCATGCGATCCTCAAGCCTACAATAAGCGGATGAGAAAATGAATTAAACTGTAACTAAAACTTATCCAAATGACATGAAAACTTGGCAAGGACATAGAAACATCACCAAGAAGGCATTGCAAAAGGAACAGTCAAGAAATTCCTCACCGATTTGAATTCGCTCCAGGGAGGGACGGATTCGACTGTAATTCGCTCCGGGTAGAACGAATTCACCTGCAACAAAGCGCCGAAGTGATACTGCCCAAAATGTCACATCTAGGGAGCTCCAAAAGACCTACAAACTTGGGGTTAGCTAATTGGAGGCATTTTGGGAAGACCCAGATGGTCAGATTTCCCCAATTTGGCCTCCATCAATGGGAATTTGATGCTACTACCTGCAAGTTAGTGAGGACAACAAAAGCGATAAAACATGATAAGATTTGATCAAAGCATTACGAAATCGGAATTACAAGCTATCTAAGCAGCATAAGATGGAATGCAAAATAAACAAATGACAAAAAGAACAATCTGCCATGAATCCCCAATCATTCCTAAAAAGGAAGATTAGGCTCACAGCAGGGGCGCCCAGGTGGGCCGCCCACCGTTGGAACCTGATTTCGGCACCAATCCACTTGGGATGGGCCCAAAATCTCTTGTAATGTGTTGTCGGAAAATTGGGTGGGATAATGTGGCCAAATGTCGGGTTTGGTTCCGGATTTGTGCTTCCAATGACCACCCAATGACCTCTTCTCCAAAAGAGATCAAGGATGTGAAAGGCACAATTCAAAAGGGGAATAGGTGTGAAAGCAAAATGACAACACTTCGTTGCTCCAAAATGCTCCTTCTCTGTATATTTTAGGGTGAGGAAACTCACCAATTTATAGACCTGGAGGTCTCTTGAATTGGGCATGCAGAGGCGCCACTTGGCAATCATGCCCTTCCCTGGGGAGGGAGATTCCTCCCTGAATAGGGACTTCATGACTGCCCTTGTAACAACCTCTAACGCTCGAAAATGCTCACCCACACTCCCATGCTATGAAGGAAGCGTTAAGTGGCGGATCTGAGCTGCCATTTGTCAAGATTTGACTTTTTGCCCATCAAACCTGGAATTCGTCCCACCCTGGAGCGGATTCTGTATTCGTCCCAGGGGAGGACGGATCCCATTTTGAATTCGTCCCAGGGAGGGACGGATTCTGAGCAAAGTGCCTAGAAGGTGCCAAATTGATCTTTGACCTCCCAAAACTACTGTGAGAGTGGTTAGGACCACTGTTTAACCTTTAGGGGCTGCCCTTGGGGCTGTGTGTGTCAATGCGATCAGTGTTTGCAGTCACATAATCGGATTGGTGTTATTTTGGTGTCTACAGATGCCCCTTTTTGGGATGCGTTGTGCATGGCGCAGCGTCGAGCAAAAATAGATAACCAAAGCACTAATGATTAGGGTTTCTTAGTAACCTAACCAACTCTTGATGCCCCAAGCATGGAAAGGGCATGCATTCTTGAATCCTTGCTTCTGACGAGCGAAGGAACTCAATTCAAGTGTTAACCTTTTTCGGTGAGGTGTTACTTGAGCTTGGACATTGATCAGTCATGAATAGGCAAAGGGCGCAACCTTTTGTCTATGGTAACCTAGAGTTCATGATTCATGAATGCCAAGTGATTTGATCAGCTTGTGACTATTGCTTGTTTACTGCCCCAAGCAGGGGCGTGATTGTCTTTGTCAATGATCCTTTGAATGCATGCCATTTTCCATGATTGGGTGTGTGTGTGTTGATTAGTGACTAAGTGTGACTACCCCCTCAAGCGACGAATCGATGAGGGAATGACCTTCATGAGAAAAGCGACGAGTCGCTTGACCCAAGATGACTTAGGTAAGGGTGCCGTCAGATGTTTAGCATTGAATGTGTGTGCAGTTTTTCGACATTTAGACCTATTTTTGGTGGGTGTTAACCCTTTTGGCGACGTCGTTTGGGGATGAAATTCTCGAAGATCCATCTTCCCGTGGAGCGGTCCGGCTATGGTAGCCTTCTTAGGGAGTAGGATAGTGAGGATTTGTAACCCCGACATCGGTTTTGCATACCCGAGATGTCAAATGCAAAAGCACTTTCATCGGGAAAGCTTTATTGCTTGTTTTGGGTCATTTTGTTCATTTTTTTGTTATTTTTGAAATTTGTGTGCTGAATTCATTCCAGGGTGGGACGAATTCCTATGTAGTATTCATTCTAGGGTGGGACGAGCGCTAACTAGAGTGCTCATTCTAGGGAGGAACGATTATAGGCTCAAAAAGCCTATTTAAAGGCCAAAACTAGGTTTTGGGCTCATTTGCACTTGCGTTGTCGAATTTCTCCCGACACCATGAGTGCACAAACCGGATCGAGCGGCGGAGCCGAAGCGAGACCAGTAAGTGGTCCTCCTCATTTATTTGCTTTATATTTTCAAGTTATTTGTTTATTTTGCTTTGTTATGCTTGAAAATGAAATCCGAGTGGAACTTTATTTTGACAAGATGTAATTAACGTCTAAAATTTGCATTCCATTTTACACTAAGGTAAACCCTAGGTAAGAGAAAAATTTTGTATTATGTGATGCTTTTGTTACACGAAAACCCTAGGAACGCAAAACCCTAGTTTTTTAGGTTTAGATTTGTTAGTTTTAAAACGTAGGTGAAAACCCTAGGCTAAAAAACTGTTATTAAAATTTTGTTTTGCTTTTTTGCAGACTTTGTCAGTTTTAAACTTAGAGTACATAAACCCTAGGACTGACAAACTGTATTTTAAATTTTTTTTTTTTTTTTTTTTTTGAGTTATACACTTTCATGTAGTGTTGTATATTCATGTTTTTGTTGTTTATTTTTAATTTTTTGCGTTGTTTCTTGTGCAGGTTGTGAAGAGCCGGTATCGTGTGCCTACTGCTTTTGCCGAAGCGCATGGGGCGCTAACTATGGCTGACTGGGAATGGCTTGATGCTCTTGGGCTCAAGCAGGTGACTCGACTGGAGCCTGTGGTCGGGGATCGGGCCTATCTGATGGCCTTGATCAACCTATGGGATCCCTGGACCAACACCTTCCATCTCCCAACAGGGGAGATGACAGTGACACTAGAGGACGTCTATCGAATTCTACGGATTTCGATAGATGGACTGCCGATCAGGACGTCATCGCGTGACCAGCGGATAGCTGTACTGATACGATGCTTTGGGCATGGGGAGGAGTTGGGCGTAGAGAGCCCAGTGGAGAGGGCAGAGCTTGACTGCCAGATTGGTGGCATTCTAGTTCGATGGTGGCTGGAGAGGGGGGTGTTGGGAGTGAGGCACGCAGTACTTATGGGCCTCATTTCCAACATGTTGCTGCCTGACTCGTCAGGTGCGAGGTTCCCATGGAACCTGCTGGATGTGGTTCACTGGTTGGTTGAGTGCCCGACGGAGGCACCATTGATCATGAGGTGGGGACAGACGCTTGGCATAGCTCTATGGGGAGCTGTACGAGGTCCGCTATCGAAAGTGAAAGGGGATCAGCTGTAGTTATCTATTGCAGAGCTGGGCCTGGCAGCACATAGTAGTTGAGAGGCCGATGGGGCTACCATGGATGACTCAGGGGGAGATGGAGGATAAGGATATAGGCTACGTGATGCTATGGTGGCGATCTGAGAAGGGATAGAGTCGATGGTGGGCAGGTGTTGTAGGGCACTATGTCGATGCCTTCGCTCGGCTCGCTCCGGGGAGGTGTTCTGGCGCCCCTACCGAGACTGTCCAGCCTGGCCTGAGGCTGGAGAGTGGCTCCGATGGGTACATAGGGGGTGGTGGCTGATTGGGTGGCATGGGACCGAGCATGAGTTCTTCCCATACAGTCAGGTGACATGATAGTTTGGGGTGCCCAAGGGTTTCCTGGTGAACCCGTGGTCTATCGACACTGGGGGGATGAGAGGACTCTAGATCGGCCAGTCATCATGCCACTTGGCGAGGATTCAGATGTGGTGATTGACATCCCGGACGTGGATGACATCGGGACTACTAGAGTATGACCAGTGGTGGACCCTACGATGATGGCGAGGCGAGGGGCCACTGGGAGGTGGGGGGGGAGGGGCGAGGCACCAGGTGATGACTAGGGAGCTCCACTGGAGGATGCAAAGATGGTGGAGGTGGATGGTATGGATGCGGATCTTGGGGCTCTAGATCAGCCGGAGATGTAGGACATCACGGAGTAGTGGGAGCCAGAGGCTATTCCAGAGATGCCCATGCCTCGGGCAGATGCAGAGGACATGGATGCAGGGTTACGCGCTGAGAATGCACGGTTGGAGGAGTTACTACGGAGGCACGATGAGGAGCTAGGGGATGCGCTATGGGAGAGGGATCTCCTACGGGCTCGCTAGCAGAGCGAGAGAGCGCATGGGTTGTACACCATCGATAGGAGGGGGAGACCGACACTGCCCGGGAGAGAGATCTCCTACGGACGTAGCTGGCGCAGCATGACGATGTAGTCATGATGTACCATCGATGGGAGGTAGAGTGGTGCCGACATTGGATGGATTTGGAGGGGGAGATCATCCACCTTGGGGGCGGGTACCTGAGCCCTCTAGAGGTGGCTCATCATGTCGGACGAGGGGCAGTGATACTGAGCAGTCAGCATCATCTCATCGTAGGCGATTGGATGAGGGGGGGCTAGTGGGCATGGTGAGGGGGAGCAGCAGTCGCCCTGAGAGGTCCCACAGGACCCACACCACGGGGGGTAGTTCCCGTCGCACCGATCCTACGTGATCATGGTGGCCGATGCCCTAGGCTTTGGGGGTTTTTGAGTTTTTGCTTTATTTTTGTGGGGTCAGATGACCGGTTATTGTAGCCTACGGGCCATTTTGATGATATATATATAGATGATTTTATTTGTGTTATACATGTGTCATGATTTGATGTTATGCATAATGATTGATGAATGTGTATGTATGTATGTTAATTTACCTGAATGGATGCATGTGTTCTGATGAATGCAAATGTTTCTAACTTATATGAGATGCGGGTGGAAATGATGATTGTGATTTGACTTTGTGATTTTTTTTTAATTTGGTGGCACCATAGACTGTCTATAACTTATAACTGTTTGTCGTAGGCGATTGCTGTGGTGAATAGCTTTGTAGGCATACATGTCTTTTCTTGTATGTTATTTTTGTATTTTTTGATGGTGAAGTAAAGCTGAAAAGATATTACAGTTGGTTTAGAATGTAGTTAGGTTTTCTGAGATTCAGATGTTTTAACTAACTAGCCAAGGCTGTACTTTTATCTGACAAGACTTTGAACAAGGTATGAATCGGACTTGTCTTTGACCAAGTTATTTCACATCCCTGTGTGTGCAATTGAGTTCGTTGATGTGGCATTTGTCAGGATACCGCCAGTGCCAGATAGGCTGTCAACCAAACCTGTACTGAGGATCACCTAATTAGCTCCACTAACTCCTTTGTTGTATTTAGTAGATTAATCTATGGTGCAATCTAGGATACCATAAGCTAGCTCATCCACATGCAAACATTGATCTGCACACAAGTTAATGCGGCAGATATATCGTCATGCGGGAGGTTTGCCACGAGTGACCGATAGGCTATCAACCAAACCGGTACTGAGGTTTATCTCATGACCTTCTGAATGTTGAGAGTTCCAGGGATTCAAGTTCAACTCCCTTCTTTTCTTCAATTGTATTGGGATACTTGCTCTTTATAGTGATAATAATCACTATTTATTTTTGTTATATATTTTTTTGTTTTTCTTTTGAGCAAGGGATTTGGATTTCGAGTGATGAGAATCACTATTGTATGTGCCTTTTGATGTATGCACTTTGAGGGTGATGTCAAATTTTTGGAGTTTTGACATGTGCAAATTTTGATGTTTTGCAACTTTTGAGAACTTGGGATTCATGGGGAATTGGGTAGGGAGGATGCTTGTCCTTTTGCCAACTCTCAGCATTCTTTGGGGTCATTCGCATAGGGGGATGAGCAAGATAACCATTTCGCTTATGGTGACCTGGATTGCTTTGCAGGTTTCATCTTTCGTTCACACAACTTGGGAATGTTTATGTGTTTTAATTTGTGCTGGGATGCTACGTAACAAGGTGTGATCCAAGTAAAATTCTACCTTCGTAAAAGCTATCTGACTTTGTACAGTTTCGGTTAGAAAGCTATTGGCAGCTGAATGACAAAAACTCCTGATACATTAGAAGACAACTGACTATAGTATGGCGGAAATATGGATAGCATTTTATTTTTGATGGATTGTTTATACAACGGAGAGATATGGAATGAAGATGGACTTTGCCAAGTAATTACAGTCTATGGTGCCTTGACCTGTATGACCACAAATATGCAAATGTATGGATGCGATGCTTAATGCAGCTATTATTTTTGTGTTTTTGATGGATTGATCTTGGTGAGTATGAAAATGGGATGTAAAAAGAGATTTTTAATTTTGTGATGATTTTGAGCATGCATGGAGATGAGATGCAAGTTTTTGTTATTTTTGATGATTTTATTGTTTTTGATATTTCTTATTTTTCTTTTGACCAAGCGATTGGGGGAACCCTTGGAGCTTTTTGGTTTGACCAAGCGATTGCAGGAATCCTTGGAGCATTTTGGGATTGACCAAGCGATTGCAGGAATCCTTGGAGCATTTTGGGATTGACCAAGCGATTGCGGGAATCCTTGGAGCATTTTGGGATTGACCAAGCGATTGCAAGAATCCTTGGAGCATTTTGGGATTGACCAAGCGATTGCAGGAATCCTTGGAGCATTTTGGGATTGACCAAGCGATTACGGGAATCCTTGGAGCATTTTGGGATTGACCAAGCGATTGCGGGAATCCTTGGAGCATTTTGGGATTGGCTGCTTTAGATATGGAATGGTCACAAATGACTGATGTTCAAGGGTTCGAGTTCTTTGACTCCATCAAGGGAAGCTAGCCGGTACGTCCCGGGTCCTATCTTGCTATCAATTACATATGGACCTAACCAATTTGCCATGAACTTGTCCCTGAGATGGGACGACAAACTAGAGTTCTACTAGTTTTCCTTCAAGACCAAGTCACCAACCTGAAAGTCCCTCAGGTGAACTCTCATGTTGTATGCTTTCTTCAGCCGCTCTTGATAGATACGTAAATGCTCAAGAGCATTAACGCGTCGTTCATCGAGCAACGTAAGCTGGTCTAACCGGGCCTACCGTGCAGTGTCATCATCGATGAACTCTTGCATTGATATGCGTAGGGAGGGAATTTCCAACTCAAGAGGCATGACAGCCTCGGAGCCATACACAAGCAAAAATGGAGTTGCCCCAATGGGTGTCCGAATGCTAGTGCGGTAAGCCCACAGGGCAAGTGGGATCTGAATGTGCCAATCCTTATGACTATCGATGACTATCTTTTTGAGGATGGCAACTAGCATTTTGTTTGACGCCTCTGCTTGCCCATTTGCCTACGGATAATAGGGTGTCAAAAACTATGCTGAATTTTGTACTTTGTGGTCAAAGCACGCACGTCTTTGTTCTTGAATGACGTCCCATTATCCGAGATTATCTTGGATGGAATACCAAAATGACATATGATGTTATGCAAAATGAACTCCACAATGCGGGGTCCAATCGTAGAGGTTAGCGGAACCGCTTCCACCCACTTGGTGAAGTACTCTATGGCCGTTATGATAAATGTATGATGACCTGACGATGCAGGGGAGATCTTTTCGATTAGATCTAAGCCCCACTATGAAAATGGCCAAGCCGACTGGATCGGCTGCAAGGCCTGGGAAGGTACGTGTGTCAAATTGGCATGATGTTGACACTTCACGCACTTCCTCACATATGCGCAACAATCTCGCTCTAAATATGGCCAATAGTAGCCCATGCGAAGAATGCGCTTGGCGATGGCCATACCACTGAAGTGGCCACCACACGTACCATCGTGCGCTTGGGCGATCGCCCAAGTGGACTCTTGCTGGTCCAAGCACCGAAGGAGGATTCCTTCATAGCTACGATGGTACAAAATGTCTCCTAACAAGACATGCTTTGCCGCTTTCTGCTTGAATGCTCATTTGGCGGCATGCGTCAATCCAAGTGGGAGGTTACCTAGCTTGAGGTAGTCCCTTAGGGGTGAATACCAATCCTGCTGATCAGAAGCCTCGACGGTATGAACAACCAATCCCTCTTGAAGTTCATCCCTAGCAAAAGTTGAGCGGGAAAGAACTTGTAAGAATAGCATGGTGTTGCTATTAAGGGGAGTAGGGGAGAACAAGGCCCCCTAGTTGGCATGCTTCAAACAGTCATGGATTCGAGAGAACCGATCCTGAGGTGGTTCAATCTGGATCATGTGGATTCCTAGCATTAAATCAGAGCTTGCACGCTCCATCATGGATTGTGATAATGTTTTGACTTGAATGGTTGTCATATCACCAGAAAGGTCTTACGGGATTAGTGACCCCAAAGAGGCCATAGTGTCCACAAAATGATTCGATGATCGAGGGAGTGCCTCGATGTCGTACCATTCAAGCTTTGCCAAGAATTTGTCCACAAGGGCTTTGTAGGCCTACATAACTGGGCATTTACATTGGAATACCCCTTTGACTTGATTGACGATTAACAACGAATCACCAAAGATGTTCAATCATTTAATGTTCATGGTGATTGTTGTCTGAAGACCTATGAGCAAGGCTTCATACTCTGCATTATTGTTGGTGCACGAGAAGTCTAATTTAAATGACAAGGGTATTGGAGCCCCTTGTAGTGTGAAGAATACAATTCCTGTGCCACCCCCTTGCTCACATTTAGAACCATCAAAAAATAGGGTTATGTCGGCCTGTGACTCAGGCTCATCAGAATCAGGCGATTTCGAGACATGGAAGACCCCGTCATCGGGTAGTTCTATGACCAGAGGCTGATCGTCTTCGATAGGAGCCTCTGCTAGTTGATCGGCTATGACCTGTCCTTTGATGGATTTCTGTCCAATAAACTCTATGTCAAATTCTATCAACAACATGATCCATTTTGCCGTGCGACTACTATGATAAGTATGACTCATCATGTATCGCAATGGATTCTCCTTAGACACAACATACGTAGTGTTGCTCAGCATGTAGTGGCATAGCTTTTTGGTAGCAAACACCACTGCCAAGTAGAGTTTCTCGACGTATGCATAGTTAAGTTCATAGCTGACCAGGGTGTGGCTAAGATAGTAAGTAGCCTGCTCTTTGTGAAGTTCATTCTTCTGGGCGAGCATGGCGCCCAGTGCCACCTCAGTAGCTGAGATGTATAAGTAGAATGACACTCCTGGTCTAGGTGGTGCCAATACTGGTGGCGAAGCCAAGTATTGTTTAATGTCATCAAAGGCTGACTGGCACTCGTCATCCCAGTGAAATGCTACCCCTTTATGCAATAATTTGTTCATGGGTCGGCACTTGTCAGATAACTGCGCTATGAAGCGCTTGATCGACGCGACCTTACCCTACAGACTTCTGAGCTGCTTGATGGTAGTTGGGGGAAGCATTTCAAGGATTGCCTTGACTTTGTTTGGGTCCACCTCGATGCCTCACTTTGAGACTATGAAACCCAAGAGTTTTCCAGATGTGATGCCAAAAATGCACTTCTTGGGATTCAATCTGACTTTATGCTCCATGAGGCGATCGAGGATCTTGCTTAAGTCATCGAGATGATTTGGGCGTAAGAGAGACTTGGCCAACAAATCATCCATGTAATCTTCCAAAGTTTTATGCATGTAATCATGGAAGATGTACGTCATGGCACGTTGGTAGGTGGCGCCAGCATTTTTAAGGCCAAAAGGCATGACCTTGTAACAAAATGTCCCCCAGGGCGTTGTGAACGTCATTTTTAGTTGGTCCTCGGGATTGATACGAATCTGATTGTATCCCGAGAAACCATCCATGAGGGATAGCATTTCATGGCCCGCTGTAGCGTCTACCAATGCGTCGATGCTAGGCAAGGGAAAATCATCCTTAGGACTCGCTTTGTTTAGATCACAAAAATTAGTGCATATGCGAATCCTCCCATCAGGCTTCTTGATGGGCACCATGTTGGACAGCCATGGCGGATAATCCATGCAGATGACAAACTGTGCATCCAATAGTTTTTGCAATTCATCTTTGACCATCAAGGCCACTGTTGGGTGCATCTTGCATAGTTTTTGCTTAACAGGCTTGACTGTCGGATCAAGCGTTAAATTATGCGTGACTAGCTATGGATCTAGCCCCGGCATATCTCTGTATGACCATGCAAAAACCTCCTTCTTCTCTTTGAGAAGGGCAATGTAGTCGGCTTGCTCTTCGGGGGATAAGCTTACCCCCAGCTTGAGAATCTATGGATTCATTGGATCTGAGCCGATGTCTACGTCAGTCGTCTCCTCGACCGACATGTGGGATCCGTCCTCCAACTGGTGTGGAGTCGGGATCAAATGGATATCATTTGCTGAGTTTAGATCATCGTTAGGAACCTCGGGTCCCTCTCTAGCATGGAAGATATCCTGAGTTGGCCTAGGGGTAAAATGAAGCATTTCACCGAACGGCCAGTACTCAGATGGGGATGGAGGGGAATCGACGTGATCCCAGTCTATGGCATCTATGTCTAGATACAATGACTGTGTCGGATCGGCCGGATTGTGGATGGGGGTGGTTAAATCAATGGAGATCATGTTGATGGAATGATTTTGGTCTCCATTACCGTAGGTGTGGTTACTCGGACATCTTGGATGCTCTTTATGCTCTGGATCTGGCTCTAGAGGGATGGGCACGAATGGATCGGCCCTATGTGTGGATAGGAAGACAGGGTCTACCCTCGACACTGATGTCACTATAGGGTCTCGGGGTGGACGGTGCTCGTCGTAAACCTGGAGCCACAGATCTAACACCTGGTCCCACCCTGTCGGGTCTACGTACCACTCATGCCCTGGCAGTATGCTCATCTATTCAAATATGTCATTAATCTCCAAGGGGCGTCGATGCTGCATCTGTCGCATGTGATTAAGATATGCCATTTCTGTTTCATCTTCATAATCACTATCGGAGATCCAAAGGCCTTCGTTGGCTCTGACTGCTTGTGGCATTAAAGGCTCGCCTTGCTCAAGCAAATTTATCTGGCCCCACTGTGGTTGTTCCACTCTCTATGGGGGGACCTGATTCTCTTGACGTATCGTTGGCTCAGCTGGAGCCTCTAGAGGAAACATTGTCAAAATATTCTCGTGATAGTCGTCCATAGGAATCACTTGCGAGTGATTGCTATCTGATTCGAAGGGGTCATATGATGCTGGCTCATAGTCTGACTCATCCTCCGAAGATCCTTCTTGACACTATTTATATCCACCCTAAAAGTGGGTCCCCAAACTTTCGCCTCTCTCTAGCAAAGGGGAAGGGCGATTGAGGTTACCAAGGGTGGTTGTTGACCATGGGAGATAATCCCCCAATGTGTATGTTGTGTTAGGGTTGGCATATGGATCTGATGCCAATCCACCCTTGTGGCCTATCCTCAGGCCTTGCATGTCTTCGACCAAGATGTCTAAGGGCAGGGGGTGGTTGAACCCTACGCCTGACTTGTCATAAGGCATTTGGTATCTTGGTTGGCAAAGGACACGCACTCCTTGCTCATACCGGCCTAACCCGTATCCATGCCAATTGCATTGGCCAAGATATCTCAGAGTGAAGTCCGGGTTGGACAGATAGTTTACATCCTCTACGAAAGGCTCTTCATCTTCGTCCTCTTGCATGCATGGCTCAGTGCCATGATCAAGGCCCCCATACACAAAGTTTGTCTGGTTTGGCGGGTAGCCTAGAGGAACAATTGTACCAATGGGGAGGCGAGGTCTCCCCATGTCTTGCATGGACTCTAGTGTGGGCGTTGCTACAACATTCCACACCAGATACTCCCCTAGGCCCGTATTGGCCATTTCAACAGTGATTGTTGGTGACTGAGGGGGAGGGAACGAAAGCTCTTCCGGACTCCACTCCATGTCGGGTGGGCTAGGAGCCTCCACTTCCATTTTACTAGGCATCTCTTCGGTAGAGATGTTTGAGACTGATTGTGGCGCCTCTTCCAGAGGTCGTGCCTCCTCCAGGGGTTTCTTCCCTTTGTCCTTCTATTTGGCCATGATAGGTGGCATCGTTGATGAAGGACCAACTGATGAAGATGGGCCTGGCTAGGGTTTTGGTGGATCTGCCTTTGGGGATGCTTGCAAAATTGGACCCTGTCGAGATGGATTCAACTGGAAATCCAAATGCATTGATGGAAGGGTCGATTGTGGCATCAGCTGCACCGCATTGCAGTACTTGAAGGGTTCTAAGTCTACCGGGACCACATGTACCTCCCCTTCAAATGTATACTTCAGACATTGATGAGCTATTGATGGGACACACTTCATGTCCCTGATCCATGGCCGGCCCAACAAGATGTTGTAAGCCATCTCACCTTCCAAAATATGGCACAATGTAGGTATCATCTTTTGTCCTACTTGAATGGGTAGGATGATTGTGCCGACTGTCGAGCATATTGCATCGTTAAATGCTCGTAGTGTATATGTGGAGGCCGTGATGTGAGATGTCGACAACTTCAGATGTTTCAATGCCGTTGTAGTAATGATGTTACTAGACGAGCCAGTGTCTACCAACACCCTCTTATAGGGGATCCCGTTGACCCACGTGATAACGTGCAAGGGTGGATCCGCTATGTCATCAGCCACTAACTTCACTTCATCTTCCCAAAAAGTGATGACTGGCTCGGTGCATCTTTTGACATGCCCCACAAAGTTGTTGAAGGAATTCGATTCCTGGGGCTGCAACTCGATAGCCTTCAATATCTCCATAAGAGCCTCCCGATGGGGCGTTGATTGTTGAATAAGCTCATATATGGAGAGCCTAGCCGACGTGGTCCATAGACTTTGGGTAAGTCTAGTCCGAATCGTGGCCGTGGGTCTAGGCGGGGGCAGCTGCGTAGGGTTCTGTTGAGGCTGTGACGTTGATGGAACTTCTCTTGTGGCTACCGTGGGAGCAGCTCCTGGGTATTTCTTGTTCCTAGTCACTATACTTATCATCCCTACATACCCCTGCATGGGGCAATTCTGTTGCACCTCATTGATTTGAAGGGGTTTTGCCTGCGCCTCATGGGCAGGCAAGGGGTCTCTAAAAACTCCCATTTGCTGGTTGTTTGGTGCTACGGGGTTGTCTACAACCAATGTCTTGTTGTCAATCAGGTCTTGTATCAAGCCTTTGAATTTCCAACATGCATTAAGGTCATGTCCCTTTCATCGATGGAATTTACAATACAAGTCCTCCCGGTACCCCTTAGGCTTCGGTGCATTGGGATCTATGGTTTGAATCTCTGGGAGGTTGATCAAATTCGCTGCTGACAAGTGGTCAAATAGGGAGTCCCTAGACTCCGTGTAGGGTGTAAACTATCGCCTAGGGCGACGCTGCTGATTTTGCCCCTATTTCTGGTTTTCTCTTTCATAATTGTTAGGGGGCACTGCCTGATAGTTAGCCTTTTGAGGCTGTATTTCTTGTGCAGGCTTAGGAACATTTATAGCAACTTGGTTGACCATGGCGGGTTTCTGTTGCGTAGTCCCTATTTTGGTGTTTTTGTTCCATTCTTTTTTCTTAGGTTTGGCGATCTCGCCATCCTGTATCTTGATCTCTTCGATGATTTTGGCTTGCGCCAGAGCCTCTTCTAAGGTGGCATATTGCTGTAGCTACAATAGCACAGAGATCGATCTCAAACAACTTCTTGAAAACATCTGTGTAAGGTCGGACATAGGGGGAAGGTAGGGTAGCTTGGAAAGTAGAGTCCTCCATCGATTCCCGTAGGCCGCCATAGTCTCTTCCTCATACTGCCTGAGGCTGGCCAAATCACTTAGTGATGCCTTCTTCTTGGTGTTGAAGGTGAAGCATTCGAGGAATGCATCCACTAACTGATCCAAGTTGCTGATGTTGTGCTTCGGCAATTGGGTGAACCAATCCGAGGCAGGGCCTACGAATGTGGTTATAAAGGTTCTCAGCAACAAAGCATCATTGTCCTGAATGCCAAAGCATTGGCTCAGGAACCTCGTCACATGCTCTTGGGCATCCTCCTCACCTTTAAAGATTGCCAGCTGAGGCAACTTAAAGTGCTCAGGATAAGGGGGTGCAGGCACGGACGGATGCATCGGATGACTACGGAGTTGACGTAACGTGGGCTTTTGGGGCCCAACAGCTTTGGTTTCCATAGACTCCAAATGCTCTAGCAGCGCTTTATATGCATCAGAAGACTTAATCTCTTCCTCTCTAACTTGCTCCCATTGTGGGTTGTGGGAGACTTGAGGCCTGTGGAGAGGTGGCCGGATAGCAACCCCTCCGCCTTGATAGGGCATTTCGGCCCGCTCTTCTTCTTGTTCATACTCCTCATAGGCTTCTTGAGGAGTCTCTAGGTGAGACCTATGACCATGAGTGGGTCCCCACGGAGGGAGCCCATCATTGTTCTAGGGAGTGGCCTCCCGTTCAGGTCTAAGAGGTCTTGGAGGCAGCGCTTGGTTAGGTCATGGGGACCTGTCTCGTACCAAGGGGTTACGCCTCTCATATGGTTCTGCCCTTTGGGTGCGAGGGGTCGGAACCCTCTCTG
Source organism: Wollemia nobilis (assembly GCA_028583015.1). Taxonomy (NCBI): domain Eukaryota; kingdom Viridiplantae; phylum Streptophyta; class Pinopsida; order Araucariales; family Araucariaceae; genus Wollemia; species Wollemia nobilis. The sequence continues at coordinate 3,995,971 of JAQPPZ010001731.1, forward strand.
GCATGGTGTTATGCAACAACTCATCTATTTGGCGCCTAATGCGCTCTTTACTGAGGTGATATAAATGCTCTAGTTGTTGTTGATCTTGCTCAAGCTGCGTAATCTACGCTTGGTGGGTGGCATGTCTGGCGACTGCCAGGTCAATCTATTCTACCATCTTGAGTCTCGAAGGCCTAGATGCCTCTCCCATGCACTTATCTCGGTCATGATGATCCGAGATCTCTATAGGTCGCTTCCCCCTATCGAGGTTGGCGGCATTTACTCGAGGCTCTGGCCTCGAAGGATGGTTTTGGTAAATAGCAGGTGCGGAGGTGCATTGCTCCCATGCTGTATATTGCTCTTGAGGAAGATAGGGGTCTTCCTCATTCTCCCTTTCATAAGTGTGAAAGGGGCGGGCGGAGTTGGCTCGCCCTGCCAGAGGAGCCTTGTGCTCCGGATTTGTCCTATTGTTTTTGACAGTGAGAGGAGGCAATGAAGGGATGATATAATCTTGAGGCCTCTCCTCATGGACCCTCTGCCATTCCAGCGCTTCATCGCATGGTGGCCACTCATATCGAGCTTCTAAGGGAGCCCTTTTATCTATGTTGAGTGCCACATGTAAGGACTCTTCCCGAAAGGGGCTATGACGGACGGGCGTGTCCCCCAAAGGGGTGTCCCTATAATTCCATCTTGACATGGACTGATGTGGACTCTCTTGCGGGTTAGGCCGCCAAGGCGGTATGACTAAGTCCTTAGGGCTATAGCGGAGGTGACTTGTGCCCCCTTGTACACTTTCTGTAGCTTCCGCCCTTGATTGGGCTTGGCTACGTGTGTACACCATGGTGGTGCTTTCCTACAAGCTATGTAGATTTTTATCTCTTTTATGATTTTTTATGCTACACTAAACAGAAATGAGCACACACATACACAAACGGTGATTATCTCATTTAAATATTGAGAGTGTGTCCTAAACCTGGTTTAGTGTGTTTTTTATTTTTGTTTTTGTTTTTGAAGGTTTTTGTAAAGAACGTTTAAATGCATAATGATGGCTCTTATGACTCCCATAAATGGTCGCCCCTTCGATATACCATTGCCAGGCCGATATACCAACCTCTCTATATACCCGCCCTTACGTGAGGGAAACTATAGGTACGTGAGAGCAGATGGTACATGGAACGTAGGCGGTACGAAAGGGGGATTGTCCTGTTTATGACACCTACCATAGAAGACTTATCCTCATGTGTTGGGAATCACCCCAACTACACTCGGTCAACTTTCGTCAGGATTTACGTCGAGCAACAGTGACAATCGGGGTAAATGGATGCAAAAATCAAGCCAAGGTGGTGATGAAATCCACCGTTGGTCTTGATCAAGGGCTAGGGTTTTACGACCAGCTCCTTGGTTTTTATGATGCCACGTGATGTGTGGGGTTCTTTTTATTTTTGCAAAATGAAACAAGCAAACAACAAAGGAGAACTACTTTCCCTAAGCAAACAAGTAATCTACGAAAAATAGAAAACTGAAAACAGAAAAAGATAGGAAAAGTTTAGAGTTCTTACCTTGCCCCTGCCCAAATCTGCTGATTCTGAGTTTCTATCCTGAAACCACGTAGACAGAAATTCATCCCGGGGAGGAACGAATTACAGTACTGAATTCGTCACAGGGTCAGGTGGATTCCAATTCGTCCCTGGGAAGGACGAATTACAGACCTGTATCCGCCTCAGGCTGGAACGAACAGCAGTCCCGCATCCAAAAACTTGGTACCTACAAGAAAAACCACCAAATTTTGATCAGATCTCAGATATTAAAAATAGAGGACTAGGTCCCACCGTGATCGCCACTGAAAGCACGAGGATACGAAAACAAAAAGGGAAAAACTCCAAGTACGATGCAAGAACGAAACTAAACTTGATGCTACGAATTAAAAATGCATAAAATGGAGAAAGCATAGACAAATTGGAACCCAAATGGAATGAAACAACCCTCTTCTTTTATTGATGTATTTCAAATTCGGTTACAATTCGCTTCCTCCCTTTTTAGGGGTGAGGAGCATCAAACTTGTCTCTTGGTCACATCAATGGAAAGCCATCCCTCTTCCGCGTGCCCACATGTAAGATGGGCGGACCAAACGTCGCCGTCGCTTGTGTATACGAGTGTTGATTCCTTGCTGCTCCTCCGATGTCTAGACCCTACGTTCAAAGGAACAAGAAACCGTTAGTAGCACCTGCGAATAAGACAAAGCATGCGATCCTCAAGCCTACAATAAGCGGATGAGAAAATGAATTAAACTATAACTAAAACTTATCCAAATGACATGAAAACTTGGCAAGGACATAGAAACATCACCAAGAAGGCATTGCAAAAGAAACAGTCAGGAAATTCCTCACCGATTTGAATTCACTCCGGGGAGGGACGGATTCGACTGTAATTCGCTCCGGGGTAGAACGAATTCACCTGCAACAAAGCGCCGAAGTGATACTGCCCAAAATGTCACATCTAGGGAGCTCCAAAAGACCTACAAACTTGGGGTTAGCTAATTGGAGGCATTTTGGGAAGACCCAGATGGTCATATTTCCCCAATTTGGCCTCCATCAATGGGAATTTGATGCTACTACCTGCAAGTTAGTGAGGACAACAAAAGCGATAAAACATGATAAGATTTGATCAAAGCATTACGAAATCGGAATTACAAGCTATCTAAGCAGCATAAGATGGAATGCAAAATAAACAAATGACAAAAAGAACAATCTGCCATGAATCCCCAATCGTTCCTAAAAAGGAAGATTAGGCTCGCAGCAGTGCGGGGCGCCCGGGCGGGCCGCCCACCGTTGGAACCTGATTTCGGCACCAATCCACTTGGGATGGGCCCAAAATCTCTTGTAATGTGTTGTCGGAAAATTGGGTGGGATACTGTGGCCAAATGTCAGGTTTGGTTCCGGATTTGTGCTTCCAATGACCACCCAATGACCTCTTCTCCAAAAGAGATCAAGGATGTGAAAGGCACAATTCAAAAGGGGAATAGGTGTGAAAGCAAAATGACAGCACTTCGTTGCTCCAAAATGCTCCTTCTCTGTATATTTTAGGGTGAGGAAACTCACCAATTTATAGACCTGGAGGTCTCTTGAATTGGGCATGCAGAGGTGCCACTTGGCAATCATGCCCTTCCCAGGGGGAGGGAGATTCCTCCCTGATTAGGGACTTCATGACTCGCCCCTGTAACAGCCTCTAACGCTCGAAAATGCTCACCCATGCTCCCATGAAATGAAGGAGGCGTTAAGTGGCGGATCCGAGCTGCCATTTGTCAAGATTTGACTTTTTGCCCGTCAAACCTGGAATTCGTCCCACCCTGGAGCGGATTCTGTATTCGTCCCAGGGGAGGACGGATCCCATTTTGAATTCATCCCAGGGAGGGACGAATTCTGAGCAAAGTGCCTAGAAGGTGCCAAATTGATCTCTGACCTCCCAAAACTATTGTGAGAGTGGTTAGGACCACTGTTTAACCTCTGGGGGCTGCCCTTGGGGCTGTGTGTGTCAATGCGATCAGTGTTTGCAGTCACATAATCGGATTGGTGTTGTTTTGGTGTCTACAAAATCCTAACAGGAGGATTCACATATGCACTAATTTTTGAGATCTAAACAAAGCGAATCCTAAGGATGATTTCCCCTTGCTTAGCATCGACACATTGGTAGACGCTATAGCAGACCACGAAATGCTATCCCTCATGGATGGTTTCTCAGGAGACAATAAGATTCATATCAATCCTAAGGATCAACTAAAAATTGTGTTCATAATGCCTTGGGGGACATTTTGTTATAAGATCATGCCCTTTGGCATTAAAAATGCTGGCACCACCTACCAACGTGCCATGACATACATCCTCCATGATCACATGCACAAAAATTTGGAATATTACATGGATGATTTGTTGGCCAAATATATTTTGTGCCCAGATCATCTCGATGACTTAAGCAAGATCCTCGATCGCCTCATCGAACACAAAGTTAGACTAAACCCCAAGAAGTGTGTATTTGGCATCACATCTAGAAAACTCTTGGGTTTCATAGTCTCAAAGTGAGGCATCAAGGTGGACCCAAACAAAGTCAAGGCAATCATTGAAATGATTCCCCCAACTACCATCAAGCAGCTCAGAAGCCTGTAGGGAAAGGTCACATCAATCAAGTGCTTCATAGCGTAGCTATCTGACAAGTGTCGACCCATGAATAAATTATTGCACAAGGGGATAGCATTTCATTGGGATGATGAGTGCCAGTAAGCCTTCGATGACATTAAACAATACTTGGCTTTGCCACTAGTATTTGCACAACCTAGACCAGGAGTGCCATTGTACTTATACATCTTAGCTACTGAGGTGGCACTGGGTGCCATGCTAGCCCAAAAAAATGAACTACATAAAGAATAGGCTACTTACTATCTTAGCCGCACCCTGGTCAGTTATGAACTTAACTATCCATACGTTGAGAAGCTCTACTTGGCAGTGGTGTTTGCTACCAAAAATATATGCCATTACATGCTGAGCAACATGACGTATGTTGCATCTAAGGAGAATCCATTGTGATACATGATGAGTTGTACTTATCATAGTAGTCGCACGGTGAAATGGATCATGTTGTTGACAGAGTTTGACATCGAATTCATTGGACATAAGTCCATAAAATGTCAATTCATAATTGATCAACTAGTAAAGGCTCCTCTCAAAGATGATCAGCCTCTGGAAATAGAGCTACCCGATGATGGGGTCTTCTATGTCTCAGAATCACCAGATTATGATGATATTGAGTCACAGGCCGACATAACCCTATTTTTTGATGGTTCTAAATATGAGCAATGAGGTGGCATGAGAATCGTAATCTTCACACCTTAAGGGGCTCTAATGCCTCTATTATTTAAACTTGATTTCCTGTGAACCAATAATAATGCCGAATATGAAGCCTTGCTCATAGTTCTTCAGACAGCCATCACCATGAACATCAAACGCTTGAATATCTTTGGTGATTTTTTGTTAATCGTTAACCAAGTGAAAGGGGTATTCCAATGTAACTTCCCAGTTCTGTAGGCCTATAAAGCCCTTGTGGATAAATTCCTAGCAAATCTTGAATGGTACAACATTGAGGCACTCCCTCGATCATCAAATAATTTTGTGGACACTATGGACTCCTTGGGGTCACTAATCCTGCTAGACATTTATGGTGATATGAAAACCATTCAAGTCAAAAAACTATCACAATCCATGATGGAGCGTGCAAGATCTGACTTAACACCAGGAATCCACCTGATCCAGATTGAACCATCCTCGAACAAGTTCTCTCGAATCCATGATTGTCTGAATCATGCCAACTCGGGGTCCTTTTTCTCCCCTACTCCCCTCAATAACAACACAACGCTATTCTTACAAGTTCTTTCCCACTCAACTTTTGCTAGGGATGAACTTCAAGAGGGATTGGTTGTTCATACTGTTGAGGTTTCCGATCAATAGGATTGGTATACACCCATACGAGATTACCTCAAGCTATGCAACCTCCCACTTGGATTGTCACATGCCGCAAAAATATCATTCAAATAGAAAGCAACAAAACATGTCTTGCTAGGAGACATTTTGTACCGTTGTAGCTATGAAGGAATCCTCCTTCATTGCTTAGACCAATAGGAGTCCACTTGGGATATCACCCAAGCGCACGATGGTACATGTGGTGGCCACTTTAGTAGTATGGCCATCGCAAAGTGCATTCTTCACATGGGCTATTACTGGCCATATTTAGAGCGAGATTGTTGCACCTATGTAAGTAAGTGTGTGAACTGTCAACACCATGCTAATTTGACACATGTACCTTCTCAGGCCTTGCATTCGATCCAATCAGCTTGGCAATTCTCATAGTGGGGCTTATATCTAATTGAAAAGATCTCCCCTACATCGTCAGGCCATCACATGTTCATCATAACGGCCATAGAGTACTTCACCAAGTGGGTGGAAGCGATTCGCTTACCTCTACGACTGAAACCTACATTTCAGAGTTCATTTTACATAACATCATATGTCATTTTGATATTCCATCCAATATAATCTTGGATAATGGGATGTCATTCAAGAACAAAGACCTGCGTGCTTTGACCACAAAGTACAAAATTCAACATAGTTTTTTGACACCAGCTAGCCTCTCTTGACAGAATCAAGGAACTAGAACCCTTGAAAATCAATCATTTGAGGCCATTCCATATTTAAAAGAGCCATAGACCAAACCAAAAGATCCAAGGATTCCCACAATCGCTTGGTAAAACCCCCCCAAAATCCCCAAGGATTCCCACAATTGCTTGGTCAACCCCAAAAAAATGCCCCAAATGTGCCCATTATCCCTTTGGTCAAACCAAATTCCCCAAAGGTGTCCACAAACCCTTTGGTCAAACCAAAATCTCCAAGGATTCCCATTATTGCTTGGTCAATCCCAAAATGTCCCAAAGGTGTCCACAAACCCTTTGGTCAAACCAAAAGCTCCAAGGATTCCCATTATCGCTTGGTCAATCCCAAAATGCCCCAAAGGTATCCATAAACCTTGTGGTCAAACCAAAATGCTCCAAGGATTCTCGCAATCGCTTGGTCAACCCAAAAAATGCCCCAAAGGTGCCCATTACCCATTTGGTCAAACCAAAAAGCTCTAAGGATTCCCACAATCACTTGGTCAACCCTAAAATGCCCCAAAGGTGCCCATAATCCCTTTGGTCAAAACCTCCAAGGATCTGAAAGAATCACTTGGTCCGCCCTCATGCTGAATGAACCAACCATAAAGAATATTCAAAAACAACAAAATCATCAAAAATAACAAAAATTTGCATCTCATTTCCATGGATACTCAAAATCATCAAAACAATAAAGAAAACTTTTGCATCTCATTTTCATGCATTCTCAAAATACTCATAAAAATCAATCAATCGAAAACACAAAAATAATAGCTGCATTAGGCATCCCATACATACATTTGCATATTTGTTGATCATATGGGTCACGAGAACCATAGACTGTAATCACGGGTAATTCCATCAGTCTCCACATTTTTCCACTTTGTAAATAGTTCATCGCAAATAAACGCCATTCACATTTTTTTGCCATATCATAGTCAGTTGTCTTCTAATGTATCTAGAGTTTTCGTCATTCAAGATGTTGTTATATTTCTAGCCAAATACTGTACAAAGTCAGACATATTTTACAAAGGTAGAGTTCCACTTGGATCACACGTTGTTACATTGCATCCCTACACAAGCTAAAACACATAAAAAAAAATCCCTAGTTGTGTAAATGAAAGACAAAACCTGCAAAGCAATCCAGGATACCATTTAGTGAAAAGGTTATCTTGCTCATCCCCCTGTGCGAATGACCCCAAGAATGTTGAGATTTGGCAAAAGGAAAAGCATCTTCCCTACCCAATTCCCCAAGAATCCCAAGTTCTCAAAAAATTGCAAACATAAAAAAATTTGCAAAAGTCAAAACTCCAAAATTTGACATCAAAACCAAAGTGCATAAATCAAAAGGCACAAGCAATAGTGATTCTCATCACTCAATATTCAAATCCCTTGCTCAAAAAAAAAAAACACAAATAAACAGTTATTTTTATCACTATAGAAGAGCAAGTATCCCAATACAATTGAAGAAAAGAAGGGAGTCGAACTTGAATCCCTGGAACTCTCAGCATTCAGAAGATCATGAGGTGAACCTTAGTACTAGTTTGGTGGATAGCCTATCGGTCACTGATGGCAAAACCTCCTGCATGACGATATATCTGTCACATTAACTTATGTGCAGATCAATGTTTGCATGTGGATGAGCTAGCTCATGGTATCCTAGATAGCACCGCAGATTAATCTAACTAAATACAACAAAGGAGTTAGTGGAGCTAATTAGGTGATCCTTAGTACAAGTTTGGTTGATAGCCTATCTAGCACTGGCGGTATCCTAACAAATACCACATAAACGAACTCAATTGCACACACAGGGATGTGAAATAACTTGGTCAAAGTCAAGTCAGATTTATACCTTGTTCAAAAGTCTTGTAGGATAAAAGTACAGTATTGGCTAGTTAGTTAAAACATCCGAGTCTTATAAAACCTTAACTACATTTTAACACAACTACAGTACATCCCATTCTTATATTGCCATCAGAAAATCCAAAACAAAAAATATATATATATATCATGCAAATTCATCGTATAAAACAATCACATAAGTACAAAAATCCAGTAAGTCTTGCACAGTATATGGTGCAACCGCAAAGTTATCAACAAATTATTTCATACATTCATATGCATATCATATATATTAGACACATTTGCATTCATCATAACTTGTGCATCCATCAAAATAAATTAACATGCATACATCAACATCCATCAGTCACATAAGAATAACAATAACTCATGACAAGTGTATAAATAAAAGAAAGTTATGTATATATATCATCAAAAAACATAAATATATAGCAATGCATAAAAAATGTATAGCAAACACAGTTAAATAAACTGTACAACCACATCTAACAAATGTACAGCTAAAAATAGTCCAAAAACAAACAGATAAATTCAAAATCATATTTGTCAATACCTAGGGTTTTTAACTTCTGGTTTAAAGTGATAAATACAAAAAAACAAACAAATTCAAAACAAACAGTTTGTCAGTTACCTAAGGTTTTAAATTTAAAGTTTAAATTGACAGATAAACAAAAAAAAACAACAAAAAAGCAAAAAAATGCACCAAATCAGAGCAATAAAATTGCCAAATAAGAGTGCTTTTGCACTTGACATTCTTGGAATTAAAAAAATTGATGTCGGGGTCACAAATTTTCACTCTCCTACTCCCTAAGAAGGCTATCATAGCCATACCGCTCCACGGGAGGACGGATTTTCAACATTTTCAACCCCAAATGGCGTCCCAAAAAGGTTAACACCCACCAAAAATAGGTCTAAATGTTGGGAAACTGCATAAGCATTCAAAGCAAAACAACTTAAGGCACCCTTACACAAGTCATCTTGGGTCAAGTGACTCATTGATTTTCTCATGTAGGTCATTCCATCATCGATTCGTCGCTTGAGGGGGTAGTCACACTTAGTCATCAATAAAAAAATACACACCCAATCAAGGAAATGGCATGCATTCAAAGAATCATTGACAAAGACAATCACGCCCCTACTTGGGGCAGCAAACAAGCAATAATCACAAGCTGATCAAACACTTGGTATTTGTGAATCATGAAATCAAGGTTCCCATAGACAAAAGGTTGCGCCCTTTACCTATTCATGGCTGATAAATGTCCAAGATCAAGTAACACCTCACCAAAAAAGGTTAACACTTGAATTAAGTTCCTTAGCTCGTCAGAAGCAAATATTCAAGAATGCATGCCATTTCCATACTTGGGGCATCAAAATTTGGTTAGGTTATTGAGAAAACCTAATAATTATTGCTTTGGTTATCTATTTTCGCTCAGCACTGCACCACACACAACGCATCCCAAAAAGGGTCATTTGTAGACACCAAAACAACACCAACCCAATTATGTGGCTACAAACACTGATCGCACTGACATACATAGCCCCTAGGGCAGCCCCTAGAGGTTAAACAGTGGTCCTCACCAATCTCATAGTAGTTTTGGAAGTTTAGAGGTCAATTTGGCACCTTTCAGGAACTCTGCTCCTTATTCGTTCCACACAAAGGATGATTACAAACTGGTATTCGTTCCACCTAGGGATGATTAGCAGCATTTGCCCTTGGGTGGGGTGAATAGCAAGTTTGACTAGAAAAATGTCAAAACTTGACAAATGGCAGCTCAGATCCACCACTTAACTCCTTCATTGCATGGGAGTGCGAGTGAGTGTTTTTGAGCTCAAAGAGGCAGTCATAGAGGCAGTCATGGAGTCCTTAATCAGGGAGGAATCTTGTCTTCCCTAAGAAGGCATGATCTCCAAGTGGTGCCTCTGCATGATCATTCACAAAGACCCTCATGTATATAAATTGGTGAGTCTTCTCACCTAAAAAAAATAGGTCAGGAGCATTTGGAGCAACGGAGTGCTACCGATTTACGTCCTCACCCTTCTGCTTGTGCCTTTCACATTCTTGATCTCTCTTTTGGAAGGGATGTTATTGGGTGATTATTGGAAGCACAATCTAGACCCAAAACCTAAAATTTGGCCACAGTATCCCACCCAAATTTGTTGAAAATACCCCACAAGAGGTTTTGGACCCATCCCAAGTGGATTTGTGCCGAAATCGGGCCCTAAATGATGGGCATCCTGCCCCCGGGTGCCCCCTTCACTATTATAGTCCTAATCGCCCCACCCCAGAGTGATTAGAAATCTGTAGAATATTTCATTTCTATTTTTCTTGCATTTGTTTCTAGGTTGTTCAGATAGGCTCTCATTCAAATTTCATGTTATTTTAAGCATTTTTTATCATGATTTTGTTATTTCTCGCTTTCACTAACATGCAGGGAACATCATCATATTTCGGGTGATAGAGGCCGGATTGGCAAAATTTGACCTTCTGGGTCTTTCCAAAATACCCCGTTTTACCTAACCCCCAAATTTGTAGGTGATTTGGAACCTCCCAAATGGGACATTTAGGAGGGTTCTTTCTGACATTTTGTTACAGGTCTAATCATCCCACCCCGAAGCGATTAGAAATCCGTGGTGAATTTCCTGACAGTTCCTTTTGCAGTGCCTTCTTGGTAATGTTCTCATGCCTCTATAAATTTTTTAGATCATTCTAATATGTTTTAGTTATCTTTTTATTTATTTACACATGCACTAATCGTAGGCTTTGGGGATCACATGTTTTACTTCATCCGCAGGTGCTACTAATCCTTTTTTGTTTCTCTGAATGTAGGATATCGACACCAAAGGAGCAACAAGGAATCAAAGACGTGTTCATGCAAGCAGCGATGACATTTGGCCCGCCCACTTTACATGTGGGCACGCGGAAGAAAGCGTACCAATCCGTGGTGTAATAGAGCCCTACTTAACGCTCCTAGCCCCCGAAAAGGGAGGAGACGTATTGTAACCCGATTTTAAAGCAAATTAATAAAAAGGGCTGTACTCGACATTTGATTTCTATCTTGTTTCAATTTGTTTATGTTTCTCTCCTTTCATGCATTTCAGTTCGTAGGACTTAGCGTTACGTTTTGCTTTTGCATACATCGCACTTGGCATTTTCATTTTGTTTCCGTATCCTCGTGCTTTCAAATTCATACCAAAGTGATAGTATTGGGAAGGCAATACAAAATCCCTCGATATAAACAAGCCTTTAAATTAATTTCTACTCATGAAAAGGCTAAAATATTATGGATCCAAGGACAATAGGTTTTAGATTTACAAGTTGAAGATTTTTCATTTTGCATAGAGGAAATAGAGGACCCTAACATAGAAGGAGAGGAATCAGAGATGGCAAAACAAGACTCTATATCCTATGAATGATACCATATAGGTTCAAATTTTTCTAAGAAAAATTCCCTTAGATGTACCAATAATGTAGCCAAATTATTTGTGAACATCCAAAAATGCAAATTATTTGATTTTTCAAGATTCAAACACTTCCCTGGACTCATCATTCTTTCTCTAGATACATAATTATTTCAAATTATTTCTTTTAGATCCTATGGAAACAAATTCAGGCTTCAAATAATTTAGAAATCACTCATTCATTGGAACTAAGAGCTTTTTTCTATAGTAGCTTGGTATTGTTTAGTGTTGGACTTGCAAAGTCTTAGTGGCTAGAGATTTTCTATGGTAACATTAGCTAGGCACCTCAAAATCAATCCATATAATTTCTACTATCAAAACATAAAATCTACAACCACTCTAAAGTATAATTGATGATCTTGTAAATCATAGCTACCTATGAGACGATTTTCTAAATGTGCCAAAGATGTTGATTCGTGTCAACTCTTCCATGATTGTACATGATTGATTTTCATCATAATTGTAAATAGTGGTTAGATTTATTTTAGCTCAGTGAAAACTGTAAATAGAGAATTACTCCTCATTTTAAGGGGTTAGATATTTTGGTGTTTTCTCATTGTAAGTTGTATGTTTTTGCTATTTTAATACAATCAATGTTTGTTTGAACTAACTCAATTGAAGTGTGAATAATTATTCATTAAATTGTTTTTTACACTTTTAGAATTTCTATTTATACTTAGTGGAAGTAATTTATGTTAGGATTGAAGTTGTTTGGCTTATTTCAATTGATAGTGGAAGTAGTTTTTGTTATGATTGAAGCTAATTGGCTTATTTCTACTAGAGTTCTTGAAATTTTGAATGCTATAACATTTGAGTTTTATGTTTATTTATTTTTGTATAACTTTAATTGAATGGTTTGTTAGACATTGCTTATAACAAGTGTCCTATGCTCATTCAAGCATAGTGCTATTAGTTGAGATCTAGATGCATTTATTCTCTCTATCCCTACTCTTCTCTCAACCATATTCCTTTTTTGAATTTAGTCTTCTACATCATAGGATTTAGAAAAGGAATTGTCCTTCTTTGGAGGTTGATTTAGAAGTATTTCTATGTCATCTAATATTGACCTTGGGTCTAGGTAACACATTATATGCCTACACAAATCAAAAAATCAAGAGGTATTATATTTTATTTTACATTGGTTGTTTATTTCTTTTAGCTACTTATTGTTGCTTTACATATAATTACTTTATTTTATACCTACGTGTATGTATGTGCTTGTCTATGTTTGGATTGCTTGTTGCATATCAATTCGAGAATCCATGATGACATACAAATTATGATCGTAGTGAGGATAGTTATTTTTTTCATTATACGAGGTGACTAATGTGAGTAAATATTTCTAGCTCCATATTTGTGAACCAAATTAGGGTTCACACAACCATCTATCTCTATCACTAGTATATATATATATCTCAATCTATTTTACCTAAAACTATACCTATTAAGTCTTGAATTATAAATCTCCTATCACATGATGAAAAATATGTAGTTCATTGGTGTTGATGCCATAGTTAAATCACATTCTTTTATCTTATCAATCTCTACATGATGAATTATGTGAAGTTTATAGATGTTGATAACACCATAAATCTCATTATCTATTGCCTTTCATGCATCACCATGTGTAAGGATAATTGGTCAAAAGCAAACTTGTCTTTACAAATAGGGGCATCATCCATTGCCACACCGATGAATCATAAGTCTTCTATGACACTTCACTATGAGGAAAAATAGTATAAGCAAAATTACTTTAAGTATATTTTAAGAGGAAAATTAAAAGTCATTTAGGAATTTTCTTAAATGTAAATCTTAAATCAAAAGTCCTATAGGCAAGGCAAAAATCCTTTAGGCTTTTTTTTTTAAATTCAAATCAAATTCTTGAGCAAGCTTAAATTAAAATATTTATGAAAAAACTCAGATACAAATTTCTATTTGCAAGGTAGAAGTCCTTTAGACACTTGTTTAAAGGTATATCAATTATTTTCTTTATTATATATATCTTTGTACCATAGCCAAGCTAAGAAAAGTACCCCTAGGAAAGTCCCCTTGGGAAAATATCCCCCTCTATATATAGTTTTATACATTTGTAAATACTTTTGTACATAGGTATACTATAATGACACCCTATTGGGCTCATCATGCATATTTGTTTACTTAATAAGTTCATATTTCATCTTTTAAAGTGATCTCTAATTCTAATTGATTGTCATTCATCATTATTAACATCATTAATCCAATCACAGAATACTAATCAATTAACATAATTCATCCAAGTCAAACATCTATCCCAATATTTCATCACTATACTATTGTGGATCATATCAAGTCGAGTTTCCTTAGTTCTACTTGATTTTCCTTGTAAAACTTGAGGGTGCACACCTAGGCATGATAACGTTCAATGCTATTCAAAATGTAATTTTAACATCATATATAAGCAAATAATTATAGCATTAGTCATTTAACACCATTTATAGTAAGCAACAAAAAGTTATCTTCTCTCAAAATTGGGTCATCTGTGTTAGTTTTTGATGCATTTATTATGCAATATATGCATGAAAATGGGGCACATGTAGATACCTAATTTTATGCAAAAGGATATTATTCAAATTTTCTAATTCCTTTATCAATTAACCAAATCAAATCAATCATTCTTATGTCTAAATTTGAAGTATGTATTGATCCTAGATCAAAGCACACAGGCATGGGTGATAGTGTCACTAGTGCTATTCTTAATTTGCAACACTTTTATAAAATATTTTATTTTTCCTTTTATTGTCTATTTTTTATCTCCAATAGTTTTGAGTCGAAAAGGGTTATTGAATAGTGCTACTAGCAATATTTACTCTCATCGATTTTAACTGTCATGCATCAAAATCAATAAATTTCATTTCTTATCTCTTTGAATTCGTCCACCATTAATGAACCAAATACTTAAAAATTTGATTTATAGCTCCAAAAAAAATTCTAAGATCAATGTTTTCCATTGTCATGTTCTTTCGTTAATGACTTCTCAACCTATTTTCATATTCTTACCTTATTTGGTCTAGTCATATTTAATGTAATTCTTCCACCAAAGAGACATCCTATAAACCCAACACTTGGAAGATATAAATGCTTAATATTTTTAAGGTAGTAAAACTCTATAAATAATCCACCCATGGTATTTTAAAAGCAATAAAAATCCCTTTAGAATCATAGCAATCAACTCTTGTGCATCACAAGATTATACCAAAATATTAACATAATGTTATGAAGGTCATCCTTGCAAGCACTTAATCTCTTATTCTTGCAAGAATCCAAGTCTTAAAGAATATTTGTAGTCAAGTCGACAAAATCTCAAGCAATCATAAAGCATGAAGCATCAAGTCTTCAAGATCAAGCATTCAAGTGTCATTAATAATCAAGAAAGCAAGTTGTTAGAAGTATTACATTATTTGGTACCATGTAATATTAATGCAAGGACCATGTAAATAGTTTAGTCTAGAGTGTGTTTAATATTTGAGTGTATAGTAGGTATCAGGTAAATAAGTATGGACTTATGAGTTGTGTAAGAGTATGTCATTTAGATCTCCTTGTTGTGGTGTAGTGGCAAATGCCCTGGGTGCTGGTAGAGACTAATATAGGTTCCATTCCCCTTGTCTCCATCCTGCAGATATATGGTATAGTTAGGAATTTCCTATGTTCTGGTAGAGGCCGACAAGGCTCCATTCCTCCTATGCCCAACCTGTTGAAAGTGGCACCTCGAAAGGGGTGTTTTCCACTATAAATTAGTTTTTTATCTGCTTGTTGTGGTGCAGTGGTAAATACCCTAGGTGTTGGTAAATGTCGACCTAGGATCCATTCCCCTTGTCTCCATCCTGTAGATATATGATATAGTTAGGAATGTCTTATGTACTGGTAGAGGCTGACAAGGCTCCATTCTTCCTATGCCCAACCTTTTGAAAGTGGCACCTCGAAAGGAGTGTTTTTCACTATAAATTAGTTTTAAGACGAAATTGATTAGACATTTTTTGTAGGACTGCCCAAACTGCCGAACTCATTTTGGCCATATCTCACTCATCCGGACTCGGATTGAGCTAAAATTTTGAGGGTAGATGCCTGAAAAACCCTAGAACATCTCCACAAATTTTCATATCATTTGGAGCAACACAGATCCTAGCGCATCCCTATGTGTGAACGAGATATTTGGCAAGCGGCTATGCGAGGGTTTCATCTGGGTTGAGTGCAAGCAGCTCCAGAGGTTGGTTTTTAGGGCCTTCGGGCCCTAGCGGCCAATATTTTTGTGGTTTATGCTCAATATTTTAGTAGGAAATGTTGTAGGGGATACAATATGGGTTAGAAATTTGTCTTTCAACAGATCATACTGTGAACTTGAGTGACAACGACTTCCAATTTGCTGCACAAAAGAAAAGTGAAAACCATACCTTTCCACGACGTCTAGGGCAAGGATTAAAGAGATCACGAAACAAGTTTCAAGTAGTTGATCAAAAAATGGCTCATATCTCAAGTGAATCTGGTGCTAAGGTGCACCCACAAAATAATTCTACTGTGAAAACCCCTGTCAAGGGTAAGAATTTTGAAGACTCAATCCCAAAAATGAATTTTAGGGATGCCCTTCATGGTGGACAGCCTTAGCCCAATGCTAATATCAATATTAGGGCTTCCCATAAACCTCTAAGAATGCCTAAGATTGATCCCAGGAAAACGGAGTCAGGATGTCTTAAAGAAGCTGATGGAACTCCTATTGTTAAGCTTGATATGGGTAACATTCAGATCGGCATTGAAGATTTGGAAAAAAGAGGACTAATTTGTCGGTTCGTGGGTTTTCGTCCGAGTCTATCTGCTTTCAAAGTCTGGGCTGCAAAAAGCTAGAAAACTAAAGGTGAGTTACAAATATCTATTTATCCAAATGGTTATTTTCTTGTTTTATTTGCTAATAATGAAGATAGAGAGAAAAATTTTCAAGGGGGTCCTTGGTTTTTGGAAGGGCAGGGCTTTTCATGAAGCCCTGGCATACTAAATTTAAAGCCGAAGAAGAGATGCCTTCTATAGCTCCCGTGTGGGTTAGACTCTTTGGCCTCCCTATTGAATTTTGGAATCCTACTATTTTTTCTTCAATTGGAAACTCTTTAGGAACTTTTATGATGATCTGATGATTGTACTCAAAATTTTGAACATATTATTTATGCTCGGATTTGTGTTTTAATGGATTTTGACAAACCCCTACCTAAAAATATCACATTACAATTTGGGGAAGACACTTGGGAGCAAGTAGTGGACTATGAGAACATTCCTTTTCATTGTAGAATTTGCCATGAATATGGTCATTTGGCTAGTGCTTGCCCAAATAAAATTCTTGATCAAAAGAAAGAAGATATAAACTCAACAGGTTTCCAAATACCTAAGAAGAAGAACACTCAGAAAAAACTAGTTATGAAGGATCAATCAAAGTCATCTGCTAATATGTTTGAAATCCTTTCCACAAATGATGTCCCAAGTGAGGAAGAGGAAATAATGGAAACTGAAATCTTAGAAACACAATTTAAATATGAAGGGAAGAACTCAGAGACAAACCAACAAATCAAAGGTTTTCAACAAAAAAAAAGGAGAAAATTTACACAAGAAAAACAATATTTCAAATGTCAAAACTTCAAATAATGCAGGTCCCAATATAGACTCCATTGAACCATCTAGTAAAATTTTGGCTGTGTATGAGCATTCTTCAAGGTTAGAAGCCATCTCAGATTCAATTGGAATAAGTCAAGAAACAGGGAAAAAAAATTGAAGATGGATTCTAATCAAAAAGTAGGTCGCAAGACCAATCAATATCATATGGTAAAAGAAGGTGAAAAGCTTGTAGAGGAAGGTAATATTAATGCCCTTCCCAACTTTTTTAGCCCTGGTATTAATGAAGATCATCACTTGGAATATTAGAGGACTCAAAGGGAGTCTTTCAAAACAAAATGAAATTAGAAGAATGATTCAGATAAATCATCCACATCTTGTTTTCCTTCAAGAAACAAAGATGTCAATGGAGGATATGGACTTAATTGCCAGTAAAATTTGGCCAAGCTGGAAGAGTGGTTTCCCTCGGTTCCCAAGGGACTTCGGGTGGCATTGCTTGTCTTTGGGACCCAAAAGAGGTAGTTATTCACCATATGGTTGGTAGTTGGGGTTTGTTGGCTATAGCTATTCAAAGTAGACATTCCAACCAGATTATGCTCTGCATTACTGTTTATGCTCCGACTTCTTTGGAGGAAAAAAGAAGACAGTGGAAGGATATTACTCATATTATCTCTCATTTTCCTAAAGCTTGGATCTTGATCGGAGGAGATTTCAATACCATCCTCTCTCTGGATGAGAAAATGGGGGGAAATAGAAATTTGGACAAAAGCACAGACCTCATGAGCGAATATATTGCAAACCTCCATCTTGTGGATATCCAACCGAGATAATGGCCTTATGACTTGGTCTAACAGAAGGCAAGGCTTAGCTTGTATAATGGAGAGATTGGATAGGTTTTTGCTCTCTAAAAATTTCTTAATCCATGGTCACATTCCTAAAGTGAAGACTCTTAATAATGTTGGTTCGGATCATTGGCCGATCATGGTGGAAATGTGGAAAACCAATGTGAGTTTCTCTCCTTTTCATTTTCAATTAATGTGGCTTAGAGACATTTCCTTTAGACCTCATGTGCAACAATGGTGGAAGGAAGGTAAACCTAGGCATGGGACTAAGATGTTCTGTTTTGCCAAAATACTGCAATACATTAAATCCAAAATCAAGACTTGGAACTGGAAAGAGTTTGGGGATGTTCATAAAAAAAAACATGAAGTTATTGCTCATCTTGAAAATTTGAATAAGAAAATCCATTTAGATGGCCTCATAGAGAAGAGAAGTGCAGATGAAATTAAACTCACAACTCAGTTAGAGGAATGGGAAAAAAGAGAAGAAATCTTATGGAAGCAAAAATCTAGAATTCAATGGCTCAAAGAAGGAGATCGAAACACAAATTTCTTCCACAAATCTCTTCTAGCTCGAAGATCTCACAACTTTATTTCTTCCTTAAAATCAGATTCTGGAGATGTTGTTTATACTTGGGATGGCATGAACTCTATTGTTGTTGATTACTTTTCCAATATTTTTGTTGCTACTCCTCTTGACTCAGCTTCACAACAAATATGTTCTTCAAGCAATCCCTTCTCTTATCACTTCTGAGGAGAACTCTATTTTGACTGCTCCTGTTACTATCAATGAGCTTCAACAAGTAGTTTTTAAAATGCAAAAAGGGAAAACCCTAGGTCCTGATGGTTTTCCCATTGAGTTCTACCAAGAGTTCTGGGATATCCTTCATGTTGATTTATTAGAGGTGGTGGAAGAAGCCAGGAAAGCCAAAGAAATTTTGAAGGTTATCAATAAAACTTATATTACTCTTGTTCCAAAAGCTCAAGAGGTTGATCATATCTCAACTTTTAGACCTATTGCTTTATGTAATGTTCTTCTCAAAATCATTACTAAAATCATGGCAGAAAGGTTGAAGCCTCTTTTGCATAAGATTATTTCCCCAGAGCAAGGGGGTTATGTGGAAGGACGTCAAATAGTAGATGAGATAGTTCTTGCTCAGGAAGCCATCCATTCCATGGATATGCAAAATTCTCCTTCCATGTTCATTCGGTTAGACTTATCCAAAGCTTATGACAGAGTGGATTGGCACTTCCTTATCAAAGTTTTGAGGCAATTTGGTTTCTCTAAGGATTGGATGGATTGGATTATGGGATGTATCTCTTTAGTTTCCTACTTAGTTCTTATCAATGGCAGGCCTTCTCGGTATTTCCCAGCTTCCAGAGGTATTAGGCAAGGTGACCCGCTATCCCCTTATTTATTCATCATTCTTGTTGAATGCTTGGGTAGGACTATAACCAAAAAGAGGGAAAACAAAACCCTTGAGGGAGTTACCATTGCTCATGGAGCTAGACCTATCTCTCATCTTCAATTTGTGGATGACTCTACTCTTTTAGGTAAAGCTACGAGTTAAGGAAGCTTCTAATATTAAGCAAATCATTAGCTATTTTTCTAAGGCTACTAGGCGGTTGATCAATGAAGACAAATCTAAAGTTATTTTCTTTCACTGCTCTGCTAGACAGGAATCCATGGTCTTGGATAAATTAAGATATAAGAAGACCTCTCTTCCAATCACTTATTTAGGTATTCCCATAAATATTCAAAGGCAGAAAAATAAATATTGGAATTGGTTGTTGGACAAAGTCAAGAAGAAAATTGGAAAGTGGACCAACAAGTGGCTTTCTTATGGGGGTAGAATCACCTTGGTAAAATCAGTCCTTCAAGCTATTCCTATTTATGTTTCTTCCATTTTGAATATCCCAAAGGTTGTTCTTCGAGAATTGGATCAAATCAGTCATCGTTTCCTTTGGAGTGGTACTAAGGAGAAAAGAAAATGGGCCTTGGTGAAATGGGATACTTTATGTCTTCCTAAGAGTGAAGGGGGGTTAGGATTCCGGTCTTCAATTAATAACAACAAAGCTTTAGCTGCTAAATTATATTGGAGGATGTTGCATAACCCCAATGCTCTTTGGGCCAATAATATCTCGTGCTAAATATGTTGAGAACAAAAGTCCTCGAAGACCTTGTTCGCTATCAACTTCCTACCAAAGGTTCTCCCATTTTAGCAGTTCTTAAGACTGGTGAGGATTTGATAAAGAAAAAATTATTTTGGATCATTCATAATGGTCAACATGTAAATTTTTGGACAGATTCTTGGGATGGTCACAAGCCTTTGATAACTCAGTTTCCCGATTGGAGGCCTTGGATGGAGGAGCTTCACCGAGCTAATTGGATAAAGGTGGCTAATTACTGTCGGTACCATACTGGTAATTCAAAGGTTGGTAGATATTGGATCCCTATTGAGGACTGGCCTATTCAAATCCTAGAAAGGCAAAGACAAGATATCCAAGGCATCCTTCATATGAGATCCCTCTCTTGGTCCCATGAAAAAGATTGTTTTGGATGGAACAACACTACTAAGGGTGAGTATTCGGTTGCTCAAGGTTATTTGACCTTATGCCATAATAATCCCAACCATTCTTCTGACATATTTTCTCGATTGTGGGCTCAAAATATCTGGCCTAAGGTGAGGTTCTTTAATTGGCTTTTATTGCATCGTAGGGTGCTTACTTGGTGAGCAACTTATGAAGCATGGTTTTCATGGCCCTTTTAGATGTGAAATGTGTGAAGAGAATGTAGAAAATATCAACCATATTTTTATTGAGTGTACTTTAGCCTCCGAGCTATGGAGGAGAATGGCCACTTTACTTGGCTTATAGTGGTCCAATTTTTTTACTTTTGAACAGCTTTGGAGGGATTGGCCTAATCAAGAGGGTGTTGATCATTTTATTAGGCGAGTAGTTTGGATGGGTTCTACCATTCTTCTTTGGAATATTTGGAATGAAAGGAACAACCAAATTTTTAATCAAGATAGGAAGGATATTCACTATATTTGGCAAAATACCATAGCCAACTTAGTTGAATCAGTCCATCAACTCCTTAATCACCCCCAAAACTCCCACCAAAGATGGGATCAAGTGATGCAAATATTGAAGATTAAATCTTCTAAGGGAAACCAACTTAAAGGGAATGTGAGTATTAGTAAGATGGATAGGACTAGAAATTGGCAACCTCCTCCTAAGGATTTTGGAAAAGTCAATACTGATGGAGCCTCTAGAGGGAACCCTGGAAAAGCCAGTGTGGGAGGAATTGGTAGACTTTCGGATGGCTCCCTGGTTTTTACTTTTGCTGAGAATTTGGGTATTCTTTCCAATAACCTTGCTGAGGGGTATGGTATCCTCAGAGGCCTTCAGGAGGCTACTAAGGTTGGATGGGAAAAGGTGTTAGTTGAGTCTGACTCTCAACTTATGATTAATCTCTTGAAGACTCCTTCTAAGAATCATAAGGTGGATTGGAGAATAAAAAGAATTATTGAGAAGATTCAGTTAATCCAGATGGGATTTTTGAAAGTTGATTACAATCATGTGGTCGGAGATCAAAACAAGAGTGTTGATGCTTTAGCTAATTGGGCTTTGGACAAAGGTGATCTTACTTGTTATGGCCACCCTCCTATATGGTGGGCTTCTCAAATTAGGGAAGCTCTTCTTTCTATCATTTCTTTGGATGGCTCCGGTTCTGAAGGTACCTAGTTTCTTCTTGTTTTTTTTTTTTTGCTTCTCTTTGGTTCATTCAGTTTTTTTTAGTTCCCTAGCTCATTCTATTCTTTATTTTGTTTCCTCTGTTGATTCTTGCCTTAATAGTCTTCTGGTCTAGATAGGTCATTGTTTTGTTCAATTTTTTTTTT
The DNA here is from genome assembly GCA_028583015.1 of Wollemia nobilis. NCBI lineage: Eukaryota > Viridiplantae > Streptophyta > Pinopsida > Araucariales > Araucariaceae > Wollemia > Wollemia nobilis. Next base: position 4,017,831 of record JAQPPZ010001731.1, read on the forward strand.
GTTTAGTTTTTTAAGGTGGGTGGGTTCTTTTGTTTTGTTTTGTTTTTGTGTTCTTTGTGTTGTTTTTTGTTGTTCTTGTGTTTTTGTTGTTTTGTTTTTTTTTTTTAATGTTTTTTGTTATTGTTCTTGTGTTTTTTCATTCTTGTTCTTGGGTTTCTCTTTGTTTGTGTTATTTCATGTTTTTATGTGTGAGTGTTTTCTATGTTTTTTGTTTTTGTTTATTGTCTGTTGTTGGTTGTTTTTTATTTTTATTTTTATTTTATTTTTTAAAATTTTTTAGGTTTTGGTTGTGTTTATTTTTCATGTTTTTTTTGGGTTATGTCTTTGTAGTGTTCTGTTGTTTTTGTCTTGTTTGTGTTTTGTTATGTGGTTCTTGTGTTTTTCTATGTGGTTTGTGTTGTGGTTTCTTTTATCTTATTGTGCGTGTTTGGTTGTGCTTTTGTTTTTGACACACTCAAGGAGCATGTTTTTTATTTTATTTTATTATTTTTGTTGTTATTTACTTATTTTTAAATTGGTTTTGTGTGTTTGTTTGCTCCTTGAGTATGTCAAAGGTGGTAGGCCAGGTCCGAGTCCTGGGCATTTTTTGCGGAATGGATACCCCTCCCTCCTTGGGTCTTACCCGAAAGTGGCATCCCTTTTGGGATGTTTTCCACAAAAAAAAAAAGAGTATTTCATTTAGTATGTGTATCATGAGACTTTCTCTTCATATGTGGATATATGGATAAATTTATTATTGTATGGTATTTCTCATATGATAAATATAAAGTGTTATATCTCTAGAGTGCTTGAGGAGATAAAAAAAAATTTAAACCTTCTGAATGTGAAGAGTATCATATCCAATGTGTATTAATTAAAGATAAAATATTATAATAGTGTGTCAAAGAATAAGCATTGCATTTCTTTGCATTATTTAAATTAGATATATCATGAATGTAATTATTATTATTGATTGAATCATGAGAATATTTTGTGTTGTTATATTTTAATATCCTATGAGAATATTTGTGATTTGCTAACACAATATTCCAAAATGTGGTAAACAACCTTGTGTATGGGGTTGCACTCTTTTATCTTATTTTATTTTGTATCTTCCTTGCATTTTTATCTCTAAGTTTTTTATCTTAATGGACTTGGAGTTAAAATTTGCATTTAGCATTTTCATTTAGCTAATATTTCATGTTTTTATTTTATTTTCATCTTGAGCAAGTAGATTTATGTTTTTCTATTGTTGGACAAGTCCTTTGTACTTCCAAGTCAAATCCCTTCATCATATTCATTATAATATTATTTTCTTTTATTGATAGAAAGGGTTTTAAAAGGGTCCCTGAACCTTGTACAAAGAGAAACATACAGACTAAAAGGTTTAACCACCATGTGCACGAAAAGAAAGTCATAGAAGCCAAACAAAAAATAAAAAAAATATAGAACATGCTAAGGGAACAAAAAGTGAAGGCTGAAGAACCAACCAGACCAACAACAATGAGGGGGAGGGAAGCCAAACTAGGACCCACCCAAAAACAAGCAGACCAAAAACCACCAAAAATGACCAACAAACTTACTCCCATAATATCTCATTTACACTCTCTTTCTCACCGGTTGAGTAGCAGAGGATGACCTTAAATGTATCACTTTTGCTGGCAGTAATAGCCTTAGAAACCCGGATCACATGCTCGAGGTCAATTAAAGATTTCGACTAGATATTATATATATTATCTAGTATTTTAGTTAATATATTCAAGGGATCATGCATTACCCTGGTTATCATTCTAACATCGATGAGGAATTGATCTAATACAGGTTCAGTGCTATCAATAGTAGTGGATTCATTGGGCTTCATGATCTCATCAAGGCATATTATTTTGCCTAAATCATTTCGCATGCTTCTACAGTTGCATGATCTATAACTATTCATCATTGCTTCAACCATTGACTTATCCTCCTCTATACAAAGAACAGGGTTTGTGTCCACCTTAGCTACCATATTCTGAAGCATATGATCATAAATGACCAAGAAAATTCCTTAGTGCTTGACGTGGGTAGAGTATTTATTTTGGTAATTCTCAATGGATACCTCCACGGATCATCGAAGGTATTCGAGCACATTCACCTCTTTGACATCCTTGAGTACATTGAGGAAAGCTAAATGAAAGCTTCTCAATAATTCATCAATCTTGTCAATTGTGATGTATTACATCATAGGGATAAGAACCCTACACCAAGGATTTGGTAAGTTCTTCTGAATGATGCTTTTATAATTTCTCACCAGATTCTTACCCCTATTGGCAAAATATTTAAGCTCCTCCTAGATAGTGTGATTATCCCTATGAAACTTAAAGCTCTCATTGGGAAGTTCTGTGATCTTAGCTAAAAGGTTTGTGGAGACAGTAATATTCATCCCTCTTACCTGAACGTTAATCGAGGATTTAATTAAATCCTTCATGATCACATCATCTATACCCTTGAACTTTATAAGGAACGTAAGGAAACCATGGTTGTGAAAGATAGTTTCAATATTAGGCTCTAGGTTAAGGGTGTCAGGATCGATGATGGCCATGGTAGGGAAAGGGTGATTAATGATGATAGATAGGGGATCACTGAACAAATATTCATGTGGAGGGACAATGACACACCTGAGGAAAGTAAAGCCATAGGGTGAATTAAAGACCCAAAATAGTCACAAGAATGCTTGCTCACCATTGGTTCCCAATGTAATCTAGGGACTAAACCAAGGTGGAATTTACTCAAAAAAATGGTAAATAGGGTGAGGGCTTGGAGAAAAAAATTATAATATGTGATTAGGTGGCCTAAATAAGAGACTTCGTGACAAAACCTATGCTCAAACATAGACCAAAAAATAATGGGTGAGGGATGACTAGTCAGACAAAGCTAGTTATTGAGAGGATGATACACCAACATTGGAACCTATAAATCCAAAGAGAAGGTATTGGAGTTCTCATTTTTAAAGGTGGCACATGTGCAAAGGCTATTATAAACATGGATATTGAGGAATACATGCACCAGGTTAAAAAAACTAGATTGAGGTGACCAAGGATGGACACATGAGTAGCCAAGTTCCAACTGGGGCATTGGCCACATTGGTTTTTGCTGGTATTATTTTGGGTGTTGCAATACAGATATTTGAAAGGGTAAGCCTGATTGTGAAAAACTACTATGACGTTATAAAATTTCTAAAATTTAAGAATAGCATAGAGACACGAGATTCTAGACATGTGGGAGTTGTGGGTAAACACAAAATTTTTATTCTCAATGGTTTATACTTGGTGTGTCAGCTTTGAAGGAAAGTAAAGGCCTTGGTTCTGGGTGCTTTTGACTTAGATTTCAAATTTATGGGTCATATTCCTTACAAAGGCACTATAATTTAGATGATAAACCTTACAATTTTGGTCTAATGACTTATCCATGATAGCCACAATATTGGATCTGTTGACTAGGTGCTTGGCTAGAAAAGCCACGACCTTGAAATCCTAACCATGAGGTTCTCTAGGAATATTGAAACTCACCTTGGAATGATTAAAGGAAGTAGACATATTTATTGGAATTATTAGTTCTAAGGTCATGTGGAAAATAATCCTTCCAAACCTATATGGAAATTTCATGAACACCCATATTTGCTAGCCAATCAGTGACTTTGTTCCCCTCATGGTAAGTGTGTTGGATGACAATGTCTTTGTACCTATTGATGAGCATTTTGCATTCATGGAGAATGTTGCTCAGGAACCAAGACGGAGTGGAATTTCCTTTGAGGTAGTTGATGATGTGGAGGGAATCCCCTTCAATGACCAACTGATTGATATTCATGTTGTCAATGAGGAGGAGACCTTGGTAGAGCACCCTGGCTTTGGCCATATTGTTCGTTCGGGTTCCCTGATTTTTATTAAAAGCTAGAAATATTTTTTGATGATAGTCTCTGAGGATTCTGGCTCCACCAGCGTCACCCAAATTTCCTTTTTTTGCCCCATCAAATTTTAATTTGAGCCACCCAATGGGTGGAGGATTCTACCTGATGGAAGACCTATTGACAAAAAAAATGAGGCACACCAAAAATATTAGTAAGGTTGAACTTAAAATCTAGGGTAACCTCTAGGCCATGGTGGGGAGCTTCAGGGGAAGAGATAACAGAGGCATTCTCCACCACTAGGGATAATATTTTCAAAGTGGTCTTACGAGGGTCATTAGCTTGGGCTTTGAAGATCCTCTTGTTATGTTCTAACTAGATTTTCCATAAGTAATGGTGAAGATAAGACAACCAAAGGAAACTAAGTTGCTAGTTTTTGAAGGGTCGGGGCCACTGTTGGAAAAGTTGGTGGATAGAAAGCCAATAGGCCCAACTCCAAATAAATGCTAAATTTTTCAAACATAATGTTCAAACCGGCTAGAGAGAAAGGGAACTCCAAGGAGATATGAGTGGTTGATTCCCAGTTTGACTTGTAGAGGACACACCAGTTGGGAATGAGAAGCCCTCTGGACATGAGATTTTCAACTATGATAATTTTGTTATGGAAAGCCAACCATGAGAAGAAAACGACTTTGGGAATGATGTTTTTTATCCAAACACTCTTTGATATCTCCTAATTTTCCAGAGGAGGTTCCTGGATATAGTAGGTAGACTTAACTATGAAGACACCGATTTTTGACAACTTCCATATGGATAATTAGGGGTCTGGATGTTGGGGATGAGGCACACATGAAGTAGGTTCTGAATGTGTCTAACTGCATCAATAATTTACATATTTGGGTTATCAACGAGAAAGGGTTTCCACTGATGCCTGGTGGTACCTCAAGTGATGAAGTCAGTAACTTTATCTCTGAAGATGGCATCTGTAACATATTTTAGAGCAGACAGATTTGGATCATTGATAAGAGGTTGGTCATGGAGCCAAGGGTCCTCCCAAAAATTGATGATTCTCCCACATCCCAAGTGCCATCGAAGGCCTTGCTTGATAATGTCCCTGGTTTAAGTAATGGAATTCTAGAAACAAGAACCCGTAGGGAGGCGATGGTCACCCAAGAAAGGTAAATGATGAAGGTACTTTTTCTTGAAAATTATTATCCATGCTGATTTGTCTTTGGCGACCACAATCCATGCCTTCTTGGCTATCAAAGCAAGATTCATTCTACTGATCCTTCTAAAGCCAAGGTCTCCTTGGTATTTTTTGGAGCACACTCTATCCCAAGCTACAAGGGTGAATCTATTTTGGTTCTCATTGCCAGCCCATAATAATTTACATTGAATTTGTTCAATCTTATGGTAAATTAAAATTGGGGCTTTGAATATTGATAGGAAATAAACTAGTATACTTTGAAGATAGGCTTACACGAGGGTAGCTTTAGCATCCTGGATTAGCATCATACTCTTCCACCCAGCCAATTTCTTATTAATGTATTAAAATTTTTTAGACCACATGCCAACGAAGACTCTTTCATGAAATATAGGTAGCCCAAGGTACGTGGTGGGGAGATTTACCATGGTGCATCCAAGAATTCTTTAATTATATTTTATCTTCGAATAGGGGTATTCAAAAAATATAATCTACTTTTGTTGTAGTTTACCTTTTGCCCTGCAACTTTTTCATAGTAATTAAGAATTGATTTAATGATTTTAGCTTCAAGTATAGAGGAGGATGATACCAAAATGGTGTAATCAATGAACTGTTGGTGAGTTATGGCTCTAAACACTATGGTGGGTTTGATACCTAAAATAAGGCCTATGGAGTAGGCTATCTATAGGGATCTTCCTAAGGCTTCCTCCATGATGATAAAGAGGAAGGGGGATAGGGGGTTTCCTTATCGAATACCATTGGAGCTTTGGAAAAAACCATTTGGGGAGCCATTAGTGATAATTTAAAACCATACCATGTAGATGCACTCCTTAACAAGAGCAATCCAATCTTTGTGGAAGCCAAACTTGTCCAGGACCTCAAAGAGGAATTACTAGGAAACTCTGTCAAACGCTTTGTTCATGTCCAGCTTGAAAAACATACTGGATTTTTTATTCTTGAGAAATGAATGAACAAGCTCATGGATTGTTATAAATTCATCCATAATAAATCTGCCTTTGACCAAACTACCTTGACATTGGTTAATAATGGACGAAATAATATATTTGAGTCTATTATACATAACTTTGGTAATGAGTCTGTATACAATACTATAGAGGCTGATGGTCATATAATCAGAGATAGACTTAAAAATTTAGGATTTGGAAATGAGAATGATGAAATTTAAGTTAGCCTCCTTCGGAATTTGCTTGGATTTTTGGAAAAGTTGAGCAATTTTTTAGACTTATTTACCTACAACATCCAAAAAATGTTGGAAGAAACATGGGGGAAACCTATATGGTCCTAGAGATTTATTTGGTTCCATTGATAATAATGCTTCTTTGATTTCTTTGGTGGTGAAATATTTAAGTAGCCCATAATTGATATCATTAGAAACCATGTGGGGGATGTTCTAGAGTAGAGGGTTTTTTATATGAGGGGGCAGGGAGGGCTAGGACAGATCACTTCTTGAAAATGAGACACAAATTCTTCCCCGGTTACTTGAAGTTCATTAGTTATGGATCCATCACCTCTGGTTGGATCCTTTCTTCTTTTTGTGCTTCTGTGTCTCGAGGTGGAAGCATAAAATAATTTGGTGTTTGCGTCCCCTTCCTTCAACCAAAGTGCTCTGAATTTTTACCTCTAGAAAGTTTCCTCCTTGGCTAGATTGTTGTGAAAATTTTGTGAGGAGGGCTTTCTCTTCTTGAAAAATGTTAGGCCCTGAGTTTCCTTATTGAATGAGTTTCTATATTCTGCCATTCTAAACTTATTATTTTGATCTTAGAAGTAAAACTATCATGAAATTATAGGTCGATGGCACTATCACTTTCTAGTTTTACATAAAACAAAAGCACAAACACTAAACAAAAGCATCAATTATATGACTATGACCTAATGATAATTTTCCCACCTAGAATTTATTTCTTATATTCTATTATTTTTATTATTTTATATTTATTTGAATAGGGGACTAATTGGTATTCAAGTAAGTTTAAATATCCATTGCCAGCTTAGCAAAGCCCCTCAACTATTGACTATATCTTTAATATCTATTTTGTAGCTCAAGCAATAGTCCCATTGATAGAAAATAATATTGATGGTACTTTGTAAGCTAATGATGTTTTTGTATTTGTAGAAAAGATAGGTTATTTTTCTCCTAATATTTTTCATTTAAGTATATATATTTTAAATACTATTTGTTGTTTATGTAAACTAAGTTCATTTCTAGTTTCTTGGTAAAAAAAATAAAAAGTAAGGAAATAAATAGTTTAGTCTTAATCATATATGAAATCAACATAATATTTGAGCTTTAGAATCAAATAATAATTTCACATAGTTACATCCTAGGCCTTGTTTACTACATATTCTTGCACCCTTGCCTCTTAAATAAAAAATAGTATTTTGTTTCTCATTAAAATTAAAAGAGCATTTTAGTTTAACACTTGAATAGTATATTTGTATGTGTATTTGGGGTAGATTAAGGTTAATATTATATAAATAAATGTATTAGGAGAAATTTAGATGTTCTTTAACTAATATAATAAAACTAGAATTTATGTTCCCAAACATTCTATATTTTCAAAGTGAGAAAAAAAGTGTCGTGAGGAGACCCTTTGTGATATATTTTCTCTGTTTCTCCTTGTCACAACCTTTATTACAAATGCCTTTCAGATTATTTTTTCTTTATTGTATGTTGTGTGAACTAATTCCATTCCATAGCATATGGGTTAAATATCAGAACAATTGTATTATTCACTTTTTTAATAATAAATCTTGACTTTGGTTCAAGTGGTGTGACTTTTGAGGTATGTGTACTAATTTTTATTAATTATGAGAAAAAAGGGTTTTGAAAGGTCTCCCAAATATTTTACAACCACAAGGAAATGAAACACTAAGAAAACAATCCAAAGGGGTCATCGCAATAGGATAGAAGCCATATTTATGGGGACAAATTCTATGGATAACAAAATAAATGAAACAAAACATAAAGGTTAGGAACTACATGACAAACCTAGGAAGGTCAAAAATTAACAATGTGATCCACAAAAAACATCAAATTTATTAAGATCGGCTTGTCTTCAGTATAATCCTTGTTAGCAAAATCATCACTGGTGACATATTTCTCAACAAGGATATTTTATTTTTCATGGTGGACAAAATTTTTCTAGATTGAATGAGAATTCATGATGTTGAACTGAGGATACCTTCCATACTTGTCAGGGAATCAAGATTTTTCTGAAGCTTCTTGGAACCATCTTCATTCTTTATCTTTTTTAAATTTACAAAGGTTTTTTTGAAGGCCATTTTTGACATCTCAATGTCAGTACTATTAAATTTCCCTCTTGAGGCTTCACTTCTAGTCACACAATCGTGAGAATCCAATTTTGAGGTAGACAAAGATTGGGCAAGGGATTTCCTTTTACTTGTATCACCATAGTCTTTATCTGAATCATCATTTCTAAGAATGTTAGTAGTGGGGATGTCTTCCTGGCTTCCAATAATGGTGAGTCATCCTATCTACTTATTTTTAGATATAAAATTTGTACAACATAGGATGGAGGTCTTGGTCCTTTGGATGGGTCAAATACCCATCTCTAAAATTTACCAGAGAAAGTTCTAGTGACTGAAATAGGTACTCTGGAATATTAATCTCCTTTACCGATCGCAAATGGTTAAGGGAAACCATGTGAAAACTCCTAAGTGGTGAGTTGATATCATCCATTGTGATGTACTCAATGATGGGGATCATCAATATGTTACATAGATTTGGTAGATATTTTGTAACAATATCTCCTTTATCCCTCAGCAATCACTTATCTTTCTCCCTAATGTGGACTAATTCCCCTACCAAAGTGTTCTTATATCTATGAATGATGTACCCATAAATTGGTAATTTAGTTACCTATGCAAGCAGGTGGATGCTAACTCTAAATTTAAGTCCTTTGAGCATCACTCAATGTTTGTCCCATGACAAAATAAATTCATCTAAGAGGGTTGGATCATTTTCATTAAATTTGTGAAGGAAAGGTAGTAAGTGATGGATTTTCAAGAACTTATCCACCAGACTATTAGCTTGTAGGGATGGAGGTTCAACTAGCACCATTTGATTTTGGTTCATCCCCATGACCCACCCACCAGGATTCTTCCATCCCCCTCTCTTTAATATTTTCTACCACTTACTCGAACCCAAGGTCCACAACCAATCTCTTGTTTTGATCATGCAACCAATATAATTAAAGGCTTCCCACATACCTAAAGTGATAATTTTTTTGAGGAATACACATGTCATAAATGGGTTATAGCCATTGAGTAATGATATTGTGCCATAGGAGTTTAGGATGAATAGCCCAATCAGTGTTGGAAATATTATGGCCAATGAAAATATTCTAGCAATTAACAAAATACCTAGCTTTGTCAATAAATTACATTGAGGGGGATGTATATAGAGCCCTATCCCTTCCTTGAAAATGACATAGAGCAAGAAAACCAAGAATGAGACTACTTGTTTTGGAGAACCCATCCTTGAATCCCACTTGAGGCACCTTGAGAGGCCATATGAGAGCATAGGGGTCATGAAAAGTATGACTAGTAAATTGATTATGAGGTATGGGCACAAATGAGATAGATCAACATAGGGTGAAGGGTACAAATTTCCATGAAGGGTGGAAAACAGGAAACCAAACACGAGCATGCAAACTCTTGACAAAGGAGTCAACTTGGCTCATAACCATAGAGAAATAGGTAATGAAAAAATAGGTCTGAGTAGATCCTACAATCAAAAAGTACATAAGAGACTTGAAATACCCCATGATAGCATGAGCATCAGGATAAATCCAATTGATGAAATGAAAACTAGGTGGTGACACAGATGAGCTTAGGTAAACCAAATAAAGGAACATCTATTGCCATGTAAGGTGGATGATGAGCCCTTTGGTATGAAATCTGGAAGTCACCTATGGTTGGATAGACTTGCAAGCCTAGCAAATAACTACCAATTGAATAATCACAACATTAATGAAATATGTATTCATTGTTATTGTTCTTGTTGGAGATTCCATGCAAGAATTAATTAGTCCAAATGCAAAGGTTGACTACTTATAAAGTAATTTTTGCCATCGCATCTATGACTTTGTTTCCCTACCTATAGGTGTTTTGTTTGATCACATTTTTGTCTTTTCTCAATAACCTCTTTGAATCTTCAATCATGTTGTGGATGTTGCCTTCACGACATTTGTTCCATTTAACATTATTGATAATGTTCACAGAATCACTCTCTATAATAATGTTGTTAAATGTGTGTGTACTCATCTTCTTATTACACTATTTTTCTCCTTATCTGTGAATTATTAATTTACAAGTCCATTGGTATAGCTATTATTTTGGTAGTTATAATCAGACAAAATTATAAAGTAATGAAACTCCTCATATATATGTAGATCTATTTTACGATTCTTCAACCAAAGGGAGAGTATATTGTATTTGATAATGGTCATTATATATTATCATTTCTACTCATATCAATATTTATTATAATCCTGAAATAAATTTTAAAGGGGAGTGCTAGAAATTATACCTTTATTTGAGTTTATTATTCTAAATTCTAAGGTTTATGTTATATTCTAATGAGAATAATAAGGAGGATTTTCCTACACCTACTTTGTCCTTTAGTGACTATGAGGTGTCATAATCCTTATGAAAAGGAATATTAAGAGTAATATATGAATAAATACCCACACATATCATTTAGATTCTCTCTTATCATGGGAAAGATGGGAATTCACATATACACTTGTCATTAATAAAGTGGAAAACATTATGCCTTATTATTTTGATTTAAAAATATATATATTACAGGTTTGATTATTTTGTGTTTTTATACTTATTTGTGTCTATTTGTTGAGAACTTGACTTTTTAATAACATAAGATTTTTTCTTTCCTATAAGAATTCACTCCTTAAAAATATCATCTCCATTATTTTAATGCATACTTCAACCTACTTTATGTTGACATAAACATTGATGGATTTATACATACTGTATGATATTTTGCATGGCATCATATCATTTATGTTGATATAAAATTGATGAATTTATAAATACCTTTATGGTATCTTACATGATATCATATACCTAAAATTTATGTTGAGCTTATGTGTAGGGGTATGTTTTTTTATGTTTTTTCAATAATTAACTTTTGAAATTAAATTGAACATGTTATGATTGGTTTTAGAGTACATGTTTTGAAATTAATTTGTCTCAATAATTTATTAGGTTCAATTGTGTTTTAAAAAATATATACATTGTTTATATTGTATGTATATGGAAGTGGACATAAAAACGATGATTATGATTATGATGTATATGGATTCTACTATGTCAATTGAATAGGGATATGGTGTTGAGTGTCTCAATATAAAAGTAGCAATTAATCCTTTGAGGGTAGCTAAAAGTGATTAACATAATCTTGTGTTGTGGAAGGGTAAATTTAGTATACCAAAATAATAATTATTTTTAATTGAATGAATTTAATCCTTTATATATTATTCAAAATGGTTCTATGTTCCCTAAATCATTGGAGTTATTTTCTCAATTAATCTCAATCTATGATTTTATATTTTAAACTTGTGAAAATTTTGATAAATTATGTTTGTATGGTTCCTTTAAATATTAAAATAATATTATCTATGTTTATTTTTTGTTATTATTAGTTTGGAATCTAAAAATGAATTAAAGTATGTTGAAATAACTAAATTGAAGGTGTTGCAAGTGGTTTAAAATTATAAGATTTAAAGTTGATTCTAAGTTGTAAAATTGAATGTTTACAACATACTTAAAGTTAATTTCATATTAGAATTTAATGGATTAAGTAATGTATCTATAATTTATGTAAATATGATTTTATTACCATGAAGCTTAAAGAATTTTAGGTCACTTATATGGCTACAATAAATCAATGGAATTTAGATTTTAACTATAAAGTTTTGAATTTTTTTTAAATACTAAATATGTCAGTGATATGCCCAAGTTACCATGTAGTGATTGGTAAGTAGTAGTAATACATATCATGATTAAGTTCCTAAATTTTTTCAATATTTATTGATTAAGTCTTATTTTCTAAATAATTTTTCCTTTAGGTAAATTTAAGGACATTTAAAAATAATTTAGTTAAACAATAAAATATTATTTATATTTTGTTTCATTAGTTTTGAAAATTTGTATTCTCAAATACATAAAAATACCTATGTACCTAATTATTGAGCTAAATATAATTACATAATTTCATAATGATTTCTCTTATGATTATAAGCATAAAAATTTGTCATCTTGAAAATTAAGAAATTATAAAGAATTATAAAAGTGAATATTGTATAAATAAAAATAATTTTTTTAAAAATATTCAATAAATATCAACCTTTAATAACAAAATTAGTTATCTTATAAATATTTTTAAAATAAAATACATTATAAAAAATTAATACTTTTTGTTCAAAATATTTATACCATAAATTTTCAATTTCAAAGGCTTGTAAGTTCATTACCATAACTCTTCTATTTAGACATTGCCGATATCAATTTAAATAATACCTAACACACATAGATTCTAAAATACTTAGAAAAATACATTCTAAAATGATTCTTTAAAGAAATGTGTATTAATATCTTATCAACATAGAACATGAATACAAAGACTAATAAAAAACTAATTAATGATTGAAATTCTGTTTGTAAAAGGTTATTGTCTTTTCAAAAATTATTGGAAGGATTAAATTGAAACTACAAATTAAAAAATAAAAAATAAAAGGCTCAAGCCAAAGGCTTTGAAAAGATAATCACATTTTCAACTTAGTGAAACACTTAAAAAACAAAAATGTGGATAAAAATCACTAACAAAACTAAATATCATAACAATGTATTACTGAAAGTAATTGTATTTGAACCCATTATCAGATTGGAATGCTACTTATGAGAGCACAACAAACTAGTATGACAATGAGGTAACTTAAAGACTTAGATAGAAACTAAGTTATAAAAATAAAATAATCACAATTAAAAAAATTAATTTAAAATCCAAAACCAAGGAGATCTAAAAGTGTAATTACATTCAACTTATTACAAGGACTAAAATCATTCAAACTGCCAAAATATTATTACAACTTATTAATATTATGTTTAAATTGTAAAATCTCGTGAAAGAGCATAACATTTTAATAAGACTAAGTGATAAACCATCAAAATACAATAAAAATACAATATATAATAAAATATTAATTAAATTTATAACTCTAATTTCATCTATAAATGTTATAAATATTAAAAATTCTTTTAAAATAAAAATAATTTATAAAGTAAATATTAACTATAAATAAAATAAGTAAACTTAAATAATCTACCAAAAAATTTAGTAAGGTAATTTTTTCCACTTAAAAGAAGTAACAAGAAAGATTACAATAATTTGAAAAACAAAAGATCATAACAATTTAATAATAAAAAAATATTTTAAAACAAGAACAAAATTATAATGCCAATTATAATGGCAATGGCGTATTAATATGTCCTATAACTTAAAAACTAGGCTACAATATCCCTAATAGATATTGATTTGAGAGAGATTCTGCCATGGTAGCTAGTGCCATACATCAATGCAAGGGAAAAGGACGATGCACAGTTAAAGTGGCGATATTAAGGTGACCCTTAATAGAAAATGTCGTCCTCCTTTAATCTCATGTCGTGACTTTAGGAGGGGAATAACCCCTTTTTCATTTTACTTCCTTCTACCTGCCTTATCTGAAATCTTAAAAAAGAGGGATTCCTTAATGTTGACTGTTTTAGTTGGATTCTTTCCTATCAATGCCCCTTCACATTAGAAAGGACATCAGGTCAACTTCAACCGTCATGATAAAAATTTCGGCCCTGTTTTAGTTGGATTCTTTCCTACCAATGCCCCTTCACATTAAAAAGGATCTCAGGTCAACCTCCACTGTCATGATAAATATTTCGGCCCGGATAGGGAAAAGAATCTAATCTGCCAACCATCTTATTATCAAGATTGTCGTTTGCATAACAAAACATAAGCTATATCGCTGAAACCACAACATAGAGAACAAAACTTTGGAATCTATAAGCTAATAATTATATCAAAAGCACCACCGTCCAGAACACACTAACATAAACCTGCACCACAACTTGAACGTAGTTTATTAAAACCTACCTAATTTTTTTCAGAGACCAAACCTTTACTTTTACAGTTTACAGGTTCAATTAATAAAGACAGCCACTTATATTATAAGTAATGTGACCGAATTCATTCCTTAAAAACCATTGAGAAATATGATAAATATTCAAAATAACTTTCCACGTGCCAGGCCATAAACATGTTATAGATATTAAGGATACATGATAAGGGAAGCCTCCCTAAGGCATTCCTCCAGCGCCGTAATTTTGGGAGTAGGTTTCACATTATTCCAGAGAACTTCCCGAGATTTTTTTACTTTTTCTCCAAGTGGAAAAAAGGAAAAGTAGGATTCCCTCCCTCCATAGATGGGAGAGGAATAATAATGGTTTGCATGGTGCAGGCTTATATAAATTTTCTACCTATATAAGGCCCTCAATAATTTCCAAATTCCACATCAGAAGCTAATTGAAGTCCTCCTCCATTCAATTAAAATCATATCATGGACGGAACGCAGGAATCAACTGAGTCACTAAGGTCCATTATTCATGCTGCTTCTTATTTTTTCCAGTTATTCTGTTTTTCAAGTGTGAAGTTTGATGCACTGAACTTTAAACAGATAGATTATAAATCAGAAGTGGAATTGGGAATTGATGATTGTTAGTTAGCAATGGACCATGCAGTATATAGAACTGAAGTTGTTGTATTTCGTTTCTTTTTCCTAATGATGTGGACTGATTTGTATATGTTTTTTCATTTGAGGACCTCCTAGGTTGATGAATCTTGGATTTTGACAAGAAAACTATACTATTGCTTTCCTTTTGCATTACTTGTTTCCTCGTAGTTATATAATTGCCCTATGTATCTTTATCTACAACTTTATTTATTATTATTTTCTTGACTGTACCTTAACAATCGAGATATTCCACAACTATGAATTTTCCATTCTTGAAGTTAAAAGATGTTAATAGGGATTAACAAAACTTAGTTGGAGATGCAAACCAGTGAATATTATTACACTTAATATATAAAGGCTGGTTCTCATTTGGAGATCATAAACTATGTACTGTGTTACAACACCGCTGAAACGATATCCCGCAACAACAAAAGCTTTTTCGCGTTGAATTTCTGGTATTCAAACTAATTTCATACAATACGTTGTATATGTTTTTTTTTTTTTCTTTTCTTGTTTACATTATAACTTTTTGACCGAATAGAATGTCCTAACTTTCCACTGAATAATGGCATTTCCTAAAGCTCTTGAAAAGTAAAATATTCCGAGTTCGATTAGTCACTCATGCAGATCGATTCGAATTGGCATTATTAAGTGCTTATGGAAGTGAGTGTAGTTGTTTTTCAACAGGCATAAATGTGCAGCATGCTTCAGACAATTCAACAAAATGGAGCATCTAGTCGAGCACATGCAAACTTCTTATCACTCTTCCCACGAGTCAATGTGTGGCATTTGCAAGAAGCATTGCAGGTTTTATGAGTCCCTAAGAGAACATCTTATTGGTATGCCTCCTTTCCGCTTTTCAATTGTCATGGTTCAATGTATTTAAAATATTTATGAAGGCAGAACTTAGAAGCATCTGTCTTAAAACTAACTAGTAACTGTTAATTTGACAACTTTAAATGCTGTGCTTTGGTGCTTAGAGATTAAAACTACCTGGATCTAAAAGCGGTGGGCGTGTTTGATTTAGAAGGTTATATAAATCTTGGTCAACTACTACTGCTAATTTAATATCTTTTGTACGGTCCTGCAAATATTTTATTCAGGTCCACTGCCCAAAGCTGATTGTGCCAAACAATTCAGTGAAAGGGGGTGTAATCTCTGCCTCAAATTCTTCCCTAGTGCACAACAAGTCGCTCTTCATAGAGCAACCTGTCAATATCTCCCACGATTGCCTCTTGTAAGTTGATCTTATCGTTGCAGCTTTATTTGTTTATCACACTAATTGTTCTCCTTAAATTCTAGTCTCTGTTCATCCAGGTGATTAGCAAACCCAGTTTGTGCCATGAATTTTTTGTTGCAGGTTGCCGGTGGGCGGATTTCTTTGGTGAACAAGCGTTTCCAAACAGAGCACTTTCATGGAGAAAGTTCTAACCAGGGCCAACAGCTTCCACCAATTTCTGCCATTGCACTCGACTGTGAGATGGTAGGTGGTGGTCAGGATGGCTCTCTTGACCTTTGTGGCCGAGTCTGCTTGGTAGATGAAGATGAAAAGGTGGTCTTCCACAGTTATGTCAAGCCTCTAATTCCTATAACAGATTATAGGTAACACAATAATATATTATATTCTTATATATTATATACTATGTAAAGTATTGTAATTTTAGTTTACAGTAATGTCTGTTTAACATAGAGAATAAGTCTAACTTAGAGTAAGCCTGAACCTGAATCTTTTCTGTGGAAAATGACCTGTGACAAATGCTATACATTAAGTGATATTGTTTGCAGGTATGATATCACTGGTATAAATCCAGAACATCTGCTAGATGCCATGCCACTGAAGCAAGTCCAGGAAAAAATTCAAGAGATCTTATATAACGGGGAAGCAATCTGGCGAATCCGTTTGAGGGGGGGAAGAGCTAAGGCTCTTGTAGGACATGGCATAGATCATGATCTTCAATGCTTGGGAATTGAATATCCAAGCCTTCTCATCAGGTTTACATTAGATATCACCTTAACCTATGATTTGGATTTAACTAAAGATCATTAGATAAGGCTTTACTTATTCTTGATGTTCAGGGACACTGCAAAGTACCCCCCACTGCTGAAAAGTAGCAAAGCAAGAAATTCACTCAAATATCTCACTCAGTCATTTTTAGGGTAACAATTATTTGGTCAACTTTCTATCATTATCAGTTGTTTCTTCTCCAATATTCAGTTCCACTGTAATGCCTGGTTCATCCATTGTTTATACATTCATGAGATTTAATATAGTTATTCCATTTCCTAAGGTATAGGGTTGTGTTTTCTTCTTATCAGTTACAAGATTCAGGATGGTGCTCATGACCCATACGATGATTGTGTATCAGCAATGCGTCTTTACAAGAAAATGAGAAGCTTAGACCATTTTCCCAAAGAACCCCTTGCTGCAGCCGATTTTCCACCAGAGAACGTGTTTGGACGATGGAAACAGAAAGATTTGGAGAAAATGAGCCCCGAAGAGCTGCTTCAGATTTCTCAATCGGATTTCTATTGTTGGTGCTTGGATTCCAGGCCATACCCAACTTGACTTCCTTCAGTTACTGCTTTGGCTTTTCCGTTAGCTATTTCTGTTTCATGTATAGGACTCAAGTCTAATATCTGTTGAGGCACACCTGGTATGTATTACATATTATATTTGAAGGCTTTTAACATTATGATTTTGGTGGAATCAATTTTGTGTCTTGCATTGGTCATGAATTCGGGAACTTGCTGTTCAAAGACTCGTTTCATTTGTGCATGCTTCCTCTTATTATCAAGTGACTGGACATATAGAACTGTTTATCCATGAATTCCTTTCCCAAAGGCTTTTGAACTCCCACAACATGTTATCTGCAGTTTTCAAATGTTCTCTCCGATTGCTTAACATTTTATCCACAGTTATTTCAAATAAAGGTACTATAAAATTTATTATCACATAATTAAAATAGATTTCACATCTGATAGATCTTTGACAGATTTTATCGTCCACATCCGTTCACTACATTTGATAGTAGGTGTAGTTATTACCGGCAGTTGAAGTTGTCAATTTGTTCGGCGATTGGATAAAAACCGTAGTTTTGATTTAAATGCATGTAAGGATAGTAAGCCTTTCGCTCCTTTTTCGGCTATATAAGTCAATGATATCCCAAGAGCATGGGTTAGAGAACAAGAGTAGAGCTCAAGACAAGAACAGTAAAGAAGAACGCAACGCTGGAGTGTGGAGCAGAAGGAGCAGTGCAGCAGAAGTGTAGTGTATATCCAACAAACTGGTTCAGTTGTAGATGAATGTGGATGTATTTCCAAACTCGTGTATGTGCATGTATTTCCAGTTTCGAGCAATAAATAATATTTGCATGTATTTTACATCTCTTGTTTAGTTGATTATAAAACTAACTTAGCAAAGTTAGCTTTTATCATTTTTTGTTCGCGTTGTATCTTGCTAGAGTTTCTTTGTTAAATCTAGAGGATGAAAACTTCCTCTATCCCACTCATTTCCTATGTATTTTCGAGTAGCGTAGAACAAGTATGCTCTAGCCTGCTCATATGTTTGCATTGAGAAGAACGTCATCAATTTAATAAGCAACGTAGAACATATTTCATTTATATTATAAATTTGTGAACTTTAATTATTAAATATTTGTTGCAGCTCGCAAAATTTATCCTTACTCCAATCCATGGATTCATCTCCCACTTTAGTCCATGTCACATTCCTTTTGCTCCCATCCACTGGCTTTGTTGTTTTGTGAGCTTCGTGCTCCAGTCCACTCCCTCTCAACCTAGTTAAGTGTGCCAATGATTATTTTGAACATCATACATGCTTTGTATCTAATCTAGTAACATTTATGTGTTAAGTCCAACGAACTAGAATCTACTTAGATCCACTGCTCACTCCATGTTAAATAGGGTGGCACACAAAGTTATCTTTATCCACTCTTATTTCCTCGTATAAGCCAACAACATACTACATCTATCATAGATTAGAGTGTGCGTCATTCCACTCTCACTTGTTAGTTTTAGCTAGCAAACTCCAAAGTTGTGCTACAACCCATTGTATGTGTTGTCCCATTGAGCACCATTAGTAATTAAAACTTTCAAATTGGTATCAGAGCTAGTGCTAAACTTGTGGAAGATAAGAAGCAATGGATTCTAGTGGTAACCCATTGTAGTTGTAGATCCTATGTTTCAATGGCAAGAACTACGATTATTGGAGCATCCAGATGAAGATCCTATTCAAGTCTTAGGAGCTATGGGACCTGGTCAAGAATGGTTATGTAGAACTAGTAGATGCAAACACCGTTGAGTGTTCTCTCCAAAGAGGAGTTACACTTGTTGAAGAGAAATGGAAAGAAGGACCAAAAGACATTATTTTACATAATGTAGGCAATCTAGAAAATAATTTTCTCAAGAATTGTAACAACAACCAAAGTAAAATAGGCATGGGAAATCCTAGCTAGTTCCTTCTAGGGCACCAACAAGGTGAATTTGGTGAGGTTGCAGACGCTGAGAAGAGAATTTGAGAATTTGAAAACGAGAGAGTCGGAGTCCATGAGTGACTTATTTACCCAAAAAATGAATTTCATCAACCAAATGAGGTTGAATGGCAAGAATGTGGAGATCGAGAGAATTTTGGAGAAGATACTAAGGAGCCTACGAGCAAGGTTTGACTCAGTAGTAATTGCAATTGAATAATTGAGGAATTTGAAAACCCTCTATGTAGATGAGCTCATAGGGTCTCTGCAAACACATGAGAAAAGGTTAAGTTAGTCATATTAGTCCTCGTTGGAGAAAGCGTTCAAAATGTAGGTCTCTTTTTGAGACAATAGCAAAGGAGAAGAATCCCACCAAAGTGCCTCTAGTTCTCAAGGAGGAAGAGGACAGACTAATCGAGCCAAGCGTAGAAGAGGCCATAAGCGAGGAGGAAGTTCAAAATCCAACTAAGGAGAGAATATTTGCAACTTCCATCAAGTAGGAGGAAGAGGCAATGGTAGAAATAAAACAAGGAAGATCAAGTTATAGGTAAAAATATCCAATGTTATTACTACAAGAAGTTTGGTCATTATAGCTATTAGTGTAGAAAGAATATGGTCAAATATAACAAGCAACATGCCTGCTATACAAATGAAAATGAAAATACAGAGTGTAGATATGCTTGTAAGAATATGTTGTTAACTTGCAATACTGAGGAGGAGAGCCATAAGAACACTTGGTATCTCGATATTGGTTGTAGTAACCACATGTTTGGCAATAAAGAGATGTTATCACATCTTAATGAAAAAATAAAGTCTGAGGTGAATATGAGGAACAATAGTAAGGTACCTATCATGGGGAAAGGAAATATCATTATTTGCACCAAGAAAGGTGAAAGAAACAAGATCACTAATGTATATTATGTGTTTGGATTGAAACACAATTTGTTGAGTGTTGGACAGTTTGTGCAGAAGGGGAATACCATGTAATTTAAATATGGAGCATGTACCATCAAAGACAAATATCATGGGATCATAATAACTATGTCCATGACAAAGAACAATATGTTTCCCCTACAAATTTAGAATGAATTGCTACTTTCATTTAGTGTAGTGGTGAACGATCCTATTTGGTTGTGGCATCTTAGATTCGGTCACCTAAGTTTCAATGGCTTGAATCTACTACACAAGAAGTAGATGGTGAAAGGTTTATCCCTCATAAAGCAACCCATTCAAGCATGTGAAGGTTGTCTAGTTGGCAAGCAGTGCAAGGATACATCCCTATAGGATAGTCATAGAGAGAATCACAACCATTGGATTTGGTACATTCAGATATCTACAATCCTATGCAAACCAACACATTTGCTAGCAATAAATACTCCCTAAATTTCATAGATGACTTTAGTCGTAGTATATGGGTATATCTCATAAAGCAAAAATCAAAAGCTTTTGGTAAATTCAAGGAGTTCAAGGCTCTAGTTGAAAAACAGAGTGACTATTATGTGAAGACTCTCAAAACAAATAGAGGAGGTGAATACATCTCTAATGAATTTCATAATTTTTGTAAAGTAAATGGAATTTTAAGGTATTTCACTACCAGATACACACCATAGTACAATGGTGTTGCAGAGAGGAACACAAGAACCATAATGGAGATAACACGAAGTATGCTGAAGGTAAAAGGTTTACCACATGAATTCTGGGAAAAAGCTATAGTTTGTGTAGTTTATCTTTTGAATAGGTGTCCCATGAAGAGTGTGAAGGACAAAATTCTTGAAGAGGCTTGGAGCAAATAGAAGCCAAGTGTTGCTCACTTAAGAGTTTTCAAGTGCATAGCATATGCACATATCCCATATAATAAGAGAAAGGATATGGATGAAAAGACAAAGAAATGCATCTTCACTGGTTATAGTGAAGAATCAAAGGCTTATAGGTTTTATAATCCTATAAAAAAAAGTTGATCATCATCCAAGATGTGAAGTTCCTGGAGAATGAAGCATGGAACTGGAAATCAAATACTAGTCAACAAGAGCTAGAAATTGTTGAGTCTAATCACTTAGAGGAAAATAGAGTGCATCAACCTGTAGCTTCAAGCAATAATAGTGGTGCGAGCAGTAGCACAACCTCATAATCATGGTCACCTCCACTTGCAACAAGGATCTCCAACTTGAAGACACCAACAAAGATAAGGAGCTTGCAAGACATATATGAGGTAACTAGAAATGAAATTGAAGAAGCAAAAAATTCTAATTTTACTTTATTTTATGAGTGTGATCCAATTTCATTTGATTATGCTATTAAAAATAGAAAATATGTGAAATCTATGGATGATGAGATAGAATCCATAGAGAAAAATCAGACTTGGTAGTTAATAGATATTCTATTAGGTAAGAAGAACATTAGATTCAATAGGCATAATGACATATTGGTGGTAAAATGCTACAAGTAAAAGTCAAGGATTGACTATCATGAGATATATGCACATGTAGTGAGACTTGACATAGTCAGAATGATCCTAGCATTGGCATCCCAGAATGATGCAGGAGCATCCAGTGGCGGCCGAACAATCTTGCATCTTCAAGAAAATTTCTAAGTGTTTGCCTTGGTGTCATGAAATTGCTACAGAAAAAGTGTTGCGATATCGCGACATGTCGCAGAATCGCGACTCAGGAAGGAGAGAGAAGGTGCAGGGCAAAAATTGTCGTGATTTCGTGACATGTTGCGAAATCATGACCAGCAACAAGAGAGAGGAGATGCTGAAGAAAATATTGCGATTTCATGACATGTCACGAAATCGTGACATTTTCTCTGGCATCTCCTCTCTCTTGCTGCTGGTCGCGATTTCGTGACATGTCATGAAATCGTGACAATTTTTGCCCTACACCTTCTCTCTCCTTCCTGAGTCACGATTCTGTGACATGTCGCGATATCATGACACTTTTTCTATCACGATTTCATGACACCAAGGCAAACACTTAGAAATTTTCTTGAAGATGCAAGATTGTTTGGCCGCCACTAGATGCTCCTGCATCAGACACCCGGGGTTGATGGAGAAGTGACCTTCACTTTTGTGTTGTCTGGTCACCACCTTCTACAATACTTCCAAACATTCACCTGCCTTTGTAGTCCGCTTCAACTCCATTTCTTGGCCTCTACTTCTCAGTTTATCTTCATGCTTTCTATGCAGCTCCTCTTGCTTCTGTAAATTCATTCTGAGCAGCTCCTCTTACAGGGATTTCACTTGCCTCTACAAATATCTGAACATCCATAACTATGAATCTTCAGATCTCATATCTCTCCCACCACCACGGTTTCTTCACGATGGCATTCTTCTCACTCCTCTCACAAAGCTCTCTCATAGATCTTGGTGTAACTGCCTCATGTTCGGTGATCTGTTACACACTCAAGAACTTCTAGCTCTGATACCACTTGATGGAGACACAAAATTATCGAGAAGAAAAAAAATAGTTGTATTTTATTCAAATGCGGCAGAGAATTACTGTTACAACAGAATATTACAGTCACAACAAAATTTTACAGTAGTCGCAGAAGAGTTGCGCTTTACAGTCTCTCTTAATTCTGGAATTACAGAAGTATATTATCGTTCCCAAAGTTTCCAGCCCCCTGTGCATGCCTTTGCTCTCCGTTATAAAGGTTCTTAGGTGACGCTCCATTTCCAGCTAGCGGCCCTTCGTTTACTCTTCCAAAACCTTTCTTTTTGCCTCCCCATGTTGCTTCGTCGTCTAGATATTCGACACATCTCTCTTTTCGACTCTTCATCTTTGGCTCATCTTTCGGTATGAAAATACGACATGTCACGATATCGTAACATTTTGGCTTCCCTGTGCTCCTTCTCCCTTTTGGTAGCGATATCGCGACATGTCGCAAAATCGTGACATGTCACGATTTCATGACCCTCCGTCTGTTGCGTCGTCGGCCCTGCTTTTTGGTTGCGATATCGCAACATCGTGATTTTGCGACATGGACAGTTAATAGATATTCTATTAGGTAAGAACATTAGATTCAATAGGCATAATGCCATATTGGTGGTAAAAGGCTACAAGTAAAATTCAGGGATTGACTATCATGAGATATATGCACATGTAGTGAGACTTGACATAGTCAGAATGATCCTAGCATTGGCATCCTAGAAGGGTTGGCATATTTACCAGATGGATGTCAAGTTTGTCTGTCTCAATGGAGTTTTGGAAGAAGATGTCTACATAGACCAACCACCTGACTATGATTTGGAAGGGCAAGAAGACCAGGTCTTGAAACTGAAGAAGGCCCTGTATTGGTTGAAGCAAGAACCAAGGGCTTGGCATAGCTAGATTGATGCTTATTTTTAGGAGAATGGGTTCATCAAATTCCCATATGAACACACTCTATACATGAAGACAAATGTAGAGGGTAAAATGATAATTTTTTGGTTGTATTTAGATGATTTGATATATACTGGTAATAGCAATATGTTATTTGAGCAGTTCAAATATGCCATGAAGAAAGAGTTCGAGATGACAAACTTGGGCTTGATAAAGTATTTTCTTGGCATTGAAGTTGAGCAATCTACGAATGACATCTTCATACTTCAAGGTAAGTATATAGTAGATGTCTTGAAAATATTTAGAATGAAGGACAACAAACCAGCAATCATGCATGTTACAATAGGCTTAAAATTGAGTAAGAAAGATTGTAGTAGCAATATAGATCCAACTTTCTACAATAGGTTGGTTGGAAATATCATGTACTTGACAACAACCAAACTAGACCTGATATTTGCAGTGAGTCTGATAAACAGGTTTATGAAAGCACTGAAGAACACTCACTTGCAAGTAGGGAAGAATATTTTGTGTTATGTCAATGAGACCAAGAACCATGGAGTTTTTATGCAAGGAAAGACCAGCTTGAGCTTATTGGCTACACAGATAGCAATTGGGTTGTCAATATATATGACAGGAAGAACACTTCCAGTAATGCATTCCATATTGGATCAAGTGCAGTTTCATGGTCATCAAATAAGCAACCAATTGTTGTTTTAACTACTATTGAGGTAGAGTATGTTACCACCACTTCAGCTGCATTCCAGGCAGTATGGTTGCGAAGAATATTGGGTGAGATCAATCATCACTAGGAAGAAGAAAAAAATATTTTTTATGACAACAATTCATTTATAGCACTGTCGACGGATCCAATGTTCCATGGCAGAAGCAAGCACATCGATACCCGCTACCACTTCATCAGGGAGATGGTAAAATTTAATGAAATTGTGTTATTTTTTTGCAGGTCCAAAGACCAAGTTGCGGATATCTTCACAAAATATTTGAAGGAGGAAGATTTTAATAGATTAAGGGAAAATCTAGGTGTCAAAGTCTTTGTGAAATCTCATTTAAAGGAGGTTGTTAGAAATTAAACTTGATTTCACATCTGATATATCTTTGATAGATCTTATCGTCCAAATCCGTTCACCACATTTTATAGTAGGTGCAATTATTACTAATAGTTGAAGTTGTTAGTTTATTCAGTGATTGGTAAACCCTAGTTTTGATATAAATGCATGTCATAAGGTTGGTGAGCCTTTCCCTCCTTGTTTGGCTATATAAGTCAATGAGATCTCAAGAGCATGGGGTAGAGAGCAAGAGCAGAGCTCAAGACAAAAGCGATAAAGAAGAACACAATGGTGAAGTGTGGAGCAGAAGGAGCAGCAGATCAGAGAAGCGTAACAGAAGCACAATGTATATCCTGCAAACTGGTTCAGTTGCATATGAATGTGGATGTATCTTCAAACTCGTGTATGTGGATGTATTTCCGGTTTTGAGCAATAAATAATATTTGCATGTATTTTGCCTTCCCCGTATTGTTTGGTAACTTAACAAAGTTAGCTTTTATCATTCGTTGTTTGTGTTGTTTAAACCTAGCATATGAAAACTTGCTCTATCCCGCTCATTTCATTTGTATTTTCGAGCGGCGTAGAACAAACATGTTCTAACCACTCATATATTTGGGTTGAGAAGAATGTCATCAATTTCATAAGCGGCATAGAACATATTTCATTTATATTATAAAGCTGTGTGTTTTAATTATTAAATATTTGTTGTGGCCTGCAACATTTATCTTTGCTGCAATATGTGGATTCATCTCCCGCTTAAGTCTGTGGTACATTCCTTTTGCTCCCATCCGCTGGCTTTGTCGTTTTGTGAACTTCGTGCTCCATTCCGCTCGCTCTCAGCCTAGTTAAGGGTACCAGCGATTAAGTTGAACGGAATACAGCCTTTGTATCTAATCCGCTGCCATTTACATGGTATGTTTAGCGGACTAGAACCTGCTCCGAGCTCTAGCGGCACACAACTTTGTCTTAAGACGCTCTCATTTCCTCGTATAAGCCAGCAGCTTACTGCATCTGTCCCGGATAGGACCGTGCGCCATCCCGCTCTCACTTGTTTGTTTTAGCCAGCGGACTCCAAAGTAGTGCTGCGGCCGCTGTATGCGCTATCTCGCTGAGGATAAACTTTCAAAACTCCCTTCCGCCTATGAAGATGAATCATTGAATTATTGGTAAAGGAGGTGGTGTTAGTTTTCTTTTTAACTAATAATAACATTATTAAAAATTGACTCTCAAACTATATACCTCTTCCTCTTACTCTTGGATGACAATATCCATTATATGCGTTGATTAGTTACTATAGAATCCGGCTGTCCTGCGGGTCATTTGTCGCATGTTAAAAGTATATTATTTTTGTATTATAAATTATATCCAACATCATTTGTACTAATGCCGATTATGTGATTTAAAGTTTTTTTAAACATTGTTGTGCTATGTCTACTGGTGTTTATTTTTAATCAATAAATATTGTTTAATTTTTGTTTAGTTGTATGGTTGAATATAATTTTACAAATTATCATACTGAGATAATTTTTAAATATTTAGAATTTTTTTTTTTATTTTACAAATTATATTGGCATATATTTTTTCGTATTTATATAATATTTGAGGAATTTGCAAAATAATTAATGAAATTTTCTTTAACTTAATTGGTTTTCTATTGATAATTATATTTTTTAATATTCTAATATTATATATTTTCTATATTATATAATTATAAAGTTTAACATTTAATTATAATATTTAGAGAGTTTGAGGTGAATAATGGAAGTTAGAGTTTCAACAATTAGAATAATTAGGAGAACACTTAAAGATAGGATTATAGCATTAACATTTTAATATAAAACAATATGAAATCTAAAGGTATGCACAAGTTTATTATAGTCTCTAAGTATATTAGTTTTAACACCTAATATAAAATATTATTGAATATGATGTAATTGTATCAACATCACTCAAGCTACTCAAGTTTTTACATAGATGGTGATTATAACGGAAAATAACAATGACAATGTCATATTAAAAATATTCTTTGATATAATTTTTAGATTATTTTTTTATATTCTTCTAGTCCTCCATGGAGTTTTGGGGGCAAGTAATGGGGTAATGAGTTTCACATCATAAAACAAGATTCAAATCCTACTTATTAGAAAGGTCATAACAAGGTCCAATAAGTTTTAAATTGTTGTCCAAGGTTCAAATTCTTTTCCTAGGTGACATATGCATACTTTTTAGGTATAAGACAACTATATGGTTTGGTCACACCTTTAGGTGGTAATCCAAGGTTTTAATTCATTTTCCTAGGTGATATATTCATATTCATCATTTGTAAAACTACTATATGTTTTGTTAAATACTATGATAATGTACTTATATGTAATAGTGGTAACATTGTTTCAATCACATAAAATCAATAAAAAATATAACATATACACTTAAAATAAACCAATGATTTAAAAATGATGTACATTTATAAAATATCATTTATTTTAAATCTATTTTTAATATTCTTATATCAAAAATAACATTGACTTTTACTATAGTGTAAGTTTGGAGCAAGTGCAAACCAAAAGTGAGCATGAGCCAGGAGCAGATAGGAAGTATGAAAAAGTAATAACAAGTAGAAAGCAAGTCATGATTAAGGTGTAAGTGCCACTTAGTATTCCAAGTATTAGAAAAAAATTAGAAATTAAAGGATTCGTGTGAAGAAAGTCTATGTAAGGAAAGTCATTTTTAAAAGTCCTTACTAAAATTGAGAATGTCCTAATTGAAGGTAAGGATATCATAGATGGAAGCATGGATTTCCTAGTTAGCAATAAGAGGAAGAGTGAATCTATGGGAACTATCTAGATAGAAAAATACAACACTAGGTGATTATACGAGATTCCAAATTATATTAAGTAAAAATGAGGATTGAATTCAATTTACTCCATGACTTTTCTTTTGAAATTTTCATCATTATCTTATCTAGTTCAAAAATATGGGATAAAAAATAAATGGAGACCCTTTATTTGGAGGTTAATTTACATTGTAGTTAATATCATGGAGTAAGAAATTTTCTATGGCGATAGATACTATTAAAAGAATTATGGTATGGATTAAGATTTTTTGACATCTTTTTCAACTCATCAATAAGGAGGTTTTGAAGAAAATTAATACTATAAGTGAATTAATATAGGATAACCAACTACTAACAAGGGAAGGCATGTTGTATACACTCAAAAATATTTTTCCATGAATATTTTAAAAGCTTTACCATAGTTTATTAGGATTAAATATGAATCAAGAGAATGGGGTCAATAAGTGGATTATGGAAATATTACATTCTGATGTCACAAATGTCATGAAACTAGACATATGGTAAGAGACTAAAAAGTAAAAATGATGGAGAGACATGAAAATTTTTGGGTATGAGAGTAAAATCAATATGAAACAAAGAGATCATATCATAGGACAAGCTAGGTCAAATAAAGGGTTTTCCACTCCTAAGAAAGTGGCAAGATATACAATTTTCCATCATAATATGACAAAGACCATTACAATTCACTCAAGTCAACCACTACAAAAAAAAAATGACAAGAGGGATAAGAAATTACAACACATAAGTTCAAATAAAAAAGGATTTAAAGATGCAAAGGAAGACATGAAGGTGAATTTTAATAAAATGAATATGGAGAGGTAAATTTTAAAGCAATTAAGGTGAAGGTAGTCAAGTTTGATCTAGGTAAATCACCTTTATTTTAATTAATTAGAATTATAATTTTCCCTCATAATAAAAATAATAGTATAGAGTGTACTCATTTCACTTTAGGTTTCTAATAGCAACATAATAAAGAAAATCATATGGAGGATATCCAAGGAAATATAATATTTCTAGACCAACATAATAAAGTATGTATTATGGAGGATCATCTATACACTTTGGGGTACTTAGGGAAACATAAAGAAAAAAGTGCTAATCAGGTTATTCCTTACATTTTAGATTCTTTAGGGTAACATAAATATTTAGAAGATAAATCTAATTATGAACAATGTAGAAAAATATAAGATATTGATGAAGATGTGATTTTGGCGGGAATGGAAAAGGAAAGAAATGCTATCAAATCATGAAAAAAGATAAAAATAAATCATAAATTAATTTGGAAATCCAAATAAAAATATTATAGGTTTTAACTAGAAGTGGGACTAAGCTCGGTAATAAAAATATAAAGTGATGATAACAAAAATGATATCGTGGAATATTATATATATGAAGAGTCCTAAAAAAAGAGTTATTAAGGATTTAATAAGATGTTATAGTCCTTAGTTTATTTTAATGCAAGAAATAAAATTAAGTAGTGAGAAAGGTAAGATTATTTTAAGAATATTTGGAAGATCTTCAAGAAATATTGCAGGAGACAGGGAGGAATAAACCATCGAAAGACCTACTAGGGAACTAAGGTTAGGATTAATATGAGAAGGTTATCAACGTAAAAGAAAAATGAAATAATTGAATGAACCTCCTCCTAATGAACTTGTTTAAGAAGGAGAAAGTCTTGCTAACATTGTATAGTTGTTGTAAACTTACATGAAACAACAAAAGGAGGAAATGGTCCAAAAAAAAACCCATATGGTCTAGCAAAAAGAATTTATTGTCCAACAATAGAGAGTGACAGAGAAAAAAGTTAGGGAAAGAGACATTGGATTGGACAGGACTAAAGAAGTATCAAGAAATCCTGAGGGACTCAATATTGGAAGGGCTAGGGTGAGTAAGGAGTTGGATAGGAACCTAGGAAATGTCATCATATTCAAATTCAATGGAAAATATGATGGTGATTCAGTAGAAAATTGGCTTAGTGAACTAGAGTCATAGTTTCTCTAGTAGTTGTATCCTCTAAATCTAAGATTGCTTTAGCAGTTATAAACATGACTAAGGTAGCTATTGATTGGTGGAAATCATATAATAAATGACACATAATAGAAGCTTCAGACCTTAAATGGGAGGAGTTTATTAAAAATTTATGGATATATTCCTGATTAAGCAATATTATGTGGAGAAATTTAGAGAATTTCTAATCTGCAAAAAAAAAAAAATCATAATATTTCGTCCACTTAAAGGCTTCCACTGAGGTATTCATGCACTGACATATTTTCTTATTGCAGATTAAAAATTCTTCAAATTTCTCCACATAATATTGCTTAGTCAGTAATCTATCCCTAAATTTCTTAACAAAATCCTCCCATTTGAGATCTTAAGATTCTACTATGTGCCATTTATTATATGATTTACACCAATAAAGGGCTACCTCAATCATATTCATAACTACTAATGTAGTCTTACATTTAGAGGATAAAACTACTAGTGCAAATATGACTCTAGTTCACTAAGCCAGTTTTCTACCGAATCACCATCACCTTTTCCATTGAATTTAGATATGATGACCTTCTTAGGTTCCTATCCAAATCCTTACTCTCCTTGGAACTTCAAACACTAGGTCCCTCAAGCTCTCTTGATACTTCTTTAGCCCTATCCAATATAATGTCTCTTTCCCTAGCTAGTTCCTCTATCACCCTCCATTGTTGGACAATAAATTCTTGTTGCTAGGCCATATGGGTTTTTTGTTGGACCATTTCCTTCTTTTGTTGTTCCATGTAAGTTTTCAAAAACTATACAACTTTAGCAAGACTTTCTACTTCTCTAATAGGTTCATTAGGAGGAGGTTCATTCAATTTTTTTATTCTTCTTTCACGTTGATATCCTTCTCGTCTTAATCCTGACCCTAGTACCTTGGTAGGTATTTCGATGGTTTCTTCCTCCTTGCCTCCTACAATATTTCTTGAAGATCTACCTCATAGAATTTGTTCCATTTGAAGATCTTCCAACCCAGGTATGACCACTAGTGTCTATACTTGGGTGGGATGACCTTGACATGTGGTCATCCCTAGGTGAGATGACCATGCCTACATGCCCCAAAACTTCCCAAAAGTGAGGTAAAAGATCCCAAAAGTGGTTATAACCACTATTAAACCTTTGAGGATTTCCCAAGGTGGCCACATGGTATCAATTACACCTTGTATTGGTAGACTAATCAGATATACATGATTTTAGTGTCTACGATACCTATAATAGAAGAAAAGTTGTCTTAGTAATCTTTGCAAGCTCTATCCTTAAAAAAATTGGTATAGTTAATAACCACGTCAACCAAACATTGTTCATGAAGACTCACATAGAACATCTACATGAATATGGCATTATCTCATACCACATGGTATTCCACAATAGGTGTATCTATCGACAATGAGGCCTAGCCAATGTCGATGGAATGAAGCCAAGCTATAAGTATTTGGGTGTTTAAAACATTTTAAATTACCTCTATCCCATTACATTGTGCATGTGGGATATATTCTTACTATTACAAATGGATACCTGCATCAAATGAGCTTACCAAGTGCAAAAAAAGTGGTCATAGAGGCCCCTAGGTGTATTAATTGAGAGCATCAACCTTTATCAAGCATTATCCTAAGGACTCTAATGGTCAATACGGGTCGTTTAAGATTTAATCAATTGTTAGAGAGGTAATGTAACTTCAAGGGTTTTTTATCTAGGTATGGAGGTACAATTGATGCAAAGATATTTAATCCTTACTAATACAGATGAGATATAGATAACTAGATATTCTATCCTTGTCGTAAGCTATCAAATAAGACCTTCAAATAAGGTGTAAGGTGTTTTATAGCAGAGATTGATTTTAGTAATGGTATTAGGATAATAACTATAACACATGATATCCCTTCTAAATATATTTAGATCACTCTTCTAGGTGGGTTTCATGGAGCATATTGATTATGAATTCAAATATAGGGTTACACAACAACCATATCAATACCATGATATAATAGAGGGAGCTATAGTACCATCAATGTCCATATAGAGAGGTTTTATTTGATAATAGTTTGATCAATAGGTTCTCCTTCAAACGACTCTCCAACGTGGTGATTGCATCAACCTACAATTGTGATGGGGTTTATAGGAATTGGCATCAAGAATGGTTATTCTAAAATGGATGCACAATTTTTGGTGCATGGTAGATATAAAATTATATCCCATATTATTTAGATTATGGATATAATACACTATAAACTCACTTATGTTCTATGTTGTTTATAACCACCAATAGGTGTTCAAGGAGGTGTTACTAGTGGTAGCAATAGTGGTTTAGGTTTAGCGATTGTAATGTGATACTTTTCTCCAACTATGGTTAATTGAGCTAAACGAGGAATGGTATTGTAGTTGTAGCTAAATAAACATATTTTTTGAAACTACATTTTATTATAAACGTCGGATTTGAATAATAATAGGTTACATTGGTTATAACAATAGAGTGATGGATTTGTGCTAAAATGAATACACAAGTGGTTGTATATGATGATACATCCATCAAAATCAAAGTCTTAATTAAAATTATTATAAGATCTTAATAAAGTAAGCCTATAAAACTAGGGATATCCAAAAGTTGTAGTTGAATAAACCTAGATGCTTGAGTATTCAGAGAGGAATACGAAGGATGAGATCCAACCTGGGTATAATTATGTCCCTTGAATTCTCCTCCTCACTGATCCCAAATTGCCTTCCTTCTCCTCCTCTCCTTCCCCCATATGTAGGTTGCCCCCATTTGAAACTAAGAGTCTCCTTTATAAGATTTTTCCCCCTTCTTTCTTTATTGAATATACCTTTAGAAGAGAGACCCATGTGGAGAGGAATCTACAAAGTGGAAGGTCCAAATAGAGATAAGGTAGGTGGACTTTGTTTTGTTTTATTTTACCTCTTCCTAGTGACAAATACAAAACTAGTACTATTAGAGAATAAGATGGATACAAAATTAGGACTATTAGTGATAAGGGAAGTAATATCCCTTAATTTATACCAATTTATAGAAGCAACGTAGAAGGTATGGATAGTTTCTCAAATAATAGGATAATTATTATATTATTTAATAATTCTAGAACCCTTTTTAGTCCCATAAAAATTAGACAAATATTGTGAGTACCTAATTGTATTAAAATTAGGTTATTTACACCTAATTTATTATATTGTATTATATTTTTTGCAAAATATAAATCCTCCAATTCATCTTTCACAAAATATCTAATTAGCTTCTAATTAAATTAAATTAAATTATCTTCTTTGAAATATAATGTAGACACCAAAACAACACCAATCCGATTATGTGACTGCAAACACTGATCACTTTGACAAACACAACCCCCAGGGCAGCCTTCAGAGGTTAAACAGTGGTCTTAACCACTTTCATAGCAATTTTTTAAGGTCAAGAAGCAATTTGGCACACTTGGACACTTTGCCCAGTATTCGTCTCACCCAGGGACGAATTCAAAATAGAATCTGTCCCACCCCAAGACAAGTTCTGAATCCGTCCCTAGGTGGGACGAATTCTAAGCTTAACAGGCAAAAAGACAAATGGCGCCAAGTGGCAGCCCGCAACGGTCGCTTGATGACTCCCGCCTTGCACGCGTGTGTAGGTGGACAAGAGGGGACGTTAGAAGACCGTCACAAAAGGCATTTATCAAATCCCAAGTCAACGGAGGACTCCCCTCCCTCATGGGAAGACAAGAGCCGCCACATGGCGCCTATGACCAACACATGGCATTTGTGCTTCCTTCCCAAAAGAGACCCCATGGGTCTATAAAAGGTGGGACTTTTCTCACCCAAAATAGACAGGTTGAAGGAGTTTTCAAGCAACAAAGTGCTGCCGAGTTGAAGACCCACTTGCATCTCTTTTGGTTCACCTTCCCACATCTACCAATCTCTTTTGCAAGGGAGGTTGTTGGGTGGCCTTTGGAAGCTCGAACCTGACCCAAATCCAACACATGGACACCTGAACCAACCAATTCGTCGACCCCCCAATCCTAAGAGGTTTTGGGCCCATCCCTAGTGGATTGGCTCCAAAATCAAGTGCCAACGGTGGGAGGCCCACTTGGGCACCCCCGCACTTCCCAAATCCTATTTTAAGTTTTAGAACATTTTAGATTACTTTTTTAGGTTGCATTTTGTGTTATTAGGTTTGATTAACCCATAGCTGCAATTTTGTAACTTTTGGTCAGATTCTAGTATGTTTTGTGTCGCTTTGTTGTTTCGCTAACTTGCAGGTGTCGAGGTCAAATTATCGAGGGTAGAGGCCAAATTGGGAGAATCCGACCATCTAGGTCATCCCAAAATGGCCCCAATTACATAAACCACCCTGTTTGTAGGCATTTTGCAGGTCTCAGGATTCAACATTGGAGCAGCAGCAGGTCGGTTTCTTCAACACAGAAGAATTCGTCCCACCCAGGGACGAATTGCAGTCAGAATTCATCCTGCCCAGGGACGAATTCCATTTGAAGGTAGATTGGCCAGCTGTCTCAGTGGCAGTGGCCTTCTGGTAACTTTTCCTATCTTCTGTCAAGTTTTGAAGCCATTTGGACTCACTGTATTTACTATTTCAGGCAAATGTTTACATGCATATTTCGTTAGTTTTAGAGAACAAACACTTTTCATTTGTGGCAGATGCTACTGACATCTTGGTTGTTTCTTTGTTCGCAGGAGAAGCAGCGGAGGTTAAGAACTCATCGACATCAGCGACGGCATCATCTTGGCCCGCCCATTGCAATCGTGGGCACGCGAAAGGAGGAAGACTAAGTCAAACATTGTAAAAAGACAAATTTAATGCTCCTAGCCCCTAAAAAGGGAGGAGATGTCTATGTAACCGAGGATAAGATATTTGAATAAAGAGGGCTGTGATTTCTTTACATCTTTTCTTTCTTTTCCATATTGTCTCTTTCCTTCGTTTTGGTGCATAAGGTTAAAGCATTACATTTCGTCTTACATTGCATAATTAGTGTTTCCTTTGCCCGAAATCTTGTGCTTTCAGTGGCGATCACGGTGGGACCCTGTCCCCTATTTTTAAAATCATAGAAACTGATTGAATTTTTGTGTTTTGTGCTTGACAGGTACATTTTTTTTTTGTTGCAGATTGCTATTCGTCTCTGACAGGGACGAATTATTTTCTGCAATTCGTCTGACCCTGGGACGAATTCAAATTCGTCTCTGGGAGGGACAAATTCTGTTCTGCAATTTGTCTCCCAGAGGGACGAATTCCTGCCTGCAGATTTTTAGAGCAAAAATTTAGAGACAACAGGAGCAGGCAGAGAAGAGGTAGGGATTTTCATGATCTTTGTTATATTTTTTTGTTTCTATTTCTGTTCCTTTGATTGTTTTCATCTTGTCCTGCATTGCATAAGAAAATTCATGTATGCTTGTTTCATTTTTGTTGAATAAAATGAATCCCACACACATCACGAAACAATTTTAAACCAAGGAGCTGGTCGTAAGACCCCAGCCCTTGATCAAGACCATTGGTGGATTTCATCACCACCTTGGCTTGATTTGCATCCATTTCCCGATTGTCAACTGTTGTTAGGCATAAATCCTGACGAAGACAGACCGAGTGTCGCTGGGGTGATTCCCATGCACGCGAGGATAAGTTTTCTATGGTAGGTGCCATTAACAGGACAATCCCCCTTCCGTAACGCCTACGTACCATGTACCTTCTGCTCTCACGTACCTATAGTCTCCCTCTCGTAAGGGCGGGTATATAGAGAGGTTGGTGTATCGGCCTGGTTGGTATATTGAAGGGGCTACCGTTTTGGGAGTTATATGAGCCGTCATAATGCATTTAAACGATCTTCAAAACCTACAAAAACAAAAAAAAACATCAAAATGCACTAAACCACTTTAGGACACACCATTTAATCCTTAAAAGAGATAATCACGGTTTTGTGAATGTGTGTGCTTAATTCTGCTTAGTTTAGACAAAAAAAAAATCATAAACAAGATAAAAACTTATTTAGATAGCATAGAAGCATCGCAATGGTGTACATCCGTAGTCAAGCCCAATCAAGGATAGAAGCTCCGAAAGGTACACAAAAAGCAGGCACAAGTCGCCTTCACTTCAGTCCTGAGGATTTGGTCATACCACCTTATAGGTCTAACCTACAAAAGAATCCAATTCAGAATCCTCGATGGGGTATGCCTATTCAAAGTAGCCCCTTTCGGGAAGATGCCTTACATGTAGACCTTGACATAAATAGAGAATCACCTCTTGAAGTTAGGCATGAGTGGCCACCGCGTGATGAAGTGCTAGACAGGTACACCATCCATTTGGAGGGGCAACGTGGATATGGCGTCCCTTCTTTACCTATCATCAGAATAGAGAGACCAAATCCGGAGCGCAGGGCTCCTTACATAGGGCGACCTAACTCTACCCACCCCATTTACACCCGTGAAAGGGAGTATGAGGAAAGCCATCGCATTCCTCTAGGGCAACAAACAATGTGGGAACCTTGCATTTTCGCACCAATAGGATATCATGATCACCCCTTGAGGCCAGAACCTCGAGCACATACCGCTTACCTCGATAGAGGGAAGCGACCCATTGAAACCTTAGACCAGAAAACTCGAGGTAAACACATAGAAGAAACATTCAGACCTCCTGAGCAAAATAGGGTAGACCAAATTGACCCAGCTGTCGCCAGATATACCGCCCATCAAGACCAAACCATGCGGCTTAAACAAAGTCATCAGGAGATAGAGTATCGACACCGCTTGGATAGAGAGCGCATGCAACGCGAAGCGGATGAGTTACGCTATGAAATACCTGAGAGGGGGCCAACCCCTCGCATCCAAAAAGTTGAACAGTATGAGAGGTGTAATCCATTGGTGCAGGATAGGTCTCCATGACCTCGTCAAGCTCTGCCTCCAAGACCTCATAGATTCGAGAGGGAGGCAACTCCCCGAAACAATGATGGGTACCTTCAGCAAGAGGTTGATCAGGGTCATAGGTTTCGCCCAGAGACTCCTCAAGAATTTTACGAGGAGTATGAACCGGAAGAGGAATATGTTGAAACTCCCCATAAAGGCGGGGAAGGATGCCATTCGTCCACCCCTCCATAGGCCTCCAGTTTACCGTAACTTGCAACAAGAGCGAACAAGAGAGGAAGAAGTAAAATCCTCCGATGCATACCAAGCGCTATTGGAGCGTTTGGAGTCTATGGAGACAAAATCTACTGGGCATCAAAAACCCACATTACGTCTACTCCACAGTAATCCGGTGCATCCCTCAATGCCTACACCTCTTTACCCCGAACACTTCAAGTTGCCTCAATTGGAAATTTTTAAAGGTGAAGAGGATGCACAGGAACATGTTACACGATTTCTAAGCCAATGCTTCGGCATCCAATATAATGACGCATTGTTGCTTAGAACATTCATAACCACATTCGCAGGCCCTACCTCGGATTGGTTCACACAACTGCCCAAACACAGCATAAGCAATTTAGATCAATTAGTAGACGTGTTTCTTGAACGCTTTGCCTTCAACACAAGGAAGAAGGCATCACTAAGTGATTTAGCGAGCCTCAAGCAATTTGAAGAGGAAACAATGGCAGCGTATGGGAATCGATGGAGAGATTTGCTTTCTAGGTTACCCTACCATCCTCCTATGTCTGATCTCACGCAGATGTTCACAAAAAGTTTCTTAAAATCAATCTCTGGTCTATTGTTACTGTGACAATACGACAGCTTAGAAGAAACTTTGGCGCAAGCCAAAGTCATATAAGAGATTAAGATAGGCGAAGGTGCAATTGCCAAGCCTAAGAAGAAAGAGTGGAATAAAACCACTAAAACTGGGACAACGCAACCACAACACGCTGCAGTCAACCAAGTTGCGATAAATGTTCCCGTGCCTGTGCAAGAAATGCAGCCTCAAAAGGCTAACTACTAAGAAGTGCCTCATGCTTATGAAAGAGATAATAGAAGACAGGAGCAAAATTACCCGTGTCGCCCTAGGAAAAATTTCACACCATATGCGGAGTCTAGGGATTCCTTATTTGACCGCTTGTCAGCGGCAAATTTATTCACTCTGCCGGAAATCCAAATTATAGACCCTAACATTCCCAAGCCTAGGGGGTACAGAGAGGAATTGTATTGTAGATTCCATAGGCACAGAGGACATGACTTGAATGGGTGCTGGAAATTCAAAGACCTAGTCCAGGATTTGATCGACAACAGAACATTGGTTTTGGACAACCCCATCACACCAA
Source organism: Wollemia nobilis (assembly GCA_028583015.1). Classification (NCBI taxonomy): domain Eukaryota; kingdom Viridiplantae; phylum Streptophyta; class Pinopsida; order Araucariales; family Araucariaceae; genus Wollemia; species Wollemia nobilis. The sequence goes on from JAQPPZ010001731.1 coordinate 4,055,737, forward strand.
AAAACCAACAAATGGGGGTATTCAAGGACCCCTTGCCAGCCCACGAGGCACAAACAAAACCACTCCAAATTAATGAGGTGCGACAAGATCTTCCCACATAGGGATTTGTGGGAATGATTAGCATAGTAACAAGGAACAGAAGGTACCCGGTAGCTGCCCCTGAGGTAGCTACGAAGGAAGTTCCGACAACATCGCATCCTCAACAATGCCCAACGTAGTTACCTCCGCCTAGACCTGAGGTCACGATACGAACCAAACTCACACAGAGTTTGCGGACCACGTCGGCTAGGCTGTCCATCTATGAGCTTATTCAACAATCAGCTCCCCATAGAGAAGCTCTTATGGATATTTTAAAAGCCATTGAATTACAACCCCACGAGGCAAATTCTTTCAACGCCTTCGTGGGACATGTGAAACAATGTACGGAGCCAGTCATAACATTCAGAGAAGATGAGGTCAAAACGATATCAAATGACATGGAAAATCCACCCCTACATGTAATTGCATGGTTCAACGAGATTTCGTATAAGAGAGTGCTGATAGATACTGGCGCGTCCAGTAACATCATAACCACTGCAGCCTTAAAGCATTTGAAGCTGCCACCCTCTCACATCACAGCATCCACGTACACACTGTGAGCTTTTAATGATGCAATATGCTCGATACGATCAGCACAGATCATTCCGCCGATCCGGTAGGACAAAATTCAATACCTACACTCGTGCCATGTGCTTGGAAGGTGAAATGGCTTATAATTTCATCGCTAGGGCGGCCTTGGATCAGGGATATGAAATGTGTCCCTTCGATCGCCCACCAGTGCTTGAAGTATGCTTATGAAGGAGAAATACGTGTAGTCCCAATGGACTTAGAGCCCTTCAAGTATTGCAATGTGGTACAATTCATACCTCAATCGACCCTCCCTTCAACGCATTTGGATTTCCAATTAAATCCATCTAAACAAGGTCTAATACCGCAGGCACCATTAGTGGCCAACAAGGCAAAATCCCAGCTAGGTGAGACTTCATCATCGGCTCCTTCATCATCAATGCCACCTATCATGGCCCAATAGAAGGACAAGGGAAAACAAATCATGGAAGAGGTTAAGCCCTTAGAAGAAAGGTTGCCCACAATTTCAACAATAACAACAGAGGAAGCACCCAACGCAACGGAAACCAATATTCCTAAACCACCAAACATGGAATGGACTCAAGAAGGACTACCGTTTCCTCCCACCCAATCATCAAAAATCACTGTTGAAATGGCCAGTACAGGCCTGGGGGAATACTTAGTGCAAAATTTTGTGGCAACCCCCACACTAGAGTCAGTACAAGACATGGGAAGACCTCACCTTCCCATTGGAACAATCGTCCCTCTAGGCTACCCACCGAACCAGACAAATTTTGTGTATGGGGGCTTTGATCATGGTCTTGAACCATGCCAACAAAAGGAAACAGACGAAGAGCCTTTTGTTGAAAACATCAATTATCTTTCAAACCCAGAATTTGCCCTAAAATATCTCGGCCAATGCAATTGACATGGATACGGGCTCAGCAGATATGAGCAAGGGATGCGGATCCTTTGCCAACCAAGATATCATATGCCATATGACAAGTCAGGGGTAGGGTTCAACCATCCCCTGCCATTAGACATCTTGGTTGAAAATATGCAAGGCCTAGAAATATGCAACAAGGGGGGATTGGCATTGGGTCCTTATGCATATCCGAATACAGAATACACATTGGGAGAATACCTCCCATGGTCAAAAAACACCCCTGGAAGCAACAGTAATCCCTCTTCTTTGCTAGAGAGAGGCAAAATTTTAGAGATTAATCCTCAAAGAGAACATCAACGACTGCCAGACATCTTTCTGAAACTGTTCCCCTTAGAGGTTCCAGATGAAATAACACAGTCTCAAGAGAATCAGGTCCCTCCACTAAGAGTGGAACAATCGCAATGGGACTAGATTAATTCACTGGAACAGGAAGAGTCCTCAACGTCATAAGCAACAGATGCTGAAGACGATGAACAATTTTGGATCTATGAAAGCGATTCAGAAGATGAAACTAAAATGGACTATCTTAGACATGCGCGACGACATCACTGTGCTCTAACTCATGAAGATCTAATGGGACAGATGGGCATACTACTGGGGCATGAATGGCATGTAGACCCAGTGAGGTGGGACCAAGTGTTGGATCCATGGCTCCAAATTCAAGATGAGCATCGTCCACCTCGAGATCCCATCATGACAGCAGTGCCAAGGGAAGACCCCGCCTTCCTTTTCACACATAGAGATGAATTTGCACCTAGAGAGGATCCATTCGTGCCCGTACCTCTAGAGCCAGATCCGGAGTGCAAAGACCATCAAGCTGGGGGTACCTCTATCCCCTAAAGAACCATAATTCAAACCCAAAATGCTCCAAGGATTATCGCAATCTCTTGGTCACCCAAAAAGCTCCAAGGATTATCGCAATCTCTTGGTCAATCCAAAAAGCTCCAAGGATTATCGCAATCTCTTGGTCAATCCAAAAAGCTCCAAGGATTATAGCAATCTCTTGGTCAATCCAAAAATCTCCAAGGATTATTGCAATCTCTTGGTCAATCCAAAAATCTCCAAGGATTATCGCAATCTCTTGGTCACCCAAAAAGCTCCAAGGATTATCGCAATCTCTTGGTAACCAAAAAGCTCCAAGGATTATCGCAATATCTTGGTCACCCAAAAAGCTCCAAGGATTATCGCAATTTCTTGGTCAACCCAAAAAGCTCCAAGGATTATCGCAATCTCTTGGTCACCCAAAAAGCTCCAAGGATTATTGCAATCTCTTGGTCACCCAAAAAGCTCCAAGGATTATCGTAATCTCTTGGTCACCCAAAAAGCTCCAAGGATTATAGCAATATCTTGGTCACCCAAAAAACTCCAAGGATTATCGCAATCTCTTGGTCACCCAAAAAGCTCCAAGGATTATCGCAATCTCTTGGTCAATACAAAAAGCTCCAAGGATTATCGCAATCTCTTGGTCAACCCAAAAAGCTCCAACGATTATCGCAATCGCTTGGTCAAAAAATCAAGAAATTCAAAAAACAAAACAACAAAAATCATCAAAAACAACAAAGATTTGCATCTCAATTCTAGGCATACTCAAATTCATCAAAAAATTCATATTCTCGCACCTCATCTTCACCTTCACCAAAAACAATCCATCAAAATTACAAAATATGTAGTTGCATTAGCATTGCATCCATACATTGCATATTTGTGGTCGTATAGGTCAAAGGCACCATAGGCTGTAATTGCTCTGATAGACCATCTTGTTCCACACTGTTCCATTTTACAAAAATAACAAAAACACCATGCATAACTTTTACCACACTACAGTCAGTGGTCTGTAAATGTACCAAGAGTTTCAGTGATTCAGTCATCATTTTCCTCTTTAACCATGTAATGTATCAAATCGAACAGATTTTACGAAGGTAGAGTCATACTTGAAATACACCTTGTTACGTAACATCCCAACACAAATTAAAACACATAAAACAATTCCTGAGTTGTGTGAACGAAAGATGAAACCTGCGTAGTAATCCGGTTCACCATAAGCAAAACGGTTATCTTGCTCATCCCCCTATGCGAATGACCCAAAGAATGCTGAGAGTTGGCAAAAGGACAAGCATCCTCCCTACCCAATTCCCTAAGAATCCCTAAAGTTCTCAATAATTGCAAAACATCAAAAAAATTGCAAAATGTCAAAACTCCAAAATCTGACATCCTACAGTGCACACATCAAAAGGCACAAGCAATAGTGATTTTCGTCACTCCATATCCCCAATCCCTTGCTCAAAAGAAAAACAAATCAAAATAAACAGTGATCTTATCACTACAAACGAGCAAGTATCCCAATACAATTGAAGAAAAGAAGGGAGTGGAACTTGAATCCTCGGAACTCTCAGCATTCTAAAAGGTCATAAGGCAAGCTCCAGTACCAATTTGGTTGATAGCCTATCGGTAACAGAAGTAAACCTCCCGCATGATGATATATCTCATCACATTAACTTGCGTACAGATCAATGTTTGCATGTGGATGAGCTAGCTTATGGCATCCTGTATTACACCGTAGATTAATCTTAGTATATACAACAAAGGAATTCGTGGAGCTAATTAGGTGATCCTCAGTATAGGTTCGGTTGAAAGCCCATATGGCACTGGCGGTATCCTAAAAAATACCACTAAATGAACTCAATTGCACACATAGGGATGTAAAATAACTTGGTCAAAAAAAAGTCTGATTCATACCTTGTCCAAAAGTCTTGTAAGACAAAGTACAGTCGTGGCTAGTGATTTAAAACCGTCTGAGTCTCAGAAAACCTTAGGTACATTTCTAAACCAACTGCGCTACTTTTCATCTTTGCAATACCATCAAAAAATTAAAAAAAAAAAGAGAAAAACAACATGAAAAACATACAAAGTCATGCATCACAGTAATCGCCTAAAAAAAAAAAAATAACAGATTTCTAGACAGTCTATGGTGCCATAGCCAAACATCACAAATCCCATTCATCCATTTCATCTCTGCATATCACATATAAATCAAAAACATTTGCATTCATCATAGCATATGCATCTATCAAAATAAATCAACATACAACAGTAGCATTTATCATGCCATATGCATATATCAATATACAGTAGCATGCATCCATCAACATCAATCATTATGCATAACATAAAATCATGACATATACAAAAAAAACAAGAAAGCAAAAACAACAAAAACATCACAAAAATGTAACACAAAAGCATAGCAATAAACATTGCCAGACACAAGTGCTCTTGCACTTAAACTCTTGGCATGGCAAATCGACATCAGGGTCACAAATTATCACTATCCTACTCCCTAAGAATGCTACCATAGCTGGACCGCTCCACGGGAGACAGATTTTCAAAAATTTAATCCCCAAATGGTGTCACAAAAAAAAAAAACAAAAACAACAAAACAAGCAACATAAAAACAAAGCAATAATCATTGCCGGACACAAGTGCTCTTGCACTTAACCTCTTGTCAAATAAAATTGATGTCGAGGTCCAAATTATCGCTCTCCTACTTCCCCAAGAAGGCTACAATATCCGGATCGCTCCACGGGAAGTTATATTTTTGATGATTACACCTCATTACAACATCACCAAAAGGGTTAACACCCACCAAAAATAGGTCCAAATGTTGGAAAATTTGCACACGCTTAACGGTAAACCCTCTAAAGGCACCCTTGCACAAGTCATCTTGGGTCAAGCGACTCGTCGCTTCTCTCACGAAGGTCATTCCCTCATCGATTCGTCGCTTGAGGGGGTAGTCACACTTAGTCACAAACCAACAATCACACACCCAATTAAGGAAAATGACATGCATTCAAAGAATCATTGACAAAGACAATCATGCTCCTGCTTGGGGTAGTAAACAAGCAACAATCAAATCAATCAAACACTTGGCATTTCGTGAATCATGAACACAAGGTTCCCCCTGAGGATAAAAATGCCCTTTGCCTGTTCATGATTGATCAATGTCTAAGTTCAAGTCACACCTCAACAAAATAGGTTAATACTTGAAATCAAATTCCTTAGCTCGTTAGAAGCAAGGATTCAAGAATGCATGCCCTTTCCATACTTGGGGCATCAAAAGATGGTTAGGTTACCAAGAAACCCCAATCATTAGTGCTTTGGTTATCTATTTTTTCTCAGCACTGCGTCACCCGTAGCGCTTCCCAAAAAGGGGCATCCGTAGACACCAAAACAGCACCAATCCGATTATGTGACTGCAAACACCGATCGCTTTGACAAAAACAGCCCCCAGGGCAGCCCTCAGAGGTTAAACAAGTGGTCTTAACCACTTTCATAGCAATTTTGTAAGGTCAAGAAGCAATTTGGCACACTTGGACACTTTGCCCAGTATTCGTCTCACCCCGGGACGAATTCAAAATAGAATCCGTCCCACCCCAAGACGAATTCTGAATCTGTCCCTGGGTGGGATGAATTCTAAGCTTAACGGGCAAAAAGACAAATGGTGCCAAGTGGCAGCCTAGAACAGTCAGTTGATGACTCTCGCCTTGCACGCGTGTGTAGGTGGACAGAGGGGCCATTAGAAGACTGTCACAAAAGGCATTTATCAAAGCCCAAGTCAACGGAGGACTCCCCTCCCTCATGGGAAGACAAGACTGCCACATGGCGCCTATGACCAACACATGGCATTTGTGCTTCCCTCCCAAAAGAGACCCCATGGGTCTATAAAATGTGGGACTTTTCTCACCCAAAATAGACAGGTTGAAGGAGTTTTCAAGCAACGAAGTGCTGCCGAGTTGAAGACCCACTTGCATCCCTTTTGGTTCACCTTCCCACATCTACCAATCTCTTTTGCAAGGGAGGTTGTTGGGTGGCCTTTGGAAGCTCGAACCTGACCCAAATCCAACACATGGACACCTGAACCAACCAATTCGTCGACCCCCCAATCCTAAGAGGTTTTGGGCCCATCCCTAGTGGATTGGCTCCAAAATCAAGTGCCAATGGTGGGAGGCCCACTTGGGCACCCCCGCACTTCCCAAATCCTATTTTAAGTTTTAGAACATTTTAGATTACTTTTTGAGGTTGCATTTTGTGTTATTAGGTTTGATTAACCCATAGCTGCAATTTTGTAACTTTTGGTCATATTCTAGTATGTTTTGTGTCGCTTTGTTGTTTCGCTGACTTGCAGGTGTCGAGGTCAAATTCCTAAGGGTAGAGGCCAAATTGGGAGAATCCGACCATCTGGGTCGTCCCAAAATGGCCCCAATTACATAACCCCCCTGTTTGCAGGCATTTTGTAGGTCTCGGGATTCGACATTGGAGCAGCAGTAGGTCGGTTTCTTCAACACAGAAGAATTCGTCCCACCCAGGGATGAATTGCAGTCAGAATTCATCCTGCCCAGGGACGAATTCCAGTTGAAGGTAGATTGGCCAGCTGTCTCAGTGGCAATGGCCTTCTGGTAACTTTTCCTATCTTCTATCAAGTTTTGAAGCCATTTGGACTCATTGTATTTACTGTTTCAGGCAAATGTTTACATGCATATTTCGTTAGTTTTAGAGAACAAACACTTTTCATTTGTGGCAGATGCTACTGACATCTTGGTTGTTTCTTTGTTCGCAGGAGAAGCAGCAGAGGTTAAGAACTCATCGACATCAGCGACGACATCATCTTGGCCCGCCCATTGCAATCGTGGGCACGCGGAAGGAGGAAGACTAAGTCACACATTGTAACAAAGACAAATTTAACGCTCCTAGCCCCTAAAAATGGAAGAGACGTCTATGTAACCGAGGATAAGATATTTGAATAAAGAGGGCTGTGATTTCTTTACATCTTTTCTTTCTTTTCCATATTGTCTCTTTCCTTCGTTTTGGTGCATAAGGTTAAAGCGTTACATTTCGTCTTACATTGCATAATTAGTGTTTCCTTTTCTCGGAATCTCGTGCTTTCATATAAATAATCCTTTCCTAAATCCTCACAAAATACCTTAGAATTTTGTAGAATTATTTAGGGCCTACGACCCCTTTAGTTAGGTACTAATTGATCCCCTTGATCAATTAATATCCTTTTGAAAAGGTCCTATGGGAATCGGCTATGACAAATGATATTGTTATTTTAAGCCATGTTTGAGTGAGTGAAGCCATGGAGTTTAAATCATTATTATCATGCTATGAGAAGGCTTCCAGATAGTTGGTTGATATTATAAAATCTAATATTTTTTATTAACATTACCCTAGATTTATAATAAATCATTATGAATACTTGAGGGTTTAGAATTAAAATATTTTTGTCAACCTACTTGAGTATTCCTTTGGATCATAAATAAAATAAAGAAGATCTTTGCATCTCTTTTTTAGATAGAAAAAATTCTTTTTAGGTAGTTTGCAAAGGAATTTTTTTAACCATGGTGGGAACAATCCAACTCATAAAGATTAAATTATAATCCATATCGTTTTAGATGATCACTTTCAATATTGTGAGGTATAACATCCAAAATTGATAATTTTTAAAAACACTTTCTTTGAAAATATTGTGAGGAAAACTTTGCATTTTCTCTTTAAATGTGGGATATGGTTTACAAAGGAAGGAATATTGGAGGAGTAATCTTATAGAATTGTAAACTTATGAGTTTAGAATTATGAGAAAAGCATGGGTTGAGATAATTCAATGATTAAGGATAGAATTGGATAAAATATTACTTAAAATATATATATAGGTTCTCATGATGCAATGAAATTATTTAGGAAAATAACCCTACTTGAAGTATTTTTAATATGAATATCCATATCATGTAGTTTATAACTAGTAAAAAAAACCATATTAGATGGTAAATCAATGAGGGAAATTATGCACTTTTTTATGTTTTGTTAAAGCCTTATCCTCTTATATTTAAATCAAAATGGTAATCATTGGCTCAAGGATACCTTTCTTGTAAATATCCAAAGGTCAAAGACTATTAATATAAGAAATTGATGGCACGTAAAGACTTTTATCTAACTAAATAACTTTGATATATAATCACAAAAAATAATGAATCAACAAAACATCAAGAACACATGATAGATAAAAGTATAGAGTATCTTTTACTATTAAAAGTTGTATAATGAAGTATGGAACTAATAGTCCATAATATAGATTTTACAAATGATATTTGGTCTATCTCAAATGACCTTTGGTCTACCACCAATAACTCTTGATATTATTACATGTCAAATAAATTAATATATTCTAACTACCCTTGTATTACATTATTTTAGATGGTCTTATTTAATCTACATATATGATCTATGTAAATTTGAAATTTGTTCCGACATATATTTTTTGTAAATATATTTGCAAGTTATTCTTCTATAGGAATAGGCTATAAAATCATATGATGATTTTAAAAATGATCTATACTAAAATGACATTGAGATTCAATATGCATATTACATTCATGTACAATTGAATTTTTGATCAAATTGAGCACTCCTTGATTATCACAATGTACTAGAGTTGGAGTTATTTTTATTCCCATGTCAGATAGTATATATTATAATCATAAAACTTCACAAGTTGTATCTCTTGTTGCACGATATTCTTATTTAGTAAATGATTGTTCTATTGTATGTTGTTTCTTACTATGCCAAGATATTGGTCTTGAACCAAGATAAAATATACCTAGAAGTAGATTTTATATCATCAATAGAACCAAAATAATTTGAATATGAGTAATCTTGTTGATGAAAATATTTAACATTCTTCATATAAGTTAATCCAAAATCTGTAGTCTTTGTGACACATTGCAATATTATTTTTGTAGCTTTCCAATGACTCTCTCTTGGCTCATGGTATGAATCTTGAAAGATAATTTACAACAAAATTTATATGATATAGAAGACTTTCAATTAATTAACAATATCTTGTAGTAGAAATAAAATATGTTTCATTATTTTTGGATGAATGAAGCTCTTGTTCCATAGGTGTATATTTTGTCTTACAATTATTCATTTTATATTTTTCAAGTAGAGCTTTTACATATTTTATTTGTGTAATTGTAATATTATCTTCATTTTGATGGATCTCTAGACCAAGATAGTAATTCATAAGTCCTAAATCAGTCATTTCAAATCCCTTCTCAAGAAATATTTTATATCACTTATTATATTTTCAAAGCTTTGGTAATTACTAAATCATAAATATACACTATGAGAATTAATATATCATTTTCAACTTTCTTTGTATATATAATTAGATCTTATGTACTTTATTTGAAATTATGTTGTAACAAATACTTATTAATTTTTATGTACCATACTCTAGGGGATTACTTTAGACCATATAAGGATTTGTTTAATTTGAAAACCTCATGTTCTTGATTTTTAACAACAAATCCTTCTAGTTGAGACATGCATACTTACTATTCTAAATAACTATTAAAAAAGCACTTTTTACATCCATTTTATGAAGTTTCCAACCATTATGGACCGCTATAGAACATACTATTTTGATAGTAGTCATTATAGATGTCAGTGCAAATATCTCTTCATAGTCAATTCCCTCTATTTGTGTATATTCTTTGGCCACTAATTGAGTTTTGTACTTTTCAAGAATCACATGTGCTTTATATTTAATCTATTAAATCCATTTGCAACCTACTACTTTATTTCCTGTAGGTAATTCTACTAGATTCCATATTTTATTCTTTTATAATGATGAATATTCTGATTCCATTATTCTGCTTTGACATTAAGTTTGGGGTCTTATAGTAGTAAGATTTAAAATTTATTCTAAATTTGATTCTTTGAGTGTATTTCTAAGCTATATTGGCTCCTTCCTTTGAGGAATTATCAAATTTTATATACATTCACTTTGTTCATATCGATATTTTGACTAGGCATCTTCATTTGGCAACTCTTCCTTTGAAAATTTTAAAAGAACTTCTGAATCACTATTTTTTTCTTTATATTTAATCTTGAATATTTCATCAAAAATTATATCTCTACTTATATATACTTTCTTTGTACTTAGATATATTATTCTATATCTTATATATTCATTATCATAACATATAAATATACCATCCATAGTTTTTCATCTAATTTTGTCATTTTCTATTTTGGAATATGCATATAAGCCTTGCATCCAAAAATTCTTATATTTCCAATGTATGGTTTTTGTTCTAACTATGATTCTTTTTGTGTAACATTATTTAGTTTTCTTATAGGAAATCTATTTTGTAAGTATACTATTTTTTTGACTTCTTCTACCCAATATTTATGATCAAGATGAGCTTATTTTATCATACATCTCACCATTTCCATTATAGATCTATTTCTTATTTTGATAATTTTATTTTGTTCTGGTGAATATGCTATTGTAAGTTATCCTTTTATTCAATTTTATTCTAGAAATAAATTAAATTCTTTTGACACAAATTCACCTTCTTTTTCTAAGATAAGAAATTTGATAGTCTTTTCTAACTCATATTCTACTTGAAATTTGAATTGTTTAAAACAACTGAATGCTTATGATTTGTACTTCATGAAATATATCCACATTTTTCTAGTGTGATTATGGAAAAAAAAAAAATACTTATTTCCTCCATAGTAACATTCATTAAACCACATAAATATAAATATATCAATTCTAATGGTTGTTGAGACCCATGCTGATGAAGTTTAAAAGGTACTCTATGTTGTTTGCTTACTAAAATTTTTGGACAAACAATAAATTCCCAAGAAATATTTCATATCCCTTCAACCATTTGCTATTTGACCATTTTATTTAAGGATGATGCACTAGTATGTCCCAAAATTTTATGCCATGGTTCTTTTATTCCTACACTTTAATTGAGAGAGCTAAATTTATAGTAGTATCCAAAATAAATAAACTATATTTATATCAACCTGAAGCTATCATTCTCCCATGTTTGGTACTATGATATTATTTTATTCCATTAATAAATTTGAATTCTACTATCATGTCTTGATCCATGAGTTGAGAGACTAAAATAAGATTGATAGTCAATCTAGGAACATGTAAAACATTATTAATAAATATTTTTCCATTTACTTGATTGACTAGAATATTTCCTATTACTTTTACTTCATAAGTCTTATTGATTGTTATAGCAATTGGTTTTTCATATATTCCTTGTAGAGAATTGAATCATTATTTTTTTCCAGTCATATTTTTACTTGCCCTTGAATCTATGTATGAATAATCCATAATTTAGACTTTCTAAGTCTAAAATATAGTATTCTGTATGGCTCTCTAATATTTCAAGTATATGTTTAAACAAATTCTAAATTTCACAAATCCTATGTTGTTTTTGAATGGATTTTAACTCCAAAATAATATATTTAGAAATTATCTAAATAATATTTGTAAATTTGTATATTTCCTCTAAATACCTTATCTCTTCTTTATATTAATTAATTTCTCCAGTAGAAATATAATTAACCAATAATTTAGAAAAAATAAATAAATTTGTCTTTATTTCTCCAAAAACATTGATATAAGGTAAATTAAATTTAACTTGATTTACCTACTTCAAATGGACATGTTGTAATGTTGGCTATCTTTAGAGATGACTTCACTCTCCGTGAAATCTTCACTCTTCATGAAATGTTCAACTCCTTCATTCTCCATGGGACTTTCTCCATGTGTGGGCTTTGAATTTTTCAACTTCCTTCATGTATGAGCTCTAAAAATTTTGGTTTCCTCCATGAATAGAATATATCATAGAAATTTTAGATGTCCCTTGTATGAGAAGGATTTAGAAACATTAGACTATTTACTTCTTTATTGTCCCTTTGTTGACACCATTTAGGGATACTTTTTTAAGAATATGAAAATGTATTGGGTAGCTCCATCAACACTAATAAATTTGATGAAATGTTGGAATATTTATTTCAAATCCAAAGCATTGGGTATTCTATAGAGGATTGATCCTACCATTATTTTTTAAAATTTATGGCTTGAAAGAAATAATAGAATTTTAAAAATAAATCTCAAAATCATACCCATGTTTAGAACTATATTATTGTCTCTCTTGTAGAATATTTACAAATATGGTGCTCATCATGGGATGTCTCAAGTGCAAAATTAGAGATGCTAAAAACTTGGTTACAATATTTGAAGATACATGGAAGAGTCATTTGGGACAATGGAATTAAAACAACAGATCTACTTTGATCTAGGGTGAAATAAAATTATTTACAAATTGAATTTATAAAAATTAATTTTAATGGTGCCTTTAAAGAAGATCCAAAAAATATAGTGGAAGTGGTATTTTTAAAAATAGTATAGGCAAAATCCCCCTAACTTACTAAACATCATATAGAACTTCAACTACAAAGTATGCATAGGCTAGGGCAGTTCTTATAGGGATTAAAATTGTAATATAAAAAGGACAAAAATATATTTTGATTGATGAGAATTCACAAATTATAATCAATGCTATCAAAAATAATATATGTGGGGATTACAAGAAAATAATAATATTGTTAATGTTCATCACACGCGTATATATATATATATATATATATATATATATATATATATATATATATATATATATATATATATAATATTACAAAACGAAGGTTTTAAAAGGAATTCCACAACCTTTTACATCAACTCCATTAGAAGAAAACCACACAAAATAAACCTAGTGAACATTCATAAACAAAAGCAAACCCAAATGTTGGATCCCACCATCCCGTAATCCTAACCAAATATCCAAAATCGACTACCAATGTTAATAGGGATAGGAAAAATGCAACACAAAATAGGATAGTGGGTAGAATTTGAAGAGCTTAGAGAGAATCCTACGCAAAAACTTTCAATTCCTATATGGATACATGTTTACCTACAATCAACCCCTCCATAATTTTCTCCATTAAATTATTCACCTCCTTGATGAATTCCACACCTACCTTCAAAGTACCCAAGATTGAGTTTTATTTGTCTTCCACCATTTTGATCATCTAGATATGGTTGCATGGACCTCCATAATTGGGAGAAGAGTGACTAGCATCCTCTTTGGGTTTTCATTTCTTCTTAGCATGGATTAGGTCTTTTGAATCTGAATAGAAAAAAGTAACTAGTGAATCCTCTTTTTTCTATTTTCTTTTTTGATAGTTGTTTGTACCATATCACTTTCCATCCCCTCACACCTCTAGCAAAAATAAAAATACCCCATGATAATATGTTACCCTCAATCACCTTTGTAGAGTTGAGGGAGCTCTCCACATCATCATACTTCAAGGACTTTGACATTTATCTCTTGGACCGGCTATATTTTCTTCCTCTCACACCCATAGGAGAGACAAAGATACCTTTAAGATTTTTGTATTCCCACATCCCTTTGGTTAAAAATAAAGGTTCCTTTCCTTTATCAGACACACTCAATTCACTAGAATTGGACTATGATGTCTCCAAGTTAGAGATGATGAGTGTTGGAATAGGTTGGTATTCAATGGACTTGATGATTACCATAGATTATAGACCTCTTTATATAGCTACATATTCAAACACCAATAATGCTAGACCCTAGTGGATTGGATCCAATCGTCTACCACCTGACATGTCCATCATGGATTTCTACTATGATTGGAAAAGAAAAACTGAAATATTCAGCCATATCTCCATTCTTGAGTGGCTTAAGAACATAACATGGATCCTTAAAACAACATCATTTGAAGAAATAAAAATAAGATAATGCACTATAATAATTACAAATTTGTCCTATGGAGGAATGAAAGCCTTTGCATTGAAATAATTTTGTTCCCTTGGAAGGTACTTGTCCTCGCACAAAAATAAATTGAGTGCCCTAAGAATAGAATGTTTTTCCCTATTATGGTTATAGCCATCCAAGGAGAGTCCTATTATTTTTTTGATAAGCTCTATCGTCACTTCAAATTCCAAGTCACACACCTTCACCCATTCTTCATTCCATGAATGTGCCATCCACCTAGAAATAATTAGATTAAGCTTGTGGAATTTTTAAATGCATCCCAGAAGACCCCCTTTTCAAATATTATTTACTTCATCATCAACTATCAGTGAAGCTAATTCTAAACACAATTTTAGGGGAAGGTATCTCAGGGTTGCCCACTTCACCTTACCCATAGAAAAACTAAACTATCCAAAGTACCATTCACTAAATAGTCGAAGGGCCCACAAAAGTTACCCAAACCCATAGTTGAAAGGATTTAGAATGAAGACAATGTTGAAGGCATCCGATGAAATCCCATAATAGGGTATAAAGAATAGAAGAATAGATTTGATGATCATATAAGAGTGCAGCCACACAAAGTCCTTCATAAGAAGAATATAAAATAACTTCCATTCCAATACATGATGATACCAATGCATGTCTATCAATACTATGAAGGATAGACACATGAGTAAGACCAAAAAATCCACCATAGTTCCCTCACTAAACTAAAAATCAAATCTTGTAACTCTCACTAGCTAGAATTTTTCCATGCTAGGCTGATGCCACCCAAAAAGCCAAGGTGTAGACACTAAAATCATGTCAATATAATCATACTACCAATAAATATTCTAATTGACACTGTATGGGCCCCTTGAGAAATTATCATAGGTTAAATAGTGGTCCTAGCTATGTTTGGGAGGTTCTACTCCACTTTTGGGGACTTTTGGGCCATGTAGGCATGGTCATTATACCACAATATGGCCACAGTTCATGGTCAACCCACCAAGGAATGACCAAAAGCAACCATACTTGGGTGTAATGGCCATGGAATTGGACTCTTAAAAAGTCAAATATGAGACAAATATCACTCAAATTCTAACATTTACCCTGCGCATTGAAACATGCCAGTCTGAGGGCACATAACTCCCATGCCAAGTTGCAAATTGGAAGCCCAAATTGGATATTTTTCCCCCTCCAATGCATGGTAATATTTAGACAAATGGTGGAACTTACCTCGCATGGCCAAGAATGTCCATTTGACCATATACTCAGTTGAGCTATAAAGTGTAGTCATTCCACCCAATTTTAGGAGGGGTTTTTGCAATATTTTGCAATGAAGTGCTCCCAAGATTTATATATGTTTCATTGCATGTTTTCCCTTGAGATATCCATCTAACGAAGGATGTTTTCAAGTGATTCCAAAACACACAATCAGTTTACAAAATTGACCCATTTGATTGAATCATATCCCAAAATTTGACAACAACCCTAGGAGTAGTTTGGACCAAATTACAAAGGAATTGATGGTAAAAACCACTAGATTTGGTAGTCGTCCCCACCTAGGACTGTTAGTAGTCTTAAATGGCACACACAGGGATGACCATGAATCTATGCATAATTTCTCTTTTGTTTTTGCATAGATAATTTCTAGAGTATATTTTATGCCTTCTTTCAATTTTTGGTGTAATTTTGAGTTATTTTGCACCTGTTATTATGCATTTCTTATTTTGCAATCCTAACCGACACTCCCAAGGAAGGCCATAAATTTATGTGCAATTTTATTTCTGTTCTTGTTTAGATCATTTCTAGAGTACATTATATTCATGATCCTAAGTTTTGGTAGCAATTGGAACAATTTTGCATTATCTATTATACATTTCCTCTTTCAAGATCATTATCACATATATCTCTTTGATTGCATTTCAATCCACACATGCTATTAACAAATATGATTTCTCTGTGTGTAGATCTAGGTATAAAAATATGTAATGAAGAAGCCAAAACTCATAAAATAGATAGAAAATTTTAGTGATATCAAAATCCCCCTCTTGAACTATTTGTAAGTGCAAGGAAGACACTGGAGCACACCTGAGTTTCTAAAGGATTTAATATTTTGACATATTTTTAATGAGTGTATCAATTTAGAGCCCTCAATTGGATGTTTTGTAATCATAAATTTTACAAATAAAATAATATAGAGAGGATCCCCATTTATTTCACTCATTTATCTCTCATACCTACTTAAAATTTCACTTTTGTAGTGTGTAAATCAATAGAGCAATATATGCATTTCATTTCTCATTGTTAGGTGTCATTTTTCCATTCTACAATGGTGATAATAGTGGGATCCCTATCCTGTTTCATTTTTACAAGTTTTGACTTTGTTTTTATCCTTCAAATGTTGTAGGTTTTGGATGTTATGTCCTAGAACGACCCTTGATTTCCTAATTGGAACACCTAGGGATGACCACATTAGTCATCCCACCTAGGTACTGTTGACAATATTGTCACATTCCACCAAGGGGCAGAAAAATTAAAAACATTGTACGATATTTGTTTTGAAAAATTTTTTTGTTTATAAGTTATAGCAATTTTGATTTCCTATTGCCCCCTGGTGGACAAAATGAAAAGAAAAGAACTTCGGGCCCGAAGCGCTTCCAATCATCACCTCGGGCAAGAAGTTGGCCGAAGATACAAAGAACGTTTCACACCCGAAACATTTTTGGCAGCCACTTCGGGTGGAATTTTTGCAAAGCGGCATCCAAACATCTTCGTCGAAGGAGAAAAGATAGCCAGAATCAGCTAAGGCAAAGAAATTACTTCGGGCCTGAAGTATTTCTAAAATTCACTTCGGCCAGATTTCTCCCGAAGTAGTAGCGGTTGAGAAAATGTTTCGGCCAAAACTCCCCCGAACCGTCGTTTCAAAAGAAGATCGGCCCGAAGCATTTTTCTAACCCATTAGCGAAGTAGTTTCGCCAACGAAGCAGCGAAGGATAGAGGAAGATTGGCTTCGGCACTCCATGCCCCTGAAGTAGTTTGGTGAAGTGGAAATCAGTGAGGCACTTTCCAGGAATGCTTCCCAAGTTGGGCATTTTCTCGAGGCAGTCAGAGAGCCTCATAAATGCATATTTTCTTGCTTGATAAGTCTGCTGCTCATTTTTGGCAATTGGATGCAAAATATCAGTCCAAGAAGGAGAGCCCGGCAAGCATGGCCGCCACTCGAGCACCGCACCTACAATTCGAGGACACCTAGGTGGCTCATTTAATGCATCTTTCCCCGGTTGACTCGGTCACCATTACCAATTTTGGTAGCCGATTTGAGATATCATCCGCAACAATAGCAAGGAGCCGATTTCTCAAGGCCCGAGGGGGTACTCTGCCATTTTTTGTAATAATGATTCAGAGGGTTGGGTCCTCTATAAAAACCCAGGTTTTGCAATGTAAAAGGGGGGGAACTTTCTACTAGAAAGCTATTGTAACTTGATGTCCTGCATCTAATACTAATGGTTTTTGTACTCCATTTCTCTCTTTTATGCTGCCTTCTGTGCTTAATTCTTTTGTCTATCTGCACTCGTATACTGAGACTCTGAATCTTGAATCCAGTGTGCAATTGAGGACTGTACCCTAAAATTCACCCTGAAGGATACATAGGAGAGGAAAAACATCCTTGTTGCCTTCTTTTATGCTGCCTGGTGGATCGAGGTTTCTGTAATTCCCTCGTCTTAATCGTTGTTACTCTGAACCCTGAATTCCAGCGAGAGAGAGAGGAGAACCCTGTGAACCTGTCCAGAGGATACATAGGAAGGTCGGAACTTCATTTCTTTCATCTATTCTTGGTTTTATTTGTTGCTATTCAAGTTATTAGTGAGTGATCATGCTTCCTGTTCTTCCCCACCTTGAATCATCAATCTCTAACCCTTACCCTTTTTTATTTCTTTCTCTAACTCGAACTCCTTTTATCTCTTTCCTGCACTCTTATCTCAAACCCCAAAAGTAGATTTGTATAGGAGCCGACCTTCTCCAGATATTGGCATCAGGGGCATCTCTTCCCTTCGGCCTTTCAATGTTGGTCATAGGTCCAGGGCGCGTAAACCCACCGAAAGTCCTTTCCTGTGCGGATTTGATGACCAACAGTTTTTGGCACGCCCGGTGGGACCCAAGGTCCCACATTTGAGAAAATTTCTAGCCCGTCTTCACCGGAGCCAGTAGTCCTAACAAGTTCCTAGTGAGACCCGATCAGTCTCATCCCCTGATTAGTAGTGAGAATCGATACTCTCATTACTAAGAGACTCTTAGAATCTGGCGATTTTGTTTTACCCAAGAATTTTTAAGTCGTAAGGACTAGTACTAAAGCTTGTGCCTTCATGCAAACAAGATGGAGAGTTAGGAATAGAGGAGAGGAAACCGATTTCTTTGAACTTGATATTAATGCCTCTAGGGAATGCTCTAGGTTAGTTACCCCCAAATATCTCTTACACAGGACATCTTCATAAGAGGTCACTGTTGACGAGCAAGGCCTAACTTCCGATAGCACAATAGGTAGTTTTCCTCTGAATCCTCCCAACTCATCAAAGCATCCTAGTGCCTCTATTCCCTTTGGCCTTCCGACAAGCAACCCAAGAGGGACTTTTGGGATTTTTGTTCCATAGAACCCAGGCACAAATATGGCACAACAACAACAACAGCAACAACCACTACCTGAAAGCACGAGATTTCGGGCGAAGGAAACACTACTTGCGATGCATTCAAAATCAAATACGCTTAAGTCCTAGAAATGTAAATTGCATGAAATGAAAGAGACGCATTAAAACGAGATACAAGCAAATGGAGAAAACATAGCCCTTTCATTAAACTTTCTTGATCTCTGTTACAAATACGCCTCCTCCCTTTTTAGGGGCTAGGAGCGTTAAAAGAATTTGACTACAATCGAGACTTAAGGTTCCTCTTCCCGCGTGCCCACACTTGAAATGGATGGGCCAAGATGATGCCGCCGCTGATGTCGATGAGTCCTTGACCTCTACTGCTCCTCCTGTGAACAAAGAAACAACGAAGATGTCAGTAGCACCTGCTGCAAATGAAAAGTGTTTGTTCTCTAAAATCGCCAAAAGATGCATGTAAACATTTGTCTGAAACAGTGGGTAAAGTAAGTCCAAATGGCCTGAAAACTTGACAGAAGATAGAAAATATTACCAGGAGGCCACTGCCACTGAGACAGTCGGCCAATCTGCCTTAAACTGGAATTCGTCCCTGGGCAGGATGAATTCTGACTGCAATTCGTCCCTGGGTGGGACGAATTCTTCTGTGTTGAAAAAGCCGACCTGCTGCTGCTCCAATGTCGAATCTCGGGACCTGCAAAATGCCTGCAAACAAGGGGGTTATGTAATTGGGGCCATTTTGGGACGACCCAGATGGTCGGATTCTCCCAATTTGGCCTCTATCCTCGGGAATTAGATATCGCCACCTGCAAGTTAGTGAAACAACAAAGCGACACAAAGCATGATAAAATTTGATCAGAATATTATGAAATTGAAGCTATGAATTCACCAAATAGAATGACATGAAATGCAACCTGAAACAATAATCTAGAATGCTTTTGAAACAAAAACTTGGAAAGTGCGGGGGTGCCCCAAGTGGGCCTCCCACCGTTGGCACTCGATTTCGGAGCCAATCCACTAGGGATGGGTCCAAAACCTCTTAGGATAGAGGGGTCGGCAAATTGGTTGATTCAGGTGTCCATATGTTGGATTTGGGTCAGATTCAAGCTTCCAAAAGCCACCCAACAACCTCCCTTGCAAAAGAGATTGGTGGATGTGAGAAGGTGAATCAAAGGGGATGCAAGTGGGTGTTCAACTCGACAGCACTTCGTTGCTTGAAATCTCCTTCAACCTCTCTCTTTTGGGTGAGAAAAGTCCCACCTTTTATAGACCCATGGGGTCTCTTTTGAGAGGGAAGCACAAATGCCATGTGTTGGTCATAGGTGCCATGTGGCAGTCATGTCTTCCCATGAGGGAGGGGAGTCCTCCATTGACTTGGGCTTTCATAACTACCCTTGTGACAGTCCTCTAACGGCCTATCTGTCCACCCACACACGCGTGCGAGGCAGGAGTCATCAACTGACTGTCCTGGGCTGCCACTTGGCACCATTCTTCTTTTTGCCCATTAAACTCAGAATTCGTCCCTACCAGAGACGAATTCAGAATTCGTCCCTGGGTGAGACGAATTCCAGTTAGTATTCGTCCCTGGGTGAGACGAATAGTGAGCAAAGTGTCTAAATGTGCCAAATTGCTTCCTGACCTTACAAAATTGCTATGAAAGTGGTTAAGACCACTGTTTGACCTCTGAGGGCTGCCCTGGGGGCTGTGTTTGTCAACGCGATCAGTGTTTGCAGTCACATAATCGGATTGGTGTTGTTTTGGTGTCTACAGATGCCCCTTTTTGGGATGCGCTGTGCATAGCATAGCGCCGAGCAAAAATAGATAACCAAAGCACTAATGATTAGGGTTTCTTGGTAACCTAACCAACTTTTGATGCCCCAAGCATGGAAAGGGCATGCATTCTTGAATCCTTGCTTCTAACGAGCTAAGGAGTTTGATTTCAAGTGTTAACCTGTTTTGGTGAGGTGTGACTTGAACTTGGACATTGATCAATCATGATTAGGCAAAGGGCGCAACCTTTTATCCTCAGGGGAACCTTGTGTTCATGATTCACGGAATGCCAAGTGTTTGATTGATTTGATTGTTGCTTGTTTACTACCCCAAGCAGGAGCGTGATTGTCTTTGTCAATGATTCTTTGAATGCATGTCGTTTTCCTTAATTGGGTGTGTGATTGTTGATTGGTGACTAAGTGTGACTACCCCCTCAAGCGACGAATCGATGAGGGAATGACCTTCATGAGAAAAGCGACGAGTCGCTTGACCCAAGATGACTTGTGCAAGGGTGCCTTTAGATGGTTTATCGTTAAGCATGTGCAATTTTTCCAACATCTGGACCTATTTTTGGTGGGTGTTAACCCTTTTTGTGATGCCATAATGGGGTGAAATCGTCGACAACCCATCTTTCCGTGGAGCGGTCCGGCTATGATAGCCTTCTTGGGGAAGTAGGAGAGTGACAATTTGAACCCCGACATCGATTTTCTATGCCAAGAGGTTAAGTGCGAGAGCACTTGTGTCCGGCAATGCTTATTGCTTTGTTTTTATGTTGCATTTTTTTGTTGTTTTTGTAGTGTTTTTGTGACACCATTTTGGGATTAAATTATCGAAAATCCGTCTTCCCGTGGAGCGGTCCGGCTATGGTAGCCTTCTTAGGGAGTAGGATAGTGATAATTTGTGACTCCGATGTCTATTTTGTATGCCCTGGATGTCAAGTGCAGCAGCACTCTTATCGGGCAAATTTATTGTCTGTTTTTAGTGCATTTTTGATCATTTTTTGATGTTTTTGAAGTGCTGGTTTGAATTCGTCCCTGGGTGGGACGAATTCCAGCTGTAGAATTCGTCCCCGGGTGGGACGAGTGCTAACCTGAGCGCTCATCCCAGTCAAGGACGAATTCCAGCTCAAAAGGCCTATTTAAGGGCCAAAACTTGCATTTGGGCTCATTTGTGTCATTTTTTTCTTGCGATTTTGGGGCTCTGGGAGGAGGAGGTAATTCTGCGAAGCGAAGCGCTGCTGGAATTCTCTCTGCCATCATGAGTGCACAAACTGGTTCGAGCGGCGGAGCCGAATCGAAACCTGTAAGTATCTTCTAGAGCTTATTTTTGTTTAAATTTGCACTTGTTTTATTTAATTGTTTTTGTGATGATGTTTTCAAAATGTGTTTTAAAACTTAAACCCTGAAACCGGATTTAAGCCAACTTAGACTTATTGTACAATTAAACGTAGTTAAACCTAGGCACAAAATTTTTCTTACGACTAAACCCTAGGTTAACGGAACGTAAACCCTAAGACGTATATATGTTTTTGTGTTTTTGAATTTCTTTTTGTTCTGTTTTTGAATTAATCAGTTAAGATTAGAAATCTTGGAACTGAAGGTTTGTTTTTGTTTTGTTTATTTGATTTTTTTTTGCTTTTGTTATTGCTGTATAGTTCTTTTCCATGATTTTTAATTAATTTTTTTTTTTTTGTTGAATTGTTTTCTTTTGCAGGTTAGGAGCCGGTACCGTGTACCTACCGCCTTTACTGAGGCGCGGGGTGCACTGACTGATGGTGATTGGGAATGGCTTGATGCCCTTGGGCTCAAGTAGGTGTCTCGACTGGAACCTGTGGTCCCGGATCAGGCCTATCTGACGGCCTTGATTAAACTTTGGGATCCGCGGACCAACACGTTCCATCTTCCGACAGGGGAGATGACTGTAACTTTGGAGGATGTCTATCGGTTGCTTCGGATTTCGATAGACGGATCGCCTATTAGGACATCACCGCGTGATCAGTGGACTCGTTGTACTTACGAGATGCTTTGGGCATGGGGAGCGGCTGGGTGTAACGAACCCAGTGGAGACGGCTGAGGTTGACTGCCAGGCTGGCGGGATTTTGGTTGGTTGGTGGCAGGAGAGGGGGGTGTTAGGAGTGAGGCACGCATTCTTGATGGGCCTTATTTCTAACATGCTTCTCCCTGATTCATCAGGGGCGAGGTTCCCGTGGAACCTGCTGGATTTGGTATGGCAGTTGGTAGAGTGCCCGATAGAGGCACCACTGATTTTGAGATGGGGACAAACATTGTTGGCACAGCTCTACGGGGAGTTGTATGCGGTTCGCTGTCGGTAGGGGAAGGGGGTCAGCTGTAGCTATCTACTGCAGTGCTGGGGTTGGCAGCACATAGCAGTAGAGAGGCCGACCGGGTTACCGTGGACGACTCGGGCGGCGATGGATGACGAGGAGATAGGCTATGCAGTTTTGTGGCGGCGGTCTGCGGAGCAGGGGCAGAGTCGGCGATGGGCAGGTGTTGTAGAGCACTATACCGATGCCTTTTCTCGGCTCACTCTAGGGGAGGTGTTTTGGCGCCCTTATCGGGACTGTCCAGCCTGGCCAGAGGCTGGAGAGTGGCTCCGTTGGGTACGCAGGGAGCGGTGGTTGACTGGGAGGCACGGGACGGAGCATGAGTTCTTTTCATACAACCGGGTTACACGACAGTTTGGGGTGCGCCAGGGGTTTCCTGGTGAGCCCGTGGTCTATCGACGATGGGGAGATGAGAGGGATTTAGATCCACCGGTCACCGCGCCATTGGGCGAGGAGTCAGATGTGGTTATTGACGTCCCGAACGTAGATGACGTCGGGACTACCACTGAGTATGACTCGTGGTGGGTACTACGGCGATGGAGAGGAGAGGGGCCACTGGGAGGCGCGGAGGCGGCAATGGAGGGTGCTGAGGCAGTAGGGGATGATTGGGGAGGTCCGTTGGATGATGCGGACATTTTGGATGTGGGGGATGAGGATGTAGACTTGGGCGCTCCGGATCAGCCGGACATGCAGGACGTGGAGGAGCAGTGGGAGCCAGAGTAGGCTGTTGTTCCAGAGGGTTCTGTTCGTCAGGCAAACATAGAGGAGGTGGAGTCTGAGATACGCGTTGAAAATGCATGACTGATAGAGCTATTGCGGATATGAGATCTGGAGTTGGGGGATGCGAGGTGGGAGCTGGGGGACGTGCTACGAGAGAGGGATCTCCTGCGGGCTGAGCTGGCAGAGCGGGATAGGGTTCTGGCACAGCGCGACGATGCGGTGTCATACTATCATCGACGAGAGGCAGAGTGGTGTCGACACCGGATAGAGTTGGAGAGGGAGGTCATCCGCCTTGGTGGGTGACTTCCTGAGCCCTCGGTCAGTGGATCTTCACATCGGACGAGGGATAGTGCGACTGAGCAGTCAACATCATCTCGTCGCCGACGATTAGATGAGGGAGGCGATAGCAGGCATGATGCGAGGGCTGGCAGTAGCCGCCCTGCAGGGTCCCATAGGACCCACACCATGGGGGGTAGTTCCCGTCGCACCGATCCTGCGTGATTATGGTGGTCGACGCTTTAGGTTGGGTTTTTGGATATGATTGCGGGGTCTGAGGACCATTTTTGTAGCCTGCGGGCATTTTTTTTTTTTGACGATATATATATATATACCGGTTTTATTGTGGTTTCTTACATGTGATGATTTGGTTTTTGTTATGCATGATGGCTAATGACTATGGATGTATGCATGTTTATTTATTTTGATGAATGCTTATGCTATGATGAATGCAAATGTTTTTTATTTCCTTTTGATATGCAAAGTGAAATTGATGAATGATATTTGTGGTGATTGGTTACGGCACCATAGGTTGTTTAAGATGCTCTTTATTTCATTTTTGGGTGATTGCTATGATTTATGGCTCTTGTATGTATACATGTGGTTTTCTCTTTTTGTATTTTTTGATGGTATTGTAAGGATGAAAATTAGCGCAGTTGGTTTATAAATGTAGCTAAGGTTTTCTGAGACTCAGACAGTTTTAACTCACTAGCCACGACTGTACTTTATCTTACAAGACTTTTAAACAAGGTATGAATCAGACCTATTTTTGACCAAGCTATTTCACATCCCTGTGTGTGCAAATGAGTTCATTATTGTGGTATTTATCAGGATACCGCCAGTGCCAGATGGGCTTTCAACCGAACCTGTACTGAGGATCACCTAATTAGCTCCACTAACTCCTTTGTTGTATTTAGTTAGATTAATCTACGGTGTTATCCAGGATGCCATAAGCT
Organism: Wollemia nobilis; assembly: GCA_028583015.1. Taxonomy (NCBI): domain Eukaryota; kingdom Viridiplantae; phylum Streptophyta; class Pinopsida; order Araucariales; family Araucariaceae; genus Wollemia; species Wollemia nobilis. The sequence goes on from JAQPPZ010001731.1 coordinate 4,080,708, forward strand.
ATCTCATCCACATGCAAACATTGATCTGTACGCAAATTAATGTGACAGATATATCGTCATGCGGGAGGATTACTGTCAGTTACCGATAGGCTATCAACCAAATCGGTACTGAAGCTTGCCTTATGACCTATAGAATGCTGAGAGTTCCAGGGATTCAAGTTCAACTCCCTTTTTTTTTTCAATTATATTGGGATACTTGCTCGTTTGTAGTGATGAGATCACTGTTTATTTTGATTTGTTTTTCTTTTGAGCAAGGGATTGGGGATATGGAGTGACGAAAATCACTGTTGCTTGTGCCTTTGATGTGTGCACTGTATGATGTCAAATTTTGATGTTTGACGTTTTGCAAATTTTTGATGTTTTGCAACTATTGAGAACTTAGGGATTCTTAGGGAATTGGGTAGGGAGGATGCTTGTCCTTTTGCCAACTCTCAGCATTCTTTGGGTCATTCGCACAGGGGGATGAGCAAGATAACCGTTTCGCTTGTGGTGACCTAGATTACTGTGCAGGTTTCATCTTTCTTTCACACAACTTAGGAATTGTTTTATGTGTCTTGATATGTGTTGGGATGTTACGTAACAAGGTTTATTTCAAGTATGACTCTACCTTCGTAAAATCTGTCTGACTTGATACATTACATGGCTAAAGAGCAAAATGATGACTGAATCACGAAAACTCTTGATACATTAACAGACCACTGACTCTAGTGTGGTAAAAGCAATGCGTGGTGTTTTTGTTGTTTTTGTAAAATGGAACAGTGTGGAATAAGATGGACTAGCGAGCTAATTACAACCTATGGTGCCTTTGACCTGTACGACCACAAATATGCAATGTATGGATGCAATGCTTAATGCAGCTACATATTTTTGTATTTTTGATGGATTGATTTTTGTGAATATGAATATGAGGTGCGAGAAGAGCTCTCGATTGATGAATTTGAGTATGCCTAGAAATGAGATGCAAATTTTTGTTTTTTTTTATTTTTGACCAAGTGATTGTGGACATCATTGGAGCATTTTGGTGACCAAGTGATTGCGATAATCCTTGGAGCTTTTTGGGTTTTGACCAAGTGATTGCGATAATCCTTGGAGCTTTTTGGGTGACCAAGTGATTGCGATAATCCTTGGAGCTTTTTGGAGTGACCAAGAGATTGCGATAATCCTTGGAGATTTTTGGGTTGACCAAGTGATTGCGATAATCCTTGGAGCTTTTTGGGTGACCAAGTGATTGTGATAATCCTTGGAGCTTTTTGGGTTTGACCAAGTGATTGCGATAATCCTTGGAGCTTTTTGGGTGACCAAGAGATTGCGATAATCCTTGGAGCTTTTTGGGTGACCAAGTGATTGCGATAATCCTTGGAGATTTTTGGGTTTTGACCAAGTGATTGCGATAATCCTTGGAGCTTTTTGGGGTGACCAAGAGATTGTGATAATCCTTGGAGATTTTTGGTTTGACCAAGTGATTGCGATAATCCTTGGAGCTTTTTGGGTTTTGACCAAGTGATTGCGATAATCCTTGGAGCTTTTTGGTTTGACCAAGTGATTGCGATAATCCTTGGAGATTTTTGTGTTGACCAAGAGATTGCGATAATCCTTGGAGCTTTTGGGGTGACCAAGTGATTGCGATAATCCTTGGAGCTTTTGGGGTGACCAAGAGATTGCGATAATCCTTGGAGCTTTTGGAGTGACCAAGAGATTGCGATAATCCTTGGAGCTTTTTGGGTGACCAAGAGATTGCGATAATCCTTGGAGCTTTTTTTTTTTGGGGTGACCAAGTGATTGCGATAATCCTTGGAGCTTTTGGGTTTTGACCAAGTGATTTCAGGAATCCTTGGAGCATTTTTGGGATGTGGCTCTCTTAGATATGAAATGGTCGTAAATGACTGATATTCAAGGGTTCTGTTTCCTTGATACCATCAAGAGAAGCTAGCCGGTACGTCCCAGGTCCTATTTTGCTATCAATGACATAAGGACCTAACCAATTTGCCGCGAACTTGTCCCTCAAGTGGGACGGCAAATTAGAGTTTTGTTGGTTTTCCTTCAGAACCAAATCACCAACCCGAAAGTCCCTTAGGTGAACTTTCATGTTGTAAGCTTTCTTTAGCCGCTCTTGATAGATACGTAAGTGCTCAAGAGCATTAACGCGTCGTTCGTCAAGCAACGTAAGTTGGTCTAACCAGCCCTGTCGCGCAGTGTCATCATCGATGAATTCCTGCATTGAAATGCGCAGGGAAGGAATTTCCAACTCGAGAGGCATTACTGCCTCTGAGCCATACACGAGCGAAAACGGAGTTGCCCCAGTTGGCGTCCGAATGCTAGTGCGATAAGCCCAAAGGGCAAGTGGGATTTGTATGTGCCAATCCTTATGACTGTCTACGATTGTCTTTTTAAGGATGGCCACTAGTGTTTTGTTTGATGCTTTCGCTTGCCCGTTTGCTTGCGGATAATAGGGCGTTGAAAAGCTATGCTGAATTTTGTACTTTGTGGTCAAAGCACGCACGTCTTTGTTCTTGAATGATGGCCCATTATCCGATATTATTTTGGATGGAATACCAAAATGACATATGATGTTATGCAAGATGAACTCCACAATGCGGGGTCCTTTCATTGAGGTTAACGGAATTGCTTCCACCCATTTAGTAAAATACTCTGTGGCCGTTATGATAAACGTGTGACGGCCTAATGATGCAGGGGAGATATTTTCGATTAGATCGAAGCCCCACTGTGAAAATGGCCAAGCATACTGGACTGTCTGTAGGGCCTGGGAAGGTACATGCATCAAATTGGCATGATGTTGACATTTCACGCACTTCTTGACATATTCGCAACAATATCGCTCTAAAGATGGCCAATAATAGCCCATGCGGAGAATGCACTTTGCAATGGCCATACCACTAAAGTGGCCACCACATGTACCGTCGTGCGCTTGGGCGACTGCCCAAGTGGACTCTTGCTTGTCCAAGCAACGAAGAAGAATCCCGTCATAGCTACGATGATACAAAATGTCTCCTATCAAGACATACTTAGCCGCTTTCTGCTTGAATGTTCATTTTGCGGCGTGTGTCAATCCAAAGGGAAGATTACCTAACTTGAGGTAATCTCTGATGGGTAAATACTAGTCCTGTTGATCGGAAACCTCGACAGTATGAATAGCCAATCCCTTTTGAAGTTCTTCCCTAACAAATGCTGAATGGGATAGAACTTGTAAGAATAGCATTGTGTTGCTATTAATGGGAGTGGGGAAAAACAAGGACCCCCAGTTGGCACATTTCAGACGGTCTCGAATTCGAAATAACTTATCCGAGGATGGTTTGATATGGATCATGTGGATTCCTGGTGTCAAGTCTGAGCTTGCATGCTCCATCGCGGATTGCGATAAGGTTTTGACTTGAATGGTTGTCATGTCACCGGAAAGGTCTTGCGGGATTAGTGACCCCAAGGAGGCCATTGTGTCCGCAAAATGATTCGATGATCGAGGGAGTGCCTCGATGTCGTACCACTCAAGTTTTGTCATGAATTTGTCCACGAGGGCTTTATAGGCCTTCAGGATTGGGCATTTGCATTGATATACCTCTTTGAATTGATTGACTATTAACAACGAATCACCAAAGATGTTCAATCGTTTGATGTTCATGGCGATTGTTGTCTGAAGACCTAGGAGCAAGGCTTCATATTCTGCATTATTGTTGGTGCACTGGAAGTTTAATTTAAATGACAGGGGCATTGGAGCGCCCTGTGGTGTGAAGAATACAATTCCTGCGCCACCACCTTGCTCACACTTAGAACCATCGAAGAATAGGGTTATGTCGGCCTCGTGACTCAGGCTCATCAGAATCTGGCGATTCTGAGACATGGAAGACCCCATCATCGGGTAGTTCTATGACCAGAGGCTGATCGTCTTCAAGAGGAGCCTCTGCTAGTTGATCGGCTATGACTTGTCCTTTGATAGATTTTTGCCCAATGAACTCTATGTCAAATTTCGTCAACAACATGATCCATTTCGCCATGCGACTACTATGATAAGTACGACTCATCATGTATCGCAATGGATTCTCCTTAGACACAACATACGTAGTGTTGCTCAGCATGTAGTGGCGTAGCTTCTTGGTAGAAAACACCACTACCAAGCAGAGTTTCTCAATGTATGCATAGTTAAGTTCGTAACTGACCAAGGTGCGGCTAAGATAGTAAGTAGCCTGTTCTTTGTGAAGTTCATTCTTCTGGGCTAGCATGGCTCCCAGTGCCACCTCAGTAGCCGAGATGTATAAGTAGAACGACACTCCTGGTCTAGGTGGTGCCAATACTGGTAGCGAAGCCAAGTATTGTTTTATTTTGTCAAAGGCTGACTGGCACTCGTCATCCCAATGAAATGTGACCCCCTTGTGCAATAATTTGTTCATGGTCCGGCATTTGTCAGATAATTGTGCTATGAAGCATTTAATCGACGCGACCTTTCCTTGTAGACTTCTGAGCTGCTTGATGGTAGTGGGGGGAGCCATTTCAAGGATTGCCTTGACTTTCTTTGGGTCCACTTCGATGCCTCATTTTGAGACTATAAAAACCCAAGAGTTTTCCAGATGTGACGTCGAATACGCACTTCTTGGGATTCAGTCTGACCTTATGTTCTATGAGGCGATCGAGAATCTTGCTCAAGTCACCGAGATGATCTGAGCGCAAAAGAGACTTTGCTAACAAATCATCCATGTAATCTTCCAAAGTTTTGTGCATGTAGTCATGGAAGATGTACGTCATGGCACGTTGGTATGTAGCAGCATTTTTAATGCCAAAAGGCATGACCTTATAGCAAAATGTCCCCCAAGGTGTTGTGAACGCCGTTTTAAGTTGATCCTCAGGATTGATACGAATTTGATTGTATCCTGAGAAGCCATCCATTAGGGAGAGCATTTCGTGACCTGCTGTAGCGTCTACCAACGAGTCGATGCTCGGCAAGGGGAAATCATCCTTATGACTCGCTTTGTTTAGGTCTTGAAAATCGGTGCATATGCGAATCCTCCCATCGGGCTTCTTGACGAGAACCATGTTGGACAGCCATGGCGGATAATCCACGCAGATGACAAACTGTGTATCCAACAATTTTTGCAACTCGTCTTTGACCATCAAGGCCACTGTTGGGTGCATCTTTCATAGTTTTTGCTTTACAGGCTTGATTGTCGGATCAAGTGTTAAATTATGCATGACTAGCTGTGGGTCTAGTCCTTGCATATCCTTGTATGACCATGCAAAAACTTCCTTCTTCGCTTTGAGAAGGGCGATGTAATCGGCTTGCTCTTCGGGGGAAAGACTTACCCCCAGCTTGATAATCTGTGGACTCATTGGGTCTAAGATGATCTCTACATCAGTCATTTCCTCAACTGACATGTGGGATCCGTCCTCCAACTGATGTGGAGTTGGGATCAAATGGATATCATTAGCTGAGTTTAGATCTGCATTTGGAACCTCGGGTCCCTCTTCAGCTTGAAAAATATCCTGAGTTGTCCTTGGGGTGGAATGAAGCATTTCACCGAAAGGCCAGTACTCTGATGGCGATAAAGGTGAATTGACGTGATCCCAGTCGATGGCATCTATGTCTAGGTGCCATGATTGTGATGGATCGGTCGGATTGTAGATGGGTGCGGTCAAATCAATGGAGATCATGTGGATGGAATGAATTTGGTCTCCAAAACCGTGGGTGTGATAACTCGATTCTTTTAGATGCTCCCTATACTCTGGATCTGGCTCTACGGGAACGGGCATGAATGGATCTTCCCTAGGTGCGAATTTGTCCTTATTTGCAAAAAGGATGGCAGGGTCTTTTCTCGGCACTGATGTCATGATGGGATCTCAAGTTGGACGATGCTCATCTTGAATTTGGAGCCATGGGTCCAACACTTGGTCCCACCTTGCAGGGTCTACCCACCATTCATGCCCTAGCAGTATGTCCATCTATCCCATTAGATATTCATGAGTTAAAGGGCGGTGATGTCATCACGCATGTTAGAGATAGTCCATCTCAGTCTCATATTCTGAATCACTTTCGGAGACCCAAAAATGTTCATCCTCTTCAGCAACTGTTGCTTGTGACGTTGAGGACTCTCGTTGTTCCAGTAAGTTAATATGGTCCCATTGTGGTTTTTCCACTCTTGGTGGAGGGACCTGAATCTCTTGACACTGTGTTGTTTCGTCAGGAACCTCTAAGGGGAATAGCTTCAGAAAGATGTTCGAAAGTCGTTGATGTTCTCTTTGAGGATTACTGTCCGAACTTTCACCTCTCTCTAGCAAAGGAGAGGGATTATTGTTGTTGCCAAGGGTGTTTGTTGGCCACGGGAGGTAATCTCCCAATGTGTATTCTGTATTTGTATTGGCATAAGGATCTAATGCCAATCCCCCTTGTTGCCTATTTCTAGGCCTTGCATATTTTCAACCAAGATGTCTAAGGGCAGGGTGTGATTGAACCCTACTCCTGACTTGTCATATGGCATCTGATATCTTGGTTGGCAAAGGACCCGCATCCCTTTCTCATATATGCCTAGCCCGTATCCATGCCAATTGCATTGGCCAGGATATTTTAGGGCAAAATCTAGATTTGACAGATAGTTGATGTTTTCAACAAAAGGTTCTTCGTCTGCTTCCTTTTGTTGGTATGGTTCAAGACCATGATCAAGGCCCCCATACACGAAATTCGTCTGGTTTGGAGGGTAGCCTAGAGGAACAACTGTCCCTATGGGAAGGCAAGGTCTTCCCATGTCTTTTACTGACTCCAATGTTGGCGTCGCTACAAAATTTTGCACTAAATATTCCCCCAGGCCCGTACTGGCCATTTCAATAGTGATTTTCGATGATTGGGTGGGAGGAAACGGGAGTCCTTCCTGAGTCCATTCCATGTTCAGAATTTTATGAATCTCCACTTTCGTTGTGCGAGGTGTTTCTTCTGTTGATATCGTTGAAATTGTGGGCAACTTCTCTTCTAGAGGCTTTACCTCTTCCATGATCTATTTTCCCTTGTCCTTATGTTTGGCCATGACAGGTGGCATTGATGATGAAGGAGCGAGATGATGAAGTTTCACCTGATTGGGATTTTGCCTTGTTGGTCACCAGTGGTGCTCGCGGTATCGAACCCTGTTTAGATGGATTTAACTAGAAATCCAAATGCGTTGAAGGGAGGGTCGATTGAGGTATAAATTGTACCGCATTGCAATACTTGAAGGGCTCTAAGTCCATTGGGACTACATGTATTTCTCCTTCATAAGCATACTTTAAGCACTGGTGGGCGATCGAAGGGACACACTTCATGTCCCTGATCCAAGGCCGCCCTAACAGTATATTATAAGCCATCTCGCCTTCTAACACATGGCACAGTGTAGGTATTGATTTTTGTACTACCTGGATAGGCAGAACAACTATGTCGACTGTCGAGCATATTACGTCGTTGAAATCTCGTAGTGTGTACGTGGAGGCTGTGATGTGAGAGGCTAGCAGCTTCAAATGTTTTAAGGCTACAGTGGTAATGATGTTACTGGACGAGCCAGTATCTACCAACACTCTTTTGTATCGCAATGGATTCTCCTTAGACACAACATATGTAGTGTTGCTCAGCATGTAGTGGCGTAGCTTCTTGGTAGAAAACACCACTACCAAGCAGAGTTTCTCAATGTATGCATAGTTAAGTTCGTAACTGACCAAGGTGCGGCTAAGATAGTAAGTAGCCTGTTCTTTGTGAAGTTCATTCTTCTAGGCTAGCATGGCTCCCAGTGCCACCTCGCATAGCTGAGATGTATAAGTAGAACGACACTCCTGGTCTAGGTGGTGCCAATACTGGTAGCGAAGCCAAGTATTGTTTTATTTTGTCAAAGGCTGACTAGCACTCGTCATCCCAATGAAATGTGACCCCCTTGTGCAATAATTTGTTCATGGGCCGGAATTTGTCAGATAATTGTGCTATGAAGCATTTAATCGACGCGACCTTTCCTTGTAGACTTCTGAGCTGCTTGATGGTAGTGGGGGGAGCCATTTCAAGGATTGCCTTGACTTTCTTTGGGTCCACTTCGATGCCTCATTTTGAGACTATAAAACCCAAGAGTTTTCCAGATGTGACGTCGAATACGCACTTCTTGGGATTCAGTCTGACCTTATGTTCTATGAGGCGATCGAGAATCTTGCTCAAGTCACCGAGATGATCTGAGCGCAAAAGAGACTTTGCTAGCAAATCATCCATGTAATCTTCCAAAGTTTTGTGCATGTAGTCATGGAAGATGTACGTCATGGCACGTTGGTATGTAGCAGCATTTTTAATGCCAAAAGGCATGACCTTATAGCAAAATGTCCCCCAAGGTATTGTGAACGCCGTTTTAAGTTGATCCTCAGGATTGATACGAATTTGATTGTATCCTGAGAAGCCATCCATTAGGGAGAGCATTTTGTGACCTGTTGTAGCGTCTACCAACGAGTCGATGCTCGGCAAGGGGAAATCATCCTTATGACTCGCTTTGTTTAGGTCTTGAAAATCGGTGCATATGTGAATCCTCCCATCGGGCTTCTTGACGAGAACCATGTTGGACAGCCATGGCGAATAATCCACGCAGATGACAAACTGTGTATCCAACAATTTTTGCAACTCGTCTTTGACCATCAAGGCCACTGTTGGGTGCATCTTTCATAGTTTTTGCTTTACAGGCTTGATTGTCGGATCAAGTGTTAAATTATGCATGACTAGCTGTGGGTCTAGTCCTTGCATATCCTTGTATGACCATGCAAAAACTTCCTTTTTCGCTTTGAGAAGGGCGATGTAATCGGCTTGCTCTTCGGGGGGAAGACTTACCCCCAGCTTAATAATCTGTGGACTCATTGGGTCTAAGATGATCTCTACATCAGTCATTTCCTCAACTGACATGTGGGATCCGTCCTCCAACTGATGTGGAGTTGGGATCAAATGGATATCATTAGCTGAGTTTAGATCTGCATTTGGAACCTCGGGTCCCTCTTCACCTTGAAAAATATCCCGAGTTGTCCTTGGGGTGGAATGAAACATTTCACCGAAAGGCCAGTACTCTGATGGCGATAAAGGTGAATTGACGTGATCCCAGTCGATGGCATCTATGTCTAGGTGCCATGATTGTGATGGATCGTTCGGATTGTAGATGGGTGCGGTCAAATCAATGGAGATCATGTGGATGGAATGAATTTGGTCTCCAGAACCGTGGGTGTGATAACTCGATTCTTTTAGATGCTCCCTATACTCTGGATCTGGCTCTACGGGAACGGGCATGAATGGATCTTCCCTAGGTGCGAATTTGTCCTTATTTGCAAAAAGGATGGCAGGGTCTTTTCTCGGCACTGATGTCATGATGGGATCTCGAGGTGGACGATGCTCATCTTGAATTTGGAGCCATGGGTCCAACACTTGGTCCCACCTTGCGGGGTCTACCCACCATTCATGCCCTAGCAGTATGTCCATCTATCCCATTAGATATTCATGAGTTAAAGGGCGGTGATGTCATCACGCATGTTAGAGATAGTCCATCTCAGTCTCATATTCTGAATCACTTTCGGAGACCCAAAAATGTTCATCCTCTTCAGCAACTGTTGCTTGTGACGTTGAGGACTCTCATTGTTCCAGTAAGTTAATATGGTCCCATTGTGGTTTTTCCACTCTTGGTGGAGGGACCTGAATCTCTTGACACTGTGTTGTTTCGTCAGGAACCTCTAAGGGGAATAGCTTCAGAAAGATGTTCGAAAGTCGTTGATGTTCTCTTTGAGGATTAATCTCTGAACTTTCACCTCTCTCTAGCAAAGGAGAGGGATTATTGCTGTTGCCAAGGGTGTTTGTTGGCCACGGGAGGTAATCTCCCAATGTGTATTCTGTATTTGGATTGGCATAAGGATCTAATGCCAATCCCCCCTTGTTGCCTATTTCTAGGCCTTGCATATTTTCAACCAAGATGTCTAAGGGCAGGGGGTGGTTGAACCCTACTCCTGACTTGTCATATGGCATCTGATATCTTGGTTGGCAAAGGACCCGCATCCCTTTCTCATAGCTGCCTAGCCCGTATCCATGCCAATTGCATTGGCCAAGATATTTTAGGGCAAAATCTAGATTTGACAGATAGTTGATGTTTTCAACAAAAGGTTCTTCGTCTGCTTCCTTTTGTTGGTATGGTTCAAGACCATGATCAAGGCCCCCATACACGAAATTCGTCTGGTTTGGAGGGTAGCCTAGAGGAACAACTGTCCCTATGGGAAGGCAAGGTCTTCCCATGTCTTGTACTGACTCCAATGCCGGCGTCGCTACAAAATTTTGCACTAAATATTCCCCCAGGCCCGTATTGGACATTTCAATAGTGATTTTCGATGATTGGGTGGGAGGAAACGGGAGTCCTTCCTGAGTCCATTCCATGTTCGGAATTTTAGGAATCTCCACTTTCGTTGTGCGAGGTGTTTCTTTTGTTGATATCGTTGAAATTGTGGGCAACTTCTCTTCTAGAGGCTTTACCTCTTCCATGATCTATTTTCCCTTGTCCTTCTGTTTGGCCATGACAGGTGGCATTGATGATGAAGGAGCAGATGATGAAGTTTCACCTGACTGGGATTTTGCCTTGTTGGTCACCAGTGGTGCCTGCGGTATCGAACCCTGTTTAGATGGATTTAACTAGAAATCCAAATGCGTTGAAGGGAGGGTCGATTGAGGTATAAATTGTACCGCATTGCAATACTTGAAGGGCTCTAAGTCCATTGGGACTACATGTATTTCTCCTTCATAAGCATACTTTAAGCACTGGTGGGCGATCGAAGGGACACACTTCATGTCCCTGATCCAAGGCCGCCCTAACAGTATATTATAAGCCATCTTGCCTTCTAACACATGGCACAGTGTAGGTATTGATTTTTGTACTACCTGGATAGGCAGAACAACTGTGTCGACTGTCGAGCATATTACGTCGTTGAAAGCTCGTAGTGTGTACGTGGAGGCTGTGATGTGAGAGGCTAGCAGCTTCAAATGTTTTAAGGCTACAGTGGTAATGATGTTACTGGACGAGCCAGTATCTACCAACACTCTTTTGTACGAAATCCCGTTGACCCATGTGATAACGTGTAGGGGTGGATCTACCATGTCATTTGATATCATTTTTACTTCGTCTTCTCTGAATGTGATGACCGGCTTCGTACATTGTTTCACATGTCCCACGAAGTTGTTGAAAGAATTTGCTTCGTGAGGTTGTAATTCAATGGATTTTAAAATGTCCATAAGAGCTTCCCTATGGGGTGCTGACTGTTGAATAAGCTTGTAAATGAACAGCCTAGCTGATGTGGTCCGCAAAATCTGCGTGAGTTTGGTTCGTATCGTGATTTCAGGTCTAGGCGGAGGCAACTGCGTTGGCCATTGTTGAGGCTATGATGTTGTCGAAACTTCCCTCGTAGCTACCTTGGGGGAAACTTCTAGGTACCTTCTGTTCCTTGTTACTATGCTAATCATTCCCACAAATCCCTGCATGGGAAGATTCTATCACACCTCATTAATCTGAAGTGGTTTTGTCTGTGCCTCGTGGGAAAGCAAAGGGTCCTTGAATACCCCCATTTGTTGGTTGTTTGGCACTATGGGGTTGTCCACGGCAAATGTTCTATTGTCGATCAAATCTTGGATTAGTTGTTTGAACTTCCAGCATCCATTTAATTTGTGTCGTCTGCGCCTATGGAATCTACAATACAATTCCTCTATGTATCCCCTAGGCTTAGGAGCGTTAGGGTCTATATTTTGAATTTTTGGCAGAGTGACTAAATTTGTCGTTGACAAGAAATCAAATAGGGAGTCCCTGGACTCCGTGTAAGGGGTGAATTGTCGCCTAGGGTGACGCTGCTGATTCTGCTCCTGTCTTCTATTATCTCTTTCATAAGTAGGAGGCACTGCCTGGTAATTAGCCTTTTGGGGCTGCATTTCTTGCATAGGCGCGGGAACATTTATCGCAACTTGGTTGACTGCAGCGTGTTGTGATTGTGTTGTCCTAGTTTTAGTGGTTTTTTTCCACTCTTTCTTTTTAGGCTTGGCGATTGTGCCTTCGCCTATCTTAATCTCTTCTATAACTCTGGCTTGCGCCAAAGCTTCTTCTAAGCTGTCGTATTGCCGCAGTAATAATAGACCAGAGATTGATTTTAAGCAACTTTTTGTGAACATCTACGTGAGATCAGACATAGGGGGACGGTAGGGTAACTTAGAAAGCAAAGCTCTCCATATATTCCCATATGCTACCATTTTTTCTTCCTCGAATTTCCTGAGGCTCGCTAGATCACTCAGTGATGTCTTCTTCCTTGTGTTGAAGGCAAAGCATTCAAGAAACGCATCTACTAATTGATCTAAGTTGCTTATGCTGTGTTTAGGTAGTTGTGTGAACCAATCCGAGGCAGGGCCTGCAAATGTGGTTATGAATGTTCTAAGCAACAATGCGTCATTATCTTGGATTCCGAAGAATTGGCTTAGAAATCTTGTAACGTGTTCTTGTGCGTCCTCTTCACCCTTAAAGGATGCCAATTGAGGCAACTTGAAGTGCTCGGGGTAAAGAGGTGTAGGCACTGAGGGATGCACCGGATTACTGTGGAGTTGACGTAATGTGGGTTTTTTATGCCCAGCAGCTTTTGTCTCCACAGACTCCAAACGCTCTAATAGCGTTTGGTATGCATCAGAAGATTTTATCTCTTCCTCTCTTGTTCGCTCCTGTTGTAAGTTATGGTAAACTGGGGGCCTATGGAGGGGTGGCCGAATGACAATCCTCCTGCCTTGATGGGGAGTTTTAGCATATTCTATTTTTGGTTCATACTCCTCATAAAGTTCTTGAGGAGTCTCTGGGCGAGACCTATGACCTTGATCGAGTCCTTGCTGAAGGTACCCATCATCGTTTCAGGGAGTGGCCTCCCTCTCGGGTCTATAAGGTCTCGGAGGCAAAGCTTGACGAGGTCGTGGAGACCTGTCCTGCACCAACGGATTATGCCTCTCGTATTGTTTGGTTCTTTGGATGTGAGGGGTTGGCTCCCTCTCAGGTAGTTCATAGCGTAACTCATCCGCTTCGCATTGCATGCGCTCTCTATCCAAGCGATGTCGATAATCTATCTCCTGATGACTTTTTTTAAGTCGCATGATTTGGGCTTGATGGGTGGCATGTTGGGCGACTATCGGGTCAATTTGGTCTACCCTATTTTTCTTAGGAGGTTTGAATGTCCCTCCTATGTGTTTGCCTCGGTTTTGATGATCTAAAATTTCAATGGGTCGCTTCCCTCTGTCGAGGTAGGCGGCCTGTACTCGAGGTTCTGGCCTCAAGGGGTGATCATGATGTCCAGCTGGTGCAGAAGCGCAAGGTTCCCACGTTGTATGTTGTTGTCCTTGAGGAATGCGATGATTTTCCTCATGCTCCCTCTCATAGGTGTGAAGGGGGTGGGCAAAGTTAGCTCGCCCTGTGTAAGGAGCCCTACGCTCTGGATTTTGTCTATCTATTCTGATGGGAGGTAAGGAAGGGATACCATATCCACATTGTCCCTAAAAATGGATAGTGTGCCTCTCTAGCGCTCCATCGCGCTGTGGCCACTCATGTCTAACCTCAGAAGGTGATTCTCTATTTACATCAAGGTCTACATGTAGGGCGTCTTCCCGAAAGGGGCTGCTTTGAATGGGCATACCCCACCAAGGATTTTGAATCGGATTCTTTTGTAGGCCATACCGATAAGGCGGTATGACCAAATCCTCAAGACTGAAGCGAAGGCGACTTGTGCCTGCTTCTTGTGTACCTTCCGGAGCTTTTGCCCTTGATTGGGCTTGGCTACGGGTGTACACCATTGCGGTGCTTCTCTACTATCTAAACAGATTTTTATCTCATTTATGATGATTTTTCTTTTTGTCTACACTAAGAAGAATTAAACACATGCATACACAAACCGTGATTATCTCTTTTAAGGATTATTGGTGTGCCCTAGACTGGTTTAGTGCATTTTGATGTTTTGTTTTGTTTTTGAATGTTTTTGAAGAACGTTTAAATGCATAATGAAGGCTCATATAACTCCCAAAACGGTCGCCCCTTCAATATACCAACCAAGCCGATATACCAACCTCTCTATATACCCGCCCTTACGAGAGGGAGACTATAGGTACATGAGAGCAAAAGGTACATGGTACGTAGGCGGTACGAAATGGGGATTGTCCTGTTAATGGCACCTACCATAGAAGACTTATCCTCATGCACATGGGAATCACCCCAGCGACACTCGGTCAACTTTCGTCAGGATTTACGCCTAACAACAGTTGACAATCGGGAAATGGATGCAAAGCTAAGCCAAGGTGGTGATGAACCCACCGTTGGTCTTGCTCAAGGGCTGGGATCTTATGACCAGCTCCTTGGTTTAAAATTATTGCGTGAAGTGTGTGGGATTAATTTTATTTAACGAAAATGAAACAAGCATAAATGACTTTCCCTATGCAATGCGAGATAGAATGAAAACAATTAAAGAGACAGAAACAGAAACAAAAAATTTACCAGAGATTATGAAAATCCCTACCTCTTCTCTGCCTGGACCGGTTGCTTCTGAATTTCTGCTCTGAAAAGTTGCAGACAAAAATTCGTCCCTTGGTGAGACGAATTGTAGAACATAATTCGTCCCTCCCAGAGATGAATTTGAATTCGTCTCAGGGTCAGACGAATTTCAGTAAATCAATCACCACAGTCAAGGACGAATAACAGTCAGAAACTAAAAAGGTACCTGTCAAACACAAAACACAAAAATTTAATCAGTTTCTATGATTTTAAAACCAGGGGACAATGTCCCACCGTGATCGCCACTGAAAGCACGAGATTCCGGGTGAAGGAAACACTACTTGCGATGCATTCAAAATCAAATACGCTTAAGTCCTAGAAATGTAAATTGCATGAAATGAAAGAGACACATTAAAACGAGATACAAGAAAATGGAGAAAACACAACCCTTTCATTAAACTTTCTTGATCTCTATTACAAATACGCCTCCTCCCTTTTTAGGGGCTAGGAGCGTTAAAAGAATTTGACTACAATCGAGACTTAAGGTTCCTCTTCCCGCGTGCCCACACTTGAAATGGACGGGCCAAGGTGATGCCGTCGCTGATGTCGATGAGTCCTTGACCTCTGCTACTCCTCCTACGAACAAAGAAACAACAAAGATGTCAGTAGCACCTGCTGCAAATGAAAAGTGTTTGTTCTCTAAAATTGCCAAAAGATGCATGTAAACATTTGTCTGAAACAGTGGGTAAAGTAAGTCCAAATGGCCTGAAAACTTGACAGAAGACAGAAAATATTACCAGGAGGCCACTGGCCACTGAAACAGTAAGCCAATCTGCCTTAAACTGGAATTCATCCCTGGGCAAGATGAATTCTGACTGCAATTCGTCCCTGGGTGGGATGAATTCTTCTGTGTTGAAAAAGCCGACCTGCTGCTGCTCCAATGTCGAATCTCGGGACTTGCAAAATGCCTGCAAACAAGGGGGTTATGTAATTGGGGCCATTTTGGGATGACCCAGATGGTCGGATTCTCCCAATTTGGCCTCTATCCTTGAGAATTAGATATCGCCACCTGCAAGTTAGTGAAACAACAAAGCGACACAAAGCATGATAAAATTTGATCAGAATATTATGAAGTTGAAGCTATGAATTCACCAAATAGAATGACATGAAATGCAACCTGAAACCATAATCTAGAATGCTTTTGAAACAAAAACTTGGAAAGTGCGGGGGTGCCCCAAGTGGGCCTCCCACCGTTGGCACTCGATTTTGGAGCCAATCCACTAGGGATGGGTCCAAAACCTCTTAGGATAGAGGGGTCGGAAAATTGGTTGATTCAGGTGTCCATATGTTGGATTTGGGTCAGATTCAAGCTTCCAAAAGCCACCCAACAACCTCCCTTGCAAAAGATATTGGTGGATGTGAGAAGGTGAATCAAAGGGGATGCAAGTGGGTGTTCAACTCGGCAGCACTTCGTTGCTTGAAATCTCCTTCAACCTCTCTATTTTGGGTGAGAAAAGTCCCACATTTTATAGACCCATGGGGTCTCTTTTGAGAGGGAAGCACAAATGCCATGTGTTGGTCATAGGTGCCATGTGGCAGTCATGTATTCCCATGAGGGAGGGGAGTCCTCCATTGACTTGGGCTTTCATAACTGCCCTTGTTATAGTCCTCTAACAGCCTATCTATCCACCCACACACACGTGTGAGGCAGGAGTCATCAACTGATTGTCCTGGGCTGCCACTTGGCACCATTCTTTTTGCCCGTTAAACTCAGAATTCATCCCTACCAGAGACGAATTTTCGTCCCTAGGTGAGACGAATTCCAGTTAGTATTCATCCCTAGGTGAGATGAATAGTGAGCAAAGTGTCTAAATGTGCCAAATTGCTTCCTAACCTTACAAAATTGCTATGAAAGTGGTTAAGACCACTGTTTGACCTCTGAGGGCTGCCTTGGGGGCTGTGTTTGTCAACGCGATCAGTGTTTGCAGTCACATAATCGGATTGGTGCTATTTTGGTGTCTACACTACCCAGATTATTTCTAGCATGGAATTCTTTGTCACCATTGAATCTCATGGTCCAAGGGCAAGTTCCACCTACTACAATCAAAAAGCTCCCGACGTTCGACGAAACCGGGAAGACTACTCTAGAGCATATCCAGGACATCATTTCCCTAGCTGCAATCCATGATATCATAGAAGAGTGAGTGATGGTGAAGCTCCTGGTTTTCTCCATTAGAGGAAAACTCCTCTATTGGTACAGATCCCTGCCATCCGACACTATTACGGGATGGGACCAGCTAGCCGGGCAATTGATGCAATGTTTCAACGAGTCCGTCGATCCAACTTCCCTTCTACAACAATTCACTTCAATTCAAATACATCCATAAGAAGAGATTGTGGACTTCAATGTTAGGTTCACTCAAACCTAGCAAAGGGTCCTAGTTGGACTTCGCCCAACTGACGAAGCCGTGGCGTACTACTTCCTTCGGGCCTTCAACCCTGATATCGGCCTTATGATAAGGTATTCCAATGTCAATACTTTTCCAGAGTTGTATGGGTTAGCCAAGAAAGTAGAAATGGACCTCATAGCCGTGGGTAAGCTTCCTCAAAGAATGCCAATGCCCATACTCCTCGAGTTCCTTCAAGCCTAGTATGCGAGCACAGTCGCTCCATAGATTTTTGTAATCCCTACATATCTGATCTCATCTTGGAACCCAAATCCTATCGTGTCACAGATCACCACTCCATAGATACATTTCCCCACACTTTCCACTATGCCACCCACTATCACTCCAGCATTTCCAATGTTGCCAGCACCCCTGCAACATCCTGCGCTGCCTCCGATACCGACCATGGCTTCTTTACCATCAGTTCCCAAGGCCGATGATATGCAAGCCAAGATATTGCAAGAAATGCAATCATTAAATCCCACAATGCAGACCTTGTCCAACGACATGACTGTTGTCAAGAATAAGCAAGCACAACAAGAATTTCTACCAAGAAGGTCTTATCCCATGCCTGCACTTACCAAAGATCAAGTGGTCCTTCAAGGAAAAGCTTTGGTAAGAAACACTGCGATAGATGAGGTCCCAAGCACTTCTAACCATGTATACTGGTGCTCTACATGTAATGATCCTCACAAGGAAAATACATGCATGTTACATCAACACTACGTGCATACGCTAACAAGCAGCAGTCAAGGCAGTCAAGTCAACATCATCAGACAATTGGATCAAAACTCGTCAATCGACGAGGAAGAACTAGTCGCGATCCTTACCAAGGTAGGTAAAAGGTCCATAGAGGTGGATGCTACTTAGATGGCTCCTTTGAAGGTACATGCTCAATTTAAAAAGGGACAAACATCCTCTTCAGCCTCAAGCGAAGCTCCTCCACCAGCATCGGTCAAAGAAAAAGCCCAAAAGGCCACTACTGAACCACCTTAGATGGAGACCAAAGAATAGGCTAAGGAGAAGCTCAAGTTTTCCTCGCTCACCAAGCGACAAAGGGTCGAAGCGACAAAGCAATATCACACCAAGTATGAACCTAGAAAGGAACCTGAGGTGCATAGCTCCCCAGCCTACAACATTGTAGAAGAGTTGAAGAGGATCCCAGCCAAAATCAGCTTGTATGATGCTCTGCAGCTACCCGAACAAGTGGACCTGTTGCAATAATCCTTGAAAAGGATTAATACAAAGAAGGCAGAACCACTCGCCCTGGTGCAGACTCTGTCCGCATCCATCATAGGAAAAAATAGATGACCATCGTTCTACCTATTCTTACAAATGGAAGGATATATCGTGCATAACTATATGATAGACTCTAGAGCTGCGACGATAGTAATGCCGAAGGAAATATGCAAAGAAATAGGCATGGAATATACACGAAGTAGTCATGGAGTCCTCCAGTTGGATGGTACCCCAGTGAAGACTATAGGTGTCATCAAAGATATTCCTATTCGGCTACATAAGACACCTCAAATCGTAGTCATACAAGAGGTGGTAGTCGTGGACCTTGAGCCTTACTTTAGCATGTGCCTATCATGGGAATTCACAGCAAAGCTGGGTAGATATTTGTCCATGGACTACACTCATCTGGAGATTCCCTTCAAAGGGAAGAAGGTGAAGATCTATAATGAAAAACCTTCTACATTCCTGGTTGAGAAGATGTCCGAGGAAGAGAGCAGTGGCCCTATGCATACGATCGCGGAGGAATTAGAGCAAGTGGATTTGGTCTAGGAATCCCTCGCACAGTTGTGTTGTGAAGATGAATTTTCATTGGCAGATTTCAATGCCATGATAGAGACTGAGGTGGGGTGCTACACCATCGCCAAGTTTGAGAAACCAGCCAAAATGGAAGGAAAATTTTTTGCTCAACAAGGAATATGGAAATTGTTCTTCGACGGTGCTCGATGCAAAAATGGCATCGGAGCAGGAATACTTCATATTTCACCATTCGGTGAGTAAAAGGAATATTGCTACCGATTGACATGGAGCTGCACCAACAATGCAGCAGAATATGAAGCCTTGTGCTTAGGACTCAAGAAAGCTGACAAGTTAGGCATAAGGCATCTTCAAATATTTGGGGATTCCAAACTAGTTTGCAACCAGGTCACTAACAGATGCTCTTCAAAGAAACACTATCTTAAATCATACTGCAATATGGTATGGGACCTGTTTGACCAGTTTGAATCCCTCAATATATAGCCTATTCTGCAAAAAAAGAATCGACATGCAGATGTCTTAGCATCCATCGCAGCCAAATATTCTCCAATGGATGATATGGTGCATAACCCGAAGGCTGTAAGGATGATCTATAGACCCTCTGTCCCCGATAGGGATTTACACTGGCAAGTTTTTGACAACGACAAGAAAATTGTCAACTTCATGATCCAAGAAGCCACTACAGTCGAAGACCGAAGCCCTGATGAGGAAGAATATGAAGGATTGGTCCAGTTGAAGAACAACCATGTCCCCAAGGGATTGATCACACTCGAGAGCCTTTTCGATCGAAATGATCGATCGCTCTCTCATAGGATCCAGATCAACGCGCAGCAATATCAAGATTTAGAACTGGAACCTGGGAAAATAATAAAGGTCGAGACCGATTGTACTTCGAAAGAAAAGGAGCGAATCCGATGTTTGTGTAAGAAGTACCCAGATATCATGGCTTGGTCTTATCATGACCTCAAGGGATATGATCGACAACTGATCCAACATACAATCGAATTACAAGAAGGGGCCAAACCTTTTCGATAGAAGCAAAGGCCGGTCAATCCAAAGATCGAGGTCCTGATGAAGGCCGAACTGCTAAAAATGCTCGAAGCAAAGATCATTTACCCTATCAAGCATTCTTCTTGGATAGCGAACTTGGTCCCTATTAGAAAAAAGAATGGAGACATCTGATTATGCATGGAATTCCACAACCTGAATCATGCTTCCATCAAGGACCACTATCCTCTCCCGTAGATCGATTAGATCTTGCATTCGATGGCTGGAGCTCAATGATTCTCCCTGCTTGATGGTTTCTCTGGATATAATAAAATCTGGGTTAGGGATGAAGATCAACATAAGACCGCGTTCACAACCAAGTGGGGCACATTCGCCTACCAACAGATGCCTTTTGGCCTCTCGAATGCGGGAGCTACTTTCTAGAGGGTGATGGACCTTGCTTTTGGCAAGCTTTTGAACAAGGTTATCATTATATATTTGGATGAAATGACCATCTTCTCTCGAAGGAGAGAAAACCACCCAGAACACATTCAACAAATTTTCAAAAAATGTCAAGAATTTGGCATTTAAATCAATCCAAAAAAGTCTATCTTCGCAGTCAACGAAGGAAAGCTGCTGGGACATGCAATTTCAAAATAGGGTCTCGCCATGGATCCTAACAGAGCCGAAGCTCTGATGAAGCTTCCAATCCCAACAAACAAAGAAAACCTTCAATATTTCTTTGGCCAGATCAACTTCGTAAGGAAGTTTGTCCCAGACTTTGTCCAGGTCATTAAGCTGATGTCTGAGCTTTTAAAGAAAGGTGCAAAATTTTTCTGGACATAAGAGAGGAGGAAAGCATTCAAGGAAATCAAGGCCTGAATTGTTCAGGAACCAGTCTTAATCAACCCTGACTACAGCCAAGATTTTATCCTGTATGCAATACGATAACCGAAAATCTATGTCATGGTTTTAATGCAAAAGGGGGAAGATGGAGAGGAACGTCCCATCATGTTCCTTAGCTAGATAATCAATCCCCATGAAGAAAATTACAATTTCATCGAGCGTCAAGTGCATGCAATTATGAAGTCTCTCAGGAAATTCAAACAGTTCATTTCTTAGAGTCAAACCATAGTATTCATCATTCACCCCGATGTGCATAATTTCATTATTCAAGGGGAACTGGGAAGCAAGAGAGCTGGTTGGGTGAGTAAAATCCAAGAGTTCAATATTGAGATCAAGCCCACCAAGCTAGTTCACGGTTGCGCACTATGTCAAGAGCTGGCAAAGAATGCGACGGCCGAAATAACAGACTGTCAGTTGGATGACTTGTCAACAGGAGAATGTTTCGCCAATCAGGAAGAGACCGAGAGAGATTGGGTCGACGAGATAGTAGAATATTTTAGCATCGAAAGATGCCCCTCGCATCTAAATGCTTTGTAGTGGAGACATTTCAGGATGCGGTCCACCCGATACACTGTGCCCAGAAGGCCTGTTCTTTAAGAACATTAACGGCGTCCTTCTCAGATGCATAAAAGATGATGATAAGAAAAGAATCCTGGGTGAATTTCATTCAGGATTATCTGGAGGACACTTTGTTGGAAGGGCGAAAATGCTAAAAATAATCAAGGTGGGTTACTATTGGCCCACCCTCTTTGCTGATGCCTTCTCCATTTGCTGAAGGTGTGAGCAATGCCAGAGATTCGCCGGCCAAAGTAGAAATGCTTCGATGCCACTCTGACCAATACAATTGGAGGCCTCATTTCAGCAATGGGGACTAGATTTTGTAGGAGCCATATCGCCAAATTCCTCCAATGGGCACAAATTCATTTTGACTATGACGGATTACTTCACCAGGTGGGCCGAGGCAGTCCCCACAAAACATGACGATCAAGATACCATGGTCACCTTCCTGGAAGGATTGATTACCTGCTTCGGCATCCCTGAAGTAATTATTATAGATAACGGTCCTGGTTTCACAGGTGCAAAGATCAACGAATTCCTATACAAGTATGGAATATATCACAAGGTGTCTTCCAACTATTACCCCTAGGGCAATGGATTAGCAAAATCCACCAACAAAACCCTGTTAAGGATTCTAAGAAAGCTGATTGATCAAAACAAAATAACTTGGCACCTCCTTCTAGATCGGGCCTTGTGGGCCGATCAGGTTTTTGTCAAAATGTCAATCAAGACTTCGCCTTATGCTCTGGTCTATGGCAAGGAGGCCATCCTGCCCACTCACATTGAGATACCTGCATTGCAGCTGCTAGAAGAAGATGAAGCTAACCCGATGGAGGAACGCCTGGTTAAACTATTACAACTAGAAGAGGAAAATGAAAAGGCCTACCAGAACTTCACACGGCATGCTAAAGTCACCCGAGAATGGTTCAAAAGGAAGTCATCTGATCGCACATTCAAACCAGGAGACCTAGTATGGAGGTGGGATTCATGGAAGGCCAAGCCTGGGAATCATGACAAAATAGACGCGTTCTAGGACAGAACGTTTGAAATAATGAAAGTGAATTCGGCCAACTCCATCCTCAAGGATGCGAATGGCCAAGTCTTACCAATCTCAGTAAATGGTATTCACCTGAAAGCCTTCAATCACTGAGATATGTACAGCTTCAAAAAAAAAAATCTCTCTTGCATGTATTTTGTATATAGGATTTCAATGCCTTGTATATACTCTGTTCAAAAGATCATGGAGAGCAAGTGCCACTTCACCCACAGAAGCTAGATTCCTAGATTTGGCTTCACAAAGCATGATCTAAATTGCCTTCAGGGGATTTTGGTTCGAAGTAGCTGACGAAAGGAAGTTCGTCATGAAGCAGTTCATCCTCGTAGAACCAAACCACATGTAGATCAAGGACGTGCAAAATGCTTCGCTAATATGTGCCGAAGGCATTGTCCAAAGTAATTCTCGATGAAGCCCTCCTCGATGAAATGGGTTTCGATCGGTGGTATTCATGAACCGAAGCAACAACGTAGTAAAGGGGAACTTTAGGCCCAAAATGAAGAAAATCAGCCCGAAGAAGAGCTTTGCGGCGAAGTATTTTCACTGAACCTCACTTCAGGGCAAACATATTTAAGATGTGCCTTGGGGAACATGTCAAAAATAGCCTCAAAAGGGGACTAAAGTAGACAAACTCAACATGAAGGAGGTGGCACTCATCCCAAGGTAGTCTGTCAACCCAAAAGCCATGCTAAAACACCAGGTGGTAGCAATCTATGCTCTCGATACAAAATCAAACTGCCGAATTGCATGGCATCATGTACGACACTGCCATATAGCCAATAAGATGCTGCAGTGATACTTTCGGGCTAGGCCAACAAAGTAATTATGGTGGTTGCCATAAATGTCAGAGATTGCCCTTCGAAGCTATAAAACATAGATGTTCGTTAATAAAAAACCATTTGCAAGTGTAAGGGGCGAGTCTGCATTCTGTCACCTTGAAGAGATTTTGCATCAAAGGTTCCGCTATTCACCATGATTACCCCATCCTTTTTTTTGAGACGCTGAACTATTCTGCTACAATTCCTCACAATGGGAAGGAAGAACCCCACGCAGAATGGAAAAGAACCAGAGACGATGACTCTAGAGAAGGCGAGAGCCACGAAAGAAAAGAAGTAGACTCCTAGGAGGGTCAATCCTCCCCCACGCACAAGAAAATAGGTGATGGAGGAAATGGAAGTGTCCGATGATGAGCCCAGTATAGAACCACCTATCGATAAGTGGGCAAAAATCAGAGACCCAGAGCTCTCAAGAACCATGTCCGAACTTCGATATACCATCGATTTCATGAAAATCAAGCTCTCGAAAAAGAACAAGATGGCCTTGGCATATTATTCCCGCATATACTGGTATCTAGTCCTTCCTACACATCACTGCCCTGAGCTTATATACGCCATTGCTCAGAACTATCAGCCATAAACCAGGCAGGTGTTGGATGCCTCGGGTAAAAAATTGTTTTCCATTCTGAAGGAGGATGTGCAGGTAGCATTCGCACCACAGCAAAGGCCACCAAAATGCTATACCATTCACAAGGTTAGCCTGAGTGAACAAACTGATAAGTTCGCCTCTAATCCCTTCATTCTGAGTTTTTTTCATGAAAGTCTCAAGAGCGAACTTCCTTCCGACAAGCGACCCCAGATGCCCCTACCCCTGGAGGCATTTAAGAACACATATATATTCTCTATCATTGCATGGGTAGGGGGCTTGTCAAGCAATACTTCTATATGCCCATGGCAGGTGTCGCTATCTGAATGCATTTCCATAGGAGAGTTCTACGCTCCTGACGCTCCACGGCCGAACACCGACCTAGTTTTCTTTGATTGGGCAGAATGGGTGGTCCAAAATCTGCATATGCGGTTGTCATCCATAAAGGAAGCTAGCAAGGAGCCTCACTTCTAGACTTGTTCTTTCTTGGTTTGGCTCTTCTTATTTCATGTACATAAATCCCTTCCCCATTGTGATGTTTCACCAGTCGGCAAGGATGGGACCCCTTTGCCTGTATATCAATGGACCTGACTCTTGCTGAGGTCAGAGTCCTATTACCCATTCAATCAGTAGTTTGTGGGACCTGCGATGCACATTTTGATAGGGTCTATCCCTCGGGTGCCTCTCGACCTTAGAGATAAAGTGGTACTAGAGAGAAAAGGGTATGTCTTTCAATTGACACAAAGGCTTGTGATCTGCCTCTTCGGTTTCACAGGGAAGCCCTTCTTGCTGCCCTTTTTCCCTTCGAAGTACCAATTTGCCCTGGAAGTTGCTCGACAAAGTGATGCAATGGACAAAACTTATGGTCATGGGTGAAAGTGGGCACACACCTACAACTTCCCCTTCAATATGGGAGTGATCGAAGTCTTTGCCTTAAAATAGAACATATACCTGGAGGAGAGGCTCACCAATTTTGGTCTGCTTCAAATACCATAGAGGTGGCTCTGTGACCCGTTGGGGGTGATGAGAGATCATTTGAAAAGCAAAAACTTCCATTTCTGTCCTTGCCCCGATGTTCTGGAGCAAAGGAATAACCCCAATGGTACGGACCTAGAGTGGCACCTAGAGGAGATGAGGATGTTGCCTCCTTGGCATGACTTCTATCCTATGGAGGTCAAATTCGACCCAGACCAGTACCCATTCTCAAATCTTGACTCAAATTTCTAGAGAAAAGCAAGGGAAAATTTAAAAGAGGAGTTAAAGGACTGGGACAAGGAGCAGTTAAGAGAATGGTGGATTATGAGAGTCCATCGTCGAAGGATGAATTCTTATGGGTTTCTAACAATAGACAAGGAATTCGCAATTATGTATCAGACCAATATTGGGTCATGGAAACCCTTGTGTCTTGTCGATTTCATTCCACCAACCACTCCAAGTTTAGACAAAGGCCCTGGGAGGACTGATAATGTCCCTAAGGAAAAAGCAGCCAGGCCCGTGCCAAAGGCTTTATTACAGAGTCCATCCAAAGATCTTGAGACAACAATAGAGGAATCAGAGCAACCCCTTGAGAGGAGGAAAATAAAGGAGCGGGAACCTACCTAGGCACCCCCGAACTTCCCAAAATGACCACGTACAGGCATGCCAAGTGCCCCTACCGAAATATCAATATCGGGTTCGACCAAAGTAAATGACGAAGGAAATCCACCAAGTGCCAAAGCAATCCCAGATGTAGATGTCATCGACATGGAGGAACTCATGGAGGTTGTGGAAACTGAGAGTACCAAGGCCTAGAAGGAACAAACACCAATCACTCAGGAGATCGCCATGATCGCTCTGCCAAGAGGGCATGCAGGTATGTTTTCTTCATCCTATGCTCTGGTTGCTCATAAGTCCACCCCAGCCCTGGTCAAAAGCTCTCACCCATCCGCCTTGCCTCTACAAGGTCAGTCACCTCTTTCTGCCGTGTCTCTAACCACTCTCCCCAAGTCTTCTAACCAGGTCAAATTTGTTGAAGTTACTTTTCCCAGCAACACCACTAATCCTCCGATCATCAATCAGGGTAAAGCTAATAGTCCAGTACTGAACCCCAAGACTCATTCCTCCATTATACATAACGTGTTCCCACTCATCAAAGCCCCTATCACCCCTATTGTCGAACCTTCAGGTGAGGCTATCCCTTTCAACTCCCTATATTTGTTCAATCCCTTGGCTTTAGACCCAACCGCATTCGACTCCGAGATGTCCTCAATACGGGAGTCCCCCTTGGCCAAAAAACTCCTCCAAGCCCAACAGAACATAGAGAGAATGTTGAAAGATGCAAGAAATAAAAGAGGGCATTTGCTTGCTCAAGTTGAGAAATATGTCATTTTTGACTTTGAGGTGGGAAATGTGCATAAAGTAAAGAAGATACCCAAAGTCCAGAAGCCCCTGGATGAAATGACTCCAGCAGACTATGAATATCAAGATAAAGAAAAGGACCTGGAGCATCTGAACGTGGACGAGGAGTCCGCCTCTATGCACATCGAAATCGATACCTTCAAGGTGCATGCCAACATTGCCAACAAGCATAGGTTCGAAGCTGAGAGTACTAACATCAAGCTGGAGGAGGAGCTAGCAAGGACTCGCTCCAAATTGGCAGAGGCCTAGGGGTAGTGTAAGCTGATGCGGAAGGAAGCACATGCCCTAAAGCTACAGAGAGCATAGCTAGAATGCACAACTGAGAATCAGGAGCAAAGGTAGATCAAAAATGATTTGAGAGTCAAGGAGCTTGAAAGTAGGATCTTGCAAGCTCAGATCTATCTGCATGAGAAGGAAGGCCTAGGGTTATTCGACAGGAGAAAAATCAAAGAGATTCGCTCATGTCTGCTCAAGAATTTTAGGTCTCGGGTTGTTAGTGCCCTTTCAGTTTTAGTTTACACCATAGAAGCCCAGGTTGATGTCGTCGAAGGAGGACCAATCATCGAAGAAGTCATTCAGAATGTCAGAGCCCGACTCAAGCTGGCCCTAAAGGTCCAAAATGTAGGGTATCAAGATTTGAAGCTCACAGTAATGAGTTGGACAACAAGGGATTGGAACAGCCTAGGACACAGTTCATGCATTTTTCTCCATATCCAAGAAGGATCAAAAGGCAAAAATCCTACTGGATGCATTCAAAAGCGAGAGGTGTGCGTCAATAGGCTACTTCAAAGACCTCTTCTCCCTAGGCTTCCTGAGCTTCATGGATGATGATGGAAAGCCCTTAGCCAAGGAAGAAATCATGTTGAAGTGGCAACAGTTTGAAGACAATGTCTCGAAGATAGATGAGTGGGCCGAACCTATAACAGAGAAGCAGGTTGTTGATTACATACTAAAATACTATAGAATCGCTGCTTCCCTAAATGATCTGTATACTAGGTCCTATCATGCAAAAATAAAGCAAATCAATAGGTTCATTGCCTTGGTCAAATCTCTGGGAGATCAGGAGCTGTTCACAAAAAAGTTCTGGTCTCAGATTCACCGAACCTTAAGAAACATCCGCGTCCGCCTGGCCCCATCGCCAACAGCTGAAGATGTAGTAGAAGCAATGGCGACAGGAGAGCAAGAAGCAGAAGCAGGAGAAGAGGAAGAAGAGGGACAAGCTGTGGAAGCATCCCGAGAAAATGAACAAGGAGAATAGTTTGGAGGTAACTCTAGCCCAATGTATGAAAGCTGAGGGTTCTACGACCAAGACGAGCTCGTTGCCCCGCGAGCTGCCAAGAATGTTGAAAATATTGTCACATTCCACCAAGGGGCAGAAATATTAAAAACTTTGTATGATATTTGTTTTGAAAATTTTCTTTATTTATAAGTTATAGCAATTTTGATATCCTATTGCCCCCTAGTGGACAAAATGAAAATAAAAGAACTTCAGGCTCGAAGTGCTTCCAATCATCACCTCGGGCGAGAAGTTGGCCGAAGATACAAAGATAACGCTTCGCACCCGAAACATTTCAGCAGTCGCTTCGGGCAAAAGTTTTGTGAAGCGGCATCCAAACAACTTCATTGAAGGAGAAAAGATAGCCCAAATCAGCTAAGGCGAAGAAATTATTTTGGGCTCGAAGTATTTCTAAAATTCACTTCGGCCAGATTTCTCCCGAAGTAGTAACGGTTGAGAAAATGTTTCAGCCAAAACTCCCCTAAACCACCATTTCAAAAGAAGATAGGCCTGAAGCATTTTTTCGACCATTAGCAAAGCAGTTTTGCCAACAAAGCAGCGAAGGATAGAGGAAGATCAGCTTTGGCACTCCACACCCTCGAAGTAGTTTTGCAAAGCAAAAATCAGCGAGGCACTTTCTAGGAACACTTCCCAAGTTGGGCATTTTCCCGAGGCAGTCAGAGAGCCTCATAAATGCATATTTTCTTGCCTGATAAGCCTGCTGCTCATTTTTGGCAATTGTATGTAAAATATCAGTCCGAGAAGGAGAGCCCAGCAAGCATGGCCGTCACTCGAGCACTGCACCTGCAATCTAAAATCTAAGGACACCTAGGTGGCTCATTTAATGTATCTTTCCCCGGTTGACTCGATCACCATTACCAGTTTTGGTAGCCGATTTCAGATATCATCGGCAGCAGCAATGAGGAGCCGATTTCTCAGGGCTCGAGGGCGTACTCTACCATTTTTTGTAATAATGATTCAAAGGGTCGGGTCCTCTATAAAAACCCAGGCTTTGCAATGTAAAAGGGGGGGAACTTTTTTCTAGAAAGCTACTGTAACTTGATGTCCTGCGTCTAATACTAAAGGTTTTTGTACTCCATTTCTCTCTTTTATGCTACCTTTTGTGCTTAATTCTTTTGTCTATCTGCACTCGTATACTAAGACATTGAATCCTGAATCCGATGTACGATTGGGGACTGTACCCTAAAATTTGCCCTGAAGGATACATAGGAGAGGAAAAATTTCCTTGTTGCCTTCTTTTATGCTGCCTAGTGGATCGAGGTTTTTGTTATTCCCTCATCTTAATCGTTGTTACTCTGAACCCTAAATTCCAATGAGAGAGAGAGGAGAACCCTGTGAACCCATCCAGAGGATACATAGGAAGGTCGACACTGCATTTCTTTCATCTATTCTTGGTGTTCTTTGCTGCTATTCAAGTTATTAGTGAGTGATCGTGCTTCCTGTTCTTCCCCACCTTGAATCATCAATCTCTAACCCTTACCCATTTTTATTTCTTTCTCTAACCCAAACTCCTTTTATCTCTTTCCTGCACTCTTATCTCAAACCCCAAAAGTAGATTAGTATAGGAGCCGGTCTTCTTCGGAGATTGGCACAAGGGGCATCTCTTCCCTTTGGCCTTTCAATGTTGGTCATAGGTCCAGGGCACGCAAACCCACCGAAAGTCCTTTCTTGTGCAGATTTGATGACCAACAGGTACGACCCAAAAATTTGTAATAATCCCACCATAGGATGCCCAAAAAATAAAGTGTCTGCAACTCAAATTGACATAAACAGTAGAATAATAGGATTTCAAGTTAAGTAATTACACCTTGCTTTTGCATTTTTACTATTTAAAAAAGGTCAAATTTAGTTTTTCTTTCTCTCCTTGTTTTCTTGAAAGGTATATTTCACTTTTCTTTAATCACAAAAACAATAAAAAAAGAAGAAAAATAGAAAAATAACTAAGTAGGAATGCATTTGTGTGGTCTGATTGCTTGCGATCTACCTAATGGATAGGTTGTCATTTAGGGCATGCATTTTGTAGGTTCAATTTCTATTTAATACTTCTAAAAGTGAAACATTATTTTTGCATTTAGTTAAATCTCATTGGGTGCTCTATTTTTTTACTTTTTTTATGTATAAAATGAACCACACACACCAAATCCCATGCAAACATTAGTGAGTTGGAATTCATCCCCAATAACTAATAGAGGCCAATGATAGTGGGCTTCATATCCACCCGTTCACTCACATGACTAATGCAAACCCTATTTTACTGGCCAAAACTGGCTCCAATAACCATCTTAGCCATGGAAAATTGCACGTCTTCCTCTTTGGAGGGTGTATCACTACCCATGGTCAATATGGTCTTCATATACATGCTTTGGTTTGTTTACATGATCAAAATTTCATTCTTGATTGTTGAGCTATGAGTATATGGGTGCAATCACTTTAACATAATAATATCATCCAACAAAAGAAAAACACATGAAAAATTATCTCCTTGTAAATAATGAATCAAAACACACAAAATAGTTTTAATTTTTAAAATATATAAATACTTGTCTTATTACATGTTTCCATTCTTGTGTGTTGCATCATTAAAATTTGTAAAAGAGATAATCACGTAGGGTTTGGTATGAAGTATTTATGGTGTGCAACCATAACTAATCCCATTCAAGGGCTTATGTTGTGGAGAGTAGACAAGGAGACACAATTCATCTATGATTTAGCCCTAAGGACATGTTCATACCTCCTTAGTGGCCACCTACTCACACAAGTCCTAGAATAGCAAGTCAAGAACTTTATCTAAAAGGGACCCCTACATGGGACACCTCTACAAGTTTTTGTCCTAATCAAGGAATGTACTTCCTAGATGAATACACTTCACACATATTCTTTCAAGAATGACAACTACGTATTGAGGCATAAATAGATAGAGCAATACCATAAATCTGCATGCCTACTAGGTCTACCATACCCACCTATAGGTAAGATCAAGAGTACACACAATATGCAAGGCCAAATGATGAAACCACACCCTTAAATTGACCTAATAGGTTACAAAAATATAAGTAGCAAGATGAGCATGATACTCATGGCTCAAGGAAAGCAAAGTTAGCTCTTCTCTTTCTCATCATTGAAGGAAGGTATTAGGAAAATTTTGATTATCCTCAGGTTCATTATGCCATCCAAGCAAGATGTGCCTCTACATCATCTGAGTACAAATATTGCCTATCTAGGACTAATACTCAAGTGAAGGCAACTTTCCTCGATTGAGGGAAGCTCATAGTCGATATTTTAGATTTTCCTAAATGAGATAGGCCCCAGGGTGATACTAGTAGGGATCATAGGACCCACATGGTAGAATAGATAAATAAAATGGTCAAAATATATGTCAAGTGTTAGCACAATTAAATTATCTTTGGTAGGATAAATAATCCTTAGAACTCCAACATATATTAGAAAAAAAAATAATTGAGCATCAAACCAATGAGATATTTCAAGAAACCTTACATGATAGGGTCCCTACCCCAAGTACTCATAGAGAGGGGATTCATAAGAGGCAACCTACTTTCAATCAATATATGCCTACCAAGCCTAATAAAATGTTGCCTCCTCAACCTCCTAGGTATAATTGAGACTTGCCTCCAATGACAAACAATTATTGCATTCCACAAGCACTTACTACTCCTTGTAGGTCAATTTAAGAGACACCTTATGGGGCCTACACTAGGCTTGAACCAAAAGAGGAATGTCTGAAAGAACCTTATGGAGGCAGGGTGGATGGCATTCAACCACCACACAATAGGCTTGATATTCCTCACCCTCCCCAGTAGGATCGAAGCAAAGAAGAGGATATCAAATCCTCTAATGCATATAAAGCATTTCTAGAATACATGGAATCAATAGAGAACAAGATCTCTAGGTCAAGGTATCAAAATACCACTTTGTGCTATCTTTGCAATCAACTGCTTCACCCATAATTACCTTAACCTCCTTATCCAATGAATTTCAAAATGCCCAAGATGGATAAATTTAAAGGATATGAAGATGTGCAGGAGCATATCACTAGATTTTTGAACCAATGCTTCGACATCTAGGATAATGACACCTTAATTTTAAGGAAATTCTTACTTATCCTCTTTCATCCTGCAATAGAGTGGTACAATCAACTCCTAATGTAAATCATCTACAACTTTGAACATTTCGTAGATGCATTCCTAGAACTCTTTGCCTTTTACACTAAGCGAAAGGATTCTTTAATATACCTCATGGGGTTGAAGCAATATGATGATGATTCAATCACTAACTATGGCAACATGTGGTGAACACTTCTTGCTAAGCTACCATACCTACTCCTCATGTTGGATTTGACTTGCATGTTTGCTAAGGGTTTCTTGAAGCCAATTTCCTTATTTCTACAACTCAGAAAATACCCATCTCTTTAAGATGGTCTAACACAGGCTAGAACAATCGAATACATTAAAATTCAAGAGAGGAAAATTGTAAAAATTTTCAAGAAGGAATGAACTAAGAAAAATAAGAATAATATGATGCAACCAAAGCCGATAGTAGTCAACCAAGTTGCTATCAGTATTTTAGGAACTATGCAACCAATGTTGCCTTAGAAGCCCAACTATCAGGCCACACCTGGAAACTACAATAACAATAATCAAATAAATCAAGGGTAAAACCAAAAATACCCTAAATGACAATTTATACCCATTACTAAGTTGATGAATTATCTACTTGAGCACCTTTGTACAGCCAAGGCGATTAATCTACTTGAAAATCAACCTGTAGATCTAAATGTACCAAAACCCTAGGGATATCATGAAGATCTATACTACAAGTACCATAAGTAGAATGGGCATGATGTGTAGATGTGCTTCAAGTTCAAACACCTAATACAAGATATGATCTATAGGAATGATCTTCAGGTCGACAACCCTATTACAACAAACGATCAAAAAATAGATGTTTTAAAAATCCATTGCTCACTCATGAGGAGTAGGAAGATCCAGCATAAGAGGTGAAAAAGGTCTGTTTGGCACCACCTAAACAAGGGTTCATCAAAATTATTAGCATAATGATAAGAAATAAGTGTTACTCAAGTCAAGTCACACCATTTATGACTTCCAATAATATTCCTTCAACATCATAGCCTCCACCACCTCCAATGCAAAATCTTCCACCTTGTCTGATGGTCACAATAAAGAGTAAGCTTACTCAAAGCTTGCGAATGATATTGGCTTAGCTCTCAATATATGATATTATCCAACAATCTCCACCTCATTGATAAAATCTCATGGATATCCTCAAGTTTATTGAATTGTAGTCCTAAGAGTCTATATCTTTTATCAATTTTATGGGGCATGTCCAACAATGCACAAAACTAGTAATAAGCTTTCATGAGCATGAACTCAAGCTAGTACCAAATGATATGGTGGATCCTCCCTTGCACATAATTGCATGTGTAATTGGAACACCTTACAAAAGAGTTCTGAATTATACTAGTTCCTCTAGTAATATCATCACGACGACTACTCTCAAAAATATAGGGCTTCCAATCCCAAATTGTCACATCCATGTATACCCTTAGAGTATTTAATGATGCTTTATGTTCAATGATTGGTACTATAGTCTTACATATTTAGGTGGGAAAAAATACCATACCAATATTGTGTCACATATTAGAGGGTCAAATGACCTACAATATCTTGCTGGGCAGACCCTAGATTAGGGATATGAAGTGTGTGCTATCCATAGCTCACCAATGTTTAAAGTACACTTACAAAGGGCAAGTGTATATTGTATCTACAAACCTTGAGTCCTTCAAATACTACAACTTGGTACATAAAATACCTGATTTGACATTACCATAAACCCATCTAGGCTTCCAACCGAATCATCTAGCCAAGGTTTAATTCCTTCACCATCACCTTCCATTAATCCATCACCATCTTCTTCCATACCATCCTCGTCATCGACACCTCTAGATATACCTTCATCATCATTGAATCCTCCATAGAGAAACATGGGAAAGAGGCCTATTGATGATATGCCTCTAACCATATCTACCGTCTTAGAATAAGATATTACTAGTCCAATAGATGATGAACCATCTTAGGAGGTAAACATTGAATCATCCCAAACCTCAATTTCATATCATTCATATTTGTCACCATAAATAATAGTCCATCTAGTAGCCACTATATTAGGAGAATACCTGGTACAAAATATCACAGCTCTTTCCATTGAGACAATGCAAAACATGGGACAACCTTGTCTTCCAATAGGTGTCATCTTACCTCTAGTATTACCTCATAATAAAATGAAATTTATTTATTGGGGTATTAACTATGACATAGAACCATATCAACAACAAGAATAGGATGAAGAAACCTTTCCTAAAGACATTAATTACATGTCCAATCCAAAATTTACCATGAGATATTTCCATCTATGCAATTGGCATGGCTATGGTTTGGGGTTGTACGAACAAGGTACTTGCATTCCTTGCCAATCGTAATATCAAATATTGTATGATAAGTTTGTTTTAGGGCACAACAAACCTATGCCTCTCGATGTGCTCATAGAAAATTTAGAGTGCTTGGGTCTGAACTATAGGTATGAACTTGTGCAATATCATTACACCAATCCTAATCATATCCATTCATTGGGGGATTATTTCCCTATAAATATTATAGATAAAGGGATATCTCATTATTTCACCCAATACTATGAAACAAGTGAAGATTCACATACTATTCCATCCAAAAATGAGGAAGAGGATCAAGGTCCTCCCTATTAATGGAAAATTGATGAGGATTCAGAGTATGGTATCACACCTATAAACTCTTCTAGTTTATATGGGGAATACATGTAGATTTTCCCTTTGTATTATGAATATGAGTTCTATTTGCATGTGTTCTCATTACCACATCCCATTTGGTGATAGCTTCTACCCTTGGATGAGTAGGCTTGCCTCCTTTTGCATCGATCACCTTTGGTTATTTTACTTCCACAACAACCACCTTCAAAAGTCATACACCAACCTGTTATCAAAAAACCCCATCAACAACCTAACGAAGATCACCTATCCATAAATATGATTTCCATAGATATTTTTTGTGCCCCTGCATGATCCGAATAATCCTTTAAATCCATTGCATCCCAAAGTTGAGGAAATTGACTTTCATCAGGGAGATTCTATGTCATCTCCATTAGAATATTGGCCATAGACAAGGGGTCCATCCAAAGGTATCCATAAATCCTTTGGTCACCCAAAATACCCAAAGGTATCCATAAACCCTTTGGTCACCCAAAAAGCCTCAAAGGTATCCACAAACCCTTTGGTCACACCAAAAGCCTCAAATGTATCCATAAACCCTTTGGTCAACCAAAATGCCCCAAAGGTATCCAAAACCCTTTGGTCCCCCAAAAAGCTCCAAAGGTATCCATAAACTCTTTGGTCACCCAAAAATCCCCAAAGGTATCCATAAACTCTTTGGTCACCCAAAAGCCCCAAAGGTATCCATAAACCCTTTTCTTACCCAAAAAGCTCCAAAAGTATCCATAAACCCTTTGGTCATCCAAATTGCCCCAATGGCATCCAATAAGACCATTGGTCATATATATATATATATATATATATATATATATATATATATATATATATATATATATATATATATATTAATCATCCTTAAAACAAAAAAAATATAAAAATATTGCATTGCATCACATTTCATACCGTTGCATTATACAATCACTTGCATTAGGCATACCCATAATTGTATTTTACATTTTAGAGTTTCTCATACATGTCTAGCACCAGGTTTGTATACTAGACATTCTTCAGAGTCAACTTTTTCGATAGTCATCATTTACACCCATATACATTACAATTATTATTTCTATCCATATTTTCTCTCTTTCATATTTGTGTTTGTTTCCCTTCATCTAGTCATTTGTTGTAACGCATAATTAGGATTTTCGATCACTCAGTCGTCTCTAGTTTTCTTTTCATATTTTTTAGAAAGCTATCCATATTTTTAGAAGGTAGAGTCATCCTCTGATTATACCTTGTATACATCAAAATGCCAACACATTTTCACATTAAATCTAAGTTTTTCACAAGGAAATATGAAACCTACAAAGTGGTATGTGTTACCTTAAGTAAAAAGTTACCTTACTCATCCCCCTGTGTGCATGGTTTAAAAATGCTAAGAATTCACAAAAGGAAAAGTTTCTACCTACCACATATAAAATTAATAGTGGTTTTCACCACTAAAAAAAGCAAAAATTAAAATAAACAGTGGTTATCACAACTCCTAAAATCCCTTGCTCACCAAACAAAAATGAGCAAATCCTTGGAGAAATTCAAAAACAAAAGAAAAGAAGGAAATATTGAACTTGATTCATGGAATTCTTAGCATTTGATAAACCATGAGGTGATCCTCATTATAGGTTGGGTGGCATCAAGCCTACCTAGCAATGGCAATATCCTTATGCATCACGATATGTCTGTTATATTAGGGTCCTACTTTTATACAAACCAATGTTTACATGTGAATGAGTTAGCTTTTGGTAGTCTGTATTACCTAGTGGTCTAGTCCAACTATGTACAAAACTCAGGATCATGATACTAATAAGGTTATATTTAGTACATACGAGTTGCATCAATATTTTTTGTACTAGGTTAAATTTATTTATTATCATAACAATGAACTCACATGCACACACAAGGATATTGAATATCTTGTTAATCCTAGCAGATTTGTACCTTGTCAAAATGTCTTGCATGGTTAGTATATAACTTTTGACTAGTTTATTAGAGTATTTGAGTCTCATGAAACCCTCATGAACATTATATAACACATTGGAATCATGAGGGTACGGAAGAAAAAAGGAAAGTGAAGATGCGATGCAAATGGAACTTAAAATTAACACTAAATCCTACACATTGAAAGTGCTTGAAAAAGAGGGAAACCATGAACAAATAAAAAAATTGAACAAAATCCAATAAATAAGACAGCCCTTTTTATTGATATTGTTTCACAACTCGGTTAGAATGTGCTTCCTCCCTTTTCAGTGGCTAGGAGCATTTAAGTATGCGTTCTAGTCACATCCATGGGTGTCGTTCCTTCTTCCGCATGCCCACATGTGAAAATGGGCAAAACAAATGTTGCCGCCACTTGTGTTGATGAGTCTTGAATCCTTGCTGCTCCTCTGAGGTATGTATCCTACGTTCAAAGAAACAAGAAGCGATCAGTAGCACCTGCGGACAAAGTAAAGCATTGCAATCCCCAAGCCTACGCTAAGTGAATGAGAAAAATGAATTAAACTATGACTAAAATGAATCCAAATGCTCTGAAAATTTGATAGGGACATCAAGACATCACCAGGAGGGCACTATAAAAATAATAGTCAGGAAATTCCTCACCAATTTGAATTCGCTCTAGGGCAGGACGAATTCACCTGCAACAAAATGTTGAAATAGTACTGTCCCAAATGTCCTACCTAGGAAGCTCCAAAAGACCTGCAAACTTGGGGTTAGCTATTTGGGGGAATTTTGGGAAGACCTAGATGGTCAGATTTTCCCAATTTGGCCTCTGTCAATGGGAATTTGATGATGCTACCTATAAGTTAGTAGAAGCGAACGAAGATAAAAACATGATCAAAATTGCTCAAAACAAGATGAAATTTAAATGGCAACCTATCTAAGCATCATAGAATCAAATGCAAATGTGAAAGAAAGCAAATATACCACATATTTACAATTGCTCTGAAGATGGGCGATTAGGACTGTAGCATTGTGGGAGGGGGCGCCCATGGGGTAGGCCACCCGTTTTTTGGGGCTTGATTTTGGCACCAATCCACTTGGGATGGGTCTAAAACCTCCTGTGGGGTATTGTTGGCAAATTGGATGGAATATTGTGGCCAAATTTCAGGTTTGGTTCTAGATTTGTGCTTCCAATAGCCACCCTATGACCTCTTCTCCAAAATAGATCAAGGATGTGAAAGACACAACTAAAAAGGGAATAGGTGTGAAATTAAAATGATAGCACTTCATTGCTACAAAATGCTCCTTCTCTCCATATTTTAGGGTGAGGAAACTCACCAATTTATAGACTTGGAGGTCTCTTGAATTGGGCATGCAGAGGTGCCACTTGGAAATCATGCCTTCCCAGGGGGAAGGAGACCCCTCCCTGAATAGGGACTTCATGACTACCCTTGTAACATCCTCTAGCGCTCGAAAATGCTTACCCACACTCCCATGTGATGAAGGAAGCATTAAGTGGTGGATTTGAGGTACCATTTGTCAAGATTTGAATTTTTTTCCATCAAACCTACAATTCGCCCCACCCTAGAGCAAATTTGGAATTCGTCCTAGGGTGGGGCAAATCCTAGTTTGAATTCGTCCCTAGGCGGGACAAATATTGAGCTAAGTGCCTAAAGGTACCAAATTGATTCCTGAACTTCCAAAACTGTTGTCAAAGTGGTTAGAACCACTGTTTAACCTCTGGGGGCTGCCCTTGGGGCTGTGTGTGTCAATGCGATCAGTGTTTGCAATAACATAATTAGATTGGTGTTGTTTTGGTGTCTACATATGCCCATTTTTGGGATGTGCTATGCAAGGCATAGCATCAAGCAAAAAAAAATATAACCAAAGAACTAATGATTAGGGTTTCTCAGTAACCTAACCAAATTTTGATGCCCCAAGTATGAAAAGGACATGAATTCTTGAATCCTTGCTTCTGATGAGCGAAGGAACTTAATTCAAGTGTTAACCTTTTTCGATGAGGTGTTACTTGATCTTGGACATTGATCAGTCATGAATAGGCAAAGGGCACAACCTTTTGTCTGTGGGAGCCTAGAGTTCATGATTCACGAATGCCAATTGATTTGATTAGCTTGTGATTATTGCTTGTTTACTATCCCAAGCAAGAGCGTGATTATCTTTGTCAATGATTCTTTGAATGCATGTCGTTTTCCTTAATTGGGTGTGTACTTGTTGATTGGTGACTAAGTGTGACTACCCACTAAAGCGATGAATCGATGAGGGAATGACCTTCATGAGAAAAGCAACGAGTTTCTTGACCCAAGATGACTTGTGCAAGAGTGCCTTTAGATGTTTAGCGTTAAATGTGTGTGCAATTTTCTGACATCTAGACCTATTTTTGGTGGGTGTTAACCCTTTTCGATGACGCTTTTTGGAGCTAAAATTCTCGAAAATTCGTTCTCCCATGGAGTGGTCCGGCTATGATAGCATTCTTAGGGAGTAGGATAGTGAAAATTTGTGGCCCCAACACCTTTTTTGAATGCCAAGAATGTCAGGCACCAAGGCGCCTTCGTTCAGCAATGTTATTGCTATTTTTGGTTGGATTTTGACCCTTTTGGCGATGTCGCTTGGGGATAAAATTCTCAACAATTCGTCCTCCCGTGGAGTAGTCCGGCTATGGTAGCCTTCTTAGGGAGGAGGATAGTGAGGATTTGTGACCCCGATATCCATTTTGCATGCCCGGGATGTCAAGTGCAAAAGCACTTTCATCGGACAAGTTTATTAGTTGTTTTGGTGCATTTTTGTTCATTTTTTTTGTTGTTTTTGAATTTTTTGCTCTGAATTAATTCTTGGGTGGGACAAATACTAGTTAAGTATTCATCCCAGGGTGGTATGAGCACTAAGTAGAATTATCATACCATGGAGGAACGAATATAAGCTCAAAAATCCTATTTAAAGGCCAAAATTAGGTTTTGGGCTCATTTGCACTTGAATTTTCTTACGATTTGGAGCTCTGAGGAGGAGGAGGTTAATTCTCTGAATTTAAGTGCTATCGAATTTCTCCCAACATCATGAGTGCTCAAACTTGATCGAGCGACGGAGCCAAAGTGAGACCAGTAAGTGTTTCTCCTTGTTTATTTGCTTTTGTTTGTTGTATGTTTTAAAGCTACAAGTTATTTGTTTATTTTTCTTTGTTATGTTGTTTTCCAACTGAAAATTGAAACCGTCAATACTTAGTTGAACACAAACCAAGACTGAGTTTAAAAAATGGATGAAAAACGTAGTTGAAAAGACCTATGAGCAAGGATTTGTATTTTGCATTATTGTTGGTGCACAGGAAGTCTAATTTAAATGACAGGGGCATTGGAGCTCATTGCAGTGTGAAGAATACAATTCCCATGCCACCCCCTTGCTCACATTTAGAACCATTGAATAATAGGGTGATGTCGTCCTATGAATTAGGCTCATCACAATTTGCCAATTATGAGACATGGAAGATCCCATCATCGGGTAGTTCTATGACTAGAGGTTGATTGTCTTCAAGAGGAGCCTCTGCTAGTTGATCGGCTATGACTTATCCTTTGATGGATTTTTGTCCAATAAATTCTATGTCAAATTTTGTCAACAACATGATCCATTTCACCATGCGGCTACTATGATAAGTATGACTCATCATGTATTGCAATAGATTCTCCTTATACACAACATACATAGTGTTTCTCAGCATGTAGTGGCATAGCTTTTTGGTCACAAACACCACTGCCAAGCAGAGTTTCTCAATGTATGCATAGTTAAGTTCGTAAATGACCAGGGTGCGGCTAAGATAGTAAGTAGCTTGCTCTTTTTGAAGTTCATTTTTTTGGGCTAGCATGGCATCCAGTGCCACCTCAGTAGCTAAGATGTGTAAGTAGAACAACACTCTTGGTCTAGGTGGTGCCAATACTGGCAGTGAAGCCAAGTATCATTTAATGTCATCGAATGCTGACTGACGCTCGTCATCCCAAAGAAATGCTACCCCCTTATGCAATAATTTGTTCATGGTTTGGCACTTGTCAGATAGCTATGCTATGAAGCGCTTGATTGACACGACCTTTCCCTACAGGCTTCTGAGCTGCTTGATGGTAGTTGGGGGAAGCATTTCAAGGATTGCCTTGACTTTGTTTGGGTCCACCTCGATTCCTCATTTTGAGACTATGAAATCTAAGAGTTTTCTAGATGTGACACCAAATACGCACTTCTTGGGATTCAGTCTAACATTATGCTTCATGAGGCGGTCGAGGATCTTGCTTAAGTCATCGATATGATGTGGGCGCAAAAAATATTTGGCTAACAAATCATCCATGTAATCTTCCAAGGTTTTATGCATGTAATCTTGGAAGATATATGTCATGGCACGTTGGTAGGTGGCACTGGAATTTTTAATGCCAAAAGGCATGACCTTATAACAAAATGTCCCCCAAGGCATTGTGAACGCCATTTTTAGTTGGTCCTCGAGATTGATACGAATATGATTGTATCCCGAGAAACCATCCATGAGGGATAGCATTTTGTGACCTGCTATAGCATCTACCAATGTGTCGATTGTCGGCAAGGGGAAATCATCCTTAGGGATCACTTTGTTTAGATCTCAAAAATCAGTGCATATGTGAATCCTCCTGTCGGGCTTCTTGATGGGCACCATGTTGGACAACCATGGCGGATAATCCATGCAAATGACAAAATGTGCATCCAACAACTTTTGTAATTCATCTTTGACCATCAAGGCAACTGTTGGGTGCATCTTGCATAGTTTTTGCTTAACTAGTTTGATTGTCGGATCAAGCGTTAGATTATGCATGACTAGCTGCGGATCTAGCCCTGGAATGTCTCTGTATGACCATGCAAAAACCTCCTTCTCTTTAAGAATGGCAATGTAGTCAGCTTGCTCTTTAGGGGATAAGCTTACCCCCAGCTTGATTATCTATGGATTCATTGGATCTGAGCCAATGTCTATGTTAGTCATCTCCTCAACTGACATGTGGGATTCATCCTCCAAATGGTGTGGAGTCAGGATCAAATGGATATCATTTGTGAGTTTAAATCCGCACTGGGAACCTCAGGTTCCTCTTCAGCATGGAAGATATCTGGAGTTGGCCCTGGGGTAAAATAAAGCAATTTATTGAAAGGCTAGTACTTTGATGGGGATGGAGGTGAATTGGCGTGATCCCAGTCTATGGCATCTATGTCTAGATGCAATGACCGGGTTGGATCGATCGAATTATGGATGGGGGCGGTTAAGTCAATGGAGATCATGTTGATGAGATGATTTTGATCTCCATTATCACGGGTGTGGTGACTTGAACATCCTAGATGATTCTTATGCTCTAGATCTAGCTCTGTGGGTATTGGCACGAATAGATTAGCACTATGTGAAAATAGGAGTATAGGGTCTGCCCTCAGCATTGATATCAATCTAGGGTCTCGGGGTGGAAGGTGCTCTTCATATACTTGGAGCGGCAGGTCCAACACTTGGTCCCACCCTATTGGGTCTACATACCACTCATGCCCTGGCATTATGTTCATATGTTCAAATATGTCATTAATATGCAAGGGATATTGATGCTGCATCTGTCACATGTGATTAAGATATGTCATTTTTGTCTCATATTCATAATCACTATCAGAGATCCAAAAGCCTTCATTGGCTCTGATAACTGTTTGAGGCATTACAGGATCATCCTGTTTGAGCAAATTAATCTGGCCCCATTGTGGTTATTCCACTCTCCGTGGGGGGACCAGATTCTCTTGATGTTGCACTGGTTCTATTGGAGCCTCTAAAGGGAACATTTTCAAGAGGCTCTCTTGATATTCATCCATTCGTATCACTTGTGAGTGATCACTATTTGATTCAAAGGGGTCATATGATGCTGGTTCATATTCTGATTCATCCTTCGAAGATCCTTATTGACATTGTCCATACCCTCCTTGGAAGTGAGTCCCTAAACTTTCTCCTTTCTCTAGCAAAGGGAAAGGGTTATTGAGGTTAACAAGGGTGGTTGTCAACCAGGGAAGATAATCCCCCAATGTATACATTGTGTTAGGGTTGGCATAAGTATCTAATGCCAATCCACCCTTGTTGCCTATCCCTAGGCCTTGCATGTCGTTTACCAAGATGTCCAAGGGCAGGGGGTGGTTGAACCCCACTCCTGACTTGCAATAGGGCATTTGGTATCTTGGTTGGCAAAGGACACGCACTCTCTGCTCATACCTGCCTAACCCATATCCATGCCAATTGCATTGGTCAAGATATCTCAGAGCAAAATCTAGGTTAGATAGATAGTTGACATCTTCTATAAAGGGTTATTCATCTTTGTCCTCTTGTATGCATGGTTCAGTACCATGATCA
Organism: Wollemia nobilis; assembly: GCA_028583015.1. NCBI lineage: Eukaryota > Viridiplantae > Streptophyta > Pinopsida > Araucariales > Araucariaceae > Wollemia > Wollemia nobilis. Next base: position 4,123,208 of record JAQPPZ010001731.1, read on the forward strand.
AGGTCCCCATACACAAAGTTTATCTAGTTTTGCGGGTAGCCTAAAGTAACAATGGTACCGATGGGGAGACAAGGTCTCCTCATATCCTGCACAAAATCTAGTGCGGGTGTTGCTACGACATTCTGCACCAAATAATCCCCTAGGCCCGTGTTGGCCATTTCAACAGTGATTGTTGGCAATTGAGAGGGAGGGAACAAAAGTTTGTCCTGAATCCACTCCATGTTGGGTGAGTTAGGAGCCTCAACTTCTATTTTACTAGGAATCTCTTCAGTAGAGATGGTTGATACTATGGGTAGCGCCTCTTCCAGAGGTTTCACCTCCTCCAGGGGTCTCTTCCCTTTGTCCTTCTATTTAGCCATGATAGGTGGTGTCGTTGGTGGAGGACCCGACGATGAAGCTGGACCTAGCTAGGGTTTTGATGGACTTGTCATCAGGGATGCTTGCAGAATAAGACCTTGTATAGACGGATTCAACTGGAAATCCAGATGCATTGATGGAAGGGTCGATTGTGGCATTAGCTACATCGCATTGCAATATTTTAAGGGTTCCAAGTCCACCGGGACTACATGTAATTCCCCTTCAAATGTATACTTCAAACACTGATGAGCTATCGAAGGGACACACTTCATGTCCCTGATCCATGGTCGACCCAGAAAGATGTTATAAGCCATCTCACCTTCCAAAATGTGGCACAATGTAGGTATAGTCTTTTGTCCTACTTTAATGGGTAGGACAATCATGCCAACTGTCGAGTAGATTGCATCATTGAATGCTCGCAGTGTATATGTGGAGGCCGTGATATGAGATGTCGACAACTTTAGATATTTCAATGCCGCTATAGTAATGATGTTACTAGACGAGCCAGTGTCTACCAACACCCTCTTATATGGGATATCGTTGACCCACGCGATAACGTGTAGGGGTGGATCCACCATGTCATCAACCACCGATTTCACTTCATCCTCTCAAAAGGTGATGACAAGCTCGGTGCATCATTTTACATGCCCCATAAAGTTGTTGAAGGAATTCACTTCCTGGGGCTACAACTTGATGCCTTTCAATATCTCCATTAGAGCCTCCCGATGGGGGGTTGACTTTTGTATAAGCTCATATATGGAGAGCCTAGCCGACGTGGTCCTCAAACTCTGAGTGAGTTTGGTCCGAATCGTGGCTGTGGGTCTAGGTGGTGGAAGCTGCACAGGGTTCTGTTGAGGTTGTGACGTCGATGGAACTTCTCTTGTGGATGTCACGGGAGTAGCTCCTGGGTATATCTTGTTCCTATTCACTATGCTTATCATCCCCACATACCCTTGCATGGGGCAATTTTGTTGCACCTCATTAATTTGAAGGGGTTTTTCCTACACCTCATGGGCAGGCAAGGGATCTCTAAAGACTCCAATTTGTCAGTTGTTTGGCACTACGGGGTTGTCTACTGCTAATGTCTTGTTGTCAATTAGGTCTTGTATCAAACCCTTGAACTTCCAACATGCATTGAGGTCATGTCCCCTTCGCCTGTGGAACCTACAATACAACTCCTCCCGGTACCCCTTAGGCTTCGGTGCATTGGGATCTATGGTTTGAATCTCCGGGAGGTTGATCAAGTTTGCCACTAACAAGCGATCAAATAGGGAGTCTCTTGACTCTGTGTAGGGTGTAAACTATCACCTAGGACGATGCTGCTGATTTTGCTCCTGCTTTCTATTTTCTCTTTCGTAATTGTTAGGAGGAACCGCCTAATAATTAGCCTTTTGAGGCTATATTTCTTGTGCAATCTTAGGGACATTTATGGCAACTTGATTAACCATAGCGGGTTTTTGTTGCGTAGTCCCTATTTTTGTGTTCTTGTTCCACTCTTTCTTCTTATGTTTGGCAATCTCGCCATCCTGTATCTTGATCTCTTTGATTATTTTGGCTTGCACCAGAGCTTCCTCTAAGGTGGCATATTGTTGCAGCTGCAATAGCATAGAGATTGATCTCAAACAGATTCTTGAGAACATTTGTATGATGTCGAACATGGGAGGGAGGTAGGGTACCTTGGAAAGTAGAGTCCTCCATCTATTCCCGTAGGCCGCCATAGTCTCTTCCTATACTGCCTGAGGCTGGCTAGGTAACTTAGTGATGCCTTCTTCTTGGTGTTGAAGGTGAAGTGTTCGAGGAATGCATCCACTATTTGATCCAAGTTATTGATGCTATGTTTTGGTAATTGCGTGAACCGATACGAGGCGGGGCCTGTGAATGTGGTTATAAAGGTTCTCAACAGCAAAGCAACATTGTCCTGAATGCCAAAGCATTGGCTCAGGAATCTGGTCACATGTTCTTGGGCATCCTCCTCACCCTTGAAGATTGCCAATTGAGGTAGCTTAAAGTGTTTAGGGTACGGAGGTGCAAGCATTGACGGATGCACAAGATGACTATGAAGTTGGCATAACGTGGGATTTTGGGGCCTAGAATATTTGGTTTCCACAGACTCCAAATGCTCTAGAAGCACTTTATATGCATCGAAAGACTTAATCTCTTCCTCTCTAGTTTTCTCCCGTTGTGGGTTAAGGGAGACTTGAGGCCTATTGGGGGGTGGCCGGATAGCAGCCCCTCCACCTTGATAGGGCGTTTTAGCCTACTCCTATTCTTGTTCATACTCCTCATAGGCTTCTCGAGGAGTTTTTGGGTGAGACCTATGACCATGGGTGGGTCCCCGTAGAGGGAGCCCCTCATTGTTCCAAGGAGTGGCCTCTTATTCAGGTCTAGGAGGTCTTGGAGGCAGCACTTGGTAGGGTCGTGGGGACCTATCTCATACCAAGGGAATACACCTCTCATATGGTTTTTCCCTTTGGGTGCGAGGGATTGGGACCCTCTCAGGCACAGTGTCATGGAGCAATTCATCTGCTTGGCGTTGAATGTGCTCTTTGCTAAGGTGATATAGATGCTCTAGTTGCTGTTGATCTTGCTCAAGCCGCATAATCTATGCTTGGCAGGTGGCATGTCTAGCACCTACCAGATTGATCTATTCTGCAATCTTGAGACTAGGAGGCTAAGATGCCTCTCCTACACATCTATCTCGATTGTCATGGTCTAAGATCTCTATAGGTCATTTCCCTCTCTTGAGGTTGGCGACATTCACTCGAGGCTTTGGCCTCAAAATATGGTTTTGGTAAATAGTAGGCACAAAGGCGCATTGCTCCTGTGTTGTATGTTGCTCTTGAGGAATGCAGTAGTCTTCCTCATTCTCCCATTCATAAGTGCGAAAGGGGTGGGTGGAGTTGGCTCGCCCTGCTCGAGGAGCCTTGTGCTCCAGATTTGTCTTATCATTTCTAACAATGAGAGGAGGCAATGGAGGGACAATATAATCTTATGGCCTCTCCCTATGGACCCTATGTTCTAGCGCTTCATCATGCGATGGCCACTCGTATCAAGCTTCTAAGGGATCTTTCCCATTTATTTTGATTTCCATGTGTAAGGACTCCTCCTGAAAGGGTCTATGCTGGATGGGAGTGCCCCTCGAAGGGGTGCCCCTATAGTCCCATTCTAATATGCCATGATGTGGACTCTCTTGTGGGCCCGACCGCTAAGGTGAAATGGTCAAGTCCTTGGGACTACAACGGAGGTGACTTGTGCCCCCTTGTACACTCTTCGCAGCTTCCGCCCTTGGTTGGGCTTGGCTACGGGTGTACACCATGGTGGTATCTCTCTACAAGCTATGTAGGTTTTTATCTCTTTTATGATTTTTTTTTTACGCTACACTAAACAAAAAAGATCACACACACACAAGCAATGATTATCTCATTTAAAGATTGAAAGTGTGTCCTAGACCTAGTTTAGTGTGTTTTGATTTTGTTTTGAAAGCTTTTGTAAAGAACGTTTAAATGCAATATGATGGTTCTTATGGCTCCCACAAATGGTCGCCCCTTCGATATACCATTTCCAGGCCAATATACCAACCTCTCTATATACCCACCCTTACATGAGGGAAACTATAGGTACATGAGAGTAGATGGTACGTGGAACGTAGGCAATACGAAAGGGGGATCACCCTATTTTTGACACCTACCATAGAAGACTTATCCTTGTGCACTGGGAATCACCCCAGCTACACTCGGTCAGCTTTCATTAGGATTTATGTCTAGCAACAGTAGCGATCGGGGTAATGGATGCAAGATTCAAGCCAAGGTGGTGATGAAATCCATCGTTGGTCTTGATCAAGGGCTGGGGTTTTACGACCAACTCCTTGGTTTTTAATTTGCCACATGGTGTGTGGGTTTTTTTTTATTTTGAAAAATGGAAACAAGCAAGCAGTAAAGGAAAAATTTCCCTAAGCAAGCGAGTAATCCAGAAATAGAAAAATTGAAGACAAAAATTGACAGGGAAAGTTTAGAATCCTTACCTCTTCTCTGCCCAAATCTGTCGGTTCTGAGTTTCTGTCTTGAAACCACACAAACAAAAATTCATCTTGGGGAGGAATGAATTATAGTACTGAATTCATCATAGGGTGGGGCAAATTCAAATTCATCCCGGGGTAAGACGAATTATAGCTCTGTATCCGCCCCCTGATGGAATGAACAGTAGTCCAACGTCCAAAAACTCGATACCTGTAAGCAAAAAAACCAAGTTTCAATCAGATATATGATCTTAAAAATAGAGGACTCAGTCCCACCGTGATCGCCACTGGAAGCATGAGGATATGGAATCAAAAAGGAAAGCAAAGATGCGATGCAAATGGAACTTAAAATTAACGCTAAATCCTACACATTGAAAGTGCTTGAAAAAGAGTGAAACCATGAACAAATCAAAAAATTGAACAAAATCCAATAAATAAGACATCCCTTTTTATTGATATTGTTTCACAACTTGGTTACAATGCGCTTCCTCCATTTTCAGGGGCTAGGAGCGTTTAAGTATGTGTTCTAGTCACATCCATGGGTGTCGTTCCTTCTTTCGCATGCCCACATGTAAAAATGTGCAGACCAAACATCGCCGCCACTCATTTTGATGAGTATTGACTCCTTGCTACTCCTCTGAGGTATGGATACTACATTCAAAGAAACAAGAAGCGGTCAATAGCACCTGTGGATAAAGTAAAGCATTGCAATCCCCAAGCCTACGCTAAGTGAATGAGAAAAATGAATTAAAATATAACTAAAATGAATCCAAATGCTTAGAAAATTTTATAGGCACATCAAGACATCACCAACAGGGCACTACAAAAATAACAATCTAGAAATTCCTCACTGATTTGAATTCACTTCGGGGCAAGAAGAATTCACCTACAATAAAATGCCAAAATGGTACTGTCCCAAATGTCCTACCTAGGAAGTTCTAAAATACTTGCAAACTTGGGGTTAGCTATTTGAGGGAATTTTGGGAAGACCCAAATGGTCATATTTTCCCAATTTGGCCTCCATCAATGATAATTTTATGATGCTACCTGCAAGTTAGTAAAGGCGAATGAAGATAGAAACATGATCAAAATTGCTCAAAACAAGATGAAATTTAAATGGGAACCTATCTAAGCATCATAGAATCAAATGCAAAGGTGAAATAAAGCAAATATGCCACAAATTTCTAATCGCTCCAAAGAGGGATGATTAGGACTATAGTAGTGTGGGAGGGGGCGCCCATGGGGCAGGCTGCCCACCGTTTGGGGCTTGATTTTGGCACCAATCCACTTGGGATGGGTCAAAAACCTCCTGTGGGGTATTGTAAGAAAATTGGATGGGATATTGTTGCCAAATTTTGGGTTTTATTCTGTATTTGTGCTTCCAATAGCCACCCTATGACCTCTTCTCCAAAAGAGATCAAGGATGTGAAAGACACAACTCAAAAGGGAATAGGTGTGAAAGTAAAACAATAGCACTTCATTGCTCCAAAATGCTCTTTCTCTCCATATTTTAGGGTGAGGAAACTCACCAATTTATAAACCTGGAGGTCTATTGAATTGGGCATGCAGAGGTGCCACTTGGCAATCATGCCTTCCTAGGGGGAAGGAAACCCATCCCTGAATAGGGACTTCATCATTGCCCTTGTAACATCCTCTAGTGCTTTAAAATGCTTACCCACACTCCCATGCGATGAAGGAAGTGTTAAGTGGTGGATCTGAGCTGCCATTTGTCAAGATTTGACTTTTTGCCCATCAAATCTGCAATTCACCCCACCCTAGAGCGAATTTGGAATTCGTACCGAGGTGGGGCGAATACTAGTTTGAATTCATCCTTGGGTGGGACGAATATTGAGAAAAGTGCCTGAAGGTGCCAGATTGATTCTTGACCTTCCAAAACTACTGTCAGAGTGGTTAGAACCACTATTTAACCTCTGGGGGCTACCCTTGGGGCTGTGTGTGTTAATGCGATCAATGTTTGCAATCACATAATTGGATTGGTGTTGTTTTGGTGTCTACACACATTAATATTCATTCCATTCCATACTATTTTATCACATTTTTATCAATTTACATTTTTACAAATTCATCACATAGTCTCATGACAACATTATAAATGAATAAATGAATGTGATACAGTCTATGGTGCTAACATAGTGTCATAAATTATTCATATTTTGTCATATAGATCAACAAATCATCCATTTATTATGCATACACACATATCCATATCATCAAAAACAACATATTATAATGCATGCATCCATCAAAACATTAGTAAAATAAACATAAGCATTGCATACATCCAATAAAGCAATAAGGAAACACATGATGACAATAAAAAAACTCATATATATGTATATGTGTAGCACCCTAAAATTGGCGCAGTAAAATTGGAATAATTACATTCACCTTAGTAAATAAATTTAAATTCAAATTTAACCTCCCAAACCGCCCGTTAACCGTCGAGAAACCCGTTTCCTCTTTTTCCATGCCATTTTTAGCGATTGTTTTGACCGTTTGACGATATCGTCTCCGATCAGACGATATCGCCCCAATTTGACGATTTCGTCTGGACTAGAACGTCCAGACGATTTTGTCGCAAAACTGAATTTGCATAGTTGGAATCCGTTCCAACGGGTCTCCAATCCGGGGAGAAGCGTGTCTGCGCCGTTGGGACCCTTCCCCCATTGGAGATCTCCCAAATTGGGATGATCTCCAACCTCCCAACAACTATCCTATGCCTATTTAACTCTAAGACTTTTCCCTCCCCAACCCCTGGCTGAATTTTTATGTAAATCAACTCCCTATGCGCTAAAACACTTCAAATTTGCTCTTGCACTAGTCCTATATTAATTTTATTGCAGGTACACCACTGGTTTTCAGTCGGAGCCAGCACCTATCGTAGCCGACGAACCTGTCAAGATCGGAGGCGATCTCATCAAATTCGAGACGATCTCGTTCTGATGCGAGACGATTTCGACTGCAGCACACATCGAGGCAATCAGTGCCTGGAGTTTGCTCTTCTTTCTCTTTTCTCTGTCATTTTATGCTATAAATTAGATTGTCTATTCAGTTTTTATACTATATTGCATCTGGAGTTCACCCATTTTGTCTAGTTTGCATATTAAGATCATATTCTGCTATCTAAACACTGTGATTTGCATTTACTTTTGTTCTTGTATATTGTTCAATACTCATATTACTTTTTCATATAGTTTGCCCCTGTTTACAAAATAGAATTTCTTGTATTTCGCATCTGTTTGTTTTTTTGCAGGTCTCTGATGAATTCGTCTGACGAATTCGTCAGATTGCGGACGATCCTGTCAGTTTAGACGATTTTATCAAATTGAAGGCGATTCTGTTGAATTGCAGACGATCCAGACTGCTTCAAGCTTCAGAAACTCCATCAGACTTCCGGATCAGGTAATCTTCATTGGCCTCCTGCAAATTCTCTGTTTTTGCTTTCTTTTATGTTTCTTTGTATTCATTTAAATTGCATTTTCATGTAGTTTAAGTTAGAATCATTCGGCCAAACCTAGGATGAATGTTTAAAAATAAAACGAACTCATCTAAAACTCATTCCCAAAACCTAGGCGTGGAAACTACTGTCAAATGTTTCCTGGTGAACCCACCATCCATCGAAAAATCACCAAAATGCACCTCCCTTGAGAGGCGGGACCTTCGTGAAGTCCTCTCGTCCGAGGTACCGCACCATCCTTTTCCCATCCTCCTTCCGGGCGTGGATCCAATAGCCTGAAGGTAGGGATGCGAAAAATTTGGAGCGATACATTTTGGTGAACCCGACGTGAAATGCATCATAACCTTTTGAAAACAAAAGCAAAAGCAAACAAAAAAAAAAAAAAATTAGAACAACTAAAACTTAGATGCATTTTAAAACATTTAAGGTTCAAAATCATGTTTAGATGGTAGCTCCTAAAAAGAGGTTAGCAGTTACTATAAACGTAGTAAACCAATTAGCAGACCATAGAAGTTAATTTTGTCCTTAGTATCCATGAAACAAGTAGAAATCAATCCTTGTGGGACGAGCTTATCGGGAGACTTAGTATCATTTCATCTAGGTCCACACAACTTAAGCAGATTAAGAGGCTAGTCTTGGATAGAATCCTGGATCCTCATCAATTAGTGTTCTATCATGAACTTCAGAGAGCTTGCCATAGGTGGTTAGCCTATAGGAGAGCTTTAGTATCTTCAGAGTTGTTCAGCTTCGAGGAATACCTCGAGAATGCAGACATTGTACACCGATTCCTAGGCCTTGTAGAGGACCAAGAAGTTGTTCTCACAGATAGGGAAATATGGAATAGAGTTCCACGAGCTGTGCTATATCGAGAGTATTGCCATGAGCTTTACTTTTATCAACCAGCATCTGAGATAGACAATATCACCATAGCCCTTTTCATCAAATTCTTAAAAGAAAACTTTCAATTTGAAGAAGAACATTTCATGACCCCTGAACAGCTTGAACCTATTAATGATATCCATAAGTTATTCATAGAAGATTAGTTCATCTACTTTCAGCCTTATTATTATTGTGTGCATTTATTGTTTCATTTTTTGTCTTTATTATATTGTTTCAAAGAAAAACTAAAAAAACTAAAAATCAAAAAAAAAAAAAATCAAAGAACATAGTAAAAAAAACTTAAACATTTCATTTACAATATTGCATTAGGTATATATAAATATATACCTTTTAATTTGTTGCATATATATATATATATATATATATATATATATATATATATATATTTGCTGAAATCAAAACTTAGCACCATGACTAAACTTAGGAATGGTAAAGAAATTTTAGGAGAAGGAGAAGATTGGCTACAAAATACAACTGAAAACCCAAATGTCCTTCTTGGAGATACAAATCCGGAAGGTGAAACTCTAGGACAATCAGATGAAGACTTAGGTGAAGATAAGGAACAAGAAGGAAGTGTTAAAGAATCTTCATCCCCTAGAATAGCTCCAAATGGAGGCATCACTTTTGACAACGCAGAACATTTTCAAAAATTTCTTAATCAACATATCGACGTCCTTAATGTGGCAGTCCGTATTGATAAAGGGGAAATTAGTGATGCTCAAACAGCCTTAGAACGGGCGCTTGATATGCAAACTAATCCCTTGTCTTTCATTGATCAAGAAAGTGATAAGGGTGGACCATCTAATGCGAATATGGTCACTATAGCCCAAGCCATGACCAAACAACAGGTCACCCAACCTCCTAAGCAACTTTTTACTCAACCTAAAATCACTCCCGCACAAAAGAAAATTCCCTTCACTACTTCCTTCCTCCAAACTATTGAGCAAAATGCTTTAAATAGACAAAAATCTAAAACAAAGCCAAATACAAACTTTCAACAATCTACAATACAACACAATCCAACTTCAAAACTCCTCCATAATATTTTTCCTACCAATGTTTTACACAATAGTAACATGGCATCTAATCTGCATGTTCCTCCATCCTACGCCCATAACACTTATGGCAATGCCCCACCGAATCAATATGGGGGGCAAACTAGTAGTTTGGAAGCTATGGTGAAACAATTGGCTTCACGTATGGACCGAGATAGATCCCTACCGTCCCTCGTATAATTATCGAGAGATTTGTAGCCAACCATTGGATCCCATAGTGGTAGCTCAACCATACCCTAAACATTTTCCCATGCCCGTCCTGCCTATCTATAAAGGAACCGAAGATCCCATAGAACATCTTCGCATGTTTAGGATAGCATGTCACGACATATCGCATGACGACTTGCTATTACTAAAAATGTTCCCCAAAAGTTTAGGTGGAATGGCGTTAGAGTGGTATTATCAATTGCCCACTCATTCCTTAAGAAACTTTGAAGAAACAGCTGAGTCATTTGTTCATCAATTTAGTGCCTACATCGAGAGGCATGTAACTATTAAAGACCTATACAATTTAAAACAAGATAAAGACGAATGTTTTGCTGATTTCTTAGCAAGATGGAGACAATTGATAGGAAAACTGCACTTTGTGCTACCCTATAGGGAAATGTTAGACATTTTCATTAACAATTTACAAGAACAACTTTCTTATGAGCTATCAACAGCTACTTTGACTACCTTCGATCAAGCTATAGACTTAGCTCGAAGAGTAGAAGATGCCCTCATTAGGAGAGGCCAACTTAGAAAGAAGGATGATGAGAAAACATCTAGAAATCAATATAAAAACAAACAGGTTGTCGGTGATGGAGTCACTGATAGCAGAAATGTTGCTAATGTCAATGCAACAAAAACAACAGAAAAATTCATCTTGAAACCTCCTGATAAGCCTCCTCGAGAGTTCACTAGATTAAACCAACCTTTATCAACTATTTTACCTCAACTTCTTGAAAGAGGTTTAATCCAACTGCTAGCTATCCGGGAACCTGACCCAAGCATACCTGGATATAGAGCTGATTTGCACTGTGATTTTCATAGAGGTCCTGGACATTCTACCAACGCTTGTAAGAGATTGAAACATAAAATACAAGATTTGATTGACAATAATGAAATGGAAGTGCAAGCCTTCCAACCCAAACAAAACCCTCCTAATAATACTCAAAAGACTGTTCCCCAAAATCAAAATCAGAATGCCAATCAAACTTTAGACATATTTCAACACCCTTTACCAAGACATGGTAAAGAGGTAGCTAATCAAATTGAACATCATAATGTTCCCCCTCCTACCCGATATGTAGGAACCATTAGCGAGGCAATTACCTATTCGGGACTCTCACACATTCGACACAACCTTATCCCTGGTTACAACCGAGGCCCTTACATAATTTTCAAACTTCGATTCTAGCGATATAGAGTCGGATAGTGAAAGTGAAGTAGACACCATTCAATCGAATAGTTCTGAAAACGAATCAGATCCTATTCAACCTATCACGAGATGCTAATGTTCCAGGAAGAACCATTTCCCAGAAGAGTCACTACTCGACCTTCTTCTAATGAAGTCCTTCCTTATGAACAAGCCATAAACTCTCAACCGAGACCGTTTCAACGTCGTCACTATAACATTGTAGGTACCATCGGAGTCGTCACCCGACAACAAGCTCAAAATCCCCAACAAGAACCAAACCGAACGATGGACCAGCTCCATTTGTTCTGAAAAATCCTAATAAAGGAAATAATGCTCCTATTGTTCAACCTAAACCCCCTTACGACATTAATGAACAGTTGTCTAATACCACCGCAGAATCTCCCTTTTAGATTTATTAAGATCCTCTCCCACCCATAGGGATGAATTGATGCTTACTTTGAGCCAGATGATGGTACCTCAAAACATCCAACCTGAAGCTATGGCCAATACTATCATCACGCGAGAGATTGATTGTATTGACTTTCGGGATAAAGATATCCCACAACACAGTTTACACAAGGATAATCCCTTGTATATTACAGCTTTAATTGGGGATGTAGCCGTCAAACGAGTCTCGATTGATAATGGCTCATCTCTAAACATCTGCACCTTTGACTTCTACCAACGATTTGGTTTTAGAAGTGATGAAATGAAGAAGAGCGATATGATTATCAAAGCCTTTAATGACGAAACACAAGAAACGTGTGGAGTCATTACCCTCCCATTGCAAGTTGGTCCTAGAACCCTTGAGACAAGCTGTGTTTATTGTACATTGCCCGACATCGTACAATATACTTTTGGGTCGCCCTTGGATTAACGCCATGCGAGCAGTCCCATCAACTTTACACCAATGTGTTAAGTTTGAGTTTAAAAATCAGTTGGTCACTATTCATGGTGACCCTAGACCTTTTGATATGTGTGCATTGGCAGAACCAGTTGGAGTGCAATTTTGCCCTGCTCTGTCATCCACATATCCTAGCTCTTCTTCATCTAAAACTATGAAATATAAACCCATCACTTCATTTATTCCTCCTCCATTAACTTCATCTTCCCATATAGATCAACCACCTTCTAAACAAATTACTGTAGAACTTCAAAAAGTTCTTAAAACTACAACCAATTCTTCAAGTTCTAATCCCATAAATTCAAAACCTATAGACACATCTATCATACCTTCCACATCTCAAGACATAGGTAATAAGCCTTCTACATCTTATGCCCTTTATGATGATCTTTTACCAGATTTATCTACAACCTTAATATCAGAAAAAATGAATGCTTTCATGCAAGATTCAAACCTTTTAAATCAATTGCCGCCATCTCCTCGTACTTTGGGCCTCCCACAACCTATGGGAAGTACTTACCAAGTCGGGAGTTGCGCCTTCATTTACAAAGGATATGACTGGGGAAGAATCCCTCAGAATATCAAAACCCATCATGATGGATATGCTCGGTGCTATTTTACCAACGATTATATTAAAGCTAAACCCATGATGCTTAAAATGGGATATAAAGGGAAAGGCTTAGGACCTTTCCAAAATGGCATGAAAGAACCTTTCGAGGTAGAACCATGGCCTGCCCGATGTGGTGTGGGCCTATTACCTAGTAAGGGTCAACCTTTTCCTTTTGAGGATGATGATCATCTCATATGCTATCAAGACTATTTGGATAGACATGTTGATTTGCCTCTTAAAAATCCATCATTTTCATGCAACATGCTATCCATAGCATACCCTGAAATGATTGCTGACCCCGATGAAGAGTTGGAAGGAGATATCTTCCATGATGTCTCTGTTGAAGAGATGTTGTACAACGGGTTTTATTTTGATGGTTCTATACCAACCATAGCTCAACTTGAGGCCGTCGACCCTCAGAACGAATTATCTAAATTAACTTTACAAGAGTTACAAGAGTTGGGCGTTTCACCTGCCCCACCTAATTTTGAAAGAGATCTACACATGGAGGTAGAAAATGTCATTAAAATTAATATTGGAACTGAGGACAACCCTCACATAATCAACATTGGAGCAGAACTAAGTCAAGAAAAACAAGAACAATACATTGCATTTCTTAAAGAGTATGAAGATGTCTTCACTTGGACATATGAAGATATGCCGAGGTCTAGACCCTTATGTAGTCATGCACCATCTAGTGGTCCATCCGGATGCTAAACCTGTTAAACAAAAACTTAGAAAAATGCATCCCAAAGTGGCTCTGCTAGTCAAAGGGGAGTTAGAAAAACTCCTGAATGTTATCTTCATACAAGCTATTGATTATCCTTGAATGGATCTCCAATGTAGTTCCGAGTCACCAAGAAAGAAGCCACCAAAGTTAGGGTTTGCACAGATTTCAGAGATATTAACGTTGCATGCCCTAAAGATGACTTTCCTCTTCCAAATATGGATCAAATTATTGATTTTACTGCTGGAAGTGGGATGATGTCCTTAATGGATGGATTCTCCGGCTATAATCAGATCAGGATAGCTCCTGAAGACCAGGCGAAAATAGCCTTTATTACCCCCTGGGGTACCTTTTGCTGGAAAGTGATGCCCTTTGGCCTAAAGAATGTCGGGGCAACTTATCAACGGGCTATGACCTACATTTTTCATGATATGATGCATAATATCCTACATGATTATGTAGATGATATTATAGCTCGCTCTCTTATTGAAGATCATCATTTAGACGATTTAAGAAAAGTTTTTAATCGATTACGAGAATATCTCATTCGATTAAATCCAGCAAAATGTATATTCGGAGTTAAATCCGGCAAGTTATTGGGAGTTTTAGTTTCTTTACGAGGGATCGAAATTGACCCTCTCAAAATTGCGGCTATCACTGATATGCCCGCACCCACTAATATATCTGAATTACGAAGTTTACAAGGTAAACTTCAAGCTATCCGTCGCTTCATTGATAAGCTGGCGGACAAAACTGGTCCCTTTCTTAAACTCCTTAAGAAGGACGTCCCCTTTAATTGGGACACAGAATGTAGAGAAGCTTTTGAACTTCTCAAGCAATATCTCCTTAACCCTCTCGGTGCTTTCACCGCCTAAATCTGATCGCCCATTTCTTCTATATATTTACGCTTAGATTCTGCCTTAGGAGCTATGTTAGCTCAGCTTGATGATGAAAAATGAGAACGTGCTAATTATTACATTAGCCGCACCTTCATCAGTTATGAAACCCGCTACACAGCGTTAGAGAAGTTATGTCTCGCAGTCGTGTTTGCTACGCAAAAATTACGACATTACATGCTTAGCCAAAAAACGTATGTCATTGCCAAATATGATCCTTTAAGATATCTCATGAGTCGACCTTATTTATCGGGTCGCACAGCCAAGTGGGTTCTTGCTCTAAGTGAGTTTGATCTCACCTTCATAGGACAGAAGTCCGTTAAGGGTCAAATCATAGCAGATCAATTAGCTGCTGCACCCTTAGAGTCTACTCATCCCCTCATTATCGAGTTTCTCGATGAATGCCTTCAATTAGAGGCAGACCTTGTTGAACAATGGTCCTTATACTTTGATGGAGCCCGATGTATGAGTGGGGCTGGTGCGGGTATTATTTTAATATCTCCGCAAAAACATCTTATTCCTCTGTCCTTCAAACTAACCTTTGCTTGCACCAACAATACTGCTGAGTATGAAGCTCTAATCCTTGGATTACGAGCTGCTTTAGCGCTTAAAATTAAAAACCTCTTAGTTTTTGGGGATTCCCAATTGGTTATAAACCAAATTAATGAAGTTTATCAGACCAGAGATGATAAACTTTGCCCATATAAGGCCTATGTTTTACAACTAATGGCCTTGTTTGATCAAGTTACCTTGGAAGCCATTCCTCGAACTAGCAACCGTGCAGCTGATGCTATGGCCGCCGCTGCATCTCTCCTACCCTTGGAGTTAGACGACGAATATGCTACTATCATCATTCGTCGACTCCGGGAACCCGCTTCACATAAGTCATGCTTAGAGCCTTTGGATGTGTTTCTAATCAAGGAAACTACTCCTGAACTCTAGTATATAGACATATTTGATTTCCTCAAAAATGGGACTTTCCCTGCTAATTCTAATCGCAACCGAGCGTCGGTTATTACGTCGACGAGCAAGTCGATTTGTAATCATTGGCAATACTTTATATAGGAGATCTTTTGAAGGTATCCTATTAAGATGTCTAAATTTAGAAGAGTCTAAATCAGCCTTGAGTGAAGCCCACGATGGATCTTGTGGAGGACACTTTAGTGGTAGCGTCATTGCTAAAAAGCTCCTTCGGATAGGATACTTTTGGCCTACCATGGAAACGGATGCACATGAATATGTGCGCCATTGCGACAAGTGTCAAAAACATGCTGACCTTGTCCATGCGCTTGCACAAGAGCTGCAGGCTATTTCTTCTCCTTGGCCCTTTTCTAAATGGGGCTTGGATATTATTGGTAAAATTAATCCTGTGTCTTCTGATGGACATAAGTTCATCATAACCGCCACTGAGTATTTCACGAAGTGGGTTGAAGCTATGCCTTTAGCTTCCTGCACTGGTTCACAAGTCTCTAAATTCATTTTTAATCAAATCATCTGCAGGTTCGGAATTCCTGCAAATCTCATCTCTGACAATGGAACTCCGTTCAAAAATAAAGATGTTAAAAAATTATGTCAAAAATATAAGATTCAACATCGTTGGTCTACTCCCTATTATCCTCAGGGTAATGGTCAAGCAGAAGCTTCTAACAAAACTCTAATCAAAATTCTCAAAAGACTAGTCAATAAAACTGGCCGTGACTGGCATATTCAATTATATCCAGCCTTGTGGGCTTATCGAACTAGTGTTCGAACCCCCACGGGCACTTCACCATTTGTTTTGGTATATGGTGCCGAAGCAGTTTTCCATTTGAATTGGAAGTTCCTTCTTTGGCTCTGCTACTTCAAGACACCGAAGTAGGAGATGAATATCACGCTGGCAGACTCAGTCAGCTGGAACTCCTAGATGAAAAATGCATCAATGCTTTAGAGCATCTCCGGGCATACCAAAACAAGCTTAAAAGAGCATATAATAAGAAAGTTCGTCATCGATCCTTTGAGATTGGCGACCTTGTTCTAAAAGAAAATCAAAAAAATACAAATGCAACCAAAGAACTTAAAGGTAAATTTGAGCCCAACTGGCTCGGACCGTACATCATTCTTGCAAAATTTGAATCAGGAGCATATAAATTGTCTACCTTAGATGGTAAAGAACTTAAAGAACCCATGAATATTTTACATCTCAAACGTTATTATGCATAAATTTGGTTATTTCATCCATGTATATATTTGTTCAAAATCATTATCTTGTATTTCTTTCAATTTATTCAAAAAACCTCAAAAACATTCATAAAATCTTCAAAAATCTTCAAAAATATTTATTGCATTTATTTAAAGCACTTGTAAAGTTCCTTTTGCTCCAAAACAAAAATCAACATAAAAATCCAAAAACAGCTATATGCTTGACTCTTTCGAAACCAAAACAATATACAGAATAAAGAGAGAGTCAACATTCTCAAAACTTTCTCAAAATCATTATTTTCTTACAATTATTGCAATTATATGTTTCAACTTATTTTGGATAAAACTAGCATTTATTTGGCATCCCTCACTTGCACACTCACACAATAAATATCTTGATTTTATACGGCATGATTACTAATCTCTCTTATATCAAAGTTCACAAAATTCAATTAAATAAAGTTTGAGCATAGAGAATTGATCTTGTTATTTACTTAAACCAAGCACATCTTTTCACAATAAAATGATTATATTTGTAATTTCCATGTTTTGTTACATAGTAGAACTGATTTCTTGAGTGAAAAGTTTCCCCTGCTATCCTATCATGCACATGGTCTAGAATCTTTGAGAATTGGCAAAAGGACAAGCTCACCCCTACCCAGAATAAAAATCCCTTGCTCTACAACTAATCTGAGCAAGTATCCCTAGAAAAAGAAAAAGAAAAGAAAAATTCAAGAAAAAGAGAAAAGAAAAATGTTCTTTTATATCATTACAACAATGTTACAAGCATTATCAAGCAAAAGGAAAATAAGCAAAGTTCAAAAGAAAGCAAGAAAAGCAATAAAATCCCTTTCCCTACCCTTTGAAAAGAAAAGAAGGGTGAATGAGCTTGAATCCCTGGAATTCTCAATTATTCGAAAACTGTGAGGTAAGCCCCATAACAGGTGGTTTGTGCCCAACTCTGCTTGGCCTTGGGTAACTCCTAGCGTGGCGATATGTACTGTCACATTAGCGACCTTCTTTTGTACAGACCTATGTCCGCTTATGGATTAGCTAGCTCTTGATAATCCGATCTACATAGTAGCCTAGTATGGTTATATGCATCTACATCATGGTTAATGAACACTTATTTGGTTTCTTCAAATCACTTGTATCATAGTATCTTGCTCAAAGCTGGTAAATGAACAATGCAATTGCACACACATTTGTATTTGAGAGATTTTGTCTATCATTATGATAAATCAAGATTGGCAATGAATTCACTTATGCACATGGGATTCCTTATAAATCTAACTTTTTGTCTTCAAAAATACTTTGAAATATTATTTTTGCAACTTGTTTGGAATAATCAAGTACAATTATTTACCACAAAGACAACTATATAATAGAAGAAATCAAAAATTTCAATCAAAACATATCATATATATCTTATCGACTTTCGCAACGATGGTATAGTTTCAAAACCAAAATTGGAATTTTATGCTTAGCGCAAGTCCTCATTTTCATCTTTTATGTTCATCAAAAATCAATCATGCAATAAAACTATCCTTTCTTTGATCTTCGCGATGATGGTATAAGTCTATACCTACATATTCTATGCCTAGCGCAAATCATTGTAACAATTTTTTTTCCCAATTTATCAAAGATCATACAAAACATATGACTTCATTTTACACCAATTATGCTTTTCAAAAAGCAAACACATTTTGATCATTTCATGTCATTATGTCAACCTTTGCATTTTGCAATGATGGTATAATTCTTAAGGAATTATTCAACAATTTTTATCACACTTAGGAATTTATGCCTAGCAAAAATCATTTTACAATATTTCATGCATAATATTTTCATGGAAATCTGAAAGCAAACCATCATCATCATCATTTGCATCATCACAACAAAGTCTTAAGACAGTCTCTTAAGCACTCTTTTCTTTTAACAATATTTCTATCCTGGGACTAGCTTGACGATCGAGTGAGCGACGACTCCATGAAATGGTCTATAATAGCGACAATGTCCTTTGAAATTATTGTTAGAAATCTCTTTTTATTTTTATCACATTTCATTACAACCAATCAATTTGTTACATCAGATTATTTCATTTAAAATATTTATAGCATGACATCCAAGTTATAATATTTTCCAAAACGACATAATTACATGAATCATCAATAAAATCATTACATCAATCAACTAAATCAATCAATCAAACATAAAAAGCATCATAAGCATCACATAAGACAAGTCATATGATCAAAAATATCTCATCTATATATATCAACAGAATATATACATCATCAAAACTGGATTGGTATGCCACAATCTGTACCTCGGCATACTCAATCCTCTATCCATACAAGTATAATACAATATCAGTGGCAGTATCCCGCCCTCTAGCCTCGAGAGCCTCTAGAGCTCTCGGCCTCATCTCCTCCCCCACCCTGCGGAGGACGAGGTGGTCCCATCGCAGTATGTGTGGTACTACGAGTCCTCGTCGTCGATCGGGATGAGCTCCTCGTCGACCCTGTCCTGATAGGATCTGCTATGGCAGGTGGCACCTGTACCCTCTGGCCCTCTGGCATCGCCTGGTAGTATAGCGCCTGATAGAATGCGGTCTGAGAAACCGACCGCAACAGCTCCTGAGTGCTTACCCCTCCGCCTCGTGCCCTGAGACGAGCATTCTCGTCTCGTAGCTGCGACACCTCAGCCTGGTGTTGTGCAGCTGCATCCTGTAACGTCTGCACCTGAGCTCGCAGATGATCTCTCTCTGCCCGGAGAGTAGCCATCTCGCTACTCTCACCAATGTCCACACCCTTGCCCTTATCAGGCGATGGTGGCCTCTGTGGAGATGGGGGTCTCGCCTCCCTCCTCTCCCTCTCCCTCTGTCGTGGCCTCTCCTGTGCCTGTGGCCTCCTCTGCTCTCCTCTGCCGTGACCCCGGGCTGCCTCTACCGCCGCCTGGCGTCGCCTCCCTATCCGATGCACAACTGCGTGGATCGGTCCCTGTGCCCTCGTCATCCGAGGAGGGTGGATGCCTGCGTACCAGGCATCGTAGCCATCGGCTACCCCTGCGTCGTCCCCATCCACTGGCTGAATGGGGGCATCGTCCGCGTCTTGACTCCAGAATCGCTGCATATCTGGAGCCCCGCTAACTGTGGTGTTATCCCGGACAGTCCAGGAAAACTCATAATCCCTGAGAGATGGGATCCCCTGCTGTAGACCGAACTATCGCAAAACTCGGTCGTAGCGGTGGAGCTCCACCTCTCCCCTCTCCATCCATAGCCAGCAGACTCGCCTGATGCGAGCCAGCTCCTGTGCGTCCTCTGCCCACCCTGGATGCTGCCTCCACGGCCTCCAGGTGATCTGGTCTGGGACCAAGTCATCCAATAGTCTTCGGGACACCGACAGGTCGATCCGTCGCTGTGCCCCTCTCCGGAGCCACCAGTAGAAGACTCGGGGCCTCTCCCCATCAACCCCTATCAGTGGAAGCCCTATCGGCCTCCGCACCGCAATGTGCTCCCAGCACCAAACCTGTAGGAGCGATGTCATGACCAGACATCGCCCGCCCTTGTACACGACCCCGTAAAGGATCCTGTACAGCCGGCATAGAACAAAGCTGCCCCAAGAAAATCTGTAGCCATGGTCGCGCATGTCGCAGATCACATCTGCCAGCATCCATGGTACCCTGCATCCGCTCTGGTGGCACAGCAAAAGTCCACCAACCACCCCGGCCAAAACTCGTGTCGGTGTAGATGCCCCGGGCATGCGGCGCGGTGCCTCGATGTTCACTCCGCCCTTCTCCAGGGCGAAGCTCGGGTCACCGCAGAGTCGTCCCATCGCGTGGCCCTGATTGGCCGTAGGTGTGATCATCCTCCCTTGTATGGGGATTCTAAGAATCCTCCATACATCCTCTAGTGTGGGAGTCATCTCCCCTGTTGGTAACCGAAAGCATGAAGAGCCCGGGTACCACCTCTCTGCTAGGGCCGTCAGTAGCCCCATGTCAGTAGAAACTTGTGGCATCTCTGCCACATGTTGTAAGCCGGCTGTGCCAGCAGATCCCGCTCTGCCTGGGTGAGAGCGGCCAAGTCATCTCTCAATCCTCCGTATTTCCACTCTCTGCTCTTTAGTAATCCTCTCTGCAAGCATAAACAATCAAAACAACAAACAATCATTAATAACAATTTTAGCAATCAATAATGCAACTTAAAGATCAAATTTTTGCAATTGATGATATCGCCCACTATTGGCCGATATCGTCCGAAATTTGAGCAAAATCGTCTCCGATTTCGCGTGTCGAAATCGTCTCTAATTTGACGAAATCGTCCCTTTTTCGCCGATTTCGCCCTTGGGCGAAATTGACGAACTTGAGACGATTTCGTCGAACTAGGGACGATTTCGTCCGGACGACGTCGATGGCCAAAAACGGCCGCGATGCTCAAAATTCATCCTAAAATTCATTTACAAAGCATGTAAATTCAAATTAAATCAATCTAAACTAAGTTTAAACCCTTACCCGTAGACCGCGGCGGACCTCTGCAGATACGTGCGCTGTCTCTACCATTTTTGCTCCAGAGCTCTAAAAACGAGTAAAATGAACAGTAACAATGAATTAGGGTTTTACCCTATTTTTCTTAATTTTATTCAAAATAATTCAACAATAATTTTTGCTTTTCCGTGTTTTTACCTCAAACGTTCGATTTGGGTAAAAACACGGAGGGGGCACCATAGTAAGTTGTCGTACGATTCGACCAAGAATCGTCGCCTAAAAATGGGAATAATTTTTTGCTTTCTCGTAGATCGAGAAGAACTCATCTTTAACGCATTTTCTTCAGAAAATTCGCTAAAGAGGGGGCAAAATGTAGCACCCTAAAATTGGCGCAGTAAAATTGGAATAATTACATTCACCTTAGTAAATAAATTTAAATTCAAATTTAACCTCCCAAACCGCCCGTT
This sequence comes from Wollemia nobilis, assembly GCA_028583015.1. Classification (NCBI taxonomy): domain Eukaryota; kingdom Viridiplantae; phylum Streptophyta; class Pinopsida; order Araucariales; family Araucariaceae; genus Wollemia; species Wollemia nobilis. Next base: position 4,144,679 of record JAQPPZ010001731.1, read on the forward strand.
AACCGTCGAGAAACCCGTTTCCTCTTTTTTCGTGCCATTTTTAGCAGTTGTTTTGACCGTTTGACGATATCGTCTCCGATCAGACGATATCGCCCCAGTTTGACGATTTCGTACTGGACTAGAACGTCCGGACGATTTTGTCGCAAAACTGAATTTGCATAGTTGGAATCCGTTCCAACGGGTCTCCAATCCGGGCGGAAGCGTGTACGTGCCGTTGGGACCCTTCCCCGTTGGAGATCTCCCAAATTGGGATGATCTCCAACCTCCCAACAACTATCCTATGCCTATTTAACTCTAAGACTTTTCCCTCCCCAACCCCTGGCTGAATTTTTATGTAAATCAACTCCCTATGCGCTAAAACACTTCAAATTTGCTCTTGCACTAGTCCTATATTAATTTTATTGCAGGTACACCACTTGTTTTCAGCCAGAGCCAGCACCTATCGCAGCCGACGAACCTGTCAAGATCGGAGGCGATCTCGTCAAATTCGAGACGATCTCGTACTGATGCGAGACGATTTCAACTGCAGCACACATCGAGGCAATCAGTGCCTGGAGTTTGCTCTTCTTTCTCTTTTCTCTGTCATTTTATGCTATAAATTAGATTGTCTATTCAGTTTTTATACTATATTGCATCTGGAGTTCACCCATTTTGTCTAGTTTGCATATTAAGATCATATTCTGCTATCTAAACACGGTGATTTGCATTTACTTTTGTTCTTGCATATTGTTCAATACTCATATTACTTTTTCATATAGTTTGCCCCTGTTTACAAAATAGAATTTCTTGTATTTCGCATCTGTTTGTTGTTTTGCAGGTCTGATGAATTCGTTTGATGAATTCGTCAGATTGCGACGATCTGTCAGTTTAGATGATTTTATCAAATTGAAGGCGATTCTGTTGAATTGCGAGCGATCCAGACTGCTTCAAGCTTCAGAAACTCCATCAGACTTCCGGATCAGGTAATCTTCATTGGCCTCCTGCAAATTCTCTATTTCTGCTTTCTTTTCTATTTGTTGTATTCATTTAAATTGCATTTTCATGTAGTTTAAGTTAGAATCATTCGGCCAAACCTAGGATGAATGTTTAAAAATAAAACGAACTCATCTAAAACTCATTCCAAAACCTAGGCGTGGAAACTACCGTCAAATGTTTCCTGGTGAACCCACCATCCGTCGAAAAATCACCAAAATGCACCTCCCTTGAGAGGCGGGACCTTCGTGAAGTCCTCTCGTCCGAGGTACCGCACCATCCTTTTCCCATCCTCCTTCCGGGCGCGGATCCAATAGCCTGAAGGTAGGGATGCAAAAAATTTGGAGCGATACAATATGTATGGGGTAAAATGCTACATAATGATCCAAAAACCACCCGTAGGCTACAATAAAGTGGGTCCTCATAACTCACATTGCAAAAATCTAAAACCAAAAATAATTGTAGTCACATTGCAGGTTTCTTAGTACTAGTCTAGTTATCTGATGTGAACTCAGCTACAAGAGACCAACAAAATGGACTCCAATCACATAACACAAATGCAATATAATGGAAGAAACCTGCAAATTGATATTCTTCTCATTATTGAATTCACACCCTCTCTCCAAAATATTAAAATCCATCATATAGCAACAAAAAACCGAAGAAACACTAAAAATATATTTTTCTAAAAACTAATAAAAATAGATCTTTTTTCTAAAAAGTGCTAAAAATAGAAATGAGTCATATTGTACCCAAATTTGGTGCAAACATCCCTATTACAATAAAAAACTTTAATTTAAAATATTAGGTCTCAAATTAAGGTATAACAAAAGATAATAAACTTCTAACATGCAAAAAAATACAAAAAAATTGAGAAGGCATTCTAAAAGCTAATTTTGGGACACTAGATTTCAGAGTTAGGTCTTTAAAACATGATTTTTGGAGATTTAGGACAATCAGAGATTTTCTTGATGTATAACACACACGTGAAACCACATTTTAAATTTCAATGCAAACAGGCATACGGTTCACAAGTTATGGCTTCAACAAGGTGCATCATTCTCCTTTGGTGAAAAGAACTCAGCGCCTATGAGTTCAACTAAATTGAAATCTTGTAGCTTCTGGTTATCAATTTTATTTAGCTTTGACTCCAAAACCCAAGAGTTATCTAACTATGGTAATCCTTCCCACTAAACTGTAGCTCCCATGTCTAGTGGTGATCACCTTCTTATTGAGCACCTATGCAACTCTGTCTTTTTTATTCTTAGGCATATTTTGTGCCCAATTTATTGTCTCCTATAATTCACCATCCTCGGCAGTACCAATATACTGAAATAAATAAAAAATATTAAAAATAGGTGAAATATCAAATTCATCGGGCAACTCCACTTTATAGGCTTTATCATTGATCTTCTTCAAAAATCTTGCATGGCCCAATTTTCTTAAGTTTCAATTTTTTATATGTCCCCTTACGAAATATTTCTTTCCTAATATGAACCATGACCATATCACCCTCTTTAAACACTTTCACCCTTCTACGTGCATCAATAGACTCTTTGTAGTGAACATTACTACTCTGCAATTTTTCCCTCATTGACTCTTGCACTTTTTGGATATGTTCAAAAAATGCTTCTACATCATCACTAACTCATTCCTCAATTTGTAACTCAACCAAATATAATACACCTCTAGGATTTTGACCATAAATAATTTGGAAAGGAGATTTACCCGTTGACCTGTTCACTAAACTGTTGTATACAAATTCGGCTTGTGATAAGGCTAAATCCTATTGTTTGGTTTTTCTCCAACTATGCACCGTAAGAGGTTTCCCAAGCTTATGTTCACTACCTTTGTTTACCCATCGGTCTGTGGGTGGTAAGCACTACTAAACTTCAACTTGGTATTCAACTTATACCATAATGTCCTCCAAAAGTGACTCAAGAACTTAGTATCCCAATCAGAAGTAATAGTATTTGGAACACCATGCAACTGCACAATCTCATCAAATAATAAGACTGCAGTCCTAGTTGCATCATTAGTTTTCTAGTAAGCGATAAAATGCATCATTTTTGAAAATTTGTCTACCACAACAAAAACTAAATCTTTATCCCTCTATGTCTTGGGTAACCGCTACACGAAATCCATACTGAGATCGGTCCATGGTCCTGTAGGAACTAGCAGTGGTATATACAACCCTGTATTTTGTGCATGGACCTTAGCCATTTGACATACTCTGTATATAGAGATAAATCTTATTATGTCTCTCTTCATTTTTAGCCAATATAACTTCTCCTCTACAAGAGTGGTAGTTTTGGCTACTCCAAAATGACTAGCCAAACCCCCACTATGTAATTACCTCAAGATGTTCTCTCTCATAGAGACATTGGGAATGCATAATCGATTTCCCTTAAACAAGTAACCATTCTATAAAAAATACTCTTCAAAAATAGTATGAGACTCACCCTCTACTACACTTTTACATTGTTGCACAATATTCCCAAAATTTGCATCATATTCATACAAATATTTAATCCCCTCAAATCGTAACACTTCATTTTCTATAGTGGTCAACAACATGACTCTCCTACACAATGCATCATAAACCTTATTTTTTTGCCCGATTTGTGCTTCAGGACAAATGTATACTATTGCAAAAATGAAACCCATTTGGCATGCCTAATATTTAACTTTTTTTTAGAGTTGACATACCTCAATGCTTCATGATCAGTAAACAACATAAAATCCTTTCAGAGTAAGTAGTGCCTCCAATTTTGCAATGCTTGCACAATTGCATAAAATTCCACATCATATGTAGAATAATTCTTCCTTGCATCATTCAGCTTCTCACTAAAAAATGCTACAGGTCGGCCCTCTTGACTTAATACACCACCAATTCCAACAAATGAGGCATCACAATCAACCTCAAACACCTTACTAAAATCGGGTAACACTAGAATAGGGTCTTCGAACACCTTCTTCTTCAAGAGTTCAAAAATCTTTGTTGCTGCCATAGTCCATACAAACTTTTTCCCCTTCATGCACTCAATTATAGGGGCAACTATACTACTAAAGTTCCTGATGAACTTTCTATAAAAGGTAGCTAGGCCATGAAAGCTCCTTACTTCTGTTATAGTTCGTGGAATAGGACATTCCAGAATCACCTTCACTTTCTCGTCATACATCCTCATGCCATCTCTTGAGATTACAAATCCTAAAAACACTAAACTATCCTAAATAAATATACATTTCTTCACGTTGACATACAATTTCTCCTTCCTGAGCACATCTAACACTAATTTTAGGTGTAACAAATGCTCCTCTTCACTTTTACTATAAATCAAAATATCATCAAAATACACAACCACAAACTTACCATTATATTACCACAATACTCTGTTCATCAACTTCACAAATGTACTGGGTGCATTAGACAACCCAAATGGCATCACCATCCACTCGTACAACCCATATTTTATCTTAAAAGTTGTCTGCCATTCATCCCCTTCTCTAATTTTGATTTGGTAGAAACCACTTCATAGATCAATTTTACTAAAGTGTTTAGCTCCAGCTAATCCATCCATCATGTCATCCACTCTCAGAATAGGATACCGATACTTTATTATGATCTTGTTTATGGCTCTACTATCCACACACATCCACCAGTCACCATATTTCTTTGGGTTTAGCAATGCTGGAGTTGCACATGGACTCATACTCTCCCTAACTAGTCCTTTCTTTATCAACTCTGGCACTTGCTTACTCAACTCTACATTTTGTGTTGGGTTCAACCGCTAAGATACCTGATTTGGGAGTGTTGATCCTAGAATCAAATCCATGTGATGTTGGATATCCCTCTTTGGTGGCAGCCCATTTGGTAACTCCTCTGGTGCGACATCTTTATATTCACTTGGAAACTTAGCTACTGTTGTCAACATAACTTCCTCTATTTCTAGCTTCTTAGTTCTTAAGTAATAACAGAAGCTAACGTTCTTGATTTCTACAAGAAACTCATTCATTGTAAATAAGCTCTCACTCAGTCCATCCTCCTTTAGAGGTACAAGAACTACCTTTACATTGTCCTTCAAGAATGTGTAAGTATTCTTTCTCCCATTATGGTTAGTAGTCTTGTCATACTACCAAGGTATTTCCAATAGAATGTGACATGCATCCATCGGGATCACATCACACCACACTTCATCCTTGTAAGTACTCCCAATTGAAAATTTAATTAAACACCTTTGATCTACTGTTACCTCATTCCCCTTCTTAACCCATGAGATGTGATATGGATAAGGATGCTTTTCGTATTCTAGGTTCATATTATCAGCCATGACATTTGACACCATATTTTCATAACTACCACCATCAATGACAATATTACATACCTTCCCTCCTGATGTACACCTTATTCAAAATATGTTTATTCGTAGCCTAGAATCATCACCATCTATGGTCTGCCCCTTTGCTTTGCTTTGTACCTTCACTTTATTAGGAATAATTAGTGTTCTCCTTATCATAAGTGCTTCCCTCATGTCAGCAAGAACTTCATCCTCATCCTACTCTTCCATCTCAACCAGATTGCTCCATCCTTGTACTCCTTGACCCCTTTATTGGACATCACATTGGGGAAACTCAAACGCTATGTACCCCTCCTCACCACATTCATAATAGATATACGACCTTCTTGGATCATTTCTATTTTGTACACCACCATAAAATCTACCTCATTGGTATCCTCTTCCTCTTAGATTTTCCCCATATTATTCTTGTTTAGCAGGTATTGAGGATTCTTCCTTGAGAAAATTAGATCCACTTCAACCCCGACCTGAAGAGGGTGTGAATCCCTTCTTACCTCTTCTATTAACCCTTTTCAATTTCTCCTCTATCTTAAGGGTCATTTGATATGCATCCTCCACTGTAAGAGTGCAATGCATGCTCATCTCATATTGGATAGAAAAACATAGGCCATTTACATACCTAACAGCCTTTTGGTCCTCCGTATCATTGTGCTCCACTCAAATGGATAGCTTGTAGAATTCATTAGTATAGTCCTTGATGCTTTGATCCTTCTATCAAAGATTTTGAAATCTATGAAATAGGGTTTAGGAGTAGTCTACAGGTATAAATTTTTCTTGTAACTTCTTCTTCATCTTTATCCAATCCTTGATATTTTTCTTTCCATTCCTTTGTCGTGTAGTATGTAAATGATCCCACCAAATCAATGCATGTCCCTTCAACTTTGTGCATGTGAGCTTAACCTTCTTCTCTTTAGCAAGGTTACTCCAAAATATTTTTCTAGGCTACTGATCCAATTGATCAACTCCTCTGGTTTCAACCCACCAACATACTCGGGAACCTCAATCTTGATCCCATCTCGATTCCCCTTAAGCCCCTCTAGAGCTTGTATCAACCAATTTTCAAAATTGTGCCCTTATTCCTCTAGGACCTCTAGTTTTGCTTCTATGTGGACCTCATATCCATGTTCCTCAGGTATGTTTTCATCATCAGATCCTTGATCTACACACACCCTGAGATGTCTCTCTCCCATGTGATCAATCACACCAATCAGTCATGCTATTTCTGCATTCATATCCTTGATCTGCCTATTCATCTCGACATATATTCTAGGTGGCATATTCCCTTACCTAGTGATATCACACCCATTATGATACCAAATGATGTGAACTCAGCTACAAGAGACCAACAAAATGGACTTCAATCACATAACACAAATGCAATATAATGGAAGAAACCTGTAAATTGATATTCTTCTCATTCCTGATTTCACACTCCCTCTCCAAAATATTATAATCCATCATATAGCAACATAAAACCAAAGAAACCCTAAAAATATCTTTTTTCTAAAAATTGCTAAAAATATATATTTTTTGTAAAAATTGCTAAAAATAGAAATGAGTCGGATTGCACCCAAATTTGGTGCACACATCCCTCTTACAATAAAAAACCTTAATTTAAAATATTAGGTCTTAAATTAAGGTATAACAAAAGATAATAAACTTCTAACATGCAAAAAAACCCAAAAAACTTGAGAACCTATTCTAAAATCTAATTTTGGAACATTAGATGTCGGATTTATGTCCCTAAAACATGATTTTTGGAGATTCAGGCCAATCAAAGATTTTCCTAATGCATAACACACATGCGGAACCACCTGCTAAATTTTAAGAAAAACGGGCATACGGTTCACAAGTTATGGCTCTAGCAAGGTGCATGATTATCTTTTAAAATTTGAATTTCATCAAGATGAAACACTCCAAATGGTTAAAATATCTACTAATCTATTTCCATATCTACATCCATCTCAAGAATATGTTGTGTAAGGAATAACCTCAAAATCACTTCTTTATGATGCCTAGAATCCCTAATGTGTAATGACACCTCCATAGAAATTACCATCTTATGCTACCCTAAAACCCTAAATAACTATGGATATCCTCCTTTATTATGTTTTTATTATGTTCCTCTTGAAACTCTAAAGTGTAGGCATAATCCTCCATAGCAACTACATTCTTATACTACCCTAAAAACCCTAAATTTATATGGATATCTTCCTTCATATTTTCTTTATTATGCTTTTCTTGAAACCCTAAAGTGTAAGGGATAAACTCTATACTACTTTCATTTATATTGCAAGGAAAATAGTTTATATTATATAAGGAATATGAAGATGATTTACCAGGATTAAACTTGACTTTTCTTACCTCCTTTGTTTTAAATTTTTCTTCAATATCTTCCTTTGCACTTTTAATTCCTTGTGAATATGAACATGTATGATACACTTTTGTATCCCTTGTATTATTCTTTATTTCTTGTAATGGTTGATCTAAGTGAACTATGTCAGTATTTGTCATCTAAGGTTGTAAATAGGTTTTATTTACTTCTTTTTTGAAATAAAATATCCTTAATCTAATATAACTTCGAAGTCTGTATCATGGACAAAAATTTATCTTTCTTCACCATGGTCTGTTGGTAAGACTTTGAAATTTTAAATAGGAAGTCCAAGATTCAAATATAATGTGGTGTAGATTTGTACATTATACTATAGCACCTGATGTTTTGGTTTAATAAACATATATTGGATAAATAACATCTTCTATAAGAGTTATCTCATATGGCCTAGGGTCTCGTAGATGTTAAGAACCTCCTTACCTTTTACCTTTATTTTGTAATCTCTTACCACATATTCAATTTTATGGAGGACAAAACCCAATATTTTCATGATTTAAAAATAGTTGGATTTTTTTTATGGAGGACTAGAAAAGTGATAAGCATGCAACTAGCAATGCCACCTTTTGAGATAGCTAGAACATGTGTTTTTAGAAAAAAAGATGGATTTTTATAAAAATATATGTTTTTTGAATAAACTAGAAATTTCATGTGAAGAGAAAAATTTAATCCATAGTTGGAAAAAGGATGGATAATAATACTTAGTTGTAATTCACAATTTAACCATCATGCATAAGTAGAAAGTCATTGCTTATTATGCTAAAAAACAAGAAGTTGATGTACAACTTATGAACTGAGTAGAGGAGCTCAGAGGAATTGACACTCCATACAGTGCTTATAAGAGCTTTGTTATATAAAACCTTAGAGGATGAAATTGGCACTCTGTGTAGTGCTTGCAATATGTTTACTATGTAAAACCTTAAAAGAAGAAAATGACACTCTATGTAGTGCTTGAAGGAGTTTTGTTATATAAAACCTTGGAAAATAGAGATTTGTACTTTAAGGAGTGCTTGCAAATGTGTGGTGCTCTATGGAGATCAATTGTATAATGTTTGATCTAGAAGTTAAAATATAATAAAAATAATATTTTATATTTTAATTTGTTTCATGGGTTATGTTGCTATGTAATTTGCCCTTGTAGTTCATCTATTTGTAGATTAAAGTGGGGTTCTCTATTTACTATTTTTTAGTGTAGTGTCATGAAGATGTCTAAAAAACTAGGAGAGGTTTTTTTATCGAGCCCCTCTCTACCACTATATCATTTTGGTATCAGATATAAAATATCATTGAGGATGTGTCAAAGGATAGATAGCACAATGGAATAAAGAGGATATTGAGTGTATTCTATACGAGGAGGTTTGATCCTTAGAGGAAGACCAAGACAAGATAGTGAATTTGACCTTGTGTAGATAGCCAAGCTAGAGTGGTCGTAGCTTGGAAAAACACTTCATGAGTTGGAGCTCATGAAACATTTTTGTTACCCGGTGAGTATGATGCTATAGAATCCAATTGATAAGAGTCATCTAAAAAAAACCAATAAAAATTAGTTTGATATTGTTTTACGATGGATTAGATAAGTGACAAGCATGCAACTGATAGTGCCACATTTTGAGATAACTAGATGATTTGTGTTTAAAAAAAAAAAACTAGATTTTTAGAAAAATATGAGTTTTAAAAAAAATATAGAAACTTATTATGAAGAAAAAATCTTAATGCATAGATAAAAAATTATGGATAAGAATGCTTAGTTGTCACTAACAATTTAACTATCATGTATAACTAGCAAGTCATTGATTTTCATGCTTATAAATAAGAAGCTGATGTAGAGTGTAAGAGGGAAGTAAAGGAGATTCGAGGAATTGACACTCTATGCAGTGCTTGTAAGAGGTTCGTTATGTAAAACCTCAGAGGAAGATATTAACACTCTATGTAGTGCTTGTAAGAGGTTTGTTTTGCAAAACCCTGAAGGAAAAAATTGGCAATCAATGTAGTGCTTATAAGAGGTTTGTTATGTAAAATCTTGCAAGAAAAAGATTGGTACTATGAGGAGTGCTTGCAAATGTATAATGCTCTATAAAAGGCAATTGTGTAATGTTTGATCTAGCAATTGAAATATAATAAAACAATATTTTATGTTTTATGTTTCATAAATTATATTACTATGTAATATGCCCTTACAATTTATCTATTTATAAATTAAAATGCGATTTTCTATTTACTATTTTTTATATGGTAGCATTTAGATGTCTAAACAACTAAAAGAGACTATTGTTCAAAAAGTTTAAAATATAAATAATAACACATTTAAATATATAACGCACTTTTGTGGATACTCTTCCATTTCTCATTGAAATTTGTTTCTTTTTCCTAACGATGTGAAGTGATTTGTATACATTTGTTTCTTTTTCCTTTTATGTTAAGTGATTTGTATATATATATTTTTTTTTCCTTTGAGGGCTTCCTACATTGACGAATCTTGTATTTTGACTGGAAAACTATACGATTGCTTTCTTTTTCTTTTTTTGTCTGCATTGCTCGATTCCTCGTACGGTGTACCTATACAATTCTAGGTCCATCTTTATTTAATATTATTTTCTGAACTGTACCTTAACAAAGGAGATATTCCACAACTAAGAATTTTTCCGTCTTGAAGTTAAAAGATGTTAATGGGAATTAACAAAACATAGCTGGAGATGCAAACTAATCACACTTAATATATAAAGGCTAGTTCTCATTTGGAGATTATAATCAATGTATTGTGTTACAACACGACTGATACGATATCCGACAACATAAAAATATTCTCGTGTTGAGTTTCTCGTATTCTAATTTCGTACATTACGTTGTATAATGTTTGTTTTTTTTTACTTTTTCTACAGGAAAAAAATGTCGTAACTTTCCACTGTATGATAACATTTCCTACAGCTCTTGAAAAGAACAATATGCTGAGTTCCAGTTAAACACACTCGTATTAGTCACTCATGTAGATTGGTTCGAATTGCCATTATTAAGTAGTTATGGAAGTGATTGTGATTGCTTTTAACAGGCATATATGTGCAGCATGGTTAGACAATTCAACAAAATGGAACATCTAGTCGAGCACATGAAAACTTCTTATCATTCTTCTCACGAGCCAATATGTTACTTTGACAACTGTAAATGATGTGCTTTGGTGCTTAAGAGATAAAAACTATCTGGAATTAAAAACTGTGGGGGTGTTTGATTTAGAAGGTTATATAAATCTTGGTCAACTACTACTGCTAGTTTAGTATCGTCTCTATGGTGCTGCAAATATCTTATTCAGGTCCACTGCCCAAAACTGAGTGTGCCAAACAATTCAGTGAAAGGGAGTGTAATCTCTGCCTCAATTTCCTCCCTAGTGCAGAACAAGTCTTTCTTCATAGAGCAACCTGCCAATATCTCCCACCATAGCCTCTTGTAAGTTCATCTTATTTTTGCAGCTTTCTTTGTTTATCACACTAATCGTTCTACTTGAATTAATTTTTATACTTGAATTCTAGACTCAGTTCATCCAGGTGATTAGCAAATGCAGCATTGTGCCATGAATTTAATGTTGCAGGTTGCCGGTGGGCGGATTTCTATGGTGAGAAAGCGCATCCAGCGAGAGGAGCGAGCACTTTCATGGTGAATGTTCCATCCAGTGTTATAAGGGCCAACAGTTTATGCCATTGCAATCGATTGTGAGATGATGGGTGGTGGTCAGGATGGCTCTCTTGACCTTTGTGCCTGAGTCTTCTTGGTAGATGAAGATGAAAAGGTGGTCTTCCATAGTTATATAAGCTTCTACGTAAGACAATAATATCCTATAATGTGATTTTTTTTTTTGGTAAGATTAAAAAGAGAGGGTTTTAACGGGATCTCACAACCACTACAAAGAAATTTACAAAGGTGAAAGAGATAGAACAAGACCTCGGAAGACAGACTAGAGGCAACCAAACAGAGCTACAAAAACCCACACCTCACGACACAAAAAAGAGGATGAACTGAGATAGTTCTACACCAGCCGCTAAACGCGACACATCTTCAGACAAATCCAGGGTCGATTTCAGAGAGCACCACATATTGCATTGATTGATATCAATAAGTTTTAAATCACGAAAAACAACATCTTTAACCTTCTCAAAAGCAAAAGGAGCGTAGATCTCCTCCACATATTTCTCCCAGGAACGATCTCTCAGCAAAACCTCTAAATTAGATGGGGCAAAAGGAAGAGAGGGAATATCAACTTCCTTATTTTTACAACGTAAACGTTCGAACTTGCATTGAGCATCAACATCAATAGATCCTAAGGGCTTCATATCCGGTTCACCTATCTCTTCCATGATCACTTTAGGCGATAGGTCAATTTTGACAGAAGGGCCAGTCAAATGGGCAATGAAATCCACATTCGAGGCCCTTCCCCAAACTAGTTTGGAGGAAACTTAAATCTTTCTAGAGATCTGCTCCAGACCAGAGCCAAAGGTAAAAGAGTATGTATCCTCACTATCACTAGAGTCCGAACCCGAGGCCAAACAGGAGCCACCACCAAGAGAAGGAGACTCCACCATCAATTTGGTACAACCTACCAGAGGAAAAGAGAGATCTGCAAAAGGCTTAAAAAAATCATTAGCATTAAGACCACGCTCCAAAGAAGCCTATTCAAAAACCAACAAATCTAGGCCTTGGTGGATAGGGGCTTGACCATGACCACCTTGAACATTCATGAAGGACTTCTTCATTGAATGGAAGAGAAACAAAGGAATATTCATAAGAGATTTACATCTTAAATGGTTTAAAAACATAGCATGAAAGCTCCTAATGATTTCATAGGTAGGATCAAGGGTGAAGTAATCCATGATGACCCTAGCAACCCTATTCCAAGGAGGAGGCAGAGCCACGACACTGAAACCATTCTAAATTCTCGGTAGAAATTCCTCCTTATCTAAAAAGAGACTAATCTCTTGCAACAGAGAATATCTATCATGGTTGTGATAAGCTCCATCCAAAACTAGGCCAGTGGTCCTACTACTAAGTTCCACAGTAACTTGAAAGGACCAAGAGCCAACACTAACCCAACCATCATTCCAGAAAGAGACAATCCAGTTGGTAAGCATCGGGTTATGAACATGAAACTTTTGGATACAATCCAGGAGGCCCCCATATGCTAAGATAGATTTAACTTCCTCGTCAAAGGAAATGGATGTAGGTTCGACGTAAGGTTTGCTCAATTTGAGCTTGGCAAGGTAAATCTTAGCTTTTCCTATGGATCCAAAAAACCAAAAAACTCCAAACCATAATAGAGAAAAAAGACCCAGGCCAAGGAACTTCCAAGAGCTAGAAAAAACCAATGAAGAACATATCTGGATAAAGCACCACACATAAATAAAACCCTGATCTTAGAAGTCAACCAACGAGCACAAGAAGAGGGCTTGGAAAGCCCCATAGAGGAAAAAAAAGGAAACATAGGAAAAGACTCCATAGCATAAGTCCACTCCAAAACAAAGAAGGAAAAAACCTACATCCCAGGCAGGAAAATGAAACCTATCATGGGAACGAACAAAGGAGTCCAAATCATGGGCATAAAACAACCAGTAGAAAAACTCCACCAAGACAATCCAACCGAAGAGAGGCCACCCAGGCACCAGTATAAGGCTCCAAAGGAGGCAACAACACCACAAAAGGGAAAATGGAATGCCCCACATCAGATCGATCAAGTCCCAATAGGGAAAGACCTCAAAAAAATCCACAATATAACCATGTGTCCATAAGAGAGAAGACATACACACAATTGTATAACTCCAACGAAGAGGACCGGCCAACAAGACAATACTCAGATGCCACCTCAGAGCACATAGAGGGATCTTGGAAGGAGAACCACCATAAACAAAAAAGGGAGTACCAATGTTCGACAACAACAACAAAAACAACTTTTCGAGGAGAGACTGATAGGCACAATCCCCAAACACACATGCCCCCAAAAATATTTTGGACTCTGGAGGAAAATTATTCCATCTCCCATCAGAGTGAAAGGACATGTGAGTACCTTTCAAACTTTGAAATTCAAAAAATAATGGAGGGAGAGGGGCACTATGACAAAAAGGAAGATCTTCGATGATTCTAGCCAGAAAAAAAGGACAAATAGGCCTTTCAAAGATAAGGTGCACCGTCGTCAACCCATAATAACTTAACTACAAACACCAAGTTAGAGGCAACAATAAAATCCTGAACATAGGTGTAAAGCTCTACCAAAAAAGACCTCTTGACAAGAATCCACTCTCACGCCACCTCACATCATAGATGGAAAAAAGGAAAGTATCACCACCATCAATAATATAGGGTGAGCCAAAATTCAGTATGAGCATCATAAATATCTTCCCAAACAAAAATTGACAGGCACAAAACCAAATCACCAAAAACATGAGAGCCTTCTAGGAATGTTCAGGAGACTGATGAGAAGCCAACGTAATCCAACTCCCAAGATACTGAGGAAGATTCAAAATTTGAAATTTAATTTCAAACCATAGAGGGAAAGAGACAAGAAAATCTCCAAATCGCATCCCAAAGCACAAGGACAATGAAGTCCATCAGAGTTAACACACTCCGTCGTCAGCCCATATTCAAAAAACTACCTACACCATCTCAAAGAACATAGCAGCAACAAAATCCTGGATACCACCCAAAAAATATTACGTCTTCTTAGCATTAACAAGGTAAATTAAATTTGGATGAAAGTCAGTATGCCAAACCTTGAGGCCCTGACTAACAACACCCAAATTAGCAAGGCAATTAGCCACCCCATTGCCTTCCCTTAACACATGGCTAATTAAAGAGTCCTCCAAGGAAGACAAATGGGCTTTAGACTCATCAATGAGGTTGGAGATTTGCCATCCCTGCCTGCAATCACCTTTAAGCATCTTCATAATGTTTAATGAATCACCTTCGATGATAGCCCTATGGATGCCAAGATATTTTAGCATCTAGATCCCAATAAAATTAGCCCAACATTTGGTATAATGTGATGGTTTCACACCCAAATATTTAGCTAAGACCAGAATCAAATTTCTAGAATGATGATGAATAAGGGCGCCCACACAAGCCTTGCCCAAATTTTCTTTTGAATCCCCATAAAAATTAAATTTGAACCACAAAGGAGGGGGCAAGGACCACCTAACAGAAATATGAATATTGGGTGTCGGTGGTGGTCTTAAGTCTAGTCAGAAACCAAGAGCATGCTCCATTGAGTAATCAGGGTGATCCCTAGGTATAGATGGGATTGAATCCTTCAAAGCAGAGGACACATTCTCACCAACTTTCCATAGGATTTTATGACTTAGATGAATGATATCGCCTTCTTTATTTTTGAAGACCCTAGCATTTCATTCCTTCCACACTCCCCAAAGAAGATGAGGCAGCAAAAACTTCTAGAAGCACTTCAAATGAGGTAAGGAAAAAGGTGACCTCCATTGGTTAATTAAATCATAGATAGAATTGGGTAACATCCAAGCTAAACCGATCTATTCAAGACAAGAGTAGAAGACTCCCTGAAACACCTTGCAGCTAAGGAACAAATGGGATATAGATTCCTAATCTTGTTTAAAGAGGAAACAAAGATTATGTAGATTAAAACCATGCTTATGCAAGTTCTCAATAGTTAAAAACTTGTTCTGCACCGCAAGCCAAAAGAAAATATTGATTTTAGGAGTGATATTTTTAAACCAAATTTTAGCCCAAGGCCAAGCTCCACCTCTACAGGGACAAAGAAGAGAGTAAGCAGATCTAACAAAAAATATTCCTTCATTGTCGCCATCCCAAACAAGTCAGTCTACCACATCCTTATGCGGAATAACATACTGATGAAGCTTGTCAATAATGGAGTACCAAACCATCTAATCCTAATATTATCTAGGAAATGGAGGAGACGCCAACCAAAATTGACAATTATTTTGAACTAGAATGAAGTCCGTTACTTTAACAAAACTAGCTTCCTTGGATGAAAGACAAACTTCACTAAAATATTGTTCTTCCACAAGAGGATGATCTTTGAGCCAAGGGTCTTCCACATATTATATTGTTTTATATTATATACTTTTGTATTAAGTTATTGTGATATTGTGACTTTAGTTTATAGTAACGTGGGTATAACTTAAACTAAACCTGAACCTAAATCCTTTCTATGGAAAATGACCTGTGATAATGCGACAAAATTACATTAAGTGATATTTTTTTGTAGGTACTATATCACTGGCATAAAACCATAACATCTTCTAGATGCCATGCCACTGAAGGAAGTGTAGAAAAAAATGTAGATCTTATATAATGGGGAAGCAATCCAAAAAATCTATTTCAAGGGGGGAAGATCTAAGGTTCTTGTAGGACATCGCATAGATCATGATCTTAATTCTTGGCAATGGTATGTCCAAGCAATATCATTAGGTATACATTAGATATAACCTTAACCTATGATTTAACTTTTACTAAATATCATTAGATAAGACTTGTTAGAAAAATAAACTATATTAGATACCATTTAATAGATTTTATATTTTGCATCAATCGCAAGATTTTATTTTATTCGAATTAATTACCTGTAGTTCGCGATTATATTGAAGTTGTTCAGAAAGTTCTTTGACATCATGTTTGTATTTAATGTGTTCCATATTGTTGGTAAGTCTCTCCCTCCTTTCCTAGCTACAAATATGAGTCACTGGTATTAGTTTGACAAGGAGTAACAACGAGTAGATGGGCAGAGTAGGCGCAGAAGAAGAAAGCAAGAAAGAGTGATTGAGAAAAGCAAGGAGTCAAAGTTGCATCCTTCAAAAAACTCCTCTACATGATTAAACTGCAATCTTTTTAAGTTGCAGATGTATGTGAAATGCTTCTGAAGCAAGAAGCATCTTGTATAACTTATTTTGAGCAATACATAATATATTTATATATTTGTTCTTTCGTGTGAAACATAAATATTTTCTATTTAATCTCTGCCCAACCTGCGGTGAAATGTTCTTGATGGGCCAACAATAAATTGAGCAGGAATTTAAAATCCTACTTAGTCTACTTGTCAAAACTTTAAGGTGCCTAAAGGGCAAAAACCTCAAAATTCCCTGCTCATTCCATCGAACGGGGGTTTGGCAACATTACAGGGTGGAACCTTGAAGAGTGGTCAGAAGGTGGAGATTAAGCTTAGATATATGTAGATGGAACTTAGGAAATTTACACCCAGTATTGTAGGACATAACTTAAGCAAGCTACTTTTAGTAGACTTTGATGAAAATCACGCTTGATCTGCGTTTTTTGCCTTGAAAGTTGTGCTTGAAATAGAAAATTATGAATTTCATTCCATTGATTTTCCTTTTAATAGTTACAAATTTTAGGTAGAACTTATTAAATTCATTGTGTAATCCATTTTATCAAATTTACATCAGATCTAGTGCCATCGGTGTAAGGTCGTAGAAGCAATGTCTTCCAACAACAATTCTTTGCAGTTGTAGATCCCATAATTCAATGGCAATAACAATGATTATAGCATCCAAATAAAAATATTGTTTGGGTCTTAGAAGCTATGGGACCTTGTGTTGAATGGTTACCTAGAACCCACATATATATAGCATTGAACACTCTCTCCCAAGCATAGTTAGATCTATTGGAGGAAAATTGAAAAAAAGGACTAGAAGGTATTATTTTACATAATGTAGAAAGTTGAAGAAACTATTTTTCCATAAATTGTAGCAACAACCAAATCAAAGGAGACATGGGAAATTCTAGGCAACTCCTTCTAGGTCACTAGTAAAATAAAGTTGGTAAGGTTGCAGATGCTAAGAAGGGAGTTTGAAAATTTACATATGAATGAATCAATGTCCATGAATGATTTCTTTACCCACATAATGGGTATAATCAACCAAATGAGGTTAAATGGTGAAATTTTGAGAACCGAAGGGTAATGGAGAAAATACTAAGAAGCCTACCAAATGGGTTTGACTCAGTGGTGATAGTTATTGAAGCATCGAGGGATATAATAATCCTCTCAATATATGAGTTCATGGGTTCACTACAAACACATGAGTAGGGGCTAAACCGATCATCTTAGTTCTCATTGGAGCAAGCATTTAAAATGTAGGTCTCATTATGAGATAGTGGTAGAAGAGAAGAATCCCACCAAGTTGCCTCTAGTTCTCAACGAGGAAGAGGAAAAAATAATAGAGGTAAGTGTGGAAGAGGCCATAATAAATGAGTAAGGTCAAACTCCAATGAAGTTGAGACCAGTTGCAACTTACATAAAGTATAAGGAAGAGGTAACAGTAAAAATCAACAAGGAGGATCAAACCAAAGGTATGATAAATCAAAGATCCAATGTTAATACTGTAAGAAATTTGATCAATTTCGTTATGAGTGTAGAAAGAAATTGGCCAAAGAAAATAAGTCCACTACACAAATGAAAATGAAAATGTAAAAAATAAATAAGTATGTGTGTCTATGATGTTAACTTGCAATGTTGATGAAGAGAACTAGAAGAATACCTGATATCTTGATAGTGGGTGCAGTAACTACATTTATGGGAATAAGGAAATGTTCTCATAGTTAGATGAAACCATCAAATATGAGGTCAATAGTGGAACTAATAGCAAGTACTTGTCATAGGCAAGGTGAAAGAAGACACATACCTTATGTGTATTATGTGTTTGGGTTGAAACACAATTTACTAAGTGTTGGACATCATGTACAAAAGGGGAACACTATGCAATTTAAAAATGGAGCTTGCATCATCAAAGATAAATAGAATGATGTTTCCCCTACAAATTCAAAATAAATTGTTGCTTTCATTTAGTATAGTTGTGGAAGATATTACATGGTTGTGGCATCTCAAATTCAGTAATTTTAGCTTTAATATCCTAAACCTACTACACAAGAAATAGGTGGTGAAGATATTACCACTTATAGATCAACCCAATCAAGCATGTGTAGGTTTCATAGTAAGCAAGCAACATAGGGATGCATTCCCTATAGGATAGTCATGGAGAGCTTCACAATGATTGGAGCTGGTGCACTAATATATTTTCAGCCCTATGCAACCCAAATCATTTGCCAACAAAAAATACTTCTTGACATTCATAGATGATTTTAGTTGAAGGACACACGTACATCCCATTAGACAAAAATAAAAATCTTTTGACAAATTCAAGGATTTCAAAGCTTTTGTTGAGAAACAAAGCAACTATTATGTGAAGTCTCTTAGAACAGATGAATAAGGTGAGTACATCTCCAATGAATTCCATAATTACTACAAATAAAATAGAATTAGAAACTAGTTCATAGTCAAATACACACCACAACTGAATGATGTTCTAAAAAGGAAGGACAAAACCATAATGGAGATGGCAAGGAGCATGTTGAAGGCAAAGGAATTGCCACATGAGTTCTGGGTAGATTTTGTAGTTTGTGTAGTTTATCTACTAAATAGGTATCTTATTAAGAGTGTGAAGGACAAGATCCTTCAAGAAACATGGAGCAACCAGAAGCTGAGTGTTGCTCATTTAATATTTTTTGCTTGCATAATATATGCACGTGTTCTAGATAAGAAGAGAAAGAAGTTGGATGACAAAACAAAAAATGTACCTTCACTAGATATAGTGAAGAGTGAAAGGATTATATGTTGTAAAACCCTATCACAAATAAGTTGTTTATAAGTTGAGATGTGAAGTTCCTAGAAGATGAAGCTTGCAATTAGAAATCCAAGACTGGTCAGCAAGAGCCAACAATTATTGAGTTTGAGGACTTGGATGGAGATAGAGTCCTTCTGCCTATAGTTTCAAATACTAGTA
The DNA here is from genome assembly GCA_028583015.1 of Wollemia nobilis. Classification (NCBI taxonomy): domain Eukaryota; kingdom Viridiplantae; phylum Streptophyta; class Pinopsida; order Araucariales; family Araucariaceae; genus Wollemia; species Wollemia nobilis. Next base: position 4,164,214 of record JAQPPZ010001731.1, read on the forward strand.
TCGGTGCCAACAACAACACTACCTCATCATCAAGGTCACCTCCAATTGCAATAAGGATCTCCAACTTGAAGACACCATCAAAGATAAGGAGCTTGAAAGATATATATGAGGTAACTAGAATGAAATTGAAGAAGAAAGTTCTAATATTGCTTTTTTTTTAGTGTGATCCAATTTCATTTGAAGAAATAATTTAAAATAGAAAATGGGTGAAAGCTATGGATGATGAGATAGAAGCCATAAATAAAAATCAAACCTGGGAATTAATGGATCTTCCAGCATGTAAGAAGACCACTAGAGTGAAATGGATATATAAAACTAAATTTAATATCCAAGATCATGTTGACAAGCATAAAGTTAGTTTGGTGGCAAAAGGCTACAAGAAGAAGTCAAATATTGACTATCATGAGGTATATGCACCTATAGCGAGACATGATAGAGTCAGATTGATTTTAAGACTGATAGCCCAAAAGAGGTGGATTTTTTACTAGATGGATGTCTAGTTTTCTTTCCTAAATGGAGTACTAGAAGAAGAGGTCTACATAGACCAACCACCTAGCTATGAGATGGAGGGGTAAGAAGGCAAGATCCTGAAACTGAAGAAAGTCTTGTATGGGTTGTACCAAGCACCTATACCAAGATCCTGAAACTGAAGAAAGTCTTGTATGGGTTGAACCAAGCACCTAGGGCTTGGTACAACCATATTGATGCATGCTTTCAGGAGAACGGGTTCATAAAATGCCCATATGAGAACACTCTTTACATGAAGACAAATGTAGAGTGGAAAATGATGATAGTCTGATTGTATGTAGATGATATGACTTATACTAGTAATAGCAATATGCTATTTGAATAGTTTAGAAATGCCATGAAGAATTTTAAGATGATGAACATAGGCCTTATGAGATATTCTCTTAGCATTGAAGTTATCCAATATGTGGATGGTATCTTCATCTCTCAAGAAAAGTTTGCAAAAGATGTCTTGAATAGGTTTAAAATGTAGGACATGAAACCTGCAATCATTCTAGTTGCAACAGGTCTGAAGCTAAGCAAGAATGATTGTGGCAACAATGTTGATCCAACTTTCTAAAAAATATTAGTCAGAAGTATCATGTACTTGACCACATCCAGACCAGATTTAATGTTTGTAGTGAGTTTGATTAGTATATTTATGCAAGCATCAAATAACACTCACTTGTAGATAAGGAAAATAATATTGTGGTATGTCAATGGGACAAAAAGCCATGGAATTTATTATGCAAGGAAAGATCAACTCGAACTTGTTGGCTACACAAATAATGACTGGGCTAGCAATATAGATAATAGGAAGAACAATTTTGGTTATGCATTCCATCTTGGAACGGATGCAGTTTCATGGTCATCAAAGAAGCAATCAATTGTTGCATTATCCACTGTTGAGGCAGAGTATGTTGCCACCACCTCAGTCGCATGCCAAGTAGTTTGGCTAAGAAGAATTTTAGGGGAGCTAAATCATCCATCGGAAGGGGCAACAACTATATTTTGTGACAACAATTCCGCTATAGCATTGTCAAAGGATCCAATGTTTCATGGCAGGACCAAACATATTGACATCCAGTACCATTTCATTAGAGACCTGGTGAGATATAATGAAATTGAATTATTGTTTTGTAGGTCCATAGACCAAGTTATAGATATTTTTACAAAACTTTTGGAGGAAGACTTGTGTCAAAGCTTTTATGAATTCTGGTTTAAGGGAGAATGTTAGAAAATTAAACCAAATTTGACACCATCTAATAGATTTTATCTTCTATATCAATCACTAGATTTTATTGTACTCAAATTAATTACCTATAGTTCGTGATTAGATTGCATTTGTTTGGCAAGTCCTTTGGTACCATATTTGCATTTAATGTGTGCCATATTGCTGGTAAGTCTCTCTTTCATTTCTCAACGATAAATATGAGTCGCGGGTAATAGTTTGACAAGGGAAAAAGAGAGTAGACGGGCGGAGCATACGCAGAAGAAAAAAAACCAAAAAAAAACAATTGAAAAAAATAAAAAAGTCGAAACTTGAGCCTTTAAAAACTCCTTTGCGTGTTTAACCTACAATCTTATTAAATTACGGATCTATGTAAAATGCTTACGAAAACATCTTGTATAACTTATTTTGAGCAATACATAATATATTTATATATTTGTGCTTCCTTGTGAAATATAAATACCCCGGTGCCTAAATCGCGGAAACCCCAAAATTCTCTGCCCATTATTTGACAACACTGCAAGGCGGAACCTTGAAGAGTGGTCGAAAGGCAGCTTCGATATCCGCAGGCTGAACTTAGCAAATTCCCGCCCATTATTGCAGAGCGGAATCTAAGCAAGCTGCTTTGGGCGGACTTTAATTAAAATCCGGCCTGCTCTAAGATGGGCTGTCCGCCATGAAAGGTGTGCGCGAAATAGCGCGAAATAAAAAAAATCGCGGATTTCGTTCCGTCGATTTTCCTTTTAATATTTACAAAGGTCAGGGGAACTTATTAAATTCGCTGTGTAATCCGTTCTTTCAGTCCAGGGACACTACAAAGTACCCTCCATTGCTCCAAAGTAAATAATTCTACAAGAATTATGAGACTCTTATCTCATAATTATCTTGTCTACTATCTCTCATTATGAGACTCCTTCTCCAATTTTTAGTTTTGGGTGATATATTTCTACGAGAATTATCTACTTTCTCTCGTTATGAGACTATTCTTCCCCAATTTTAAGTTTTGGGTGATATATTTCTACGAGAATTATCTACTTTCTCTCGTTATGAGACTATTCTTCCCCAATTTTAAGTTTTGGGTGATTTATTTCTACGAGAATATGTTCCGCTATAATGCCTGGTTCATCCATTCTTTATACATTCATGAGATTTAATATAGTTATTCCTTTTCCTAAGGAAAAAGGTTGTGTTTTCTTCTTGTCAGTTACAAGATTCAGAATGGTGCTCATGACCCATTCGAGGAGTGTGTGTCAGCAACGTCTTTACAAGAAAATGTGAAGCTTAGACCATTTCCCCAAGCTCGCTGCAGCCGATTTTCGGGCAGAGAACCTTTTCGGACGATGGAAACTAACAATGTTTTTAATCCCGAGCTTTTCGCGAGTTTTTGCCGAGAACTCGCGAAAATTAGGCTGCGCGAGTTTATAGCGAGTAGCGAGTTTCGAAACAGTGGCACATACTAACAACAAAAGCAATGATGTTGAGATGGAAAGTTTGCTCTTTATCTGCAACGACCGAACAACATAAGCAATTATGATGCAGATAGAAAGTTTGCCCTTTATGTGCAACGACCGCATGATGTACTTGAAATGGAAGAGCTCGGTTACACTCAGACCCATATGTCATAGGAGACAATACGTCATAGTAGACAAGATGATGCCTTACATGTATAAAATACGGAGAGCTATTAAAGTATATTAACGAGAAGAGGTAGAATGAAATTCTAATGTTGTATGGAAATGTATAGTCATGTGAGCAAGTTTGTATGGGAACACAACATTACATGAACCAGTTTGTATTGGAGAATGGTGACTACCCACACAGTTTGTATGGGAACATAACATCGGTAAGAAAACAAGAGAGCCAAATTACCCTACACAATTTGTATGGGAGAGGGACAACTACCCGGTAAGAAAGCAAGATGGCCAACTACCCCCACACACATGCCGCCAATAAAAATTAATAAGGGTAAGGAGTCCCACAAGAGGGCAACTACTCCACACACATGCTGTCAATTGATGTTAATAAAGGTGAGGAGTTCCACATAAGTGAGATCAAGGACTTCCATCTATGACAAAAAATTTAGTAAATGTTAAAACTAATAAACCACTCAAATTTCATAATCAAATCAATATAAAATTAATAGTATACTTACATGCTATGCTAACTAAATAAAAGAAATATTAAAATAATAAAAAGAAATTCTACTTTATGCGACTGAAAATAAGGAAAACAATATCACATATGAACGGGAGAGAAAGTGAACCTTTGTACTCGCTGTCATGGATAACGTGGTGGTTTTACGCGATAGGTAATTCCATGCTAAACCTCGATAACGTGCTTGTTTCCCACGTTAGGTATTTCCATGTTCCACATGGATAACGTGGTTGTTTTTCAGGAGAAGTATTTTCATGCTTTGCTTAGGTCTATTCATATATGGCATTTGATACAAGTGGAATTCATTTAATGGTAAAAGTAATGTGAAAGATTTTTATTTTATTTTTTAAAGGTAGTGGATACCGAATATTAAGTCGTTATTCGGTAATTTTATTAATTGGCCATAAGAAATTGTGCTTTTCTATGGATAAGTTTTACAAACATAATTTAAATATTATAGATCAAAAACTATAATCTATTTATTTTTTAAGTTGTATGGTATAATTTAATGAGAGGTTTGTTTTAATATTGAACTAAAAATTATATAACATGATATTAATTGTTTTATTGATAACAAATTACAAATTATAATTATATTTACAATGTTAAAAATGTTTAAACTATAAATCAATTTGTAAATAAAGCATATTTTATGATTGGTTATTGGGTTCTCTAAATAGAGGTCCAAGTTCAAGTCATGATATTTATAATATCTAAGACTTTTAAAGTTATTTATATTGTGATTTTTATACATAATGCAACATAAATTAGAAAGTTTAATACAAGTAGTTACAAGGAATTTTTTTGGGCATAAGCGAAACTTCTCATTTTCTTCACCTAATTTGAGGTATGTAATGTATTTTGTCATGCCTCACCTATATTAAGCGTAACTGGTCTTTATTTAAGGTCATACACACCAAGAAGAATGATAGATTGAGTCAAGATTACATCAATGACCTTGTTTTTATCTAATACAATATTAGGTTTTGCATAAGACAAGTAGAGAGTAGTGAATATTACAAGGCAATTCAATTGGATGAGTCAGATCCACTTTCTAATTGGATTACCAAAAGTTTTATGGATCCCAAGTTTACTATAGAGGAACTTGAGGCACTTGAGGAGGAAGCAGAATATTAAAGAGGAATGGAAGAGATATACTATGATGAAACTACACCTACAATTAGCCCACCAGTTTAAAGCCAAGGCCAACCATCAACATCAATTGCAAGGGGATGAAGGAGAAAAGCTTTACATTTTGAAATGTTGTATTTTTATAGTGTATTTGTTATTTCAATTGAATTAGTATTTCATACAATGTAATTTACTCATTGTAATAAATATATAATATAAAATTGGTTGTTTAATTTATTTTCTTTTGATCTTATTTTTGCTTGGTTATTGTTGAGTTTTAACAAGTAAATCTGCAAAATTGAGATGCTAATTTTTTTATTAGACTTATAGATATTTTTATCTATGAATTAATTCCTCGAAGGCTTTTAAACTCCCATGATATGTTATCTAAATTTTTCTCTCTGATTATCTTTATCCATAGTTATTTGAAATAAAACTATTAACGAATTTAATGTCATGAAATATTTTTTGCCTATGAAGATGAATAATTTGATTGTTGATATAGGAGTTTGTTAGATTTTTATAAACAATAATATTATTAAAAATGGACTCTCAAATTATATGCCTCTCCATTTTGGATGATTATATCCAAACTAGTTAATATACATTTTGGTTGTTTTGTAGTTCATTTATCATCGCTTCAAAGCATATTATTAATGTCTATATCCAACATCATTTATATTATTATCTGTTTTATTTAAAGTTTTTTAATGCAAGGGCCACATAAATAGTTTAGTCTAAAGTGTGTTTAATATTTGAGTATATAGTAAGTGGCATGTAAATAAGTGTGGAGTTATGAGTTGCATAAGAGTTTGTCATTTAGTATGTGCAATCATGAGAGTTTTTTCATATGTGGATATGTGGAGAAATTTACTATTATATGGTATTTCTCATATGATAAATATGAAGTGTTATATCTCTAGAGTATTTGAGGAGATGAAATGTGAAGGATCTCATATTCAATGTGTATTTATTGAAGATAAAATATTATAATAGTGTGTCAAATAATAAGCATTGTATTTCATTGCATTACTTAAATTAGATATTTCAAGAATATATTTAGTGAAATATTATCTATTCATTGTTCGTTGTTATTATTGATTGAATCATGCAAATATTTAGTGTTGTTATATTGTAAGATCCTATGAGAATATTGGTGAATTGCTAACAAAATCTTCCAACGAGTGGAAAACAACCTTGTTGTTTGGGATTGTACTCTTTTCTATTATTTTATTTTTGTTCTTCGTTGTATTTTTATCTTTAGCCATTTTATCTTAATGCACTTAGAGCTAATCTTGCATTTTGCATTTGCATTTAGCTAATCTTTTATTTTATCATTTAATCTTCATCTTGAGCAAGTAAATTTATGTTTTTCTATTGTTGGACAAGGCATTTGTACTCCCAAGTTATATCCCTTCATCATAGTCATTATAATATTATTATTTTTACCTTAGAATCAAAATTATCACTAGATTATAGGTTGATGGCACTTTATAGTTTACCATAAAGTAAAATCACCGACACTGAACAAAAGCATCAATGACACTACTATGATCTAATGGCACTTTTCCACCTAACATCTATTTCGTATATTTTGTTGCTTTTATTATTTTCTACTTGTTTGAATAGGGGTCTAATTGGTATTCAAGGAAGTCTAACATTTCATATTATACAAGCCCCTCTACCATTGCCCATATATTATCTATCTATTTTGTAGGTCAAGCAATAGTCCTATTGATAGAAATTAGTATTGATGGAACTTTTGTATGTTTATGTTGTTTTTTTCTTTGTGGAAAAGATTGATCATTTTTTCCTTGATATTTATCATTTAAACATCTATAAATTAAATGTTATTTATTGTCTATGTAAACTAGGTTCTATTCTTATTTTCTTAGTAAAAATATCAAAATGGAAGAAACACCTAGTTTAGTCTTAATCATATAGGGGATTAACATTATATTTGAGCTTTGGTATCAAATAAAAATTGCACATAGTTACATATTAAGCCTTGTTTTCTACATATTCTTGCACCCTTGCCTCTTAAAAGAAAAGTTGTTATTTCATTCTGTAGCCAAAACAATATAATTCCAATGCAAATAAATAATAGAACGAAATGAAATAGGAAATTCAATTAATACTTACCACTTGAGGAGGGCTAAGTCCTTCGCTACTAAGGAGGGCTTAGTTCTTGCGATTGCACATATTATTTTTAAAGATGAAATATGATAAAAACTAAGTCATTCTAATCCTACTTTCATCAATAAATCATTGATTAGGTTAAAATTGGAAGTATAGCAGACTTTGCTATATTGGTGTTGTAACATGGATCCCCTCCTCAGAAAGCTTTGTCCTAAAAGATGTATATGACTCAAATATAATTTTTGTGTCCCATGTATCATATTATACTAGTAGGTCCTATCATTTTATTAGAAATTATTTGATGTGACAGGATCGAAGAATATGTGATCTGCTTTGCAATATTGCTTTTGGCTAGAGATATATACATCCTTCTTCATCAAGTACTTGAAGTTCTGATTGAGAGTGTAATTTTTGTCCTATCACCTTCTTGAGACATGAAACATGAAATATTGGATGTATACGGGATGAGGGAGGAAGCTCTAGTTGATATACCACTTTGCCTATGTAGTGCACTATCTTGTAAGGACCATAAAATATTGGAGCCAACTTTTGACTAGTCTTGATATTATAGTTGTTTGTAGGGTTGTAGATGCAAAAAAACCATATCACTTGTATTAAATTGTCTTTTGGAATGGTTTGAATCTTGTTGCTGCTTCATGTAATTTTGTGCTTGGACCAAATTTTCTTTGAGAATTTTGAGCATTGTTTATCAGTGCTAGAACCAATCATCTACTTGAGACACATTGGAAGATCCTAAAATATAATCTACTATTGTTGGTGGTTTTACTCCATACAATGCTTCAAATAGGGACATCTTGATGGAATAATGGTATGAACTGTTGTACTACCATTCTGCTAATGAAAGCCAATGACTCCATTGATACTGTTTATCTTGAGCAAAAAATCTTAGATAGGTACCTAGACATTTGTTAACAATTTTAGTTTGGCCATCTGTTTGAGGATTGTATGGCAAAGATATATTTAACTTTGTACCACTAAGATGAAATAATTCTCATCAAAAATTGCTAGTAAAATAGGATCTTGATCACTTACAATATTTTTGGGCACTCCATAGAATTTGAAAATTGAGTGCATAAATACCTTAACCACTTTGCTTGTTAAAAATGGATGTTGTAGAGCATTGAAGTGAGCATATTTGGAGAGGCGATCCAAAACCATAAAAATTACTATTTTAGCTTTTGATTTAGGAAGATATTCAATAAAATCCATTGAAATATATTTTCATTGGTGATCCAAAATTGGTAGTGGTTGAAGAATTCATAGAGATTTGACTATTTCACCCTTAATGCGCTGACATACTTCACATTCTACCACCAAAATTTTGACCTCATATTTTAATCCTTTCTAATAAAAGGATTTTTTTACCCAAATATATGTCTTCAAAAAAGTGGAATGTCATCCTAATGGAGACGCATGTGATTCTTCAAGAATATTGGATTTGATGCTAGAATTGTGTAGAATGTAAATACAATTCTTTCTTATTAATACATTGTCATCATATAAAAAAATGAGGATTCTTAGATGATCCTAGCATCAAATATTGAATTATTTGAGCAGTTTCTATTTTTGATAACCATTTTTGTTGGAGCTGAGAAACCCATTGAGAACAAGAACCTAAAATGACATTCATAACCACTTCATATTCATATTTACATTTCTTATACTTAATAATAAAATCATATCCCAATAATTTTACTAACCACTTGTTTTGCTCCAGATAAGAAAATCATTATTCTAGAAAATTCTTGAGACTACTATGATTTATTTTTATGATGAAATGACTACAAATTAAGTAGTATCTCCATTTATAAAGTACATGCAGAATATCCAACATTTATTTTGCATATATGGACCTTCCCAAATTCTTACCTACAAGTTTCTTTCTCTCAAATGCCAAGGGATTCCCTTCTTGCATTAATAATACCCAAATACTTGTTCTTGAGGCATCACATTCAATAACAAATGGTTTATGAAAATATAGGGTTGCCAAAACTGGAGTAGTACACATTACTTCCTTGAGTGCCATGAATGATTAAGTGGCTACTTCAAACCAATGAAAAACATCCTTATTTTTTAGAGTTGTGAGAGGGACTACAATTTTACTATAATTGTGAAAAAATTATAATAGTAACTAGTAAGTGTTAGAATTTTCCAAGAGTAGAACTACAAAGCATTACAAGATTTGAAGAAAAAAATAGCACTGATTTATTTATTCCATGGATCAACTTTGTAGAAATAATAAATTTCATCATTAAAAGCTATTGGATTACAACAACTCATCAAATCTGATCTAGACTATACTGAGAGTTCACCTGACTCATGGAGGAGTGGAAACTCAAGTATGCCTATCCTAGTAGGAATTAAGAGAATAATTACTTATTCTAACACCCCCCCTTAAGTGATACTAGGGGATTTTTATAAAAATTAGTCTCGACAACAGGGCCTGATGAGGTACTCATGTATATATATGTATTATTTGAAGAGATGGTAAGAACCACATGGGAAAAACCATCTATCAAAAAATAAAAAAAGAAGAGGCATGTCTTTGGTTTGCGAAGATTGTCCTCAATAAAAAAAAAGGATGAGTCACAGAAATAGGGCCTAATGAGGTGCTCATTTACATTAATATATGAGATATGGTGAAAAACCACTTGGGAAAATCATCTATCAGAAAATAAATATAGAGGCATATATTCAGATGACAAAGTGAAGAACACAAGCTTATACTGAGAGGGAAGTGAATAGTATAGCGCCAAATTTTTGATTTTTTTCCAAACCAATATCAATTAGTGTCCTCAATTGCAATAACAAAATATAATAGTGTGCATTAATAACATAGATAGCAATAGTAAACGAGTGCACAAATCATCACACATAATTCAAACATAAAATTTAATGTGGTTCCCCCAATGTGGGGTAGTCCACAAGATAATCTCCTTATAATATTTCACAAAGAAATAGGGATCCTTATCCCAATACAAATTATTACTTTGATCTGCTCAAATCTAGTCTATCCAAATTTGCTCAAGTGGGCTCCACTGATCTGCTTAGCTAGGCTCTCCACTGATCCACTTAGCTATTCTATCCACTGATCTGCTCAACTAGGCTATCCACTGATCTGCTCAACTAGGCAAATGGTATTGATGTGTTTTCTATTTCTATCATACCTATTTCACTGCTCACAAATCTGCATCAATACCTTATCAAAAGGCTTAAACAATCGTACTCAAATGTTTTCCCAAATCTATCTTCAAAGCCTTCACAAAAGGCTCAAACAATCCTACTCAAATTTTTTCCCCAATATATCCTCAAAGCCTTCATAAAAGGCTCAAACAATCCTACTCAAATGTTGTCCCAAATATATCCTCAAATCTATCCCAAAAGCCTTTCCAATGTCCCAACCAATAATGCACAAAAGCTATCTCAAATCTATCTAAAAAAATCTGTCCCAAAAGTCTTTACAAAGGCTCAACCAATAATGCACAAAAGCTATCTCAAATCTGTCCAGAAATTTTGTCCCAAAATCCTTAGCAAAGGCTCAACCAATCATGCACAAAAGTTGTCTCAAATCTGTCCAAAAATTCTATCCCAAACACTTTCACAAGGGCTCAACCAATGACTCTCAAGTAGCACTCAAATATCTACCATAAATCAACAAAGATAAGGCTCCATGATGAACTCAACAATGGATAACAAATAAATAATGATAATACACAACAATATGCTCACCAATGAATGACAATGCACTCTTCAATGGATGACAACAATGATCCAAAATAATCTCAACAATGTATGAAAAATGATCTCTCAAATGTATGATAACAATGCTCAACAATGTACTCTCAAATGGATGACACCAATGCTCAACAAGGTACTCTCAAATGAATGACAAATAATCTCTCAAATGGAAACCTCTCCAAGAAATAACAATGAGGACTTCAACCAACCAAGGACAATCTCCACAAGTGATAGCAATAGGTTCTCAATAATATCTTCCTCATGCAATGTCAATAAGCTCTCAATAAATAAGCACAACTTCCTCAAGAAAAGAGCTCTCAAATAGCCAACAATGATCTACTCAAATGAAAGACAAATGTATCCACAAGTGACTAGAAAATGATCTCCTCAATGGTCTGAAATAGTGGTAATGGACTTAAAAAGAAACCAACAACAATATCCTTAAAGCAATAGCAAAAACCTCCTCAATAATGGAAATACTCTCAATGAACTCCACTAAAGCAATCATGGAACTCAAGTATCAATTTTATCCATAAAATTAATTTTCTAATCCATCCACTTCCTCTCAATAACAAAGGCACATAATCAAGAAATTTGTCTTCAACTTAAAACCCTAACTCATGTGCATGTCTTCTAACTCAAGATAGCAATTAACTAGGTCTTAAATTCCTAGCTTAATTTCATAATTAAATTATGCACTAGGACATATAACAAGTTCAACACTTTTCAACCTTATGAATCCCTAATTTCATTAACACATACATCAATCACAAATATTTATTTCCACACCTTATATTATCCTAATCACACACATCAATAAAAAATATTTAATTCTACACCTTATAACTCCCTAAGCACATTAACACATACAACAAGCATTTAAAACTCCTTATGACTCCCTAGTTATCACAAAAATAATTTTAATGCACCAAAACTTTGGTAATAACAAATATTACAATGCGCTGGTGATAAATACCTTTATTCAATTTTTGTTGTCTTCACAACCTTTGAAATCGAGAATTCCTTTGCCAAAAATCAATGTGCCTTCACACCTTCGACATCGTCAATGCCTTGCCAAAAATCAATGCACTTTCACACCTTCGCGGGAGTCAAACTTTGTTCCTCTCACCTAGCACTATGAGGCACTTACCACATGGGCATCAGACCACGTTGGAATTTAATCCCAAACACCCAACTTCACCTATGCTCAAATATAAAAACTTAAGTTGCCTTCCTTAGGAAAGTAGTTTGCCCCTGGCAGGATTTGAACAACGAACCAGTCTTGTGTAAAGTTCGTGCACTACCAAATGCACTATAGGCTCCCACATGACATCACTTTCTTGTGTTGTTTACTTGACCTTGCTGTTAAATCAAAAGTTATTTATCCTTCTTTCTTCGTTGCTCCCATTTTGATGACTCTCTCTCATGCGCTATGTCAAGTCTACAATAAACAAAGGTTTTTCATCTTGTATTTATATGCACCTCCATCCTTCGAATGACATCGACGAATCTTTATTAATCTCCCCAAACTTTGCACATCGGCGGATAATGTAATTCAAATTTATACCTTTGAATTATTAAATAAAAATTTAATAATTCACCTCTTAACTTTGAATTGGGATATCTCCTTCATTATTTTGAATTTTGCCATGAAACATTTTGCACCTAGGTTTTATTGGAAAACCTTTTCATCCATCATAATTTTGAGAAGTCTTAGCATAGTGGTTTTAATGAAAAACCCTTTCCAATGGTTTTAATGAAAATGCTTAAAAATCCTTTTTGTCGATTTTAATAAAAACCCTTGCTGTTGGTTTTAATACAAACCTTTACCATTGTTTTTAATAAAAACCATTAATATATTATTTAAAAAATTAAATATTATATGCCTCTTGTGCCATAAAACCCTATAAATATCCATGCTGTCCAAAATATCATAAATGATTATTTATGAAGTGCTTTTGCCACCAAAACTCAATGTGATCCATGTGACATCAATGACAACACAAAATAACTCAAATTGCCAATAATATTCCCCTTTGTCATTGATGGAAACATATCTAATACAAATCACCACAATAACTACAAAAGTCATTTCTAAAAATCAAAGCTGCTCTCCCTGACTCAATACTCTCTATGGAGGATGCTCCCCCTATCTCAATGTTCTCTTTGGAGGCTGCTCCCCTAACTCAATGCTCTTCCCCTTACTCAAAACTCTCCCCCTTTGACATCAATGGAAAAAGAGACAGATATGGGGCTAAAATATATGACACTTAAGCTTAGCCCCCCCACCACCTTCTGTCTTGAGGTGATTAATTTTGTGGTGGGAGTACATTTGCTCCCATATTACATTGTTCATTTCCTTTGTCAACTTCCTTCCACATATTTCTATTATCCTTTTTTTGATGAGTTACTTAATCTTCTTGTCTTGAAAATGCTTGACCTTATTACGTTGAACTTGTTTGGAATTGAGTCCTACACCATCTTGCAATATGTCCAAAGTTATTGCAATTAAAACACTTGATATTGTAGCCTTTGAATGGTGCCCATATCTTGAATTCTTTATTAAAATTATTTCCATATTCATTCATTTCCTTAACCCTGTATTGTGAAGCTCTATTTCCATAATCATTATGAAAATGACCTCTAAATTGTGTAGCTCTAAAACCAAAACCATGTTGCTCATTTTGTTTGCAATGAGAATCTATATGACCAATCCTGTTGCATAAGAAGCAATGTACCTTAAAACCATACCTTCTTCCTTTGAAGTTCCTTCTATAAAAATCAAACTTCTTTGATCCATAGACCCTACAATGTATAGCCCTATTTCCAAATCCATTAGAAGAAAAAAAATGTCCTTGTAAAGCCCTTTGTTCATGCCTTGGTTCCTCATACCTTTATTTACCATTATCCTTGTGATCATATTTTATTTGTGCATTGTATCCTTGATCCTTCTTTGTGGTATCTAAATTATCTTCCTTAACTTCTTCCTTTCTTTCTTCATCAAGAATTTCTTTGCCTATTGAATTTGATTCACCTATCTCAAAACAAGATCCAAACTGGATATTTGGAGCCATAGAAGCTTTGGAACTTTCTTCATGAACCTTAGGTGCTTCCTTGATTTCCTATTTTATAACTTCATTTCCTTTTGAGTGTGATTCTCCAAACCTAAAATATGAGACCTTTGGTGCTCTGGAACCTTCCTCTTTTTTCTCTTCATTTATGTCAAATAGTAAACTGGCATCCATCTCTATTGCATCTGAAATACATGTTTCCTTATCATCACAAATGTTTTGACCTTTTAAGTTGTGTGATGAATCAAAATTCTCAAGTATGAAACTGTAGACACCAAAATAGCACCAATCTGATTATGTGAAAACAAGCACTAATTGAATTGGCATACATAGCCCCTAGGGCAGCCCCCAGAGGTTAAACAGTGGTCCAACCACTCCCACAATAGTTTTGAAAGGTCAGAGGTCAATTTGGCACCTTTCAGGCACTTTGCTCCATATTCATTCTACTCTGGGATGCTTACAAACTGGTATTCATCCCACCCCAGGACGATTAGTAGCATTCACTCCAGGGTGGGGCGAATACTAGGTTTGATGAGCAAAAAGTCAAACCTTGACAAATGGTAGCTCATATCTGCCACCCAACTCCACCTTCAATGCATGGGAGTGTGAGTGAGCAATTTTGAGCTCAAAGAGGTAGTCATAGATGCTGTCATGGAGCCCTTAATCAGGGAGAAATCTTCTCTCCCTTGGGAAGGCATGATGGCCAAGTGGCGCCCCTACATGCACATTCAAAGTAGACCTTCAATTCTATAAAATGGTGAGTCTTATCACTCCAAAAAGAATAGAGTAGGAGCATTTGGGTCAATGGAGTGCTATCGAATTACATCCTCACCCCTCACTTGTGCTTCTTATATCCTTGATCTCTCTTTTGGAAGGGAGGTTATCGGGTTAACATTGGAAGCGGAATCTGGACCCAAAACCCAAACATTTGGTCACAATACCCCATAAAATTTTCTAAAAAAAACCCCTAGGAGGTTTTGGACCCATCCCAAGTGGATTGGTGTCGAAACCAAGCCCCAAAATGCGGAAATCCTACCCCCGGTGCCCCCCACACTACTGTAGTCCTAATCGCCCCACCCTAGAGCGATTAGAAATTTGTAGAATATTTATTAAATTTTTAATTTGAATCTTATTTTATTTTATTCATATATGCTGCCATTCAAATTTCATGCCATTCTGATGAGTTTTGACTATGTTTTCATTGTTTTTCACTTTCACTAACATACAGGGAGCATCTTCAGATACAGGGAAATCAGGGCCAAATCTACAAAATCTGACCTTCTGGGTCGTCTCAAAATACCCTATTTTTCCTAACCACAACTTTTTAGGTGTTTTGGAGGCCTATGGATGGGACATTTAGGAGGTTGTTTTTTGACATTTTATGACAGTCCTAATCGTCCCACCCTAGAGCGATTAGAAATCTACAACATATTTCTCGACTGTTCCTTTTTCAGTGTTTTCATGATGGTGTTTTCATGCTTCTATCCAAATTTTATCTTATTTTGACATGTTTTGATTATCATTTTAATTATTTCATGCATGCATTAACTGAAGGCCTTGGGGATTGCATGTTTCCCTCTATGCGTAGGTGCTATTAATCATTTGATATTTCTTTGAATCCAAGATATCAACATTGAAGGGGTAGCATGGAACTAAATATGCATTCATGCAATTTGTGGTGACGTTTGGCCCGCCCATTTCAAATGTGGGCACGTAGAAGATCTCGAAGGGAAGCGTACCATCCGTGGTGTAACAAAACTATATCTAACGCTCCTAGCCCCTAAAAAGGAAGGAGAAATATTGTAACCTGATATCAAAGAAAAATTAATAAAAATAATGGCTGCACTTTACATTTGCTTTATATCTCATTTCAGTTCATTTGTTTTCCATTTTCATGCACTTTAGTCCTTTCTTCATTCATAGGAGCTAGCGTTACATTTGCTTTTGTTTTCATCACACTTGGTACGCCATTGCTTCCATATACTTGTGATTTCAATGGTGATCATGGTGGGACTTAGTCCCCTAATTTTGGGATCAAAATTTTCATCAAAATTTTGTGTTTTTTCTTGCAGCTATTAATCCTTCAAGCGCTGGACTGCTGCTCGTGCCACCCTGTGATGAATATAGACTAGAATTCATACCACCCCAATATGAATATGGCATTCATCCCACCCTATGATGAATATATCTTTTCTATTCATCCCACCCCAGGATGATTATCTCTTTGTGCATTTTATTAGTAGAAACTTAGAGGCATCTAGTGTGGGCAGAGAAGAGGTAGGTTGTCTGAACACTCTCTATAATTTTTTGTCTCTATTTCTATGATTTTTTTGTTTCTTTGCTTGTATAGGAAATTTTACTACATGTTTCCTTTCTTTGCATAAGTAAAAAGAACCACACACACCATGTGATAATATAAACATCAAGGAGTTGGTCGTAAAACCCCAACACTTGATCAAGACCAACGGTGGATTTCATCACCACCTTGGCTTGAATTTTTGCATACATAACCTTGATCGCTACTATTTCTAGACGTAAATCCTGATGAAAGCTGACCAAGTGTAGTTGGGGTGATTCCCACTGCATGAGGATAAGTCTTCTATGGTAGGTGTCAAAAACAAGGTGATTCCCCTTTCGTACTACCTATGTTCCATGTACTCTTCTCCTCTTGCGTACCAATAGTTTCCCTCATGTAAGGGCGGGTATATTGATAGGTTTGGTATAACGGCCTGGCAGTGGTATATTGAAGGGGCGACCATTTTGGGATATATAAGATCCCTCATATTGCATGTACAACAACATTTTATTTACAAGGCTTTCAAAACAAAAATCAAGACACACTAAACCAGATCTAGGGCACACCTTTAATCTATAAATGAGTAATCACTTCTTTGTTTGTGTGGCTCCTATTTGTTTAGTGTAGCATAAAAAATTGTAAAGAAGATAAAAACCTACATATCTTGTAGAGAGACACCACCATGGTGTACACCTATAGCCAAGCCCAATCATGGGCAAAAGCTGCAAAAAGTGTACAAGGGGGCACAAGTCACCTCCGCTATAGCCCCAAGGACTTGGTCATACCACCTTGGTGGCCTAACCCACAAAATAGTCCACATCATACCATGATGGAATGGTAATATAGAGGCACCCCTTCGAGGGGCACACCCATGCAACATAGACCCTTCCAGGAGGATTCCATACATGTGGCACTCAACATAGATGAGAGGGCTCCATTAGACACTCGTTATGAGTGGCCACTGTGTGATGAAGTGCTATAAAAACATAGGGTCCATAATGAGGGGCCACATGATTACATCATCCCTCCTCTAACCCTTATTACTGTTAGAAACAATAGGCCAAATCTAGAGCGCAAGGCTCTTCAGACAAGGTGAGCCAAATCTGCCCACTCCTTTCACATATACGAAAGGGAGCATGAGGAAAACCAAGGCAGGGGGGCCGCTAACCGGTTGCACCTCCATAGGCCTCAAGTTCCCTATAATTCATGATAGGAAAAAATCGAGGAAGAGATCAAATCTTCTGACGCATACAAGCGCTGCTAGAGTGCTTAGAGTCTGTCGATACCAAGACTTCTGGGCACCAAAATCCCACTTTACGCCAGCTCCACAGTCACCCTGTGCATCCTTTAGTGCCTGCACCCCCATACCCTGAACACTTTAAAATGCCTCAATTGGCAATATTTATAGGGGATGATGATGCCTAAGAGCACGTGAAAATATTCTTGAGCCAATGCTTTGGCATTCAAGATAACTATGTTTTGCTTCTAAGAACATTTATAACCATGTTCGTAGACCCTACCTCAGATTGGTTCACCCAGTTGCCAAAGCATAGCATCGATAACCTGGATCAGCTAGTGGATGCATTTCTCGAATGTTTCACCTTCAATACCAAGAAGAATACATCATTAAGTGACCTAGCTAGCCTCAGGAAGTATGAGGAAGAGACCATGGCGGCTTATGGAAATCGGTGGAGGACGTTGCTTTTAAAGCTACCTTACCTCCATCCCATGGCCGACCTGACCCAAATGTTCTCGAAGAGTTGTTTGAGGTCGATCTTCATGCTATTGCAACTGCAGTAATATGCCACTCTCGAGGAAGCCCTGGAACAAGCCAAAATCATTGAGGAGATCAAGATATAGGATGGTGAGATTGCCAAGCCATGAAAGAAAGAGTGGCCCAAAAATGCCAAAATTGGGTCAACGTAATCGAAACCCAATGCGGTCAATCAAGTTGCTATAAACATACCTAATCCTACATAAGCAACATAGCCCCCAAAGGCTAATTATCAAGCAGTTCCTCTTGACACCTATGAAAAGTAAAATCATAGGCAAGAGCAAAATCAGCAGTGTCACCCTAGGCAATAATTCACACCCTTCATAGAGTCTAGACTCCTTGTTTGACCTCTTATCCATGGAAAACCTAATAAACCTACCAGAAAGTCGACCCATAGACCCCAACGTGCAAAACCCAAGGGCTATAGGGAAGACTTCTATTATATATTTCACTGGTAGAAAGAACATGACCTTTACACTTGTTGGAAGTTCAAAAGCTTAGTGCAAGACCTAATAGACAACAAAACGCTAGCGATGGATAATCCCATAGCACTAAACAACCAACATATGGAGGTCTTCAAAGACCCCCTGCCTACCCATGATGCATAGGCAAAGACTCTACAAGTCAATGAGGTGACACAGAACTGCCCCATGTAGGGGTATGTAGGGATGATAAGCATAGTGACTCGAAACAAGAGGTATCCAAGCACAGATGCCCCCACTGTAGCTACAAGAGAGGTTCCATCAATGTAACAACCTTAATAGCACCCTATGCAACCTCCCCCGCCTAAACCAGTGGCCATGATTCAGACTAAACTTACCCAAATTTTAAGGACCACGTCGGCTAGGCTCTCCATATATGATCTCATACAACAATCATCGTCCCATCAGGAGGCTCTAATGGAGATACTCAAAGCCATCCCATCACCTTTAGATAAGACAAACTAAAATCAGTGACTGGTGATATGGTGGATCCACCCCTGCACATCATTTTGTGAGTCAACGAGATTTTATTTAAGAGGGTTTTGGTGGACACTGGCTTATCCAGTAATATAATCACAACGACGGCATTTAAACACCTCAAGTTTCTAGCATATCACATTGTGGCCTCCACCTATACCCTTTGAGCATTCAACGACGTGATATGCTCGACGGTTGGCACAATTTTCCTACCCATCCAAGTGGGACAAAAGACTATTCCTATGTTGTGCCACATCCTGGAAGGTGAGATGGCCTATAATATTTTACTAAGATGGCATTGGATCAAGGACATGAAGTGTGTCCCTTCAATAGCCCATCAATGCCTAAAGTACACATACGAAGGGCAAGTGCATGTAGTCTCAATAGGCTTAGAGCCCTTCAAGTATTGCAATGCGGTGCAACTAATGCCATAATCGACCCTTCCATCAACACATTTGGAATTTTAATTGAATCTGTCCAAACAAGGTTTGATTCTGCATACATCCCCGTTGTTAAGTCCCTCGAATCCCCAACTAGGTCCATCTTCACATTATGGTCCTTCACCAACAATGCCACCTACGATGGCCACACCAAAAGACAATGGGAAGAAACCCCTAGAAGAGGCACCACCATTAGTCTCAACCATATCTATCAAAGAGGTGCCTAGCCGAATGGAAGTCGAGATGCCTGGTTCACCCAACATGGAGTGGACCCAAGAAGAATTCCCATTCCTCCCCCTCAACCATCAATGATAATCATTGAGATGGCCAATACGGGTCTGGGGTAGTACCTAGTGCAGAACATCATAGCAACACCCACGCTTGAGTCCATGCAAGACATGGGGAGACCTCGCCTCCCCATCGACACTATTGTCCCTTTGGTCTACCCACAAAATAAGACAAATTATGTATATGGGGGCCTCAACAATGGCATTGAACCTTACCTACAAGAAGAAGAGGACAAAGAACCCTTTGCTAAGAATGTCAAATATCTTTCCAACCTAGAATTCTCTTTGAAATACCTTGGCCAATGTAATTGGCATGGATATGGGTTGGGCATATATGAACAAGGGGTGCACGTTATTTGTCAACCAAGATATCATATGTCGTATGACAAATCAGGAGTAGGGTTCAACCACCCTCTGCCCCTTGACATATTGGTAGAGAACATGCAAGGCCTAGGGCTAGGCAACAAGGATGGGTTGGCACAAGATCCATATGCCAATCCTAACACAACATACACATTGGGGGATTATCTTCCATTGTTAACAACCAACCTTGTGGGCCTCAACAACTCCTCCCATTTGATCGGGAAAGGGGAAAGTTCAAGAACTTGCCTCCAAAATGGATATAGACAAGGCCAAGAAGGATATTCAGAAGACGATTCAGAGTATGAGGTAGCACCTTGGGACCATTTCGAGCCTGATAGCAATCACTTGCAAGTGATGCCCATAGATGACTATTAGGAGAACTTCGTAGTGATGTTCCCCTTGAATGCTCCAATCGATAAAATGCCACCTCAAGAGAATCAGGTCCTCCCATAGATAGTGGAACAACTCTGATGGGACCAAATTAACTTGCTCAAGCAGAGCGAGCCCCACATGCCGCAAATAGTTATCGAAGCCAATGAAGGCCTATGGATCTCTGACAATGATTATGAAGATGATACTAAGGTGGCATATCTCAACCACATGTGGTAGCAACAACGAGAGTACCCCATGGACATTGACATCATGTTTGAACAGCTAAACATAGGGCCAAGTCATAGGTGGCACCTAAACCAAGCACAGTTAGACCAAGTGCTGCATCGGCCACTTTAGGCATACAGATAGCACCTTCTACCCAGAGACCCTATAGAGCCATTCGTGCCAAGAGCAGACCATGTCCTATTATCCACACATAGGGTCAATCCATTTGTGCCAATACCCACAGAGATAAATCCAGAGAAGAAATATCACCAAGGATATCTGAGTCACCACCCGCACGGTAATGAAGACCAAATTAACTTCATCAACATGATATCGATTGACTTAACTACCCCCATCCACAATCCAGCCAATCCAACATGACCATTGTATCTAAACCTAGATGCCATAGACTGGGATCATGCTAACTTGCCACCATCCCCATCAGAGTATTGGACTTGCGGTGATATGCTTCATTTCACCCCAGGACCAACTTAGGATATCTTCCACGCTGAAGAGGAACCTGATGTTCCAAATGTAGGTCTAAATTTAGCAAATGATATCCACCTGATCCCAACTCCACACCAGTTGGAGGACAAGTCCCACATGTCAGTTGAAGACATGACTGACGTAGACATCAGCTCTGATCTAATGAATCTTCAAATCATCAAGCTAGGGGTAAGTCTATCCCTTGAAGAGCAAGTCAATTAAATTACTCTTCTCAAAGAGAAGAAGGACATTTTTGCATGGTCTTACAAAGAAATTCTGGGGCTAGAACTGTAACTAGTCACGCATAATCTAACGCTTGATCTGAAAGTCAAGCCAGTCAAGAAAAAACCATGTAATATGCACCCAAAAATGGCCTTAATGGTCAAATATGATCTAAAAAAGTTATTAGATGCACATTTTGTCATTTGCATGGATAACCCACCATGGCTGTCCAACATGGTACCTGTGAAGAAGACAGACAGGAGGATTTGCATATGCATCAATTTTTGAGATCTAAACAAAGTGAGTCCCAAGGACAATTTTCCCTTGCCTAGCATCGATGCATTGGTAGATTCTACAATAGGCCATGAAATGCTTTCCCTCATGGATGGTTTCTAGGGATACAATCATATTCGTATCAATCCCGACGATCAGCTCAAAATGGTATTCACAATGCCTTGGGGGACATTTTGTTATAAGGTCATGCCCTTTGGCCTTAAAAATGTTGGCACCACCTACCAACACGCTATGAAATACATCTTCCATGATCACATGCATAAAACTTTGGAAGACTATATTGATGATTTTTTGGCCAAATCTCTTTTGCACCCAGATCATCTCGATGACTTAAGCAATATCCTCGATCACCTCATCGAACACAAAGTTAGACTAAACCCCAAGAAGTGTGTATTTGGTGTCACATCTAGAAAATACTTGGGTTTCGTAGTCTCAAAATGAGGCATCGAGGTAGATCCAAAAAAAGTCAAGGAAATCCTTGAGATGCTTCCCCCAACCACCATCAAGCAGCTCAAAATCTTGCAGGGAAAGGTTGCATCAATCAAGCACTTCATAGAACAACTATCTGATAAGTGCTAACCCATAAATAAATTATTACACAAGGGGGTATCATTTCATTGGGATGAAAAGTGCCAGTCAGCCTTCGACGACATTAAACAATACTTGTCTTTGTCGCTAGTATTGGTACCACCTAGACTAGGAGTGCCATTCTACTTATACATATCATCTACTAAGGTGGCACTAGGTGCCATGATAGCCCAAGAAAATGAACTACATAAAGAACATGCTACTTACTATCTTAGCCGCACCCTGGTTAGTTATGAACTTAACTATGCATACGTCGAGAATATATGCTTAGTAGTGGTATTTACCACCAAAAAGCTATGTCATTACATGCTAAGCAATATGATGTATGTTGTGTCTAAGGAGAATCCATTGCGGTACATGATGAGTCATACTTATCATAGTATCCACACGGCGAAATGGATCATGTTGTTGACGAAGTTTGACATCGAATTTATTGGATAGAAGTCCATCAAATGTCAAGTCATCATCGATCAACTAGCAGAGGCTCCTCTCAAATATGACCAGCCTCTAACCATAGAGCTACCCGATGATGGGGTCTTCCATGTCTTAGAATCGCCATATTCTAATGAGCCTGCATCATAGGCCGACATAACCCTATTTTTTGATGGTTCTAAATGTGAGCAAGGGGGTGGCATGGGAATCATATTCTTCATACCGCAAGGGGCTCCAATGCCTCTATCATTTAAACTTGATTTCTCATGCACCAATAACAATGCCAAATACGAAGCCTTGCTCATAGGTCTTCAGACAACAATCACCATGAACATCAAATGCTTGAACATCTTTGGTTATTTTTTGTTAATCGTCAACCAAGTGAAAGGGGTATTCCAATGCAAATGCTCAGTTCTACAGGCCTACAAAGCCCTTGTGGACAAATTCTTGGAAAATATTGAATGGTACGACATCGAGGCACTCTCTCGATCATCGAATCATTTTGCGGACACTATGGCCTCCTTGGGGTCACTAATCTTGTAAGACCCTTTTGGTGAGATGACAACCATTCAAGTCAAAATATTATCGCAATCCGTGATGGAGCATGCAAGCTCTGACATAATGCTAGGAATCCACCTGATCCATATTGAACCATCTCAGGATAGGTTCACTCGAATCCACGATTGCCTAAATCATGCCAACTGGGGGTCCTTCTTCTCCCCTATTCCCCTTGATAGCAACACAACGCTATTTTTACAAGTTTGTTCCCACTCAACTTTTGCTAGGGATGAACTTCAAGAGGGATTGGTAGTTCATACCATCAAGGTTTTTGATCAGTAGGATTGGTACACACCCATAAGAGACTATCTCAAGTTAGGTAGCCTCCCACTTGGATTGTCGCATGCCACAAAAATATCATTCACATAGAAATTGGCAAAACATGTCTTGTTAGGAGACATTTTATACCGTCGAAGCTACGAAGTAATCCTCCTTTGTTGCTTGGACTAGTAGGAGTCTTCCTGGGTGATCACCCAACAACACGATGGTACATGCAGTGGCCACTTTAGCGGTATGGCCATCGCAAAGCACATCCTCCCCATGGGCTATTGTTGGCCATCCTTAGAGTGAGATTGTTGCACATATATGAGAAAGTGCATGAAGTGTCAATGGCATGCTAACTTGACACACATACCTTCTTAGGCCTTACATCCGATCCAATTTACTTGGCCATTTTTGCAGTGGGGCTTAGATCTAATCGAAAAGATCTCCCCAGTATTGTTAGGCCATCACACGTTCATCATAACGGCCATAGAGTACTTCACAAAGTGGGTGGAAGCAATTCTGCTTACCTCTATGACTGGGCCCCGCATTGCGGAGTTTATTTTACATAATATCATGTCATTTTGGTATTCCATCCAAGATCATCCCGGATAATGGGATGTCATTTAAGAACAAAGATAGCATGCTTTTACAACAAAGTATAAAATTCAGCACAGTTTTTCAACACCCTATTATCCACATGCAAATGGGCAAGCAAAGGCATCAAACAAAATGCTAGTTGCCATCCTTAAAAATATGATCACATATAGTCATAAGGATTGGCACATTCAAATCCCACTTGCTCTATGGGCTTATCACAATAGCATTCGGATGCCCACTGGGGAAACTCCATTTTTTCTGGTGTATGGCTCTGAGGCGGTCATGCCTCTCGAGTTGGAGATACCTTCCCTGCACATATCAATGCAAGAGTTCATCGACGATGACACTGCATGGCAGGACCAATTAGACCAACTTACGTTTCTTGATGAACGATGCGTCAATGCTCTCAAGCATTTATGTATCTATCAAGAGCGACTTAAGAAAGCATATAACATGAAAGTTCACCTGAGCTACTTTCAAGTTGGTGACTTGGTCTTAAAAGAGAACCAAAAAAATTCTAACTTGGTGCCCCATCTAAGGGACAATTTTGTGGAAAACTGGTTAGGTCCTTATGTAATTGACAGTAAAATAGGACCTAGAACATACCGGCTCACCTCTCTTGAAGGAATCAAGGAACTAGAACCCTTGAACATTAGTCATTTGAGGCCATTCCACATTTAAAAGAGCCATCACCCACCCAAAAGCTCCAAGGGTTCCCATAATCACTTGGTCAACCTAAAATGCCCCAAAGGTATCTATAATCCCTTTGGTCAAGCCAAAAATCCCCAAGGATTCCCACAATCGGTTGGTCAACCCCAAAATGCCCCAAAGGTACCCATAATCCCTTTGGTCAACCAAATGCTCCAAAGATTCTCATAATCGCTTGGTCAACCTAAAATTCCCCAACGGTTCCTATAATCCCTTTGGTCAAGCCCAAAAGCTCCAAGGATTCTCACAATTGCTTGGTCAACCTAAAACACCCCAAAGGTATCTATAAATCCCTTTGGTCAAACCAAAAGCTCCAAGGATTCTCACAATCGCTTGGTCAACCTAAAATGCCCCAAAGGTATCCATAAACCCTTTGGTCAAACCAAAAGCTCCAAGGGTTCCCATAATCGCTTGGTCAAAAACAAATATTCAAAAACAATAAATAATCAAAAATAACAAAAAAAAAATTGCATCTCATTTCCATGCATACTCTTAAAAATAAAAACACAATAATAATAAGTTGTCTTAAGCATCGCAAACATACATTGCATATTTGTTGTTCATATAGGTCAAATGCACCATAGACTATAATTACTCGGCAATTCCATCATTTTCTGCATTTTTCCACTTTGTAAATAGTCTAGCAAAAATAAAAGCCACCCACATTTTTCACCATATCATAATCAGTGTCTTCTAATGTATTTCAGGCTTTCGTCATTCAGCTGTCTTTAGATTTCTAGCCAAAAAACTATACAAAGTCAGACAAATATTTACAAAGGTAGAATTTTCCTTGGATCACACCTTGTTATGTAGCATCCCAACACAAGTTAAAACACATAAAAATTCCCAAGTTGTGTGAATGAAAGATGAAACCTGCATAGCAGGCTAGGTTACCATATGCGAAACGGTTATCTTGCTCATCCCCCTGTGCGAATGACCCCAAGAATGCTGAGAGTTGGCAAAAGGACAAGCATATTCCCTACCCAATTCCCAAAGAATCCCTAAATTCTTAAAGGATTGCAAACATAAAAAATTGCAAAATTCAAAATACAAACTCCAAAGTTTGATATCCAAACCCCTCAAAGTGCACACATCAAAAGGCACAAGAAAAAGTGATTCTCATCACTCAAAATTCCAATCCCTTGCTCAAAAGAAAAAAATAATAAAAATAAACAATGATTTTTATCACTACATACGAGAGCAAGTATCCCAATAAAATTGAAGAAAAGAAGGGATTCGAACTTGAATCCTTGAAACTCTTAGCATTCGAAAGGTCATGAGGTGATCCTCAGTACCGTTTGGTGGATATCTTGCTGGTCACTAGTGGCAAACCTCCCACATGACGATATATCTATCGCAGTAAAACTATCTACAGATCAATGTTTGCATGTGGATGAGCTAGTTTATGGTATCCTAGATTACATCGTAGATTAATATTACTAAATACAATAAAGGAGTTAGTGGAGCTAATTAGGTGATCCTCAGTATAGGTTTGGTTGACAGCCTATCTGGAACTGGCGGTATCATGACAACTACCACATAAACAAATTCAATCGCACACACAGGGATGTGAAATAACTTGGTCAAACTCAAGTTTGATTCGTACCTTGTTCAAAAGTCTTGTAAGATAAATGTACAATCTTGGCTAGTTAGTTAAAACATTTGAGTCTCAGAAAAACCTTAACTACATTCTAGAACACCTATGGTACATTCCATTCTTACATCACCATCAGAAAATACAAACAAAAAAATATATTACACATGCAAAATCATTCCACAAAACAATCACATAGTATAGAAAACCAGTAAATCATGTACAATCTATGGGGCCACTTCCAAGTTATCAACAAATCGTTTCATCCATTCCATATGCATACATCATATAATTAGAAACATCGCATTCATAATAACACATGCATACATAAACATAAATAAATGTGCATAAAAGTAATAATAAATCATGACAACTGTATAATAAAAAAGAGATTCATGTATATATATTGCCAAAAAATGCCTACAGGCTACAATAATACGGTGACTAGAACTACCCCCACCATGAAAAAATATCAAAAACCCCAAGGCTAGGGAGTCAGCCACCATGATCATGCAGGATTGGTGTGACTAGAACTACCCCCAGTTGTGTGGGTCCTATGAGACCTCTCAAGGTGACTACTGCCAGCCCCCGCATCACGCCCACTAGCGCTACCCTCACCCACCCGCCTATGATGAGACGAAGTAGACTACTCAGTATCGATGTCTCTCATTTGATGTGAAGATCCACCTCTAGTGAGCTCAGGTAAATGCCCATCGAGGCAGATAATATTGGCCTCTAACTCCACCCAAAATTGACCCCACTCCACATCCCGTCAGTGGTATGCAACTTATGCTTCATATTGTTGCACCAATTGAGCCCGCAGGTGATCCCTATCGATGCTATGCTCCTCATCCTATCTCTATAGCAACTCCTCCAATCATGCTATCTCAGTGTTATACCTAGCCTCCATATCCCATGGGACTGCATGAGGCATGGGCATCTTCAGGATGACATGCTACCCTGACACCCATTGCTTTGGAACGTCTTGTGTATATGACTACTTTGGAACCCCTAGGTCCCTAGTCAAGTCGTTAACATCCACCATACCCGCATCATCGATTGAAGCTCCCCAACCCTCCCCCAATGCCTCTACATCCTCACCACCTACTATTTTTGCATCCACACTTCCTAGAGGCCCCTCACCCCACCATCGCCACATCGTCCACCACTGGTCATACTCTATAGTCACCTTGATATTGTCCACATTGGGGACATCAATCACTGCATCCGACTCCTCACCTAGTGGCTCAATGATCAGCCAGGCCAAAGTCCTCTTGTCAACCTAACGTCGATAGATCAAGGGCTCACCAGGCAATCCCTGGTGTACCCAAAACTGTCGAGTCACCTGGATGTACGAGAAGTACTCCTACTCATTCCTATACCACCCGATCAGCCACCTCCCCCTATGCGCCCACTGGAGCCACTCCTCAACCTTAGGCTAGGATGGACAGTCCCGTTATGGCTGCCAGAACACCTCTTTTGGAGCAAGCGCAAGAAGGCATCAACATAGTATCCCATGACACCTTCCCATCGCTGACTCAGCCCCTACTCCTCAGACCTCCACCATAGGGCAGCATAGCCAATCTCCTTGTCCACCATATCTCCCTGAGTGGTCCAAGGCAACCCCTATGACCACTCCATAGCTATGTGTGACCATCCTTAGCACTGCAACAGGTAGCTGCACCCAATCACCTTTTGTCTCTGATAGTGGACCTTGTACAACTCATCATATAACTATGCCAGTAGTGTCTGACCCCACCTCATAATCAGTGGTGCTACCATCAGACACTCCACCAGTCTGAACACTACCTCAAGCAGGTTCCAAGGGAACCTCGCACCTGAGGAGTCAAGAAGTAGCATGCTAGAGATGAGGGTCATAAGCAATGTATGCCTCACCCCTAACACGCCCTTCTAAAACCACCACTGCACTAGAATCCTGCCAATCAAGCAGTCCCCCTCTACACTCTCCACCACCCCATCCACCCCCATCTCTACCACATGCCCAAAGCATCATGTTAGCACCGCCGTTCGTTGATCTCAAGGAGTCATCCAAATGGGTAGCTCTGATAAACATCCTCTAGATTCACTATCATCTCCCCCGTTGGGAGATGAAAGGTGTTGGTGCGAGGATCCCACAAATTGATCAGGGTAGTCAGATATGCATGATCCCCCACCACAGGCTCTAACCGAGTCACCTGCTTGAGCCCAAGGGCATCAAGACAATCCCATTCTGCCACAGTCAGTGCATCCCATGCATCAAAAAATACCGTTGACTGACGGTACCGACTCTTCACCACCTACATAACAAAACAACACAAAAACATTAAAACATGACAACAATAAAAATTGTACATCACTAAAACAAATATACAACAATGTATACAAACTATACAACAAAAACATTTAATAAATTGTACAACAACATTAACAAAATGCATAGTACAAACATTCAAAAAAATCAACAAACAATGCAAAATAAAGCAAAATTTTAACCTAGGGTTTTTAACCTTAGTTTAAACTAAAAAACAGAAACACAAAACAAAAAAAAAATAGCAACAAAATTTTTAACCTAGGTTTTTTAACTCTAGTTTAAACAAAAAACAAAATTTTAACCTAGGGTTTTTAACTCTAGTTTAAACAAAAAACAAAATAACAACAAAATTTTTAACCTAGGTTTTTTAACTCTAGTTTAAACAAAAAACAAAATAAAACAAAATTTTAACCTAGGGTTTTTAACCTTAGTTTAAACTAAAAAACAAAAACACAAAACAAAAACAAAATAACAAAATAACAACAAAATTTTTAACCTAGGGTTTTTAACTCTAGTTTAAACAAAAAATAAAATTTAAACCTAGGGTTTTTAACTCTATTTTAAACAAAAAATAAAATAACAACAAAAAATTTAACCTAGGGTTTTTAACTCTAGTTTAAACAAAAATAAAAATAAAACAAAATTTTAACCTAGGGTTTTTAACCTTAGTTTAAACTAAAAAAATAAAAAAACAAAATAACAACAAAATTTTAACCTAGGGTTTTTAACTCTAGTTTAAAAAAAAAACAAAATAACAACAAAAATTTTAACCTAGGGTTTTTAACTCTAGTTTAAACAAAAAATAAAATAACAAAATTTTAACCTAGGGTTTTTAACTCTAGTTTAAACAAAAAATAAAATAACAAAAAAAAATTTAACCTAGGGTTTTTAACTCTAGTTTAAACAAAAAACAAAATAACAACAAAATCTTTAACCTAGGGTTTTTAACTCTAGTTTAAACAAAAAACAAAATAAAACAAAATTTGAACCTTTTTTTTTTTTAAACTAGGGTTTTGATCTTAGTTTAAACAATGCCACACAAAATACAATTACTAGTGAGCTCAGGTAAATGCCCATCGAGGCGAATAATATCAGCCTCTAACTCCACCCAAAATCGACCCCACTCCACATCCCACCAGTGGTATGCAGCTAATGCTTCATCTCATTACACCAATTGAGCCCGCAGGTGATCCCTCTCGACACTATGCTCCTCATCCTGTCTCTGCAACAGCTCCTCCAATCGTGCCATCTCAGCGTGATACCTAGCCTCCATATCCCATGGGACTTCCTGAGGCATGGGCATCTTCGGGACGGCGTGCTGCTCTGACACCCATTGCTTCGGAACATCCTATGTATCCGACTACTTCGAAACCCCTAGGTCATCCCCAGTCAAGTCGTCAACCTCCACCATATCCACATCATCGAGTGAATCTCCCCAACCCTCCCCCAATGCCTCTACATCCTCACCACCTACTGTTTCAACATTTGCACCTCCTAGAGGCCCCTCACCCTACCATCGTCGCATCGTCCACCACTGGTCATACTCTACAGTCACCTCGACATTGTCCACATCGAGGACATCAATCACTGCATCCGACTCCTCACCCAGTGGCTCAATGATCGGCCAATCCAAAGTCCTCTTGTCACCCTAATTTTGATAGATCAAGGGCTCACCAGGCAATCCCTGGTGTACCCCAAACTATTGAGTCACCTAGATGTACAAGAAGTACTACTTGGTCCTATACCACCTTATCAGCCACCTCCCCCTGTGCGCCCATCGGAGCCACTCCCCAGCGTCAGTCTAGGCTGGACAGTCCCGATATGGCTGCCAGAATACCTCTTTTGGAGCAAGACATGAGAAGGCATCAGCATAGTACCCCATGACACCTTCCCATTGTTGACTCATCCCCTACTCCTCGGACCTCCACCATAGGGCAGCATAGCCAATCTCCCTATCCACCATCTCTCCTTGAGTGGTCTAAGGCAAACCCTATGACCACTCCACAGCTATGTGCTACCATCCCTAGCACTGCAATAGGTAGCTACACCCAATCACCTTCTATCTCTGACAGTGGACCTCATACAGCTCGTCATATAACTGTGCCAATAGTGTCTGACCCCACCTCATAATCAGTGGTGCTACTGTCAGACACTCCACCAGTCTGAACACTACCTCAAGCAGGTTCCAAGGGAACCTCGCACCTGAGGAGTTAGGAAGTAGCAAGTTGGAGATGAGGGTCATAAGCAATGTATGCCTCACCCCCAACATGCCCTTTTCAAACCACCATTGCACTAGAATCCCGCCAATCAGGAAGTCCCCCTCTGCACTCTCCACCGCCCCATCCACCCCCATCTCTGTCGCATGCCCAAAGCACCGTGTCAGCACCGCTGTTCATTGATCTCGAGGAGTCATCCAAATGGGCAGCCCCGATAAACATCCTCCAGAGTCAATATCATCTCCCCCATTGGGATATGAAAGGTGTTGGTGCAAGGATCCCACAAATTGATCAGGGTAGTTAGATATGCCTGATCCCCCACCACAGGCTCTAATCGAGTCACCTGCTTGAGCCCAAGGGCATCAAGCCAATCCCATTCCGCCACAGTCAGTGCATCCCGTGCATCAAAAAATATCGTCGATTGACAGTACCGAATCTTCACCACCTGCATAACAAAACAACACAAAAACATTAAAAAATGACAATAATAAAAATTGTACAACACTAAAATAAATATACAACAATGTATACAAACTGTACAACAAAAACATTTAATAAACTATACAACAACATTAACAAAATGCACAGTACAAACATTCAAAAAAATCAACAAACAACGCAAAATAAAACAAAATTTTAACCTAGGGTTTTTAACCTTAGTTTAAACTAAAAAACAAAAACACAAAACAAAAACAAAATAACAACAAAATTTTTAACCTAGGTTTTTTAACTCTAGTTTAAACAAAAAACAAATTTTTAACTTAGGGTTTTTAACTCTAGTTTAAACAAAAAACAAAATAACATAATTTTTAACCTAGGGTTTTTAACTCTAGTTTAAACAAAAAACAAAATTTTAACCTAGGGTTTTTAACCTTAGTTTAAACTAAAAAACAAAAACACAAAACAAAAACAAAATAACAAAATAACAACAAAATTTTTAACCTAGGGTTTTTAACTCTAGTTTAAACAAAAAACAAAATTTTAACCTAGGGTTTTTAACTCTAGTTTAAACAAAAAACAAAATAACAACAAAAATTTTAACCTAGGGTTTTTAACTCTAGTTTAAACAAAAAACAAAATAAAACAAAATTTTAACCTAGGGTTTTTAACCTTAGTTTAAACTAAAAAAATAAAAAAACAAAATAACAACAAAATTTTAACCTAGGGTTTTTAACTCTAGTTTAAACAAAAAACAAAATAACAACAAAATTTTTAACCTAGGGTTTTTAACTCTAGTTTAAACAAAAAACAAAATTTAACTCTAGTTTAAACAAAAAATAAAATAACAACAAAATTTTTAACCTAGGATTTTTAACTCTAGTTTAAACAAAAAACAAAATAACAACAAAATTTTTAACCTAGGGTTTTGAACTCTAGTTTAAACAAAAAACAAAATAAAACAAAATTTTAACCTAGGGTTTTTAACCTTTAGTTTAAACTTAATACAATTTTTTTTTTTTTAAACTAGGGTTTTGATCTTAGTTTAAACAATGCCACACAAAATACAATTACAAAACAATTAAACTAGGGTTTTGATCTTAGTTTAAACAAAAAAACGACACAACAAAATAAATTAATTATGGTTTTAAACTTTAAAACAAACAAAATAAAAAAAAGGAGCACCTATCGGTCTTGCCTCGCCTCGGCCACTCGAAGATCTGGTTCATGCACTCATGGTATCTGTGAAATCTCAATAGTGCTCCGCTACGCAGACTCAAACTCCTCCTCACAGCTCCAAATCGCCAGAAAAAAAAACAAATACAAATGAGCCCAAAACCTAGTTTTGGCCCTTATATAGGCTCTTAGGCCTGTAATCGTTCCACCCTAGGATGAGCGCTCTAGTTAGCACTCGTCCCACCCTAGGATGATTACAAAAAAGGTATTTGTCCCACCCTGGGATGATTACAGAGCAAGAAAATAAAAAACAACCAAAACTGCATCCAAAATGCACCAAAAACAACAATAAAACTGCCGAACAAAGGCACCTTTGCGCCTGTGCTTCAAGGCATCCAAAATCGATGTTGGGGTCACAAATCCTCACTATCCTACTCCTTAAGAAGGCTACCATAGTTGGACCACTCCATGGGAGGAAGGATTTTTGAGAATTTTATCCCCAAAATGTGTCACAAAAAGGGTCCAAACCCACCCAAAAATAGCAATAAAATTATCAATATCCTACTCCCTAAGAAGGCTACAATAGCCGGACCGCTCCATGGGAGGATGGATTTTTGACAATTTCAGCTCCAATACACGTCACAAAAAGGGTTAACACCCACCAAAAATAGGTCAGATTGTTGGGAAACTTCATAAGCATTCAATGAAAAACAATTGAAGGCACCCTTACCATAAGTCATCTTGGGTCAAGCGACTCATCATTTTTCTCATGTCGATCATTCTCTCATCGATTTGTCACTTGAGGGGGTAGTCACACTTAGTCACCAATCAAAAAATACACACCCAATCAAGGAAATGGCATGCATTCAAAGAATCATTGACAAAGACAATCACGCTCCTACTTGGGGCAGCAAACAAGCAATAATCACAATCTAATCAAACACTTGGCATTCTATAATCATGAACTCAAGGTTCTCATAGACAAAAGGTTGTGCCCTTTGCCTATTCATGACTGAACAATGTCCAAGATCAAGTAACACCTCACCAAAAAAGGTTAACACTTGAATTAAGCTCCTTAGCTCGTTATAAACAAGGATTCAAGAATGCATGCACTTTCCATACTTGGGGCATCAAAAGTTGGTTAGGTTACTACGAAACCCTAATAATTAGTGCTTTGGTTATCTATTTTTTCTCAGCACTGCGCCACGCACAACGCATCCCAAAAAGGGGCATCTTTAGACACCAAAACAACACCAATCTGATTATGTGACGACAAGCACTGATCAAATTGACATACATAGCCCCTAGGGCAGCCCCCAGAGGTTAAACAATGGTCCTAACCACTCCCACAATAGTTTTGGAAGATCAGAGGTCAATTTGGTACCTTTCAGGCACTTTGCTCCCTATTTGTTCCACTCTAGGATGATTACAAACTGGTATTCGTCCCACCCCGGGATGATTAGCAGCATTCACTCCAAGGTGGGGTGAATAGCAAGTTTGATGGGCAAAAGGTCAAACCTTGACAAATGGCATCTCAGATCCGCCACCCAACTCCACCTTCAATGCATGGGAGTGCGAGTGAGTGTTTTTGAGCTCAAAGAGGCAGTCATAGAGGTAGTCATGGAGCCCTTAATTAGGGAGGAATCTTCTCTCCCCTAGGAAGGCATGATGGCCAAGTGGCGTCCCTGCATGCACATTCAAATTAGACCTTCAGGTCTGTAAAATGGTGAGTCTTCTCACCCCAAAAAATAATAGAGCAAGAGCATTTGGAGCAATGAAGTGCTTTCAAATTACATCCTCACCCCTCACTTGTGCTTCTTACATCCTTGATCTCTCTTTTGTAAGGGAGGTTATCGAGTGAACATTGGAAGTGCAATACAGACCCAAAACCTAAACATTTTTCCACAATACCCCACCCAATTTGCTGACACAACCCCCTAGGAGGTTTTGTACCCATCCCAAGTGGATTGGTGTTGAAACCAAGCCCCAAATAACGGGTGTCCTGCCCCCGGGCGCCCCCGCACTACTGTAGTCCTAATCGCCCCACCCCGGAGCGATTAGAAATATGTAGCAGATTTCTTCATTGTTTCTTTTGCATATTATTTTATGTCATTCATATATACTTCCATTCAAATTTCATGTCATTCTGATGAGTTTTGACTATGTTTTTATTGTTTTTTGCTTTCACTAACATATAGGAAGCATCTTCAGATATAGGGCGATTGAGGCTGAATCTGCAAAATCTGACCTTTTGGGTCATCTCAAAATGCCCTATTTTGCCTAACCCCAAATTTGTAGATGTTTTGGAGACCTTTGGATGGTACATTTAGGAGGTTATTTTCTTATATTTTATGATAGTCCTAATCGTCCCACCCCAGAGCGATTAGAAATCTTCAGTAGATTTCTCGACTGTTCCTTTTGCAGTGTTTTCATGATGGTGTTTGCATTCTTATGTCCAAATTTTATCTTATTCCAACATGTTTTGATTATTGTTTTAATTATTTCATGCATGCATTAACCGGAGGCCTTGGGGATTGCATGTTTCCCTCCATCCGCAGGTGCTATTAATAGTTTACTATTTCTTTGAACGTAGGATCTCGATATCGAAGGGGTAGCAAGTAACTATAGATGCATTCACTCAAACAGTGGTGACGTTTGGCTTGCCCATTTCAAATGTGGGCACGCAAAAAATCTCGAAGGGAAGCGTACTATCCGTTGTTGTTACAAAACGATATCTAATGCTCCTAACCTCTAAAAATGAAGGTGATGTATTGTAACCTAATATCAAAGCAAAATTAATAAAAATAAATGCTGCACTTTACATTTGCTTTATATCTCATTTCAGTTCGTTTGTTTTCCCTTTTCATGCACTTTAGTCCTTTCTTCATTCGTAGGAGCTAGCGTTACATTTGCTTTTGTTTGCATCACACCCGGTACGCTATTGCTTTTGTATCCTCATGCTTTTAGAAACATCTTTCTTTCTTCTTCTTCTTCAATTGCTCAAAAATAGTGACGCCAAGCATTTCAGCCCGCTCTTCTTCTTGCTCGAATTCCTCATAGGCTTCTTGAGGAGTTCCTGGGCGTGACCTATAAACATGGGTGGGTGCCCATGGAGGGTGCCCATCATTGGCTTTACAGGTGGTCTCCTGCTCAGGTCTAGGAGGCCTTGGAGGTAGCATTTTATAAGGTCACAGAGACCTGTCTCACACCAAGGGGTTGTGCCTCTCATACAACTCTACCCTATGCATGCGAGGGGTTGGTACCCTCTTAGGCACAATGTTCTAGAGAAACTCATATGTCTAGCACCTAATGCGCTCTTTTCTAAGGCGATACAGGTGCTCTAACTATTGTTGATATTGCTCAAGCTGCATGATTTGTGCTCAATGAGCAATTTTTTTGGCAAATGCCAAGTCGATCTATTCTGTTGTCTTGAGTCTAGGAGGCCTAGATGCCTCCCCTACACATCTATCTCGGTCGTTGTGATCTGAGATCTCTATAGGTCGCTTCCCTCTATCAAGTTTATTGGCATTCACCTAAGGCTCTGGCCTCAGTAGGTGATCCTGATAAATAGAAGGTGTGGAAGTGCATTGTTCTCATGCTATGTATTGCTCTTGAGGAATGTAGTGGTCTTCCTCATGCTTCCTTTCATATATGTGAAAGTGGCGGGAAAAGTTGGCTCACCCTGTCTGAAGAGCCTTGCGCTCTGTATTTGGCCTATTGTTTCTAACAGTAATAAGGGGTAGAGGAGGGATGATGTAATCATGTGGCCTCTCCTTATGGACCCTATGCTATTCTAGCACTTCATTGTGTGGTGGCCACTCATAACGAGTGTCTAAGGGAGCCTTCCCATTTATGTTGAGTGCCACGTGTAAGGACTCCTTCTGAAAGGGTCTATGTTGAATGGAAGTGCCCCTCGAAGGCGTGCCTCTATAGTCCTATTCTGTCATGGTATGATGTGGACTATTTTGTGGTTCAGGCTGTCAAGGTGGTATGACCAAGTCCTTGGGTCTATAGCGGAGGTGACTTGTGCCCCCTTGTACACTTTCTGTAGCTTCTACCCATGATTGGACTTGGCTATGGGTGTACACCATGGTGGTGTCTCTTTAAACGATGCGTACGTTTTTATCTTCTTTACAATTTTTTATGCTACACTAAACAAACAGGAGCCACACAAACAAATAAGTGATTATCTCATTTATAGATTAAAGGTGTGCCCTAGATCTGGTTCAGTGTGTTTTGATTTTTGTTTGAAAACCTTGTAATGAAAATTTTGTTTTACATGCAATATGAGGGCTCTTATGTCTCCCAAACTGGTCGCCCCTTCAATATACCATTGCCAGGCCATTATACCTAACCTCTCAATATACCCGCCCTTACATGAGGGACAATATTGGTATGTGAGAGCATAACAGTATGTGGAACATAGGCGGTATGGAAGGGGAATCACCCTATTTTTGACACCTACCATAGAAGACTTATCCTCATGCGCTAGGAATCACCCCAACTACACTTGGTCATCTTTCGTCAAGATTTACATCTAGAAACAATAGCGATTAGGGTTATGTATGCAAAATTCAAGCCAAGGTGGTGATGAAATCCATCATTGGTCTTGATCAAGTGTTGGGGTTTTATGACCAACGCCTTGATGTTTAGATTACCTCATGGTGTGTGGGGTTCTTTTTACTTGTGAAAATAAAGGAACATGTAGTAAACTTTCCTATGCAAGCAAATAAATAGAAAAATCATAGAAACAAAGATAGAAAATTATAGAGAGTGTTCAGACAAACTACCTCTTCTCTACCCACACCAGACGCCCCTGAGTTTTTGGTGAAAAACTACACAGAGAGCTAATCATCCCAGGGTGACACGAATTCCAGTCTGTATTCGTCATAGGGTGGCACGAGTAGCAGTCTAGCGTTTGAAGGATTAACACCTGAAAACAAAAACACACAATTTTGGTCAAAAATTTAATCCCAAAATCAAGGGACAGGGTCCCACCATGATTGCCACTGAAAGCACGAGGATACGGAAGCCCATAGGCGTACCGGGTGCGGTGCAAACAAGAGCATGCGAAACGCTAAGTCCTACGAACGAAAATGCATGAAAAGGGGAAAACAAGCGAAATGAAATGAGATGTAAAGAAAATGTAAAGTGCAGCCCTTTATTTTATTAATTTTCTCGAGATCAGGTTACAATACGTCTCCTCCCTTTTCAGGGGCTAGGAGCGTTAAACATAGTTTTGTCACACCACGGATGGTACGCTTTCTTTCGCGTGCCCACATGTGAAATGGGCGGGCCAAACGTCACCACCGCTTGCGTGAATGCATCTATGCTTCCTTGCTTCCCCTCCGGTGTCGAGATCCTACATTCAAAAAAATAGCAAATGATTAAAAGCACCTGCGGATGGAGGGAAACATGCGATCCCCAAGGCCTCCGGTTAATGCATGCATAAAATAATTAAAACTATAATCAAAACATATCAGAATGAGCTAAAATTTTGACAGAGGCATGAAAACATTACCAAGAACACACTGCAAAAGGAACAGTCGAGAAATCTGCCACAAATTTCTAATCGCTCCGGGGTGGGACGATTAGGACTGTCACAAGACGTCAGAAAGTGACCTCCTAAATGTCCCATCCAGGGGCCTCCAAAACACCTGCAAAGTTGGGGTTAGGAAAAACGGGGCATTTTGAGACGACCCGGAAGGTCGGATTTTGCAAATTCTGCCTCGATCACCCTATATCCGATGATGCTCCCTGTATGTTAATGAAAACGAAAAACACTGAAAACACAACCAATATTCATCAAAATGACATGAAATTTGAATGGCAGCCTATATGAGTGACCTAAAATGAAATGCAAATGAAATAGTAAAGAAATATACTACAAATTTCTAATCACTCCGGGGTGGGGCGATTAGGACTACAGCAGTGCGAGGGGCGCCCGAGGGCAGGACGCCCACCGTTTGGGGCTTGGTTTCGGCACCAATCCACTTGGGATGGGTCCAAAACCTCCTAGGGGGTTGTGTCAGAAAATTGGGTGGGGTATTGTGGCCAAATTTTTGGGTTTTGGGTCCGGATTGCGCTTCCAATGATCACCCAATAACCTCCCTTCCAAAAGAGAGATCAAGGATGTAAGAAGCACAAGCGATGGGTGAGGATGTAATTCGGAAGCACTCCGTTGCTCCAAATGCTCCTGCTCTATCCTTTTTTGGGGTGAGAAGACTCACCATTTTATAGACCTGAGGGTCTCTTGTGAATGAGCATGCAGAGGCGCCACTTGGCCATCATGCCTTGTCGGGGAGAGAAGATTCCTCCCTGATTAAGGGCTCCATGACTGCCTCTTTGAGCTCAAAAATGCTCACTCGCACTCCCATGCATTGAAGGTGGAGTTGAGTGGCGGATCTGAGCTGCCATTTGTCAAGGTTTGACCTTTTTCCCATCAAACCTGCTATTCGCCCCACCCTGGAGCGAATGCTGCTAATCGTCCCGGGGTGGGACGAATACCAGTTTGTAATCGTCCCAGGGTGGAACGAGTAGGGAGCAGAGTGCCTGAAAGGTGCCAAATTGACCTCTGACCTTCCAAAACTATTGTGGGAGTGGTTAGGACCACTTTTTAACCTCTGGGGGCTGCCCTAGGGGCTATGTATGTCAATTCGATCAGTGCTTGTCGTCACATAATCGGATTGGTGTTGTTTTGGTGTCTATAGATGCCCCTTTTTGGGATGCGCTGTGCGTGGCGCAGTGTTGAGAAAAAATAGATAACCAAAGCACTAATGATTAGGGTTTCTCAGTAACCTAACCAAATTTTGATGCCCCAAGTATGGAAAGGGCACGCATTCTTGAATCCTTGCTTCGACGAGCTAAGGAGCTTAATTCAAGTGTTAACCTTTTTCGGTGAGGTGTTACTTGATCTTGGACATTGTTCAATCATGAATAGGCAAAGGGCACAACCTTTTGTCTATGGGAACCTTGAGTTCATGATTCTAGAATGCCAAGTGTTTGATCAGCTTGTGATAATTGCTTGTTTGCTGCCCCAAGCAGGAGCGTGATTGTCTTTGTCAATGATTCTTTGAATGCATGCCATTTCCTTGATTGGGTGTGTATTTGTTGATTGGTGACTAAGTGTGACTACCCCCTCAAGCGACGAATCGATGAGGGAATGACCGACATGAGAAAAGCGATGAGTCGCTTGACCCAAGATGACTTTTGTAAGGGTGCCTTCAATTGTTTTCCGTTGAACGCTTATGCAGTTTCCCAACAATCTGACCTATTTTTGGTGGGTTTTAACCCTTTTTGTGACGCATTTTGGAGCTGAAATTGTCAAAAATCCGTCCTCCCATGGAGAGGTCCGGCTATGGTAGCCTTCTTAGGGAGTAGGATATTGATAATTTGTGGCCCCAACATTGGTTTTGTATGCCAAGAATTTCAGGCGCAAAGGCGCCTTTGTTCGACAATGTTATTGCTATTTTTGGGTGGGTTTGGACCCTTTTTGTGACGTCGTTTGGGGATGAAATTCTCAAAAATCCATCCTCTCGTGGAGCGGTCCAGCTATGGTAGCCTTCTTAGGGAGTAGGATAGTGAGGATTTGTGACCCCAACATCAGTTTTGGATGCCAAGAATTTCAGGCGCAAAGGCGCCTTTGTTCGGCAATTTTATTGTTGTTTTTGGTGCATTTTGGATGCAATTTTTGCTATTTTTGATTTTCTTGCTCTGTAATCGTCCCAGGGTGGGACGAATACTAGTTTTGTAATCATCCCAGGGTGGGACGAGTGCTAACTAGAGTGCTCATCCCAAGGTGGAACGATTACAAGCCTAAAAGCCTATATAAGGGCCAAAACTAGGTTTTGGGCTCATTTGCACTTTGTTTTTCTGGCGATTTGGAGCTGTGAGGAGGAGGAGGTCGAGTCTGTGTAGCGGAGCGCTATCGAGATTTCATGGAGACCATGAGTTCATGGACCGGATCGTCGAGTGGCAGAGCCGAGGCAAGACCGGTAGGTGCTCCTTGCTTTATTTTGCTTGTTTTTATTTTGTTTTAGGACAGTTTAAAACCCGTGATTTATTTTGTGTGTGTATTCTATTTTTGCGTTTAAACTAAGATTAAACCCTAGTTTAAATTTTTGTTTGGTTTTTTGTATTATGCACTTTAAACTAAAATTAAACCCTAGTTTAAAATCTTGTTTTTTTTTTGTATTTGGCATTTAAACTAAGATTAAACCCTAGTTTAAAGTTTTATTTTTATTTTGTTTTTTTTTAAACGAAGATTAAGAAACCCTAGTTGAAAAATTTGTGTATTTTGTGTTTTTTGTTTTGTTTAAACTAAGATTAAGAAACCCTAGTTAAAAAATTTGTGTATTTTTTTTTTTTTTGTTTAAACTAAGATTAAGAAACCCTAGTTAAAAATTTGTATTTTGTTTTTTTTGTTTTTTAATGTTTTGTTTTATTTGTTAAATGTTTTAGTTGTACATTTGTTAAATGTTTTTGCTATACATTTATTAAATGTTTTTGTTGTACATTTTTATACATTTTATATTTTTTATTATTTATTTGATTTTAGACTATTTTTGCTATATTTTGTTAATGTTTCTTGTACAATTTTATTTTTGTTGTCATGTTTTAATGTTTTTGTGGTTTTTTATTTTGTAGGTGGTGAAGAGTCGATACCATCAGCTGACGATGTTCTCTGAAGCATGGAATACGCTAACTATGGTGGACTGGGAGTGGCTTGATGCCCTTGGGCTCAAGCAGGTGACTCAGTTAGAGCCTATGGTGGGGGATCGAGCATATCTGACTACCCTGATCAATTTGTGGGATCCCCACACCAACACCTTTCATCTCCCAACAGGGGAGATGAAATGACTCTTGAGGACATCTATCGATTCTACAATTTCGATAGATGGATTTCCCATTCAGACTACTCCTCGTGATCAATGATGCTGACACAGTGCTTTGGGCACATGGCAGAGATGGGGGTGGATGAGGCAATGGAGAGGGAGAGGGGACTACTGATTGGAAGATTTTAGTGCGGTGGTGGCTGGAGAAGGGCATGTTGGGGGTGAGGCATGCACTGCTCATGACTCTCATCTCCAACATTGCTTCCTGACTCCTCAGGTGTGAGGTTCCCTTGGAACCTACTTGAGGTGGTGTTCAGACTTGTGGAGTGTCCGACGGAGGCACCCCTGATTATGAGGTGGGGTCAGACGCTACTAGCACAACTTTATGATGAGTTGTACGAGGTCCACTATCGAAGGTAAAAGGGGATTGGGTGCAGCTACCTATTGCAGTGTTGGGGGTGGCAGCACATAGCTATGGAGCAGCCATAGGGTTTGTCATGGACCACTCGGGTAGAGATGGTGGATAGGGAGATTGGTTATGTTGCTCTATGGTGGAGGTCAGAGGAGTAGGGGCAGAGTCGGTGGTGGGTAGGTGTCGTAGGGCACTATGTCGATGCCTTCTCGTGTCTTGCTCTAGGGGAGGTATTCTAGCATCCATATCGAGACTGTCCAGCTTAGCCTGAGGCTAGGGAGTGGCTCCGGTGGGTGTGCAAGGGGAGGTGGCTGATCGGGCGGCATGGGACCGAGTAGGAGTACTTCTTGTACATCTGGGTGACTCGATAGTTTGGGGTGCACCAAGGATTTCCTAGTGAGCCTTTGATCTATCGGCATTGGGGTGACGAGAGGACTCTAGCCTGGTCGATCATTGAGCCGTTAGGTGAGGAGTCGGATGCAGTGATTGATGTCCCCGATGTGGACAATGTTGGGGTGACTGTAGAGTATGACCAGTGGTGGATGATGTGGTGATGGTAGGGTGAGGGGCCTCTAGGAGGCATGGATGTGGCAACAGCAGGTGGTGAGGATGCAGAGGCATCGAGGGAGGGTTGGGGAGCTCCATGCGATGATGCGGATATGGTGGAGGTTGATGACTTGACTAGGGATGACCTAGGGGTTTCAGAGTAGCCGGATATATAGGACATTCTAGAGTAGTGGGTGCTGAAGCAGCCCACCATCCTAGAGATGCCCATGCCTCAGGAAGTCCCAGGGGACATGGAGGCTAGGTATCATGCTGAGATAGCACGATTGGAGGATCTACTATGGAGATGAGATGAGGAGCATGGGGAGGTTCTGTAGGAGAGGGATCTCCTACGAACTTAGTTGGCGGAGTGGGAGAACGCATTGGCTACGTACCACCAGTGGGATGGGGACACAGATGCTTCATGGGAGAGGGATCTCCTATGGACTCAGTTGGCATAGCGTGATGATGCATTGGCTACGTACCATCGATGGGAGATGGATTTGGTCCAGCACCAGTTGGAGTTGGAGGCAGAGATTATCCACCTCGATGGGCAGTTACCTGAGCTCACTAGAGGTGGATCTTCACGTCGAACGAGAGACAGTGAGACTGAGCAGTCTACTTCCTCTCATCGCAGGTGGGTGGGTGAGGGCAGCGCTAGTGGGCATGATGCGAGGGCTGGTAGCAGCCGCCCTGAGAGGTCCCATAGGACCCACACCACTAGGGGTAGTTCCAGTCACACCGATCCTGCGTGATCATGGTGGCTGACTCCCTAGGCTTGGGGTTTTTGATTTTTTGATGTTTTTGTGAGGTCAGAGGACCGACTTATTGTAGCCTACGGGCATTTTGGTGATATATATACATGAATTTCTTTTTGGATTATACACTTGTCGTGATTTATTGTTTATTTTATGCCATTTTAGTTACGTTGATGTATGCATGTGTTATTATATGCATGTGTCTAATTATATGATGTATGCATATGGAATGGATGGAATGATTTGTTGATAACTTGTTGGTGGCACCATAGACTGTACAGGATTTACTAGCTTTATGTACTATGTGATTACTTTGTGGAATGACTTTGCATGTGTAAAAATATTTTTTTGTTTTGTATTTTTTGATGGTGATGTAAGAATGGACATGTACAACATTTGTTTTAGAATGTAGTTAAGGTTTTTCGAGACTCAGATGTTTTAACTAACTAGCCAAGATTGTACATTTATCTTACAAGACTTTTGAACAAGGTACGAATCAGACTTGAGTTTGACCAAGTTATTTCACATCCCTATGTGTGCGATTGAGTTTGTTTATGTGGTATTTGTTAGGATACCGCCAATGCCAGGTAGGTTGTCCACCAAACCTATATTGAGGATCACCTAATTAGCTCCACTAACTCCTTTGTTGTATTTAGTAAGATTAATCCATAGGACAATCTAAGGTACCATAAGCTAGCTCATCCACATGCAAACATTTGGTCTGCTCACATGCAAAGCTAATGTGATAGACATATCGTCATGCATTTAGGATACCGCCATTGCCAGGTAGGTTGTCCACCAAACCCGTAATGAGGATCACCTAGATGGTTTTTTGAATGCTAAGAATTCCAAGGATTCAAGCTCGGGCATCTTTCGGTTGCTCAACTTGTTGGGATACTTGCTCTCATACATAGTGATAAAAATCACTGTTTATTTTTCTCTTTTGTTTTTCTTTTTGAGCAAGGGGTTTGAATAGTGGTGATAACCATTGTTATTTGATTTTGCATTTTAGGTTTCAAAGTTGAGCTCGTAGGTTTTTGGCTTGCAAATGGAATTGATCCCTTTTGGCTTTGGGGATGACTACCCATCCTATTTAGGGACGTGTAGTATGAATCCTTATGACTTTGGGGACCAAAGGTGATTGGGGATGTTACTATGTAATGGCATTGATATTTTAGGCCTTGGGGATGACTACCCATCCTTGTCAGGGGCATGTAGTATGAATCCTTATGACTTTGGGGATCAAAGGTGTTTGGGGATTTTTGATAGTGGATTTTAACCACTATTTATTATGGGGAATTGGATGGGGAAGA
Organism: Wollemia nobilis; assembly: GCA_028583015.1. Classification (NCBI taxonomy): domain Eukaryota; kingdom Viridiplantae; phylum Streptophyta; class Pinopsida; order Araucariales; family Araucariaceae; genus Wollemia; species Wollemia nobilis. The sequence continues at coordinate 4,208,666 of JAQPPZ010001731.1, forward strand.
GCTTGTCCTTTTGTCAATTCTTAGCATTCTCGAACCATTCACATAGGGGGATGAACAGGCTAACCTTTCACCTATGGTACCCTAGACTGCTTTGTAGGTTTCTCTTGCGTTCACACAACTTGGGAATTTTTTATGTGTTTTAACTTGTGTGGGGATGCTACGTAACGAGGTGTGATCCAAGTAAAACTCTACCTTTGTAAAATCTGTCTGACTTTGTACAATTTTTGGCTAGAAATCTAAAGACAGCTGAATGACGAAAACCCTAAAGACATTAGCAGACAACTAACTATGATAAAAAAATGTGGATGGCGTTATTCTGGATGGATGTGTTTACAAAATGGACTGAATGTGGAAAATGATGGAATTGCCTAGCAATTACAGTCTATGGTGCTTATGACGTGTATGACCAACAAATATGCCATGTATGGATGTGATGCCTAATGCAGTTTATTATATTTTTGTGTTTTGATTTTTAAGAGTATGCATGGAAGTGAGATGCAATTTTTTTTGTTATTTTTGATTATCTTTTGTTTTTGTTTGTTTTTGAATATTTGTTTTTGACCAAGTGATTGTGGGAACCCTTGGAGCTTTTGGTTTGACCAAAGGGTTTATGGATACCTTTGGGGTGTTTGAGGTTGACCAAGCGATTATGGGAATCCTTGGAGCTTTTGGTTTGACCAAAGGGATTATGGGCACCTTTGGGGCATTTTGAGGTTGACCAAGTGATTATGGGAATCCTTGGAGCTTTTGGGTTTGACCAAGGGATTTATGGATACCTTTGGAGCATTTTAGGGTTGACCAAGCGATTATGGGAATCCTTGGAGCATTTGGGGTTGACCAAAGGGTTATAGACCAGGACCAAAACACCTTTGGGTTGACCAAGCGATTATGGGAATCCTTGGAGCTTTTGTTGACCAAAGGTGATTATAGATACCTTTGGGGCATTTTGGGGTTGACCAAGTGATTGCTGGGAATCCTTGGAGCATTTTGGGTTGACCAAAGGGATTATAGATACCTTTGGAGCATTTTAGGTTGACCAAGTGATTATGGGAATCCTTGGAGCTTTTGGGGTGGGCTATGGCTCTCTAAATGTGGAATGGCCTCAAATGACTGATGTTCAAGGGTTCTAGTTCCTTGATTCCTTCAAGAGAGGCGAGCCGGTATGTTCCAGGTCCTATTTTACTATCAATTACATAGGGACCTAACCAGTTTGCCATGAACTTGTCCCTTAGATGGGGCGGCAAGTTAGAATTTTGTTGGTTCTCTTTTAAGACCAAGTCACCAACCTGAAAGTCCCTCGGGTGAACTTTCATGTTGTATGCTTTCTTAAGTCGCTCTTGATAGATACGTAAATGCTCGAGAGCATTGATGCATCGTTCATCGAGCAACGTAAGCTGGTCTAACCGGGCCTACCATGCAGTGTCATCATCGATGAACTCTTGCATTGATATGCGTAGGGAAGGTATTTCCAACTCGAGAGGCATGACTACCTCGGAGCCATACACCAGCGAAAATGGAGTTGCCCCAGTGGGCGTCCGAATGCTAGTGCGATAAGCCCAAAGAGCAAGTGGGATTTGAATGTGCCAATCCTTATGACTATCTATGACCATATTTTTAAGGATGGCAACTAGCATTTTGTTTGATGCCTCTGCTTGCCCATTTGCCTATGGATAATAGGGTGTCGAAAAACTGTGCTGAATTTTGTACTTTGTTGTCAAAGCACGCACATATTTGTTCTTAAATGATGTCCCATTATCCGAGATGATCTTGGATGGAATACCAAAATGACATATGATGTTATGTAAAATAAACTCCGCAATGCGGGTCCTAGTCGTAGAGGTAAGCGAAATTGCTTCCACCCACTTGGTGAAGTACTTTGTGGCCATTATGATAAACGTGTGATGACCTGACGATGTAGGGGAGATATTTTTGATTAGATCTAAGCCCCACTATGAAAATGGCCAAGCCGATTGGATCGGTTGCAAGGCATGAGAAGGTACGTGTGTCAAATTGGCATGGTGTTGACACTTCATGCACTTCCTTACATACGTGCAACAATCTCGCTCTAAATATGGCCAATAATAGCCCATGCAGAGAATGCACTTTGCGATGGCCATACCATTGAAGTGGCCATCGCATGTACCATCGTGCGCTTGGGTGATCGCCCAAGCGGACTCCTACTGGTCCAAGCAACGGAGGAGGATCCCTTCGTAGCTTCGACGGTACAAAATGTCTCCTAGCAAGACATGTTTTGCCGCTTTCTATTTGAATGATCTTTTCATGATGTGCGTCAATCCAAGTGGGAGGTTACCTAGCTTGAGGTAGTCTCTTATGGGTGTGTACCAATCCTGCTGATCAGAAACCTCGATGGTATGAACTGCCAATCCCTCTTGAAGTTCATCCCTAGCAAAAGCTGAGCGGGAATGGACCTGTAAGAATAGCATTGTGTTGCTATTAAGAGGGGTCGGGGAGAACAAGGACCCCCAGTTGGCATGATTTAGACTATCATGGATTCGAGAGAACTTATCCTGAGATGGTTCAATCTGGATCAGGTGGATTCTTGGCGTTAGGTCAGAGCTTGCACGCTCCATCATGGATTGCGATAGTGTTTTGACTTGAATGGTTGTCATCTCACTGGAAGGGTCTTGCGGGATTAGTGACCCCAAGGAGGCCATAGTGTCCACAAAATGATTCGATGATCGAGGGAGTGCCTCGATGTCGTACCATTCAAGATTTTCTAGGAATTTGTCCACAAGGGCTTTGTAGGCCTACAGAACTGGGCATTTGCATTGGAATACCCCTTTTACTTGGTTGACAATTAACAGCGAATCACCAAAGATGTTCAAGCATTTGATGTTCATGGTGATTGTTGTCTGAAGACCTATGAGCAAGGCTTCGTATTCGGCATTGTTGTTGGTGCACGAGAAATCTAGTTTAAATGATAGAGGCATTGGAGCCCCTTGTGGTGTGAAGAATACAATTCCCATGCCACCCCCTTGCTCACATTTAGAACCATCAAAAAATAAGGTTATGTCGGCTTGTGACTCAGGCTCATCAAAATCTGGTGATTTTGAGACATGGAAGACCCCATCATCGAGTAGCTCTATGGTCAGAGGTTGATCGTCTTCGAGAGGAGCCTCTGCTAGTTGATCGATGATGACTTGACCTTTGATGGACTTTTGTCCAATGAATTTGATGTCAAACTCCATCAACAACATGATCCATTTCATCATGCGGCTACTATGATAAGTATGACTCATCATGTACCGCAATGGATTCTCCTTAGACACAACATACATCGTATTGCTCAACATGTAGTGGCATAGCTTTTTGGTAGAAAATACCACTACTAAGCATAGCTTCTCGATGTATGCATAGTTAAGTTCATAACTGACCAGGGTGCGGCTAAGATAGTAAGTAGCCTACTCTTTGTGTAGTTCATTCTTCTGGGCTAGCATGGCGCCCAGTGCCACCTCAGTAGCTGAGATGTATAAATAGAATGACACTCCTGGTCTAGGTGGTGCCAATACTGGTGGTGAAGCCAAGTATTGTTTAATGTCGTCGAAGGCTGACTGGCACTCATCATCCCAGTGAAATGCTACCCCCTTGTGTAATAATTTATTCATGGGTCGGCACTTGTCAGATAGCTGTGCTATGAAGCGCTTGATTGACGTGACCTTTCCCTGCAGGCTTCTGAGCTGCTTGATGGTGGTTGGGGGAAGCATTTCAAGGATTGCCTTGACTTTGTTTGGATCTACCTCGATTCCTCATTTTGAGACTATGAAACCCAAGAGTTTTCCAGATGTGATGCCAAATACGCACTTCTTGGGGTTTAGTTTGACTTTATGTTCGATGAGGCGATCGAGGATCTTGCTTAGGTCATCGAGATGATCTGGGCGCAAAAGATATTTGGCCAACAGATCATCCATATAATCTTCCAAAGTTTTATGCATGTGATCATGGAAGATGTATGTCATAGCGCGTTGGTAGGTGGCGCCAGCATTTTTAAGGCCAAAGGGCATGACCTTATAACAAAATGTCCCCCAAGGCATTGTGAATGCCATTTTTAGTTGATCATCGGGATTGATATGAATCTGGTTGTATCCCGAGAAACCATCCATGAGGGAAAGCATTTCGTGGCTTGCTGTAGCATCTACCAATGCATCGATGCTAGGCAAGGGGAAATCATCCTTGGGACTCGCTTTGTTTAGATCTCAAAAATCGGTGCATATGCGAATCCTCCCATCAGGCTTCTTGATGGGTACCATGTTGGACAGCCATGGTGGGTAATCCATGCAGATGACAAACTGTGCATCCAACAACTTTTGTAGCTCATATTTGACCATTAAGGCTACTATTGGGTGCATCTTACGTAGTTTTTTCTTGACTGGCTTGACTGTCGGATCAAGCATTAGATTATGCATGACTAGCTATGGGTCTAGCCCTGGCATGTCTTTGTAGGACCATGCAAAAACCTCCTTCTTCTCTTTGAGAAGGGCAATGTAATCGGCTTGCTCTTCGGGGGATAGACTTACCCCCAACTTGATGATTTGTGGATTCATTGGATCAGAGCCGATGTCTACGTCAGTCATCTCTTTGAATGACATGTGGGACCCTTCCTCCAACTGGTGTGGAGTTGGGATCAGGTGGATATCATTCGCTGAATTTAGATCTACGTTTGGAACATCGGGTTCCTCTTCAGCATGGAAGATATCCTGAGTTGGTCTTGGGGTGAAATGAAGCATCTCACCGCAAGGCCAGTACTCTGATGGGGATGGTGGTGAGTCAGCGTGATCCCAGTCTATAGCATCTAAGTCTAGATACAATGGTCATGTTGGATCGGCTGGATTGCGGATGGGGGTGGTTAAGTCAATGGAGATCATGTTGATGAAATGATTTTGGTCTCCATTACCGCGGGTGTGGTGACTCGGACATCCTTGGTGATCTTTGTGCTCTGGATCTGGCTCTGTGGGTATTGGCACAAATGGATCAGCCCTATGTGTGGATAATAGGACGGGGTCTACCCTTGGCACTGATGGCTCTATGGGGTCTCTGGGTGGAAGGTGCTCTCTGTATGCCTGAAGTGGCGGGTGTAGTAGTTGGTCCAACTGTGCTTGGTTTAGGTGCCACCTATGCCTTGGCCCCATGTTTAGTTGTTCAAACATGTCATCAATGTCCATGGGGTATTGCTATTGTCACATATGATTGAGATATGCCATCTCAGTCTCATCTTCATAATCGCTATCAGAGATCCATAGGCCTTCGTTGGCTTCGATAGCTATTTGTGGCATGTGAGGCTCGTCTTGCTCGAGCAAATTAATCTGGTCCCATCGGGGTTGTTTCGCTCTCTATGGGAGGACCTAATTTTCTTGAGGTGGCCCTTGCTCGATTGGAGCATTCAAGGGGAACATTGCCAATAAGCTTTCTTGATAGTCATCCATGGGGGTCACTTGTGAATGATTGCTATCAGATTCGAAAGGGTCCCACGGTGCTACCTCATACTCTGACTCATCTTTCGAAGATCCTTCTTGACCTTGTCTATATCCCTCTTGTAGGTGAGTCCTCGAACTTTCTCCTTTCTCGATCGAAGGGAAAGGGTTGTTGAGGTCAACAAGGTTGGTTGTTGACAATGGGAGATAATCCCCCAATGTGTACGTTGTGTTAGGATTGGCATATGGGTCTTGTGCCAACCCATCCTTGTTGCCTATCCCTAGGCCTTGCATGTTCTCTACCAAGATGTCAAGGGGCAAAGGGTGGTTGAACCCTACTCCTGATTTGTCATACGGCATCTGATATCTTGGTTGACAAAGAACGCGCACCCCTTGTTCATATCTGCCCAACCCATATCCATGCCAATTACATTGGCCAAGATATTTCAAAGTGAAGTCCGGGTTGGACAGATAGTTGACATTCTTAGCAAAGGGCTCTTCATCCTCTTCCTCTTGCAGGTAAGGTTCAATGCCATTGTCGAGGCCCCCATATACAAAATTTGTCTGGTTTGGTGGGTAGCCCAGAGGGACAATAGTGTCGATGGGGAGGCGAGGTCTCCCCATGTCCTGCATGGACTCAAGTGCGGGTGTTGCTACAATGTTCCACACTAGGTACTCCCCCAGGCCCGTATTGGCCATCTCAATGGTGATCGTTGGCGGTTGAGGGGGAGGGAATGGGAGTTCTTCCTGAGTCCACTCCATGTCGGGTGAACTAGGCATCTCGACTTCCATTCGGCTAGGCATCTCTTCGGTAGAGATGGTTGAGACTGATGGTGGTGCCTCTTCCAGGGGTTTCTTCCCATTGTCCTTCGGTGTGGCCATCATAGGTGGCATCATTGGTGAAGGACCAGACGATGAAGATGGACCCGATTGGGGATTTGAGGGACTTAACAGTGGGGATGTATGCAGAATCGGACCCTATTTGGATGGATTCAACTAAAATTCCAAATGTGTCGATGGAAGGGTCGATTGTGGCATCAGCTGCACCGCATTGCAATACTTGAAGGGCTCTAAGTCTGCCGGGACTACATGCACTTGCCCTTCATATGTGTACTTTAGGCATTGATGGGCTATCGAAGGGACACACTTCATGTCCCTGATCCAAGGCCGGCCCAGCAAGATATTATAGGCCATATCACCTTCCAAGATGTGGCACAATGTAGGAATAGTCTTTTGTCCCACTTGGATGGGTAGGACAATTGTGCCAACCATCGAGCATATCGCATCATTGAATGCTCAAAGAGTATAGGTGGAGGCCACGATGTGAGATGCTAGCAACTTGAGGTGTTTCAATGCCATTGTTGTGATTATATTACTGGACGAGCCAGTGTCCACCAACACCCTCTTATATGGAATCCCGTTGACCCGTGCAATGACGTGCAGGGGTGGATCTGCCATATCACCAGTCACCGATTTTAGCTCATCTTCTCTAAAGGTGATGACTGGCTCGATGCATCATTTTACATGTCCCACAAAGTTGTTGAAAGAATTTTCTTCATGGGGCTGCAACTCGATGGCTTTTAATATCTCCATTAGAGCCTCCCGATGGGGCGGTGATTGTTGGATGAGCTCATAGATGGAGAGCCTAGCCGACGTGGTCCTTAAACTTTGGGTAAGTTTAGTCCGAATCATGGCCACTGGTCTAGGTGGGGGAGGTTGTGTAGGGTGTTGTTGAGGTTGTGACATTGATGGAACCTCTCCTGTAGCTGCCACGGGGGCAGCTATGCTTGGGTACCTCTTGTTTCGAGTCACTATGCTTATCATCCCTACATACCCCTGCATGGGGTAGTTCTGTGTCACCTCATTGACTTGAAGGGTCTTTGCCTACACATCATGGGTAGGTAGGGGGTCTTTGAAGACCTCCATCTATTGGTTGTTTGGCACAATGGGATTATCCACCGCTAGCATCTTGTTGTCTATTAGGTCTTGCACTAAACTTTTGAACTTCCAACACGCGTAAAGGTCATGTCCTTTCTATCGATGAAATCTATAGTACAAGTCTTCCCTATAGCCCTTGGGTTTTGGCGCGTTGGGGTCTACGGGTCGACTTTCTGGTAGGTTTATCAAGTTTGCCATGGACAAGCGGTCAAACAAGGAGTCTTTAGACTCTGTGAAGGGTGTGAATTGTCGCCTAGGGCGACGCTGCTGATTTTGCTCTTGCCTATGATTTTCCTTTTCATAGGTGTCAAGAGGAACTGCCTGATAATTAGCCTTTGGGGGCTGTATTGCTTGTGCAGGCTTAGGTATGTTTATAGCAACCTGATTGACCACGATGGGTTTTGGTTGCATTGACCCAGTTTTGGCATTTTTGGGCCACTCTTTCTTGCGTGGCTTGGCAATCTCGCCATCCTGTATCTTGATCTCCTCAATGATTCTGGCTTGTGCCAGGGCTTCCTCGAGAGTGGCATATTGTTGTAGCTACAATAGCATGGAGATCGATCTCAAACAACTTTTCGAGAACATTTGGGTCAGGTCGGCCATGGGAGGGAGGTAAGGTAGCTTTGAAAGCAACGTCCTCCACCGATTTCCATAAGCCACCATGGTCTCTTCCTCATACTACCTGAGGCTAGCTAGGTCACTTAATGATGCCTTCTTCTTGGTATTGAAGGTGAAACATTCGAGGAACGTGTCCACTAGCTGGTCCAGGTTACTGATGCTATGCTTTGACAACTGGGTAAACCAGTCCGAGGTAGGGCCTGCGAACGTGGTTATAAATGTTCTTAGAAGCAAAGCATCATTGTCCTGAATGCCAAAGCATTGGCTCAGGAATATTGTCACGTGCTCTTGGGCATCCTCCTCCCCTCTAAATATTGCCAATTGAGGCATTTTAAAGTGTTCAGGGTATGGGGGTGCAGGCACTGAAGGATGCACAGGGTGACTACGGAGCTGGCATAAAGTGGGCTTTTGGGGCCCAGAAGTCTTGGTCTCCATAGACTCTAAGCGCTCTAGCAGTGCTTTGTATGCATCGAAAGATTTGATCTCTTCCTCCTTGGTGTTTGGGGGGGGGCATTTTAGCTCACTCTTCTTCTTGCTCAAATTCCTCATAGGCTTCTTGAGGAGTTCCTGGGCATGACCTATAAACATGGGTGGGTGCCCATGGAGGGTGCCCATCATTGGCTCTAGGGGTGGTCTCCCGCTCAGGTCTAGGAGGTCTTGGAGGCAACATTTGATAAGGTCATGGAGACCTGTCTCGCACCAAGGGGTTGTGCCTCTCATACAACTCTGTCCTATGCGTGTGAGGGGTTGGGACCCTCTCAGGCATAGTGTTCTGGAGAAACTCATCTATCTGATGCCTAATGTGCTCTTTGCTAAGGTGATACAGGTGCTCTAACTATTGTTGATCTTGCTCAAGCTGCATGATTTGCGCTTGGTGGGTGGCATGTTTGGCAAATTCCAAGTCGATTTGTTCCACTGTCTTGAGTCTAGGAGGCCTAGATGCCTCCCCTACACATCTATCTCGGTCATGGTGATCCGAGATCTCTATAGGTCACTTCCCTCTATCGAGGTTAGCGGCATTCACCCGAGGCTCTAGCCTCAGTAGGTGATCCTGATAAATAATAGGTGCAAAAGTGCATTGTTCCCATGTTATGTATTGCTCTTGAGGAATGTAGTGGTCTTCCTCGTGCTCCCTTTCATATATGTGAAAGGGGTGGGCAGAGTTGGCTCACCCTATCTAAAGAGCCTTGTGCTCTGGATTTGGCCTATTGTTTCTGATAGTAATAAGGGGCAGAGGAGGGATGATGTAATCATGTGGCCCCTCCTTATGGACCCTATGCTATTCTAGCACTTCATTGCATGGTGGCCACTCATAACGAGTGTCTAAGGGAGCCTTCCCATTTATGTTGAGTGCCACGTGTAAGGACTCCTCCTGAAAGGGTCTATGTTGAATGGGAGTGCCCCTCGAAGGGGTCCTCTAGCCTCCTATAGTCCATCATGGTATGATGTGGACTATTTTGTGGGTCAGGCTGCCAAGGTGGTATGACCAAGTCCTTGGGGCTATAGCGGAGGTGACTTGTGCCCCCTTGTACACTTTTCGTAGCTTCTGCCCATGATTGGGCTTGGCTACGGGTGTACACCATGGTGGTGTCTCTCTAAAAGATGCGTACATTTTTATCTTCTTTACAATTTTTTATGCTACACTAAACAAATAGGAGCCACACAAACAAAGAAGTGATTATCTCATTTATAGATTAAAGGTGTGCCCTAGATCTGGTTCAGTGTGTTTTGATTTTTGTTTTGAAAACCTTGTAAAGAAAATTTTGTTGTATATGCAATATGAGGGCTCTTATGTCTCCCAAAATGGTCACCCCTTCAATATACCACTACCAGGCCATTATACCGAACCTCTCAATATACCCGCCCTTACATGAGGGAAACTATTGGTACGCGAGAGCATAACAATACATGGAACATAGGCGGTACGAAAGGGGAATCACTCTATTTTTGACACCTACCATAGAAGACTTATCCTCATGCACTAGGAATCACCCCAGATACACTTGGTCAGCTTTCATCAGGATTTACGTCTAGCAACAGTAGCGATCAGGGTTATGTATGCAAAATTCAAGCCAAGGTGGTGATGAAATCCACCGTTGGTCTTGATCAAGTGTTGGGGTTTTACGACCAATGCCTTGATGTTTAGATTACCTCATGGTGTGTGGGGTTATTTTTACTTGCAAAAAGAAAGGAACATGCAGTAAACTTTCCTATGCAAGCAAAGAAACAAAAAAATCATAGAAACAGAGACAAAAAATTATAGAGAGTGTTCAGACAACCTACCTCTTCTCTGCCCACACCAGATGCCCCTGAGTTTCTACTCAAAAACTACACAGAGAGCTAATCATCCTAGGGTGGGATGAATAGCAGATCTGTATTCATCATAGGGTGGTGCAAATGCCTTATTCATCCTAGGGTGGCACGAATTCCAGTCTATATTCGTCACAGGGTGGCACGAGCAGTAGTCCAGCGCTTGAAGGATTAACACCTGAAAGCAAAAACACACAATTTTGATCAAAAATTTGATCCCAAAATCAAGGGACAGGGTCCCACCATGATCGCCACTGAAATCATGAGGATACGGAAGCCCATAGGCATATCGGGTGTGGTGCAAACAAGAGCATGCGAAACGCTAAGTCCTACGAACGAAAATGCATGAAAAGGGGAAAACAAGCGAAATGAAACGAGATGTAAAGCAAATGTAAAGTGCAGCCCTTTATTTTATTAATTTTCTTGAGATCAGGTTACAATACGTCTCCTCCCTTTTCAGGGGCTAGGAGCGTTAAACATAGTTTTGTCACACCACGGATGGTACGCTTTCTTCCGCGTGCCCACATGTGAAATGGGTGGGCCAAACGTCATCACCACTTGCGTGAATGCATCTGTGCTTCCTTGCTGCCCCTCCGGTGTCGAGATCCTACATTCAAAAAAATAGCAAACGATTAAAAGCACCTACGGATGGAGGGAAACATGCGATCCCCAAGGCCTCCGGTTAATGCATGCATAAAATAATTAAAACTATAATCAAAACATATCAGAATGAGCTAAAATTTGGACAGAGGCATGAAAACATTACCAAGAACACACTGCAAAAGGAACAATCAAGAAATCTACCACATATTTCTAATCGCTCCGGGGTGGGACGATTAGGACTGTCACAAGACGTCAGAAAGTGACCTCCTAAATGTCCCATCCAGGGGCCTCCAAAACACCTACAAAGTTGGGGTTAGGCAAAATGGGGCATTTTGAGATGACCTAGAAGGTCGGATTTTGCAAATTCTGCCTCGATCACCCTGTATCCGATGATGCTCCCTGTATGTTAATGAAAACGAAAAACACTGAAAACACAACCAATATTCATCAGAATGACATGAAATTTGAATGGCAGCCTATATGAGTGACCTAAAATGAAATGCAAATGAAAAAGTAAAGAAATATACTACATATTTCTAATCACTCTGGGGTGGGGCGATTAGGACTGCAATAGTGCGGGGGCGCCCGAGGGCAGGACGCCCACCATTTGGGGCTTGGTTTCGGCACCAATCCACTTGGGATGGGTCCAAAACCTCCTAGGGGGTTGTGTCAGAAAATTGGGTGGGGTATTGTGGCCAAATATTTGGGTTTTGGGTCCGGATTGCGCTTCCAATGATCACCCAATAACCTCCCTTCCAAAAGAGAGATCAAGGATGTAAGAAGCACAAGCGATGGGTGAGGATGTAATTCGGAAGCACTCCATTGCTCCAAATTCTCCTGCTCTATCTTTTTTTGGGGTGAGAAGACTCACCATTTTATAGACCTGAGGGTCTCTTGTGAATGAGCATGTAGAGGCACCACTTGGCCATCATGCCTTGTCAGGGGAGAGAAGATTCCTCCCTGATTAAGGGCTCCATGACTGCCTCTATGACTGCCTCTTTGAGCTCAAAAATGCTCACTCGCACTCCCATGCATTGAAGGTGGAGTTGAGTGGCAGATCTGAGCTGCCATTTGTCAAGGTTTGACCTTTTTCCCATCAAACCTGCTATTCGCCCCACCCTGGAGCGAATGCTGCTAATCATCCCGGGGTGGGACGAATACCAGTTTGTAATCATCCCAGGGTGGAATGAGTAGGGAGCAGAGTGCCTGAAAGGTGCCAAATTGACCTCTGACCTTCCAAAACTACTGTGGGAGTGGTTAGGACCACTGTTTAACCTCTGGGGGCTGCCCTAGGGGCTATGTATGTCAATTCGATCAGTGCTTGTCGTCACATAATCGGATTGGTGTTGTTTTGGTGTCTACTTTTCCAAACCAATATTAATTAGTGTCCTTAATTACAATAACCAAATATAACATGGATAGTAATAGTAAGCAAGTGAACAAATCATCACACACAATTGAGACACAAGATTTAACGTTGTTCTCCCAATGTGGGATAGTCCACAAGATAATCTCCTTATAATATTTTCAAAAATAAATAGGGATCCTCATCCCAATACAAATTATTACTTTGATCTGCTCAAATCTAGGTTGTCCTGATCTACTCAGGTGGGCTCCACTGATATGCTCAGCTAGGATCTCCACTGATCTGCTCATCTAGGCTATCCACTGATCTGCTCAGCTAGGCTATCCCCTGATCTACTAAGCTAGGAAAATGGTGTTTATATGTTTTATGTTTCTATCCTGGATCTTTCATTGCTCACAAATCTACCTCAATGCCTTATCACAAGGCTCAAACAATCTTGCTCAAATGTTGTCCAAAATTTGTCCTCAAAGCCTTCACAAAAGGCTCAAACAATCCTGCTCAAATGTTTTCCCAAATATGTCCTCAAATCTATCCCAAAATCCTTCCCAAAGGCTCAACCAATCATGCACAAAAGATGTCTCAAATATTTCCAAAAATTCTATCCCAAAAGTCTTAACAAAGGCTCAACCAATCATGCACAAAAGTTGTCTCAAATCTATCCATAAATTCTGTCCCAAAAGCCTTACCAAAGGCTCAACCAATCATGCACAAAATTTGTCTCAAATTTATTCAGAAATTCTATCCCAAATGCCTTCCCAAAGACTCAACCAATGACTCTCAAGTAGCACTCAAATCTCAACCACAAATCAACAAAGGCAAGGCTCAATGATGAACTCAACAATGGATAACAAATGAATGATGATAATACTCAAAAATGTGCTCAACAATGAATGGCAATGTACTTTTCAATGGATGACAATAATGATCCACAATTATCTCAATAATGTATGACAAATGCTCTCTCAAATGTATGATAACAATGGTCAACAATGTACTCTCAAATGGATGACAACAATGCTCAACAAGGTACTCTCAAATGGATGACAAATGATCTCTCAAATGGAAACCTCTCCAAGAAATAACAATGAGGACTTCAACCAACCAAGAAAAATATCCATAAGTGATAGCAATAGGTTCTCAATAATATCTTCGTCATGCAATGTCAATAATCTGTCAAGAAACAAGCACAACTCCCTCAATCAAAGAGCTCTCAAATAGCCAACAATGATCTCCTCAAATGAAAGACAAAAGTATCCACAAGTGACTAGAAAATGATCTCCTCAATGGTCTCAAATGGTGGAAATGGACTTAACAAGAAACCAAAAACAATCTCCTCAAAGCAATAGCAAAAACCTCCTCAATAATGGGAATACTCTCAATGAACTCTACTAAAGCAATCATGGAACTCAAGTATCAATTTTATCCATAAAATTGATTTTCTAATCCATCCACTTCCTCTCAATAGCCAAGGCACATAATCAAGCAATTTGTTTTCAACTTCAAACCCTAACTCATGTGCATGTCTTCTAACTAAATCTAGTAATTAAATAGGTCTCAAGTTCCTAGTTTAATTTCATAATTAAATTATGCACTAGGACATATAACAAGTTCAACACTTTTCAACCTTATGACTCCCTAATTTTATTAACACATACATAAAGCACCTATGCTTTTATTTTTAATTCCACACCTTATAAATCCACATACAACAATCACAAATATTTATTTCCACACCTTATATCTCCCTAATCACACACAACAATAACAAATATTTAATTCTACACCTTATAAATCCCTAAGCACATTAACACATACAACAAGCATTTAAAACTCCTTATGACTACCTAGTTATCACAGAAATAATTTTAATGCACAAAACTTTGGTAATAATAAGTATTACCATGCGTTGGAGATAAATACCTTTATTCAAAATTTGTTGCCTTCACAACCTTTGAAATCAATAATTCCTTTGCCAAAAGTCAATGCTCCTTCAAACCTTCGACATCATCAATGCCTTGCCAACAATTAATGCGCCTTCACACCTTCATGGGAGTCAAAATCTGTTCCTCTCACCTAGCGGTGTGAGGTGCTTACCATGTGGGTGTCATCCCACATTGGGATTTAATCCCAAACACCCAACTTCACCTACGCTCAAATCTGAAAAACTTAAGTTGCCTTCCTTAGAAAAACACTTTGCCCCTGGAAGGATTCGAACAACAAACTTGCCTTGTGCAAAGTTCATGCACTACCAACTGCACTATAGGATCCTATGTGATGTCACTTTCCCACACTGTTTACTTGACCTTACTCTCAAGTCAAAATTTATTTATCCTTCTTTCTTCGATGCTCACCTTTCGGCGACTCTCTCATGTGCTATGTCAAGTCTCAATAAACAAAGGTTTTTCACCTTTTATTTATATGCACCTCCATCCTTTGAATGATGTCTGCAAATATTTATTAATATCCCCAACCTTTGCATGTCTGTGGATAATATAATTCAACTTTAGACCTTAGAATTATTTAATAAAAATTTAATAATTCACCTCTTAACTTTGAATTGGGATATCTCCTTATTTATTTTGAATTTCGCCATGAAACCTTTTGCACCTAGGTTTTATTGGAAAAAATTTTCATCCATCATAATTTTGAGAAGTCTTAGCATAGTGGTTTTAATGAAAAACCCTTTCCAATGGTTTTAATGAAAACCCTTTCCGTTGGTTTTAATAAAAAACCTTTCCGTTGGTTTTAATAAAAACCCTTGCCATTTGTTTTAATAAAAACCCTTGCCATTGGTTTTAATAAAAACATTTACCATTGGTTTTAATAAAATCCATTAATATAATATTTAAAAAACTAAATATTATATGCCTATTGTGCCACAAAACCTTGTAAATATCCATTCTCTCCAAAATATCATAAATGATTATTTATGAAGTGCTTTTGCGACAAAAAATCAATGTGATCCATGTGACATCAATGACAACATAAAATAACTCAAATTGCCAACACAAATATTATCCTCATTTAAAAAAAAGGAATGAGTCCTGAAAACTTGCCCTGATGAGGTACTCATGTAAAATTTATACTTTAGGAGAGATGATAAAAAAAAACACATGGGAAAAAACCATCCTCCAAAGAATACAATAATAAGAAGAAAGGAGAGGTGAAATATATCTATTGTTTAATGTAGTTATTTTACCCCAAGTTTCTTTTGCAACTGAATATAATGTGAAGAAGGAAATGACTTGGTGAATATGTCTACAATTTGATTTTTAGTGGGAATATAGTCCAAGTATATTTCCCCTCTCTGAATATGTTTTCGAATGAAGTATGTGTGAATCTCAATGTACTTTGTGTGCTAATGCTCAACTGTATTGTGTGCAATATGAATTGTGATTTGATTGTCACACAAAATAGTAATAAGTTTGTCATGGAAAAAACCAAATTCTCTTAGTATATGACTAAGCCAAAGAGCTTCCTGACTTGCCAAAACTACTACCCTGTATTCTGCCTCTATAGATGATAAAGCCACTAGTTATGTTTTGAAAATTTGTTTTCTACTGAACCTGCCCAATAAAAATCCGTGTAACCAATTATATCCATGGATTTTCCCTCATATAAGAGCCCAAAGTGAGTAGTTCCTTGCAAGTAGCAGAGGATTCTTTTTGCTGCTTGCCAATGACTAAAATGAGGTTGATGTGAGAATATGGATATCAAGCCAAAAACATATGAGATATTTGGGCAAGTATGAGTAAGGTATAATAGACTCCCTACAAGCTAATGGTATAGAGTTGCATCACATAGAGAGGATGTGTAGGAAGTACTTAGAGTGATTCCAGACTAAAAATATGTAGAAGAGGGCTTGCAATCTATCATCTTAAACCATTGAAGAAGGTCTAGAGTGTATTTTTATTGACACAATGAAATTCCTACATCTGTTTTATTTATTTGAATCCTAAGGAAGTAATGAGCTAAACCTAGATCAGCCATTTCAATTTTTTTAGAGAGGGAGTCCTTAATAGTCTGAATGTGAGCAAAGTCACTACCAGAGAGTAGTATATTATCAACATATAGAACAAGTATGGTGATTTTTTCTTCATCTCTCCAAATGTAGATTATGGCATCAGACTCACAATGAGAAAAACCTAAGGAAAGAAGGAAGGAGTCCATTTTTTTAATACCAAGCTCTAGGAGCTTGTTTGATGCCATAAAGAGATTTCCTTAGCCTAAAAACAAGAGAAGAGTATTGAGTGAATCCAGTAGGTTGTTCCATGAATATATCTTCCTTTGAGTCCCCATGTAAGAAAGCACTTTTTACATCCATTTGAAATATAGGACACTTTTGGAAAGCAGGTAGAGGAAGAACTAGTCTAACAAAATCCATTTTGGCAACTAGTGCAAAAGTTTTAGAATAATCAATCTCTTCAATTTGAGAGAAACCTTTGGCTACCAGGTGAGCTTTGTGTTTGTCAATTTCTCCATTAGGTCCATATTTCATTTTGCAGATCCATTTACATCGAACTAACTTCCTTCCTTTAGGTAGGGAAACTAAATCCTAAGTTTTGTTTTTGATTAAGGAAGAGAATTCATTTTCCATGGAATCATCCCATTATTTAATAGTAGTTGTTTCTTTGAAGGATTGAGTATCTATAGAAATGGTCTGACAGACAAGACTAGAGCCTATGGAGTTGCTTAATCTAGATTATGGAAGATTTTGGATAAATGGAGTAGCTTATTTAACAATGATGTTGGCACATTTTGGCATAGAAGAGAGAATAGTAGGAGTGGGAGGACATTGAGTTGGAGTTATAGGATCCTCATATTGATCATTAATCTCTAAATTAACCTCTAATATTTGTTCTTCATTTTATTGAGGCTCTAACATTGGAGATGGTTCAAGAGAGTCAATTGAGGAAGAGGATGGTTGAGGATATTTATGAGGGAATGTTTCATCAAATTGAACATTCCTATGAAAAATACCTCATGATTTATGGGATAAAGGAGACTGTATGCTTTCATTTCCTCATAATAACCAACAAAGATGAGTTTTTTTCTTTTCTTGTCTAGAGCCTTCCTTTTCTTCTTTGGGATATGTTCCCAAGCAGTAAATCCAAACATTTTGAAGAAGGAGACATCAAATTTTGAGCCAGTCCATGCTTCCTTAGGAGTTAAATGGCCAAGAGCTTTTTGAGGTGTGTATTTTTTAATATAGTTTGCACAGTTAATTACTTTTTCCCAAAAAACTTTTAGAAGATCTCTTGAGTGGAGCATACAGTTCGCCATTTCCTTTAAAGTTCTATTCTTTCTCTCTATAATACCATTTTGCTGTAGATTATGGGAGATAGAATGTTGATGAATTATTCCATAACCTCATAGAAAAATTGAGAACTCATTATTGAAGTATTCCCCCCATTACTTGTACGAATTTGCTTAATTTTGCAAGAGGCCTGATTTTCAACTAAGGCTTTGAAGATTTTGAAGTGGGATAGAACATCACTCTTGTATTTTAGGAATTATACCCAAGTTATTCTAGAAAAATTATCAATGAAGGTTAAAGCATATTTTTCTCCTTTGAAAGAAGGCTCTGGGAAGACCATCAAGTCACTATGGATTAACTCTAAAGGGGATGAGGCCTTTAGAGAACCACTAGGGTGGAAAGGATATTGATGTTGCTTTACAAGAACACATCCAGGACATACTACATCAATAGAAGAAACTTGTGGTAATCCTGTTACCATTTCATGGGTGTTCAATTCTTTTAGGTAGTTATAATTGAGGTGCCCAAACCTTTCATGCCAAATTTTGCTTTCAAGATCTCCATGTGCAATAAAATAGGAGACCCCTTCTAAATTTTTTAATATTTTGAAGAGAAATAGGTGAGTGTTGTGATAAATATATTCTTGGGCTATGAGAGAGTTGGGATCTTGAAAGTCTCTTATCTCAACTCCTATTGGTGAGAAGAGAACCATTTTTCCCTTTCCAGAAGTGTAAATCTGATAGACGAAGAGGAGATTTGTTGTAATGTTTGGAACATAGAGAAAATTATTGATATAACCACCATCAATGGATGTCACCTTTTCTTTTGATTGGGATAAAGGATGAATCACTAAATTATATGCTATTTGTGAACTTGAGGAGTTTGAAGAGAATGACTCATCTGAGGAAGTTATGTGATGAGTTTCTCTTGAATATAGAACCCAGTATTTTGATGAATTTTTTGTGATATTACCTTGAATATTTAGGGCTTTTCCTATTTGCTTCTTAGTGTCTATCTTTTGATACTTCATTGCTGACTCTAGTTGTTGTACTTTTTTCTAACATTTGTTCATACAATGACCATTCTTTTTGTAGTGAGTACAAGTAATGGAACTCCTTTCTTTATTTTTGAATTTTTATTTAGTAGAGGTGGATGCTACTAATTCTCTTGAGGAATAGATCCCATACTTTACAATTTTGGTTTCTTATCTAGTTAGCCTATCACAAATTCCTCTAAGGAGGGCATTTTAAAACGTGCACCAAGAGCATCTTTTGTATATAAAAAGGTGGTTGCAAAAATTTGAAATACACCATTTAATTTAGAAATAATTAGATAAATGCATTATTATTATATTTTAGACTTGTCATTGCCTTTGTATTGAGTAAGTATTTATTTAAATTTGGTGAGAAAGTCAATAATATTTTTGAAATCTTTAGGAGATAATGTAGTTAATTCTGCCTCTAGCTGCATTGAAATTATTTGATATACTTTTTCAAATAAGTTATTTAGTTTCTCCCAAATTTCATAAGGAGTTTTACAATCCCTAATGTGAAACCATAAGCTTTAATTTACATTAGTGCTTATAATACCCATTGTTTCATACATCTTCCCTTTATGAACAAATATTTCATATTCTTTTTCAAATTTAGGTTGTTTTTCTTCTAGAAGGTGTGTGAGCCCTTTTTGAGAAATGAGATTTAATATTTTGGGTTTCCATGTATGATAGTTATGAGGGGTGAGAGGATAAATTATATTCATTGTATTAATTTTGCCAAAGAAATTTTAAGTGAACCAATAATTCCCCCCTTAACTTCAAGGATATTATTAATGGAATACAATGGAGCTTTAGAGAAGGAAACAAAAGCCTGAGAGTAATACCAATCTCCTCAATTTACCCGCCCTGACGAGAGGGAAACTATAAGTAAATGAGGAGGTTTGATACTTCTGAAATAGGCTAATGAAGCAAGAATAATTGGCCAGGCCTTTATACTTATTCTTCTCAATTACCCACCCTTACGAGAGGGAAACTATAAGTAATGAGTAGAATGGTACTTGGAACATAGGCTTTTGATGAAAAGATAATCAACTAGACTGATATATTGTACTCTCAATAACCCGCCCTTACATGAGGGAAACTATAAGTTTTTGAGAAGTGCAATACTTGGAATTTAGTTGATATTGGAAGTGCTTTTAATGAAAAAATTGTTTGCTTTATTTTAATATGTAATGAAAATATAAAGTATTATTAATTTTTTGTAAAAAGGTTGAAATGAAAGAATATGACCAAGTGGCTATGAAAAAAAACCACAGATTAGTTTCTCATCCAAATATATTTCCTTTAGTTTATATAATTAAGAACTTATTTTTTATTTTTATTTTTTAAATATAATAAATCCAATGAGGCAAAACAAGAAGTAGAGACCAATAAGAACAACCCCCCTTGAAGCCTTAGAACAAAGGTGCAAGAAATGGCACCTTGAAAAACCCCCCCAAAAATATTATTAAATTTGGTTACAAATTTTGTTGTTTTTTTCTTGTTAGTGGCCAAAAATAAATTAGGCACTAAAGAAAAAAATGACAACAATATAGTGAGAAGATGGTAACCCCTAATATAAAGAGCATATCTCTATTTAGTACTGGTTTTTAAAAAAACCAGTGGTGAATAGAAGATCTTTTTTTTTTTTTAAATGAAGATGCTCGAGAGAGCACTTTCGCTCTTTTTTAGGGCCCTAAAAAAATATTCAAACCTTACAAGAGATGTCAATGAATATTGAGATAAGGGTCTTCAAGACTCTTGTTCTTCACTAATTTCATAGGAAAAAAAAAATTTACTTGACTTTTTTTTGGAAGAATCGTCACTGTAATGGGTCAACGAATGGGTAGAGAAAGGTTGTTGAAGGTCTTCGGAGGAGGATGTTCTCACGTGTTACTTGAACCAGATAATAAGAGGCAAAGCTATTTGGCAATGAGCAAGGAGATAAGGTCCTTAGAAAGACACTAAGGAGCACATTTCTTCACAACATTCGAGGAATCATTCCAAAAAAGAAATCTGAATAGCGATGGAACACAAGTAATCTGAACAGCGAGAGAAACACCTGTAAAATTTTGAAAGGAGCTCATTTTTATTTAAATGAACCTATCTTGAATTCTAAGTATTTACTCCCCAAAAAATTAGTTTCTCGAACAGCGAGGAGGAATACACTATGACTTGACTGCACGTTCTTCGAAAGGAGCATAATTTACCTATGATATCACTACATTTTTTGAGAGGATTAAATATAAGATAAATATATTTAAAAAATAACACCAATACCTTTGTTATTCTACCTAAAACATAGTGGAGAAGACATCAGGGAAGGAGAATTTCTAGCGCTTGCTGTACTTACAAAAAATCACAGAGAAACATAATGATGCTCGCTCTATCAGAGAAGGGAAGCATCACTTACACAATAAAGCTAAACATATTCAAAAAATTTATGAAGGTGATTCAAAGCTTGGATGAGAGAGCAATATTTAACAATCGTATATATAATATTTGAATATTATGTTGATGTTAGAATAAGAGAATATTCTCTTAAGTTCCACTGGAATAGAAACTTGAGTTTCCACTCCTCCATGTGTCAGGAGAACTCTCAGTGGTGTCTTCATCAGGTCTGATGAGTTGTAATCCAAAGACTCTCGATGATCAACTCTGTTATTTATACAGAGTTGATCCTTGGAATAAATCAATTAGTTCTACTCTTCTCTTCATCTCTTGTAATGCTTTGCATATCTATTGTGAAATTTTTAACATGGTATCATAGCAGGATAGATTTTGCTAGCATTCTCTCTTGAAGGTTCTAGGATCTGGTTCATTTACTTTGGATAATGTTTTTTTTATATTCTTGAAATTATTTCAGTAGTCATTTCTCTTTTATCCATAGTTTTTTTTAGCAAAATATTTATTGTTGAATATATTTTATGCAATTTTTTAATATATTTGTTCTAATTCATCTTTGAGGGATTTCAAAATATTAAAAATCTCTTCCTTTGCTTCAAAATAGGTTTACCCTATTCTATGGGCTATTTTAGACCTTTTTAAAAGGAGGGTTCTTATTATTTTATTTTTATCTCTCTCTTCGAATTATTCTTTCAACACCTTTTTTTTAAATATTGGAAATCCTTTTACTTATCATAAAAGTAATAGTTATTTTATTATGTAAAAGTTCCTTTTAAAATATTTGGGTTGTGTAATAAGAAACACCTATTTCATCTTAGAAAGTGGTGTCTTTTATCTATTATCGTGGGAGATTTTGATCTTTGGAGATTCGGGTAATCCTTACTTGGCACTCGTGGCTTAATTACGTGGATCATTATATTCCTGTTAGCTCTCCCAATGCTTGCGTTTCGTAGAGATCCTCTATCCAGCTGTACCATGGTGCTCAACACTTCTGGCACCCATGATAGCTTGGACGATTTATTCTACCTGGCACGTTGGTGCTCTGACGATCCTCTCTCACCACTCTCTAATCGAATCTCCAAATATTGATTTAACTTCTTTGATGCTCTTTCAACTCGATGCTTACTAACATATTTCCCTATTTATTTTTTCAAAGCAAAATCTACCTTTCAAGTTCACTTATTTTACAACTAGAACTATTATAGATTTTTTTTTAAATATATAACAAGTTTTTTGCAGAATCACCTTTCTCATAACATGGTATTGTAGGAACGTTCTCTGGTTACTTTTTATAACATAGTCTTGCAAGAGCGTTTTTTGGTTATTTACTGTGGTCTTGCAGGGGCGTTCACTATTTTTTTCTCATAACGTGGTATTGCAAGAGAGTTAACTGGTTATTTTTCCTAACGTGATCTTGCAAGAGCATTCTCTCATGATTTAACGTGGTCTTGTAGGAGCGTTCACTATTTTTTTTCAAATAATGTGGTATTGTAGGAGCGTTCACTAGTTTTTCATTCATAACGTGGTCTTGCTGGAGCATTCACTTGTTTGTTATAACATGTTCTTGGAGAATCATCCCTTCCTTTTATGTATTTGTAGGATTAATAAACAAAAGCTCAAGTTCACCTCTACTCAGTGCCTTCATTTCATCTGCCCTCAAGGGTCTCTTCTCGGCACAAAGGGTCTTGGTATCTGAACGTCAAAGCTTCTCTCCTCTCAGTTGTAGATAGTCGAGTCCTCTGAATCTCAATTTCACATTTGACAACTTCTCTCCTTCTGATTGTTGAAATATGCTACCCCTTATTTCGTTTCGAAATTATATTTTTTTGCAAACCTTCAAAAGGAATGTCTATGTAGTTTTTTGAAATTTGTTCTCCTTTCTTTTGGCTTGTGTATAATTTCTTTATTTTCCCTATATTTTATTTTAATTAGGTTATTTTGCTTTCCTTCATTTTGAAGGACATCATTTGTCTCCAAGCCTTTCATGAGACAAAATTGTAACCTTTTTCTAATAAAAGTTTTTTTTCTTTTGGGAGGGCTAAGTGCATATTTTTGCACTCTCTTGGTCCATCACTTTAAAGGAGGGGTGTGCTATATTTTTTCAATCTTATTCTATGATTTTACTTTATTTCAAGTAATTATAAGGTCAAAACCTTTATATTTCATAGTGAAGATCACAAAATTTTATTTGTTTTATTTAAGGGGAAGCCTATATTTAAAAGTAACTATCCTTTTTTGTCTATCTTAATCAATGATTAAAGTTATTTTATTTAAATATACTTTAATATTTCTTAGAGAAGATATTCAAAAATTTAATATTAATCTCATTTTTAGTAAGGCCCATCTTTAAAAAGAAAAATAATATATATATATATATATATATATATATATTTGTCTATCTTCATCTTTGCTTTTTATAAACCTTTGTTATTTTCAAAGAAAGAGCATTTCATTAAAGATTTTTTTAGAAGTATATTTTAAATCTAAACCTTTTAAATAAAAATTGTTGATAGTTAAATTTGGTTTACAAGTTTAAAAACAATCTAATTTTTTCTCAAAATATATTTTT
The DNA here is from genome assembly GCA_028583015.1 of Wollemia nobilis. Lineage (NCBI taxonomy): Eukaryota > Viridiplantae > Streptophyta > Pinopsida > Araucariales > Araucariaceae > Wollemia > Wollemia nobilis. The sequence continues at coordinate 4,232,195 of JAQPPZ010001731.1, forward strand.
CCTACATTCCATGTATCATTACCCTTAAAAACTTATAGTTTCCCTCACGTAATCTCAATTTTTTGAGGTACTTGGTATAACGACTTGGTAGGTATTTTTCATCATCCATTTCTTTGGATATCTTTCTAACTTATACTTTCCCTCTCGTAAGGGTGAGTGTTGAGATACACCAATTAAACAGATTGATTCCCTACATTCAAGCCAAAATCCTTCCAATTCTTCTCTCTACTTACAGTTTCCCTCAAGTAAGGGTGGGTATAGTGAGGAATAAAAAGGATTTGGTATCTCTAAAAGTGAACAATATTAAAACCTCACTATACTTATAGTTTCCCTCACGTTAGGGCGGGTATATTGAGCTTTATATATTGAAAAGATTCATATTTTTCCTTAACAATTGCATTAATCAATTAATTAAAGTTAATAAGTTAATCAATTAATTTTTCCCCTTGAGGTTTTCTACCATTTTGCTTGTTTTGGGGGTTGTCCATAAGTTTTGGACCTTGTTATCAGCCCATTATGTTCATATAGATGGAAACCACATACTCATGCTTGTGGAGTCATTTTTGGACTACCCTTGTGATTTTTGTGGTTATTTCTCCCTCCTATATTCACATTCCTTGTGAGACACTTTGGTTTTAGGGGAATTTTATTTAGTGATATTTTTTCTTTTGATCACATGTTGTAATTGAGTACCTTATCAAGCCTTGCTACTGAGACTCATATTTTTGGGTATACCATATCTTTTGTAAAATGAGTATCTTATTAGGCCTTGTTGTTGGGAATCATATTATGTGGGTATGCCTCATAATGTTTATTCCTTTTTTCACTTACCCCTACTATCACTTAAGGGGGGGTGTTAAAGTATCATTGGCTACATTGATTCAGATTGGGCAGGTTCAATAGAAGATATGTTCAACCTCAGGCTATGTATTTTACCTTGGTTCTTCACCAATAGCCTGGTTATGCAAGAAACAATAAGCAGTAGCATTATCTTCTACAGAAGAAAAATACAGGTCAACAATGTTAGCTAGTCAGGAAGCTCTTTGGCTTCATCAAATAATGAAATAATTTGGTTTTACTTATGAAAAACCTATAACTCTTTGGTGTGGCAATAAAATCATAATTCATATTGTACGAAATCCAGTTGAGCATAAGTGCACCAAGGACATTGAGATACACATGCACTTCATACGACATCCTATTCAAAACAGGGATATATACTTGGAATATATTCCAACTGAGGCACAAATTTTAGATATCTTCACCAAGTAATTTCCTTCTCCATTTTACCTTCAGCTGTGAGATAAGCTTGGATTTAAATAGCTACATTGATTGTATTTATGAGGACAATCTTCCTCATATGAAGACAAGGCTCTCTTCTTCTAATAGTTGGTTTTTCTACACAGGGGTTTTTTCACCAACTATTTATTGTATATGAGTACCTAATTAGGTCAAGTTGTCGGGAATCATCTTTATTTCTTGTATAAAGAGGACAATATTCACCATACAAAGACAAGCCTCACATTGTTGGTTTTTTCCCATAGGGGTTTTTTCACCAACAATACTATGTAAATGAGTACCTAATCAGGCCAAGTTATCGGGAGTCATTTATTTCTTGTATAAATAGGACAATCTTCACCATACGAAGACAAGCCTCACATTGTTGGTTTTTCTCCATGGGGGTTTTTTCACCAACAATATTATGTAAATGAGTACCTAATCAAGGTAAGTTGCCAGGAATTATCTTTATTTCTTGTATTAAGAGCACAATCTTCGCCATATGAAGATAAGAATCACATTGTTGGTTTTTTCCCGCAGGGATTTTTTACCAACTATCTATTGTATTAGGAGGAAAATCTTCGCCATACAAAGACAAGCCTCTAACTTCCTTTTTATTGATGGTTTTTTCCCATTGGGTTTTACCATCTCTTAAAAATAAGTCATTGTACATGAGTACCTCATCAGGCCTTGTTGCCAGGACTCATTTGTATGATTCACCCCTAGTATCACTTAAGGGGGTGTGTTAGAATAAGAGAATATTATCTTAATTTCCACTAGGATAGACACTTGAGTTTCCACTCCTCCATGTGTCACTTGAGTTTCCACTCCTCCATATGTCAGGAGAACTCTTAGTGGTGTTTTCATCAGGTATAATGAGTTGTTGTAATCCAACGAATCTCAATTATCAACTCTGCTATTTATATAAAGTTGATCCTTGGAATAAATCAATCAGTTCTACTCTTCTCTTCATATCTTGTAATGCTTTGCATATCTATTATGAAATTCTAACAATTGAATCACCAGAGAATGGATAGAAGGTGAGCAAAGGGTGAAGTGAATAGGAAAAAATATTGACTATTTGGCTTCCACTGACCTCTAAGATCATATTGAATTCCTGTTGAGGAAGATTAAAAACATCGCGCTCCAAGCTTGAGACGTAGGCAACATTGAAAAAAAACTTGCCACGTATTTTAATTTATCATAAGCACTCTTTGTAATAAATGACCCAACGTCTAAAAAAAGATGTGTAATATTGCATTAAAAACAAAAAATATCTCACGATATACTTTGGAGTATATTAAAAATAAACAAAGACTCATGAGATATTTGAGGCTATGATTTTGAAGGAACTCCACAAAAAATGAATGTCCATGAATGTTCCACAAAAAAAGATGTAGTGATTGCGAAGGAGGAGCCAAGGCAAAAACTATGTCAAGAGAAGTGGACTAGTGAGATTTGCTTTTGAGATCTGTGGAGAACAAGTTAAAAAAATTGTAGGAACCAAAGAAAAGAATGAAATTTATATATTGCCTTGAAAATCGGCAAAACAAAATTTCAAAAAATTATTCCTAGTGAAGCTAATATCTATATCCTTTTTTTTAAAACATAAGGAGAATCTATTATGGTAAAATGAACTTTAAAAAAAATTAGATAGAACCATAAATAGACTTTCAAAAAAAATGCAGATGATATATGAGCAATCTACAATAGATATGAAAAAAACTCCTTTTTAAAAAAAGATAAGAGATAAGAACCAGTTTGTGAAACTACCTTCAAGAGAGAATTCTTAGTAGAATCTATCCTACTCTGGTACCATGTTAGAATTTTCCAAGAGTAGAACTACAAAGCATTAGAATATTTGAAGAACAAAATATAACTGATTGATTTATTCCATGGATCAACTTTTTATAAATAGCAAAGTTGATCATTGAGAGCAATTGGATTACAACAACTCATCAAATATAATCTAGACTATACTGAGAGTTCACCTAAATCATGGAGGAGTGGAAACTCAAGTATGTCTATCCTAGTAGGACTCAAGATAATAATTACTTATTCTAATAGTAAGACCCAAAAAACCATGAAGTTTCTTCATGGTTTTATGTAAATGCCAGTCTTGAATGCCCTTAATTTTATTAGGATCCACTATAACACCTTCATGAGAAATGATATGACCCAAATATTCAACTTATTTAACACCAAAAGAACATTTGGAGCATTTGAAAAAAAAAATTCATATGTAATATATGAAGAACCTTCCCCACAAGCATCAAATGATCCTTCCATATTTTACTATATACTAGAATGTCATCAAAAAATACTAAGATAAATTTACGAAGAAATGGACAAAAGACATGGTTCATGAGACTTTGGAAGGTGGAGGGATCATTAGTGATACCAAAAGGCATGACTAATATTTCATAATGACCTTCATGAGTACGAAATGTAGTTTTGGGAATGTCCTCATCTCTTACTCTAATTTGATGAAAACCAGAATGTAGATTCAATTTTGTGAAATTTTTTGCATAATGCAATTCATCTAATAAATCATCTATGACAAGGATAAGGAATTTATCCTTGATGGTGACTTTATTAAGGGGACAAAAATTAGGACACATACACCAAGAGTTATCCTGACGATGGGCCAAAATCACTAGTGACAAATAAGGACTAGTGCTATGATGAATGACTCAATGTTCTAAGAGATCTTAGACAATATTTTCAATTACTTTTTTTTTAGGGTGAGGGTATCAATAAAAATGAACATTAGGAGGAAGTATTCCTGGAACAAGATGTATGGCATGGTCATGAGACAGTTTGGGAGGTAGTCCTTTTGGTTCTTTGAAAACTTCACCATAGTTAGCTACAATATCTTGAAGATCCTTTGAGTAAAATTTTAGGAATATATTGTGGTTGCACTTCCAAACAATTTATTTGAGCTATGAATCAATAACCTCCTCTCCTTAATATTTTTTCCATGTTGTGAGAACTCACTACCTTTGATAGTGGAGTTGAATAGTCTTTCCATTTTCTTTCCATTCCATAAATAGTTTTATGAAATTAAAACTGATAGTATCCAATTGTTATAACCATTCAACATCACATTGAGCATTTCCTCCATTTTTAACTAAAACCTAAAACTTATATTGATTGGATGAGTGAATATGTAATTTCAATGCATGAGTAGTTTTAGGTCAATAAAATTATGAGTACTACCTGAATCGATCAACACATTTATTCTTTTTTGCCTAATAAATCCCAGTATCTTGATTGTATGGTGAGATGTTAATCCCATAAGAGCATGTACTAAAATAGCCACAGTGTCTTCTTCAAATATTTCTTCATTATGATCTATTTGTTCTTCAAGAATAGGTGATTCTTGTGGATTGATATCCTTTGCTTCCTCTTCATCTTTCTTATCATCATATTCTATTTGAAAGTTTTATCATGGTACACATGCTTTATCTTTTGGATGATGACTGTGAATTTTATAGCAATAATATCTTAATGGTTGGTCATGTCTATGAAATGAATTATTGTGATATTGAGGACGATTATAGAAGTCACATTTAAAAGATGTCAAATTTCACATATTTTTCTCAACAAGCTTAGCAATCCTTATAGTTTCATCTAAAGAGTGTGGATTACTTCAATTTAAATATTCCCTTTTAATCCATGTCTAAAGGTCAAAACCACACTGGTTTGTACATATCCTATATAAGAAAGAAGGATTGTAAATTTTGAAACATAATCTCTAACCGACCTAGTTTTTTTAAGGGCCAATAGATGAATGATGTAAAAATATGAACTATCTTCATCAAATATTTTAAGAAAAAGATCCTTGAATTCAGGCCATAAGAGGGGATGAATATATTGATGTTTTTGCCAAGTGAACCATTGGTAAGCTTCAGTACCTAATTTGGAGGAGGCATAGGAAACTTTTTTTATATTGAGGCACACAATATAGGTGTAAGATACCCTCCATTTTAGCTATCAAACCATGTGGATCACCACCCTCAAAGGTAGGTATATTAGCACGTTGAATATTAACACCTGTAGGCCATCTTGCTTGTTGATAAACTTCCTTTGTATCTTGATCTGCATTATCATTTTGTCTATGGTAGTTATTTGGGGAAGGATGAGGTTCTTGTTTTTTTATTCAATAATTGCCCAAGCATTAATGTCATGTTATTCATAATATACATTAGTTGAGTCAAACATACTTCTAATGCTTGGTTACTTGTATTGCAGGTTTCAATTTCTTGATGTGTGAGATTTTTGTGGGATGAATTGGAATATTTAGAAGGAGCAATGGGGTTAATAGTAGCATGGTCAGGGTTAAAATTGTTAATGTATAAAGGAGAGTTATATTGTGTACCTTTATTTTGTGAATATCTTCTTGGTGAATTTAAGGATCCTTCATTTGGATTATTTGAGCTGTATAATATTTTGTTAGGCTTTTTATTCCACATGCCACTCATGCACTTGCTATATAGAATTTAGAAAAAGAGTTTTGTACCAAGTTGACCGAATTTTTTTTGGAATATTACTAACAACCTTTGAAATTATTGTTGACAACTTTTGAAATTGTTGCTAATAACTTTAAAATATTGTTGATGACTTTTTAAAATATTATTGATGATTTTTCAAAATGTTGTTGATGACTTTTTCAACTATGTTTTGCTTCAACGGTTATATTCTTTTGTACCAATGGATAAATTCCTTTTTCAACGGCTAGATTCGGCTAAATTCCTTCACTTGCCAACAAGTAGAAGTCCGATTCTGAACTCAAAAGCTAATAAGATATTGATCAATGATGGTTTGACTTATGATAGAAGGTAACAATGGCTTAGATTTAAGGGAAATTCATACTTAGCAACAAGTGAGGACAATTGCTTATGTAATACAAAGTTGACAATGATGGAGAGCAAATGATGAATAAGGGGTTGTAAGTTAGGAATATGATTTTTTATCAACGTCTATTTATATGACAAATAAGTGGATACAAATTTAGGATTTAGATAAGGTGGTAAGTGAGTATTAGGTTTTAATAGAGATGGATAGAGTCAATGATACAATGTTCAACAACTAGAATCACAACAAGATAACGGTATGCGTGGGTAATAAAACAAGACAATTTTGTGTGATAGAGGACAAACAAAAAGCACAAAATTATGTGGAATATGATGGATTAACAGAAAGAACATGTAGCTCAAAAATATATAGATAGGACGGGGAATATACATGTGCACATAGAAAGGAATTTGGGACAATTGGAAGACTAAAAACGGATAAATTAAAACTATACTGTGGAGAACTGATCATACCTGATTATGCAATAATTCATCATAGAGCAATTTGATAGGTGAATATGTCTTTACTCCTTGCTTTTGTTGCTCAAAATTATATTTCGATAACTTATCCTTTTGTGAAGGAATAGACAATGGTTGATATTTCAATTTTTGCCTTAATTGCTTCCCTAGTGAGCAAACAGACGGTGGCTAGTGAGTATGTAACGACTGCACTTATCTTAGAACTGGTGTAATATTCCTTCAAATTTCCATGAATGTACATGGTTAAAACTTTAGTAAAATCATAAAATTTTCACACCCTTATTAATCTTGCGGGGTTAAAATTTTAATATGTCAATTTTATTGGATGTTACCTGTCAAAAGTTAGGGTTGGGTAGATCATTTTTTTTGTATATTACTACGAGTGGAACAAAATTTTATTACGCGAGAATGGATTGTTTCTACGATATCTTATGTGACCAGATTTTAGCGATGCCTTATCATGGCAGCTATTTGATTTGAACCAGCACTTTAATACGGATGGCTAACTTAGGTTTTAATCTTCCATGACCACCTATTTAATCTTTTGTGCTCAATATCCTAATGTAAACATCTCAAATAAATTAGGTTTCTTATACTTGTATTTTGTCTGTGAAGCGCTTACTCACATATAATACCTCTACGGCTCAAGAATTCAGATCAAAATAACACAAAACTCTCTTCACGTTGGTGCAAAATTTACCAAAATCATAGCTATGATTTCCTGATCCAGGTGCATTCAATAATGCACAATGTATTTTAGATCGCTAATTTGATGAAGCGAACACTGTTGCTGTACTCCAAAAATTTACTATTGTGAATGACTTATTCCTTACACAGAATCTTCCAAAATCACTGCTATGAATCGTTGGATTCCTATGCTGCCAAAAAAAAGTGCTCTGAAGCCCAAAAAAAAAATAAAAATAAATAAATAATATAATTCCAATGCAAATAAACAATCAAATGAAATGAAATGGGAAATTCAATTAGCACTTGCCACTGGGCTAAGTCCTTCACCACTAAGGAGGGACTATTTCGTACGATTACGCAAAGTATTGCTCAAGATGAAAGATGATAAAAACTAAATCATTAAGTAAATCAATGATTAGGTTAAACATAGAAATGTAGCCAACTTAGCTATATTTTTGTTTCAACACATTCTTAATTTTATGAGAATTTTAGATTTAGTCCTTGAATGCTACATTTATATGTGCATTAGGATTATATTTATATTAATAATATACAAAGAAGTATCTTAGGAGGATAAATGCAGGTGTTTTTCAATTAATCAAACAAAACTAAACTTTAAGCTCCAAAACTTTCCTTAGTTTCAAAGTGAGAAGAGAAGAGAGAGAAAAAAGTATCATGAGACGACCTTTGTGATACGTTTTCTCTTTTTCTTCTTGTCACAACCTTTATTATAAATATGTGTTATTTCTTGGATGTTGTGTAAACTATTTTCATTTCATAGCATATGGGTTAAGTATGAGAACAATTATATTATCCTCCTTTTTTTAATAACAAATCTTGACTTTGCTTCAAGTGGTGTGAATTTTTAGGTGTGTACTCATATTATCATTATACTATTATTATCCTTATCCATGAATTATTAATTTACATGTCCTTGGTATAATTTTGGTGATTATCATCAAGCGGAATTATGGAGTAATGAAACTACTCATTTTGATGTAAATATACTTTACAATTATTTATCCTAAGGGAGATCATATTATATTTTATAATGATCATTATTTATTATCTTGTGCACTTATATTAATATTTATTAGAAATCCCAAATAAATTTTAAAGGGAAGTGTTAGAAATTTTAAGTTTATTTGAGTTAAGTATTCTATATTCTAAGGTTTATGTTATATTCTCGTGATAATAATAAGGATAATTTGCCTGCACCTACTTTGTCCTTTGTCCTTTAGTTACTAAGGTGTCATAATCCTCATGAAAAGAAATATTAAGAGTAACATATATGAATAAATCCTTATACATATAATTTAGATTCTTTCTTGTCATGGGAATTATGGCACATTCACATATACACTTGGTATTAAGAAAGTAGAATGCATTATACCTTTTGTTTTTTAATTTTGAAAAGCATATGTTATAGGTTTAAGCATTTTGTGTTTTTGTACTTATTTGTGTTTATTTATTGAGTACCTAATGTCTTAATAATATAGAATTTTTTCTTTCCCATAAGAGTTCACTCCTTTAAAAATCGCATCTCCGTTATTTTTGTGCATAATTCAGCCTAATTTATGTTGAAATAAAAGTTGACCTATTTATACATACTTTATGATATATTTCATGGTACCATATACATAATTTTAATAATTTATGTTGACATAAACTTTATAGATTTGTAAATAATTTTATGATATCTTGTACGATATCATATACCTAAATTTTATGTTAAGCTTATGTGTAGGGCTATATTTTTCAATCTTTTTTCCAACAATAAAATTAGAATTTGAAATGAAAATTAAACTGATTAAAATAATTAAATTGAACATGTTACTATTCATTTTAGAGTACATGGTTTGACATTGATTTCTCTCAAGAATTTATTAGGTTTAGCTATTTTTTAAATATAGTATATTTTTTGATATTGTATGTATATGGAAGTGGGAATAAAAATTATGATTATAATTAGGTGTCTCACTATAATGGTGGAAATCAAGCCTTTGAGGATAGAGAAATTGACATAAACATGCATTTTGAAAGTATTAATTTAGTATGCCCAAATAATATATTTTTTTAATTGAATGGATTTAATCCTCTATAGATTATTAAAAATTATTTGAGAATCCCTAAATGATTGGAATTACTTGCTCATATATCAATCTCCGATTTTATATTTTGAACTTGTGAAAATTTTGATTAATTATGTTTGTATGAATATTTAAATATTACATGAATACTATCTATATTTTTATTTATTATTATTAGCTAGGAATCTAAAAATGAGTTAAATTATGTTGAAATAACTCAATTGAAGATGTTGCAAGTGGTTTTAAATAATATGATTTGAAGTTGATTCCATGTTGTAAAATTGAATGTTTACAATTTAACTAAATTTAGTTTGATATTAAACTTCAATGGATTAAGTAATGTATTTATAATCTATTTAAAGAAAATTTTATTACCATGAAGCTTAAGGAAGTTTAGATCACTCGTATGGCTACAATAAATCAATAGAATATAGATTTTAACTATAGTGTTTTAAGTTTTTTTTTGTTGGAAATATTAAACTTGTCAATGTAATGTCCAAGTTAGCATGTAGTGATTGGTAAGTAGTAGTAAACCATGTCATGGTTAAGTTCCTAAATTTTTTCAAATATTTGTTTACTAAGTCATTATTTTCTAAATAATTTTTCCCGATGGGTAGATTTAAAGATGTCTATAAATAATAATGATTTGTTAGATATGAATATTTGAAAATATTTTATTAATATAGCTAAACACTAAAATGTTATTTATATTTTGTTTCATTATTTTTCAAATTATATATTTTCATATATGTACAAATACCCGTGTAACTAATTATTGAGATAGATATAATTAAGTAAATTTATAATGATATTTCTTTTTATTATAAGCATAAAAATATAATATCATCTTGAAAAATCACAAATTATAAAAGTAAAAATTGTATAAATAAAAATAAACTTTTGAAAAAATTTCAATAAATAACAACCCCTAATAACAAACTTAGTTATTTTATAAATATTTCTAAAAATAAATATATTATATAAAATTAACACATTTTATTAAAAATATTTATACAATACAAATTCAATTTCAAAAACTTATAAGTTCACTACCCTAACTCTTATATTTAATTAAATAGAAAAAGGAGCTAGTAGCAAAACTAGACATTGTAGCTATCAATTTAAACAATACTTAACACACCTCATAGATTCTAATATACCTAGAAAAATACATTATAAAATAATTCTTTCAAGAAATGTGTATTAATTTCCTATCAACATAGAACATGAATAGAAAGTCTAATAAAATACTAATTAATGATTGAAATTTTATTTGTAAATTTTTATTGTTTTTTCAAAACATTAGGTGAAGAAATAAATTGAAAGTACAAATTAAAAATAACTTAAAAGGCTCAATCCAAAGGCTTTGAAAATATAATCATTTTTCAACTTAGTGAAATAGTTAAAAAAATAAGAAAGTGGATAAAAATCACTTTAAAAAACTAAGATCATACCAATGTGTTAATGAGAGTAATTTTTTTTACCACATCATAAAATTGTGATGATACTCATCAGAGCACAACAAACTAGTATTCTCATATTGTAACCTAAAAACTTAGATAGAAGTTAAGTTATTAAAATAAAATAACCACAACTAAAAAAATAATCTAATATTCAAAGCCAAGAGATATAAAAAGTAATTACTTTTCAATTTATTACAAGGACTGAAATCATTTGAAATACCAAAAGATTATTACAACTTCTTAATAGATAGTGTTGTGGTAAAATTTTAAATTATACTAAGAAAACTTAATATTTTAATATGATCAAGTAATAAGCCATCAATATACAATATGAATAAAATATTTAATAAAATATTAATTAAATTTATCACTCTAATTTTATCTATAAATACTAAATATTAAAATATTTAAAAAAATAATAATTTACAAATTAAATTTTAGCTATAAATAGGAAAAAGTTAACTTAAATAATCTATCAAAAACTTTAAAAAGTAATAAATAATCTACCAAAAACTTTAAAAATGTAATGTTTTTTCAGCTTAAAAGAAATAACAAGAAAGATTACAATAACTAAAAAGCCAAAAGATCATAACAATTTATTAATAAAAATTGTATTTTAAAACACGAAACAAATTTAAATGCCAATGGCGTATTAATATGCCCTATAGGCTACAATTCCTCTAATAACATCCAAAATTCGATATTGATTTGGGAGAATTTCTGCCATGATAGCTAGTTGCATACACCAGTGGAAGGGAAAAGGACGATGCACGGTTAAAGTGGGCACATCGAGGTCACACTTAATAGAAAATGTCGTCCTCCTTTAATCTCATGCTGCCTTATCTGAAATCTTAAAAAAAGAGAGATTCCTTAATGTTGACTGTTTTAGTTCCTTTCCTATCAATGCCCCTTCACATTAAAAAGGACCTCAGGTCAACCTCAACTGTCATGATACAGATTTCGGCCCAGATAGGGAAAATAATCTAACCTGCCACCCATATTATTATCAAGATTGTCGCTTGCATGGCAAGACATAAGCTATATCACTGAAACCACAATATGGAGGACAAAATTAATTCCTTGGAATCTATAACCTAATAATTATATGAAAAGCACCACCGTCCAGGACACACTAACATAAACCTGCACCACAACTTCAACGTAGGTGGGAACTATAATAAAAATTCAAAATAGATTTTCATCATAGGTAACACGTGTCAGACCACAAACATGTTATAGATATAAGGGCACATGCTAGGGGAAGCCTCCCTAAGGCATTCCTCCAACGCCGTTATTTTGGGAGTAGGTTTCATATTATTCCAGAGAAGTTCTCGAGATTTTTTTAATTTCTCTCCCCCGGGAAAAAAGTAAAAGTAGGATTCCCTCCCTTCATAGATGGGAGAGGAATAAGAATGGTTTGCATGGTGATCAGCTTTAGATAAATTTTCTACCTATATAAGGCCCTCAACAATTGCCAAATTCCATATCAGAAGCTAACTGGAGTCCTCCTGCTTCATTCAATTCAAATCATATCCTGGACGGCACGCAGGAATCATTTGAGTCACTAAGGTCCATCATGCATGCTGCTTCTTCTTCTTTCCTACCAGTTATTCTGTTTTTCAAGTGAGAAGTTTGATGCACTGAACTTTAAACAGATAGATTCTAACTCAAAAGTAGAATTGGGAATTGAAAATTGTTACTCAGCAATGGGCCATGCAGTGTATAGAACTGAAGTAGTTGTATTTTGTTTTTTTTTTCCTAATGATGTGGACTGATTTGTATGTATTTTTTCATTTGAGGGCCTCCTAGGTTGATGAATCTTAGATTTTGACAGGAAAACTATACTATTGCTTTCCTTTTGCATTACTTGATTCCTCGTAGCTATACAAGTGCCCTATGTAACTTTAGCTACACCTTTCTTTATTATTATTTTCTTGACTGTACCTTAACAATCGAGATATTCCACAACTATGAATTTTTCAATGGGGATTAATAAAACTTAGTTGGAGATGCAAACTAGTGAATATTATTACACTTAATATATAAAAGCTGCTTCTCATTTGGAGATCATAAACTATGTACTGTGTTACAACATCGCTGAAACGATATCCCGCAACGACAAAAGCTTTTAGCGTTAAATTTCTGGTATTCAAACTAGCTTCATACAATACGCTGTATAATGTTTTTTTTGGATTTTTTTTTTTACATTATAACTTTTTGACCGAATAGAATGTCCTCACTCTCCACTGAATAATGGCTTTTCCTAAAGCTCTTGAAAAGTAGAATATTCCGAGTTCGAGTTAAAGGGACTCGGACTAGTCACTCATGTATATCGGTTCGAATTGCCATTATTAAGTGCTTATGAATATTCCGAGTTCGAGTTAAAGGGACTCGGACTAGTCACTCATGTAGATCGGTTCGAATTGGCATTATTAAGTGCTTTTGGAAGTGAATGTAGTTGTTTTTCAACAAGCATAAATGTGCAGCATGTTTCAGACAATTCAACAAAATGGAGCATCTAATCGAGCACATGAAAACTTCTTATCACTCTTCCCACGATTTAATGTGTGGCATTTGCAATCAAGTGTTTTAGGTGAGTTGGAGAGGAGAGGGCAATCCTCCAAGGGAGGTTCCAGGTTCAAATATCCACCTTACAAAAAAATTGAATTGGGTATCCAAAATCCAATTGATAATGTTGGTGCAGGCAGGGTCGGGTGCGACTCCCGGGTGACTTTGACGGTGTAGAACCCCTATTCTTGGTCTCTCAGATCAAGATGGCCCGCTTTAAAAAAAAAAAGTGTGACATTTGCAAGAAGCATTGCAGGTTTTATGAGTCCCTAAGAAACCCTAAGAGAACATCTTATTAGTAAAGTATTGTAGTTTTAGCTTATAATGATGTCTGTTTAGATTAAAGAATAAGTCTAATTTAGACTAAGCTTGAACTTAAATATTTTATGTGGAAAACGACCTGTGATCAATGGTATAAAATTACATTAAATGATATTGTTTGCAGGTACGATATCACTGGCATAAGTCCATAACATCTGCTAGATGCCATGCCACTTATGTCATATCACTGGCATCATTGTTATAAGTGACTGGACATATAGAACTGTTTATCCATGAATCCCTTTCCCAAAGGCTTTTGAACTCCCACAACATGTTATCTACAATTTTCAAATGTTCTCTATGATTGTTTGACATTTTATCCACAATTCTTTCAAATAAAAGTACTATAGACTTTATTATCACAAACTTGTTAGAAATTAAAGTAGATTTTACATAGATCTCTAAGAGATCTTATTGTCCAAATTTGTTCACCATATTTGATAGTAGGCGCAATTATTACCGACAGTGGAAATTTTCAATTTGTTCGGCGATTGGATAGAAACCCTAGTTTTTATTTAAATGCATGTAAGGCTAGTAAGCCTTTCCCTCCTTGTTCGACTATATAAGTCAATGAGATCCCAAGAGCATGGAGTAGAGAGCAAGAGCAAGAGCATAGCTCAAGACAAGAGCGATAAATAAGAACGTAACGGTGAAGTGTGGAGCAGAAGGAGCAGCATATAAGAGCAATGTAGCAAAAGCGTAGTGTATATCTTGCAAACTGGTTCAATTGCAAATAAATGTGGATGTATTTCCAAACTCATGTATATGCATGTATTTCTAGTTTCGAGCAATAAATAATATTTGCATGTATTTTGCTTAACGCGTATTGTTTGGTTGATTATAAAACTAACTTAGAAAAGTTAGTTTTTATCATTTGTTATTTGTTTTGTATCCCATTAGAATTTCTTTGTTAAACCTACTAGATGAAAACTTGCTCTATCCCACTCATTTCATTTGTATTTTCGAGTGGTGTAGAACAAGCATGATCTATCCTGCTCATATGTTTGCATTGAGAAGAGCATCATGAATTTAATAAGTGGCGTAGAACATATTTCATTTATATTATAAATTTTCATGCTTTAATTATTAAATATTTATTGTGACCCACAACATTAATCTTTGTTCCAATCCACGGATTCATCTCCTGCTTTAGTCTGTGGTACATTCCTTTTGCTCCCCTCCACTGGCTTCATTGTTTTGTGAGCTTCATGCTCTAGTACACTCCCTCTCAGCCTAGTTAATCATACCAATGATTAAATTGAGCAGAGTACAGCCTTTGTATCTAATCTGTTGCCATTTATGTGTTAAGTCCAATAGAATAGAACCTACTCTGATCCGCTCCTTACTCCATGTTAAATAGGGTGGCATACAACTTTGTTTTAACCCGCTCTCATTTCCTCATATAAACCAACAACTTACTACATATATCTTATACTGGAGCATGTGCCATATCGCTCTCACTTGTTTATTTTAGCTAGAAGAATCCAAAGTTGTGTTGTAACCCATTGTATGCGTTGTCCCGCGGAACACTATTAGTAATTAAAACTTTCAAATTTGTGTCAGAGCTAGTACCAACCTCATGGAAGATAAGAAGTAATGGCTTCTAGTGGTAACCCATTGTAGTTGCAGATCTCATGTTTCAATGGGAAGAACTACGATTATTGGAGCATCCAGATAAAGATCCTATTCGAGTCTTAGGAGCTATGGGACCTTGTCAAGAATGGTTATGTAGAAAAGTGCAACAATGTTGAGTGCTCTCTTCAAAGTGAAGTTAGACTTATTGAATGGGAATCGAAAGAAGTACCATAAGGTATTATTTTACATAATGCAGGCAGTCAAGGAAATAATTTTCTTGAGAATTACAATAGCAACCAAAGCAAAACGAGTATGGGAAATCCTATCTAATTCCTTCCAGGGTACCAACGAGGTGAAATTGGTGAGGTTATAGATGTTGAGAAGATAATTTGAGAATTTGCAGTTGAGTGATTTAGAGTCCATGAGCGAATTCTTTACCCAAACAATGCATGTCATCAACTAGATGAGGTTGAATGGCAAGAATGTGGAGAACCAGAGAACTGTGGAGAATATATTGAGGAGCCTACTACCAAGGTTTGACTTGGTAGTAATTGCAATTGAAGAATCGAGGGATTTGAAAACCCTATCTATAGATGAGCTCATGGGTTCTTTGCAAACACATAAGCAGAGGTTGAGTCAGTGATCTTAGTCCTTGTTGGAGGAAGCATTAAAAATGTAGGTCTCATTTTGAGACGATAGAAAAATAGAAGAATCCCACCAAGGTGCTTCTTGTTCTCAAGGAGGAAGAGGATAGAGCAATCGATACAATTATGGAAGAGGCCATAAGCAAGGAGTAAGGTCAAACTCTAGTGAAGGAGATAATAGTTACAAATTCCATCAAGTAGGAGGAAGAGGCAATGGTAAAAATTAGCAAGGAGGATCAAATTAGAGGTATGATAAATCAAATATTCAATGCTATTACTACAAGAATTTTGGTTATTATAGTTATTAGTGTATAAATAAGATGGTCAAAGATAACAAAAAGTAGGTCCACTATACAAATGAAAATGAAAATACAGAGTGTAGAGATGCTTGTGGGAATATGCTATTAACTTGCATTATTGAGGAGGAGAGCTAGAAGAACACCTAGTATCTCGATAGTGGTTGCAGTAACCACATGTCTGGGAATAGATAGATGTTATCATAGCTTGATGAAATAATCAAGTCTAAGTTAAATGTAAGGAACAACAACAAGGTACCTATCATAGGAAAAGGAAAGATCATTATCTGCACAAGGCAAGATGAAAGGAAGCAGATCACTGATGTATATTATATGCCTGGATTAAAACATAATTTGTTGAGTGTTGGACAACTTGTACAGAAGGGGAATATTGTTCAATTTAAATATGGAGCATGTACCATCAAAGACAAAGAGCATGGGCTCATAACAATTGTGTCCATGAAAAATAACAAGATGTTTCCCCTACAAATTTAGAATGAATTACTACTTTCATTTAGTGTAGTGGTGAATGATCCTACTTGGCTATGACATCTCAAATTTGGTCACCTGAGTTTCAGTAATCTATTGCACAATAAGTATATTGTGAAAGGTTTATCCCTCATAGAGCAACCCAATAAAACATGTGAAGGTTGTCTAGTTGGTGGGAAGTGCAGGGATAAATTCCCTACATGATAGTCATGGAGAGCATCACAACCATTGGAGTTGGTACATTCGTATATCTACAATCTTATGCAAACTAACACATTTACCAACAACAAAACACTTCCTACATTTCATAGATGACTTCAATCATAGGACATGGGTATATCTCATAAAGAAAAAATCAAAAGCTTTTGGTAAATTCAAGGAGTTCAAGGCTATAGTTGAAAAACAGAATGACTATTGTGTGAAGACTCTTAGAATAGATAGAGAAGGTTAATACATCTCCAATGAATTTCATAATTTTTCTAAAGTAAATAGAATTTGAAGGTAGTTCACTGCTAGATACACACCACAGTAGAATGGTGTTGTAGAGAGTAACAATAGAACCATAATGAAGATAGCACAAAGCATGTTGAAGGCAAAAGGTTTACCACATGAGTTCTAGGAAGAAGTTGTAGCTTATGTAGTTTATCTACTAAATAGGTGTCCCATGAAGAGTGTGAAGGACAAAATTCCTCAAGAGGCTTTGAGAAAACAAAATCCAAGTATTGCTCACTTGAGAGTTTTTGGATGCATAGCATATGCACATATCCCAAATGAGAAGAGAAATAAGTTGTATGATAAGGAAAACAAATGAATCATCATTGGTTATAATGAAGAATCAAAGGCTTATATGTTGTATAATCCTATAACAAAGAAGTTGATCATCAGCCAATATGTGAAGTTCTTGGAGGATGAAGCATGGAATTGGAAATCAAATACTGATCAACAAGAGCTAGCAATTATTGAGTCTAATGACTTAGATGAAAATAGAGTGCATCAACTTGTAGCTTAAAGCAGTAATAGTGGTTCCAGTAGTAGTATAACCTCATAATCATGGTCACCTCCACTTGCAACAAGGATCTCCAACTTGAAGACACTAACAAATATAAGGAGCTTGCAAGACATATATGAGGTAACTAGAAATGAAATTGAAGAAGCAAAACATTCTAATTTTAGTTTATTTTTTGAGTGTGATCCAATTTCATTTGAATATGCTATTAAAAATAGAAAATAGGTGAAATATATGGATGACGAGATAGAAGCCATAGAGAAAAATCAGACCTGGAAGTTATTGGATATTCTAGTAGGTAAGAAGACAATTAGAGTTAATAGGCATAAGGCCATATTGGTGGCAAAAGACTACAAGTAGAATTTATCCTAGCATGATCCTTTAGTGACACTTGACACAATCAAAATGATCCTAGCATTGGCATCCCAAAAGGGTTGAAATATTTACGAGATGGATATCAAGTCTGCCTTCCTCAGTGGAGTGTTGAAAGGAGAGGTCTACATAGACAAACCACCCTACTATGAGTTGGAAGGGCAAGAAGGCAAGGTCTTGAAACTAAAGAAGACCATGTATGGGTTGAAGCAAGCACCAAGGGCTCGGTATAGCCGGATTGATGCTTATTTTTAGGAGAATGGGTTCATAAAATACCCATATAAACACACTTTGTACATGAAGACAAATGTAGAGGGTAAAATGATAATTTTCTGGTTGTATGTAGATGATTTGATATATATTGGTAATAACAATATGTTATTTGATACGTTTAGATATGCCATGAAGAAAGAGTTTGAGATGACAGACTTGGAATTGATGAAGTATTTTCTTGGCATTGAATTTTAGCAATCTGCAGATGGCATATTCATGTCTAAAAGCAAGTATGTAGTAGACATATTTAAGAGGTTCAAAATCAAGGACAACAAACCAGCAATCATGTCTGTTACAATAGGCTTAAAATTGAGTAAGAAATATTGCAGTAGCAATATAGATCTAAATTTTTATAAGAAGTTAGTTGGAAGTCTCATGTACTTTAAAACAACAAAACCAGACCCGATGTTTGTAGTGAGTCTGATAAGTAGATTTATGGAAGAACCAAAGAACATTCACATGCAAGTAGGGAAGAATATTTTATGTTATGTCAATGATACAAGGAACCATGGATTTTTTTATGCAAGGAAATACTCGCTTGAGCTTATTAGCTACACAACTAACGATTGGGATGGCAGTATAAATGATAGGAAGAGAACTTCTAATTATGCATTCCATATTGGATTAGGTGTAGTTTCATGGTCATAAAATAAGAAACCAATTGTTGCTTTAACTACCTGTTGAGGCAGAGTATGTTGCTGCCACTTCAACCACATTCCAAGCAGTATTGTTGCGAAGAATATTTGGTGAGATAAATCATCAATAGGAAGGGGAAACAATGATTTTTTATGACAATAATTCAGCCATAACACTATCGAACGATCCAGTTTTCCATGGCATAAGCAAGCACATCGATATCCACTAGCACTTCATCAAGGATATGGTAAAATTGAATGAAATTGTGTTATTGTTTTGTAGGTCCAAAGACCAAATTGTAGATATCTTCACAAAACCTTTGAAGGAGGAGGATTTTAATAGATTAAGGGAAAATCTAGGTGTCAAAGTCTTTGTGAAATCTCATTTAAAGGAGGATGTTACAAATTAAACTTGATTTCACATCTGATAGATCTCTTATAGATCTTATCATCCAAATCCGTTCACTACATTTTATAGTACGCATAGTTATTACTAAAATTTGAAGTTGTCAGTTTATTTAGTGATTGGATAGAAACCCTATTTTTGATTTAAATGCATGTCAGAAGTTTGGTAAGCCTTTCCCTCCTTGTTTGGCTATATAAGTCGATGAGATATCGAGAGTATGGGGTAGAGAGTAATATTAGAGCTCAAGAAAAGAGTGATAAAGAAGAACACAATGGTGAAGTGTAGAGCAGAAGGAGCAACAGATCAGAGAAGCGCAACAAAAGCACAGTGTATATCCTACAAACTAGTTTAATTGTAGATGAATGTTGATGTATTTCCAAACTTGTATATGTAGATGTATTTATGATTTTGAGCAATAAATAATATTTGCATGTATTTTGTGTTCCATGTATTGTTTGGTTTATTATAAAACTAACTTAGCAAAGTTAGCTTTTATCATTTGATGTTCATGTTGTATCCTGCTAGAGTTTCTTTGTTAAACCTAGTAGATGAAAAATTGCTCTATCCCGCTCATTTCCTTTGGATTTTTGAGCGGCATATAACAAGCATGTTCTAACTCGCTCATATATTTGTGTTGAGAAGAACATCATCAATTTAATAAGCGACATAAAACATATTTTATTTATATTATAAATTTGTGTGCTTTAATTATTAAATATTTTTTGCAGCCTACAACATTTAACTTTGATCCAATCTGTGGATTCATTTCCCACTTAAGTCCATGGTACATTCATCTTGATCCCATCCACTGGCTTTGTCATTTTATGAACTTTGTGCTCCAGGATGCTCTCTCTTAGCCTAGTTAAGGGTACCAATGGTTAAGTTGAGTGGAATACAACCTTTATATCTAATCTGTTGCCATTTACATGTTAATTCCATCTGATTAGAAGCTGCTCTAAGCTCAAACATCACATAAATTTATCTTAATTCACTCTCATTTCATTGTATAAGCCAGTAGCTTACTACATATATCCCAGATTGGAGCATTCGCATCCCACTCTCACTTGTTTTTTTTATCCAGTGGAC
Organism: Wollemia nobilis; assembly: GCA_028583015.1. NCBI lineage: Eukaryota > Viridiplantae > Streptophyta > Pinopsida > Araucariales > Araucariaceae > Wollemia > Wollemia nobilis. The sequence continues at coordinate 4,252,720 of JAQPPZ010001731.1, forward strand.
TCCAAAGTGGTGTTGCGGCCGTTGTATGCGCTATATCATTGAGAATTGTTAGTAATTAAAACTTTCAAAACTCCCTTCTGCCTATGTATATGAATCATTAAATTATTGGTAAAGGAGGTGGTGTTATTTTTCTTTTTAACTAATAATAACATTATGAAAAATTGACTCTCAAACTATATGCTTCTCCCTCTCAGATGAAAATATTCATTATATTCTTTGATTAGTTACTATAGAATTCAACTGTCCTGCGGGTCATTTGTCACATGTTAAAAGTATATTATTTTGGTATTATAAATTTTATCCAACATCATTTGTACTAATGCCGATTATGTGATTTAAAGTTTTTTAAAATATTATTTTTTTTGTAAAATTAAGGGAAGACAGTGTTGAAAGGGCCCCAAAACCTTTTGCAACTGAAATAAGGCAAAAAACCAAAATAGTGCACTTCAACACTTAAATAGAAGAGTACATAAACTGTACTACAACACTAACCAAAACAAAACAGTAACTGCATAAACCAACATCACAAACCACAAGATACAAAGGGCTAGGAGATCCAAGAAGACCTCTGAGAGAGTTGAGGTAGTTCTACAACACAACATATAACTCCGATATAATCCCACCAAAAATTTGAGCCGCATCCCAACGGTCCTCAGTAGATAACCACTTTCCAAGGTAGACAGACAAACCAAGGCAGAAACATATTCTTGATTCTCGCTCCCCATTTTCAAAATAATTCCCACTCCTAATTTTCAAAATAATTCTCGCTTCTCATATTTGAAATAATTTTCACTCCTATTTTTTGAAATTAATTGGATATTTAAAAATACCTTCATGAAATGCCAATAATTAATAAATTGATCGGGTATTTAAAAATACCTTCATTAATGAATTAAATGGGGTATTTAAAAATACCTTCATTAATATATTAAAAGGGGTATTTAAAATACCTTCATTAATGACCCATAATTAATAAATTGATTGGGTATTTAAAAATACCTTCATTAATAAATTAAATGGGGTATTTAAAAATATCTTCATTAATGACCATTGATTAATAAATTGATTGGATATTTAAAAATACCTTCATAAATAAAATTGGTTTTTAAAATATTGTTCCCATATAGGAATACAAGGAAAAGATAAGCCACATAACTAGAAAGGAGATACAACTATCCCACCTCTTTAAAAATTGCACCAAATCTTCTAACCAAGTGAACTACCACCACCCGAGACCAATTAACCAACATCAAAATGAACATAGTTGATGAGGTCCTATGGAAAGTCCCCTTGCCATACCCTATATCCATGAAGATTCACTCCAATATTTGCCATCATGTTAGCAACAACATTTCCCTCCCTGAGCATGGGACAAATTTGAACATCTTCCAACTCCTAATACAACTTTACTCCTTCATCAATTAGATTGGTGACCTTCCAACTATAATGGCACACTCCAATAAGCATATTAATAATATTGCAGGAATTGTCCTCAATAACAACTTTCTTAAAAATGAATTCGTTAAGGCAATTCCAAGGTAAGCCACCCTTGCCTCTACCACCTACGAAGAATTCACACCCAAAGAATCAGCATACACCAAAAAAATATTTCCATTATGGTCCTGGATAATGCCACCTAAGCCTGCCTTTCATGTTCTTCCCTTTAATACCCCATAAAAATTTAATTTCACCCACCCAACAGGGGGGCACACCATTAAATAGAATTTCTTATGTTAAGCGCCATCAGTGGTCGATCTATATTTCCAAAGTCCAACAATTGTTCCAGCCTAATTTTGTACTGCTTTGATACCTCTGGTAAGTCCATAGACACCGCGGTACTTTCCACATTCTCCACCATTTTACCAATAATATGATCACTCAATAAGATCGTATCCACCATATTATCCCTAAATATCTTTGCATTTCTTACTTTCCAAACTTCCCACATCACGTGGGGGAGCAAGTACCGCCAAAAACACCTAAGGTGAGGGGAATGAAAGGGCAGAGACCATTGAATGATACAATCATAAAAAATTTCTAAGAAGACCCAATCTACACCCAAACATCTGAGAATATAAAGGATTGTCTCCTTAAAAATACAATAGTTGAGCAACAGATGAGAGGTTGACTCCCAATAAAATTCGGAAAGCTAACACCGATTGACCATATGCCAGCCCCTTTTGAGAAGATTCTCTACAGTTAAAATTCAGTTTTGAGTAGCCAACCAAAAAATATATTTACCCTAGGGAAAATATGTTTAATCCAGAGCAACTTGAATGGTAAATGCGAGTCCTCCTCCATATTTAAGAAATTATAGGCTAATATGACCGTATATCTTCATGAACTCTCCAACCACCAGATCAATCAGTCTTCAATATTTTATTGGTGAATAATGCAAATATGAAATTCCTCCCCAAGGCTCTCCCAAACCTATCTATCACCACCATCCCTTACACAAACTGGCACCATAGCCCAAGCAATTCTATCCCCTCTGTCTTCAAGGAAATTAGCCACATAGGTCAAACCATTTCTTTGGAATTAGTAGCCAATCCCTAAAATTGTACTTCTTTCACCAATGGACTATATTGAATCCAAGCATATTCCCAGAAGAGCACCTTCCTACCATTCCTGATTACCCACCTGCAATGATTTTTAAGAATACCCCTAGTCTTAACCAAACTATTCCAAAAATCCAAACCACTTAAGAGTAAATATTCAAAAATAAAGGAGCTAAATTTGTACTTGGATTTGAATATGGATCCCCATAATTTATAGGAGTCACATGCCAACTTCCACCCGATTTTTGCAATCAAAGCTTTATTTGTTATAACTGCACTTTTTAAGTTCAACCCTCCATTGGATTTATTTCTACAAATCACCTCCCAAGAAACAATATGGAATCTTCCTTTCAACTCCGGCCCCGCCCATAAGAAATCTTTACAGGCACTATCAATTTTTGATGCTATTTTAAGAGGCACATGAAACATTGGCATAAAGTAAATAGGGATGCTCTATAAAGTACTCTACACTAAAACCACCTTACCTTCTTAGCTCAAAAACGCTCCCTTCCACGTAGCAATTTTTCATTGAATTATCTCAACCAACGAAGACCACAACTCAGATTTTGCTCTCCCCACAAACAAAGGTAAACCAAGATATGAAGAAGGAAAAGAAGCGGTGTGACAGTTCAAAACTTCCACAATATATCTCTGGACCGTAGTGGGAGTATTAATAAAAAATAACCCACTCTTGAAAAGACTTATTTTCTGGCCAGCTGCCCTTTCATAATAGTAAATAATAGCTTTCACTTCCCCTTTCACCTCCACTATAGCTACACAAGCAACAAGAGTGTCATCCATGAATTGTTGATGCGATATAGGGTTGCATGTTGTCATAGGCTTAAATCCCCCTAAAATTTGGTATTTGATAAATGATATGCCCAAAACCCCTACAACAATAATAAATAGAAATGGAGACAATGGGTCCCCTGTCTCAACCCCCGAAAAGAATGAAAAAATCTTGTCGAAGACCCATTAATGAGCATCAAAAACTAGTCTTTTGGAAAATAAGCCTAAGTTAGACTAACCCATTCATCACAAAACCTGAACTTTCTCAACACCCTAACTAAAAATAGCCAAGCAACTCGATTGTATGCTTTGTTAATATCCAAATTTAGGAAAAATCCATATCTCCCACTTTTATACACTAAATGCAGTAGCTCATGAATAACAATAGTGCCATCCAAAATTGGCCTACCTGGAACAAAGGCACTATGGGCTTCATCAATAATTTCTGGGAGAATAAGCTTAAGTCTATTGGCAATAGTTTTTGAAATAATCGTATACACCATATTGCGGAGACTTATCGATCTGTAATCCCCAAAGGTAGTGGCAGTATATTTTTTTGGAATGAGGTAAGGGAAGGTTGCATTCACCACATTTGGAATACGCTTACTCCTCTAGATTTCTCTCATGGCTTCACAAACATCCCCACCACATATGTACCAAAATTTCTAAAAAAATATCAGATGGAAGCCATAAGGACCTGATGCCTTAAGAGAGCCTATCCCTTTTATTGCATTCAAAATATCCTCATCTAAGAATGGGGTCAAGAGCCACCTTTTCCACTCCTCGGATATCAACCTTAGGATTACATTCAACATTACCTCCTCAACGGGTAAGTCACAATCATGCTTCGAACACAACAAATTACTAAAGAAATCAACTACCTCCTTCCTTACATCACAACTGCTTGAAGTTGTACTTCCATCACCTCTGACTATCTCTGTGATGTTATTTTGACCTCTCCTCCTTAGAGTGGAGGCATGGAAAAAACAAAAATTATGATCCCCTTCCTTGAGCCACAACTCCCTAGACTTTTATTTCCAAAACAACTCCTCTTGAGTCTGTCTGTTATGATATTCTATCAACGCATGATGTTCCTCTCTCATTATATCATCAGAACAATCCTCGAACTCCATAGTAGTTGCCAATTGACCAATAAAGTCTTTCAATCTCTCCTCTTTGAAATTATTCCCAAATGTGGACTTGTTCCAAATTTTTAGATAGCCCCTAAGCCTCCTTAGTTTATTAGTTAAATTTAATAGACCGTGCCCCTCGATATCCTCCTACCACCATTACAACAACTGAGATTTGAAATTAGGGTGGGAATACCACATGGCTTCGAACCGAAAGGGACAAGGAAATAATGGCAGATTATCAGGGACGTCCAACCAGATAGGGTTATGATACAAGCCAATCCTAGGAAGAGTTGACAAAGAACCATCCTCAAACAGATTCAACCCATGAGAATATATGAGGATCCTATCCAGGCAACTCAAAATCAAGGTATCACTTGCACACTTGTTACACCAAGTATACCTAGCTCCATTGAGGTCCAAATCATGAATCTTAACATTAAAAACAAAATCAGCAAAGTCCTGAAGACTTTTGTCATCCACCATATTGCCTTCCTTTTTCTCTAAGGGATACAATGGGGAATTAAAATAACCCACTACCATCCAATCCTCATGCTCAAATGTTTTACGCATCTCCAATAATAGTTCCCAAAATTTTCTCCTATCCAGATACATATTCGGGGCATAAATGTTATACAACACCCACCTCCTATGAGTTAATTTACAACAAAATAAAATATTTATGATTGTACTTGATGCATAAATAACATGGCCATCCAGTCTAGAAATATTACAAAATAAAATGAGACCCCTAGAAGAGCCTATTGATTCATTGGACATAAATCTAGAACCTTTCCATACAACATTGTGAACAACCTGCCACGAAAAGGTTTCCAACTTCGATTCTTTAATACAAAGGATATCTAGAGAATTATCCTTTCGAAAAGATGCAAGCATCCTACACTTAGAGGATTTATTAAGTTCTATAACATTCCAAGAACATATTTTCATTGGAATTAAAAAGACAATGTTTTACCCACCCCCTCTTGGGGATGCCAACAAATCACTCTACTTCATGATTTTCTCATCAGTATTTTTTCTAAGAAAAAACAATGTTTCCCCATTGCTGGTCCCAAAAATTCCAATGACCTATTTCTTCTATTCTTACCTAGAGGATGACTAGGATTTCTTGCCACCCCAAGATCCATCATACTACGTTGGATTCTAGTCTTGGGTCTGGGAAACCCTCCTTTTGTTGCCACACTTGGAGCTACTGAACTATGACTCTCACCTGGGCTAGACACCCTAGTTTTCAACAAGGGGGATTTAAGGCCAACCTCTCTGGATGAGGGAAGATTCACCTCCCCCTCAATGCCTTCACTAATCTACCCTTCCTCAAGATATTCAAAGGAATTCGATAATGGTAGCTCAATCGTAAAGTTGGAAGGATCCAAATGAGGTTAATCTCCTCCAATAATAGAGGTCAAAATTAGAGAGGATCTCTTACCAGCACTTGACCTCTTCTTACTCGATATAGAATATTTTAGCACCGAATGCTCAGAGCACACTATATCTTTCCCTTTTCTATTCCTCGCTTGCTTTTTTTTCCACATCCCTCTCTTCTCAAAGGGAATATGGAGCAATACCAAATTTCCCCCAGTGTTTTTTATCTACCCTATTGACCATCCTTCATATTCTAGGGTTTCTAACCATCCTGCACCTTCTGCCCGTTCTGCCATAGAGGACAGATATTTTGGTGGTGACCCCCAATTCTGCATATCCTACAGGCCTGGGATTTATTTTTTTAAATCACGACTTGCTTCCATGGGCCCACCTGAGAAACAAGCTCAACCAAGGAAGGCAAATTTCTCTTAATATCCATCATAATGCACATGAAAACATATTGCCTCTGATCAGGTGATAAAGTAGTTTTGTCAAAATAAATGAAGTCCCCTATGATACTAGCCACTACTTTGAACATCGATTCATGCCATAAATAGGTTAGGAATTCTAGCAACCGCACCCACACAGGAACCATATTGACCCTCTACATTTCTAGGTTAAAATCATGGTCCCACTTTCTCAAACATATCCCCCTATTTCCATAGAACCATGGAACCCCATAAAAAATTTTATAGGCATCCTCCTCACAAGACATTCGAATGAGGAGGAATTTTCTCGATAATATGGCCAGCTCCAAAGAACCCTATGGTTTCCATCATGATTGAGACCACTGTTTGAGAACATCCAAAGGCAGTCTACCCCCTACCACTTTTCCAACAAAATCCCATGAACCTTTTTTTAAGAGTTTGTTCACCATGCTATCTGGGACGTGAATCTAGCCTAGATCTGAGAAAACCTCACAGGGGTCAAACACCTCACCACAGGACATCCCCACCACCACCTAAGCAAAGTATGGCACCACAATAAGAGGCTGTCACACCAGCTTCTCCCTTACCATAAATTTCTCCATCACCTTTGCCCTCACCGTCCCTAATTCCCAAGACAACAATGCCTTGGTTCCAACCTCTCCACAAACCTTGGACCCAAACTCACATTTCCAGAAGACATCTTCCAACACCAACTCCTTTGGCTCCCATGCCTCAACCTCCCTTCCTGACTCATTGGCTCCCCAAATCCTATTCCAAATTTTCTCCCTCCATTATGGTCGTCGCCACCACCAAAACTATAACCCGAACCAAATCCTAAGACCATAGCCTGAACCAGATCCATAGCCACTACTGTAACCACTTCTTGAAATAGATCCAAAGCCACTTTCATAACCACTTCTTGAACCAGATTCAGAGCTGCTATCGTAACCACTTCATGAACCAGATCCGGAGCTGCTGTCATAACCTCACAACTAAAAAATACAATGTGGACACTAGATCCATATTCGTTGCTATCATTTTTATTAAAACATTGTTGTCCTATGTCTAGTGGTGTTTATTTTTAATCAACAAATATTGTTTAATTTTTGTTTAGTTGTATGGTTGAATATAATATATCATATATTGAGATAATTTTTAAACATTTAGAGTATTTTTTTTTTATTTTACAAATTATATTGGCATATATTTTTTTCTTATTTATATAATATATGAGTTTTTATGTCCAATAATTATTTAAAATGATTGTATTCTACGTTAAATTTACAAATTAATTAATAAAAATATCTTTAACTTAATTTTTTTCTATTGATAATTATATTTTTTAACATTTTAATATTATTTATCTTCTATATTTTATAATTATAAAGTTTAAAATTTAATTGTAATATTTAAAGAGTTTAAGGTGAAGAATGGAAGTTAGGGTTTCACACTTAGAATAATTAGGAGAAAACTTAAAGATAGAATTATAGCATTAACATTTTAATATAAAACAATATGAAATCTAAAGGTATGCACAAGTTTATTATAGTCGCTACGTATGTTAGTTTTAACACTTAATATAAAATATAATTAAATATGATGAAATTGTATCAACATCACTCAAGCTACTCAAGTGTTTAGATAAATGGTGATTATAATGAAAAATAACAATGACAATGTCATATTAAAAATATTCTTCAATATAATTTTTAGATTATTTTTTTATATTCTTCTAGTACTCCATGGGATTTTGGGGCAAGTAATGGGGTAATGAGTTTGACATCATAAAATAATATACAAATCCTACTTATTATAAAAGTCATAACAAGGTTCAATAAGTTTTAAATCATAGTCCAAGGTTCAAATTCTTTTTCTAGGTGATATATGCATACTTTTTAGGTATAATACCACTATATGGTTTGGTGACACCTTTAGGTAGTAATCCAAGGTTCTAATTCATTTTCCTAGGTGATATATACATATTCATCATGTGTAAAACTACTATATATTTTGTTAAATACTATGATAATGTACTTAATATGTAACAATGGTAACATTGTTTCAATCACATAAAAGCAATAAAAAATATAACATATACATTTAAAATAAACCAATGATTTAAAAATGGTGTACATTTATAAAATAGTATTTATATTAAATTGATTTTCAAGATTCTTATATCAAACATAACATTGATTTTTACTATAGTATAAGTTAGGAGCAAGTTCAAGCCAATAGTGAGCATGAGCCAGGAGCAGGTAGGAAGTATGAACAAGGAATAACAAGTAGAAAGCAAATCAAGATCAAGAAGTAAGTGCCACTTAGTATTCCAAGTCTTAGAAAAAAATTATAAATTAAAGGATTCATCTGAAGAAAGTCTATGTAACATGGAAGGAAAGTAATTTTTAAAAGTCCTTACTAAAATCAAGGATGTCTGATTGAAGGTAAGGATATCATAGTTGGAAGTATGGATTTTATAGTTAGCAATAAGAGGAAGAGTGAATCTATGGGAACTATCCAGATAGAAAATGCAACACCAGGTGATTATACAAGATTCAAAATTGTATCAAGTAAAAGAGAGGATTTAATTCAATTTACTCCATGAATTTTATTTTGAAATTTTCATCATTATCTTCTCTAGTTCAAAAATATGGAATAAAAAATAGATCGAGACCCTTGATTTAGGGGTTAATTTACATTGTATTTAATATCATGGAGTAAGAATTTTTCTATGGCGATAGATACTATTAAAATGCTTATGGTGTGGATTAAGCTTTTTGGACATCTTTGTCAACTCATCAATAAGGAGGTTTTGAAGAAAATTATTAATACTATAAGTGAATTCTTCTAGGAGAACTAACTACTAACAAGGGAAGGCATGTTGTATACACTCAAATATATTTTTCCATGGATATTTTAAAATCTTTACCATAGTTTATTAGGATTAAATATGAATCAAAAGAATGGTGCTGATAAGTGGATTATGGAAATATTGCATTCTGATGTCACAAATGTCATGAAACTACAAAGTAAAAATAATGGAGAGGGAGATGGAAAATTTTGGGTATGGGATTAAAATCAGTATGAAACAAAAAGATCATATCATAGGAGAAGCTAGGTCAAATTAAGGGTTTTCCACTCCTAATAAAGTGGCAAGATATACAGTTTTGTATCATAAAATGACAAAGACCATTACAATTCACTTAAGTCAACCATTACAAGAAAAAATGACAAGAGGGATAAAAAATTACAACACATAAGTTTAAATATAGAAGGATTTTAAAATGCAAAGGAAGAGATGAAGGTCAATTTTAAAGCAAAGTAATATGGAGAGGTAAATTTTAAAGCAATTAAGGTGAAGGTAGTCAAGTTTGATCTAGGTAAATCACCTTTATTTTATTTAATTAGAATTAGAATTTTCCCTTATAATAAAAATAATAGTATAGAGTGTACTCATTTCACTTTAGGGTTTTAATAGAAACATAATAAAGAAAATAATATGGAGGATATCCAAGGAAATATAAGATTTCTAGGCCAACATAAGAAAGTATTGATTATGGAGGATCATCTATACACTTTTTGGTATTTAGAGAAACATAAATAGTAAATTTTTAATGAGGTTATTCCTTGCATTTTATATTCTTTAGGGTAACTTAAATATTTAGAGGATAAATCTAATTATGAACAATATATAAAAATAAAAGAGACTGATGAATATGATATTTTTGTGGGAATGGAAATAGGAGAGAAGGGCTATCAAATCATGAAAAATATAAAAAGAAATGATAACTTAATTTTAAAATCCAAATAAAAATATTATAGGTTTTAACTAGAAGTGGGGCTATGCTCATTAATAAAAATAAAAAGTGATGATCACAAAAATGATATCATGGAATATTAGTGTAGACACCAAAATAGCACCAATCCGATTATGTGACTGCAAACACTGATTGCATTGACACACACAGCCCCAAGGGCAGCCCCTAGAGGTTAAACAATGGTCCTAACCACTCACACAATAGTTTTTGAAGGTCAGAGGTCAAGTTGGCACCTTCAGGAACTCTGCTCCATACTCGTTCCACCCAAGGATGATTACAAACTAGTACTTGCCCCACCTAGGGATGATTAGAAGTATTCACCCCAGGGTGGGCCGAATAGCAAGTTTGATAGGCAAAAAGTCAAATCTTGACAAATGATAGCTCAGATCCACCACTTAACTCTTCCTTCATTGCATGGGAGTGTGAGTGAGCATTTTTGAGCATTAGATGCAGTTACAAGGGCAGTCATGAATCCCCTAATTAGGGAGGAATCCTCCCCTCCCTTGGTAAGGCATGATTGCCAAGTGGCGCCTCTGCATGTTCATCCAAAGAGACCATTAGGTCTATAAAATGGTGAGTCTTCTCACCCCAAAAGATACATAAAAGGATCATTTTGGAGCAACGAAGTGTTGTCGTTTTACTTTCACACCCACACCCTTTTGAGTTGTGCCTTTCACATCCTTGATCTCTTTTGAAAATGAGGTCATAGGGTGGTTATTGGAAGCGTAAATTCGGAACCAAAACCCAACATTTGGCCACAATATCCCATAAATTTTTTTTACAATACCCCATAAGAGGTTTTGGACCCATCCCAAGTGGATTGGTGCTGAAATCAGGCCCCAAACGACGGGCGGCCTGCCCTCGGGCGCCCCCCACATTGCTACAGTCCTAATCGCCCCACACTAGAGCAATTGGAAATTTGTGGTAGATTTCCTTTCTATTATTTTTGCATTTAATTCTATTCTGCTTAGATAGGTTGTCATTCAAATTTCACATTGTTCTGAGCATTTTTTATCATGTTTCTATTATTTCTCGCTTTTGCTAACATGCAGGTAGCATTATCAAATTCCCGTTGATAGATGCCAAATTGGGAAAATTTGACCATCTGGGTCTTCCCAAAATACCCCCAATTAGCTAATCCCTAACTTTTTAGGTTATTTGGAGCTTCCCGGATGTAACATTTTGGACAGTGCCTTTTGACATTTTGTTGCAGGTCTATTCATTTCGCCCCGGAGCGAATACAAATATGTGGTGAATTTTTTGACTGTTCCATTTGCAGTTTTTTCCTTGTGATTTTTTGATGTCCCTATCAAATATTTAGTTCATTTGGGTCCTGTAGACACCAAAACAACACCAATCCGATTATGTGACTGCAAACACTAATCGCATTGACACACACAACCCCAAGGGCAGCCCCTAGAGGTTAAACAGTGGTCCTAACCACTCTCACAGTAGTTTTGGAAGGTCAAAAATCATTTTGGCACCTTCAGGCACTTTGCTCAATATCCGTTCCACCCAGGGACGAATTCAAACTAGGATTCGCCCCACCCAGGGACGAATTCACAATTCGCTCCTGGGTGGGGCGAATTGCAGGTTTGACGGGAAAAAAGTCAAATCTTGGCAAATGGCAGCTCAGATCCGCCACTTAACGCTTCCTTCATTGCATGGGAGTGTGGGTGAGCATTTTCGAGCGTTGGAGGCTGTTACAAGGGCAGTCATGAAGTCCCTATTCAGGGAGGAATCTCCTTCCTCCTGGGAAGGCATGATTGCCAAGTGGCGCCTCTGCATGCCCAATTCAAGAGACATGTCTATAAATTGGTGAGTTTCTTCACCCCAAAAGAGAGGAGAGGGAGCATTTTAAGCAACGAAGTGCTGCCATTTTATTTCCCCATACACCCTTAGTTGATTTGTGCCTTTCACATCCGTGATCTCTTTTAGAGAGGAGGTCATTGGGTGATCATTGGAAGGTCGAATATTGAGCCCAAAACCCAAAATTTGGCCATAGAATACCACCCAATTTTCTGACAACACCTTACAAGAGATTTTGGACCCATCCCAAGTGGATTGGTGCCGAAATCAGGTCCCAACGGTGGGCGGCCTGCCCGGGCGCCCCCGCACTGCTACGAGTCTAATCGTCCCTTTTAGGAACGATTAGGAATCTATGGAAGATTGTTATTTCTATAATTTTTATCTTGCATTTCATCTTATGCTGCTTAGATAGTTTGCAATTTCGATTTCGTAATGTTTTGAGCAAATCTTATCATGTTTTATCATTTTTTGTCTTTACTAACTTGCAGGTAGCATCATCAAATTCCCATTAATGGAGGCCAAATTGGGAAAATATGACCATCTGGGTCTTCCCAAAATACCCCCAATTAGCTAACCCCAAGTTTGTAGGTCTTTTGGAGCTTTCTAGGTAGGACATTTGGGACAGTACCTTTTCGGCATTTTGTTGCAGGTAAATTCGTCCCGCCCCGGAGCGAATTCAAATCGGTGAGGAATTTCCTAATTGTTCTTTTTGCAATGCCTTCCTGGTGATGTTTCTATGCCCCTGTCAAATTTTTAGATCATTTGGATACATTTTAGTCATAGTTTAATTCATTTTCTCATTCGCTTATCGTAGGCTTGGGGATTGCATGCTTTGTTTTATCCGTAGGTGCTACTGACTATTTCTTGTTCCTTTGAATGTAGGGTCTGGACATTGGAGGAGCAGCAAGGAATCGACACTCGTATACACAAGTGGTGACGACATTTTGGTCCGCCCATCTTACATGTGGGCACGCGAAAGAGGGATGGCTATCCATGGATGTAACCAAGAGACGAGTTTAACGCTCCTCGCCCCTAAAAAGGGAGGAGGCGAATTGTAACCGAATTGTGAAATACATCAATAAAATAAAAGGGCTGTTTGTTTCATTTGGGTTTCAATTTGTTTATGCTTTCTCCATTTTATGCATTTTTTAATTCGTAGCGTTAAGTTTAGTTCCATTTTTGCATCGTACTTGGAGTTTTTCCTTTTTTGTTTTCGTATCCTCGTGCTTTCAGTGGTGATCACGGTGGGACCTTGTCCTCTATTTTTAAGATCAGATATCTGATCCAAACTTGGTTGTTTTTGCTTGCAGGTATCGAGTTTTCATACGCTGACTGTTGTTCGTTCCATCAGGAGGCGGATACAGAGTTGTAATTCATATTACCCAAGGACGAATGGGAATTCGCCCCACCCTGTGATGAATACAGTCCTGTAATTCATTCCCCCTCAGGATGAATTTATGTCTATGCAATTTTCAGGTAGAAACTTAGAACCAACAGATTTGGGCAGAGAAGAGGTAAGGATTTTGAACTTTTCCTATCAATTTTTGTCTTCAGTTTTTCTTGTTTTTAGGGTACTTGCTTGCTTAGGGAAAGTAGTTTTCCTTTACTGCTTGCTTGTTTCCATTTTGCAAAATAAAAAGAACCCCACACACCACGTGGCAAATTAAACACCAAGGAGCTGGTCGTAAAACCCCAACCCTTGATCAAGACCAACGGTGGATTTCATCACCACCTTGGCTTGAATTTTTGCATCCATTACCCCGATCGCTACTATTGCTAGACGTAAATCCTGACGAAAGCTGACCGAGTGTAGCTGGGGTGATTCCTAGTGCATGAGGATAAGTCTTCTATGGTAGGTGTCATAAATAGGGTGATTCCCCTTTCGTACCGCCTATGTTCCACGTACCATCTGCTCTCACGTACCTATAGTTTCCCTCACGTAAGGGCGGGTATATAGAGAGGTTGGTATATCGGCCTGGCAATGGTATATCGAAGGGGCGACCATTTTTGGGAGCCATAAGAGCCATCATTTTGCATTTAAACGTTCTTTACAAAAACCTTCAAAAAAAAAACACAAAATCAAAAACCAAAACACACTAAACCAGGTCTAGGACACACTCTCAATCTTTAAACGAGATAATCATTGCTTTGTGTGTGTGTGTGCTCTTTTCTATTTAGTGTAGCATAAAAATCATAAAAAGAGATAAAAACCTACATAGCTTGTAGGAAAGCACCACCATGGTGTACACATGTAGCCAAGCCCAATCAAGGGCGGAAGCTACGAAAAGTGTACAAGGGGGCACAAGTCGCCTCCGCTATAGCCCTAAGGACTTGGTCATACCACCTTGGCGGCTTGACCCACAAGAGAGTCCGCATCATTCCATGTCAAGATGGAACTATAGGGACACCCCTTTGAGGGACACGCCCATTCATCATAGCCCCTTTCAGGAGGAGTCCTTACACGTGGCGCTCAACATAGACAGGAAGGCTCCCTTAGAAGCTCGATATGAGTGGCCACCATGCGATGAAGTGCTAGAGTGGCATAGTGTCCAGGAGGAGAGGCCACATGATTATGGCATCCCTCCTTTGCCCCCCATCACTGTTAGAACCAATAGACAAAACCCAGAGCGCAAGGCTCTTCAAGCAGGGCGAGCCGACTCTGCCCACCCCTTTCACACATACGAAAGGGAGCATGAGGAAGACCATTACATTCCTCGAGAGCAACGTACAACGTGGGAGCCATGCGCTTCGCACCCGCTATGTACCATGATCACCCATTGAGGCCAGAGCCTCGGGTAAATGTCGCCAACCTCGACAGAGGGAAGCAACCTATTGAGATCTCGGATCATCATGACTGAGGTAAGTGCATAGGAGAGGCATCCAGGCCTCCTAGGCTCAAGATGGTGGAACAAATTGACCTGGCAGTCGCCAGACATGCCGCCCACCAAGCGTAGATCATGTGGCTTGAGCAAGACCAGCAGCAGCTAGAGCATCTATATCACCTTAGCAAAGAGCGCATTCGGTGCCAAATAGATGAGCTGCTCCATAACCTAGTGCCTGAGAGGGTTCCAACCCCTCGCACCCAAAGAGCGGAACCATATGAGAGGCATAATCCCTTGGTGCGAGATAGGTCTCCGTGACCTTACCAAGTGCTGCCTCCGAGACCTCCTAGACCTGAGCGGGAGGCCACTCCTCGGAACAATGATGGGTACCCTCCGCGGGGACCCACCCAGGGTCATAGGTCTCATCCAGAGACTCCTCAGGAAGCTTATGAGGAATATGAGCAAGAAGAAGATCGGGCCAAAATGCCCTACCAAGGTGGAGGGGTTGCCATCCAGCCACCCCTCTATAGGCCTCAAGTCTCCCACAACCCACAATGGGAGCAAACTAAAGAAGAAGAGATTAAATCTTCAGATGCATATAAAGCGTTGCTAGAGCATTTGGAGTCTATGGAGACCAAAACTTTTGGGCCCCAAAAGCCCACTTTATGCCAACTCCGTAGTCATCCTGTGCATCCATCCGTGCCAACACCCCTTACCCTGAACACTTTAAGCTACCTCAGTTGGCAACCTTTAGAGGTGAGGAGGATGCTCAAGAGCATGTGATGAGATTCCTGAGCCAATGCTTCGGTATTCAGGACAATGATGCTTTGTTATTAAGAATGTTTATAACCACATTCGTAGGCCCTACTTCGGATTGGTTTACTCAGTTACCAAAGCACAACATTAACAACTTAGATCAGTTAGTGGATGCGTTCCTCGAATGCTTCACCTTCAACACCAAGAAGAAGGCGTCACTGAGTGACTTAGCCAGCCTCAGGCAGTATGAGGAGGAAACCATGGCGGCCTATGGGAATCGATGGAGGACCTTGCTTTCAAAGCTGCCCTACCTTCCCCCTATGTCTAACCTCACTCAAATGTTCTCAAAGAGCTATTTGAGATCGATCTCTATGCTATTGCAGCTGCAACAATATGCCACCTTGGAAGAAGCTCTGGCGCAAGCCAGGATCATTGAAGAGATCAAGATACAGGATGGCGAGATAGCCAAACCTAAGAAGAAAGAATGGAACAAGAACACAAAAATAGGGACTACGCAACAGAAACCCACCATGGTCAACCAAGTTGCTATCAATGTCCCTAAGCCTGCACAAGCAACACAACCTCAAAAGGCTAACTATCAGGCAGTGCCTCCTAACAACTATGATAGAGAAAATTAGAGGCAAGAATAGAGTCAGCAGCGTCACCCTAGGCGACAATTCACACCCTACACAGAGTCCAGGGACTCCCTGTTTGACCGCTTGTTAGCGGAAAATTTGATCAACCTGCCAGAGGTTCAAACCATAGACCCCAATGCTCCCAAGCCTAAGGGGTACAGGGAGGACTTGTACTATAGGTTCCACAGATGGCAAGGACATGACCTAAATGCCTGCTAGAAGTTTAAGGGTTTGGTGCAAGACCTAATTGATAACAAGACCCTAGCGGTAGATAATCCCATGGCACCAAGCAATCAACAAATGGAGGTCTTTAAAGACCCCTTGCCTACTCATGCTCCATAGGCAAAGACCCTACAAGTTAATGAGGTCAAACAGAACTGCCCCATGCAGGGGTATGTAGGGATGATCAGTATAGTGACTCGAAACAGGAGGTACCCGAGCACAAATGCTCCTGCGACAGCTACAGGAGAGGTGCCAACAATGTCGCAACCACAACAGCACCTTGCACAACCTCCTTCGCCTAAGCCGGTGGCCACACTTCGGACCAAACTAACTCAGAGTTTGAGGACCACCTCGGCTAGGCTCTCCATATACGAGCTCATACAACAATCGACGCCCCATCGAGAGGCTCTAATGGAGATATTGAAAGCCATCGAGTTGCAGCCCCATGAAACAAATTCTTTCAACAACTTCGTGGGACATGTCAAATGATGCACTGAGCCGATCATCACATTTTGGGAAGATGAATTGAGATCAGTGACTGATGACATGGTGGATCCACCCCTGCACGTTATCGCGTGGGTCAACGGGATCCCATACAAGAGGGTGTTGATAGACACTAGCTCGTCCAGTAATATCATCACAACTATGGCCCTAAAACATCTGAAGTTGCCCGCATCTCACATCACAGCTTCCACCTACACTCTACGAGCATTCAATGATGCAATCTGCTCGACAGTTGGCACAATAGTCCTACCAATCCAAGTGGGACAAAAGACCATACCCACATTGTGCCACATATTGGAGGGTGAGATGGCCTACAACATCTTGCTAGGCCGGCCATGGATCAGGGACATGAAGTGTGTCCCTTCGATAGCTCACCAATGCTTAAAGTATACATTTGAAGGGGAGGTGCATGTAGTCCCGATGGACTTAGAACCCTTCAAGTATTGTAATGCGGTGCAGTTGATGCCGCAATCGACCCTGCCATCAACGCATTTGGATTTCCAGTTAAATCCATCTAAACAGGGTCCGATTCCATAGGCATCCCCGTTAGCAAGTTCCTCAAAATCCCAGTCGAGTTCATCTTCATCGTCTGGACCTCCACCAACGACACCATATTTGGGGGCCAAATAGAAGGACAAAGGGAAGAAACCCCTGGAAGAGGCAAAACCTTTGGAAGAGACACTGCCATCAGTATCAACTATCTCTACTGAGGAGATGCCTAACCGAATGGAAGTCGAGGCTCCTAGTTCACCCGACATGGAGTGGACTCAGGGAGAGCTTCCATTCCCTCCCCCTCAACCACCAATGATCACCATTGAAATGGCCAATACGGGCCTGGGGGAGTATCTGGTGCGGAATATTGTAGCAACGCCCGCACTAGATTCCATGCAGGACATGGGGAGACCTCGCCTTCCCATTGGCACTATTGTTCCCCTAGGCTACCCGTCGAACCAGACAAATTTTGTGTATGGGGGCCTCGATCATGGCGTTGCACCATGCACGCAAGAGGACGAAGATGAAGAGCCTTTTGCCAAAAATGTCAATTATTTGTCTAACCCAGACTTTGCTCTGAGATACCTTGGCCAATGCAATTGGCACGGATATGGGTTAGGTAGGTATGAGCAAGGGATACATGTTCTTTGCCAACCAAGATACCAAATGCCATATGACAAGTCAGGAGTAGGGTTCAACCACCCCCTGCCCTTGGACATCTTGGTGGAGAACATGCAAGGCCTAGGGATAGGCAACAAGGGGGGATTGGCATCAGATCCTTACGCCAACCCTAACACAACATATACATTGGGGGATTATCTCCCATGGTCGACAACCACCCTTGTTAACCTCAATAACCCTTTCCCTTCGCTAGAGAGAGGAGAAAGCTCGAGAGCTCATTTTCAAGGAGGGTATAGACAGTGTCAAGAGGGATCTTCGGAGGATGAGTCAGAGTATGAACCAACATCATATGACCCCTTCGAATCAGATAGTGATCATTCACAAGTGGTCCCCATGAATGACTATCAAGAGAGCCTCTTGACGATGTTCCCTCTAGAGGCTCCAATCGAGCCAGTGTCGCGTCAAGAGAATCAGGCCCCACCGTAGAGAGCGGAACAACCACAATGGGGCCAGATCAATTTGCTCGAGCAGGACGAGCCTGTCATACCTCAAACAGTTGTCAGAGCCAACGAGGGCTTTTGGATCTCCGATAGTGATTACGAAGATGAAATAGAAATGACATATCTTAATCACATGCGGTAGATGCAGCATCGATACCCCTTGGAGATTAATGACATATTTGAATAGCTGAACATAGTGCCAGGGCATGAGTGGTACGTAGACCCAATGGGGTGGGACCAAGTGTTGGATCCGCCACTTCAGGTATACGAAGAGCACCTTCCACCCCGAGACCCTAGAGTGATATCAGTGCCGAGGGTAGACCCTGTCCTCCTATCAGCACATAGGGCCGATCCATTCATGCCAATACCTCTAGAGCTAGATCCGAGCACAGAGAATCATCTAGAATGTTCAAGTCACCACACCCATGGTAATGGAGACCAAAATCATTTCATCAACATGATCTCCATTGACTTAACCGCCCCCATCCACAACCCGGTCGATCTGGCACAGTCATTGTATCTAGACATAGATGCCATAGACTAGGATCGCATCAATTCACCGCCATCCCCATCAGAGTACTGGCCTTTCGATGAAATGCTTCATTTTACCCCTGGGTCAACTCAGGATATCTTCCATGCTGAAGAGGAACCCGAGGTTCCTAACGATGATCTTAACTCAGCAAATGATATCCATTTGATCCCAACTCCACACCAGTTGGAGGACGGATCCCACATGTCGGTCGAGGAGACGACTGACGTAGACATCGGCTCAGATCCAATGAATCCATAGATTATCAAGCTAGGGGTAAGTCTAACCCCCGAAGAGCAAGCCGACTACATTGCCCTTCTCAAAGAGAAGAAGGAGGTTTTTGCATGGTCATACAAAGATATGTCGGGGCTAGATCCATAGCTAGTCATGCATAACCTAACGCTTGATCCGACAGTCAAGCCAGTTAAGCAAAAACTATGCAAGATGCACCCAACAGTGGCCTTGATGGTCAAAGATGAATTGCAAAAGTTGTTGGATGCATAGTTTGTCATCTACGTGGATTACCCACCATGGCTGTCCAACATGGTGCCCATCAAAAATCTCGATGGGAGGATTCGCATATGCACTAATTTTTAAGATCTAAACAAAGCGAGTCCTAAGGATGATTTCCCCTTGTCGAGCATCGACGCCTTGGTAGACGCTACAGTGGGTCATGAAATGCTTTCCCTCATGGATGGTTTCTCGGGATACAATCAGATTTGTATCAATCTTGAGGACCAGCTAAAAATGGTATTTACAATGCCTTGGGGGACATTTTGTTACAAGGTCATGCCTTTTGGCCTTAAAAATGTTGGCACCACCTACCAACGTGCCATGACGTACATCTTCCATGATTACATGCATAAAACTTTGGAAGATTACATGGATGATTTGTTGGCCAAATCTCTTTTGTGCCTAGATCATATCGATGACTTAAGCAAGATCCTCGATCGCCTCATGGAACATAAAGTCAGACTCGAATCCCAAGAAGTGCGTATTTGGCATCACATCTAGAAAACTCTTGGGTTTCATAGTCTCAAAGTGAGGCATCGAGGTCGACCCAAACAAAGTCAAGGCAATCCTTGAAATGCTTCCCCCAACTACCATCAAGCAGCTCAGAAGCCTACAGGGAAAGGTCACGTCGATCAAGCACTTCATAGCATAGCTATCCGACAAGTGCCGACCCATGAACAAATTATTGCACAAGGGGGTAGCATTTCACTGGGATGACGAGTGCCAGTCAGCCTTCGATGACATTAAACAATACCTGGCTTCATCGCCAGTATTGGCACCACCTAGACCAGGAGTGTCATTCTACTTATACATCTCAGCTACTGAGGTGGCACTAGGTGCCATGCTAGCCCAAAAGAATGAACTTCACAAAGAATAGGCTACGTACTATCTTAGCCGCACCCTGGTCAGTTATGAACTTAACTATGCATACGTTGAGAAACTCTGCTTGGCAGTGGTGTTTGCTACCAAAAAGCTATGCCATTACATGTTGAGCAATAAGACGTATGTTGTGTCTAAGGAGAATCCATTGTGATACATGATGAGTCGTACTTATCATAGTAGTCGCACGGTGAAATGGATCATGTTGTTGATGGAATTTGACATAGAGTTTATTGGACAGAAATCCATAAAAGGTCAGGTCATAGCCGATCAACTAGCAGAGGCTCCTCTCGAAGACGATCAGCCTCTGGTCATAGAACTACCCGATGATGGGGTCTTCCATGTCTCAGAATCACCAGATTCGATGAGCCTGAGTCACAAGCCGACATAACCCTATTTTTTGATGGTTCTAAATGTGAGCAAGGTGGTGGTGCAGGAATAGTATTCTTCACACCGCAAGGTGCTCCAATGCCTCTGTCATTCAAATTAAATTTCCCATGCACCAACAACAATGTCAGAGTACGAAGCCTTGCTCATAGGTCTTCAGACAACAATCACCATGAACATTAAATGATTGAATATCTTTGGTGATTCGTTGTTAATCGTCAACCAAGTCAAAGGGGTATTCTAATGCAAATGCCCAGTTCTACAGGCCTACAAAGCCCTTGTGGACAAATTCTTGGAAAAGCTTGAATGGTACGACATCGAGGCACTCCCTCGGTCATCGAATCATTTTGCGGACACTATGGCCTCTTTGGGGTCGCTAATCCCGCAAGACATTTCTGGTGATATGACCACCATTCAAGTCAAAACACTATCGCAATCCATGATGGAGCGTGCAAGTTCTGACTTAATGCCAGGAATCCACATGATCCAGATTGAACCTCCTCAGGATAGGTTCTCTCGAATCCACGATCGTCTAAAACATGCCAACTAGGGGTCCTTGTTCTCCCCTACTCCCCTTAATAGCAACACAATGCTATTCTTGCAAGTTCTCTCCCGCTCAACTTTTGCTAGGGATGAACTTCGAGAGGGACTGGCTGTTCATACCATCGAGGCTTCTGATCAGTAGGATTGGTATTCACCCATAAGGGACTACCTCAAGTTAGGTAACCTCCCACTTGGATTGATGCATGCCGCAAAATGTGCATTCAAGCAGAAAGCGGCAAAGCATGTCTTGTTAGGAGACATTTTGTACCATCGTAGCTATGAAGGGATCCTCCTTCGATGCTTGGACCAGCAAGAGTCCACTTGGGCGATCGCCCAAGCGCACGATGGTACATGCGGTGGTCACTTCAACGGTATGGCCATCGCAAAGCGCATTCTTTGCATGGGCTATTATTGGCCATATTTAGAGCGAGATTGTTGCGCGTATGTCAGGAAGTGCATGAAGTGTCAACACCATGCTAATTTGACACACGTACCTTCCCAGGCCTTGCAGCCGATCCAATCGGCTTGGCCATTTTTGTAGTGGGGCCTAGATCTAATCGGAAAGATCTCCCCTGCATCGTCAGGTCATCACACGTTTATCATCACGGCCACAGAGTACTTCACCAAGTGGGTGGAAGCAGTTCTACTTACCTCTACGACTGGAACCCGCATTGCGGAGTTTATCTTGCATAACATCATATGTCATTTTGGTATTCCATCCAAGATAATCTTGGATAATGGGACGTCATTCAAAAACAAATATGTGCGTGCTTTGACCACAAAGTACAAAATTCAGCATAGTTTTTTGACACCCTATTATCCGTAGGCAAATGGGCAAGCAGAGGCATCGAACAAAATGCTAGTTGCCATCCTTAAAAAGATAGTCGCAGACAGTCATAAGGATTGGCACATTCAGATCCCACTTGCCCTATGGGCTTATCGCACCAGCATTCGGACGCCCACTGGGGCAACTCCATTTTCGCTCGTGTATGGCTCCGAGGCTGTCATGCCTCTTGAGTTGGAAATTCCTTCCCTACGCATATCAATGCAAGAGTTCATCGATGATGATACTGCATGGCAGGCCCGGTTAGACCAGCTTACGTTGCTTGATGAATGACGCGTTAATGCTCTCGAGCATTTACGTATCTATCAAGAGCGACTTAAGAAAGCATACAACATGAAAGTTCATTTGAGGGACTTTCAGGTCGGTGACTTGGTCTTGAAAGAAAACCAACAGAACTCTAGTTTGTCATCCCATCTAAGGGACAAGTTCATGGCAAACTGGTTAGGTCCCTATGTAATTGATAGCAAAATAGGACCTGGAACATACCGGCTAGCCTCTCTTGATGGAATCAAGGAACTAGAACCCTTGAACATCAGTCATTTGTGGCCATTCCATGTTTAGAAGAGCCATAGCCCAAACAAAATGCTCCAAGGATTTCCCAAACACTGGGCCCAACCCCAAAATGCTCCAAGGATTCCACCAATCGCTTGGTCAATCCCCAAAATGCTCTAAGGATTCCCATAATCGCTTGGTCAAAAAACAAGAAAATTCAAAAACAATAAAATCATCAAAAATAACAAAATTTGCATCTCATTTCCATGCATGCTCAAAATCGTCACAAAAATAAAGAGCTCTATTTTGCATATCATCTTCATATTCACACAAATCAATCCATCAAAAACACAAAAATATATAGTTGCATTACGCATCACATCCATACATTACATCTTTGTGGTCATAAAGGTCAAGGCACCATAGACTGTAATTACTTGGCAAAACCCTCATTTTCCACATTTCTCCGCTCTATAAACAGTCCATCAAAAATAAATGCCAATCACATATTTTTGCCATACTATAGTCAGTGGTCTTCTAATGTATCAAGAGTTTCTGTCATTCAGCTGTCAATAGCCTTCTAGCCATGTACTGTACCAAGTCAGACAGATTTTACGAAGGTAGAGTTTTACTTGGATTACACCTTGTTACATAGCATCCCAACACAAATTAAAACACATAAAAATTCCCAAGTTGTGTGAACGAAAGATGAAACCTGCAAAGCAATCCAGGTCACCATAAGCGAAATGGTTATCTTGCTCATCCCCCTATGCGAATGACCCCAAGAATGCTGAGAGTTGGCAAAAGGACAAGCATCCTCCCTACCCAATTCCCCAAGAATCCCAAGTTCTCAAAAGTTGCAAAACATCAACAATTTGCAAACGTCAAAAATCCAAAATTTGACATCACAACCAAAGTGCATACATCAAGAAAAGCACATAAAATAGTGATTCTCATCACTCCATATCCAAATCCCTTGCTCAAAAAAAAAAAACAAAAATAAACAGTGATTCTTATCACTACAAAAGAGCAAGTATCCCAATACAATTGAAGAAAAGAAGGGAGTCGAACTTGAATCCCTGGAACTCTCAGCATTTCGACAGGTCATGAGGCAAACCTCAGTACCGGTTTGGTTGATAGCCTATCGATCACTGGTGGTAAACCTCCCGCATGATGATATATCTGTCACAGTAACTTGTGTGCAGATCAATGTTTGCATGTGGATGAGCTAGCTTATGGTATCCTAGATAGCACCATAGATTAATATGACTAAATACAACAAAGGAGTTAGTGGGGCTAATTAGGTGATCCTCAGTACAGGTTTGGTTGATAGCCTATCTGGCACTGGCGGTATCCTGACAAACACCACATAAATGAACTCAATTGCACACACAAGGATGTGAAATAACTTGGTCCAAAACAAGTCCGATTCATACCTTGTTCAAAAGTCTTGTGAGATAAAGTACAGTCATGGCTAGTTAGTTAAAACATCTGAGTCTCAGAAAACCTTAACTACATTCGAAACCAACTTGCTATATTTTATTCTCACCTTGCCATCAAAAAAAAAAATCACAAATTCAATTCATTCATTCCATCTGCATATCATATAAATTAAAAACATTTGCATTCCATCAAAACATATACATCCATCAATATAAATTAACATGCATACATCCATATTCATCAATCATCATACATAACATCAAATCATGACATGTGCATAAATAAAATAAAGTCATCTGTATATATCATCAAAAATGCCCGCAGGCTACAATGAACCGGTCCTGTGACCCCGCAACAAAATCCAAAAGCTCAAAAATCCCCAAAGCCTAAGGCGTCGGCCACCATGATCACGCAGGATCGGTGCGACGGGAACTACCCCCCGTGGTGTGGGTCCTATGGGACCCCTCGAGGGCTCTGCTAGCCCCCGCATCACGCCTACTCCCCCCTCCCTCATCCAATCACTTGCGATAAGATGATGCTGACTGCTCAGTATACTCCCCTCATCCAACGCGAAGAGCCACCTCGAGAGGGCTCAGGTACCCCCCCCGAGGTGGATGATCTCTCCCTCTAAATCCATCCGATGTCGACACCACTCCACCTCCCATCGATGGTACATCGCTACTACATCGGTGCTATTCGTACATCCGTAGGAGATCCCTCTCCCGTGCAGCATCGGTATCACCCTCCTACCGATGGTGCATAGCCCATGCATTCTCTCACTTGCTAGCTGAGCCAGAGATCTCTCTCTTGCGAGCCTCCCCAGCTCCTCATCTCACCTCCATAGTAGCCCCACCAATCATGCATTCTTAGCACCCCCTTTGTGTCCTCCACCACTGCCTGGTGCATCGATGAATCTAGGACTACAGCCTGCTCTGGCTCCCACTACTCTAGGGCATCCTACATCTTCGACTGATCTAGAACACCATAATCTACACCCACATCATCTACCTCCACCATGTTTGCATCCTCTAGTAGAGCTCCCCAATCATCTCCTGGTACCTCAACACCCTCCCCTCTTGCTGCTACCTCTATGCCTCCCAGTGGCCCCTCTCCCCACCATCACCATAGTATCCACCACTGGTCATACTCCATGGTAGTCCCAATATCATCCACATCCAGGACATCAATCATCACATCTGAATCCTTGCCTAGTGGCATGATGATCGGTCGGTCCAGAGTCCTCTCGTCCCCCATCGATAGACCACGGGCTCACCAGGCAACCCCTAGCGCACCCCAAACTATCATGTCACCCGGCTGTAAGGGAAGAACTCATGCTCGGTCCCATGCCACCCAATCAGCCACCGCTCCCTACATACCCATCAGAGCCACTCTCCAGCCTTAGGCCAGGCTAGACAGTCCCGATAGGGGCGCTAGAACACCTCCCCTAGAGAGGCATCGGCATAGTGCCCTACGACACCTGCCCATCGTCGACTCTATCCATGCTCCTCAGACCACCACCATAGAGCTGCGTAACCTATGTCCTTATCCATCATCTCTGCTCGAGTCATCCATGGCAACCCAATAAGCCTCTCCACCGCTATGTGCTACCAAGCCCAACTCTGCAATAGATAGCTACAACTAATCCCCTTTCGCCTCTGATAGTGAACCTCGTACAGCTCACCATAGAGCTATGCCAATGTCTATCCCCACCTCATGATCAGTGGTGCCTCCATCAAGCACTCCACCAATCGACAGACAACATCCAACAGGTTCCACGGGAACCTCATGCCTGACGAGTCAGGTAGCAGCATGTTAGAGATGAGGCCCATCAGTACTGTGTGCCTCACTCCTAACACACCCCTCTCAAGCCACCATCGCACTAATATACCACCAATATGGCAGTCGCCCTCTACCTTCTCCACTGGGCTCTCCACACCCAGCTCCTCCCCATGCCCAAAGCAGGTGTCAACACTATTGTCCGCTGATCCCGCGATGTCGTCCTGATCGACAGTCCATCTATCAAAATCCGAAGAATCCGATAGACATCCTCCAAGGTCACTATCATCTCCCCTATTGGGAGATGGAAGGTGTTGGTCTGGGGATCCCATAGGTTGATCAGGGCCATCAGATAGGCCCGATCCCCGACCACTGGCTCCAGCCGACCCACCCACTTGAGACCAAGGGCATCAAGCCACTCCCAGTCAGCCATAGTTAGCGCCTCCCATGCTTCAGCAAAAGCAGTAGGCACACGATATTGGCTCTTCACAACCTGCAAAAGAAAACCACACAAAAACATTAAAACTCATGAAAAACTGCATAAACAGCAACATGAATATACAACACTACATCAAACAATGCACAACTCAAAAAACAACACAAACAACAAAACAATTAATTTGTCAGCCTAAAGTTTTTAACTTTATTTAAATTGATAAATTAAACAAAAAAATCAAAATTCAAAAAAATTAATTTGTCAGCCTAAAGTTTTTAACTTTAAATTGATAAATTAAACAAAAAATCAAAATTCAAAAACTTAATTTGTCAACCTAGGGTTTTGTACTCTCAAATTGGTAAATTAAGCGAAAAACAACAAAAATAGTAAAATTAATTTGTCAACCTAGGGTTTTTAACTCTTAACTGATAAATTAACCCCAAAAACAATAAAACTCGACTAGGGTTAGCCTACGTTTTCATCTGAGTTTCGATTTTGTTTTGTTAGCCTAGGGTTTCTTTGGTTTACAAAAAAATGGACACAAACACACATGGTTCCCACTAGGATTCCAACCTAAGTTTTAATGAAGCCATACAAAAACAAATAAATGCATCCATTTCACTAAGGTTTTTATTTTTCACATTTGAAACAAAATACAAAAAAAAGAGAAGTAAAAACAAATAAATTTGCGGCTTTAAAATTGTAATACAACAAAATTCAAGCAATAACGGGGAGGATCACTTACTGGTCTCGCTTCGGCTCCACAGCTCGATCCGGTTCATGCACTCATGATGTCGAGAGAAATTCGGTAGTGCTTCGCTTCGCAGAATTAACCTCCTCCTCCCCAGAGCTCCAAATCGCCAAAAAAAAACAAGTGCAAATGAGCCCAAAACCTAGTTTTGGCCTTTAAATAGGCTTTTTGAGCCTGTAATCGTTCCTCCCTAGGATGAGCACTCTAGTTAGTACTCATCCCACCCTAGAATGAATACTACATAGGAATTCATCCCACCCTGGAACGAATTCATCACACAAATTTCAAAAACAACAAAAAAATGCACAAAAATGCACCAAAAACAACAATAAAACTGTCCAATGAGAGTGCTTTTGCACTTGACATTTCAGGCATGCAAAACCGATGTCGGGGTCACAAATCCTCACTATCCTACTCCCTAAGAAGGCTACCATAGCCGGACCACTCCACGGGAAGATGGATCTTCGAGAATTTCATCCCCACGCGACGTCGCAAAAAGGGTCAAAACCCACCCAAAAATAGCAATAGAGTTGCCGAACGAAGGCGCCTTCACGCCTGACATTCTTGGCATCCAAAATAGATATTGGGATTACAAATTGTCACTATCCTACTCCCTAAGAAGGCCACCATGGCTGGACCGCCCCACGGGAAGATGGATTTTTGCCAATTTCAGCCCCGAAAAGCATCACCAAAAGGGTTCACACCCACCAAAAATAGGTCAGAATGTCGAAAAACTGCACACACATTCAAAGATAAATCTCTAAAGGCACCCTTACACAAGTCATCTTGGGTCAAGTGACTCGTCACTTTTCTCATGAAGGTCATTCCCTCATCGATTCGTCGCTTGAGGGGGTAGTCACACTTAGTCACCAATCAACAAATACACACCCAATCATGGAAATAGCATGCATTCAAAGAATCATTGGCAAAGAAAAATCACGCCCCTGCTTGGGGCAGCAAACAAGCAATAATCACAAACTGATCAAACACTTGGCATTCATGAATCATGAACTCAAGGTTCCCATGGACAAAAGGTTGCGCCCTTTGCCTATTCATGACTGATCAATGTCCAAGCTCAAGTAACACCTCACCGAAAAAGGTTAACACTTGAACTGAGTTCCTTCGCTCGTCAGAAGCAAGGATTCAAGAATGCATGCCCTTTCCATACTTGGGGCATCAAAATTTGGTTAGGTTACTAGAAACCCTAATCATTAGTGCTTTGGTTATCTATTTTTGCTCGACGCTGTGCCTTGCACAGCGCATCCCAAAAAGGGGCATCTGTAGACACCAAAACAACACCAATCCGATTATGTGACTGCAAACACTGATCGCATTGACACACACAGCCCCAAGGGCAGCCCCCAGAGGTTAAACAAGTGGTCCTAACCACTCTCACAACAGTTTTGGAAGGTCAAAAATCATTTTGGCACCTTCAAGCACTTTGCTCAATATCCGTTCCACCCAGGGACGAATTCAAACTGGGATTCGCCCCACCCAAGGACGAATTCATAATTCGCTCCTGGGTGGGGCGAATTGCAGGTTTGATGGGAAAAAAGTCAAATCTTGGCAAATGGTAGCTCAGATCCGCCACTTAACGCTTCCTTCATTGCATGGGAGTGTGGGTGAGCGTTTTCGAGCGTTGGAGGCTGTTACAAGGGCAGTCATGAAGTCCCTATTCAGGGAGGAATCTCCTCCCCCCTGGGAAGGCATGATTGCCAAGTGGCGCCTCTGCATGCCCAATTCAAGAGACCTCCAGGTCTATAAATTGGTGAGTTTCTTCACCCCAAAAGGAGAGGAGAGGGAGCATTTTAAGCAACGAAGTGCTGCCATTTTATTTCCCCATACACCCTTAGTTGATTTGTGCCTTTCACATCCGTGATCTCTTTTAGAGAGGAGGTCATTGGGTGATCATTGGAAGGTCGAATATTGAGCCCAAAACCCGACATTTGGCCATAGAATACCACCCAATTTTTTGACAACACCTTACAAGAGATTTTGGACCCATCCCAAGTGGATTGGTGCCGAAATCAGGTCCCAACGGTGGGCGGCCTGCCCGGCGCCCCGCACTACTGCGAGTCTAATCGTCCCTTTTAGGAACGATTAGGAATCTATGGTAGATTGTTCTTTCTATCATTTTTATCTTGCATTTCATCTTATGCTGCTTAGATAGTTTGCAATTTCGATTTCGTAATGTTTTGAGCAAATCTTATCATGTTTTATCATTTTTTGTCTTTACTAACTTGCGGGTAGCATCATCAAATTCCCATTAATGGAGGCCAAATTGGGAAAATATGACCATATGGGTCTTCCCAAAATACCCCCAATTAGCTAACCCCAAGTTTGTAGGTCTTTTGGAGCTCTCTAGGCAGGACATTTGGGACAGTACCTTTTCGGCATTTTGTTGCAGGTAAATTCGTCCCGCCCCAGAGCGAATTCAAATCGGTGAGGAATTTCTTGACTGTTCTTTTTGCAATGCCTTCCTGGTGATGTTTCTATGCCCCTATAAAATTTTTAGATCATTTGGATACATTTTAGTCATAGTTTAATTCATTTTCTCATTCGCTTATCGTAGGCTTGGGGATTGCATGCTTTGTTTTATCCGCAGGTGCTACTAACTATTTCTTGTTCCTTTGAACGCAGGGTCTGGACATTGGAGGAGCAAAGGAATCGACACTCGTATACACAAGCGGCGGTGACATTTTGGTCCGCCCATCTTACATGTGGGCACGCGGAAGAGGGATGGCTATCCATGGATGTAACCAAGAGACGAGTTTAACGCTCCTCGCCCCTGAAAAGGGAGGAGGCGAATTGTAACCGAATTGTGAAATACATCAATAAAAGAAAAGGGCTGTTTGTTTCATTTGGGTTTCAATTTGTTTATGCTTTCTCCATTTTATGCATTTTTAATTCGTAGCGTTAAGTTTAGTTTCGTTTTTGCATCGTACTTGGAGTTTTTCCTTTTTGTTTTCGTATCCTCGTGCTTTCTATCATCAAAAGACGGGATTGAATTTTCTCTCATCAGTGCTACTGACTGTTTATTGTTTCTTTGAATGTAGGATCTAGACATCAGAGGAGCAGCAATGAGTTGACATATGAATACACAAGCGGCGGTGACATTTGGTCCGCCCACATTACATGTGGGCATGCGAAAGAAGGAATGGCATCCGTGGATGTATCAAAGAAACGAATTTAACGCTCCTCGCCCCCCTAAAAGGGGAGGAAGTGAATTGTAACCGAGTTTCGAAAAGACATAAACAAAATAAAGGGCTGTCTTCCTTTTTTGATTTGTTCAATTTCGATTTGTTCATGCTTTCTCCTGTTTCATGCATTTTCGATTCGTAGGATTTAGCGTTAAGTTTAGTTTCATTTTTGCATCGTACTTGGAGCCCTGTTTCCTTTTTACTTCCGTATCCTGATGATTTTAGTGGCGATCACGGTGGGACCTTGTCCTCTATTTTTAAGATCAGAGATCTGATCCAAACTTGGTTGTTTTTGCTTGCAGGTATCGAGGTTTTATACGTTGACTGTTGTTCGTTCCATCAGGAGGTGGATACAGAGCTGTAATTCGTCTTACCCAGGGATGAATGGGAATTCGCCCCACCCTATGATGAATACAATCCTATAATTTGTCCCCCCCTGGGTTGAATTTTGGTATGTGCAGTTTCTGGGTAGAAACTCAGAACCGACAGATTTGGACAGAGAAGAGGTAAGGATTTCAAACTTTTCTTGTCATTTTTTGTCTTTAGTTTTTCTATTTTTAGGGTGCTTGCTTGCTTAGGGAAAGTAGTTTTCCTTTACTGCTTGCTTGTTTCCATTTTGCAAAATAAAAATAACC
Organism: Wollemia nobilis; assembly: GCA_028583015.1. NCBI lineage: Eukaryota > Viridiplantae > Streptophyta > Pinopsida > Araucariales > Araucariaceae > Wollemia > Wollemia nobilis. The sequence continues at coordinate 4,283,615 of JAQPPZ010001731.1, forward strand.
CCACACACCACGTGGAAAATTAAACACCAAGGAGTTGGTCGTAAAACCCCAGCCCTTGATCAAGACCAACGATGGATTTCATCACCACCTTGGCTTGAATTTTTGCATCCATTACCTCGATCACTACTATTGCTAGATGTAAATCCTGACAAAAGCTGACCAAGTGTAGCTGGGGTGATTCCCGACGCATGAGGATAAGTCTTCTATGGTAGGTGTCATAAACAGGGTGATTCCCCTTCCGTACCGCCTACGTTCCACGTACCATCTGCTCTCACGTACTTATAGTTTCCCTCACGTAAGGGCGGGTACATAGAGAGGTTGGTATATCGGCCTGGCAATGGTATATCGAAGGGGTGACCATTTTTGGGAGCCATAAGAGCCATCACTTTGCATCTAAAAGTTCTTTACAAAAACCTTCAAAAACAAAAAAAAAACAAAAACAAAAACCAAAACACACTAAACCAGGTCTAGGACACACTTTCAATCTTTAAACAAGATAATCACTGCTTGTGTGTGTGTGTGATATTTTCTGTTTAGTGTAGCATAAAAATCATAAAAAGAGATAAAAACCTACATAGCTTGTAGAAAAACACCACCATGGTGTACACCCATAGCCAAGCCCAATCAAGGGTGGAAGCTACGAAAAGTGTACAAGGGGGCACAAGTTGCCTCCGCTACAGCCCTAAGGGCTTGGTCATACCGCCTTGGCGGCCTGACCCACAAGAGAGTCCACATCATTCCATGTCAAGATGGAACTATAGGGACACCCCTTTGAGGGACACGCCCGTTCATCATAGCCCCTTTCGGGAAGAGTCCTTACATGTGGCACTCAACATAGATAAAAAGGCTCCCTTAGAATCTCGATATGAGTGGCCACCGCACGATGAAGCGCTAGAGTGGCATAGTTTCCATGAGGAGAGGCCACATGATGATGGCATCCCTCCTTTGCCCCCCATCATTGTTAGAACCAATAGACAAAATCCAGAGCGCAAGGCCCTTCAAGCAGGGCGAGCCAACTCTGCTCGTCCCTTTCACACATACGAAAGGGAGCACGAGGAAGACCATTACATTCCTCAAGAGCAATATACAGTGCGGGAGCCATGCGCTTTTGCACCTGCTATATACCATGATCACCTACTGAGGCCTTAGCCTCGGGTAAATGCCGCCAACCTTGATAGAGGGAAGCAACCTATTGAGGTATCAGATCATCACGATCGAGGTAAGTGCATAGGAGAGGCATCTAGGCCTCCTAGGCTCAAGATGGTGGAACCAATCGACCTAGTAGTCACCAGACATGCCGCCCGCCAAGTGCAGATCATGTGGCTTGAGCAAGATCAATAACAGCTAGAGCATTTATATCACCTTAGCAAAGAGCGCATTAGGTGCCAAACAGATGAGCTGCTCCATAACCCGATGCCTGAAATGGTTCCAACCCCACGCACCCAAAGGGTGGAACCATATGAGAGGCGCAACCCCTTGGTGCGAGATAGGTCTCTGTGACCTTATCAAGTGCTGCCTCTGAGACCTCCTAGACCCGAACGGGAGGCCACTCCCCGGAACAACGATGGGTACCCTCCGTGGGGACCCACCCAAGGTCATAGGTCTCATCCAGAGACTCCTCAAGAAGCTTACGAGGAATATGAGCAAGAAGAAGATCAGGCCGAAATGCCCTACCAAGGCAGAGGGGTTGCCATCCAACCACCCCTCTCTAGGCCTCAAGTCTCCCACAAACCACAATGGGAGCAAACTAAAGAGGAAGAGATTAAATCTTTAGATGCATATAAAGCGCTGCTAGAGCGTTTGGAGTCTATGGAGACCAAAACTTCTGGGCCCCAAAAGCCCACTTTTTGCAAACTCTATAGTCATCCTATACATCCGTCCGTGCCAACACCCCCTTACCCTAAACACTTTAAGCTGCCTCAGTTGGCAACCTTTAGAGGTGAGGAGGATGCTCAAGAGCATGTGACGAGATTCCTGGGCCAATGCTTCGGTATTTAGGACAATGATGCTTTGTTATTAAGAATGTTTATAACCACATTCGCAGGCCCTGCTTCAGATTGGTTTACTCAGTTACCAAAGCACAACATTAACAACTTAGATCAGTTAGTGGATGCATTCCTCGAACGCTTCGCCTTCAACACCAAAAAGAAGGCGTCACTGAGTGACTTAGCTAGCCTCAAGAAGTATGAGGAGGAAACCATGGCGGCCTATGGGAATTGATGGAGGACTTTGCTTTCAAAGCTGCCCTACCTTCCCCCTATGTCCGACCTCACTCAAATGTTCTCAAAGAGCTGTTTGAGATCGATCTCTATGCTATTGCAGCTGCAACAATATGCCACCTTGGAAGAAGCCCTGGCGCAAGCCAGGATCATTGAAGATATCAAGATATAGGATGGTGAGATAGCCAAACCTAAGAAGAAAGAATGGAACAAGAACACAAAAATAGGGACTACGCAACAGAAACCCGCCGTGGTCAACCAAGTTGCTATCAATGTCCCTAAGCCTGCACAAGCAACACAACCTCAAAAGGCTAACTATCAGGTAGTGCCTCCTAACAACTATGATAGAGAAAATCAGAGGCAAGAACAGAGTCAATAGCATCGCCCTAGGTAACAATTCACACCCTACATAGAGTCCAGGGACTCCCTGTTTGACCGCTTGTTAGCGGCAAATTTGATCAACCTGCCAGAGGTTCAAACTATAGACCCCAATGCTCCCAAGCCTAAGGGATATAGGGAGGACTTGTACTGTAGGTTCCATAGATAGCAGGGACATGACCTAAATGCCTGCTGGAAGTTTAAGGGTTTGGTGCAATACCTAATTGATAACAAGACACTAGCGGTAAATAATCCCGTGGTACCAAGCAATCAACAAATGGAGGTCTTTAAAGACCCCTTGCCTGCTCATGCTCCATAGGCAAAGACCCTGCAAGTTAATGATGTCAAATAGAACTGCCCCATGCAGGGGTATGTAGGGATGATCAGTATAGTGACTCGAAACAGGAGGTACCCGAGCACAAATGCTCCTGTGGCAACTACAGGAGAGGTGCCAACAACGTCGCAACCACAACAACACCTTGCACAACCTACTCTACCTAAGTCGATGGCCACACTTTGGACCAAAATAACTCATAGTTTGAGGACCACCTTGGCTAGGCTCTCCATATACAAGCTCATACAACAATCGATGCCCCATTGAGAGGCTCTAATGGAGATATTGAAAGCCATCGAGTTGCAGCCCCATGAAACAAATTCTTTCAACAACTTCGTGGGACATGTCAAACGATGCACTGAGCCAGTCATCACATTTCGGGAAGATGAATTGAGATCAATTACTGATGAGATGGCGGATCCACCCCTGCATGTTATCACACGGGTCAATGGGATCCCATACAAGAGGGTGTTGATAGACACTGGCTCATCCAGTAATATCATCGCAACTGTGGCCCTAAAACATCTGAAGTTTCCTGCATCTCACATCACAGCTTCCACCTACACTCTGCGAGCATTCAATGATGCAATCTGCTCGATAGTTGGCACAATAGTCCTATCAATCCATGTGGGAAAAAAGACCATACCCATATTGTGCCACATATTGGAGGGTGATATGGCCTACAACATCTTGCTAGGCCGGCCATGGATCAGGTACATGAAGTGTGTCCCTTTGATAGCTCACCAATGCTTAAAGTATACATTTGAAGGGGAGGTGCATGTAGTCCCGGTGGACTTAGAACCCTTCAAGTATTGTAATGTGGTGCAGCTGATGCCGCAATCGACCCTGCCATCAATGCATTTGGATTTTTAGTTGAATCCATCTAGATAGGGTCCGATTTCATAGGCATCCCCGTTGACAAGTCCATCAAAACCACAGTTGAGTCCATCTTCATCGTTTGATCCTTCATCGACGATGCCACCTACGGTGGCCACACAAAAGGACAAATGGAAGAAACCCCTAGAAGAGGCACCACCATCAGTATCAACTATCTCTACTAAGGAGATGCCTAGCAAAATGGAAGTCGAGGCTCCTAGTTCACCCGACATGGAGTGGACTCCGGAAGAACTTTCGTTCCCTCCCCCTCAATCGCCAACAATCACCATTGAAATGACCAATACGGTCCTGGGGGAGTATTTGGTGCGAAATATTGTAGCAACACCCGCATTGGAGTCCATGCAGGACATGGGGAGACCTCGCCTTCCCATCGGTACTATTGTTCCTCTAGGCTACCCGTCAAACCAGACAAACTTTGTGTATGGAGGCCTTGATCATGGTATTGAGCCATGCATGCAAGAGGATGAAGATGAAGAGCCCTTTGTAGAAGATGTCAATTATTTGTCCAACCCAGATTTCGCTTTGAGATATCTTGGCCAATGCAATTGGCATGGATATGGGTTAGGCCGATATGAGCAAGGAGTGTTTGTTCTTTGCCAACCAAGATATCAGATGCCATACGACAAGTCAGGAGTAGGGTTCAAACACCCCCTATCCCTGGACATCTTGGTAGAGAACATGCAAGGCCTATGGATAGGCAAAAAGGGTGGATTGGCATTAAATCCCTATGCCAATCCTAATACAACATATACATTGGAATATTATCTCCCATGGTTGACCACCAACCTTGTTAGCCTCAACAACCCTTTCCCTTCGCTCGAGAGAGGAGAAATTTTGAGAGCTCACCTACAAAGGGGATATAGACAAGGTTAGGAAGGATCTTCAGAAGATGAGTCAGAATATGAGGTAGCACCATGGGATCCCTTTGAATCAGATAGCAATCACTCATAAGTGACCCCCATGGATGATTATCAAGAAAGCCTCTTGGCAATGTTCCCTTTGGCGGCTCCCATCGAGCAAGTGCCACCACAAGACAATCAGGCCCCACCGCAGAGAGTGGAACAACCCCAATGGGGCCAGATCAATTTGCTTGAGCATGACAAGCCTCTAATGTTGTGAATGGTTTTTGGAGCCAACGAAGGCCTTTGGATCTATGATAGTGATTATGAAGATGAAACTGAGATGGCCTATTTCAATCATATGCGATAACAACACTACTCATTGGATATTAACGACATATTTGAACAAATAAACATAGTGTCAGGGCATGAGTGGTACGTAGACCTAGCGTAGTGGGACCAATTGTTGAATCCACCACTTTGGGCATAAGAAGAGCACCTACCGTCCAAGAACCCTATATAAATATTAGTGTTGAGGGTAGACCCTATCCTCCTATCCACACATAGGGCTGATCCATTCATGCCAATACCTTTGGAGCCAAATCTAGAGCACAAAGAACATCCAAAATTTTTGAGTCACCACACTCGCGGTAATGGAGACCAACATCATTTCATCAACATGATCTCCATTGACTTAACCTCCCCCATCCATAACCTGACCAATCCAGCATAGTCGTTGTATCTAGACATAGATGCCATAGACTGGGATCGCGTCAATTCACCTCCATCCCCATTAGAGTACTGGCATTTTGGTAAAATGCTTTATTTTATCCCAGGGCCAACTCATGATATCTTCCATGCTAATGAGGAACCCGAGGTTACCAACACAGATTTAAACTCAGCAAATGATATCCACATGATCCCAACTCCACACCAGTTGGAGGACAGATCCCACATGTCGGTCAAGGAGATGACTGACGTAGACATCGGCTCGGATCCAATGAATCGAAAGATTATCAAGCTGGTGGTAAGCTTTTCCCCCAAAGAGCAAACTGACTACATTACCCTATTCAAAGAGAAGAAGGAGGTTTTTGCATGGTCCTATAGAGACATGTCGGGGCTAGATCCATAGCTAGTGATGCAGGAGCATCCAGTGGCAGCAAAGCAACCTTGCATCAAAGAGAAAATTCTAAGTGTTTCACCTTGGTGTCAAGATATCACGATAGAAAAAGTGTCACGATATTGCGACATGTCACATTATCATGACTCAGGAAGGAGAGAGAAATACAAGGAGGAAAATGTCACGATATCGCGACATGTCACATTATCGCGACCAAAAGAGGAAAGAGAAGGAATGGACGAAAAATGTCACGATATCGCGACATGTCGCGATATCGTGACCCAAAGAAGAAAGAAGGCGCAAGGGGAAAAGATGTCATGATATCGCGACATGTCGCATTATCACGACCGAAGAATGAGAAGAGGCGCAAGTGGGGAAGATGTCATGATATCATGACAGGTCGCATTATCACGGCCCAAAGAGGAGAGAGAAATCTAGAAGAGAAAATGTCACGATATCGTGACATGTCACATTATCATGACCAGAAGGCAAGATGAAGAGCAGAAGAGGAAAATGTCACGATTTCATGACATTTCGCATTTTCATGACCTGTAGACAAGAAGAATCGCAAGGGAGAAGAATGTCACGATTTCGTGACATGTCACATTTTCGTGACCTGCAGACAAGAAGAAGCGCAAGGGAGAAGAATGTCGTGATTTCGTGACATGTCACATTTTCGCGACCAGAAGGCGAAGAAGAAGCCCGAGGAGGAAAATGTCACGATTTCGTGACATGTCGCATTTTTGCGACCAGAAGGCAAGCGAAGGAGCCCGAGGAGGAAAATGTCACGATTTCATGACATGTCGCATTTTCATGACCAAAATGCGAGAGAGGAGCCAGGAAGCTAAAATGTCATGATTTCACAACATTTCACGTTTTTGCGACTCGAAGAGGAAAGCGAAGGCAAGGATGAAAGAATTTCGTGATTTCGTGACGTCGTATTTTTGCGACCTGAAGAGAAAAGAGGAGCCAAGGAAGAAAAGTGTCGTGATAGCGCGACATGTTGCATTTTCATGACAAGAAGGCCAGAGAGGGAGCAATAAGGAAGAAGTGTCACGATTTTGTGACACATCACATTTTCATGACAAAAAGGCGAGGGAAGGAGGCAACGAGAAGAAATGTCATGATTTTGTGACATGTCACATTTTCATGACCCAAAGAAGGAGAGAAGGTGATGGAGTCAAAATGTCACGATTTCGCGACATGTCGCAGTTTCACGACCCACCAAGGAGAGAGAAATCTAGGAGAAAGAAATGTCACGATTTTGTGATAGGTCGCAGTTTCACGGCCAGAAGGCGAAGAAAGAGCCAAGGAAGAAAGATGTCACGATTTCGCAACATGTCACCTTTTCACAACCAGAGGGTAAACGAAGGAGCCAGAGGACGAAAGATGTCACAAAATGTGACCTGCAGACAAGAAGAATCACAAGGGAAAATAATGTCGCGATTTTGCAACATGTCACATTTTCGCGATCTGTAGACAAGAAGAAGCGCAAGGGAGAAGAATGTCACGATTTCATGACATGTCACATTTTTGCGACCAGAAGGTGAAGAAGAATTCTAAGGAGGAAAATGTCACGATTTCGTGACATGCCGCATTTTTGCGACTAGAAGGCAAGCGAAGGAGCCCGAGGAGGAAAATGTCGTGATTTCGTGACATGTTGCATTTTCACGACCAGAAGGCGAGAGAGGAGCCAGGAAGCTGAAATGTCATGATTTCGCGACATGTCGCATTTTCATGACTCAAAGAGGAGAGAAGGCAATGTAGCCAAAATGTCATGATTTTTTGACATGTCACAGTTTTGCGACCCGATGAAGAAGAGAAGGCAAGGGAGCTGAAATGTCACAATTTTGTGACTTGTCATGATTTCATGATAGGAAGAAGCAAGAGGAGGTGGAAAGAGAAGATGTCGCGATTTCACGACATGTCACAATTTCATGACAAGGAGAAGAGAGAGCAGGTGGAAAGAAAATATGTCACAATTTTGCGATGCGAAGAAGGGAGAGAAGGCAAAATGAGAAGATGTCATGATTTTATGACATGTCATTAAATCGTGACCCGAAGGAGTGGAAGGAAGCTAGAAGAAGAAGATGACAGAATTCAAGCGGTAGTTGCAAAGCCATACAAGGATGACACATGGCACCAAGGTGCAGTAAAAGTGGGCGAATACCAAGAGGCTCGAGAAATGAAAATGATGGGTTATGCAGAGTAATCTGATAGGAAGTGGTGGTCAGTTGGCAGTGACAGGAGCCATGCGGAGTGGAGCTATGGATCGGGTTTTGTGCTCTGAATTTCATGATAGATGTTTCAAAGGGTTGGGTCCTCGATAAAAACCCAAGATTTGTAATGGGAAAGGGGTCAAAAAACTACTATAACAGAGGGTTACAGATTTGAAAGCCCGAGGGCTGTTGTTTTGTTTTTCTTCCAGAGGGTCGCGGGGCCTCTTTAAAAACCCAGGCACGTAGTGAGAGAGGAATGGTGAGGCAGAGATTGCTGGAGAGTGAAAGAAAACTGGGCTTGTGGCCAGTTCTGTGTAAAAATTATTTCCAGTTAATGCATGAATTTTTGGATTTGCGGGTGTGCAATTTTTGTCCCCCATCAGCTAGTCACGCATAATCTAACGCTTGATCCAAAAATCAAGCCAGTTAAGCAAAAACTACATAAGATGCACCCGATAGTGGCCTTAATGGTCAAAGATGAATTGCAAAAGCTATTGGATGCATAGTTTGTCATCTGTGTGGATTACCCACCATGGTAGTCCAACATGGTGCCCGTCAAAAAGCCTGACGGGAGGATTCGCATATGCACTGATTTTCAAGATCTAAAAAAAGTGAGTCCTAAGGATGATTTCCCCTTGCCAAGCATCAAAGCATTGGTAGATGCTATAGTAGGTCACAAAATGCTTTCCCTCATGGATGGTTTCTTGGGATACAATCAAATTCGTATCAATCTCGAGGACCAACTAAAAATGGTGTTCATAACTCCTTGGGGGACATTTTGTTATAAGGTCATGCCTTTTGGCCTTAAAAATGTTGGTGCCACCTACCAACGTGCCATGACATACATCTTCCATGATTACATGCATAAAACTTTGGAAGATTACATGGATAATTTGTTGGCCAAATCTCTTTTGTGCCCAGATCATCTCGATGACTTAAGCAAGATCCTCGATCGCCTCATGGAACATAAAGTCAGACTGAATCCCAAGAAGTGCATATTTGGTGTCACATATGGAAAACTGTTGGGTTTCATAGTCTCAAAGCGAGGCATCGAATTAGACCCAAACAAAGTCAAGGCAATCCTTGAAATGCTCCCCCCAACTACCATTAAGTAGCTCAAAAGCCTACAGGAAAAGGTCGCATCAATCAAACACTTCATAGCATAGCTATCTGACAAGTGTTGACCCATGAATAAATTATTGCATAAAGGGGTAGCATTTCACTGGGATGACGAGTGCCAGTCAGCCTTTGACGACATTAAACAATACTTGGCTTCACCACCAGTATTGGCACCACTTAGACCAGGAGTTTCATTCTACTTATACATCTCAGCCACTGAGGTGGCACTGGGCGCCATGCTAGCCCAAAAAAATGAACTTCACAAAGAACAGGATACTTACTATCTTAGCCGCACCCTGGTCAGTTATGAACTTAACTATGCATAAGTTGAGAAACTCTGCTTGGCAGTGGTGTTTTCTACCAAAAATCTATGCCACTACATGTTGAGAAACACTACGTATGTTGTGTCTAAGGAGAATCCATTGCGGTACATGATGAGTCGTACTTATCATAGTAGCCGCACGGTGAAATGGATCATGTTGTTGACAGAATTTGACATAGATTTTATTGGACAAAAATCCATCAAAGGTCAAGTTTTAGACGATCAACTAGTAGAGGCTCCTCTCAAATATGATCAACCTCTGACCATAGAACTACCTAATGATGGGGTCTTCCATGTCTCATAATCACTAGATTCTGATGAGCCTGAGTCACAGGCCGAAATAACCCTATTTTTTGATGGTTCTAAATGTGAGCAAGGTGGTGGCATGGGAATCATATTCTTTACACCGCAAGGGGCTCTAATGCCTATGTCATTTAAATTAAACTTCTCATGTACCGACAACAATGTCGAATATGAAGCCTTGCTCATAGGTCTTCAGACAGTAATCACCATGAAAATCAAACGATTGAACATCTTTGGTGATTCGTTGTTAATTATCAACCAAGTCAAAGGGGTATTCCAATGTAAATGCCCAGTTCTGCAGGCCTAAAAAGCCCTTGTGGACAAATTCTTGGCAAATTTTGAATGGTATGACATAAAGGCACTCCCTCGGCCATCGAATCATTTTGCGGACACTATGGCATCCTTGGGGTCCTTAATCTCGTAAGACATTTTTGGTGATATGACAAGTACAAACACTATCACAATCCGTGATGGAGCGCACAAGCTCTGACTTGACACCAAGAATCCACTTGATCCAGATTGAACCTTCCCCAGATAAGTTCTCTTGAATCCACAATTGTCTGAATCACGCCAACTAGGGGTCCTTGTTCTCCCCTACTCCCCTTAATAGCAACACAATGCTATTCTTACAAGTTCTCTCCCAATCAACTTTTGCTAAGGATGAACATCAAGAGGGAGTGGCTATTCATACCGTCAAGGTTTTTGATCATCAGGATTGGTATTCCACCATAAGGGACTACCTCAAGTTAGGTAATCTCCCGCTTGGATTTATGCATGCCACAAAATGATCATTCAAACAAAAAACAAATAAACATGTATTGTTAGGAGACATTTTGTACCATCGCAGCTACAAAGGAATCCTCCTTTGTTTCTTGGGCCAGAAGGAGTCCACTTGGGTGATCGCCCAAGTGCACGATGGTACATGCGATGGCCACTTTAGTGGTATGGCCATTGCAAAGCATATCCTCTGCATGGGCTATGACTGGCCATATTTAGAGCGATTTTGTTGCCAATATGTAAGGAAGTGTGTGAAATGTCAACACCATGCTAATTTGACACATGTACCTTCCCAGGCCTTGCAGTCGATCCAATCGGCTTGGCCATTTTCATAGTGGGGCTTAGATCTAATCTAAAATATCTCCCTTGCATCATTAGGTCGTCACACATTTATCATAACGACCATAGAGTACTTCACCAAGTGGGTGGAAGCAATTTCTCTTACCTCTATGACTGGAACCTGCATTTCGGAGTTCATTTTACATAATATCATATGTCATTTTGGTATTCCATCCAAGATAATTTTGGATAATGGGACATCATTCAAGAACAAATATGTGTGTGCTTTGACCACAAAGTACAAAATTTAGCACAATTTTTTGACACCCTATTATTCACAGGCAAATGGGCAAGCAGAGGCGTCAAACAAAATGCTAGTTGCCATCGTTAAAAAGATAGTCACAGACAGTCATAAGGATTGGCACATTCAGATCCCACTTGCCCTATGGGCTTATTGCACTAGCATTTGGATGCCCACTGGGGAAAATCCATTTTCGCTGGTGTATGGTTCTGAGACATTCATGCCTCTCGAGTTGGAAATTCCTTCCCTATGCATATCAATGCAAGAGTTCATCGATGATGACACTGCATGGCAGGCCCGGTTAGACCAGCTTATGTTGCTCGATGAACAACATGTTAATGCTTTCGAGCATTTACGTATCTATCAAGACCGACTGAATAAAGCATACAACATAAAATTTCACCTGAGGGACTTTCATGTTGGTGACTTGGTCTTAAAAGAGAACCAAAAGAACTCTAACTTGCCACCCCTTCTAAGAGACAAGTTCATAGAAAACTGGTTAGGTCCCTATGTAATTGACAATAAAATAGGACCTAGAACATACTGGCTAGCCTCTCTTGATGGAATCAAGGAACTAGAACCCTTGAACATCAGTCATTTATGGCCATTCCATATCTAAAAGAGCCATAGCCCAAACAAAACTCTCCAAGGATTCCTACAATCGCTTGGTCAATCCCAAAATGCTCCAAGGATTCCCATAATCACTTGGTCAATCCCAAAATGCTCCAAGGATTCCTACAATCGCTTGGTCAATCCCAAAATGCTCCAAGGATTCCCACAATCGCTTGGTCAACCCCAAAATGCCCCAAAGGTGCCCATTATCCCTTTGGTCAAACCAAAAGCTCCAAGGGTTCCCACAATCACTTGGTCAAAAGTAAGAAAATTCAAAAACAATAAAATCATCAAAAATAACAAAAATTTGCATCTCATTTCCATGCATGCTCAAAATCATCACAACAATAAAGAGCTCTTTTTGCATCTCACCTCCATACCCACAAAAAAAAAACAAAACAAAAAAAAAATCAATCCCTCAAAAACACAATAATATATAGTTGCATTAGGCATCACATCCATACATTGCATATTTGTGGTCATACAGGTCAAAGGCACCATAGACTGTAATTACTCCGCCAATCCATCTTGTTCCACATTTCTCCATTTTTGTAAACAGTCCATCAAAAATAAATGCCATTCACATCATTTCACCATATCATAGTCAGTTGTCTTCTAATGTATCTAGAATTTTTGTCATTCAGCTATCATTAGCTTTCTAGCCAAGTACTATACAAAGTCAGACAAATTTTACAAAGGTAGAGTTCTACTTGGATCACACCTTGTTACGTAGCATCCCAACACAAATTAAAACACATAAAAATTCCCAAGTTGTTTGAATGAAAGATGAAACCTGCAAAGCAATCCAGGTCACCATAAGTGAAACGATTATCTTGGTCATCCCCTTGTGCGAATGACCCCAAGAATGCTGAGAGTTGGCAAAATGACAAGCATCTTCCCTACCCAATTCCCCAAGAATCCCAAGTTCTCAAAAATTTGCAAACATCATAAAATTTTGCAAAAGTCAAAACTCCAAAAATTTGACATCACCACCAAAGTGCATACATCAAAAGGCACATACAATAGTGATTATCATCACTCGAAATTCAAATCCCTTGCTTGAAAAAAAAAAAATAATAATAATAATAATAACAAAACAAAAATAAACAATGATTTTTATCACTATATAAGAGCAAGTATCCCAATATAATTGAAGAAAAGAAGGGAGTCGAACTTGAATCCTTGGAACTCTCAACATTCAGAAGGTCATGAAGTAAACCTCAGTACCGGTTTGGTGGATATCCTGTTGGTCACTGGTGGTAAACCTCCCACATGATGATATATCTGTCACATTAACTTGTGTACAGATCAATGTTTGCATGTGGATGAGCTAGCTTATGGTATCCTGGATAGCACCATAGATTAATCTGACTAAATACAACAAAGGAAGTTAGTGGAGCTAATTAGGTGATCCTTAGTACATGTTTGGTTGACAGCCTATCTGGCACTAGCGGTATCCTGACAAATACCACATAAACAAACTCAATTGCACAAACAGGGATGTGAAATAACTTGGTCAAAGACAAGTCCGATTCATACCTTGTTGAAAAGTCTTGTAAGATAAAGTAAAATCATGGCTAGTTAGTTAAAACATTCGAGTCTCAGAAAACCTTAAAATACATTTTAAACCAACTAATATCTTTCATCCTTGCATCGCCATCAAAAAATACAAAAAACAACATGTATACATGAAAATTCATTTACCATAGCAATCGCCTAGGACAAAAAGCCATAAAGTTCTAAACAGTCTATGGTGCCCTTGCCAAACAACACAAATTCAATTCATCCATTACATTTGCATATCCTAAAAATTAGAAACATTTGCATTCATCATAACATATGCATCCATCAACATCAATTAACATGCATACATACACATTCAACAATCATTGAGCATAACATCAAATACCGACATGTGTATAAACAAAATAAAGTCATCTGTATATATGTCATCAAAAATTCTCACAGGCTACAATAACCGGTCATCTGACCCCATAAAAATCCAAAACCCCAAAATCCTCCCTCGTAAAATCATCCACCTCTACCATATTCGCATCCTCCAGTGAAACCCCCCAACCCTCACCTGATGCCTCTGCACCCTCATCACCTGCTTCTAATGCCTCGGAACCTCCCAGTGGTCCCTATCCCTGCCATAACCATTGTAGTCTCGACGTCATCCACATCTGATATGTCGATCTTTGCATTTGAATCCTCACCAAGTGGCGCAATGACTAGCCAATCCAGAGTCCTCTTGTCCCCCCAACACTGATAGACCACGGGCTCACTAGGGAACCCTTGGTACACCCCAAACTATTGTGTCACCTGGCTGTAAGGGAAGAACTCCTGCTCTGTCCCATGCCGCCCAATCAACCACTGCCCCTTATGAACCTGTTGTGGTTGATCCACAACACACCCCAAAATTGGGGACCCACCTTTTTGCAGGCTTGCAGAGAAGAATCTCGGTGACCCAGATGCTAAAATTGAAGAAAAGAAAAAAAAATGCCTAAGTGTTGAAAGGTGTCGCGAAATCGCGACTGGTTGCGCCATCGCTGCCGAAAATAGGAAAGTTGTCGCGAAATCGCGACATGTAGCTCCATCGCTGCCAAAGAGGAGAGACGTCGCGATTTCGCGACCGATTGCAGCAAAGGTGTACGGACGGAGAAAATGGTCGCGATTTCGCGACGTGTTTTGGGGAGGCGTACGGAAAGAAAAAGCGGTAGCGATATCGCGACAGAAAGCTGCACGAAGGTCCGAGGGGGAAAAACGTCGCGATATCGCGACAGGTTTTGCCAAGGCGTACGAAAGATAAAAGCGGTAGCGATATCGCGACGGTTTGTGGCAAGGCGGGGTTCGAAAATAAAAGCGGTAGCGATATCGCGACGGTTTGTCGAGAGAGGGCAAGAGAATGATAATGGTCGCGATGTCGCGACGTAAAATTGCCAAGGAGGCCCGACGGAGAAACGGTAGCGATTTCGCTACGCCTTGTGGAAAGAAGACTCAAAGTTCAAAACGGTAGCGAATCGCTGCCATTTCTTGAAGACAAAGGCTCAAAGCCAAAAGGTAGCGAATCGCTGCAAAATTCTCAAAAGAGCCCGACGAAGTCAGAAGGTAGCGATATCGCTACAATTTTTGGGGAAGAAGACTCAAGGTTCAAAGTGGTAGCGATATCGCTACCCTTCGAAGAAGAAGGCCCAAAGCTTTAAAAGAGTAGCGATATCGCTACGAGAAGCGGCCGGGAAGCATGTAGCGATATCGCGACATGTCACGATTTCGTGACATGTCGCCATATCGCGGCTAAGAAGATGAACAGGCAGACTTGCAGTTTTGTCATTTTTTTTGTAGTAAGCGTTACACAGGACGCAGGAAAAGCAGGACACGTGGCGCACAGGTGTCAAACTTGCAGAGGCGTTACATGCAGAGATGAATTTCGAAGCGTTTTCAAATTTGAGCATGAATCAAAGCGGGAAAAAGCAAGAATTTGAGGGGTCATGTGCGGGAAGGTGAAATGAAGCGACATAAAAGATCGTAGAGCCGCGTCAAACATTATAAGACCAGAATTGCAAATCGAAGAAGGGGTTGGAAATTGTCGAATACAGAGTTGCAGAGACAAGAGCTTCGTGCTATTATGGGCATGTACTTGGGCAATTTCCTTCTTTTTGTTCGAGAATTTTATACCTGGAACATTTTTGAATGTAATCGAAATATTCTTTAATACAAAATACAGAGAGTTGGCATCTTTTGGATGAGAAAGAAGGAGTTACTTCTGCATGCATGATTTAATGTCTATCTTTCCTTTCCAGATTTCTTAGGTTTCTAGGTGAAGTTTAATGCAAGATCTCTTGGTTGCTTCATGCGAATGCCTGAATCTGGAATTATAGTAGAAACCCTCGAGACCCGCACCTAGCCTATTTGGATTGTGTGAAAGTGCAGGTTCATTAGGTTAGGTTGTATGTAGAAAGCCTCAGTATCTTCGGTTTCATCAGATTAATGACAAACTTTATGACTGTAATCTATTCTTATTGTTACTTTTGTTTACTTTTGTCTTTGCTTTTCAAACCCATATTTTATTTTCAGCAGTTTAATTATTGTGTTTGAATAAATCACTAAAAATCCATCAGAATTAAAGATTAAAACAGATTTTATTCATTTTAGAGTCCATTGCACTTTCAGAATTAAATAAACCACGGTGCCCCTTGTTAACATCCACTTGCAAACCCTGAGGTGTTCTTAGCATTTCATTTTAAACAGAATCCTTGATAATCAATAATTAGCATAATAAGAACCTTGGAGAAATCATTTTTCTTTGCAAGCAGAGGATTTGGGACTCGGATCCTACGGGAGAGTGTGTTTTCACAATCGGGTTAAAACACCACTCAACAGATTGGCGCTAGAAGGAGGGCCGAATCGGTTTATCTATTTCAATTTTTATATCTGAATATTTTGTTTTTGATTTAATTCTGAAATTATTTACGGCTAAACCGCAACACTTTTTTTGTGTTTGTTGCGGGTTTTCTTCGAACTAGCCGAGGGTTTCCTCGAGCGAGTTGGACCCACCACGCCGTATTGCGACCGGGTCTCAAACAACCGGAGAAACCATTTTTCACGACCTTACTGGTACTCCCAAGGGTAAAGTCAAGCAAGTCGTAAGCACTCCGATAGCAAAAGGCCTATTTTCTCTAGGAATGTCGAGTGGACCTACGCCAGTAATATCTGTTGCCCCTAGTGTGCCTATAGTTTGTAATATTTCTTCTGCTATTGTAGGTCTGTCTACATCAATTCTGAGTCAAATGGCTCAAGCTCCAGCAACTCCTTGGTATGGAGCTAACAATACTCCTTTGAATATTGTTGGGGATATCCATGAAATCCCCAAGAACATTGAAATATTTCTGCCTAAATACAAGCCAGATGGCCTAAGAACAGTAGAAGAACATATCCAAGCCTATAGAGATGTTTTAATTAGGCTGCAAGTTCAGCATGAAGATGTAGCCTGCAGACTTTTCCCCATGAGCTTGGATCCAATAGCATATGAATGGTATATATGCTTGCCAACTGGTTCAATCACCTCTTGGACACAAATGGAAAATGCATTTGTCAATCAATTTAGGTCGCCCTTAGATCCCGCAACTATTTACAATCGGTTTATTACATGCAAACGGGGCCAAGGGGAACCAATCCGAATGTTTAATCAGAGATTCCAAAAGAACTATAACAGAGCAATTAGACATTTTGCCATCGATCCTGCAGTAGCTTTGCGGATATATTTTGGGGCATTGGACCCCATGACAGCCATGTTTGCAAGGCGTAATCCTCAGGTCACCACGCTGGCTTTGGCCTATAATGAAGCCATGACTATTGAGCAGCAATTGACACCGCAAGGCTACGGGTTTACCCGAGATGCCTATGTTGGGACAAGGTGCTCCATATGGTCAAGTTCCCCAGGCAAATCAACTCATGGCACCACAAATGCCAAGTATGAACGCCTTCCCATATCAGCAGCCGTATCCACCAAGCACCCGCATATGCACCCATTCCAATCCAACCAATCACAGCCATTCCACCTGTTCCTGCATTTTTGCAGAACAGTCAATCAACTACGCAGGAAACTAGTCAAGTCAATCCTCAAGCCATAGTTCCTGTTCCGAATCCAATCCCAATTCAAGGTATCAATCCATATGGGAATCCAATTCCTCAGAACCCCACCCAAATGTGGAATCAAGACCCCATCAATTATGCAAATCCAATGGGGGTTAACAACAATGTGGTTCCACCGAAGGATGTCTTTTCGGAAGTCGAAGAGCTCAAGAAACTAGTGCATAAACTAAGTAATGACAGGGTTCAACAGCAGAAGCATGAGTCCCGTGCCCCTCACCCAAGTCAGAATTTTAACAATAGAGGGAGGCACTTGAACACTAAGCCAAACAATGGGGGAGTTCCTGCTCCCATTGCTAATCAATTAGATGCTTCTACAGGCCCTAGCCAATCCAATTCTCTTTTGAATCTTTCAGATTTGGCATGGGAAAGAGGGTGCGGGTTACATAACACAAAAGAACACAATGAGAGGAATTGTCCTGAGATCGCTAGATACACTCATTGTCTTCGAGCACAAGTTGATGATTTGGAGCTGGTATCAAATGAGGATCCATCGTATCGGCAAGATGAAAATATTATGGTGATGGAAACGGTATATCACCAAGAGGGTGAGAGCGAGGAGGAAGAAGACGAAGTTTTGGAACAGGAGGTGCAAGCTTTTCGAGATTTCAGAAAGGGGACTCATGGGTACCATTTGAGGAGTAAGTCTAAAGCCCCTAAAACCTCATCAACACCTCCAAACAGTTCTATTCTTCCTCCAGATACAAAGGCAAGTAACAACCCTCCCCCTCCACTCAGAAGAGAAATGTCTAATGACGTCCAGAAGACAGTCAAATTCGAAAAACCAAATTATGACGTAGTGGAGGATATGAAGAAGTCCAAATCTAGCCTTTCATTCCTGGACGCGGCTAAATTGCCTGGTCAAAAGGAGGCGTTGATAAGAGCTTTGAACTCACCTGATCCGATGTGGAAGGAAAAAAGAGCTGAATCCCATCTGATTTTGCGAAAGGAGAGAAGGGATGTCCCGCCATTCTTATTAACTCTGAGAATTGCGGGTAAGAACTTGCATAACTGTTTGGTAGACACAGGAGCCACGAGCAACCTCATGCCTACGGAGATATGTCAAATGCTTGGTCTACAACCGGTTTCATCCAAATGCACGGTCTTGCAATTGGACCGTTCCGAGGTAAATGTAGTAGGGACCTTATATGATGTCAAGATTCAATTAAATTCTGAACCCAGGGTCCAGCGAGGTTGTAGACATTTTGGTGGTTAACATCCCAAGTAGGTATGGAATGTTACTTGCGAGAGATTGGATGAAAACGTTGAATGGCTATTTTGCAACAGACCGCTCGCATATGTGGCTGCCATGGAAGGGCATTGCTAACCAAATCAGAGTGGAAAACGAACCGAGGCTTAAGGAGATTATAACGGATTTTAACAAGCCGAATGAGGTTCAGTTTTCTGAGCCAGACCTAGGGGTCTATGCTCTTGATGTTGAGAAAGCTACTGATGAACTTAAAGAAGAAGTGTGTCATGGTGGTTCTTCTGAGGAGAAGGATTACACGTGGTTGCTCAAGTTTGATGGATCAAAATCTAGACAGGGAGCAGGAGCTGGAGTCGAGCTCACTGGTCCAGGAGGTAAACCATTATTGGCTGCCTACAGACTGCAATTTCCTTGCACAAACAATGTGGCAGAATACGAAGCATTGATCTACGGTTTACGTCTAGCATTGAGCAAACATGTTAAATGCTTGAAGGTTTTGGGAGATTCCGAGTTGGTTGTCAAGCAAATCAAAGGACAGTATACATGCCGCGACAAAAGACTGAGCCTTTATAGGACTAGGGTTATGGACCTCATGGAGGAGTTTGATGCATTCAACATAGCCCTTATTTCTAGGAGAGGAAATCGAATAGCAGACTCTCTTGCAGTCGCCGTGGGCATGTTAAACCCGGTGGATATAAAAAGATGTAAAAAGTTTTCCATTGAGCTGGTTCCTTGTCCATCAATACCTGATAATGTGAAGAATTTCCAGGTTTTTGAGTGTGACAGGCACATCTTCAAGTTTGTCACAAACTCGGGTATTTTTGAAAATCAGGTGATCGATGAGGAACAAAGGTGGCTGGATGAAACAGAAGAAAGTGAAACTGCGTATCAATCCAACAAAATTCCTAAAGACGTGGTTTCATTAGAAAAGATGTTCGACATGGAATGCAAGAACAAGAAAAGAAAAAGAGTCCCGCTCCCCAAAGATGCATGCGATTCAATTAATCTGGGAGTGCGGACAATCCAAAGGAGGTGTACATAGCAAAGGCATGTACGAGAGGAAGAAAGGAGCAATATAATACTAGGCTTTGAAGCATTACATAGATTGTATTGCTTGGAACTACAATGAGCTGAAGACTTACAACCAGAACATTATCACGCATACCATCCCTTTGAAGCCAGACTCCAAGCCTTTTAGGCAAAGACAGCGAGTTGTTAACCCGCTATTGGAGCCTTTGATCGAAAAGGAGGTTAAAAGATTATTGGAAGCGAAAATCATTTTTCCTGTTAGGCACTCAACCTGGGTGGCCAACCTCGTTCCAGTAAGAAAAAAGAGTGGAGAGATTAGGTTGTGCATAGATTTTCGAAATCTTAATAAAGCCTCTCAAAAAGATAATTATCCATTACCATCAATCGATGAAATTCTGCAAATGGTAAATGGATCTGAAATGATGTCCTTTCTCGATGGATATTCGGGGTACAACCAAGTTCTTATACATCCGGATGACGGGATGAAAACAGCCTTCACTACCAAGTGGGGGACATTTGCATATAAGAGAATGTCGTTCGGACTGTTAAACGCTGGTGCAACTTTTCAACGCGCCATGGATTACGCATTCAAAGGACTAATAGGCAAATGCATCATCGTGTATGTGGATGATATCCCAGTTTTCTCGAAGAAGAGAGAAGATCATGTTAAAGATTTGAAGAAAGTGCTTCAAAGATGCAGAGAACATGGAATTTCCTTAAATCCCAAAAAGTGCATTTTTGGAGTAACGAAAGGGAAATTGTTGGGTCACATCATTTCAAAAGAGGGCATATCCATCGACCCAGAAAGGATACAAGCTATCCAAAACCTACCTCTCCCGAGCAGTAAAAAGAACTGAGATCTTTCTTTGGGCAAGTCAATTTTGTGAGGAAGTTTATCTCTAGCTTTGCTTAGATAGCCAAACCTCTGAACCAGATGCTCAAGAAAGATGTGGATGTAAAATGGAACGAGGAAAGTAGAGTGGCTTTCCAGAATATCAAAGATGCCATTTCCAGAGCCCCTGTCCTTATAAGCCCAGATTACTCCAAGCCTTTTTATATTTACGCTTTTGCATCAGAACACTCCTTTGCGAGTGTCTTAACCCAAAAAGGTGAGGATAGTGCCGAAAAGCCCATTGCATTTTTAAGTGCCCCTCTGAAAGATGCTCAATTAAGGTATTCAATCCTTGATAAGCAAATGTACGCACTTTTTAAAACTGTGAAAAAATTTAGGCACTACATAGTGCACAGCAGAATTATCGCCATCGTGCCCGATTCTGCTGTCAAGACCATGTTTTTACAGAATGAACTAGGTGAGAAGAGAGGAAAATGGATTTCGACCATCCAAGAATTTGATCTCGAAATCCAACCAATGAAACTAGTTCGAGGACAAGGACTGGCAAAGGCGATCGCAGAAAATGATCCGCAAATAACAGGTCAATGCTCAAATACAGAATACATGGCTAAGGACGATTGGTATGTTGATATTGTGCATTTTTTATTGACTGGTAAGTATCCTTCTAATCTGAATTCAACACAGAGAAGAGCTTTAAGGCTTAAGTCTGTTAACTATCTAATAAAATCTGGTGTGCTTTACAGGAAGAATCATGAAGGCATCTACCTGAGGTGCTTGAACAAAGAAGAAGCTGTCGGGGTATTGCAGGAATTTCACGGGAAACATGGAACTGGTCATGGTGCAGCCAACGCTACAACACATCAAATCCTGAGAGCAGGATATTACTGGCCACATATTTTCAAGGATGCGCATACCCATGTACGATCTTGTCACATCTGTCAAGTGGCTGCAAATAGAGAAAGAAATGCAGCCATGCCGTTGCAGCCTGTAGTCGAAATGAGACCGTTTGCGCAGTGGGGACTAGATTTTATTGGGGTTATTAACCCAAATTCTTCTGATTCTCACAAATTCATTTTGACAGCTACAGACTATTGTACAAGGTGGACAGAGGCGATTCCTACTAAACATGCCACCACAGATGTTGTGATTAAATTTCTTGAGGATCAAATTATAACAAGATTTGGGATGCCCGACTCTATTGTCAGTGACAATGGTAAAGCTTTTATTTCTACACAATTTGCAGATTGGGCATATGATAACAAAGTGAGCTTAAAGTTTGCATCCAATTACTATCCTCAAGGAAATGGGTTGGCCGAGTCTTCAAATAAGAATTTGTTGAATACTATTAAGAAGTTGCTTTAAAAGAACCCTCGGGATCGGCACGAGTCAACTAAAGTTTGCCCTTTGGGCGAGATAGGACCAGAGTGAAAGAATCCATAGGGAATACTCCCTATCATTTGGTCTATGGGCAAGACCCGATATTTCCAAGCAAATTTGAAGTTGCCAGACCTTACATTTCATACAAGAGTACTTGGGGACAGATGATCAAGTTGAAGCCAGGTTGAGCCAGTTGTTGCACCTTGATGAAAAGAGAGAAGAGGCCGTGAATCACATGAATAAACACCAGGAAGTAATCAAGAGATGGTTTGATAGAAGGGCCAAAGTTAAATCATTCAGAATTTCAGATTTAGTATTACTATGGGACAAAAGACATGAGGAAAAAGGAAACCATCAAAAGTTTGATTGTCTTTGGTTAGGCCCATATCAGATTTCAGAGATTCTTGGGAAGAATACCTTCAGGCTAAAAACCTTAGAAGGGAAATATTTCACGCTGCCGGTTAATGGGCAGATTTTAAAACATTATTTTAGCCCTTAGGTTGTGGGACTTTCATATCATTCTTTGATTTTGGTGGGATTTTCAGATCTTGTTTCATTGTTTAGGATTTTCAGATTTTGTTTGATTTAGGATTGTTAGCTTAGCTAGGATTTTGGTTGTGGATTTGATTTCAATTGTCATGTTGTTAATTTTGATAAAAAAAAAAAAAACAAAACAAAAAGAAATAAATTGAGATGCCAACTTATGCTTAAGGTTAGGAGAATATGAAATATTGGAATTATCTTGTAAAGGCTCCACCAATAACATAAAACATTTTAAGTTATATTGTTTGATTTTGTGATACATGAAAGAATCGGTTTTGCATGACATATCATTTCATTTGCAAAGATAAGGCATTCATATTCCATCTCACCTCACATACATTTCATTTTAGTTACATATGCATCTTATGTACAAGCCATGAAAGTACGTCAAATTCTCTTAGGGTTATGTTATAACATAAATGTAAGTGAATCCTAAGGTTGGAAACTGAGTCTTGAGGTATCTAGAACCAAGCACGTCTCATAAATTAAAAAGGATCTTGAGCAAAATGATCAAAACCTAGCTTGGAGGAAAAGGTTGAGCGAAAGTGGTTTTCATGTCTATCCTATTATGCAACATGATCCTAAAAACAGTGGTTTTGACCACTTCCATAGAACTTAAAGCCCACATGGAGTAGTAAGGATAGGGTGTAAATTCTCATCTCGGTTGGTTGAGAATCTGATTCCCCAAAGCTCCTATGTTTTCATTTCATAATTAGTCTTGGATTGTAAGGATCGTACTATTTGTCCTCCGCAAAGGATGGGTAGTCATCCCCAAGGTCTAAGTAATAAAATTAATATTTTCCATTCTCATCAGTCTTGGATTGTAAGGATCGTACTATTTGTCCTCTGCAAAGGATGGGTAGTCATCCCCAAGGTTTAAGCAACAGAATTAATGATTTATATCTAAGGTTTGGATTGTAAGGATCGTACTACTTGTCCCTAACCAGGATGGGTAGTCGTCCCCAAGGTCCAAGAAGTAAAAAGTAAATAAATTTTTCCCATCTCATCTTTATTTTGGATTGTAAGGATCGTACTACTTGTCCTCTGCAAGGGATGGGTAGTCATCCCCAAGGTCCAAAGAAATGGAGATAAGTTTTGGATTGTGGGGTTAGATATGCCCATGCATGGCATCATGTCTTGCCTAAAAAACAAGACCAGCGATTGTCTAGAGGGTTAGACTAGCATGACCATTTCTTCCATAAGCTGGTTTAATTATTTTGCTTAAAGTGAGGTAATGAACTCTAAATCAGAATAGTAAGGATAAGGTTAAACTCTCATCTCGGTTGGTTGGGAGTCTGATTCCCCAAAGTTCTGATTTCACATTCACTTGCACATGGGTTCTAGATAGTAGGGACTCATAACCAACTTTGGGATACAATAAGGTAATGAATCAGTGGATCCTAAGAGGGTTTGGCAATCTTGAATGCTTGTACATTATGATATAAGAATGACCATGCATCTTATGAAGGCAAGGCCTTCTAGCACGTCCATTAGGGTCACAAATCATTCACCATCCCACATATGCACTCATACAAAACTGATGATGGAGTGTGGATCAAATTCAAATGATAGGGAAGGAATTCATTGCACACACTGAGCTAATACTTGAGGATTCTAATGATTCATGTACTTCTGATCTTTGGGCATTTGTTATTTTGCTTATGTGCTAACATGTATTTGCGAGTTTGTGATATGTTTCAAGGTTGGGTTCTTACTAAAATGCTCAAGAGCATTTGACAGAAGAGTCGCCATTTGTTGTGGTTGATCCACAACACACCCCAAAATTGGGGAC
Organism: Wollemia nobilis; assembly: GCA_028583015.1. Lineage (NCBI taxonomy): Eukaryota > Viridiplantae > Streptophyta > Pinopsida > Araucariales > Araucariaceae > Wollemia > Wollemia nobilis. The sequence continues at coordinate 4,307,784 of JAQPPZ010001731.1, forward strand.
CCACCTTTTTGCAGGCTTGCAGAGAAGAATCTCGGTGACCCAGATGCTAAAATTGAAGAAAAGAAAAAAAATGCCTAAGTGTTGAAAGGTGTCGCGAAATCGCGACATGTCGCGAAATCGTGACTGGTTGCGCCATCGCTGCCGAAAACAGGAAAGTTGTCGCGAAATCGCGACATGTAGCTCCATCGCTGCCAAAGAGGAGAGACGTCGCGATTTCGCGACCGATTGCAGCAAAGGTGTACGGACGGAGAAAATGGTCACGATTTCGCGACGTGTTTTGGGGAGGCGTACGGAAAGAAAAAGCGGTAGCGATATCACGACAGAAAGCTGCACGAAGGTCCGAGGGGGAAAAACGTCGCGATATCACGACAGGTTTTGCCAAGGCGTACGGAAGATAAAAGCGGTAGCGATATCGCGACGGTTTGTGGCAAGCAGGTTCAGAAATAAAAGCGGTAGCGATATCGCGACGGTTTGTCGAGAGAGGGCAAGAGAATGATAATGGTCGCGATGTCGCGACGTAAAATTGCCAAGGAGGCCCGACGGAGAAACGGTAGCGATTTCGCTACGCCTTGCGAAAAGAAGACTCAAAGTTCAAAACGGTAGCGAATCGCTGCCATTTCTTGAAGACAAAGGCTCAAAGCCAAAAGGTAGCGAATCGCTGCAAAATTCTCAAAAGAGCCCGACGAAGTCAGAAGGTAGCGATATCGCTACAATTTTTGGGGAAGAAGACTCAAGGTTCAAAGTGGTAGCGATATCGCTACCCTTCGAAGAAGAAGGCCCAAAGCTTTAAAAGAGTAGCGATATCGCTACGAGAAGCGGCCGGGAAGCATGTAGCGATATCGCGACATGTCGCGATTTCGCGACATGTCGCCATATCGCGGCTAAGAAGATGAACAGGCAGACTTGCAGTTTTGTCATTTTTTTTTCGCAGTAAGCGTTACACAGGACGCGGGAAAAGCAGGACACGTGGCGCACAAGTGTCAAACTTGCAGAGGCGTTACATGCGGAGATGAATTTCGAAGCGTTTTCAAATTTGAGCGTGAATCAAAGCGGGAAAAAGCAGGAATTTGAGGGGTCATGTGCAGGAAGGTGAAATGAAGCGACAGAGAAGATCGAAGAGCCGCGTCAAACATTATAAGACCAGAATTGCAAATCGAAGAAGGGGTTGGAAATTGCCGAATACAGAGTTGCAGAGACAAGAGCTTCGTGCTATTCTGGGCCTGTACTTGGGCAATTTCCTTCTTTTTGTTCGGGAATTTTATACCTGGAACATTTTTGAATGTAATCGAAATATTCTTTAATACAAAATACAGAGAGTTGGCATCTTTTGGATGAGAAAGAAGGAGTTACTTCTGCATGCATGATTTAATGTCTATCTTTCCTTTCCAGATTTCTTAGGTTTCTAGGTGAAGTTTAATGCAAGATCTCTTGGTTGCTTCATGCGAATGCACGAATCCGGAATTATAGTAGAAACCCTCGAGACCCGCACCTAGCCTATTTGGATTGTGTGAAAGTGCGGGTTCATTAGGTTAGGTTGTATGTAGAAAGCCTCAGTATCTTCGGTTTCATCAGATTAATGACAACTTTCTGACTGTAATCTATTCTTATTGTTACTTTTGTTTACTTTTGTCTTTGCTTTTCAAACCCATATTTTATTTTCAGCAGTTTAATTACTGTGTTTGAATAAATCACTAAAAATCCATCAGAATTAAAGATTAAAACAGATTTTATTCATTTTAGAGTCCATTGCACTTTCAGAATTAAATAAACCACAGTGCCCCTTGTTAACATCCACTTGCAAACCCTAAGGTGTTCTTAGCATTTCATTTTAAACAGCATCCTTGATAATCAATAATTAGCATAATAAGAACCTTGGAGAAATCGTTTTTCTTTGCAAGCAGAGGATTTGGGACTCGGATCCTACAGGAGAGTGTGTTTTCACAATCGGGTTAAAACACCACTCAACAGAACCCGTCAAAGCCACTCTCTAGCCTCAGGCCAGGTTGGACAGTCCCGATAAGGGTGCCAGAACACCTCCCCTGGAGTAAGCTAAGCGAAGGCATCAACATAGTGCCCTACGACACCTTCCCACCGTTGACTCTGCCCCTGCTCCTCAAAATGTCATCATAGATCCACGTAACCTATATCCCTATCCACCATCTCTGCTCGAGTAGTCCACGGTAACCCCACCGACCTCTCCACCACTATGTGCTGCCAAGCCTAGCTTTGCAACAAATAGTTGTAGCCAATCCCCTTTCACCTTCGACAATGAACTTCGTACAACTCACCATAGAGCTATGCCAAAAACATCTGTCCCCACCTTATAATCAAGGGCTCATGTGTTAAACACTCCACCAGTCAATAGACCACATCCAACAGGTTCCATGGGAACCTCGCACCTGACAAGTTAGGTAGCAACATGTTGGAAATGAGGCCCATAAGTACTATACGCCTCACTCCCAACACCCCCTTCTCTAGCCACCATCGAACTAGAATCCCATCAATATGGTAGTCACCCTCTGCCCTATCCACTGGGATATCCACACCCACCTCCTCCCCATGCCCAAAGCAGCGTGTCAGCACTATTGTTCACAGATCATGCGACATCGTCTTGATCAGCAATCTATCGAAATCCGTAGAATCTGATAGACATCCTCCAAGGTCATTGTCATATCCCCTATTAGGAGATGGAAGCTGTTTGTTCGAGGATCCCACAAGTTGATCAGGGCTATTAGATAGGCCCGATCCCCGACCACAGGCTCCAGCTGAGTCACCTGCTTGAGCCCAAGGGCATCAAGCCACTCCCAGTCAGCCAAAGTTAGTGCCTCTTGCGCTTCAGTAAAAATAGTAGGCACACGATACCGGATCTTCACAACCTGCAAAAGAAAACAACATAAAAACATTAAAATCATGAAAAATTGTACAACAATAACATGAATATATAGCAATGCATAAAACAATGTACAGCTAAAAATAACAAAATTCACAAAAATTCAAAACATTCACAGTTTGTCAGTCTTAGGTTTTTCGTACTCTAAGTTTAAAACTGACAGACAAAATAAAAAATAGAAAACAATTTTCAAATGCAGTTTGTCAGTCATAGGGTTTATGTACTCTAAGTTTAAAACTGACAAACAAAATAAAAAAACAAAATTCACAAAAATTCAAAACATTCACAGTTTGTCAGTCTTAGGGTTTCTGTACTCTAAGTTTAAAACTGATAATCAAAATAAAAAACAAAAAACAATTTTCAAATACAGTTTGTCAGTCTTAGGGTTTCCGTACTCTAAGTTTAAAACTGACAGACAAAATAAAAAACAATTTTCAAATATAGTTTGTCAGTCTTAGGGTTTCTGTACTCTAAGTTTAAAACTGACAAACAAAGAAAAAACAAACAACACAAAATTAACATGACAGTTTTTTACCTAGGGTTTTCAATCAAGTTTTAAAAACTAACAAATTCAACCTAAAAAACTAGGGTTTCGCGGTCAGTTTATCCTAAGGTTTTCGTGTAACAAAAACATCACAAAATACAAAATTTTTCTTTTACCTAAGGTTTACCTTACTGTAAAAAGGAAACAAATTTTAGACTTTTACCACATATTTCCAACATACATGTAAACTAGGGTTTCATTTTTTACGAATCCAACTAAAAAGAAAAACAAATTTTTAAACTAAGTTTTGAACTAAGTTTTTACGTTCAGTTTTGATCTTTGGTAAACTAGGGTTAAGTGAAGTTTTTCAGTTACGTTTTAAACTAAGTTTTCAACTAAGTTATAAACTAACTTTTAATCTTTGTTTACCTAGGTTTTTTACCTAAGTTTTCATGAAGCCATAAAACAACAACTCACGCATAATGACATACATTTAATTAGGGATTTCATTTTTAATTTGAACAACAAACACAAAAGGAACAATAAATAAATTACGGTATTAAAAATTGTAACAACACAACACAAGCAATAACAAGGAGGATCACTTACTGGTCTTGCTTCGGCTCTTCCGCTTGATCCAGTTCATGAACTCATGATGTCAAGAGAAATACGACAGCGATTCGCTTCACAGAATTGACCTCCTCCTCCTCAGAGCTCCAAATCACAAGGAAAAACAAATGCAAATGAGCCCAAAACTCAGTTTTGGCCTTTAAATAGGCTTTTTGAGCCTGTAATTGTTCCTCCCATGGATGAGCACTCTGGATAGCGCTCATACCACCATGGGACGAATACTCAACTAGTATTCATCCCACCCAGGAATGAATAAAGAGCAAAAATTTCAAAAAATAGCAAAAAATGCACAAAATGACCCAAAAATAAGCAATAAACTTGTCCGAGGAGAGTGCTTTCGCACTTGACATTCTGGGCATGCAAAACTGATGTTGGAGTCACAAATTGGCACTATCCTACTCCCTAAGAAGGCTACCATAGCTGGACCACTCCACGGGAAGACAAATTTTTGCCAATTTCAGCTCCAAAGCGCGTCACAAAAAGGGTTAGCACCCACCAAAAATAGGTCTAAATGTCAAAAAACTGCACACATTCAACGATAAACATCTAAAGGCACCCTTACACAATTCATCTTGGGTCAAGTGACTCATTGTTTTTTTCATGTAAGTCATTCCCTCATTAATTCGTTGCTTGAGGGGGTAGTCACACTTAGTCACCAATCAACAAATACATACCCAATCAAAGAAATGACATGCATTCAAAGAATCATTGACAAAGACAATCACGCTCCTGCTTGGGGAAGAAAACAAACAATAATTATAAGCTGATCACACACTTGACATTCATGAATCATGAACTCAAGGTTCCCACAGACAAAAGGTTGCGCCCTTTGCCTATTCATGACTGATCAATGTCCAAGATCAAGTAACACCTCATCGAAAAAGGTTAACACTTGAATTGAGTTCCTTCGCTCGTCAAAAGAAAGGATTCAAGAATGCATGCCCATTCCATACTTAGGGCATCAAAATTTCGTTAGGTTATTGAGAAACCCTAATCATTAGTGCTTTGGTTATCTATTTTTGCTCAGCACTATGCCACGCACAATGCTTCCCAAAAAGAGGCATTTGTAGACACCAAAATAGCACCAATCCAATTATGTGACTACAAACACTGATCACATTGACACACACAACCCCAAGGGCAGCCTCCAGAGGTTAAATAGTGGTCCTAACCACTCACACAGTAGTTTTGGAAGGTTAGAGGTCAAGTTGGCACCTTCAGGCACTCTGCTCCATACTCATTCCACCCAGGGACGATTACAAACTGGTACTCGCCCCACCCAGGGACGATTAGAAGTATTCACCCCAAGGTGGGGCAAATAGCAGGTTTGAAGGGAAAAAAGTCAAATATTAACAAATGGTAGCTTATATCCGCCACTTAACTCTTCCTTCATTGCATGGGAGTGTGAGTGAGCATTTTCGAGCATTAGAGTAAGTTACAAGGGCAGTCATGAAGCCCCTAATCAGGGAGGAATCATCCCCCCCTGGGAAGGCATGATTGACAAGTGGCGCCTCTACATGATCATCCAAAGAGACCATCAGGTCTATAAAATGGTGAGTATTCTCACCCCAAAAGATACAAAAAAGGAGGATTTTGGAGCAATGAAGTGCTGTCGTTTTACTTTCACACCCACACCCTTTTGAGTTGTGCCTTTCACATCCTTGATATCTTTTGAAAAGGAGGTCATAGGGTGGTTATTGGAAGCACAAATCCGGAACCAAAACCTGATATTTGGCACAATATCCCATAAAATTTGCCGAAAATACCCCACAAGAAGTTTTGGACCCATCCCAAGTGGATTTTTTCCGAAATCAGGCCCCAAACAGCTGGTGGCCTGCGCCCGGGTGCCCTCACCCCCCACACTACTACAGTCCTAATCGCCCTGTCCTAGAGTGATTGGAAATATATGGCAAATTTCCTTTCTGTTATTTTTGCATTTAATTATATGCTTCTTAGATAGGTTGTCATTCAAATTTCACATCGTTCTGAGCATTTTTTATCATGTTTCTATTATTTCTCGCTTTTGCTAACATGCAGGTAGCATCATCAAATTCACATTGATAGAGGCCAAATTGGGAAAATCTGACCATCTGGTTCTTCCTCAAATACCCCCAATTAGCTAATACCCAACTTTGCAGGTGATTTGGAGCTTCTCGGATGTGACATTTTGGACAGTGCCTTTTGACATTTTGTTGCAGGTCTATTCGTCCCACCCCGAAGTGAATACAAATCTGTGGTGAATTTTTTAACTATTCCATTTGTAGTGTTTTCCTTTTGATGTTTTGATGCCCTTGTAAAATTTTTAGTTCATTTGGATCTATTTTAGTTATCGTTTTATTTATATCTTGCATGCACTAATCGAAGGCGTGGGGATTGCATGTTTTATTTCATCTACAGGTGCTACTGACTGTTTCTTGTTTCCTTGAATGCAGGATCTAGACATTAGAGGAGTAGCAAGGATTCAATACTCATCAACACAAGTGGCAATGATGTTTGGTCCACCCATTTTACATGTGGGCACGCGGAAGAAGGAATAACATCCATGGGTGTAACAAGAACACATATTTAATGCTCCTGGTCCTTAAAAATGGAGGAGGTGAATTGTAACCAAATTCTGAAACATATCAATAAAAATGGTTGTCTTCCTTATTGGCTTTTTGTTTCGTTTTGATTCATTCATGCTTTCCCTCCTTTCATGCACTTTCAATTCATAGGATTTGGCGTTAAGTTTAGTTCCGTTTGCATCGCACTTGGATTTTCCTTTTTGATTTTGTATCCTCATGCTTTCAATTAGATATATGAATTAGAGTCCTAAAAAAAGAGTTATTAGGGATTTAATAAGATGTTATAGTCCTAAGTTTATTTTAATTCAAGAAATAAAATTAAGTAGTGAGGAATGTAAGGATTCTTTTAAGAATATTTGAAATATCTTCAAGAAATATATGAGGTGGATATTCAAGAAATATTGTAGGAGATAGGGAAGAAGAAACCATTGAAATACCTACCAGGGGACTAAGGTTAGGATTAATATGAGAAGGTTATCAACGTGAAAGAGTAATAAAATAATTAAATGAACCTCCTCCTAATAAAATTGTTAGAGAAGGAGAAAGTCTTCTAAAGTTGTATAGTTGTTGTAAACTTACATGGAACAAAAAAATGAGGAAATGCTCCACCCAAAAATCCATATGGCCCAGCAGCAAGAATTTATTGTCCAACAACAGAGGGTGATAGAGGAATTGGCTAGGGAAAGAGACATTGGATTGCACAAGGCTAAAGAAGTATTAAGAGAGCCTAAAGGATCTAGTGTTGGAAGAGCTAGGGTGAGTAAGGAGTTGTATAGGAACCTAACAAAGGTCATCATATCCAAATTCAATGGAAAAGGTGATGGTATTCAGTGGAAAACTAGCTTAGTGAACTAGAGTCATATTTTATCTAGTAGTTTTATCCTCTAAATATAGGGCTACTTTAGCAGTTATGAACATGACTAAGGTAGTCCTTGATTGGTGGAAATTAAATAATAAATGGCATATAATAGAAGCTTCAGACCTCAAATGGGAGGAGTTTGTTAAACAATTTAGGGATAAATTTCTAACTAAACAATATTATGTGGAGAAATTTGGAGAATTTCTAATCTAAAACAAGAAAATTTTATAATATTTTGTCCACTTATAGGCTTCCACTGAGGTATTCACACACTGACACATTTTATTATTGCAGATTAGAAATTCTCCAAATTTCTCCACATAATATTGCTTAGTCAGGAATCTATCCCTAATTTTTTTAACAAACTCCTCTCATTTGAGGCCTGAAGCTTCTATTATGTGCCATTTATTATATTATTTCCATCAATCAAGGGCTACCTTATTCATGCTCATAATTTCTAAAGTAGTCTTATATTTAGAGGATAAAACTACTATAGAAAATATGACTCTAGTTCACTAAGCCAATTTTCTACTAAATCACCATCACCTTTTTCATTGAATTTGGATATGATGACCTTTATTAGGTTCTTGTCCAACTCCTTACTCACCCTGGCCATTCCAAAATAGGGTCTCTCAGGCTCTCTCAGGCTCTCTTGATACTTCTTTAGCCCTATCCAATCCAATATATATTTTCCTAGCCAGTTCCTCTATCACCCTCTATTGTTGGACAATAAATTCTTGTTGTTGGGCCATATGGGTTTTTTGTTGGACCATTTCCTCCTTTTGTTGTTCCACGTAATTTTGCAATAACTATTCAAATTTATCAAGACTTTCTCCTTTTCTAACAAGTTTATTAGGATGAGGTGCATTCAATTATTTCATTCTTCTTTCACGCTGATAACCTTCTTGTCTTGATCTTGACCTTAGTCCCTTGGTAGGTATTTATATGGTTTAATCATCCCTACCACCTGCAATATTTCTTGAATATCCACCTCATAGAATTTGTGCCATTTGAAGATCTTCCAACTCAGGTATGGCCGCTAGTGTCCATCCTTGGGTGGGACGACCATGAACTATGGTCATCCCTAGGTGGGACAACCACACCTACATGCCCCAAAACTTCCCAAAACTGGGGTAAATGCTCCTAAAAGTGGTTAGGACCACTATTAAACATTTTATGATTGTCTAATATGGCCACATTGTGTCAATTAAACCTTTTATTGGTAGTCTAATCAAATTGACATGATTTTAGTGTCTACAGTAACGATAATAGAAGCAATGTTGTTTTAGTAATCTTTGCAGACTCTATCCTTGAAAAATATAGGTATAGTTAATAACCAAGTCAACCAAGCATTTTTCATGAAGACTCACGGAGACCATCTACACGAACATGATATTATCTCATGCCACATGGTAGTCCACAATAGGTAGATCTATCGATAGTGAGGCCTAGCCAACATTAGTGGAAAGAATCCAAGCTATAAGCCTTTGGGTGTCTAAAACATTTTAAATTACATCCATCCCATTACATTGTGCATGTGGGAGAGGCTTACTATTACAAATGGATGCATGCATCAATTGAGCATACCAAGTGCAAAACAAGTGGCCATGGAGGCCCTCAGGTGTATCAATTGAGAGCATCAACCTTTATCAAGCATTATCCTAAGGACTCTAATGGTCAATATGGGTCGTTTAAGACTCAATAAGTTTTTAGAGAGGTAACATGCCTTCTAGGGTTTTTGATATGAGAATGGAGGTACAATTGATGCAAATATATTTAATCCTTACTAATAGATATGAGACATAGTTAACTATATATTCTATCCTTGCCATAAGCTATCAAATAAGACCTTCAAATAATATGTAAGTTGTTTTCTAGAATATTTTTATTTTAGTAATGGTATTAGGATAATAACTATAACACATGCTTTCCATTCTAAATCTCTTCAGGTCGCTCTTCCAGGTCAGTTTCACAAAGTAGATTGACTATGAATTCCAACACAGGGTTACACAATAACCATCTCAATACCATGATCTAATAGAGGGAGCTATAGTACCATTGATACCTATGTAGAGAGGTTTTATTTGATAATTTTTTGATCAATAGGTACTCCTTAAAACCACACTCCAGTGTGGTGATTACACCAACCTGCAATTGTGATGGGATTTTATAGGAATTGGAACCGAGGAGGGTTATTCTAAAATGGATGCATAATTTTTGGTATGTTGGAGATATAAACTTATATACCACATTATTTAGATTGTGGATATTATGCACTATAAAATCACTTATGTGTTATATTGTTTATAACCACCAATAGATGGTCAAGGAGATGTTACAAGTTGTAGCAATAGTGGTTTAGGTTTAGTGATTGTAATGTGGTACTTTTCTCCTACTGTGATTAATTGAGCTGAACTAGGAAGGGCATCGTAGTTGTGTCTAAATAAATATATTTTTACAAACTACATTTTATTATAGACATCATATCCATATAATAATAGGTTACATTGGTTATAACAACATAGTGGTGGATTTGTGCTAAAATGAATACACAAGTGGTTGTATATGATGACACATCCATCAAAATTAAAGTGTTAATTAAAATAATTATAATGCCTTAATAAAGTAAGCCTATCAAACTAGAGATATCAAAAAGTTGTAGTTTAAAAATCTAGACGCTCGAGTATTCATAGAGGAATACAAAGGATGAGATCCAACCTAGGTATAATTAGGTCCCTTGAATTCTCCTCCTCCTTGCTCCCAAATTACATTCCTTCTCCTCCTATTCTTCCCCCATCTATAGGTTAACCCCATTTAAAACCAAGAGTCTCCTTTATAAGATTTCCCCCCCTCCTTTCTTGATTGAATATACCTTTAGAAGAGAGACCCATGTGGAGAGGAATATAGAAAGTAGAAGGTCCAAATAGAGATAAGGTAGGTGGACTTTGTTTTATTTTGTGTTTCCTATTCCTAGAGACAAATACAAAAATAGTACTATTATATCATAATATGGATACAAAACTAGGATTATTAGTGATAAGGTAAGTAATTTCCCTTAATTTGCACCAATGTATATAAGCCATGTAGAAGCCATGGATAGTTTCTCAAATAATAGGAAAATTATTTTATTTTTTAATAATTCTAGAGCCCTTTTTAGTCCCATCAAAATTGGAAAAATCTTGTGAGTACCTAATTGTATTAAAATTAGGTTATTTACACCTAATTTATTATATTGTATTAATTTTTGCAAAATATAAATCCTCCAATTCATCTTTCACAAAATCTCTAATTAGCTTCTAATTAAATTAAATTAAATTATCTTCTTTGAAAGATAATTAATCATTTCCTAAATCCTCACAAAATTCCTTAGAATTTTGTAGAATTCTTTAGGGCCTATGACCCCTTTAGTTAGGTACTAAATTATCCCCTTGATAAATTAATATCCTTTTGAAAAGATCTTATGGGAACGGGCTATGAAAAATGATACTTTTATTTTAATACATTTTTGAGTGAGTGAAGCCATGGAGTTTAAATCACTGTTATCATGCTATGAGAAGGTTGCTAGATAGTTGGTATATATTATAAAATCTAATATTTTTTATTAACATTACCCTAGATTTATAATAGATAATTATGAATATTGGAGGGTTTAGAATTGAAATATTTTTTTCAATCTACTTGGGAATTTCTTTGGATCATAAAGAAAATAAAAAAGATCTTTGGATCTTTTTTTTTTGATACAAAAAACACTTTTCGGGTAGTTTGCAAAGGTATTTTTTAACCTTGTTGGGAAAAATCATACTTATAAAGATTAAATTATAATCCATATTGTTTTATATGATCACTTTCAAGATTGTGAGGTATAACATCCAGAATTGGTAAATTATAAAAAGACTTTCTTTGGAAATATTGTGACCAGAAATTTGTATTTTCTCTTTACATGTGGGATATGGTTTAGAAAGTAAAGAATATTGGAGGATAAAGCTTATAGAATTGCAAAATTATGAGTTTAGAATTATGAGAAAAGAATGGGTGGAGATCATTAAGTGATTAAGGAGAGAATTGGGTAAAATATTACTTAATATATATATATCGGTTCTCATGATGCAATGAAATTATTTAGGAAAAGAACCCTACTTGAAAGATTCTTAATATGAATCTCCATATCATATCGTTTATAATTGATTAAAAAAACGTATTATATGGTAAACCAATGAGGGAAATTATGCATTTTTTCTTATGCTTTGTTAAAGCCTTTTCCTCCTATATTTAAATCAAAATGGTAATCATTGGCTCAAGGATACCTTTCTTGTAAAAATCCAAAGGTCAATGACTATTAATATGAGAAATTGATGGCATGTAAAGCCTTTTATCTAACTAAATAAATTTGATATATAATCATGAAAAATAATGAATCAACAAAACATGAAGAACACATGATAGATAAAAGCATAGAGTATCTTTTACTATTAAAACTTGTATAATGAAGTATGGAACTAATAGTCCATAATATAGATTTTAAAAATGACCTTTGGTCTGCCATAAAAAAATCTTGATATTATTACATGTCAAATAAAGCAAATTATTCTAACACTTCTTGTATTACATTATTTTAGATGATCTTATTTTGATCTGCATAGATGATCTATAAAAGTTTAGAAGTTTTTTCGACATAGATTTTTTGTAAACATATTTGCAAGTTCTTGTTCTATAGGAATAGGCTTCAAACTCATATGACAATTTAAAAATGATCTATAATAAAATGAAATTGAGATTCAATATGCTTATTTCATACATGTACAATTAATTTTTGATCATATTGAGCACTCCTTGATTATCACAATGTACTAGAGTTGGAGTTATTTTTATTCCCATGTCAGATTGTATATATTGTAACCATAAAAATTCACAAGTTGTATCTCTTGTTGCACAATATTATGCTTTAGTAGATGATTGTGCTATTGTATGTTGTTTCTTACTATGCCAAGATATTGGTCTTGACCCAAGATAAAATGTACCTAGAATTAGATTTTATATCATAAATAGATTCAACACAATTTGAATTTGAGTAACCTTGTCGATAAAAATATTTAACATTCTTTATATAAGTTAATCCAAAATTTGTAGTCTTTGTGACATATTGTAGTATTATTTTTGTAGCTTTCCAATGACTCTCTCTTGGTTCATGCATGAATATTGAAATATAATTTACAAAAAAAGCTATATCAGGTCTAGTATTTGTCAAATATAGAAGACTTATAATTAATTAACAGTAGCTTGTAGTAGGAACAAAAGATGTTTCATAATTTTTGGATAATTGAAGCTCTTGTTGCATAGCTGTATCTTTTGGCTTACAATTATTTATTTTATATTTTTTAAGTAGAGTTTTTACATATTTTATCTGTGTAATTGTAATATTATATTAATTTTGATGGATCTCTAGACCAAGATAGTAATTCATAAGTCCTAAATCAGTCATTTCAAATCCCTTCTGAATAACTCTTTCTATATAACTTATTAGATTTTCAAAGATTTTGGTAATTACTATATCATAAATATACGCTATGAGAATTAGTATATCATTTTAAACTTTCTTTGTATATAGACTTAGATCTGATGTACCTCATTTGAAATTGTGTTGTAACAAATGCTTATTAATTTTTATGTACCATACTCTAGGGGATTGCTTTAGACAATATAAGGATTTGTTTATTTTCAAACCTCATGTTATTGATTTTTAACAACAAATCCTTCTAGTTGAGACATGTATACTTCCTATTCTAAATAACTATTAAGAAAATCACTTTTTACATCCATTTGATGAAGTTTCCAACAACGATGGGCCACTAAAGCACATAGTATTTTGATAGTAGTCATTCTAGATGTGGGTGCAAATGTCTCTTCATAGTTAATTCCCTCTATTTGTGTATATATTTTGGCAACTAATTGAGATTTTTACTTTTCAAGCATCCCATATGCTTTATATTTAATATTATAAACCCATTTGCAACCTACTACTTTATTTCCTATAGGTAATTCTACTAGATTCCATATTTTGTTCTTTTGTAATGATGAATATTCTGATTCCATTGCTTCCTTCTAATGTAAATTATTTAAATCTTTAAGTGTAGTTGTTGGTACTACTATAGCACTTTGTAATCCTTTATTTATTCTAATTTTACTATGAGTTTGGGGTCTTATAGTAGTAATATTTAGAATTTATTCTAAATTTGATTCTTTGAGTGTATTCCTAAGCCATATTGGCTCCTTACTTTGATGAATTATCAAAGTTTCTATACATTCACTTTTTTCATCTTGAGATTTGACTATATCTCTTCATTTGGTAACTTTTCTTTTGAAAATTTTAAAAGAACTTTTGAATCACTATTTTCTTCTTTATCTTCAATGTTGAATCTTTCATCAAAAATTATATTTCTACTTATATATAACTTCTTTGTACTTGGATATATTATTCTATATCCTATAGATTCATCATCATAACCAATAAATATACGATCCATAGTTTTTCATCTAGTTTTATCCTTTTCTATTTTGGAATATGCATAGAAGCCTTGCATCCCAAAATTCTTGTCTTTCCAATATTTGGTTTTTGTTCTAACTATGCTTCTTTTGTTGTAACATTATTTATTGTCCTCATATGAAATATATTTTGTAAGTATACTATTGTTTTTACTGCTTCTACCCAATATTTATGACCAAGATGAGCTTATTTTATCACACATCTCACCATTTCCATTATAGATCTATTTCTTCTTTCTATAATTTCATTTTTTTTTGTGAATATGCTATTGTTTTTTTTTGTTTTTGAATTTACATGGTGGAATCGGTAGCCACCACGAATCCGAGCAAGTTGTCCAACTTTTTATGGCTATAACAGTATTCTATGTTTTCTGTCCCAGAAGCCGCCACACAGATCTTTGTGCAGTCCACCCCTATAAACACCATGCCACAATCATTTTAAACCTTTTATGCCACTAAAAGCACCAGGAAAGGGACAAGCATTCAGTCCGATGAGGCCCGAGATTTGAACCTTGGACCTCTGCCCCCCTTATGGGGTTTGGATGAACCAATTGGTCTACACCTCGGACCTGTGAATATGCTATTGTGAGTTGTCCTCTTATTCCATTTTATTCTAGAAATAAACTAAATTCTTTTGACACAAATTAACCTTCTTTGTATAACCTAAGAATTTTTATAGTCTTTCCTAACTCCTCTTCTACTTGAAATTTGAATTGTTTAAAACAACTAAATGCTTATGATTTGTACTTCATGAAATATATCCACATTTTTCTAGTATGATCATAAAAAAAGTTTGAAATTACTTATTTCCTCCATAGTAACATTCTTTATACCACATAAATATGTATATATCAATTCTAATGGTTTTTGATACCCATGTTGATGAAGTTTAAAAGGTACTCTATTTTGTTTTCCTACTAAACATTTTGGACAAAAAATAAGTTCCCAATAAATATTTGGTATCCCCTCAACCATTTGATATTTGACCATTTTATTTAAATATGATGCACTAGTATATCCCAAATGTTTATGCCATAGTTCTTTTGTTCTTGATGTTTTAATTGAGAGAGCCAAATTTGTAGTAGTATCCAAAATAAATAAACTATCTTTATAGGAAACTAAAGTTATCATTATCCCATGTTTGGTAATATGATATTGTTTTCTTCCATTAACAAATTTGAATTCTACTATCGTATCTTGATCCATGAGTTGATATACTGAAATAAAATTGGTAGTCAATCTAGGAGCATATAAAATTTTATTAACAACTCCTTTTCCATTTACTAGATTGACTAGAACATTTCCTATTACTTTTACTTCATAAGTATTATTTATTGTTATAGAATTTTTTTTTTCATATATTCCTTGTAGAGAATCGAATCATTTTTTGTTTCTAGTCATATGTTTACTTGCCCTTGAATATATGTATAAATAATCCATAATTTAGAGCTTATAAGTCTAAAATATAGTATTCCTTATGACTCTCTAATATTTTAAGTATATGTTTAAACAAATTTTAAATTTCACAAATCCTATGTTGTTTTTGAATGGATTTTAACTCCCAAATAAGAAATTTAGAAATATTTAAATTAATATTTGCAAATTTTAATATTTCAGTTTGATGTAGTAAACCTTGTCTCTCCAAAATTATAAATTTATAAATATTTAATGTATATCTCTCCAAAAAATGGCATATATTATTTCCACAATTTTAATATTTCCTCTAAATACCTTATATTTTCTCCATATTAATTAATTTCTCCAGTAGAATTATAATTAATAAATAATTTAGAATAAATAAATAAATCTGCCTTTATTTCTCTAAAAACATTGATAAAAGGTAAACTTAATTTAATTTGATTTATCTACAAATTGACATGTTGTAAAGTTGGCTATCTTCACATATGACTTCACTCTCCATGAAATCTTCACTCTTCATGAAACGTTCAACTCCTTCATTCTCCATGGGACTTCCTCCATGTGTGGGTTTTGAAGTTTTCAATTTCCTTCAGGTATGAGATCTAAAACTTTTGGTTTCCTCCATGAATAGATTTTTCAAACTTAGAAATTACTTCAAATTCCTCACTCTTCACATATGAGCTTCTCTATGCTCCAAACAATGTTTTTCTTCAGACACTCCTCAACTACAAACTTAGAACTTGATATATTTAGAGTTGTGCTACAACATATCCTTCTTCAATACATTTAATGTAGTTTGTAAGGTATTAATTATTCCACAAATGACCCTTGTAATTCCTCATTCATTAGGCCAAGTGGAAAATATATCTTCAAATATCTTTCCAAAATTACTTCCATTGTAATGCTCGTTCTCTGATGATGCTCAAATTGCACTCAAACTCCTATGTATCGTTTTAGAAAATAATGCTCAACTAGATGTTCAATTATTTTACCTCACCATACACCAAAATCTATGTGGTATTTAGTGTGTTGGTAGTTATGAAAGCTAATGTTTACCTCCTTTTTGGATATTTCAATTCCAAATGAACGGGTTGTCTTGTCCATGTATTTTCAATGTCCAACCAAAGTCTATATGATTGCATACTTTATAGCATACATAGGTGATGATTCATTTGCTTAGAATGGAGCTTATCATCGTTCCTTTAACCTATGGTGGCTCTTTCTTTGCTTATTTAATATATTTTCTTCTCTATTTATTGGCTCCTCCTTTTCTCACTCGATAGATTTGCTCTCAATCTTAACAAATATTGGATGCTTTACATCCCATGTTATGGCCACAACCCTGCCTTGTTGTCTTATATTTAAACCAATTCATTCTCCTCCATTACTAACTTATCATCTCTACAACTTTCTAGATTTATTTTTTATTCTTTATTTCTCCTTATCAAGCTAATATCAAGTGTATCATTCTTAATAATTATTTTACAAGCTTATTGGTGATAGCAACCTCTTACATTTACTTCTTCAAAAAATATTTTTATTTTTAACTTGCTTATTTCCTTCACTTTAAATTTATAGCACTTCATCTTCTTAGAATGTTGCCCTTAAAACTTCTATTCTCTTACCAAATTTTCTATCAAATTATTAGCTTTTATTCCCTTTGAAAAAATATATTCAAGGCTTCTCATTTATCATTCCAAATCACTACTAAATACATTGAAATATGTATCTATAATTGCTGCTCCAAATGCTATATTTTTTCTATCCAAATACTCTATAATTTGTAGCTTAAAATGCTACCAATTTATCATTTACTTTTTTGTCCAAAACACTTTCAAATATGTCTCAAAAATATCCAAAATGTATCTCTAATATCTCCTTCTATCGCTGCCCAAATTTACAACCAAAAACTCTTCAACTTCCTCCTTCAATCTTCCCTCATGGCTATGATACCATTGATGTCTTGTGAAACCTTTCATATAACTATATACTTTGATATATAATCGTAAAAACTAAAGAATAAACAAAACATCAAGAACACATAAGAGATAAAAGCATAGAGTATATTTTACTATTAAACTTATACAATGAAGTATGGAACGAATAGTCCATAATATATATTTTACAAATGATCTTTGGCCTACCTCGAATGACCTTAGGTCTACCACAAATCACTCTTGATATTATTACATGTCAAACAATGTAATATATTCTAACAACAACTTATTTTCATGGATTCCTTTAAGTAACCTTGTTGAGGGAATGAAATTACAACAAAGTTTAGATGAATCTCGAAATATGCTTCAAGATTTTTATTTACTTATTTTTACATGAAAGGAGGAGTTGGTTTAGAATCTATAAAATTATGATGGATAGTTGGTCAATTTGAGATATAAGAATTTAGATAAATCAAAGTTTTCTACTCCTAAATATTTTTTTTTGAGAAGAATCTTTGCTCATTAGAGGATCTCCCTAAGTCCTCAACATTCATTTGTATAAGATTTTAAAATAATCTTCTTATAGGAGATAGTCTACAAAGAAGAATATATCATGGAAATTTTAGATGGCCCTTGTATGAGAATGATTTAAAAACATTAGAATGTTTAATTCTACATTGTCCCTTTGTTGACACCATTTAGGATTACTTTTTTAAGAATATGAAAATGTATTGGGTAGCTCCATCAACACTAATAAATTTTATGAAATGTTGAAATAATTATTTCAAAGCTAAAGAAGTATGTATTATATATAGGATTGATCCTACCATTATTTATTAAAATTTATGGATTGAAATAAATAATAGAATATTTAAAAATAAATCTCAAAATAATACCCATGTTTAGAACTATATTATTATATCTCTTATAGAATGTCTAAAAATATGGTGCTCATCATGGGATGTCTCAAGTACAAAATTAGAGATGCTAACAACTTGGCTACAATATTTGAAGATACATGGAAGAGTCATTTGGGACAATGGAATTAAAACAACATATCTACTTTTATCTAGGGTGAAACAAAATTATTTACAAATTAAATTTATCAAAATTAATTTTAATGGTGCCTTTAAAGAAGATCCAAAAAATATAGTGGAAGTGGTATTTTTAAAAATAGTATAGGCAAAATTCCCCTCACTTACTAAACATCATATAGAACTTCAAATACAAATTATGCACATGCTAGGGCAGATCTTATAGGGATTAAAAATTACAATAGAAAATGATGGAAATATATTTGATTGAGGTTTATTCATAAATTATCATCAATGCTATCAAAAAATTAGATGTGGGGATACTAAAAATCATATAGAACTTCAAATACAAAGTATGCACATGCTAGGGCAGATCTTATAGGGATTAAAAATTACAATAGAAAAGGATGGAAATATATTTTATTGAGGGTTATTCATAAATTATCATCAATGATATCAAAAAAATAGATGTGGGGATTACAAGAAAATAATACTATTGTTGATGTTCATCACACACATGTATATATATATATATATATATATATATATATATATATATATATATATATATATATATATATATATATATATATATATATATAAATACATATATACATATATATATATATGGAAATATATTTTATTGAGGGGTATTCATAAATTATCATCAATGCTATAAAAATAGATGTGGGGATTACAAGAAAATAATACTATTGTTGATGTTCATCACGCACATGTATATATATATGTGTGTGTGTGTGTGTGTGTGTGTGTGTGTGTGTGTGTGTGTGTGTGTTATTAGATTACAAAAAGAGGTTTTTGAAAGGAATCCAACAACCTTTTACATCAACTCCAGTAGGAGCAAACCACACAAAATCAACTTAGCCAACATTAACAAACAAAATTGCAACAAAGCAAACCCAAATGCGGGATCCCACCATCCCATAATCCTAACTCTGGATCCAAAATTGACTACCAATGATAATAGGGATAGGAAAAAAGCAACACAAAATAGCCTACTGGGTATAATTTGAAGATCTTAGAGAGAACCCGATGCAAAAGCTTTCAATTTCTACATGGATATAGGCTTGAATTTTCCCCACTAAATAATTCACCTTCTTGATGTATTCCACACCTACCTTCGGAGTACCCAAGATCAAGTGTTATTTTTACTCCATAATTTTGATCATCTAGATATGGTTGTATTGACCTCCATAATTAGGAGAGGAGTGACTAGCATCCTATTTGGTTTTACATTTCTTCTTAGCATGGATTAGGTCTTTCAAATATTACTATACCAAAGTAACTGGTGAATCATCTTCTTTTTTTATTTATTTTTTTTATATTTGTTTGTACCATCTCACTTTCCCTCCCCTCACATCTCTAGAAAACACCAAAATACCCCATGATAATATGTTACCCTCAATCACCTTTGGAGAATTGATGGGGCTCTCCACATCATCATACTTTGAGGACTTTGACCTTGATCTCTTATACCGACTATATTTTATTCCTCTCACACCCCTAGGAGAGAAAAATATACCTTTAAGCTTTTTGTATTCCCCCATCCCTTTGGTTAAATATAAAGGTTCCTCCCCTTTATCAGACTCACTCGATTCACTGGAATTGGACTATGAAGTCTCCAAGTTAGAGATGATGAGTGTTGGAATAGGTTGGTATTCAAAGGACTTGATGATTACCATAGCTTCTAGACCCCTTTATTTAGATACATGTTCAAAAACCAATAATGCTAGACCCTAGTGGATTGGATCCAATCCTCTACCACCCGATATGTCCATCACGAAATTCTACAATGACTAGAAAAGGAACACTAGAATGTTCATCCATATATCCCTTCTCAAGTGGCTTAAGAAAATAACATGGAAGCTTCAAACAACATCATTAGAAATATTCAAATTAATATAATCCATTATAACAATTACAACTTTGTCCTAGGGAAATGAAGGCCTTTGCATTGAAACCATTTTGTTCCTTTAGAAGGTACTTGTCCTCACCACAAAAAAAATTGAGTTCCCTGAGAATGGAATGTTTTTCCCTATTATGGTTGTAGCCATTAAAGGAGAGCCCTATGATTTTTCTGATGAGCTCTATCGTAACTTCAAATTCCATGTCACCCACCTTCACCCATTATTCATTCCATTAATGTGCCATCCACCTAGAAATAATTAGATTGTGCTTATGGCATTTTTAAATGCATTCCAGAAGACCTCCCTTTCAAACTCTTCTTTAATTCATCATCAAATACTAGTTAAGATGATTTTAAACATAGTTTTAGGGGAAGATATTTTGGGGTTGCCCTATTCACCTTACCCATAGCAACACTAAACCATCCAAAATACCATTCACTAAATAGTAGAAGGGCCCACAAAAACTACCCAAATCCATATTTTAAAGGATTTAAAATGAGGGCAACGTTGAAGGCATCTGATGAAATCCCATAGCAGGGTATAAATAATAGAAGAATATAATTAAGGGTGCAACCACACAAAATCCATCATAAGAAGAATATAAAATACCTTCCATTCCAATGCATGATGATACCAACGCATATCTATCCATCCCATGGAGGATAGACACACAAGTAAGACCAAAAAATCTACTATCGTTCCCTTACTAAACTAAAAATAAAATCTTGCAACTCTCACTAGCTAGGATTTTTCCATGCTAGGTTGATGCCACCCTCAAAGCCAAGGTGTAGACACTAAAATCATGTCAATCTGATTAGACTACCAATACATATTCTAATTGACATTGTATGACCCCCTTGGGCAATCCTTAGAGGTTAAATAATGTTCCTAGCCATGTTTGGGAGGTTCTACCCCACTTTTGGGAATTTTTGGGCCATGTAGGCATGGTCATACCACCTTAGGATGGCCACAGTTCATGGTCATCCCACCCAAGTATGACCACAAGCAACCATCCTTGGGTGGGATGGCCATGTCCTTGGACCCTTAAAAATTTAAAGGTGAGACAAATGTCACTCAGATTCTTACATTTACCCTACCCATTGAAATATGCTAGTTTGAGGGTGCATAATTCCCATGCCAATTTACAAATTGGAAGTCCAAATTGGATATTCTTCCCTCTCTAATGCATGGCAAGGTTTAGAAAAATGGTGGAACTTACCTCGCATGGCCAAGAATACCCATTTGACCATATACTCACTTGAGCTATAAAGTAGAGTCATTCCACTCAATTTTAGGAGGGGTCTTTGCAATATTTCACAATGAAGTTCGACCAATATTTATCTCTATTTCATCACATATTTTCCCTTGAGATATCCATCTAGTGAAGGAGGTTTTCAAGTGATTTCAAAACACATAATCAATTTACAAAACTGGCCCATTTGAGTGAATCAGATCACAAAATTTGACAACATCCCTAGGATTAGTTTGGACCAAATTATAGAGGAATTGGTGGTAAAACCCACTATATTTGGTAGTTGTCCCCGCCTGATACTGTTAGTAGTCTTAAATGGCACACACATGGATGACCATGAATTTGTGCATAATTTTTCTTCTATTTTTACATAGATCAATTCTAGAGTAGATTTTATGCCTTCTATCAAGTTTTGGTGCAATTTTAAGTTTTTTTGCACCAGTTATAATACATTTCTTGTTTTGTAGTCCTAACTAGCACGCCTAGGAAAGGCCATAAATCTATGTGCCATTTTATTTTTGTTCTTATTTAGATAATTTCCATAGTACATTATATTCATAATACTAAGTTTTGGTAGCATTTGGAATAGTTTTCCATTGTCTATTATATATTTCCTATTTCAAGATCATTATTGCATATATCTCTTTGATTGCATTTCAATCCGCACATGCTATTAAAAAATATGATTTATCTATGTGTAGATCTAGGTATCACAACATGCAATAAAGAAGCAGCAACTCAGAACATCAATAGAACATTGTGGCGATATCAAAATCCCCCTCTTGAACTATTTGTGAGTGCAAGGAAGACACTGGAGTGCACTTGAATTTCTAAGGGACTTAATATTTTGGTATATTTTTAGTGAGTGTATAAATTTATATCCCTCAAGGGGATGTTTTGTAATCATAAATTTAACAAATAAAATAATATAGAGAGGACCCCCATTTATTTCACTTATTTGTCTCTCATGCTTAGTTAAAATATCGCTTTTTTAGTGCTTAAATCAATAGAGCAATAGATGCATTTTATTTTCCATTGTTAGGTGTTATTTTTCCACTCTACAGTGGTGATCATAGTGGGACCCCTATCTTGTTTTATTTTTACAAGTTTTGACTTTGTTTTATCCTTTGAATGTTGCAGTTTTTGGCTGTTATGTCCTGGAACGACCCTTGATTTCCTATTTGGAACACCCAAGGATGACCACAGTAGCCATCCCACCTAGGGATAGCCCCCAAATTTTCAATGGTCCCACCCTAGTATGGCCACAAAATAGAGGGTTTGCAACTCAAATTGACATAAACAGTAGAATCATAGGCTTTCAAGTTAAGTAACTACACCTTGCTTTTGCATTTTTACTGTTTAAAAAAGGTCAAATTTAGTTTTTATTTCTCCCCTTGTTTTCTTGAAAGGTATATTTCACTTTTATTTAATTGCAAAAACAACAAAAAAAAAAGAATAAAAATAGAAAAATAACTAAGTAGGAATGCATATGTGTGGTTTGATTGCTTGTGATCTACCTAATGGATAGGTTGCCATTTAGGGAATGCATTTTGTAGGTTCAATTTCTATTTAATACTTATAAAAATGAAACATTATTTTTGCATTTAGTGAAATCTCATTGAGTGCTCTATTGTTTTACTTTTTTTAAGTATAAAATGAACCACACACACCACATCCCATGTAAACATTAGTGAGTTGGACTTCATCCCCAACCACTAATTGAGACCAATGATAGTGGGCTTCATATCCATCCATTGGCTCACATGATTGATGTCAACCCTATTTTACTAGCCAAAGTTGGCTCCAAGAACCGTATTAGCCAAGGAAAATAGCACGCATTCCTCTTCGGAGGGTGTATCGCTACCCACGGTCAATGTGGTCTTCATATCCATAATTTGGTTGGTTCACATGACAAAAATTTTATTGTTGATTTTTGAGATACGAGTATATGGGTGCAATACCTTTAACATAAGAATATCATCCAACAAAATAAAAATACCTGAAAAAGGATCTCCTTACAAACAATGAATCAAAACACACAAAATAGTTTTATGGAACACACATAAATTTTTAAAAGATATAAATACTTTTCTTATTACGTGTTTCTATTCTTGTGTGTTGCATAATTAAAATTTGTAAAGGATATAATCATGTAGGATTTGGTATGAAGTAGCTACAGTGTGCACCCATATCCAAGTCCATTCAAGGGCTGATGCTACGGAGAGTAGACAAGGAGACACAAGTCATCTCCAATTTAGCCCTATGGACATGTTCATACCTCCTTGGTAGCCTCCTACTTGCCCAAGTTCTAGAATAGTAATTCAAGAACTTCACCTACAAGGGACCCTTACATGGAACACCCCTATAGATTTTGGTTCTAATAAGGAAATGTACTTACCATATGTAGACACTTCACACATCTTATTTCAAGAATGACAACTACATATTGAGGTGTAAAAATATAGAGCAATACCATACATCCACATGCCTTCTAGGTATACCATACCCACCTATGGGTAATATCAATAGTACACACAATGTGTAGGGCCAAATGATGAAACCACACCCTTAAATCACCCTAATAGGTTATCGAAATATAAGTACCAAGATGAGCATGATATTCATCGCTCAGGGCGAGCAAAGTTAGCTTTTTTATTCCTCATAATTGAAGGAAGGCATTAGGAAAAATTTTATTATCCTCAAGTTCATTATGCCATGCAAGCACAATGTGCCTCTGCACTAGCTGAGTACAAATATCGCTTATCTAGGACTAATCCTCAAATGAAGTCAACTTTACTTGATCGAGGGAAGCTCGTAGTCAATATTTTAGACCATCCTAAATGAGATAGACCCTAGAGTGATACTGTTAGGGGTCATAGGCCCCACATGGTAGAATAAATAAATTAAGTGGTCAAAAGATATGTTGAGTGCCAAGCACGATTAAGTTAGCTTTTTTAGGATAAATAATGCTTAGACCACCAACATCGATTAGAAAAGAAAATAATTGAGCATCAAACCAATGAGCTATTTCATGATACCTTACATGATAGGGTCACTACCCCAAGTACTCATAGACAGGGGATTCATTAGAGAAATCCTACTTTTAATCAAAATATACCTCCCAATCCTAATCAAATGTTGTCTCCTCGACCTCCTAGGTCTAATAGAGACTTGCATCCTAGGCCAAACATATATTGCCTTCCACAAACATTTACTCCTCCTTGTAGGCCAGTTCAAGATACAAATTATGGGGCCTACACTGAGCTTGAACCAAAAGAGGAATATCTTGAAGCACCTTATGGAGGTAGGGTGGATGACATTCAACAACCACACAATAGGCTTGATATTTCTTGCCTACCCCCATAGGTTCAAAGCAAAGAAGAGGAGATCAAATTCTCTGATGTTTATAAAACATTGCTAGAATACATGGAATCAATAGAGAACAAGACCTCTAGGTTGGGGCATCATAAGACCACTTTACACTAGATTTACAATCAACTACTTCACCCATCAGTACCTTCCCCTCATTATCCAAATCATTTCAAAATGCCCAAGCTGGATAAATTTAAAGGAGAGGAAAATGCGTAGGAGTGTGTAACAAGATTTTTGAATCAATGCTTCAACATCCAGGATAATGACACCTTACTTTTGAGGAAATTCCTACTTACCCTCTTTGGCCCTACCATAGAGTGGTACAATCAACTCCTAAAGTACATCATATACAACTTTGAAATATTTCACAGATGTATTCCTAGAACTCTTTGCCTTTTCCACTAAGTTAAAGGACATTTTAATAGACCTCATGGGGTTGAAGCAATATGATGATGATTCAATCACTAACTATGGCAACATGTGGTGAACACTTCTTGCTAATATACCATACCTACTCAACATGTCAAATTTGACTCACATGTTTTCTAAGGGTTTCCTAAAGCTAATTTCCTTATTGCTACAACTAAAACAATACCTAACTCTTGAATATGCTCTAGAATAGGCTAGAATAATTGAAGGCATTAAAATTCAAGAGGGAGAAATTGTAAAACCTTGCAAGAAGGAATGAACTAAGAACACCAAGAAATATCTAGTGAAACCAAAGCCAACAACAGTTAACCAAGTTGCTATCAGTATTCCAGGGCCTGTGCAACCAACGCTACCTTAGAAGCCCAACTATTAGGCCACTCCTGGAAACTACAATAACAATAATCAAACAAATTAATGGAAAAACCAAAAACATTGCCCTAAGCGATAATCTATGCCCATTACTGAGTCCATAGATTCTCTATTTGAGCAGCTCTGTGAAGCTAAGGTAATTAATCTACTTGAAAATAAACTTGTATATACAAATGCACCAAATCCCTAGGGATATCACAAAGACCTATACTACAAGTACCATAGGTAGAATGGGTGTGATGTGCATATGTGATTCAAGTTCAAAAACCTAATACAATACATGATCGATATGAATGATCTTTAGGTCGATAACGCTATTACAATAAACAATCAACAAATAGGTATTTTTAAAGACCCATTTCCCACTCATGAGGAGCAGGAAAATCCAACACAATAGGTGAACAAGGACTGAGAAGCACCACCTAAATAGGGGTTCATCAAAATGGTCAACATCATGAAAAGGAATAAGTATTACCCATGTCAAGTCATGCCATCTATGAATTCCAATGATATTCCTTCAACGTCACAACCTCCACCACCTCTAGTACAAAACCTTCCACCTTGTCTTATGGTCACAATAAAGAGTAAGCTTACTCAGATCTTACAAATAACATCGACTCAACTCTCAATCTATGATCTTATCCAACAGTCTCCACCTCATCAAGAATCTCTCATGCAGATCCTCAATTCGATTGAATTGTAGCCCCAAGATTCTAACTCCTTTATCAATTTTGCGGGGCATGTCCAACAATGCTTAGAACCAATAATCACCTTTGATGAGCATGAACTCAAGCCAATACCAAATGACATGGTGGATCCTTCCCTACACATAATTGCATGTGTAAATGGAACATCTTACAAGAGAGTTCTTATTGATATTGGTTCCTCCACTAATATCATCACCATGACGACTCTCAAACATCTAGGGCTTCCAACATCCCAAATTGTTGTATCCACGTATACCCATTGAGCATTTAATGATGCTTTGTGCTCTACGGTTGGTACTATAGTCTTACATATTCAAGTGGGACAAAATACCATACCAATATTGTGTCACATCTTAGAGGGTAAAATGACCTATAATATCTTATTGGGCAGACCCTGGATTAGGTACATGAAGTGTGTGCCATCCATAGCTCACCAATATTTAAAGTACACTTGCAAATGATAAGTGTATGTTGTTTCTATAGACCTTGAGCCCTTCAAATACTATAACTTGATACAATAAATCCTCGAGTCGACCTTGCCATCAACCCATTTGGACTTCTAATCGAATACATCCAACCATGGTCTAACTCCTTCACCATCACCTTCCATTAATCCATCACCATATTCTTCCATACCATCATCATTATCGACACCTCTAGATATACCTTCGTCATCATTGAATCCTCCATAGAGGAAAATGGGAAGATGCCTATTGATGAGATCCCTCCAACCATCTCAACCATCTCCACAAAAGAGATTCCTAGTCTAATATATGAGAAACCATCTCAGGAGGTAAACATTGATTCATCCCAAGCCTTGCTTTCGTCTCATCCATCTCTATCACCATCCATCTCTATCACCACAAGTCATAGTTCATCTAGCAACCACTGGGTTAGGAGAATACCTAGTACAAAATATCACAACTCTTTCCATTGAGACAATGTAAAACATGGGTCGACCTTGTCTTCCAATAGGTGTTATCATACCTATAGTATTACCTCATAATCAAATGAAATTCATTTATTGGGGTATTATGTATGACATAGAACCATATCAACAACAATAAGAGGATAAAGAGCCCTTTTCTAAGGACATTAATTACATGTCCAATCCTGAATTTACCATGAGATATCTCCATATCTATAATTGGTATGGCTATGATTTGAGGTTGTATGAACAATACACTTTCATTCCTTTCTAGCCACAATATCAAATGTTGTATGATATGTTTGGTTTAGGGTACAACAAGCCTATGCCTATAAATGTGCTCATAGATAATTTAGAGTGCCTAGGTATGAACTACAGGGATGAGCTTATGCATGATCCTTACACCAATCCTAATCATGTTCATTCATTAAGGGATTATTTACCTATAAATATGATAGATCAAGGGATATCTCATGATTTCAACCAATCCTATGCAGCACGTGAAGGTTCACATACTCTTCCATCCAAAAATGAGAAAGGCGATCAAGGTCCTCCCTATGAATGGACAAATGATTATGAGTCAGATTACAACATTGCACCTATCAACTCTTCTAGTTCAGATAGGAAATACATGCAGATTGTCCCTTTGGATTATGGAGATGAGTTCTATCTGCATGTGCTCTCTTTACCGCACCCCATATAGCGATAAATTCTACCCTTGGAGGACAAAGTTCACCCCCTTTCCCAACAACCACCTCTGGATATTTTTCTTCCACTGCAACAACCTCCATAAGTCTTACGACAACCTATTTTCAACAAACCCCATAAACCACATAATGGAGATCACTCATCCATAAATATGATTTCCATAGATCTTTTTGTGCACATGAATGATATGAATAATCCATTAAAGATATTGCATTCTGATATTGAGGCAATTGAATTTTATCAGGGATATTCTCTGCCATATCCATAAGAATATTTGCCATAGATAAGGAGTCCATACAAAGGTACCCATAAATCCTTTGGTTACCCAAAATCCCCAAAGGTATCCATAAACTCTTTGGTCACCCCAAAAGCCCCAAATGTATCCAGAAACCCTTTGGTCACCCAAAAAGCCCGAAAGGTATCCAAAACCCTTTGGTCACCCCAAAAGCCCCAAAGGTATCCATAAACCCTTTGGTCACCCAAAAATCCACATAGGTATCCATAAACTCTTTATTCACCCAAAAATCCCCAAAGGTTTTCCTTTGGTCACCCAATAAGCTTCAAAGGTATCCATAAAACCTTTGGTCACCCAAAATGCCCCAATGGCATTCAATAAGCCCATTGGTCAAATGTATGTATGTAAATATATATATATATATATATATATATATATATATATATATATATATATATATATATATATATATATATATATATATATATATATATATATATATATATATATATATATATATATATATATATATATATATATATATATATATATATATATATATATATATATATATTAATCAAAATACAAAAACATCTTTAAAAAAACAAAAATATAAAAATATTGCATGGCATCACATTTCATATCATTGCATTATACAATCACTTGCATTAGGCATACCCATCATTGCATTTTGTATTTTAGAGTTGCTCATACATGTCTAGCACCAGGTTTGTATACTAGACATTCTTTAGAGTCAAAATTTTCAAAATTCATCATTCACACCCATATACATTACAATTATCATTTCCATCCACATTTCCCACCTTTCATATTTGTGTTTATTTTCCTTCACCTAGTCATTTTTTATAGGGCATCATTAGGATTTTTGATCACTAAGTCGTATCTAGTTTTCTTTTCATATTTTGTAGAAAGTTATCCTAATTTTTAGAAGGAAGAGTCTTGCTCCGATTATACCTTGTATACATCAAAATCCCAACATATTTTTACATTAAATCCAAGTTTTGCACAAGGAAATATGAAACCTAAAGAGTGGTATGTGTTACCTTAAGTGAAAAGTCACCTTGCTCATCCCCCTGTGTGCATGGTTCAAAAAAACTAAGAATTGACAAAAGGAAAAGCTCCTCTCTACCACATGCAAAATAAATAGTGGTTTTCACCACTAAAAAAAGTAAAAAGTAAAATAAACAGTGGTTATCACAACTCCTAAAATCCCTTGGTCACCAAACAAAAATGAACAAATCCCTGCAGAAATTCAAAAACAAAAGAAAAGGAGGAAATATTGAACTTGAATTCCTAGAATTCTCATAATTTGACAAACCATGAGGTGATCCTAATTATAGGTTGGGTGGCATCAAGTCTGTCTAGCAATAGTAGTATCCTTATGCATGTTGATATGTTTGTTACATTAGCGTCCTACTTTTATACAAACAAATTTTTGTATGTGAATGAGCTAGTTTTTGGTAGTATGTATTACCTAGTGGTCTAGTCCAACTATGTACAAAACTCAGGACTATGATACTCATAAGGTGATCTTCATTACATATGGGCTGCATCAATATTTTTGGTACTGGGGTAACTTTATGCATTATCATAATAATGAACTCACATGCACACACAGGGATATTGAATATCTTGGTAATCCTAGGAGATTCGTACCTTGTTAAAAAGTCTTGCATGGTTAGTATATAACTTTTGAATATTTTATTAGAGTGTTTGAGTCTCATGAAACCCTCCTATACATTCTATAACACGTTACTATTCATTACATTCCATATCATTTTATCACATTTTTATCAATTTACATTTTTACAAACTTATCACATAGTCTCTTGACAACATTACAAATTAATCGATGAATTTTATACAATATATGGTGCTAACATAGTATTTCAAATAATATTCATATTTCATCATACATATCAACAAATTATCCAATTCATTATGCATGCACACATATCTATATCATCAAAAATATCATATTACAATGCATGCATCCATCAAAGCATCAGTAAAACAAACATAAGCATTGCATAAATCCAATAAAGCAATAAGGAAACACATGATGACAATAAAACATCCCATATATATGTATATGTATGGGGAAAAATGATACATCATTATCCAAAAATTACCTATAGGCTACAATAAAGTGGGTCCTCAGACCTCACATTAAAAAAATCTAAAAATAAAAATAATTGTAGTCTTAAAGCCATGGTCACGTAGGATCGACACCATAACTCTCAACGATGAGCTTGGTAGTCCCCTGGTAAAGTTTAGAGCTGTGTCACCTCCTCCCATAGCCTAGATACCTCACAAATTCTATATACTCCCTGGTCTAAGCTCCCTACCCTAACCTGTGACCAAAGCATGACTAACTTTGTCGCCTACCCCGCAATCATTGTCCCTTGTTCCTCAATCACTAGTGCTTGTTCATCAATATCTACCTATGTATTCTACACATATCCCTATAGGAGAGCCCCATCCTCAACATACCCTTGCCACTCATGTCTCTCTATGATCAACTCATCATGTGGCTATGCAATGGTAGCATCATGTATTGCCAACTATACCTGCACCTTTTGGTCATCAAAATCATCCTCATCACAGTCCCCCTACTGACCCTCCAAATGAATGAGATCCATTTCCTCATAATTTTTTTTATGATGCACATATCGCTCTCCTAATTTTGCCCCCTCATCAGGTCGATTAACTAAGTATGGATCCTCATAATTTGGAGCCTCATCTACAGCATTCCCATGATCCTCCTCTCCTCCTACAGCCATAGCATCCCCTAATGGTCCATTTTAGAAATAAGTATCATGAGTAGGGTATGTTTCATATTCAATATCTCTACCTCATACTATATATCCACTAGAATGCCTATGCTAGGTATATCTTGTAGCATATTAGGCCAATCTGCTTTGAAGTATTTCTATAAAAACGTATCTCAAAGATCTCGATGAGTAGATATAATCGGATGCCCCTTTATAAAAATACGTAGAATCTGGTAGAAATCCTCTAGGATCACTGTAATCTCCCCATTCGACAAGTGGAAGGTGGTTGTATGAGGGTCCCACAAAATATATTAACGCAATTAGGTAGGCTTTGTCTCCCATCACTGGCTCTAGATGAGTTACTTGCTTGAGATCAATGGTGTCAAGCCATTTCCAATCAGCCTATATAAATATGCCATGAGTGGTCCTAAATAGAGTTATAATTTGATATCGGATCTTGATCACCTGGCAGGGGGAATCAAGATTAAAAATAAAATAAATACAAAATAAACATATGGAAAAACAAACACAAAAAACACCTAAAAAGGTCAATTTTATTGCAAAATGATGACCATACCACGAAGGAATGACCCCCAAGTTGGTGGTTATCCCACCCAAGGATGGCCCCCAAATAGCTCAATATGATCATCCCTCCCAGGGATAGCCCCCAAAATTTCCCAAAAATAGCCTTCTCGACCACCAAAAACAAGCAAAAAGCCTTACAAAAATTAAAAAAGTGTAACAAAAATGCACAAAAACACAAAATAAGATACAAAACATTAAATATCATAACTAATTAGGTTTATTTACTAATATTTAGTGTGTTTCAATTACAAAAAATTAAACTAATTACACTTCCAAAAGTAACAAAGTGTAGTAGCAAATTCAGACCTTACCCATATTGCATCGGCTCCATCACTCGATGAGTCTGTAGGCTGGATCATGGTGACTATGGGATGGTTTCAATAGTTCCCCACTTTATAAAATAACTCTTTTGCTCCTCACCTCTCAAACTACCAAATCAAAAGTGCACAAATGAGCCCATTTTTCAAATTTTGAGCTGAATAGCCCTACAAAAGGCATGGCCCTCAAGGTGGGATGATGATAAAATATGGTGATCATCCCACCCTAGGATGGACACAAAATTTGAAACCATACCACCCTAGGACAGTTGCCAAAAACCACCTCAAAAACCACAAAAAATGAAATAAAATAGCTTCAAAACCATAAAAAATAGGTCAAATCTAATAAAATTCATGATGGATCAAGATCTAACCAAATTGTTCATGGATAAATTGAAAACTATCTACTTCAATCCCAATAATACCACTCTGATTAGACCACTCCATGAGAATGAGGTATTCACTTCCTTTCTACCATGAACTGTCAACAAAATCATCAAAATCCTCATAAAACTGAGAAATTTTATAATGGGTAAAACTAAAAAAATCCTAGTCAAGTCATATTGGTCAAGTAACTCATCGCTTTCATCACTAGTCATTACCTTAGTGAATTTTTGCTTAAGGGTATATTCATAATTAATGAATTCATAATCAAAATCAATAATAAAACACTCAATCATGCAAATTACATTCATCAATGAATCATTGCCAAAAATAATCATGCCCCTACTTGGAGCAAAAAATAAGCAAAAATTTCAATTAAACAAATGCTTGGCACATGGAAGCATGAAGGATCATAGGCCTCACCTCTTCATGACTGAACAATATCCAAGATCAAGTAAGCCTTACGTGGAAGGTTGTACTTGAATAAGAAGCAAGGATTCATGCTCTTTCCATGATTGGGGCATTTAAATTTGGTTAGGTTATTGAATAACATTAATAATTTGATAATTTAGTCATCTATTTTTTTCTTCACATTGTGTTTTGCATAAATCATCCTCAAATAGGTATTTGTAGACACTAAAATCATGTTAATCTGATTAAATTTCCAAGATACATTCTAATCGACATCCTATGGCCCCCTTGGGTAACCCTCAACGGTTAAATAGTGGTATTGACGACTTT
The DNA here is from genome assembly GCA_028583015.1 of Wollemia nobilis. Classification (NCBI taxonomy): domain Eukaryota; kingdom Viridiplantae; phylum Streptophyta; class Pinopsida; order Araucariales; family Araucariaceae; genus Wollemia; species Wollemia nobilis. The sequence goes on from JAQPPZ010001731.1 coordinate 4,340,891, forward strand.
TGAGAGGTTCTACCCCAATTTTGGAAATTTTTAGGCGGCCATGTAGGCATGGTCATCCCACCCTAGGATGGCCACAATTCATGGCCATCCCACCTAGGGATGACCACTAGAAACCATCCTTGGGTGGGACAGCCATGACCTTGGACCCTTAAAAAATAAAATATGAGATAAATGACACTCATATTTTACCATTTACCCCGCCCATTGAAGCATGCCATTTTGAGGGTGCATAACTCCCATGTCAAGTTGTAAATTGGAATCCCAAATTGTATATTCTTCCCCCTCCAATGCATGACAAGGTTTATATAAATGGTTGCACTTGACTTGCATGGCCAAGATGCCCATTTGACCATATTCTCACTTGAGCTATAAAGTGGAGTTATTCCTCCCAATTTCAGGAGTCTTTGTAATATTTTGTAATGAAGTTCTATCGAGATTTATCCCTATTTCATTGTATTTTTTCCCTTGAGATCTCCATGTAGTGAATGAGGTTTTCAAGTGATTCCAAAACACACATTCCATTTACAAAACTCACCCATTTGAGTTAATCAGATCCCAAAATTTGATGACAATATCCCTAGGATTAGTCTGGACCAAATCACAAAGGAATTGGTGGTAAAAACCACCATATTTGGTGGTCATCCACACCTAGGATAGTTAGTAGTCTTAAATGACACACCCATGTATGACCATGAATTTGAGCATAATTTCTCTTCTTATTTTGCATAGATCAATTCTAGAGTAGATTGTATACCTTCTATCAAGTTTTGGTGCATTTTTAAGTTGTTTTGCACTTTTTATTATGCATTTCTTGTTTTCTAGTCCTAACCAGCATGACCAGGGATGACCATAAACATGTATGCAATTATCTTTATTTTCTTGTTTAGATCATTTTCAGGGTATATTATATGCATGATCCTAATTTTTTGTATTATTTGGAATAGTTTTACATCATCTATTATGCATTTCCTCTTTCAAGCTTATTATCGCATATATCTCTTTGATTACATTTCAATCCACATATGCTATTAATAAATTTGATTTATCTGTGTGTAGATCTAGGTATCACATTGTGCAAGGAAGAAGCAACAAGTCATAACATTGATAGAACATTGTGGCATCATTTAAACTCTCTCTAAAATTATTTGTGAGTGCAAGTAAGATGTTGGAGCGCACTTGAGTTTCTAAAATATTTAATATTTTAGCATATTTGTAATGAGTGTATCAATTTAGAGCCCTCAAGGGGACATTTTTTAAACATATATTTGACAAATTAGATAATATGGAGAGGAACCTCATTTATTTCACTTATTTGTCTCTCATGCTTACTTAAAATTTCACTTTTGTAGTGCTTAAATCAATAGAGCAATAGATGCATTTAATTTTCCATTGTTATGTGTGTTATTTTCCCACTCTACACAAGGGGTCATTGAAACCATATTACTTGATACATGCAACCTCATATTCTAGAGGCACCTCACCCATACACTAAAAAAACAACAATCCAAATAAAAGGTGTCCTTTGGGGTATACCCCATGAGGGGATTGACAAATCCAACTAACTCCAAACCATGATAGGTTTCAAAACGGTAAATCTTCCATGATGGCATGTGGACCACATGCCTTAAAGGATTTCAAAATAAGCCTTACCTAAACCTAAGTTCTTTTAAATTCCAACAAAAATAATTGAGAGAGTGGAGGTGATATTTGCACCCAGACAAGGCGCTAATCCATAAATTTAAATTTAAATTTAAGCAATTCCTGAGTTCATAACATATTATTGGAAGTAATATCTTAGAAATTTGAGCATATTTATAGAGAATAAAATTAGGTAGTGTATTATTCAACCAATCGTGGTGTTTATCTTCATCTTGATGAAACTCAAATATTAGAATACAACTAGCCAAGTGAGATTTTATTTCTTAATCAAAATAACTTCAAAAATCTAGTTGTGGAAACATAGCACTTCAAGGAATTTGAAGAATATATTTAATAGAAAAAGAAATGAAAAATATTTGTGATAAAAAAATATGCTAGATATAGTATAATTGACTTAACAACAAATATAATATTTTGGTATTTTGATGGCAATGACCCCTAATAAAAGCCACATATAAATTATAAAAAAACATTGAATTTGATTGAACTATTAGTTATATTTTAAATAAATTTTAAATTTTTCTTGAAGTTTTCTTTAATATTTTTTAAATTAAATTTGTCATATAAAATTGCAAGGATCTACCTATACTACATAGTGACCAGATAGTATAGTAGTATTATAAGTCCTCCCACAATTATACATTAACTAGTTGATAAGGTTTAAACATGGATATTCTCTTTAAAGTGAATGATAAATTTGAAAGGCTAAATATATATGATTTAACATATACAATTTTGATTATAAAAATTATTTAAAAAAAATCATTATAATTATTTTTATAATTTATATGATTGTTTATTTTTAATATTAAAATATAATCAACTTATTTTTCATGAGTAAAATAACAAATGAATTCCATATATTACCAAATCATATCGTATTTATTTATTCTCTCATAGTTAAAAGGCATTGCAAGCATGATTTTAACTATTGAAATACCGTTATTTTTATTTCATATAAATTTAAAATAAAAATAAAAATAAAAAAGCATATAAAAGTTCGACATACAAAATGACATGCTTTTAAATGATTAAATGTAGAGATTTTTTAGTACGAAAATTTAAGTTCAGGATAATAATTTTTTATTATATTATTATGTAGTTTATTAAAATGTCAAAATTTTTATAAAATTTATTAAAAAATATGTAAAATATTAGTGATAGTATTTTTTAATACAAATATGAGTTTTTATAATTGCAAATAAAATATACCACTTTAATATTTCTCCTAACCTTTTCCTGCTCTATGCTAGTATATGTTTAAAATTATATTAATATTTTTTCAAAGTGTTTGTATATACACAAAATAAGAATATTATATATATATCAAATGCTTATTCTCATAAAATTAATAGAAGAAGACCTTTCTTAATAATGTATGTGTGTTTTTCATTAGAATACTAAAATAATTTATTATTTTTATTACATTGTTATTAGGTTAATGAAACCATATGCAACTTGTTTTTTTATCAAATATATTTTTCTATATTTCTTAAATAATTTATGAAGTCTAATTATCTTTTAAAATTTGAATTTCATCAAGATGAAACACTCCAAATGGTTAAAATATCTACTACTCTATTTCCATATCTATACCCATCTCAAGAATATGTTGTGTAAGGAATAACCTCACAATCACTTATTTATGATACCTAGAATCCCTAAAGTGTAATGACACTCCTCCATAGCAATTACCATATTATGCTACCCTAAAATCTTAAATTACTATGAATATCCCCCTTTCTTATGTTTTTATTATGTTTCTCTTGAAACTGTAAAGTGTAGGCATACTCCTCCATAGCAATTATATTCTTATACTATCCTACAAACCCTAAATTTATATGGATATCCTCCTTATTTTCTTTATTATGCTTTTCTTGAAACCCTAAAGTGTAAGGGATAAACTCTATACTACTTTCATTTCTATTGCAAGGAAAATAGTTTATATTATATAAGGAATATGTAGATGACTTACCGAGATTAAACTTGACTTCTCTTCCTCCATATCTTCCTTTGAATTTTTAATTTTTTGTGAATATGAACATGTATCATGCACTTTTGTATCGCTTGTATCCTTCTTTATTTCTTGTAATGGTTGATCTAAGTGAACTATGTTGGAGTTTGCCATCTAAGGTTGTACATAAATTTTATTTACCTTTTCTTTTGAAATAAAATATCCTTGATCTAATATAAATTCAAGCTACATCTTGATGTCTGTATCATGGACAAAAAAATATATTTCTTCACCATGGCTAGTTGGTAAGACTTTGAAATTTTAAATAGGAATTCTAAGATTCAAATATAACGGGGTGTAGATTTGTACATTATACAGTAGTACCTGAAGTTTTGGTTCAATAAACATATATTGGATAAATAACATCCTCTATAAGAGTTATCTCATATGGCCTAGGGTCTCGTAGACATTAAAATATTCTTTACATTTTACATTTATTTTGTAATATCTTGCCACATATTCAGTCTCATAAGAATTATAACAACAAAACACAATATTTTTATGATTTAAAAATAGTTGGAATATTTTTTATGGACTAGATAAGTGATAAGCATGCAACTAGCAGTGCCACATTTTGAGATAGCTAGATCATTTGTGTTTTTAGAAAAAAATATGGATTTTTATAAAAATATATGTTTTTATAAGAAACTAGAAACTTCATGTCAAGAGAAAAGTTTAATTCATAATTGATAAAAGTATGGATAATAATTCTTATTTTTCATTCACAATTTAAACATCATGCATAACTATTAAGCCATTGCTTATTATGCTAAAAAAAAGAAGTTGATGTACAACTTCTAAGCCGAGTAGAGGAACTCTAAGGAATTGACACTCCATGCAATGTTTGTAGGAGGTTTGTTATATAAAACCTTAGAGGAAGAAATTGGCACTCTGTGTAGTGCTTGAAATATGTTTACTATGTAAAACCTTAAAAGAAGAAATTGACACTTTGTGTAGTGCTTGCAGGAGGTTTGTTATATAAAACCTTGGAAAAAAGAGGTTGGTACTTTAAGGAGTGCTTGCAAATGTGTGGTGCTCTATGGAGAGCCATTGTATACCATTTGATCTAGGAATTAAAATATAATAAAAATAAATTTTTATGTTGTAATTTATTTCATGGGTTATGTTGCTATGTAATTTGCCTTTGCAGTTCATCTACCTGTAGATTTTTTTTTAAAGCGAAAAACCCCTTGCGGGGCCGCCTTGGTCTAAGAGACCACGAACAGGGGATTCTACACCATCAAAGTCACCCGAGGGTCACACCCAACCCTGCCCGCACCAACATTATCAATTGGATTTTGGGTACCCAATTCAGCTTTTTGGTAGGGTGGAGATTCGAACCTGGGACCTCCCTTGGAGGATTGCCCTCTCCTCTACAACTCACCTACAACACCTAGGTAAAACTAATTTATAGTGGAAAACACCCCTTTCGAGGTGCCCCTTTCAACAGGTTGGGCATAGGAGGAATGGAGCCTTGTCGGCCCCTACCAGTACATAGGACATCCCTAACTATACCATATATCTGTAGGATGGAGACAAGGGGAATGGAACTTGGGTCGGCCTCTACCAGCACCTAGGGCATTTACCACTGCACCACAACAAGCAAATCATCTACTTGTAGATTAAGATGGTGTTTTCTATTTACTATTTTTTAGTGCAATGTCATGAAGATGTCTAAACAACTAGGAGAGGTTGTTTTTTATTGACCCTCTCTCTACCACTATATTATTTTGGTATCAAAGCCAAAATATCATTGAGGATGTGTCAAAGGAGAGATGGCACAATGGAATAAGGTGAAGAGGATGTTGAGTGTATTCTATACGAGGAGGTTTGATCCTCAGAGGAATACCAAGACAAGATAGTGAAGTTGACCTTGTGTAGACAACCAAGCTAGAGTGGTCGTAGCTTGGAAAAATACTTCATGAGTTGGAGCTCATGAAACATTATTTTTTTTTTATATATATATAGAAGCAATGGTTACAATCATGATTTTTAGTAACTACCAGCACAGCTGGTAGGGTTCAAACTATCTATGAAGGCTCCCAGGACTTCCACCATCTCGGTACATGGTAACCCGATGTGAGATGGGGACCGCCGGATGCACAGGGGTTGCACCGTCGTCATCAATATGGCACACCACTCAGAGGAATTGAATTTGGGCTACTGTTTGTGCATGGGCAACCCCATGGGATTGGAACCTAGGTCTCCTCTCGGTAAGCACCCCAACTTACCAATCCACCGAGACCCACGGACTCATGAAACATTATTGTTACTCAATGAGTATGATGCAGGAGAAACCAATTGGCAAGAGCCATCTAAAAAAAGCAATAAAAATTAGCTGAATATTTTTTTACGATGGATTGGATAAGTGACAAGCATGCAACTGACAGTGCCACCTTTTGAGATAGCTGGATGATTTGTGTTTTAAAAAACAAACCTAGATTTTTAGAAAAATATAAGTTTAAAAAAAAATCTAGAATCTTAATGCGAAGAGAAAAGCTTAATGCATAGCTAAAAAAATGATGATAAGAATGCTTAGTTGTCACTAACAATTTAACTATCATGTATGGCTAGCAAGTCATTGATTTTTATGCTTATAAATAAGAAGTTGATGTAGAGTGTAAGAGGGAAGTAAAGGAGCTTTGAGGATTCGACACTCTAAGTAGTTCTTGCAGGAGATTTGTTTTACAAAACCTCGAAGGAAGAAATTGATAATCTATGTAGTGCTTGTAGGAGGTTTGTTATGTAAAATCTTCCAAGAAAAATATTGGTACTCGGAAGAGTGCTTGCAAATATATGATGCTCTATGGAAGGCAATTGTGTAATGTTTGATCTAACAATTAAAATATAATAAAAATAATATTTTATGCTGTTTTGTGTTTCCTGAGTTATGTTACTATATAATATGCCCTTAGAGTTCATCTATTTATAAATTAAAGTGTGGTTTTCTATTTACTACTTTTTTATATGGTAGCATTAGGATGTCTAAACTACTAAAAGAGACTATTGTTCAGTTTAAAATATAAATAATCACACATTTAAATATATATAACGCACACATTTAAATATATATAACGCACTTTTGTGACACTCTTCCATTTCTCATTTGAAATTTGTTTCTTTTAAATGTGAAGTGATTTGTATACATTTGTTTCTTTTTCCTTTGATGTCAAGTGACTTGCATACATTTTTTTCCTTTGAGGGCTTCTAGATTGACGAATCTTGTATTTTGACTGGAAAACTTTACGGTTGTTTTTTTTTTGTCTGCATTGCTCGATTCCTCGTACGATGTAACTCTAGGTACATCTTTATTTATTATTATTTTCTGAACTGCACCTTAACAAAGGAGATATTCCACAAATTAAGAATTTTTCCGTCTGAAGTTAAAAGATGTTAATAGGGATTAACAAAACATAGCTGGACATGCAAACTAGTGAATATAATCACACTTAATATATAAAGGCTAGTTCTCATTTGGAGATTATAATCAATGTATTGTGTTACAACACGACTGATACGATATCCGACAACATAAAAAGATCTCGTGTTGAATTTCTTGTATTCTAATTTCGTACATTACGTTGTATAATGTTTGTTTTTTTTAACTTTTTCTACGATATTTTTCAGAGAAAAAAAATGTCGTAACTTTCGACTGTATGATGACATTTCTTACAGCTCTTGAAAAGAACAATATCCTGAGTTCCAATTAAACAGACTCGGATTAGTCACTCGTGTAGATTGGTTCGAACTGCCATTATTAAGTAGTTACGGGAGTGATTGTGATTGCTTTGAACAGGCATAAATGTGCAGCATGGTTAGACAATTCAACAAAATGGAACATCTAGTCGAGCACATGAAAACTTCTTATCACTCTTCTCACGAGCCCATATGTGGTATTTGCAAGAAGCTTTGCAGGTTTTATAACTCCCTAAGAGAACATCTTGTTGGTATGTCTCCTTTCCATTTTTCCATTATTATTTTTCAATGTATGTAACATGTTTATGAAGGTAGAACTTAGAAGCATCTGTCTTAAAAACTAAGTAATAATGTTACTTCGACAACTTTAAATGATGTCCTTTGGTGCATAAGAGATAAAAACTATCTGGAATTAAAAGCTGTGGGGGTGTTTGATTTAGAAGGTTATATAAATCTTTGTCAACTACTACTGCTAATTTAATATCATTTGGGATTACCTAAAACAATTTGAACAAAGATCCTAGGGGAACCATCATTTTCAGTGTTAATGTTCTCTGTAGCAAGGGAAGAAGTCTTCAAAGAGATAAAAACTATCTGGAATTAAAAGCTGTGGGGGTGTTTGATTTAGAAGGTTATATAAATCTTGGTCAACTACTACTGCTAATTTAATATCATTTCTATGGTGCTGCAAATATCTTATTCAGGTCCACTGCCCAAACCTGAGTGTGCCAAACAATTCAGTAAAAGGGAGTGTAATCTCAGCCTCAATTTCTTCCCTAGTTCAGAACAAGTATTTCTTTATAGAGCAATCTGCCAATATCTCCCACCGTAGCCGCTTGTAAGTTCATCTTATTTTTGCAGCTTTCTTTGTTTATCACACTAATCGTTCTACTTGAATTAATTCTTGTACTTGAATTCTAGGCTCAGTTCATCGAGGTGATTAGCAAACGCAGTTTTGTGCCATGAATTTTATGTTGCAGGTTGCCGGTGGGCGGATTTCTTTGGTGAAAAAGTGCATCCAGCCAGAGGAGCGGGCACTTTCATGGGGAATCTTCCATCCAGTGTTACAAGGGCTAACATCTTCCTCCAGTTTATGCCATTTCACTCGATGCCATTGCACTTGATTGTGAGATGATGGGTGGTGGTCAGGATGTCTCTCTTGACCTTTGTACCTGAGTCTGCTTGGTAGATGAAGATGGAAAAGGTGGTTTTCCATAGTTATATCAAGCCTCTAATTCCAATAAGATATTATAGGTAAGACAATACTATCTTATATTGTTTTATGTTATATAATTGTGTATTAAATTATTGTGATATTGTGACACTGGTTTATAGTAACGTGCTTATAACTTAAAGTAAACCTGAACCTGAATCCTTTCCACGGAAAATGACCTGTAATAATGCGATAAAATCACCTTAACCTATGATTTAAGTTTTACTAAAGATCATTAGATAAGGCTTTACTTATTCTTGATGTCTATGTTAGAAAATTAAATTAGATTCGATATCATTGGATAGATTTTATATTTTGCATCAATCATAAGATTTTATTGTATTTTAATTAATTATTGGTAGTTCACGATTAGATTAGTTGTGTGGCAAGTTCTCTGGCATCATGTTTGCATTTAATGCGTTCAAGATTGCTGGTAAGTCTCTTCCTCCTTTCCTAGCTATTAATATGAGTAGCTGGTATTAGTTTGACAAGGAGGAACAACGTGTAGATTGTCAGAGAAGGCGCGGAAGAAGAAATCTAGAAAGGGAAATTCACAAAAGCAAGGAGTCAAAGTTGCATCCTTCAAAAAACTCCTCTGCGTGTTTAACCTATAATCTTGTTAAGTTGCAGATGTATGTGAAATGCTTCTGAAGCAAGAAGCATCTTGTATAACTTATTTTTAGCAATATGTAATATATTTATATATTTGTGCTTCCGTGTGAAATATAAATATTGCCTGTTTAATCTTTGCCCAACCTACGGTGGAAGGTTCTTGACGGGCCCGCAATAAATTGAGAAGGAATTTAAAACCCCGCTTAGTCTACTTAGTGAAACTTTAAGGTGCCTAAATGGTGAAAACCTCAAAATTCCCCTCTAATTCCACCGGTCGAAGGTTTGGCAACATTACAGGGTGGAACCTTGAAAAGTGGTCAGAAGGCAGAGATTAAGCTTAGATATCTGTAGGTGGAACTTAGCAAATTTATACCCATTATTGCAGGGTAGAACCTATGCAAGCTACTTTAGGCACACTTTAATTAAAATCATGCCTGCTCTAAGATGCACTATTTGCCTTGAAAGTTTTGTGTGAAATAGAAAATCACAAATTGTATTCCATCGATTTTCCTTTTAATATTTACAAAGTTCAGGCAGAACTTATTAAATTCATTGTGTAACCCATTCTATCAAATTTGTATTAGAGCCAGTGCCATATGTGGAAGGTCATAGAAGCAATGGCTTCCAACAATAATTCTTTGCAGTTACAAATCTCAGGATTCAATGGCAATAACTATTATTATTGGAGCATCCAGATGAAAATATTGTTTGGGTCTTATGAGCTATTGAACCTATTGTAGAACAGTTACCTAGAACCTGTAGATATAGTAGCATTGAGCACTCTCTCCCAAGCAGAGTTCGATCTATTAAAGAGAATCTAAAGGACCAAAAGGTATTTTTTACATAATGCAGATAGTTGAAGAAACTATTTTTTTGTGAATTGTAGTAACAACCAAATCAAATAAGGCATGGGAAATTCTAGGCAGCTCCTTCCAGGGCACTAATAAAGTAAATTTGGAGAGGTTGCAGATGCTGAGAAGGGAGTTTGAAAATTTGCATATGAATGAATCAAAGTCTATGAATGATTTCTTTACCCACACAATGGGTATAATCAACCATATGAAGTTAAATGGTGTGATTGTTGAGAACCAAAGGATAGTGGAGAAAATACTAAGAAGCCTACCAGATGGGTTTGACTCAGTGGTGATAGTGATCAAAGAATTGAGGGATTTAACAACCCTCTCAATAAATGAGTTCATGGATTCTTTACAAACACATGAGTAGAGGCTAAACAAATCATCTTAGTTCTCATTGGAACAAACATTTAAAATGCAAGTCTCATTATGGGATTGTGGCAGAAGAGAATAATCCCATCAAGTAGCCTCTATTTCTCAAAGAGGAAGAGGAAAAAATAATAGAGGTAAGTGTGGAAGAGGTCATAATAAATGAGGAATGTCAAACTCCAATGTAGGAGAGACCATTTGTAACTTCCATCAAGCATAAGGAAGAGGTAATAATAGGAATCAACAAGGAGGATCAAACCAGAGGTATGATAAATCAAAGATCCAATGTTAATACTATAAGAACTTTGACCAGTTTAGTTATGAGTGTAGAAAGGAATTGGCCAAAGAAAATAAACAGCAAGCCCACTACACAAATGAAAATGAAAATACAAAAAATAGAGATGTATATGGGTCTATTATTTTAACTTGTAGTGCTGATGAAGAGAACCAGAAGAATACTTGGTATCTTGATAGTGGGTGCAACAACTACATGTTTGGTAATAGAGAAATATTCTCACAATTAGATGAAACCATTAAATATGAGGTCAAGATTGGAAATAATAGCAAGGTACTTGTCATGGGAAAATGAAAGATTATAATCCACACCAAGCAAGGTGAAAGAAGACACATCCCTTATGTGTATTATGTGTTTGGGTTGAAACACAATTTGCTAAGTATTGGACAACTTGTGTAGAAGAGGTAAACTATGCAATTTAAAAATGAAGCTTGCATCATTAGAGACGAAGAGAATTGACTCGTAGCAAATGCGATTATGACAAAGAACAAGATATTTCCCCTACAAATTAAAAATGAATTTTTGCTTTCATTTACTGTAGTTATGGAAGATACTACATGGATGTGGCATCTCAAATTCGATCATTTGAGTTTTAGTGGCCTAAACCTACTACACAAGAAATAGGTGGTGAAGGGATTACCTCTTATAGATCAACCTAATCAAGCTTGAGAAGGTTGCCTAGTAAGCAAGTAGCATAGGGATGCTTTCCCTATAGGACAATCATGGAGAGCTTCACAACCATTGGAGTTGGTGCACTCATATATTTGTGGCCCTATTCAAATAAACTCATTTGTCAAAAACAAATACTTCTTAACATTCATAGATGATTTTAGTTGAAGGACATGAGTATATTGTATCAAACAAAAATCAAAATATTTCGGTAAATTCAAGAATTTAAAAGCTTTGGTTAACAAACAAAGTGATTATTATGTGAAGACTATTAGAACAAATGAAGGAGGTGAGTACATCTCTAATGAATTCCATAATTTCTACAAAGCAAACGGAATTATAAGGCATTTCATAGCCAGATACACACCACAACAGAATGGTGTTCCAAAAAGGAAGCACAAAACCATAATGGAGATGGCAAGGAGCATGTTGAAGGCAAAGGAATTGTCACATGAGTTTTGGGTAAAATTTGTAGTTTGTGCAATTTATCTATTGAACAGGTATCTCATGAAGAGTGTGAAGGACTAGATCCCTTAAGAAGCATGGAGCAACTAGAAGTTGAGTGTTTCTCATTTAGGAGTTTTTGAGTGCATAGCATATGCACATGTTCCAGATGAGAAGAGAAAGAAGTTGGATGACAAAGAAAAAACGTATCTTCACTAGCTATAGTAAAGAGTGAAAGGCTTATAGGTTGTCTAACCCTATCACAAACAAGTTGATTATAAGCTGAGATGTGAAGTTCCTAGAATATGAATCTTGGAATTGGAAATCCAAGACTAGTCAACAAGAGCCAACAATTATTGAGCCTGAGGACTTGGATGGAGATAGAGTTCTTCCTCCTATAGTTTCAAATACTAGTATCGGTGCTAGCAACAACACTACCTCATCATCAAGGTCACCTCCAATTGTAAGAAGGATATCCAACTTGAAGACACCATCAAAGATAAGGAGCTTGCAAGATATATATGAGGTAACTATAAATGAAATTGAAGAAGAAAGTTATGATATTGCATTATTTTTTTAGTGTGAACTAATTTCATTTGAAGAAACAATTCATAATAGGAAATGGCTGAAAGCTATGGATTATGATATAGAAGCCATAGATAAAATTCAAACCTAGGAATTAATGGATCTTCCAGCAGGTAAGAAGATCATTAGATTGAAATGGGTATATAAAATTAAGTTTAATGTCCAAGGTGATGTTGAAAAGTATAAAGTCAGGTTGGTGGCAAAAGGCTACAAGCAAAATTCAAGTATTGACTATCATGACATTTATGCACCTGTAGCGAGACTTGATACAGTCAAATTGATTTTAGGACTGGTAGCCCAAAAGGGTGGACTGTTTACCAGATGGATGTCAAGTTCACTTTCCTAAATGGAGTACTAGAAGAAGAGGTCTACATAGACCAACCACCCAACTATGAGTTGGAGGGACAAGAAGGCAAGGTCCTGAAACTGAAGAAAGCCTTCTATGGGTTGAAGCAAGCACCCAAGGCTTGGTACAACCACATTGATACATGCTTTCATGAGAATGGGTTCATAAAATGCCCATATGAGAACATTCTTTACAAGAATACAGATGCAGAGGGAAAAATGATGATAGTCTGCTTGTATGTAGATGATTTGATTTATACTAGCAATAGCAATATGCTATTTGAACAATTTAGAAATGCCATGAAGAAGGATTTCGAGAAGACAAACTTAGGCCTGATGAAAAATTTTCTTGCCAGTGAAGTTATCCAATCTGTGGATGGTATCTTCATCTCTCAAGGCAAGTATGCAAAAGATGTCTTGAATAGGTTTAAAATGAAGGACATCAAACCTGCAATCACTCTAGTTGCAACAGGTCTGAAGCTAAGCAAGAATGAATGCAATAACAATGTTGATCCAAATTTCTACAAAAGATTAGTCGGAAGTCTCATGCACTTGACTACATCCAGACCAGATTTAATGTTTTTAGTGATTTTGATTAGTAGATTTATGCAAGCACCAAAGAACACTCACTTGTAGGTAGGGAAAATAATACTACGGTATGTCAATGGGACTAGAAACCATGGAATTTATTATGCAAGGAAATATCAACTTAAATTTGTTGGCTGCACAAATAACGATTGGGATAGTAATATAGATGATAGGAAGAATATTTTCAGTTATGCATTCCATCTTGGAACGGATGCAGTCTCATGATCATCAAAGAAGCAACCAATTTTTGCATTATCCATTGTTGAAGCAAAGTATGTTTCCACCACCTTAGTCGCATGCCAGGTAGTTTTGCTGAGAAGAATTTTAGAGGAGCTAAATCCTCCACCGGAAGGGGTAACAACTATATTTTGTGACAACAATTCCGCTATAGCATTGTCAAAGGATCCAATGTTTCATGGCAGGACCAAGCATATTGACATCTAGTACCATTTTATTAGAGACCTGGTGAGATCTAATGAAATTGAATTATTTTTTTGTAGGTTCATAGACCAGGTTGCAGATATTTTTACAAAACCTTTGGAGAAAGACTTTCACCGTCTGAGGTAAATGCTCGGTGTCAAAGCTTTTATGAAATTTGGTTTCAAGGAGGATGTTAGAAAATTAAACCAGATTTGACACCATCTGACAGATTTTATCTTCTGCATCAATCGCTAGATTTTATTGTACTCAAATTAATTACCGGTAGTTTGTGATTAGATTGCAGTTGTTTGGCAAGTCTTCTAACACCATGTTTGTATTTAATATGTGCCAGATTACTGATAAGTCTCCCTCATTTCTCAACTATAAATATGAGTCACAAGTATTAGTTTGACAAAGTGAATAAACGGGTAGAGCAAACGCAAAAAAAAAAACCAAAAAAAAAGATTGAAAAAAACGTAAGGAATTGAAGCTGCAGCCTTCAACCAAAAAAAAAAACTCTATATTTAACCTACAATCATATTAAGTTACATATGTATATGAAATGCTTCCCAAAACATCTTGTATAACTTATTTTGAGCAATACATAATATATTTATATATTTGTACTTCCTTGTGAAATATAAATACCCAGGCGGAAACCTCAAAATCCCCTGCCCATTCCACGAGGCGGAGGTTTGACAACATTGCAAGGCGGAACTTTGAAGAGTGGTCAAAAGGCGGAGATTAAGCTTAGATATCCGCAGGCTGAACTTAGCATATTCCCGCCCATTATTGCAGAGCGGGACCTAAGCAAGTTGCTTTGGGCGCACTTTAATTAAAATCCGGCCTGCCCTAAGATGGGCTGTCCGCCATGAAAGGTGTGCGCGAAATAAAAAAAATCGAGGATTTCATTCCGTCGATTTTTATTTTAATATTTACAAAGTTCAGGCGGAACTTATTAAATTCGCTGTGTAAACCGTTCTTTCAGTCCAGGGACACTACAAAGTACCCTCCATTGCTGAAAAGTAGCAAAGTAAACAATTCACACAAGTATCTTACTCAATCAGGCTAACAATTATCTTCTCTAATTTCTCTCATTATGAGACTCTTCTTCTCCAATTTTTAGTTTTGGGTGATATATTTCTACGAGAATTATCTACTTTTTCTCATTATGAGACAATTCTTCGACAGTTTTTAGTTTTGGGTGATATATTTCTACGAGAATTATGTTCCGCTATAATGCCTGGTTCAGCCATTGTTTATACATTCATGAGATTTAATATAGTTATCCCTTTTCCTTAAGGAAAACGGTTGTGTTTTCTTCTTATCAGTTACAAGATTCAGAATGGTGCTCATGACCCATTCGAGGAGTGTGTGTCAGCAACGTCTTTAAAAGAAAATGAGAAGCTTAGACCATTTCCCCAAGCTCGTTGCAGCCGATTTTACAAAAAACAAGATGGACAACTATCGGGTAAGAAAACATGGCCAACTACCCCACACACATGTTGCCAATGAACCACACACATGTTGCCAATGGCTATTAATAAAGGTGAGGAGTCCCACATAAGCCAGGATTAAGGGCTTCCACCTTTAAGCCTGTTTTATTGATAAAGTTTTTGACAAATGTTGACGCTGATAAACCATTCAAATCCCACAAACATATCAATGTGGAATTATTAACACACAATACCAATTAAATAAAAAATATTAAAGTGAACAGAATTATAATATACTAGTGAAAATAAATAACTTATATAAAAAACAATATCACATATCAACCTGGATAACGTGAAGCTTTGTACTCGCTGTTATGGATAACGTGCTTGTTTTACGCGTAGGTAATTCCATCCTAAACCTCGATAACGTGCTTGTTTCCCACGTTAGGTAATTCAATGCTAAACCTCCATAACGTGCTTGTTTCCCACGTTATGTATTTCCATGCTCCACATGGATAACGTGGTTGTTCCAGGCTAAACCTCGATAACGTGCTTGTTTCCCACGTTAGGTATTTCCATGCTCCACAGTTTCAGGAGAAGTATTTTCATGCTTTACTTAGGTCTATTCATATTCAGTTAATGTAAAAGATTTTTATTTTATTTTTTATTTTTTAAATAGTGGATATGGAATATTAAGTAGTTATTTGGTAACTTTATTAATTGACCATAAAAAATTGTGCTTTGGACAAGATTTCCACAAACCATAATCTAAATATTGTAGGTTAAAAATTATAATCTATTTATTTTCTAGGTTGTATGGTATAATTTAATGAGAAGTTTGTTTTAAGAATGAACTAAAAATTACATTTAAAAATATTACATTAATTGTTTTTACTGACAACAAACTACAAATTATAATTATTATATTTATAAAGTTAAAAAAATTTAAATTTCATATCAATTTGTAAATAAAGTATATTTTATGATTGGTTATTGGGTTTTATAAATAGAGATCCAAGTTCAAGCCATGATAAGGGTGGTTGGCCTCAGCTTTTCAACCTCTTAAAAAAATGATTTATAACATCTAAGACTTTTATAGTTATTTATATTGTGATTTTTATACATATTGCAACACAAATTAGAAAGTTTAATACTAGTTACAAGGATTTTTTTGGACATAAGCGAAACTTCTCATTTTCTCCATCTAATTTGAGGTATGTAATACACTTTATCATGCCTCACCCATATTAAGCGTAAGTAGGCCATACACACCAAGAAGTGGGATATATTGAGTCAATACTACATCAATGACCTTGTTTTTATGTAATACAATATTATGTTTTGCATAAAACAAGTAGAGGGTAGTGAATCTTACATGGCAATTCAATTGGATGATCCGCTTTTTAATTGGATTACCAAAAGTTCTATGGCTCCCAAGTTTACTATAGATGACCTTGAGGCACTTGAGGAGGAAGCAAAACATTAAAGAGTATTGAAAGAGATATACTATGATGATACTACACTTGAGAAACCTACAATTAGCCCACCAGTTTAAAGCCAAGGCCAACCATCAACATCAATTGCAAGGAGATGAAGGAGACAAGTTTTACATTTTGAAATGGTGATTTTTTATCTTGTATTTGTTATTTGGGTTGAATTACTATTTCATACCATGTAATTTACTCATTGTCTGGAAATTTTTTATTATTGGACTTATAGATCTACTTTCTATGAATCCCTTTGCCAAAGGCTTTTGAACTCCCACAACATGTTATCTAAAATTTTAAAATATTCTCTCTGATTATCTTTATACACAGTTCTTTGAAATAAAACTATTATAAAACTATTAACCAATTTATTATCACAAAATATTGTTTGCCTATGAAGATGACTAATTTGATTTTTGATATAGGATTTTGTTAGATTTTTTATAAACAATAATATTATTAAATATGGACTCTCAAACTATATGCCTCTTTATTTCGAATGATCATATCCAGACTAGTTAATATACATTTTGGTTTTCTTACAGTTCATTTATCATTGCTTCAAAGCATATTATTAATGTCTATATCCAACATCATTTATATTATTATCTACTATGTTATTTAATGTTTTTAATGCAAGGGCCACATAAATTGTTTAGTCTAAATTATGTTTAATATTTGAGTATTAGTAAGTGTCATGTAAATAAGTGTGGGGTTATGAGTTGTGTAAGAGTTTATCATTTCGTATGTGCAATCATGAGAGTTTTTTTCATATGTGGATATGTGGAAAAATTTAGTATTATATGGTATTTCTCATATGATAAATATAAGTGTTATATCTCTAGAGTGTTTGAGGAAATGTATGAAAAATAATAAGCATTGCATTTTATTGCATTACTTAAATTAGATATATTTTTTTATTTATTTGTGGAAAATATCTCAAAAGGGATGCCACTTTCGGGTAAGACCCAGGAAGCAGGGATATCCATTCTGCCAAAAATGTCCAAGACTTGGACCTAGCCTACCACATTTGACATACTCAAGGAGTAAACAAACACACAAAACCAATTTAAAAATAAGTAAATAACAACAAAAATAATAAAATAAAATAAAAAGCATGCTCCTTGAGTGTGTCAAAAACAAAAGCACAACCAAACACGCACAATAAGATAAAAGAAACCACAACACAAACCACATAGAAAAACACAAGAACCACATAAAAAACACAACCAAGACAAAAACAACAGAACACTACAAAGACATAACCCAAAAAAAACATGAAAAATAAACACAACCAAAACCTAAAAAATAAAAATAAAATTAAAAAATAAAAGTAAAAACAACCAACAATAGACAATAAAAAAAAAACAAAAACATAGAAAACACTCACACATAAAAACACGAAATAACACCAACAAAAAGAAACCCAAGAACAAGAAAAAAAAAACACAAGAACAATAACAAAAAACATAAAAACAAAAAAACAAAAAAAAACAAAACAACAAAAACACAAGAACAACAAAAAACAACACAAAGAACACAAAAACAAAACAAAACAAAAGAACCCACCCACCTTAAAAAACTAAACAAAAAAAAACAATAAAGAAAAAAGAAAAAAAAATTGAACATAACAATGACTTATCTAGACCATAAGACTATTAAGGCATGAATCAACAGAGGAAACAAAATAAAGAATAGAATGAGCTAGGGAACTAAAAAAAACTAAATGAACTAAAGAGAAAAAAAAAAAAACAAGAAGAAACTAGGTACCTTCAGAACTGGAACCATCCAAAGAAATTATAGAAAGAAGAGCTTCTCTAATTTGAGAAGCCCACCATTTAGGAGGGTGGCAATAACAAGTAAGATCACCTTTGTCCAAAGCCCAATTAGTTAAAACATCAACACTCTTATTTTGATCTTTGACCACATGATTGTAATCAACTTTCAAAAATCCCATCTGGATTAACTAAATCTTATCAATAATTCTTTTTATTCTCCAATCCACCTTATGATTCTTAGAAGGAGTCTTCAAGAGATTAATCATAAGTTGAGAGTCAGACTCAACTAACACCTTTTCCCATCCAACCTTAGTAGCCTCCTGAAGGCCTTTGAGGATACCATACCCCTCAGCAAGGTTATTGGAAAGAATACCCAAATTCTTAGCAAAAGTAAAAACTAGGGAGCCATATGAAATTCTACCAATTCCTCCCACATTGGATTTTCTAGGGTTCCCTCTAGAGGCTCCATCAGTATTGACTTTTCCAAAAATCCTTAGAAGGAGGTTGCCAATTTCTAGTCCTATCCATCTTACTAATACTCACATTCCCTTTAAGTTGGTTTCCCTAAGAAGATTTAATCTTCAATATTTGCATCACTTGATCCCATATTTGGTGGAAGTTTTGGGGGTAATTAAGGATTTGATGGATTGATTCAACTAAGTTGGCTTTAGTATTTTGCCAAATATAATGAATATCCTTCCTATCTTGATTAAAAATTTGGTTTTTCCTTTCATTCCAAATATTCCAAAGAAGAATGGTAGAACCCATCCAAAATAACTTCCTAATAAAATGATCCACACCCTCTTGATTAGGCCAATCCCTCCAAAGCTGTTGAAAAGTAAAAAAAATTGACCCCTGTAATCCAAGTAAAGTGGTCATTCTCCTCCATAGCTTAGAGGCTAAAGTACACTCAATAAAAATATCGTTGATATTTTCTACATTCTCTTCACACATTTCACATGTAAAAGGGCAATGAAAACCACGCTTCATAAGTTGCTCACCAATAAGCACCCTATGATGCAATAAAATCCAATTAAAGAACCTCACCTTAGGCTAGAGATTTTGAGCCCACAATCGAGAAAAGATGTCATAAGAATGGTTGGGATTATTATGGCATAAGGTCAAATAACCTTGAGCAACTGAATACTCACCCTTAGTAGTGTTGTTCCAATGAAAACAATCTTTTTCATGGGACCAAGAGAGGGATCTCATATGAAGGATACCTTGGATATCTTGTCTTTGCCTTTATGGGATTTGAATAGGACAATCCTCAATAGGGATCCAATATCTACCAACCTTTGAATTACCAGTATGGTATCGATAGTAATTAGCCACCTTTATCCAATTAGCTCGGTGAAGCTCCTCCAACAAAGGCCTCCAATCGAGAAACTAAGTTATCAAAGGCTTGTGACCATCCCAAGAATCTATCAAAAAATTTGCATGTTGACCATTATGAATGATCCAAAATAATTTTTTCTTTATTAAATCCTCACCAGTATTAAGAACTGCTAAAATGGGAGAACCTTTGGTAGGAAGTTAATAGCGAACAAGGTCTTCAGGACTTTTATTTTTAGCATATTTAGCACAGAGATTATTGGCCCAAAGAGCATTGGGGTTATGCAACATCCTCCAATATAATTTAGCAGCTAAAGATTTGTTGTAATTAATTAAAGACCGAAATCCTAACCCCCCTTCACTCTTAGGAATACATAAAGTATCCCATTTCACCAAGGCCCATTTTCTTTTCTCCTTAGTACCACTCCAAAGGAAACGATGACTGATTTGATCTAATTCTCAAAGAACAGCCTTTGGGATATTCAAAATGGAAGAAACATAAATAGGAATATCTTGAAGGACTGATTTTACCAAGGTGATTCTACCCCCAAAAGAAAGCCACTTGTTGGTCCACTTTCCAATTTTCTTCTTGACTTTGTCCAAAAACCAATTTCTCTATTTTTCTACCTTTGAATATTTATGGGAACACCTAAATAAGTGATTGGAAGAGAGGTCTTCTTATATCTTAATTTATCCAAGACAATGGATTCCTGTCTAGCATAGTAGTGAAAGAAAATAACTTTAGATTTGTCTTCATTGATCAACTGCCCAGTAGCCTTAGAAAAATAGCCAATGATTTGCTTAATATTAGAAGCTTCCTTAACTGTAGCTTTACCTAAAAGAGTAGAGTCATCCACAAATTGAATATGAGAGATAGGTCTAGCTCCATGAGCAATGGTAACTCCCTCAAGGGTTTTGTTTTCCTTATTTTTGGTTATAGTCCTACCCAAGCATTCAACAAGAATGATGAATAAATAAGGGGATAGCGGGTCACCTTGCCTAATACCTCTGGAATCTAGGAAAGACTGAGAAGGCCTGCCATTGATAAGAACTAAGTAGGAAACCAAATTATTTGCCAAAAATAATTACTTATTGACATTCATAGATGATTTTAGTTGAAGGACATGAGTATTTGCATTAGACAAAAATCAAAAGCTTTTAGCAAATTCATGAAGTTCAAATATTTAGATGAGAAACAAAGCGACTATTATGTGAGGACTCTTAGAAAAAAATGAAGGAGGTGATTACATTTCCAATAAATTCCATAAATTCTACAAAGCAAATAGAATTAGAAGGTATTTCATAGCTAGATACACACCACAATAGAATGGTATTGTAAAAAGTAAGAACATAACAATAATGGAGATGACATGAAGCATGTTTAAGGCAAAGGGATTGCCGCATGATTTCTGTGTAGAAGTTCTAGTTTGTGTAGTTTATCTATTGAATAGGTATCCCATGAAGAGTGTGAAGGCCAAGATCTCTCAAGAAGCATAGAGCAAACAGAAATTGAGTGTTTCTCATTTAAGAGTTTTTCAGTGCATATCATATGCACATGTTCCATATGAGAAGAGAAAGTTGGATGACAAAGCAGAAAAATGTATCTTCATTGGCTATAATGAAGAGTGAAAGGCTTATAGGTTGTATAAACCTATCACAAAAAAGTTTATTATAACACAAGATGTGAAGTTCCTAGAAGATGAAGCTTGGAACTAGAAATCCAAGACTGGTCAACAAGAGCTAGCAATTATTGAGTTTGAGGAATTTTATGGATACATAATGCTTTTACCTATAGTTTCAAATACTAGTATCGATGCCAGAAATAACACTACCTCATCATCAAGGTCACCTCCAATTTCAATAACTATCTCCAAATTGAAGACACCATCAAAGGTAAGGAGCTTGCAAGATATATATGAGGTAACTAGAAATGAAATTGAAGAAGAACATTTTGATTTTTCTTTGTTTTTTGAGTGTGATCCAATTTCATTTGAAGAAGCAATTCAGAATAGAAAATGGGTGAAAGCTATGGATGATGAGATAGAAGCCACGGATAAAAATTAGACCTAGGAATTAATGGATCTTCCAACAGGTAAGAAAAGCATTGAAGTGAAATAGGTATATAAAACTAAGTTTAATGTTGAAGGTGATGTTCACAGGCATAAAGTCAGGTTGGTGGCAAAAGGCTACAAGCAAAATTTAGGGATTTACTATCATGATGTATATTGATGGGGACACAAGAAATCAATCTGATCTCATTCATTAAACTTCAAATAAATTACAATACTAGCTCACAGGCATAGTTTCTTCCCGTCCTTCACCCCCCCTTCTATCCAGATTCACCACCTGCTTCTATAGAAATATTTGCATTTCTTTCGAGGTCCCAACCCTCTAGGCCATTAATGACCCACCTAGAAGAATGCATCCTCCCTCTACCTTCATGACTGAATCTTCACATCCTTTTCCACAACTGGCAACTGCCATTGGATTAGTCATGGAAACACGCATTGATGAGCCGTCTAAACGTCTTTAACTTTTTGGCACAGCATTCGAGTGGCTACCATGCTCAGCAAGCTTACCGGGCAAGAAATCATGCATAAATGTGGCCTAGACCACCTCAGGAAACATCATCTAGGAACGCGTGCCTTTTCAAACTGAGAACCAATAGTATGTCGCGATGTCATGACATGTCACGATATCACGACATTTTTCTTCCTCACTGCCTTATTTTCCTTCAGGTCGCGATATCGCGCATGTTGCGATATCACGATAGTTTTCTTGCTTGCTGTCTTCTTCTCCTTCGGGTCGCGATGTCATGACATGTCGTGATATCACGACAGTTTTCTTTCTCGTTGTCTTCTTCTTCGAGTCGCGATGTCGTGACATGTCATGATATCATGACATTTTTTTTTCTCGTCGCCTTCCTCTTCTTTGGGTCATGATATCACGACATCTTTGCTCTCTCCTTTTTCTCTCTGTTTTGGGTCGCAAAATCATGACATGTCACGATATCGTGACTGCTTTGCCTTCTGCTTTCGCCCTCTACTTCGGGTCATGAAAACATGACATGTCGCGATATCGTGATAGTTTCCTTCCTTGCCTTCTTTCTGCTCCTTCGGTTGCGATTTCATGACATGTCATGAAATCGCAACATTTTCTCCTCCGTCCCTTCCTATTTCCTTTTGGTCATGATTTCGCGACATGTCGCGAAATCGTGACATTTTCTCCTCTGGCCCTTCCTGCTTTCTTTCGGTCGTGATTTCATGACATGTCGCGATTTCGTGACATTTTTCTTCGGATGCCCTCTCTCTCTTGTTTCGGTCGCGATTTCGCAACATGTCACGAAATCGTGACATTTTCTTCGGGCACCTCCCCTTTCCCTACTTCGGTCGCGATTTCACGACATTTTCTTCTTATGCCTTTGCTCTACTGTTTCGGTCATGATTTTGTGACATGTCACGAAATCACGACATTTTCTTCGGGGCACCTTCCCTCTTCTGTTTCGGTCATGACTTCGTGACATGTCACAAAATCGTGACATTTTTGCGTCGTACCTTCTCTCTCCTTCCTAAGCAGCGAAAACATGACATGTCGCGATATTGCGACACTTTTCTCTATCGCGATATCGCGACATCAAAGAAAAACGCTTAAATTTTTTTTTTTGTTGATGCAAGATTGCTCTGCTACCACCGGATGCTCCTGCATCATATATGAACTTGTAGTGAGACTTGACATAGTCATACTAATTTTAGTACTAGTAGCCCAAAAGGGGTGGACTGTTTACCAGATGGATGTCAAGTTCACTTTCATAAATGAAGTACTAGAAGAAGAGGTCTACATAGACCAGCCACCTAGCTATGAGCTAGAGGGATAAGAAGGCAAGGTCCTAAAGATTAATAAATCCTTATATGGGTTGAAGCAAGGACCCATGGCTTGGTACAACCACATTGATGCATGATTTCAAGAGAATGGGTTCATCAAATGCCCATATAAGCACACTCTTTACATGAAGATAAATACAAAGGGAAAAATGATGATAGTTTGCTTGTATATAGATGATATGATTTATACTAGCAATAACAATATGCTATTTGAACAGTATCGAAATGCCATGAAGGAGTTCAAGATGACGAACTTAGGTTGATGAAATATTTTCTTGACATTGAAGTTATCTAATTTGTAGATGGTATCTTCATATCTCAAGACAAGTATGCAAAATATATCTTGAAGAGGTTTAAAATGGAGGACAACAGACCTGTAATCACTCCAGTTGCAATAGGCCTGAAGCTAAGAAAAAATGATTGCGACAACAATGTTGATCCAACTTTCTACAAAATATTAGTTGGAAGTCTCATGTACTTGACCTAGGACTATGCGTAAGGGGTTGGCCCCAAAATATATTAATAAATTAAAGGCGAATTGTATTGGAATCTCAACAAAATATGGAGAAGTATACATGGCGAATTCCAATTATTTTTCTCCAAAAAATTTCAAACCGTGGCGAATTACAATTATTTTTGTCCAAAAATATTCAAACCATGGCGAATTACAATTATTTTTGTCCAAAAATATTCAAACCATGGCGATTTTTTCTATGTTTGGGTCCATGAATATTGGTTTTGAAAAATCTAAAAATGTACGACAAAATTAAAGGATTTAGGCCAACAAGAAAGGCTTTTAGCCTTTATGATTAATGACAATCGATCAGATGTAAAATTCAATCGGTTGTAGGCATACTGATCGGTTGTAGACATGTTGATTAGTTGTAGCCATGGTGATCGGTTGCATACATGCTAATAATTTGTAGCCATGGTGATCAGTTATAGCCATTTTTATTGGTTGCAAGCATCCCAATCAATTGCAAACATGTCGATCAGTTGCAAACATGTTGATCAGTTGCAACCATGTTGATCATTTGTAGCTATGTCGATCGATTGTGGCCATGCTGATCGATTGCAACCATGCCAATCAGTTGTAGATATGTTGATCAATTACAAACATACCGATTAGTTGTAGCCATGTTGATCAATTACAACTATGTTGATCGGTTGCAGCCATGCTGATCATTTTAGAGTATATCAATCGATTGAAGGCTTACTGATCTATTGTAGTCGATAGACATGACTCTACAATCGATCATTTTATGTCAATAGACACGGCTCTGCAATCGATCAATTTATGTTGACAAACATGGCTTTGCAATTGATCAGCTTATATCGATAGACATGACTCTACAATCGATTTGCTTATATCGATAGAAACGACTCTACAACCCATTGGTTTATACTGATAGACATAGTTCTACAACCAATAAGCTTATGCTGATAGATATGACTCTCCAATTGATTGACACCTTTTCAACTGATCGACATCTCTACAACTGATTAACACCTATACAACCGATTGACACCTTTGCAACATATCGACACAACACTGCAACCGATTGACACCTCTGCAATCAATCGACACCTTTGCAACCGATCGACACAACTGTACAACCGATCAACACCTCTGCAACCGATCGACACAGCGTTACAACCAATCAATTTATGTCAACTGACACTCCTCTTCAACCTTGGCAAGTTTTTCATTATTTTAGAGCAATGTATGTTTATCGATACCCACTACAATATATATACGGGTAGTATATGAGGCGATTTGGGCAGGAAAAATAAAATCATTTATAATTTGAAGGCGAATTGGGCAAGAAAATAAATTTCATTTATAATTTGAGGTCGACGAATTAAAATAAAAATATTTTAATTATTTTCAATGGAAGGCGAATTTACCCAAAAAAAAAATTACCCCATAAATTTCGAGCGAATGGGCCCTAGTGAAATGATCCAAAATTAGCCTTTTCAAGATTTTAAAAATCCTAAATAGAGCCAATTTACGATATTTCGCTCTTATGCATAACCCTGACTTGACCACAACCAAACCGGATTTAATGTTTGTAGTGATTTTGATTAGTATATTTATGCAAGCATCAAAGAACACTCATAGGTAGGGAAAAGTATATTGCAGTATGTCAATGGGACCAGAAACCATGAAATTTATTATGCAAGGAAATATCAACTTGAACTTGTTGGCTACACAAATAATGCTTGGGTTGGCAATATAGATGATAGGAAGAACACTATAGGTTATGCATTCCATCTTGGAATGGATGCGGTTTCATAGTCATCGAAGAAGCAACCAATTGTTGCATTATCCACTACTGAGGCAAAGTATGCTGCCACCACTTCAGCCACATGCCAAGCAGTTTGGCTGAGAAGAATTTTAGGGGAACTAAATCCTCCACTGGAAGAGGCAACAACTATATTTTGTGACCACAATTATGCCATAGCATTGTCAAAGGATCCAATGTTTCATGGTAGGACCAAGCATATTGACTTCAAGTACCATTTCATTAAATACTTGGTGAGATATAATGAAATTGAATTATTGTTTTGTAGGTCCATAGACCAGGTTGCATATATTTTTACAAAACCTTTGGAGGAAAACTTTAACAGGCTTAAGGAAATGTTCGGTGTCAAAGCTTTTATGAAATCTGGTTTAAAGGAGGATGATAGAAAATTAAACCAGATTTGACACGATTTGAGAGATTTTATCCGCCAAATTTTATTGTACTCGAATTAATTATTGGTAGTTCACAATTAGATTGCAATTTTTTGGCAAGTCCTCTGGCACCATGTTTGCATTTAATGTGTGTCAACATTTTGGCAAGTCCTCTGGCACCATGTTTACATTTAATGTGTGTCATATTGTTGGTAAGTCTCTCCCTCATTTTCTAGCTATAAATATGAGTCATTGACATTAGTTTGACAAGGGGGAAAAGTTAATAGACTGGCAAAGCAAACGCGGAAGAAGAAAGTCAGAAAGGACAATTGAAAAAAGCAAAGAATCGAAGCTGCAACCTTTATAAAACTCCTCTGCGTGTTTAACCTGCAATCTTATTAAGTTTGAAAATGCATGTGAAATGCTTCCGAAGCAAAAAGCATCTTGTATACCTTATTTTGAGCAATACATAATATATTTATATATTTGTGCTTCCTTGTGAAATATAAATACCCAGGTGCCCAAAACGCGGAAACCTCAAAATTCCCCGCCCATTCCACCAGACGGAGGTTTGACAACATGCGGAACCTTGAAGAGTGGTCGGAAGGAGAAAGATATCCGCGGGCGGAACTTAGCAAATTCCCGCCCAGAATTGCAGGGCGAAACCTTAGCAAGCTGCTTTGGGTGGACTATAATTAAAATCCGGCCTGTCCGCCTCGAAAGGTGTGCGCAAAATAAAAAATCGCGGATTTCATTCCATTGATTCTCCTTTTAATATTTACAATATTCAGGCGGAACTTATTAAATTCGTTGTGTAACCCGTTCTTTCAGTCCAGGGACACTACAAAGCACCCTCCATTGGTGAAAAGTAGCAAAGTAAACAATTCACTCAAGTATCCATTGTTTAGCTATAATGCCTGCTTCATCCATTGTTTACACATTCATAAGATTTAATATAGTTATTCCATTTCCTAAGGAAAAAGGTTGTGTTTTCTTCTTATCAGTTACAAGATTCAGAATGGTGCTCATGACCCATTCGAGGATTGTGTGTCAGCAACGTCTTTACAAGCAAATGAGAAGCTTAGACCATTTCCCCAAGCTCGCTGCAGCCGGTTTTCCAGCAGAGGACGTGTTTGGACAATGAAAACAGAAAGATTGGAGAAAATATAGGGAGCTGCTAAAGTATATTAACGAGAGAAGGTGAAGCTTTGCACTCGCATAACGTGGTTGTTTTCCGCTTTAGGTATTTCCATGCTAAACCTGGATAACGTGGTTGTTTTCCACGTTAGGTAGTTCCATGCTCCACCTGGATAACCTGGTTGTTTTTCAGGATAAGTATTTTTTATGCTTTACTTAGGTTTATTCATATGACGTTTGATACAAGTGGCATAAGTGTAAAAGACTTCTACTATATTTCTTTAAAAGGCAGAGTAGTGAATACCGAATATTAAGTCGTCATTTGGTAACTTCATTAACTGGTCATAAAAACTTGTTCTTTGCTATGGACAAGATTTCTACAAACCTTAGAAACCTATTATAGTCGTCATTGGGTAACTTTATTAATTGGTCATAAAAAAACTCTGCCTTGCTATGCACAAAATTTTTACAAATTATAGGTCAGAAACTATAATTTATTTATTTTTCAAAGTTATAAGCTAAATATTAAAGGTCAGAAATTATAATTTACTTATTTTTCAAAGTTATCGACATAATTTAATGAGAAGTTTGTTTTAAGATTGAATTAAAAAGTGCATTAGAAATATGAAATTAGTTGTTTTATTGACAACAATCTACAAATTATAATTATTATATTAAAAAAAATAATTTTAGACTACAACCATTTTATAATTGATCATTGGATTTTTTTTAATAGAGACCCAAATTGAATTCATCCATAGAGTAAGGATGGTCATCTAGTTTTTCTAGGAAGGACGGGAATTTATAATCAATGACTTCATTTATTTTACTTAAAATATCATTTTTAGTGGCAATGAGTGCATTAAGAGCCTTATATCATTGTTTCATTAGTTGCATACACTCAATAATATTTGTGGTCATTTGATATGTTGTTGCCCTATCTTCAATTGAAGAAACTTTTTGGTTGGAGGATTTATTTAGAACATCAATGATGAAATATAATTTTAAGTCTTTTTTGATAGTATTATTCTCAAAGGTCTTAAAGTCAACTTGCACTTCTTGAGTAATTTATCAACAAAAGTTCACAAATTCTAGAACTCGAGATCTTGTTTTAACAAATTCAAAAATTTGAGCCCAATATTAGCTCTTGATTCTTTGTCAAACACTTATGGAGATTTGAAGGTCCTAATTTTATTGTTTGACCATAGCAAGCTCTTGTTGCAGGTATTGCACCTTTTTCTACAAATTTTGGTTCTTCAAATCCTTCACTGTAATTGTTCCAATGTTGGAGAATCATTGATGTTGTTGCAATTATTGTATTTGACTTTTCAAGTTCTTTTGTTGTATAGTTTCCTACTCAAATGCCTTGGCTAATAACTCTACTTTATTTTTCTCTATATAATATTTATCCATAATCTAGATTCTATCTATGTCCATGTCAACAAATGTATACACAATTTGAGACTTATCCCCAATGAGGATCTTATCTATGTGCATAATATATAGCTATTTGATATTTGGATTTTGTCATTTAGGATGCCAAATTGGACATAGTAGGAGTCATATTCATAGTTTTATGGTAGACTCTTATGCCTAAATTCATATGTGATGCAATGTATATGGAATACACTTGAAATAGTTTCAAAATGCTACAAATAAATAGGACCCTAGTCTAGATGGTTGGAGTGTTCAAAGATATACCTATGGTGCTATTTAATATTCTAAAAGTTATTGTGATCTAAGAAGTGATAGTGGTTGATTGTCATCCACTCTTTGGCCTATGATTATCAAAAGAGTTCATAACTAATCTTGGGGGTACCTATCTCTAGATTACATGCATATGGTAATTTCTCATAAAGGAAGGTCAGGATCTCTCTAGAGAATCTAAGTCCATATCATATAGAAAATATAGAGGAAGAAGATATTAATCCAATTGAAGAAGTATTGGAATGTCTAGATGAGTTGACTAAAGAGCTTCAATGGAATATGGGTTCTTGCTAAGTGATTTCAATGTAATTATTGACACTGAAATGGTACCTTATTGCATATTTGAATTATATAGCTATAAACTTTTAGATAACATAAATGAAACATTCTAAAAAATAGAAACATGGGAGAATTAGAAGTTTGGGTCACTCTTGGTCTAGAAATTACTAAATTTGGTAAATGGTAAACATTTAAAATATTTGACATGAAAAAGAGTGCTAATCTTTGTACCATATTAAAAATAAGTGGTATATAGAACATAGTTAATGCTTAAATAAAATCAGAGTTGTATAATAGCTATTATCTACGTAAGGCAACACTATTAAAGCAAGAAGTAGATTAAGGTGCTCATACAAGACAAAGATTTGGGAAACACAAATTAGTTGTGGAAAGAAATACATGCATGTATTCATGAAATTATGGTGCTTAATAACAATAAAATATTATAAAAGGTTATTTTTAGCTCTTCATAGCTCATCAAAAGCATTCAAGTACTTAGTCATTTTATGAGTAGAATATCAAAGCAATTGCACTTATCCCCTACCATGAAATATTTGTGGGAATAGCTATGGAGTCTAATAAGTTTATCAACCTCTTAGAAAATATTTTTGAACTAGCCCTAACTATTACAGTGAATCATCCAAGGAATACAAGAGAGTAGAAGGTTAAAAAATTCTCAAGGAAGAACTCAACTTCATATTCCTAGTACTCTTTCTTAGAGAAACTCATGCCCATGAGAGTGCATCCTTTCCTAGAGAAATTTTAAGTAGTAATTGAACACTATGATATAAGGACCAAGATTGTAATAAGTATTTCTAACTAGGTACTCTTCTTCCTCAATCCTAAAAGTTTGATGATAAATTTTAATAGGACCATTCCCTTTCATACGTCTAAATCATTCAATAGAGAAATTATAATGGTAGAATAGTGACATGGCTAAATAAGTAACTAGTTAAACCTATGAAATATCTTTCTATAAGTCAAATTCTCTCTCCTAATTTTCATGTGCATGCCCAAGATTATTTATATTCTAGTTATTTTTTTTTTTAGAATCAAGCAAAAATATGCATTATTATAATATAACCATAGCACATACAATTAGAAACCCCCAATCCATAATCTATTTTATCTAGATTTTATTCCCTAGCTCCAAATTAATGAGCAACTAGTAGAGTTTACAAAGATGATTTTTAGCATATCCCTTCTACCTGGTGTAGCATTTCTTATTTTACAAAGAATACATCTTCCTAACCCCCAAGATTCAAAATAGATATTATGATGGGATATTTTTATCTATAGTAGACTAGATGCTAGCCCTTTGAAAGTGTAATTTATTTCTATATTTAAAAAATATTTTCCTTGGTCCTACTCTCCCATGCATAAAGGGAGAGATTCCTCATCTAAGAAAGAAGATAAACTATTAACTACAAATCTTAAAATTACAAATTAGATATTGGTACTTTGTAGTTGGAGGCACCATTATTAGAGTATACAACTTCATTTTCTACCCTATTATGTCACAAACTAGATTTTTGGCCTTGAAATTTTACACCAACTAGACTATGCAGATATATACCTTGGTTCTAGGATAAATGAAGGTTCTCTATACAAATTACATTTGCTTTATGGACAAATTACTCGTAAGTCCTAAAAAATGGTCAATTCATTAAAATAGAAGCTCCTAAATTTGTATCTAAAAAATGTGTTGGATAGGTGGAGCTATGACCTATATGGTATTATAAAGTTTTGCCTTTCCAAATTGATTAAGAAGCCTTAAACCTTTGAGCATTATCCAAGGCTAAATATGGAAATGACAAAAACCTTATATAAGAAAAGGGACCTGAGGTTGAAGATTTTTTTTAAGACAAATGTCCTCCATGGATAATATTTTATAAGAATATAAATTAATATGAATCAAAGAATAACCAAAGCCATGTCCTAAAGGATAAGATAAAGAAGAAAATGTTGTCTAAAAAATTAACTGAAAAGAAAATATAAGAATGATGCATTTTTTTGTTGTGAAATGGGCATTCAAGGCCTTATGTTTTGCATAAAAAATGACCAAAAGTTTGAGGAAGCTTTTGATCAAGATCCTAAAAACAAATATGATCAAATAAGTGATGATTATAAGGTTCAATATATTTTAGAAAAATACTAAGAAAAAAATAATAGCTCCTCGATAATAGTACAATAAATTTCATACATTATCACTTCAATTTGGAAAAAAAGCTCCTCCATAATCATTCATTGAGTAGGTGCTTCAAGAAACCTATATTTTTCGATCTAGAATAATGGAAAATATGGACTATACTAGGGGTGGCATAGGTCTAACAACAAGCAAACTAGAAAGACCTTATTAGATACTACTTGATAGGGGTAAATTTGAGCAAAGTGTTAATATTTTCCAAATCCTTCCCCATGAAATTTTAAGTCCCAAAATATTTGAAGTCACTTTAAAAGTAGATGAAAAAAAGGTGATGAAGAAAAAATTTTAGGGTCTTCTTTGGAGTAGTAGGGGCCCAAAACAAATAAAATAAATGTCTAGCTAACACCTCCACCCATTGAAAAATATTTGGGAGTACCAACATTAGGATCAAATACATCATCTTCACCCCCTTCCACTCATCCTTATGCTCATTTATCCCTTCTTATATTTAATATAATCCACCACCTCTTTCTCCTCCTTGCTTATCTCCACAAAATCAAGTACAATTTGGGCTACCTCTTGAAGGAGTTACCACTTATTTACCTTGAGATACCCCTTAAATTTTTAAACCTACAATTTATTCATATTTCAAAGCTCTTAAAACCATTCCTTATATATATACTATTAATTTTTTACCTTCCTTCCCTCTACTATATTCGCCCTTTGTTATATCCACTTACAATCTCCCAATATAGATAATTAAGAGTGAATTTTAATATGGACAAGCCAATGTGTAAGCTTGGGTTAACAAGAATAAGCAAAAAACAAATATAGACACTATACCAATAAGGATAATGACCATGATTCATTCTAAATAAAGTAAATACATGGTGACAACCATGAATCCTACTGTGTCCAATTCAACATCTCAAATAATAGAAGTTAACTATCAAATAGCTACAAACATTATGGACATATATAGGATCCCAAATTTTGATAAATCTCAAATAGCACACTTATAAATTTATAGGTTGCATACATATAGATTATAGATGATGACTAAATACCACAAAGAGAAACATAAACTAGAGTGGTTAGCCAAGGCCCTTGATTAGGAGAAGACATAAAAAAGTATTGAAAAATCAAATATAGTAGCTATGATATAGTCTTAATGAGGCTTCAACACTGGAACAATTATAGGTTAAGAATATGAAGAACCATAATTTATAGAAAAAGGTACAAGACTTGTAGCAAGATATTGGTATGGCCAAACTCAAACCTCTCAGATAACGATATATGCTTTTTGGAAAATCAAGAGGTGATACTAGGATCAAAATTTTGAAGCTATTAAAACATGGTCTCCATCACTAGAATTTGTCAATTTCTTTTGGTAAATTACTCAAGAATTTCAAGTTGACATCATGATCATGTAGAATAATATTGCAAAAAAGTTATTAAAATCACATTCCATTATGGATGCATTGAATAAATCCTTTGACAACCAAATTTATTTAGCTAAAGATATTGCAACAATATACCAAATGGTGATGGGATCATTGAGTGCATGCAACTAATATAACAATAATATGAAGCTCTCAATACACTTATTGTCATCAAGAATAAAATTTTGATCAAATTAAATGAATCCATTGGTGATGGATTCACATCCCTCCAGGGAACTAGATGACCATCCTTTCTCTATGGATGATTTTAAAGCCACTTTTGATATAGTGGTAGAATATATAACAAAAATTTCTAATTGGCTAGACAATATTGATGAAGATAAATTGTTTAATTTTTCAAATAAGTTGGCTATACTGCATACCAAAGTGATAGAATTGGAAATTCAATACAATTATCCTCCATATTAATAAACCTTTAAATTAATTTCTATTCATGAGGAGGCCAAAATATTTTATGTCCTATCACTATAGGTTTTAGATCTACAACTTGAATATATTTCACTTGGCATAGAGGAAAGAGAGGACCCTAATGTAGAAGGAGAATATTCAGGGATGAAAAACAAGACATTATAGCCCATGAATGAAGCCATCTAGGTTTAAATGTTTCTAAAAAAAAAATTTCTAGAGGTGCCATTAATGTAGCATATTTTTTTCAACATTCATAATTGTGAATTCTTTGATTTTTCAAGATTCAAATGCTTATTTGGACTCATCATTATTTCTATGGACATATAATTCTTTTAAATTATTTCTTCTAGATCCTAAGGAAGAAATTTTAGGCTTTAAATAGTTTAGATTTTACTAACTCATTGAAGCTAAAATATTTTATCCATAGTAGCTTGGTATTGTTTAGTGTTGGACTTGCAAAGTCTTGGTGGCTAGATTTTTTCTGTAGTAACATCAGCTAGGTACCTCAAAATCCATCCATATACTTTATACTATCAAATCATGAAAGCTACAAACACTCAAAAGCACTATTTATGATTATGTAAATCATAGCTACCTATGAGAGGATGTCCTAAATATGCCAAATATGTTGGATGGTAACAACTCTTCCATGATTGTAAATAGTGGTTAACTTAATTTTATCTCGTTAAAAAATATAAATAAATGAATGCTCATCATTGTAAGGGGTCATATGTTTTAGTGTTTTGCTATCGTAAGTTGCATGTTTATGATATTCTAATACAATGAAGGTTTGTTTGAACTAACTCAATTGAAGTGTGAAGAATTATTTATTAAGTTTATCTTTACACGTTTAAAATTTATATTTATGTTATGCTTGAAGTTGTTTGGTTTATTTCAATTGATATTTAAAGTAGTTTTTGTTATGCTTGAATCTAATTGGCTTATTTCTACTAGAGTGCTTTGAAATGTTAAATGGTATAACATTTGAGTTTTATGCTTTTTATTTTTGTATATATTTAATGAAATAGTTCTTTAGGCATTTCTTGGAACAAATGGCCTATGCTCATTCAACTAAGAACAATACTATTAGATAAGATCTAGTTGTATTTAATCAATATCTCTAACCCTACCTTATTCTATTTTTTTGTACTCTTATCTAAACCCTATCTATTTTCTAACTTTAGTATTTTACATGGTAGGATTTAGAAAAAAAATCATTCTTCTTTGAACTTTGGTGTAGAAGAACTTCTATGTCATCTAATTTTGACCTTGTTCTAGGGAACACATTCTATGCCTATACAAAGTAGACAATCAAGAGGTATTATATTTGAGTTTACATTGATTGTCTATTTGTTTTAGCTACATATTATTTCTTGTTTACATATTACTTGATTTCATATATACTTGTATGCATATGCTTGTCTATGTTTGGATTACTTGTTGCATATCAATTCAAGGATCCATGATGACATACACATGATGATCCTTGTTAGGATAGTTATTTTTTTACTATAATAGGTGACTAATGCGAGGAAATATTCTAGTTTCATATTTGTGAGCAAAAATAATGTTCACACAATCATTTATCCCTATCATTAGTATATATCTCCATCTCAATATGGTTTACTTTAAACCATACGTATTAATTATTTTGAACTATAAATACGCTATCACATGATGAAATCTATGAAGTTCATTTATGTTGATGTCATAGTCATATCAACATCTTCTATCTCATCAATATATATTTGATGAATACTATGAATTTTATAGATGTTGATAGCCCCATAAATATCATTATCCATTGTCTTTCATGCATCACCATGCATGCGGGTAGTTTATCAACAACAAACTTGTCATTCCTACTAGGGGGATCTTTCATCGCTATATCAATCAAGCTTAAGTCCTCTATGACACTTCACTATGATGTAAAATAGTCTAAGAAAAATTCCTTTAAGTATACTTTTTAAATAAAATTAGAAGTCCTTTAGGAATTTTATCAAAGGTAAATCTTAAATAAAAATTCCTACTTGCCAAGGAAAAATCCTTTAAGTATTTTTTAAAAGGTAAATCAAAGTCCTATGAGTATGGTTAAATAAAAAAAAACTATAGTAAAACTTATATCAAATTTCCCATGGGTAAGGTAGATGTACTTTAAACACTTGTTTAAAGGTATATCATTTGTTTTCTTGCTTATACATATATTTGTACCATAACAATATTCATGATCATGATCATTT
Organism: Wollemia nobilis; assembly: GCA_028583015.1. Taxonomy (NCBI): domain Eukaryota; kingdom Viridiplantae; phylum Streptophyta; class Pinopsida; order Araucariales; family Araucariaceae; genus Wollemia; species Wollemia nobilis. Next base: position 4,376,628 of record JAQPPZ010001731.1, read on the forward strand.
AATTAGTTCATGTTTCATCTCTTAAAGTGGTATTTAATTCTAATTAATCGATATTCATGATCATTAAAATCATTAATATAGTCAAAGAATATGAATATTTAATTAATGTCATCCATCCAAATCAAACATTTATCCCAATATTTCATCACTATACTATTGTGGATCATAATCAAGTCGAGTTTTCTTAGTTCAACTTGATTTTCTTTCTAAAACTTGAGGGGGCATACCTGGGTATGATAGCATTTAATGCTATTCAAAATGCAATTCTAACATCACATCTAAGCAAATAATTATAGAAATAGTTATTTATCATCATTGAAAGTAAGCAACAAAAAATCATCTTCTCTCAAAATGGGGGCATCTATGTCAGTATTTAATACATTTATTATGCAATATATAAATGAAAATAGGGCATATGTAGATACCTAATTTTATGCACAATAATCAACCAAATCAAACCAATCATTCTTGTGCCTAAATTTTAAGTATTGATTAATCTTAGATCACAGCACCAAGGCATGGACATAGTGTCAATGTTGCTATTCTCACTTCACAATACTTTTACAAAATATTTTAATTTTATCTTTTTCTTGTATATTCTTAATCTTCAATAATCTTGAGGTAAAAAGGATTAGTGCAATAGTGCTACTAGCACTATCACACTTTTTATTATCATTTACTAAAATAATAAAATTTGATTTCTTGTCTCTTTCAATTCACCAACCATTAATGAACCAAATCCTAAAAAACTAAATCTATAGCTCCAAAAAATGTTAAAATAAGTAATTATTATCTTAAGTTCTACTATAATATACTTACTTGAGTTTCCACTCCTTCATGAGTTAGGTGAACTCTCAATTATATTCTACATTATATTTGATGAGTTTTTGTAATCCAACGACTCTCAATGATCAACTTTGTTATTTATACAAAGTTGATCCATGGAATAATCAATCAGTTCTACTCTTTATTCATATTTTGTGTAATGCTTTGCATGTCTATTTTGGAAAATTTTAACATGGTACTAGATCTGGATAGATTTTTCTAGCATTCTCTCTTGTAGGTTCTAGGAGCTAGTTTTTTGTATCTTTTGTTGGCTTCTCCTCTTCTTTTTGGATTTAAGTCTTCAATAAGATTTTATATATAGTTTTTTTTGCTATATTTTTTAGATATATGTATGTGGGTTTTTTGAATAATATTTGTCTCCTTCTCACATTAAAAGGGAAAAGGAAGATTCATTGCCTTTTAGTGTAAATGATTTTTATTCAAAAAAATTACCCATAATTTTTTTCATATCTGTTATTTAAAAAAAAAGGGCTCTTTGACTAGTTCATATATATTAATTTTTTTTCCTTAAAAAAAAGGAACACCTTTTTTCAAGCAAATAATTTTTTTTTATGATTATTATTAAAAAATTTATTATCCTAAAAGCTTGATCGATAGGAATTTTATTTCCTATATTTAGTGTATTATTTTTTGTAGAAAAAAAATCTTGTTGCGTTGCCTTTTTCATTTCTCTCGGAGAAGCCCAATTGAGGCTCTCAAAATATGCATCGGACACCAAATCTTGGGCATCAATGGCACTCTTCATAACACATCTCAATCAATTTTGATATCTCCTTCACTGGAGATCTAAATATGCTCTCCGTTGTGTTCTCATTTGGTGCAACTAATATTTAAGTCAACTATTGTTAAGATAACCCTTTTTTTTTATTTTGTTTTCTCTAAAGCTTCGTCAAATTTAGTTGCATGGTAATCATTTTATAATATTTCATCTCATGCACTCATTTTTTGGTGTCACTTTAATGCATCGGTGAAATACGTAGGAGCCCAATTAAGTCAAAGTATCTTCAATACCATTGATATCTTCTCTTCTCGGTTGGTGGATTCTAACAACTCTCACTTAGCTCCTATAAATTTTGTTCCACTTATCTTCCTTTGGCATTCCATTCCATTTATTTTATGTTCATAAGCTTATTTTTTTATCTGATAAGTTCTCTATGCATAAATTTATTTCTAGTTTGCTCCTCAAGCGAAGTTTCATGGTGCTAGATAGAGGTATCTATGATTTTTTTATATATTTCATTTTGATTAACTTTCGATCAAATTATTGCAATATTAAGACTTTTTTTTTTTACGCCTCTCATGTTTTATGTTTGATCTGCAGGTTTCAAACATATTTCATAGCCAAGGCATTGGGTCTTCTCTCTTATCTAAGAATGTTAATGGATTTCAAAGTGAGGTGTTTTTTCAAAGAAAAAAAAACTTCATTGGAGTGTGAATTTAGGACTTCGATGCAATTGCTCTTCTATTTTTCTGAGAGGCATAGGGTCTGAAAATGACAACCTTCTTTCTTTGGCACCAGGCACGTTATTTCAAAAGAAGAGAACGACAACCTTCTTCCTTTGGGGAAGACATTCAATTTGTATCTTCTATTTAAATCTCGAATGCAGGTGCCTTGTATTGGTTATTTTGTATTGGTTTTTCTTTTGTTCCTTCATTTTCGAAGGTAAAACCTTAAAAAATATCTCCTTCACTAAAGCCTTTTACTTTTTCAAAATGCTATCCTCTTAAAAAGTGAAGGATTCATTTGTAACATAATAATACGAAGGTCTTTTTTCGAGGGGGGATTAAGGGTGCACAATATTGCACCTTCTTTTTGTTTTATATTTTGAGGGGTTTTTTTTTTTTGGTTTTTATATTCTTTAAGCTCTCTTCAATTTCCTTTATTAGTGGCTTTTATATCTAAAAGGTGTATATTTTTTTATCTCATTAAACCAATATATGTTTAAATAAGGTACTTAATATTTTATACAAACCCTAATAAATATCAAAATAAATAATTTTTTATATAACATCTTATATATTTTTAAGTGGCATATACTAGTGTAAAAATATATATTCATCATTTTTTTTTTGCCTCTTCTTGCTTGTTACTTTGTCCTTCTTATTTCACATTTTTTGCATTTAATAAAGTTATCTATATCTTAAAGCAAGACCTAAATATAAGAAGTCTATATCTACACAAGCTCTCAAAAACTTCAATATTTTTTTTACCTAAATCATTTGAAATTTATCACCTATGTTCCTAGTGTTGGAATTCTCGATAACTTATAGTTTCCCTATCGTAATGGTAGGTTATTAAGAATTTGATATTAAGTTTTGGATAATATAAAAAATAGTCTATGTTCCAAGTATCAATTCTCCTCTTTACTTATAGTTTTACTATCATAAGGGTGAGTTATTGAGAAGAAAATATATATAGGCCTAGCTTAACAATTGTCTCATTGGCCTTATTAATTTATCATACCTCCTCATTTACTTATAGTTTCCCTCTCATTGGGTTGGGTATTTTGAAGATATTGGTATTTACAAAAGGCCATTGTTACATTAAAAATTATAAGATCCATCAATTTATTTTTCATTACCCTAATAGATTTAGCAAATCTCCTCACTTTATTATAGTTTCCTTCTTGTTAGGGTGGGTAATTGAGGAGCTTGGTATCTCTTAAGGGTTTTATTCCATTCTTTAAAATAACATTAAAATTGAAGTTAAGGGGGCGAATTATTGGTTTACTTCAATTTTCTTTAGCAAAATGAATACAATTTATCCACTCACCCCTCATAACTATCATACCTGGAAACCTAAAATATTAAATACCATTTCTCAAAAAGGGCTCACACACCTGCTATAGGAGAAGAAACCGGAATTTGAAAAAGGATATGAAATATTTACTCATAAAGGGAAAATGTATGAAATAATGGGTATTATAAACACTAATGTAAATGAAAACTTATGGTTTCACATTACGGATTGTAAAACTCCTTATGAAAGTTGGGAGAAATGAAATAACGTATTTGAAAAATTATATCGAATAAGATTAATGCAATTAGAGGTAGAATTAACAACATTATCTCCTGAAGACTTTAGCAATATTGTTGACTTTATCACCAAATTTAGAGAAGTCCTTACACAATTTAAAGGTAGTGGCAAGGATAAAAATATGAATAATGTATATATCTAATTATTTCTAAATTAAATGGTGTATTTAAAATATTTGCAACCACCTTTCTATCTACAAAAGATGCTCTTTGTGAAAGTTCCAAAATGCCCTCCTTAGAAGAAGTTTGTGAGAGACTAACTAGAGAAGAAATAAAACTTGCAAAGTATGAGATCTCTTCCTCTTCCTATAAACCCTTAGTAGCATCCACCTCCACTAAAGAAAAATTCAAAAAGAAATAAATAAGTCCCATAACTTGTACTCACTACAAAAATAATGGTCATTCTACAAACAAATGTTGGAAAAGATTACAACTAGAGGCAATTGTGAAGGATAAAAATATAGAAAATAAAATGTAGATAGTAAAAGCCCTAAATGTTCAAGGGAAGACCACCAATACTTTATCTAATTATTGGGTCCTAGATTCTAGAGCAACTCATCACATGATTGCTTCATATGAGTCAATATCTTCTATCTCCTCAAGTTCAACATGTAGCATAGAATTTGGTGACTCTTCCTTTATCCCAGTCAAAGTAAAGGGTGACATATTCATTTATGGTGGCTCTATAAATAATGTTCTCTATGTTCCAAACATTGCAACAAATCTCCTCTCTGTCTATTATATTTGTACTTATGGAAAGGGGAAAACTGTTCTCTTCTCTCCAACAGGAGTTGAGATAAGAGAATCTCAAGACCCCCACTCTCTTATAGCCAAAGGAGATATTGATCAAAACACTCACCTATTTCACTTCAAAGGATTCCAAAATATAGAAGGAGCCTCCTATTTTGTGGTTGATGGATATCTTGAAAGCAAAATTTGGCATGAAAGATTTGGTCATCTTAGTTATAACTACCTAAATGAATTGAATACCCATGAAATGGTAACAGGTTTACCTCAAGTCTCTTCTATTTATGGAGTATGTCCTATATGTGCTCTTGGAAAGCAACATCAAGATCCTTTCCACCCAAGTGGTTCTCTAAAGCCTCATCCCCTCTAGAGTTAATCCATAGTGACTTGATGTTTTCTCCAAAGCCTTCTTGCAAAGGAGAAAAATATGCTCTAACCCTCATTGATGAATTTTCCAGAAGAACTTGGGTCTACTTCCTAAAATACAAAAGTTATGTTCTATCCCACTTCAAAATATTCAAATCCTTAGTTGAAAATCAGGCCTCTTGCAACATCAAGAAAATTTGCATAGATAATGGTGGGGAATACTACAGTAATGAGTTCTCAATATTTCTATCAAGTCATGGCATAATTCATCAGCATTTTGTCTCCCATAATCCATAGAAAATTGGTATTCAAAGAGGAAAAATAAAACATTGAAGGAAATGGCAAATTGTATGCTCCATTCAAGAGATACTCCAAAAGTTTTTTGGGTAGAAGCTATTAACTATGTAAACTATATTCAAAACCATACACCTCATAAAAATCTTGATCATTTAACTAATGAAGAAGCATATACTGGCTCAAAACCAGATTTTTCCTTATTCAATATTTTTGGGTGTACTACTTGGGCGCACATCCCAAATAAGAAAATGAAGGCTCTAGATAAGAAAAGCAAAAAGCTCATATTTGTTGGTTATTGTGAGGAAATGAAAGTATACAAGCTCCTTGATCCCATAACTAATTAGGTATTTTTTCATAGGAATGTCCAATTTGATGAAACATTTCCTTAGAAAGATCCTCAACCTCCTCTTCCTCTATTGAGCCTTATCGTATAGTATAACCTCAATATAATGAAGAACCAACTTTATACATTAATTTAGATATTGATGATCAAGATGACAAACATATAACTTCAACTCAAAGTATTTACACTCCTTCTACTCCTACTATGTCAAAATGGGCCCACACCATTATTAAGGAAGTTAATCCTTACATCCAAAATCTTCCATCATCCAGATTAACCAACTCCATAGGAACTGGTTTTTTTTGTTAGTCTATTTCCTTTGATCTTCAATCCTTCAAAGAAGCAACTGGTATTAAAGAATAGGATGATGTCATGGAAAATGAATTCACTTCCTTAATCAAAAATAAAACTTGGGATTTAGTTCCCCTACTTAAAGAAAGGAAATTAGTTCATTGTAAATGGTTTTATAGAACAAAATATAGGTGAAAGCACGAGATTCCGGGCAAAGGAAACACCAAGTGCGATTGCATTCAAAATTAAGTACGCTTAAGTCCTAGAAATGTAAATTGCATGAAATGGAAAAGAAACACATTGGAAGAGACACAATCAAATAGAGAAAACACAGCCCTTTCATTAATATCCCTTGATCTCTGTTACAATGACGTCTCCTCCCTTTTCAGGGGCTAGGAGCGCAAATAGAGTTTGATTACAATCACTGAATGATTCCTCTTTCCGCGTGCCCACGATTGCAATGGGCGGGCCAAGATGATGCCGCCGCTGATGTCGATGAGTTCTTCACCTCTGCTGCTTCTCCTGCGAACAAAGAAATGACCAAGACGTCAGTAGCACCTGCTGCAAATGAAAAGCGTTTGCTCTCTAAAACTAACGAAATATGCATGTAAATATTTGCCTGAAACAGTGAATACAGTGAGTCCAAATTGCTTCAAAACTTGACAGAAGATAAGAAAAGTTACCGAGAAGGCCACCGCCACTGAGGCAGCTGGCCAATCCACCTTCAACTGGAATTCGTCCCCGGGCGGGACGAATTCGATCGCAATTCGTCCCTGGGTGGGACGAATTCTTCGTGTTGAAGAAACCGACCTGCTGCTGCTCCAATGTCGGATCCCGAGACCCGCTAAACGCCTGCAAACAGGGGGGTTATGTAATTGGGGCCATTTTGGGACGACCCAGATGGTCGGATTTTCCCAATTTGGCCTCCACCCTCGGGAATTTGACCTTGACACCTGCAAGTTAGCGAAACGACAAAGCAATACAAAACATCCTAGAATCTGACCAAAAGTTACAAAATTGCAGCTATGGATTAATCAAACCTAATAACACAAAATGCAATCTAAAAAATGATCTAAAATGCTCAAAAACTAAAAATAGGACTTGGGAGGTGCGGGGGTGCCCAAGTGGGCCTCCCACCGTTGGCCCTCGATTTTGGAGCCAATCCACCAGGGATGGGCCCAAAACCTTTTAGGATTGGGGGGTCGGCGAATTGGTTGGTTCAGGTGTCCATGCGTTGGATTTGGGTAAGGTTCGAGCTTCCAAAGGCCACCCAACAACCTCCCTTGCAAAAGAGATTGGTGGATGTGGGAAGGTGAACCAAAAGGGATGCAAGTGGGTCTTCAATTCGGCAGCACTTCGTTGCTTGAAAACTCCTTCAACCTGTCTATTTTGGGTGAGAAAAGTCCCACCTTTTATAGACCCAAGGGGTCTCTTTTGGGAGGGAAGCACAAATGCCATGTGTTGGCCATAGGCGCCATGTGGCAGTCTTGTCTTCCCATGAGGGAGGGGAGTCCTCCATTGACTTGAGCTTTGATAAATGCTTTTTGTAACGAGTCTTCTAACGGCCCCTCTGTCCACCTACACACGCGTGCAAGGCAGGAGTCCTTAACTGACTGTTCTGGGCTGCCACTTGGCACCATTTGCCTTTTTGCCCGTTAAGCTTAGAATTCGTCCCACCCAGGGACGGATTCAGAATTCGTCCTGGGGTGGGACGGATTCTATTTTGAATTCGTCCCTGGGTGAGACGAATACTGGGCAAAGTGTCCAAGTGTGCCAAATTGCTTCTTGACCTTACAAAATTGCTATGAAAGTGGTTAAGACCACTTTTTAACCTCTGAGGGCTGCCCTGGGGGCTGTGTTTGTCAAAGCGATCAGTGTTTGCGGTCACATAATCGGATTGGTGCTGTTTTGGTGTCTACGAGATGCCCCTTTTTGGGAAGCGCTGCGGGTGACGCAGATCTTGAGCAAAAATAGATAACCAAAGCACTAATGATTAGGGTTTCTTGGTAACCTAACCAACTTTTGATGCCCCAAGTATGGAAAGGGCATGCATTCTTGAATCCTTGCTTCGACGAGCTAAGGAATTTGATTTCAAGTATTAACCTGTTTTGGTGAGGTGTGACTTGAACTTAGACATTGATCTAGTCATGAACAAGTGAAGGGCATTTTTATCCTCAGGGGGAACCTTGTGTTCATGATTCACGAAATGCCAAGTGTTTGATTGATTTGATTGTTGCTTGTTTACTGCCCCAAGCAGGAGCGTGATTGTCTTTGTCAATGATTCTTTGAATGCATGTCGTTTTCCTTAATTGGGTGTGTGATTGTTGGTTGGTGACTAAGTGTGACTACCCCCTCAAGCGACGAATCGATGAGGGAATGACCTTCGTGAGAGAAGCGACGAGTCGCTTGACCCAAGATGACTTGTGCAAGGGTGCCTTTAGAGGGTTTACCGTTAAGCGTGTGCAATTTTTCCAACATATGGACCTATTTTTGGTGGGTGTTAACCCTTTTGGTGATGTCATAATGAGGTGAAATCGTCGAAAACCTATTTCCCGTGGAGCGGTCCGGCTATGATAGCCTTCTTGGGGAATTAGGAGAGCGATAATTTGGACCTCGACATCGATTTTCTTTGCCTAGAGGCTAAGTGCGAGAGCACTTATGTCCGGCATTGTTTTTGCTTGTGTTTTTGTTGAATTTTGTACTATTTTTGTTGTTTTTGTGACACCATTTGGTGATTGAATTGTCGGCAATCCGTCCTCCCGTGGAGCGGTCCGGCTATGGTAGCCTTCTTCGGGAGTAGGATAGTGACAATGCAAACCCCGACATCAATTTTGCTATGCCAAGAGGTTAAGTGCAAGAGCACTTGTGTCTGGCAATGTTTATTGTTTGTTTTGTGTTGCATTTTTTTGTTGTTTTGTTGTTTTTTTTGTGACACCATTTTGGGATTAAATTGTCAAAATATGTCTTCCCGTGGAGCGGTCCGGCTATGGTAGCCTTCTTAGGGAGTAGGATAGTGATAATTTGTGACCCCGATGTCGATTTTGTATGCCCATGTTGTCAGGTGCATTTGCAATCCTGTCAGGCAATTTTATTGTCTTTTTTTAGTGCATTTTTAGTCATTTTTGTTGATTTTTTTTTGTGCTGGCCTGAATTCGTCCCTGGGTGGGACGAATTCTAGCTGGAGAATTCGTCCCTGGGTGGGACGAGCGCTGATCAGAGCGCTCATCCCAGTCAAGGATGAATTCCAGTGCAATAGGCCTATTTAAGGGCCAAAACTTGATTTTGGGCTCATTTGTGTCATTTTTTTCTTGCGATTTTGGAGCTCTGGGAGGAGGAGGTAATTCTGCGAGCGAAGCGCTGCTGGAATTCTCTCATTCATCATGAGTGCACAAACTGGTTCGAGCGGCGGAGCCGAGGCGAGACCTGTAAGTGACCCTAGGGTTTATTTTGCTTTAATTTAATGCATTGTTTTTGTGTTGACGCTTTTCAAAACTTTAAGATTTTTTTGTGATGTTTTTGTTTAACAGTTAAGGTTAGAAACCCTAGAACTGAAAATTTGATCTGTTATATTTATTTATTTATTTTTATTTTTTTTTGCTTGCAGGTTGTTAGGAGCCGGTACCGTGTACCCGCTGCATTTACTGAGGCGCGGTTGGCATTGACCGATGATGACTGGGAATGGCTTGATGCCCTTGGGCTCAAGCAGGTGGCTCGACTGGAGCTCGTGGTTTCGGATCGAGGCCTATCCGATGGCCCCGATCAAGCTTTGGGATCCGTGGACTAATACTTTCCATCTCCCGATAGGGGAGATGACTGTGACTCTTGAGGACGTCTATCGGTTGCTTCGGATTCCGATAGATGGTCTGCCTATTAGGACATCTCCGTTTGATCAGTGGACTGCTATACTTACGAGATGTTTTGGGCATGGGGGGGAGCTGGGTGTAGCAGACCCAGTGGAGACAGCCGAAGCGGATTGCCAGGCTGGCGGGATTTTGGTTAGGCTGGTGGAAGGAGAGGGGGTGTTAGGAGTGAGGCACGCATTCTTGATGGGCCTCATTTCTAACATTCTTCTCCCCGATTCGTCGAGCGCGAGGTTCTCGTAGAACCTGCTTGGATTTGGTGTGGCAGTTGGCAGAGTGCCCGATAGAGGCACCGTTGATTCTGAGATGGGGACAGACTTTGTTGGCACAGCTTTACGGGGAGCTGTACGGGGTCCGCTGTCGACAGCGGAAGGGTGTCAGTTGCAATTTTTTGTTGCAGTGCTGGGGTTGGCAGCACATAGCTGTTGAGAGGCCTACCGGGTTACCGTGGATGACTCGGGCGGCGATGGAGGATGAGGAGATTGGTTATGCGGCTTTGTGGCGACGGTCTACGGAGCAGGGGCAGAGTCGGCGATGGGCAGGTGCCGTTGAGCACTACATTGATGCCTTTTCGTGGCTCACTCCAGGGGAGGTGTTTTGGCGTCCCTATCGGGACTGTCCAGCCTGGCCTGAGGCTGGAGAGTGGCTCCGACGGGTACGGAGGGAGCGATGGTTGACTGGGCGGCACGGGACGGAGCATGAGTTCTTTCCGTACCGTCGGGTTACACGACAGTTTGGGGTGCGCCAGGGGTTGCCTGGTGAGCCCGTAGGCTATCGGCGTCGGGGAGATGAGAGGGATCTGGAGCCACCGGTCCTCGTGCCATTGGGCGAGGAGTCGGATGCGGTGATTGAGGTGTTGGATGTGGATGACGTCGGTACTACCACTGAGTATGACTCGTGGTGGGTATTGCGGCGCTGGAGAGGAGAGGGTCCACTGGGAGGCGCGGAGGCGGCAGTGGAGGATGCTGAGGCGACAGGGGGTGATTGGGGGGGCCGTTGGATGATGCAGACATGGTGGATGTGGGAGATGAGGATGTGGACTTGGGTGTTCCGGAGCAGCCGGACATGCAGGATGTGGAGGAGCATTTGGAGCCTGAGCAGGCTACTGTCCCCGTGAGTCCTATGCATCCGACAGATACAGAGGAGGTGGGGTCGGATGTAGGCGATGAGGTTGCATGACTTACAGAGCTACTGCGGATGCGGGATCTGGAGAGGGATCTTCTACGGGCTCAGTTGGCAGAGCGGGATAGAGTTTTGGTGCAGCGCGATGATGCATTGTCTATCTATCATCGGCGAGAGGCAGAGTGGTGTCTGTACCGGATAGACTTGGAGAGGGAGGTCATCCGCCTTGGCGGGCGGCTCCCGAGCCTTCGATCGCGAGATCTTCTCGACGGACGAGGGATAGTTTGACTGAGCGATCAGCATCATCTCGTCACGGGCGGTTAGATGAGGGGGGTGGTAGTAGGCATGATGCGGGGGCTAGCAGTAGCCGCCCTGCAGGGTCCCGTAGGACCCACACCACGGGGGGTAGTTCCCGTCGCACCGATCCTGCGTGATCATGGTGGTCGACGCCTTAGGTTGGGTTTTTGGATATGCTTGCGGGGTCTGAGGACCGGTTTTGTAGCCTACGGGCATCTTTTTGATGATATATATATATATATATATCTGTTTTATTTTTGGATTTGTACATGTGATGATGTGATTTTTGTTATGCATGTTTATTTATTTTGATGAATGCAGATGTTATGATGAATGCAAATGTTTTAGATGTCTATGTGATATGCAAATTGAAATGGATGAATGATATTTGTGGTGATTGCATTGTAGGCTGTTTAAGAAGCTCTTTATTTATCTGGTTTTTTTCTATTTTTGTATTTTTTGATGGTATCATAAGGATGATAAGTAGCGCAGATGGTTTTGGGATGAATGTAAGATTTTCTGAGATTCAGACAGTTTTATCTCACTATCCATGATTGTACTTTATCTTACAAGACTTTTGAACAAGGTATGAATCGGACCTGTTTTTGACCGAGTTATTTAACATCCCTGTGTGTGCAATTGAGTTCATTTAGTGGTATTTGTTAGGATACCGCCAGTGCCAGATGGGCTTTCAACCGAACCTGTACTGAGGATCACCTAATTAGCTCCACGAATTCCTTTGTTGTATGTACTAAGATTAATCTGCGGTGTAATCCAGGATGCCATAAGCTAGCTCATCCACATGCAAACATTGATCTGTATGCAAGTTAATGTGACAGATATATCGTCATGCGGGAGGTTTAATTATGTTACCGATAGGCTATCAACCAAATTGGTACAGAAGCTTGCCTTATGACCTATAGAATGCTGAGAGTTCCAGGGATTCAAGGTCAACTCCCTTCTTTTTTTCAATTGTATTGGGATACTTGCTCTTTTGTAGTGATAAGATCACTGTTTATTTTGATTTGTTTTTCTTTTGAGCAAGGGATTGGGGATATGGAGTGATGAAAATCACTGTTGTTTGTGCCTTTTGATGTGTGCACTATAGTTTGTCAAATTTGGAGTTTTGACATTTTGCAAATTTTTGTGTTTTGCAACTGTTGAGAACTTTAGGGATTCTTAGGGAATTGGGTAGGGAGGATGCTTGTCCTTTTGCCAACTCTCAGCATTCTAGGGGTCATTCGCACGGGGGATGAGCAAGATAACCGTTTCGCTTGTGGTGACCTAGATTATTTTGCAGGTTTCGTCTTTCGTTCACACAATTTTGGGAATTTTAGTGTTTTGATTTGTGTTGGGATGTTACGTAACAAGGTGTATTTCAAGTATGACTCTACCTTCGTAAAATCTGTTCGACTTGGTACACTACATGGCTAAAGAGGAAAATGATGACTGAATCACTGAAACTCTTGGTACATTCCCAGACCACTGACTGTAGTGTGGTAAAAGTTATGCATGGTGTTTTTGTTGTTTTTGATGAATTCGAGTATGCCTAGAATTGAGATGCAAATCTTTGTTGTTTTTGATGATTTTTGTTGTTTTGTTTTTGTTGAATTTCTTGATTTTTTTTTTTGACCAAACGATTGCGATAATCGTTGGAGCTTTTTGGGTTGACCAAGAGATTGCGATAATCCTTGGAGCTTTTTGGTGACCAAGAGATTGCGATAATCCTTGGAGCTTTTTGGTTGACCAAGAGATTGCGATAATCCTTGGAGCTTTTTGGTTGACCAAGAGATTGCGATAATCCTTGGAGCTTTTTGGTTGACCAAGAGATTGCGATAATCCTTGGAGCTTTTTGGGTTGACCAAGAGATTGCGATAATCCTTGGAGCTTTTTGGGTTGACCAAGAAATTGTGATAATCCTTGGAGCTTTTTGGGTTGACCAAGAGATTGCGATAATCCTTGGAGCTTTTTGTTTGTTTGTTTTTTTTTTTTTTTGGTACATGGCTTTCTTAGATATGAAATGGTCGCAAATGACTGATATTCAAGGGTTCTGTTTCCTTGATACCGTCAAGAGAAGCTAGCCTGTACGTTCCCGGTCCTATTTTGCTATCAATGACATAAGGACCTAGCCAATTTGCCGCGAATTTGTCTCTCATATGGGACGGCAAATTAGAGTTTTGTTGGTTTTCCTTCTAAACCAGATCACCAACCCGAAAGTCTCTTAGGTGAACTTTCATGTTGTAAGCTCTCTTAAGCCGCTCTTGATAGATACGTAAGTGCTCGAGAGCATTAACGCGTCTTTCGTCAAGCAACGTAAGTTGGTCTAACCGGGCCTGCCGTGCAGTGTCATCATCGATGAATTCCTGCATTGATATGCGGAGGGAAGGAATTTCCAACTCGAGAGGCATTACTGCCTCTGAGCCATACACTAGTGAAAACGGAGTTGCCCCAGTGGGCGTCCGAATGCTAGTGCGATAAGCCCAAAGGGCAAGTGGGATTTGTATGTGCCAATCCTTATGATTGTCTGCGACGGTCTTTTTAAGGATGGCGACTAGCGTTTTGTTTGACGCCTCTGCTTGCCCATTTGCTTGCGGATAATAGGGTGTTGAAAAGCTGTGCTGAATTTTGTACTTTGTGGTTAAAGCACGCACGTCTTTGTTCTTGAATGATGGCCCATTATCCGAGATTATTTTGGATGGAATACCAAAACGACATATGATGTAATGCAAAATGAACTCCGCAATGCGGGGTCCTGTCGTAGAGGTTAACGGAATTGCTTCCACCCATTTGGTAAAATATTCTGTGGCCGTTATGATAAACGTGTGACGGCCTGACGATGCAGGGGAGATCTTTCCGATTAGATCGAGGCCCCACTATGAAAATGGCCAAGCAGACTGGACTGTCTGTAGGGCCTGGGAAGGTGCGTGCATTAAATTGGCATGATGTTGACATTTTACGCACCTCTTGACATACGCGCAGCAATCTCGCTCTAAAGATGGCCAATAATAGCCCATGCGAAGAATGCGCTTTGCAATGGCCATACCACTGAAGTGGCCGCCACATGTACCGTCATGCGCTTGGGTGACTGCCCAAGTGGACTCTTGTTGGTCCAAGCAACGAAGAAGAATTCCGTCGTAGCTGCGACGATACAAAATGTCTCCTATCAAGACATATTTTGCCGCTTTCTGTTTGAATGTTCGTTTTGCGGCTTGCGTCAATCCAAAGGGTAGATTACCTAACTTGAGGTAGTCTCTTATGGGTAAATACCAGTTCTGTTGATCGGATACCTCGACAGTTTGAACAGCCAATCCCTTTTGGAGTTCTTCCCTAACAAATGCTGATTGGGATAGAACTTGTAAGAATAGCGTTGTGTTGCTATTAATGGGAGTGGGGGAGAACAAAGACCCCCGGTTGGCATGTTTCAAATAGTCTCGGATTCGAAAGAACTTATCCGAAGATGGTTCGATCTGGATCATGTGGATTCCTGGCGTCAAGTCTGAGCTTGCGCGCTCCATCGCGGGTTGCGATAAGGTTTTGACCTGAATGGTTGTTATATCACCGGAAAGGTCTTGCGGGATTAGTGACCCTAAGGAGGCCATTGTGTCCGCAAAATGATTCGATGATCGAGGGAGTGCCTCGATGTCATACCACTCAAGTTTTGCCAGGAATTTATCCACGAGGGCTTTATAGGCCTTCAGAACTGGGCATTTGCATTGATATACCCCTTTGACTTGATTGACGATTAACAGCGAATCACCAAAGATGTTCAATCTTTTGATGTTCATGGCGATTGTTGTCTGAAGACCTAGGAGCAAGGCTTCATATTCTGCATTGTTGTTGGTGCACTGGAAGTTTAATTTAAATGACGGGGGCATTGGAGCGCCCTGCGGTGTGAAGAATACAATTCCTGCGCCACCACCTTGCTCGCATTTAGAACCATCAAAAAATAAGGTTATGTCGGCCGAGACTCAGGCTCTTCAGAATCTGGCGATTCTGAGACATGGAAGACCTCATCATCGGGTAGTTCTATGACTAGAGGCTGATCGTCTTCAAGAGGAGCCTCTGCTAGTTGATCGGCTATGACTTGTCCTTTTATAGATTTTTGCCCAATAAACTCAATGTCAAATTCCGTCAACAACATGATCCATTTCGCCGTGCGACTACTATGATAAGTACGACTCATCATGTATCGCAATGGATTCTCCTTAGACACAACATACGTCGTGTTGCTCAGCATGTAATGGCGTAGCCTCTTGGTAGCAAACACCACTGCCAAGCAGAGTTTCTCAACGTATGCATAGTTAAGTTCGTAACTGACCAGGGTGCGGCTAAGATAGTAAGTAGCCTATTCTTTGTGAAGTTCATTCTTCTAGGCTAGCATTGTGCCTAGTGCCACCTCAATAGCTGAGATGTATAAGTAGAATGGCACACCTGGTCTAGGCGGTGCCAATACTGGTGGCGAAGCCAAGTATTGTTTGATTTCATCAAAGGCTGACTGGCACTCGTCATCCCAATGAAATGTGACCCCCTTGTGCAATAATTTGTTCATTGGTCGGCATTTGTCAGATAATTGCGCTATGAAGCGTTTAATCGACGCGACCTTTCCTTGCAGACTTCTGAGCTGCTTGATAGTGGTTGGGGGAGCCATTTCAAGGATTGCCTTGACTTTGTTTGGGTCCACTTCGATGCCTCTCTTGGAGACTATAAAACCCAAGAGTTTTCCAGATGTGACGCCGAACACGCACTTCTTGGGATTCAATAGACCTTATGCTCTATGAGGCGATCGAGAATCTTGCTTAAGTCACCGAGATGATCTGAGCGCAAGAGAGACTTGGCTAACAAATCATCCATGTAATCTTCCAAAGTTTTGTGCATGTAATCGTGGAAGATATAAGTCATAGCACGTTGGTATGTAGCGCCAATGTTTTTAAGGCCAAAAGGCATGACCTTATAACAAAATGTCCCCCAAGGCGTTGTGAATGCCGTTTTGAGTTGGTCTTCAAGATTGATACGAATTTGATTGTATCCTGAGAAACCGTCCATTAGGGAGAGCATTTCGTGACCTGCTGTAGCGTCTACCAATGCGTCGATGCTTGGCAAGGGGAAATCATCCTTAGGACTCGCTTTGTTTAGGTCTCGAAAGTCGGTGCATATGCGAATCCTCCCGTCGGGCTTCTTGACGGGAACCATGTTGGACAACCATGGCGGATAATCCATGCGAGATGACAAATTGTGCATCCAACAGCTTTTGCAATTCGTCTTTGACCATCAAGGCCACTGTTGGGTGCATCTTTCTTAGTTTTTGCTTTACAGGCTTGATTTTCGGATCAAGCGTTAAGTTGTGCATGACTAGCTGCGGGTCTAGTCCTGGCATATCTTTGTACGACCATGCAAAAACTTCCTTCTTCTCTTTGAGAAGGGCAATATATTCGGCTTGCTCTTCGGGGGAAAGGCTTACCCCCAGCTTGAGAATCCGTGGATTCATTGGATCTGTGCCGATGTCTACGTCAGTCGTCTCTTCGACTGACATGTGAGATCCGTCCTCCAACTGATGTGGAGTTGGGATTAAATGGATATCATCAGCTGAGTTAAGATCTACGTTTGGGACCTCGGGTCCCTCTTCAACTTGAAAAATATCTTGAGTTGTCCTTGGGGTAAAATGAAGCATTTCACCGAAAGGCCAGTACTCTGATGGTGACAATGGTGAATTGACGCGATCCCAGTCAATGGCATCCATGTTTAGATGCAATGACCGTGATGGATCGGTCGGATTGCGGATGGGTGTGGTCAAATCAATGGAGATCATGTGGATGGAATGAATTTGGTCTCCAGAACCACGGGTGTGATGACTTGATTCTTTTAGATGTTCCCTATACTCGGATCTGGCTCTACGGGAACAGGCACGAATGGATCCTCTCTAGGTGCAAATTCATCTCTATGTGTGAAAAGGAAGGCGGGGTCTTCCCTCGGTACTGCTTTCTTGATGGGATCTCGAGGTGGACGATGCTCATCTTGAATTTGGAGCCATAGGCCTAACACTTGGTCCCACCTCGCTGGGTCTACGTGCCATTCATGTCCTAACCGTATACCCATTTGTCCCATTAGATCTTCATGAGTTAGAGCGCGGTGATGTCGTCGCGCATGTCTGAGATAGTCCATTTCAGTTTCGTCTTCTGAATCGCTTTCATAGATCCAAAATTGTTCATCCTCTTCAGCATCCGTTGCTTGCGACATTGAGGACTCTTCCTGTTCCAGTGAATTAATCTGGTCCCATTGCGGTTGTTCCACTCTTAGTGGAGGGACCTGATTCTTTTGAGACTGTGTTATTTCATCTGGAACCTCTAAGGGGAACAGTTTCAGAAAAATGTCTGGAAGCCGTTGTTGTTCTCTTTGAGGATTGCTCTCTGAACTTCCACCTCTATCTAGCAAAGGAGAGGGATTATTGTTGTTTCCAGGGGTGTTTGTAGACCATGGGAGATAATCCCCTAATGTGTATTCTGTGTTTGGATTGGCGTACGGGTCTTGTGCCAATCCCCCCCTGTTGCCTATTTCTAGGCCTTGCATATTTTCAACCAAGATGTCTAATGGCAGGGGATGGTTGAACCCTACCCCCGACTTGTCATACGGCATCTGATATCTTGGTTGGCAAAGGATCCGCATCCCTTGCTCATATCTCGCCTAGCCCATACCCATGCCAATTGCATTGTTCGAGATATTTTAGGGCAAATTCTGGGTTCGACAGATAATTGATGTTTTCGACAAAAGGCTCTTCATCTGTTTCCTTTTGTTCGCATGGTTCAGAACCATGATCAAGGCCCCCATACACAAAATTCGTTTGGTTCGGTGGGTAGCCTAGAGGGACGATTGTTCCAATGGGAAGGCGAGGTCTTCCCATGTCTTGTACTGACTCCAATGTGGGGGTTGCCACAACATTTTGCACTAAGTATTCCCCCAAGCCCGTACTTGCCATCTCAACAGTGATTGTTGATGATTGGGTAGGAGGAAACGGTAGTCCTTCCTGAGTCCATTCCATGTTTGGTGGTTCAGGAATCTTGGTTTCCGTTGCGTTGGGCGCTTCCTCTGTTGATATCGCTGAAATCGTGGGCAACCCCTCTTCTAGAGGCTTAACCTCTTCCATGATTTGCTTTCCCTTGTCCTTCTGTTGGGCCACGATAGGTGGCGTTGATGATGAAGGAGTAGGTGATGAAGTCTCACCTGGTTGGGATTTTGCCTTGTTGGCCACCAGTGGTGCACTGCGGTATCGGACCCTGTTTAGATGGATTTAATTGAAAATCCAAATGCGTTGATGGGAGGGTCGATTGAGGTATGAATTGTACCGCATTGCAATACTTGAAGGGCTCTAAGTCCATTGGGACTACATGTATTTGCCCTTCATAGGCATACTTCAAGCACTGGTGTGCGATCGAGGGGACACACTTCATGTCCCTGATCCAAGGCCGCCCTAGCAGTATATTATAAGCCATTTCGCCTTCCAGCACATGGCACAGTGTGGGTATTGAATTTTGTCCTACCTGTATAGGCAGAACAACCGTGCCGACTGTCGAGCAAATTGCATCGTTAAAAGCTCACAGTGTGTACGTGGAAGCGGTGATGTGAGAGGCTGGCAGTTTTAAATGTTTCAATGCTACAGTGGTTATAATGTTACTGGACGAGCCAGTATCTATCAGCACTCTCTTGTACGGGATCCCGTTGACCCGTGCGATAACGTGCAGGGGTGGATCCGGCATGTCATTTGATATCGTTTTGACCTCGTTTTCTTTGAATGTGATGACAGGCTCCGTACATTGTTTCACATGTCCCACGAAGGCGTTGAAAGAATTTGCTTCGTGGGGTTGTACTTCAATGGCTTTTAAAATGTCCATAAGAGCTTCTCTATGGGGAGCTGATTGTTGAATAAGCTCGTAGATGGACAGCCTAGCCGACGTGGTCCGCAAACTCTGCGTGAGTTTGGTTCGTATCGTGACCTCAGGTCTAGGCGGAGGTAACTGCGTTGGGCGTTGTTGAGGCTGCGATGTCGACGGAACTTCCCTCGCGGGTACCTCGGGGGCAACTGTTGGGTATTTTCTGTTCCTTGTTACAATGCTAATCATTCCCACAAATCCTTGTGCGGGAAGATCTTGTCGCACCTCGTTAATCTGGAGCGGTTTTGTCTGTGCCTCGTGGGCAGGCAAGGGGTCCTTGAATACCCCCATTTGTTGGTTGTTTGGTGCGATGGGGTTGTCCACGACCAATGTTCGATTGTCGATCAAATCCTGGACTAGTTCTTTGAATTTCTAGCACCCATTTAGGTCATGTCCTCTGCGCCTATGGAATCTGCAATACAATTCCTCCCTATACCCCCTAGGCTTGGGAACGTTAGGGTCAAAAATTTGGATTTCTAGCAGAGTAACTAAATTTGCCGCTGACAAGCGGTCAAATAAGGAGTCCCTAGACTCCGCATACGGGGTGAATTGTCGCCTAGGGCGACGCTGCTGATACTGCTCCTGTCTTCTGTTATCTCTTTCGTAAGCAGGAGGCACTGCCTGGTAGTTAGCCTTTTGAGGCTGCGTTTCTTGCACAGGCGCGGGGACATTTATCGCAACTTGGTTGACTGCAGCGTGTTGTGGTTGCGTTGTCCCAGTTTTAGTGGTTTTATTCCACTCTTTCTTCTTAGGCTTGGCAATTGCGCCTTCGCCTATCTTAATCTCTTCTATGACTCTGGCTTGCGCCAAAGCTTCTTCTAAGTTGTCGTATTGTCGCAGTAACAATAGACCGGAGATTGATTTTAAGCAACTTTTTGCGAACATTTGCGTGAGGTCCGACATGGGAGGACGGTAGGGTAACTTAGAAAGCAAAGCTCTCCATCGGTTCCCGTACGCTGCCATTGTTTCCTCCTCAAATTGTTTAAGGCTAGCAAGATCACTAAGTGATGCCTTCTTCCTTGTGTTGAAGGCGAAACGTTCAAGAAACGCATCTACTAGCTGATCTAAGCTGCTTATCCTTGTGTTTGGGCAGTTGTGTGAACCAATCCGAGGTAGGGCCTGCGAATGTGGTTATGAATGTTCTAAGCAATAATGCGTCATTATCTTGGATGCCGAAGCATTGGCTTAGAAATCGTGTAACGTGTTCCTGTGCGTCCTCTTCACCTTTAAAAACTGCCAATTGAGGCAACTTGAAGTGTTCGGGGTAAAGAGGTGTAGGCACTGAGGGATGCACCGGATTATTGCGGAGTAGACGTAATGTGGGTTTTTGATGCCCAACAGCTTTTGTCTCCACGAGACTCCAAACGCTCCAATAGCGCTTGGTATGCATCGGAAGATTTTATTTCTTCCTCTCTTGTTCGCTCTTGTTGCAAGTTACGGTAAACTGGAGGCCTATGGAGGGGTGGCCGAATGGCATCCTTCCCGCCTTGATGGGGAGTTTCAATATATTCCTCTTCTGGTTCATACTCCTCATAAAATTCTTGAGGAGTCTCTAGGCGAAACCTGTGACCCTGATCAAGCTCTTGCTGAAGGTACCCATCATTGTTTCGGGGAGTTGCCTCCCTCTCGAATCTATGGGGTCTTGGAGGCAGAGCTTGACGAGGTCGTGGAGACCTGTCCTGCACCAACGGATTACGCCTCTCATACTGTTCAGCTCTTTGGATGCGAGGGGTTGGCCCCCTCTCAGGTATTTCATAGCGTAACTCATCCGCTTCGCGTTGCATGCGTTCTTTATCCAAGCGGTATTGATACTCTATCTCTTGCTGACTTTGTTTAAGCCGCATGATTTGGGCTTGACGGATGGTATATCTGGCGACAGTCGGGTCAATTTGATCTACCCTATTTTGTTCAGAAGGTTCAAATGTTCCTCCTATGGGTTTACCTCGGTTTTGATGCTCTAAAATCTCAAGGGGTCGCTTCCCTCTGTCGAGGTAGGCGGTATGTGCTCGAGGTTCTGGCCTCAAGGGGTGATCATGATATCCAGCTGGTGCAGAAGCATAAGGTTCCCGAGTTGTATGTTGTTGTCCTTGAGGAATGCGATGATCTTCCTCATATTCTCTCTCATAGGTGCGTAAGGGGCAGGCGGAGTTAGGTCGCCCTGTGTGAGGAACCCTACGCTCTGGATTTGGTCTCTCTGTTCTGATGAGAGGTAAAGAAGGGATGCCATATCCACGTTGCCCCTCTAAATGGACGGTGTGCCTGTTTAGCGCTTCATTGCGCGGTGGCCACTCATGCCTAACTTCAAGAGGTGATTCTCTATTTATGTCAAGGTCTACATGTAAGGCATCTTCCCGAAAGGGGCTGCTTTGAATAGGCATACCCCACCGAGGATTCTGAATTGGATTCTTTTGTAGGTTTGACCTATAAGGCGGTATGACCAAATCCTCAGGACTGAAGTGAAGGCGACTTGTGCCTGCTTTTTGTGTACCTTTCGGAGCTTCTGCCCTTGATTGGGCTTGACTGCGGGTGTACACCATTGCGGTGCTTCTATGCTATCTAAATAAGTTTTTATCTCGTTTTTATGATTTTCTTTTTTTTTGTCTACACTAAGCAGAATTAAACACACACATTCACAAAACCGTGATTATCTCTTTTAAGGATTCTTGGTGTGTCCTAAACTGGTTTAGTGCATTTTGATGTTTTGTTTTGTTTTTGTAGGTTTTGTAGAACGTTTAAATGCATCATGTAGGCTCTTATAACTCCAAAAAGGTCGCCCCTTCAATATACCAGCCAGGCCGATATACCAACCTCTCTATATACCCGCCCTTACGAGAGGGAGACTATAGGTACGTGAGAGCAGAAGGTACGTGGTACGTAGGTGGTACGGAAGGGGGATTGTCCTGTTAATGGCACCTACCATAGAAAACTTATCCTCGCGCGCATGGGAATCACCCCAGCTACGCTCGGTCTGTCTTCGTCAGGATTTACGCCTAACAACAGTTGACAATCGGGAAATGGATGCAAATCAAGCCAAGGTGGTGATGAAATCCACCAATGGTCTTGATCAAGGGCTGGGGTCTTACGACCAGCTCCTTGGTTTAAAATTGTTTCGTGATGTGTGTGGGATTCGTTTTATTCAACAAAAATGAAACTAGCATACATGACTTTTCCTAATGCAATGCAGGATTAAATGAAAACAATTAAAGAAAAGAAACAGAAACAAAAAATATATAACAGAGATCATGAAAATCCCTACCTCTTCTCTGCTTGCTCCAGTTGCTTCTGAATTTCTGCTCTGAAAATCCGTAGACAAGAATTCGTCCCTCTGGGAGACGAATTGCAGAATAGAATTCGTCCCTCCCAGAGACGAATTTGAATTCGTCTCAGGGTCAGACGAATTGCAGAAAAGAATTCGTCCCTGTCAGAGACGAATAGCAGTCTGCAACAAAAAAATGTACCTGTCAAGCACAAACACAAAACTTTGATCAGTTTCTATGATTTTAAAAACCAGGGAACAGGTCCCACCGTGATCGCCACTGAAAGCACGAGATTCCGGGCAAAGGAAACACCAAGTGCGATTGCATTCAAAATTAAGTACGCTTAAGTCCTAGAAATGTAAATTGCATGAAATGGAAAAGAAACACATTGGAAGAGACACAATCAAATAGAGAAAACACAGCCCTTTCATTAATATCCCTTGATCTCTGTTACAATGACGTCTCCTCCCTTTTCAGGGGCTAGGAGCGCAAATAGAGTTTGATTACAATCACTGAATGATTCCTCTTTTCGCGTGCCCACGATTGCAATGGGCGGGCCAAGATGATGCCGCCGCTGATGTCGATGAGTTCTTCACCTCTGCTGCTTCTCCTACGAACAAAGAAATGACCAAGATGTCAGTAGCACCTGCTGCAAATGAAAAGCGTTTGCTCTCTAAAACTAACGAAATATGCATGTAAATATTTGCCTGAAACAGTGAATACAGTGAGTCCAAATTGCTTCAAAACTTGACAGAAGGTAAGAAAAGTTACCAGAAGGCCACTGCCACTGAGGCAGCTGGCCAATCCACCTTCAACTGGAATTCGTCCCTGGGCAGGACGAATTTTGACTGTAATTCGTCCCTGGGTGGGACGAATTCTTCTGTGTTGAAGAAACCGACCTCTTCGCTGCTCCAATGTCGGATCCCGAGACCTGCAAAATGCATGCAAACAGGGGGGTTATGTAATTGGGGCCATTTTGGGATGACCCAGATGGTCGGATTTTCCCAATTTGGCCTCCACCCTCGGGAATTTGACCTTGACACCTGCAAGTTAGCGAAACGACAAAGCAATACAAAACATCCTAGAATCTGACCAAAAGTTACAAAATTGCAGCTATGGATTAATCAAACCTAATAACACAAAATGCAATCTAAAAAATGATCTAAAATGCTCAAAAACTAAAAATAGGACTTGGGAGGTGCGGGGGTGCCCAAGTGGGCCTCCCACCGTTGGCCCTCGATTTTGGAGCCAATCCACCAGGGATGGGCCCAAAACCTTTTAGGATTGGGGGTCGGCGAATTGGTTGGTTCAGGTGTCCATGCGTTGGATTTGGGTAAGGTTCGAGCTTCCAAAGGCCACCCAACAACCTCCCTTGCAAAAGAGATTGGTGGATGTGGGAAGGTGAACCAAAAGGGATGCAAGTGGGTCTTCAATTCGGCAGCACTTCGTTGCTTGAAAACTCCTTCAACCTCTGTATATTTTGGGTGAGAAAAGTCCCACCTTTTATAGACCCATGGGGTCTCTTTTGGGAGGGAAGCACAAATGCCATGTGTTGGCCATAGGCGCCATGTGGCAGTCTTGTCTTCCCATGAGGGAGGGGAGTCCTCCATTGACTTGAGCTTTGATAAATGCTTTTTGTAACAGTCTTCTAACGGCCCCTCTGTCCACCTACACACGCGTGCAAGGCAGGAGTCCTTAACTGACTGTTATGGGCTGCCACTTGGCACCATTTGCCTTTTTGCCCGTTAAGCTTAGAATTCGTCCCACCCAGGGACGGATTCAGAATTCGTCCTGGGGTGGGACGGATTCTATTTTGAATTCGTCCCCGGGTGAGACGAATACTGGGCAAAGTGTCCAAGTGTGCCAAATTGCTTCTTGACCTTACAAAATTGCTATGAAAGTGGTTAAGACCACTGTTTAACCTCTGAGGGCTGCCCCTGGGGGCTGTGTTTGTCAAAGCGATCAGTGTTTGCAGTCACATAATCGGATTGGTGCTGTTTTGGTGTCTACAATAGGCCTAATGGAGAAATTGACAAACACAAATATCTCCTCGTAGCCAAATTTTTCTATCAAACTGAAGGAGTTGATTATGTTGAAAATTTTGCACCAATTACCAAAATGGATTCTATTAGACTGGTTCTTGCTCTAACTGCTTGCCAAAAGTGGTTTGTCTTTCAAATGGATGTAAAAAGTGCTTTCTTACATGGGGACTTAAAGGAAGATATATTCATAGAAAAACCTATTGGTTTCACTCAAGACTCCTCTCTTATTTGTAGGCTAAAGAAGTCTCTCTATGGCCTCAAACTTGCTCCTAGGTCTTGGTATGAAAAAATGGGCTCCTTCCTTATTTTCTTAGGTTTTTCTCATTGTGAGTCTGATAACACAGTCTACATTTGGAGAGATGAAGGAAAAATCATCATACTTGTTCTATATGTTGATGATCTACTACTCACTAGTAGTGACTTCGCTCACATTAAGACCATAAAAGACTCCCTCTCTAGAAAATTTTATTTTTCTAATTTGGGTCTAGCTCATTACTTCCTAAGGATTCAAATAAATCAAACAGATACAGGAATTTTATTGTGTCAATAAAAATACACTCTAGATCTTATTCAAAGGTTTAAAATGATAGATTTTAAACCTTCTCCTACACATTTTTAGTCTGGAGTCAATCTATGTACTTCTTGCACATTCTCTCTGTTGAGCAAGGTGTTGCAAGAAGATTGTCATTATTGTCAACACAGGCAGTTAGATCCAATGATGCAGTGGACAGACAGTGTAGGAGTCATTCAGATGCAGAAGATAGAAAAAAATCGAAGAAAAAGTCAAGTGAGAAAACTATCGCGATATCGCGACATGTTTTCTATCACAATTTCACGATAAGTCGGAGGAGAGAGAAGGCGCATTCGAAAATGTCACAATTTCGTGACAAGTCGGAGGAGGGAGAAGGCACAGTTGAAAATATCATGATTTCATGACAATTCAGAGGAGAGAGAAGGTGCAATCGAAAATGTCGTGATTTTGCGACAAGTCGGAGGAGAGAGAAGGTACAGTTGAAAATGTCATGATTTCGCGACAAGTCAGAAGAGAGAGAAGGCGCAAGGCAAACTGTCACGATTTCACGACATGTCGGAGGCCAAGAAGCTAAGTCGAGTAACTGTAGCAATTTCGCTACATGTTGAATTTTCGTTGGTCGAAGCGGGGAGAAAGTGTTAAGAGAAAAAAATGTAGCGAGTTCGCTACGTGTCAAATTGCACAAAACAAAGGTGTAGCAATTTCGCTACAAGTTGAAAAAGCACAAACAAGAAGGTGTAGCGATTTCACTACAAGTCCAAAAATGCACAACGTGAAGGTGTAGCGATTTCGCTACCAGTCAAAAGATCAGAACTCAAAGTTGAAGCAAGTCGAAAGCACAAGGCACAAAGGTGTAGCGATTTCGCTACCGCATGAAGCAAGAATTGTATGGAGGCCGGAAGTGTCACGATTTCATGACAAAGCTGAGGATGATGTTAGCAAAATTGAAAGTGTCATGATTTCGCAACAAGGTGAAAGAAATCCACTGGAAGCCGGAAGCGTCGTGATTTTGTGACAAAGCTGAGGATGACGTCAGCAAATCTGAAAGTGTCACGATTTCGCGACAGGGTGAAATAAAAGCCACTGGAAGCCGAAAGCGTCACGATTTTGTGACAAAGCTGAGGATGAGGTCAGCAAAATTGAAAGTGTCACGATTTCGTGATAGGGTGAAAGAAAAGCCGTTGGAAGCCGAAAGCGTCACGATTTCACGACAAGAATGAGGATGACGTAAGAAAAAGTTCAAAGTGTCACGATTTCACAACAAGAACGATGGCAAAGCTACCAAAGGCCAAAATGGTCGCGATTTCATGATAGCAAGGATATGAAGGTGTACGGCTACAAAAAGGGTCATGATATCGCAACATGGTTGTGTTTCGCGGCAACAGTTACAAAAAGGTGACAGAGGTGGCAGTAGCGATTGAGGCCGACAAGTTGAATCGAAGCCGATGATTTTTACGGTTTTGAAGCTGAAACATTCTAGGGTTCTACAGCAGATGTTTTTAGGGTTTTGAAGCTAACATTTGCTAGGGTTTTACAACGGAAATTTTTAGGGTTTGCAGTCGACGTCCTAGGGTTACAGCCGACTATGACTTAAGAATTGTTCTTGAAATTTCTTCTATAAAAGGAGGACTACTTCGAGTTTGAAAATGTGTTGCGTTGAGATAATGTGCAAATGCGAGAAGAGTGATTGCGTAAGTGAAGTTCGGTCGAGTAGAGTGCAAAGTCGTAGTTCGAATCTGCATATCGTGATTGCATGGATGAAAAGCGCAATGTGTAGAGATGGAGTTCTAAGTTCAAAATGTTAGCGTGCAAATAGCAGAAGTGTCGATCATCGTGTTATAGCAGAGATTGCAAAGAAGTACACAAAAGTGATCGGACAGTGTGAAGATTTTTGCGTAGAAGCAAAATATAGAAAAATAGCTGACTGTAAGGAATAAAGTTTTATTCTATAATTTTTACTATCTTTATTGTCCTCCAAGTTACAGCTTGGTATAAGGGGTTGGTGCCTCTTTCCAGTAGGTGCTGGTAAAATTGGAGTTGGTGCTCCATTCTATTGAAGCAGATAAAGTTAAGGGGTTGGTGCTCCTTCCAGTTGGTTCTGGTAAAGGATTATGTAAAGTTGTAGCTTTGCATTGACTGGATTTGGATGGTAGTCCAAGAAGTCATTTTTGAGGAGTAGCCACATTGGTGAACCTCGTTAAATTGCTATGTTATGTGTGATGTTTTCTTGATGCATTTTATCTACTTTAAACTGCTGTTGGATTTAAAACCATATGTTTTAGAAATTTTAAAGAACACACTGATTCACCCCCCCTCTCAGTGTCATTGTGATTACAACAATTGGTATCAGATCCAAGTACCTGAACAGGCTTAAACAGCTAAGGTGATCTTGGAAGTTATGCAATGGCAAGTGGTGAAGGTTTATCCTCGAACAAAGCAGCATTGTTTGATGGGACTAACTATGCATTCTAGAAAATTAGAATGCAGACATATCTCAGTGCTTTGGGTTTTGACATCTGGGGTGTAGTAGTTAATGGTTACAAAGCTCCTGCCATCACTCCAACAGACACTGCTGGTAAAAAGGCATTTGAATATGATTCAAAAGCAAAAAATGCCATCATGTGTGGACTAGTGGACAGTGAGCTAGTCAAGGTCATAAATTGTGAATCAACAAAATATATATGGGATAAACTAGAGAAAATCCATGAAGGATATGATAGGATCAAGGAGGCCAAGCTTCAAGCACATCGAGCTCAATACGAATCTTTAAAGATGGACAATGATGAGAACATAGAGACCTTCATATAAAGATTCAATGGGATCACCAATTCAATCAGAGGTCTCGGCGAAGAATTAACCGATGCTGCTATCGTGAAAAAGGTATTAAGATCGCTCCCTCCTATATTTGATTCTAAAGTCTCTGCCATAGAAGAAGCCAAAGATCTAAATAGTTTTAGTATGGATGAGATGCATGGTTCTTTGATTGCATTTGAAATGAGAATAGAAAGGTCTAATCCCACAGACAGAGAAGCAGCTTTCAAAGCCCTAAAAGGCAAAAGCACAAAACAAGAGTCTGAAGAAGAGGATGCTTCAGATGAAATGAAAGAAAATTTTGTCAGAAATCTGAGAAAAGGAAAAGAAAAATACAAAGGAAAGCTACCTTTTAAATGTTTCAATTGTGGAGGCATTGGACACTTTGCTATCAAATGTCCTCTCAATGACAAGAACAAAGGTGAAGAAACTCAGCATCAAGAAAGAAGTGAATGGAGGAAGAAAACAAACTTCAGAAAAGGCAATTTCAAAAAGAAAAGCTTTATCTCCCGAAATGCAAAATCTTCAGAGGACAGTTCTAGTGAAGACTCTGAAGAAGGAACAGGTGAGGCTCTCTTTATGGCATTTGAAGTAGAAGAATCAGAAGAGGTAGAAAACACACAAAATAGAGAAGGAATGAACTCTAAAGTATCTATTGAAATAGGTGAGGCTGAAGTTGATTTAGAAGGTGAGCTGGTTTCTGCTCTTATGGAATGGAAATCTGAGAAAAGAAAGAATAAAAAATTGTTAAGAAAGCTTGAGGATGCAAATGACATTATAGCCAGTCTAAAAACACAGACAGAAGAGTACAAGAAAATGTCCGAAGATCTTGAAGTATAGGTAACCATGAAGATAGATTACTGTTGCAAATTGGAAGCAAAAAATGTTAGTCTTCGAATACAGATACAAGAGCTGGATCGAAAAATTAGCTGTCATTTAAAACGTGATGAAAGTTCGATGAAGCTGGACAAAATCCTAAGCGATCAAAGACCCACAGGTATAAAATTTAGTCTGGGCTTTACTGAAGGAGAATCATCAAATGGACCAAAGGCAAGCAATGTTGAATGTGAAAAGAGTGAAGACAAGAAACAGGCTATTGAAAGAAAAACAAATCAGGCAAAATAAAGTAGTAATGCCAGTCCTGAAATAGGAA
This sequence comes from Wollemia nobilis, assembly GCA_028583015.1. Classification (NCBI taxonomy): domain Eukaryota; kingdom Viridiplantae; phylum Streptophyta; class Pinopsida; order Araucariales; family Araucariaceae; genus Wollemia; species Wollemia nobilis. The sequence goes on from JAQPPZ010001731.1 coordinate 4,405,550, forward strand.
CTGACAATGACAGTTTTACCAAGGTCACACATCAAAAGAAAAGAAGATCCAAGGCTCCTGCAACAACTTGGCAAAAACCATCTTTCAAGTTCAATCATTATTTCTATGGTTTCTGTTTTAAATGTAATTGTTATGGACATAAAATTGTTGACTGCAAGTACAATATAGGTCCAAGAAGTTTCACTAATAGAAATGCTTTTTCTCCTCTAATGAGTTATGCAGTAGAATGCTTTAATTGTCACAACTTTTGGCATATTGCTAGAAATTGTCGTAGTATTTCTGTTTCAAATCAATCTCATAAAAGAAGAATTTAACCATATAGGGCAAAACAAAATAGAATTTCTTCTGAAGAATATGTGCAAGATTCTAAAAATGGGAAATCCAAGCTAGAACCCAACACCACAGTTAAAACAGAATGGAAACAAAAAGAACATCTCAGGAAAGAATAGGAATCTTTAATAGTGTAGACAGCTTTTAGAGCTCAAAATAAATGTGTACCGTGGATCCTTGACAGTGGTTGCTTAAGTCATATGACAGGTGATAAGCAAAAATTTGAAAAACTACAGAAATACGAAGGTGGTTATGTGAAGTTTGGCAATAATGATGGAGCCAGAATAATAGGTAAAGGATCTGTCAAAATTAGTGAAGGAAAAATCAAGTCAGAAGAAGTTTTATTTGTGGATGGTTTGAAACATAACCTGTTAAGTGTGAGTCAAATCTGTGATAAGGGACATGAAGTAGTTTTCAAGAAGCGGGGTTGTGAAGTCGGAAAAATAAACAGTGAGAAATTAATAGCAACCGGCTCAAGGATGTCTGGCAACCTGTACACACTCTCAGAATCTTCAGAAGGTATGTGTTTCATTGGACAAGAAGAAGAGAACTGGTTGTGGCATAAGAGGCTTGGACACATAAGTTTTGATAATTTGGTGAAAATCAGCACTAAACAAGCAGTGAGAGATATTCCAACCATTAAGAAACCTTCAAACAGCATTTGTGCTTCATGTCATATGGGAAAGCAAACCATAGTTTCATTTAAAACAAAAGAATACCACACTAGCAGGCCTTTGGAACTCATCCATACAGACTTATGTGGACCCATGAGAACTCAAAGCATCAACGGCGACAAATACTTTATGCTGTGTATCAATGATTATTCCAGAATGACATGGATATTCTTTCTAAAATATAAAACATAAGCTTTTGAAATATTCAGAACCTTCAAACAGCTAGTTGAGAATGAAACAAGAAAAAGGATTAAATGCTTGCGATCAGACAGAGGAGGAGAATTCATTTCGAATGAATTTACAGAATACTGTGAAAAATATGGTATCAGGAGACAATATTCAGCAGCCAGAACTCCCCAGCAGAATGGTGTAGTAAAGAGGAAGAACAAAACTATACAGGAAATGGCACGCACCATGCTGCGTAGAAAACAAAATAGCGAGATAGATTCTGGAAAGAAGCAGTTCACACAACTATATACATTCAAAACAGGTATATGTTAAGAACTCATGAATGCAAAACACCTTATGAGTTGTGGTTTGGTAGAAAAGCAACAACAAAACATCTCAAAGTATTTGGTTGTAAGTGCTACATCAGAAAAACTGATGACAACCTTGGAAAGTTTGAAGATAGAGCAGATGAAGGTGTTTTTTTTTGTTACTCTCCAAATAGCAAAGCTTACAAATGCTACAACAAGAGACTCAAGAAAATTGTGGATAGTGCAGATGTTAAATTCGATGAAGGGAGGAAACAAACAGTTAACTTTGAAGAAAACTACCCAATCTACGAAGAAGTCATTGAAGGAGATGAAGTGCATGGAACAGAAAATACGTCTACGACTGATGCAGATAACTTATCAGATGACTCAAAGGTGCAAGAAAACAAAAAATTCAAAATGGGCAGCTGGCGAGAAAAATCATCCTAGAGACCAAATAATTGGAGATCCCACACTGGCATTCAGACAAGAAATAAAGTAATAAGTAATTACTCTCTTTTATCCAGCATTGAGCCCAAAAACATAGATGAAGAAAGCAAAGATGACAACTGGATGAAGGCAATAAATGAAGAGTTAGATCATATTGAAAAGAACATAACTTGGGAATTAGTACCTAGACCTGCAAACAAGAATGTAATCGACACCAAATGGATATTTCGAAACAAATTAAATGAAGACAGACAGGTCATTAGGAACAAAGCAAGACTGGTTTGTAAAGGATATGCACAGGTTGAAGGCATTGATTTTGAAGAGACTTTTGCTCCAGTGGCCAGATTAGAAGCAATTAAAATGTTTTTGGCCTTAGCGAGTTCACAAAAACTTTAGGGTGTATCGGATGGATGTAAAATCTGCCTTTTTAAATGGGAAACTCGAAGAAGAGGTCTATATTGAACAACCGGATGGATTTCAAATTAGTGAGGATCCTAACCTTGTCTGCAAATTAAAGAAAGCACTGTATGGATTAAAGCAAGCACCACAGGCTTGGTATGCTAGGCTAGATAACTATCTCTCTCAACAGGGATTCAAGAAAGGTTTAGTGGATAGTAATCTGTATGTAAAAACAGAAGGTGGGCATCTCATTGTTTTAGTTGTCTATGTAGATGATATCATATTTGGTAGCAACAAAGATGAATCTTGTAAAGACTTAGCAAATAAGATGCAGAATGAATTTGAAATGTCTATGATTGGTGAACTGTCTTACTTTCTTGGGCTACAAGTTAATAAAAATGAGAAAGGCATTTTCATTTCCCAAATTAAGTATGTGAAAGAAATTCTAAAGAGGTTCACTATGGAGGACTGTAAGCCAGTAAGCACTCCCATGACAACAGGCTACAAATTGAGTAAAGAAGACAAATCTCCACCTATAGACAAAACCATGTATAGATCTATGATTGGAAGCTTACTGTATTTAACAGCTACCAGACCTGATATTCTGCAGGCAATTTGCATGGTAGCTAGATTTTAGGCCAGTCCCAAAGAGACTCATGTGACAGTAGTTAAAAGGATTTTTCGGTATCTCAAGGGCACCATTGAGTACGGGTTGTGGTATCCAAAATGCAAAGACTTCACACTTATATCATATTCAGATGCAGATTAGGCTGGATGTGTTGATGATAGAAAGAGTACCAGTGGAGGTGCATTCTATTTGGGGTACAGATTGGTTGCATGGCACAGTAAGAAGCAAGAGTTAGTTTCTTTATCTACAACTGAGGTAGAATATATTGCAGCAGCAACATGTTGCACACAAGTCTTGTGGGTGAAACAAACTTTGAAAGATCTAGGTATTAATTTCAGTGAACCAATATCAGTTAAGTGTGATAACACCAGTGCAATTAACATCTCTAAAAATCCAGTAATGCATTCACGGACAAAACACATTGCTATAAGGTATCATTTCTTGAAGGAGAAAGTTGCAAAAGGAGAAGTTAAATTTGATTATGTCCCAACTACAGAACAAGTAGCAGATATTTTTACAAAACCTTTGCCCAAGGAAGTATTTGAGTACCTTCGAAGCAAATTAGGAGTAGTCACACTTCCTAAGAAGTGACTAGCTACAGGGATCACTTTCTCAGGGGGAGCATTTGAGTATTTGACTATTCTTTTTCTCATGATCATAATTTGTGCCACATGCAACAAATTGTGCCTGAGAAGTGTGAGGATGGACTCAGGGGGACTTTGCAGCAGCCCTTTGGTATTATTGACAAAGGCGGAGAAGAGGTACAGGAATGTACACAGGTGTTGCCAACAATTCCAAAGGGGGATATTGTTGAGCAAGGTGTTGCAAGAAGATTGCCATTGTTGTCAACACAGGCAGTTAGATCCAATGATGCAGTGGACAGACAGTGTAGGAGTCATTCAGATGCAGAAGATAGAAAAAATTTGAAGAAAAAGTCAAGTGAGAAAACTGTTGCGATATCGCGACATGTTTTTTGTCGCGATTTCATGACAAGTCGGAGGAGAGAGAAGGTGCATTCGAAAATGTCACGATTTCACGACAAGTCGGAGGAGAGAGAAGGCATAGTTGAAAATGTCACGATTTCATGACAAGTCGAAGGAGAGAGAAGGTGCAATCGAAAATGTCACGATTTCGTGACAAGTCGGAGGAGAGAGAAGGTGCAGTTGAAAATGTCATGATTTCGTGACAAGTCGGAAGAGAGAGAAGGCGCAAGGCAAACTGTCATGATTTTGTGACATGTCGGAGGCCAAGAAGCTAAGTTGAGTAACTGTAGTGATTTTTCTACATGTTGAATTTTTGTTGGTGGAAGCGGGGAGAAAGTGTTAAGAGAAAAAGATGTAGCGAGTTCGCTACGTGTCAAATTGCACAAAACAAAGGTGTAGCGATTTCGCTACAAGTTGAAAAAGCACAAACAAGAAGGTGTAGCAATTTTGCTACAATTCCAAAAATGCACAACGTGAAGGTGTAGCGATTTCGCTACCAGTCAAAAGATCAGAACTCAAAGTTGAAGCAAGTCGAAAGCACAAGGCACAAAGGTGTAGCGATTTCGCTACCGCATGAAGCAAGAATTGTATGGAGGTCGAAAGCATCATGATTTTGTGACAAAGCTAAGCATGACGTCAGCAAAATTGAAAGTGTCGTGATTTCGCAACAGGGTGAAAGAAAAGCCACTGGAATTCGAAAGCGTCGTGATTTCACGACAAAGCTGAGGATGACGTCAGCAAAACTGAAAGTGTCGTGATTTCGTGACAGGGTGAAAGAAAAGCCGCTGGAAGCCGAAAGCGTCATGATTTCACAACAAAGCTGAGGATGACATCAGCAAAATTGAAAGTGTCACAATTTCGTGACAAGGTGAAAGAAAAGCCGCTAGAAGCCGGAAGCGTCATGATTTCGCGACAAGAATGAGGATGACGTAAGCAAAAGTTCGAAGTGTCACGATTTCGTGACAAGAACGATGGCAAAGCTACCAAAGGCCAAAATGGTCGTGATTTCACGATAGCAAGGATATGAAGGTGTACGACTACAAAAAGGGTCACGATATCGCAACATGGTTGTGTTTCGCGGTAACAGTTACAAAAAGGTGATAGAGGTTGCAGTAGCGATTGAGGCCGACAAGTTGAATCGAGGCCAATGATTTTTAGGGTTTTGAAGTCGACACTTTCTAGGGTTCTACAATGGACATTTTTAGTATTTTGAAGCCGACATTTGCTAGGGTTTTACAACGAACATTTTTAGGGTTTGCAGCTGACGTCCTAGGGTTACAGTCGACTATGACTTAAGAATTGTTCTTGAAATTTCTTCTATAAAAGGAGGACTAATTCGAGTTTGAAAATGCGTTGCATTGAGATAATGTGTGAATGCGAGAAGAGTGATTGCGCAAGTGAAGTTCGGTCGAGTAGAGTGCAAAGTCGTAGTTCGAATCTGCATATCGTGATTGCATGGATGAAAAGTGCAATGTGTAGAGATGGAGTTCTAAGTTCAAAATGTTAGCGCACAAATAGCAGAAGTTTCGATCATCGGGTTGCAGCAGAGATTGCGAAGAAGTACACAGAAGCGATCGGACAGTGCGAAGAGTTTTGCGCAGAAGCAGAATGCAGAAAAATAGTAGATTGTAAGGAATAAAGTTTTATTCTATCATTTTTACTATCTTTATTGTCCTCCAAGTTGCAGCTTGGTATAAGGGGTTGGTGCCTCTTTCTAGTAGGTGCTGGTAAAATTGGAGTTGGTGCTCCATTATGTTGAAGCAGATAAAGTTAACGGGTTGGTGCTCCTTCCAGTTGGTGCTGGTAAAGGATTATGTAAAGTTGTAGCTTTGCATTGACTGGATTTGGATGGTATTCCAAGCAGTCATTTTTGAGGAGTAGCCACATTGGTGAACCTCGTTAAATTGCTGTGTTATGTGTGATGCTTTCTTGATGCATTTTATCTGCTTTAAACTGCTGCTGGATTTAAAACCATATGTTTTAGAAATTTTAAAGAACACACTGATTCACCCCCCCTCTTAGTGTCATTGTGATTACAACACTCTATATGTGATGCAACTCTATATCGTCATCTTGTAGGGAGTCTATTATACCTTACTCATACTTGTCCAGATATCTCATATGTTGTTGGGTTAATATCTAGATTCTAACATAAACCTCATTTCAGCCATTGGAAAGTAGTAAAAAGAATCCTCTACTACTTGTAAGGAACTACTCACTTTGGGATCTTATATAAGTGAAAATACATAGATATCACTGGCCACACAGATTCATATTGGGAAGGTTCAGTAGAAGATAGATGTTCAACTTCTTGTTGTCTTTTATCTTGGTTCTTCGCAAATTTCTTGGTTATGCAAAATACAACAAGTAGTGGCCTTATCATCTATAGAGGCAGAATACAGGGCAGTAGTTTTAGCAAGTAAATAAGCTCTTTGGCTCCATCAAATTCTAAGAGAATTTGATTTTTCCCATGACAAACCTACTACTCTTTGGTGTGACAATTAGAACATAATTAATATTGCATGCAATCCAATTGAGCATTAGCGCACCAAGCACATTGAGATACACATGCACTTCATTCGATAGCATATTCATAATGGGGATATATATTTAGACTATATTCCAACTGAAAATCAAGTTGCAGATATATTCACCAAGTCATTTTCTTATCCACATTACATACAGATGCAAGAGAAACTTGGAGTATTACAACTACATTGAAACGTAGGTATTTTCACCTTTCCTTTTATTATTGTATTATTTTGAGGATGGTTTCTTCCCATGTGGATTTTTTATCATCTCTCTCTTATATATTGTACATGAGTACCTCATCAGGCCATGTTGTCGGGACTCATTTTTTTTATTAAGGACAATCTTCGCCATCCGAAGACATGCCTCTTTATTTCATAGCAGATGGTTTTTCCCATGCGGTATTTCACCATATATCATATATATTGTAAATGAGTACTTCATTAGTCCATGTTGTCAGGACTCACATTTTTGTATTAAGAAGACAATCTTCACAAACTGAAGACATACCTTTTCCTTTTTCCTTATTTGATAGATGCTTTTTCCCTTGGGTTTTTTACTATCTCTTTATAAAATAAACCATTGTACATGAGTACCTCATCAGGATCTATTTTTAAGACTCATTTGCACAATAAATCCCTAATATCACATAAGGGGGGTATTAGAATAAGTAACTATTCTCTTAAGTTCTACTAGGATAGGCTTACTTGAGTTTTCACTCCTTCATGAGTCAGGTGAACTCTCGGATATAGTATAAATCAGATTTGATGAGTTGTTGTAATACAATGATTCTCAATATCAACACTGATATTTATATAAAGTTGATCCATGGAATAATCAATCAGTTCTACTCTTTCTTCATATTTTGTGTAATGATTTGCTTGTCTATTTTAGGAAATTTTAACACAAAAATCTTAAGATCAATATTTTCTAATGTCATGTTCTTCTATTAATGACTTCTCAACCTCTTTTCATATTCTTACCTTCTTTGATCTTGTCATATTTAATGTATTTTTTCCATAAAAGAGTCATGGATTCCTATAAATCCAATGCTTAGAATAGATTAATCTTTTTTAATGTACTAAATATCTATAAAAAAATCCATCTATGGTATTTTGAAAGCAACAAAATTATACAAAAATTGTTAGCGTATATTTTATTAGCTATTATTACATTATTTCATGTTAGCATATTTTTCTTAGGCTCATTATTGTTAACGTGATCCACTTTATTAGGGATAATTAGAGCCTAAGTTATGTATTTAATTAGCATTCCTATCAATACAATCTATTGGCTTACCTTAACATGGTATCAGAGCAAGGTGCGAGAGGACCTCGCTCTGATTCTAGCGAAGGCATAGGAAATTCATGAGGGCCATGCCATTTGTGCATGAAATTCCATGCAGTGGAACTGATATCTAACTAGATGGGACAGATAGGAACTAACTTGGGCTTACGTGGATGACCCAGACCTCTGACCACATGGATATCTGAGACGACACCGTGTAACTGACACGGGGAGCCAACCCGATCAGGTGGATCTGGTGACTGACGAAATTAGGACCTGACTTTCCACCACATAGTAAGGAATTTTAATGTGACACGGAGGACTGACTTTACTATTACTGGTGTGTCATAGTAAGGATTTTTAATGTGACACAGAGGACTGACTTGTCCAAACACACATGGTAGACAAAATTTAAGCTGAATAGGTAATGAATCAAGTTTGCATTGCGTGCAAGGGTTGCTGACTGGTTGAGCGCAGTCTCCCCGAAGGCAGAGAACCATAAGGGGAGTATATTTTGTTTTTAAATTGCTCCTATGTCCATCACATCCCTAATGTGGGACAATTGTTCCATTAAAAAAAAACAACACTTTGATGCAGACGACTATGCGATTTGCAGACACAGTCGATCTGAGGTGTTTTTTTTCTTTTTTCATTTACAAACATAGATCCAAAGAAGCTCGAGGCTGATTGCAGCACAAAGCCTCCGTTGCAGGCAAACAAAAGGATTTGGCCAGTGAACGACGATTGGTTGCAGGCAATTTCATTCGTTTGGAGATTTGACAATGGCAATTGGGATGATTAGATCTAGACTATGGCATATCTGACGTAGTCCTCACAAAACTTGATCCCACAAAAGATGATCAAAAGTGAAAAAATTTGAATCGTTGCCAAACCAAGAACGCAGTCGCAACATTTTTTTTTGACCTCCAATCCGAAGCGAAGACTGACCGACTCTACCAAAATCACTCATAGGAAAAGGCATTTTTAGTGCAGGTCCTGTGTGAATTCCTAGGCCAAAGACTAAGCGTAGTGGTTATCCAGGCGTGGATTTTGATTACAAGTCGAAAGAGGCACATTTAAAAAAAATTGGTTTGCCTTCGCTGGAGGAAACAGCTACTTGGAGCAAGCAATGCTATCGGGAGTGAGCAGAGCACCGCCCGCTTGAAGGAGGCACCGTTCGTGGACAGTCCAGGCGGAGGGACCAATATAAAGAGCACAACGTGCACTTTACCACCCACCGACAGTGCTAGTCGGGGTGGTATGCCGCTGACTGCTAAGGTGCAGGTATTGGGCAAGTCACAAGTTCAAACCCCCGTAGATGCAAAAATTATTTTGCATAAAAAGTCTATAAGGTATTTAAAAAAAAAAATTGGTTTTTATAATTTTGCAATTTTTTTTTTAATGATTCCATTTTGTTTTCATTTAAATATTTTATTTCTTAATTATTTTTCTTAATTAAGAAACTTTAATATTTTTTTGTTAAAACAAAATTTTCATTAAAATTATTTTTGCATTTATAAACCAAATTTTTATACCTTTATCACACTTTTATAAATAAAAAAAGGGAGATCAAATATTGTTCTAAGGGCATTTTTTTTGCTACATAAGTGAAGGGGGAGTTTTTTTTCCTCATTGAGCAATTCGCATAAAATCATCAAACCTCAAAACCTATTTTTTACGCTTCATAAATAGCAAACTTCTTTTGTTTGAAGTACTTCACATAGGGAGGATTTTTTTGATGATTTTTTTGTGCTAATCTGCCTAAGAGGCAAATATTGTAATTTTTTACAAACAATTAAAAAAAAAGCTTCCTAGAGCACCCATTTTGCACTGCCCCTTGGAACCCCATACAGGGGAGATATATAATTTTGCAAAACCAAGGGGGGAAGACTTAGAAGGGTGCATTTTCGGTAGTGAATGACACCTTAGTCAATTTACTTTTACAAAATTCATTGTAAAAGGTGCATTTTTGGTTGTGACTGAAACCTTAAAAGAATGGGTAGATCAAAGAAGAAAACTATCCCAAAACCAATTGATGATGTTGTTAAATCATTTAAAGGCCCTTATTTTTCTCCACACCTGGAAGGGATAGATTATTATGAATATGGCACATTTCATACACTGAGTGGTGTAAATTCCATAATCAATGATTCTGCGTCTTGTGGAGACATGCAGAAAAATGGTGTTCTAATCCCTATTAGTGCTATAATGGGCATATTCATGTCATTTTATGCTCTTGACAAAGCACAACAAAAAAGGGACATTAGTGAGGAATCAGAGGTCAAACCCCTAATGGTCGATGCTTGTAGTGACACAAGTGATCTTCAGCCCATGGTGGCGAATACTTGTTGTGACACATGTGACCTTGAGCCCATGGTGGCGAATGCTTGTTGTGATACAAGTGACCTCATACCTTCTATGGTAGATATTAGTTGTAGCACAAGTGATATCATTTCAGTAGCATATTTTGCTTGTGACACTAGTGACTTAACAACTGAACCTCCTCAAAAAGAGCTCCATAATATCATCAATAGCGACAAATGCAATATTGTTAAAAGCATTGATGAAGATGTTGAAATTGGGTGTTTTGAAAAGCACACCAAAGGATTTGGTTTCAAAATGATGAAGAAAATGGGATTCAATGGTGAGAGATTAGGTAAACAAGAACAAGGCATTAAAACTCCTATAATGCTAAATGTCAGGGCAAAGAATGAAGGCCTTGGCCCTACTGGACATGAAAGTACTAGTAATTCTATGTTTGTAAAACCTAAATCTCCTACATCTCCTAAAAAGCATTGTTGCAGTCACTATGGAAAGATAGGACATGTTGCAGCTAAGTGTTGGAGATTACATCCTTGTGATTCTTGTGGATGTATGAATCACTCTTCTTCAAGTTGTTGGTACAAACTGAAAATGGCCAACAAGGTTCATATTGATTGTGGATGGACAGATCTCACACAATGGACCATGATGAAAGAAATTTTTTATTAATTCTACCGATAAGGTAAAACCTATGGTAGACCCCGAGGCAAATCCAGTGACAAACCGAGTGGCAGTCGAAGAGATAATGACCCAGAGATAGACCTAAATACAGACCCAGAGACAAAGTTCTAGAGGTAGATCTACAGGTAGATCCCGAGGCAGTTTCACAGGCAGATCCCAAGATAGACCCAAAGGTACAATTCCAGAGGTATGCTTAGAGCCAGATCCAGAGCCACCATTCTTTCATTTCTCTTCTTCTTCTTCTTCACTGTATTGGGGCAGTTATATACTTTACCCAAATATTGTTGTATGGGGGGATATTAGCATAGCTAGTAGTTATATTATTACCCAAATAATGTAATAAGGGGGGATGTTAGCGTATATTTTATTAGCTATTATTACATTATTTCATGTTGTTAGCATATTTTATTTAGGCTCGTTATTGTTAACGAGATTCGCTTTATTAGGGCTAATTAGAGCCTAAGTTATGTATTTAATTAGCATTCCTATCAATACAATCTATTGTCTTACCCTAACAAAAACCTCTTTAGAATCATAACAATCAAGTACTTTTTATTGCAATATTATATCAAAATATAGCCATAATATTATGGTTGTCATCCTTACAAGCACTTAATTTCTTGTTATTTCAAGCATCCAAGTCTCCAATAATGTCTCTAATCAAGTTTACAAACTCTTAAGCAATCATAAAACATCAAGCATCAAGCCTCCAAGATCGACCATTAAAGTGCCACCAACAATCAAGGTAGAAAGTTGTTATAAGTATTACATTATTTGGTACCTTGCAATATTAATGCAAAGACCACAAAAATAATTTAGTCTAAAGTGTGTTTAATATTTGCGTTTATAATAGGTTTCATGTAAATAAGTGTGGATTTATGAGTTGTGTAAGAGTTTATCATTTAGTATGTGCAATCATGAGAGTTTTTTCATATGTGGATATATGGAGAAATTTATTATTATATGATATTTCTCATATGATAAATATGAAGTGTTATATCTCTAGAGTGTTTGAGGAAAGGTTTCTAGGCCTTGTGAATGTGAAGAGTCTCATATTCAATGTGTATTTATTGATGAAAATATATTATAATAGTGTGTAAAATAAAAAGCATCACATTTCATTGCATTACTTAAACTAGACATTTCAGTGATATATTTGGTGAGTTATTGTCCATTCATTGTTCATTGTTATTATTGATTGAATTATACAAATATTTTATGTTATTATATTGTAATATTGTATGAGAATATTATTTCATTTCCAACAAAAACTTCCAACAAGTAGGGAACCACCTTGTGTATGGGGTTGTACTCTTTTCTATTATTTTATTTTAGTTCTTCCTTGAATTTTTTATCTTTATGTATTTTATGTTAATACACTTAGATCGAATCTTACATTTGGCATTTGCATTTATCTAATCTTTCATTTTATCATTTAATTTTTATCTTGAGCAAGTAGATTTATGTTTTTCTATTTTTGAAAAGGCCTTTATACTCCCAAGTTAGATCCCTTCATCATAGTCATTATAATCTTGTTATTTTTATCTTATAATCAAAAGTTTCACGAGATTATAGGTTGATGACACTATCATTTTCTAGTTTACCATAAAGTAAAAGCACCAAAAGTGAACAAAAGCATCAATGACACTACTATGACCTAATGACACTTTTCCACCTAGAATTTATTTCTTATATTTTATTATTTTTATTATTTTATATTTATTTGAATAGGGGTCTAATTGGTATTCAAGGAAGTCTAACTATCTACCTTAGACAAGCTCCTCTACCATTTAGTAGGTCAAGCAATAGTCCCATTGATAGGCAATAGCATTGATGTAAATTTTACACGTTTATGATGCTTTTGTATTTATAGAAAATATAGATCATTTTTCCTCTAATATTTATCATTTAAACATCTATAACTTAAATGTTATTTATTGTTTATGTAAACTAGGTTATATTTCTAGTTTCTTTATAAAATAGATCAAAATCAATGAAAGGACTAGTTTAGTATTAATCATATAGGGGATCAGAATAGTATTTGAGCTTTGGCATCAAATAAAAATTACACATAGTTACATCTTAGGCCTCGTTTTCACATCTTTGTGTACCCTTGCCTCTTAAAAGAAAAATTATTATTTTATTCCACATTAAAATTAAAATAGAATTTTAGTTTTAGTCTTTGATTGCTACATTTGTATGTGCATTAGGGCTATATTTATTTAATATTATACAAAGATATATTTTAGGATAAATGTACGTGTTCTTCAACTAATCCAACAAAACTAGACTTTAAGCTCCAAAAATTTCCTAGTTTCAAAGTGAGAAGAGGAGAGAGCAAAGAAGTGTCATGAGGATACCCTTTGTGATACCTTTTACCTTTTTCTCCTTGTCACAATATTTATTATAAATACATTTCATATTATGTGTTATTTCTTAGATTTTGTGTAAACTATTTTTATTCCATAGCATATGTGTTAAGTATAAGAACAATTATATTATGCTTATTTTAATAATAAATATTGACTTTGCTTCAAGTGGAGTGAATTTTGAGTTGTGTGTACTCATATTATTCTTATACTATTATTCTCATTATCTATGAATTATTAATTTACAAGTCCTTGGTATAGGCATTATTTTAGTGATTATAATCAAGTGGAATTATGGAGTAATGGAACTTCTCATTTTTATGTAGACCTACTTTACAATTATATATCCAAAGAGATATCATATTATATTTTATAATGATCATTATTTAATCTTGTGCACTCATATCAATATTTATTACAATCCTAAAAAAAAATTCAAAAGGAAGTGCTAGAAATTTTACCTATATTTGAGTTTAGTATTCTATATTCCAAGGTTTATGTTATATTCTCATGAGAATAATAAGGAGAATTTTTCTACACCTACTTTGTCCTTTAGTGACTATGAGGTGTCATAATCCTCATGAAAATGAATATTAGGAGTAACATATAGAATAAATCCTCATACATTTAGATTCTCTTTTATCATGGAAAATATGGCACATTCACAGATACACTTAGCATTAAGAAAGTGGAATGCATTATACCTTCTCTTTTTAATTTTAAAAAGTAACTATTATAGGTTTGATTATTTTATGTTTTTATACTTATTCATGTCTATTTATAGAGTTTAATAACATAGGATTTTTTCTTTCCTATAAGAGTTCACTCCTTTAAAAATTGCATCTCCATTATTTTCATGCATACTTCAACCTACTTTATGTTAACATAAAAGTTGATTTATTTATAAATACTTTATCATATATTGCATGGTACCATATACATAAATTTAATAATTTATGTTCACATAAACTTCATGGATTTATAAATTCTTTTGTGATATCTTGCATGGTATCATATACCGAAAGTTTATGCTAAGCTTATGTGTAGGGTTATGATTTTCATGTTTTTTTTGCAATAATAAAATTAGAATTTTAAATGAAAATTAAATTGATTAAAACAATTTAATTGAACATGTTACTATTCATCTTAGAGTACATGGTTTGACATTGATTTGTCTCAAGAATTTATTAGGTTAATTTTTTTTAATGTATAATATATTTTTGATATTGTATGTATATGGAAGTGGATACAAATATAATGATTATGATTATGTTGTATATGGGTCCTACTATATAAATAGGGATAGGGCTATGGTGTTGAGTGTCTCACTATAATATTGGAAATCGAGCCTTTGAGGGTAGAGAAATTAGCATAATATTTTGTTTTGGAAGGATTAATTTAGTATGCCAAAATAATAATCATTTTTAATTGAATGGATTTAATCCTCTATAGATTATTTAAAATCATTTGAGATTCCCTAAATTATTGGAATTACTTGCTTATATCTCAATATATGATTTTATATTTTGAACATGTGAAAATCTTGATTAATTATGTTTGTGTGGTTCCTTTAAAAATTAAATAATACTATATATGTTTATTTATTTATTTATTTATTTATTATTTAGGAATATAAAAAATGAATTAAATAATGTTGAAATAACTCAATTGAAGATGTTGCAAGTGGTTTTAAATAGTATGATATGAAATTGATTCTAAGTTGTAAAATTGAATGTTTACTAACTTACTTCAATTTAGTTTGATATTACCCAGGTGTTGTAGGTGAGTTGGAGAGGAGAGGGAAATCCTCCAAGAGGTCCCAGGTTCAAATCTCCACCCTACCAAAAAGATGAATTGGGTATCCAAAATCCAATTGATAATGTTGGTGTGGGCGTAGGTCAGGTGTGACTCTCGGGTGACTTTGATGGTGTAGAACCCCTCGTTCATGGTTTCTCAGACCAAGGCAGCCCCGCAAGGGGTTTTTCGCTTAAAAAAAAAAAATTAGTTTGATATTAGACTTTAATATATTAAGTAATGTATCTATAATTTATGTAAATATAATTTTATTACCATGAAGCTTAAAGAAGTTTAGATCACTCATATGGCTACAATAAATCTATAGAATTTAAATTTTAACTATAATTTTTTTAGTATTTTTTGGAAATATTAAACATGTCAATGTAATGTCCAAGTTACCATGTATTTATTGGTAAGTAATAGTAATCCATGTCATGGTTAAGTTCCAAAAAGGTTTTCAAAATTTGTTGACTAAGTCGTTATTTTCTAAATAAATTTTCTTGTGGGTAAATTTAAAGACTTTTACAAATAATAATGATTTGTTAGATATGAATAGGTGAAAATATTTTATTAATTTAGTTAAACACTAAACTATTATTTATATTTTGTTTCATTAGTTCTCAAAATTTATATACTCAGTAAAAATACCCATGTAGCTAATTATTGAGCTACATATAATTAAGTAATTTAATCATGATATTTCCTTTGATTATAAGAATAGAAAAATAATGTCATATTTAAATATCACAAATTGTAAAGAATTATAAAAATAAAAATTTATAAATAAAAATAAAATTTTAAAAAATATTCAGTAAATAACAGCCTCTAATAATAAACTTAGTTATATTATAAAAAAATTTAAAGTTAAATATATTATAGAGGAGTTGGAGAGCAAGTGGGTAGTTAAAACTCTCCAGTTATCGAGAGGCCCAGGTTAAAATCTCTCCCCTCACATGTTGCGGATATGTTGTATATAAAAGGTTCCTTATCAAAAAATAAAATAAAAAAATTAATACCTTGTGTTAAACATATTTATACAATACAAATTCAATTTCAATGGCTTATAAGTTCACTACACTAACTCTTATATTTAATGAAATAGATAATGAGCTAATAGCAAAACTAGACATTCTAGATATGAATTTGAAGAATACATAACACACCTCATATATTCTAAAATAACTAGAAAAATATATAGTAAAATAACTCTTTAAAGAAATGTGTATTAATTTCCTATCGATATAGAACATGAATAGAAAGTCTAATAAAAAACTAATTAATGATTGAATTTTTATTTGTAAAATTTTATTATTTTTTTCAAAACATTAGTGGAAGAATTAAATTGAAAGTACGAATTAAAAAATAACTTAAAAGGCCACAGCCAGAGGCATTCAAAATTTAATTATTTTTTTAATTAAGGAAACAAATAAAAAACAATAATGTGAATAAAAATCAATTAAAAAATAAAGTTTCAATGAAAGTAATTGTATTTGAACACATGACTAAGGAGAGCACAACAAACTAGTATGCTCATGCGGTAACCTAAACACTTAGATAGAAGCTAAGTTATGAAAATAGAATAACCACAACTAAAAATAATAATTTAATGTCCAAAACCAAAAGATCTAAAAAGGTAATTACTTTTCAATTTATTACAAGAGCTAGAATCATTTAAAATACCAAAAGATTATTACAACTTATTAATAGAAGTTGTATATAAATTTAAGAAAATATGACATTTTAGTATGACCAAGTGATAAGCCATCAATATACAATATAAATAAAATGTCCATTAAAATCTTAATTAAATTTATCACTCTAATTTTATATATAAATATTATATATTATATTATTTCTTAAAAGATTTTTTTTTACAAATTAAATTTTAACTCTAAATAGGAAAATGTTAACTTAAATAATCTACAAAAGCTTTAGAAAGGTAATATTTTCCGACTTAAAAGAAATAACAAGAAAGATTACAATAACTAAAAAACCAAAAGATTATAGCAATTCATTAATAAAAATTGTATTTTTAAAGAAGGGAAAAATTATAATGCCAATGGCGTATTAATAAGTCCTATAACTTAAAAGCTAGGCTACAATACCCCTAATAATATCCAAATTTCGATATTGATTTGTGAGAGATTCTGCCGTGATAGCTAGTGCCATACACCAACGCAAGGGAAAAGGACGATGTACAGTTAAAGTGGCCACATTGAGGTCACACGTAATAGAAAATGTCGTCCTTTAATCTCATGCTGCCTTATCTGAAATCTTAAAAAAGAGGGATTCCTCTGTTTTAGTTCGGATTCTTTCCTATCAATGCCCCTTCACATAAAGGACCAGATAAAGATTTCGGCGCAGATAGGGAAAATAATCTAATCTGGGACCCATCTTATTATCAAGATTGTCGCTTACATAGCAAAACATAAGCTATAGGGCTGAAACCACAATATAGAGAACAAAATTAATTCCTTGGAATCTATAAGCTAATAATTATATGAAAAGGACCGCAGTCCAGGACACACTAACATAAACCTGAACCACAACTTCAACATTGTAAAAATTTAAAATAACTTACAATCATAGGTAACACGTGTCAGACCACAAACATGTTATAGATAGTAAGGGTACATGCTAGGGGAAGCCTCCCTAAGGCATTCCTCCAACGCCGTTATTTTGGAAGTAGACTTCATATGATTCCAGATAACTTCTCCATATTTTTTACTTCTCTCCCCGGGGAAAATAGAAAAGTAGGATTTGTTGGAAATATTATTTAACTCAAATTATGTACTCACCTTCGCTCCTGGAACGTCCCGTCAACTGTCTGTCTGGCAGAGGAAGCTTTCCGTCTGGCAGAGGAAGCTTTGACGAGTTAAGGGAGTAGGTGAACTCCGTATGGTTCCAGCTGGCCTCGACTTTCCCGCCTGTGCCGGCCTGAGACCTCTGCAAGTATAAATGGAAGCTGCGGGCACTCATTCGGTAATCTGGGCAGCCGCCCCAGTTTCCCTACAGTTTAGCAGGTTCTATTCTGCAGCAGTGTCGCTGCAGATCAGTTTAGATGCTCAGTTGAGCTTCGGGGGTTCTTGCTGCTCCTTAGCGCAGAACCCCCTTTGTAATCCAGTTAGGATTTGGGCGGTTTATTCCGCAGGCGGCAATGTCCGCAGATGTAGGCTCAGCAGAGCCAGTTCCTTGTATTGCTCCTGTTTAATAATATAAACCCTGTTTTTATTCCTGCCTCCGCCTGCCTGTGTTTGCTTGTAACAGGGCTGTCTTCAAGATCCGCATTTATTTGTTTTGTTTGAGTTTCAACTTTTTTCATGGTATTAGAGCGAGGAGACGGAGTCTGCAGGCGTGTCGTGGAGAAGCTGCATGGAGAACAGCCTGAAGAAGAGCAGGATGAAAGTCGTCGCCTGCGTTGCCACGACAACCGAGAGAGAACTTGCGAGGAGGAGCCTCATTCTCAGTAGGCTGATCGAGAGAAGCCGCGCTCCTAGGACGTACCCGTCGCCGCCACCGCTGCCCAAAATCGCCGCTGCCGGAAGCATAGAACCGCCCAGAAAGCGCACACAAAATCTCTGGCGCCGTTCAGTAGATGCATAAAAAATTTAACAGTGGTAGAAGCCGTATACGGGGCGGAGGTGTGAAGGTCGTTGAGCGGCGATATGAAGCGGAAGAGATTGATCTTCTGCGAAGTTCAGGAGTGCAGCCCGAACTTCGGGCCCTCCCCATTTTACTAATCGCCCCCAATCCAGTGGCGAGTTGTAGACGGAGTGAAGAATTTAATTTTTTTTTAATTCCGTCGAAGTCCAATCGCGGGAGCAATGTGTTGAAATTTGTTTTCGATTCGGACAGCGCACAGCAGACGACGCACAGCGCTCAGCGGGCGAAGTGCGAACTTCGCCCCGAAATTGGCCAAAGTCCGCCTTCGGGGGCGAAGTCCGACTTCGGGGGCGCAGTGCGGACGTCTGGAGCGAAGGGTGATTTCCCGAAGTGCGGCACCCTGCGAAGGACGAAGTACGGACGGCGCAGGACTATCTGCAGAAGTCCGACTTCGGCAGCGAAGTCCGACTTCGGCAGCGAAGTCCGAATTTCGGATTGCGCATTGCGAAGGAGGGAGGAAGATTCGCCGAAACTCATTGTTTTTGAAGAATTTGAATTAAGGGAGGCTGTTTGAAATATTATTTAACCCAAATTATGTACTTGCCTTTGTCGGTGGAACGTCCCGTCAACTGTCTGTTTGGCAGAGGAAGCTTTCTGTCTGGCAGAGGAAGCATGGGCGAGTTAAGGGAGTAGGTGAACTCCGTATGGCTCCAGCTGGCCTTGACATTCTCGCCTGTGCCGGCCTGAGACCTCTGCAAGTATAAATGGAAGCTGTGGGCTCTCATTTGGTAATCTAGGCAGCTGCCCCAGTTTCCCTACAGTTTAGCAAGTTCTATTCTGCAGCAGTGTCGCTGCAGATCAGTTTAGATGCTCAGTTGAGCTTCGGGGGTTCTTGCTGCTCCTTAGCGCAGAACCCCCTTTGTAATCCAGTTAGGATATGAGCAGTTTATTCCGCAGGGGGCAATGTCCGCAGATGTAGGCTCAGCAGAGCCAGTTCCTTGTATTGCTCCATCCTCTGTTTAATAATATAAACCTTATTTTTATTCCTGCCTGTGTTTCCCTGTAACAGGGCTGTCTTCAAGATCCACATTTATTTGTTTGCCTGTAACAGGGCTGTCTTCAAGATCCACATTTATTTGTTTTGTTTGAGTTTTAACTTTTTTCAGGATTCCCTCCCTCCATAGATAGGAGAGGAATGAGAATGGTTTGCATCATCTTTATATAAATATTCTGCCTATATAAGGCCCTCGACAATTTCCAATTTCCATATGAAAAGCTAAGTGAAGTCCTCCTACTTAATTCAATTCAAACCATATCATGGACGGCACGCAGGAATCAACAGAGTCACGAAGGTCCATCATGCATGCTTCTTCTTCTTTCCTACCAGTTATTCTGTTTTTCAAGTGAGAAGTTTGATGCACTGAACTTTAAACAGATGGATTCTAACTCAGAAGTAGAATTGGGAATTGAAAATTGTTAGTTAGCAATGGGCCATGCAGTGTATAGAACTGAAGTTGTTGTATTTTGTTTCTTTTTCTTAATGATGTGGACTGATTTGTATGTATTTTTTCATTTGAGGGCCTCCTAGGTTGATGAATCTTGGATTTTGACAGGAAAACTATACTATTACTTTCCTTTTGCGTTACTTGATTCCCCGTAGCTATACAATTGCCCTGTGTAACTTTAGCTACACCTTTCTTTATTATTATTTTCTTGACTGTACCTTAACAATCGAGATATTCCACAACTATGAATTTTTCATTCTTGAAGTTAAAGGATGTTAATGGGGATTAATAAAACTTAGTTGGAGATGCAAACTAGTGAATATTATTACACTTAATATATAAAAGCTGCTTCTCTATTCGCAACAACAAAAGCTTTTAGCGTTAAATTTCTGGTATTCAAACTAGCTTCATACAATACGCTGTATAATGTTTTTTTTGTTTACATTATAACGAATAGAATGTCCTAACTTTCCACTGAATAATGGTTTTTCCTAAAGCTCTTGAAAAGTAGAATATTCCGAGTTCCAGTTAAAGGGACTCGGACTAGTCACTCATGTAGATCGGTTCGAATTGGCATTATTAAGTGCTTATGGAAGTGAGTGTAGTTGTTTTCAACAGGCATAAATGTGCAGCATGTTTCAGACAATTCAACAAAATGGAGCATCTAGTCGAGCACATGAAAACTTCTTATCACTCTTCCCACGAGTCAATGTGTGGCATTTGCAAGAAGCATTGCAGGTTTTATGACTCCCTAAGAGAACATCTTATTGGTATGTCTCCTTTTCGCTTTTCAATTATCATAATTCAATGTATTTAACGTATTTATGAAGGCAGAACATAGAAGTATCTGTCTTAAAACTACCTGTCTTTAAAATATTTATGAAGCCAGAACATAGAACATAGAAGCATGTATTTGAAATATTTATGAAGGCAGAGAACATAGAAGCATGTATTTAAAATATTTATGAAGGCAGAACATAGAAGCATCTGTCTTAAAACTAACTAGTACTGTTACATTGACAACTTTAAATGCCGTGCTTTGGTGCTTAGAGATTAAAACTACCTGGATCTAAAAGCCGTGGGCGTGTTTGATTTAGAAGGTTATATAAATCTTGGTTAACTACTAATGCTAATTTAATATCATTTCTACGGTCCTGCAAATATCTTATTCAGGTCCGTTGCCCAAAGCTGAGTGTGCCAAACAGTTCAGTGAAAGGGGGTGAAATTTCCATGTATTTGGTGTTAAACCTAAATATGGTCCCCTCTGCTTAAAACATCTGTGCATTCCATATTTCTCTGAATCCGGTCTTTGCTTTCACCTTCTCCAAATGTGCATATGGTGATAACTGTTTAAACCTAAGCCAAAATTTGTGTCTTAATTTTTCTATAAAAGATTCGTTTTCACACAGGAGTGATAGACAGAGATCGTTGTCTTTGTTAAGCAAATCCGGTAGTCGCTCAACAAGCAAGCGACTCCGGTCATCGCTCTTTCCGGCGAGCGACTCCCAACATCGCTCAGCAAGTCAGCGACTTTAAGAGTCGCCTTACTTAACCAGCGTTTTTTTTGTCCTCGAGCAGTTTAAAAGAATCTAACCCCCTTTTTTGTCTTTATTCGCAATTCCCAATATCACGATTTTTAATTTGCTAGCGACCGTCGTCTCAAAATTAAATAGTCTCCCGTTATAAATTTATCTCCCGTTGTCGTTCCTTATATGAGCGACTCCCGTCCTCGCTAATTGGAGCGAGAGAATACGGGCATCGCTTGCTTCTAGAGAGATCTTCGTCTTGATTAAACTCGCCTAGTATTGCTTATCCCTTGACGCTCGCGGTCGCTCATTGGCATGAGCGATTCCAAGCATCGCTTAGAATTTGAGAGACCACTGATAGCAATAACCCTTCAAATTTGTATTAGAGTATCAGTGTCGTGATGCGGAAGATCAAAGCATGGATTTCGGCAGCAATAACTTGCAGTTGCAGATCCTGTGATTCAACGACAAGAACTACGACTACTGGAGCATCCAGATGAAGATCCTGTTTAGGTATCAGGAGCTGTAGGACTTGGTTGAGAATGGCTACCCAAAACCGATAGATGCAGCAGCACTGACCGCACTCTCCCAAGCTGATAAGGACCTGTTGAAGGAAAACACAAAGAAATACCAGAAAGCCCTGTTCTACATCATGCAGGCAGTCGAGGAGATGGTTTTACCACGGATTGCAGCAGCAACCGAGGCAAAGCAAGCCTAGGAAATCTTGCCCAGTTCGTATCAAGGAACCAACAAGGTGAAGTTGGTGAAGTTGCAGATGCTAAGGAGGGAGTTCGAGAACCTAGATATGAACGAGTCGAAGTCCATGGGTGATTTCTCCATGCAGACAACAAACATCATCAACTAGATGTGGTTGAATGGAGAGATTGTGCAGAGCCAAAGAATTGTGGAGAAGATTCTCAGAAGCCTACCTGCTAAGTTTGACTTGGTTGTGATAGCAATCGAAGAATCAAGGATTTGACAACCCTCTCGGTGGATGAGCTCACGGGTTCCCTGTAGACACATGAGCAGAGGTTGAGTCGTTCATCTTAGTCCTCTTTGGAATAGGCATTCAAGGTGCAAGTCTTATTTTGAGATAGTGGTAGATAAGATTCCCACCAAGGTGCCTCTAGTTCTCAAGGAGGAAGAGGCCGAGGCAAGCATGGGAAAGGCAACAAGCAAGGAGGAAGGTCAAACCCTAATTATGGAGAGTCCAACTACAACTTCCATCAACAAGGAGGAAGAGATAGTGGTAAAAATTAGCAAGCTAGATTTGGTCAAAAGAAGGACAAATCAAAGTTCCAATGTTACTACTACAAGAAGTTTAGCCATTACATCTCTAAGTGCAGAAAAATGATGGCCAAGGAGAACCAACAGCAATCCCATTACACAGATGAAGCCAAAAATGTAGGGTCCAAAGACGCTTGTGGAAACATACTGTTGACTTGCAGTATTGAGGAGGAGAGCCAGAAGAATATTTGGTATCTCTACAATGGGTGCAACAACCATATGATAGGGAACAAGAAGATGTTCTCACAACTGGATGAAACAGTCCAATCCAAGGTCAAGATGGTGAACAACAACAATATTCTTGTCAAGGGTAAAAGCAAAATTCTCATCCGCACTAGGCACAACGATAGAAAGCAGATCTATGATGTCTACTATATGCCTGGTCTGAAGAACAACTTGCTAAGTGTTGGATAGCTCATGCATAAGGGGCACACTATTCAATTAAAAAATGGAACTTGCACCATCAAAGATAGAGATCATGGATAGATTGCAACGGTGTCTATGATAAAAAACAAAATGTTTCCACTGCAAATTTAGAATGATTCTCTGTTGTCTATGAGTGTAGTTGTGAAGGATGCTACCTGGTTGTGGCATCTCAGATTCGGTCATCTGAGTTTCAGTGGCCTAAACTTGTTGCACAAGAAACAAATGGTGAAGGGTTTACCCCTTATTGAGAAACTAAAATAGACCTATGAGGATTGCTTGGTTGGAAAACAACACCAAGATTCGTTCCCTTTGGGTTAGTCTTGGAGAGCATCACAACAATTGGAGATGGTACACTCAAACATTTACCAACCAGTATGTTTGCCGTCAACGCGTACTTCCTGACCTTCATTGATGACTTCAACCGAAATACATTGATTTATCCCATCAAGCTAAAGTCGGAAACAGATGTAAAATTCAAGGAGTTCAAGGCTCCAGTGGAGAAACAAAGTGGATACCAAGTGAAAACTCTTAGGATATATGGTGGAGGTGAATACATCTTCAACAAATTCCAAGATTTCTGCAAGGCACATGGAATTTGGAAGCAGCTTATTGCTAGATACACACCATAATAGAATGGTGTAGCTAAGAGGAAGAATAGAACCATCATGGAGATGACACAGAGTATGCTAAATGTGAAGGGTCTATTGCATGAGTTTTGGGTAGAAGCTATGTCATGTGCAATTTACCTACTGAAAAAATGTCCCAACAAAAGCGTGAAGGACAAACTACTTGAGGAATCCTGGAACAATGAAAAGCCAAGTGTGGCTCATTTGTGAGTTTTTGGGTGCATAGTATATGCACATGTTCCAAAAGAGAAGAGGCAAAAGCTGGATGACAAGGCAGAGAAGTGTATCTTCATAGGGTATAGTGAACAGGCGAAGGCGTATCGTTTGTATAATCCTGTGATGAAGAAGCTTGTCATCATTCGCGATGTGAAGTTCCTAGAAGATGAAGCATGGAACTGGAAATCAAAGACTGGCCAACCCGAGCCAGTAGTTGTTGAGTCTATTGAATTGGGGGAGAATAGTGTATAGCCACCCATAGCCTCAAGCAATAGCAGCGGTGCCAACAAAATTATAGCCTCACCATCTCAGTTGCCTCCACTTGCAAGTAGGATTCCAAATTTTAAGACACCCACAAAGACAAGGAGCTTGCAAGACATTTATGAGGTAACCGAAATCATGAATATGAGGAACACTCTGAATTTGTGCTCTTTACTAAATGTGATCTAGTTTCATTTGAAGATGCAAGTTAGAATGAGAAGTGGATGAATGCAATGGATGAGGAGATAGAAGCCATTGAGAAAAATGATACATGACAACTCATAGATCTTCTAGTAGGTAAGAAGACCATTGGGGTCAAGTCGGTTTACAAAACCAATTTCAACACCCAAGGAGAAGTTGACAGACATAAATCCATATTTGTGGCAAAGGGCTACAAGAAAAAGTCAGGCATTGACTACCATGAAGTGTATGCGCCTGTAGCCTGACTTGATATAGTCAGGATGATCCTGGCACTGGCAGCTCAAAAGGGCTAGAGTGTTTACCAGATGGACGTCAAGTCAGCCTTCCTCAATGGTGTGTTGGAATAGGAGGTCTACATAGACCAGCCACCAGGTTACGAGATTGAAGGGCATGAAGGCAAGGTCCTCAAACTAAAGAAGGCCCTGTATGGGTTGAAGCAGATGCCTAGGGTATGGTATAGCAATATTTATGGCTATTTGTAGGAGAATGGGTTCATAAAATACCGAAATGAGCACACCCTATACCTGAAGATAAATAAAGCAGGGGAGCTCATAATCGCCTGCTTATACGTGGATGATCCGATTTACACTCTTTACTTTCATGCTTCAAATAGGATTTAGCGCAAGATAAAACTTGATTAAAGTTCACTTAATAAGGAAGATAAAATCTACCTTAAAATCCTCAAGATAAAAGGAATTAAGGCACTACATCGTGGTCATATGAGGGTTAGCTCACATTTGTTTTAGTTTGGTTTCATAAATAATCATTAAAGTAGCATGGTAAAATAAACCAACACATGCCCCTTGTTTAAAGTTACTTGCAATCACTAAGGTGTTCCTAGCATTGAATAGATACATCTTCACTAATACACATATGCAAATGCTAATATAGCGGAGACCTTGGAGAAGTTGTTTTGTTTAACTTCTTTGCAAGAGAGGGATTTGAGATCAAAATCCTAAGGGAGTGTAATTTCACAATTGGGTAAAATTAACACTCAATAGATACCAAACTAAATATCAATTTGGCCTATCACCCTAATACCTATGGAAATACTAAGAGGATGAATCAAGTTTTAGTAGTTATGTTGAGAATATACTAAATGGATCAGTATACTTAATATGAATATATTATGTACCTAGTTGAACTTGTATACAACAATAGTTATCATGCATCTCTAAATATGTCACCTTTTAAAGTTTTGTAGGGAAGAAGATGCAGAACTCCATTGTCATAGGATAATCCAAAAGATCAAGTAGTGATCAAACTAGAAACAATTAAATATATGGAAGATCAATTGATACGAATTTAGCAAACAACTAAAAGAGGTCATAGATCATCAAAAGAGCTACACTGACATCAAAAAAATATGGAGTGAATATTTTATGGAAGACAAGGTGTTCTTAAGGGTAAAACCTACTAAAAGTTCTATAAAATCTTCCAAACTCAACCTTAGATATATGGGTCCATTTGAAATTGTAGACAATATAAGCCATGTTGCATATAAACCTGCTCTGCCACCAAGCTTATTCAAAATTCTTAATGTCTTTCATGTGCCCCTCCTTAGAAAGTATATTTTGATCCCACTCAATTTTAGGATATTTCCAATCTGTATATGTTTGATCCATTGAAAATTGAAGTTTTGCTAGTTCATCTACTTGTTTTTAATGTCAATAACCTAAGAAAGAGGAACATATAGCAATGTCAGGTCCAATGGGACCTCTACTTAGACTAAAATACCACATAGAAGAATGTGGTTGATATGCAGAAATAATTTCCTTATTTGTTTGAGTACATATGAACTTTTTAAAATATTTTATATGGATTGATGATGTATATGTATATATGTGTGTATGAGTACATGGACTATTGAGTAGAGTTATTTTGTGAATGCTTTTGGTTTATGCATGAATATATGGTTGTATGCAAAATGAAACATCATGTAAAAGGATTATAGAACACATTGAATTCATATTTTTTGTGAATGAGAAATATCATATAATGTATGGTTGATGAATGAATTTTTATTGATGGTTATATGAATGAGTATATTAATATATATGATTGACTTATTCTTTAACCAAGCATGAAACATATATATTGTATTTGTTTCTAGTGGGAGAGGATGTAACAACCCTCCTCACACGACTATTGAATATAGATAAATTAATGGAACATAATTACCTTTTTCTATAGAATATGGTATTATTGATAGTCATTGTGTATACAAGACTAGGTATATGCCTTCGACAGACAGATTTGGTTGATAAAAAAAGTAAGAAAGAAGTGATTTTGGTCCATGGGTACATGGAAACTCATGAAACCTATATATCATTTAGGACATCATGAATAAATTGCATTATATGAGTGCCTTATTTTTAAATAAGGTTTATGTTTGTTAAAAAAATGTTGAATACCTCCATTGGCAATGGAAGCGCTAAGACATGGAAGCCAACTTCTTTTGGTAAATAAAGGCTTCAAGATGCCAGTAAGAAGGAAAAATTAAAGGTATAAATTGATGTAATGGATTATAAAATTGTTTGTTTTTGTTTTGAAGTTGGTAAATAAAATAAGGATTGATAAATTAAAAGTATAATTAAGGGATTGTAAATTTAAAAATATAGTATAGTAAATAATAAAATAAAAATAA
Organism: Wollemia nobilis; assembly: GCA_028583015.1. Classification (NCBI taxonomy): domain Eukaryota; kingdom Viridiplantae; phylum Streptophyta; class Pinopsida; order Araucariales; family Araucariaceae; genus Wollemia; species Wollemia nobilis. The sequence goes on from JAQPPZ010001731.1 coordinate 4,432,770, forward strand.
TTCATTAGCTAAAATTATGGATGAATGGTTTATAGAATAGGGCAGATTAACTGAGTTGGATTTAGGCATGAAGTGTTATCATGGAAATGAAACATCCCCGATACTCCTCGAGTGAAAAGAATGGAAGACAAGGGAAAGGGGATCATGATTATTATTTATAATTTATGTTGTTCAATTGGTGTATGAAGAAAATATGTGTGTTTGCTTGTGGAGAGAGGATTGCATGCATTTTTGACCATTCAATTTACTTGGAAATGAGAGATTTAGGAGCTCAGGAAAGGAAGAGAGAAGAAATATTATTGTGCTTGTCTTCAAAAGAAACTTATCCGACCGTAAGTAAAGCACTCTAGGATCTCGCAGGATATCGGAGTATGTTCAAAACTTAGGTTGGATTACTTGCAATTTGTAATTTTTTGTTAAGTGGGTTGTATAACTGAATGTATGTACCATTGAATCTAAGTTGGTATACCTGAATGCGTAATATTTTATTTATTATTATGACTACTTGTTGAAAACAAAAGAAAATTGTGTTGGCTTGTAGAAAGGTATAATGTTATAGTTGTATTATGAATGCTGGAAAAGAACTCGACATGTTGCTAGAATTAAAATGAAATGAATATAACTCTTGGAAATATATGTTTTTTGTAGCTACCATTTTTGCTTTGCACTATCATGGTTTTGTGTGTGAGGATGTAGCTAAAAATAGAATAGTCATGTTGTGTTGCATATTTATGAATGAAAGTGTTTTGATGGAATATTGTATATCTTACAAAATTATGATGAAAAATAATTTGTTTTTATTTTATGCTTTGGACTTTGGATGACTTGTATGGGTTGGAATGGTTTTCTGAATATGCTATTAGATAGTTGTGGGCATGAGAATATGCACAACCATGCTAGCTACATACATATTTGCATTTGGACTATTTGTGATCCCTAACATCAAATAAACAAATCATACCTGTCAAATACTCCACCCAAAACCTAAAAATTGGAATAATGATGGTGCAAAGTATGGAAAAGTGTCAAGCGGTTGTTGTCAAGAGAATGTTTATGATTGGAGCAAGTATTGGAAGAAGTGATCCCTAAAAATAAAGAACAAGGTCCCGACTATTCAAACTATATATGAATTATGCATTCCACTATTAGGTACAGATGCCAATGTTTTTAATATGCTAGAAATATCTAGGTGAAACATTATTAAAATTAAATTGTAGATCGATTTGTTGAGGAATTTTTTTAACCATTCCATTTGAAACTCAATAATGATGAATATATAGAATTTTTGAAAATATAAATAGTAGTGGTTTACATTTCAACTAGTTCAGCAATGAAACTGTGTTGTTGATTTTTGCTAAAGTGTATCTCAAAAGATAATGAATTCTAGGAATTATTATTAATTAAACGAGGAAATATTGTTATTAGGTAATTACTGTAATTTTTTAAATCTATAGATAAAAAAATCGAATGGGGTGCCAAATGATAAAAAGAAAGCAACCTCTCTATAGAGCATTGTTGGGGGTATAAAAATAAAGCTACCTACCTATAGAGCGTTGTTGGGGGAATAAGTAGAAACTTAAGAGAAAAAATTACGAAACCAAAACCTACAATAAGAAATTGAGATCTCATGCTAAGCCTGATAACATATAATTTTTGGTAGCAAATGTTGGATTATACAATTCTATAAATTCTAATTTAAAAGTGCAACTCTATTTTAATGCCACCACATATCATATGAAAAGCAAACTAGAATTATCCAAATTATTTATTATGTGGTTTAAAGTAAATGTGTTCTCAAGGGGTAAAGATATAGCTATTCGTTAGTGATATGAATGATTTAACATCATAATAATTAAGAAATAATATGAGAACTTTGTTGTTGCTACATGAATATAAACTCAATTATTGGGTTTGTGGGAGTAGTTTAACTCAAATTTAGTATAGTCAACTTATAACTTGGGTTTGCGGGAGCGGTTTAACTCAAATTTAGCATAGTCAACTTATAACTTGAAAATCAATAATAGGTTATGAAATTGCTCTAATTAATATGTTAAATATGAAAAATTAGATAATTAAAGACATGATAAATCATAATTCATGAGTATTCACAATATTATGTTCTTTAATGAATCTTTTTTAAGTTATGAATAGTAATTTCAGGGTAAATGCTTTTGTTTTAAATAGAGATCCAAATATAATGGAAAATGTAGAACCTTTATTCATTTTAAAAAATAAAATGTGAAATAATGTGGATAGAAGGGCTCATTAAAAATTTAGAATTTTAGGTAATTAAGTATGACATATTGCTAAATGAATTTTATGGGTATGATAAAACTTAGGGAGGAATCACATACATTTCAAGAGAAAGTTGAATTAGAAAAGTTTAGAATATCCTTTTATTTTAAAGTGGTTTAGTAATTTTTCATTTAGAGCATACATTAAACACAATGTGAGATATTCATTTAGTTGGGAATTATATCTTGTGTTTCATAAATGTTTTTTTTTATTTGTGGAAAACATCCCAAAAGGGATGCCACTTTCGGGTAAGACCCAAGGAGGCAGGGGTATCCATTCCGCAAAAAATGCCCAGGACTCGGACCTGGCCTACCACCTTTGACATACTCAAGGAGCAAACAAACACACAAAACCAATTTAAAAATAAGTAAATAAATAAGTAAATAACAACAAAAATAATAAAATAAAATAAAAAACATGCTCCTTGAGTGTGTCAAAAACAAAAGCACAACCAAACACGCACAATAAGATAAAAGAAACCACAACACAAACCACATAGAAAAACACAAGAACCACATAACAAAACACAAACAAGACAAAAACAACAGAACACTACAAAGACATAACCCAAAAAAAAACATGAAAAATAAACACAACCAAAACCTAAAAAAATTAAAAAAATAAAATAAAAATAAAAATAAAAAACAACCAACAACAGACAATAAACAAAAACAAAAAACATAGAAAACACTCACACATAAAAACACGAAATAACACAAACAAAGAGAAACCCAAGAACAAGAACGAAAAAAACACAAGAACAATAACAAAAAACATATAAAAAAAAAACACAAAACAACAAAAACACAAGAACAACAAAAAAACAACACAAAGAACACAAAAACAAAACAAAACAAAAGAACCCACCCACCTTAAAAAACTAAAAAAAAAAAAAGAAAAAAAAAATTGAACATAACTATGACCTATCTAGACCAGAAGACTATTAAGGCAAGAATCAACAGAGGAAACAAAATAAAGAATAGAATGAGCTAGGGAACTAAAAAAAAATTGAATGAACCAAAGAGAAGCAAAAAAAAAAAGCAAGAAGAAACTAGGTACCTTCAGAACTGGAGCCATCCAAAGAAATGATAGAAAGAAGAGCTTCCCTAATTTGAGAAGCCCACCATCTAGGAGGGTGGCCATAACAAGTAAGATCACCTTTGTCCAAAGCCCAATTAGCTAAAGCATCAACACTCTTGTTTTGATCTCTGACCACATGATTGTAATCAACTTTCAAAAATCCCATCTGGATTAATTGAATCTTCTCAATAATTCTTTTTATTCTCCAATCCACCTTATGATTCTTAGAAGGAGTCTTCAAGAGATTAATCATAAGTTGAGAGTCAGACTCAACTAACACCTTTTCCCATCCAACCTTAGTAGCCTCCTGAAGGCCTCCGAGGATACCATACCCCTCAGCAAGGTTATTGGAAAGAATACCCAAATTCTCAGCAAAAGTAAAAACCAGGGAGCCATCCGAAAGTCTACCAATTCCTCCCACATTGGCTTTTCCAGGGTTCCCTCTAGAGGCTCCATCAGTATTGACTTTTCCAAAATCCTTAGGAGGAGGTTGCCAATTTCTTGTCCTATCCATCTTACTAATACTCACATTCCCTTTAAGTTGGTTGCCCTTAGAAGATTTAATCTTCAATATTTGCATCACTTGATCCCATATTTGGTGGGAGTTTTGGGGGTGATTAAGGAGTTGATGGACTGATTCAACTAAGTTGGCTATGGTCTTTTGCCAAATATAGTGAATATCCTTCCTATCTTGATTAAAAATTTGGTTGTTCCTTTCATTCCAAATATTCCAAAGAAGAATGGTAGAACCCATCCAAACTAACTCGCCTAATAAAATGATCAACACCCTCTTGATTAGGCCAATCCCTCCAAAGTTGTTCAAAAGTAAAAAAATTGGACCATTGTAAGCCAAGTAAAGTGGCCATTCTCCTCCATAGCTCAGAGGCTAAAGTACACTCAATAAAAATATGGTTGAGATTTTCTACATTCTCTTCACACATTTCACATCTAAAAGGGCCATGAAAACCACGCTTCATAAGTTGCTCACCAAGAAGCACCCTACGATGCAATAAAAGCCAATTAAAGAACCTCACCTTAGGCCAGAGCTTTTGAGCCCACAATCGAGAAAATATGTCGGAAGAATGGTTGGGATTATTATGGCATAAGGTCAAATAACCTTGAGCAACTGAATACTCACCCTTAGTAGTGTTGTTCCATCCAAAACAATCTTTTTCATGGGACCAAGAGAGGGATCTCATATGAAGGATGCCTTGGATATCTTGTCTTTGCCTTTCTGGGATTTGAATAGGCCAGTCCTCAATAGGGATCCAATATCTACCAACCTTTGAATTACCAAGATGGTACCGACAGTAATTAGCCACCTTTATCCAATTAGCTCGGTGAAGCTCCTCCATCCAAGGCCTCCAATCGGGAAACCGAGTTATCAAAGGCTTGTGACCATCCCAAGAATCTGTCCAAAAATTTGCCTGTTGACCATTATGAATGATCCAAAATAATTTTTTCTTTATCAAATCCTCACCAGTCTTAAGAACTCGCTAAAATGGGAGAACCTTTGGTAGGAAGTTGATAGCGAACAAGGTCTTCAGGACTTTTGTTCTCAGCATATTTAGCACGGAGATTATTGGCCCAAAGAGCATTGGGGTTATGCAACATCCTCCAATATAATTTAGCAGCTAAAGCTTTGTTGTTATTAATAGAAGACCAGAATCCTAACCCCCTTCACTCTTAGGAAGACATAAAGTATCCCATTTCACCAAGGCCCATTTTCTTTTCTCCTTAGTACCACTCCAAAGGAAACGATGACTGATTTGATCCAATTCTCGAAGAACAACCTTTGGGATATTCAAAATGGAAGAAACATAAATAGGAATAGCTTGAAGGACTGATTTTACCAAGGTGATTCTACCCCCGAAGAAAGCCACCTGTTGGTCCACTTTCCAATTTTCTTCTTGACTTTGTCCAACAACCAATTCCAATATTTATTTTTCTGCCTTTGAATATTTATGGGAATACCTAAATAAGTGATTGGAAGGGAGGTCTTCTTATATCTTAATTTATCCAAGACCATGGATTCCTGTCTAGCAGAGCAGTGAAAGAAAATAACTTTAGATTTGTCTTCATTGATCAACTCTCCAAGAGCCTTAGAAAAATAGCTAATGATTTGCTTAATATTAGAAGCTTCCTTAACTGTAGCTTTACCTAAAAGAGTAGAGTCATCCACAAATTGAAGATGAGAGATAGGTCTAGCTCCATGAGCAATGGTAACTCCCTCAAGGGTTTTGTTTTCCCTCTTTTTGGTTATAGTCCTACCCAAGCATTCAAGCAAGAATGATGAATAAATAAGGGGATAGCGGGTCACCTTGCCTAATACCTCTGGAAGCTGGGAATGACCGAGAAGGCCTGCCATTGATAAGAACTAAGTAGGAAACCGAAGAGATACATCCCATAATCCAATCCATCCAATCCTTAGAGAAACCAAATTGCCTCAAAACTTTGATAAGGAAGTGCCAATCCACTCTGTCATAAGCTTTGGATAAGTCTAACCGAATGAACATGGAAGGAGATTTTTGCATATCCATGGAATGGATGGCTTCCTGAGCAAGAACTATCTCATCTACTATTTGACGTCCTTCCACATAACCCCCTTGCTGTGGGGAAATAATCTTATGCAAAAGAGGCTTCAACCTTTCTGCCATGATTTTAGTAATGATTTTGAGAAGAACATTACATAAAGCAATAGGTCTAAAAGCTGAGATATGATCAACCTCTTGAGCTTTTGGAACAAGAGTAATATAAGTTTTATTGATAACCTTCAAAATTTCTTTGGCTTTCCTGGCTTCTTCCACCACCTCTAATAAATCAACATGAAGGATATCCCAGAACTCTTGGTAGAACTCAATGGGAAAACCATCAAGACCTGGGGTTTTCCCTTTTTGCATTTTAAAAACTACTTGTTGAAGCTCATTGATAGTAACAGGAGCAGTCAAAATAGAGTTCTCCTCAGAAGTGATAAGAGAAGGGATTGCTTGAAGAACATTTTGTTGTGAAGCTGAGTCAAGAGGAGTAGCAACAAAAATATTGGAAAAGTAATCAACAACAATAGAGTTCATGCCATCCCAAGTATAAACAACATCTCCAGAATCTGATTTTAAGGAAGAAATAAAGTTGTGAGATCTTCGAGCTAGAAGAGATTTGTGGAAGAAATTTGTGTTTCGATCTCCTTCTTTGAGCCATTGAATTCTAGATTTTTGCTTCCATAAGATTTCTTCTCTTTTTTCCCATTCCTCTAACTGAGTTGTGAGTTTAATTTCATCTGCACTTCTCTTCTCCGTGAGGCCATCTAAACGGATTTTCTTATTCAAATTTTCAAGATGAGCAATAACTTCATGTTTTTTTATGAACATCCCCAAACTCTTTCCAGTTCCAAGTCTTGATTTTGGATTTAATGTATTGCAGTATTTTGGCAAAATAGAACATCTTAGTCCCATGCCTAGGTTTACCTTCCTTCCACCATTGTTGCACACGAGGTCTGAAGGAAATGTCTCTAAGCCACATTAATTGAAAATGAAAAGGAGAGAAACTCACATTGGTTTTCCACATTTCCACCATGACTGGCCAATGATCCGAACCAACATTATTAAGAGTCTTCACTTTAGGAATGTGACCATGGATTAAGAAATTTTTAGAGAGCAAAAACCTATCCAATCTCTCCATTATACAAGCTAAGCCTTGCCTTCTGTTAGACCAAGTCATAAGGCCATTATCTCGGTTGGATATCCACAAGATGGAGGTTTGCAATATATTCGCTCATGAGGTCAGTGCTTTTGTCCAAATTTCTATTTCCCCCCATTTTCTCATCCAGAGAGAGGATGGTATTGAAATCTCCTCCGATCAAGATCCAAGCTTCAGGAAAATGAGAGATAATATGAGTAATATCCTTCCACTGTCTTCTTTTTTCCTCCAAAGAAGTCGGAGCATAAATAGTAATGCAGAGCATAATTTGGTTGGAATGTCTACTTTGAATAGCTATAGCCAACAAACCCCAACTGCCAACCATATGGTGAATAACTACCTCTTTTGGGTCCCAAAGACAAGCAATGCCACCAGAAGTCCCTTGGGAACTGAGGGAAACCACTTTTCCAGCTGGCCAAATTTTATCGGCAATTGAGTCCATATCCTCCATTGACATCTTTGTTTCTTGAAGGAAAACAAGATGTGGATGATTTATCTGAATCATTCTTCTAATTTCATTTTGTTTTGAAAGACTCCCTTTGAGTCCTCTAATATTCCAAGTGATGATCTTCATTAATACCAGGGCTAAAAAAGTTGGGAAGGGCATTAATCTTACCTTCCTCTACAAGCTTTTCACCTTCTTTTACCATATGATATTGATTGGTCTTGCGACCTACTTTTTGATTAGAATCCATCTTCAATTTTTTTTCCCTGTTTCTTGACTTATTCCAATTGAATCTGAGATGGCTTCTAACCTTGAAGAATGCTCGTACACAGCCAAAATTTTACTAGATGGTTCAACGGAGTCTATATTGGGACCTGCATTATTTGAAGTTTTGACATTTGAAAGATTGTTTTTCTTGTGTAAATTTTCTCCCTTTTTTTCTGTTGAAAACCTTTGATTTGTTGGTTTGTCTCTCGAGTTCTTCCCTTCATATTTAAATTGTGTTTCTAAGATTTTAGTTTCCATTATTTCCTCTTCCTCACTTGGGACATCATTTGTGGAAAGGATTTCAAACATATTAGCAGATGACTTTGATTGATCCTTCATAACTATTTTTTCTTTAGTGTTCTTCTTCTTAGGTATTTGGAAACCTGTTGAGTTTATATCTTCTTTCTTTTGATCAGGAATTTTATTTGGGCAAGCACCGGCCAAATGACCATATTCATGGCAAATTCTACAACGAAAAGGAATGTTCTCATAGTCCACTACTTGCTCCCAAGTGTCTTCCCCAAATTGTAATGTGATATTTTTAGGTAGGGGTTTGTCAAAATCCATTAAAACACAAATTCGAGCATAAATAATATGTTCAAAATTTTGAGTACAATCAGTAGTCATCATAAAAGTTCCTAAAGAGTTTCCAATTGAAGAAAAAATAGTAGGATTCCAAAATTCAATAGGGAGGCCAAAGAGTCTAACCCACACGGGAGCTATAGAAGGCATCTCTTCTTCGACTTTAAATTTAGTATGCCGGGGCTTCATGAAAAGCCCCGCCCTTCCAAAAAACCAAGGACCCCCTTGAAAATTTTTCTCTCTATCTTCATTATTAGCAAATAAAACAAGAAAATAACCATTTGGATAAATAGAGATTTGTAACTCACCTTTAGTTTTCCAGATTTTTGCAGCCCAGACTTTGAAAGCAGATAGACTCGGACGAAAACCCACGAACCAACAAATTAGTCCTCTTTTTTCCAAATCTTCAATGCCAGTTTGAATGTTACCCATATCAAGCTTAACAATAGGAGTTCCATCAGCTGCTTTAAGACATCCCGACTCCGTTTTCCTGGGATCAATCTTAGGCATTCTTAGAGGTTTATGGGAAGCCCTAATATTGATATTAGCATTGGGCCGAGGCTGTCCACCATGAAGGGCATCCCTAAAATTCATTTTTGGGGCTGAGTCTTCGAAATTCTTACCCTTGACAGGGGTTTTCATAGTAGAATTATTTTGTGGGTGCACCTTAGCACCGGATTCACTTGAGATATGAGCCATTTTTTGATCAACTGCTTGAAACTTGTTTCGTGATCTCTTTAATCCTTGCCCTAGACATCGTGGAAAGGTATGGTTTTCACTTTTCTTTTGTGCAGCAAATTGGAAGTCGTTGTCACTCAAGTTCACAGTATGATCTATTGAAAGACAAATTTCTAACCCATCTTGGATCCCCTGCAACATTTCCTGCTAAAATATTGAGCATAAACCACAAAAATATTGGCCGCTAGGGCCCGAAGGCCCTAAAAACCAACCTCTGGAGCTGCTTGCACTCAACCCAGATGAAACCCTCGCATAGCCGCTTGCCAAATATCTCATTCACACATAGGGATGCGCTAGGATCTGTGTTGCTCCAAATGATATGAAAATTGGTGGAGACATTCTAGGGTTTTTCAGGCATCTACCCTCAAAATTTTAGCTCAATCGAAGTCCGGATGAGTGAGATATGGCCGAAATTATTTAAAAAAATATGTTTATATTATATTTAGTGACTCGGTTTGCATAGTAATTGTTTATCAAAATAAATGTTATCATATTAATATAGGAAAGGTTATGATATTGTGTTAGGTAAATCTAATATGAATATAATCATAACTATTGCTACTTAAGGGTAGAGGTTCTGCCATTTCTAAGTTTTTAATTGTATGCCTTACTTTTACTTTAAATGTATTTGTTTGTGTACATAGTGAGAGGTTTAAGATTATAATTTAGCATAAAATTTATATCTGCCTAAATTTAACCTTCAAGATGGGTAGATAAATTACAAAAATATTAAAATGCTGGATTTGATAAATATAGCATAGCTACCCTTATTTTTATTGGGATTTAATTGTTGGGATATCTTTAAAATCATAAAATGTGGTATGATTATTTATAGAAAATAAGCTTTCTTTAAGTTAATGCATCAAAAAAGATAGATGTTCATATAACACCCAGTGTTGCTAGAATGCGGGCAAGAAATCAACATGGCTCAAGAGCAAGATCAAGTGACCTTATTAGAAATAGTAAGAAGGGGATGTATGGTACACCACCTATAGTTTGCTACCCAATAGTACAGTGATATGTTTGTGTATCATTTTGACTAAAGATAACTAGTAGGATAAATAAATCTAGTTCTATTGCATCATTAGGTATGGGATAAATGATTAGGATTCATAATAGAAATGACTGACTAAGCCCAGTGTTAGGGTAATGACATGGATCTAGCTAATTATAAGTAGTAGGATAACCAATTGGACACTAGGCATATTTACGCTAACCTCTTCACATGTCAAGTTTGAACAGGTCGATCGATTAAGTTGAAGTTCACTATGGTAAGGGATGGGGATAATATGCATCCACCCTCTAGGTGTTATAGGCACTAGAGGATAACCCTAGCCATAGTTTGATACTCATGTTGCAAAAAGAGGATGAAAAATGAGTGTGTTGGATCTACAAAATTGCACTCTTTATAATATTTGATCAATCTCGTCCACTTGGATGGTTGTCTACAGTATTCCTGAAACAAAAAAATTGTATGATATATCTTGTACTATTTAAATTTTATGTTAATAGATCATTTGGGTAAATCATAATTTCTATGAACATGAAAGCACTTCTTAGGTTAAACAATAAACATAGAAAAAAATTACCCTATAAAATGTTTGGGTTATTTATGTGATACAATAATGTCAATAGACTTGGGTTGTTACATGTGGAAAATGCTTGCAAACTATGTGAGTAGACGTGGGTTGTTACACCTTATAATTTACCTTAAATTTTTCTATCCATACCTTCTCCTTCTCATCGTTTTACCTCGATATGTTCTTACCATACAATATGAACCTACCTATTCACAACCTCATCACACCAACTAGCTCATCATCAACCTCCTTTTTGAACCCATAACCATGATCATAAGCCAAAACCATCAATCATCATAAAACCAATGCATCTCCATCACATCCACCTAAAAAATCATTTTTTCTAGTCCACTCTTCGAAACATAGGTCAATGTTGCTTTCCAAGTGCCATTATCAATTCCACCTACGTCATATTCATCTATTAATTCGATGCAGCATACCATTCCCCACTTGATCGCAATATCCTTTGCCACCTACACTTCACAAATATCCATCCATGCTCCCACCATAAATCATATTCAATATTCTACCCCTCATTCAACCACTCTGTCTACCTCTACAATCACTATCCAATAAGATTTGCAACACTTGCAGTAGCTACTTGTTGTTAGCATTAATCAAGGTCTCCATAATATCCCACAAAACTAATCATAAGTAATGAACTTCAATCATCACCTAAAATCAACCCAAAATATATTCCTCACACAATATCCATCATGGGTATTGTGGTAACCCACCATAAACATACCCAGGCATCCACTCCATAACATGTATAGACACCAAATCCTAGTCATTTTCTATATATAAATATAGACACAAAATCCTAGACACTAGCCAAACTCTAATTCTAGCTTACCATTTGATAATTCTTACTCACCACCTCCAAAACCTATCCTTCACCTACCAAAAGGTTATAAAACTCAATTCAATTTTGTAAATACCACCATCCAAAAAAATTGTAATGTCACTTGCCAAAATTGCAAGAGGAGACCTTAGCCAAAGTTTAGAGATTGAGATATTGAGGCCCCAAATTGATTTAAATCGGTTTTTCAACTTAGATATAGACGTGGAAGGACATATACATATCCTTAGATGTGGCTTTACATCCATAGGTATGCAAGACTATATTTAGCCAGTATCTAGATGTAGCTCTACATTTACTTAGCAATAATTTCAACCCTCACAAAGATAGATCAAATCAGGTATCAACAAGGCAATTTGATTTATTTATTTTCTATTCTTTTCAACTTGTTTAAAAGTGTGCAAGCATTCTATTTAGGTTTTGGTGGTTTTATTTACACATATAAAATAGGTACTACTAACTCATTTTTTGTTTGTTTTTGAAAGCATATGTGTGCAGGTGATAGGTTTATGGACTACTGTTGAAACAAAGGATGACCCACAAGTATTTCTAAAGCCCATCGAACAATCTGATTAGAGCAATGAATATTCATCACACCCACATTCCATTGGCATGCAAAAGGGGTTTCTTCCTCTTTTTCACACTACAATATGAAATCAAGCACAATTTTTGAAACCCCTACAATTTGGGACATACCATTATTGTAAAAGAGAGGAGATCAAGGCTCCCCAAAAATTCGATACATAGATCATTCTTTTACTGTGCTTGCTTGTTTCAATATTTATTTATTTGGGTGTATCTCTATTGCTTACAAAATGATGATCATGGTGGGACCCCCAAAGGGTTCTATTTTTGGATATTCTATTCTATATTTAATTTACTAATCTATGTTTGTTTTGTTGTAATTTTTAAAGCCCCATCGCATGAAAAGTTAGAAATTTGATTTGAGTTCTAGAGCTTGTTTAGGTCTATTCTAAGTCTGAGCATATGCAAAACCACATCTAGGAGATATAAGTAGACACCATTTTTCATCTAAGGTCCTTAGTAGATACCCCTTTGCATCTAATATCTTTTACATATGTGGCACCATGTTTGGATATTTGGTAGAAAGGCTTCCAGGTGAGCCATTTTTGAAGCCCTAGTTCTATTTTTTTTTTTATTTTGAAAGAAAAAGAAAAAGAAATATCTAATTGTTTAACTCTATTTTTAGTGTAGATAGTACATCAAACATTTTTTAAGCATTATAGGTTTTTTAGGGATTTTAAGTATTTTTTTGTAAAAATCCAAAAATAAAAGGCATTTTAGGGCATTTCTTTGTCTTTTTAGGTTGCAAAAATCATATTAGTTGCATATAGCAGTAAAGTTGCATTCTAGAGAGTAACCTAGGTCACATTAGGGTTCTATGTATTCCCTATTCTATTTTTGAAACATAGTTGGAGATGCAAATATGCATTTGGTTAACTTTGAATATGGTATTGCATATGAAAAAATGCAACTCTACATATGCTTAATCTTAGATGCACCTCTACATTTTGATTTGTGTTTTAGAAGCACCCTAGGGATTATTTGGAATCTGTTTGTTGCATTTAAGTTACAGTTTTATATAATTTACTTGTTCATATACTTTTATATGTTTCTTGATTGTATTTTTAGGTAATATAGTTGAATTTCTTGGTAGATTTGCATCTTAGGGTAATCTTGTACTTTGATTTTATAAAACCCTAGAAGAATGAAATAAAAACATCACACACTTTCAACAAATATCCTTGTTGAGTTCCACAATGTCCTTGCCTATGAAGATTCTTTTTGGCAGCATAAATCACAAGCTCTCTGGCTCAAATAAGGAGATACTAATATGAATATTTTCCATGTGTCTACTCTAAGGACCATAAACAACAATCGAATCAAAGAACTGACAAAAAGTGATGGCACCTCCACTTCAGATTTAGAGGAAATAAAAAATAAAGTAATATCTTACTTTAGAAACCTCATTGAGTATAATAATTCCTTCTCGACATCTACCCAAGCCTGCATGCTGCATCACATCCCCCATTCCATTTCAAAAAATATCAATTCCAGCTTAATTGCCCCCTTTCAGGATGAAGAAATCAAGTCTCCCCTTTTCCCTATGAAACCTGAAAAAGTCCCAGGATCTGATGGTTATCCCCCCATTTATTTCAAACTTTATTGAACATTATCAGTATTTATGTGTGCCTAGACATTAGATAATTTCAATATTCTAATAGAATCCCATGGGGTTATAAATCCACTTTTACTACCCTCATTCCTAAAAACTCTGCTATAAAATCCTTAGATGACTTCAAACCCATTATCCTATGTAATTTTACTTACAAGATCATAACCAAGCTCATGGCTAATAGGATGAAGATTATATTTCGTAAAATCATTGATCCTTGCCAAGGATGCTCTATCCAAGGTAGATCAATCCTATATGGTGTCATATCCATCCATGAAGCCTTGCACTCTACCTCAAATACTAAGAAGTACACCTTTGTTCTCAAACTTGACATGAATAAAGCTTATGATAGAGTCAATTAGGACTTCCTTTTGGCCATATTTATTAAATTTAATTTCCATCCTAAGTAGGTCAAGCTCATTAAAGCCTACATATCCTCACCTTGGTTTTCTATCCTCATCAATGGATCCACCACATGATATTTCCAAACTAGTAGAGGCCTTAGATAGGGGGATCTGATATCACCCCTTTGATTCATCATCATCGTCGAAGCCTTATAAAGAACCAATAAATACACTTGCATAATAGGTCTTTGTCAAGAATTAAATCTTCATATCATACCACCCCTATCTTGCATCAATAATTTATGGATGATACTATTCTATCCACTAATGCTTCTATTTTTGAGGTGTAGGTGGTCAAATTCATTCTTAAGCTTTATGAAGCAGTTGTCGGGAAAAAAGTTAACTTCAATAAGATCAAATTGTATTTCCTAAATACACCTATCCAAAGATAGAATAATATTGTTAAAATTCTTGAATTCTCTGTGGTAATCCTCCCAACAACTTACCTTGGCCTTCCATTGTTTTGTGGTCAGCCTACAACATCCATGTGGAATAATGTTATAGAGAGAATCCAAAAAAAAATTATAGGATGGAAGGGTAACCTCCTATCTCAAGATACCAAATGCACTTTAACTTTAGATACCTTTCAAAGCATCCCTGTGTATTTCCTCTCTGTTTTCCTAGCCCCTGTTGCATTATCCCACAGAATAGAGCAGATTCAAAAAAAAATTTATTTGGGTAGGAATTGAGAACAAACAAAGGATTCATCTAGTGGCCTGGAACAAAGTTTGAAAACCTAAATACAAATGAGGTGTGGGGATTAGAAGGGTCTTTTCCATCAATACATCATTGATAGCCAAGTAATATTGGATACTTGTATCTAGTTCCAAAAATGAGTGGAACTCTATTTTAAGAAGAAAATATCTACAAGATGGCAGCTTTTTCATGGATAATACCCCCATCTGAGGATCGGCCTTCTGGAACTCCATTATAAGCACTAGGTATCTTCTCAAGAAAGTGATAAGGTGGAAGTTGGGACATGGAAGAAAAATTGATTTATGGGATGACAAATGGATCACCCAAGATCCTTTCATTAAGGATCTTATTATGTCTAGACTCAAATATTTCACTGATTCTAGGATAGGGCACAAAGTATCTAATTTCCTTTACACCCAAAATAGCATTACCCATTGGAAAATCATTAGGTTCCTCATATTCCCTAATGAATCATCTACCATGAACTCCCTCCTACATTCTACCATCATACCCTCAATTAATTATTTGCTTTAGTTCATTTGGGAACCTTCAGAAAGTGGAGATTTCACAGTTAGATCTACCTATCTCCTTATCCTTGATGATGAGGATACCCTATTGCCTTTCAACCTTGTCTAGATCAAGTCGCTCATTTCTAAGGTTTCATTATTTTTTGGGTTAGATATTCAAGAGAAAATCATGACTATAGACAACCTAATCAAGCAAGGCATTCCCATCCCTAAAAGATGTACTCTCTGGATAAATTCTTGGGAATACACCTCTCACATTTTCCTCCATTGCCCTTTTTCCTAATCCATCCTTGACTCCATATTCCATTCCTTCCACATCCAGTGGGCCAAACCTTGCTCCATTGGTGACCTATTTACCCATTGGCCCTCCCCCTTTCATGACCCCTGCCTCAAATTCTTTTGGAAGACTTACCTCCACCACTTCCTTTGGTAAGTTTGACTTGAAAGAAATAGCAGAGTCTTCTCCCAATGGCCAAGGATTCAAAAGCTTATCACTAGAAAAATACTATCCAATATCATGGAGAATGCTTCCCTCATACCCCCTTCTCCCAAGTCAGCATCTAGGTTTGAGATTGATCTTGGAAATGCTCTTGGCCTATCCTTAGAGTATTTTCATCCTTATGCCAACCACATAATAGACTCCAAATGGATTCCTCCACCGATGGGATGGTTCAAACTAAATTTTTATGGAGCTACTAAAGGTAACCTAGGGAAAGTAAGAGCAGGAGGCATCCTCAAAAACCACCAAGGAGAATTCATCCTAGCCTTCACCGAGGGATTGGGTGAACAGACCAACCATGTGGCTGAAGCAAAAAACATGTGGAGGGATTTTTCTCTTGCAAAGAACTTTACCAACAAGCTGATAGTTGAAGGAGACTTCATCAACATCATAAATTACCTCAGGCACAACAATAGTAGTACTTCCTGGAGAGTTAGTGACTATATTGAAGGAGCCAAGACTCTAGTACTTGACATGCAAGAATTCATCTTCCAACATGCTTATAGAGAAGAAAACAAGGCTAAAAATAGGATAGCTAACATCGAAGTTCACACGATCAACATTTAGACCTAGAATGATGATATTCTTGATGATATTTGTTCTATTATCGACTAGGTAAAACCTCAAATGAGTAATCATAATGGTCATCCTCACCAGGATGTTGTCCTCTGGGATTTTCATTCTTTGACTCATGAGTAACATCAGTAGAATCTATGGGATATCCACGTGCCCCATGAATATCTATAATTAGTAAAACAACTGTGACCTCCTTAACACCTATATGAAGAGTGGGGCCTAAGTGTCAATCCACATCATCCAATATTACCGCAAATAGAGCATACAACTGTCCCACCACCGAAATGTCACATTTGTCTAGACTTTCATTATTGGAATGTACACTAATGTGTGTTTTAAATATTTGCAATCCATGTCAAACATGTATAGGTACCAAAATAGCGTGTTGATTTCCAATAATATAAGGTTTTTGGATGTCTCCACCATAATCACACAATATGCTCATTATGGCATCAAAAACACACCATACTTGGGCCATGTAACCTCCAATCCCAATGCAAAACTATAGCCCAAGGAAATTTTATCACCACCAACTGTGGGCTTAGGAGGTGGCACTACAAGAGTAAGGGAAATACGGCCAATGATCGTCTCAATATGGCACCCTAAATTCTAAAGTTCATGGTCCTGAGAAATCATGGAGGTGCAAGCGATATTTCCATAAAATCCTATCTGGGTTCTAGTGCAATTTTTGTCAAGGTTGTTTTTCCAAATCTTCCCAATATCCTCGATGAGTATCATTTTTAAAGCAATCAAGACCTTCTCATGTGCGAGCCACCCAATCCCCATGTGCCTTTTTTCCTTGCTCTCATGTCTTCATTTATGGCTCTCTCTCATGATTGACTATGATTAATTTTGGCATCCTCAACTTTTATAGCATTTTTACCAAGTCTCCTTCCATTTATACACCACTACTCTTCCTTGACTAGCCATCGAATCCTAGTTGGTTCTTCCTCGACTAGCCATCGCCTCCCAGTTTTTCTCCCTTTGCTTGCATAGTCTTCTATCCTTATTGCTTGCCCTACTCTTTCCTATCAATTTCCACACCAACCTCCAATGCCTATCCACCATGTCTTTCATATAACCCAGATCTTTCGTCTATGACCTCGTGGTAGAGAAAATCTTCAAAAGCCACCACTTTTTCCCTCTCTCCATATTTTTCATAGCGATGAGCTAGAAATTACTCTAGCCTTTTTGGAACCTTGGTAAAATGGTCTTGTCACCATATGTGGAAGAATTTTCATGGTAGACCTCCATATTTTGTCTACAATTACTGGGTAAAATTCCAAAGGGAACTCTATCCACATGCACAAACATAACTGGGAGGTTGAACTCAAGGAGTTCATAGAGAATGAGAAGATCCTGAAGAACACCAAGAACCCTGCAATTTATAGAAGAGATCGGAATACCCCCTGGGATGACATGATGAAACTAATTATGGAATTCATCACTATCTATGACCCTGATAAATCTCTCAACACCTACCATTTGGCCTTTGGTAATCATTTTTGTGACATCAACCCCCTCAGTATCCCCTAGTTTTTCCTCAACTCCATTAATTTCTCAATAAATTCCTTTGGAAATAAAAAGAGCCATGACCTTCCTCTCCATCAGGACCTTTTCAAGTTCATTTATACCCATGTCCTATCCAACAACCCCAAACCTAACCCAAGCATACCCAACCTTGCCAAACCTATGGGGTCTTCTACTCGTCTTACCCTTGCAAAAAAAAAGAGGAAGGTCATTGAAGTTGTCATGGATATGAGGTCAAGAAAAAGCATTAGATTTAAAAGTGTGGAAGAACCTATGACAAATTCTGCCCACCTTAAAAATCTGGTAGCAAGGCACCATGTAATTAAAATAAAAAATTAGGAGGAAACTAAATATGTGACAAATCGCCTGAAGAAATTCATTATTTCTTTGACTACTACCATGATTGCCATGGTCAATTTTATGATTTAAATTCATAAAGGACTTTAAAATTTGTTCTTCAGGGGTCAGATTATCCAGGAGGTTGATGGTGAGTCTAAAGATGAGAAGGATATGGTGGTCAAAGAAGAGCCCAAGGAAGCTGATTAGGATGACACCAAGGATGAGGATAGGATTTCTATTGAGGACTAGTTTCCTCACCTCCTTAGTTTTTGCTTCAAAGGCTACCCTACATGGAGCCTATTCCTCTTCTCTTAGTTGGTCTTCCCTTATTCTTGTGGCTACCCTATGTGGAGCCTATTCCTTTTTGTAATGCGGGATTATCATCTTAGGTTGCCTTCTTAACTTTTTTGTCCTTAAGTCCAAGGCTACATCCCTTATTTTGGCTTAAACTATTTTAAGGTCTATGATGTGTCCCTATTTCTACTCTCTTCTGCTCATATCAAGCATTGTTGGTTTTGTATCAAGGTTTCGGGAACCTTAAAACCCATTTCAGTAATATAATATTCTAATTTACCAAAAAAAAACAAATATTCATTCTACACCATTGCATGAAAAGTGTGAGGAAAACCTATTGAATGTTTTGGGTTTCATAACGAACCATTTGTAGAGCCTTAGTTCAACCATAGTTCGATAGTCACTTAGAATTCGTCACCAAGGGACTAGCCACTCTTGAGGATATCTTAGGGTGATCATTAGGTTAGATGCCCTTTATCCTTAGGGTAAAATAATTAGTGGATCATAGCTATTGTTCTTGTTCAAGCATGCTCAAGTGTGAAGTGAAAGCCTTTTTAGACTAGTGGTAGGACTTATATAGTGCACCTCCTTTTGAAGAGGTAACTTTGATTTGCCTTGGTTACACCCATCACTAAGACTCATCTAGGAAGCTCTTTTAGCCATTAATGACTCATCGTTTATTTTATGGGTGGGTGTGAACACACCTTTTTAGATTCATTCCACCACCCACCTTGCATAGTTTTTAGGCCTAGGGTTTACATAAAATACACAAAAAAATAAAAAATAAAATAAAATCAAAAGAATCAAATTCAAAATAGAACATTGTATAAAAATTTAAAACTCTTGTTTGTTTGACAAGATTGTTTTCTTGATTTATAAGTGATTTCACATATTCACACACACATATATCTTGCACACTCATTGTTTCTCTAGCTTATGGTATTGATCAATAGTCAAGCTAGATATTTGGATCAATTGCTCATAAACCAACCACCTTCACCCATGGAGCACTTTGCTCAAACTTCCAAACCCCCATCCACTTTTGTAGTTGGCCAAGCTTATAAGTTGCATATTATGTATCTTGACTTGTCTCCTTGATACTCTCACCCAAAATCCACCTTAGATGTGGATATGATGTAGAAAGTAGTCCACACTTATTTCCTTGAGACCCCTCACACTAAACCATACACACCTTCTGATAACCACATCAACTACATAGATTCTAATGCCCTCATATCCTATTTGAGCTTGGCATTCCCATATTTATTATACCTTACCATTCCACCCTAACCTATTCCTATATTTAATTAGGAACCCACCCAATCACACCCTCATTGAACCAGCCATATCTTCATTAACCCCCTCTTTGAACTCATATTATTGAACCAAAATTCATCATCATCATCCAACAAATGCATCCACTCCATAACATGTGTAGACACCAACTTCTAGCCATTATATATATAGACACTAATTCCTAGCCACTAGCCAAACCCTAACCCTAGCTTGCTATTCGGTAATTCTAGCTTTACCACCTCCAAACCCTAACCCTAAAATTCTAAAAGGTTATAAAAATCGATTCACTTTTTTGAATACCACCATCCAAAAAATTCATAACAACACTTACAAAAATTGTAACATGAGACCTTAGCCGAAGTTTACAGATTGAGATATTGAGGTCCCAAGTTAATTTCAATTAGTTCCACATATTTGATCCAGATTTGGTAGGGCATATACATACCTACAAATCTATCTCTCCATCCACAAAGATGCAATACTACATTTAACCAGTCCCTAGATGAGGATTTGCATCTGCACTACAATATTTTTATCCTTGATGAACATAGATCAAATCAAGTATCGAAAAGGCAATTTTATTTATTTATTTTGTATTCTCTACATCTTGTTTAATAGGGCAAGTATTCTATTTAGGGTTGGGTGGTTTTTTAACATATCAAATAGGTTCTACTAACCCGTTTTTTTTTTGTGTTTGCAAGCATATATATGCAGGTGGTATATTTTTGGACTACTATTGAAGCAAAGGATGACCTGCAAGTGATGAGGCCTGCAAATGCCTCATCCATGGACTAGTTTTGATAACTTATAAACTATTTGGAACACCTTATGTTATGTTTTGATGCTAATTATGGTGATAGAATGCATTATATATTAGTATTTACATGTTTTAAATGTTGAAGAGCATATATTCTATTTTGACTATTTTTTTGTATTTTTTGACCTATTTTAGCTGAATTCTCTAAGCATATTAGGATTTATTTGAAGTTGTAATAAAATATGTTGATATGTCTTCAGTTCTAAAAACATTCCATTTGCTTTCCCTACCGTCTAATCATTTCAAATGACCAAAAGGGCGCCAAAACCTGTTCAAAGTAATATGACTATGCAGGAAACAAAATTTGACCATACAAATTCCAGCCAGCTATGCATGAATAGCATGGCATGGAATTGGTCAGCTCCAGCATGCACCAACTATGGAATAGGTCTTCTGGGGACAAAGGGAGACTTTTTAGTCGGTCAAAACCACTTTTTGCACATTGATGCATGGATAAGTGCTAGAACTGTTACACTGCCTGATATTCTAGAGCAGCTCTAGAATGAGCGGAGCAGGAACAGTTTTGGTCAAAATCATCCACAAAATAGTCAAAAAGGTGGAAAATGGTGAGGTAACGTTGATTGCAGCTATATGAGGGGTTGTCTTACCTTTTCCAGTGCATTTCTTCCAATGGATGCAGCCCAGCAAAGGAAATGGATAAGTTGTAGAAAAATAGTCCTGCATTCTAGGGAGACAGTTCTAAAAACAGTTGTAAAATCCCTGAAAAGTAGCAACAGACCATATCAACATTGTAATAGAATAATATAAATAACCTAGCTCCCATTCGGTTGAGCATATAGGAGATAGATAGAGATATAGAGGAATTCTAGTATTGTGGCATTGTAAGTTTTTGTAGCAGAGCAGTATTTTGCAGGCTTTCTCCTGCACTATTGTAATGCTATTGCAGAATCAATAAAGGTGCAATTTCTCCATTATGTTGGCATTCTGAATGAATGTGTAAGGTTTAGATAGTTTAGAACAAGTTCTTTTCACCTTCTTCTAGTTCAGGGAGCAAGGGCCACTTCCAGGCCCAGGAGAAGGGACCGCATTGACAGGTTTTCTGCTCATTTCTTGTTGCAGTAGATTAGCAGGAACCTGACAGTTTTTATTGCATGTTACTAGTTGTGTTAGATTGTATATGATGTTTGGTAATAATTAGTGCATTTTAGCTGATCACCTAGGGTAGATTCATGCATCTTACAACATACAACATTTTCTGTTTCCCACAGTATTCTCAGATTTTGGCATTTCCAGTTTGCATCAGAGAATTTCTTGATGTTCCAGTTTTGCAACATTTGATTACTATCCTTTGAATTTTGTTACTGTAATTAGGTTCTCCTTTATGCAAAGTGTGATTTTCAATTCTGCAAGTTTCATTTCTGCTATTTCCATTTCTACATCATTTCATTTCTGTCATTTTAGATTCTAAAAATTTAGATGGTTTCCTTTTTCCTACAAAGTTTCAATTCCTAAAATTTCATTTCTGTAAGGGTAAATAGGAGTCAATTTTAGTTTATAGGATTTAGAGGTGACATCAAACCCCCAAACACTAACTTATTTCACCAATAAAGCCATCTCCTGAATGAACTGATCCTTAAAACTGCTTACCTTTCATATCGTATACAACCATTGGACACCGCCCTGGATTGACAAGTATAATGACTAAATGATGAATAATTGATGACACTCATCATTTTTGGTACCATTGTTGGGGAAACTTTAGGTGTTGTTAGGAGAAGCATAGCAGTTCAGGAACTGTCTTGTTACAGGTAACAATCCTTGAAAACTGAATTCTAGTTCATTTAGTGGATGAGCATGGATGAATAGGCCAAGAGACGAAAGAGGAAGGTTTATCAGAACTAGCTCTTTTCCACCAAGGCGTTCTTCATGATCAGGTGAAGATCTGCCTATGTATGAACTTCCTGAAAGACTTAAACGAGAATCATCTTCTTCATCAACTAAAATTTTAGGATCTTTGCAAGAAGAACTCTTAGAGGCACTTGCTTCTAGACATACCCATAGGGCTGATCCATCTGAACCAGTTGAACAAGTCAAAACTGAGGAAGCACCTATGGTAGAACAAGGAGAACGTGATAGGGAAATTTTTGGTCATGATGTTGACAATCCTGTTAGAACTTTTGAATACCCTATTCATCTGAATCCTACTCAGAATGCTCCTATGAAAACAATTTCACCCTTAGTATTGCCAATATTTAGGGGAATTGTTTTTGAAGATCCTGATCAGTTCCTGTTTGAATTCAAAGTTCTGTGTCAGACTTATGACTATGTCAATGACAACCAAAAACTGAAGTTATTTCCCTCTACACTCAAATATGCAGCCTTACGATGGTTTATGAGCCTTGAACCAGATTCAATCCGCACTTGGGATCAAATGGAAACTGCATTTTTGGATAAGTATCAGGAGTATTGTAGAGTGAGAAATAGGAAGGATGAGTTATTTCGGATTAGACAAGAAGAGGATGAAAACTTAGAGGATTATCTTGATAGATTTACCTTTATCCAAAAGAGATGTGGTCCTGTGGAAACTGACTTATTAAAAACTATATTTCTGAGAGGTTTGCAGGATGATTCTAGAGAAGTATTGGATTTAATGGGAAAAGGAGATATAAACCAGCTTGAGATTAATGATATTGTAGAGTTATGCAGAAATTATTCCCGCACTAGGCAAAGAAGAAGGAAGCGGAATCCTGGTAATACTGATATAAAATATTTGATGGAAGAAATGGCTAACATGAAAAACTGATATTCTTGTACAATTAAATTCTGCATTAGGGGAAAGGAATTCAAAATCCAATTCTTCACCACCCCTAGCTATCTATTGTCCTAGATGCAGAAATAAGCATGCCCTACATGATTGTCCTTTGGATAGAACCTCTATCTCAACTATTTGTGGCATATGTTCAAAAGAGCATAAAACTGATAGGTGTCATCTGTTGCCTCACCTGAAAACTATTTTGGAAACTCAAACTGAAGAACTTAATGTTATTGGGCAGAGGCCAGGTGGCAACTTTTCACAATACCAGAATGCCCCTCATTTTCCTATAGGTTGGGGAAAAAATCCTTGGAATATGCCTTGGGGATATTCAGAACCACCTTCACAACCATGGAATCAATCTTGGGCATCTTCCCAAGATTGGTCACATCCTCCCTGGAATCCTGTTAATCCACCTTGGACACAGAATCAACAATATGGGCAAATATGGGGGCCACAATACCCATCATATCAAGGGCAGCAAAGGTATCAAGGGCAAACTCAAAACTTGCTGCCAGCTCCTAATCAGAACTTTCAAGGAAGAATACAACCTCAACAAGCACAACCAGTTAAGCAACCCCCACTTCCAGCTCAACTTGTGGCTAACCCAAATAATACCAGACAAGCAACCCCTATTTATGGAGCTGAGTCTGAAGACACTGTTATAGTTCATGTACTTGACTGTAGTAATATCCAGTTACATTCAGGGAAAGTTTTACCTAACCCTACCCCACCCACCATTGAAGAAATTGATGGAAAGCAAGAGTCTCCACATTCAGAACCAGTGCAAACAAAAGAAAAAGAAGAGAAACAAAAAAAATGCAAGGGCAAAAGGAACCTTCTTCAGAAGTAGTGCCATACCCTGAAAGGTTTGATCATACTATCACTACTCCTGAATCAGAATTGGTTACAGAACTTAAAAATATGTCTATCTCCCTCCCTTTGTTGCAAGCAATAAAGGATGTGCCCTTAATCAAGAAAACCATTCAAGAATTGTGTATCAAGAAACCTGGTAGAAAGAAGAAAGCCTTTCCTAAAACTATGCAAGTAGAAGGGAAGTTGGCTGACCTACTATCTGGAAAACTAGTGCCTCCCAAATATAGTGATCCAGGAAGTCCAGTAGTCACAATCACTATTGGGTTAGTGCAAATTCCAAATGTACTAATTGATCTTGGAGCTGCAATTAATGTAATGACTAAAGAAACAATGCAAAAACTGTAGCTCAATAATCTCAATCCTACCACTACAGTTTTGGAAATGGTAGATAGGTCAGTTGCCAAGCCAGAAGGGATCCTAGAAGATATTGCCATTGAAGTTTCTTCCTGGGAATATCCTATAGATTTCTTGGTATTGCAGCCTAGAAATTTAGTTAATGGTTATCCCATCATTCTAGGATGACCTTGGCTTGCTACTGCAACTACTTTTATAGACTACAGGTTAGGAGAAATGACTATTTCAAATGGCATTGACCTTAAGAAGATTTCCCTGTATCCACCAGCCCAACCTTCAACCAAATTTTTTGGATAGATATGGTATCCTGAGTCCGATGAAGAACAAGAAACTATTGCCACTTTGGCCACAGTAATAGTGAAGGAACACATTGAGGAAGTCAATTCACCAGAAAGAGAAATTTTTGAAGATGAAACTGTCCTAGTGGAAACATTACAGGAGGAAGGACTTAAAGATGATCAAATTCTTGTTCATCGCTTGCTATGGAAGGATGAAGAACAAACTTCAGAATATATGTCACCTATTCCCATACAAGAAAGCTCTTTCACACTGCCACATGGATGGCATCATCATCTTCTTACCTCTTTCACATGTCCTATGCAGGGAATGATTCCATCCGGTATCACTTATGAAACAGAATCCAGAGTATTTCATACTCTGTAGCCACATCATTGTCCATTAAATTCTTTAATCAATAGATATGAAGCAGTCAATTCTATTTATCCAGGGATTAAACAAATTGAAATACAGCTAGGGAAAGTTCTAAATATTAATAGTTGGTTGACTAATGAACAAGAAGCCAAATTATTTTTTGTTCTACAAAAACATGTTCAAGCTTTTGCTTGGAGTTACAAGGATATGATTGGCATTCATCCTGATGTGTGTACACATAGGATATACACTGAAGATGTCAAACCAGTGAGACAACCTCAAAGACGCCTGAACCCTGCTCTGAAAGATATTGTTAAAGAAGAAATTGAAAAACTTTTAGATGTAGGATTCATTTACCCAATTTCAGACAGTAAGTGGGTTTCTCCATTGGTCATTGTTCCAAAGAAAAATGGGAAAATGAGAGTGTGTGTGGATTATAGAGAGTTAAATAAGGTTACACATAAGGACCATTTTCCATTACCATTTATAGACCAAGTGTTAGATACCCTTGCTGGCAAGAAATTTTTCTATTTTCTTGATGGTTTTAGTGGTTATAATCAAATACAGGTTGCACCAGAAGACCAGGAAAAGACTACTTTCACCTGCCCTTGGGGAACATTTGCTTACAAAGTTTTACCCTTCGGTTTGTGTAATGCTCCAACAACATTTCAAAGAGTTGTTTTGGCCATATTCTCTGATTTGACAAATGAAAGTGTAGAAATTTACATGGATGATTTCATAGTGTTTGGAGATAGTTTTGAGTATACCTTAGAACAACTTGAAAAAGTTTTAATACATTGTGAAACATACCATCTGTCTCTTAATCCTGAGAAATGCTTCTTAATGATGGAGGAAGGGATTGTCCTTGGTCATCATATTTCCTCTTATGGGATCAAGGTTGATCCTAAAAAGGTGGAAGTCATTAAAAACCTTCCTCCCCCAAAAACTCAAACTGATGTAAGGAGTTTCTTGGGACACATTGGTTTCTACCATAGATTTATTGCCAATTTTAGTACCATAGCCAATCCAATGTTTGCATTACTAACTAAGGATTCTGAATTTACTTGGTCTACTGAGTGTCAAAAGTCTTTTGAAGTATTGAAAGAAAAGTTAACAACTCCCCCTGTATTGAGAGGACCTAATTGGGAACTGCCATTCCATATTCAGACTGATGCTTCCAATATTGCTATTGGAGCTGCATTAGGACAAATTGAAAATGGGGAGCATTATGCCATTTATTACATCAGTAAAAACTTGACAGGAGCTGAAAAGAACTACACCACCACTGAGAAGGAATTCTTAGCTGTGATATATGCTATCAATAAATTTTGACACTATATCACAGGATATCAAGTATTCATTCATACAGATCATGCTGCCATAAAATACTTGATGAATAAACCTTTGGTTAGTGCAAGAATTATTCGTTGGTTAATACTGTTGCAGGAATTTGATATCACCATAGTTAATAAACCAGGAAAAGCTAATGTGGTAGCAGATTTTCTATCAAGGTTGCCAAATGCAGATACAGGAGAATTGGTTGAAGATACATTCCCAGATGAAAAATTATTTGCTATTTCTGTACAATCTCCATGGTTTGCAGATATAGCTAATTACTTGGCTACAGGAAAGATTCCTCTTCACTTTACTCCTAAGCAAAAGAAATAGTTAATCAAGCAAAGTTCTTCTTTCAAATGGATAGGAGGCTTATTGTTTAAATGCAGTCCTGACCATGTTTTACGTAGGTGTATCCGCAAGGACGAAGTATATGATATCCTATGGGCATGTCATGATGAACCGTCAAGAGGACATTATTCAGTAAAAAGCACCATTCGAAAGATTTTGGGTACTAGTTACTACTGGCCATCTTTACATAAAGATGTGAAAAGGTATGTCAGACATTGTGATGCATGCCAAAGGATGGGAAAACCTACCTTCACTAGTGAAATGCCATTACAACCTCAAATAGGAACAGAACCATTTGAGAGGTGGGGGCTAGATTTTGTAGGTCCCATTGACCCTCCTTCCCAAGGGAAAGTGCATATCTTGGTATGTACTGACTATGTAACCAAATGGGTAGAAGCCCATGCTTTTAAGCATGCTCGAGAAGACAAAGTTGTTGATTTCCTATATTCATAGATTTTCCTGCATTTTGGAGCCCCACAATCCATCACCACAGATCAAGGACCTCAGTTTACTTCAAGAGTTATTGAAGCTTTCACTCAACTATATCAAATCAAGCATAGGAAATCCTCACCTTATCATCCACAAGCCAATGGACAAGTTGAAGTGACTAATAGGGAACTAGAGAGAATCTTAACCAAAACCATAGCAGCCCATAGGAGGAATTGGTTGGACAAACTACCTGAAGCAATTTGGGCTTACAACACTACTTGGAAATCCACCACTGGATTTACACCATATGAATTGGTTTATGGTAAAAAGCCTCTTTTACCTATTGAATTTGAGTTACTGACTCTTCGAACTACTTTGGATGTAGGTATTGATTTGTCATAGGCACAAATAGACCAAATTATATAACTCAATGCATTGGATGAGCTACGAATGGATGCATTGCACCAGACTGAGATGATCCAAGCACAACAAAAATTATGGCATGATAGTCACATTCAACAATGAAAATTTTAGCAAGGCGATTGGGCTTTGTTGTTTGACTCTCGTTATGAAGACTATCCTAGAAAGTTGCAGACTAGGTGGCTTGGACCATATCATATTGAGGAAGTATTTGAAAATGGAGTTGTTCACCTTTCACCCATTGATGATTCATGATGAAAGTTGGTGGTTAATGGACATCATCTTCGGATATACCATAAACCACTAACTAAAGAGGAGTTTCTCAAGCAAGTGGAAAACTTGGATGTACACATGTTGGAAGAAAACACTTCTTCCACACCGGACTCAGTAGAGTAACATGAAAGAAATTGAAAAAAAACAATAAAAAAATAAAAAAAAGAAAAAAATGATAAAAAAAATGAATAATTCAGAAAGTGAAAACCTCTTTGAGGCGCTTCTGAATTAGGCTTGCATGAAAACCGGTCTTCCGGCATGTTTGCCTTGTTGAAATCACAATTTGGACCCACCATCACTATTCTATATTTTCTCACAATCACTGTTTCACCTATTTTTAGATTGCACCTATCTTAGTCAGTAGAGCAACCAGCTGGAATCAGTAGGAACAACCATCTGTACAAATGTAGATAAAT
Source organism: Wollemia nobilis (assembly GCA_028583015.1). Taxonomy (NCBI): domain Eukaryota; kingdom Viridiplantae; phylum Streptophyta; class Pinopsida; order Araucariales; family Araucariaceae; genus Wollemia; species Wollemia nobilis. The sequence continues at coordinate 4,461,365 of JAQPPZ010001731.1, forward strand.
GGTTATATCAGGTATGTGCCTTTTTCATTTTAGAACATTGTCAATATCTAGTATGTAGTGTATAATATCCCTAGTTAGTATATAAGGCATACATAAGGTTGATTCAGAAGTTATCCATCTGGTCAATGGGAAATGTGGCTATGATATGATCATGAAAAGTTTTAGTCTTCAAATGCTTCTGCATGATAATGCTCCAGAATAAGAATGTTGCTCATAATAGTTTTGGAATGATGGAAGCTCCAGAACCAAAACAAACAAGAGCAGCTTTAGAATAAAAATGGTTATGCTTCAGAATGAAGAAGTGTTCATACTTTGGGGAAAACTCCAGAATGAGCAAGGTTAAAAGATGAAATGACATGTGGCATCAAAATTATTTTTCTATTGTTCGAAGTAAGGAAAAATCATGGCATAGATTTCAAGATGCGGGTTTCCAACATCAACGGTGGGAACAAGGTTGTTGGAAATCATCGCACGTTTCGTGATATGCAAAATCTTTGGCACACTTAACAAGACACTTCAGAAAAAGGGAAATTTTACACGTTGTATACGATGCAACCAACAATTAACTACCACATCAGCACATCATAATTATTTAATCCAACACAACAAAAATGGATAAATCATGTTCCTATGGGAAATAGGAATCTGCCACGTGAGACATAAAAGGGGAATTTAATTTTCCAAATGCTTCAACACGTTTCGAAGCATTTTTTTGATGCTGTGAAAATTTAATTCCATAGCCCAAAAATATTTTAGCCCCCACAACTGCAAATTGTTCGATCTAGACCCAAGAACGACATTACGTCAGAAAGCTGAGAAAAAATAGAGCACAAAAAATTGAAAATGGGGGGTAAGAAGAATAAAATTGAGCCAAAAAATGTAGACTATCTACGGGGAGATCCTGAATCACTATGTATCTTTATAGAAGGAGGATTGATGTCATTTCTACGTAAATTCGATGGACACTCCGAAGGATTGGTAGCAAAATTTGCACGCACTCTCAAGAACAACCAAGCTCACATCAGTGGCATGACAATCCAGGTAACACCACAAATCTTAAGTCAAATCACTGAATTACCATTGCAAGGGTTACAAATTTCAAAGCTGGTAAAAATACCCTAATAGAAATAGTTAATCAGTTTAGAGAAGAACAAGATAGACCTGTTGAATTTCAAATGAATAATAATGTTTGCAAAGGGGTAAAACGAACTAGTTTACAACACCCTTGGGGGGAAGTAGCAGTATGGGTAATCTAGTTTCTTACCTATGATGGGCAATTTGTCATTTTTTCTAGACATCATATTAGAATATTAAACCATTTAAGGCATGGTGGCTCAAACCCTGAAGTCAGAGTAAATCTCCCTCTATATTTATACCAGGAGCTACAAAATATGGCCAAACAGTACCAAGAAGGAAGAGGGACTCCAAAACACCATGGGCTCATCAAGCTCATCTGTAAACACCACTTTAGGGGAAACCCTAGGAGTTTTGAATGATTTTTCTCTGCATGGAATGAATTAGAAGTTGAAAGCCCTAGATCTGAAGAAGAGGTAGAGGTTGAAGGACCTGAATCTGAAGCAGAAATAGAAATTGAAAGTTCTGAACATGAAATTGAAACTGAATCCTCTAAAAGAGAAATTCCCTCCTCACCACAGGGACCTCCATCCTCTAGGACCAGGAAACAAAGAGAAAAGTAGTCTAGGGAAGATTTTGTAGGAAAAAGAAGGAAAGTTACATTTTTTGAAAATGTAACTATTTTTCCAACACAACCCATTGAGCAGCCTGGAAGTTCAAGCAGGGAAGGGCAAATGGAGAAAGAAATGCCTAGAGTAGGTTCTGCTCCAGAATCATCAGAATTTTCTCCAAAGTCCCCTAAAAAGGTCAAACAAACTACTGTGGGGTTGCGAAGGTCTTCTAGACTTCAGAAACAGAAAATAATGGAGGAGGTAGTGGATGTAGAGGTGTCATCACTGTCTCAGTAGATAAATACAGAGCAGGAGAAAGACATTGATGCATATATTGGAGTGATGTTATAGGAAGAAGTACTTATAGAGAAATTTGTAGAAGTAAGATCAGAAGAAGTATATATAAACACAGAGGAATTGGAGGTAGAAACAACAATCACAGATACAACAATACCTACAACAAATATCTCACTTGTTGATTACTCTGATTCTGAAGAAGAGTCCATAGCAGAGGATGAGGAGGAAGACATACAGGAACAATTGCATGCTGCTAAAAGTGTCATTAAGACACATATGGGTTGGATAGAACAACATGAAGCCTCTATCAAAGAAAAAGATAAGCTTATTGCTAATTTGTAGGAAGAAGTGAACAAATTAAAGGTTCAATTGTCCAATCTGGAGCAACAACCTACAGAATCTGATTATGAGGATGAGTTGGTCAGAATTCTATTAGAATTGGTAGAAGATCATAGGGAGGTAGCCCTACCTGAGGAAGAATCACCTATCAGAGGAGTAGAAATAGAAGAGACAACAACACAAATCTTCCAATAGGATGTCAGCATGACAGATTCAAGAGCTTCATAGAACATTCTAAAAATTTACAATAGGAAGAACAAACATCACAAGCAGTTGAGGAGGCCAATGAATAGGGAGAAGTACAAGAATAGGTAAATGTGCATTCTCCTCAAATTTTTGTTGAATTAATTACAGCTGAATCACCTCAAGTTGAAACAACAGAAATTGGAGTGCAAGTAAATCTACTCTCTATTAACACATCAAAAATTGGTATACAAGTGGACTTACCTCCAAAAATACAATCAATTATAAGGCCCCCACAAATAGTTACAATGACAAAATATAATGAGGATATAGCACATTGGATGCTTAAATGTCAAGGAATGGAGGCGCAAATTTCATCTTTAAAGTCTTTGGAGAAGAAGCTTGATACTCAAAATAAAGAAATAGAGAAGTTGCAGAAATAGGTTCAGTATCTTTGCCAGGTTGTAGAGTACTTAGTTCAATTTTGTAGGCCAACTAGATTTTACAGTCTAATGTTGAAAGAAAAGTACCTTCGTTGGCAAGTAATGAGAATTTGTTCTGATCTCCCCTATGAAATAAGCACTGTAGAGGAGTTTTTGGAAGCCTTCTTGCACAATCCAAAAGAACAGAAGAATTTGTTGTGTGAACTATTTATGCACAAATTTCTCATGCCAGAAGATGTAACATTTTTGCCACATATTTTTATAGGGGATATTCAACTGAGGGCTTTTATGTCCAACCTACAGAATCAGATCCATTGGGAGGAGGAGAAGAAAGCAAGCAAAGAAATGGAATTGAAAGTTGAGTTACTAATAAGACCATCCCATGCCAATTATAGGGCCTCCATAAATGAACATTTTACTATGATGAGGGAGCAAAGAATCAGAAATGTTTATATAGGCAATCTTACTGATTGTATAATGAATTTTCAGGTCTTTTGTAACCAGTATTTTGGTAATGCTCTATCTGCTTGTAGGAACAGGTGGGGAGAATTATCAATATCACTACAGAAAAGGGAACCTATCTCACCCAATAACTTGTTGTGGTCCAGAAGAAGAGTTGAAGGTATAGTACAGGTCATCCACAAATTAAAGGATCATTGGGTAGGTTTGAGATACAGGTTGCCAACTATTATAACTCATGTTCCATATTTCTTTGATGATGATCCTCAACCAGATGAACAGTTCCAAGAATGGCTCAGACAAATACAAGAAATCAGAGGATACTATAAAGTTCCAGGGTGAAAACTCAGTTATGAAGAATGAAATCTGGACATGGATCTATGTGCTATTGTGGCTGTGCAGAATGCATGAGGACATGCATTAGAATAGGTTGGGGGAAAATGATGAGGCCTACAAATGCCTCATCCATGGACTAGTTTTGATAACTTATAAACTATTTGGAACACCTTATGTTATGTTTTGATGCTAATTATGGTGATAAAATGCATTATATATTAGTATTTACATGTTTTAAATGTTGAAGAGCATATATTTTGTTTTAACTATTTTTTCTGTATTTTTCTGACCTATTTTAGCTGAATTCTCTAAGCATATTAGGATTTATTTGAAGTTGCAATAAAAGATGTTGATATGTCTTCAGTTCTAAAAACATTCCATTTGCTTTCCCTACCATCTAATCATTTCAAATGACCAAAAGGGTGCCAAAACCTATTCAAAGTAATCTGACTATGCAGGAAACAGAATTTGACCATACAAATTCCAACCAGCTATGCATGAATAGCATGGCATGGAATTGGTCAGTTCCAACATGCACCAACTGAGGAATAGGTCTTCTGGGAACAAAGGGAGACTATTTAGTCGGTCAAAACCACTTTCCTATGCAGTTGATGCATGAATAAGTGCTAGAACTGTTACACTGCCTGATATTCTAGAGCAGCTCCAGAATGAGCGGAGCAGGAATAGTTTTGGTCAAAATCATCCACAAAATAGTCAAAAAGGTGGCAAATGGTGAGGTAACATTGATTGCAGCTATATGAGGGATTGTCTTACCTTTTCTAGTGCATTTCTTCCAATGGATGCAGCCCAACAAAGGAAATGGATAAGTTGTAGAAAAATAGTCCTGCATTCTAGGGAGACAGTTCTAAAAACAGTTGTAAAATCTCTGAAAAGCAGCAACAGACTATATCAGCATTGTAATAAGATAATATAAATAACCTAGCTCCCATTCGGTTGAGCATATAGGAGATATAGATAGAGGTATAGAGGAATTCTAGTATTGTGGCATTGTAAGTTTTTTGTAGCAGAGCAGTATTTTGTAGGCTTTCTCCTGCACTATTGTAATGCTATTGCAGAATCAATAAAGGTGCAATTTCTCCATTATGTTGGCATTCTGAATGAATGTGTAAGGTTTAGATAGTTTAGAACAAGTTATTTTCACCTTCTTCTGGTTCAGGGAGCAAGGGCCACTTCCAGGCCCAGGAGAAGGGACCTCATTGATAGGTTTCTTGCTCATTTCTTGTTGCAATAGATTAGCAGGAACCTGATAGTTTTTATTGCATGTTACTAGTTGTGTTAGATTGTATATGATGTTTGGTAATAATTAGTGCATTTCAGCTGATCACCTAGGGTAGATTCATGCATCTTACAACATACAACATTTTCTATTTCCCATAGTATTCTCAGATTTTGGCATTTCCAGTTTGCATCAGAGAATTTCTTGATGTTCCAGTTTTGCAACATTTGATTACTATCCTTTGAATTATGTTACTGTAATTAGGTTCTCCTTTATGCAAAGTGTGATTTTCAATTCTGCAAGTTTCATTTCTGCTATTTCCATTTCTGCATCATTTCATTTCTGTCATTTTAAATTCTGCAAAATTAGATAGTTTTCCTTTCCTGCAAAGTTTCAACTTCTATAATTTCATTTCTGCAAGGGTAAATAGGAGTCAATTTCAGTTTATAGGATTTAGAGGTGACATCAAACCCCCAAACACTAACTGTTTCACCAATAAATCCATCTCCTGAATGAACTGATCCTTAAAACTGCTTACCTTTCATATCGTATACAACCATTGGACACCGCCCTGGATTGACAAGTATAATGACTAAATGATGAATAATTGATGACACTCATCAGCAAGGATATCTGAAGCCCATCCAATAATTTTATTGGAGCAATGAAGATTCATCACACCCATATTCCATTGATATGCAAAAGGGGTTTCTTCCTCTTTTTCTCACTATAATATTAAAGAAAGCACACTTTTTGTAACCCATATAATTTGAGGCATACCATTATTGTAAAATAGAGGAGATCAAAAATCCCAAAAATGTAAATACAAAGGTCATTCTTTTATTGTAGGTGATAGGTTTTTGGAATTTTGTTGAAGCAAAGGATAACCATTAACGATATCTGAAGCCTATCCAAAAATTTGATTAGAGCAACAAATATTCATCATACCATATTTTATTAACATAAAAAAGGGGTTTCTCCCTCTTTTGATGACTATAATATAAAAGCAAGCACACTTTTTGTAACCCCTAAAATTTTGGGCATACCATTATTGTAAAAGAGAGGAAATCAAGGATACCAAAGTGTTCAGTATAAAGATCATTCTTTTATTGTTCTTGCTTATTTTAGTATTTATTTGTTTGGGTATATATTCACTACATACTAAATGGTGATCATAGTGGACTCCCAAAGGATTCTATTTTTGGATTTTCCTTGCTATATTTGATTTACTAATCTATGTTTTTTTTGTTTCAAGTTTTGGATCCCCATCATGCAAAAAGTTGGAAATTTCATTCAGGAGTTCTAGAGCTTGTTCGGGTCTGATCTAAGTCTATGTATATGTAGAACTACATCTAGAAGACCTATGTAGGCACCCTTCTACATCTGGGGTCCTAATTAGATGCCCATTTTCCTTTGATATCATAATAAAATGTGGTGCCACATTTGGAGAGCTGGTAGAAAAAAGTGAAAGGCTTCTAGGTAAGCCATTTCAGAAGCCCTAGTTATGTTTTTTTAATTTTGAAAGAAAAAAATAAACCTATGCTTTTATGTATTTATTTTTGGTGTAGGTAGTAGATCAAGAATTTTGTAAGAATTTTGGGATTTTTTAGGTATTTGAAGTGTTTTTTTGCAAAAATCCAAAATAAGATGACATTTTAAGGTATTTATTTGTCTTTTTATGTTTCAAAAAGCATATTAGTTGCATCTAGTGGTATATTTACATTCTAGAGAGTATATTATATCACATTAGGGTTTTGTATCTAGCCTATTCTATTTTTAACACATAAATAGAGATGTAGATTTTTGTTTGGTTGAATCCAAACATAATCATGCATTTAAGAAAATGCAATTCTACATCTATTCAATCCTAGATGCACATTTTCATCTAGAGATTTGTTTCAGAAGCAACCTATAGATTATTTGGGATCTGTATGTTGCATTTAAGTTAGGGTTTTACATGTTTTACATTTTCATATGCTTTTGTGTTTCTTGAATATATTTGTAGGAATAAAGTTGAATTGCATAGATTTGCATCTTAGGGTAATCTTGTACTTTATTTTTATAAAATCCTAGAAGAATGAAATAAAAATATCACACATTTTGCACAAATCTTCATTCCATACCACTACATGACAAGTGTAAGAAAAACCTCTTGAATGTGTTGGATTTCATCACCAACCATTAGTAGAGTCTTAGTTCAGTCAGATTTAGTTTGATTGTCACTTGCACTTCATCACAAATGGACTGGTCACTCTTTAAGATATCTTAGGATGATCATTAGGTTAGACACCCTTTAGACATGAGGTTAGATCAAAGCTATTGATTTTTTTCAAGCATACCTGAGTGTGAAGTGAAATGATATTTAGGTTGGTATCAGGACTCACATAGTGCACCTCCTTTTGGAGAGGTAACTTTGATTCCCATAGGTTACACCCATTCCCAAGCCTCATCTAGAAATATCTTTTAGTTTTTTGTGATTCGTCCTTTATTTGAGGGGTGGATGCGAACACACCTTTTTTAGATTCATTTCACCACCCACCTTGCATAGTTTTTAAGCTTAGGGTTTACGTAAAATACAAAAATAAAAATAAAAATAAAAATAAATCAAATTCAAAATAGGACATCACAAAAAAATTGAAAACTCTTATTTGTTTGGCAAGATTGTTTTCTTGATTTATAAATATATTTCACATCTTCATAAAAACATACCTTGCACACTCATTATTTATCTAGCCTATCGTATTTATCCAAAGTCAAGCCAGAACTTTGGACTAGTTGCTCACAAACCAACCATACTCATCCATGGAGCACTTCACTTAAAATTCCCAACCCCCAACCACTTATGTGATTGGCCAAGCTGATGTATTTCAAACTATATATCATGACTTGTCTTCTAAATCCTCTTATCCAACATCCACCTCAAATATCGATATGATGCAGAGGATGGTCCACACTTCTATCCTTGATACCCCTCACACTAAACCATCCACACCTTCTAATAAGCATATCACCTACATATATTATGATACCCTCAGAGGCTATTTGAGCTTGGCCTTCCCATATTTTTCATCCCTTACCATTCCACCCTAACCTATTCCTACCTTTTAGTAGGAACCCACCCATTCACACCCTAACAACACTAACCATATCTTCATTAATCCTCTCTTTGAACCCACATCCCTGAACCAAAATCCACCATCATCATCCAACCCATACATCTCAATTCCATCCACCCACACCACCATATATTCTAACCCACTCTTTGAGGCATATACCAATGGTGCTTCACAAGTTCCAACCTCCATCCCACCTACATCATCTAGATCCATTGACCCTATGCACCATGCCATTCCTCATTGGATCATGATCCCCTTTGTAACTTATCCTCCATAAACCTCAATCCATATCATGACCACTCATCATATGCAAAATTCTACTACATATTCAACCATGCAATCCCTTTCTATTATTGCCATACAAAAAGAGCCAAGAGCCAAGTGGTTGGTTTCTATAAAGCACCTTCACGTTTGGTTTCTATAACACTGGTAATTAGAGCTGAGAATTTATTTTTTATAGGAAGGAGGACAAGTTTCCACTTTTTGTGAGGTACCTAGTGAGATTGCTAGTGCATCATATCCTAGGAAGGTGTTAGTGGAAATTGGTTTGAAGCCACCCACAACATCAGGTGAAGTTGAGGTAGCAGAGGGTAGAATTACCCCTGAACCAATTACGCCTAACTACGAGTTAGAGGGTAAATCAGATTACCTCTTAGAGGTAATAAATTGGCAATCATTCAATTTTGAGATTGTAAAATAAAATTGACTTCAAGATCGAAGAGCCAAGACAAATATTTGAGGAGTGATTCTATAACTTGGAAACCAAATTCTTGGCCAAAAAGGAGATGTTGCATGTTTATTAAGAGTGAAAAGGTTGGACGGTAAAATCTGCATATTGCATAAAAATTTAGTCAATGTGATAATATTAATATTAATATTTAATTGATATTAATATTTTTAAAAATAAAGGGTGTAGAGAGAAGTTAATTTTTGATGGAAGGGTGCCATTTTCCCTTCACCAGATCAGCTGATCATTTTTGCTGATTGGCCACCTCCATCGACTGGCCCCTTACCGATCAATAGAGGTGCAGAAAACACCTATCCTTCCCTTCCACCACTGCCCCTTATCCTTTATTCCCTTATTTCTCCACACCACCTCCCCTTGCTCTACTTGCTATTGCACATAGTGCAACACTCATTTTTGTAGTAGCTAATAGCAACCATGCTATCTAGAAACCGTAGAAGGGTCTACAGCCAGATGGTATACCAACGACCAAATATCCATGAGTCACACTAGATTATAAGAGTGAGGTAGACTACCTTGCTCATTGCTGGTACCCTTGAATAATCCTATGCATAGATAGAGGCTTGGAGGTGTGCCACAAACGAAGGTAAGACCCAAAAATTCATAGACTCCAACACCGATCGAGTTGCAGGTATTTTTTCTTAGATGCAGGTAGCCAGGCATAGTTGTGGTGGAAATATTTTCATAGGTGAAAATTACAGTAGAAAGCCATGGGTCATTGAACAAGAGGAGGAAATAAAAAAAAAAAAAATAACTTGCTAAGGTTATAAATCCTCCAATCAAATCATGTGGGCCCAAAACAAAAACAAAATCCACATAATCAACACAATTTATGTGGCATTTTCAGGAATCTTGAGAGCCTTCTAGTTGTTTACATGTGACAAGGTTCATTGGCTTCTGGGAGGTGCCCAAGTTTTTGGTTATAGGTTATTCTCAAATGACATTCTTGCATAAATTATAGCTTCCAATGACTTACCCAATGATCGCCTAGTTTTTTCCTGATAGTCATAGGCTCATCAGGCATAAGGTGGTAGATTTTTTTATCACTAACACGCACTTTGGATTTTAACCGATGATAGACACAATGTTCTTGTGTTTCTTGATGGCTTATTTAATTTTTTTTAAGGTTTTAATTATTTTTCGGCCACCGTAAACTTTTTGTTGCCGCAAATTCTGTCGATGATTGGCAATGAGGAAACGTATTATTAAAGGGGACTATTAATCCCATATTTTCCACATGGTGGATAAAATAAGGTTTAAATCCACCTTTGTGTTGTAATGTGGATGTGAGCACCACGGACTCACACAAGGGTCATCATTTGCAAGACCACACTCAGGTGTCACTACGCTAGTTGGTGGCGCTTAGTTGAATTAAATTGGGTACCTTACCACGTGGCAATTAAAAATTGCTCATTGATCACACTGTTGACTTCCACCAATTTTACTGTGCAGTTGATGCATAATATTTGGCACTCGAAATCAATTTTTTTTTGTGGGAAAGTATTTTTGGCATGTTGGAGGTAAATTTTTTAATTTTTGAAATTTAAATTTTATTTTTTTGGTTCCAAAACCTAAAAATTCAAACCAAGGTGAAATTCTATCCAAATTTGGTCATTTTTTTTGTAATTTTTTGCAATTTTTTGCAATTTTTAGCAATTTTTTGTAAATTGACCATCTATTTTACCTCCTAATTAATTTTGGCACTGTAAAGGGATGATTTTGTCATGTTAAGTGCTATTTTTGTGTTACAAAATTTGATTTAATTTTTGTAAAAGCGCTTTAAAATAGCCGTATTTTTATAATTTTACAGAGAAAAGTTATTGTAAATCTAGGCAAAATTTGTGGATAGAAAATTGAAAACTGTTCCTAATCCTAGATTAGATTTTGCATACATTTTGTAATCCTCCTAGTCTGGAATATACTAGGAACAATATGGCTTCAAACATCAAATCAAACATGAAAAACCTTACTATTGTAGTAGATATTTTAGTAGAGAATTTTAAAGGCATTATGGTGCAATTAAACCCAGGAGATATAAAAATTCGTCACAATAATTCAAGTAAAGCCAAATTTGAGGTCAAATTATATGATGAATATAGGGATCCAAATGTCATGGATTTTGGATATGCAAACTTGGTTTGATTATGCTAAAATTACTGAGGATGAATAGGTTGCATTTGCTATAGTCAAACTTATAGGCTTAGCAAAAGTCTTAATTGTAGAAAGACAAAGCCATAATATCACAATGACTTGGAAAGAATTAATCCAAATTCTGAAGAACACATTCTTTCCACAAAACTACCAAAGTGACCTCATTACCAAATGGTATAGATTGAGGTAAGCCAATGGTATGTCTATTTCTGACTATATTTTCCAATTCAATATGCTAAGGGTACTTCTTGGTGTGAAATATTCAAAAGAGGACTTGATTAACAAATTCACACATGGCTTGCAAGATCAAATTTTTAGGGAAATAAATTTCAATGTTTTCCTCACCTTGGATGTGGCATTCAATCATGCAATTCTTGCAGAGGATAAAGTTGATGCATATCACAAATCTCGTTCATCACAGAAGTGCTCTTCTAGAGGTAAGAATCAACATCAATATAAGGTGAAGAAAAATTAGCATTCTTCCCCTCATTCTTATTCACCTCTCATTTATCCTAAAGCACATTCTTCTTATTTTCATTCTAAATATCCTTCTTCTTCATTGTATTGTAAATTTTGTAAAAAGTATGGTCATGTAAAATCCAAATGCTTTAATTTTGAAAAAATTAAGAAGAAGAAATCCCTATTTGTATAGTCTACACATGAGGAACCACATGATGGTCCCATTGTGTCTACAAGGATGGAAGAAGAGTATCCTCCTTAAAGGATAAACTAAAAAAAGTTACCCTTATGTCAAATGTAGTTTCTCAATGGGGTCATAACCTTTTTTTTGTCAATAGAGCCCACCTTACACATGATTACTATGTTGATTGTATCATAGATAATGGATCATAAAAGAACCTCAAATTCCATAGTGGAGAAGTTGAAACTTTCCATAAATCCAAATCACCAACCATATGCACTTGGATGGAAATATGTAGTCTCCACATCTAACATCACCCACACTTGCACCTTGAATTTTGATTTTGGTGATAATTTTATGGATAAATTAAGGTGTGATGTCACAGAGATGGATTTTTGTGGACTATTGCTAGGTAAACCCTATAAATTTTATAGGAATGTTATTTATCATGCTAAAAATAACACCTACACATTGAAGTTGCGTGATAAAACATACTTGATACAAAGTATTACACATAATTCAAATTTGATGTTAAGTTGTATGCAAGTAAGGAATACACTAATTCAAGCACTCATTTTAGCTCCTACTAGCATCAGTTACACACAAAATTAAGAACAAGCACCATCTAAGGTATAGGGAAAATAAGAAGTTTCACTCCCACCTAATGAACAATCACAAGAGCAAGTGGTTAAGGAACCCACCATTCTCACTCATAAGATATATGTCATTCACTCCATTGGTATCATTTTGGGTACACATCTAGCTACACAAACCACTTGTTCCATAGAAGTTACCTTTGGATTTTCCTACTCCCACCATTGCATGCATGGAGGAGTAAGTTAAGGTTACTTCATTCACTAAGCATCGATAGAGCCTTCTAGTATATATACCATAGGACTTGCATGAGACTCCATAGGGAGTGGTGTGTAAGCATCACAATCCTCACTCATCATATATTGGAGATAGATTTTGGGTTCCCTTGGATAAGCACAATTTTCTAGAGACACCATTTTAGGATCCTCTTTTGGTACTTGATCCTGTTTCTATCCCTACAAAATTAGTGGCACCTGATCATTATCTTTTTCCATTTCAGATAGAGTTTTTGATATGAAGACTCATCACACTAGATAGGGTTCTTCGAATTCATACCTTGTTGCTAATCATGGTCACTTTCCACATATGGCTCACTGGATTTCTCACCATGAGATGGCCCATGAATTTCCACATTTTTTGAGAGAATTGGGGTCCAATGCTTATATGGTTAGGAGGAGTGTTAAAGATACTTATGATTATCCACTTAAGCCTAAGTTAATATCTTATTATTTATTATTATTATATAAATTTCCTATTTCTTGCACTTTGTATTCACATGAGGAATCGTATACCCATGTTAGAAATAGGTTGTTAAATGGTTTGGGTGTTTAGTTACCTATTAGAAATATTATTTGTATTCTAGCAGTTAGTTATCACCTTTGTTTAGAAAATAATTATTTGTTAGTTAAGTGGTTAGCCATTTTTGGCAACTTGTTACAACCACTTAACCACTTAAGATTCTTGTATTTCTTCTATATATTACATTTCATCAATAAAGAAAGAAGCTTTATGTTTGGTTTCTATAATAGTTTCGACCATCCATAATAACCATACCCACTCATTTTATTAACATCATAACCTCATCATCTCAAAACACAACCATTACTCCAACTCCACATCATCATTAGCTCCACCCTCATGCACATCAATCACTCGACAATAAATTCCAATAAAACATTCAACATCATTAGATACCCACTCACATCAATTTATTAGCCAACAAAAATTTATAACAACCCAATTTATACTCACTTGGTTGTCCAAACACCCCAAGTCTTCCCACTTGGTTGTGCATCATTAGAGGATATTGTCAAAGAAATTTTTTCTCTTAATTCAAACTATTTTTTACTATTATTTTTTTATTTTTATTTTTTTTCTAGTATGAGCATGTCAAATTCATCTTCATGAGTGCCATACCACTGCATATGAAATAATCATGAGATCGATATTGGCCAGATCCCGTATATTTTTCCATTTTAAACATCACTCTCCTCCCGAGATCCTAAGCTCATGCATGGGGTTTTTTTTCCTCTAGGGCCCATAACACCTAGAGATGTGGTGCATAATTTCCTTGTGTCTTGTCATGATCTTCAATACTTATGCCATGTAAGATGTAGTGAATCCATGCTCAAGCTATATGATCATCCTTTGACAAGGAGCACCATCTAGGGTCTTACCAATTCCCTGGTAACCACTATAACGATAAAAAAATACACAAATAGAAAAATACAAAAATAGAAAAAGTTTTTTTTTTTACCAAGGAGAGGGATACATGAACCCTTCATGAACCCCTAACCCAACTAGTATTTACCTAAAGTTTTGATCCCCTAAGTTTTCTTGAAAGCTACATCTCACGAAGTACCCTATCACAAGTCCATCTGTGTAGGCGTATCATGTGTCACTACAGATAAGCCCATCTATCCCATCACTCTTGATGAGCTAGACTTATCACCCTCAGTCCATCGAAGGTATACACGCATCTCCATACCATACACAAGTCATTATGTGTAGGTATGCTACGAGTATTACGAGTTAAGCTATCTATCTCATCTCCATGATGAGCTATCTTAACTCAGATGTAATCTCTCCACAACTTAGTCCTTTATCTCCCTAAGGGGGTCTCAATTCCCTTAGGTCTCCTATGTTCACCCTAAGGGGTTCTCAATTCCCTTAGGTTACCTATGTTCACCCTAAGGGGTTCTTAATTCCCTTAGGTCACCTCTGAGTTCACCCTAGAACTCTACTCTTAGATTTCTATTACTAAGCAACCAAACAAGAATACATCTAGATACTAAAACATCAAAGAGTAATCACTAAGCATCCAAAAAATAAAGAAGGATTAACACTAAAAGAGAATGTTATCATCAGAAAGAGAATCAACTACATAGTATAACCAAATACGAAAATAAAGTAAAAGTACCTTCTCTAAACCAATAAATAGTTATTGCATTAAATCTTGCATGGTAGATCCTTATTACATTAAAGAATGTTACATTAACTGCATTGGGGATATCTCCCCACAATTCTAGTCTATTTGAGCATAAGTAAATCAGCATAAAATACAATTACCTATACTTTGTTTCCATTGAACTCCTTGCTTCACCTTGCTTCCCATTGGTTCTTTGAGGGTAGTAGGGGATCAGGGTACTCATGGTTCAGGATAGGCATACCTCTAAATGCATCTATTCATTTACTTTACCAAATTGCAACTATACAAAATTCAATTAAGTTTCCAACCATCTAATGCATAGTGGATATTATAAAAGATCCTTTACTTTTATCTTCAACTCTCAAGTTCCCTTAGAGAGCCATCCAACATGTACTACTTAGATCAAGGTCTAACTTTAATCAAATCCATTCATGTCTTAAAGCATTAAAGTCCCATACCTTTAACCTCTAAAACAATCCATCATTCATTCCCTAAATTAAAGCCCCATAACTTCAATTCAAAGAATAAATCTAACATCCTTTTTAATTCACAATTCCAATCAAATCAAATACTGTTTTAAAGCATTAAAGTCCCATACCTTTAACCTCTAAAACAATCCATCATTCATTCCCTAAATCAAAGTCCCATAACTTCAATTCAAATAATAAATCTAACATCATTTTTAATTCACATAAACTTTGTCATCAATCTTATAACATAATTATGTTTTCCTTTGAAGTCCTTTTTGTAAAGTCTACATCATAGACTTACTAATCAAATATTTTCAACCTAAATCTTAGATTCATAGCCTCAATTAAGAATTCACAACCTTATCTAAAGATTCACTACTTTAGTTACAAATAACCCCTTCATGATCTTATTACACAAAAGGTCTTACCCTAATTGAAACCACATAAGTTAAGTCTCATTAATTAAAGGTCCCTTCAATTAAGATCTCATAAAATAAATCATAATAATCAAAGATCTTACTATCATTAAAATCTCTTAAGATAATTCATGCTAATCAAAGGTTTCTCTTTAATTAAATCTCCTAAGATAATCAAAAATTTATCAAAGGTTTTCCCTTTAATTAAATCTCCTAAGAAAATCAAACATTTATCAAATGTTTTCTCTTTAATTAAATCTCCTAAGATAATCAACATTTATCAAAGGTTTTCTCTTTAATTAAATCTCCTAAGATAATCAACATTTATCAAAGGTTTTCTCTTTAATTAAATCTCCTAAGATAATCAACATTTATCAAAGGTTTTCTTTTAATTAAATCTCCTAAGATAATCAACATTTATCAAAGGTTTTCTCTTTCAATTAAATCCCATAATATAATTTATAAATCAAAGGTCTTATTTCAATTAAAGTCCCATAATAAAATTATAAATCAAAGGTCTTATTTCAATTAAAGTCCCATAATATAATTACAACAAAGTATTCCAATTAAAGAACATGGTGCTTTCAACACAATCCATTCAAAAAAAACACTATCAAAAACACAAGGTGGTTTCCAAACCTTTCAACAGGTTTATCATGCTACAGGGGAATATAACCAGGTTCAAATCTAAACATTCATCATACAAATATGTAAGTGGATAAAGTTTAAGACTCTCCAACCTTAATACTCCTACAGAATGAATTTTGGTGGTCTCTTGCTACCTCTCCCTTAGCTTGTTGTTCTTCTTTTCCCCTATCTTCCTCCTCTTCTCTTTCTTCTTCCTTCTTCCTCTACACCTTACGTGCTCCTCTTGCTCTAGGTGGCCCATCCATTATCCCATCTCGAATCTCGAGCCAACATCAAGCCCCATTTTCTTCAATGCTTCCGTCCCTTCTCATCTGTAAACGGTTTATTTTCCCATAATTTCCACCTTTGGAAATTGATAGCCCCTACATTATTTACATAGGTTGCACTATATAGGGAAGGGATATATAAAATATCTTAATATTTTTTAAAATATATCTCTTTTATTTAAAACAATTTCTTAATTGCTCTATATTTAAAATAAAAGATTCTATTTATCTTAAATGGATTTTTTTATTTCAATTAATTAAAGTCCATTAATGAATTTATATTATCATTAAAATGAACTTCTTTAATTATTTCAAATGAACTCTCATTTGTTTATTGAAATGAAGTTTACTAATGAGTTCTAAATGAGTCATATCATTTTTATAATTCAAAACCTCATTAGTTAATTTAAATGAATCTTCACTTATCATTTAAATTTAATTTATTTTCCTTCATAACAATGATGCTCTATTATCCCTTCAACATAACAATTCACTTTATGCATCCAAATACATTTTGTAGTTGTTCTTTATTGAAATTCCAACATTATGCTACCCAAGCCCTGATGCAATAGAGAGCAATCAAATTTATAAAACAACAAAGAGGGAGTCTTTCCATCAACCCAATCACCTATCTTAGCCAGAGATTTTACGATAGCTACTAGGCTATCAACTAAGGCTCAAGGCGATCAGTCATCGATGATTATCCCTTTCGAAAATGCATGCCTATATGAAGGTATCTATCCATGTTACCTCTGAGTACCTTAATCATCATTTCCCTTGATCTTAAGTACCCTCATTTTTGGTGGATGCTTCTGCCTTCTCCACCTATGAGTGTACCTGATCCTGCACACTTGGCAATATGTTAGCGATAACATGCCCTTCTAAATCAACTAAACATCATATAGTTGGTTCAATTGTTCAAACTAAGTATCACCACATCATAGGTTAATACATTGTTTTCTTTGTGCCATAAAGTCTTCTAGGGAGGGTCATGACATCCTCCCCCACTAGAATTAAACATCATCCTCGATGTTTCCAGTTTCCTTTATTTTTAATAGAAAGTAAAAATTATTACATCATATAGCTTCAAACAAAAAGGAAAATGTTTTCGCATAACCTCCACTTTCTCCCAAGTGGCATTCTTCTCAGAGAACTGGTCCCACTGGACCTTACACTATTCGAGAGTCTGATTCCATAGAGACTTAGAATGAAACTCAAGAATCTTCATCAGTAGTACTTCAATGGCCTTTGGATTTACCATATACAAATTAGAAACATCCCACACATGTTCAGGGTCAGCAACATATTTCCTAAGCAAGGATATGTGGAAGGTGTCATGGATTTTGGATAGATTAGGTGGTAATGCAAGTCGGTATGCAACCGGACTAATATTTTTCATGATCTCAAAGGGCCCCACAAAATGTGGATCCAACTTCATGGATTTGATAGCACTCTTCTTTGGCTTAACCCTCAAGAACACCTTATCTCCAATAGAATACTCTCTTGGAGTCCTTTTTAGATCTGCATAACTCTTCTACCTATCCACAACTTCTTTAAGCCTTTGCCTAATTTCCTTTAGCTGATCTTCCATTACCCTGACCATTTATGGCCCAATCACAACTCGATCTTCTAGGTTATCCCAAGACAATGGTGTTCTACACTTTTACCCATACAAGGCATCGAAAGGTGCCATTCCTAGCGAGGAGTGATGTCCATTATTGTAGGCAAACTCTACCAAAGGTAGACAATATTCCCAATGAGATTTGTGATCCATGTAGTACATGCGGAGCATGTCTTCCAGAACTTGGTTTACCCACTCTGTTTGGCCATCGATTTTAAGGTGGTATGCTGAACTCATATTCAATTTCATACCAACTGCACTATGAAGGGATTTCCAGAATTCAGAAGTGAATTTGGAGTCTCTATCTGAGATAATTACCTCAAGAAATCCATGCAATCAGAATACCTCTTTGATGAATCTGCTAGCCACTACCTGAGCATCATCCTTGGTATTTCCTGGTATGAAATGGGTAACCTTAGTCAATTTGTCGACCACTACAAATATGGCATCATGTTGGTACCGAGTCTTGGGTAAACCCACTATAAAATCCATAGATATAACCTACCATTTTTGCATAGGTATATCATGCAGATATAGTTTTCCTGTAGGATGTTGGTGTTCTACCTTAACTTTCTGACATTCGAGGCATCGAGCAACAAAATCCATGATGTCCTTCTTCATTCCTACCCAAAAGAAGGTTCTTTTCATGTTTTCTCGCATTTTGGCTCCTCCCGGATGAGTAGAATAAGGAGATCTATGGGCTTCTTGCATTATCAAGTTCCTTAAATCACCCATATTTGGTATGATGACCCTTCCCTTATAACACAGAAAGTCATATTTCACACTAAATTCCTTATTTCCTTCAGGATCTCTGTCCATATTAACTCGAATTTCTTGGCAATACTCATCCTGAGATTGCTCCTGTCTTACTCGATCCATCAGGTCCATGTGGATTTTAGTTATGGCTGCTATATATCTTCTTCTACTTAAAGCATCAACTACTTTATTCTCTTTTCCTTTTATGTATTCAATCTCGAAGTCATACTCAATGAGAAATTCCACCCATCTTCTCTGTCTCGCATTGAGTATTGGTTGGGTGAATATGTATCATAGACTTTGATGGTCGATCTTTAATTCAAAGGGTCTTCCCACCAAGTAGTGGTGCCAAACCTTTAAAGCATGCACCACTACAACTAGCTCTAAATCATGCGTAGCATAATTAACTTCATGCTTTTTGAGCTTCCTTGAAGTATATGCCACTACTGACTCCTCTTGTGAGAGTACCCCACCCAACCCATCTATTGATGCATCAGTGCACACTAAAAAGTCCCCTTGGGGATCGAGAACCTTTAGTATTGGTGCAGTAGTAAGCTTATGCTTTAGTAGTACAAAGGCAACCTCACACTTTTTTGACCACTTGAATTCCTTTCCCTTCTTCTGAAGGTTAGTTATGGGTCCAACAATCTTGGAGTAGTCCTTTATATAACATCTATAGTAGCCCGTTAACCCCATGAAACTTTGCACTTTAGTCACATTAGTAGGGGGTGGCCAATTTAGGATAGCCTCTATCTTCTCTGGATCCACAACAATCCCCTTTGATGATATGACGTGTCCAAGATATCATACCTCTGGAACATAGAATTCACTCTTAGCTAGATTTCCATAAAGTTGATTCTTCCTTAACAATTCTAACATGATCCTAAGATGTTTATCATGTTCTTCTTTATCTCGAGAGTATATAAGGATATCATCTAGGAATACCAAGACAAACTGGTCCAAGTGTCTTCTGAACACATTGTTCATTAAGTTCATGAAAGCAGTTGGGGCATTAGTCAGTCCAAAGGGTAGAACCGTAAACTCATAATGCCCATACCTAGTCTTAAATGTCATCTTGTGAGTGTCTTCCTCATGAATCCTTAACTGGTGATACCCTGACCTTAGATCGATCTTAGTAAACACCTTGGCATCCTTTAGTTGATCAAATAAATCTTCAATCCTAGGTAAAGGATACCGATTCTTGATTGTAGCCTTATTTAGCATCCTATAATCAATACACAATCTTAGTGAACCATCCTTCTTTTTCATGAACAAAATTGGTGCACCCCATGGTGACACACTTGGTTTTATCAAACCCTTCTCCAATAATCCTTGCAATTGAACCTTCAGTTCTTGCATTTCAATAGGATTCATCCTATATGAGGATCTATGAATAGGTTCAACTCCCATCATAAGTTCAATTGTGAAGTCAAATTCCCATACAAGAGGTAGCCTAGGTAGGTCCTCTAGAAATACATCCTAAAAATCTTGTAAAATCGGATGTTGTCTTAGTATTTCTCCTTTCTCATAGTCTTCCACTTCATTAAGTTTTACTACATACACTATTCCTCCTCTCTTTAGGGCCTTCTTCAATTGCATAGTGGACAACATCTGAGGTTCAAACACCCCTTGTTTGCTATGAATTCTTAGTCTCTTTCCACCTTCTTCCAAATACTCAATCCATCGGTCTTGAAAATTGACTAAGGCTTTATGAGCCTATAGCCAATCCATCCCTAGGACCACATCAAAGGCGTGTAAGGGAGCTACATATAAACAACATTTCATAGTCCCACTAGATAGAGTGATTTCTACCATAGGATAACACTGGTTCACCGAGTAGGTCTACCCAGAACCGTACTCAACCTTCCACCCTTGAGCCAAATATCTAAGCCTTTTTGACATAGTCCTTGCTAGACTAGATGAAATAAAACTATCAGTGGCCCCACTATCTATCAAAATATTTACTTGCTTATTAAAAACCTTACCTTTCACAAGTAATGGGGTGGCTTGTCCCTCTAGCTTCTACTTCTCGATTGTGGCATAAATCTGATGTTTTGGTTCCTTCCCTTTTGCATTAGTTGTGCTAGTCCCTACTCGATATGGACACTGATTGTAGTAATGAGGTCCCCAAAAATTGTAGCACCCTTCCTTGGGTCCTTGCTATTTTTTAGGTTTCTCATTCCCGCTTTTAACTACTGGAGTTGGAGCTTGCAACTTTTATGGTTGAGGTTTCATATTATTGGGTTTGTTATCCTTCCTACGAAAGTTCTTCTTGAACTTCTTTTGATTTCCATAAGGTTTCTTCTCAAGATTTTGGGGGTTCTTAGCTTTTTGCTCTTGATCAACCTCCCATTTTACAAACCCATTACTATTCCTCTTCTTTAGCTCCTATCGAGCTTGCTCGGGTAGAGTGTCATATTTATAACAGAAGTGTGACTCTGCTTTCTTTGCTAGGTCATATGCCTTTTGCAGTGATTTAGGTTCCTGCATGTCTACATCATGCTTTAACCTAGACTCCAATCCTAGAGTAAACTTATGAACCCACATTTTCTCATTATAAATAGGTACATATTTAAACAATCTTACCAGCTTCTTATAGTACACCTCTACTATGTTGGTTCCTTGCTTCAGACTAGCAAATTCCTCAAACTTTAAGGTATAGAAATGCTCTATTAGGAATCTCTTCTTAAATATGTTTATAAATTCTTCCCATGGAGTATCAATAGGTTCAATCTTAGTTTCCTCATAGTGGGTTTCCCACCACTCTAGAGTAGCCCCTTCCAGGTTAATCGTAGCCCAAAGTGTTTGGGTTCCTGATGAGTAGCCTTTTACCATAAAGTGAACCTCTACTTCTCTCAGCCATGCTTTCGCTGCATCCCCATCGCCCTCCCCATAAAACTTGGAGATACTGATGTTTTTCATGTCCCTAGCTATTTCCTTTTCTACTAAGGCTCTAGCTTGTACTTGTTCTATAGTTAGTCCACTATCTAGACCAATATCTAAGCCTCAAACTTGCGAATTCTGATTCGCAACCATTTCTAGCAACTATCTTATCTGATCCTGCATAGCAATGACCATAGCGGTGAGGTCTTCTACCTCCCTATTGGGGCTTGTTGGTTCCCCATCCTAGTTTTCTTCTTCGACATTACTTTGTCAAGTTTTTCTAGGCGTAGGCCTCCCTCTTCTAGTCTTAGGTGGCATCTTAACCTGATTCCATCCAAGAAAGAATATTAGATTATAGTTTCATCTTAAGTTGTATCTCTAATTCAAGCCATAATACAGAGTTCTCTTGCTATATGCATTAACAATCTAACTAGGGTAATATCCTAGGCTAGGATGTGTCACTGATACCAAAGCCCATACTAAGGTATCCTAACATCCACGCTCCCTTGGGGTCAATTCCTATCAGATTCTAGAAAATAGGGTATTCTAGATCATCCCAGCTTTAGCCTTTACCTTAAGCAAGCCTTCATTGGAAGCATCTAATTTCCTTTAGCACACATAGAAGCTCTATACCCTCGTACCTAGAGCTTTGATACCAAATGTAATGACCCAAAAACACACAAACAAAAAAATACAAAAATAGAAAAATTTTTTTTACTAAGGAGAGGGATACATGAACCCTTCATGAACCCCTAACCCAACTAGTATTTACCTAAAGTTTTGATCCCCTAAGTTTTCCTGAAAGCTACATCTCATGAAGTACCCTATCACAAGTCCATCTATGTAGGTGTATCATGTGTCACTACAGATAAGCCCATCTATCCCATCACTCTTGATGAGCTAGACTTATCACCCTCAGTCCATCGAAGGTATACACGCATCTCCATACCATACACAAGTCATTATGTGTAGGTATGCTATGAGTATTATGAGTTAAGCTATCTATCTCATCTCCACGATGAGCTATCTTAACTCAGATGTAATCTCTCCACAACTTAGTCTTTTATCTCCCTAAGGGGGTCTCAATTCCCTTAGGTCTCCTATGTTCACCCTAAGGGGTTCTCAATTCCCTTAGGTTACCTATGTTCACCCTAAGGGGTTCTTAATTCCCTTAGGTCACCTCTGAGTTCACCCTAGAACTCTACTCTTAGATTTCTATTACTAAGCAACCAAACAAGAATACATCTAGATACTAAAACATCAAAGAGTAATCACTAAACATCCAAAAAATAAATAAGGATTAACACTAAAAGAGAATGTTATCATCAGAAAGAGAATCAACTACATAGTATAACCAAATACGAAAATAAAGTAAAAGTACCTTCTCTAAACCAATAAATAATTATTGCATTAAATATTGCATGGTAAATCCTTCTTACTTTAAAGAATATTACATTAACTGCATTAGGGATATCTCCCCACAATTCTAGTCTATTTGAGCATAAGTAAATCAACATAAAATACAATTACCTATACTTTATTTCCATTGAACTCCTTGCTTCACCTTGCTTCCCATTGGTTCTTTGAGGGTAGTAGGGGATCAAGGTACTCATGGTTCAGGATAGGCATACCTCTAAATGCATCTATTCATTTACTTTACCAAATTGCAACTATACAAAATTCAATTAAGTTTCCAACCATCTAATGCATAGTGGATATTATAAAAGATCCTTTACTTTTATCTTCAACTCTCAAGTTCCCTTAGAGAGCCATCCAACATGTACTACTTAGATCAAGGTCTAACTTTAATCAAATCCATTCATGTCTTAAAGCATTAAAGTCCCATACCTTTAACCTCTAAAACAATCCATCATTCATTCCCTAAATTAAAGCCCCATAACTTCAATTCAAATAATAAATCTAACATCCTTTTTAATTCACAAATTCCAATCAAATCAAATATTATTTTAAAGCATTAAAGTCCCATACCTTTAACCTCTAAAACAATCCATCATTCATTCCCTAAATCAAAGCCCCATAACTTCAATTCAAATAATAAATCTAACATCCTTTTTAATTCAAAAAATCTAATCAAATCAACATAAACTTTGTCATAAATCTTATAACATAATTATGTTTTCCTTTGAAGTCCTTTTTGTAAAGTCTACATCATAGACTTACTAATCAAATATTTTCAACCTAAATCTTAGATTCATAGCCTCAATTAAGAATTCACAACCTTATCTAAAGATTCACTACTTTAGTTACAAATAACCCCTTCATGATATTTTACACAAAAGGTCTTACCCTAATTAAAACCACATAAGGAAATCTCATTAATTAAAGGTCCCTTCAATTAAGATCTCATAAAATAAATCATAATAATCAAAGATCTTACTATCATTAAAATCTCTTAAGATAATTCATGCTAATCAAAGGTTTCTCTTTAATTAAATCTCCTAAGATAATCAACATTTATCAAAGGTTTTCTCTTTAATTAAATCTCCTAAGATAATCAACATTTATCAAAGGTTTTCTCTTTAATTAAAATCTCCTAAGATAATCAACATTTATCAAAGGTTTTCTCTTTAATTAAAATCTCCTAAGATAATCAACATTTATCAAAGGTTTTCTTTTAATTAAATCTCCTAAGATAATCAACATTTATCAAAGGTCTTTTAATTAAATCTCCTAATATAATCATTATCAAAGTCTTTCTTTAATTAAAGTCCCATAATATAATCATATTTCAATTAAAGTCCCATAATATATTTTCATAAATCAAAGTCTTTTATTATTAAAGTCCATAATATAATTATAAATCAATAATTAAATCCACAAACAAATAATAATCCAAGGCTCTCTCAGAACACTGGTGGCCTTCCACTACAGGAGGCTCTTCTAAACACAACTTTTCCAACATAACGGATCACATGCTTAAACAAAGCTATCCACTAAAACAAACAACCTCTCACTATAGTGGTTTCCAAAAAACAAGTTAAACAAAAACACTTTCAACACCAAAAGTGCTTTCCAACAACCACCTTAACATAAAACTTTCCACCATAAACTAAACACAATGCTTTCAACACACACTCTCCAAACAACTAAACAACTCAAGCTTTCAACACAAAACAACTATCTAAAACGCTCTCATATTTAGACGAAGGTGGTTTCCTATCCATTCAAATGGATTATCACGCTATAGGGGAGTATAAACCAGGTTTCAATCTAAACATTCATCATACAAACATATGTAAGTGGATAAATTTTTAAGACTCTCCAACCTTAATACTCCTACAGAATGAATTTCGATGGTCTCTTGCTACCTCTCCCTTAGCTTGTTGCACGCTCTCCTATCTTTTCTATCCCTATTCCTCCTTTTTCCTCTATTTCTTTTCCTTTCTCCCTATCTTCTCTCGCACCTTATGTGCTCCTCTTGCTCTAGGTGGCCCATCTGCCGTCCCTTCTTGGATCCCGAGTCCAACCTCGAGCCCCCATTTCTTCAATGCTTTCGTCCCTTCTCATCTGATGGTAGAGAGTTATTTTTCCCATAATTTCCACCTTTGGAAATTGATAGCCCCCTAAATTATTTACATAGGTTGCACTATATAGGGTAAGGGATATTTGCATTATTAAAATGAAGAATAGTACCCTTTACAATATCCTTGACACGATATTTTATCACCATTTTTAAAATATATCTCTTTTATTTAAAACAATTTCTTAATTGCTCTATCTTTAAAATAAAAGATTCTATTTATCTTAAATGGATTTTTTTTCTTTTTTTTTATTTATTTCACTTAATTAAAGTCCATTAATGAATTTATATTATCATTAAAATGAACTTCTTTAATTATTTCAAATGAACTCTCATTTGTTTATTGAAATGAAGTTTACTAATGAGTTTAAATGAGTCATATCATTTTTAAATCAAAACCTCATTAATTAATTTAAATGAATCTTCATTTATCATTTAAATTTAATTTATTTTCCTTCATAACAATGATGCTCTATTATCACTTCAACATAACAGTTCACTTTATGCATCCACATACATTTTGCAGTTGTTCTTTTATTGAAATTCCAACATTATGCTACCCAAGCCATGATGCAGTAGAGAGCAATCAAATTTATAAAACAACAAAGAGGGAGTCTTTCCATCAACCCAATCACCTATCTTAGCTAGATATTTTATGATAGCTACTAGGCTATCAACTAAGGCTCAAGGTGATCAGTCATCGATGATTATCCCTTTCAATAATGCATGCCTATATGAAGGTATCTATCCATGTTACCTTCGAGTACCTTAATCATCATTTCCCCTGATCTTAAGTACCCTCATTTTTGGTGGATGCTTCTGCCTTCTCCACCTACGAGTGTACCTGATCCTGCACACTTGGCAATATGTTAGCGATAACATGCCCTTCTAAATCAACTAAACATCATATAGTTGGTTCAACTATTCAAACTAAGTATCACCACATCATAGGTTAATACATTATTTCTTTGTGCCATATAGTCTCCTAGGGAGGGTCATGACATCCCAACATCTTATGTTGATTAACCAACATGATGTCCCATACCATAATGCTATCATATTAACCTAGTCAAGCATAATTCACCACTCATCACTAGTAGGGATAACCTAGAAGGGATGCCCATACAACCCCTCGTCATGTCTCATTTTGAAATTTTTCCATCAGAAGTATAGTTAGAGCCATGATAAATGATGGTTTCCTACTCGCAGGTATCCTTAGAAATTATTGTACAAGATTGTCCCATCCATAATCTTGAAATAAAATCATGGTTGTCCTACCCACAATCCTTGGGTTTAAAACACAATATTGTCTCACCCACAATCTTGAAATAATTTCAAGGTTGTCCTACCCACAACCCTGGGTTGTGAAATAATATTGACCCTTCCACCATATTATAATCCTTTAACTTTAAAGTTTGCTTAACATTGGTTTTGAAGTTTTACTGATGGTTTAGTTTTGATATTTTTTGAGATTTTTGCTATTTTTTTTTAGGATCGCCATTTAATTTTCTTTTGATAAGTTTAAGATAGAGATGCTATTCTAACATTGCATTCAAAACTAAAAAAAATTCCACATGTGCTAAAATAAATCTACTTAGATCATTTTAATAGTTGCTATTCTTTTAGAGCAAAAAACATTTATAAAATTCACATCCACAATCCATTCCTCACCTAATACCCTATAAAAAAAATTTATAATATCATGATATGATTTAATCAACCACATGTTATAATAAGATTGTATCATCGCAATTTAATAAATACTAATTGAACATCCAAATAGAGTACATTTCACTTTACCATATCCAATTCATCATGTGGGTTTATTTCAAATAATCCCAATGCAGAACTATAATCAAGACATGTAAAAATTGAATGTACGGGTTATGATAATATCAAAATCTTCTAGAATTTGAGTTTCAAATGAGTTTTTTTACCTTATCTATGTCATACGGGCTTCAGTTCATTTCAATTCTACTCGAGTCTAGTAAACCTCTACATTCACCGTAGTATTTTATGCAACACTCCTATCATTGGTTCATTTTCAAAATATGTGCAACCAAAATTATTACATTTTAAATATTCTCTATATTCGCATTCAATAATACATCCTACGACGATATACCTCTCAATATTTTATGAAAAATTCCTTTCACATAACTTAAATTATTCATACTACCAATTACCATGTCACTTGATCAGGCAAAACCTTTCCAAATATATAGCATTTGCTAGGTTTCCTTGTATAACCCAATTGAAGGTACCTATTACATGCTACTATAGTTTTGAAGAATATAATTCAAGTTTTCTAAGTACATTGTTCTCATTCATTGTTATCTTACACATAAACAGAATCAACTCGAGCATAACAGTTTCTAATTTGTCATTGCAAATTCCCCTGGTGGATTCTATGTCTACATTTCCATTAAACAAAATGTTCTTTCAGATTCAAAGAACATGCAACCAAACATATTATATATTTATGATAGGTATTCAAGTTTAATAAAACCAAATCAAAGTTTCAAACTTTCTTATTCAAAGAACGCATTATGCATACAAATTATGAAAGGATTTACAAAGTTCTTTTAAAAGCATATTGATTTTATGACATTTTAGAAAGTAAACTACATTGTTATATTTTATTTTCACCAAAATACCTTAATATAATTTTAATCTCCCCACTTCTATATTATTCGGTTTTACAGTAAATACAATCTCAGTATTGGCTTGCATCAATATTAATTGGAATTCTTCCTTTCTGTGAGGAAAAAAATTATTAATAAACATATACAATCGATTTGTGCTATGGTGATTAGTAATCCTCCCTTAGTTCTAGAACGTGTGATCTATCGACAATAAAATTTAACAATGTCTTTGACTACACCGAGTTTCGATTTTCAGACATAGGTTTTGGTATAATTGATGCAGGAGCATCCGACGACAACAGAGCAATCTTGCATCAAACTAATTTTTTCTAAGTATTTGTGTTTTCAAAGGAGGGAATCAAAGCAAGTCAGGATTTTTGTCGTGATATCGCGACGTCGCAATATCGTGACGTCGCGATATCGCAATGTTATTTGGAAGTTAAGGCTCGGAGGGAGTTTCGTCGTGATATCGCGACGTCGCGATATCGCGACGTTATTTTGAAACTAAGGCATAGGGGAAGTTTCGTCACAATATCGTGACATCGCGATATCGCGACGTCCAAAAGGCAAAGGCGAAGGTGGAAGTTGAACCGAAGGGCGAAGGTAGAAAGAACCTAAGGCAAGGCGGGGTTTTTCGAAGGCAGAAAGAACCTAAGGCAAGGCAGGGTTTTTGTCGCAATATCGCGACGTCACGATATCGTGATGGCATGATATCATGACATTTTTGGAAGCTAAGGCACGGAGGGAGTTTTTGTCCTGATATCGCGACGTCGCGACATCATGACATTTTTGGAAGCTAAGGCATGGAGGGAATTTTCGTTGTGATATCGTGACGTCGCGATATCGCGACGTCACGACATCACGACATTTTTGGAAGCTAAGGCACAGAGGGATTTTTCATCGCAATATCGCTACACTAACCGAGGCAAAGGGCTCGTAGGTGGAAATGGTCATGATATCGCGACATGTCGCGATATCGCAACACAAACTGAGACAAGGGGCTCATAGGCAGAAATGGTCCCGATATCGCGACTAGTTGAAGGCAAATCAAAAAAATGAACACGTGGACGGCCATGCGCATGGGAAAAGAGGCAACAGTCACAGGTGGACAGTCTGACAAAACAGCGGTTGCAGGTCAAGGACCTATTAAATGCGTGCTTTCATGGCGGATCAGGGAGTTGGCCAATTACGGAGGGAAAATTGAAGACTCGATGGGGGAAGCCAATTTTGCAGGTTTTGTTTAATATATTCGTGCAGGTGGGTCATTAATGGCCGAGAGGGTCGAGGTCTCGATAAAAACTCGAGCATTGTAAGAGAAAAGGGTGGTGGACTGGAGAACGGATTGAGGGAGTGCAGTTAGAGAAAACCAGGCCGAGCTCTGGTCTTTGTAAGCCTGCGGGCTATTATTGTATGCATTTTCCAGCTAATTTAATGAAATTTTAATGAATTTTTTTGGAATAGCCTGAGTGTTTGTTTTCGGTTCTTCCATCCCCTATCAGTGGTATCAAATCCCAAAGTTCCTGAATGTGTAACAGATCGCCGAACGTGAGGCAGTTACACCAGGATCTATGGAAGGGCTTGTGAGAGAGTGAGTAGAATGCCTCCGAGAAGAAACCCTGTTGGTGGGAGAGGCATGACGACAGCAGCAGATTTATGAGCTTTGCAGTGGCAAGTTCAGGCCCTGCAAGAAGAACTGCGTAGAGGGCACGAACCAAGAAGAGATGATGGTAGTGAGGACGAAGTGGATGAAGAAGAAAACCAGTCTGAAGAAGAAGAAGAGGCTGTAGATCCGGCACAAGCCAGACTGTACAAAGCCATATCCTAGATTGGGAAGAGGCCGAAGATGGAAGTTTCCACGTATTCCGGGAACCTGGATCCAAAGGAATTGATCGACTGGATCAATGATCTGGAAGAGTACTTTGAGTATGAAGAAGTTGAAGATCCTGAGAGGGTCAGATTTGCCAAGACCAAGCTGAAGGGTCATGCCAGCATATGGTGGAAGGGAGTACAGCTGGAGTGGAACAGAAGAGGAAAAGAGAGAATAACAAAATGGGAACAGATGGTAGAAAAATTAAAAAGACAGTTTATTCTGGCAGATTACGAGTTGGATCTGCTGAGAAAAATGTAGAGTTTGAGATAGATAAACAAAACTGTCCAAGAATACACAGAGGAGTTTTATAAGATCTCCATCAGAACTGGCCATTTGGAGGCAAGCAAGGAGAAGGTGGCCCGTTATATCAATGGGTTGAGACCCAGTATCCAGGAAGAGTTGAGCTTAGTTTGGGTGAGCACCATTGAAGATGCTTACCAGTTTGCTCTAAAGGTTGAAGAGAAACTGAACAGAAGGTTTGAGAGCAAGCAAAGAGGAAAAGGGCATGGAGGAAATACTGGTGGAAGAAAAGATGAAGGAAAAGAGGAGAAGAAAGAAGAGGTTAGCAGTAGCCGGGATCAGAAGGAAGATGAGGAACCCAAACCCCAAGTTCAGAACAATGGATACCCAAGGGGAAGAGGTAGATCTGGATGTGGGTATGGAAGATGAGTGTTTCGGGGAACATGTTTCCACTATGGAGAAGAGGAACATCGGGCATATGAGTGTCCCCAGCACCCCGAGAGGGTGAACAAGAAACATGTGGGTCCTGCGAGAGCTGCTGTGGCAGAGGAAGATGCTGAATCAGAACATTCGAAGGAAGCTGAGAGAGGAGAAGCAATGATCGTGAGGAGAGCCATGCTGATTAAGGAAGACAAACCAGAGCAGAGGAGAAGCCTATTTTGCACACAGTGCAAAAGTGCAGGCAAAGTCTGTAATGTTATTATAGACAATGGGAGTATAGATAACTTAGTCTTCGAAGAGATGGTTGCTAAGTTACAGCTGGAAAGGAGGAGACACCCACATCCATACCGTATTGCGTGGTTGTGAAAGGACCACAGAGCATGGGTCCGTGAATAGTGCTTAGTCACGTTCAATATTGGGAAGTACTAGGATGAGGTCCTGTGTGATGTTTTCCCCATGGATGCTTGCCATTTGCTGTTAGGAAGGCCATGGCAGTTTGATCAAAGTGCAGTGCATGATGGTCGTGCAAATACGTACTCCTTGATGAAATATGGAGTGCGCCACAAGTTAAAACCATTACAGGCAGTAGACGAGAAGGTGTGCGGCAGTGCCAGAATTTGTCTGGTAGAAGGTAGAAATTTTTTTTGCTAGGAGACGGGGTTGAAGCAGGTTGCAGAGGCAGGAGTATGTTTGGAGATGTTGCAGAAAATGTGGACCGAACAACATAGAAGTGAAGGTCACTTCTCCATTTACCCCGGGTGTCTGATGCAGGAGCATCCGACGACAACAGAGCAATCTTGCATCAAACTAATTTTTTCTAAGTATTTGTGTTTTCAAAGGAGGGAATCAAAGCAAGTCAGGAGTTTTGTCGTGATATCGTGACGTCGCGATATCACGACGTTATTTGGAAGTTAAGGCTCGGAGGGAGTTTCATCACGATATCATGACGTTATTTTGAAACTAAGGCACAGGGGAAGTTTCGTCACGATATCATGACGTCACGATATCGCGACATTGCGATATCATGACGTCCAAAAGGCAAAGGCAGAGGCGGAAGTTGAACCGAAGGGTGAAGGCAGAAAGAACCTAAGGCAAGGCGGGGTTTTTCAAAGGTAGAAAGAACCTAAGGCAAGGTGGGGTTTTTGTTGCGATATCGTGATGACACGATATCGCAATGGCGTGATATCACGACATTTTTGGAAGCTAAAGCACGGAGGGAGTTTTCGTCGTGATATCATGATGTCGCAACATCACGACGTTTTTGGAAGCTAAGGCATGGAGGGAGTTTTTGTCATGATATCACGACGTCGCGATATCACGATGTCGCGACATCGCGACGTTTTTGGAAGCTAAGGCATGGAGGGAGTTTTTGTCGTGATATCACGACACTAACCGAGGCAAAGGGCTCGCAGGCGAAAATGGTCGCAATATCATGACATGTCGTGATATCGCGACACAAACCAAGACAAGGGGCTCGCAGGTGGAAATGGTTGTGATATCATGACATGTCGTGATATTGCGACCAGTTGAAGGCAAATAAAAAAAATGAACATGTGGACGGCCATGCGCACGGGAAAAGAGGCAACAGTCACAGGTGGACAGTCTGACAAAATAGCGGTTGCAGGTCAAGGACCTATTAAATGCGTGCTTTCATGGCGGATCAGGGAGTTGGCCAATTATGAAGGGAAAATTGAAGACTCGGTGGGGGAAGCCGATTTTGCAGGTTTTGTTTAATATATTCATGCAGGTGGGTCATTAATGGCCGAGAGGGTCGAGGCCCCGATAAAAACTTGAGCATTGTAAGAGAAAAGGTTGGTGGACTGGAGAACGTATTGAGGGAGGGCAGTTAGAGAAAATCGAGCCGGACTCTGGTCTTTGTAAGCTTGCGGTCTATTATTGTATGCATTTTCCAGCTAATTTAATGAAATTTTAATGAAATTTTTTGGAATAGCTTGAGTGTTTATTTCCGGTTCTTCCGTCTCCCATCAATAATTCAGGGGTCAGAGCGGCCAAACTACAATGAAATGCAGCTAATCCTAGCATGCAAACAATTTCTATATCTTTCCATGCAACATACAAAATTTCCAAGCAAGAACTTCCCATCTCACCATGGGCATTCAACACAGTTTGTAAGTAAGGTCTTCAATTCCTTTAAAAATAGCATGCAAAAAGAAATATTGCAAACCCATCATAGAATAGGTTATAATACACATACAAACATTGTTTTCATTTTTCCACATAGCTTTCGAGCACATGCATCACATATTTCCCATGCATGCATTATGAATCTCAAATTTTCCTTCATTATTTATAAAGTATGGGCAATATTATAACCCCCAAACAAGCAATATGTTTTAAAACTTGCCTCTCAGGCACACAAAACTGTTTCATTTCTTTTCACACTCAAAGCCAACAAATGATATACCGAAGAACACCAACACACAGTCTTAAATTTATAGTATTTTTTTTAATTTAAGCACACAAAAATATATTTTGTTTTATTTTCTTTTGCTCACTCACATTGCCAGCAAACGATATATCAACCCGAACTCAGAATAGAACATGCAATTGCTTAAACATTCTACTAAAATTTAGCCAATTCAACTTACTGATTATCGTAGCCACTCTCCTTGCTCTGTAGAGTCCCTTCCTTGTTGTCATCGCTTCCCTTCCTCCCAACACCAGCCCCTCTTCTTTTTTTCAAAAAGCATAAAACATCTCTCCTCCTCCTACCAGCTCGCCTCCATTCGTTGGAGATTCCTTCCCAAAGAACATGCCATATGCCAAGTGTAACCACACTCCCCACGTCCAACAAATAAAACTGATCATAACTCCTATATTTTTTTGATGATTTCCACCTTATCCTCTTTTAATTTATAATGTCCAAAACATACACTCCGCCGCACACAATACTATATATATTATATCTTAAAAATGGCTATAATATTTGACATTTTTCTTTAAAAGCAAATAAATCATTTATTGCCAAAGTAAAATGATTTATTACATAAAGACCACTTATTTTCAATGCCTTCCTATCATTTATATATATTTTTATCTTTAGCATTATAACTATATTATAGATTATTTTCTTAAATTAAATAAATTCCTTACAAAAGCAAACACAAAGTTATACATACACATGTGATTAAAAATTATTTTACTTTGCCTCATTACTTATTTTATTTTTCAAATCATGACACAAAAATAGTCATATTACTTATCTATCTTCATTTCTCATTCAAAACTATGGCTCCCATGCATATTAGCATTTTCATTGCCAACCAAAAATCACAGTTTAACAAGCATCAAACAGTCCTACAAATGCAACTACATGTTATGCATCTACATGGACCATTGGCGAATGCATTGCCTATAGGGTTCTCAGCCCCTATCAACCGATGAATACATCACCGCTCATCATTTCCCTGACTTACCTTGCATCGAACAATCATGTGGTCCATTAAGAAGACATCCTTCTTTTGCATGGTCCTTGTCGTACAATACCTATCCTCTGCATCCACAGATACATTAGTAGTATCTCATCCTTACAGAAAAATTAGGCATATAATAGAGTAGATTTTTGGAGGGTTATTACATACTTCCCCCTAAGACTAAACATAGTCCCTATGTTTACATTTTCCATTGATGCATACATGTATAAAAAAATATAAGCATAAATGATAAAAATAAAATCGACACAGTATATCAATGAATTTATTTCCAAAACTAAATCATCATGCTTTGTTAATATTATTCATTCACAACATCACATATACTTATCATACTTCACAAACCAAGATATGATATTATCATTGTTCATACAAAATAAAACCATGCTTATGGAAATAACACTATCCAAACATCATTCAAACAGAAATGGAAACTGTCTTTTCATGATGGCCACATCTTCCCACGTGGCGCTATTTTCAAAAAATTGGTCCCATTGGACCTTGCACTGCTCGATATTCTACTTCCTCAGTTGCTTTGTTTGATAACCAAGGATCTTAATAGGTCACACTTCAATGTGTAGGGGATCATCCATCTACAATTGTTTAACATTCCAAACATGTGAGGGATCAGGCACATATTTCTTTAGAAGGGACACATGGAATGTATCATGAATTTTTGACAAATTGGGTGGCAAGTCTAATTTATAGGCAACTGGGTTTAATTTGTCAACAATTTTGAAAGGCCCTACAAATCGGGGGCTAATCTTAGAGGATTTAATAGAAATTTTGGTAGGTTTAACCCTTAGGAATACTCTGTCCCCCACATTGAATTCCCTAGGTGTTCTCTTAAGGTCCGCATAACTCTTTTGTCTATCTGAGGCTTCTTTGAGCCTTTGACGTATGTCATTGAGATGGTCTTCCATTTCCCTGACCATATCCAGCCCGATCATCACCCGATCCTCTAGATTACTCCATGTTAATGGCATTCTGCACCTCCTCCCGTATAGAGCCTCGAATGGAGCCATACCTAGAGAAGTATGGTAACTATTATTGTAAGAAAATTCTACCAGAAAAAGGTAATCCTCCCACTTCGTCTGGTGATCCATACAATACATGCGGAGCATATCCTCTAAGACTTGATTCACTCTTTCTATTTGTCCATCTATCTCAAGATGATAAGCAGTACTAATATTGAGCTTTGTTCCCCATGCCTGATGCAATGTCTGCCAAAATTTGGATGTAAATCGGGAATCCCTGTCCGATATAATTGTTTCAGGAAAACCATGTAGCCGTACCACTTCCTTGGAAAATTTTTGGGCTATAGTGGGAGCTCCGTATTTAATATTCCTAGGCAGAAAATGTGCCACTTTGGTCAATTTATCCACTACCACCAAGATAGCATCATGTTGAAAATGATTTTTAGGCAATCCCACAATAAAATCCATAGTCACAACTTGCCACTTGTGTTGTGGAATATCATGCAAAAATAAATGGCCAACCGGATGTAGATGTTCAACTTTCACTTTTTGACATTCCAAACACCTAGCCACAAATTTAGTGATGTCCCTTTTCATTCCTGGCCAATAATATTCCTTTTTCAAATTCTCATACATCTTTACATATCCAGGATGTGCGGAATAAGGAGCACTATGCGCTTCTTGCAGAATCATATTTCTCAGGTCTTGATCATTAGGCACTACCAACCTGTTTCTAAAAAGTAATGTATCTTCCCAGATTCTGAATTCTCTTGCTTTATTAGAATCTTGCTGAATCATTTCTCGATACTTCTGAGAATATTCATCTTGAATTTACAATTTTCTGATTTGATCAATTATAACAGATTGACAATGGGACATTGCATTGATATGCCACCTTCTACTTAAAGCATCTACTAATTTATTTTCCTTCCCCTTTATGTACTCTATATCAAAATCATATTCTGCCAAAAATTCTATCCAACATCTTTGTCTAGCATTAAGCATTGGTTGAGTAAAAATATATTTTAAACTTTGATGATCTGTTCTAAGCTCAAAGGATTTACCAAGTAGGTAATGTCACCACATTTTCAGGGCATGTACCACAATAGCCAACTCTAAATCATGTGTGGCATAGTTAATCTCATGTTTCTTGAGTTTTCGAGACTCATAAGTGACAACACCATTCTCTTGCATAAGAACCCCTCCTAATCCTTCCAGAGAAGCATTAGTACACACTATGAATGGTCGTGTGGGATCTGCTATTCTAAGAATAGGTGTTGATGTTAACTTCTCTTTAAGAATTTTAAAAGCCTCTTCACATTGTTCCATCCATTTAAAAGCTTTTCCTTTCCTTTGGAGATTGGTTATTGGATAAGCTATCTTAGAAAAATTTTGAATAAATCTATGATAATATCCAACCATCCCCATAAAACTCCGCACTTCAAAAACATTTGTTGGAGCAGGCCAATCAATAATAGCCTCAATCTTCTTTGGATCAACAACCACCCCTTCAATAGATATTACATGTCCCAGATACTGAACCTGAGTTGCATAAAACTCACACTTGGATAGTTTTCCATATAATTGATTCTTTCTAAGTATTTCAAGAATAATTCTCATATGAAAATCATGCTCTTCTTTACTTTTAGAATAGATCAATATATCATCAAGGAATATCAACACAAACCGATCTAGTTGTTCATGAAACACACTATTCATCAAATTCATAAAAGTTATTGGTGCATTGGTCAATCCAAAAGGCAACATTGTAAACTCATAATGACCATATCTAGTTCGAAAAGCAGTTTTATGAGTATCTTCTTCCCGGATTCTCAATTGATGATATCTAGATCTAAGGTCAATTTTGGAGAAAATTGTGGCTCCTTTTAGTTGATCAAACAAATCATCTATTCTAGGTAAAGAGTACTTATTCTTAATAGTCATCTTGTTTAGCATTCGGTAATCAATACATAGCCTTAAAGTTCCATCCTTCTTCCTCATGAATAGAACCGGTGCACCCCATGGTGAAACACTAGGTTTAATATGTCCTTTTTCTAAAATTTCTTGCAATTGAGTCTTAAGTTCTTGCAACTCTATTGTAGTCATCCTATATGGCGCACGAGCTATAGGGGTTGCTCTTGGTAAAAGCTCTATAGTAAAATCAAACTCCCTTTGGGGTGGAAGACCCAGTAAATCCTTTGGAAAAACATCTCAAAAATCATTCAATATCGGATAGGTTTGAAAAAGACTTGCTCCAGACTCATTTTCCTCCTTTTTATTAAGTTTAACCACAAATATTCCACTACCCTTTCCTAGTGCTCTTTTAACTTGCATTGTTGTCAAAATATGTGGTTCCATTGATTCATGTTCACAACAAATCTGAATCCTTTGTTGGTTATCATCAGTAAATTCCATCCATATTTTCTCAAAATTTAACAATGCTTTATGTGCCTTGAGCCAGTCAAAACCTAAAATTATGTCAAAGGCATGCAATGGAGCTACATACAAATTCTATAGGGTTTGTCCTTGTGGTAGCATTATTAGAGGATCAAATAGACATTGGTCTATAGTATAGGTTTGCCCAGACCCATACTCGACTTTCCACCCATTAGCCATAAATCCAGGTTTTTTCGGTATGTCCCTTAAAATATTTGGTGAAATAAAACTATCAGTTGCTCCAGAGTCTACTAAAATGCAAATATTTCTACCATAAATTTTACCTTTCAATAGGAAAGGCGTTACTTGACCATTGAGTTTGAAATTACTTGTTGCTGCATAAATCTTATGAGCAGGTTCCACAGGTTCTTTCCTCTTATCAGCTCACAATGGACATTTATCAGCATAATGAGGTTCTTGACAAATCCAGCAACCAGTTCATGGTGCCCTCTCTTTCTTATTTCCTTCATTATCTTCCTGAATACCAACTCTTGGTGCATTAGCTCTTTGATCAGTTCTTTCCCTAAAATTTCTTTGGCCTCCCGGAAGTTTGGATTTCCCCTATTTCCTTGATACCTGTTCTTATTCCTATCAAACCTATTTTGGTTCCCATTGCCATGATTCTTGGTCCAATTTCTATCCCCTTTCATTGGACCCACATTTTTCTTTTTTTGTGACTCTTCCTTTTCAGAGGATTTCTGGTAAAAATATTTCTTAACCTTGAGATTATCCTCTTCTTGTCTAGCCAAGTCGCAGGAAGCAATTAAAGTAGCAGGTTTCAACATAAGAATCAGGTGTCCAATTTTTGGATGTAACCCTAGGAGAAATTTCTGAATTTTGATCTCATTTCTCTGCTCATATTCAAGCATGTATTTGAGCAACTGCACAAATCACTGATAGTATTCAATCACAGTCATATTCCCCTGAGTTAACCTTGAAAATTCTGTAGTCCTTTCAAGGTAAAATTGTGGTGTTAAGAACCTATCTTTGAATGCTAACACAAAAGTATCCCAGGGAACGTCAACAGCCTCCACATTGTGAGTTTTTCTATAAGTATCCCACTAGTCTATGGCAACTCCAGACAAACGAAATACTGCCCATGAGGTTTTTGATTTAGATGATAAGGTTCTAACCACAAAATATGCCTCCACACTATTTAACCATCTCTCAGCCTCTTCCCCATCACCTTTGCCATAAAATTTGGCTATGTCGAGCCTTCGCATATCCTTGTCCAACTCAGAACCTACTTGTTTCCTTCCTGGGTCTATAGTTGTCTCATCCTCAACTATTACCATTTCCTTTTCTTTGGATAAATTTTCAATTGTTTTCTGTTGATGGGAAATCATTTCTTGTTGTTGAGCCAACTGAGATTTTTGCTGCTCCATATGTTCTATCATTTGGGCATTTTTTTGTGCCATGTGTTCAGCTATTTGAGCATTTTTTTGCTCCATTTGTTCTCTCTTGACTCATGGCTCATTTGCTCTCACAATAATTGTACCATCCGGACCATTTTATCCTCTTTATTAATTGGTTCTTTTTCCTTCCTCTTTTCTCGAGGATGTTCTATGGTTTCATCTGATGCCCCGAGTCTCATAACTTTTTGAATGACTCTTCTAGGGTTTTCGGTCAGCCCTTCCCATTGATCCACTGTAGTTCATTTTGAGGAACTAGCCCTTTGTCCGGATGCCATTGCCTATTCAACAAAACAAGGAGCCTAGTCAAATTTTCAAGTTTAGGTGAACACATTAGCAACATAATTTAAGTTAGTCATAAGTTTTCTAGGTTTATGTTGCCTAAGGATTCACAACCTTCACTCTGATACCAAATGTAACAACCCAAGTTCTGCCCACTTGGTTGTCCAAACACCCCAAGTCTTCCCACTTGGTTGTCCATCATCAGAGGATACAGTCAGAGAAATTTTTTCTCTTAAGTCAAACTATTTTTTATATTATTTTTTATTTTTTCTAGTATGAGCATGTCAAATTCATCTTCATGAGTGTCATTCCACTGCAGAAGAAATACTCATGAGATCGAGATTGGCTAGATCTCATGTATTTTCCCATTTTGAACTTCACTCTCCTCCCGAGATCCTAAGTTCAGGCAAGGGGTTCCTTTTCCTCTAGGGCCCATAACACCTAGAGGTGTGGCACATACTTTCCCCATGTCTTGTCATGATATTCAATACTTATGTCATGTAAGATGTAGCGCATACATGCTCGAGCTAGATGATCATCCTTTCCCCAAGGAGCACCATCTAGGGTCTTACCAATTCCCTGGTAACCACCCGATGTCTTGTGTTGATTAACCAACATGATGTCCCATACCATCATGTTGTCAGATTAACCTAGTCAAGCACAATTCACCACTCATCACTAGTAGGGATAACCTAGAAGGGATGCCCATACAACCCCTCGTCACCTCCCATTCTGACCTTTTTTCATCAGAAGTACAGTTAGAGCCCTGATAAATTATGGTTGCTTGCCCGCAAACATCCTTAGCAATTATTGTACAAGATTGTCCCATCCACAATCTTGAAATAAAATCAAGGTTGTCCTACCCACAATCCTTGGGTTTAAAACACAAGATTGTCTCACCCACAATATTGAAATAATTTCAAGGTTGTCCTACCCACAACCCTGGGTTGCGAAATAAGATTGACCCTTCCACCATCTTATAATCCTTTAACTTTAAAGTTTGCCTAAGGTTGGTTTCAAAAGTTTACTGATGGTTTAGTTTCGATATTTTCTAAAAGTTTTGCTGTTTTTTTTTAAGATCACCATTTAATTTTCTTTTGATAAGTATAATATAGAGATGCTATTATAACATTGCATTCAAAACTAAACAAAATTCCACATGTGCTAAAATAAATCTACTTAGATTCTTTTAATAGTTGCTATTCTTTTAGAATAAAAAGCTTCTATAAAATTCACATCCACTATCCACTTCTCACCTAATACCCTATAAAACTTTATTATAAGATCATGAACTGAGTTAATCAACCACATGTTATAATAAGACTGTATCATCACAATTTAAGCAATACTAATTGAACATCCAAACAGAGTACATTTCACTTCACCATACCCAATTCATCACGCGGGTTTATTTCAAATAACCCCAATGCCAAACTATGATCAAGACATGTAAAACTTGAATCTACAGGTTATGATAATATCAAAAGCTTCCAACGTTTGAGTTTCAAATGAGTTTTGTTACGTTCTCTACACCATACGGGTTTAAGTTCATTTCAATTCTGCTCGAGTCTAATAAACCTCTACATTCACCGCAGTCTTCGATGCAACACTCCTATCATTGGTTCAGTTTGAAAATATGTGCAACCAACATTATTATATTTTAAATGTTCTCTACATTCTCATTCGAGAATACACCCTACGATGGTATACCTTTCAATACTTTATGAAAACTTCCTTTCACATAACTTAAATTATTCACACTACCAATTACCATGCCGCTTGATCAGGCAAAACCTTTCCAAATATATAACATTTGCCAGGTTTCCTTGTATAACCCAATTGAAGGTACCTATTACATGCTACTACAGTTTTGAAGAACATAATTCAAGTTTTCTGAGTACGTTATTCTCATTCATTGTTATCTTACACATAAAAAGAATCAACTCAAGCATAGCAGTTTCTAATATGTCATTGCAAATTCCCCTGGTAACTTCTATGTCTACGTTTCCATTAAACAAAATGTTCTTTCAGATTCAAAGAACATGCAACCAAACATATATATATATATATGATGAGGTATTCAAGTTTAATAAAACCAAATCAAAGTTTCAAACTTCTTATTCAAAGGACGCATTATGCATACAACTTATGAAAGGATTTACAAAGTTCTTTTGATAGCGTATTGATTTTATGACATTTCAAAAAGTAAACTACACTGCTATATTTTCTTTTCACCAAAAGACCTTCATGTAATTTTAATCTCCCCACTTCTATATCATTCGGATTTATAGTAAATACAATCTCAGTATTGGCTTGCACCAGTATTACTTGGAATTCTTCCTTTCTCTGAGGAACAAAAGTATTAATAAACATATACAATGGCTTTGTGCTATGGTGATTAGTAATCCTCCCTCAATGCTAGAACGCATGATCTACCGACAATAGAATTTAACCATGTCTTTGACTCCACCGAGTTTCGGTTTTCAGACACATGTTTCGGTATAATTCAGGGGTCAGAGCGGCCAAACTACAATGAAATGCAACTAATCCTAGCATGCAAACAATTTCTATATCTTTCCATGCAACATACAAAATTTCCAAGCAAGAACTTCCCATATCACCATGGGCATTCAACACAGTTTGTAAGTAAGGTCTTCAATTCCTTTAAAAACAACATGCAAAAAGAAATATTGCAAACCCATCATAGAATAGGTTATAATACACATACAAACATTGTTTTCATTTTTCCACATAGCTTTCGAGCACATGCATCACATATTTCCCATGCATGCATTATGAATCTCAAATTTTCCTTCATTATTTATAAAGTATGGGCAAGATTATAACCCCCAAACAAGCAATATATTTTAAAACTTGCCTCTCAGGCACAAAACTGTTTCATTTATTTTCACACTCAAAGCCAGCAAATGATATACCGAAGAACACCAACACATAGTCTTAAATTTATAGTATTTTTTTTAATTTAAGCACATAGAAATATATTTTGTTTTATTTTCTTCTACTCACTCACATTGCCAACAAACGATATATCAACCCAAACTCAGAATAGAACATGCAATTGCTTAAACATTCCACTAAAATTTAGCCAATTCAACTTACTGATTATCATAGCCACTCTCCTTGCTCTACAGAGTCCCTTCCTTGTCGTCGTCGCTTCCCTTCCTCCCAACACCAGCCCCTCTTTTTTTTTCCAAAAAGCATAAAACATCTCTCCTCCTCCTACCAGCTCGCCTCCGTTCGTTGGAGATTCCTTCCCAAAGAACATGCCATATGCCAAGTGTAACCACACTCCCCACGTCCAACAAATAAAACTGATCATAACTCCTAGATTTTTCCGATGATTTCCACCTTATCCTCTTTTAATTTATAATGTCCAAAACATACACTCCGCCACACACAATACTATATATTATATCTTAAAAATGGCTATAATATTTGACATTTTTCTTTAAAAGCAAATAAATCATTTATTGCCAAAGTAAAATGATTTATTACATAAATACCACTTATTGTCAATGCCTTCCTATCATTTATATATATTTTTATCTTTAGCATTATAACTATATTATAGATTATTTTCTTAAATTAAATAAATTCCTTACAAAAGCAAACACAAAGTTATACATACACATGTGATTAACAATTATTTTACTTTGCCTCATTACTTATTTTATTTTTTGAATCATGACACAAAAATAGTCATATTACTTATCTATCTTCATTTCTCATTCAAAACTATGGCTCCCATGCATATTAGCATTTTCATTGCCAACCAAAAATCATAGTTTAACAAGCATCAAACAGTCCTACAAATGCAACTACATGTTATGCATCTACATGGACCACTGGCGAATGCATTGCCTATAGGGTTCTCAGCCCCTATCAACCGGTGAATACATCACCGCTCATCATTTCCCTGACTTACCTTACACCGAACAATCCTACGGTCCATTAAGAAGACATCCTTCTTTTGCATGGTCCTTGTCATACAATACCTGTCCTCTGCATCCACAAATACATTAGCAATATCTCATCCTTACAGACAAATTAGGCATATAATAGAGTAGATTTTTGGAGGGTTATTACAAAATCTCATCTCACCACAGTAATTCATCACTTAGTAAAACCTATACACTTACACTTATCAAGTAAACCAGGGCTTGCAAGCACCATTGGAGGATCTCAAGTTTTATTTTTTATAAAATTAGATTGATAGCTTTGCTATACAAATTCCTAGCATGATATACCAGAAACAAACCCTAAGAAAATTGATCAATCATACAATCCATCCTTCAGTACTATGACCACCATATTTTATGTATTTCATCTAATCGATGTTTGAACAATTTAAAGGAGATGCCGACCCTAGAGAGAATTTAAGTGTGTTTATTAACTCATATTTTATAATAAAAGACAATGATACCTTGATGCTTCGAACATTTCCTCAAACATTTGGAGGAGATGCTCTAGAGTGGTACAATAATTTTCCACATCATAGCCTCTTTACTTTTGAGCAATTGGTAGATCAATTCTTAGAGCAATTTTCCCTAAATTTTAGGAAGAAGACAACATTAACCGACTTGTTCAACCTACGATAATTTGAATATGAGTCAGTTTATGATTTTGGAAACCACTGGAGGGTGGTCATCACCAAGTTGTCATTCACCATCCCTATGGTAGAATTAACATGAATGTTCACAAGGATTTGTTCCAAATCTATCTTCTTGCTACTTCAATTAAATAAATATAGAAAATTCAAGGAAGCTATCATGCAAAGTCAAGTTACTAAGGAAATCAATATTTATGAGGGTAAGATCAAGTTAAATAAAAAGGAATGGCAAAACAAAGGTATAAAAGGAAACAATCATGGCCAATTCAAAGGAGGCCAAGTAAATCAAGTAGTCTTGAGCCAACCATCAATGCAAATTCAACAATCTAAAGTACAACTTTAAAATTCCCACAACAACAACAACCATAGCAATAAGTTTATCAGGAGGTTCCACCCTCACGATAGTTGCATAACCAAGCTCTGACTATAAACAACAATCAGTGCCAACAATACAATCAACCACCTCATAACTATACGCCACTACTAGAGCCATTATCTAGCATCTTCCAAATGTTGTATGAAGTGCAATACATCACATTACCTTAGATTAAATTGAAGGATTCCAACAAATCTCATGGTAAAAACTATGAGTATCACTATTGTATATATCATCAATAGAAAGGTCATGATATAAATGATTGTTATTCATTCAATAATATTGTGTACAACTTGCTCAAGAAGGGTACTCTTAATATTGACAACCCTTTAGTACAAATAAATCAAAACCTTAGCATCTATAAAACACCATCACCTTATCGTGAGGATAAAAACAACCAATGGGAGGCTCAGCTTCTACAGTTCCTCTAATCAAGCTAATCACATAAACAATGCATAATAGTACCAAGGTTTTATAGGTGTTATTCATGTAATCATTTTTAGTCAAAGGAACACAAATGGAACATAACAATCCAGTGAAATAGTTCAAGTTGTACTCCCATAGGTAGCACTAATTCCTAGTGTACCTCAATAACTAAATCAAACTAACCCACTTCCACCCATTCACATTCCAAGTCAATAGCTAAGACCATCTATTACATTGAGATGCTATTTGATGCACAAACTCAAGTTAACCTTAGCTAAGTTGTCAATTTTTGATCTCAAACAATAGTATTTCCCATATAGAGATGCATTTATGGACATTCTAAATTCCATTG
Source organism: Wollemia nobilis (assembly GCA_028583015.1). Lineage (NCBI taxonomy): Eukaryota > Viridiplantae > Streptophyta > Pinopsida > Araucariales > Araucariaceae > Wollemia > Wollemia nobilis. Next base: position 4,506,158 of record JAQPPZ010001731.1, read on the forward strand.
AAGTTCAAACTCAAAATCCCAATACTTTTAACAACTTTGTGGGGAGTGTCCAAATGTGCATGAATCCCTCAATTACATTTTATAATTTTAATATTAAGATAATGTCATCAAAGTCACCAGATCTTCCATTACATATCATTACTCATATTGATCAAAAATAATTTAAGTGTTGATTGACATTGGTTCCTCTATCAATATCATCACCACCATAGCACTTTAGCATCTTAACTTCTCATATTTGCATATCACAAAATCAACCTTCACCTTACAGGCATTAAATGATGCTTTGTACTCCATAGTAGAAAATGTTGTCCAACCTATGATAATGGAGGTGAAGATAATTTATACCTTATTCTATATCTTGGATGGGATCATGCAATACAACATACTTCTTGGCTATTGCTATATTAGAGCCATGAGTTGTGTTCCCTCAATGTTACACCAATGTTTTAAATATGTACATGAGGGAAAGATCCATTGCATTCCAGCCAACACAAAACCACTTAAGTACTACAACTTGATCTCAAATCCATATGAATCATCACTCTCATACACTCATCTATCCATCACTCTACTTATTACTAGATGCACCTCAAACACAAACACATCATCCAAAGCACCCATTTTGAAAGCACTTCCTATCACCATTCCAAATTAGGCTTCCACTTTAACATATCATCACATTATTTTCACATCTCACCCTTCATCACAACTTGCACCATTTACATTTATTCAGGTTCAATCATTGAATCAAACATCTACACAAGAGGGATAAGCCTCCATATCATCTACATCATCAATCATTAATCATCCTTCATCATCCATACCTTCAATTTCATAAGCACCATCCATCATCGCATCTTAGCCTAAGCCTATAGCCATTAGATGCCCTATTTAGCAAGATCTATATCATTTATCTCTACCTCTACCATACAATTTCTCACATGTGGATATATCTAGTTGTGATGTGTCTTTGTAGCATATATAATTTACCCTCTTGAGCCATTAGTCATTCTTGAAGCCTCCACCTCAACACCCACTTCATATGAATCCATTCCAACCCAAGTTGTAGTTCATCTCATCAATCATAGATTTGGTGAATATATAGTTGAAAGAGTTAAAATAAACCCACCTACTATTGAGACTATTAGGAACTATGATCACCCATGAAACCCACCCCTATCCATAGGTGTGATTTATAAAATTGGTTCAACTTTGAATAGAACTATCTTTGTATATGGTGGAGTCAATTATTCATCCAATCCACTCCCTCTTGATGAACCTTACACAATATGTTTATTCTAATATAAAATATATGTACAATCCAAATTTCCCAATGAGATACTTTCATCAAGTTAATTGGCAAGTATATGGGATAGGACAACATGAACAGGGTATTTGTGACATTGCTGAGCCTTTCTATCATGAAGCACATGATTAATTTGGCCTAGGATTAAAACCACTATCTTTTACTCTCCCCATCAAGCAAGAATTCAAGCAAATCATTGTATATTACAAAGAGGATAGTGATGGGGATGAGGACAGTGATGATAGAAAGGATGAATACATAGACCCTTACTTTGCATATCTTCTGTATAAGGCATTTTTAGAAATTATATCACACATTTCTATGATAAATACCATTTTCAATTATGAATTCAATGAAGACTCATATTATGAATACAAAGTACTATCGATCACATTAAATATTTCCAAAGAATAATTATCTCTAGTTGCACTATTCATAGAGGAAGATGAGTTCTACCTTCATGTGTTTCCCATCCATCAACCGATCTTTCATTTGCTTCTCCTGTTAGAGCTTCTTGGACACCTATCAATATAAAACCAACACCTTGGCCACCTCAGTGACATCAAGATACACTAATCCTAGATCAGCTACTCCCTTGATACTGAGAATATGTAAACCCATTCTACACATTGTAGCCATCCCTTTTCCACCAAGTTACTATGATTTTTGTTGACATGATGATGCTCCTCGAAAATACATACAATTTAGTAAAACCAATTCCTATTGAAATTAAACTCATCGATGTGCATTGTATCTCATCACCCCCATCCATTTCTAAATTTATCCTTTTGGAGGAATTATTAAGAACTTTTACCACTTACATTCCTTCACAACCTTCACCTTCACCTTCAACCTCTCCTATCTTTCACACTAAAACAAAAGAGAATGTGCCAGTAGAATTTAATAATATAATTGATGACATGCATTTAATATTGATGTCCCATTAGCTAGAAGAGGGTTTGCACATGGTAATTGAAGATACTATAGATGTAAACCTAAGCATAGATGCAAACAACCCACAAATTATAAAACTTAGAGAAAGTTTATCTATCAAAAAGAAAGAGCGGTTCATAGACATACTCACAAGAAAAAATGGTATCTTTGCATGCTACTATAAATATATACATGGTCTTAACCCTAATTTAATAGTTCACAACCTTACCTTGGATCCTAATGCTAAGCCGATTAAGAAAAATTTAAGAAATTTACATCCTACCATAGCCCTCATGGTTAAGGAAGAACTTCATAAGTTATTAGACATAGGTTTTATTCAACCCATTTATTATCCTAAGTGGCATTAAAATATGATACCCATTAGTAATTCTAATAGGGTTATTCATATTTGTACCGACTTTTGAAATCTCCATAAAGTGTGTCCTAAGGATGACTTTCCTTTACCAAATATGGACACTCTTGTAGACTATACTACAAGTCATGAAATACTTTATTTAATGGATGGTTTTTTAGGATATAACCAAATCCAATTAATACTTATAAACACAAAATAGAATTCATAATACCTAGGAGAACTTTCTGCTACAATGGGATGCCATTAGGCCTCAAAAATGTAGGAGCTCCATACCAATGTACTATGGCGTACGTCTTCCATGATTATATGTATAAGATCATTGAAGGCTATGTAGATGATTTGATAGCTAAATCTAAAACATGTTTGGATCACAAGGATATATTGGAAATATTTTTTGATCAACTTCTTGAACATAACATGAGGTTAAAACCTAAGAAATGTGTTTTCCAATTTACATCAAGTAAATTTCTAGGATTCAATATGTCCAAGTGCGACATTGAAATAGACCCAAACAAGGTCAAGGTCATTATGGAAATGCCTCTGCCAAGAATCTTGAAAGAGTTGTGTAGCTTATAGGGAAAGATCCAATCGATCTATCACTTTATTGCGTAAATAATAGACAAATGCATGTCATTTAATCACATACTACAAAATGTGGTCACATTTTCATGGACCAAGGAATACCAAGAGATTTTTGATGACATCAAACAATATTTAGCCTCTCTACCAATCCTAACATCACCTCACTTGGAGGATCCTTTTTATATTTATGTCTTAGTAATGACTTTTGCATTAAGGACAATGCTTGTACATAATAATAAAAATAATCAAGAGCAAGGAGTTTATTATATTAGTTGAAAATTGGTAAGTTATGAAACTAGGTATGTGTATATGGAAAAATTATGTCTAGCAGTGGTTTTTGCTACTAAGAAAATTAGAAATTATATACTAAGTCACACCACTTATGTCATCACTCAAGAAAATCCTTTATGCTATATGATGACTCGCATATAAAAAAACACCTATACCATAAAATGCATAATGCTTTTAATAAAATTTAAACTTTAATTCATTAACAAAAAGCTCAAAGATCAATTTATAGCCGATCAACTTGTAGAAGCTCTACTTTCTAACAATCAACCTTTTTTTATTGAGCTACTAGATAATTTGGTATTCAATATCACTATACAAGAGGAAGATGTCCTCCTTGAAGATGATGTTGATATAACCTTATTCTTTGATGGTTCCAAGTGTGAAAAATAATAAGGTGTAGGAGTTGTGTTTCATACACCTCAAGGGATACCGATCCTTTTGTCATTAAAACTTGACTTCCCATGCACAAATAATAATGCAAAATATAAAGCCTTAATATTAGAAATTCAAGCAGCTATAGCTAATGGTATAAAACATATAGTAATTTTTGGTGATTCCCAGCTTATCGTTTATCAAGTGAAGGGATCATACCAATGTAAAAAACTAGTCTTAAAACTTTACAATGAAGTAACAATAAATTTTTTAGCAAAATTTGACTAGTACAATATTGACCACTTGCCTCACTCGACTAATAGATTTGCATATGTGATGGCCTCCCTAGGATAATTGATTCTAAAGAACTTTGCATGGGATGTCCAACCACTTATTATCATAATAATCTCTAAATTTATAATCTCATGAGTTGAATCTAAGGATGACAAGGATTTTTATTTTAATAAAGTAGACATACGAGCCTTGGCTTAATCAGGTGAAATATTTTTTTCAAGTTTGGTATGCTCCCAACAGATCTGTTCCAAACTTCCAAATGAATCAAATAGGAGGATCGTTTCACTCTCTTGGGGGATATAGTGTATAGACATGGTTATTATGGAGTTCTATATTGTTATCTCAAACCTATAGAGGCACAATGAGCCATATTTGAGGCTCATGGTGGTACTTGTGGTGGCTAGTTTAGTGGAATGGCCATCATAAAGTGCATCTTGCACATAGGTTACTATTTTCCCACCATGGAAAGTGACTATTGCAATTATGTTAGGAAATATTATAAATATCAATATCATGCTAATTTAACTCATGTACCATCATAAGAATTACAACCCATTCAAAGTATTTTGTCCTTCTCACAATGCGGCCATGATTTGATTGGTAAAATTTTGACTATCTCATTAAGCCAACATAAATTTATCATCACTACCATTGAGTCCTTCATGAAGTGGGTCCAAGAAAATCTTATGACCAACATGATAATACCTCAAATTGTGGAGTTCATACTCCAACATATTATCTATCATTTTGGCATTCCCTGGAAGATAATCTCTAATAATGGTAAGTATTTTAAAAATAAGGATGTTTGAGCACTTTGCAAGAAATATAATATACAAAATAGTTTCTCAAATTCTTACTGCCCACAAGAAAATGGATAATATGAGGTTAGAAATAGATTATATTATATCATTTGGGTCATGTAAGTGTACCTTCCTAGGTACATACTTAGGAAAATAGATTACTTTAGGGGAAAGTTAGCTAGTTACTTCATGCAATGTAATAAATGCACATGTATCAATGTGTAAGATTTATATGTACAAGGTATCCCTTGCACAAATAGGTAGAGTGTTGTCCAAGGAACCTATCTTCATATATAAAAGGGCCTTATTGTAACAAGTAGAATATAGAAGCTCAGAGAATATTCATAGGTAGTAGCCTAGTGTTGTGTAGATCACAAAATATTGGTGATGGCTGTAATGTAGTCCAATAGCTTTGATCATGGAGTATTCATTTCCTCCAAAGCTACATTATATTCATTTCCATCATTTCTATTTATAGCATATCTTAATCATCTCACAGATTTAAATTCTTTCATATTATTATGCATCTTGTGATTGATATCTCCCATTGCACACTATATCAAAATCTAATAGTGGTATCAAAGACACGGTATATCTAGACATAGTAGATCAATATAAAGACCACCATTATCATTGAGCTAGATTTTTTAATCAACCTAACACACTACTATACTAGCCACTATCAAAAAATATTATAAGAGTCTAGGTGATAGAATTAGGGAGAGCCACAAGTGAGGACTAAAAAAACATTAGTTATAGAAATACTAATATTACATTTGGTGAGAGTATTTACACAAAGTTTTAGGAATAACTTGTGAATAATAGGACCTAGCCTTCAATCCACTAAAATGATAAATCAACTAGTGAAGATCATTAAGGATATACGGAATTTGTTAACTATTACCCAAAGTTTATTTTATTGTAGAAAACTAATTCTTAGATGATTGGGACACCTCCTAAAATATAAATATAGGAGACTTCAACTTCGTTGCACAAAGGTCAGTGTGCCTTCATAGTGTAGATATTAATTCCTTGTGCAAGAAAAGAATACTACGGAAGAATACTTCTATAGAATATTCATGGTGAAGTTAAGATACTGGAGATATATATTACTAGATTGATAACTTCATAGAAGAAGAGAATTCCATAGTATCCTTGATAAAAAAATGCCACAAAATTTTTGACACTAAAGAAAAGGCCATAGAATCCTTGATATTGAAGAAAATACCATAGAAGTCTTCATACTAAAAAAAGGCCACATAAGCCTTGGTCCTAAAGAATAGTCTAGAAGAGAGTATATGATTTAGAAGTAAATTAATATTTTAGTATTAATACTTTGTTGTAGGGAAAGGAGATTCAGTGATTTTAGAAACTTCCTACAATAAAGTTAATAAAAGTATCTTCTTCAGAATAAATCTAGCACTTGAAGCAAAATTTAAGGTAAAGATATCAGGAGAATATCTTACTAAAGAAATTCTAGTCTTGGAGGAAGAAGGACTAGGAGAGTCCTGCTCGAATCCATAAGTGGTAGAATTAGAGATCTCGATGAATATCTCACCACCAACACTTCCAAGAGCAGAAGGTTGAATAAAATATCTCAAGGAATACTAGAAGAATCTACAAGATCAAAGACCTTGGGTAGGTCTCAATGAGCATCTAGTAAAAGGCTTGGAGAGCATTACTAAATAAACCATAAAAGGAGAACTTATTGAAGAAATTCACTACAGAAGCTAGTGAAATATTTGGTACAATTATCACCATATTTGGTACAATTATCACCATATGACAACAAGCCCAAAAAAAGAAGAAGAATTTGTTAAGGAGTTCCAAATCTTAGAAGACCTCAAGACATTCAGAATCTTGATAAGAAGATCCGTGCTTGAAGTCAGAATTTGACAAGAAGACTTGAAGATAAGAGAAGCCTACCAAATCCAAGATATTTGAATATTACCTCTCAAAAAAAGAAGGCAACATTTTAAAGATAAAATTTTCCAAATATATAGCAAAAGGAGAAGATTTCCTAAAGGATAAAATCATCAAAATCTATGCTCGTAAAAGAAATTTTGAGACCACTTTTTGGTGAAGAAGAAACTAAGCGTCAAGATACTACTCAAAGTAGTAACTTGGTGATATTAGAAACCAAGATATAAATCCTATACAAAAGTGGTAAAAGAGCTACAAAAGCTTTCAAAAAGGTAAGCAACTATTGGTGCAACTAGATTCATTAATTGGATTACTTATCAGATTTATTAAAGCACCTTAATTTGGATTAGAGTTGCAAAAGAGAAAAATTGAATTATAGAATTCAAAATTTTAAAATGGAAAAGTTCCTTTTAAGGTTAATTTGCAGAATAGATTTATATTTGATTAGATTATAAAATTACAACTATATATCAACTACCAAATATCTACTTTGAAAAAAAAAAAGACTAGTTCCTACAACTTGTTTGTAGTGAAATTGTAAAATAACTATTGAAGATTCATTTTAGATTATTCTTGATTAGTTGCAGTAAATTGATTAAGTGCACCTATAAGTTATTTTGAGAGTTTATTTAAGTTGTAAGGTGTGATTTTTAGTGCATTAAAAGTGAAATATTAGTGGGTTCATTTGCACTACTATATTACTCTCAAAAATCTTTTTTTTTTTTGTCCTTGATAAGGGCACAAAATTAGAATTTTAAAAAGTGTCTAAAGAAACTATTAGTTCACAAAAATATTCAATATATAGTGTCCAAGTGAAGCCAAAAAAACATGTTAGAATCATCCAAAACTTGGATAAGAATACAACTAACCAAAATTAGAAATAGAATCTTCAAAAAGAGACCTAGTGAGTCTCAAATCCAAAGCATTACAGGTTAGTTGCAAGAAGAAAAGTGCAAAAAATTGCATTAAATAAGATGCTTCTATCTACTTCTATCTAAGATTGGATTTATCATCACAGTATCCAATAAAAAATGGGAAGGTGTCTAATCAAAGAGACAACCTCAAAACCCCTACATTGCATTCAAAAATTCTACCACAAAACCAAAAATTTAGACTTAAAAAATGGAGTGCACAAGAGGGTGTAATAAAGGTTATTTTATACATAAATTTGTTACATTGTATTGCACTATCCTAATCTAGTTTATATAGGAAAGAGGGCATATTTGAAGGTGCCTCAAAGGTACAATATCCACAGGGTAAACTAGCCAATGGTAGCCAAATACTTACACACTCCAAGCAAGGGTAATCTAGCCAATGGTTATATTCCCTACTTCTTGGACAACCAAACCTACAAGTAATCAAGGCATAAAAGAAAATAAGGGAGAAGCATTATATTCAGGTCTACAAAAGGAGCATAACATATTGAAGAAAAGCAAGCAAAACAAGATGTACGTAGGAACACTCTATACCATTATTGGAGCTCCATCAAGGCTTCACTAGAGTTCCACCAAGGCTCCACCAAAGCTCCACCATAGCATTGCTTCTCACTCAATGCACCATCAAAAGCATCTATAGTAAAGAAAATGAAATGACCAAGCTTTTCTAATAAGGATAGTGAAGGGTTACGTTGAAGGAGCAAAGGCCTATGCATGAGGAGGAAGTGACACTTGTCACTTGGAATAAAACCCTAATATTCCATCCATGAGTGCTCATCTTGGTCAAATAAATGTTACTAACATTAGGTTGGTACATTGAGAATGTATGAGACACTTATCTACAAAGAGAACAAGTGCTTAAATAAATAATGTAACTCCCTAGTGTTACTTACAAGAGGCTATAAGTTTCATATAGTATCTTTCATTCCTCAACCACTCAATAAGAAAATAGATGTGCCACTTGGAACTTAAATCAAGATTCCATTCCATTTTAAGGGTTCCAAAGACCAAGGACTTGGAAGCATTCAGTAGGCATTCATGCATCCACATTCAAAACTCAGGAGTATTTGTGCACAAGGATGAATTTACAACATGGAAGCAGGGTGGAAGAGTCTTAAATCAACATCGATTATTATGGTATTCAAATATTACAATGTGAGATTTATTCCCTACCTTAATGTGATTTCATTTTATGGAGTTATAAGGTTGATAAATCAAGGTTAAACCTAGAAGAAATTAGCCATATTGAAAACCATACCTCAAAGGGAATAATTTATCAAATAAATATAATATTTGCAATATTAAACTTAGAAGTAGTAAGGATTTCTATTGGAAATTGATTTTAAAATATTTTCAAATATTATTATGGTATAATTTTCCAAAATTTTGGAGTTATAAGGGTTACTATATTAAATTAAGTTATTGGAAATTAGATACACTAAAATTAAATCCTAAAGGGATATTAAAAGGTTTTTATAAAAGCATTTCAAAGGTTAGAATTTGGAAATTTACTTGTCTCAAAATTTCATAAAACTGGACAAAAGATATCCAACATTAAACCTCTTCAAATTTTGGAAAAGTGCTTAGTTCAATAGAGGCAATAAGGATAATAGAAGTTGATTTTAGGATTTACAAAAACTTTACAAAATCAACCAAAAATTGAACTACAATTTACAAAAATAGTATATTCATCTTATATCTTATCCAAAATATACTAGGGAGTCATAAGGCATTCTACAAAACTTGGTAATATCAACATTTATCAAAGATTAAGAAGCTGCAAATCCATTGGCAAAATATAAGCTTTCTACAAAATCTAAAATTCCATTAGGTTTATATACTTTCTATTAAAATAAGTAAATATTCTCTTAAGTCCTACTAGGATAGACATACTTGAGTTTCCACTCCTCCATGAGTCAGGTGAACTCTCAGTATAGTCTATATTAGATTTGATGAGTTGTTGTAATCCAACGACTCTCAATGATAAACTTTGGTATTTATACAAAGTTGATCCATGGAATAAATCAATCATTTCTATTTTATTTCTTCAAATCTTGTAATGCTTTGTAGTTCTACTCTTAGGAAATTCTAACATGGTACCAGAGCAGGATATATTTTGCTAGGCATTCTCTCTTGAAGGCAGTTTCACGAACTGGTTCACATCTCTTATCTTTTGTTTTAAAAAAAGAGAAGAGTTTTTTAGATTGCTCATTTTTAAATCTGCAATTTTTTTGAGATATTTTGTTTATGGTAATCTCTAAATAGTTAAACTAGATTAAATTTACCATATTATGTAGAATTCTCGTCTTTATTTTCAAATAATATAGATATTTGATTTTTTTTTTACCTATCCTTTTTATTGTTCTCCTCAAATGCCTATTTCAAAATATATATCTCCATATCTCTTCTCGAACGCAAGCTCAAATTGGCCCCAATAGCCATCGTTGTGTATCATTTTTTAGTGAACGCATACTTGCGTTGGCAACATTATTGCCATCATGACATATGTTCATTAGTGGAGACTAAGCAAAATAGGCATATCATTTTTTGAATACAATAAAATTATGGGTAATGTTCTGGTTGTTAGATATTATTTTTTGAATCTCTTCAACTAAATATATGCTTTATTTTTGTCAATGTTAATGGAAATTTGGTAAAAAATGTCCATTGATATTTTAAAAAAAAATGTGGTGTTTGTGCCTACGTTTTTAAAATTGGTGTATGAGATTATCTCGCGTAATAGTCGGGTGGACATTTGGTAAACCAAAGTCCATATTTATTAAAGAGAATGTGGCATCTTTGCTAACATCTCTTCATGGGGCATGATGATTAAAAATTAAACGGGCATTTCAAATTTATGATCAGTTTTTTGAAATAATATCTTCTCCAACCTTCAGTTTCACAAAAGTTTCTCCTTATTTATCGCCATTTGGTTCTTCGTAGAGAAGCTTCATTTTTATATATTCATCTGAGTAATTAATAAAATAAGGATATCTTTACCTCTACATACTCTCAAGCTTTTTATCAGTGTTCTCTCATGATATGCGATGTGAATCTTCAATTTTTTTTTAAGAGTTATAGGTGATAATTTCTTTATGTGGTGCCTCACTGGAGCTTCCTTATCTGTCGTTGCACTTTCAATCAACCTCGTGGACCCTTTGGTGATGTATTCCACAGTTTGGTGAGCCTTCTCCATGTTAAGTCTTTTGGGAAGCCTTCCTTGAGAATTGTGTCCATTCCTATCTCTGTGTACCTTCAATTGACTTCTAATAAGTCTCGCTCTCTCTTCATACTGCAGACACCTTCCTACTTCTTTCGTAGCATAAAGGTGGTAATTTGTTTTAAATTTTTTATATATTAAAAAAAATATTTCGTTCGCTTCTAGTTATCTCCTAACAGAGTGCAGTGATAAAAATTATCCCCTTTCACGACTTTTAAAACTCCTTAAGGCTTCTCATGGAACCATAACCATAATGTATATTATTGTTTATTTTATATATTTTTCCTCTAATCATTCTCTAAATACAGTGAATTTTGGAGCGTTTCTAAAGCTTTCAAATCTCTTGTTCGCTGCCCATTGACGTAGGATTGGAGAATTCGACATACGTCGTTGCCTCTTGATGTATCCTATGACATCATTTATCTCTTAGATCTTCTGGTTCTTTATTTTTTATATTATAATTGCTCTTTTTTTTTTTTATAATTGTACCCTCTGTATATCTTCTATATTTTCTTTAAAAGCCTTTTTTAGTGGCCACAAAGAAAAACATAGAGTTGTAATCTCAATAAAATTAAATTTTTTTGGTGGGGGTTCATTGGTGCCTTTTTTGCACCTATAATATCTTAAAAAGGGGGATTATTGTTGTGTCAATCTTTGTCTCTTTTATTCATTGTCTCATTACCTTTGTTCTATTTCCTCTTTTCAAAGTTCTTTAAGGGATATTTTAGTGAGGCTAATTTTTTATAAATTAAATTACTTTATAGAAAGATTTTTTTAAAGTATTTTTTTATAATAAATTATTTTATCACTCATTAATTTTTATTTCTTATAACATATGAGTAAGATAATTTTTTTTTACCGTTAGAGAATTTTATAAAGGATTTTATTTAATACAAGAAACAATATTCAGTTCTTATAATAACTAGAGCATATACATTAAAATTATTATAATCACCTATATACCACATATTGTACTTCTAAATAACTTATATTTTCCATCACGTAAGGGCGGGTTATTTAAATTTCCAATATAGAGGTCTGGTTGATTATACATTTAAAAGCCTATGTTTCAAGTATCAATTATATTCAATACTTATAGTTTTCCTCTCGTAAGGGAGGGTATTTGAGAAGGAAGAGATATATAGGTCTGGCAAAAAAAATTTTATTAAGCCTAATAATTATATAAAATATCCTCATTTAATTATAGTTTCCCTCAAGTTAGGGTGGGTCTTTCGAGGATTTTAGTTTTTCTTAAAAGGCTTTTGTTAATTTCTTTAAAATCCATTGCATTCTCTAATATATATAATTGAAGTTAAAGGGGGAATTATTGGTTCACTTCAATTTTTTATTTAGCAAAATGAATACAATTGATCCACTCACTCTTCATAACTATCATACATGGAAACCCAAAATATTAAATCTCATTTCTCAAAAAGGGCTCAGACACCTACTAGGAGAAAAGCAACTTGAATTTGAAAAAGAATATGAAATATTTGTTCATAAAGGGAAAATGTATGAAACAATGGGTATTATAAGCACTAATGTAAATGAAAGCTTATGGTTTCATATTATGGATTGTAAAACTCCTTATGAAATTTGGGAGAAACTAAAGAACTTATTTGGAAAAGTAGATCAAATAAGGTCAATGCAGCTAGAGGCATAATAAAATGCATTATCTCCTGATGATTTCAACAATATTATTGACTTTCTTACCAAATTTAAAGAAATACTCACTCAATACAAAGGTAGTGGCAAGTCTAAAATATAAGAAGAATGCATCTATCTAATTATTTCTAAATTAAAAGGTGTATTTCAAAATTTTGCAACCACCTTTTTATCTATAGAAGATGCTCTTGGTGCAAGCTTTAAAATGCCCTCAGAGGATTTTTGTGATAGGCTAACTAGAGAAGAAACCAAAATTTCAAAGTATGAGATCTCTTCCTCTTCCTCAAGAGCCTTAGTAGCCTCCACCTCTACCAAATAAAAATTCAAAAATAAAGAAATGAGTCCCATTACTTGTACTCACTACAAAAAGAATGGTCATTCTTTGAACAAATGTTGGAAAAGAATACAATAACTAGAGGTAGCAATGAAGGATCAAAATATGGAAACTAATAAGCAAATATGAAAATCCCTAAATTTTCAAAGCAATATCACAAAAAATTCATCAAAATACTGGGTTCTAGATTTAGGAGCAAATCATCACATGACTTCCTCCGATGAGTTATTCTCTTCAATATCCTCAAGTTAAAAAAGTAGCATAGAAGTTGGTGATTCATACTTTATCCTAGTAAAAGAAAAAGGTGAAATATCCATTGATGGTGGTTATATCAATAATGTTATCTATGTTCCAAACATTGCAACAAATATCCTCTCCGTCTATCAGATTTGCACTTCTCGAAAGGGAAAAATAGTTCTCTTCTCACCAATAGGATTTGAGATAAGAGACTTTCAAGATCCTAACTCTCTCATAGCAAAATGAGATATTGATCATAACACTCACCTATTTTACTTCAAAGGATTCAAAAATTTAGAAGGGACCTCATTTTTTGTTGCACATGGAGATCTTGAAAGAAAAATTTGGCATGAAAGGTTTGGGCATCTTAGTTATAACTACCTAAAAGAATTGAAAACCCATGAAATGATAACAATATTACCACAAGTCTCTTATATTTATGGAGTATGTATTGGATGTGCTCTTGTAAAGTAACATCAAGATCCTTTCCACCCTAGTGGTTCTCTAAAGGCCTCATCCCTTCTAGAGTTAATCCATAGTGACTTGATGGTCTTCCCAGAACCTTCTTTCAAAGGAGAAAAATATGCTTTAAACTTCATTGATGATTTTTCCAGAATAACTTGGGTATACTTCCAAAAATAAAAGAGTGATGTTCTATCCCACTTCAAAATATCCAAAGCCTTAGTTGAAAATTAGTCCTCTTGCAAAATCAAGCAAATTTGTACAGTTAATGGGGGGAAATACTTCAGTAATGAGTTCTCAATTTTTCTATAAGGTCATGGAATAATTATTCAACATTATGTCTTCCATAATCCATAGCGTAATGGTATTGCAGAGAGGAAGAATAGAAATTTAAAGGAAATGATCAACTGTATCCTCTACTCAAGAGATTTTCCAAAAGTTTTTTGGGTAGAAGTAATTAACTGTGCAAACTATATTCAAAACCGCACACCTCACAAAGCTCTTGGCCATTTAACTCCCAAGGAAGCATGGACTAGCTCAAAACCTAATATCTCCTTCAAAAAATTTGGGTGTACTACTGGGGCACATATCCCAAAGAAGAAAAGGAAGGCTCTATATAAGAAAAACAAAAAGCTCATCTTCTTTTTGTTATTGTGAGGAAATGAAAGCATATAGGCTCCTTTATCCCACAAATAATGAGGTCTTTTTTCATAGGAATGTTCAATTTGATTAAAAATTCCCTCATAAATATCCTCAACCATCCTCTTCTTCAATTGATTCTCTTGAACCATATCTAATGATAGAGCCTCAATACAATGAAGAACCAACATTAGAGGTTAATATATATATTAATGATCAATATGAGGATCCTATAACTCCAACTCAAAGTATGCCACTCCTACTATTCCCTCTTCTATGCCAAAATGGGCTAGCACCATTGTTAAATAAGCTACTCCATTCATCCAAAATATTCTATCCTCTAGATTAAGCAACTCCATAGGCTTTGGTCTTGTCTTTCAGTACATTTCTATAGATCCTCAATCCTTCAAAGAAGCAACTGGTATTAAATAACGAGATGATTCCATGGAAAAAAAATTCTCTTCCTTAATAAAAAATAAAACTTAGAATTGAGTTCCCTTAACTAAAGGAAGGAAGTTATTTCAATGTAAATGGATCTACATAACAAAATATGGACCTAATGGAGAAATTGACAAACACAAAGCTCACCTAGTAGCCAAAGGTTTCTCTCAAATTTAAGGGATTTATTATTCTAAACTTTTGCACCAATTTCCAAAATAGATTTTGGTAGACTGGTTCTTGCTCTAGTTACTTCCCAAAAGTGGCCTATCTTTCAAATAGATGTAAAAAGTGCTTTATTACATGGAGACTTAAAGGAATATATATTCATGGAACAATCTATTGGATTCACTCAAGACTCCTCTCTTTTTTGTAGGCTAAGGAAGTTTCTCTATGGCCTCAAACAATATCCTAGAGCTTGGTACAAAAAAATGGACTCCTTCCTTCTTTCCTTAGGTTTTTCTCATTGTGAGTATGATGCCACATTCTACATTTGGAGAGATGAAGAAAAAATCACCATACTTGTTCTATATGTTGATGATTTACTACTTATTGGTAGTGACTTCACTCACATTTATGCTATCAAGGACTCCCTCTCTAAAAATTTTGAAATGGCTAATTTAGTTTTAGCTCATTACTTACTTGGGATTCAAATAAATCAAACAGATGCAAGAATTTCATTGTGTCAACAAAAATACACTCTAGACCTTCTTCAAAGGTTTAATATGATAGATTTCAAACCCTCTTCTACACATTTTTAGTTTGGAGTAACTCTAAGTACTTCCTGTACATCCCCTCTATGTGATGCAACTCTATATCATCAACTTGTAGGGAGTCTATTATATCTTACTCATACTCACCCAGATATCTCATATGTTGTTGGCTTGATATCCAAATTCTCACATTAACCTCATTTCAATAATTGGTAAGAAACAAAAATAATCCTTCGCTACTTGCAAGGTACTACTAACTTTGGGCTCTTACATGAGGGAAAATCCATATATATCATTGGTTACATGGATTTTTATTGGGTAGGTTCAATAGAAGATAAATGTTCAACTTTTGGCTATGTTTTTTATCTTGGTTCTTAACCAATTGCTTGGTCATGCAAAAAACAAAAAGAGTGGTTTTATCATCTATAGAAGCTGAATACATGGTAAAAGTTTTGGCAAGTCAGGAAGCTCTTTGGCTTCATCAGATACTAAGAGATTTCCCATGAAAAACCTATTACTCTTTAGTGTGACAATTAGAGCACAATTCATATTGCACGCAATCCAGTTGAGCATCAGCACACCAAGCACATTGAGATTCACATGCACTTCATTTGGCAACATATTTAGAGAGGGGAAATATACTTGAACTATATTCCCACTAAAAATAAAATAGCAAACATCTTCACCAAGTCATTTCCTTCTCCACGTTACATTGAGTTGCGAGAAAAACTTGGGGTAAAACATATGCATTAAAAAACAAAGTTCTTTCAACTCTCATTTCTTCTTATTATTGTATTCTTTGGACGATGGTTTTTTCCCATGTGGTTTTTTTTATCACCTCTCCTATAGTATATATTGTACATGAGTACCTCATTAGGCTAATTTTTTGAGACTCATTCATTTTTAAATGACGATAATCTTCCCCATCCAAATACATTCCTCTATATTTATTTTCTGACGGATGGTTTTTCCCAAGTGGTTTTTCACCATATCTCATATATTAATGTAAATGAGTACCTCATCAGGCCCTGTTTCTAGGACTCTTCTTTTTGTATCATTGAGGACAATATTAACAAACCAAAGACATGCATATTCCTTTTTCTTGTTTGATAGATGGTTTTTTCCCATTTGGTTTTTACCATCTCTTCAAATAAGACATATATGTACATGAGTACCTCATCAGGCCTTGTTGACGGGACTCATTTATATCAAACTCCCCTAGTATCACTTAAGAGGGGTGTTAGAATAAGTAATTATTCTCTTAAGTCCTACTAAGATAGACATACTTTATTTTCCACTCCTCCATGAGTCAGGTGAAATCACAGTATAGTCTAGATCATATTTGATGAGTTTTTGTAATCCAACATCTCTCAATGATAAACTTTGATATTTATACAAAGTTGATCCATGGAATAAATCAATGAGTTCTATTTTGTTTCTTCAAATCTTGTAATGCTTTGTAGTTCTACTCTTGGAAAATTCTAACACTTTCTATATACTAGGGAGACATAAGGAAGTCCACCAAATACAAATCTTCATAAAGGTTATAGAGAATTTAAAAAGGAGAAGAAGAATCATCATAACATCAACCAAATTCTTTCTTACAAAATCTCAATTTCTTAAAGGTCCAAACTATTTCTTATGGAATAACAAAGTAAAAGCAATCATGGTATATGAGAAACTATGGGAAATAGTCATAGGATCAACAAAAAGGACCGAAATAGGTGATACAAAGATTCTAAAGTTTGAATAAAATGATTCAAGAGATCTAATTATAATAACCTTTGCTATCACTAATGAAATACAATCTTATATCAACTCAACAAAAATATCCACTGAATATTGAACAAGCTTAGAGAAAATATTTGGAGAAAAGAATAAAGCCACCATTTTTCATCTTCAAACTCAACTATATTCCTTGAAAATGAGCAGTGGGGAAAGCATAGAATTATTTCTAAGGAAGGTAGTAGATATTAAATGGAAACTACTAACCCTTGGAAAAGAACCTAAATATGAACTTCTTACTCAAGTAGGTTTATGTGTAAGGGATCGGCTCAAAAATGTATTTATAAAAATTTGGGAAATCAATTTCAAAGTCTAGGTGAATAGTGTCCAAACGCATATAGAAAGTTCACAATTTTTAGGGGTAATGTTGGAAATTTAAACTTAAAATGATCAAATTATTTTAAAATTGAGGGGAATCGACCCAAACAAATTTACACCATAAAATTTCTAGCTAATGGGCCCTGGTCAAGGGTCCCAAATATTAGCCAATTCTAAAATTTGAAAATCCTAATTTTAGCCAACTTGGTAGTAAATAGTCGCTATGCATAGCCCTGTACTTAAGTAACCATGAGAGAACTTCAAGACAACTATAAGCATTTGGTCACATATTTATAATTCTAAAGTAAAAATACTTATTTTGATGGCCTAGTCAATATACTTCAGAAATATGAAGTGGAAAACACTGTGAAAGATGAGATGGCTAATACTAAATTGGCATTAAAATATAATCCATATGTAAATATTGCTTCATTATCAAGAGGAAAAAAGGTATGGTATTTTTAGATATGCAAAAATAAAGCTCATAGTACCAGCTATTGCAGATACATTCTAAAAACTAGAACCAAGGAAACCATATGAATAATGGGAATCAATTTCAACCATGACAATATCAAAGGAATCCTTGTCAGAAAAATATCAATGACCAACCGATCATACTCAACTAGAATATCAAAAGAAAAATAAAAAAGGACACTTGGTTTAGAAGATAGAAGAAATTGCAGAACTAGAAGAACCCGTAAAATATTATGAGGTGAAAACTCTATCAGTAAATTTAACACATTACATAGACACTAACTATTTGTTTGAACATATTACAAAGAATACAATGGAAGAGTACAAAGTTCAATCTGAAGAAGAAGATCCATATTGAAGACTAAAGTCTTTAATACCCAAATAATGTAATATAGAGGGGTGTTAGAAATAGATTATATTATATCATTTAGGTCATGTAAATGTACCTTCCTAGGTACATACTTAGGACATTATATTACTTTAGGGGGAATTTATCTAGTTACTTCATTCAGTGTACTAAGTGCACAAATTTCAATGTACAAGTTGTATTTGTGCAAGGTATCCCTTGCATAACTAGGTAGAGTGTTGGCCAAGGAAACTATTTTACTATATAAAAATGTCATCATTGTAACAAGTAGAATATGTAATCTCAGATCATATTCGTAGGTAGTAGCATAGTGTTGTGTAGGTCACCATATATTGGTGATGGATGCAATGTAGTCCAGTAGCTTTGTTCATAGAGTGTCCATTTCCTCCATAGCTACATTGTATACATTTTTATCATTTCTATTTATAGCATATTTTAGGCATCTCATATATTTACTTTCTTTCATATTATTTTGCATCTTGTGATTGATATCTCCCATTGCACACTACATAAAAATATAACAGAGGCAACCAATAAGACATTGATAGCCATTCTAAAAAAAATAGTCAAATAAAATCATCGATATTGGCATACTCAAATCCCCATGGAAATATGGTCTTATTGAATGAGTATTCATAGACCTATAGGATAAAATCCATTCTCATTGGTCTATGGTGTTGAGGTGATCGTGCCGCTTGATCTTGAGATCCCTTCACTATGCATTTAACTACATGAGTTCATGGATTACAACATCGCTAGAAAAGAATATTTTGACCAACTCACACTCCTTGATGAAAGGTGAATCAATGATTTGGAGCACTTACAAGTGTATCAAGATCATCTCAAGTGTGCTGACAATGCAAAAGTCCATCCACACAAATTCCATGTAGGTGATCTCATACTTACAGAGAATAAACAAAATACCAATGCATTGTCATATCTTCACGATAAATTTGAACCTAATTGGGTGGGTCCATATATTGTCAAACAAAAATTGGATCTACAAATATACAGTCTTGCTAGTCTTGAGGTAATAGTAGGTCTCGAGCCATTGAATATTATCCACTTGAGAGTGTTATATCCTTAATGCAAATTATATATGTACATATATACATGGCTTAAAAAAATAAAAATATATATAAAAAACATTTCTATTATCGCTCAATAATACATATTGTATTATATGTATTCATTTATTCTTTCCACCTACATTGCATACACACATTTGTATCAATTGCATCTATTCAAGTCATTCACTGTATTTGTTGTCATTCAATAATTGTAGATAATTCTTAGTCCAACAATTTTTGTCACCTTAATTAGGGGCATCTTCGATCTAGAATTAGTCCCATTTTGTAATCCAAAAATAATGTAAAAAAAAGGTACTTCTAGGTATTTTCAGTCACTTAGCCACTCCTAGTGTTTCAAGAAACTCCATTGAATTTCATGTTTCTTCTTGCATAAAAACACACTTTTCACTAAGAAAATTTTGAGTTCTAGGAATTGACTCTACCATTTTTGAACCAAAACACATATCACACTTATTAATAACTTTTGGTGTCAAAAAGTGATGATGCCATAATTGGATTGAACATTTAAGTGCAAATATCTTCTCTTTTTGTCCCATTATGCACATAGTCCAAAAACAAAATAATGAAAATAGTGGTTTTCACCACATTAAATATATATTTTTGTTCAATTTACAAAAGCAACAAAAATAATAGTAAGGATAAGGGTAAAATTCTCATAAAGACTTGATTCGATTGGTTGATATTTTGTTCCACAAAGCACCAATTCTTGTCACAATAATAATATCAATATAGCATACATAGTAAGGATAGGGTAAAATTCTCATTAGGACTCTATTCGAGTGGTTGAGAATATAATTCCCCAAAGCTCTTTCTTTATAAACACAAAGTAATAATAATAGGCCTTCAAGTAGTAAGGATAGGGTTTAATTCTCATCAGGACTATTCGAGTGGTTGAGAATATGATTCCCAAAAACTTGAAGACCTCAATATTGGACTATGCTCATGGATGGTGACACATATCTCTTCAAGAGACCTCTTAATGCACATAAGGATAAGCTAGATTTTGTATTCTCTCCATGATTGGTTTAATCTCACCTTACTCAATATAAGTAAACAAATTCATTTGTACACATATTTGTCCTTAATTGGTTGGAGTCATTACCATGTTCATGATTGGTAAATGAACATCCATTGCACACACGATTTGTCCTTGAGAAATTTGACTTCACTAGGACAACCTTGACACCTTATGGATTTGGGATATTAATAGATTGCTTGAGGTCACTAGGATGTTTGAGTCTTTGAAAAACAACTCTAGATTCTTTATCCCTAATACAAGCAAGGTTATAAGCTAGTCTCCATCCCATATTACCATTGTATTTTAGGCCACTTCATATTTCACCATTATATGTTGGTGTCCCTAATTAAGCAAAAAATATAAAATTGGTCAAACAATAATCTCTATGAATGATTATTAGAGCATGATACCATCATTTCAACATCCATCATCATAATAAATTATACACACCACCATACACAAAATACCACCATTTACATCATGATACCATTAGTTCATTGACATCCATAATCATAATAATGTATTCATACCACCATATATATGCATCTATACATGCATCCATAATAAAATAAATACAAAAAGTACAACTCAAAATGATACACAAAATAAAATCCATGTATATATATATATATATATATATATATATATGAATAGCAAGTAAAAAGTATTCTCAAAGGTTGCATACAATAGGGCACTGAGGCTCATATACAAAAATTAAATCTACATAAATAAGTAATAAGTGCTACTATCTAATGCCACCATGATCCCTAGGAGGTACAAAATGAAGCCCATGGGATAGAACCCCATGAAACTAATGGATTAGGACACCATAGAGATATAGATCAATAATTAGTGTGCCTAGACTTGCTCCACCTGCTAGAGTTAGATATCAAAGAAGAGGGTCATAAAGGTAGTGATATACCTACTTAAACAAGTTGATCCTCCAATAATTGAATGTATACCTCGTAGGATCATATGCAATCCTCCTTTGTATGAAGGAGATATAAATCCTATCTCCTCCATTCATCCTTCTCCTCTATATCTACACAAAGAGAAGTTATCATATCTACATTATCATCTCCAGCTGAGGCACTTTGTAGTCCGTCCACCTCCATTTATAATAAAATAATTTTAGTATCTTGAGCATGCATCTCTCCCCGTAGCCTCACCAATTAAGCATCTCAATCTATCTCAATCAAGATATCTCATTTATATTGTAGCACAACCCACTCCTCCTCAATTTATGTTGGAGGTATCTCTAGAATATCCCCCATAACACCACCACCATCACCTCCAATATTAGGAGGTTGATCCACCTCAATCCTTGAATACCTCCCCCACCATTGGCTCAATTGTGTCTCTATCATCAAATATTCTCTTTGATATTTTTTGTAGTCTCTCCATCATCACCACCAATCTCATCCACCATATGACTCAATTCCCATGAAGGTTGTGAAACAAACTAAACATTGTAGTCAGCTATAGTCCCAATATTCTCCACATATGAGATATCCATATCAACATCATCCTTCAACTCCACATTCCAAGCATTAGCATAGGGCATGCCTAGCTCATTGCTATGACACCTATAGATCACTAGAGCATCAAGAACCCCCTATTGTATCATAAACTATAATAGAATGCATGAGAATTGAATCAACTCTATCTCATCATTGTGGCATCCAATAATCCATTTGATCCATCTGATCCACCAAACATACTCTTAGGGTTATGCATAATGGTTAATATTCACAAGTTGGGTGAATATTAGGATTTCCAAAATTATAAATTGCTAAATATGAGGACCCTAGATGTCTATCCATTTGCCTAAAATTTTTGGGACCAATTATTTCTTAGGGTCAATTTGCCACAATATATATCCAAACATAGGCATATTTGTACTCATTGGAAACCTCTTTTCAATCCTAAAATAATGGTGGTGATTTTATGAAGTCATAAGGCGATTTAATATATCAATATTTACCCCCAAAATTACCTTATCTTTTTAGGCTTCAAATACCCCAAATTTTTGTGTGAAGATGGTTGTTTTTATTTGTTTAGGATTCACCTTGATTTGTGTTGACTTTTATTAGGATTATTCATTTTTTTATAAGTACATTTTGAGTCCAACCCCTTATGTATAACCTAGATTGGTCCTCATATATATCCCATATAGCCACTCATCGTGACCACCAATACACCTAATAAAGTGTTAATATCACCCATAAGTCCTACTCCTGATTGCTATGACTAGGATGGCTCTATCGTGTCTCCTCAAATGCTCACCATCGAAGTGCATAGGGATGTTCCCCATCCCACTCTTAAGGTAAACCCACATGATGAGCTATACTAAAATGCTCCTAGACCCAAATATAAGGAAGTATAATACACCTAAAGCCTTTTTGCCCTTGTCTCTTTAGCTCATACAACTATGTGTACATCTAAGCTAGTAAAGTAGGTTCCCAAGAATACACTCGAGGCTCATAAATCTTGTTGAACACCAACCTAATTAGGGGCCAAGAGAACCTAGTTTTGATACAATTTGGCAATAACATATTAGTCAAATTGAACATGATATAGGTTGTTAATACCTCCAAATCCTTTGGGTACATATTCAAATATCGGACACTACCACCACTAATATCCACATTCTTCTAATCATCACCATGAATTTGACTAATATTATACCATTTATTCCATCCAACTCAAATATGCAACCCCTCCACATGTACATGGAAGATGTGGTAGATATCCTTGAGTGTCACTATCATCTCTCCTATTGAGATTTGGAAGGTCCCTCTACTTGGATCCCACATTTTTGCTAATACAAAGAGCTACCTCTCATCCACCCTCACCACCTCAAATTGTGCACACCCATCCAATACAAAATTCTCGAGCCACTCCTAATTAGCTCTTCGTAGAGTCCTTTTCACCCCTAGAAGGATAAGAAAAAGCTGATATCAAGCCTCCAAAATCTTCAACTACAACACAAAACAAAAAATGCATATTAGGATATCATACATGTTTAAGAATAAACAAATAAAAAAAAATCACATCTCATCCATTTAAAAAAAAATACCCCCCCCCTTTTCGTTGCCAAAAAAAACAAAAACAAACAAAATTCAAGTACAAAACTTCAAAATTAAAACAAAAATTTGAAAAACAATTCCAAAAATAAATGAGAAGACTAGAATAACTTACCTTCTACACTTGCATGCTAGTTCCAACCATCATTTCAACTTCATCTATCACCATCACTATATGCTTCACTCTACTCTCTCAAATACTAACTCACAAGCTCTTAAATGCAAGAAATAAATGAAAAATTGGTTACCGTAAACACACTCCTACATTTTTTAGGTGCATCTAGATGCACCTCTATATTTAGAGGTTGCATGTAGATGCGCCTCTACATATATTGATGTTTTTATGCACCTATACATATGTGGATGTTTTGATGCACCTCTACATCTATGGATATTTTGATGCACCTCTACATTTGAGGAGATAAATGTAGTCTAATGTTTGTTCTCAAAATGTTTTAAAAGGGTTCAAATGGTCACAAAACATTACAAAACCCCAAAAAGTCATCAAATAAGCTCATCTAAGCATTAATCACAACATTCCATATCATTTTATGGCAAACTTTAATTGATTTGGACAATTAATTTTTAAATCTAACCAAAAGTTGCAAAATGCCCCAAAATATTCCAAAACAATCCAAAGTTTCACAAAATCATCAAATCATCTCATTAATGCATCCAAAACATCATCCCATATTATCACATTTGAAATCAAATCAGTTTGATCCCTCAATTTTGTAATGCACTTGTATTCAAGAAATTTTACCCAAGGTTTTCACTAATCCCTCTTCGTAGGGTTGTAAAGTAGATATTTTTTAAAAAAAATTCAAATTGGTAGGCATCGATTCAATCAAAAATTGGTCAAATGTGCACCTACAATGGCTAGTGCATCTATCACATTGAATTGTACTTAATGCTACTAAAGGAAAAATTTCAACATCATAGATCCACCCTAAACTTGGAATAACCAACTTGATCTTGATTTTCAACATTTGCATCCATCACATCCACCCTTTTTCATCATCCACATTTAGTCAATTGACTCACAAGTTTTATTCTTAACCCATTCACCAGCTGAAGAGGTAAGCTAAAATTAAAATTTCTAAAATCATTTGGAGGTTGAAGAAAGAGTCCATTTCTCCATCTAATAAAACTAGGTATCTCATGTTTTTTGTTACACTACATTGTGTTCTACACAATGCAATACAAAAAAGGGTATCTGTAGACATCGAATACTAGACATTTGCTATATATACAACAAATTCTAGCCACTAGATAAAACCTAAACCTAACTTAACATTCAATAATTCTAGTTCACTAGCTCCAAATACTAATCGTAACCTTCCAAAAGGTTATAAAATCTAATTCACTTTTGTGAATACCACCAACCAAAAAAATCATAATGACACTTGACCAAAATCATGATAGGAGGCCTTAGCCAAAGTCTAGACATCAATACATTGAGGTCTCAAATTGATTTCAATAAATTCTATAATTTATATCCATATGTGATAGGGTATATACATATCCTTAGACATGGTTCTACATCCATAGATATGCAATACCACATTTAGCTAGTCCCCAAATGTGGTTCTACGTATGCTCAATGAAATTTTTCAACCCTCATAGATATATATTGAAATAGGTATTAGAAAGGTAATTTGATTTATTTATTTTTTGTTCTTTACATATTGTTTAACAATATGCAAGCATTAGGTCCAAGGTGTAGACCAATTGGTTCATCCAAACCCCATAAGGGGGTGGAGGTCCAAGGTTAAAATCTCGGGCCTCGTCGGACTGAACGCTTGTCCCTTTCCTGGTGCTTTCAGTGGCGTAAAAGGTTTAAAATGATTGTGGCATGGTGGTTATAGGGGAAGACTGCACAAAGATATTTATAGAAGCTTCTGGGGTGGACAGCGTAGAATACTATGGTGGCCATAAAAAGTTGGACAGCCTACCCGGATTCGTGGCAACTACCGATTCCACCATGTAAATTAAATAATAATAATAATAATATGCAAGCATTCTATATAGGATTTGGTGGTTTTATTTGCACATATCAAATAGGCACTACTAACATCTTTTTTGGTTTTTATTTGCAAGCATATGTTTGTAGGTGATAGGTTTTTGGACTATTTTTGAAGCAAAGGATGGCCTGTAAGGATATCTAAATCCCATCCAACAATCTGATTGGAGAAATGAAGATTCATCGCATCCACATTCTATAGATATGCAAAAGTTTTTCTCCCTCTTTTTCTCACTATAATCTAAAAGGAAATACACTTTTTTTAACCCCTACAATTTGGGGCATACCATTATTATAAAAGAGAGGAGATCAATGCTTCCAAAATTTTCAATAAAAATATCATTCTGTTACTACACTCACTTGTTTTAGTATTTATTTTTTTGGTGTATCTTTATTGCTTACAACATGTATGTTACTTCATCAACACAACACATCATATTTCCACCATATACTCATCAACAACCTATGCTTCACCAACACACTTTGCTAATCCTACATCAAATATTGAATCAACTCATAAACATTGATCTATAGTTGAGTCATCATTAACCCCATCCACATCAACACCTCATAAATCTCATCCACCTTGACCACCTCATTCAAATCATAAATTTTGTACCTAGACCCCCCTATTCGAGCCCTTGTTGATAATTTATTGTTAGAAATATTGAGTTGTCATTGGTGTCAAAGGTGCATGGTATTCAAGGTAGAAATATTCTTCAAGGGTGATAAGTTTATAAGGTTGGAAAATATATCATTAATATTAGAGATGGACTTGATAAACAAAAAACAGTGAAAAATCATCCAACGCAAAGATATATTTCAAGATAAGCAAGGGAAGTATATTTCAAAGCAAGGCAAATATATTATAACATTTAAAATAGAAGGACAAAGGTTGCGAGAAATAATTGACATATTTAAATTAAAGGATTTAAATATATGAGTCTAAAAGTTAAATATTATAATATTTAAATCATAGATTTAAATATTATAACCTAAAGTGTTTGAAAAATAAAATGTGCCAACATCATCAGAGAAGATATAAAGTTGAAAGCAAATAACAAGAGTTAACCTTCTTTATGAAATCAAAGACAATGGAATACATATAAATATGATATATTATTTTACCTTTGTTAATGTGCAATATAATCGATTAATCTATTGTGGTGAGTGCGAGCAGTAGACAAAGGAGAAGAGCAACGAAAGGCAAGGATAAATAATGTATTGTTCCCCTTTGGTTTCACCTGTTGGCATAGCCCATCCATTTGTATAGCTTGTGTGTTGAACTGTTGTGCAGGAGGTTAGAGGGTCAAATATTTTTGATACCATTTTGATGTGGTTTTTATGTTTTACATAGTGCAAAGACAAGGATAAACATTATATCATGCCCCTTTAGTTTTACCTACTTGGATAGCCCAACTAGTTTTATATATTGCATGGAGCATTGCTATGTAGGAGGTTAGAGGGTTGGATCTCTTCGAAACCATTTTTATGAAGAAGTTGAGACAAAGATATAATGATGCGGGAGCATCCAATGGTGTAAAAGTGATCTTGCATCACCCAAAAAAGATTGTAATTGTTTAATTTTGTAAAAACTAGTAAAACTAGTTTTTCTTGCAAGATATTTTTAAAGGTCTTAGAGGTCGAATTTGAGGATTTTTGACTAGATGCGAGCCTTGGTGCAAAGATCTAAGGTGATCCCACTTAAATCGTTTCATGCTATTTCCGAAAATATGTTGTAATAGTCAATCGGGTCAACAAGCACGAAGTTATGACCTCCGCAAGTTACCCCAAATTTGAAATTTGAAATTTCAAGTTTTAGGTGGGAAAAAAAGGGAAAATAGGGCATAAGTGGGAATTTTTGAAATTGTAAAAGGGCTCTTATTTTGGGATCCTCATTTTGAGATGAAAGTAATAGAAAGCTTTGGCTCCTTTTAGCATTTCTGGTTTTTAGTGGATTGTATGTATTTTTTTTATCGCAACTCTGCTTCAAGTGGTATCAGAGTGAGAGTTCCTGAGTGTGTAAATAGAGCACCGAACATGAGGCAGTTTACACTAGGATTTGTGGAAGAAGTGAGCATAATGCATCCACAAATAAAATATGGTGGTGGGAGAAATATGGTGCCAGAAGAATATTTTAGATCTTTGCAGAGGCAAGTTCAAGCTCTGCAAGAGGAGCTGCATAGAGGGTTTGAGGCAAGGAGAGAAGAAGGGAGTGAATATGAAGCTGAAGAAGAAGACAATCAGTTTGAATAAGAAGAAGAAGATGGAATAGATCCTACACAAGCTAGATTGTAAAAGGCCATATCACAGATTGGAAAGAGATCAAAGTTTGATGTCTCCATGTATTGTGAAAATCTCAACCCATAAGAGTTGATCGACTGGATCAATGACATGGAGGAATACTTTGAGTATGAGGAGGTAGAAGATCTTGAGAGGGTCAAGTTTGCTAAGACCAAGTTGAAGGGTCATGCTAGCATATGGTGGAAGGGAGTGCAACTAGACATAAACAAAAGAGGAAAATAAAGGATAACAAGGTGGGAGCGAATGGTGGAGAAGTTGAAGAGATCATTTATTCCAGTTGATTACGATTTGGATCTACTCAAGAAAATGCAAGGTTTGATACAATCGAGTAAGTCTGTCAAAGAATATAGAGAGGAGTTCTATAATATCCTAATTAGAACAGGCCATTCTGAGGCCAATAAGGAGAAGGTAGCCCATTATATTAATGGATTAAGAGAAAGTATTTAAGAAGAGTGGAGTCTAGTCAGGATGACCACCATTGAAGATGCTTACCAGTTTGCCTTGAAGGTAGAAGAGAAGTTGAACAAGAGGTTTGAAAGCAAACAGATAGGAAGAGGTCATGGTGGAAGAACTGGTGGGAGAAAAAATGGAGGATGGAATGAGGACCAAAAAAAAACTAGGAATACAAGCAAAAGTCAAGACCAAAAGGGAGAAAATACTTACCACCCTCGTGAGAATAATAATAACTACCAAAATAATGGTTACCAGAGAGGAAGAGGAATGTCTAGATGAGGGTTTGGAAGAGGATGATTTCGTGGAACCTGTTTCCACTATGGAGAAGAAGGACATCGATCATATGAGTGTCCACAACACTATGGAGGAATAAATAGGAGATCTGAAGGTAATGCTTGAGCTGTTGTTGTTGATGAAGGTGTTGAATCTGAGCACTCTAAAAAAGTAGAAATAGGAGAAGTACTAATAAAAAGGAGAGCCTTTTTGAATGAGGAGAAAGATCCAGATCAAAGGAAGAGCTTATTTTGCACAAGGTTTAAATGTCTAGGTAAGGTCTGTAATGTTATCATAGATAATGGTAGCATGGATAACCTAGTTGTAGAAGGAATGGTTACAAAACTGTTGTTAGAGAGGAAGAAACACCCGCATCCATATCATATTGTGTGGTTGTAGAAGGACCATAGGTCTTTGGTCAGTGAGCAGTGCTTGGTAAAATTTAATATTGGGAATTACTATAATGAGGTCCTGTGAGACATCCTGCCTATGGATGATTACCATTTACTATTGGGAAAGTCGTGGTAGTTTGATCAGTGTGCAATGCATGATGGGCATGCCAATACTTACTCCCTGACAAAGAATGGAGTGCGCCATAAGCTGAAGCTCCTAAAGAAGGTGGACGAAAATTTATGTAGTAGTGCTAGAGTCTGTTTAGTTGAAGGTAGAAGGTTTTTGGATGGTTTGAAACATGAGCATATGTGTTATGCATTAATTCCTAGAGTTAGGGAAGAAGAATGCAAATATAACCTAGTAGAATTCTTAGGTTTGTTAGAATAATTTCTAGATATTATATCAGACAATGTACCAGAGGGTTTGCCACTAGTGAGGAAGATCATTCACCATATAGATTTGGTACCAGGATCTAGTTTACCCAATAAGGCAACCCATAGAATGACTCCTATAGAAAGTGATGAGCTAAACAGACAAGTCCAAGAGTTGCTAAAAAAGGGACTGATTTAGAAGAGCCTGAGTCTATGTGTAGTACCTTCAGTACTAGCACCAAAGAAATATGGAGAGTGGAGAATGTGTACAGAATCCTGAGCTATTAACAAGATCACCATAAAATATAGGTTCTCATTGCCAAGGATGGATGACATTATGGACTGTTTGAGTGGAACCAAGTACTTCATAAATATTGACCTAAAGAGTGGGTACCATCAAATTTGTGTTAGAGAAGGGGATGCATGGAATATAACCTTCAATACCAGAGAGGGTTTGTATGAGTGGTTGGTCATGCCATTTGGGCTAACCAATGCACCAAGCACATTCATTCGGCTAATGAATGAGGTATTGAAGGAGTTTTTAGGAAAATTCATCATTATCTATTTGGATGACATTTTAATATTTAGCAAGAACCTGGAAGAGCACCTTATGCATATCAGAAGAGTTTTTGAGAAGTTGAAGGAGGAGCAATTGCTGATTAATTTGAAGAAGTGCAGTTTTGTGAAGGAGTTAGTGTATCTGGGATTTTTCATCTCAGCTAAAGGTATAAAAATAGACCCAGAAAATGTGAGGGCTATCATTGAATGGTCTACTCCAAGGAGCATAACTGAGGTAAGATCATTTCATGGTCTAGCAAGTTTTTACAAAAAAATTATTAGAAATTTTAGCAGTATTTGTGCACCCCTAACAAAAACAATGAGAGGGGATAAGAAAGAATTTAAGTGGACCTTAGGAGCAGATAAGAGCTTTGATATGTTGAAAAAGAAGGTCACAGAACAACCTATTTTAGCACTTCCAGATTTCAATAAGGTATTTTAGGTAGACTGTGATCCTAGTGGTAGTGCCATAGGAGTTGTGTTGAGTCAATAAAGTAAACATGTTGCTTATTTTAGTGAGAAACTCAATGATGCTAGGAAGAAGTATTCTATATATGATCAAGAGTTTTATGCTATAGTTCAGGCTCTAAATAAGTGGAGGCATTATTTGTTGCCAATAGAGTTTGTTCTATATACTGGTCATCAGGCCTTATAGTATATTAATAGCCAAGGAAATCTAAATCAGAGGCACTTAAAGTGGGTTGAGTTTCTATAGAGTTATACCTTTGTGTTGAAGCATAGGAGTGGGAATTCAAATAGAGTTGCAGAATGCTTTAAGTAGAAGGCAGTGTTTGTTGATAGAAATGAAGGTGGAAGTTGTAGGATTTGATGAACTTAAGGGTTTGTACCTTGAAGATCCTGATTTTACAAAGGCTTGGAGGACTTGCTGAGCACCTGTTACCTTAGACAGGACTAAGTGGTTGGATTTTATAATACAATATGGGATGTTGTTTAGATGAAATCAATTATGCATTCCAAAGAGTTCAATGAGGGAGAATTTGGTCAAGGAGAAGCATAGTGGAGGGTTGGTTGGACACTTTGGTCAAGATAAGACCATTACCCTCGTTAGTGAGAACTACTATTGGCCATAGTTGCAACAAGATGTGAAGAAGTTTGTACAGAGTTGCAGAGTATGCCAGATGGCCAAGGGTGTGAGATAGAACATTGGATTATATCAGTCGTTACCTGTACTAGATAGGCCATGGGAGGACATCAGCATAAATTTTTTTCTTGGCTTACCAAGGACACAAAGGAGGAATGACTCCATATTTGTGGTGGTTGACAGGTTTTTGAAGATGGCACATTTTATTCCCTGCCAGAAAACTAATGATGTAGTTCATTTTGTACGGTTATTTTTCAAATAGGTGGTATGCCTACATGGTCTACCAAAGAGTATTGTTTCTTATAGGGATACCAAGTTTGTTGGGTATTTTTGGAGGACCCTATGGAAGAAATTGAAGACAAACCTAAAATTTAGTTCTACATACCACCCATAGACTGACGGACAAACAAAGGTGGTGAACAGAAGTTTGGGCAATCTACTGAGGTGCTTGGTAGGAGATAAGCCCAAGGGATGGGATTTGGTTTTGCCATAGGAAAAATTTACATACAATAATTTTGTCAATAGGAGTACTAATAAATCCCCATTCCATATTGTGTATGGGAGTAGCCCAAGGAATTCTTTCGAGTTGAGAAATATGGATAGATGGTAAAGGAGCAGTTTTGAGGTTGAGGACTTTGTAGAGCACCTGAAGAGCCTGCGTGATGAAGTGAAGCAGCATATCCACAAGATGAACACTCAGTACAAGACAATAGTGGACCAAAAGTGACGACTTAAGGAGTTCCAAGTGGGAGATCAAGTTATGGTTCACTTGAGAAAGGAAATATTCTTTCTAAAACCTACAACAAGTTAAAAATGAAGAATTTTGGACCATGCAGGGTCATAGGAAAATGAGATTCAGGGAATGCCTATGAGGTAGAATTGCCAAGTGGGCTGAATATATCACCTGTGTTCAACATTTCAAATTTGGCAGAATATCATGAAGGTGAAAATAATGGTGGACCAGTCACAGAATTGTGGAGTATTCCCACATCTACTCCAGATATAGAAGAGGTAATAGATACCCGTGTAGGCAAAAGCACAAGAAATAGGCAGTATGCAGAATATCTGGTTAAGTGGAAGGGTAGGCCTGTTGAAGACTCATCTTGGTTGTTGAAGGCTGAGGTTGAACACCTTGGTTTTCTTCCAACAACAAAGAAGTGACAGTCACTTATCAATTTACCCTGGGTTTCTGATGCAGGAGCATCCAATGGTGTAAAAGTTATCTTGCATCACCCAAAAAAGATTGTAATTGTTTAATTTTGTAAGAACTAGTAAAACTAGTTTTTCTTGCAAGTGATTTTTAAAGGTATTATAGGTTGATTTTGAGAATTTTTGGCTAGACACAAGCCTTGGTGCAAAGAACCAAGGATTTATACGCTTATCTCATTTAATGCAATTTCCAAAAATATGTTGTATTAGTCAATCGGGTCAACGAGCGTGAAGTTATGACCTCCGTAAGTTGCCCCAAATTTGAAATTTCAAATTTCAAGTTTTAGGTGGGAAAAAAGGGGAAAATAGGGCATAAGTGGGAATTTTCAAAATTGTAAAAGGGCTCTTCTTTTGGGATCCTCATTTTGAGATGAAAGTAATGGAAAGCTTTGGCTCCTTTTAGAATTTATGGTTTTCAGTGGATTGTATGTGTTTTTGTTTATTGCAACTCTGCTTCATGTAAGGAGTTAAATATTTGTGCATCCCTTTTAGGTTTCACCTGTTGTGGTAGCACAGCTGGTCACGAGCACTTGTGAGGACATTGTGCTTCTAGAGGATAGGGGATCTAATACTATTGTGGTTGTGCAAGTTATTTATAATTTTATTTTATTAAATTTAATAAAGGGATATATAAGGGTCATGGTGCTAGTGTAGAGTTTTATTTTTACGTATTAATAAAAGGGATATATAAGGGTTATGATGTTAGTATAAGGTTTTAATTTTGTAAAATAATAAAATGAGATATAAGGGTTATGATATTAATATAAAGTTTCTTTTTTAAAAT
Organism: Wollemia nobilis; assembly: GCA_028583015.1. NCBI lineage: Eukaryota > Viridiplantae > Streptophyta > Pinopsida > Araucariales > Araucariaceae > Wollemia > Wollemia nobilis. The sequence continues at coordinate 4,539,290 of JAQPPZ010001731.1, forward strand.
TAATAAAAGGAGATATAATGGTTCTAGTTAATAATAAAACTTTATATTGTGAGTTTCAAAAAGGGAGATATAAGGAGTTATTTTTAAGATTTATTATGTATATTTTTTATAAGGGATTTTAAAGTGGTTGATTTGATATTTAATCAAGAAAGGAAAAAGAGTATTTCTAACCATATTTTGAAGGGATAAAAAAAAAGGAAAATTATTTTTGTCAAGACAGGTTTGGAAAGCTCATGCAAAAGAAGATCATCATCATTGAAGCAGATTTAGAGGTATGGTGATTTAATTCCTTTCTCAAAGTGTTTTTGTTTGAGAAAAATATTTTTGTTGTCATATAGTGGGAGGTATAAGGAATTATTGGATGTGCATTATTTTTTATTGAAATTGGAAGAAAATGTGCAAAGGTTATAGATCAAATTTGTGATCAAAATTGTGCATTATTGTTTATTGGAATTGGGAGTAAATGTTTAAAGGTTATAGATCAGGTTTAGTTAGTAAACTTGTGCATTGAGATTTGTTTTGAAGTGCATGTGGAAATAAGCAAAATAGTATAGTCTCTCACAAATAGAAGGGTTGTTTTAAAATAATTTAAAGTGTTATATAGTGCAAGAAATAGTGTGAAAAGATTCAATTGAAAAGAACATTTTCAGCCATCTACAAAAGGAAGGAAAGGTACAAATCAATAATTACAATATCAATTATCAAGTGTTAGAATATATATACCTTTTATGTGAGACATGTGAAAGCGAAAGATATAATGAATGTGAAGTGAATTTTTCTATTTGTATTTAGGGATGGATGAACATTGTTTGTATGCAATATTTGGGAATAGATTATCATTGTATGTATGCAATATTTTAGCAGAGTTGTGAGTAGGTTTTGGAGTAGGTTTTAGCAAATTTTGTGAGAAGGTTTTGGAGTAGGTTTGAGAAAGTTTTGAGATCAGGTTTTGGAGAAGATTTGAGTAGGATTCATGAGCAATTTTTGGAGTAGAATTGAGCAGGTTTTGTTAGCATATTTGAGTAGTATTTGTGAGTAAATTTGAGAAGGATTTATGAGTAGGTTTGGAGTAGGTTTGAGCAGGTTTTAGTAGGATTTTGGAGCAGATTTGAGAGAAGACTTAAGTAGAGTTTGGGCCATATTTATGAGTAGAGGGGATTGGTGTCTCCTATGGATTTGTATCCACAAACTAGAGTAGAGGGGATTGGTGTCTCTTGTGTATTTGTATCCACAAACTAAAGTAGAGGGGATTGGTGTCTTCTATAGATTTATGTCCACAAACCAATAGGGGAATTGGTGTCTCTTATGCATTGGTTTCCATGAACCATTAGAGGGAATTGGTGTCTCTTGTGGATTGGTGTCCATAAAATGGAGATGGCATTGGTGTCTCCTATGGATTGGTATCCATGACCATGAGAGGGGAATAGTGTCTCATGTGTATTGGTGTCCACAACTATTATAATAAAGGATTTATGTATCCTATGGATTGGTGTCCACAAACTTGAGAGGATATTGGTATCTTCTATGGGTTGGTGTCCACAAAATAGTATAGGATATTGGTGTCTCCTATGTATTGGTGTCCATGAACTTGTATAGGGTATTGGTGTCTCCTATGGGTTGGAGCCCACACAATTTATTGAAGAAATTTATAAGCAATAATTCTTCATGGATGTAGCCCATATTGGGTGAACCATGTTAAATTTGTGTCTCTTATGCGTGTCATGATTTGTGCATTATTTTAATAATGCATTGATATTATTTGAAGTTATTTATTTGGAAAGAAAAGAAAAAAGTTGTATCTTATATTGTTCACCCCCATCTCAATATAATCTTGTGTTATTTATCTATCAAAAGTTACGAGATGAAAAACAATTTATTTACTTGACATATGTCTTGTAGACCCAAAAATACCTAAATCCAGGATGTATAGGGAATATCACTATTACCTCTATCATCAACAAGCAGACCATGTCATAAATGATTGCATCACATTTAAAAATGTGGTCTAATATCTTATCGATAAGGATGCTTTTCCATAGATGTTCCACTCACTCCATCCAATTATAATATTGATTGTCACCAAAACCACAATGGGGACTCTCAAGGTGTCACACCTTCCCCATTAGCCATACCATAAATATAAAATATTTTGGGGATGCTCAAGGTACCACACCATACCACAATAAATTTTTTATCAAAATCATTCAAAAATTTCCAAAACATCACAAAAGTGTTAAAAAAAAGATAAATTCAAAGTCCATTGCACACCACTCCTAAGTGCACTGCATTCACATACATCCCATCATTGTATTTTATCATTTCTACATTTATTATCATTCAATTAATGTGTTCATCCATTTTTATAGGATTGATTTTATCACATTAATCAAGGGCATCTTCCTCATGGTATGTGTCTTGCATTCTCCCTCATTATAGGTATTTCAACTACATCAACCATCCACCCTCCATCCTATAAAAAAAATAAGAAACCCTATGATAATTTATTTTTCCTAAGTCTATGGTTTGACAAATCATTAGGTCCTTTTGATTGATCAACCATACCTAGTGTCTCAATAAACCTACTTTGAACATAATTAGCTCTTGAGTACTATAGGTCTTCCTAGTGACCTTGAGTTTTCTCTGAGACCACGCACAAGTATCACACACTAAATCAAATTTTGGTGTCTATGAAAGAAAAAAATATTAGTCGTTATCATACAAAAGGACAAGATCCCCTTTAAAAAAATCCCTTGCTCTTCCAAAAAATGAGAAAGTATCCCAAAAACATCCCAAAACCAATAAAATTCCTTGATCTTCCACAAAACAAACAAGTATCCCAAAAAGTATCCCAAAAAGCATCCCAAAATCAAAATTTTCCTTGCTCCTCCACAAATTGAGCAAGTATCCCAAAAAGCATCCCAAAAGCAAAATTTCCCTTGCTCCTCCACAAAAGGAGAAAATATTAAAAAAACAAGGGGTGAAGAGCTTGAATCCCTAGAATTATCAGGTTCTTAAATAATAGGGCTAACCTTCATCAAGGCTATAGTTTTTTGATTAGTAGTTTTGTACATCATAAATGGTGATACATATATCACATAAGCAGTCTTCTTTTGTATAAATCTTTGTACATTCATATATGAGCTAGCTTATCGGTGTAAGTCATGAAGAACACAAGCTTATATTGAGAGGGAGGGGTGAACAGTATAAGACCACTTTTTACTTTTCTTTCCAAATCAATATTATGCAATGTATAGATAGCAATATCAATAGCAGTAATCAAAGCAATGCACAAATCACCACACACAATAGAGACACCAATTTAATGTGGTTCACCCAAAGATGGCTACCTCCATGGAGAAAATATTTCTTATAAATTTTCTCAAATAAATTCTCTTGGGAATCATTTCCCTACAATGTTTATGGACCTCTATCCAAAGGAGATGTTGATCCCCTAAATCAAGTTCATGGATATCTATCCATAGGAGAACTCCTTCTCCTCTGCTCTGGTTGGTGATCCTCTAGAAGACTACTACCTCCACTACACTGGCTTGTGGATCTCTCTCCACTAAAGACTCTTATCCCCACTTAGAAGACCTATCCTCACTACCCTGGTTGATGGATCTCTATCCACTGGAGACTACTACCCTCTCTACTCTATCACCTCAAAAGCTCTATCTCAAATCTGCTCAACAAGTCCACTCAGAACTTGCTCAAATATGCTCAACAAGTCCACTCATAACTTGCTCAAATATGCTCAACAAGTCCACTCAAAACTTGCTCAAATATGCTCAACAAGTCCACTCAAAACTTGCTCAAATCTGCTCAACAAGTCCACTCAGAACTTGCTCAAATCTGCTCAACAAGTCCACTTAGAACTTGCTCAAATATGCTCAACAAGTCCACTTAGAACTTGCTCAAATCTGCTCAACAAGTCCACTCAGAACTTGTCCAAATCTGCTCAACAAGTCCACATAGAACTTGTCCAAATCTGCTCAACAAGTCCACACAAAACTTGTCCAAATCTGCTCAATAAGTCCTCTCTAGAACTTAACCAAATATGTATTGTAAGCTTCCACAAAAGGCTCACACAAAATCAGTCCACAAGTCTCTTCAAAGACTTGCCTCAAATCTGCTTTAACAAGTCCACATAGAACTTGTCCAATCTCATAGAAACATAAAGAGAATTGTTAGAGACTCAATATGTTCTACACTCAATGCTCAATCACTTTCTCAACTCAAATTAGAATATAGAATAGTTTGTTTTATGGAACTTGAACAATCACTTCACACATCCACTTGACTAGGCTCAATCAACTCTACTCAACCAATCACTTAATGAAAAACCCCTTGCTCACAAACCCTAGTCCAAGCATATAACCACCAACTCAAAATATTTCCAACAATGCTCAAAAACAAATCTCACATAACAATGATACTCATGTTCTTTTCAAACCCTAGTTCAAGTTCTTTGCACAAAAACTCACTTCAACAACAATGCTTATAAAACAATCTTCACATAACAATGATACTCATGTTCTTTGCAAAAACCTAACTCAAGTTCTTCACACAACCAATGGCTTCAACAACAATGCTTATCAAACAAGGTTTTAACAACAATTCTTTATTCCAGAAAACCTTGAAGCATTAACTCAACACACTCAATAGGAAACCCTAATCAAGTCCTTTTCACTCCAAACTTATTTTCCAGAAAACCAATCAATCAACTCAACTTATGGAAGAATGTTCTCATACCTTTTATTGAAGATGAAGGGATCTCATAAATCTATCACAACCACAAACACTTCTATGCCAAGCTCAAAGAGGTTAGAAGATAAATCTTTCTCACAATATAATGTAAATACTCAATTACACCTTATCACTCCATCTTTCAAAAACAACCATCAACATACACAAAATATTTATCCAATAACACCTTATAAACTCCCAACTAAAATAAACTTAACATCCACCAAAATTAACTCAAACCTCTTTAATTTAATTTAATGGCAAGAGAAACTTTGATAAAAATCAAATCTACTTTCTTTATAATTCCAATGATATAAATCACTCATCAATAAAACAACCTCTCATTAACCCTTATTACTCCACAATAATAAAAAATCAATTGTCAAATGAACAACCTTTCACAAACCCTTATCACTCCAAAATAATATAAATCAAAATAAACAACTTTTCACAAACCCTTATAACTCCACAAAACCCTTTATGAAACCTTAGGCAAATAAAGATTTAATTATCAAAAATTACCTTTGCCACTGGTGGGTTTCGAACCCTCAATATCTACCTCCGCAAGTGCTCTAGCTGTGGCTTTGACCACCACGTGCGCTAGACACATGTTTGAGAGCTTGGACGCTCTTTGTCCCCTTTGTCCTTGGCTGGTGCTCAAAATGCGCATGTGCAAAAGAAACTTCCCTTGGCACTCAAGACACACACCACTCCATGTGAATCGATCATGGGCTCCTCAACTCCCAACGCCTTCGCAAAATGTGTGCTGCCAATGGACCACCGTGTCCCTTTTGACTCAACCAAAAATATTTTCCCTTTACATCTTCCACTTGGCGCTAAAGACAAGTGAATCCCTTGTCTTCTTCCTCAATGATCAACGATGCATGAAAAACGTTTCCAACTTTTGTCGCATGAAATAAAATATTGAGGGGTAAGTTTTGAATGCCTCCTTGGCATTAATTTATACATGAATTCCTTTTGTTGCTTAGACGTCGGTGCTCCCACCTTTTTGATGATGTCGGCGCTTTCCAACCTTTATAATTTATAAATTATTTAAATTCTAAGGAATTTAAATTTTATAAATTATATTTATAAACTTTAGCTTTAAGGAGATTAAAGCCTTCCTTGGGTTTAAACTTAAACCTTTAATTTGTAAAATATTCTGCCATCGTGGGTCTTTTAAAATCTTCATTGCCATCTCAATGTGTGAGGAGACTTTTATATCCTCATAATGATTTTAATAAAACCATTTAATCTTCCACCATGAGTTTACCATAAACCCTCATAAAATATTATTTTGCCAACTTTTTCTTCAACTCTTCGCATTGTTCCTGGTGTTATTGATGGTGTGCTCCATGGTATTAATGACGGATTCATGTGTTTACTTTGGCATCAATGACAACTTCTCACCTTGACATCAATGACAATTGAATGAGCTCAAAATGTCCAACAATCTCTCCCTTTGTCATTGATGGCAACCCAATTTCCTTTTACCAAAAACTTGACCTTTCCTTTGTTCTGCTCCTCGTGGGACATTGCTCCCCCTGGCTCAATGCTCTCTCAAATATAAAATCTATCTCCCCTTACTCAAATCTCTCCCCCTTTGACATCAATGGAAAAGGGTCACCTTTGGGTCTTGGGGCTAAGAATGAGCCTCTTAGCTTAGCCCCTCCCCCACCTTCTTTTGAGGTGGTTAATTCTGGGGTGGGAGTATTTCTACTCCCAGAAAGCACTGTTCTTTACCTTTATCCTCTTTTCTTCTTATCTGAATTTTCTGATTCCTCTGACTATTTCTATCCATGTCCATGTCTACATTCCTATTCTTGTTCATGTTCCTATTCATATCCATGTTCTTGTTCCTATTCATGTTCTTGTTCATATCCATGTTCCTGTTCATGTTCTTGTTCATATTCATGTTCCTGTTCCTATTCATGTTCATACCTATTTTTGGAATGTCTGCTCTACACCATTTTGTTGTGTGGCCATCATTATTGCACTTATAACACTTAATGTTATTATTCCTTGGAGGTGCAAATGTCTTAGGATTTCTCCTAGTGAAGCCATATCCTCTTCTGTCATGAACCCTGTAATTCATTGCCTTGTGACCAAACTGATTACATGAGTAGCAATACCCATGGAAAAGTTATCTGTTCCCATATTCTTGTCTTTCATGTGTCCTACATTGTGAAGCCATGTGCCCAAACCTATGACATGAAAAGCATATTCCATTGAAGTTTCCTTGTCTTGACCTCATTGGTCTCTTAGTCTCTTTTGACCTATTTTGATTGTTGTTCCATCTGTATCTTCTTTGTGCATTGTTCCTATTTTTTTTGAACTCTCTATTGTCCAACTCATCCTTAGATGTCTCACTTTCTTTTACACTATCTTCATCCGAAGTTTCTTCTCCTCCAAAACTTGAAGTTGACTCTCCTTCCCATTTCTTTTGAACCTGTTCAAATCCAAGACCTGTTTTGCTTGATGTAGTCTTTTGTGTCTTGATGAACTTATCCAAGTTCTTTGAGCTATTTTTGAACCCTTTCATCTTGACCTTGGAGTCTTCTAAATCTTCTCTTAGTAGTGCCACTTCTTGTGCTAACTTCTCACATTCCAAGATCTTTGCTTCTAACTTATCTTTGAACCTCTTTGCCTTAGCCTTTGATTTTTCTAAATCCTCTATAAGCAATCTTCTCTCTTCATCACATTCTTGAAACTGAATTTCAAGTTTAGAGTGTTGCTTTCTTACCTTATTTACCATGTCAAGGGCATAAATAAGTTCTCCCTTGAGATCATAACCATTCTTTTCTGAATATTCCTCTATTTGTTTGCCTTTGTCCTCATCTTTATTTTCTATTGGCTTGTCTTCTATAGGATCACTTTCTTCTTCTTCTAATGCCATTAGAAGATTTTCATCTAGTCCTTCAAGTGCATCTTCATATTCATCATCACTGAAACTATAACCATCCCTTGTACAATCATCTTCAAGATGTCCAAAGTTACCACATCTAAAACACTTGAGAATTAGTGGAGTCCTTTTCTTAACTTGCTCTTTTTCTTCAATCATAAATAGGACTTCATCTCTATCATTGTCCTGAAAAACTAGCATCACTATCACTTGAATACTTACTTGCCTTATCCGCATAGTAGCTCCTCTTTTGCCTTTGGAAGAACTTATTTCCTTGTCTATTTTGTCCATCCTTGCTTTTCTTTTGGTACCTGTATCTTTTTGATTCCCTGTTCCTATGATCCTTTTTTTCTTCACCATTGTTGTTCTTGGGTTCTTGACAATCTCTTGCAAAATGTCCATACTTTCCACAATTGAAACACTTAACAGATCTTAGATCTTTGGATCTTCTGGAATATTTATCTTTTCTACCATAATTAGCTTCTTCATCATTGGATGACTCATTGCTTGATTCTAATTTCTTACCTTTTGCCTTCTTGATTGCTTTGAAGGTTGCTTCCTTCTGGGGAATGGGATCTTTTGTTCTTATCTCAAAAGTTGTAAGCATACCAAGCAAATTATCTCTTGTCAAATAATCACCATCCATTGACACTTCTATAGCAGAAACCTATTCATTGAATCTTTTTGGAAGAGTTCTTAAGACTTTATCACAAACATCTGATTCATCAATCTTCATTCCAAGTCCTTGCATATCATTAACAACCTCATAAATTTGAATTAGATAAGCACTAATATTTTCCTCATCATTCATTCTTAATGCTTCAAATTTTCCTTTGAGATTTTGTATCTTTGCTTTCTTGACACTTTTATCTCCTTCATATATACCTTGCAATTTATCCCACATTTCTTTTGCAATTTTACAATGCATAACTTTCATAGACTTTGTTCTATGCAAACCTCTCAAAAGTGCATTCATTGCTTTTGAATTGTAGTGTTGTAGGAGCTTACCTTCCTTATCTATAGGAGGATTGATTAAGGGATCATAACCAAGATCAACTGCTTCCCAAATTTCATTGCCAAGTGCCATCAGGTAGATCTTCATTCTCATGCTCCAATACATATAGTCACTTCCATCAAATACTGGTGTTGAATTATCTGAGGACCCATTCTTAGAATCCATTGTGTTCTTGTTAGCTTTTCCTTCAAGTTGTTAAACTCTTCTGAAGGAACCCACTACGATACCAATTGAAGAACACAAGCTTATACTGAGAGGGGGGTGAACAATTTAAGACCACTTTTTACTTTTCTTTCCAAATCAATATTATGCAATGTATAGATAGCAATATCAATAATAGTAATCAAAGCAATGCACAAATCACCACACACAATAGAGACACCAATTTAACGTGGTTCACCCAAATATGGCTACCTCCATGGAGAAAATATTTCTTATAAATTTTCTCAAATAAATTCTCTTGGGAATCCTTTCCCTACAATGTTTATGGACCTCTGTCCAAAGGAGATGTTGATCCCCTAAATCAAGTTCGTGGATCTCTATCCATAGGAGAACTCCTTCTCCTCTCTGCTCTGGTTGGTGATCCTCTAGAAGACTACTGCCTCCACTGCATCAGCTTGTGGATCTCTCTCCACTGAAGACTCTTATCCCCACTCAGAAGACCTATCCTCACTGCCCTAGCTGATGGATCTCTATCCACTAGAGACTACTATCCTCTCTACTCTGTCACCTCCAAAGCTCTATCTCAAATCTTCTCAACAAGTCCACTTATAACTTGCTCAAATCTGCTCAATAAGTCCACTCAGAACTTGCTCAAATATGCTCAACAAGTCCACTCAGAACTTGCTCAAATATTCTCAACAAGTCCACTCAGAACTTGCTCAAATCTTCTCAAAAAGTCCACTCAAAACTTGCTCAAATCTGCTCAACAAGTCCACTCAAAACTTGCTCAAATCTGCTCAACAAGTCCACTCAAAACTTGTCCAAATCTGCTCAACAAGTCCACATAGAACTTGTCCAAATATGCTCAACAAGTCCACACAGAACTTGTCCAAATATGCTCAATAAGTCCTATCTAGAACTTAACCAAATATGTATTGTAAGCTTCCACAAAAAGCTCACACAAAATCAGTCCACAAGTCTCTTCAAAGACTTGCCTCAAATCTACTTAACAAGTCCACACAGAACTTGTCCAATCTCATAGAAACATAAAGAGAATTGTTAGAGACTCAATATGTTCTACACTCAATGCTCAATCACTTTCTCAACTCAAATTAGAATATAGAATAGTTTGTTTTATGGAACTTGAACAATCACTTCACACATCCACTTGACTAGGCTCAACCAACTCTACTCAACCAATCACTTAATGAAACACCCCTTGCTCACAAACCCTAGTCCAAGCATGTAACCACCAACTCAAAATGTTTCCAACAATGCTCAACAACAAATCTCACATAACAATGATACTCATGTTCTTTTCAAACCCTAGTTCAAGTTCTTTGCACAACAACTCACTTCAACAAAAATGCTTATAAAACAATCTTCACATAACAATGATACTCATGTTATTTGCAAAATCCTAACTCAAGTTCTTCACACAACCAATGGCTTCAACAACAATGCTTATCAAACAAGGTTTTAACAACTCTTTATTCCAGAAAACCTTGAAGCATTAACTCAACACACTCAATAGGAAACCCTAATCAAGTCCTTTTCACTCCAAACTTATTTTCCAGAAAACCAATCAATCAACTCAACTTATGGAAGAATGTGCTCATACCTTTTATTGAAGATGAAGGGATCTCATAAATCTGTCACAACCACAAACACTTCTATGCCAAGCTCAAAGAGGTTAGAAGATAAATCTTTCTCACAATATAATGTAAATACTCAATTACACCTTATCACTCCATCTTTCAAAAACAACCATCAACATACATAAAATATTTATCCAATAACACCTTATAAACTCCCAACTAAAATAAACTTAACATCCACCAAAATTAACTCAAACCTCTTTAATTTAATTTAATGGCAAGAGAAAACTTTGATAAAAATCAAATCTACTTTCTTTATAATTCCAATGATATAAATCACTCATCAATAAAACAACCTCTCATTAACCCTTATTACTCCACAATAATAGAAATCAATTGTCAAATGAACAAACTTTCACAAACCCTTATCACTCCAAAATAATACAAATCAAAATAAACAACTTTTCACAAACCCTTATAACTCCACAAAAACCTTAGGCAAATAAATATTTAATTATCAAAAATTACCTTTGCCACTAGTGGGTTTTGAACCCTCAATATCTGCCTCTACGAGCACTCTAGCCGTGGCTTTGACCGTCGCGTGTGCTAGACGCACGTTTGAGAGCTTGGACCTCTTCATCCCCTTTGTCCTTGGCTGGTGCTCAAAATGCGCATGTGCAAAAGAAACTTCCCTTGGCGCTCAAGACACACACCACTCCACGTGAATCGATCGTGGGCTCCTCAACTCCCAATGCCTTTGCAAAACGTGCACTGCCAATGGACCACCGTGTCCCTTTTGACTCAACCAAAAGCTTTTCCCTTTACATCTTCCACTTGGCGCTAAAGACAAGCAAATCCCTTGTCTTCTTCCTCAATGATCAACGATGCACGAAAATGTTTCCAACCTTTGTCGCATGAAATAAAAATGTTGAGGGGTAAGTTTTGAATGCCTCCTTGGCATTAATTTATACATGAATTCCCTTTGTTGCTTAGACGTCGGCGCTCCCACCTTTTTGATGACGTCAACGCTTTCCAACATTTATAATTTATAAATTATTTAAATTCTAAGGAATTTAAATTTTATAAATTATATTTATAAACTTTAGCTTTAAGGAGATTAAAGCCTTCCTTGGGTTTAAACTTAAACCTTTAATTTGTAAAATATTCTGCCACCGTGGGTCTTTTAAAATCTTCACTGCCATCTCAATGTGTGAGGAGACTTTTATATCCTCATAATGATTTTAATAAAACCATTTAATCTTCCACCATGAGTTTACCATAAACCCTCATAAAATATTATTTTGCCAACTTTTTCTTCAACTCTTCGCATTGTTCCTGGTGTTATTAATGGTGTGCTCCATGGTATTAATGACGGCTTCATGTGTTTACTTTGGCATCAATGACAACTTCTCACCTTGACATCAATGACAACTAAATGAGCTCAAAATGTCCAACAAGTCACACATGATGAGTTTGACTTTGTCCAAAATTGGAAATATACAATCACTACACACTTAGTTGGTCTTTGAAAAAATTGAATAACTTGGTTGGCCTTAGTATCTTCAAGTGCCTACTTTATCAGTAGATGAGTTTGATTGATTTCACTAGGGTGTTTGAGCTTCCTAAAAGCACTTTCAGATTTGTCTTTCCTAAGACAAGTGAAAGAACAACTCATGTCAGCTTGGCCTTCATAGTAGCACATTATCTAAAAATCACCCTATCACATCCACTCACATCCATTCCCCATGTATGTCAATATTATTGGGTTGAAACCCTTGGTTAATTGATCAAATTCATGAATAATGATACATGTCTAAGCATTTTTTGAAATATAATAAAAAGTATATGCATACACTCATTACATCCATCAACATGCATTCATTCAATAAATCATTTCCTCAAATCACAAGCACATATGAGACACATCTAGCCATATACCAACTAGGGGGTTCAATGTATCATACCTTCCCCAATTATCAATCAATTCAAATAGATCAATTAGACTTAATAAAATCAAATTACATTATTTGATTAACAAAATAAGTAAATAATCAAAAAACTTTGGGGAAATCAAGGTATCACATTTTCCCCCTTCAGAATAATAAAAAAAACATGGGAGCGTTCAATGTATCACACTTCCCCCAATATAAATCACATAAATCATAAACCAACTTGGGAATGTTTTAGATCTTGCACCTTTCCCCACTAATTGAGCAAAACACTCAATCAACCAATCAATCAAGAAATTTGCCTTACCATCAAGACTATGGCATAGTTTTAAAAATACTAGCGAGTAGCTCAAAACACCAATTTTTAGGTTCAAAAGGTTACACCCTTTAATTTACATTCATAGACATAACACATTTAATTCCATTTAATTTCCTATATTTTCTTTCTCGTATTCATCAAATATATTCACTAGCATTGATTCTCAAGTGAAAACTCTATCTAGTGATCTACTCTAATTCACCTAGCGGTTGTAGTGACTAGTTATCCATGCAATTTGGTAGGATGAGTAGATTATAACAAGTAAACTTGTTTAGATTATCAAAAATTCAATTTTAATTCAAAAGTTTCCAAAGCAACCAAACTCCTTTGGTCACTTTTAATTTAAAATTATCTACAAGAAAAACACCCATTTGGTCAAATTAGTTCAAAATGCTCCAATGGAAAACCAATGCTTTGGTCAAATTAGTTAAAAATTCTCCAAAGGAGAAATACCCTTTGGTCAATTCAATACAAAATACTCCAAAGGAGAAACACCAATTTTGTCAATTAAATTCAATATGCTCCAAAAGAGAAACACTCCTTTGGTCAATTAAATTCAGAATGCTCCAAAGGAACCACATCCCTTTGGTCAATTTAAATTCAAAAGGCTCCAAATGCTCCAAACCCCTTTGGTCAACACCTAGAATAGATTTTTTTTGTTGCACTAGATAACCTAAATTCTCAAGTGAACATTGTATATAGTGATTTACTCTAGTCACCAGACAGTTACTGTAATTAGTTATCCATGTAATTTGGTAATGTGGGTAGATCACCATCAAGATGCTTGTTAAATTAAACCATAAAATGAAACTTAGAAGTAAAAGAATATCAAATCAACTCATCCATGCATCCAACACATCATCCCATTACATCTTGTCACAAATAAGATCAATTTGGTACCTCAAATTTGGAATGCAACTATGTTCAAGAAAATTTGCTCAAAGCTATCATTAAGCCCTCTCCATGGGTTCGTTAAAATGATAATATTTCACAAATTTTAATTTGGCATGCACCATGCCACTAAAGGGTCTGAAATGTGGTGAATGATTCTAGTATCACATGCATAACCATATTTACTGGTCCATTTACGACATTGCAAGTACTCATAATTCTACCAAAAGCAAAGTTTCAAAAATGTAGCCCACTTCAAACTTGGGGTAATCAAACTTGATCTTGATTTTTGACATTTTAATCGATCAAATCACACCACTTTCATCATCTATATTTCGTCAAGTGACTCATGCATTTTATTTATTTCATATTTTACCCATTCATCGATTAAGGAGATAAGCCAAAATAAAAATTCTCAAAGGTCATTCAATCCTCCACCAGGACAACAAAATCAAAATTTTACACTCAATAAAGCCAATTGTATTTTGTTTTTGCATCACGCCATAATTTGTGCAATGTGCTACAAAAAGGGAAATCTGTAAACACCAAAACCTAGTCACTCCATAAAACCCGTCCACACCACCAAACCTACATAATAAAATAATATGCCTAAGTTCTAACTTAGGCATAATTTTCTACATATTATTCTATTTTCTAGATTTTATAAAATCTAGAAAATATCCCCTAGGATACCCTATCTATCCCTTTGACATGTGTCCTAGCCATCACTACCCCTCCCCTTGCCATATCTCACACACCTCACTCCACTCCCACCTACCCACTTGCCACATCTCCCTAGTTAAGTGAGACACCTTGGGTGACACACTATAACTATCCAAGAGAGGTGGTTGCCTAGTCCCCACATCTTGGTAGCCCTAGCTTACCACTTACACTGTTCCTCTAATCCCCTAAAATACTATAAAGGAATTCTCATTTTGTTAAATAAAAGAGGCTAAAAAATACACCATCATGCCACCAAAATTGTTATAGGAGGTCATAAACATTCATGGAGATCAATTCCTGAAGGTCTCAGATTGAACCCTATCACTTCTGCATCTTAGCCAAAAACACGAAGGTGCATTTACACAAATGTAAATGCAGCTCTACATTTGCATAAATACCATCACACATTTTAACTAGATCCAAACATGATCTTATGTTTGCTCTGATATAGTCTTGGTCATTGATGGACATAGATTGGTCAGGTAAATAACAAGGCATCTATGTTTCATTATTTTTTTTGTTGCAAATAATTTATAAATTTTGCGTGTATCAAGGTTAAAGTTTTTGTATCTTCCTTTATCCATATCAATAGGTTCTACATACTACTCTTGTTTGTAAACTCATTTGTATAGGAGACACATTTCTAAGGATCTATTGAGGCAAGAGTGGCCCGCCAAGTATACAAAAGCCCACTAACCAAACTAATTGGATGAAAAGGAGAATTGACACCACCTTCACTTTGACTTTACCAAAATGTGTTTCACCCCTTTGTGCCCATTTTTAATTTGAAAGAGCAAACACTTGTAATAATATCCCAATACATTTGGGGAAAAATAATTGTAAAAAAAAGAGATAAGGCTCCATAAATATCAATACAAAATCGATTATTTCCATTGCAATATTGTCTCTTTATTTCTCTGCTTGGTGTCATTTTGTTTTGCTTACAGTTATAACATATATGATATGAATTATACTAATCCCCTGAATATTTTTTGTAGAAAGTGACTTATGATCAACACTATAAAATTACATTACGTGATTGTTTTCTGGTATGATATCACTCAAATGTAACCATATCATATGTTAGATGTTATGCCATTGAAGCAATTCCATGAAAATATTCAATAGATATTATATAATGGTGAAGTAATTTGATAAATGTGTATAAGGAAGAAGAGCTAGGACATGCTAGAAGTTAATCTAGATTTTGATATAGCTTATTCTTTGTAATTGTTAGAATCCATTATTGTATTTTGTAGCACTACTACTTATATTTAATCTTGTAACTATAGCTATTAAAATATCAAATAGATACCTCTCTATTAATTGAGTTTTGGGTGTGAATTTATTTTGAGTTGAAGGAGGAGAGTTGTTGAAGCATGGATAAGATTGTGGATAGGAGTGCAAGAGAAGTGCAAATTGCAGAATTAGAAAAGGAGAAGGAATAGTTTAATAAAAATAAGAACAACTTCCTATGTGATTTCATTTAGAATGGAAAGAGCAAATTGCTGAAGCATAGCGAAGATTACGAATATGATTGTAGGAGAAGTGCAATCAACAATATTAGCAAAGGAGAAGGAACATTTTCATGTGATAAATTCCTCCACTTGTTGGAAATAAAGGTGCTTCTAGGTAAATAGATCCACTTATCAGAAGTTTTGATTATTATAAGAGGTGATTTATATATATATATTATTGGCAAAGGGAATGATGTTTTTAGTAAAAAAAATGATTCCTCAAAAAATATAAACTTTTGATTTTAAAGCTACAACAATAGCCATCTGTTAAAATAATAGCAAATATATTTTATTTATATCCCCTTGTGCATTTTATTGAAGTTTTTCTTTGTATTGTGTTTAAATTTTTATAATTATAAAGCTCAAATAAATTAATTTCAATTTATTTGTATAATATTCAAAGCCATCTATGTAAGTTCAAGTAAAAATTTTATCCAACAATAGTTCATTGCAACTGCAAATCCTATAGTTCAATGACAATAATAATAGCTATTGGAGCATATAGATAAAAATTATTTTTGGTTCTCAAAATCTTTGGACCAAGTGGAGAATGGGTATATGGAACCCACAAATGCAACAAAACAATGCTCTTTCTCAAGCTAAGAAGGACGTGTTGAAGAAAAAATGGAAGAGGGACCAGAAAGCTTAGTTTCTCATACCTTGAATTTGATTTTTTCCACAAAATTAAATATGTAGATACATACCTTGGTTCTAGGGTGAACAAAGGTGATCTATACCCCTTTTCTTTGATTTATGGGTCAATTACTCTTATGTTCTAGAAAATGTTTGATTAATTGAAATAGACAGTCCTAAATTTATAGCTAAAAAAATGTATCATATAGGTTGATTTATGACCAAGAATGTATTCTAAAGGATTGAAATGCCAAAATATGTAAGAAGCATTTAACCTTTGAGCATAATCTAAGGGTAAATATGGAAAACAAAAGAAACCCTATAGAAGAAAAGGGAGTTGAGGTTGAAGCAAAATCTAAATACAAAAGCCCCCCATGGAGAAGGTTTTATAAGAAGATAAATTATTATTACTTGAATAATAACCAAAGCTATGTCCTAAAAATAAGATAAATAATATAATGGTGGATAAAAAATTGACTAAAAAGAAATCCAAGAATGGTGGACTTTTTAGTGTTAGATATGCACATATCGCCTCAATTTTAGGTTAAACATTTACCAAAAAATTGAGGAAAATTTTGATAAAGATCCATAAAATAAATATGATTAGAGAAGTAATGAATCTGAAAGCCATGATATTTTAGAAGAATACTAGGAAGAAGTGACTAGATCCCTCATACAAGTAGAGCAAATTTTAGATATTGTTGCTTCAATTTGGCAACAAGCTCCTTCATCACCATCAATTGAGAAGCTACTTCAACAAACATATATTGTTGGTGTTGGAATTATGAAATATATAGGCTATAATAGGGGTAATATAGGTCCAACAACATCCAAACCAATAAATCCTTCTTATATAGCACTTGATAATGGTAAATTCAAACTAGGTGTTGACATCATCTAACCCTCCCCCATGAAAGTTTTAGTCCTATATTTTTGAAGCCACTTGAAAAGAAAATAAAAAAGGGTGACAAAAAAAATGTTTTGGGTCTTATTCAGATTTTTAAGGGCCTAAAACAAAGAAAATAAACACTTGGCTAATGCCTCCTCCCATTGAAAAGCATTTGGAAATGACAATGCAAGGACCAAATACATTATATTCACCTATTCTCCTCATAATTTTTCTTTCTTCCTCTTATTCTCCTTAATATACTTCACCATCTCCTTCCCCTCCTTCCCTATCTCCACAAAAGAAGGCACTTGTTTGGCAATTGCTTGAAGGGGTTACCACTTCTCTACCTGTAGATACACCTCAAGCTCTGAAAGCTACACCTTACCCATCCTTTTAAGCTCTTCAAACCATATATTATATATCTAATATTTATTTTATGCCTTCCCTTCCTCTCCTATATTATTCCTTTATTATACCCACTTACGATATCCTAATATTGATAGTTTAGAGGTAATTCAAAGGCACAAGCCAATATGTAAACTTGGCTTGATAAGAAGAAGCAATGAAAAAATTTGAAGACTATGCCAATAAATCTAATAAGAATGATTGATCCTAGGCAAAGAAAATGCATGATTGATCCCAGACATATAATTTTTGAAGCCACTTAAAAAGCAACTAAAAACGGGTGACAAAAAAAATGTTTGGGGTCTTCTTCAGATTCGTAAGGGCCTAAAAAAAAGAAAATAAACATTTGGATAATGCCTCCACCCATTGAAAAGCATTTGGAAATGACAACGCAAGGAAAAAATATATTATATTCACCTCTTCTCCTCATACTTTTTCTCATTCTTCCTCTTCTACTTAATCTACTTCATGACCTCCTTCTCCTCCTTCCCTATCTCCACAAAATAAGGTACTAGTTTGGCAATTTCTTGAAGGGGTTACCACTTATCTATCTTTAGATACCGCTCAAGCTCTCAAAGATACACCTTCCCCATCCTTTTAAGCTCTTCAAACCATATATTATATATCTAATATTGATTTTATGCCTTCCCTCCCTCTTCTATATTCTTGGTTTGATAAGAAGAAGAAATGGAGAAATTTGAAGACTATGCCAATAAAGCTAATGAGCATGATTGATCCCAGGAAAATAAAATGTATGATTGATCCCATGAAAAGAAAATGCATGATTGATCCTAGGAAAAGAAATTTTATGATTGATCCCAAGCCTATAATTATTGAAACCACTTGAAAAGCAACTAAAAAAGGGTGACAAAAATAATGTTTGGGGTCTTATTTAGATTCGTAAGGGCCTAAAACAAAGAAAATAAATATTTGGATAATGCCTCCACCCATTGAAAAGCATTTGGAAATGACAACACAAGGACCAAATATATTATGTTCACCTCTTCTCCTCATACTTTTGCTCAATATTCATCTTCTTCTCCTTAATATACATCACTACCTCCTTCTCCTCCTTCCCTATCTCCACAAAACAAGGTACTAGTTTAGAAATTGCTTGAAGGGGTTACCACTTCTCTACCTTTAGATACCCCTCAAGCTCTAAAATCTGCACCTTCCCCATCATTTTAAACCCTTCAAGCCATATATTATATATCTAATATTGGTTTTATGTCTTCTCTTGCAATCCATTCCTAGAATTATAAATGAGGATATAAAACTTAAGATTCTAGCTCCCTTTTCTGATGAGGAAATTAAGGAAGCCTTGTTTAAGCATGGAGCTAGAAAAATCCCCAGGACCCCACAACTTTCCCCCTCATTTCTATCAAGCTTTTTGGCACATCGTAAGCGAGGATGTAATTTTTGCTGTCAGAGAATTCCAAGCAATCAATCATATCCCAAAAGGTCTCAAATATACTTTTATTTCTCTAATTTCTAAGAAGCAAACCTCTGAATATATGGTTGACTTCAGGCCAATAAGTCTGTGCAATGTTTCTTACAAGATCCTAACTAAAGCCATTGCAAATAGAATGAGAGATATTATGCCCCGCATCATAGATCCATGCCAGGGAAGCTCTGTCCAGGGCAGGTCAATCTTGAATGGAGTTATCACAATTCATGTATCTCTACACTCTGCTCATAAGACTAACAGGTCTATTTTTGCCCTCAAACTTGATATGAACAAAGCATTTTATAGGCTAAATTGGGACTTTCTGATTGTTGTCCTCCTTAAGTTTTGTTTTCACCACCAATGGGTTAGTTTGATCAAAGAATGTATTTCTAAAGCATGGTTCTCAATTCTAGTTAATGGAACAATTGTTGGTTCCTTTCAATGTCGCAGAGGAATTTGGCAGGGGCACCCTATCAGCACCATATTATTCATCATTGTGATAGAAGCTTTAGGAAGAACCATAAAAAATTCTTGTAGTTCAAGGCTAATATTGAGAATCAAGGAAACATCTCTCACTAGGGCTATTTCTCACCATAAATTAGTTGATGATACCCTTATACTGACTAAGGCATCAGTGGTTGAGGCTAAAATAAATAAATACATCCTGCAACTCTACGAAGACGTTGGTTAGAAAATTAATTTTAATAAAATCAAGTTATATTTCTTGAACATCCCCATTCAAAGGCAAGGAAGGATTGCAAAAATTTTAGGGTGTGATATAGCAAACCTCCCCACTTCGTATCTTGGTCTCCCTCTTTTCATTGGTTCTCCGAGAGAGTCAATGTGGTACGAGGTTATTGAAAGAATTAAAAAAAACTTATTGGATGGAAAGGTCATCTTCTATCTCAAGCAGGAAAGTTGACCCTCACTAAGGCCTCTCTTCAGAGCATTCTAGTCTATTTCCTCTCCATTTTCAAAGCCCATATGAAGGTTTTCTATAAAATTTATAAACTCCAAAAAGAATTTTTATGGACTGGATCAGAGAAGAAAAAAAGTATACACCTTGTAGGATGGACCAAAGTGTGCAGACCCAGGGAAAATGGGGGCTTAGGTCTGAGGATAATTTCTCATATAAATTTAGCTTTACTAGCTAAGAAAGCATGGCACCTCATTTTTGGTGAAGAAAATGAATGGATAACTATCATCAAATGAAAGTATCTTCAAAATATGGAATTTCTAAGTGACTCAGTTCCAATCAGAGGTTAGGCTTTTTGGAAAGCAATTCTCAATTGGAAGGAAATCATCAAAAAAGGTTTAAGATGGGTTTTAGGCAATGGTGAGAGGATAAATTGCTATAATTATAGGTGGGCTAAGGACAAACCACTGACTCAATATCCTAAATTAGCCTGAATCAAAGATATCATATAAGAACTCATTGGCAAAAAAGTCTCCGATTATATGGTTGAGGACATAGGTAGAATGAAGTGGAAACAAATAAGGATTCAAGGATTTCAAATGGAATCAAATGATCTTTGTAACATTCTTGGGCAATAGTTTATTCCCATGAGACCCAAGGAAGATCAAGTGACTTGGGCTCCTACGAAAAATGGGCAGTTCATTGTTAAATCAGCTTACAAGCTTCTACTTGATGATGAGGATTTTATCCTCCAAAAGGACTTAGTTTGGATAAAAAATTTAATTCCAAAAATTGCAGTCTTTTCATGGCTGGTTATCCAAGGAAGAATTCTAACCATTGATAATATGATGCGTAAAGGTATTTGTATCACTAATCATTGTTATCTATGCAGGGCTAATTGGGAGACCATTTATCACATTTTCCTTGAGTGCCCTTTTTCCTTGATTGTCCTAAGTGGGGTTTTTTAGACCTTCAATATTTCATGGGTTAAACCAACCATCGTACTTGATTTTTTCATCCAGTGGCCTTGCCCCTTTTCAATCCAAAGACTTAGATACATGTGGAAAATTTGTCTCAATTACTATATTTGGTAGGTGTGGTTAGAAAGGAACCATAGAGTCTTTAATGAGTCTATCCATGATCATAAAACTATCATCGCCAAGATCCTATCCTTTGCCAACAAGAATATGAACCTTATCCCTTTTGATAGTTGTAAACCTCATATGTAGGAGACCACGATTGCTCAATCCTTAACCTTAACCTTGTTAGATAAGTCTATGCCTAGGGTAGTCAACCCCAGAGCCAATGTTAAGTGGTATCCACCTCCTATAGGTTGGTTTAAGCTTAATTTTGATGGAGCGACTAAGGACAATCCTGGAAGAGTAGGCGCTGGTGGCATTGTGCAAGATCATAATGGGAATGTGATGCTTGCATTTTATGAATATTTGGGAACAAGGATGAACAACAAAGTTGAAGCTAGAGCTATGTGGAGAGGCCTTCAAATGACTCAATACTTAGAAGGAAATTTGATCATAGAAGGAGACTCTATGCATGTTATAAATCTCCTCAATAATTGGAAAACACCTCCTTGGAGGATTAAAACAATTTTTGAAGAGGCTAGGATCCTTTTCCAGGGAAGACAGGACAGAAAAGCCCAACATGTCTTTTGGGAAGCTAACAAAATTGCTGATAAGCTGGCCAATTTGGGTGTCAATGGTGACGAACTTTTCAAATGGGAACACGATGTCCCAAGTGAAGTAGAGGAGCTTATTCAACAATAATGCCAAGAATGATAGTCAAATTTACCAACAGGGAAGGCATTGTAAGTTCAAAGGCTAGGAGTATTCCCATATCTTTTTTGAATTGGACTCACAATAAAAATTATCCGAGTTGTTAGTCTTCGTGGATGCTGCTTGGAAATACCACAAAGACTAATGGGGATAGTCACATGTCAAATAACATTCCCAGTCGTCTTAGTAATTTGAGGTTGGTTGATAATCAAATGGAAGGAAAAAAATGACAATATAAGACTTTGAACCAAAGCCACATGGACCACCAGATAGCCACCACCATAAATCTAGCTAGCAAGTTCACTTCTCCAAGGCTGATTGACCAAGATAGTATGTGGTACCAAAGCATGTCATATATGAAAGAAAGCAATTACCAAAGAATTATTAAGAGTAACTGTCAATATAGAGTTTTGGGAGTTTTTTCAGTACTCTGCTATGTGTGTCTGTAGCTTTTTGTTTCTCCATTGTCTCAAGGAAGGGATCCGTGTCTATTTGTTTTTTGTAATTATGATGCATGTGTGTTTTCTCGGGGTATACCCAAAATTTTGTATGGAAATTTTCTTTTTGATAATAGGTTATGTGCCTTACTGGATGTAATGTATTTGGCGGCATGTAGATTTTACATATATAGGATCCTTAGTAAGGATATGTTCATCAACAACCCTAGGCTGATTTTTGTAAAAGGTTTTGGGTCAACCTGTAAAATGTCTTTCCTCCCTCTCCTATATTATTCCTTTATTATACCCACTTAGGATATCCCAATATTGATAGTTTAGAGGTAATTCAAAGGCACAAGCCAATGTGTAAACTTGGCTTGATAAGAAGAAGCAATGAAAAAAGTTGAAGACCATGCCAATAAAGCTAATGAGCATGATTGATACCAGACAAAGAAAATATATGGTGACAACCATGAATATTTATATGTACAAGTCTCATACCAAATGATAATAATTTACTATCAAATTGCTACAAACATTATAGACATAGGTAGGATCCCAATTGAGGATAAAGCTTAAATGACACATGTGTCCATTTATAGGTTGTATATAGATAAAGTTTGGATGATGCCTAAATACCACAAAGTGAAAGGAAAAATATAATGTCTTGCCAAGTCCCTTTATTAAGAAATTAAATAGCAAAAGACCATGAAAAATCAAATATAGTAGCTACAATATAGTCTCAATGAGGCTTCAACACCAAATTAATTATAGGTGAAGGATACAAGGAACCATAATTTATAGGAAAAGGTGCAAGACTTGTAAAAAGAGATTGCTATGGCCAAAATTAGACCTCTTGGATCTCCATAGATGCCTGTTGAAGAATCAAGAGGTGATACTACGATTAAATTTTTTAAGCTATTAAACATGGTCTCTATCCCTAGAATTTGTCAATTTTTATTGTCAAATTACTCAAGAAGTGTAATTTTACTTCAATAACATGGAGAATAATAATGCCAAAAAGGACTTAGAATCACATGCCATCATGGATGCATTGAATAAAACATCTATCCAACAATTTTATTTGGCTAAAGATAGAGCAACAACATACCAGATGATGACAAGGATAATTGAGTGTATGCAACTAATGAAACAACAACATGAGTCTCTCAATGCACTCATTGTCATCGAGAATGAAATTTTGATAAAAATAAATGAATTTATTAGTGATGGACTCCCATCCCTATAACGAGAACTATATGGCCATTTTTACTCTATGGATGAGCTTAAATAAATTTTTAATATTGTGGAAGAAAATTTGACCAAATTTTCTAATTGGCTAAACAATTTTGACGAAGATAAATTGTTTAAATTTTTAAATAAGTTGCCTACACTGCATACCATTGTGACAGAATTGGGAAAACAATAAAAAAATTCTTGATATGAACAAGCCTTTAAATTAATGTCTATTCATGAGAAGACTAAAATATTCTAGGTCCTAGCACAATAGGTTTTATGTCTACAAATATAAGATCTTGCATTTGGCACAAGGAAAAGAGTAGACTCTAATGTAGAAGCAGAGGATTCAAAGATGGTAAAACAAGAATCTATATCCCATGAATGGGGCCATCTAGGTTAAAATATTTATAAGAAGAATTCCATCAAAGGTGCCAATAATTTAACCAAATTCTTCATAAAAATTTAGACTTTCAAATTATTTTATTTTTCAATATTAAAAAGCTTCTCTAGACTCATCATTATTTTAAATTATTTCCTTCAAAACCTAAGGAAGCAATTTCAAGATTGAAATAGTTTATAAATCACTTGTTTATTGGATTTGAAATATTTTATTCATACTATCTTGGTATTGTTTACTATTGGATTTGAAAAGTCTCAATGGTTAAAGTTTCTCTAGTAACATCATCTAGTCACCTCAAAACCCATCCATAGAATTGCTACTATTAAATAATTAAAGTTACAACCACTCCAAAACATAATTTATAATCTTGTAAATCATAGTTTCCTATATGATCTTGTAAATCATATTTTCCTATGAAAGGATGTGCTAAAAGTGATAAATATGTTGAGTGGTGATATCTCATCCATAATTGTACATGATAAATTTTTCTCATGATTGTAAATTATGGTTAGTTTTATTTTTGCTCAATAAAAACTATAAATAGATGAATTGTCATCATTATAAAGTGTTATATATTTCAATGTTTGTTTATCATAGGTTGTATGTTTATGCTATTCTAATACAACTAATGGTTGTTTTACCTACATAAAT
This sequence comes from Wollemia nobilis, assembly GCA_028583015.1. NCBI lineage: Eukaryota > Viridiplantae > Streptophyta > Pinopsida > Araucariales > Araucariaceae > Wollemia > Wollemia nobilis. The sequence goes on from JAQPPZ010001731.1 coordinate 4,563,919, forward strand.
TGAAGTGTGAACAATTATTCAATAAGTTTATATTTACATTTTTATCATTTTTATTTATGCTTTGGTGGAAGTAGTTTATATTATAATTGAATTTATTTGGATTATTTTGATTGATAGTTAAAGTAATTTCTATTGTTATTGAAGCAAAATAGGTTATTTCTACTAGACTGATTAGAATGTTGAATGCTATAACGTTTTAGTTTTATGTTTTTTTCTATATATTTAATTGAGTGGTTTATTAGGCATTGTTTGTATCAATTTATCTATGCTTATACAAAGCATAGTGCCACTAGTTGAGCTCTATTTGCATTTAATAAATCTCTCTAACCCTACCTCATTCTCTCTATTCCTACTCTTATCTCAACCCTATACATTTCTTAACTTTAGTATTTCACACAGTAATATTTATCCTTCTTTGGAGGTTGATTTAGAAGCACTTATGAGTGATCCAATATTAACCTTAGTCTAGGGAACACATTCTTTGCCTAAGAAGAGTGAACAATCAAGAGGTATTATATTTTAGTTTACATTGGTTTTCTATTTTTTTTGGCTACTTATTGTTGCTTCTTTACATATTACTTGATTTAATATCTTCTTGTATGCACATCCTTGTCTATATTTGGATTACTTGTTGCCTCTCAAGACAAGGATAGTTATTTTATTCATTATGCTAGGTGATCAATGTAAGAATTTTTTTATGAAGAACACAAGCTTATACTGAGAGGGGGGGGTGAACAGTATAAGACCTCTTTTTAATTTTTCCTTTATACTTCAAAATAATAAAGCAATATACCCAAAGAAATATCAAAACAATGCACAATATCATCCACAAAGTGACCAATCTTAACGTGGTTCACCCAAAATGGCTAGGCTACGTCCACAAAAGTTTTCTCTAAAGGTTATCTCAAAGTTCTTTGGGAATCCTTCCAAATTACAATGTTTATGAGCCTCGGCCCAAAGGATATACCTTCCCCCAATCAGAATTTATGAGCCTCTGCTCAAAGGAGATACCTTCCCTTCTCCTCTGGAAATGATCCCTCAGAAGATCAACTGCCTCTACCTCTTGCCAACACGTGGAACTCCTTTCCATCGAAGACCTTCTGTCCTCAATACTTAGCCTAAGAGACCTTTGCCTTCTATGATCACATCCACAGTAGCTCAGCAACCTATACCAAACACAGTCAGTCGGTCTAGTACAAGTCTTCCTTTGTCTGTCAGATCTGTCCAACACTTGAACAAATCAATCCTCTACACACAAACCTTCTCAAAGACTTGCCAAATATGTCCTCAGGTTTTTCTCAAGGAACCAGTGCACCTCTATCCTCATACATTAGCACTCCATGTTTGTCTTTGCCCTTTGTGCTCTCTATGCCCTCTGCTCTCTCTGTGCAATCATAGCCGCACTTGGTTGAACTTCAACCTTTGCACTCTCTGCGCAATCATAGCAGCACTTAGAACAATTCACCATGACTCTTCACTCATTTTGCACACTTTGATAGAATTTTACACTCTTCTCTCGGTGATCGAACTTCTCACTCTGTGCTTTATCTATGAACGTCACAACTCACTACACAACGAACTCTGCAAAATAGCCTGCCTTTTATAATAACACTTTCAAGATCAAAACATTAATCTTAGTTTGCTGTAACCCTAATATTTAGTTGGCTGCACAACCCTAAAATTCATTAGCTGCAAACTCTAATCTTCATTGGCTCACATTTAACTTTGTCGGCTTCAACTGCCTTTGTAACTCTTCTATAGCTTTTGTCGCGAAACTACAACATGTAGCGATATCGCGACACATTTGCAACCATACACTTTCTTTTGGATTTTGACACGATATCATGACACTTCTATCTTTATCAGCATCAACTTTGATTTTGTCACAATATTGTGACACTCCTCCCTTCGTCGACATCCTTTCTGCTTTTGTCACGAAATTGTGACACTTCTACCTCTGCAGACTTCGTCTTCACTTTTTTCATGATATCGTGACACTTCTGTCTTCATAGCCTTCATCTCTGATTTTGTCATGAAATCATGACACTTCTCCTATAGAAGACCTGCTTTCAGTTTTTGTCACGAAATCGTGACACTTCTGCTTCCGTTTGCTTTCTTTTCTTCCTGTCACGAAATCGTGACACTTTCTGCATCCGTACGCATTTTTTGCAACCCATCACAAAATCGCAATGCTTTTAGCTTCTGTACGCTTTCTTTTCTCTTTGAGTCATTAAATTGTGACATGTCGTGATATCGCGACACTTTTCTAACTTGCTTTCTCTCTCCTACTTAAGTCACAAAAATGCGACATGTCGCGATATCGCGACACTTTTCCTCAGCTCTTTTCTGTTCTTTGGGTCATGAAAACCTGACATGTCGTGATATCACGACACTTTTTATCCTTAGCGCTTTTCTTTTCTTTGGGTCACAAAAACCCAACATGTCGTGATATCGCAACACTTTTTCACTGCGAGCTCTTTCTCTCGAACCTGTCGACTTGGGGTTTGTGAAAGACCTTTGAAACTGTCATGCCGTAACCTTCATCAAAACAAATTATTTGACATCAAATCAAATTCCTTCAAAAGCTTCTTGACATCAATGACAACTTATATACTTGAGCAAAGGAAATGTACCCAAAGTACCCAAAATTGCCAATAATATCCCCCTTTGTCATTGATGGTAAACCTTTACTGAAAACACTTCTCAAGAGCCAAAACCAAAACCAACTGTGCTAAAAACTGACCAACTTCCTTTGAATTTTTGCTCCCCCTGACTTGAATCTTTCCTTTTTACTTGAAGCTTTCCCACTTACTCATATCTCTCCCCCTTTGTCATCAATGGCAAAGGGCCACCTTGGGGCTCAGGACTAAGAATGAGCCTCTTAGCTTAGTCCCTCCCCCCACCTCCTGATGAGGTGATTAATTCTAGGGTGGGAGTAAAACTCCCATTAGGCACTTATCATCATCAGTGTCTATAACTTCCTTTTCGGGCCTTTTCTTGAACTCTTTGCCCATATTCCCATTCTTGTCACTATTCTTGTTCTTGTTCTTGTTCATGCCTTGATCCTTGGACCTAATCATGCCACTGTTCCTATTCTTGTAATCTAGAATTTTAGCTCTACACTGTCTGATTATGTGACCTTCATTGTTGCACTTGAAACACTTGACGATGTTGTTTCTCTGAGGTAAACCTGATCTTTGAATCCACCTATTCTAACCAAACCTATTTTGGCCAAACCTGTTCTGACCAAACCTGTTCCTATTATTTACCTTGCAATAGACTGCCTTGTGCCCAAACTGTTGACAAGAGTAGCAATACCCTTGAAAGAAACTAGCACTTCTAAAATTTTCATTTACCTTCTTCACTTGAGCCATGCAATGTGAAGCCATGTGACCAAACTTATGACAAGCAAAACATCTGCCTTGAAATTTTCCTTTATTTGACCTCTTGGGTCCTGAAAACTTCTTCTTCTCATTCTGAATTCTTTTTTCTGTTTCTACGCATCTATCATTCAAGGAATCATGATCTGAAATACTTTCCTCATCAAAACTCTCTTCCTTTTGGAGTCTCTTACTAGACTCTCCAACTTGTTCCTTGTGTGGCTTAACAAAACCAAGGCCTGTTTTATCTGTTGTCTTTCTTTGACCTTTGATGAGTGACTTAACCTTTTTGGAGCTATCTTGAAACCTGTAAATATTATCCTTGTACTCTTTAGTTTCCTCTTTCAAAGAAGCCATTTTATGTTCTAACTCACTATACTCAAGAACCTTATACTCTAACTCATCCTTGAGTTCTTGTGTCTTAGCTATAGAGAAATCAAGATTTTCTATAAGATCATCTCTCTCCATACAACATTCATCTAAATTATCCTTGAGTTTAGCATTCTTATTTATTTCCTTTTTCAAAGCACTAAGAGCATTAATAAGTTCACTTTCAAGATCCTTTATTTATTTGCTTTCTGAATCATCAAAGCCTTTTTCAGATTTCTTATCACTAGAGGTGCTACCTTTTTAAAAAACCATACAAGCATCTTCCTTATAGTTTTCTGAAGCATCCTCATACATACTAGAATCCAAATCATTATTTGTACAATCATCCTCAAGGTGACCAAAATTTCCACATCTAAGACATTTCATGATAATGAATCTATGTTTCGGTTCTTCCTCTTTTTCTGATATGAACAACATCTCATTTTCATCATCACTTGAAGAACTTTCACTATCACTACTAGAACACTTACTTGCTTTGTATAGTTATAAAATCTTCTTGTGCTTGGGAGAATACCTCTTTCCTTGATTGTTTTTCTCATCTTTGTTCTTCCTGTGATGCTTGTGCTTTTTAGAATCCTTGCTCTTAGAATCCTATTTATCTTCATCACTTTCATTCTTTGGAATAGTACAGTCAGTAGCATAATGACCAAACTTTCCACAATTGAAACATCTTATATTTTTCATGCTTTTGTGCTTTCTAGAGAACTTGCATTTCTTGCTGTAATATGCCTCTTCATCACTAGAAGACTCATCACTCTCTTGAAGTCGTTTACCCTTGGATTTCTTGGTAGCCTTGAAAGTTGCCTCTTTCTTGACATCAACCTTCACTTGAGTTCTCAACTCAAATGCTGCAAGTATACTATGGAGCTCATCATTTTTCAACTTATCCAAATCTTTAGCTTCCTCAATAGCAAAAATATTTTCACTAAATCTATTAGGAAGAGATCTTAAAATCTTATCACAAAAATCATTTTCAGTAAGCTCAATACCTAAGTCTTTCATGGAGTTAACAACCTCATCCATACAAAGCATGTAGTTGCTAATATTTTCATCATCATTCATCTGAAGTTGTTCAAACATACCTTTGAAGTGTCTCAACTCGACCTTTCTAAAATTTGTATCAGCTGTATGAACCACCTTCAACTATTTCCATATTTCACTAACTGTCTTGCAGTGAATCACTTTGGTGAGATCTGCTTTCTGTAAGCCTTTCAGGATTGTATTCATTGCTTTTGAATTGTTGTGATGTAGGAGCCTTTCTTATTTAGTATTAGGACCATGTTCAAGAATAGTGTACTCATCTTCAATCACTTCCCAAACCTCATTCCCAAGTGCCATTAGATGAACCTTCATCCTTGCACTCCAAAGACCAAAATCTGATCCATCAAGAATAGGTGTTGCATTGCTACTTGAATGATCCATTGTGTTCTTTACTAGCTTTTCCTTCAAGCTATTAAACTTTTCGAAGGCACCTGCTTTAATACCAATTGAAGAACACAAGCTTATACTGAGAGGGGGGTGAAAAGTATAAGACCTCTTTTTACTTTTTCCTTTATACTTCAAAATAGTAAAGCAATATACCCAAAGCAATATCAAAACAATGCACAATATCATCCACAAAGTGACACCAATTTTAACATGGTTCACCCAGAATTGTTGGGCTACATCCATAAAACTTTTCTCTAAAAGTTATCTCAAAGTTATTTGGGAATCCTTCCCAATTACAATGTTTATGAGCCTCGGCCCAAAGGAGATACCTTCCCCCAATCAAAATTTATGAGCCTCTGCTCAAAGGAGATACCTTCCCCTCTGCTCTAGAAATGATCTCTCGGAAGATCAACCGCCTCTACCTCTTGCCAACACGTGGAACTCCTTTCCACCGAAGACCTCCTGTCCTCAATGCTTAGCCTAAGAGACCTCTGCCTTCTATGATCACATCCATAGTAGCTCAACAACTTGTACCAAACACAGTCAGTTGATCTAGTACAAGTCTTCCTCTGTCTGTCAGATCTTTCCAACACTTGAACAAATCAATCCTCTACACACAAGCTTTCTCAAAGACTTGCCAAATCTATCCTCAGGTTCTTTTCAAAGAACCAATGCACCTCTGTCCTCATACAACAACACTTCACGTTTGTCTTTGCCCTTTGTGCTCTCCACACCCTCTGCTCTCTCTACACAATCATAGCTGCACTTGGTCAAACTTCAACCTTTGCACTCTCTGTGCAATCACAGCAACACTTAGAACAATTTGGCATGACTCTTCACTCACTCTACACACTTTGATCGAATTTCACACTCTACTCTCAACAATCAAACTTCTCACTCTGCGCTCTATGTGCGAACGTCGCAACTCACTACACAACGAACTCTACAAAACAACCTACCTTTTATAATAACACTTTCAAGATCAAAACCTTAATCTTAGTCAGCTATAACCCTGATCTTTAGTCGGCTGCACAACCCTAAACTTTGTCGGCTGCAAACCCTAATCTTCGTTAGCTCACATTTAACTTTGTCGGCTTTAACTACCTATATAACTCTTCTATAGCTTTTGTCACGAAACTACAACATGTCACGATATCGCGACACCTTTGCAACCATACACTTTCTTTTGGATTTTGTCATGATATTGTGACACTTCTATCTTTATCAGCATCAACTTTGCTTTTGTCGTGATATCGCGACACTTCTCCCTTCATCGACCTCCTTTCTGCTTTTGTTGTGAAATCGTGACACTTCTGCCTCTATAGACTTCGTCTTCACTTCTGTTGCGATATCGTGACACTTCTGTCTTCATAGCCTTCCTCTCTGCTTTTGTCATGAAATCGTGACACTTCTCCTATAGAAGACTTGCTTTCAATTTTTATCACAAAATCGTGACACTTCTACTTCCGTCTGCTTTCTTTTCTACCTATCGTGAAATCGTGACACTTTCTGCATCCATATGCATTTTTTGCAACCCGTCACAAAATCACGATGCTTTCAGCTTTCGTACACTTTCTTTGCTCTTTGAGTCATGAAATTGCAACATGTCGCGATATCGTGACACTTTTCTAACTTGCTTTCTCTCTCCCGCTTAAGTCGCAAAAATGTGACATGTTGCGATATCGTGACACTTTTCCTCCTTAGCTCTTTTCTGTTCTTCGGGTCGCGAAAACCCAACATGTCACGATATCGTGACACTTTTTCTCCTTAGTGCTTTTCTTTTCTTCAGGTCATGAAAACCCGACATGTCATGATATCACAACACTTTTTCACTGTGAGCTCTTTCTCTCGAACCTGTCGGCTTGGGGTTTGTGAAAGACCTTTGAAACTGTCATGCCGTAACCTTCATCAAACCAAATTATTTGACATCAAATCAAATTCCTTTAAAAGCTTCTTGACATCAATGACAACTTATATACTTGAGCAAAGGAAATGTACCCAAAGTACCCAAAATTGCCAACATTTTATAGATCTATATTTGTGAAATAAATTATGGTTCACACAACCATCTATAAATATTATTAGTCTATCTCTCTATATCAATATGGTTTACCGAAAACCATATTTATTATATCTTTTGAACTATAAATCTCCTATTTGATGATGAAAACTATGAAGTTCATTAGTTTTAATGCCATAGTCAATTCAAATTATTCTATCTCATAAATATCTATATTGTGAATACTATGGACTTTATAGATGTTGATATACCCATCAATATAATTATATATTGTCTTTCATAATAATTTTGTCTTTCCAACTAGAGGTATCATCCATTGCTACATATATGAAGCATAAGTCCTCTATGGCACTTTACTATGAGGTAAAAGAGTTTAATAAAAATTCCTTTAAGTATATGTTTATAGGAAAAGTAGAAGTCCTTTGAGCATTTCCATAAAGTAAAATCTTAAATCAAAAGTCTTACAGGTAAAAATCCTTTAAGCTTTTGTGTAAAGAAAAAACAAAATTCCTATCAGCAAGAACAAATCAAAACTTATATGTGTAAAACTCAAATCAATATTCCTATGGGTAAGGTAGAAGTCCTTTAGATAATTTTTTAAAGGTATAACATTTATTTTCTTTCTTATACATATATTTTTACCATAGCAAAGCTAACAAAAGTCCCCTGGGGAAAATATTTCTATCTATATATATTTGTAAATAATTGTGTACATAGCCATAATATAATGGCACCCTATTGGGCACATCATGCATGTTTGTTCACTAATTAGTTTAATTTTCATATCTGAAAGTGATTTAATTAAAACAATAAATTTGTTTAATTAATTATAATTCATCATCATTAACATCATTAATCAAATCATAGAAAATTAATAATTAATTAACATCATTCATCAAAATAAAAAAATTATCTCAATATTTCATCACTATACTTGTGTGGATCATAATCAAGTCATGTTTCCTTAATTGAAATTTATTTTTCTTCTAAAACTTTAGGGGGCACACCTAGGCATGATAGCATTTAATGCTATACAAAATATAATTATAACATCACATCTAAGTAAACAATTATAGAATCAATCATTTAACGTCATTGACCATAAGCAATAAAAAATCTTCTCTCAAATTTGGGGTATCTATATCAAATTTTAATGCATTTATTATGCAATATATACTTGAAAATGAAGAACATGTAGATACCTATTTTTATGCATAGGGATAATATTTAAATTTTCCAATCCCCTTGTAAATCTACCAAATCAAATCAATCATTCTTGTGCCCAAACATAAATAATTTGTTGATCTTATATAAAAGAACTAGGGCATGGATGATAGTGTCACTAGTATTATTCTCACTTGGTAGAACTTTTATAAAACCTTTTAAGTTTTTTTCTTTTATCATCTATTTTTGATCTCCAATAGTCTTTAAGAAAAAGGGTTGGTGTGAGAGTCTTACTAGAACTATTGGCTCCATATTCTTTTTACTATCATGCACCAAAATCAAGAAATTTAATTTTTTATCTCTTTCAATTCACCCATCATTAATGGATCAAATCCTAAAAATCGTGATCTATATCTCCAATATAAATCCCAAGATCAATATTTTCCACTGTCATGTTCTTCCACTAATGAGTTTTCATATTCTTAACCTTTATGATATTATCATCTTCAATGTAATTATTCCACAAAATATACATGGTTTTCTTTCATTGGAGAATAGGACGATCCTACCTACCATGATCCTATGATGTTTTAAAAATAATTTTTTAAGGGTTATGAGATCTTACCTTTGGAAATAAATACAACACTTGGAATAGACAAATCCATGAACTTTTAAGGAAGTAAACCTCTTTAAAAAATCCATCCATGGTATTTTCAAAGAAATAAAATTCTATGAATGTACCTTTATAATCATAGCCATCATGTAAAATGTATTGCAAAATTATTTTGAAATATTTCCATAATATTATGAAGGTCATCCTTACAAGCACTTAATAACTTGTTCTTGCAAGCATTCAAGTCTCCAAGAATGTCTCTAATCAAGTCTATGAGCTCTCAAGCAATCATCAAACATCAAGCCTCTAAGCTCAAGCATTCAAGTGCCATCAACAAATAAGTTAGAAATTTGTTATAAGTATTACATTATTTGGTACCTTGTAAGATTGGTTCAAGGACCATGTAAATAAATTACTCTAAAATATGTTTACTATTTGAGTATATAGTAGGTATCATGTAGATAATTATGGAGTTATGTAAGTGAGGTGTCATGTTAATAAGTGTGAATATTGTAAGACTTTATCAATTAGTATGTGCAATCATGAGAGTTTTTGTTCATATGTAGATATGTGGAGAAATTTATTATTATACGATATTTTCTCATATGATAAATATTAAGTGTTATATATCTCGACTATTTTAGAAAATGAAAGGTTTGTGAGTCTTGTGAATGTGAAGAGTCTCATATCCAATGTGTATTTATTGAAGATAAAATATTATGATAATGTGCCAAAGAATAAGCATTGCATTGCTTAAATTAGATATTTCAATAATATATTTAGTGAATTAATGTTTATTAATTGTTATTATGGATTACGTCATGTGAATATTTTGTGTCATTATATGATAATATCCTAATAAAATATTAGTGAATTTCTAGCACAAGCTTCCAATAAGTGGGAAATAACCTTGTGTATGGGGTTGTACTCCTTTCTCTCTTTTTTTTGGCTCATTCATGTATTTTTATGTTAATGCACTTAGAGATAATCTTAAATTTTTTATTTGCATTTAGCTAATATTTCATTTTATCATTTAATTTTCATCTAAAAAAAGTTGATTTATGTTTTTTATTTTTGGACAAGGCCTTTGCACTCCCAAGTAAGAGCCCTTCATCATAGTCATTAAAATCATTTCATATATTGCATTAAATCTTGATATTTTCTATTATAAGTAGAAGTGTAACTAGACTATAGGTCGATGGCACTATAACTCTAGTTTTATATAGAGAAAAAGTACCAAAACTAAACAAAAGCATTCACGACACTACTATGACCTAATGAAATTTTTTTACCAAGTATTTATTTCTTATGTTTTATTATTTTTATCATTTTCTATTTATTTGAACAAGGGTCTAATTTCTTTTCAAGTAAGTCTAACTATCCACTTATAGCTTAGAAAATCCCATCTACCATTGACAATATGTTTTCTATTTGTTTTATAGGTCAAGCAATAGTCCCATTGGCAGGCAATAACATTGATGGCACTTTTGTAAGCTAACGATGTTTTTATCATTTTGTCTAAAATAGGTCATTTTCCTCTAATATTTATCATTTAAGAAATTTACAACTTAAATATTGTTTGTTGTCTATGTAAACTAGTTTCTATTTCTAGTTTTTTGGTAAAATAGATAAAAATCAAAGAAATAACTAGATATGTGCAAATTGTAATATCTACCAAAAAGAAAATAGGGCTGAATATTGGGTAGCTAATTATGGAATTCAAAATGAAGGATATGTAATCTTGGAAGATAATTTTCCACAAGAAATTATGAAAATTAGCAATAATGAATTTCAAAATGCAACTATTTGATATAAGGATTAGGAAAAGAGATTCACAAATGCAGGATAGTAGAGAATGTAAAATAAATTATTTTTAAGCATTTGTGTTAGTGTTGTGTTTCTATTGTTAAGTTTTTGGCTAAGTTGGATTTCTATAGTATAAGCTAATATAGGGTATTTGGGCTATATTTTCAAATTGGTGACTCACTTTATATCTATCAGAGTATCATATATTTTTTTGTTAGAATTTCCCAAAATAGACATGCAAAGCATTACACAAGTATGAAGAAAAGAGTAGAACTGATTGATTTATTCCAAGGATCAACTTTGTATAAATAGCAAAGTTGATCATTGAGAGTCGTTGGATTACAACAACTCATCAAACCTGATGAAGACACCACTGAGTGTTCTCATGACACATGGAGGAGTGGAAACTCAAGTGTGTCTATCCTAGTAGAACTTAAGAGAATATTCACTTATTCTAACACCCCCCTTAAGTGATACTAGGGGAGCTTTGTACAAATGAGTCCCAACAACAAGGCCTGATGAGGTACTCATGTACAATGACTTCTTTATGAAGAGATGGTAAAAACCCTATGGGAAAAACCATCAATCAAAAGGAAGTAAGGAAGAGGCTTGTCTTCGGATGGTGAATATTGTCCTCTTAATACAATAAGAATGATGAGTCCCGACAACATGGCCTGATGAGGTACTCATTTACAATATATATAGTTGGTGAAAAAACCCCTTGGGGAAAAACCAACTATCACAACTTCTTTTTTGAAGAGATGGTAAAAACCCTATGGGAAAAACCATCAATAAAAAAGGAAGTAAGAGGCTTGTCTTTGGATGGTGAAGATTGTCCTCTTAATACAATAAGAATGATGAGTCCCGACAACATGGCCTGATGAGGTACTCATTTACAATATATATATATATATAGATGGTGAAAAAACCCCTTGGGAAAAACCATCTTTCACACAAAAAAATATCCAAGATAGAGGCATGTCTTCGGATGGCGAAGATTGTCCTCATAATATACATGTTGTTTGAGAGATGATAAAAAAAACCACAAGGGAAAAAACCATTCTCCAAACAATATAATGAGAGGTGGAAGACCTTTGTGTCAATGCAGCTGTAATACTCCAAGTTTATCTCACAACTGAAGGTAACACGGAGAAGGAAATGACTTGGTAAAGATATCTGCAATTTGATTCTTAGTTGGAATATAGTCCAAGTATATATCCCCATTTTGAATATGTTGTCGTATGAAGTGCATGTGTATCTCAATGTGCTTGGTGCGCTGATGTTCAACTGGATTGCGTGCAATATGAATTGTGCTCTGATTGTCACACCAAAGAGTTATAGGCTTTTCATGGGAGAAACCAAATTCTCTTAGAATTTGACGAAGCCAAAGAGCTTCTTGACTTGCTAAAACTGTTGCCCTGTATTCTGCCTCTATAGAAGATAAGGCTACTGCTTGTTTTTTTTGCATAACCAGGCTATTGGTGAAGAACCAAGGCAAAAGACATAGCCAGAGGTTGAACATCTATCTTCTACTGAACCTACCCAATCTGAATCCATGTAGCCAATGATATCCATGGATTTTCCCTTATATAGGAGCCCAAAGTGCGTAGTGCCTTGCAAGTAATGGAGGATCATTTTTGCTGCTTGCCAATGACTAAAGTGAGGTTGATGAGAGAATCTGGATATTAGGCCAACATCATATGAGATATCTGGGTGAGTATGAGTAAGGTATAACAGACTTCCTACAAGCTGATGGTATAGAGTTGCATCACAAAGAGGGGATGAGCAGGAAGTACTAAGATTAATGCCAGATTGAAAAGGGGTAGGAGAAGGTTTGCAATCTATCATTTTAAATATTTGAAGAAGATCTAGTGTGTATTTTTGTTGACACAATGAAATTCCTGCATCTGATTGACTTATTTGGATCCCAAGGAAGTAATGAGCTAAACCAAGATCAACCATTTCAATTTTTTTAGAGAGGGAGTCTTTTATAGTCTGAATGTGAGTGAAGTTACTACTAGTGAGAAGAAGATCATCAACATATAGAACAAGAATGGTGATTTTGTCTTCATTTCTCCAAATGTAGACTGTGTTATCAGACTCACAATGAGAAAAACCTGTGGAAAGAAGGAAGGAGTCCATATTTTCATACCAAGCTCTAGGGGCTTTTTTGAGGCCATAGAGAGACTTTTTTAGCCTACAAACAAGAGAGGAGTCTTGAGTGAAACCAGCAGGTTGTTCCATGAATATTTCTTCTTTTAAGTCCCCATGTAAGAAAGCACTTTTTACATCCATTTGATAGACATGCCACTTTTGGGAAGCAACCAGAGCAAGAACCAGTCTAACAAAATCCATTTTAGCAACTAGAGCAAAGGTTTATGCATAATCAATACCTTCAATTTGAGAAAAACCTTTGGCTACTAGGCGAGCTTTGTGTTTGTCTATTTCTCCATTTGGCCCATATTTGGTTTTGTAGATCCATTTACAACGAACTAACTTCCTTCCTTTAGGCAAGGGAACTAAATCCCAAGTTTTGTTTTTGATTAAGGAAGAAAATTTGTTTTCCATGGCCTCATCCCATTCTTTAATTCTTATTGCTTCTTTGAAGGATTGAGGATCAGAGGAAATAGAATGACAGACAAGACCAATGCCTATGGGGTTGGTTGATCTGGTTGATGGAAGATTTTGGATGTAAGGAGTAGCTTCTTTAACAATGGTGTGGGCCCATTTTGGCATAGTGGAAGGAGTAGAAGGAGTTGAAAGACATTGAGTTGGAGTTATAGGTTCCTCATATTGACTATCAATTTCCAAGTTAATCTCAAGAGTTGGCTCTTCATAATATTGAGGTTCTACTATAGGAGAAGGCTCAATGGAGGAAGAGGGGGATTGAGGATATTTTTGAGGGAATGTTTCATCAAATTGGACATTCCTATGGAAAAATACCTCATGAGTTGAGGGATCAAGGAGCCTGTATGCTTTCATTTCCTCACAATAACCAACAAAGATGAGCTTTTTGCTTTTCTTATCTAGAGCCTTCCTTTTCTTCTTTGGGATGTGTGCCCAAGCAGTACACCCAAAATTTTTGAAGAAGGAAACATCCAGTTTTGAGCCATACCATGCTTCTTTAGGAGTTAAATGGTCAAGAGCTTTATGAGGTGTGTGGTTTTGAATATAATTGGCATAGTTAATAGCTTCTGCCCAAAAACATTTTGAAGATCTCTTGAATGGAGCATACAATTTGCCATTTCTTTTAATGTCCGGTTTTTCCTTTCTGCAATACCATTTTGTTGAGGATTATGGGAGACAAAATGTTGATGAATGATGCCATGACTTGATAAAAATATGGAGAACTCATTACTATAGTATTCCCCCCATTATCTGTGTGGATTTGCTTGATTTTGCAAGAGGCCTGATTTTCAACTAAGGCTTTGAAGACTTTAAAGTGGGATAGAACATCACTTTTATATTTCAGGAAGTAGACCCAGGTTCTTCTAGAAAAGTCATCAATAAAGGTTAGAGCATACTTTGCTCCTTTAAAATAAGGTTCTGGAAAAGACATCAAGTCACTATGGATTAATTCTAGAGGGGATGAGGCTTTTAGAGAACTACTTGGGTGAAAAGGATCTTGATGTTGCTTTCCAAGAGCACATCCAGGACAAAATCCATCAATGGAGGAGACTTGGGGTAAACCTGTGACCATATCATGGGTGCTCAATTCCTTTAGGTAGTTGTAACTAAGATGACCAAATATTTCATGCCAAATTTTGCTTTCAAGATCTCCATGAGCCACAAAATAGGAGGCCCCTTCTAGATTTTTGAATCCTTTGAAGTGAAATAGGTGAGTGTTGTGATCAATATCTCCTTTGGCTATGAGAGAATGGGGATCTTGAAAGTCTCTTATCTCAACTCCTGTTGGAGAGAAGAGAACTATTTTTCCCTTTCCAAAAGTACAAATCTGATAGACGGAGAGGAGATTAGTGGTAATGTTTGGAACATAGAGAACATTATTTATAGAGCCACCATCAATGGTTATGTCCCCATTTCCTTTGACTGGGATAAAGGAGGAGTCACCCACTTCTATGCTACATGTAGAACTTGAGGAGATAGAAGAGAATGACTCATCTGAAGCAGTCATGTGATGAGTAGCTCTAGAATCTAGGACCCAGTAATTAGAGGAAGAATTGGAGGTTTTCCCTTGAACATTAAGGGCTTTTCCTATTTTCCTTTTATTGTCTATATTTTGATCCTTCATAGCTGCCTCTAGTTGTTGTAATATTTTCTAGCATTTGTTTATAGAGTGACCATTCTTTTTGCAGTGAGTACAAGTTATGGGGTTCTTTTCCTTATTTTTGAACTTTTCTTTAGAAGAGGTGGAGGCTACTAAGGATTTTGAGGAAGAGGAAGAAGAAGAGATTTCATATCTAGCAAGTTTTGTTTCTTCCCTAGTTAGTCTATCACAGAACTCTTATAAAGAGGGCATTTTAAAGGTTGTACCAAGAGCATATTTGGTAGATATAAAGGTGGTAGAAAATATTTGAAAAACACCATTTAGCTTAGAAAGGATTAGATAAATGCATTCTTCTTCAGTCTTAGTCTTCCCACTACCTTTGTATTGAGAGAGGACCTCTTTGAATTTGGTGAGGTAGTCAACAATATTGCTGAAGTCCTCAGGAGATAGAGTAGTCAATTCTGCTTCTAGTTGCATTGATCTTATTTGATCTACTTTCCCAAATAGAGTCTTTAGTTTCTCCCAACTTTCATAAGGATTTTTACAATATGCAATGTGAAACCACAAACTTTCATGCATATTAGAGCTTATAATACCCATTGTTTCATACATTTTCCCTTTATGAACAAATATCTCATATTCTTTTTCAAACTCTGGTTGCTTTTCTTCTAATAGGTGTGTGAGCCCTTTTTGAGAAATGAGATTTAAAATTTTGGGTTTCCATGTATGGAAGTTATGAGGAGTGAGAAGATCAATTGTATTCATTTTGTAAAGAAGATTGAAGTTTTAACCAATATACCCCCCTTAGAACTTCAATTAATGCAATTTGAAAGAAGGTATGTAAGCTTTTCTTCTAATGTCACAATCCTCCAATTACCCGCCCTAACGAGAGGGAAACTATAAGTAATAGAGAGTTGTTAATTAAAATTAGCTTAGAAGCAATTGCCTATGCCCAATATTATTCTTCTCAATACCCACCCTTACTTGAGGGAAACTATAAGTAATGATAGGAAAAAATATTAGGAGGATAGGCTTGAAATGCAAGTGGGATCAACCAGATTGGATATCGAAATATCTCAATTACCCACCCTGACGAGAGGGAAACTATAAGTAAGAGAGATATTCAATATGAAATTTGGTGATCGAAAAATATATGTTAGGCCTTTATACCAATATTTCAAAAACCCGCCCTAACTTGAGGGAAACTATAAGTTTATTGAAGGTATTGGTACGTGGAACGTAGACAATATATTTTGAAAAAAAAATTATGAATAGAATTTTTAATTTTAAATAGACCTTTTTAGAAGAGAAGAGGGTTTTGAACAAATAATATTAAAAATTATATGTTAGTTTCTAAAAAAACTTAATTTTTTTGGTTAGTTGTTATAAACAAAATTTGAAAAGGATTAGAAATTTAGTAAAGAATTGAAAGAAATATGAACTTGAAGGGAAATATATAAAGAAATTACAACTTGATATTACCCTTTAATATGAGTGTGTTCATATTAAAGGGAAGATAGGACAGAAAAGCCCAACATGTCTTTCGGGAAGCTAACAAAATTGTTCATAAGCTAGCCAATTTGGGTGTCGATGGTGACGGACTTTTAAAATGGGAACATAGTGTCCCAAGCAAAGTAGAGGATCTTATTCAACAAGATTCCAAGAATGATAGTCGAATTTACCAACAGGGAAGGAACTGTAAGTTCGAAGGCTAGGAGTATTCCTGCCTCTTTTTTGAAATGGACTCACAATAAAAATCATCCGAACTGTCATTCTTCATGGATGCTGCTTGGAAATACCACAAAGACTAATGGGGATAATCACATGTCAGGTAACATAGCTCCTAGTCATCTTAGTAATTTGAGGTTGTTTGATAACCATAAGGCAAGAAAGAAATGATAATATAAGACTTCGAACTAGAACCACATGGAACACAAGATAGCCACCACCATAAATATAGCCAGTAGGTTCACTTCTCCAAGGCTGATTGGCCAAGACGAGATGTGGTCCCAAAGCATGTCATATACAAAAGAAAGAAATTACCAAAGAATTATTAAGAGTAACTATCAATACAAATCTTGTGGGAGTTTTTTTCAGTACTCTGCTATGTGTGTCTGCAAATTTTTGTTTCTCCATTGTTTCAAGGAAGGGATCCGTGTCTGTTTCTTTTTTTGTAAGTATGATGCAGGTTTGTTTTCTCAAGGTATACCCAAAATGTTGTATGGAATGTTTCTTTTTTATAACAGGATATGTTCCTTATCGGATGTAATGGCTTTGGCAACATGTAGATTTTACATATATAGGATCCTTAGTAAGGACATGTTCATCAACAACCCTAGGCTGATTTTTGTAAAAGGTTTTGGTTCAACCTATAAAACCCGGTATTAATACAATAGTATCTTATCTACCAAAAAAAAAATATGAGTGTGTTCATATAACAACATATATTTAAATGCAAAATTAAATTAAGTGCACTTTAAATTTTAATATGAAAAAAAAATGAGGAAAGAAAAAAAGGAAAACCCCCCTCAAATAGTAAGACAAGAAATGGTGCAAAAATAGCACCCTTTACCCCCCTCCCACAAATAGCACTTTTATTTATGAGATTTACAAAAGATGATCTCCACTTTGAAATAGGCCTTGGAAAGGCTTTAGTGAAGAAGGTTTTGGGAATAAAACCTTCGAAATTGAAGGTTATATTATCGAAACATAAAAGAGCCTAAAAAAAACTAATTACACATGACAACCAAGGCACCTATGGAAAGATGTTTATAAAAAAACTATACCCTTTTGAATCGATCTGGATACCCTACACAAAAATGTTAGATACAGGAAATGAAGAATGATATCTGCCATAGACTTAGCGGGTCCTCCTTGCTATGCTAAGAAACATGAAACCTGGTGGCTGTGCTCGTCTATGGTAGGCATCCCTGCAATGCTAAGAAACATAATGGCACATCAAAAAGAAGACACAAACCTTTGAGAGAGGTTAAAATATTGCCACAAAATAAAAAAATGCAATTCAAGATTTTGAATGTGATCTTTCATTTGAGATACAAAATGGCACCTACTTTTAACGTAGTGTGAGTGTTCATAGAAGTAGCAGATGCCTTCGATTAAGGCTCTCTCCATGTTGAGAGATGCAACATAATAAAAGGATGCTCTTCCTTGAAATACCTACAAAAAAAACGTAAACAGGGAAGGCGTAATAGAAAACAATATATTTTTAACTAGCAAAGAATATATTATTATGAAAAAACTCAAATCGGAAAGCTCCAACGATGCAAAGATGATAAAAAATATCAATGATCACAAGAGAGATGATTTGAAAACTGGGAAACCGAATGAGATTTTAAATGATTCTAAATTTAATCGTTAGGGATCGCCAACCAACAAATTGCTGAAATTTTTGGGCTTGGTGATGATTTCCCAATGCCAAGGTGAGAGACGTTAGAAGAATAGTGTGTCTTTGTAAAATTGTAAAAAAAACATTTAAGGCAAATGAAAAAATTTAGACGATATTCTATTTGAGAGATTTTAACGCCTACAAAAGGGGCACCGATGGAGAGGTCGAGGAGAGGCATTGCAAGAATGTTGATGGCATAAAAAAAAACCTTCGTTCGATTTGCGAGCCTGAAATGGTCTCCAAGAGTAGAGGGCAGTTGAATCAGAGGCTGCCTACAAGAAGATAAATCATAGATGATAGGAAAGAAATTTCCTATGATATCAAGCTTTAAAAGTTTTCAAATATATATTTTGAAAAAAATATAATCACTTGAAAAAATAGTTTAAAATATTATGTATGTATTTTTTTCATAAAAAAAGAGCCCCTTTCTCTATAAAGAAAGAAAAAGGATAGATCTTGATGAAAAAAAATTGCAGTATATCTGAAAAAAAAATTGTATTAGAAGACCATGAATCTTCCCTTCTTGAAGGAGACAAATATAATATTTTCAGATACAAAAGATACAAAGAGCCAGCTCTGAGAATATTCAAGAGGGAACGCTAGAAAAATCTATCCTACTCGGGTACCACGTTAGAATTTCCCAAAATAGACACACAAAGCATTACAAAACTATGAAGAAAAGAGTAGAACTGATTGATTTATTCCAAGTATCAACTTTGTATAAATAGCAAAGTTGATCATTGAGAGCAGTTGGATTACAACAATTCATCAAACCTGATGAAGACACCACTGAGTGTTCTCCTAACACATGGATGAGTGGAAACTCAAGTGTATCTATCCTAGTATAACTTAAGAGAATATTCACTTATTATAACATTTTTATGAAAATGTAAAAAGGTTGGGACACGTTCAAAAAATCCTTTCTCCAAAATAATGAAAAAACTAGTTTAGTTTTGATCGTAATGGGAAACAAAATAATATTTGAAATTTGGCATCAAATAAAAATTACACATAGTTACATATTAGGTCTTGTTTGTTGCATCTTATTGCACCCTTTCCACTTAAGAGAAAAAATGGTTTATCATTCCATATTAAAATTAATATAGTATTTTAGTTTTAGGACTTGATTGGTGAATTTGTATGTGCATTAGGGCTAGATTAAGGTTAGTATTATACAAATAATTTTATTAGGAGAAATTTAGGTATTCAACTAATCCAATAAAACTAGACATTAAGCTCCCAAGCTTTCCCTATTTTTGATGTGAGAAGAAGAGAGAGAAAATAAGTGTCATGAGGAGACACTTTGTGATACCTTTTCTATTTTTCTCCTTGTCAGAATATTTATTATAATTTTTTTTTTTTCAGATTATCTTTTTCTTTCTTAGATATTTTTAAAACTAATTTCACTCCATGAAATATGGGATAAGCATCAAAACAAATATATTATCCTATTTTTTAATAATAAAATTTGAGTTTGCTTCAAGTGGTGTGACTTTTGAGGTGTGTGTACTCATATTCTTATTATACTATTATTATCCTTAACAATGGATTATTAATTTACAAGTCAATTGGTATATATTATTTTGGAAGTTATCAAAAAATAAAATAATGAAGTAACAAAACTCCTATTAATGTAGATCTATTTTACAATTATTTAGCTAAAGGGAGAGCATATTGTATTTGATAATGATCATTATATATTAACTTGTACACTCATATCAATATTTATTATAATCCTCAAATAAATTTTACTTATATTTAAGTTTTTTATTCTATATTATAAGGTTTATGTTATATTGTCATGAGAATAATGAGGAGAATTTTACTATACCTAATTTTTTCTTTAGTGACTATGAGGTGTCATCATCCTCAAGAAAAAGAATGTTAAAAGTAATATATATAAATAAATCCTCATACATATCATTTATATTCTCTCTTGTCATGAGAAATATGTCACATACATATTTTAACTTATCATTAAGAAAGTGGAACACATCATACCTTCTTTTTCTAATTTTAAAAAGCATGTGTTATAGGTTTGAGCATTTTGTGTTTTTATACATATTTGTATCTATTTATTGAGAACTGGATTTCCTAATAACATATATTTTTTTCTTTCATATAACACTTAAATCCTTTAAAAATATCAAATCCATTATTTTCATGCATATTTCAACCTAATTTATGTTGACATAAACTTGGATGAATTTATACATAATTTTGTGATATCTTGCATGGTATCATATACCTAAAGTTTATACTTCATGTTGACATAAGCTTTATGGATTTATAAATACTTTTATAATATATTACATGGCATCATATACCTAAATTTTATGCTAAGCTTATGTATGGCGCTATTTTTTTAATGTTTTTTTGCAACAATCAATTTAGAGTTTAAAATTAAAATGAAATTGATTAAAACAATTAAATTGAACATGCAACTATTAGTTTTAGAGTATGTGGTTTGAAATTTATTTGTCACAATAATTTAATAGGTTCCATATATATATATATATATATATATATATATATATATATATATATATATATATATATATATATATATATATATATATATATATATATATATATACATTTATTTTGATTGGTGTAAAATTAGAATTTTTGAAAGGGCTCAAACCCTTTTACAAATATTCTTGTACATTCCTATAATAACATATCATATATATTCTTATTTTTATTTTCAACTACGTCAAAACTCCCAAAAACTTAGTACATTCATTGCATTAGGCATCCAATTTATTCTTGGTGCATAAACATACACCATAGTTAAATATCATTACATTCATAAGCTCTATAAGATGGAACCCTCAATAGAAAAGTCCACAAATATTTAAAAAATTGATTCCTCCACAAAGATCAATAAATCCTTACAAAATGGAGCTCTTATTTATCAATGCCACTTTATGCTTCTAGAAAGCACTAGAAAATGAGTCCCTCAATATCCAATAAAATATTTAGGTCTCCTAAAAGGGATCCTCCATCAAATCCATCATAAATCTTACCACTACAAGTTGACAAATTCTAGTACCCTATAAAATAAATGGCCCTATTGCATACAATTTAATGTATCTTCATTACTATGGATATTCTAAAGCTATGAACTTTCATCTATTGGTTTTATTTTAAAAATATTATCCCTCCTTTGCCACTAGATGGAAGACATTTGTATGTATACTATATGGCAGTATCTATCTTTTATCTTCCCCTCCAAAAGTTTTCTAATTGTCTAGCCATTCACCTACCCCATTGCCCTCTCTATAGATGTGTATAACTTGAAATGTATACAATATATTTAGGTATCTTAGTGTTTTTGTTACTATGTATTCTTATCTTCAACCCTCAATTGATATTTTCTTAAGGTAATTAATAGTATTCAATGATTCTACCCAAATTATTAATATCTTAGCCCCTAATTGAATGATCATATTTTCTATTATTAATGTGCATGAGAATGAGTGATCTGAGGTTTAGCGGGTGCAGCGGGAGTGAGGGATTGAATTTTTTGGGCAAGAATCTCAGCCAAGGTGGCAGAGGTAGAGTAGGTATGGAAGGGTCAGGTGGGAACCTCGAGCATGGATCAAGCGAGGATCCAGAGGAAGGTGGTCAGGCTACGGAATATTTGGATGCAGGCATCACGCGAGGGCCTAACCCTCCTTAGAAAGACCCCAAAAAAAAGATACGAAGGACAATACGAGGCCTAAGAAGTGGTTGTATTTTGCTAAGACTCTTAGAGGAAAAAGAAAGGAGGTTCTCTCTCTTCCACCCCTAGTTCCAATAAATAATAAAATTTTGGCCTCGGTAAGTTCCATGAGCCATTCTCTTTCAATGGAAGAATTCTCCCTAGTAGGCAAGTTTTTTGGAGGTAGGTCGAACGTGGAGACTGTCAGGGCTTGGGCGATGAGTAAATGGTGACTGGTAGGTAATTTGGAGTTGGTAGCTATAACTCGAGGGTTCTTAATTATCCATTTTAACAATATGGAGGATGCCAACCACATTTTAATAGGAGGTCCTTGGTTTCTAGGCAAAAGGAGCCTTTTTATCAGACGATGGGGTGAATATTTTGACCCTAAAAAGCAAAATATTAACATTGCCGCTATTTGGGTTCATCTCTCGAGTTTACCTGCCAAGTTATTCAATGAATATTTGTTGTTGGGCATAGAAAAAACTATAGGGGACCTGATATCCATTGACCATGCGACCTTGGCTAGGACAAGGATGACTCATGCACGAATCTACGTAAATGCTAATTTGGATAATGAATTGCCAAATTTTGTGGAGCTAGAGTATGGATAATACTATTGAAAATAGCTGGTAGAATACGATAACAAATTGACATTCTATGCAGAATGCAAAAATCAAGGACATATATGCAATTAGTGCCCTAAACCGAAAACGAATAGAGACAAGCAGAAGCAGGGAATGCTAGACAGAGGAAATTTTAGGAGTTTCCCTGGCAGAGGTGATTTCATTTAGGAAAACTATATCTACCAAAAAAATAAAATAGAGGGTGTAGGCTCCTAGCAAGACAAAGGAAACCAACAAGTTGTTGGCAACAAAAATACTAAAGTAAGTTCCAATACTCTAGTTTCAAATAAATTTTCAATTCTATCCAATATTGAAGTAGGAGGATTATGGTAAGACATGGAAGCACAACACCTTCAAGATAACATTTTTGACTCTCTAGCATCTCCATCCAAGTCAGGATCCTCAAACCCTAATGCTAAAATTATTGTAAGCCCCATGGGCATCACAAAGCCAAACCCTAATGCCCAATCTCTAGAATCCCCATCCAAGTCGGGATCCTTAAACCCCAATGCTGAAAATACTTCAAGCCTAGTGGGTATCCCAAAGCCAAACCCTAATTCTAAATAACTTAGGAAGAAAGTTGAGGCATTGGAAAATAAAAAATCTCATCTCCCTAACATCATCACTAGGAGCCAAGTGAATCCTACTGAGGGACCATCCCACAGACCAAGGGAATACAAAAAAAAATGAGAAGATTTGGATGTAGGGGTGGAGATATGTGAAACTCTTCAGACTAAGGAATATGGCAGTCCGGTTCTACAACAAATTGCCTCCCCCCAGTTTAGTCCTAAAAAAACCAGGAGCACTATGAAGTCTCCTATAGATTTCGTCAGTGATAAAAAAAGAGGGAGAATATCAAATGTTGAGCATAAAAAAATTAAAGCTGATAATGACATTGCCAATGGAAAACAAAGAACCTTGTTTCAACAGGTTATTTTAGGTTTTGAAGACAAGAAATTAGGAAAACCCCCTCAAGGGAGGGGGAGAGGAAGAAATCCCAAACAATCTAAATGAAGTTCCTCTCATGGAATGTGAGAGGCCTCATTGGCCTTCCCAAACACAGGGAAGTCTGTGCAATAATAAATCAAGTGAATCCAACTATTATCATGTTGCAAGAAACAAAAACTAGTGATATTCAGTAAAAAAAAAGTAGCAATTTTTTTTTGTAATCAAGGGGAGATGGTTTGCAAATCATACAGAGGAGTGTCTGGAGGTCTTATGACTTTGTGGGATCCTTGGGTAGCAGAAAGCACAATTATTCAAAAACATGACAAGGTTATTAGTATTTTATTTAAGGAAATAAACAATCACAGGTCGTCGATCCTTTCAAATATTTATGCCTCAACTTCAATTCAAGGGAGAGCTCTACTATGGGAGTACTTAGGCAATCTGAGTGAAATATTCCATAATGTCCCATGGATTCTTGGATGGGGATTTTAACACTCATATTTACCCTTCAGACAAAATGGGTGGAAATGTACCACCTATCAGGAGCATGGATGAATTCAATGGCTTTGTGAACTCCAACATGTTGATGGATGTAAAAATTAGAGGAGTGAATTATACCTGGAGCAATCGATGGATAGGGTGTCATATCATTCAATAAAGGCTTGACAAGTTTTTTCTATCAAAGGAGGCTACAACTTTGTTTGGTGATTCTACCCTACAAGCCCTTCCTAAAATTATCTCTGATCATAATCCCATTTTTTTGGAGATCCCTAACTCTCTGTCCTTCAAGAAACCTTTCAGATTTCAATCTATGTGGATCAAACATTCCAGTTTTAGAGATAACTTAATTTAGTGGTGGCAACAACCTATCAAGGGTAGTGTAACTTTTAAACTTGCTGGAAAATTAAAGTTTGTTAAGAAAAAAATTAGAACTTGGAACAAAGAGGTCTTTGGGAACCTATTTGAAAATAAAAAACATGTTGTTGAAAGTTTTAAGATAATTTATCAGAGGATTCAACATGGTGATGCTGATGAAACTACTAGGTAGGAGGAACGGATAAAAATAGCAGAGTTTCATAAAATTTTGGCCTGAGAGGAAATATATTGGAGGTAAAAATAAAGGGCTCTTTGGTTGAAATATGGAGATTCAAATTCCAAGTTTTTTCACATCACCATGCTTGGAAATAGAAGTAATAACACGATACAAACTTTAAAAAAAGTAGATGGTTCTATTACTCAGGACTTACAGAAATTAGAAAGGAGGCAGTAACTTATTTCAATTCTATCCTTGGTCAGGAATCACAGTGCAATGAGGAGGCCAAAGATATTCTCTTGCAATCAATTCCTAGCATAATAAATGAGGATATAAAAATTAAGCTTCTAGCTCCCTTTTCTGATGAGGAAATTAAGGAAGCCTTGTTTAGCATGGAGCCAGACAAATCCCCGGGACCCAATGACTTTTCCCCTCATTTCTATCAAGATTTTTGGGACATCATAAGTGAGGATGTAATTTTTACTATTAGAGAATTCCAAGCAAGCAATCATATCCCAAAATGTCTCAACTCTAATTTTATTCCTATAATTCCTAAGAAGCAAACCTCTAGATCTATGGTTGAATTCTGGCCAATCAGTCTGTGCAATATTTCTTACAAGATCCTAACTAAAGCCATTGCAAATAGAATGAGAGATGTTCTACCCCGCATCATAGATATGTGCAAGGGAAGCTCTGTCCAGGGCAAGTCAATCTTGGATGGAGTTATCATAGTCCATGAAGCTTTGCACTTTTCTCATAAGACTAACATGTCTATTTTTGCCCTCAATCTTGATATGAACAAAGCATTTGATAGGCTAAATTGGGAATTTATGATTGTTGTCATCCTTAAGTTTGGTTTTTACCACCAATGGATTAATTTGATCAAAGAATGCATTTCTAAAGCATGGTTATCGATTCTGGTTAATGGAACAACTACTAGTTACTTTCAAAGTCACAGAGGAATTTGATAGGGGGACCCTATCAACCCCATGTTATTCATCATTATGGCAGAAGCTTTAGGAAGAACCATAAAAAATTCTTGCAATTCAAGGCTAATATCGGGAATCAAAGCAACATCTCTCACTAGGGTTGTTTCTCACCAAAAATTCATTGATGATACCCTTCTATTGACTAAGGCGTCGATGGTTGAGGCCAAAATAATTAAATACATCCTACAACTCTATGAGGATGTTGCTGGTCAGAAAGTTAATTTCAATAAAAGTAAGTTATATTTATTGAACACCCCCATTCAAAGGTAAGGAAGGATTGCAAAAATTATAGGGTGTGATATAGAAAACCTCCCCACTTTGTATCTTGGTCTCCCTCTATTCATTGGTTCTCCGAGAGAGTCAATGTGGGACAGGGTTATTGAAAGAATTCAAAAAAAACTTGCTGGATGGAAAGGTCATCTTATATATCAAGCAATAAATATAAACCTCACTAAGGCCTCTCTTCAGAGCATTCCAATCCATTTTATCTCCATTTTCAAAGCCCTTGCGAAGGTTTTCCAGAAAATTGAGAAACTCCAAAAATAATTTTTATGGACTGGATCATAGGAGCAAAAATGGATACACCTTGTAGGATGGACCAAAGTGTGCAGACCCAGGGAAAATGAGGGCTTAGGTCAAAGGAGAATTGCTCATATGAATTTAGCTTTACTAGATAATTAGGCATGGCACCTTATTTCTAGTGAAGAAAATGAATGGACAACTATCATCAAATGAAAGTATATTCATATTATGGAATTTCTAAGTGACTCAGTTCCAATCAGAGGTTCTACTTTTTGGAAAACAATTCTCAATTGTAAGGAAATCATCAAAAAAGGTTTAAGATGGGTTTTAGGAAATGGTGAGAGGATAATTTGCTGGAATAACAAGTGGGCTAAGGACGAACCACTAAAACAATATACTAACTTAGCCCAAATTAGAGATATCACAGAATAACTCATTGGCATAAAAGTCTCCAATTATATGGTTGAGGATAGAGGTAGAATGAAGTGGAAACAAATAAGGATTTAGGGATTTCAAGCAGAATCAAATGATATTTGTAACATTATCGGGAAACATTTTATCCCCATGAGACCCAAGGAAGATCAAGTGACCTGGGATCCTACAAAAAATGGGTAGTTCACTATTAAATCAACTTACAAGCTTTTTCTTGATGACGAGGATTTTGTCCTCCAAAAGGACTTAGTTTGGATAAAAATTTTAATTTCAAAATTGCAATATTTTCATGGTTGGTTATCCAAGGAATAATTCTAACAATTGATAATATGATGCGTAAATGTATTTATATCACTAATCGTTGTTATTTGTGCATGGCTAATTGGGAGACCATTTATCACATCTTTCTTGAGTGCCCTTTTTCCTTGATTGTCCTATGTGGGGTTTTTTAGGCCTTCAATATTTCTTGTGTTAAACCATCCATCATAATTGATTTGTTCATCTAGTGGCCTTACCCCTTTTCAAGCCAAAGACTTACATACATGTGGAAAATTTTTCTCAATCACTATCTTTGGCAGGTGTGGCTAGAAAGGAACCATAGAGTCTTGAATGAGTCTATCCATGATCATCAAACTATCATTGCCAGGATCATATTCTTTGCCAACAAGAATTTGAACCTTATCCTTTTTTATAGTCGTAAACCTCATATGCAAGAGACCATGATTGCTCAATATTTAAGTTTAACCTTGTTAGATGAGTCTGTGCCTAGGGTAGTCAACCCCAGAGCCAATGTTAAGTGGTACCCACCTCCTACGGGTTGGTTTAAGCTTAATTTTGATGGAACGGCTAAGGAAAATCTTGGCAAAGTAGGCACTAGTGGAATTGTGAGAGATCATAATGGAAATATGATGCTTGCATTTTTTGAATATTTTGGAACAAGGACAAACAAAAAAGCTGAAGCTAGAGCTATGTGGAGAGGCCTTCAAATGACTCAAGAATTAGAAGGCAATTTGATCTTAGAAGGAGACTCTATCCATGTTATAAATCTCATAAATAATTGGAAAACACCTCCTTGGAGGATTAAAATAATTTTTGAAGAGGCTAGGATCCTTTTCTAGGGAAGATAGGACAAAAAAGCCCAACATGTCTTTCGGGAAGCTAACAAAATTACTGATAAGCTGGCCAATTTGGGTGTCGATGGTGACAAAATTTTCAAATGGGAACATAATGTCCCAAGCGAAGTAGAGGAGTGTATTCAACAAGAATGCCAATAATGATAGTCAAATTTACCAATAGGGAAGACATTGTAAGTTCGAAGACTAGGAGTATTCCCATATCTTTTTTGAAATGGACTCACAATAAAAATTATCCGAGTTGTCAGTATTCATGGATGCTTCTTAAAAATACCACAAAGACTAATGAGGATAGTCACATGTCAGATAACATGGCTCTTAGTCATCTTAGTAATTCGAGGTTGATTGATAATCACAGGGCAAAAAAGAAATGATAATATAAGACTTCGAACCAAAGCCACGTGGACCACCATATAACCACCACCATAAATATAGCTAGCAGGTTCACTTCTCCAAGGATGATTGGCAAAGATGGGATGTGGTCCCAAAGCATGTCATATACAGAAGAAAGCAATTACCAAAGAATTATTAAGAGTAACTCTCAATACACAACTTGTGGGAGTTTTTCAGTACCCTGCTATGTGTGTCTGCAACTTTTTGTTTCTCCACTGTTTCAAGGAAGGGATCCGTGTCTGTTTCTTTTTTTTAATTATGATGCAGGTGCGTTTTCTCGAGGTATACCCAAAATGTTGTATGGGAAGTTTATTTTTGATAATAGGCTATGTGTCTTACCGGATGTAATGGCTTTGGCGATATGTAGATTTTACATATATAGGATCCTTAGTAAGGACATGTTCATCAACAACCCTAGGATGATTTTTGTAAAAGGTTTTGGGTCAACCTGTAAAACCCGGTATTAATTATATAGTATCTTATCTACCAAAAAAAATGTCCATATTTACTCTTGCTAATTTTTCTCTAGCTTTAGCATGATGACTAGTCATTAATCCTAAGTATTCACTCATAGATGCAATCAACATTCCATACCTATACCTTAGCATCACCTATCCTCTAGCTTTCCATGGACTTCCTTGAGAAGCCCCATCAAAATTTAGTTTCATCGATCCCTATATTGGTGGTTGCCACTTGGTCAAGCTCCTCAAGCTTCCTTGGGGATTCATATTTACCTCAACTAGAATTAGGTTATCCTCCAATTGCTCTATAATCTCATGTACTTTAACTACTTAAAGGTTCTCCATTAGGAACACTATTATATGTTCATTAATCCTAGTTTTAGATATCTTCTCCCCTTTAAAAATCCTTCTATTTCTCTCTAACGAAAATCCACATGCATAATGAAAGGGAATAAAATTCAAAATTGGATTTATTCTTGGTGTTTTAAAAATCTTCTCCCACTATTATATCCATCCTCCTATGTTATTAGGCATCACCCACACTAGCCCCATCTTATCTATTATACCATAAAATATTTTGAGGGAATAATTACATTCTAAGAATATATGATTGACTGATTCCTCATGACATTCACAAAGGTAACATCCATTATGGAATTGGAAATCCATTTTGTGAAGGTTATCTTTTATTAATATATTATTTTGGGTTATTATACAAAGAAAAATTGCTAAATTTTTAATGGATTTCCTTTTCCATATTCATTCCCATCGAAATCCCCCCTCAATATCTACATGTGATAGATCATAGGTTGATTTAACAATGAACAACCCTTCTTGAGTAGCTCCCTCTACTATGATATCCTCAATAAAATTTGGGCTTACATAATATGCTCTTAATTTACTTTTTAGATTTTAGATATCATCCTCATATTGATTATGTATTTTTCGCTCCTTCAATCTTACCTCCCCTCCTATTATCAAACAATCATTCAACTTTTTCCCATAATTTTATTCTATATTTGTTCTAATACTCACTAATACCTTATCATTCACTAATGAGTATTTCTCTATAGATGCATATTT
The DNA here is from genome assembly GCA_028583015.1 of Wollemia nobilis. Taxonomy (NCBI): domain Eukaryota; kingdom Viridiplantae; phylum Streptophyta; class Pinopsida; order Araucariales; family Araucariaceae; genus Wollemia; species Wollemia nobilis. The sequence continues at coordinate 4,593,680 of JAQPPZ010001731.1, forward strand.
CCAAAAGTGGATATACTAACCATTATTTACCTTCCATTGGGTACCTTTACATAGCATCTCTCTACCCTTCATTATGTGGTTCCATAATGAGGATCCTTGACAAGGATCTAGTGTGGTCAAAAATTTGCTCTCCTCTTGGTTTTCAAGGTAATCTTATTTTATAATTATTTCCTATAAGGCATGTTCCTCCTTCACTAATGTCGATCCTACCTTTGTTTCTAAGGCCTTGTTCATATTCCTTATTCTTCTAAGGGCAAGTTATTCACTTTATTTGTCCTTTCATACATTATCCTAAGCTACAAGTGGAATTTTACTCCTCTCCTATGTTCCTAACCATAGGAAATTTTTTTGAATACTTTCTAATGTATTCGCTATTTTGACTAGGATCTAAAACATTAATAACAAATATATAGCAAGTTCTTGGAAGGTTCTCTTAAGAATCTATAGCTTACCTAATTAACTCATCAAATTCTCCCTCCATATAGATAATTTACTATGGATATTTCCAATCAATATATTCCACATCTAATCCTTACATACCCTAGTGAACATTGGCTTACTCAAGTAAATAGAAAGGAGAGTTGAAGCACTACATCCAAGCTCCATTGCTATTTTTCTTTGATGATTCTCACATGTGTTTATAAGAACAACTTACTATTATCAATTTTTATCATTAATTCATATTGTTTTTTATAGAGATTTAGTATCCTCTCTACTTCATTTACCTTAACTATAAAGGTTCTCCCTAACAAAATTGTATCATCCACAAATTATTGGTGAGTAATACCTTTTATAGATAAAACTAGTTTCAACCCCTTTAAGACTCTTGCCTACTTTATTGTTGCTATTCTTATTCCCAATTATTTTGATATAATTATGGAGATATGGTGATATAGGATCTCCTTTCCTTAAGCCTCTACAACTTCCAAAGAATCTTGTTGAAGAATTCACCTATCTTCAACAAGACCCATTAATTCACCTATCTTCTCTAATGTTTATTGAATCCAATATTTTCTATTTCTTTATCTAGGAAGCACCATAAGACCCATTCATACACTTTATTAATATAAATATTTAACACCATTCCCTTTATTTTCCTAATGTTAATAGAATACATATTCTCATAAGGTGTGATTACCTCATCCAAAATTTCCCTACCTTTCACAAAATCCCCTAATTGCTCTACAATGATTTATGGGAGAATAGAATTTAGTCCTAGTGCAATCACATTTTAAATTATATTATAAAATTAATTACATAAAATTATTGGCCTAAAGTATTTAAATTCCTTAAGCCCATGCTTCTTTGAAATGATCACTATGAAATTATTATAGTATTCTTTAACACTTTTATTGAACAATGTAACTTTCTTACTGGTGTGACTACATCCTCTCTCACTATGTTCTAGAAGTATTGAAATAAAATCACTTAAAATCCATTAATACCTAAATATTTATATTTTACCAATGATAATACTACCTCCCTAACCTCCTCTTCACTCACCTCTTTGAAAAGTTCTACATTCACATCTCTAGTTAGAATCTTAGGTATATGTTGAATTAATTTCTCCATAGCTTCTTGACCATCCTCCTTGTCCTTTGTTAGCAATAGTCTAAATAATTACATCATACCTTGTCTAATTTGATATTCCTCTCGTATTAATTCCCCATATTATTTTTGGATTTTAGTTATTCTAGCTACACTTTTATGTCTTATGGTAGAGACATAAAAGAATCTTGAATTTATATCTCCTTTTAGAAATTGATAAATTGAATTTTATATCTAGTATGTTTCCTCCCTTCTCATTATTGTGTGTAATTTTTCCAAGATAACATTCTATATATTAAAAATATCTTGGTCCATCCTATTTTTACTTATTTCTTATTCAATTTGACTTAGTTCTTGCCTTTATCTCTTCTTCTTCCTAAAGATATTACCAAAGATCTTGTTACACTTTCTTAGTTCCCTCTTAACATGTTTTAATTTTCTAGCAACCAAATACATATTAGATTATTAGATCAAATGCATCTACCATATTTCCATTTTCTCATAAATTCTTGGGTGCTAAAACCACATGAGTTCAAATTTAAAGGGGCTATTTTTCTTTCTTTTCTTTATACTACATCAAAAGGCAAGAGGATTATGGTCGAACCTTGTTCTTGGAAATGGATTCATAGTATTCTCGTAATTTTTATCAGCGCACTCTGAGGATAGTAAAACCATATCCAATATCACCTGTATCAAGTCTTCCCCTAACCTCATATTAGTCCATGTGAATTTATTGTCACTCAAGTCGACATAATAGATACTTAATATTGATATGAACTTGAAAAGGTATTTCATACTCATAGTAATTCCCAATGATCCCCGCTTCTTCTCACATAGTATTAATGAAGTGTTAAAACCCCTTTCCACTATCCATATTAATCCCTTGATTTATTCTACCATGTTTTCTTGATTTTTTCTAAAAATCCTTTCTCAATTTGCTTACACTTGGAGCATAGACACTTGTAATAAAGAAAGCTAACTTTGAAGAATTTAATGAGAACAAAACAAATAAATGATTCATACTTTAAGAGATGAATTATCTCTCATAGATATCAAAATACCACATAGTTAATAAGCCTCTTGAAGTTGCTTTGGCTCCCTCCTTAAATCTCTTACTCTTTTTCCATATTCCACTCTAGATGCACTTCCACCTTTTAGAGGATAGTTTTATCTTTTGCAATAATACTATCTCTGATTGGTGTTCCTTCAAAATGGATCTCACCAATATATGTTTGTTAAGGGTATTCATTACCCTAACATTCCATGACATTATTTTTATGTTTTATTTCTTGTATTAGACTTCTACCTACTCATGACTATTGTCATAAATTTTCCATCTTTCAAGTCCTTTGTTTCCTTAAAGCATTTTCTTAAATGATTGTATGACCACGTTATTTCCTTCCTTTTCTCCTACATCCAGGTGCTTCTTAGTGTTGCAAATATGAGCAAGTTTTGTTGGCATTGATGTCAAGAAGATGATGGTCAAGTTTTATTGTCATCCATGTATTCATGTCTGAGTTTTTTTGTTAAGATTGATGTCTGAGTTTCATTAATGTCCTCAGGTGGTTTTTCCAAAAAGGCAAAGAAGTGGGTTTGAATGAAAAATAATATTATAATATTTAATATTAAAATATTTAAGGATACAGGTTGGGTTTAATAAAAATGAGGGCCAAGGAATAGTCACATTTTAAATCTCCTAAAAAATCCATATGACAAATTTTGAGGACTAAGGTTTAATTATTTTAACCCTAAGGTTAAAATTTAAAATTAAATAATAATAATTCAAGGTGCTAAAGTTAAAATATAAAATATGAATTTAAATTCCAAATACCCGTCTATGTGGTGAAGCACATTGTATACATTATAAATAAGGCAAAGTGTTTGGTTAAAAAATTATCCATGTGAATAATGCTAATGCGACCAAAGTATTCGAGCGCCAAGGAAGAAGTATTTTCGCATGTATTTTAAAAGTTGATTGGGTAGAGAGAAATGATAAGGTAAAGTGGAGTGTGAAAATAGTCTTGACATGCAAGGTAGCACAGGTGGCAGCCAAGGGCTGTGATAAGGTGTTTGTGGAACGCAATATCACATATTCAATCCTCATGGTCACCTTTTGTTGAAGGAAAGGTGCTTCAATTTTGTGCTAAGCGAAAGGACAAGGATGAAAAGTGAGAAGGCACACTTTTATTTCACGTGAGGGCATGTAGCCCAAGCATTGGATGGCTAGGTTTTAAGGCACTTGGAGAGGCAAGGTGGGGTGTTTGAATATTTCCAAACACATTTTGTTGAGGAAGCATTAAAAAGGTATGCACTTCATGGTTTAATTTTTAAAAGATTTTTGATATGTAGAAATTGCGTGAAGACATTGCATAAAGTTTTTAAAGGTGGTTTGCAAGGTTGTTAAGAGGGAGATATAAGGTTTATAAAAATTAAAATATTATATTGTGATTTTGATGATTAGAATTTGGAAGGAGTAATAAGGTATTCCAAAGACATTATATTTTATTTTAAATAAAATTTTATTGTGTTAATAATTTGAGAAGAGTAATAAGGTGGATAAAGGAAATTAATAGTTGAAGTGAGTCGTTTAATTTTTTCTAATTATTTTTGAAGTGTGGAGATTATAAGGTGTAATTGATATTTAATGTTTTGTATGGTAAAATATATTGAGGGAATATTTGAATGAAATTTTGAGAAGATTTTTGTTACCTAACCTTTGATATTAGCAAAGAGGTTGATTGTGATTGAGACAGGTGTTGCAGTCAAGCCTTATTCAAAATAAAATGTATGGGCATATCATCCTTGTGAGTGAAATATTGTTGAATGTTGTGAAGTGCAAGTTGGAGTGAAAAGGTTTTGTTTGATAAGAATTTTTGGAAATACTTGAGTAAGCTTTCATGTGCTTGACCAGGGTTTGTGAAAGATCATGAGTATCATTGTTATGTGAATTTAGAATCATCTTGAGTTAAGTTTGAGTTCCATAGTGAGAGTTATTGAAAGTACTGTGTGAAACATTTTCTTAGGGTTTGCAAGCAATATTTGTTTCATTGGTTGAGTTGATTGAGTATAGTTGATGGAAAGTGTTGGAGTGATAGTTCAACTTCTCTGAAACAAAATGTTCTTTAGTCTAAATTGATTTAAAAGAGAGATTTAAAGTGATTGAGTGTTTTTGTAAGTGTGAAACATATTGAGTCTATAACCATTCTCTATATGTTTCTATGAGTCAAACAAGATTTTGTGTGAAACTTTTTTGTGGGATTGAAGAGGTTTTTTGTGAGAGATTGAGTTGAGTTTTATATGCAAGTTTTGTAATTGATTTGAACAAGCTTTTGTGAAATCTTATGAGCAAATTTGAGTAAGTCCTAGAGTGGAGGAAGCTTTTGTGAAAGACTAAGGATAGATGTGTGTGAGCTTTTGTGGAAGCTTACAATCATATTTAAGGTAAGTCTTGGTGAAGACTTATTGAGAATATTGGACAAGTTCTAGTGAGGACTTATTGAGAAGATTTAAGGTAAGTATTGGTGAAGACTTGTTGAGCAAATTGGATAAGTTCTAGTGAGGAATTGTTGAGCAAATTTGAGGTAAGCCTTAGTGAAGACTTGTTGAGAAGATTGGACAAGTTCTTGGAATGACTAGTGAGCATATTTGAGGTAAGTCTTTGTGAAGACTTGAGAAAAAAGTTTATTGATTGATTTGTTCGAGATTTGTGTTAAGGGTTGGGGCATATATAGTAGATTTGATTTATGATTAGATAAAGCTTTGTGTTAAATCTTGAAGATAGATTTGTGGACTGTGTTTAGTACATATTTGAAATAGAGATTGAGTAGATTTATTCTAGACCGAAGGGCTATGTATAGTGCAGATTTGAGACATATATTGAGCAAATTTGTGTTAGATTGAAGGATTGTATTTAGTGCATATTTTATATAGAGATTGAGCAGATTTGTGTTAGATCAAAGGACTATTTTTAGTGCAGATTTGAGAGCAAGCTTTGGAGGTGATATAGCAGAGTATAATAGTCTCTAGTGGATAGATTTCCATAAGGCAAGCCAGTGAGGATAAGTATTTTGAGTGAGGATAGAGGTATTTAGTGGAGAGATATCCACAAGCCAATGCAGTGGAGGCAGTTGTCTTGTAGAGGATCACTAGCTAAAGTAGAGGAGACGGAGTTCTCTTATGGATAGAGATTCATGAACCTGATTAGGGAATTGGTGTCTCCTTTGGATAGAGGTCCATAAATATTGTAATAGAGAAGGATTCCCAAGATATTTATTGAGAAAATTTTAGTGAAATATTTTCTCTGTGGAGTAGCCCACATTAGATGAACCACATTAAATTGGTGTCTCTATTGTGTGTGGTTATTTTTGTATTGCTTTTATTACTGCTATTAACATTGCATTGATATATTGGATAATATTGTTTAAGTAAAGAAAAGTAAAAGGTGATATTATACTATTCATCCCCCTCTCAGTATAAGCTTGTGTTCTTCAATTGGTATCAGAGCGGGTTACTTCAAAAGAGTTTAATAGCTTTCAAGAAAATCTCATAATAATATAGATGGATTCTCATAGTGGATCCTCAAGGAATTTGGTACCATTGTTTGATGGGAACAATTATGTACTTTGGAGTATGAGAATGAATACTCACCTAATGGCACTTAGAAATGAAATATGATAAGCAGTTAAGAATGGATACATACCACCAAAAACTCCACCTATAGATAAATATGGTAAGCTCCTTCATCTAAATAATTCAAAGGCAATGAATGGAATTTTAAAGGGTTTACGTGAAATAGAGTTTATAAAGGTTATGCACTACAAATTAGAAAAGGAAATTTGTGATAAGTTGAAAGGTATATATGAAGGAGACAAAAAGATCAAAAGGTTAAAGTTGTAAAATTATAAGAGAACATTTGAAGATCTAAATATGAAGGATGAGGAAAATATTATTGCATACCTACTTCGTGTGGATGAGGTTGTTAACTCCATGTAAGGACTTGGGATTAAAGTTGAAGAAATAGATGTTTGTGATAAGATTTTAAGGTCACTACCAAAAAGGTATAGTGAAAATATTTCAGCTATAAAAGAGTAAAAAATTATTGAACTTTTGACAAGGGATGAATTACATGGAATTATCACAACCTTTGAGATGAGAATAAAAGAGGAACCTATTCCACAGAAAGAAGCAACCTTCTATACTAGGAGAAGAGATATTCCCACCCCAAAATTGACCACCTTAATATAGGATTTGGGAATGGGCTAAGCTAAGAGTCTCATTCTTAGCCGCAATCCCCAAAGGTGACCCTTTGCCATTGATGTCAAAGAGGGAGAGATTTGAGTTAGGGGGAGCAATTTTTCAGGGGGACCAGAACAAAAAAAGGTAAAGGAAATGGTAAAAGGAAAATGGGTTGCCATCAATGAAAAAGGGGGAGATTGTTGGAAATATGAGCAAGTTTTGTTTTCATTGATGTCAAGAATATGATGACCAAGTTTTATTGTCATCTATGTATTCATGTGTGAGTGTTTTTTTCAAGATTGATGTCCGAGTTTCCTTAATGTCCTTTGGTGGTTTTTCCAAAAAGGTGAAGAAGCATGTTTAAATGAAAATAATATTATAATATTTAATATTATAATATTTAAGGATACAGGTTGGGTTTAAGAAAAATGAGGTCCAAGGAGTTGTCACATTTTAAATCTCCTAAAAAATCCATATGACAGATTTTGAGGACTAAGGTTTAATTATTTAATTTTAAATATTTTAACCCTAAGGTTAAAATTTAAAATTAAATAATAATAATTCAAGGCGCTAAAGTTAAAATATAAAATTCAAATTTAAATTTGAATTCCAAATACCTGCCGACATGGTGAAGCACATTACATACATTATAAATAAGGTAAAGTGTTTGGTTAAAAATTTATCCATGCAAATTAATGCTAATGCGACCAAAGTATTTGAGCGCCAATGAAGAAGTATTTTCGCATGTGTTTTAAAAGCTGATTGGGCATAAAGAAAGGATAAGGTGAAGTGGAGCACAAAAATAGCCTTGACATGCTAGGTAGTGCATGTAGAAACCAAGGACCACGGTAAGGCATTCGTGGAATACGAGATCACAGGTTCGATCCTCGCGGTCACCTCTTGCTGAAGGGAAGGTGCTTCAGTTTTGTTCAAAGTAGAAGGGCAAGGTTGAAAAGTAACAAGGTACACTTTTATGTCACGTGAGGGCACATAGCCCAAGTGCTGGATGGCTAGGCACTAAGGAACTTGGAGAGGCAAGCTGGGGTGTTTAAATCTCATCGAACATATTTTGTTGAGGCATTAAAAAGGTGTGTGCTTCATGGTTTAATTTTTAAAAGATTTTTGATGTGCAAAAATTGCTTGAAGATATTGCATAAAGTTTTTAAAGGTTGTTTGCAAGGTTGTTAAGAGGTAAATATAAAGTTTATAAAAATTAAAATATTATATTGTGATCTTGATGTTTAGAATTTGGAAGGAGTAATAAGGTATTCAAGGGATTTTATACTTTATTTTAAATGAAGTTTTATTGTGTTAATGATTTGAGAGGAGTAATAAGGTGGATAAAGGAAATTAAGAGTTGAAGTGAGTTGTTTATTTTTTTCTAATTATTTTTGAAGTGTGAATATTATAAGGTGTAGTTGAGATTTAGTGTTTTGTATGGTAAAACATATTGAGGAAATATTTGAATGAAATTTTTAGAAGGTTTTTGCTACCTAAGCTTTGATATTGGAAAAGAGGTTGATTGTGATTGATATAGGTTTTGAGGTCAAGCCTTATTAAAAAAAAAATGTATGAGCATATCATCCTTGTGAGTGAAATATTGTTGAATCTTGTGAAGTGCAAGTTGGACTGAAAAGGATTTGTTTGATAAGCATTATTGGAAATATTTGAGTAAGATTTCATGTGCTTGACTAGGGTTTGTGAAAGATCATGAGTATCATTGTTATGTGAATTTAGAATCATATTGAGTTAAGTTTGAGTTCCATAGTGAGAATTATTGAAAGCACTATGTGAAACATTTGGTTAGGGTTTGTAAGCAAGATTTTTTTCATTGGTTGAGTTGATTGAGTATAGTTGATGCAAAGTGTTGGAGTGATAGTTCAAGTTCTGTGAAACAAATTGTTCTTTATTCTAAATTAATTTAAAAGAGAGATTAAAAGTGATTGAGTGGTTTTACAAGTAAGAAATATATTGAGTCTCTAACCATTCTTTATATGTTTTTGTGATTCAAAAAAGATTTTGTGTGAAACTTGTTTATGGGATTGAAGAGGTTTTCTTTGAGAGGTTGATTTGAGTTTTATATGCAAGTTTTGTAATTTATTTGAACAAGATTTTGTGAAATATTATGAGTAGATTTGAGTAAGTCCTAGAGTGGAGGAAATTTTTGTGAAAGCCTAAGGATAGATGTATGTGAGCTTTTGTGGAAGCCTACAATCATATTTAAGATAAGTCTTGGTGAAGACATGTTGATCATATTGGACAAGTTCTAGTGAGAACTTGTTGAGAAGATTTGAGGAAAGTCTTGGTGAAGACTTGTTGAGTAGATTGGACAAGTTCTAGTGAGGACTTGTTGAGTATATTTGAGGTAAGTCTTGGTGAAGAATTGTTGAGCAGATTGGAGAAGTTCTTGGAAGGACTTATGAGCATATTTGAGGCAAGTCTTTGTGAAGACTTAATAACAGAGTTGATTTATTTATTTGTTCAATATTTGTGTTAAGGTTTGGTGCAGATATAGTAGATTTGATTTGTTATTGGATCAAGATTTGTATTAAATATTGAAGATAAATTTGAGGACTGTGTTTAGTGTAGATTTGAGACAAATATTGAGAAAATTTATGCTAGACCGAAGGACTGTGTTTAGTGCAAATTTGATACAGATATTGAGAAGATTTGTGATAGATCAAAGGACTATGTTTAGTGCAAATTGGAGATAGATATTGAGTAGATTTGTTCTAGACCAAAGGACTATGTTTAATGTAAATTTGAGAGTAATATTTGGATGTGATAGAGCATAGGATAGTAGTATCTAGTGGATAAATTTCCATAAGCTAGGGCAGTGAGGATAAGTCTTCTAAGAGAGTACAAAGGTATTCAGTGGAGAGAGATCCACAAGCTAGTGTAGTGGAGGCAGTAGTCTTCTAGAGGATCATAAGCCAGAGCAAAGGAGAAGGAGTTAAATGGATAGATATCCATGAACCTGATTAGGGGATTGGTATCTCCTTTGGATAGAGGTCCATAAATATTGTAATAGGGAATGATTCCCAAGATATTTGTTGAGAAAATTTTAGTGAAATATTTTCTCCATGGAGTAGCCCATATTGGGTGAACCACATTAAATTATTGTCTCTATTGTGTGTGGTGATTTATGAATTACTTTGATTACTACTATTGATATTGCATTGATATATTGGATAATATTGATTGAGTAAAGAAAATTAAAAAGTGGTTTTATTCTATTCACCTCCCTCTCAGTATAAGCTTGTGTTATTCACTTAGCTATCCTTAAAATACTTACGTCTGGTACCCTCCCTAAAGGTCCTCCATCCATTTTTTATTGATTGGTTGTACATGAAACAACTTCAAAATTTGAATATCCATAAAAATATATCTCCCTTTGATTTATTTTCCATTATTCTTTTTGATCCATTGTATATTTCTCCCAATTAGTCTCCTCATATTTTAGATAGGTTGACCTTTGTGTAGCATCACAAATTTCCATGGCATTAGGTTCCTCTATTACAATTATCTATTTTACCTCCTTCCATATCCATTTTCTCCTTTAAGTTTTCCTTAGCTTCATCAATACCATCTACCTTTACTTCTTACTTATTATATTGTATCTCCCTCATTTCCTTAACTTCTTTCTTATAAAACTCTTTACCCTTATCCTTAGATATTTACTCTTTATTTCATATTGGACTATTTTTATATCTTCACACTTTCTAGGTATTTCTCTCATATTCTTTCTCTATGTATTTGGACAACTTCTTACTAAACGAACTATTTTGGCATACAATTTTCAACTATAGGAGTCACTCTCATAAATTATGCTTTGATTCCACACTCCATATCTTGACAACATATTTATCTCCTTTGATAGTGTTTGTCCTTATTTAACCATAACAAAAATCCTACCAAAATATATCCTTTTTATTTCTTTGGTAACATAATCCACTATGAGAAAGAACCCAAAATATTTTTGTATACCTTCAAATACTTCATCCTCTAAAAATTCTAGAGGTAAAGTAGGTCACCTTACCCACACTGGGGCAACTTCTATAATTTTTATTCCAAGTTTGAATATAGGAACCCACTTATTTATATAAATACTAGAACTACCCATGAATCATAAGTCTCCTATAATTTCCCTTTGGAAGTCTTCTTCATTGTTAAAATAAGCAAGAAAAAAATTGGCAAAAAAAAAAATTCCACATTGCCTTTAGCTTTACAACATTGAGTTTCCCACTTCTTAATATTTTCTCCTATTGATATTGAGCCAATGAACTTTCCTATAAGAGTTTAATTAAAATTGAGTTGTTCTTTTTAATAGAATTTGTAAAAAATATTCATAAATATGACTCCTTCCTTTATTTTAAAGTTGATTTGTAGCCTTTGTTTCTTATTTTTATCCCCACTTTTCTTCCCATTCAATTCCTTTATCCATGTTTCACTATACTTATCTAGGTTACTACTCTCATATTGTAGCTTAGGGTTATTCTCTTATATTGTAGAGGCTTCAACCATACAATAATCTAATTTTACAACTCCAACTACATTGCTCTACACCTCATACTTATTATTGCCTTGATATACCACCTCCTTCAAATTATTTATCACCTTCAACATTTCCTTTCCTATTACCATATTCATCATGATGTTGTTGTTGTCTAACTGACAATTCTATAAATTTTTTATCAAATAACTAGGCCCTGAACTATGGCTTCATATCAATTTAAGGTTAATATCAAATGCCACAAAGGTTATCTAAGTGAGTACTACTATATTATTACCAATAATATTCCTCTAGGGAATAATGACTAATAAACTAATTATGATAAGCAAAATTATGGGAGTCTTCCTATCACTTTGTGGAAAAAAGTGTGGAACAAATTTTTCTGGCCAAAATGTAACTTCTTTCTCTGGTTGGTAGCTCGTAATAAATGCCTCACTTGGTATAATGTGAGAAAGAGGGGATTTTAGGGTCCCTCTTTTTGTGTCCTTTGCAGTAATAATGAGGATGACTCTTCTCATTTATTTTTTCAATGATCCTTTGCCAAAGACATTTGGCACCATTGGTGGAGTGCCTGGAACCATCCATATTTTCATGTGATGTCCCTAGTGGAGTTTTGGAGTAGTCTGGGCAGACCTTCGACCAAGGCCCCCTTCCTTCGGGTGGCTTGGAATTTGGGCCCTTCTTGCATCATCTAGCAAATTTGGTTCAAACCAAACCAATGCATATTTCAAGGTAGTTATTTAGCTGTTCAACATATTTTGCAAAGGATCCTATATATGGTTTAGAAAACCATCCATAGAAAATGTTATGTGGATCCTATTTTGGATTCTAGGGAGGAGAAGGTACAACAAGTCCTTGGTCTCTTTGGGGATGGTGTGAAATATTCTAGCTCTATTAGGGTTCCTCAACTCAGAAATAAGGTTAGGAGAGATGGAAGGTGAAGGCCACCCCCTAGAGGAGTTTTAAAAATTAATACTGATGGATCATCCAGGGGTAATCCTGGACATGCTGGAATTTGCATTTTGGAAGAGATTCTACTGGTGGTGTCAATTTTTTCTTTTCCATTTATAAATGTGTTTACTCCAACAATTTTATGGAAGATATTGTAATTCTTGAGGCCTTGAAGAGGGGATTTTATCTTGGCTAGCATAGGATTATCTGTGAGTCTGACTCTCAAATTATGGTTAATATTTTAAACAGTAAAAGGATGGAGGAAGTTAATTAGCAGTTGGCCTATGTAGCCATTTAGATTCTCAGAATGAGTTAAGAGTTAAAATTTATATCCTTTGTGTACATTCCAAGGGAACGAAATATGGTTGCTGATTACTTGGCCAAAAGGGCTTCTGAGCTGTTGGATCCTTGGAGTATCGATAATTGGGAGAGTCTACCATCTGGGGACTCTCAACGCCTATGGGAGTTGATCCACAAGGATGTACAGACTTAATGTGGTTTTTTGTTGTTGTCTTTTTTGGGTGTCATTCTAGTCTAGTGGGTTTAGCCTGTTTGGCTATTTATTTGAGTCCTGGTTGGAAGCTCAATTGTACTCTGTAATATAGAATTTTTATAAATAAATTTTTACCCCTTTATTTAAAAATAAATAAAGTAATTATGATTTTACCTCCAAATGATATTTCTTTGTATACACTCTTTGGGTGACCACTATGAATAAGGTGTGGGGTCATTGATCCTTTTCACTAAATACACACTCAATCTAGTTACTTTGAGGTTCCTAGAGTACTCAAAATGAGTATTAGGGAAAATAGCCCAAGCAATTTCCCTAGTTAAGCAATTAAGACTTGTGTTCGATCTTAAAAAAGGTTTTTAGCCTAATACATATGCTTATTAAGCATTGAGAATAAAAACCAAACTAGATTTTGCTATACTAATGGTTGTACCTGATAATCTATGATGCAACCAAAATACAATAAAATGATAGAATTGCACTACAATAAGAATGGAAGAAAAAATTATGTTCAAGTGCTTCCAAATTTTTATAATGAACTAATAGTTACAAAAGCACAAAAAAATGACCTTTCTCTATGTATAAGCTCCTAGTGGAATTTAATATTACACCACTCTTCAACTTAGCACAAAATATCAAAACACCAAAAATATAAAAGACTAGTCCAACATAGCTATTGCTAAATCATTTTTTTAGAATTTTCTTCTATCTAAGGTAATACAAAAATAATTTATCTCCTATTGAAGGCTCTCTATGGATGTCCTTTGTGGTTGCCTATGATCTTTTGTAGCATTGAAAATCCTTGATAAATGTAGGGCTCACCAAAATACAATATGGACAAAAAATAACATGTAAAACATTGTATGACCATCAAAAGATAAAATACAAAGGACAAGCACTCTTATCATACTCTACCAGATAGCCACACCTAATACTAGACACTTAGGTACCAATAAATAAACCACATATCATGGCGTACGAAGCTAATATGGTGTAGTTCTTGAATACTATGACCAATATTGAAAAAGGAGCTTCACTTCCTTGAGTGCCTCCCAATTGGAAAAAGGGAAATATTTTAACCTTGATTGAAACTCACCATCAACTTGCTATTGTTATATTGTATCTATATGGAAGTGGACATAAAAATTATGATGATTATGATTATGATGTATATGGATCATACTATGTCAATGGGGGTAGGGTTATCATGTTGAGTGTCTCACTATAATAGTTAAATCCAAGTCTTTGAAGATAGCTAAAAGAGATTAGCATAACCTTGTGTTTTGAAAGGGTTGATTTAGTATTGCTAAAATAATATTTTTTTTATTAAAAAGATTTAATCCTTTCTAGATCATTCAAAACTGTTATAGATTTCCTAATTCATTGAAACTACTTGCTCAATTATTGATCTCAATCAATGATTAATGAAACTTTTGAAACTATTAAAAAATTGATTAATTATGTTTGTATGGTTCCTTTAAATATTAAAAGAATACTATCTATGTTTATTTTCTTGTTATGATTAGTTTATAATATAAGATGAATTAAAGTATATTGAAATAAATAAATTGAAGGTGTTGCAAGTGGTTTGAAATTATACGATTTAAAGTTTATTCTAAGTTGTAAAATTGAATGCTTACAACTTACTCAAATTCAATTTGATATTTGAAATTAATGGATTATGTAAACATGATATGATTATCATAAATCTTAAAGAAGTTTAAGTCACTTTTATGGATAAAATTAATCAGTGGATTTTATATTTTAAATATATTTTTTTGAGTTAATATATTTTTTTGGGGGGGATATTAAACATGTCAATGTAATATTTAAGTCACCTTGTAGTGATTGGTAAATAATAGTAATCCATGTCATGGTTAAGTTTCTAATTTTTTTTTTTTATAGAGTCATTATTTAATAATTAATTCTTCCTTTGGGTAAATTAAGGGAGATTTACAAATAGTAATGATTTGTTAGATATAAGTAGTTAAAAATATTTTAATAATTTCATTAAACATTATATTTTTTATATTTTGTTTCATTAGTTGTCAGTTTATTTTTTCAAATATGTACAAATACCTATGTGGCTAATTATTGAGATACATATAATGATGTAATATGATAATACATTTTCTTTCTATTATAAGCATAAAAATATAATATCATATTGAAAAATCATCTCATGAGTAATTAAAAAATATAATTTACAAATAATTGAAAAGTAAAAATTGTATAAATAAAAACAAAATTTTAAAAAGATTCAATAAATAACAACCTTTAACAACAAACCTAGTTATCTTATAATTATTTGTAAAATAAAAATTGTTATATAAAATTAACATCTTTTGTTAAAAATATTTATAAAAAACTTCAATTTCAATGGTTTCTAAGTCCACTACCCTAAATATTTATTTAATGAAATAGATAACAACCTAATAAAAAACTAGACAATATAGATATGAATTTAAATAATACCTACTACAGCTCGTAGATTCTTACATACTTAGAAAAATATATTCTAAAATCATTTTTTAATGAAATATGCATTAATTTCCTATCAACATAGAACATGAATAAAAGGCCAAATAAAACTAATTTATGATTGAATTTTTATTTGTAAAATATTATTTTCTTTTTCAAAACATTAGTGGAAGGATTAAGTTTAAACTACAAATTAAAAAAAAACTTAAAAGGCTCAAGCCAAGGGATTTGAAAATATAATCACTTTTGAACTTAGTGAAAAAACTAAAAAACAAGAATGGAATAGGAATAAAAATCACTAAAAAAAACTAAATATAGTAATAATATGTTAATGAAAGTAATTGTATTAAATCAAATAATAAAATTGTAGTGTTACTTATGAGGATACAACAACCTTGTATGACCATGTGGTAACCTAAACACTTACATAGAAACTAAGTCATCAAAATAGAATAATTTCAATTAAAAAATTAATTTAAGGTTCAAAGCAAAAAGATCTAAAAAGGTCTCAAATATGCATAAAAAAGGAATGCGGGGGCCTTAGTTTGAGAAAATCTAGTCTCATGAATAAAGTATTGATTGTAAAACAAGGTTGAAGGCTAGTCCAAAATAAATATGTGGAATGGGTCAAAATTATTATGGCTAAATATTTGGGTATGGAAAATAATTTATGGACCTCATGTTGTTGCCTTCTAGGTCGATCTTTTGGTTTAATCTGTGTAATTCCAAAGACCTGATCAATAAGGGAGGGAAATGACTAGTGGAGATTTATCGGGAAATCAACTTCTACAATGATCCTTTGTTGATTGATGGTACTTTAGCTTTTAACCCTAATTTAGCTATGGTTGAAGCCTTGTGGAGAAGGTTGTTGACTCTAGAGTTTTTGATTTTATTGTTGTTCTTTCAAATTGTAGAATATGGAGATCCTTATCCCACCCTACTATTTCTTCGATTGAATCTCGTGCTCTAAACCTCATCGCTGATTTGTTCAATATTTATGTGCTCAAGCTAGAGCCAGATGATGATTCATTTTGTGAACTAATTCTTCCTTGACCCTTCTAGAACTTGGTTTGGTGTAAATGTCTCATCCCTAATATTAATATCTTCCATTTAACTAACCATTGTTATTTATGTGACACCTTTAATGAATTCCTAGTCCATCTCTTTAATCTATGGCCATTCACAAAGGAATTTTTTAACTCCTTTTTTGGTCTTTAGGGAGTCTCTTGGGTCCTTCCCCTTTTCCTTCCTGATATTCTAACCTAGTGGTCATTCTTATTCTCCTCCAAGCACCTTCAAATATTTTGGTCTTTTAGTTTGGCCCATCTTCTATGGGAAGTTTGGAAGGAGCACAATGAGTGAGCCTTTAACAACACCTCTAATTTAGTTGGCTTTATCTTTTCTCAGTGTTTGGTGGCTATTGTGGAGAATGTATATTGATATTGTGTAGACGATAAAACCAAGGAGTCTGAGTGAATATTTAAGAATCTACTAGATTTTAAACTAGCTAGGGAGATTTATTCATTGCCACTAATCAATGATTATCCACTATTTGGATTCCCCCACCTCCTAATTGGTTCAAATTAAATTTTTATGGTGCTTCAAAAGGTAATACATGAAGATAAGGTGCTAGGGGAATTATTTTTTTTTTAAAAGAGGGTAAAAATTTATTAACTCAACAAAACATTCATGATACAAAGAAAAAGGAGAAGCTATTCAGAAATATCAGCTCTTAATAAAGAAGAGAGAGATTGAGAGCAATCAAAAGAAATTTGAGACCAATTTTGAACATCCCAACCATCTTGAAACTTAGAAGCCCATTTAGCTAACAAATCCGCTACCCTATTCCACTCCCGAGGAATATGCACAAAAGAAATGAATTCCAAGTGAGCAGAGATATTAAGAATTTTCCAAGCAACCCAACTCAACCGCCAACAACCATGAAGACTATCTCCAGAATTTAACAAATTTATAACAATCTGAGAATCATATTCACAAACAATCCAATGCCAACCCAAAGCATACCCTTGCTCCAAAGCATATAAAATTGCGAGTGCTTCCATGAAGTTATTAGAATGATGTCCCTTAAAGCAAGAGAAAAAAATTGGATAGTACCACTACTATCCCGCCCCACACCACCAATACTAGCATTACCCGAATTACCCCGGGAAGATCCATCCGTATTAATTTTCAGCACTCCGCACCCGATTATTCTAACCCATCCGTCTGCAAGAGACATTAGGACCAGGACCATTAACCATCAAGCCTAATCTTTCCATGATCTGACGTTCCGCATGGTCCACGGGAGAAATAATCTGACATTTTGTAGACACAGTTTCCTGGATCATTCACAAAATCCTCTGCCAGACCTGGGAAGTAGTTAACTCCTTACCTTGGAAAATCCGACGGTTCCGTTCAAGCCAAATCTGCCAAAAAATGCATGAAGGACCAATACTCCATCCAACTTGTAAAAAGAAATCCGCTGCAGGAGGCCGCCCCATACTCCTCCAAAAATCAACTATTGATGAAGCATGCGAACAAGGGTGATTCCATACTCCCCACCAATAATGCCAGACTTGTCGAGCAAAGTCACATTGGAGAAGTAAATGCCCAACAGATTCTTCAGCCTTCCCATAGTTATAGCATAAAGAGGGGCCAGCAAACCCACGCTTTTGAAAATTATCCCAAGTGAGACAACGATTATGAGTAGCCTGCCACCCATAAAAACTACACTTCAGCCAAATAAACTTATTCCAAACTTTCTTCCACCACGGAACCTCCTCCTCACCAAACCGCTATCGATCCAAAACACAATAACCAGCAGCAACCAAAAAAATTCCTCTATTATCTCTTCCCCAAGCTAGCACATCATCCCCAGGTAGAGTAGAGCAGGGACGGATAGCGAGAATACGGGCCAGCTCTGCCCTCGCATCCATAGTGCCACCAGTAGGCCATTCTTGAGGATCCTTCCACTGGAGACTAACCATCTGACCAAAGGACTTAACAGTTTTGAAATCTGCCACCTTCAACCATCCAACATCCCAAAAGCATTGAGCAAGATCTTGAAGATGTGGAAACTCGCTAAGAAGAGGAGCAAAGCCATCCCAAGAATCCTGCAAAAAAAGATCCCGAGACCCAGTATAACAAATCCAGAATAACCCCTGTTTAACCAACTCTGCTCCCTTTTTCAAAATATTCCAAACAAATGATCCTCGACCAGTCAAGCTGTATCGAGGAATCTCTGAACCTTCCACTCCCCTAAGATACTTGTGGGAGATAATCTTGGCCCATTGGTAATATTAATATATGGGGGTTTTATCAGGAATCCCCAACCTATTCCAACAACTCCACCAGGAGACACACACCCACCCCCTCACACAAATATTCATCTCGTTGTTGTTGATCGGGTGTGAGATGGAGACCACCAATCTCTCGGGGTTTTTACCATCGTTGATCTAGAACACACTCAAAAGATTCAACATGGACTACTATCTTTTATAAAACTGACAGTGTACCCCCAAAGTTTGAACCTAAGTCTCTTCTTAGCAAGTACTTGGTCAGTCAAGCCTTTACCAATCCACCTAGCCCTTGGGGGCAAAACTAATTTATAGTGGAAAACACCCCTTTCAAGGTGCCACTTTCAACAAGTTGGGCATAGGAGGAATGGAGCCTTGTCGGTCTCTACCAGCACATAGGACATTCCTAACTATACCATATATTTGTAGGATGGAGACAAGGGGAATGGAACCCAGGTCGGCCTCTACCAGCACCCAGGGCATTTACCACTGCACCACAACAAGCAAAATTATTATAGATCACATGGCTGATATTTTGTTGGCCTATGCTAAAGAGCTTGGAATCAAATACAGCCAGTTCATAGAAGTCAGGGCCCTTTTACCAAGGCATCCAGGTGGCTAGCTCATTGGGATTTCATAATATTTTCATAGAAGGGGACTTCCTTACTATAATAAATTACATGAAAGGATGATCCCCAAGAAATATATCAACAAAAAATATGATACTTGAAGCTAAAATAGTTGCCCTACTTTGTGAGGATGTCACATTTCAACATACTTTTTGAGAATGTAATAAGTTCATGGACTTCATGGCAAATATGGGTGTGGATCACCCTGGACTCCGTATTTGGCCGGAGAACTTCCCTGAGGGTTTATGCTCTGTGGAGAAAAAAACATTTTCTATTAGGGATTTGGAGCATGGTTAATCGTTGTTTTTGTTTACCCCTTAGTCATCCTACTTTCCTCTATAGAAGTTGTTTTCAATTTTTAAAATGGTTTTTTGGCATTTCTCTATATTCTCCCTTGGTGGTTATGGAACTAGGACATAGAGCTAGGACTTGGAAGCTCTATGGATTTCATGTTTGTGTGCTTCTATTTTGATTATGTAGGGTTTTTGATCTTTGATCAATTAATTTTTGGCCTTGGCTTACCTTGTAAAAGGTTTGAGGATCCTTTCAAAAAAAATTCTAAAAAAGTAATTACTTTTCAATTTATTACAAGGATTAATATAATTAAAAATACGAAAAGATTATTACAACTTGTTAATAAGAATTGTCATCTTCAAATTGTAAAATCCATTAAGGAACTGTGACATATTAATCTAATCAAATAATAAGCCATCAAAATACAATATAAATAAAATATCCAATAAAATAATAATTAAATTTTGACGCTGATGTAGCGGAGTTGATTGAGCCTTCGAGTGAAGGTACTATGAACAGAGAGGTCTCGGGATCGAAACCTGGCGGGAGCAGAGACTTAAAGATTTTTTAAACGTCTCTAGTTGCTGAGAGGCCCAGGTTCAAATCTCTCACCTCACATGTTGCGGATATATTATGTAATGGTTCCCTCGTGGTCACAGTCTGTTTACCCCTTGTGGCCACCACCAAAAAAAAAAAAAAAAACTATAAAATGTCACAATATCTTTAAAAAAAAAATAATTTACAAACTAAATTTTAACTATAAATTTAAAAAAATAACTTAAATAATTTACCAAATTTTAAAAAAATAACTTTAAAACAAAAGATCATAACAATTTATTAGTAAAAATTATATTTAAAAACAATAACAAAATTACAATGTCAATGGCTTATTAATATGACCTATAACTTAAACACTTAGAATGATCTAACTTAAACACTTAGATAGAAAGTAGCTACAATAACTCTAATAACATTCAAAATTTAAATATATATTGATTGATTTTGGTTCAATGTTTGTTAGTTTGAAGTTAGCAGTTTCAATCTTTATTTTTATTTTTACTTTTTAATTTTTTTTAAAAATAAATCATAATAATAGTTTTTAAAATCAGAACTATGCTTATAACCCAAGTGTTGTAGGTGAGTTGGAGAGGAGAGGGCAATCTAAGGAAGGTTCCAGGTTCGAATCTCCACCCTACCAAAAAGCTGAATTGGGTACCCAAAATCCAATTGATAATGTTGATGCGGGCAGGGCTGGGTGCGACCCCGGGTGACTTTGACTTTAACGGTTTCTTGGTCTCTTAGACCAAGACGACCCTGCAAAGGGTTTTTCGCTTTTAAAACTATGCTTATAAAAATAATTTAACAAAAACTATTACCAATTGTTAATGTAATAAAAAAAATCTAAAATTGGACATTGATTTGCGATGGTAGCTAGTGCCATACACCAGTGCAAGGGAAAATGACATGCAATGAATTTATTGCAGTTAAAGTGACCACATTAAGGTCACCCTTCACAGAAAATGTCGTCCCCCTTTAATCTAATGTCGTGACTTTAGGAGGTCTCATTTTAATTCCTCTATCTGCCTTATCTGAAATGTAAAAGAAAAGGGATTCCTTAATGTTGACTGTTTTAGTTTCCAAATTCCATATACTGAAGACCTATTGCTTCATTCAATTCAAATCATATCATGGACGGCACGCAGGAATTAACTCATGTCCATCATGCATGCTTCTTCTTCTTATTGTTATTTCCTAACAGTTTTGTTTTTCAAGTGTGAAATTTTGTGCATTGACCTTTAAACAGATAGATTCTAAGTCGCAAGTGGAATTGGGAATGAAGATTGTTAGGTAGCAATGGCCCATGCAGTATATAGAACTGAAGTTGTTGGATTTTGTTTCTTTTTGCTCATGATGTGGACTGATTTGTATATATTTTTTCATTTGAGGGCCTCCTAGATTGATGAATCTTGGATTTTGACATGAAAACTATACTATTTCCTTCCTTTTGCATTTCTTGATTCGTCGTAGCTATACAATTGCCCTGTGTAACTTTAGCTACACCTGTCTTTATTATTATTTTCTTGACTGTACCTTAACAATGGAGATATTCTACAACTAAGAATTTTTCATTCTTGAAGTTAAAAGATGTTAATGGGGATTAACAAAACTTAGTTGGAGATGCAAACTATTACACTTAATATATAAAGGCTGGTTCTCATTTGGAGATCATAAACTATTTCTACTGCTTTGGCTTGATCGTTAGCTATTTCTACTTCATATAGAATTTGATAGGACTCAAGTCCAATATCTGTTGAGGCACACCTGATATGTATTACATATTATATTTGCAGATTTTTGACATTGTGGTTTTGGTGGAATCAATTTTTATGTCTTGCGTCTTGCATTGGTCATGAATTCGGAAACATGCTGTTCAAAGACTGGTTTCATTTGTGCATCCTTCCTCTTATCAAGTGACTGGACATATAGATCTGCTTATGCATGAAACCCTTTCCCGAAGGCTTTTGAATTCCCACAACACGTATCTCCAGTTTTCAAATGTTCTCTCTTATTGTCCTTCCTCTTACGTTGGATTATAGGTAAAACACAAATATATTAATAATAATTTTACTAAAAATTGACTCTCAAATTATATGTCTCTCCCATTTGGATGACCATATGAATGATATGCTTTGCGTAGTTACTATACAATCCAAGCTGTCGGGTGAGAAACAGCATGTCCTTTGTAGTGGTGGTCTTGTCTAGCTCAAGGAACTGTGGTTCAAAAGTGGTTTTTTAGATTTCTCATGAGGAAGATACACTTAAGGTTATAGAGGGGCTGATTAAAGTTACTATGGAGGATGATGCACTTAACTTGGTTGGAAAATTTATAGGAGCCTATTTTGATGTGGTTTGTAGATGAGCATTTTTCTAAATAGAGGTCTCGGGGCCATCTAGAAATTATGGCTCTCCCTAAAGCCTTCATAATGTTTAAATTTAATCGCGAAAAAGACTCATAAATGTGCTTAGCAGAACCCATGGTTCTTTGAGAAGCGTGGTCTCTTCCTTTAGAGGTGGACTTCAAACTTCTATCCTGATTCACAGAGGATAAACACAACCCCTCTCTAGGTTAGGTTGTCTTGTCCACCTTTCTAGTATTGGCATGACCATGTGTTATGGGGTATAACCAAGTGAATGGGTGAACTCATACTCATTGACACGATGACAAAAGCTAGGTTGAGATTGATATATGTCAAAATGTGTATTAATGTAGATTTAGAAGTAGATCTAACAAATTTTATATGAAAATTGTTTGGGTTTTTGTACTAAGTATATAAAGTTGTGGTTCATCTCTCAGGTCAATATCTAACAAATAAGTCGACAAGGAAAGTTTCGACTAAGGAAGTTATGAAAGGTAAATCAGCCCATATTTAGCTCCAAAATAAAATGAGGGTAGATTTTGAATAGGGATTGGAAACTAGAATGCCTCAACCCTTGGCTGGATCTATTTTGCATATAGGGCCAACTTCAGAGCAAATTTTGAAATTTGCATCAAAACCCCTAGTTGTAAGTAGGAAGGAACCCAAGCCAATCCTTGAATTCAGAATTAGAAGCATGTTGAGTAGGTAAGTTTTCCTCCTTGCTTAGCCTCCCTTATTATTTAAAATTATTTTGATTGTCTCAAAACCCATGGGGTGGATGAATTATTATATTTTGTCTCAATATATATGCCTTCTCCTCTTGTGTTTCTAGCTCCAATTTATTTGGAAAAAGGGTCTTTGGGACTAAAAACTAGAAGCCACAAAAAAGGATTTTAGACGTGGGGATTGAGATAAAAGTGGGGAAGCCCACAAATAATAAATTAAAAAAAAATGAGATATATTCAGATATAGCAAATGAGATTAACCTGGTGTTAGGAGTGGATGAAGGATTAGTTCTACAAGGAAAACAACTAAAGATAACATCTTTCAATAATGTTTCTCCTCACACGTTGATGGGTGGAATAAATCCTCATTAAAACATAGTAAATGAAGATCTTAACCTAAAATATTAGGGTCTTAATGATCACTCATAATAGGGATTAGTGGCTTCTCTTATATTTAAGCCTAAGTTGGATATTATTCCTTTACAAGAAACCAAAGTGGAAGAGAGTAAAGTAGATTTAGTTAGATCAACTATTTGGAAAAATAAATGTTTCTATGCTAGTACAACACACAGGGCATTAAGAGGTTTGGTGTGTTTATGAAATTCAAAAAAATTAGGGGGTTTGGTGTTGTCAACATCTAATGGAATAACAAATATTTTGTTTAAGTTGTAAAGAGAATAATAGAATATGGATCTTAACCAATATTTACACCCTAAATTCATATGTTGATAGAGGTCTTCTTTGGGAGTCATTCTATACTCTAAGAGAAGATATACTCGATAAAGCCTAGATCCTGGCTAGATATTTTAATTTTCATTTATATCATGCTAATAAAAAAGGTGGTATTATCGATACTTCAAAAGGAATGGAGGATTTTGCCTCTTTTATCAATACAAATGAGCTAATGGACATAGACCTTAAAGTCAACAAGTTGACATGGAGTAATGGAAATATTGATAATCAACTTATCTAGATAAGATTAAATAGAGTCCTTATGTCAAAAGAAGCATGGTTTTTTTTTGGAGATACCTCTTTATATTCCCTCCTAAAAATGGGTTCAGACCATAACTCTCTGGTTTTTTAATCTTATCAAGGTAATTTTAAATTTCCTAAACCCTTTAGATCCAAAGTAATGTGGCTAAAATACCTAGGACTAGAAGATAATATTAATGAGTGGTGGGCTCAAAAATTCTTTGGGCTATTAATATCTCAAGTGGCTAAGAAATTAAGGTGGTTTTAAATTTAATTTAAAGAGCTAGAATAGAGATATTTTTGGTCATGCAAATACGAAAAAGAGTCCTTGAAGGCCCAACTTAAAAATTTGGAGACTAAGATTGAAATTGGATATTTTTTGGTGGATGCCAAAATGAGAGAGAAGACTCTTTTCGCATACCTACACAACACTTTGGTGTTTAAGGAAATGCTATGGAAACAAAAATCCAAAGGCTTATGGTTAAAATAAATGTATAGAAACACAAAATATTTCCATGTGTCCACTTTGAGGCATAGGAGTATTACCAATATTAATGAAATTTTAAAAGCATATGGTCAAAAATCTATTGATATTCATGAAATTAGAGTAGAAGTGATAAAAAAATTTGAGTATTTATTTGGGGAGAAGTCAAATGAGGATGACAAAGCAGAAATAAATTTATTGCTTCATAGCTAGTTATAGAAAAATTGAACTCTATTTTGATCAACACTTTTGAAGATCAAGAAATTAAAAATGTGATATTTTCCATGCGAGATTGAAAGCTTCAGATCCAGATGGGTTCTCTCCTATCTTATTTCAAAGATATTGGCATATTGTGGGGGGATATATTGGAAATGCTTTGAAAGAGGTTTAGAGAACATGACACATTATGAGGGATGTTAATTCCACATTTTTTATCCTTATTCCTAAGTCTCACAAGATCAAGGATTTCAATTATTTCAGACCTAAAATTCTTCCTCCTAGAGATCAAGGATGTGTACAAAAGTTTCTCCAAGGTTTTGGCTAATAGAATAATCCTTCCTCCTAGAGATCATTGATCCAACTAAGGCAAATTTTTTGGCTAGAAGATATATATTAAATGGAATTATTGTGTACATGAGATTATCCATTCTATAGAAAAAAGTGGAAGAGCATATATTTTTCTTAAATTTGATATGAAAAAAGCTTATGACTATGTCTCCTGGGAATTTTTTATAAAGGTTATGCATAAATTTAACTTCCATCAATGCTGTCTTAGCTTGATCAAAGAATGTGTTTTGATTTCTTTGTTTTTGGTTTTAGTGAATGGGTTTGATTACTTTAAGGGCCAAAGGGGTATTCACTAAGGTGACCCTCTCTCCCCTTGTATTTTCATTCTAATTTTTGAGCCCCTCAGTAGATACATGAATACTAAGTCAGGTATTGAGGGTATTAGTCTAAATTTACACTCTGATCACATCTCTCATTACCAATTCATGGATGATACTATTCTATCCACTGTTGTTTTCATTCCCCAAGTCAAAAAGGTTAAATATATTTTGATATTTTATGAAAATGCGGTAGGTCAAAAGATCAATTTTTGCAAGAGTATAAATTTTTCATGAATACCCCCTTCAATAGATAAATAAATATTACCAAATTTGGGTTGTGAGATAGTGGCTCTACCATATTCTTATTTAGGGATGTACCTCTTTAGTGGTAGAATGAAAGAGAACCTCTACGATCCTATCTTAGATAGGATTAAAAAAATCCTTGTTGACTATAAATTGGCTCTTCTTAGCTATGCTAGAAAGGCTTAGTTAGTTAAGGTAATTTTGCAAAGCATTCTAGTCTATTTTCTCTCTATTTTCAAGGTCCTAATGAAAGTAGTTAAAAATTTTAAGTAGATCCAAAAGTCTTTCTTATGTCCAGGCTTGAAGAATACGAAATAATTTTATCTTGTCTCATGGAAACAAGTTTATAAAGAAATAAAATATGGGAGTCTAGGTTCCAAAGGGGTCAAGTTGATGAATGAAGCATTGATAATGAAGTAGACATGGAAGTTGTTTAAGAAGGAAAACATTGGCTAGGTGAATATTGTGTTGGCTAAATATGTTTATACTAATTTTAATTTCCTAAATGATCCCTCTCCAACCTCAAGATCATCCTTTTGGCTTAGTATTTTAAAAATTAAAAGCATCATCTATATAGGGTATAGATGGATTTATGGGAGCCCGTCCTAATTTTTATGTGATTCATAGATGGGAATTTTCCAAATGGAGGCCTCAGGACCATCTAGAAATTATGGATCTCCTAAATCCTTCATAATGTTTATATTTAATGTTGAAGAAGACTCCATAAATGTGCTTAGTGAGGGCCCATGGTTCTTTGAGAAGCTTTATCTCTTCCTTCAGAAGTGGATTTAAAAATTCTATCCTAATTCAAGAGGATAAACACAACCCCCCTTTGGGTTATGTTACCTTGTCCACCTTTGTAGTATTGGCATGACCATGTATTACAGGGTAGAGCCAAGTGAGTGGGTTAGCTTATACTCATTGACACAAGAGCAAGAGCTAGGTTGATATTGATATATGCTAAAATATGTATTAATATATATTTGGAAGTAGATCTTACAAATTCTATTAAGGTGGTCTCAATTTTGGGTACTTGAATACAACAAATTATATATGAAAATTGTTTGGATTTTTGTACTAAGTGCAATATTGTGGGTTATCTCACAGGTCAATGTCTAACAAAGAATTTGACAAGGAAATTTTCAACTAAGGAAGATATGAAAGGTAAAGCAGCCCAAATTTAGCCCCAAAATCAAATGAGGGTAGCTTTTGAACAGGGATTGGAAACTGGAATACCTCAAACCTTGGTTGGATCTATTCAACATATAGGGCTAAATTCAGAGTAAATTTTTAAATATTTGTCAAAACCCCCAGTTGTAAGTCAAGAGGAACCCAAGCCAAACCTTGAATTTGGTATTCAGAAGCATTTTGAGTAGGTAAGTGTTCCTCCTTTTTTAGCCTCCCTTATTATTCAAAATTATTTTGATTGTCTCAAAATCCATGGGGTAGAGGAATTGTTCGATTTTGTATCACTAGATATGCCTTCTACTCTTGTATTTCTAGCTCCCATTAATTTGAAAAAAGGGTCTCTAGGCCTAAAAACTAGAATCCACAAAAAAATATTTTGGATGTGGGGATTGAGATAAAAGTGGGAAAGCCCCCAAATAAATAATTAAAAAAAACAAGATATATTTAGATATATAAAATGATATTCACCTGGTGTTAGGAGTGTATGAAGGATTGGTTCTAGGAGGGAAACAACTAAATATAACATCCTTCAATAATATTTCTCATTACAGGTTGGTGGGTGGGAATAAATCCACTTTATAACATGGTAAATGAAGTTCTTAACCTAGAATATTAGGGGCATTAATGATCACTCAAAATAGGGATTAGTGGCTTATCTTAAATTTAATATTGAGTTGGCAAGAAACCAAGGTGGCAGAGAGTAAAGTAGATTTAGTTAGATTGAATTTTTGTAAAAATGTAAGTTTTTGTGCTAGTCCAACACATGGGGCATCAAGGGGTTTGTTGTGTTTGTGGGATTCAAAAATATTGGTGGGTTCAATGTTGTCAAAATATAAAGGAATAACAAATATTTTGTTTTAGTTGTAAAGTGACTAATAGGATATGGATCTTAACCAATATTTACACCCCAAATTCATATGTTGATAGAGGTATTCTTTGGGAATCATTGTGTAATCTAAGAGAAGGTTTGATAGGTAAAGCTTGGATCCTGATTAGAGATTTTAATTCTCATTTATCATGCTGATAAAAATGGTGGTATTATCAACACTTCAAGAGGAATGGAGGATTTTACCTCTTTTATCAATACAAATGAGCTAATCGACTTAGAGCTTAAAGTCAACAAGTTCACATGGATTAATAGAAGAATTGATAATCAAATTATCTAGATAATATTAAATAGAGTCCTTATGTCAAAAGAAGCATGGTTTTTTCTTGGATATACCTCTTTATCTTAACTCCTAAAAATGGGTTTAGACCATAACTCTCTATTTTTTTAATCTTCTCAAGGCAATTTCAAATTTCCTAAATCTTTTAGATCCAAAGTAATGTGGCTAAAATACCTAGAGCTAGAAGCTAATATTAATGAGTGGTGGACTCAAAAACCATAAGGACCTAGGGTTTTCCATTTTTTCATTTTAAAAACTACCTGATGAAGCTCATTGATAGTAATAGGAGCAGTCAAAATAGAGTTCTCCTTAAAAGTGATAAGAGAAGGTATTGCTTCAAGAATATTTTGTTGAGAAGCTAAGTCAAGAGGAGTAGCAACAAAAATATTGAAAAAGTAATCGACAACAATAGAATTCATGACATACCAAGTATAGACAACATCTCCAGAATTTGATTTTAGGGAAGAAATAAAGTTGTGATATCTTTGAGCTAGAAGAGATTTGTTGAAGAAATTTGTGTTTCGATCTCCTTCTTTGAGCCATTGAATTCTAGATTTTTGCTTCCATAAGAGTTCTTATTTTTTTTCCCATTCCTCTAAATGATTTGTGAGTCTAATTTCATCTGCACTTATATTCTCTTTTAGGCCATCTGAACAGATTTTCTTATTCAAAATTTCAAGTTGAGAAATAACTTCATATTTTTTTATGAACATCCCAAAACTCCTAGTTCAAAGTCTCGATTTTGGATTTAATGTATTGTAGTATTTTGGCAAAATAGAACATATTAGTACTATACCTATTCTTACCTCCCTTCCACTATTGTTGCACATGAGGTATAAAGGAAATTTTTCTAAGCCACATTAATTAAAAACAAAAAGGAGAGAAACATTGGTTTTCCACATTTCCACCATGACTAGCCAATGATCCGAACCAACATTGTTAAGAGTATTCACTTTAGGAATGTGACCATGGATTAAGAAATTTTCAAAGAGAAAAAACCTATCCAATATCTCCATTATAAAAGCTAAGCCTTGCCTTCTGTTAGACCAAGTTATAAGGCCATTATTTGGTTAGATGTCCACAAGATGGAGGTTTGCAATATATTCACTCATGAGGTCAGTGATTTTGTCCAAATTTCTATTTCCCCCCATTTTCTCATCTAGAGAGAGGATGGTATTGATATCTCCTCCGATCAAGATCCAAGATTTAGTAAAATGAGAGATCATATGAGTTATATCCTTCCACTATATTATTTTTTCCTCCAAAGTAGTCGAAGCATAAACAATAATGCAGAGCATTATTTGGTTGGAATGTCTACTTTGAATAGCTATAGGTAACAAACCCCAACTGCCAACCATATGGTGAATAACTACCTCTTTTGGGTCTTAAAGACAAACAATGCCACCAGAAGTCCCATGGGAACTAATGGAAACTGCATTTCCAACTGGCCAAATTTTACTGGCAATTGAGTCCATATCCTCCATTGACATCTTCGTTTCTTGAAGGAAAATAATATGTGGATGATTTATCTGAATCATTCTTCTAATTTCATTTTGTTTTGAAAGACTCCCTTTGAGTCCTCTAATATTTCAAGTGATGATCTCCATTAATACCACGGCTAAAAAATTTGATAAGGGCATTAATATTACCTTCCTCTACAAGATTTTCACCTTATTTTACCATATGGTATTGATTGGTCTTGCAACCTACATTTTGATTAGAATCCATATTTAGTTTTTCTTTTTCCTATTTCTCGACTTACTCTAATTGAATCTGAGATGGCTTCTAGCTTTGAATAATGCTCGTACACAACCAAAATTTTACTAGAGGGTTCAATAGAGTCTATATTGGTACCTATATTATTTGAAGTTTTGACATTTAAAAGATTGTTTTTGTTGTGTAAATTTTCTCCCTTTTTTCTATTGAAAACCTTTGATTTGTTGGTTTATATCTGAGTTCTTCTCTTCATATTTAAATTGTGTTTCTAAGATCTCTTTTTACATTATTTCCACTTCCTCACTTGGGACATCATTTGTGGATATAATTTCAAACATATTAGCAGATGACTTTGATTGATCCTTCATAACTAGATTTTTTAGTGTTCTTATTAGGCATTTGAAAACCTGCTAAGTTTATATCTTATTTATTTTGATTAGGAATTTTATTTGGGCAAGCACTAGCCAAATGGGAAATTCTACAAAGAAAATGAATGTTATCATAGTCCACTACTTGCTCCCAAGTGTATTCCCCAAATTGTAATGTTATATTTTTAGGTAGGGTTTTGTCAAAATCCATTAAAACACAAATCCGAGTAAAAATAATATGTTCAAAATTTTGAGTACAATCAACAGTCATCATAAAAGTTCCTAAAGAGTTTCCAATTGAATAAAAAATAGTAGGATTCCAAAATTTAATAGTGATGCCAAAGAGTCTAACCCACATGGGAGCTATAGAAGGCATCTCTTCTTCGAATTTAAGTTTAGTATGCCAAGGCTTCATGAAAAGCCCTGCCCTTCCAAAAAACTAGGGCCCCCCTTGAAAAATTTTCTCTCTATCTTCATTATTAGCAAATAAAATAAGAAAATATCCATTCGGATAAATAGAGATTTGTAACTCACCTTTAGGTTTCCAACTTTTTTTAGCCCAGACTTTGAAATTAGATAGGCTCAGATGAAAACCCATGAACTAAAAAATTAGTCCTCTTTTTTCCAAATATTCAATGCTACTCTGAATGTTACCCATATCAAGCTTAACAATAGGAGTTCCATTAGCTGCTTTAAGAAATCCTAACTCTATTTTCCTAGGATCAATCTTAGGTATTCTTAGAGGTTTATGGGAAGCCCTAATATTAATATTAGCATTGGTATGAGGCTTTCTACCATGGAGGGCATCCCTAAAATTTATTTTTTGGGTAGAGTTTTCCAAATTCTTACCCTTGATAGGCATTTTCACAATAGATTTATTTTTTGGGTGCACCGTAGCACTAAATTCACTTGATATTTGAGCAAATTTTTGATCAGTTGCTTGAAACTTGTTTCGTGATCTCTTTAATCCTTGCCCTAGACACTGTACAAAGGTATGGTTTTCACTTTTATTTTGTGCAGCAAATTGGAAGTTGTTGTCACTCAAGTTCATAGCATGTTATATTGAAAGACAAATTTCTAATCTATATTGGATCTCCTGCAACATATACTGCTAAAATAAATTACATAAACCACAAAAATATTGGTTTCTAGGGTTTGAAGGCCCTAAAAAACAACCTTTGGAGTTGTTTGCCCTCAATCCAGATCAAACCCTCACACAACCACTTTCCAAAAATATTATTCACACATAGCTATGTTCTAGGATCTGTTTTGCTTAAAATGATCTAAAAATTGGTGGAGACGTTCCAAGGATTTTCAGGCATATACCCTCAAAATTTTACCTCAATCCGAGTTTGGATGAGCGAGATATGGCCAAAAAACCTTCTCGGGGCTATTAATATCTCAAGTGGATAAGAAATTAAGTTAGGTTAAGTTTAATTTAAATATCTAGAATAGAGATATTTTTGGTCAAGCAAATGTGAAAAAGAGTCCTTGAAGGCCAAAATTAAATATTTGGAGACTAAGATTGAAATTGGATATGTTTTGGTGGAAGCCATAATGAGAGAAAAGAATCTGTTGTCAAACCTACACAACACTTTGGTGTTTGACGAAATGCTATGAAAACAAAAATTCAAAGGCTAATGGTTAAATGAAAGGGATAGGAACACAAAATATTTTCATGTGTCCAGTTTGAGGCATAGGAGTATTACCAATATTAATGAAATTTGAGAAGTAGATGGTAAAATATCTATTGATATTCATCAAATTAGAGTAGAAGCGATAAAATACTTTGATTATTTGTTTGAGGAGAAGTCAAATGGGGATGAACAAGCAGAAATAAAGTTATTGCTCCATAGCTAGTTATATAAAATTTGAACTCTATTTTTATCAGCCCTTTTGAATATGAGGAAATTAAAAATGTGATATTTTCCATTGGAGGCTGAAATCTTCGGAGCCATATGGGTTCTCTCCTATCTTCTTTCAAATATATTGTCATATTGTGGGGAGAGATATCAGAAATTATTTGAATGGGGATTAAAGAATAGGACACATTATGAGGGATGTTAACTCTCAATTTTTTATCCTT
This sequence comes from Wollemia nobilis, assembly GCA_028583015.1. Lineage (NCBI taxonomy): Eukaryota > Viridiplantae > Streptophyta > Pinopsida > Araucariales > Araucariaceae > Wollemia > Wollemia nobilis. The sequence continues at coordinate 4,625,891 of JAQPPZ010001731.1, forward strand.
ATTCCTAAGTCTCACAAGATCAAGAATTTCAATTATTTTAGACCTATTAGTCTATGCAACAATGTGTAAAAAATGTTCTCCAAGGTTTTGGATAATAGACTAAAATTATTCCTCCTAGAGATCACTGATCCAACTGAAGCAGCTTTTGTGGCTAGAAGATATATATTGGATGGGATTATTTTTGTGCATGAGATCATCTATTCTATAGATAAAAGTGGAAGAGCATATATTTTTCTTAAATTTGATATGAAAAAATCTCATGACAATGTATCCAGGGAATTTTTGATAAAGGTTATAAATAAATTTAACTTCCATCAATGGTGGTTCAGTTTGATCAAAGAATGTATTTTGATGTCTTTGTTTTTATTTTTAGTGAATGGGTCTGAGTACTTTAAGGGCTAAAGGAGTCTTCACTAGGGTGATCTTCTCTGCGCATGTATTTTCATCCTACTTGCTGAGGCCCTCGATAGATCCATAAATACTAAGTTGGGTATCGAGGGTATTAGTCTGAATTTACACTCTGATCACATCTCTCATAACCAATTAATGGATGATACTCTTTTATACACTATTGAGTTCATTACCCAAGTCAAAAAGTTTAAAGATATTTTTACCTTTTATGAAAAGGTGTTAGGTCAGAAGATCAATTTCCACAAGAGTAGAATTATTTCCTGAATACCCCTTTCAATAGGTAAATAAATATTACCATAAAATTGGGTTGTGATATAGTGGCTCTACCATCTTATTATTTAGGGATGTACCTCTTTTGTGGCAGAATTAAAGAGAACCTCTAGTACCCTATCTTAGATAGGATTAAAAAAAACCTTGTTGACTAGAAATACACTCTTTTTAGCTAGGCTAGAAAGGCCCAGTTAGTTAAGACAGGTTTGCAAGGAATTCTAGTCTATTTTCTCTCTATTTTAAAGGTACCAATGAAAGTAGTTCAAAATATTGAGTAACTCTAGAAGGATTTATTATGGTCTAGATTGAATAATACGAAAGGATTTTATCTTATCTCATGAAAAAAGTTTGTAAATAAATCAAATATGGGGGTCTAGGTTTCAAAGGGTCCAAGTCGATGAATGAAGTATTGATGGTGAAGTAGACATGAAAGTTGTTTAAGAAGGAAAAATTTGGCTCAGTGAATATTGTGTTGGCTAAATATGTTTATAACAATTTCAATTCCCTAAATGATATCTCTCCAGCCTCAATATCATCCTTTTATCTTAGTATTTTAAAAATTAAAAGCATCATGTATAGAGGGTATATATGGGTTTTGGATAGTGCAAATGCTATTTATTTTTTGAAGGATCCATGGATCCAGGAGCAACCTTTAATATCCTCCTAAAGATAAACCCATAACCACTATTTTTTAGCTTTTGATGTCATGATAACTGGGATATAGAAATCACAAGATGCAGAATAATATGAAAGGAAGTAAATCTTCTAGATGACTTAAATATTTTGTAAATAGAAATGACATAAAATAATACAATGTAACTATGGAAGTAATGATCACTCCATTAATAAATCTACTGAACTACATTGCAACCATGACCAATGGATGGTGATCTACATAGAACTATACTATGCTCTAAGCTACACTATTTGACTATGTTCGTCAACTCTATATATCTAGCTAATAATGAGGTATTTGTTATATAGAAAGATAGGTTCCTTGGCCAACACTCTAAGTAGCTCTACAAGGTATAACTTTCACATATATAGCTTGCACATTGACACTTGTGCATTTATTACATTGCATGAAGTAACTAGATAACTTCCCCCTAAAGTAATCTAATATCCTAAGTATGTACCTTGGAAGATACATTTACATAACCCAAATTATGGAATAAAATCATTTTCTAACACCTCCCTTTATTACATTATTTGGGTATTTAAGACTTTCGTCTTCAATATGAATCTTCTTATCGATCTTGATCTTTGTACTCTTCCTCTGTATTATTTGTAATCAGGTTCAATAGGTAATATGTGTCTTCATATGATATAGATTAAGTTGTAGCTAAATATTCTTCTTTCGATTAACTTTGCATTGTATTCCTCCTTTATCTACTATGTCTTCTTCTTTGTATCTAGCTTTACAATTGATTCGGGTTTCTATGCTCTTATAAGATGTTGAGATGCTACTTGGTTCTTGTGAGAAATATTCTCTTTTCCTATCTTTAATATGTACCGAAGGTTTTGAACAACCACTTACGACATCATGATAAGATTTTTATTTAGTAGAACAATAAGTGATAATGCTGCATGAGGATTGAAAACACTTTTATAAATATGATTCATCAAATTCTGCCTTCTTTTTTATTAATTCTATCAATCCTTTTTGTTCTTCATTTTCTACCTTGTAGTGTTTATATGTGAGTAGAGCCATGTATAATATGCTCACAAAGTCTAACGAAAGAGAAATGTTACCTTTTCCATTATAAATTGCTTCATTGAGACAGATTTGAAGATGGCATTCCATAGTATCAAAATTGTCTTATAAGGCTTCACTAGAAGTTAGATCTAACTTTCCTTTTAATTTCTCGATTAGATTCATGATCCCAAGTTTTATGGCACTAGCTTTTCATTTTTTGAAGCAATTATTCTTATACATATTTTGGAAAGCAGACATCCTTGTAGCACCCAAGTTTTAGGATATATGATTCCTGTTGAAGTATATAAGCTTTATTTGATAAAATATTTATAAATCCTTTGGTTTTTAGGCTTCCTTATGTCTTTGTAGTAATGAGAGTATGAACACCTATTTTAGATTTTTGTAGAAAGATTATATCTTCCCAGCTTGATAATATTTGAAATATATTATTATTATCAAGTTTTGTAAAATGCCTTATGACTCTGTAGATATTTTTAGAATATGATATAGTGCTTTTGTAAAAATATAGTTCAATTTTGGTTGATTTTGTACAAATTTTGTAAATATCAAAAATAAAATTTTCTAACACCTTGTTATTCCTATTTAACTGAGCACTTTTAATTTTAATTTACACGGTGGAATTGGTAGCCACCACGAAACCATGAAGGTTGTCTGAATTTTATGGTCACCATAATATTTTATTTTGTATACCCAAGAAGCTGCCACACAAATCTTCACGTAGACCACCCCTATAACCACCATTCCACAATAATTTTAAACCTTTTACACCACTAAGAGCATTAGGAAAGGGACAAGTGTTCAGTCCTACAAGGCCCAATATTTTAACCTTGGATATCTTCCCCGCTTGTGGGGTTTGGTTGAACCATTTGGTCTACACCTCAGACCTTTTTATAAGTTGTTTTAATATTTTTAGCACTTTTCAATTTTTGAAGAGGTTTTAATTTTGGATTTATTTTATCCCTTTCTATAATTTTTTAGACAAGAAAATTATAAATTTTAAATCTTAACAAAAATATTAATAACCTTGTGTGTAACCCTTAGGATTTTATTCAAGTGTTTCTAATTTCCAATAAATTAATTTGATGTAGAAACCCTTATGGCTCCCAAATTTGGAAAATTAGAAAATTAATAATATTTGCAAAATATTAAAGAATTTAATCCAAGTAGAATTTCTTACCTCTCCTATTTTAAATTGCAAATATTTTTAATTTGATAAGTTATCCCTAATAGCTTTTGCTTTCAAAATATAATATTTAAGTATAGGTTACAAATTCTCTAGTGTTGATAAATATGCTATATTCTTTGATTACTGGTTACAGATTCAAGTATAGGTTTAAAAAGTACATGTGGAGCTGCAATACTTACGTACCCTCATGGAGCATTGGGGGAATGTACCTTGCGCTATGAGTCAACATATTTGACACTATTTTGGCAGTTGTTATCTGGATTTTTGTGGACTGTTTTTGACACTCTTGTGTACTCCTAACCACGATGGTTAGTGTGTTGGTTTACGAGGTGTGCTAATCCCACCCACCTTTTTTTTGTATTATTAGACATTATTTTATTAATATAATGAATTTTTCATCCAAAATAACATAATATCTAACCTTAGATTATAATCCTTATATCTCAAAAAATGAAAGCAATAATAAAATAGGATTAAACCTTATGTTTGGATGCTAAATATCCTCACTATCCATTGCTTTTTTGGTTGGATATAACAACAATATTAAGGTTACCTTTGGAAATAGAATAAATAGAGATGCTTTGGATTTTATTGTCTTCAATGCTAGAATATAGATGCTACAAAAATAGGAAGGTTTGAACTTCAAGACTAGTAGCCTTTAATGCTCCTTCTTCCTTCCTTCCATGTTGCTCTTTGGATGGATTTGATTGCTCTTTGCTATATATTTAAACTTTGGACTTTGGGTACCTTTTATGGAGGAATAATCTTGAGGTTTTTGACAATAATCACACCCATTACATATGAGTTCTCCTCCCCTTATTTAATGTACCAATTCCTTATTCAATGCTTATTTTTCATTTTGTAATGTATGGGAACTCATGTGGGCACTTGTGTGAATATTGTGGAGGATAACAAGTATCACCATTTCCTTGATATTCCTTGTAATTTCTGTGTGAGGTTTCTTGAGCATTGAGATATGAAATAGTACCAAGTTGTATTCAAGATATTTGCATGAAGTCCTTTCCTATAACACTTTCCAAGAAGAATATTATAACTCCTTATGTTCTTTTGTATGTCATTCATTTGCTTTGATACGTTTATTGGATAATAAGCAATATTTTCTATTTCAGGTGGATCAATGAGGTGCTATGGAGATTTGAATGGTGATTTTGGTGCTTCCTTTTGTGGATGATCTTCTCCAAGTTTAAGACCTTGAATGTAATACATTTTCTCCTTGTCTTCTATGCCTCAAACATGTTGATTCCTATGTAGATTTTAATTCCTTCTCTTTGCATATGTCCACTCTTTTTGTCTACGTAAATGTAGCTTGATGATAGCCTTATGTAGGCTTTGATTTTGCAGGTTCATCCGTCCAAGATGAGCCCTTTGAGTTCTTCCTTTTGATTGGGAAGAAGAGTGATGACGTTTGGCCTTCCTTGGCTGATTTACCCTGTAGTTATTGTGCCTTTTGAGGTACTTTAAAATATTCTATTTTTATGTAAAAACCAGATTAGAGTAGTGTAATAAAATTTACCATAAATTGTATATAAAACTGCTTTAATGCACCTTCTTTTGCACTCTTTTTTTAGATCTGAAATTCTGGTTTTGTGGCAGATTTTATTTTCCTGCAATATAAAGGTATTGAGGTTGTATTTTATGAGTAGACACCTTCCTTTTTTTTCTTTGACACTTTGATAATAAATACAATATTAGATAACAATATATAGAAACTCTTTAATTGATGTAATTTTTTGCACTTTATTTTCTTGCATCTAACCTTGCAATGCATTGGATTTCAGACTCACCATGTCTCAATCATTGAAGCTTCTATTTCTATATTTGGTTAGTTGTGTTCTTCTCCAATTTTTGGAGTATTATAACCTGTGTTGATTGCTTCACTTGGCCACAATGTGTTGCATATTTTTGTGCACTAGTAGTGTCTTTAGACACTTTGATAATTTTTTATTTTGTGCCCTTCTCGAGAACATAAATAATAAATCCTTTTGAGAGCAATAGAATAGTGTAAATTAAATAATAGAATTTCTTTTAATGCGCTAAAAATTTCACCTTATCACCCCAATCAACTCTCAATATAATCCAATAAATCAATTTACTGCAACTAATTAAGAATAATCTGAAATGAATCTTCAATATTTATTCTATAATTTCACTACAATTAATATTGTAGAACTTAGTCTTCTTTTTATTTTTCCAAAGTGGATGATAGGTAGTTGATAGAAGCAATTATAAAATATATTCAACTCTAAATTAAAATGCAAATGAACCTTAAAAAGAATATTTTTTCTTTTACACTTTTAAATACTGTAATACAATTTTCTTCTTGTAACTTTAGTCCAAATTTAAGTGTTCTAACAAATTTGATAAATAATCCAATTAATGAATCTACTTGCACCAAAATTTTCTTACCTTTTGAAATTTTTTGTAGCTTTTTTTTTGCTTCTATAGAGTATGTAAATTTTGGTGTCTAGGATCACCAAGTTGCTACTTTGAGTAGGATCTTGCAGCTCTTTTTAGACTATCTTGAATAGCTCCTTCACAAAATTATGGTCTCGAAATTTCTTTCATGAGCCTAGGTTTTTGTGGCTTGTTATCCTCCTTTTTCTATATATTTGGACAAGTCTTTTTCTCTAAAGCGATGCCTTCTTACTATGAGAGGTAATCTTCAAATCTCCAATATTTGGTGAACTTCTTATATCTTCAAGTCTTCTTGTCAAATTTTGACTTCAATATTTTTAAAATTAATGTTATCTACCATTATTATTCTTTGTTATCTAAAATTAATTTGACATTCATGTTATATTATAACTTTGTTATATTATAATTTATAAATATTCTTCTAGAATAACATAAATATTACAAAATTTTAGTATATGTTTTTTCTTATTCTTATAATATTTATGTTTAGTTTTTTTTTTTCAAAAACAATTTAAAATGAATGTTATCTATGTTAAATTTGTAGAATAATTTATAAAAATTATAACAAATTAATTATTATTCTATTTATAATTATAGTTTTAAATATTCTAATATAATGTATTCTCTATGATATATAAATATAAAGTGTAACATTTAATTATAATACCTAAATAGGTTGAGGTGAACAATATAATCTAAGATTTTCACACTTAGTAGAACTAGTAAAATACTTAAAGATAGGATTATATAGTTAATATTTTAATATAAAGCATTATCAAAAGGTAAGCACATGTTCATTATAATCTCTACATAATTTTAGATTTAGAACATAATCTAAAATATTATTGAATATGAGATAATTGTATAAACATCACTCGTGAGGGAGTTATAATGGAAAATAACAATGACAATGTCATACCAAATATATTCATTGATGATATATTTTTTAAATTATTTTAGGTGATGGGGTTTGGGGGCAAGTAACATGGACTTCAAATAATAAACCAAGGTATTGGTAGGGAGTGATGAATCTTACTTGTAAACTAAAGTATTATGAGGGACTGATGAGTTTTACATCATAAAGAAATGTTCAATCCTACTTGTTAGGAAAGCCTTAATGAGGTTCCATGAGTTTTATATCCTATTCCAATATTATTATCCTTTTTTATAGGTGATACATGCATACTTGTTAGGTATAAAACCATTATATGATTAGTATATAATTGATCAGCTTTACATGGTAATCTAAGGCTCTAATTATGTTTCCTAGGTGATATATGCATATTTTTAAGGTATAAAACTATTATATGGCTTGTTAAATATTATGATAATATACTCAAGATGTAATAGTGGTACCATTGTTTCAGTCATCTAAAACAAATAAAAAATAATAATATATACACATAAAATAATCCAATGGTTTAATATTTATGTACATTATTAAATTTATTTTTAAAATATGTATACTAAATATAACAATGATTTTGACTAGAGTGTGAGCTAGGAGTGAGTGTAGACTTGGACCAAGTGCAAGCTGAGAGTAAAAGTGAGCCAAGATGAATTAGGAAGTAGATAGAAAAGTGTGATCAAGAAGCAAGTGACACTTCTTATTTAATAGCTTAAGAGAAACTTAATAACTAAAAGATTAATATGAAATAAAACTAGGTAACATGGAAGGAAATATTTTTTTTAAAGTCCTTACTAAATGTGAGGACACTCTAATTGGAAATAAGGATGTCATAGTGATAAGAGTAAGAGTGAATCTATGGTAAACTTTGTCCAAGTAGTATATACTACACTAGAAGTGATTATTAAGGATGATATGATTGAGCATAATATAATAGTTTTTTAAACTAAAGGGTTAATGTGTAATTTCTATGCAAATTGCCAAGTTTTTATGAGATTCAAAATTAGATCAAGTGGGAGTGGAGATTGAATTTAAATTACTCTTTGAATTTTCTTCCAAAAGAGTTTTTCTCAAAAATAAAGAATTAAAATACACAAGAAGGCCCGTGGTGTAGTGGTTAAGATGCATTATATCTAAGAGCATGAAGTAATAATTTTTCTATGGAGATAGATACTATTCAAGGATTTATTGTGTAGATTAGGATTTTTGGATATCTTTATCAACTCATAAATAAATAGGTTTTAAATGGACCAACTACTAAGGATTGAAGGCATGTTGTATACACTCAAATATTTTTTGCCATGGATATTTTAAAAAATTTACCATATTTCATTAGGATTAAATATGAATCAAGAAAATGGGATCAATAAATGGATTATAAAAATATTATATTTGGATATCACAAATATCATGAAACTAGAAATATGTCAAGAGACTACAAAGTAAAAATTATGGATAAAGATATTAATATGTTTGGTCATGAGGGTAAAATCAATATGAAACAAGGAGGCCATATCATAGGAGAATCGAGGATAAATCAAGGATTTTTAACTAGAAATGGTCTTTTACATCATTATATAGCAAATGCAATTATAATTCATTTAAATAAACTATTATAAAAAAAATAACATGAGGGATGATGAAGTACAATTCAACATTTCAAGTATAGAAGAAGCTAAAGGTGTAAAGTAATATTTAAAGGTAAATAATTTTAAAGAAAAATAATATGGGGAGGAAAATTTTAAAGTGAATAAGATGAAGGTAATAAAGCTTAATCTAGTTAAATCACGTAGATTTTATTCAAGTAGCATTGAATTTTATCCTTATAATAAAAATTAAAGTAGTAGAAATCATATTAATTACCCTTTAGGGTTTCAATATCAACACACTAAATAAATTCATATACAATAAATATAAGGAAATTTGTGGTTTATAGGCCAACATAAGAAGGTAATAAAAATGGAGGATTAGTATACACTTTAAAGACTTTTTGGAAACATAAATAATAGATATTTAGAAGATAAATCTCATTATGAACAATATAGAAAAATATAAGATATTGATGAACATGAGAGTTTTGGTGGGAATGAAAAAGGAAAATAAGGCTATCAAAGCATGAAAAAAGAGGAAAATAAATTCAAAGGGATATTTATTTGGTAATCCAAATAAAATGTCATAGGTGTTAACAAGAAGTGGGGCTAAGCCTACTAATAAAAATAAAATATGATAATGATGAAAATTATATTGTGGAATATTAAGGGGTATGAATACGACCCCTTAAAAAGAGTGATTAAGAAGTTAATAGGTTTTTATAGTCCTAATTTTATTTAATACGATAAATAAAATTAAGTAGTAAGGAATGTAAGGATTATTTTAAGAATATTTGGAATATAAGTGATTGTCTAATAGTTTCTTCTACAAGAAAGAGGATATTGCAATAATATAGATAAATATAAATAGGATGAAAAATTATTAGGATCAAAAGTAATTGGGTTCCTATAGTATTTTATAGGAAAGAGGAAGACATTAAAGTTAGGGTTAAATGTATATGCTCCAACTACAATTACTCCTTTTCAAATATGTCAAAAGAACTTTAGTATATTTTGTTAAATACAATAATGATTTATTATGATCTATGGATTCTTAGGGATGATTATATCATTATTCTATCTTAATTGGAAAAGAAGGGTGGCATTCTAAGATAGTCTAAATAAATTTAATCTTTTGCTTTAGTTGTTAATTTAAATGACCTTTGAGATGTTAGCCCTTCAATTTTTAAATATACATGGGATAATAGATGCATTGACCAAACTCATATAGTAGAAACATTGGACAAATTCTTGTTCTGACATAAATGGTTGTAAATAATATATACAATCTCTTTAGATATTTTATTGTGAATAGGATCAAGTTGGAAAACTATTATTTTGACTTGTCATTTATGTAGTAATGGTCATCCAAAGTCATTTTGCTTCCAATCTATGTTGCTTCAAGTCATTTAAATTTGGATTTCTCCAACCATAACATAACCATATATATACATATACGTATATATCTATCTATCTATCTATCTATATATATATATATATATATATATATATATATATATATATATATATATATATATATATATATATATATATATATATGTGTGTGTATATATATGGTTATGTTATGGTTGGAGAAATCCAAAATTAAATGACTGTGTATTGTATAGGTTTGTTCAAAAGATGAAAATTTTAGAGTAAATGAATACTTGGAATTCTAAATATACTGGTAATATATTTTAAGAAAAAAATAAAAAATAAATTGAATCCAAGCTCTTTAATATACAAAAGATAGTAGAAACTAACAAAATTTATTAGGATTTTATGTGAAAGAAAAACAATAAATTTTTTATTATCATAATGCATTAAAAAAGGAGTCATATAGGTTTCAAAAATACAAAAAAAAAAATCATGCTATAACAACAAAATAAAAATATTTTTATCACATCTAAATTTTTTTAACTCCAAATGAAATAAAAGTTGAGGATAAAGAAGGTACAAGGTAGGAAGCAATTAATTATTTCAAAAAATATTTTATTAAATACTAGGCAACATAAGGATGCATAAGATAATATTTTATAGAATATTTTGTTAAATACTAGAAAAGTAGTTTTCTCTTTCTATCCTAAAAAGGCACCTGGTCTTGATGGATTTTTGGAATTTTCTATCAAAAAATTTAGGATTTGGTAAATAGTGATATGTTAGCTATAGTTGGTAAGATCAATACCACTTTTACTATATTGGTTTCCAAGAAAGATGAGACAAAATATTTTGATAATTTTCATCCAATAAGCCTTTGAAATATAATTTATAACATTATTTCAAAATATAACAAATAGGTTAAAAGACATTCTAGGTTTTCTTATCTTAGAGGAATAATGTGGTTTTGTTTGTGGTGAAAAATTTCTTGATAGTATAATCATTCATAGGAGGTTGTACATACTCTTCATTCCATGAAAAACTAGGCATGCTTTAAAAATAGACACTCAAACAACATATGGCAGTGTTTCTTGGAATTTTATAGTTGGTCCAAATTGGTTAAAAAAATTTATAGCACTGTAAATTTTTTTATTTTGATCAATGGTTCTCCTACTGGTTAATTCAAGTCATTTTGTAGACTTCATCAAGGTGATATTGCAAAATCATTAGGAAGAACCTTTTTAAAGGAAAAAATAGAAGGAAAAGCCAAAGGTATCTAAATTACAAAAAGTGATCCCTTTGAATCTCATAGTCAATTTGTTGATGATACTTTTGTTTTGCATCATATCCTAGTGAGTGAGGACATGGAATTTAAATCAATATTATCATGATATGATAAGGATATTAGATAGTTGATTAATACTATAAAATATAAGAGTTTTTATTAACATTGACCTAGATTTACACCAACTTATTGTGAATATTTTAGGATTTAAAATTAAAAAATATCAATCAACCTACTTGGAAATTCCTTTATCTCATAAAGAAAATAAAAAGAAACTTTGGATCTCTTTTTTGGATATAATGAAAGTTTACTTAATAGTTTGGAAAGATAAGTTTTTAACCATGATGGGAAAGCTCCAACTCATAAAGACTAAACCATAATCCATCCCTTTTTACATGATGTCACTTTCAAGATCATCAAGAAGTATAGCATAAAAATTTGGTAAAATTAAAAGATATTTTAATTGGAAAGGTTGTGAGGTTAGGTTTTCTCTATACAAGTGGGATACAATTTACAAAGAAAATAATATTGGAGGAGCAAGCTTGTAGAATTGTAGACTTGTGAGTTTGGAATTAGGGGAAAATCTTGGGTGGAAATTATTCATAGATAAACAAAAGAATTGGAAAAAATTATATATATATATATATATATATATATATAATCTCTTGATGGAAGAAATTATTTAAGAAAATAACCCTATCCAATATTTTGTAATTGATAAAGAAACATATTATATGGTTAGTAAATGAGGATAATTATGCAAATTTTTGGTGTAATTTTTTGTGTAAATATTTGAATAAAATTTTTAATCATTGGCTCAAGCATGACTTGATTTTAAAGATCCAAAGGTCAAATACTATACTAATATGAGCAACAAATACAAATTGAATATTTATTTTAGTAACTTGTTTGAAGGAAAGGATCTCAAATAAATCAAGGTTAACCTCAAAATATGCTTCAAGAATTTTATTTATTGGTTTTTACACGAAAGGAGGATTTGGTTTGGAACCTATCAAAGAATGGTGGATGCTCAGTCAGGTTGCAATATGAATATTTAGAGCAATCAAAATTTTCTAGTCCAAAAACATTTTCTTAGAAGAATATTTGTTCATTAGAGGCTCTTCCTAAGGCCTTGACATTTGTTTAGAAATGAATTCAAAGTAATATTCTTATAGGATAGAGTCTACAAAGAAGAGGATATCATACACCTTTTATATGTGCCTTCGTTATACCATTATACCATTTACTTCTTCATTGTCCCTTTGCTCAAACCATTTGGGATTACATTTTTAAGAATATGAAAATAAATTAGGTAGCTCCATCAATAGTGAAATATTTGAGAAAATATTGGATTAGTTATTTCAAAGCTAAAGAACTATGTATTATATGGAGGTTTGGTCCTATAATTATTTGTTGGAATTTATGCCTTAATACAAATAATATTTAAAAAAAAAAAAAATCTTAAAATCATGCCCATGTTTAGAACCATATCATTGCCTCTCTTGAAGAATGTCTACAAATATGGTGATCATAATGGGATGTCTTAAGCACAAAAATTGTGGTAAGAATTTAGTTATAGGATTTGAATATACATGGAAGAGTCATTTGTTATTATGGAATTAAAATAAAGGATGTACTTTGATCTAGGGTAAAATAAAAATGTCTAGATATTATAATTATCAAAATGAATTTTAATGGTGCTTTAAATAAAAATTATAAAAAAAATAGTGAAAGTGATGTTATTAAAAATAATTGAGGTTAACATTTCCTCACTCATAATCATATGGAACTTCAACTAACAACTATGCATAGGCTAGGGAATTTCTTAGAGGGATTGAAATTGTAATAGAAAAAAGAAGGAAATATATTTTGATTTAGAGTATTTACAAATTATCATCAATACTATCAAAAAAATAAATGTAGAGATTGGATAAAAATAATATTATTTTTGATGTTAATCTCCTGGAAATGTGAGCATATTTATAGAGAAGGAAATTAGGTAGCAAATTATTTAGCTAATTATGGTGTTGATCTTCATCTTGGTGAAACTCATATTTTAGAAGACAACAACCCAAGTGAAATTTTATTTCTTAATAAAAATAATGTCAAGAAGCTAGTTGTGAAAACATACCACTTCAAGGAAGTTAAGGAATACATTTAGTAAAAATAATAATTAAAAGGATTTGTCATAAAAAGGCATACTGGAAAAGTTTAATTGACCTAATAATAAATGTAAAATTTTGATATTTTGATCATAGTGGCTGCAATAGAAGCCACATACAACATGTAAAAAATATTGACTTTGACTAAATAATTAATTATTATTTAAAAAATGTAATTTTTAAGGTTTTCTCCATTTTGTTTTCAATTAATTTTAGCTTATATAATTGAAAGCACCCAACTATATTACATAGTGACCATATAGTAATATTATAAGTACGTTGAAAATTATACATTGACTAGTCGATAAGGTTTTAGCATAGGTATCTTCCTTAAAGTAGAGGATGAATTTGAAAAATTGAACACATGTTTTGAGTATAATTATTATTAAAAAAAAAATCTTTCTAATTTTATAAGAGGCATGAAACTATTTTAAAACATTTTATTATTGTTATTATTATTTATTTAAAATCTATTATATTCCATCATCACCACAAAGTGGTATTACATCAAGTTGTTATTTTTAGAATGTATCCTTGGAAAGAGTCAAGCCTTGATATCCTACTTCAAAGTTGAGGAATCTAACCAGTTAGGATAATTCCCTGGATGACATATTATTAATTTTTTATAATTTATTTTGTTGTTTATTTTTAATATTACAATTTATTTAATTTTTTTTTTTTAAAAACTAACATATATAAAATAACAATTGAAGTTTATATATTATTAAAAGTGAACCATATCATAATTATTTTTTTGGTTATATTGAAAAAGGAGGGTTTTGAAAGGCTACCCACAACCTTTTACCTAAACTCCAAAAGGAGAAAACCAACCTAGAAATGAATAGCTTACAAAAAAAACCAATAGTTGCAAAATAACCACAAAGGTGAAATCTGAAAGTGGACAAGACATCGAGAACAAAAACAACCAACAGTTCCAAAAATAGAACTAATGTACCGCCACTCATACAAACAAAATAATTAATATGGTGAAAAGCTAAATTAGTTATGGAATCATCCAAACCCAAACCATATTGGTAATAAAACAAAATAGAAGCCTTTCCTAGTGAAGTTGGTACCAATGCAAGCTGATATTCCCCATGAAAGACTTGTGTTTACTAGGGACCATTGAAAAAAACCTTTCTCATCCTTCCACAAAATGAACTTTTTTGAGCCTCTAGAGAAATGGGAACTGATCACTTGAGGAAAAAGTATCCTATGGGGGAAATAACCCTCAATATTTATTTTAACAAAACAAAACAACCTAGGCCACCTCACTATAATCCTAACATGATAATTTATGTATAGAAGAGTGACCTAGATATTAAATCTCGTTCTAGAAAAAATGAGTAAATAAAAAAGGTAATTAAAGTCAACATTATCATGCCTATGGGTCACATAGATTTGAGGAATGCCTTCCAAGCAATCCCCCTTCTCAAGAGCTTTGGGAATCCAAAATAAGAGGTATAATTTTGAATTTAAAATAGGAGAATGACACCCATAAAATGTGCTAATCCTCCAATTAAAATTCAAAATACCACAAAAACTGAAGACTCTCGAAAGAGTCAACTTCCTATAGTTATTACAAAATAACATGTTGAGCTAAACTTCATCACACTTATGACAACCATTAATAAGTTCCTACATTGAGAAGATTTACCAGATCCTTTAAGAAGTCATTTCTCCAGACCATGAAGCCAGAATGGTTAATGCTATAATTACACAAGTAGTCATCAAGGACATTGTCCTCTGTTAGAATGTGAGTCACTATAAATTGAAATAACCTTGAAAATACCTCCTCGAATAAACAATCATATTAGATATATTATAGATCAGGATGGAAGAAGAGTTTAAGATGTTAACCACATTCAATGAGTCTCCTTCTATATCAACATTTTTGACCTCCATTTTTTCCAAGAGATTAAATCCAATAAATTTTTTTCTAGCCTCCATGCATTGGGAGACTTAGGAAAATAAATAGTCAAAGTAAGCTAACAATATCTCACATCTAGTGTTTCTTATGACACCTCCTTCCCCAGCTACACTTGGGCTACCCTTTGATGCTCCATAAAAATTTAGTTTGAGCCAACACTCGAGAGGGGGGTGCCAACACACATTGCACCTAGGACTGGGAGGAGTGAGACTAGGATTAACATGAGGAAAACCAAGTTAAGCTTCTAAATTGCCTTTCGTGGAAGGCCTCCACTATACTTTCTTATCCAAATTTGGGATGGCATGAGAAATTTTTTTATCTGAACTCCATATTATTCTAAGGCTAACACTTTTGGAGTCTTTCTTGTGATTTTTAAATGCCCTCATATTTCTTTCTTTCTAGAGACCCCAAAAAATGTGGGGTAGAAGAAAATTCTAGATAATCCTACGATGAGGAAAAATAATGGGTGGAAACCACTGAATAAGAATATTAACCAATGATTCCAGAATCACCTAGTTAACCCCCAACTTCTCAAGATAAAATAAAACACCTATGGAAAGAAAGAACATGAAAGGAACAAGTGATCCAAATTATTCCACTCCTCTTCACACAAGTAACACATTTTGACAAATATCATTCTCCTTTTTTGCAAATTCTTGATGAAAATAATCTTATTTTGCATGTCTAACTATAAAAATATATTGATTTTAGGTATTAAATTTTTCAATCAAATTTTCCAATCAGTAGGTGGAAGTGGAACATAAATTCAAGAAACTGATGTTCTGACTTGAACAAGAAGTTGTCCTCATTATATTCTACCCAAATAATTATATTATTCCATCCTATTCAACTAGAACCTGGAATTGCAATTCATTGGTTATAAGGGCCCATGTCTATTGGGAATTTAGGCTACCCAAATTTAATGGTAGCTAAAACTAGGACTTCTGCCTATTCCTTTGGACTATAAAATCTAAAATTTTAGATTTATGTAGGGCCTGAGTAATAGGTTCAAGATACTAGAATCTCAAATAAGAGGAAAGAGAAATCACCATTAACCAAGAATCATTCCAAAAATCTAGTTTCCTACCATTGCCAACATAATTTTAACCATATCATAATTATTTGTTCTTGGATAGTTAAAACTTATTCCAAGCATAATTTTAACTATTAAAATAATTTTATTTAATATAAATAAATATAATAAAAAAAAATAAAGAGTAAACACAACATACCAAATGACATGAGTTTAGGTGATTAAAAGTAGAGATTTTTATTATGAAGAGCTAAGTTCAAATCTTGATGGACAATAACTTTTCATCATACTATTATGTAGTTTGTAGTTTGTAGGAATACCATACATTCCATACAAATTATTAAATATATGTATATATATATATATATATATATATATATATATATATATATATATATACACACGTAAAATATTAGTGGTAATAATTTTTAAAAAATATTAACCTTTATAATTATGCATGAAATATACCACTAATATTTCTCTTAACCTTTTCATGTTTTATGCTTGTATATGTTTGGATGTTTCAGGTATATTAATTTTTTTTTTTAAAGTGTGTATGTATACAAAATGAGAACATGGTAGAAATATAAATAGATCAAATGTTTATCCCCAAAAATTTGTAAATAATATATTTTTTTTTAACAAGGTATGTGTTTCTTTGACCACTCCCATTAAATAACAAAAAAAAAAATTATTCTTTTTATATTGTTATTAGGTTAATTAAATCATATTCAATTTGTATTTTTATATTTTTTAAAAAATAATATGAAATTTTTATATTAAAAAAGATCATTTACAAGTTGGGATGATATTTCTACCAACCTTAGCTAACAAGAACACCTATTTACAATAGTAAAAGAAGATCTGCATTGGAGCCAAATCTCCTAAACCATATTTCTACAAGGGCTATCCACCTATTTACAATAGTAATAGAATATTTGCACTAGAGCCAAATATCCTAAACCATGTTTCTATAATAGTTGTCCAAAATAGCTAGATATTATATTTGCTCACCAACTTGGTTAATCCTCTCATCCTCAATAACAATGTTATTGTGCCATTGAAACCCTAGCTCCTTCTCAATACCCATCTTAACCAAGAAGTCTACCAATTTATTTATATCTCTACTCACATAAACTAGAATTACATCATCTAATTCTCTCCACAATTCCTTAATTTGGGTGACAAGAATCCTCAACCTCCATGTCTTCAAAGTAAATTTCCTCATGCAATCCATAGCTCCAACCAATATATGAGAATCTGATTCTAGAAATATCCTCATGTAATCTTGTCTTACTTCCTAGATAGAAGTAGATTTTATAGCTAAGGCTTATGCTTCATTGTTCATGGTCCTTCCCAAACCTTGTAGTTCCTAATAGAGCATTTTCCCAAAATGATTTTTGTAGACTGCTCCAATTCTAGCTCTACTCGGATTATCTTTTGCAACCCCATCAGTATTAATTTTAATCTAACATTTTTGGAATGGTTTTCAACTAGCTATGTCCTAACATTCTTAAAATTTAGCTTCCATATCCATCTCTATATTATCTTGAGTTTTCTCTTTAGCATACACTATCATAGTTTCTATGAATTTCTTCTAAATGACTTACCAAATGTCATCTAAGGATGAAAAGGTTTCTCTAAAAATTTTGTCATTTATATGTGACCACACTTGCGACCAAATGAATTTTAATATAATATTTCAATAAATACAAAGAACTTTGGATTTAAATCCAGCCCTCTTCCATATTTTCCAAATATTAATCCAATTCAAATCACCATTGGCTTATATTTTAAAATATAAAAACCATTACTCCTAAATTTAGTGTGTAAATGGGTACTTAAACATCAAGTGGTCAGATGTTTCCTCACTCTTGTACTGTAAAAAACATTGATATGGAGCTACGATTCTCCTACATCTACGATTATAAAAAGTAAGAATTCCATTGTGCATGAACTGCAAGGAAAAGAAATTTACTTTCGGCAAACCCTTGGATTGCAAGAGCTTTATCCAATACTCAACCTGATATGCATGAGGAAAATGTTATGAAAGGATATTATCATATTCATTCTTCACTGTGTAGACTCCAAGGCTCCCCAAGCTAATTCATCCTCCTTACCTCTACTTGTGATAAATATTATTGCTAATATTTGAGTCATGATAGGTGTCAATTTTGGAGGGATTAGAATTGGAAACTCATTCAACTTCTTAAACTGCTTAAAATTATAATCACCTAGCTAACTAGTGTTGAAATAAATTTCAATCTAGATCCAACACCTACTTTCCATGGTTGTTTTTACTTGTTGTAGTTTTGGGAATTCAACATCGATAGGTGGAATCCAAAATTGTGCCCTCTGCCTTATCCTCACTTTCCAAAATAATCCATCTTTCACTATCTGAGATCCTAACTTTAGAGTCTGCCACACCAAGGACCCATTAGCATCCAAAGGTAAATGACTCACCTCATTTAGGTTAACCTATACCAAATATTTATTAGTTAAAACTCTACTAAATAGAAAGGTTGGTTGGGAAATCCACCTCCAATAAACCTTTCAAGCCAAATATTTATTATTTAAATTTGATCTCCTCAGTTCCAAACCTACCTTTACCTTTGGTTGGCTTACTTTATTCCAACCTACTAAAGCCCATTTTATCTCCTTTTACTCCTCTTCATAACAAGTTTCTAGCCCTCTTATCTAACTCTTTTCATATGGTTTATGGGGTAGCAAGGAAAAAAAAATTCTAAATTGATATGGCTTGAATGATTGACTACAAAAAAATTAATCTACCCCCATAGCTTAACCATTTGTGAGATCAATGATTAAATATTTCTTTGATATAATGCAAAATATTCCTCTAGATATCTATTTTTAGTTTTTTTTTTTAATAATCCAAAGGGACCCCCAAATATATTATTTGGAGAGAAGTCCTCATAAATCCTAGATCTCTAAAATTCTATCCTAAAGCCTTTGATCAATATTGAAAAATACCACTTTGGATTTTTTATCATTGATGAATTGGTTTGTGGACCTAAGGTAAAAATTAAGAGTATCTCTAATAATTCTTGTTCATTAAAGTTGGCCACTCCCACCAATCATGTTTCATCCACAAAGTACAATTGAATCAAAAATTTATCACCCACCTTGATACATGTTAGCAAACCTTGTTATCTTCTTCTCAAGATAAGTCTACCCAAGCCATCAGAAAAAATGAAAAAAAGATAAAGAGAACAAGGACCTCCTTTATAAAGGCCTCAAGTAGCTCTATATAGTTGTGAGGTAAGGTTTTTAATGAGAAAAATACAAGGGTAATAAGGATCTCCTTGATGAAGACCTCGAGTACCTCCAACCAGTTGTGAGAGAAGGCCTTTGATTAACACTAAGTATGTTGGAGTAGAAACATAGCTCATGATCTATTCTATCCAATATTGAGAGAAATTGAAGGCTACCATAATCCTTGACAAGAATATCCACTTGACCCAATCATAAGCCTTTGACATATATAATTTTATGAACATTCTCCTATTTCTAGTTTTTTGTATTGAGTGTATTACCTCCTAAGCTAGAACCTCATAATCCAAGATTTTCCTACCCTCTATATAGCCCACTTACTTTGAGGAGATAATGCTATGTAGGATAGGTTTTAGCCACTTAGACATTAACTTTCTGATTATTTTATATATGATATTGCATAAGGTAATAGGTCTATAATCTAAAATATGCATCCTCTCCTCCCCTTTGGGAATTAAGGCAATGAATGTATGATTTAACTTTGTAAGAATTATTTAAATAACTTTGAAATCCTCTATAATAGCCATTACATCCTCATCCAAGTTATCCTATAAGGTCTAAGAAAACTTAATTGGAAAGCCATATATGTTAGAATTCCCAAGAGTAGAACTACAAAGCAATGCAAGAGTTTAAAGAAACAAAATAGAACTAATTGATTTATTCCAAAGATCAACTATGTATAAATAGCAAAGTTGATCATTGAGAGTCGTTGGATTAAAACAACTCATAAAACCTGATGAAGACACCATTGAGAGTTATCCTGATACATGAAGGAGTTGAAACTCAAGTGTGTCTATCCTAGTAGAACTTAAAATAATATTCACTTATTCTAAAACCCCCCCTTAAGTGATACTACGGGAGGTTTATACAAATGAGTCCCAAAAACAAGGCCTAATGAGGTACTCATGTACAATGACTTCTTTTTTGAAGAGATGGTAAAAACCCAATGGGAAAAACCATCAATAAAATTGGAAGTACGAACTTGTCTTCGGATGGTGAATATTTTCCTCTTAATATAATAATAAAGATAAGACCCAATAGCATGGCCTGATGAGGTACTCATTTACAACATATAGTTGGTGAAAAAAACCCTTAGGGAAAAACTAACTATCATAAGAAAAGAGGCTTGTCTTCAGATGGCAAAGATTGTCCTCTAATTACAAAAGAATGATGAGTACCAACAACATGGCCTGATTAGGTATTTATATACAATATATAGATGGTGAAAAAAAACCCTTGGGAAAAATCCAACTATCAGAAGAAGCGAGGCTTACCTTCGTATGGAAAATATTGTCCTCTTATACAAAAGGAAATATGAATCCCAACAACTTGTCCTGATTAGGTACTTATTTACAATATATAGATGGTGAAAAAACCCCTTTGGGGAAAAACGATCTGTCACACACAAAAAATTATCCAAGATAGAGGCATGTCTTTGGATAGCAAATATTGTCCTCGTAAAATACATGTTGTTTGAGAGATGATGAAAAAAACTACAAGGGAAAAAAACATTCTCCAACCAATATAATGAGAGCTGGAAGACCTCTGTGTCAATGTAGTTTTATTACTCCAATTTTATCTCACAACTGAAGGTAATGCGCAAAACAAAAATACTTGGTGAAGATATCAACAATTTGATTCTCAGTTGGAATTTAGTCCAAGTGTATATCCCCGTTATGAAAATGTTGTCTCTTTGAAGGATTGAGGATCAGAGTAAATAGACTAATAGACAAGACTAGTGCCTATGGGGTTGGATGATCTGGTAGATGGAAGATTTTTGATGTAAGGAGTATCTTATTTAACAATGGTTTGGGCCCATATTGGCATATTGGAAGGAGTATAAGGAGTTGAAAGACATTGAGTTGGAGTTATAGGTTCCTCATCTTGTTTATCAATTTCCAAGTTAACCTCAAGAGTTGGATCTTCATAATATTGAGGTTCTACTATAGGAGAAGGCTCAATGGAGGAATATGGGGATTGAGGATCTCTTTGAGGGAATGTTTCATCAAATTGGAAATTCCTATGAAAAAATACCTCATGAGTTGAGGGATCAAAGAGCCTGTATGCTTTTATTTCCTCACAATAACCAACAAAGATGAGCTTTTTTATTTTCTTATCTAGATCCTTCCTTTTATTCTTTGGGATGTGAACCCAAGAAGTACACCCAAAAATATTGAAGAACTAAACGTCTAATTTTTATCCAGACCATGCTTCTTCAGGAGTTAAATTGTCAAGAGCTTTATGAGGTGTGTGATTTTGAATATAATTGGCACAGTTAATAGCTTTAGCCCAATTTCTTTTGGAATATCTCTTGAATGGAGCATGCAATTAGCCATATATTTTATTGTCCTATTTTTCATCTCTACAATACCATTTTTTTGAGGATTATGGAATACATAATGCTAATGAATGATGCCATGAATTGATAGAAATATGGAGAACTCATTATTGCAGTATTGCCCCCATTATAAGTGCAAATTTTCTTGATTTTGCAAGAGGCCTAATTTTCAACTAAGGATTTGAAGACTTTAAAGTGGGATAGAACATCACTTTTATATTTTAGGAAGTAGACCCAAGTTCTTCTATAAAATTCATCAATAAATGTTAGAGCATATTTTGCTCCTTTGAAAGAAGGTTAAGGAAAAGTCATCAAGTCAGTATGGATTAGTTCTATAGGGGATAAGGCTTTTAGAGAACTACTTGAGTGGAAGGGATCTCGATGTTGATTTCCAAGAGCACATCCAACACAAAATCCATCAATAGAAGATAATTGGGGTAAACCAATTACCATATCATGGGTGCTCAGTTCCTTTAGGTAGTTGTAACTAAGATCACCAAACCTTTCATGCCAAATTTTGCTTTCAAGATATCCATGAGCCACAAAATACGAGACCCCTTATGGATTTTTTAATCCTTTTAAGTTAAATAGGTGAGTGTTGTGATCAATATCTCCTTTAGCTATGAGATAATGAGGATCTTGAAAGTCTCTTATCTCAACTCCTGTTGGAGAGAAGATAATTGTTTTTCCCTTTCTAGAAGTACAAATTTGATAGATGGAGAGGAGATTTGTGGAAATGTTTGGAACATAGAGAAAATTATTTATAGAGCCACCATAAATTATTATGTCCCCCTTTAATTTGATTGGGATAAATGAAGAGCCACCTACTTCTATGCTACATGTACAACTAGAGGAGATAGAAGATAATAACTCATATGAAGCAGTCATGTGATGAGTAGATCCAAAATCTAGAACCCAGTAATTAGGGAAAGAATTTAAGGTTTTCCCTTGAACATTTAGGGCTTTCCATATTTGCTTTTTATTGTCTATCTTTTGATCCTTCATAGCTGCCTCCAGTTGTTGAAATATTTTCCAGCATTTGTTTGCAAAATGACCTTTATTTTTGCAGTGAGTATAGGTTATGGTATTTGTTTCCTTATTTTTGAATTTTTCTTTAGAATAGGTGGAGGCTACTAATGCTTTAGAGGAAGAGGAAGAGGAAGAGGAAGATGACTCATATCTTGTAATTTTAATTTCTTTCCTAGTTAGTCGATCACAAAATTCTTCTAAAGAGGGCATTGTAAAGGTTACACCAAGAGCATATTTTGTAGATAGAAAAGTAGCTGCAAATATTTTAAATGCACCATTTAGTTTAGAAATAATTAGATAAATGTATTCTTATTCAGTATTTGTCTTCCCACTACCTTTGTATTGAGAGAGGACTTCTTTGAATTTGGTGAGGAATTCAACAATACTGCTAAAATCTTCAGGAGACAAAGTTGTTAGTTCTGCTTCTAGTTGCATTGATCTTATTTGATCTACTTTTCCAAAAAAAAAAAATTAGTTTCTCCCAAATTTCATGAGGAGATTTACAATATGTAATGTGAAACCATAAACTTTCATGAACATTAGAGCTAATAATACCCATTGTTTCATACATTTTTCCTTTGTGAACAAATATTTCATATTCTTTATCAAAATCAGGTTGCTTTTATTCTAATAGGTGAGTGAGCCCTTTCTGAGAAATGAGATTTAATTTTTTGGGTTTCCATGTATGGTAGTTATGAGGAGTGAGAAGATAAATTGTATTCGTTTTGAAGTTAATCCAAAGTTCCCCACTTTAACTTTTAAAATGGAATGCAATGGAAAATTTGTTCTTAAGCCCCAAGAAAATACCAAATTCTAAAAAATTACCCACCCTTATGAGAGGGAAACTATAAGTAATTTGAGGAAACATGATATTCAATGAGGGAAGAGAACAAAAATGCCAAAGTTTTTATGAAACACCAAATAACTCAAAAATGCCTGCCCTAACGAGAGGGAAACTATAAGTATTATGAGGATATTTGATATTGAGTTTGATTAAAGGTTTACAAATATTCCAGATATATCTTGTCTTGTCAAATACCCACCCTTACAAGAGGGAAACTATAAGTATTGATAAGATTTGATACTTGGAAATTAGGCTTATATCATCCAGACCAATATTGTGTATCTTAATAACTCGCCCTTACTTGAGGGAAACTATAAATTATGTAGGATGTCCAATAATGGTTATGGGAATATTATATTTTTTTAATAAAGTAGCGATTCATATAGATTTTAATTTATAAAAAACTTTAGTTTATAAAAATCTAATGAAGAATATTTGAACCTATATATTTTGATTATCTATAAGAATAAATTTTGAACTAAGCAAAATTAGTGAAAGAAAATTATTTTCAAGAAATTATTAATTCTTACTTTTTAATTAAATTTGTCTAAAAAAAAAAAATTAGAGACGTATAATATAATTTTTTGCTTAATGAAAAGGAAAAATAAAAGAATTAATGAAAAGGAATTTCAAATTTGCTTTTAATATTACTCTAAAGAAAAAAAAGTCTTTAATATAAAGCAATTATAAGGGCAAAAGGAAAGTAGGCAAGAAAAAGTAATGCAATCGCAAAGACAAAGACACTCCTCGGATCTGCAATTGGTGCAAAGAAGGCACCGGAAAACCCCCCCTCCCCCAATTTTTTTTTTTTTTTATATTAAAGAGGTTACAAATGACTCTCTTTTTAAAGCCTTTGAAATATAAAAGGCAAAAGGAGTCAATCCTTCGAAATAGAATGGAAATACTTTGAAAAAAGAAAGGATTATAGACAACAAGAGAGGTGCTTATGAAGATGCATTACAAATTTTAACGGAGATAGGCCTTCTAAAAGATGAAATGCTGAATCAATGCTAAATAATTTGAGATAAGCCTTCAAAAAAATTTGGCACTCAGACGAAGAACTCAGAATTTGTGAAGAACGACAGTGAAGTCCTCGTTTCGATTTGATTCGAAGCTTTGTTTTCCTATAAAACAAAGGTTAGAAACAATTTAAACTCAGAGTCTATGAAGAATGGGAAGTGAAGTCCCTTGTTGATGATTTGATCATATTCAGATCTTTGTTCTTTTGGCACTCAGAAGAACTTGAAAGCTACAATGAATGGGCAACAAAGTTCTTGTTTCAATCCGATATGGAGCTCTGATTTCCTACAAAACAAAGGTTTAGAAATAAAAAAAATAGTACTCGGGGCCTGTGAAGAATAGGGCAACGAGGTCCTTGGAATATTTTTTGAAATGAAGATTCGATCTCCTTTGATTCTACTATGTATTCTATTACAACGAATAACCTGATGCTCTGAGGTCCTTCTATTTCAAAAAACCTATATAAGAATAATTTAAGAGTATAGAAACTATAATTTAAAATAATATTTGCATCGCCTGAGGACTAAAATCTATCAACAAATGAAGACAAAATAAAGCAATCAGAGCTAGCAAATAGAGAGCAACATCAACAAAGAGCGAAAGGCTTCTTAACATCAGAGACAACACCGATAGGGTAGTGTCAATTTTGATAACACTGAGTAGAGTTGAAGGTGTCTTAACCAGACTATGGTGCTATCACTAGAAGGAACTGAGATGAAGGCATCTTCCAGATGTAGAGAAGGCATCACATACCTGCAAAATAGAAACCTTGCATAGAAAAAATATTGCAATGGCATATATAGATTAACTTAAAGCTTTACCAATGAGTCTCATGAAAAAAAATGGTGGTTTCATTCTTTAAGTAAGCTACTTTTAAGGTAACATGATATCTATGAACTCCATGAGTGCCCAGCAATAACAGGAAGAATATCGAATAAAAATAATGAGATATTAAAAAAAATTTATTTAATGGAAATACAAAGACTCAAGCGCACCAAACCAAACGGTGGCAAATAAGGCCACGTATGTTTTAGATGATAGAGAACTCTAGTTATTTAATTAAACCAAGAATATTATAGCTTGCATGAAGAGGGATTTCCAATAGAAAAATTTTTATGAAGATCAATCGAATTTTCAAAAAATTAAAAACAAATATTTAGAAGATTATACTTTAAATAAATACTCATGCAAATACTCTAATGGAAATGCAAAGACTTAGGGTGGTGGAAAATAAGGCCATATATATATATATATATATATATATATATATATATATATATTTAAGAGAAAAACCCCTTGCGGGGCTGCCTTGGTCTAAGAGACCACGAACAGGGGGTTCTACATCGTCAAAGTCACCCGGGGGTTGCACCCAGCCCTGCCTGCACCAACATTATCAATTGGATTTTTGCTACCCAATTCAAATTTTTGGTAGGGTGGAGATTCGAACCTGGGACCTCCCTTGGAGGATTGGCTTCTCCTCTCCAACTCACCTACAACACCTAGGTAAGGCCACATATATTTTGAGATAGATAATTCTGGTTATTTAATTAAACCAAGGATCTTCTAGCTTGTGCGAAGAGGGATTTCCAATAGCAAAATTTTGACGAAGATCAATCGGATTTTCAAAAAATTAAAAACAAAAATTTAGAAGATTATACTTTAAACAAATCTAAAAATTTAAATCTTTAGAAATTTAAAACAAATGAAGGCTATGTTTTTATTCCATGATAGTTGCAGCGAAGGCTATGGAAGCCTTTTGGGCTATGATTATGGAGAAAAATGTAGGGAAAAAGAATGTCCTCTTTAA
Source organism: Wollemia nobilis (assembly GCA_028583015.1). Lineage (NCBI taxonomy): Eukaryota > Viridiplantae > Streptophyta > Pinopsida > Araucariales > Araucariaceae > Wollemia > Wollemia nobilis. The sequence continues at coordinate 4,652,523 of JAQPPZ010001731.1, forward strand.
AATATGCGTTAGAAATATATGATTCTCCTATATATATTATGCAGCGTTGGTTATGGAGCCGTACGAAATGTGCTTCAAAATGAGAAAAATATAAATAAAAGAATATTGTGAGGGTATAAATGATCTTGAGTCTCCCGTCTAGGGATTCTCAACACCTACGGGAGTTGATCCATAAGGATGTTTAGACTTAATGTGGTTTTTTTTTTTTTTTTCTTTGGGAGTTGACCTTGTCTGGTGATTTAGCCTGTCTTGTTGCTTATTTGAGTCCTGGGTGGGGGATCAGCTGTACTTTGTAATCCAGACTTTTTATCAATAAATTTTTACCCCTTTATTTAAAAAAAAAAGGGTATAAATGATCTTAAGAAGCCAATTTCAAAGAGGGAAACAAAATATTAGAAGATATTCAAACTACATATAAAGAGCAGTGAATACTATTAAAAACTTAAAAAAAAAATTGTATCAATGGTAAAACAAATTTAGATAAACTGAAAATAGTATTACCATAAGCAAATATCTCCCAAAAAATTGCATCTAATATCAAACTATACAACTCTTTCCTTTTAAAATAACAAATAAATGAGATTAATAATCAGTTTGGAAAAACTTCCTTCAAGAGAGAATGCTAACATAATCTATCCTGCTCTGATACCATGTTAGAATTCCCAAGAGTAGAACTACAAAGCATTACAAGAGTTTGAAGAAATAAAATAGAACTGATTGATTTATTCTAAGGATCAACTTTGTATAAATAACAAAGTTGATCATTGAGATCCGTTGTATTACAACAACTCATCAAACCTAATGAAGACACCACTGAGAGTTTTCCTGACACATGGAGGAGTGGAAACTCAAGTGCGTCTATCCTAGTAGAACTTAAGATAATATTCACTTATTCTAACAATATAGACCTGGTTATTTTCTAGTACTCATTCCAAAGACTACTTTCTTTAGTTCTTCTCTATCAATGGGTTTTAGTAGGGCCTGGTTTCTTCTTTAGAGATAATAGAGGGTATGAAAATGAGAACTTCTTTTGGATCCTCTTCATTTTGCACCATACTTAAAAAAATTAGCAAAATAATCCATTAAATGGAAATGCATACTTGGGATTGTATCAAAGGAGTGCCCATTATCATCCTTAAGAGTTTCAATCTTGTTTGTCTCTCTCCTAGCATAAGCAACTCAATGGAACAAATTGACGTTTTTATCACCTTCTAATTACAAATTAGTTCTTGATCTCTATTTCTATTATATATCCTTTTGGTTGTTAATGTTCTCAATCGCTTTACACAATGTATCATACTCTTCTTTGATTTTCTTTATAATTGTTCCTTCCCTAAAGCATTTTTGAACCTTGTCCCATTTAGCCACTAATGGAGTTATTTGTACCTAGAAGCCTGTCTTGTTAGCTTTCCTCCTTTATTTGAGTTGATAATTGACTTAATGAAGTTGTTTTTGGAATCTAAACATTGATGTCCCATATGCAAGGCATCCTTCTTTCTACCACCGTAGAATTTTATTTTGAAGTTCCTCTTTTTTTTTAACCAATAGTTTTCAAATTTGAATGGTTTGTTATGTTACCCTATCTTAATCCCCTTTCCAATAGAATAGAGAAATGATTTGAACTTGTATCCTCCAAAATATAAAATTTTATATTTCATTTCATAAACACCTCCTTTGAAACAAAAAAAAATGGTCTAACTTCACCTTTGTGCTATGTGGCTCCCTCATATTATTAGTTCAAGTATAGTTGATTCAAGAACATTTAATACCCACCAAGTGTAATGCATGGACTTGGGCAATCATAATTTGATCCCTCGCATCCAAAATTGAGGTTCTGCCTTCTTGGTCTCTAGATGATAAAAATCACTAGCAAAAATGTAGTCTAATTCCTCTCTCAATACTCTCATATTATGTATCACTTTCCATTGATGAATTTGGCCATCTATGTTTTGACCCCCATAAAAATTTATGATTAAAACCTGCTTAGTTGTCACATTGTTCCTAAAATGTGATGTGAGGACACCCCTTCAATCTATATTCTCTATTTCCATCCATTAAAGAGAGTTCCAAAAGGTAACTATCGCTCATAACACCCCTTGGGCAGCCACTTCCATATGATCAACATCCCTCCAAAGTCTATTTACTATTTTACACATAATATCCAAGGATATTTTTGTCTCCTAGTGAAAGCATGAGGATACGGAAGCAAAAAATGAAAGCAAAGATGTGATGCAAACTGAACCAAACTTAAGGCTAAATCCTAGGAATTTGAAAGTGCATGAAAATAGGGGAAGCATGATCGAATCAAAATGAAACAAATGCAAATAAAGAAGATAGCCCTTTTTATTGATATGTTTCACAACTTGGTTACAATGCACATCCTCCCCTTCCAAGGGCTAGGAGCGTTTAAATAAGCGTTCTTGTTACATCCATGGATGCCCTTGTTAAATGTCACCGCCACTCACGTTGGTGAGTCTTGACTCCTTGCTTCTCCTCCGATGTCTAGACCCTGTGTTCAAAGGAACAAGAAACAGTTAGTAGCACCTGTAGATAAAGTAAAGCATGCAACCCCCAAGCCTACGGTAAGTGAATGAGAAAAGTGAATTAAACTATAACTAAAATGAATCCAAATGCTCTAAAAATTTGATAGGGGCATTAAGGCATCCCAAAGAAAATACTGCAAATGGAATAGTCAAGAAATTCCTCGCCGATTTGAATTCACTCTGGGGCGGGACGAATTCGCCTGTAACAAAATGCCGAAAAGGTACTGTGCCCAATGTCCTGCCTAGGAGGCTCCAAATGACCTACAAACTTGGGATTAGCTAATTGGGGGAATTTTAGGAAGACCCAGATGGTCATATTTTCCTAATTTTTCCTTCGTCAATGGGAATTTGATGATGCTACCTGTAAGTTAGTAAAGGCGAACGAAGATAGAAACATGATCAAAATTATTCAAAATGAAATGAAATTAAAATGGGAACTTATCTAAGCAGCATTGAATTGAATGCAAAAATTAAAGAAAGCAAATCTATCACAGATTTCCAATCACTCCAAAGAGGTGCGATTAGGACTGTAGCAGTGTGGGAGGGGGCACCCGGAGGCAGGCCGCCCACCGTTTGGGGCCTGATTTCGGCACCAATCCACTTGGGATGGGTCCAAAATCTCTTGTGGGGTATTGTCAAAAAATTGGGTGGGATATCATGACCAAATGTTAGGTTTTGTTTTGGATTTATTCTTCCAATAATCACCCTATGACCTGCTCTCCGAAAGAGATCAAGGATGTGAAAGACACAACTCAAAAAAGGTGTGGGTGTGAAAGTAAAATGACAGCACTTCGTTGCTCCAAAAATCTCCTTCTCTATATCTTTTGGGGTGATGAAACTCACCAATTTATAGACTTGGAGGTCTCTTGAAATGGGCATGTAGAGGAGCCACTTGGCAATCATGCCTTCCCAGGGGGGAGGAGATTCCTACCTGAATAGGGACTTCATGACTACCCTTGTAACAACCTCTAACACTTGAAAATGCTCACCCACACTCCCTTGCGATGAAGGAAGCATTAAGTGGTGGATCTGAGCTACCATTTGTCAAGATTTGACTTTTTGCTCGTCAAACCTAAAATTCACCCCACCCTAGAGTGAATCCGGAATTCGTCCCTAGATGGGGGGAATCCCAGTTTGAATTCGTCCCTGGGTGGAACGGATATTGAGCAAAGTTCCTGAAGGTGCCAAATTGATTTTTGACCTTCCAAAATTGTTGTGAGAGTGGTTAGTACAACTATTTAACCTCTGGGGGCTGCCCTTGGGGCTGTGTGTGTCAATGCGATCAGTGTTTGCAGTCACATGATCATATTGGTGCTATTTTGGTGTCTATAGATGCCCCTTTTTGGGATGCGCTATGCATGGCACAACACCAAGAAAAAATAGATAACCAAAACACTTAAATGATTAGGGTTTCTCAGTAACCTAACCAAATTTTGATGCCCCAAGTATGGAAAGGGTATGCATTCTTGAATCCTTGCTTCTGACGAGTGAAGGAACCTAATTCAAGTGTTAACCTTTTTCAGTGAGGTGTTACTTGATCTTGGACATTGATTAGTCATGAATAGGCAAAGGGTGCAACCTTTTGTTTGTGAGAACCTTGAGTTCATGATTCACAAAGTGCCAAGTGATTGATTAGCTTGTGATTATTGCTTGTTTACTGCCCCAATCAAGAGCGTGATTGTCTTAGTCAATGATTCTTTGAATGCATGTTGCTTTCCTTAATTGGGTGTGTACTTGTTGACTGGTGACTAAGTCTGACTACCCCCTAAAGCAACGAATAGATGAGGGAATGAACTTCATGAGAAAATTGATGAGTCACTTTACCCAAAATGACTTGTGCAAGAGTGCCTTCATATGTGTAGTGTTACATGTGTGCAGTTTTCTGACATTTAGACCTATTTTTGGTGGGTGTTAACCCTCTTGGTGACGCTATTTTGGAGCTAAAATTGTCAAAAATTCATTCTCCCGTGGAGTGGTCCAGCTATGGTAGCCTTCTTAGGGAGTAGGATAGCGACAATTTGTGACCCATACGTCTATTTTGGATGCCAATAATGTTAGGCGCGAAGGCGCATTCGTTTGGCAATGTTATTGCTATTTTTTGTTGGATTTTTGACCCTTTTGGCGACGCCGCTTGGGGATGAACTTCTTGAAAATTTGTCCTCCCATGGAGTGGTCCGGCTATGGTAGCCTTATTAGGGAGGAGGATAGCGAGGATTTGTGACCCCGACATCTATTTTTGCATGCTCAGGATGTCAAGTGCAAAAGCACTTTCATCGGGCAAGTTTATTAGCTGTTTTGGTGCATTTTTGTTCATTTTTTGTTGTTTTTGAAATTTTTGTCCTGAATTCACTTCGGGGTGGGACGAATACTATCTTAGTATTCATACCAGGATGGTACGAGTGCTAACCAGAGTTCTCGTCCTAGGGAGGAATGAATATAAGCTCAAAAAGCCTATTTAAAGGCCAAAACTAGGGTTTGGGCTCATTTGCATTCAAATTTTCTTACGATTTGGAGCTCTAGGGAGGAAGAGGTTAATTCTGCGAAGCAAAGCACTGAAAAATTTCTCCCGACATCATGAGTGCATAGACTAGATCGAGCAGCGTAGCCAAAGCGAGACCAGTAAGTGCTCTTGATCGTTATTGCTTTTGTTTGTTATATTTTTTAAAACTGCAAGTTATTTGTTTATTTTCTTTGTTATGTTGTTCTCCAAATTAGAATTAAAACCCTAAAACTAAGCTGAGCACAAACCAAGACTTAGATTAAAACTGAATGGAAAAAATAGTTTAAACCTAGGTTGAAATTTTATTTTTATTTTTAAAATGGAACATAAATTTACTTTTCACTTTACACTAGAGTAAACCCTAGGAAAATTTTTGATTTTTCTAAACAAAAACCTTAGGATACACTAAATGCAAACCCTAGTTTTATAGGCTGTACTTGTCAGTTTTAAAATGTAGGTGAAAACCCTAGGTCAAAAACTGTTATTTTGATTTTGCTTTGTTTGTGCATACTTTGTCAGTTTTAAACTTAGAATACAAAAACCCTAAGACTGACAACTGTAGTTAAAAGGAATGTTTTTGTGTTTTTATGTTGTTGTCAGTTTTAAACTTAGAGTACAGAAACCCCAAGACTGACAATCTATTGTTTAAAAAATGTTTTTGTGTTTTTATGTTGTTGTCAGTTTTAAACATAGAGTATAGAAACCCTAAGACTAACAAACTGTTTTTGTCAACTTGTTTTTATGTTTTTATGCTGTCTGTCAGTTTTAAACTTAGAGTACAGAAAACCCTAAGACTGACAAATTGTTTGTTGTTTTTGTTTTTTTTTTTTTGAATTTTGTTGTTGTTGAGCTGTATATGCATGTTATTGTTGTACAGTTTTTCATGATGTTAATGTTTTTGTGTTGTTTTCTATTGCAGGTTGTGAAGATCCGGTATCGTGTGCCTACTGCTTTTGCTGAAGCACGAGAGGCACTAACTGTGGCTGACTGGGAGTGGATTGATGCCCTTGGGCTCAAGCAGGCAACTCGACTAGAGCCTGTGGTCGGGGATCGGGCCTATCTGATGGCCCTGATCAACCTATGGGATCCCCAGACCAACACCTTCCATCTCCCAACAAGGGAGATGATAGCGACCTTGGAGGATGTCTATCGGATTCTTCGGATTCCAATAGACGGATTGCCGTTTTGGACGATGCCGCAAGATCAGCGGACAACAGTGTTGACACACTGCTTCAAGCACAGGGAGGAGCTGGGTGTGGAGAGCCCAGTGGAGAGGGCAGAGGGTGACTGCTAGATTGGCAGGATTTTGTTCTGATGGTGGTTGGAGAAGAGGGTGTTGGGAGTGAGGCACGTAGTACTTATGGGCCTCATTTCCAACATGCTGCTACCTAACTCGTTAGGCACAAGGTTCCTGTGGAACCTATTGGATGTGGTTTGCTGATTGGTTGAGTGCCCGACGGAGACACCATTGATCATGAGGTGGGGACAGAAAATGCTAGCATAGTGTAGACACCAAAACAGCACCAATCCGATTATGTGACTGCAAACACTGATCGCTTTGACACACACAGCCCCAAGGGCAGCCCCCTAGAGGTTAAACAGTGGTCCTAACCACTCTCACAGTAGTTTTGGAAGGTCAAAAATCATTTTGGCACCTTCAGGAACTTTGCTCAGTATCCGTTCCACCCTGGAACGAATTCAAACTAGGATTCGCCCCACCCAGGGACGAATTCTGGATCCGCTCCAGGGTGGGGCGAATTGCAGGTTTGACGGGCAAAAAGTCAAATCTTGACAAATGGCAGCTCAGATCCACCACTCAATGCTTCCTTCATCGCATGGGAGTATGGGTGAGCATTTTCGAGCGTTAGAGGCATTTGCATGGTCAGTCATGAAGTCCCAATTCAGGGAGGAATCTCCTTCCCCCCGGGAAGGCATGATTGCCAAGTGGCGCCTCTGCATGCCCATTTCAAGAGACCTCCAGGTCTATAAATTGATGAGTTTCCTCATCCCAAAATATACATAGTGAGAGCAATTTTAAGCAATGAAGTGCTGCCATTTTATTTCCCCATACATCCTTGTGCGATTTGCGCCTTCTACATCCTTGATCTCTTTTAGAGAGGAGGTCATTGGGTGACTATTGGAAGGTCGAATCTTGAGCCCAAAACCCGACATTTGGCCATAGAATACCACCAAATTTTTTGACAACACCTTGTAAGGGATTTTGGACCCATCCCAAGTGGATTGGTGCCGAAATCAGGTCCCAACGGTGGGCGGCCCCCGCACTACCGCAGGCCTAATCGCCCTTTTTAGGAACGATCGGGAATGTGTAGCATATTTTCCTTTCTATAATTTTCATTCCTTGCATTTGTTTTCTATGCTGTTAGATAGTTTACAATTTTGATTTCATTTCGTTTCGATTTATTATCATTATGCTATCACGTTTTCGCTCCCACTAACTTGCAGATAAGCATCATCAAATTCCTATTGATGGAGGTCAAATTGGGAAAATATGACCATCTGGGTCTTCCCAAAATGCCCCCAATTAGCTAACCCCAAGTTTGCAGGTGTTTTGGAGCTTTCGAGGTAGGACATTGGAGACAGTACCTTTTCGATGTTTTGTTGCAGGTGAATTCGTCCCGCCCCAGAGCGAATTCAAAACGGCGAGGAATTTCCCAACTGTTCTTTTTGCAGTGCCCTCCTGGTGATATCTTGATACCCCTATCAAATTTTTAGAGCATTTGGATTTATTTTGGTCATAGTTTAATTCATTTTTCTCATTCATTCATCGTAGGCTTGGGGATTGCATGTTTTGTTTCATCCACAGGTGCTATTGATCATTTTTTGTTTCTTCGAACGCAGGATCGGAACATCGAAGGAGAAGCAAGGAATCAAAATTCGTAGACACAAGCGGCGGTGATATTTTGGTCCGCCCATCTTACATGTGGGCACGCGGAAGAAGGAAGGCTATCCATGGATGTAACCAAGAGATGAATTTGACGCTCCTCGCCCCTAAAAAGGGAGGATGCGAATTGTAACCGAGTTGTGGAATACATCAATAAAAGAGAAGGGCTGTTATTTCATTTTGGGTTTCAATTCATGCTTTTTCCATTTCATGCATTTTTAATTCGTAGGATTTAGCGTTAAGTTTAGCTTCATTTTTTGCATCGTGATTGGAGTCTTTCCTTTCTTGTTTTCGTATCCTCGTGCTTTCAGTGGCGATCACGGTGGGACTCTATCCTCTTCCTTTTTGGATCAGAAATTTGATCAAAATTTACCTTGCTTGTAGGTACCTTTTTTTTGGGATGCGGGACTGTTGTTCGTTCCAGTCTATGGCGAACACAGAACTGTAATTCGTCTCACCCAGGGACGAATTGGAATGCGCCCCACCCTGAGACGAATATAGTACTATAATTCATTCCACCCCGGGATGAATTCCAGTCTATGAAGTTTTCGGGCAGAAGCTCAGGACCGACAGATGCGGGCAGAGAAGAGGTAAGGATTCTGCATTTTTCTCTGTCATTTTCTGTTTAGTGTTTCTATTTTGGATTACTTGTTTGCTTAGGGAAAGTTTTTCTTTTTGCTGTTTGCTTGTTTCCTTTTGCAAAATAAAAAGAACCCCACACACCACGTGGCAACTTAAAAACCAAGGCGCTGGTCGTAAAACCCCAGCCCTTGATCAAGACCAACGGTGGATTTCATCACCACCTTGGCTTGAATTTTGCATCCATTACCCCGATCGCAACTATTGCTAGACGTAAATCCTGATGAAAGCTGACCGAGTGTAGTTGGGGTGATTCCCAGTGCATGAGGATAAGTCTTCTATGGTAGGTGTCATAAACAGGGTGATCCCCCTTTCGTACCGCCTATGTTCCACGTACCATCTGCTCTCACGTACCTATAGTTTCCCTCACGTAAGGGCGGGTATATAGAGAGGTTGGTATATCGGCCTGGCAATGGTATATCGAAGGGGCGACCAATTTTGGGAGTCATAAGAGCCCTCATTTTGCATTTAAACGTTCTTCAAAAACCTTCAAAAAAAAAACAAAACAAAAATAAAAAACACACTAAACCAGGTCTAGGACACACTCTCAATATTTAAACGAGATAATCACTGTTTGTGTATGTGTGTGCTCTTTTTTTGAGTATTGTAGAAAAAAAATCATAAAAGAGATAAAAATCTATTTAGCTTGTAGAAAAATAGTACCATGGTGTACACACGTAGCCAAGCCCAATCAAGGGCGAAAGCTGCAAAAAGTGTACAAGGGGGCACAAGTCGCCTCCGCTATAGCCCTAAGGACTTGGTCATACCGCCTTGGTGGCCTGACCCACAAGAGAGTCCGCATCATTCCATGTCAAGGTGGAACTATAGGGACACCCCTTTGGGGGACACGCCCGCTCATCATAGCCCCTTTCAGGAAGAGTCCTTACACGTGGCACTCAACATAGACAAGAAAGCTCCCTTAGAAGCTCGATATGAGTGGCCACCATGCGATGAAGCGCTAGAGTGGCATAGTTTCCATGAGGAGAGGCCACATGATGATGGCATCCCTCCTTTGCCCCCCATCACTGTTAGAACCAATAGACAAAATCCAGAGCGTAAGGCTCTTCAAACCGGGCGAACTAACTCTGCCCACCCCTTTCACACATATGAAAGGGAGCACGAGGAAGATGATTACATTCCTCAAGAGCAATATACAACATGGGGGCCATGCACCTCCGCACCAGCTAGATACCATGATCACCCACTAAGGCCAGAGCCTCGGGTGAATGCCGCCAACCTCGACAGAGGGAAGCAGCCTATTGAGATCTCGGATCATCACGACCGAGGTAAATGCATAGGAGAGGCATCCAGGCCTCCTAGGCTCAAGATGGCAGAGCAAATTGACCTGGCAGTCGCCAGACATGCCGCCTGCCAAGCGCAGATCACGCGGCTTGAGCAAGACCAACAACAGCTAGAGCATTTATATCGCCTTAGCAAAGAGCGCATTAGGCGCCAGACAGATGAGCTGCTACATAACCCGGTGCCTGAAAGGGTTCCAACCCCGCGCACCCAAAGAGTGGAACCATATGAGAGGCGCAACCCCTTAGTGCGAGATAGGTCCCCGTGACCTTACCAAGCGCCGCCTCCGAGACCTCCTAGACCTGAACGGGAGGCCACTCCCTGAAACAACGATGGGTACCCTCCGCGGGGACCCACCCTGGGTCATAGGTCTCACCCAGAGACTCCTCAAGAAGCTTATGAGGAGTATGAGCAGGAAGATGAGCGGGCCAAAATGCCCTACCTAGGTGGAGGAGTCGCCATCCGGCCTCCCCTTCAGAGGCCTCAAGTCTCCCACAACCCACAATGGGAGCAAACCAAAGAGGAAGAGATTAAATCTTTCGATGCATACAAAGCACTGCTAGAGCGTCTGGAGTCTGTGGAAACCAAAACTTTTGGGCCTCAAAAGCCCACTTTACGCCAGCTCCATAGTCATCCTGTGCATCCGTCAGTGCCAACACCTCCTTATCCTGAGCACTTTAAGCTGCCTCAGTTGGCAACCTTTAGAGGTGAGGAAGATGCTCAAGAGCATGTGACGAGATTCCTGAGCCAATGCTTCGGCATTCAGGACAATGATGCTTTGTTATTGAGAACATTTATAACCACATTCGTAGGCCCTGCCTCGGATTGGTTTACCCAGTTACCAAAGCATAGCATCAAAAACTTAGATCAGTTAGTGGATGCGTTCCTCGAACGCTTCGCCTTCAATACCAAGAAGAAGGCGTCACTAAGTGACTTAGCCAGCCTTAGGTAGTATGAGGAGGAGACCATGGCGGCCTATGGGAATCGGTGGAGGACATTGCTCTCGAAGCTGCCCTACCTCCCTCCTATGTCCGACCTCACTCGGATGTTCTCCAAAAGTTGTTTGAGATCGATCTCTGTGCTATTGCAGTCTGCAGCAATATGCCACCCTAGAAGAAGCTCTGGCACAAGCCAGAATTATTGAAGAGATCAAAATACAGGATGGCGAGATAGCCAAACCTAAGAAAAAAGAGTGGAATAAGAACACTAAAGCTGGGACCACGCAACAAAAACCCGCTGCGGTCAACCAAGTTGCAATCAACGTCCCTAAACCTGTGCAAGCAACTCAGCCTCAGAAGGCTAATTATCAGGTAGTGCCTCCCAACAACTATGACAGAGAAAATCAGAGGCAAGAGCAGAATCAGCAGCGTCACCCTAGGCGACAATACACACCCTACACAGAGTCCAGGGACTCCTTGTTTGACCGCTTGTTAGCGGCAAACCTGATCAACTTGCCAGAGATTCAGACTATAGATCCCAATGCACCCAAGCCTAAGGGGTATAGAGAGGACTTGTACTACAGGTTCCATAGGCGGCAGGGACATGACCTAAATGCCTATTGGAAATTTAAGGGCTTGGTGCAAGACTTGATTGATAACAAGACACTAGCGATGGATAATCCCGTCGCACCAAGCAATCAACAAATGGAGGTCTTCAAAGACCCCTTGCCTGCTCATGCTCCATAGGCAAAGACCCTACAAGTTAACGAGGTCACACAGAACTGCCCCATGCAGGGGTATGTAGGGATGATTAGTATAGTGACTCGGAATAGGAGGTATCCGAGCATGAATGCTCCTGCGGCAGCTGGCAGGAGAGGTGCCAACAACATCGCAACCACAACAGACACCTTGCACAACCTCCTCCGCCTAAGCCGGTGGCCACACTTCGGACCAAACTAACTCAGAGTTTGAGGACCACCTCGGCTAGGCTCTCCATATACGAGCTTATACAACAATCTACGCCCCATCGAGAAGCTCTAATGGAGATTTTGAAAGCCATCGAGTTGCAGCCCCATGAGACAAATTCTTTCAACAACTTCATGGGGCATGTAAAATGATGCACTGAGCCGGTCATCACATTTCGAGAAGACGAACTGAGATCAATGACTGATGACATGGCGGATCCACCCCTGCACGTTATCACGTGGGTCAACGGGATCCCATACAAGAGGGTGTTGATAGACACTGGCTCATCCAGCAACATCATCACAACTATGGCTCTCAAGCATCTGAAGTTGCCCGCATCTCATATCACAGCTTCCACCTACACTCTACGAGCATTCAATGATGCAATCTGCTCGACAGTCGGCACAATAGTCCTACCAATCCAAGTGGGACAAAAGACCATACCCACATTGTGCCATGTATTGGAGGGTGAAATGGCCTACAACATCTTGTTGGGCCGGTCGTGGATCAGGGACATGAAGTGTGTCCCTTCGATAGCTCACCAATGTTTAAAATATACATTTGAAGGGGAGGTGCATGTAGTCCCGACGGACTTAGAACCCTTCAAATATTGTAATGCGGTGCAGCTGATGCCGCAATCGACCCTGCCATCGATGCATTTGGATTTCCAGTTAAATCCATCTAAACAGGGTCCGATTCCGTAGGCATCCCCATTAGCAAGTTCTTCAAAACCCCAACCGGGTTCATCTTCATCGTCTGGTCCTCCACCAACGACGTCATCTATGGAGACCAAATAGAAGGACAAAGGGAAGAAACCCCTGGAAGAGGCAAAACCTTTGGAAGAGACACTACCATCGGTATCAACTATCTCTATGGAGGAAATGCCTAGCCGAATGGAAGTCGAGGCTCCTAGTCCACCCGACATGGAGTGGACTCAAGGAGAACTTCCATTCCCTCCCCCTCAACCGCCAACGATCAACGTTGAAATGGCCAATACGGGCTTGGGGGAGTATCTGGTGCGGAATATTGTAGCAACACCCGCACTAGAGTCCATGCAGGACATGGGGAGACCTCGCCTTCCCATTGGCACTATTGTTCCCCTAGGCTACCCATCGAACCAAACAAATTTTGTGTATGGGGGCCTTGATCATGGCGTTGCACCATGCACGCAAGAGGACGAAGACGAAGAGCCTTTTGCTAAAAATGTCAACTATCTGTCTAACCCAGACTTTGCTCTGAGATACCTTGGCCAATGCAATTGGCACGGATATGGGTTAGGCAGATATGAGCAAGGGATACGTGTTCTTTGCCAACCAAGATACCAAATGCCATACGACAAGTCGGGAGTAGGGTTCAACCACCCCCTCCCCTTGGACATCTTGGTGGAGAACATGCAAGGCCTAGGGATAGGCAACAAGGGGGGATTGGCATCAGATCCATATGCCAACCCTAACACCACATATATATTGAGGGATTATCTCCCATTAATGGCAATCAACCTTGTTGGCTCTAGCAACCCCTTCCCTTCGCTCGAGAGAGGAGAGAGCTCGAGAGCTCACTTTTAGGGAGAGTCTAGACAATGTCAAGAAGGGTCCTCAGAGGATGAATCAGAGTATGAACCAGTGTCACATGACCCCTTTGAATCAGGCAATGATCACTCATAGGTGATCCCCATGGATTATTGTCAAGAAAGCCTCTTGACAATGTTCCCCTTGGATGCTCCTATCGAGCAAGCGCCACTCCAAGAAAATCAAGTCCCCCGTAGAGAGCGGGACAACCTAGGTGGGACCACATCAATTTTCTTGAGCAAGGCGAGCCTTTAATGCCACAAGCAGTCGGAGCCAACGAAGGCCTCTGGATCTCCGATAGTGATTATGAAGATGAGACCGAGATGGCCTATCTCAACCACATGCGGCAGATGCGGCGACCATACCCCTTGGGTATTAACGCATGTTCAGCACAATTAAACATAAGGCTTGGGCATGAGTGGTACGTAGACCCAGCGCGGTGGGACCAAGTGTTGGATCCACTACTCTGGGCATACGAAGCATACCTTCCGCCCAGAGACCCTATAGTGCCATCAGTGCCGAGGGTAGACCCTGTCTTCTTATCCACACATAGGGCCGATCCATTCGTGCCCGTCCCTCTAGAGCCAGATCCAGAGCATAGAGAGCATCTAGGATGTCCGAGCAACCACACCTATGGTAATGGAGACCAAAATCATTCCATCAACATGATCTCCATTGACTTAACCACCCCCATCCACAATCCGGCCGATCCGACATAGTCATTGTATCTAGACATAGATGCCATAGACTGGGATCACGTCAATTCCCCTCCATCCCCATCCGAGTACTGGCCTTTCGGTGAAATGCTCCATTTTACCCCTGGGCCGACTCAGGATATCTGCCATGCTGAAGAGGGACCCGAGGTTCCTAACGATGATCTAAACTCAGCAAATGATATCCACTTGATCCCAACTCCACATCAGTTGGAAGACGGATCCCACATGTCGGTCGAGGAGATGACTGACGTAGACATCGGCTCAGATCCAATGAATCCATAGATCATCAAGTCTGGGGGTAAGTTTATCCCCCGAAGAGCAAGCCGACTACATTGCCCTTCTCAAAGAGAAGAAGGAGGTTTTTGCATGGTCATACAGAGACATGCCGGGGCTAGATCCATAGCTAGTCATGCATAATCTAACGCTTGATCCGACAGTCAAGCCAGTTAAGCAAAAACTACGTAAGATGCACCCAACAGTGGCCTTGATGGTCAAAGATGAATTGCAAAAGTTGTTGGATGCACAGTTTGTCATCTCGCGTGGATTATCCGCCATGGCTGTCCAACATGGTGCCCATCAAAAAGCCCGATGGGAGGATTCGCATATGCACTGATTTTTGAGATCTAAACAAAGCGAGTCCTAAGGATGATTTTCCCTTTTCGAGCATCGACGCATTGGTAGATGCTACAGCGGGTCATGAAATGCTTTCCCTCATGGATGGTTTCTCGGGATACAATCAAATTTGTATCAATCTCGAGGACCAGCTAAAAATGGCGTTCACAATGCCTTGGGGAACATTTTGTTATAAGGTCATGCCTTTTGGCCTTAAAAATGCTTGGCGCCACCTACCAACGTGCCATGACATACATCTTCCATGATTACATGCACAAGACTTTGGAAGATTACATGGATGATTTGTTGGCCAAATCTCTTTTGTGCCCGGATCATCTCGGTGACTTAAGCAAGATCCTCGATCGCCTCATGGAGCATAAAGTCAGACTGAATCCCAAGAAGTGCATTTTTGGCGTCACATCTAGAAAGCTCTTGGGTTTCATAGTCTCAAAGCGAGGCATCGAGGTGGACCCAAACAAAGTCAAGGCAATCCTTGAAATGGTTCCCCCAACTACCATCAAGCAGCTCAGAAGCCTACAGGGAAAGGTCACGTCGATCAAGCGCTTCATAGCGTAGCTATCTGACAAGTGTCGACCAATGAACAAGTTGTTGCACAAGGGGGTAGCATTTCACTGGGATGACGAGTGCCAGTCAGCCTTTGATGACATCAAACAATACCTAGCTTCACCGCTAGTATTGGCACCACCTAGACCAGGAGTGTCATTCTACTTATACATCTCAGCTACTGAGGTGGCACTAGGAGCCATGCTCGCCCAGAAGAATGAACTTCATAGAGAACAGGCTACTTACTATCTTAGCCGCACCTTGGTCAGCTATGAACTTAACTATGCATACGTTGAGAAACTCTGCTTGGCAAGTGGTGTTTGCTACCAAAAAGCTATGCCATTACATGCTGAGCAACAAGACGTATGTTGTGTCTAAGGAGAATCCATTGCGGTACATGATGAGTCATACTTATCATAGTAGCCGCACGGCAAAATGGATCATGTTGTTGACGGAATTTGACATAGAATTTATCGGACAAAAATCCATAAAAGGTCAGGTCATAGCCGATCAACTAGCAGAGGCTCCTCTTGAAGACGACCAGCCTCTGACTATAGAACTACCCGATGATGGGGTCTTCCATGTCTCAGAATCACCAGATTCTGATGAGCCTGAGTCACAGGCTGACATAACCCTATTTTTTGATGGTTCTAAATGTGAGCAAGGTGGTGGCACGGGAATAGTATTCTTCACACCGCAGGGCGCTCCAATGCCCCTGTCATTTAAATTAAATTTCCCATGCACCAACAACAATGCAGAGTATGAAGCCTTGCTCATAGGTCTTCAGACAACAATCACCATGAACATTAAATGATTGAACATCTTTGGTGATTCGCTGTTAATTGTCAACCAAGTCAAAGGGATATTCCAATGTAAATGCCCAGTTCTACAGGCTTACAAAGCCCTTGTGGACAAATTCCTGGCGAAGCTTGAGTGGTACGACATCGAGGCACTCCCTCGGTCATCGAATCATTTTGCGGACACTATGGCCTCCTTGGGGTCACTAATCCCGCAAGACCTTTTCGGTGATATGACAACCATTCAAGTCAAAACACTATCGCAATCCACGATGGAGCGTGCAAGCTCTGACTTGACGCCAGGAATCCACATGATCCAGATTGAACCATCCTCGGATAAGTTCTCTCGAATCCACGATCATCTGAAACATGCCAACTGGGGGTCCTTGTTCTCCCCTACTCCCATTAATAGCAATACAATGCTATTCTTGCAAGCTCTCTCCCGCTCAGCATTTGCTAGGGATGAACTTCAAGAGGGATTGGCTATTCAGACTGTCGAGGTTTCCGATCAGCAGGATTGGTATTCACCCATCAGGGACTACCTCAAGTTAGGTAACCTCCCGCTTGGATTGACGCATGTCGCAAAATGAGCATTCAAGCAGAAAGTGGCTAAGCATGTCTTGTTAGGAGACATTTTGTACCGTCGTAGCTATGAAGGAATCCTCCTTCGTTGCTTGGACCAACAAGAGTCTACTTGGGCGATCGCCCAAGCGCACGATGGTACATGTGGTGGCCACTTCAGTGGTATGGCCATCGCAAAGCGCATTCTTTGCATGGGCTATTATTGGCCATCTTTAGAGCGAGATTGTTGCGCATATGTGTGGAAGTGCGTGAAGTGTCAACATCATGCCAATTTGACACACGTACCTTCCTAAGCCTTGCAGCCGATCCAGTCGGCTTGGCCATTTTCGTAGTGGGGCTTAGATCTCATCGAAAAGATCTCCCCTGCATCGTCCGGCCATCATACGTTTATCATAATGGCCACAGAGTATTTCACCAAGTGGGTGGAAGCGGTTTCGCTAACCTCTACGACTGGACCCCGCATTGTGGAGTTCATTTTGCATAACATCATATGTCATTTTGGTATTCCATCCAAGATAATCTCGGATAATGGGACGTCATTCAAGAACAAAGATGTGCATGCTTTGACCACAAAGTACAAAATTCAGCATAGTTTTTTGACACCCTATTATCCGTAGGCAAATGGGCAAGCAGAAGCGTCAAACAAAATGCTAGTCGCCATCCTTAAAAATATAGTCATCGATAATCATAAGGATTGGCACATTCAGATCCCACTTGCCCTGTGGGCTTATCGCACTAGCATTCGGACGCCCACTAGGGCAACTCCATTTTCGCTCGTGTATGGCTCCGAGGTAGTCATGCCTCTCGAGTTGGAGATTCCTTCCCTACGCATATCAATGCAAGAGTTCATCGATGATGACACTGTGCGACAGGCCCGGTTAGACCAGCTTACGTTGCTTGACGAACGATGCGTTAATGCTCTCGAGCATTTACGTATCTATCAAGAGCGACTTAAGAAAGCATACAACATGAAAGTTCACCTGAGGGACTTTCGGATTGGTGACTTGGTCTTAAAAGAAAACCAACAGAACTCTAGTTTGTCATCCCATCTAAGGGACAAGTTCACAGCAAATTGGTTAGGTCCATATGTAATTGATAGCAAAATAGGACCTGGAACATACCGGCTAGCCTCTCTTGATGGAATCAAGGAACTAGAACCCTTGAACATCAGTCATTTGTGGCCATTCCATATTTAAAGGAGCCATAGCCCACCCAAAAAGCTCCAAGGATTTCCATAATCGCTTGGTCAATCCCAAAAGCTCCAAGGATTTCCATAATCGCTTGGTCAATCCAAAAATCCCAATTTCCAAAATCGCTGGGCCCCAAAACCGCAAGGATCAAACCACTTAATCAACTCTCCAAAAGCTATTCCCAAGTATTCCCATAATCGCTTGGTCAACCCAAAAGTTCCAAGGATTTCCTTAATCGCTTGGTCAAAAACAAGAAAAATTTAAAAACAATAAAATCATCAAAAATAACAAAAATTTGCATCTCATTTCCATGCATACGCAAAATCATCATAACAATACAGAGTTCTTTTGCATCTCATCTGAATACTCACAAACATCAATCCCTCAAAAATACAAAAATATATAGCTGCATACATTGCATATTTGTGGTCGTACAGGTCAAAGCACCATAGACTATCATTACTTGGCAAAAACCATCATCTTCTACATTTTTCCGCTTTATCAATAGCTCATCGCCTATAACCACCATTCACGTTATTCTCCCACATCATAGTCAGTTGTTTTCTAATGTATCGAGAGTTTTCATCATTCAGTCATCATTAGATTTTTAGCCACATACTGTACCAAGTCAGATAGATTTTACGAAGGTAGAATTCTACTTGGATCACACCTTGTTATGTAGCATCCCGACACAAGTTAAAACATATAACAAAATTCCCAAGTTGTGTGAACGAAAGATGAACCCTACAAAGCAATCCAGGTCACCATAAGCGAAATGGTTATCTTGCTCATCCCCCTATGTGAATGACCCCAAGAATGCTGAGAGTTGGCAAAAGGACAAGCATCCTCCCTACCCAATTCCCCAAGAATCCCAAGTTCTCAAAAGTTGCAAAACATCAACAATTTGCAAAACGTCAAAACTCCAAAATTTTGACATCACAAACAAAGTGCATACATCAAGAAAAGCACATAAAATAGTGATTCTCATCACTCCATATCCAAATCCCTTGCTCAAAAGAAAAAAAATAAAACAAAAATAAATAGTGATTTTTATCACTACAAAAGAGCAAGTATCCCAATACAATTGAAGAAAAGAAGGGAGTCGAACTTGAATCCCTGGAACTCTCAACATTCCGACAGGTCATGAGGCAAACCCTAGTACCGGTTTGGTTGATAGCCTATCGGTCACTGGTGGTAAACCTCCCGCATGATGATATATCTATCACATTAACTTGTGTGCAGATCAATGTTTGCATGTGGATGAGCTAGCTTATGGTATCCTAGATAGCACCGCAGATTAATCTAGCTAAACACAACAAAGGAGTTAGTGGAGCTAATCAGGTGATCCTCAGTACAGGTTTGGTTGATAGCCTATCTGGCACTGGCGGTATCCTGACAAACACCACATAAACGAACTCAATTGCACACACAGGGATGTGAAATAACTTGGTCAAAAACAAGTCCGATTCATACCTTGTTCAAAAGTCTTGTGAGATGAAAGTACAGTCATGGCTAGATAGTTAAAACATCTGAGTCTCAAAAAACCTTAACATACATTCTAAACCAACTTGCCATATTTCATTCTCCCAAAAAAAAAAAAAAAACATGTATGCATACAAAGCTATTCACCGCAGCAATCGCCTAGGACAAAAAAAGCCATAAAGTTCTGAACAGTCTATGGTGCGACTACCAAACATCACAAATTCAATTCATCCATTCCATTTTGCATCTCACATATAAATTAGAAACATTTGCATTCATCATAACATATGCATCCATCACTATAAATTAACATGCATACATCCATATTCATCAATCATCATGCATAAAATCAAATCATCACATGCGCATAAAAAAAATAAAGTCTATATATATATAATCAAAAATACCCAGGCTACAAAGAGAACCGGTCCTGTGACCCCGCAACAAAATCCAAACCAATAAATTTAAAAAACAACAAAAATTGAATAAAAATGCACCAAAATAGCTAATAAACTTGCCCGATGAGAGTGCTTTGGCACTTGACATTCCGGGCATGCAAAACAGATGTCGGGGTCACAAATCCTCACTATCCTATTCCCTAAGAAGGCTACCATAGCTGGACCACTCCACGGGAAGACGGATTTTCGAGAATTTCATCCCCAAACGGCGTCGTCCAAAAGGGTCAAAACCCACCCAAAAATAGTAATAACATTGCCAAACGAAGGTGCCTTCGTGCCTGACATTCTTGGCATCCAAAATAGATGTTGGGGTTGCAAATTGTCACTATCCTACTCCCTAAGAAGGCTACCATAGCCGGACCACTCCACGGGAAGACGGATTTTTGACAATTTCAGCTCCAAAAAGCGTCACCAAAAGGGTTAACACCCACCAAAAATAGGTCTAAATGTCAAAAAACTGCACACACATTCAAAGATAAATCTCTGAAGGCACCCTTACACAAGTCATCTTGGGTCAAGCGACTCATCACTTTTCTCATGAAGGTCATTCCCTCATCGATTCGTCGCTTGAGGGGGTAGTCACACTTAGTCACCAATCAACAAAAACACACCCAATCAAGGAAAATGACATGCATTCAAAGGATCATTGACAAAGACAATCACGCTCCTGCTTGGGGCAGCAAACAAGCAATAATCACAAGCTGATCAAACACTTGGCATTCATGAATCATGAACTCAAGGTTCTCATAGACAAAAGGTTGTGCCCTTTGCCTATTCATGACTGATCAATGTCCAAGCTCAAGTAACACCTCACCGAAAAAGGTTAACACTTGAATTGAGTTCCTTCGCTCGTCAGAAGCAAGGATTCAAGAATGCATGCCCTTTCCATACTTGGGGCATCAAAATTTGGTTAGGTTACCAAGAAACCCTAATCATTAGTGCTTTGGTTATCTATTTTTGCTCGATGTTGTGCCATGCACAGCGCATCCCAAAAAGGGGCATCTGTAGACACCAAAATAGCACCAATCCGATTATGTGACTGCAAACACTGATCGCTTTGACACACACAGCCCCAAGGGCAGCCCCCAGAGGTTAAACAATGGTCCTAACCACTCTCACAATAGTTTTGGAAGGTCAAAAATCATTTTGGCACCTTCAAGCACTTTGCTCAATATCCGTTCCACCCTGGAACGAATTCAAACTGGGATTCGCCCCACCCAGGGATGAATTCTGGATCCGCTCCAGGGTGGGGCGAATTGCAGGTTTGATGGGAAAAAAGTCAAATCTTGACAAATGGCAGCTCAGATCCGCCACTCAACGCTTCCTTCATCGCATGGGAGTATGGGTGAGCATTTTCGAGCGTTAGAGGCATTTGCATGGTCAGTCATGAAGTCCCAATTCAGGGAGGAATCTCCTTCCCCTGGGAAGGCATGATTGCCAAGTGGCGCCTCTGCATGCCCATTTCAAGAGACCTCCAGGTCTATAAATTGGTGAGTTTCCTCACCCCAAAATATACAGAGTGAGAGCAATTTTAAGCAATGAAGTGCTGCCATTTTATTTCCCCATACATCCTTGTGCGATTTGCGCCTTCTACATCCTTGATCTCTTTTAGAGAGGAGGTCATTGGGTGACTATTGGAAGGTCAAATCTTGAGCCCAAAACCCGACATTTGGCCATAGAATACCACCAAATTTGTCGACAACACCTTGTAAGAGATTTTGGACCCATCCCAAGTGGATTGGTGCCGAAATCAGGCCCCAAACGGTGGGCGGCCCGCCTGGGCGCCCCCGCACTGCTGCAGGCCTAATCGCCCCTTTTAGGAATGATTGGGAAT
The DNA here is from genome assembly GCA_028583015.1 of Wollemia nobilis. Classification (NCBI taxonomy): domain Eukaryota; kingdom Viridiplantae; phylum Streptophyta; class Pinopsida; order Araucariales; family Araucariaceae; genus Wollemia; species Wollemia nobilis. The sequence goes on from JAQPPZ010001731.1 coordinate 4,674,113, forward strand.
TGTAGCATATTTTCCTTTCTATCATTTTCATTCCTTGCATTTAATTCTATGATGCTTAGATAGGTTGTCATTTGAATTTCATCTCGTTTTGAACAATTTTGATCATATTTCTATCTTTGCTCGCTTCTACTAACTTGCAGGTAGCATCATCAAATTCCCATTGATGGAGGTCAAATTGGGAAAATATGACCATCCGGGTCTTCCCAAAATTCCCCCAATTAGCTAACCCCAAGTTTGCAGGTCTTTTGGAGCTTTCTAGGCAGGACATTTGGGACAGTACCTTTTCGGCATTTTGTTGTAGGTGAATTCGTCCCGCCCCGGAGCGAATTCAAATCGGCGAGGAATTTCCTGACTATTCTTTTTGTAGTGCCCTCCTGGTGATGTCTTGATGCCCCTATCAAATTTTTAGAGCATTTGGATTCATTTTAGTCATAGTTTAATTCATTTTTCTCATTCATTTATCGTAGGCTTGGGGATTGCATGTTTTGTTTCATCCGCGAGTGCTATTGATCATTTTTTGTTTCTTTGAACGCAGGATCGGAACATCGAAGGAGCAGCAAGGAATCAACATTCATAGACACAAGCGGCGACGACGTTTTGGTCCGCCCATCTTACATGTGGGCACGCGGAAGAAGGAAGGCTATCCATGGATGTAACCAAGAGATGAATCTGATGCTCCTCGCACCTGAAAAGGGAGGATGCGAATTGTAACCGAGTTGTGAAATACATCAATAAAAGAGAAGGGTTGTTTATTTCATTCCTTGGGTTTCAATTCTCATGCTTTTTCCATTTCATGCACTTTTTAATTCGTAGGATTTAGCGTTAAGTTTAGCTTCATTTTTTGCATCGTGCTTGGAGTCTTTCCTTTCTTGTTTTCGTATCCTCGTGCTTTCACACAGCTCTATGGTGAGTTGTACGAGGTCCACTACTAGAGGCAAAAGGGGATTAGCTTCAACTATCTATTGTGGAGTTGGGCTTGGTAGCACATAGCGATGGAGAGGACAATAGGGTTACTGTGGATGACTCAGACGAAGATGGTGGATAAGGATATAGGCTATGTTGCACTATGGCGGCAGTCTGAGGAGCAGGGACAGAGTCGACATTGGGCAGGTGCCATAGGGCACTATGTCAATGCCTTCACTTGGCTTAATCTAGGGGAGGTGTCTTGGCGCCCCTATCGAGACTGTCCAGCCTGGCTTGATGCTGGAGAGTGGCTCCGACAGGTATGCAGTGGGCAATGGCTTATTGGGAGGCATGGGACCGAGCATGAGTTCTTACCTTATAGCTAGGTGACATGATAGTTTGGGGTGTGCCAGGGGTTTCCTGGTGAACCCATGGTCTATCGATGTTGGGGGACAAGAGGACTCTGCATCGGCCAGTCATCGCACCACTTGGTGAGGATTCTGATGCAGTGATTGATGTCCCAGACGTGGATGACATCAGGACTACTACAAAGTATGACCAGTGGTGGACACTACAGTGATGGTGGGGAGAGGGACCACTGGGAGATGTGAAGGCTACATCAGCAGGCAGGGAGGGTTCTGAGGCACCAGGAGATGATTGGGGGGTTCCGCTAGATGATGTGGACATGGTGGAGGTAGATGATGCGAATGCAGATCTTGGGATTTTGGATCAGCCAGATATGCAGGACATCGTGGACCAGTGGGAGCTAAAGTAGGCTACTATTCCTGAGATGCCCATGCCTTAGGTAGGTTCGAAGGGCACGGAGGTAGGGGTGCACATCGAGAATGCATGATTGGTGGAGCTACTACGAAGGTGAGATGAGGAGCTAGGGGAGGCTTTGCAAGAGAGGGATCTCCTACAAACTCAGCTGGTGGATAAGGCAAAGGCATTGGCACAGTGTGACACTGTAGTAGCTTATTACCATTGGCAAGAGGCATAGTGGTTGTGGTAGGAGACAGATTGGTCTCGGCATCGGATGGATATGGAGGGAGATATTATCTACCTCGGTGGGTGGTTACCTGAGCCCTTGGGAGGTGGATCATCACGTCGGATGAGGGGCAGTGATACTGAGCAGTCAACATCATCTCATCGTAGGTGACTGGATGAGGGAGGGGGTAGCAGACGTGATGCGGGGGCTAGCAGCAGCAGCCCTGAGGGGTCCCATAGGACCCACACCATGGGGGGTAGTTCTCGTCACACCGATCCTACGTGATCATGGTGGCCGATGCCTTAGGCTTGGGGGTTTTTGGGCTTTTGGCTTTTTGTGGGGTCAGATGACCGGATATTGTAGCCTGTGGGCATTTTTGATGATATATATATAGATGATTTTATTTTTTGTTACACATGTGTCATGATTTGATGTTATGCCTAATGATTGATGAATGTGTATGTTTGCATGCTAATTTACATTGATGGATGCATGTGTTATGATGAATGCAAATGTTGCTTAATGTTTGTGATATGCAAAATGAATATGAATGAATTGAATTTGTGATTTTTGGTGATGGCACCATAGACTGTTCAGAACTGATGGCCTTTTGTCTTAGGCGATTGTTGTGGTAAGTGACTTTTTATGTATGGTATTTTGTATTTTCTGATGGTGAAGTAGGGCGGAAAGATAGTTACAGTTGGTTTATAATGTAGTTAGGTTTTCTGAGACTCATATGTTTTAACTAACTATCCAAAGCTGTATTTTATCTTACAAGACTTTTGAACAAGGTATGAATCCGACTTGTCTTTGACCCAGTTATTTCACATCCCTGTGTGTGCAATTGAGTTCGTTTTATGTGGTATTTGTCAGGATACCGCCAGTGCCAGATAGGCTGTCAACCAAACCTATACTGAGGATCACCTAATTAGCCCCACTAACTCCTTTGTTGTATTTAGTCAAATTAATCTACGGTGCGATCCAGGATACCATAAGCTAGCTCATCCACATGCAAACATTGATCTGTACACAAGTTAATGCGATAGATATATCGTCATGCGGGAGGTTTGCCACGAGTGACCAATAGGCTATCAACCAAACCGGTACTGAGGTTTATCTCATGACCTTTCGAATGCTGAGAGTTCCAGGGATTCAAGTTCGACTCCCTTATTTTCTTCAATTGTATTGGGATACTTGCTCGTTTATAGTGATAAAAATCACTGTTTATTTTTGTTATTTTTCTTTTGAGCAAGGGATTTGAATAATGAGTGATGAGAATCACTATTGTATGTGCCTTTGGATGTATGCACTTTGGTTGTGATGTCAAATTTTTGGAGTTTTGACCTTTTGCAAATTTGTATGATGTTTGCAACTTCTTTTGAGAACTTGGGATTCTTGGGGAATTGGGTAGGGAAGATTCTTGTCCTTTTGCCAACTCTCAGCATTCTTGAGGTCATTCGCACAGGGGGATGAGCAAGATAACCATTTCGCTTATGGTGACCTGGATTGCTTTGCAGGTTTCATCTTTCGTTCACACAACTTGGGAATTTTTATGTGTTTTAACTTGTGTTGGGATGCTACGTAACAAGGTGTGATCCAAGTAGAACTCTACCTTCGTAAAATCTGTCTGACTTTGTACAACATTTGGTTAAAAAGCTATTGATAGCTGAATGACGAAAACTCTTGATACATTAAAATTCAACTAACTATAGTATGGCGAAAAGATGCAAATGGCATTTATTTGTGATGGACTATTTATAGAGCAGAAAAATATGGAACAAGATGGATTTGCCAAGTAATTACAGTCTATGGCGCCCTGACCTAGATGACCACAAATATGCAATGTATGGATGTGATGCTTAATGCAGCTATATATGTTTGTGTTGTTTTTTTTTTTTTGATGGATTTATTTTTGTGAGTATGAAGATGAGATGCAAAAGAGCTTTGTATTGTTGTGATGATTTTGAGTATGCATGGAAATGAGATGCAAATTTTTGTTATTTTTGATGATTTTGTTGTTTTTGAATTTTCTTATTTTTGACCAAGCGATTGTGGGAATCCTTGGAGCTTTTTGGTTGACCAAGCGGTAACGGGTACCTTTGGGGCATTTTGGGATTGACCAAGCGATTGTAGGAATCCTTGGAGCATTTTGGGATTGACCAAGCGATTGTAGGAATCCTTGGAGCATTTTGGGATTGACCAAGCGATTGTAGGAATCCTTGGAGCATTTTGGGATTGACCAAGCGATTGTAGGAATCCTTGGGCATTTTGGGATTGACCAAGTTGTAGGAATCCTTGGAGCATTTTGGGATTGACCAAGCGATTGTAGGAATCCTTGGAGCATTTTGGGATTGACCAAGCGATTGTAGGAATCCTTGGAGCATTTTGGGATTGACCAAGCGATTGTAGGAATCCTTGGAGCATTTTGGGATTGACCAAGCGATTGTAGGAATCCTTGGAGCATTTTGTTTGGGCTATGGCTCTTTTAGATATGGAATGGTCGCAAATGACTGATGTTCAAGGGTTCTAGTTCCTTGATTCCGTCAAGAGAGGCTAGCCGGTATGTTCCAGGCCCTATTTTACTATCAATTACATAGGGACCTAACCAATTTGCCATGAACTTGTCCCTTAGATGGGATGGCAAACTAGAGTTCTATTGGTTCTCTTTTAAGACCAAGTCACCAACCTGAAAGTCCCTCAGGTGAACTTTCATGTTGTATGCTCTCTTAAGTCACTCTTGATAGATACATAAATGCTCGAGAGCATTAACATGTCGTTCATCAAGCAACATAAGCTGGTCTAACCGGGCATGCCATGCAGTGTCATCATCGATGAACTCTTGCATTGAAATGTGTAGGGAAGGAATCTCCAACTCGAGAGGCATGATAGCCTCAGAGCCATACACGAGCGAAAATGGAGTTGCCCTAGTGGGTGTCCGAATGCTAGTGCGGTAAGCCCATAGGGCAAGTGGGATCTGAATGTGCCAATCCTTATGACTGTCCATGACTATCTTTTTGAGGATGGCAACTAGCATTTTGTTTGACGCCTCTGCTTGCCCATTTGCCTATGGATAATAGGGTGTCAAAAAACTATGCTGAATTTTGTACTTTGTGGTCAAAGCACGCACATCTTTGTTCTTGAATGACGTCCCATTATCCAAGATTATTTTGGATGGAATACCAAAATGACATATGATGTTATGTAAAATGAACTCCACAATGCGGGGTCCAGTCGTAGAGGTAAGCAGAACTGCTTCCACCCACTTGGTGAAATACTCTATGGTCGTTATGATGAACGTGTGATGACCTGACGATGTAGGGGAGATATTTTCAATTAGATCTAAGCCCCACTATGAAAATGGCCAAGCCGACTGGATCGGTTGCAAGGCCTGGGAAGGTACGTGCATCAAATTAGCATGATGTTGACACTTCATGCACTTCCTGACATATGCGCTACAATCTCGCTCTAAATATGGCCAGTAATAGCCCATGCAAAGAATGCGCTTGGCGATAGCCATACCACTGAAGTGGCCACCACATGTACCATCGTGCGCTTGGGAGATCGCCCAAGTGGACTCTTGCTGGTCCAAGCACCGAAGGAGGATCCCTTCATAGCTGCGATGGTACAAAATTTCTCCTAACAAGACATGCTTTGTCGCTTTTTGCTTGAATGCTCATTTTGCGGCATGCATCAATCCAAGTGGGAGGTTACCTAACTTGAGGTAGTCCCTTAAGGGTGAATACCAATCCTATTGATTAGAAGCCTCGATGGTATGAACAACCAATCCCTCTTGAAGTTCATCCCTAGCAAACATTGAGCGGGAAAGAACTTGTAAGAATAGCATTGTGTTGCTATTAAGGGGAGTAGGGGAGAACAAGGACCCCTAGTTGGCATGTTTCAAATGATCATGGATTCGAGAGAACCTATCCTGAGGTGGTTCAATCTAGATCATGTGGATTCCTGGCATCAAGTTAGAGCTTGCACGGTCCATCGCAGATTGTGATAGCATTTTGACTTGAATGGTTGTCATATCACTAGAAAGGTCTTGCGGGATTAATGACCCCAAGGAGGCCATAGTGTCCACAAAATGATTCGATGATCGAGGGAGTGCCTCGATGTCGTACCATTCAAGATTTTCTAGGAATTTGTCCACAAGGGCTTTGTAGGCCTACAGAACTAGGCATTTACATTGGAATACCCCTTTGACTTGGTTGACAATTAGCAATGAATCACCAAAGATGTTCAATCGCTTGATGTTCATGGTGATTGTTGTCTGAAGACCTATGAGCAAGGCTTCATATTCTACATTATTGTTGGTGCACGGGAAGTCTAATTTAAATGACAGAGGCATTGGAGCCCCTTGCGGTGTGAAGAATACAATTCCCATGCCACCTCCTTGCTCACATTTAGAACCATCAAAAAATAGGGTTATGTCGGCCTGTGACTCAGGCTCATCAAAATCTGGCGATTCCGAGACATGGAAGACCCCATCATCGGGTAGTTCTATGACCAGAGGCTGATCATCTTTGAGAGGAGCCTCTGCTAGTTGATCGGCTATGACTTGTCCTTTGATGGATTTTTGTCCAATAAACTCTATGTCAAATTCCGTCAACAACATAATCCATTTCGCCGTGCGGCTACTATGATAAGTACGACTCATCATGTATCACAATGGATTCTCCTTAGACACAACATACGTAGTGTTGCTCAACATGTAGTGGCATAGATTTTTGGTAGCAAACACCACTGCCAAGTAGAGTTTCTCAACGTATGCATAGTTAAGTTCATAACTGACTAGGGTGCGGCTAAGATAGTAAGTAGCTTGTTCTTTGTGAAGTTCATTCTTCTGGGCTAGCATGGCACCCAGTGCCACCTCAGTAGCTGAGATGTATAAGTAGAATGGCACTCCTGGTCTAGGTGGTGCCAATACTGGTGGCGAAGCCAAGTATCATTTAATGTCATCAAAGGCTGATTGGCACTCGTCATCCCAGTGAAATGCTACCCCCTTGTGCAATAATTTGTTCATGGGTCGGCACTTGTCAGATAGTTGCGCTATGAAGCACTTGATTGACGTGACCTTCCCTTGCAAGCTTCTGAGCTGCTTGATGGTAGTTGGGGGAAGCATTTCAAGGATTGCCTTGACTTTGTTTGGGTCCACCTCGATGCCTCACTTTGAGACTATGAAACCCAAGAGTTTTCTAGATGTGATGCCAAATACGCACTTCTTGGGATTCAGTCTGACTTTATGTTCCATGAGGCGATCGAGGATCTTGCTTAAGTCATCGATATGATCTGGGCACAAAAGAGATTTGGCCAACAAATCATCCATGTAATCTTCCAAAGTTGTATGCATGTAATCGTGGAAGATGTACGTCATGGCACGTTGGTAGGTGGCACCAGCATTTTTAAGGCCAAAAGGCATGACCTTATAACAAAATGTCCCCCAAGGTATTGTGAATGCCATTTTTAGTTGGTCTTCGGGATTGATACGAATTTGATTGTATCCCGAGAAACCATCCATGAGGGATAGCATTTCGTGGCCTACAGTAGCGTCTACCAATGCATCGATGCTCGACAAGGGGAAATCATCCTTAGGACTCGCTTTGTTTAGATCTCAAAAATTAGTGCATATGCGAATCCTCCCATCGGGATTTTTGATGGGCACCATGTTGGACAACCATGGCGGATAATCCACGCAGATGACAAACTGTGCATCCAACAACTTTTGCAATTCATCTTTGACCATCAAGGCCACTGTTGGGTGCATCTTACGTAGTTTTTCTTAACTAGGCTTGACTTTCGGATCAAGCGTTAGATTATGCATGACTAGCTATGGATCTAGTCTCGACATGTCTCCGTATGACCATGCAAAAACCTCCTTCTTCTCTTTGAGAAGGGCAATGTAGTCGGCTTGCTCTTCGGGGGATAGACTTACCCCCAGCTTGATGATCTGTGGATTCATTGGATCTGAGCCGATGTCTACGTCAGTCGTCTCCTCGATCGACATGTGGGATCCGTCCTCCAACTGGTGTGGAGTCGGGATCAAATGGATATCATTTGCTGAGTTTAAATCCATGTTGGGAACCTCGGGTTCCTCTTCAGCATGGAAGATATCTTGAGTTGACCCTGGGGTAAAATGAAGCATTTTACCGAAAGGCCAGTACTCTGATGGGGATGGAGGTGAATTGACGTGATCCCAGTCTATGGCATCTATGTCTAGATGCAATGACCATGCTGGATCGGTCGGATTGCGGATGGGGGCGGTTAAGTCAATGGAGATCATGTTGATGAAATGATTTTGGTCTCCATTACCACGGGTGTGGTGATCTAAACATTCTAGATGATTCTTGCCCTTCGGATCTGGCTCTGTAGGGATTGGCACGAATGGATCGGCCCTATGTGCTGATAGGAGGATAGGGTCTACCCTCGACACTGATATCACTCTAGGGTCTCGGGGTGGAAGGTGCTCTTCGTATACCTGGAGCGGCGGATCCAACACTTGGTCCCACCCCACTGGGTCTACGTACCACTCATGCCCTAGCACTATGCCCATCTGTTCAAATATGTCGTTAATATCCAAGGGGTATGGTTGCTGCATCTACCGCATGTGATTAAGATATGTCATTTCTATTTCATCTTCGTAATCACTATCAGAGATCCAAAAGCCCTCGTTGGCTTCGACAACTATTTGAGGTATTACAGGCTCGTCCTGCTCGAGCAAATTAATTTGGCCCCATTGTGGTTGTTCCACTCTCCGTGGGGGGACCTGATTCTCTTGATGCGACACTGGCTCGATTGGAGCCTCTAGGGGGAACATTGTCAAGAGGCTCTCTTGATAGTCATTCATGGGGATCACTTGGGAGTGATCACTATATGATTCAAAGGGGTCATATGATGCTGGTTCATACTCTGACTCATCCTTTGAAGATCCTTCTTGACACTGTCTATACCCTCCTTGAAAGTGAGTCCCCAAACTTTCGCCTCTCTCCAGCAAAGGGCAAGGGTTAGTGAGGTTAACAAGGGTGGTTGTTGACCATGGGAGGTAATCCCCCAATGTATACATTGTGTTAGGGTTGGCATAGATATCTAATGCCAATCCACCCTTGTTGCCTATCCCTAGGCCATGCATGTCCTCTACCAAGATGTCCAAGGGCAGGGGGTGGTTGAACCCCACGCCCGACTTGTCATAAGGCATTTGGTATCTTGGTTGGCAAAGGACACACACTCCTTGCTCATACCTGCATAGCCCATATCCATGCCAGTTGCATTGGCCAAGATATCTCAGAGCAAAGTCTGGGTTAGACAGATAGTTGACATCTTCTGCAAAAGGCTCTTCATCTTCGTCCTCTTGCATGCATGGCTTAGTACCATGATCAAGGCCCCCATACACAAAGTTTGTCTGGTTTGGCGGGCAGCCTAAAGGAACAATTGTACCGATGGGGAGGCGAGGTCTCCCCATGTCCTGCATGGACTCTAGTGTGGGCGTTGCTACAAAATTCCACACCAGATACTCCCCCAGGCCCATATTGGCCATTTCAATGGTGATTGTTGGTGATTGAGGGGGAGGGAACGAAAGCTCTTCCTAATTCCACTCCATGTTGGGTGAACTAGGGGCCTCAACTTCCATTGTGCTAGGCATCTCTTCGGTAGAGATGGTTGATACTATTGGCAGTGCCTCTTCCAGGGGTTGAGCCTCTTCCAGGGTTTGCTTCCCTTTGTCCTTCTGTTTGGCCACGATAGGTGGCGTCGTTGGTGAAGGACCAGACGATGAAGATGCACCTGACTGGGGTTTTGATGGATTTATCACCAGGGATGCTTGCGAAATCGGACCCTGTCTAGATGGATTTAACTAAAAATCCAAGTGTGTCGATGGAAGGGTCGATTGTGGCATCAACTACACCGCATTGCAATATTTGAAGGGTTCCAAGTCCGTCGGGACTACATGTACTTCCCCTTCAAATGTATACTTCAAACACTGATGAGCTATCGAAGGGACACACTTCATGTCCCTGATCCATGGCCGCCCCAACAAGATGTTATAAGCCATCTCGCCTTCCAAAATATGGCACAATGTAGGTATCATCTTTTGTCCTACTTGAATGGGTAGGACAATTGTGCCAATTGTCGAGCATATCGCATCATTGAATGCTCGCAGTGTATAGGTGGAAGCCATGATGTGAGAGGCTAGCAACTTCAGATGTTTCAATGCCACTGTGGTAATGATGTTACTGGATGAGCCAGTGTCTACCAACACCCTCTTATACGGGATCCCGTTGACCCACATGATAACGTGTAGGGGTGGATCTACCATGTCATCAGACATTGATTTAACTTCATCCTCTCGAAAGGTGATGATCGGCTCCGTGCATCATTTAACATGTCCCACGAAGTTGTTGAAGGAATTCACTTCATGGGGCTGCAACTCGATGGCTTTCAATATCTCCATGAGAGCCTCTCGATGGGGCGTTGATTGTTGTATAAGCTCATATATGGAGAGCCTAGCCGATGTGGTCCTCAAAATCTACGTGAGTTTGGTCCGAATCGTGGCCGTGGGTCTAGGTGGAGGTGGTTGCATAGGGTGCTTTTGAGGTTGTGACGTCGATGGAACCTCTCTTGCGGCTGCCTCAGGGGCAACTCCTAGGTATCTCTTATTCCTAGTCACTATGCTTATCATTCCTACATACCCTTGCATGGGGAAATTCTGTTGCACCTCATTGACTTGAAGGGGTTTTGTCTGTGCCTCATGGGAAGGCAAGGGGTCTTTGAAAACTCCCATATATTGGTTGTTTGGTGCTACGGGGTTGTCCACTGCCAATGTCTTATTGTCAATTAGGTCTTGTATCAAACCTTTGAACTTCCAACATGCATTCAGGTCATGTCCCCTCCACCTGTGGAACCTACAATACAAGTCCTCCCGGTATCCCTTAGGCTTCGACGCATTGGGATCTATGGTTTGGATCTCTGGAAGGTTGATCAAGTTTATCGTTGACAAGCGGTCAAACAAGGAGTCCCTGGACTCTTTATAAGGTGTGTACTATCACCTAGGGCGACGCTGCTAGTTTTGCTCCTACTTCTGGTTTTCTTTTTCATAATTATTAGGAGGCATTGCCTGATAGTTAGCCTTTTGAGGCTATATTTCTTGTGCAGGCTTAGGGAAATTTATGGCAACTTGATTTACCACAATGGGCTTTTGTTGTGTAGTCCCTATTTTTGTGTTCTTGTTCCATTCTTTTTTCTTAGGTTTGGCTATCTTGCCATCCTATATCTTGATCTCTTCAATGATCTTGGATTGTGCAAGGGCTTCTTCTAAGGTGGCATATTTCTACAGCTACAATAGCACAGAGATTGATCTCAAACAACTCTTGGAGAACATTTGAGTGAGGTCAGACATAAGGGGAAGGTAGGGCAGCTTTGAGAGCAAAGCCCTCCATCGATTCCCATAGGCTGCCATGGTTTCTTCCTCATACTACCTAAGGCTGGCTAAGTCACTTAGTGAAACCTTCTTCTTGGTGTTGAAGGTGAAGAATTCGAGGAACACATCCACTAACTAATCTAAGTTGTTAATGCTATGCTTTGGTAATTGAGTAAACCAATCCGAGGCAAGGCCTACGAATGTGGTTATAAATGTTCTTAATAACAAAGCATCATTGTCTTGAATGCCGAAGCATTGGATTAGGAATCTTGTCACATGCTCTTGGGCATCTTCCTCACCTCTAAAGACTACCGACTGGTGCACCTTAAAGTGTTTAGGGTAAGGGGGTGTTGGCACTGACGGATTCACGAGATGACTGCGGAGCTGGCGCAAAGTGGGCTTTTGGGGCCCAGAAGTTTTGGTTTCCATAGACTCCAGACGCTCTAACAGCACTTTATATGCATCTAAAGATTTAATCTCTTCTTATTTAGTTTGCTCCTATTGTGGGTTGTGTGAGACTTGAGGCCTATGGAGGGGTGGCCAGATAGAAACCCCTCTGCCTTGGTAGGGCATTTCGGCTTGCTCTACTTCAATACTCGTCGTAAGCTTCTTGAGGAGTCTCTGGAAAAGACCTATGACCCTGAGTGGGTCCTCGCAAAGGGTACCCATAATTGTTCTGGGGAGTGGCCTCCTGCTTAGGTCTAGGAGGTCTCAGAGGTGGCACTTAGCAAGGTCCCACCATGATCGCCACTGAAAGCACGAGGATACAGAAGCAAAAAAGGAAAGCGAAGATGCGATACAAACTGAACCAAACTTAACGCTAAATCCTAGGAATTTGAAAGTGCATGAAAAGAGGGGAAGCATGAGCAAATAAAAATGAAACAAATGTAAATAAATAAGACAACCCTTTTTATTGATATGTTTCACAACTCGGTTACAATGCACATCCTCCCCTTCTAAGGGCTAGGATCATTTAAATAAGCGTTCTTGTTACATCCATGGATGCCCTTCCTTCTTTCGCGTGCCCACATGTAAAATGGGTCAACCAAACATCACCGCCACTCACGTTGGTGAGTATTTACTCCTTTCTACTCCTCCGATGTCTAGATCCTGCGTTCAAAGGAACAAGAAACAGTTAGTAGCACATGTAGATAAAGTAAAGCATGCAACCCCCAACCCTACGGTAAGTGAATGAGAAAAGTGAATTAAAATATGACTAAAATGAATCCAAATGCTCTAAAAATTTGATAGGGGCATCAAGGCATCCCAAATAAAATACTGCAAATGGAACAGTTGAGAAATTCCTCGTTGATTTGAATTCGCTTCGGGGCGGGACAAATTCGCCTACAACAAAATGCTAAAAATGTACTATGCCCAATGTCATACCTAGGCGGCTCCAAACGATCGAAAAACTTGGGGTTAGATAATTGGGGGCATTTTGGGAAGACCCAGATGGTCAGATTTTACCAATTTGGCCTCCATGAATGGAAATTTGATGATGCTACCTGCAAGTTAGTAAAGGCGAACGAAGATAGAAACATGATCAAAATTATTCGAAATGAAATGAAATTAAAAGGGGAACTTATCTAAGAAGCATAGAATTGAATGCAAAAATGAAATAAAGAAAATCTACCATAGATTTCCAATCACTCCAAAGAGAGGCAATTAGGACTGTAGCAGTGTGGGAGGGGGCGCCCGGAGGTAGGCCGCCCACCGTTTGGGGCGTGATTTCAGCACCAATCCACTTGGGATGGGTCCAAAATATCTTATGGGGTATTGTTAAAAAATTGGGTGGGATATTGTGAACAAATGATGGGTTTGGTTCCGGATTTGTGCTTCCAATAACCACCCTATGACCTCCTCTCCGAAAGAGATCAAGGATGTGAAAGACGCAACTCAAAAAGGGTGTGGGTGTGAAAGTAAAATGATAGCACTTCGTTGCTCCAAAAAGCTCCTTCTCTGTATATTTTGGGGTGAGGAAACTCACCAATTTATAGACTTATAGGTCTCTTGAAATGGGCATGTAGAGGTGCCACTTGGCAATCATACCTTCCTAGGGAGAAGGAGATTCCTCCTTGAAGAGGGACTTCATGACTGCCATTGTAACAACCTCTAACGCTCGAAAACGCTCACCCACACTCCCCTGTGATGAAGGAAGCATTAAGTGGCAGATCTGAGCTGCCATTTCTCAGGATTTGAATTTTTGCCTGTCAAACCTAAAATTTTCCGCACCCTGGAGTGAATCTGGAATTCGTCCCTGGATGGGGCGAATCCCAGTTTGAATTCGTCCCTGTGTGGAAAGAATACTGAGCAAAGTGCCTGAAGGTGCCAAATTTATTTTTGACCTTCCAAAACTATTGTGAGAGTGGTTAGGACCACTATTTAACCTCTGGAGGCTGCCCTTGGGGCTGTGTGTGTCAATGCGATCAATGTTTGTAGTCACATGATCGGATTGGTGCTGTTTTGGTGTCTACACCTAGATAAGCAAAAAATGAGTTTTACTTTTTTCTAAGAGTCTTTGAACAATAGATTTATGGGTTATACTATTTAAACTCCTAATATTACATCATTGTATAATCATTGGTTACCTTGAGACTAGTAAGAGTCTATTGGCCTCAACAATTCCCTAGTGATCAGTTTGTCTCCTTGAACTGCTATCAATTCCTTATTTTATTTTCTACCCACTCCTTGAAAGCTGATATTTTTTTATCTTTTTTCCATCTAAGTTATCCCTAGAGTTGGATCTTATCTATTATTTTTTCCTATATCCATGATGACATCCTTAATTATCTACTACTCTTGGTTATGCACTGTCAATACCCCTGCAATATTTGACTATGGCAACTCATTGCACTCTGTTACCTAATCTAGGATAGGAGGTGAAAGAGAGGCTAGAACATAATTATTACTGTTTTTATTATTCTCATATACTCCTTCTATGAACTATTCTTCTTCCTAGTCCACTAGTATATTGAATATCTCATACCTATTTGAGGGTTTGAGTTTGATTTACTCTTTGCCAATATTTTTCTTTTACCTTCTTCTTTTGGGTCATTCAAATCCATCTCCTTATGCTTCTATGCTCTAAGAAATATTGGTTGTTTCTTTATTAATTTTTTATTTATCCTCTTTAGGAATATTTTGCATTTGTAGAAGAGCCTCTATTTTTGTGTTCATATTGTTTGGTCATGACCAATCCAAATGCCTATATTTTTGGTAAAATCTACACCGAAAGGATAATGCCTCATAATATAGTTGTTGAATCCAAGATATGTTTATAAGTTTGAGTATAACCTCTACCAACAAATATTGGATAAGATCCATTTCCATACATAATCTAGCATAAATAGTTGTGTTTCCTTACATTGTGTTTCTAGAAACACCTAAATATATTTCAAGAGAATTACCAACAATTTCCAATACCTGCTCACTCTAGAAATCCATTGGAAGTGCATACGAATGGATCTAAACTAGGACAACAATGGGTTCAATTTGGGGATCAAATCCCACTTTCTAGGACTAAACAAATAATCCTATCAGACCATGATTCCTCTTTTCCAATTTGAAAGCCTTATTTCTATCTATAAGTTAGGAAAAACTAATAATAAATATCCACTACTAATAAACCACCAAGAATACTCACCAAGAGGCTCTCAATTTTGCCAAACCCAAGAATGTAAAAATGATGCACCTTGTCGGAGCCATAACTTGTGAACCGTATGCCCGTTTGCCTTGAAATTTAACAGGTAATTCCACATGTATGTTCTGCATCAGAAAGATATCTGATCCTCTTGACCCTCCAAAAATCATGTTTTTGGGACCTAACTCCAACATCTAGTACCCCAAAATTAGCTTTTAGAATAGGTTCCTAGGGTTTTTGGGTTTTTTTTTGCTGTTAGAAGTTTATTATATTTTGTTATACCTTAAGTTGAGACCTAATATTTTAAATTAAGGTTCATTACTGTAATATGGATGTGTGCACCTAATTTGAGTGCAATATGACTTATTTCTATTTTTAGCAGTTTTTAGGAAAAATATCTATTTTTAGCAGTTTTAGAAAAAATATATTTTTAGAGTTTCTTTAGGGTTTTTTGGTTTTCAATTGCTATATGATATATTGTAATCTTTTGTAGAAGGGGTGTGAATTCAGGAATGAGAAGAATATCAATTAGCAGTTTTCTTCCATTATTTCATTTGTGTTATGTGATTGGAGTCTATTTTGTTGGTCTCTTGTAGCTAGATTTACATAATTTGGTATCAATGCAAGTTGGATCTTGCTGGGGGGAAAAGAAAAGAAAAAAAAAGAGAAAATGAGAGGAGAGCAAAGGGGCTCCAAAAAAATTGGCACTTTGTGCAGTGCTTGCAGAAGGTTTGTAAAACCTTGGAGACAGAAATTGGCACTCTGTGCAAGTGCTTGCAGGAGGTTTTTTATGTGAAATCCTCAAAGAAAGAGATTGGCACTTTGCTTAGTACTTTCAAAAGGTTTGTAAAACATTGGAGAAAGAAATTGACACTCTATGTAAGTGCTTGTAGGAGTTTTTTTTATGTAAAGCCTCATAGAAAGATATTAACACTTTGTGTAGTGCTTGTAGAAGGTTTGTAACACCTTGGAGAAATAAATTGGCACTCTATGTAGTGCTTGTAGGAGGTTTTTTTATGTAAAACCTCAGAAGGAGGAATTGGCACTTTGTGTAGTGCTTGCAGAAGGTTTGTAAAACCTTAGAGAATGAAATTGGCACTATGTGTAGTGCTTGCAGGAGGTTTGAGATATAGAACCTCAAAAGGAGATTGGTACTTTGAGGAGTACTTGCAGATGTGTGGCCCTATATGGAGAGCAATTATGAGTTTGATCAAAGGAACTTGCAAGAGCAAATTTCTTTTCAACCAAAGGAGAATGATGCGAGAGCCTATCTTTGGAGGGTTTTTTTTAAAAGGGGTTTTAAAATAATTTTTTTATTACTAAAAATGGAATTCTTTGACGCACAAATATTTTGCCGAAAATGGTTATTACTAAAAAAGGCAAATTTTGAAGAAAAATAATTTTTCGAAAATAGTAATTACTTAAAAAGGCACTTTTTGGTTGGAAAATAAATTTGCCGAAAATAATAAATTTTTATTTTTAGGCTTTAAGTTTTAGGGTTTTCTTTTAGGGTTTCTTTTAGGGCTTCAAGCTTTAGGGTTTTCTTTTAGGGTTTCTTTGGGGATATATATTCCCTTGGTATTGCATTGTAAAAGGGGAAGTGAATCCAGGAATAAAAAAATAAAATATTTATTGGTTTATTTTCATGTATTATAGTTTTTATATGAATGGAGGGTTTTACTGATTATTTCTATTTATTGCAGTTTTTATGTAAATGGGAGGTATTTTATTTTGACCTCTTGTAGCTAGATTTAAATAAAAAAAACTCAAGGTAGGATGAATACCCATTAATTTATATATTAGATTGTGATTGGCTCTATACAAGACTATTTCTTCTACTATATTTTTCTCAATGATAATCTTTAGCGTTGATTATGAATGTGGCAAGCATCCATTTTGATTACGATGTTGATATTTTTCCAATATCCATAAAGAGCATTTTTAATACAGTTTGTTGTGCTTCTTTAGTCTTTCTTGGATATGTTTCTTTCAACAAATCTACAAAGTAACTTTGTCTCTCTAAAATAGGATCTAGAGGTGTCCCCATTGGGCCCTTCTAGTGCAATAATCTTAATGCCCTAGATTTATCTTCCAAATCTCCCAAATTGTCTTTTTATCAAAGATATTTCTTGTTTGTCTTTTTTTTAAATATTTTTCAACTTCCTCAAATAATTTATAAAATTAACTCCTCAAGACTAGTCTAGTTACTTTTTAAAATTTGAATATTGTCAAGATGAAACAGTAAAAGAGGATAAAATATTTTCTACAGTATTTCCATATCTATAACAATATCAATAATTTGAAGTGTAAGGAATAACATCACAAGCTATTCTTTATGATGCCTAGAAGCCCTACATTGCAATTGTACTTATCCATAGCTATTAGTATCTTATAGTACCTTAAATATTAAATTACTATGAATATACTCCATATTATTTTATTATATTGTTCTTGAAACCCTAAAGTGCAAGTGTGCTCCTCCATAGCAATTACCTTCTTATACTATCTTACAAACTCTAAATTGCTATGGATGTCCTCCTTCCTCTTTTCTTTATTATGGTACTCTTAAACCTTTAAGTGTAAGGGATCAACTCTAAACTACTTTCATTTTATTACAAAGAAATAATTTTATATTACTTAAGGAATATGAAGATATTTAGCCTTGAATAAACTTGACCTCTCTCACCTCCTTTATTTTAGAAATTTCTCCACATCTTCCTTTGCATCTTGAATTCCTTATGAATTTGAACTTATACCATTAACTTTATCATCCTTTGTATTCTTCTTTGTTTCTTTGATCCAAGTGAATTATATTAGTCTTTACCATTTAAGGTTGTAGATACGTTTTAATTACCTCTTCTTCTAAAGTAAAATATCCTTGATGTAATACTTCTTGTTTTATCTTGAAGTTTGTATCATGACCCAAAAAAATTCTCTTTCTTCACCAGGACCTAATGGTAAGACTTCGAAATTCTAAATAAGAAGTCCAAGATTCGAATATAATATGGTGTAGATTCATACATTATAGTTTAATACATTGAATGAATATATATTGGATAAATAACCTCCATGATAGTTGTCTCATATAACCTACTGTCTTGTGTTAAAAACTACATTTTCTTTTACCTTTACTTTGCAATATCTTATTATATGTCCAATCTTATAACAATTATAACAACAAAACTCAACAGTTCATCCCTTTTGATTAATTCAAATCTAATTTTAAAAAATTATAACAAAAAATTCTCTTTTATATATATATATATATATATATATATATATATATATATATATAACACTTTCTAATTACTCCTTCCCTCTTGAAATTTTCAAATTTTATTTCTTTTTCCTAATGATGCGGAGTGATTTGCATACATTTTTTCGTTTAAGGACATCCCAAGTTGAGGAATCTTAGATTTTAAATGGAAAACCATACGGTTGCTTCCCTCTTGCATTCCTTGAATCCTCGTAACTATACAATTGCCCGTAACTCTAGGTACACCATTATTTATTATTATTTTCTTAACTGTACCTTAAGAGGAGAGATATTTCACAACTAAAACTTTTTCATTCTTGATGTTAAAAGATGTTAATGGGGATAAACAAATATTTGAAGATGCAAACTAGTTAATATAATTACACTTAATATATAAAGGCGAGTTCTCATTTAGAGATCATAATCTTTGTATTGTGTTACCACACAACTAATACTATACAACATAAAAAGGATTCTCGTGTTGAATTTCCGGTATTCTAATTTCGTACAATACGCTGTATAATGTTTTTTTTTAAAGCATTTTCTATAGTATAACTGTTTGACCGAACAAATGTCGTAAATTTTCAATGTATGATGACATTTCCTAAAGCTCTTGAAAATTACAATACACTGAGTTCCAGTTAAAAGGACTCGGATTAATCACTCATGTAGATTGGTTCGAACTGGCATTATTAGGTACTTATGGAAGTGAGTGTCATTGTTTTTAACAGGCATAAATGTGCAGCAAGCTTCAGACAATTCAACAAACATCTAGTCGAGCAAATGAAAACTTCTTATCTCTCTTCCCACGAGCCATATGTGGCATTTACAAGAAGTTTTGTAGGTTTTATGACTCCCTAAAAGAACATCTTTTTGGTATGTGTCCTTTCAACTTTTTCATTATCATGTTTCAATGTATTTAACATATATGCATGAAGCATCTGTCTTAAAAACTAGCTAATACTGTTACTTTGACAACTTTAGACGATGTGCTTTGGTGCTTAGAGATAAAAACTATCTGGATTTAAAATCTTTGGGGGTGTTTTATTTAGAAGGTTATATAAATCTTAGTTAACTACTACTGCTACTTTAATATCATTTCTATGGTGCTGCAAATATCTTATTTAGGTTCACTGCCGAACCTGAGTGTGCTAAACAGTTCAGTGAAAAGGGCGTAACCTTTGCTTCAAATTCTTCTCTAGTGCAAGTCACTCTTTATAGTGTAACATGTTAATATCTCTTATCATTGCCTCTTGTAAGTGGATCTTATTTTTGCAGTTTTATATGTACAAATCGAGTTCTGTGATACCAAATGTAAACATTCTTCTTTTGGTATTAATTGTTAGTTTATAGAGGAGAGAATGATATGGTTTTATGTTTATATGTAGAAATTGAGTGCTCTATACCAAATGTAAAAATTGATTGTTTTGGTATTTATTTTTAGTTTAGAGAGGAGACAATGATATGTGAAGAATAGAAAGATAATACACAAACTGGTTATGTAAAAAACACAAATTGTTGTTGGAGTACATACAAATTTATTTATTGATTCATTGTCTCACAATTCAATATTTTTCAATACATCTTATATTTCAAACCTTATTTTATCAAATATTATTTCATGATGCTATTGTACCATTTTGAAAATCGTATTGATGAAATATTTACAATCTAATGCAACCATACATAGGTTAGATGATCCACGATGGGTATATGGTCCACTTAACTCATCCTACTAGATTGCATGGATAACTAATCACCATAGCTGCTAGGTGTAATAGAGTAGATTATTGTTTATGGTTCACTTTGTTGTTTTGCAACAGACCGCCATTATTCTTCTTTCATGTGTGGGACCTTGCTTTACCACACATAACCTTTATCCAACTATTTTCATCACTTCTCTTTTCTTCTTTAGGGATACTCTTATTGTTGCTCTTTCTTTTTCAATGTAGCTATTGTTTGTTTTCTCCAATTTGATAACTTTAGCTCTCATAACTTGTTAAAGGTATGAACCAACTAGGACTCAAATCATGAATCTCCATCTATTGAGGTTGCTTTGCCTATGAGTTTATGGCTCCTCATTAAACCAACCTATAATTCAGATATATATGTTACTCATTGCTCCAAAATCCCCCCTAATCCACTTTATCAGTTCTTGAGACTGCTACCTTCATTAAAAACTCTTGAATTTTAACATTGGCTTTGATACCAATTATAGGATTTGAGTGCTCATATACCAAATGTAAAAATTGAGTGCTCATATACCAATTGTTAGTTTATAGAAAGTAGAATGATATATGTAGAATAGAGAAGATAAGATACAAATTGGTTATGTAAAAAATAAAACTTCTTG
Source organism: Wollemia nobilis (assembly GCA_028583015.1). NCBI lineage: Eukaryota > Viridiplantae > Streptophyta > Pinopsida > Araucariales > Araucariaceae > Wollemia > Wollemia nobilis. The sequence continues at coordinate 4,694,665 of JAQPPZ010001731.1, forward strand.
TTACAATACATAGAATTTTACTCATTTATTCATTGCCTTGCAATACAATATTTTTCAATACATATTGATATTTCAAAATTTATTTCTTGATGCTACCACTCTAAAGAACATAATAATAAAATCTATATGATCTAATATAATTATGCATAGGTTATATGATCCACAATTATAGATGATCCACGTAAGTGAGGATGGATGGATGATTTCATTTGTGGGGATACAACAATACACAAAATTATTACAATGCTAATAATTTCTTCTTTTCTATTTATAAAATTTCTAGCTGTAGTTTATTCATGCACTTATTTAATTTTAAATTGCCTTTCTATATTTATAATTAGTATTTTTTTTTCTCTTGCATATGCTTATTCACATTGAGCATTACATTTTCTAATATTTTCAATTTAATGTTTAATGTTCTAAATTTAAATTTTCTAAATAAAATTATTTCTTCAACTTGTTATTTCACATATATTTGGTGACTTTATTTTCTTCTTCACCATAGGTTTGATCTCATGACTCAACCAATGTTTTTATGGTAACCTTCTCATCCTTCAAGACTACATGGATAACCAATCACCACCAAGTGTAATGGAGTATATTACTAGCTATCAGGTTTAATTTATTGTTTCTGCATCAAACACTTATTTTTATTTTCTCATGTGTAGAAATTTATTTCTACCTCACATAACGTTTATCCAATTGTTCTCATCATTATCACACTAATTATTCTACTTAAATTCTAGTTTCAATTCAGGTGATAAATGATGCAACGGTGGAGAGAGGTTCAATTGATTGAACAACAAACTAAATCAACAAAAAATATTAATTGTACCCTCTTACCATATTGTATGATTTTATTATCAATAGTACCCTCTTACCAAAATATATGATTTCTTAGAAATGTTTTGATTAACAATTGTATGATCACTTTTCAACCCTACAATATTTTACCAACCATACAATTTCTTTTAATAGTATAACCCCTTAACTTCTTTGCAACTATACAATCCTTCTATAATTGTACAACCAACCCCTTTACAATAGTACAATCCTTCTACAATATCATTACATTTTTACATCTGCAAAACCCCTTTGCAATTGTACAATGCCCTTCTAATTAAACAAATGTATGATATTTTTTAGGTTTTGAACAATCTATTTTTTTTTTTTTTTTGCAATAAAATTATTCAAGGGTTTCTTCTCTAAAAACTCCACACCTTTAATTTAATTATCAATATTATCAAGGGTTAATATTATCATTTCCTTATAATAAGGGTTTCTTTAGGGTAATAGTATTATTTCCTTGGAATAGGGTTTGGGGTAATAATATTTTTTCCTTGGGAACACAGGTTTATTTTATTATTTTGGCCCTCTATGCCTTCAAATATCCAACACATTTTAATAAACTATATGTCTCTTATGACATGCATATACAAGAAGAAAAACCTACACATAGAGAAAAATAATAAGACATATAGGCTTCACTATGGAATGTCTAAAATTCACTCAAAATTAACATGGCACTTTGAAATAATAAACTTTATTTTTATTTTCTTTGAAATGTTACAAGGGAAGAGTTTTGATTGAATAATACCTTCATTCTCCTCTCTTCTCTTTGGACCTATTTCTACCTGTGCTCTACCTTTCACTTCTTATTTATAAGAAAAATATAAAAAAATGACTTCCTAGCTATGCATGTTGGTTGAACTACTAGTGCCAACTAGGCATTAAGTTTTTTCTTCCAATATTTCACATGAAGTTTCTATATTTTTACATAGTACATCTAGCTATCATTCTATTATCCATTTTCCACATGGATGCTTTTGCATCATACTCATTGAGTAACAAAACAAAATTTAGGAGCTCTAGCTCATAAAATGATTATCCAAGCTATTAACACTTTAGCTTAATAGATATCGATACAAGGCCAAATTCACTGTCTTGTCTTGGCCTTTCTTTGAGGATAAAACCTTCTCATATAGAATGCACTTAACATCCTCTTCACTTTCTTCCATTGAATCATATTTGTCCAATCATAATCAACATGCACTTTGTTGGTTATTTTCTCTTGATGACAACACTTACATGTGGATTGATTACATCTACAACAACTTCCAAAAGGATGGAGGTTCCAACACCTAGTTGCTATATATCTAAATATTTCATACTAATTAAAACAACTCATTCTAAAACCTTTATTCCTTGTACTACTCTCTCCTCTTGCAAATTTAGTCATGTTGCTTTCTATTGGAACTATATATCCAAGGTATTTAGTCTTTGGCATTAGTTATGATATTTTAGGTATTGTCACATCTTGTTCATATATTCCCAATCCTTTTCCATTATACCCATTTATTATCATTAATATGGATCCAGTGCCTCTTATGTGCTTGTCAAATTACCCAAACTCTTCATCCCCACTTTGAACTTGGTCATCATCACAATGTCCTTCACCACACTTTGAAGTACCATTGTCACTATCAACTTTGACAACATAGCTTTTATCACGACCAACAATGACCCAATGAGAGTCATCTTCTACCATATCATTATAAATTTATCTCTCTTCCTATTCCTCTTTATATATCATAGGATTTTCTTCACTATTATCTTTATTGTTACTACTAGTGGGTATCTGGATCAACTACTTATTTCCCATGCTTATTCACTTACTTGTCTCTATATTTTCTTTCTCAATTGTTATTGGTATCAACTTATCATATAAGCTCAATTTGAGACTAGAGTATATGGAATGAACCATACTCCTTATCGATGGTGTAAGCAATGAAGATACACCCAAATAATAAAAGAAACAAACAAGCAATTGTAATGGAATAAAATGCTTTTGTATTAAATTTTGATGGAGCCTTGGTCTCCTTTTACAATGATTTTTACCACAAGTATACAAGGGTTTGCTTACAAATAAAATGCTTGGTTTTGTGTATAATAGGGACAAAGGGGGAAAATTTCCTTTGGAAAATTAAATAGATGGTGGGTGTAGATATTGTTTGCTATAATCAATTGGTGGGATTGGCTTAGGTATCCTCATGGGTCATTCTTATTTTATTAGCCTTTAAATATGTATCACTTGCACATGTATGCTTGCAAATAGAAAGGGGTTAGTATAATCTAGTTGATATGCATAAAAAAATGCTACAAAATTATTAATGAAAATATTTATAGAATATAAAAATCATGCACAAAATATAGAAAATAATAAAATAAGATACCTTGTTGTTTCACCTATTTTGATTTGTGTTTGGAAGTGATCAATCTATTCCTACACAAATGCAAGGCTATGTTTGTAGATCTTTAAGGTTAAGGGCATCATTGTAAACCCTCATAACTATTTTTATAAACCCTCAGAATTGAGGGTGTCACTGTAGATCCTCAGCACTATGTTTTCAAACCCTTAGAACTGAGGGTGCCATTGTACAAATACAAGTCTACATTTTGTATTGAATGGTAGAAGGGCAAGTGTTTTATTCTCATCAATGTCAATGGCTCAATCATCGAGTAATATTTATCCTCCTATAATAATTTTGATAAGGTGTATACAATCCTCTTTTTGGTTAATATAATTATGATGTCTTTAGAGGATTTTGGGATATGAGGAGGTGACGATAGTTCATAATCTAAGGTTACCAAATGGTAAAGACTAGGCAACCACCTCTCTTGGGCAGTTGGAGTGAGTCACATAGGATATCTCACTTAGATGGAGTGGTGGAATGTGGGTAGGTAATAGTGGAGTGAGGTGTGTGAGATGTGGTAAGGGAAGAAATAGTGGTTGTTATAAAACTTGAAGTGTAGGGATAGGGTATCCTAGGGGGTTTTTGTATATTTTTACAAAATCTAGAAAAATAGGATAATGTGTAGGAAAATATGCATATTATTTTACTATATATATTTGTGGAATGGGTGAATTTTGTAAGTATTTAGGGTTTGGTTTTTACAGATACCCCTTTTTGTACCACATTATATAAAACATAATGCAATTCAAAAATAAGATACTCCTATCATTTTTTGGATGGAGGACTAATTCTATTGCCCCAATGCGAGGATTGAATGACCCATAAAAATTTTATTTTTTGGCTTACCCTATCAAGTGGTGAGTGGATGAAATATGAAATAAATGAATTCCATAAGCCACTTTATAGACATGGATGATGGATATATGCAATTTAATGGTTGTTAATATTTAAATAATGATCAAGTTGATTGCCCCAAATTGGAAGTGAGCATGCATTGTTGAAATTCACTTTTAGAAAAATGAAGTGTTATTTTGTTGTGGTAGATGGACCAACCAATTTGGGTATGCATATGATACTATAATCGTTCAGAGGTGGAAATCACTTTGACACCTCAATTGTAGTCACTACATGTCAAACCTATATAGTGGCATAGTCCATACCAATTTGATGATTACCTTGAGCAATGTTTTTTGAACGCAATTGCATTCTAAAATTGAGTTATCAAATTGATTTAATTTGGAATAAGATGAAATGGAATGATGTGTTGAATGTGTGGATGGATTTATTTAATGATTCTATAGAGTTTTGATAAAATTTGGGATAGTTTGGGGATATTTTTGTATCATTTTTAGTCTTTCTGGATTCATGTGACTACTATATAGAGGTATGAAATTGAATTTATATGTAGATGTAGTGGAATAATGTTTGGGAAGCATTAATAAAGTGATTTTTGTGGTTTTGTAGGATTTTGTTACCTTTTGAATCCTTTTGGTTCCAAACATAGGCTTGTATTTGGGGTTCTACAACTATAGTATTGCATTGGTGCTTTCACAAATGGAGGGTTGCATTTGCAAGCACCTATCAAACACAACTCTACATTCAGATGCACCTTTGAAAAATAGGGCTATGTTAATGAGCATCGTTTTAGGCTATAAATAGGCTTGGGGGTCATTTTTGCTTCATTCTTGTGGTTGTGAATTTTAATTTTGTGTTTGAGAGTAGAAGAGTGAAGCAGAGTGATGGAGAAAATGGGTGCAGTGGTCAAAGTAGGAGGGGCTAGCATAGGTGAGTGCATATGAGAGGTAAGTCTCCATGAAACCTTCTTTTAGCTTAGGTGATTTTATTTTTGCATTTGTTTTTGTTTTTAGATTTTTGTTTATTTTTAATTTTTTTTAATTTCATTTTTTGTTATAAATATATTTTTGACAACAAAAGAGGGGTGGGTGAAAAGTTTTTCTTTTTAAATAGCTGGTGTTGCACGAGTGGAGGTGGTCAAGGTGGGTGAGGAATACCTATCACTACTGATAGAGTAATGTGATCTATATAAGGGGACTTTTTAGCTCCTACTAAGGAAGATGATGATTACATTGGAGGATATATCACACCATCCATATTCCTATTAAGGGATTGCCTATCCAAGTCATATGGGATAAGGAGTATGAGATGATACCCTTATTTTGTGATGGATAGGAGGATATGGCTATCAACAAGGGTTGCATCTAGTACCTTGAGATGGTCTAGAGGGGGAAGTTGAAGGTATTACCCACTTACGTGATATTCATCTTGGACAATATGTTGTTACCAAATAGCAGAGGATATAGGTTCCCTCAGGACCAACTTTAGTTGGTGTTTGACATGATTAATGAGCCTTAGATTTATGCTTGAGTACCTACTCTATTAGCTTAGGCTTATATGGAGTTGTACAAGGTGAAGAGGTATGAGTATAAGGGGTTGGTTTGTAACCTCCTACATCAGATCTAGGTTTGAGATTACTTTAGTGTGGATCACCTTGTAAGCATGAGATTTTATACCCTTATTTACTCAAATCATGGGAAGATGAGGATTTGCAATCGAGCCACCCTATTTATATTATCTAGGAGTATAGAGATATGTGGATAGGTTTGAGAATTACTAAGGTTATTTGGTGATCATGGTGATGGTATGGATGGCTTGAGGATAGAGAGTATTTATGATGAGTTTGATGGGCTTGATGGGTGTCAGGATGCCATGGAAATGAGAAGGATTTGATTCATTTTTCTCACATCTTGTGATATTTTAGACTACCTCAAAGGGTTTTAGATGACCCTATCATCTACTAGCACCAAACACATGAGCTTATCTTTGTTTATATTTATGATTGACCAATGGATGATTATGATTATGATGCTTTATATATCCCAAACATGGATTATGTTGGGGTGATAGTTGAGTATGGTATAATAGCCACTTTGTGTACCAAGTTAGCCCATGGATGATGACATGGATGAGTGGTATGTTGGGGTTACAAAGGAGCCACCACAATGATAAAGGCATAATCAATTAAGTAGTGACACCAAGCCTGTTAGGATTGAGGTTGATAGACCTATGGATGTTGGTTATACTGAGGTGGATATCAACATTAGCTTAGATATAAGGGCTATGGGAAAGGACACAACAAGACTTAGTGGACTAATAATTATCCAAGATAACCAAATGATAACCAATACAGTAAGTGATATGTATGAATGTAGATGACATTAATACATAAATGCAATGTACAAGAAAATTATTGTGGAATGTATATGAGTTATAAATGCATGAATGGATGCACATAATACAATATAATTGATTAAATTGAATATTTTTATTTGTTTTAAAAAATTATTATTTTATTTTTTCCATGTATATGTATACATATTTCATGTTAGCTTGACCAAAGTGGTGGTGGTGGTTCAATGGGTGGCTCAGATTGCTCTGGAAAAATGAGAATATGAAATATGAGTCAATATATAGGAAACATGTGAAGGTAAAACTTATCTTCATTGGTGAAGGGTGCAATGAGGGTCATTAGAGCTATCGAATGTAAACAAGAGTACATCGAATTCCTCATCAAATTCTTCATCAAAGTCATCATTGGAAATGAATTTTATTATGGAAACATGTGGTCGTATTTATGAAAAATCCTCATGCAAAAGAGACACAAAATTAGGATCTATGTATTCCTCATCACTATCATCACTATACTCATCACCCTCCTTGTGGGGTTCAAGGTAAGTTGTTAAAATATTTCCTCAAAGAAAAATGTAGAGCATTATAGCATGTATCCTAGGCTAGATAGAACATGCACCTCTTGATAGTGTGGCTTTAAGATATCATGTATACACTTTTAATTTCATCATAAGATATATCCCTACTTGTTAACCCTTAAAAAATATCACATCAAGAAATATTGATTGGATATATATTCAATATTGGCATAAAATTATCATTGGGGTTTTTTGGGAGGAGGTTGATCGGATGAAGAATTGACTATTTCATATACAAAAATTATATTATTTGGAGTTGAACCCATATTATAAACCACACCTATAGCTATATATCCATTGCATGGGTGACCATAATTTATAATAGTTTTTATGCTAGGTGGGATAATTGCGATATTCAAAACTATGTATTCACCAATACTTGAATTGGCGAGGTGTATTACAAATTGGGTGGGTATGGATGTGGATGATATGAGTGGTGAGATGAATACTTTAGGAAAGACATGAGGGTTAGATGATGTAGACAACAAAGGGTCCAACTAAGTGGTGTGGCTAATAGGTTGGGGCTTCAGACAAGGTGGGGTGTTGTTGGGTGTTGGATAAATTGGATTTGGTGGTTGATTTTGTAGTGTGTAAGCTTACCCACTATTTTATGATTGTAGGAGTGATGAGTTTATTATTTGGATGATGTGATAGGATGTGGATTGATGAATTTGAGGGTTTATTTACAGGATGATGAGGTATGGTGGAAAAATGATATGAGGTGGATGATGAAGCATGATTTAGGTTGATGGTTTAGGATGTGGAGGCATGATATACTATGGAGAGAGCCTTATTAATGGGTGATTTGGTTAATTTTCATGGTATTGGATTGATGGAGTGGTTAATGATGCCATGGATAAGTGAATGGATGGTAAGGATGGTTTATATGAATTAGAGACGAAGTTGTAGTACTTGAAAGGTTATTCATATATGGGTATACAATGAATTTATCCCTCATGTATATATTTCAAGCATTTATATAATGTTGAGTGTACACTCTTCATGTATTTAATCTAGGTATTCCTAGGGAGTATGTTATATTGCATGGCCCATTTTAGGATATGAAACATTGTGTGAATGGTTTTGACTCCTACCCGCATAGGAAGGACAATTGTTTTGACTATTGAGCATAAGGTATTATTGAAAAATCATAAGGTAAAGGTGAAGCTAGCAATATGTGAAGGTGGAATATTAAGGTATTGAAGTTTTGGTGTGTTGATAATATTTATAGAATAGATAGAGTTTATTAGCACTTGCTTGAAGTTATTTTGATAAATATAAGCTATAATGTGTAGTGGAGGGTCAATTATATCCATTGGTATAGTTTTAATCTCGAAATCATAAAATTTAATTGATGTTTCCATGCATGTTTGGATGTTCCCTACAAAATTTATAAAAATCATTGGGATCTAATGTCTAAAATTCAATCAATTTAAGGATATCCATCAATGCTTCATGATGTGATAGAGACTATTGTATCAACTCATAAATCAATAGTTTGGCTAAGATCTATATTAGGTTGTGCATCAATGAATTCCTTAGTATCATAGTTGGCCTTTGTGGATGGTTTTGGAGATGAATTTGGGGTGAGGTCATGTGATCCAATTGTAGAGACACAATATTTGAAGGTGCCCTAGGAGGGAGTATCAATTGTTTTGGTTCATTTGATTACTGTTGGTAATTGATACTTCTATGAATTTGTGTGACTATATGGGTAACACCCATAAAACCTTGGTATTGTTGAGCATTGTGTATATGATTGACTTGGTCAGATGGAATTGTAGAAGTCGATGCTCCTATTGTTTTTTGAGTGGCCTCATGATGAGTTAGTGGTGTTTAAAGGACTATCATTTTTTATTATCTCATTTTTAATCATATCTTGCACGATATTCTTGAAAGAGTAGCATTCATTAATGTCATGACCTTTTTGATTATAAAAGGTATAATATTGGTACTTCCCACATGTTTTTTGGGATATTTTAGTTTTATTTATGTTAGGATGATCATTTTTACCTCATACAACCATTGGAAGATGTATGAAAGTGGCTTGGATAATGGGGTGTAGTTGTGATCTAGTCAATTATATTATTGATGTTGTTGATTATCTATTGTGTTGCCCTAATTTTGTATTTGAGGTGGGGATGGTACCACCTGATATGCTTTTTATTGTTGTGGTTGTTATTGTGGTGGGGGTTGTTGGTGTTGAAATTTAGTTTTTTGAGTTTGCATTTGAGGTACACTCAAGACCACTTGGTTAACTTGGCCAGATTTAGATTGACCTTGGTTATTCCCCATTTGGTTCTTATTTTGTAATTCCTTTTTCTTAAGATTTTTCTCACCCTATTGGATTTTAGCTTGACATGTACTTCATAGGATGGATTAGAATAGATGATCACCTGGGTGCATGTGATGGATATGTATTGATTGGATGATGGTTGATGGCTTTGGATCATAATTGTGGTTGTGGATTTGAATAGGGGGTTGATGAGTATGTTATTGGTATTTTGGGAATTTGAATAGGTAATTTCTTGATGGAATGCAAGAATGGATTGATATGGAATGGTGATAGGGGGTATGTATGGAAAGACTAGGTTTAGGTATGGGCAAGGTATTTTTAGAAAGGATATGTGAATGACTCTCTTTATCATATTATGGTAAGGCCCAACAGATAGGTCCATATGGATGGCTTACAACATGCTCCTTGATCAATTGTTCAAGTGGTTTACATATGGAAAATTTAGATGTAATGATCCATGGATGCAGGTGTTTGGCTTTGGGCATTGGCTAAAGCTTTGTCTTGACTTTGGAACAATACCATAAGCTAGGGATAAGGTGCAAATATGGACATTAAAGGTATATGTGTGTCAAATGTGAAACTATGCTATGAATAAACACACAATCATGCAAAACAAACAAGTGTTTTTCTATTTTTTTTTTTGTTTTTGCAAATCTTGTTTTTCATTTTTTATTTTCTCTTTTCCTTTTTGAAGTATTTGAATTTTTTTTTTGAGTTTTTAGTGTGTTTTATGTAGCTTATAAATATAAAATATGATAGGTATGTGGAAAAGTGGAATATAAAATGTGTGTTTGTACCCACCCCTCTATTGAAGGGCAAACCATGAATGATTAAAAATACTTCCTATATGAAGGTCTTATGATGGGTGTAACCTAGGGGATCAAAATACTTCTCAAGAGATATTGTGCTATCTAGCACCTTACTATCAGCCCAACTGGAATTTTGCCTAACCCTCATGTGAGCTTGGGTATAAATGACAACTATGATTTTGCAAATTATTAAGCCTTGGGAATGAAGGACATCTAACCTTGATTACCCCAAGCTAAACTCAAGAGTAACTAGTTGTTTGGTGATGAAGTCCAAGAAACTATCATACTAACTATAATTTATCTATGGTTCTACTAATGGTTGGTGATGAATTCCAACTCATTCAAGAGGTTTTCCTTGTACTTGTCATGCAATAGTGTAGAATTATGCTTGTGCAAGTGTGTGGGGTGTTTTTATTTTGGTTTATGTAAAAATTTGTGAAACAAAAAAACAAAATCTAACCCTAAGTATGCAAACTATGATGCAGTTCAAATTTTCATTCCTAAACACAATAAAAAATATAAAAAATAGACAACACTCAAAATAGTAAAAACATGTAGAATCCTAAGTTAAATGCAAACAAAAAGCTTAAAAAATTCCTATAATGAGTATAAGAAACATGTACAAATGTAGGGATACATTTACAAATCCTTAGAGCTATGTTTGTGATTGCACAAATGCAGGTCTAAATTTACAAATCCTCAAATCTGCATTTGTAGACCATCAAAGCTACGTTTCCCACTGAGTAAACGTATATCTATAGTTATCATAATACCTCATAATCATATTTTAGCAAATAAGATACTTTTAACTTATCTTAAAATGCACCTATTTATGCAAGCTAAATTTAGATACAACCTTTCTATAACCTTCAACTTAGCTAATACACCCTAGAGTGTGATTTTAAAAGACTTTTTTTCTTTTTTTCAACTACAAAATGCAATTCCTAGTATGCATTAACATGAAAGCAAACATAGAGCTAAAAATGAAAACAAAAGTAGAAAATATTTTCTCACGTTTTCCTCTTATTCCTTTAATAAAAAAATGAAAGTGGAAATTAGATCAGAATTACATACCTAATATCCTTTCACTTTTATTTTATCTCCTCAAATGTAGATTTGCATTTGCATAGGATTCCCAAATGTAGGGTTGTGTTTGTGCAAGATCAGACTAAATTTTCTATGGGTAAGGTAAAAGTCCTTTAAACACTTGTTCAAAAGTATATCATTTTTTTTTCTTGCTTATACATATCTTTGTACAATAGCCAAGCTAACAAAAGTCCTCTTAGGAAATTTCCCTTGAGAAAATATCTCTCGATATATAGTTTTATATATTTTATATACTTTTGTATATACCTAAACTATAATGGAACCCTATTGCACACACCATGCATATTTTTTAACTTAATTAGTTTATCTTTCATCTCTTAAAGTAATTATTAATTAAAATAATATTTAATTATAATCAATTTCCATTCATCATAATTAACATCATTAATCAATCATAAAACAATAATTATTAATTAACATCATCCATCTAAATCAAGCATCTATCCTAATATTTCAACATTACAATAGTATGGATCATAATTAAGTCTAATTTGCCTAGTTAAACTTGATTTTCCTTCTAAAACTTGGGCCACACTTGAGCATTATAGCATTCAATGCTATTTAAAACACAATTTTAACATCACAACTAAGCAAAAAATTATTGCATCAATCATTTAGCGTCAATGACTATAAGTAATAGAAAATATTATTCTCTCAAAATTAGGATATTTATGTTAATATTTAATGCATTTATTATGCAATATATGCATGAAAATGGGTCACATGTAGATACCTCATTTTATGCATAGGGGTAATATTCAACTCTACCAATATCTTTGTCAATCAATCTTATTCTCAAATGTGAAGCATTTATTGATCCTATGTCAAAGAATCAGGATGTGGGTGATAGTGTCACTAGTGTTATTATTACTTTAAAACACTTTTACAAAAACTTTTATTTTTTTATTTTCTTACCTATTTTTGGTCTCCAATAGTCTTGAAGGAGAAATATTAGTGTGACACTTCTAGTAACACTATTGACTCTCAATGCTTTTGACTGCAATGCACCAAATCAAGAAATTTTATTTCTTGTATCTTTCAATTAAACCACCATTAATGAATAAAATCCTCAAAAAATTGATCTATATCTCCAAAAAAAAATCCAAGATCAATATTTTTCATTGTCATTTTCTTCCATTAATGACTTCTGTACCTCTTTTCATATTATTACCTTCTTTGATCTTATCATCTTCAATGTTATTATTCCACCTAAGAGCATTGGCTTCTAATAAAGCTAACACATGGAAGAGCACAATCCATGACATTTTTAAGGTAGTAAAGCTATTTAAAAATCCATTTATGCTCTTTTTAAAGGAATAAAATTATGTGAAAATTTTGAAGAACACAAGTTTATACTGAGAGGGAGGGTGAATAGCATAAGATCACTTTTTATTTTTCTTTCCCAATCAATATTATGCAATGTAAATATAGCAATATAAATAGAAGTAATCAAATAAATACACAAATCACCACACACAATAGAGACACCTGTAGACACCAAAATAGCACCAATCCGATTATGTGACTGCAAACACTAATCGCTTTGACAAACATAGCCCCCAGGGCAGCCCTTAGAGGTCAAACAGTGGTCCTAACCACTTTCATAGCAATTTTGTAAGGTCAAGAAGCAATTTGGCACATTTAGGCACTTTGTCCAGTATTCGTCTCACCCAAGGACGAATACTAACTGGGATTCGTCTCACCCAGGGACGAATTCTGAAATCGTCTCTGCTCAGGACGAATTCCAGGTTTAACGGGCAAAAAGAAAAATTCCGCCAAGTGGGAGCCAAGGACATTCAATAATTGCCTCCTACCATGCATGCGCGTGTAGGTGGGTAGGTTGGCAATTAGTGGACTGTCACAAGGGCAGTCATGGAAGCCCAAGTCAGGGAGTATTCTCCTCCCTCTTGGGAAGGCATGGCTGCCACATGGAATCCATGCATGCCCTTCCAAAGAGACCCGATGGGTCTATAAAATGGTGGAATTTCCCACCCAAAAAAATGACATATTGGAGGCGATTTCAAGCAACGAAGTGCTGTCCAATTGAACATCCACATTTGCATCTTTTTGATTCACCTTCTCACATCCACTAATCTCTTTCGCAAGGGAGGTTATTGGGTGGCTTTTGGAAGGGTGAATCCAACCCAAATCCAACATTTGACCACCTTACACCACCAATTTGCCGACACCCCAATCCTAAGAGGTTTTGGGCCCATCCCTAGTGGATTGGCACTGAAATCAAGTGCCAACAGTGGGAGGCCCACTTGGGCACCCCCGTATTTTCTAAGTTTTATTCTAAAAGCATCCTAGATTATTTGTTCAGGTTTGATTTTATGTTATTCTATTTAGTTAACCCATAGCTTCATTTCTATCATGCTTTGATTAGATTTCACCATGCCCTTTTGTCGCTTTGTTGTCCCACTAACTTGCAGGTAGCGACATCGGATTCCCGAGGATAGAGGCCGAATTGGGAGAATCCGACCATCTGGGTCATCCCAAAATGGCCCCAATTACATAACCCCTCTATTTTTAGGTGTTTTGGAGGTCTCAAGAATCGACATTGGAGTAGGATCACTTCAGCTTTTCTAACATAGTAGAATTCGTCCCACCCAGGGATGAATAGCAGTCAAAATTCGTCCTGCCCAGGGATGAATTCCAGTGGAAAGTAGATTGGCTGACTATTTCAATGGCAGTGGCCCTCTGGTAATGTCTTTTGTCCTCTGTCAAGTTTTTAGGTCATTTAGGTTTACTTTATTCACTGTTTTAGACAACTGTTCGTATGCATCCTTCATTGATTTCAAAGCATAAATGTTTCATGTTTGCAGCAGATGCTACTAACGCCTTGTTTGTTTCTTTGATTGCAGGAGGAGCAATAAGAAGTGAGGATTTATAAAACATCAGCGGTGGCAACACTTTGGCCCATCCATTTGTATGTGGGCATGTGGAAGGAGGAAGACTAGGTCAAAAAATTGTAACAAAGACCAATTTAACGCTCCTAGCCCCTAAAAAGGGAGGAGATGTCTATGTAACCGAGGATAAGAAATTTGAATAAAGAGGGTTGTGCTTTCCTACATCTTTTCTTTCATTTCCAATTTATCTCCTTTCTTTGTTTCGTGCATAGGATTAAAGCGTCACATTTTGTCTTATATTGCATATCTATAGCTTTTCTTTTGCTTCCAAAATCTCATGCTTTTAGTGGCGATCACGGTGGGACTCTATCCCCGAGTTTTGAGATCAAATAATTGATCCTTTTTGTGTTTTTGTGCTTGACAGGTACATGTTTTTAAAGCAGACTGTTATTCATCTCTGACCGCGATGAATACCTGACTGTAATTCGTCTGACCCTGAGATGAATTTTAAATTCATCTCTGGCAGGGATGAATTTTGTTCTGTAATTCTTCTCACAGAGGGACGAATTCCTGCCTGTGAATTTTCAGAACAAAAGATCAGAAACAGCAAGTCCAGGCAGAAAAGAGGTAAAGTTCCAAACTGTCTTTGTCATTTTTTTGATTTTCTGCTTTCACTTTCTGTCAATTCTTGCATGCTTAAAGAAAATAGTGGTTGACTGCATGTTTCATTTTTCTAAGTAAAATAAACCACACACACATCACGTGGCATGTTTTAAACCAAGGAGCTGGTCGTAAGACCCCAGCCCTTGAGCAAGTCCAATGGTGGGTTCATCACCACCTTGGCTTAGCTTTGCATCCATTTCCCCGATTGTCACTGTTGTTAGGCGTAAATCCTGATGAAAGCTGACCGAGTGTCACTGGGGTGATTCCCATGCATGCGAGGATAAGTCTTCTATGGTAGGTGTCATTAACAGGACAATCCCCCTTCCATACCGCCTATGTTCCACGTACCATCTACTCTCACGTACCTATAGTTTCCCTCTTGTAAGGGCGGGTATATAGAGAGGTTGGTATATCGGTCCGAAAATGGTATATTGAAGGGGAAACCATTTATGGGAGTCATATGAGCCAACATTATGCATTTAAACGCTCTTCAAAAATTGCAAAAACAAAATAAAACATCAAAATGCACTAAACTAGTTTAGGACACACTATTAATCCTTAAAAGAGATAATCACGATTTTGTGTATGTGTGTGTTCATTTCTGCTTAGTGTAAACAAAAAGATAAATCATCATAAACGAGATAAAATCTGCTAGCTAGTAGAGAAGCACCACAATGGTGTACACCCGTAGCCAGGCCCAATCAAGGGCGGACGCTACGGAGGATGCACAAAGAGAGGGTGTTGGTCGCCTTCACTTTAGCCCTGAGGACTTGGCCATACCGCCTTGGCGGTCTGGCCTACAAGAGAGTCCACATCAGGCCACATCAAAAAGGAATTATTGGGACCCTCCTCATTGGAGTATACCTATTCAACACAGCCCCTTTCGGGAAGATGCTTTACATGTAGATCTCAATGTAAGTAGACAACCGCCTCTTGAGGCTAGATCTGAGTGGCCACAGCATGATGAAGCGCTAGAGAGGCATAGTGTCCATGAGGAGAGACAGCATGAATACGCTACTTCTTCCTTGCCTCACATTCAGACAGAAAGACAAAATCCAGAGCGCAGGGATCTTTACACAGGGTGAACCAACTCCACCCGCCCCTTTCAAACCCATGAAAGGGAGTATGAGGAAAACCACCGCATTCCTCGAGGACAACAAATAGCATGGGAACCTTGCGTTTCCACACCTGCTAGGTATCATGATCATACATCGAGGCCAGAGCCTCAAGTAAATGTCGCCTACCTCGATAGAGGGAAGCAACCCATTGAAATTTTAGATCATCAAGATCAAGGCAAACACATAGGAAAAACATTTAAGCCTCCTAAGCAAAAGAGGGCAGACCAGGTTGACCCGACAGTCGCCAGACATGCCGCTCGCCAAGCCTGAATCTCACAGCTTGAGCAAGGTCATCAGGAGTTAGAGTACTTATGCCGCCTGAATAAAGAGCGCATGCAGCGTGAAGTGGATGAGTTACACTATAAACTACCTGAGAGGGTGCCAACCCCTCGCACCCAAAGAGCCAAAAAATATGAGAGGCATAATCCGTTGGTTCAGGACAGGTCTCCACGACCTCGTCAAGCTTTGCCTTTGAGACCTTATAGACCCGAGAGGGAGGCTACTCCCCGAAACAATGATGGGTACCCTCAGCGGGGACTCGATCAGGGTCATAGGCCTCACCTAGAGACTCCTCAAGAATTTTATGAGGAGTATGAACCAGAAATAGAATGGGCCAAAATGCCCCATCAAGGTGGGAGGGCTGCCACTCGGCCACCCCCCCATAGGCCTCCAGTCTCCCATAACTCACAATGGGAGCAAACAAAAGAGGAAGAAATAAAATCTTTCGATGCATACAAGGCGCTATTAGAGCGTTTGGAGTTGATGGAGACAAAATCTTCTGGGCATCAAAAACCCACGTTGCGTCAACTCCGTAGTCATCCAGTGCATCCCTCAGTGCCCACACCTCTTTACCCTAAATATTTCAAGTTGCATCAATTGGCAGTCTTTAAAGGGGAAGAGGATGCACAAGAACATGTCACAAGGTTCCTAAGTCAATGCTTTGGCATCCAAGATAATGATGCATTGTTGCTTAGGACATTCATAACCACATTCGTAGGCCCTGCCTCGGATTGGTTCACACAATTACCCAAACACAACATAAACAACCTAGATCAATTAGTAGATGCATTTCTTGAACGCTTTGCCTTCAACACAAGGAAGAAGGCATCACTGAGTGATCTAGCCAGCCTCAGGCAATATGAGGAAGAAACAATGGTAGCATACGAGAATCGATGGAGGGATTTGCTTTCTAAGTTACCCTACCGTCCCCCTATGTCTGATCTAACACACATGTTTGCACGGAGTTGCTTAAAATCAATCTCTGGTCTATTACTGCTGCAGCAATACGATAGTTTAGAAGAAGCTTTGGTGCAAGCCAGAGTTATAGAAGAGATTAAAATAGGCGAAGGCGCAATCGCCAAGCCTAAAAAGAAAGAGTGGAATAAAACCACTAAGACTGGGAATACGCAATCACAACCTGCTGTGGTTAACCAAGTTGCGATAAATTTTCCCAAGCCTATGCAAGAAATGCAGCCCCAAAAGGCTAATTACCAGGAAGTGCCTCCTAGTT
Source organism: Wollemia nobilis (assembly GCA_028583015.1). Classification (NCBI taxonomy): domain Eukaryota; kingdom Viridiplantae; phylum Streptophyta; class Pinopsida; order Araucariales; family Araucariaceae; genus Wollemia; species Wollemia nobilis. The sequence goes on from JAQPPZ010001731.1 coordinate 4,712,056, forward strand.
ATGAAAAAGATAATAAGAAACAGGAGCAAAATCAGCAGCGTCGCCCTAGGCGACAATTCACCCCTTACACGGAGTCCAGGGACTCCCTATTTGATTGCTTGTCAGCAGCAAATTTAGTCACCCTTCCAGAGATCCAAACTGTAGACCCTAACGCTCCCAAGCCTAAGGGATATAGAGAGGAATTGTATTGTAGATTCCATAGGAGAAGGGGACATGATTTAAATGGATGCTAGAAATTTAAAGGATTAATCCAAGATGTGATCGACAATAGAACATTGGTCGTGGAAAACCCCATAGTGCCAAATAATCAACAAATGGGGGTATTCAAGGACCCTTTGCCTGCCCATGAGGCACAGGCAAAACCTCTCCAGATTAACGAGGTGCGACAGAATCTTCCCATGCAAGGATTTGTGGGAATGATTAGCATAGTGACAAGGAACAAAAAGTACCCAACAGTTGCCCCCGAGGTAGCTACGAGGGAAGTTCCAACGACGTCGCAGCCTCAACAATGCCCTATGCAGATACCTCCGCCTAGACCCGAGGTCACGATATGGACCAAACTCATGTAGAGTTTGCGGACCACATCGGCTAGGCTTTCCATTTACGAGCTTATTCAACAGTCAACACCTCATAGAGAAGCTCTTATGGAAATTTTAAAAGCCATCGAATTACAGCCTCACGAAGCAAATTCTTTCAACAACTTCGTGGGACATGTGAAACGATGTATGGAGCCGGTCATCACCTTTAGAGAGGATGAAGTCAAAACAATATCGAATGACATGGCAGATCCACCCCTACACATTATCGCACGGGTCAATGGGATCCCATACAAGAGAGTGTTGGTAGATACTGGCTCGTCCAGTAACATCATTACCACTACAGCACTAAAACATTTGAAGCTACCAACCTCTCATATCATAGCCTCCATGTACACACTACGAGCTTTCAATGATGTAATATGCTCGACAGTCGACACAGTTGTTCTACCTGTCCAGGTAGGACAAAATACAATACCAACATTGTGCCATATGTTGGAAGGCGATATGGCTTACAATATACTGCTAGGGCGGCCTTGGATCAGGGACATGAAGTGCTGTCCCTTCGATCGCTCACCAGTGCTTAAAGTATTCTTTTGAAGGAGAAATACATGTAGTCCCGATGGACTTAGAACCCTTCAAGTATTGCAATGCGGTGCAATTAATGCCTCAATCGACCCTCCCTTCAACGCATTTGGATTTCCAGTTAAATCCATCTAAACAAGGTCCAATACCGCAGGCACCACTGGTGACCAAATCACCAAAATCCCAGCCAGGTGAATCCTCATCATCTGCTCCTTCATTACCAATGCCACCTGTCATGGCTAAACAGAAGGACAAGGGAAAACAGATCATGGAAGAGGCTCAACCCCTAGAAGAGGGTTTGCCAATAATTTCAATGGTATCAACAGAGGAAACACCTAGCACTACGGAAGCTGAGATTCCTAAACCACCAAACATGGAATGGACTCAGGAAGGACTCCCGTTCCCTCCCTCCCAAGCATCAAAAATCATTGTTGAAATGGCCAACACGGGCCTGGGAGAGTATTTAGTGCAGAATGTTGTGGCAGTGCCAGCATTAGAGTCAGTACAGGATATGGGGAGACCTCACCTTCCCATAGGAAAAGTTGTTCCTCTAGGTCACCCACCCAACCAGACAAATTTTGTGTATGGGGGCCTTGATCATGGTCTAGAACCATGCAAGAAAAAGGAAGCAGACGAAGAGCCTTTTGTTGAAAATATCAACTATCTATCAAACCTAGACTTCGCCCTAAAATATCTCGACCAATGCAATTGGCATGGATACGAGCTAGGCAGATATGAGAAAGGGATGCGGGTCCTTTGCCAACCAAGATATCAGATGCCATATGATAAGTTAGGAGTAGGGTTCAACCACCCCCTGCCCTTAGACATCTTGGTAGAAAATATGCAAGGCCTAGAAATAGGCAACAAGGGGGGATTGGCATCAGACCTGTATGCCAACCCAAATACAGAATACACATTGGGAGACTACCTCCCATGGTCAAAAAACACCCTTGGCAATAGTAGTAACTCCTCTCCTTTGCTAGAGAGAGGTGAAAGTTCGGACATTAATCCCCAAAGAGAACATCAACGGTGTCCGGACATCTTTCTGAAACTATTCCCCTTAGAGGTTCCTGTTGAGTCAATACAGTGTCAAGAGAATCAGGTCCCTCCACCAAGAGTGGAACAACTACAATGGGACCAGATCAATTTGCTGGAATAAGGAGAATCTTCAATGTCACAAGTAACAGTTGCTGAAGAGAATGAACATTTTTGGATCTTTGAAAGTGATTTAGAAGATGAGACTGAGATGATCTATCTCAGACATGCGCGATGGAATAATCACCCCTTAACTCATGAAGATCAAATGGGACAAATGGGCATAAGGTTAGGGCATGAATGGTGGGTAGACCCAGCGAGGTGGAACCAAGTGTTGGATCCATGGTTCCAAATTCATGATGAGCACCGTCCACCTCAAGACCCTATCAAGACATCAGTGTCAAGGGAAGACCCTGTCTTCCTATCAGCACATAGGGCCAATCCGTTCGTGCCCGTTCCCATAGAGCCAGATCCAGAGTATAGGGAGCATCTACAAGATTCAAGTTATCACATCCACGATAATGGAGACCAAATTCATTCCATCCACATGATCTCCATTGATTTGATCGCACCCATCCACAATCCAGCCGATCCAACACGGTCATTGCATCTAGACATAGATGCCATCGACTGGGATCGTGTCAATTCACCTTTATCACCATCATAGTACTGGCCTTTCGGTGAAATGCATCATTTTACCCTAGGGACAACTCAAGATATTTTTCAAGCTGAAGAGGAACCCGAGGTTCCCAACAAAGATCTAAATTCAGCTAATGATATCCATTTGATCCCGACTCCACATCAGTTGGAGGATGGATCCCACATGTCAGTCGATGAGACGACTGATGTAGATATTGGCACAGATCCAATGAATCCATAGATTCTCAAGTCGGGGGTAAGTCTTTCCCCTGAAGAGCAAGCCGACTACATTGCCATTCTCAAAGAGAAGAAGGAGGTTTTTGCATGGTCATACAAAGATATGCCAAGACTAGACCCGTAGCTAGTCACGCATAATTTAACGCTTGATCCAACAATCAAGCCTGTAAAGCAAAAACTACGTAAGATGCACCCAACAGTGGCCTTGATGGTCAAAGACGAATTGCAAAAGTTGTTGGATGCACAGTTTGTCATCTGTGTGGATTATCCGCCATGGTTGTCCAACATGGTTCTCATCAAGAATCCCGACGGGAGGATTCGCATATGCACTGATTTTCGAGATCTAAACAAAGCGAGTCCTAAGGATGATTTCCCCTTGCCGAGCATCGACCCATTGGTAGACGCTACAACAGGTCACGAAATGCTCTCCCTAATGGATGGTTTCTCATGATACAATCAAATTCGTATCAATCCTGAAGACCAACTAAAAACGATGTTCACAACGCCTTGGGGGACATTTTGTTATAAGGTCATGCCTTTTTGCCTTAAAAATGCTGGCGCCACCTACCAACGTGCCATGACATATATCTTCCACGATTACATGCACAAAATTCTGGAATATTACATGGATGATTTGTTAGCCAAGTCTCTTTTGCGCTCAAATCATATTGCTAACTTAAGAAAAATCCTCGATTGCCTCATGGAGAATAAAGTTAGACTAAACCCCAAGAAGTGCGTATTTGACATCACATCTGGAAAACTCTTGGGTTTCATAGTCTCAAAGCGAGGAATCGAGGTGGACCCAAAGAAAGTCAAGGCAATCCTTGAAATGGTTCCCCCAACTACAATCAAGCAGCTCAGAAGTCTACAGGGAAAGGTCACATCGATTAAACACTTCATAGCGCAATTATCAGACAAGTGCCAATCCATGAACAAATTATTGCACAAGGGGGTTACATTTCATTGGGATGACGAGTGCCAGTCAGCCTTTGACGAAATCAAACAATACCTGGTTTCGCCACTCGTATTGGCACCACCTAGACTAGGAGTGTCTGTTCTACTTATACATCTCAGCTACTGAGGTGGCACTGGGTGCCATGCTAGCCCAAAAGAATGAACTTCACAAGGAACAGGCTACTTACTATCTTAGCCGCACCTTGGTCAATTATGAACTTAACTATGCATACGTTGAGAAACTCTACTTGGCAGTGGTGTTTGCTACCAAAAAGCTATGCCACTACATGCTGAGCAACACTATGTATGTTGTGTCTAAGGAGAATCCATTGCGATACATTATGAGTCATACCTATCATAGTAGTCGCATGGCAAAATGGATCATGTTGTTGACAGAATTTGACATAGAGTTTATTGGACAAAAATTTATCAAAGGACAAGTCATAGCCGATCAACTAGCAGAGGCTCCTCTTGAAGATGATCAGCCTCTGGTCATAGAACTACCCGATGATGGGGTCTTCCATGTCTCAAAATCGCCAGATTTTGATGAGCCTGAGTCACAGGCCGACATAACCCTATTCTTCGATGGTTCTAAATGTGAGCAAGGTGGTGGCACGGGAATTGTATTCTTCACACCGCAGGGTGCTCCAATGCCCCTATCATTTAAATTAAACTTCTCGTGCACCAATAATAATGCAGAGTATGAAGCCTTGCTCCTAGGTCTTCAGACATCAATCGCCATGAACATCAAAAGACTAAATATCTTTGGTGATTCGCTATTAATAGTCAATCAAGTCAAAGGGGTATATCAATGCAAATGCCCAGTCCTGCAGGCTTATAAAGCCCTCATGGACAAATTCCTGGCAAAACTTGAGTGGTATGACATCGAGGCACTCCCTCGATCATCAAATTGTTTTGCGGACACAATGGCCTCCTTGGGGTCACTAATTCCACAAGACCTTTTCGATGATATGACAACCATTCAAGTCAAAACCTTATCACAATCCACGATGGAGCGTGCAAGCTCAGACTTGATGCCAGGAATCCACATGATCCAGATTGAACCATCCTCGGATAAGTTCTCTCGAATCCAAGATCATCTGAAATGTGCCAACCTGGGGTCCTTGTTCTCCCCTACTCCCATTAATAGCAACACAACGCTATTCTTACAGGTTCTATCCCATTCAGTGTTTGCTAGGGATGAACTTCAAGAGGGATTGGTTGTTCATACTATCAAGGTTTCTGATCAATAGGACTGGTATTTACCCATCAGAGACTACCTCAAGTTAGGTAATCTCCCGCTTGGATTGACTCATGCCGCAAAATGAGCACTCAAGCGAAAGTGGCTAAGTATGTCTTGATAGGAGACATTTTGTATCGTCATAGCTATGAAGGAATCCTCCTTCGTTGCTTGGACCAGCAAGAGTCCACTTGGGCAGTCGCCCAAGTGCATGATGGTACATGTGGTGGCCACTTCAGTGGTATGGCCATGGTCATTTTCGCTCGTGTATGGATCCGAGGCAGTCATGCCTCTAGAGTTGGAGATTCCTTCCTTGTGCATATCAATGCAGGAGTTCATCGATGATGACTCTACGTGGCAATACCGGTTAGACCAGCTTACGTTGCTTGAAGAACGACATGTTAATGCTCTCGAGCATTTACGTATTTATCAAGAGCGACTTAAGAAAGCTTACAACATGAAAGTTCACCTGAGGGACTTTCGGGTTGGTGATTTGGTTTTGAAGGAAAACCAGCAGAATTCCAGTTTGCCATCCCACCTAAGGGACAATTTTGTGGCAAATTGGTTAGGTCCATATGTCATTGATAGCAAAATAGGACCCGGGACATATCGGCTAGCTTCTCTTGACGGTATCAAGGAAAAAGAACCCTTGAATATCAGTCATTTGCGACCATTTCATATCTAAGAGAGCCATATCCCAAAAATGCTCCAAGGATTCTCAAAATCTCTTGGTCAATCCCAAAATGCTCCAAGGATCCCTAAAAATCGCTTGGTCAATCCCAAAAATGCTCCAAGGATTCCTAAAATCGCTTGGTCAAAATCCCAAAAATGCTCCAAGGATTTCCACCATCCCTTGGTCACCATCAAGAAAATTCAAAAACAACAAAAATCATCAAAAACAACAAAAATTTGCATTTCATTTCTAGGCATGCTCAAATTCATCAATAGAGAGTTTTCTCGCATCTCATCTTCATATTCACAAAAATCAATCCATCAAAAATACAAAAATATGTAGTTGAATCAAGCATTGCATCCATACATTGCATATTTGTGGTCGTACAGGTCAAAGGCACCATAGGCTGTAATTGCTCTGCTAGTCCATCTTGTTCCCCATTGTTCCATTTTACAAAAACAACAAAAACACCATACATTGCTTTTTACCACACTAGAGTCAGTGGTATTTTTAATGTATCAAGAGTTTTCGTGATTCAGTCATCATTTTGCTTTTTAGCTATGTAATGTACCGAATCAGACATATTTTACAAAGGTAGAGTTACACTTGAAATACGCCTTGTTATGTAACATCCCAACACAAATTAAAACACATAAAAATTCCCAAGTTGTGTGAACGAAAGATGAAACTTGCGCAGTAATCCAAGTCACCATAAGTGAAACGGTTATCTTGCTCATCCCCCCGTGCGAATGGTTCTAGAATGCTGAGAATTGACAAAAGGACAAGCTCTTCCCTATCCATTCACCTCCATATACAGTGGTTTTCACCACTACCAAATCCCAATCATAGTTGGTTCCCAAATTTGTAAGGATTCGTACTATCCGCCCCTAACGAGGATGGGTAGTCATCCCCAAGACCTAAAAGGATCAATGCCATTCACGAACAAAATTCTAAAAAAAAAATCATCATCCTAAAACTTTCCATTCACCTTTGGTCTCCAATTTGTAAGGATTCGTACTATCCACCCCTAACCAGGATGGGTAGTCATCCCCAAGGCCTAACAGATCAATGCCCTTACTCCATAATCTCCATCACCCCCTTGGTCCCTAACGTCGTAAGGATTCGTACTACACGTCCCTGCAAAGGATGGGTAGTCGTCCCCAAGTCCACAAGGATCAAGGCCACTCACAAGCCCAAACTCACAATACTCAAAATAAAAAATCAAATAATAGTGGTTATCACCACTATTCAAAATCCTTGCTCAAAAAGAATTAATAGAAAATAAATAGTGATTTTCATCACTATATAGACGAGCAACTTTCCAAATCATTCAGCCAACAAATATCCTGAACTTGAATCCCTGGAATTCTCAGCATTCGAAAACCATCTAGGTGATCCTCATTACAGGTTTGGTTGATAGCCTATCTGGAAATGGTGGTATCCTACCCGCATGATGATATGTCTGTCACATTCGCTTTACGTGCATGCAAACCAATGTTTGCATAAGGATGAGCTAGCTTATGGTATCCTGGATAACACCGTAGATTAATCTAACTAAATACAACAAAGGAGTTAGTGGAGCTAATTAGGTGATCCTCAGTACATGTTCGGTTGAAAGCCCACTCGGCACTGGCGGTATCCTGACAAATACCACATAAATGAACTCAATTGCACACACAGGGATGTGAAATAACTTGGTCAAAAACAAGTCCGATTCATACCTTGTTCAAAAGTCTTGTAAGATAGAGTACAGTCATGGCTAGTGAGTTAAAACCGTCTCGAGTCTCAGAAAACCTTAGCTACATTTCTAAACCAACTACGCTGCTTTTCATCCTTACAATACCATCAAAAAATACAAAAAGAGAAAAACCACATGTATACATACAAAGTCAGTTATCATAGCAATCGCCTAAAAATGAAATAAAGAGCATCTTAAACAGTCTATGGTGTCATAACCAACCATCACAAAATTCCATTCATCCATTTCATCTTGCATATCATAAAAATAAAAAACATTTGCATTATCATAACATATGCATTCATCAAAATAAATAAACATGCATACATCCATAGTCATTAGCTATCATGCATAAAGATCAAATCATCACATGTACACAACCAAAATAAAATTGGTATATATATATATATATATATATATATATATATATATATATATATATATATATATATATATATATATATATATATATATATATATCGTCAAAAAAAATGCTCGCAGGCTACAAAACTGGTCCTCAGACCCCGCAATCATATAACAAAACCCAACCTAAGGCGTCGACCACCATGATCACACAGGATCGGTGCGACGAGAACTACCCCCCGTGGTGTGGGTCCTATGGGACCCTGTAGGGTGGCTACTACTAGCCCCTGCATCATGCCTGCTACCGCCTCCCTCATCCAATCGCCTGCGATGAGATGATGCTAACTGCTCAGTCACACTATCCCTCATCCGACGTGAAGATCCACTTCCCGAACGCTCAGGTAGCTGCCCGCCAAGGTGGATGACCTCCCTCTCCAAGTCTAGCCGATGCAAAAACCACTCTGCCTCTCACCGATGATAGTAAGATACTGCATCGTCGTGCTGTGCCAGAACCTTATCCCGCTCTGCTAGCTGGGCCTACAGGAGATCCCTCTCTCGCAGTGCGTTCCCCATCTCTAGATCTTGTATCCATAGCAGCTCTGTCAGTCGTGCATTTTTAGTGCGTACCTCAGACTCCATCTCCTCTGTATCTGCCTGACGTATAGGAATCTCTAGAATAGCAGCCTGCTCTGGCTCCCACTGCTCCTCCATGTCTTGCATGTCTAGCTGATCCGGAGCTCCCAAATCTACATCCTCATCCCCCACCTCAACCATGTCTATGTCATCCATTGGAACTCCACAATCATCCCCTACTGCCTCAACACCATCCACTATCGCCTTCGTGCCTCCTAGTGGCCCCTCTCCTCTCCATTGCCGCAGCACCCACTATGAGTCATACTCAGTGGTAGTCCCGACGTCATCTATGTTTGGGATGTCAATCACCGCATCTGACTCCTCGCCCAATGGCGTGGTGACCGGTCGATCTAGAGCCCTCTCATCTCCCCGACGTCGATAGACCATGGGCTCACAAGGCAACCCCTAGTGCACCCCAAACTATCATGTAACCCGACTATATGAGAATAACTCATGCTCGGTCCCGTGTTGCCCAATCAACCACCGCTCCCTACGTACCCGTCGGAGCCACTCTCCAGCCTCCGGCCAGGCTGGACAGTATCGATAAGGGCGCCAAACCACATCCCCTAGAGTGAGCCGAGAGAAGGCATCAATATAGTGCTCTACGGTACCTGCCCATCGTTGACTCTGCCCCTGCTTTGTAGACCGCCGCCACAGAGCTGCATAGCCTATCTCCTCATCCTCCATCATCGCCCGAGTCATCCATGGTAGCCCGGTCAGCCTCTCAACTACTATGTGCTGCCAACCCCAGCACTGCAGTAGATAACTGTAGCTGACCCCCTTTTGTTGCCGATAGCGGACCCCATACAGCTCCCCGTAGAGCTATGCCAACAGTGTCTGTCCCCATCTCAAAATCAGTGATGCCTCTAGCGGGCACTCTACCAACTGCCATACCAAATCCAGTAGGTTCCATGGGAACCTCGTGCCTGACGAGTCAGGTAGTAGCATGTTAGAAATGAGGCCCATCAAGAATGCGTGCCTCACTCCTAACACCCCCATCTCCTGCCACCATCCAACCAAAATCCCGCCAGCCTGGAAGTCCACCTCGACTGTCTCCATTGGGTTCTCTACACCCAGTCGCTCCCCATGCCCGAAGCATCTCATCAGTATAGCAGTCCGTTGATCGCGCGATGATGTCCTAATAGGCAGTCCATCTATCGAATTCCGAAGCAGCCGATAGACATCCTCCAGAGTTACAGTCATCTCCCTTGTTGGGAGATGAAAGGTGTTGGTCCACGGATCCCAAAGTTTGATCAGGGCCGTTAGATAGGCCTGATCAAGGACCACAGGCTCCAGTCGAGCCACCTACTTGAGCCCAAGGGCATCAAGCCATTCCCAGTCATCATCAGACAGTGCTCCCCGTGCCTCAATAAAAGTAGCAGGTACACGGTACCGGCTCCTAACAACCTACAAAAGAAAAAAAAATTCAACAAAAAAAAAATTAATTAAAATCATAGAAAAAAACTATATAGAAAAACAACAAACTTACAACTTTAAAAACAAAAATAAATTCTAGGAGGCACTTACAGGTTTCGCTTCGGCTCCGCCACTTGAACCAATTTGTGCACTCATGATGGCAGGAAAAATTTCAGCAACGCTTCGCTTCGCAGAATTACCTCCTCCTCCCAGAGCTCCAAAATCGCAAGAAAAATTTGACACAAATGAGCCCAAATTCAAGTTTTGGCCCTTAAATAGGCCTTTTGAGCTGGAATTCATCCTTGACTGGGATGAGTGCTCTTGTTAGCACTTGTCCCACCCAGGGACGAATTCTACAGCTGGAATTCGTCCCACCCTGGGACGAATTCAGGCCAGAAACTTCAAAAACATCAAAAAATGAACAAAAATGCACTAAAAACCGACAATAAATTTGCCCGATCAGAGTGCTGTTGCACTTGACATCCCGAGCATACAAAATAGACGTTGGGGTCAAAAATTGTCATTATCCTACTCCCTAAGAAGGCTACTTTAGCCGGACCGCTCCATGGGAAGACGAATTTTTGCCAATTTCAGCTCCAAGCAGCGTCGCAAAAAGGGTTAACACCCACCAAAAATAGGTCCAAATGTTGGAAAAATTGCACATGCTTAATGATAAACTATCTAAAGGAACCCTTGCACAAGTCATCTTGGGTCAAGCGACTCGTCGCTTTTCTCACGAAGGTCATTCCCTCATCGATTCATCGCTTGAGGGGGTAGTCACACTTAGTCACCAATCAACAAGCACACACCCAATTAAGGAAAATGACATTCATTCAAAGAATCATTGACAAAGACAATTACGCTCTCGCTTGGGGCGATAAACAAGCAACAATCAAATTGATCAAACACTTGGCATTCGTGAATCATGAACACAAGGTTCCCCTATGGACAAAAGGTTGCGCCCTTTGCCTAATCATGACTGATCAATGTCCAAGCTCAAGTCACACCTCACCAAAAAAGGTTAATACTTGAAATCAAATTCCTTAGCTTGTCAGAAGCAAGGATTCAAGAATGCATGCCCTTTCCATGCTTGGGGCATCAAATGTTGATTAGGTTACTAAGAAACGCTAATCATTAGTGCTTTGGCTATCTATTTTTGCTCGGCGCTGCGCCATGCACAGCGCATCCCAAAAAGGGGCATCTGTAGACACCAAAACAACACCAATCCGATTATGTGACTGCAAACACTGATCACTTTGACAAACACAGCCCCCAGGGCAGCCCTCAGAGGTCAAACAGTGGTCCTAACCACTCTCATAGCAATTTTGTAAGGTCAAGAAGCAATTTGGCACATTTAGGCACTTTGTCCAATGATTCGTCTCACCCAGGGACGAATACTAACTAGGATTCGTCTCACCCAGGGACGAATTCTGAAATCGTCTCTGCTCAGGATGAATTCCAGGTTTAACGGGCACAAATAAAAATGCCGCCAAGTGGTAGCCAAGGATAGTCAATAATTGCCTCCTGCCATGCATGCGCGTGTAGGTGGGTAGGTTGGTAGTTAGTGGACTGTCACAAGGGCAGTCATGGAATCCCAAGTCAGGGAGGAGTCTCCTCCCTCTTGGGAAGGCATGGCCACCACATGGCATCCCTGCATGCCCCTCCAAAGAGACCCCATGGGTCTATAAAATGGTGGAATTTCCCACCCAAAAGAGGACATATTGGAGGCGATTTCAAGCAACGCAGTGCTGTCCAATTGAACATCCACATTTGCATCTTTTCGATTTACCTTCTCACATCCACTAATCTATTTCGGAAGGGAGGTTATTGGGTGGATTTTGGAAGCATGAATCCAACCCAAATCCAAAATTTGACCACCTTACACCACCAATTTTTTGACACCCCAATCCTAAGAGGTTTTGGGCCCATCCCTAGTGGATTGGCATTGAAATCAAGTGCCAACGGTGGGAGGCCCACTTGGGCACCCCCACATTTTCTAAGTTTTATTCTAAAAGCATCTTAGATTATTTTTTTAGGTTTGATTTTATGTTATTCTATTTAGCTAACCCATAGCTTCATTTCTATCATGCTTTGATTAGATTTCACCATGCCCTTTTGTCGCTTTGTTGTCCCACTAACTTGTAGGTAGCGACATCGGATTCCCAAGGATAGAGGCTGAATTGGGAGAATCCGACCATCTGGGTCGTCCCAAAATGGCCCCAATTACATAACCCCTCTATTTGTAGGTGTTTTGGAGGTCTCAAGAATTGACATTGGAGCAGGATCACTTCGGATTTTCTAACACAGTAGAATTCGTCCCACCCAAGGACGAATAGCAGTCGAAATTCATCCTGCTCAGGGACAAATTCCAGTGGAAAATAGATTGGCCGACTGTTTCAATGGCAGTGGCCCTCTGGTAATGTCTTCTGTCCTCTATCAAGTTTTTAGGTCATTTAGGTTTACTTTATTCACTATTTTAGACAACTGTTCGTATGCATCCTTCATTGATTTCAAAGCATAAATGTTTCATGTTTGCAGTAGATGCTACTAACACCTTGTTCATTTCTTTGATTGCATGAGGAGCAATAAGAAGCGAGGATTTATCAAACATCAGCGGCGGCAACACTTTGGCCCGTCCATTTGCATGTGGGCATGCGAAAGGAGGAAGACTAGGTTACAAATTGTAACAAAGACCAATTTAACGCTCCTAGCCCCTAAAAATGGAGGAGACGTCTATGTAACCGAGGATAAGAAATTTGAATAAAGAGAGCTGTGCTTTCCTACATCTTTTATTTCATTTCCAATTTATCTCCTTTCTTTGTTTCGTGCATAGGATTAAAGCGTCACATTTTGTCTTATATTGCATATCTATAGCTTTTCTTTTGCTTCCAGAATCTCATGCTTTCAACACCACAATTTACGTGGTTCACCCAATGTGGGCTACTCCACAGAAAAAATATTTCACTAAAATTTCTCAAAAACTATCTTGGGAATCCTTTCCCTATTAAAATTTTTATGGACCTCTGTCCAAAGGAGATACCAATCCCCTAAATAAAGTTTATGGATCTCTATCCATAGGAGAACTCATTTCTCCTCTTGCTCTGGTTTGTGATCTTCTAGAAGAACTGTTTCCTCACTACTTTGGCTAATGAATCTCTATCCAATGAAGACACTTGTCCTCACTACCCTGGCTAATGGATATCTATCCACTAGAGACTGTCATCCTCTATACTCTATCACCTCCAAATATCTATCTCAAATTTGTACTAAACATAGTCTATCGATCTAGCACAAATCTTTCCTCAATATCTGTCTCTGGTCTGGCACAAACCTATCCTCAAATATGTACCAAAATCTATCCTCAAATATATACTAAACATAGTCCTTAAGTATAGCACAAATCTATCCTCAATATCTGTCCTTAAGCCTTAAATCAAATCTTGACTCAATATCAAATCAACTCTGCTGGATCTGCCCCGAACCTTAACTTAAGGTTTGAAAAAATCAATCAATCAACACTGCTCTCAATTATTCTCAAATACATGTCTTAAATATACCTTGTAATCTTCCACAAAATCTCACACTAATCTGTCCTCAAGTCCTCTCTAGAACTTGTCCAATATACTCAATAATTTTTCTCAAGAACTTATCCAAATCTGCTCTTAATCTGTACTTGTAAGCTTTCACAAAAGCTCACACCATATCTGTCCACAAGTCTTCTCAAAGACTTACCTCAAATTTGCTCAACAAGTCCACACAAGAACTTGTCCAATATCATAGAAACATAAAGAGAATTTTTAGACTCAATATATTCTACACATATCACAATGCTTAATAACTTTCAATAACTCTCTTAGAAACATACAAAGAATTGTTAGAGACTTAATATGCTTCAAATTAAACTCAATGGTCAATCACTTTCAATCATTCTTTTAGAAACATAAGGAGAATTGTTAGAGACTCAATATGCTTCAAATTCAACTCAATGCTTAATCACTTTCAATCACTCTTTTAGAAATAAAAAGAAAATTGTTAGAGACTCAATATGCTTCTTATTCACCTCAATGCTCAATCACTTTCTCAAATCAATTCAAAATATATAATAGTTTGTTTCATGGAACTTGAACAATCACTTCAAAAATCCACTTGACTAGGCTCAACCAACTCTACTCAACCAATCACTCAATGAAACAATCCTTCCTTACACACCCTAGTCCAAGTATATAAACACCAACTCAAAATATTTCCAATAATGCTTTATCAAACACTCTCACATAACAATGATACTCATGTTCTTTTCAAACCATATTTCAAGTTATTCACACAACCAATGACTTCAACAACAATGCTTATAAAACAAGGTTTTAACAACAACTCTTTATTCCAAAAAACCTTGAAACATTAACCAAACACACTTAATAAGGAAACCCTAATTAAGTCCTTTTCACTCCAAACTTATTTTCTAGAAAACCAACCAATCAACTCAACTATGGAAGAATGTGCTCATACCTTTTTATTGATGATGAAGGAACCTCTAATATCTGTCACAACCATAAACATATTTTTTCCAAGCTCAAAGGAGTTAGAAGGCACTAAAATCTCTCAAAAATACAATGCAAATATCAAAATACACATACACCTTATCAGTCCATTTTAAAGAAATCATCCATCAACATATACAAAAATAATTGACCAAATACATCTTATAGTCTCCCAATTAAAATAATATTGAATACCACAATAGTTTGAATATTCACTTCTCAAAAATCCTAACTCAACACAAATTTATCTCAATCAATCATATTTGACATAAGCCACTTCAGAATTTTATTCTTCAAAAATCACTACAATTTCTACTTATGACTCCATACTTTATAATTTCATTTTTAAAGATAATATTTTGAAAAATAATGCAACAACAAATATTTCATTTTCTAAGGTAAAAGTATTTTTACCCACCACTTAAATTTTCAGAAAAAACTTTATAAAACCCACAAAACTTGCTTTTTAACTTAGGCAAAAATACAAAATCCAAAATCAAAATATTTTAATTTAAAAGAGTGTTACCACTTTGCATTGCACGAAGATTCAAACCGAGTGCTTCTCTCCACAAGTGCTTTCAGCATAGCTCCCAATTCCATGGAGCTACATGCTCCCTTTGGAACCTCCACTACCTTACGCCATTTGACTTCCACTATTCACACAAGCCACAAATTGGCTCCTTCACTCACGCTATCTAAAAACTTCACACGATCTACTATCACGAGGGAATTGTGTACGAAACCTGACATTAATTATTTTTGGTAGATGTGAGTAGATACCTTACCTTTGATAATTCTATGGTATTTATATACCATACACCTTCATTGCTCCATGTCGATGGTGAGGATGTCATATAGCAAGTGGTGACATCGGAGGAAGGGGGGCAACTTTGCACACGAACAAACCGATGCCCAAACTTTAGCTTTGGCAATTTATTAAATATAATAAATTAAATTCTTTAAGAATTTAATTATTATAATTTAATAATTAACATGGTCTTTTGGCCTTAAACCAAACTTAAGGGCCTATTTAGGTTTTTAGAAAAACCTTAAAACTTGCTCACATGGTTTTAATGGAAAAACCTTTTATTTTCTGCTCACCCATGGTTTTAATAAAAACCCTTCTAGCTTATGCTTCCACATAATATTAAAAAATATTATAGATCTCTTTGCCTTTAACCTGTGTATTGTTCCTCTTGACCTTTTGACATCAACAGATTTTATTTCTTAATATCAATGACAACCTCGTTCCTTGACATCAATGACAAATTTGAATCAAAATGTCCAACAATATCCCCCTTTGTCATTGATGGCAACCCAAATTATTTTTACTAGAAAATTGACCTTTTCTTTGTTCTGATACCCCTGGATAAATGCTCTCTTAAAATCTCTTCTATTTACTCAAATACCAAATCTCTCCCCCTTACTCAAATCTCTCCCCCTTTGACATAAATGGCAAAGGGTCTCCTTTGGGGATCGGGGCTAAGAATGAGGCTCTTAGCTTAGCCCCTCCTCCACCTCCTCTTGAGGTGGTTGATTCTGGGGTGGGAGTATTTCTACTCCCAGAAAACATTGTTCTTTACATTTATCCTCTTTTCTTCTTATCTGATCCTTATGATTCCTATAATTTTTCCTTTCCATGTCCATGGTCCTATCCATGTCCATTTTCTTATTTTTAATCCCATTCCTTTTCTTTATTATATCCATGTTTTTATTCATGTTTATGTCCATGTTCCTATTCCTATTCCTATTCTTGTTCATATTCATATCCATGTTCTTGTTCATATTCTTGTTCATACTTGATTCTAGAATGTCTGCTCTACACCACTTTGTTGTGTGACCATCATTATTACACTTATAACACTTAATGTTATTATTCATTAGAGGTGAAAATATCTTAGGATTTCTCCTAGTGAAGACATGTCCTCTTCTTTCATTAATTCTGCAATTCATTGCTTTGTGATCAAATTAATTACATGAGTAGCAATACCCATGAAAAATTTGTTTGTTCCCATATTCCTATCTTTCATGTGTCCTGCACTGTGAAGCCATGTGACAAAACCTGTGACATGAAAAACATATTTCATTGAAGCTTCCTTATCTTGACCTGATTGGTCTCCTAGTCTCTCTTGACCTATTCTGATTGTTGTTCCATCTATTTTTTCTTTGATGCATTGTTCCTGTTCTTTTTGAACTCTATGTTGTCCAACCCATCCTCAGAAGTCTCACTTTCTCTTACACTATCTTCGTTTGAAGTTTCTTCTCCTTCAAAGCTTGAGATTGTCTTCTCCTCCTATTTATTTTGAGCTTGTTCAAAATCAAGACCTATTTTGTTTTTTGATCTTCTTTGTACCTTAATCATCTTATCCACAATATTTGAACTCTTTCCAAAATTGTATAGCTTACTCTTGGATTTTTATAAATATTCTCTTAGTAGAGCCATTTCTTGTGTTAGCTTTTCACATTCTAATATCTTTACTTCTAACTTATCGTTGATTTTTTTTTGTATTAACATATGATTTTTCTAGATCCTCTATAAGTAATATTCTCTCTTCATCACATTCTTGAAACTAAATTTCAAGTTTAGAGTTTTAATTTCTTACCTTTTTTACTATGTCAAGAGCATAAATAAGTTCTCCCTTGAGATCATATCCATATTTCTCTAAATATTCCTCTATTTGTTTACCTTTATCCACATATTTATTTTCTATTGGATTGTCTTCTATAGGATCACCTTCTTCTTCTTCTAGTGCCATTAGAATATTCTCTTCTGGTCCTTCAAGTGTATCTTCATATTCATCATCACTAAAACTGAAACTATTTCTTGTACAACTATCTTCAAGATATCCAAAGTTACCACATCTAAAACACTTGAGAATTATTGGAGTCTTTTTCTTAACTTGTTCTTTTTCTTCAATCATAAATAGGACTTAATCTCTATCATTGTCTAAAAAACTAGCATCACTATCACTTGAGTACATACTTACCTTATTTGCATAGTAGTTCATATTTTGTATTTGAAAAAACTTTCCTTGTCTACTTTGTGCATCCTTGCTTTTCTTTTGGTGCTTATATCTTTCTGATTCCCTATTTCTTAGCTTCTTGATAATCTATTACATAATGACCATACTTTCCACAATTGAAATGTTTAACATATTTTAGATCTCTAGATCTTCTAGAATCCTTATCCCTTCTACAATTATTAGCTTCTTCATCACTAGATGGCTCATTGCTTGATTTCGACTTCTTATCCTTTGTCTCATTAATTGCTTTGAATGCTAATTCTTTCTGGGGATTAGGTTCCTCTTTTGTTATCAACTCAAATATTGTAAGAATACCAAACAACATGTCTCTTGTCAAAAATCACCATCTTTTGATTCTTCTATAGCAGAAATATTTTCACTAAATATTTTTGGAAGAGATCTTAAGACCTTATTATAAACATATGATTTATCAACCTTAAGTTCAAGTCCTTGCATGTCATTAACAACCTCATATATCAAAAGTAGATAGGTACTAATATTTTCCTCATCCTTAAATCTTAATCCTTCAAATTATGCTTTGAGATTTTGGATCTTTGCCTTTTTGACAATTTTATCTCCATCATATAAAATTTACAACTTATCCCATGTTCCTTTTGCATCTTGATAGTGCATAAATTTTATGGACTCTATTCTATGCAAACCTCTCAAAATTACATTCATTGATTTTGAATTCTAATGTTGTATAAGCTTACCTTCCTTATCTGTAGGTGGATCAACTGGTGGTATGTATCCATTTTCAATTGCTTCCCAAGTTTCATTGCCAAGTGCCATCAAGTAAATCTTCATTCTTATACTCCAATATATAAAATAACTTCCATAAAATACTAGTGCTAAATTATCTTAGGACATATTATTAGAACCTATTGTGTTCTTGTAGTATTTTCCTTCAAGCTATTAAAGTATTCTGAAGAAACCCGCTATGATACCAATTTAAGAACACAAGCTTATACTGAGAAGGAGGTGAATAGTATAAGACCACTTTTTACTTTTATTTGCTAATCAATATTAAGAAATGTATAAATAGCAATATCAATAGCAGTAATCAAATCAATGCATAAATCACCACACACAATAGAGACACCAAAATTTATGTGGTTCACCCAATGTGGGCTACTCCATGGACAAAATATTCATTAAAATTTTCTCAATCAATATCTTGGGAATCCTTTCCCTATTACAATTTTTATGGACCTATGTCCAAAGGAGATACTAATTCCCTAAATCAAGTTCATGGATCTCTATCCATAGGAGAACTCATTTCTCCTCTTGCTCTGGTCCGTGATCTTCTAGAAATATTTCTCCCACTACTCTTGCTAATGTATCTTTATCCACTACAGACACTCGTCCTCATTGACCTAGCTAATCAATGTCTATCTACTAGAGACTATCATCATCTATACTCTATCATCTTTAAAACTCTATCTTAACTCTATACTAAACATAGTCCGTTGGTCTAGCACAAATTTGTACTCAATATCTATCTCTGGTTTGGCACAAACCTATCCTCAAATTTACACCAAAATCTATTCTCAAATCTATACTAAACATAATCCTTCAGTCTAGCACAAATATATCCTCAATTTCTATCCTCAAGCCTTAACTTAAATCTTGACTCAATCTCAAATCAACTCTATTGGATCTACCCCAAACTTTAACTCAAGGTTTGAACAAATCAATTAATCAAATCTGCTCTCAAGTCTTCTCAAAGACTTATCTTAAATTTTCCTTGTAAGCTTCCACAAAATCTCACACTAATCTATACCCAAGTCCTCTCTATAACTTGTCCAATCTACTCAATAATTTCTTTGAAGAACTTATCCAAATCTGCTCTCAATATGTATTGTAAGCTTCCATAAAATCTCACACCAAATCTGTCCATAAGTCTTCTCAAATACTTGCCTCAAATATGCTCAACAAGTCCACACAAGAACTTGTCCAATCTCATATAAATATAAAGAGAATTGTTAGAGACTCAATATGTTCTACACTTATCACAATGCTCAATAAATTTCGATCACTCTCTTAGAAAAATACAGAGAATTGTTAGAGACTCAATATGATTCAAATTCAACTAAATGCTCAATCACTTTCAATCACTCTTTCAAAAACATAAGGAGAATTGTTAGAGACTCAATATGCTTCAAATTCAACGCAATGCTCAATCACTTTCAATCATTCTTTTAGAAAGATAAGGATAATTGTTAGAGACTCAATATACTTCTTATTCATCTTAATGTTCAATCACATTCTCAAATAAATTCATAATATATAATAGTTTGTTTTATGGAACTTGAACAATCACTTCACACATCCACTTGACTAGGCTCAACCAACTCTACTCAACCAATCACTCAATGAATCAATTCTTCCTTACACACCCTACTCCAAGTATATAAACACCAACTCAAAATGACTCCAACAATGCTTTATCAAAAACTCTCACATAACAATGATACTCATATTATTTTCAAACCCTAGTTCAATTTCTTCACACAACCAATGGCTTCAAAAATAATGCTTATAAAATAAGGTTTTAAAAACAACTCTTTATTCCAAAAAAAATTGAATCATTAACCCAACACACTTAATAAGGAAAACCTAATTAAGTCCTTTTCACTCCAAACTTATTTTCTAGAAAACCAACCAATCAAATCAACTATGTAAGAATGTGCTAATACATTTTTCTTGATGAAGAAGGAATCTCTAATATCTATCACAACCATAAACATATTTTTTCCAAGCTTAAAGGAGTTAGAAGACACTAAACTCTATTAAAAATACAATGAAAATATCAAAACACACATACACCTTATCAGTCCATTTTAAAGAAAGCATACATCGACATATACAAAAATAATTTACCAAATACACCTTATAGTCTCCCAATAAAATAATATTCAATACAACAATAGTTTGAATATTCACTTCTTAAAAACCCTAAATCAACACAAATTTATCTCAATCAATCATATTTGACATAAGCCACTTCAGAATTTTATTCTTTAAAAATCAATCCAATTTTTACTTATGAATCCATACTTTAACATTACATTTTTAAATATAATATTTTGAAAAATAATGCAACAACTAATATTTCCTTTTCTAAGGTAAAAGTATTTTTACCCACCACTTAAATTTTCAGCAAACACTTTATAAAACCCATAAATTTTTCTTTTTAACTTAGGAAAAAATCCAAAATCATTTACCTCTTTATTTCTCCTAAGACTAACCTTAGCCTAAGTCAAAAATCAAACTATTTAAATTTAAAAGAGTGTTACCACTTTGCATTGCATGAATATTCGAAATGAGCGCTTCTCTCCACAAGCACTTTCACTATGGCTTTCAACACCATGGATCCATGTGCTCGCTTTGGAACCTCCACTACCTTACACCCTTTGACTTCCATTATTTGCACAAGCAACGAATTGGCTCCTTCATTCACGTTGTCTAAAAACTTCGCACGAACTACTATCATGAGGGAATTGCACATGGAAACCAATGTTAATTATTTTCATTGGATGTGAGTGGATACCTTACCTTTGAGAAGGCTATGGTATTTATATACCATATGCCTTCATTGCTCTACGTTGGCAGTGAGGATGTTGTCAAGAAAGTGGTGACATCGGTGGAAGGGGGGGCAACTTTGCACGCGAACAAACCGGTGCTCAAACTTTATGAAATGTGCCCAAAATTTAGCTTTGGTAATTTATTAAATATAATAAATTAAATTCTTTAAGAATTTAATTATTATAATTTAATAATTAACATGGTATTTTGGCCTTAAACCAAACTTAAGGGTCTCTTTAGGTTTTTAGAAAAACCTTACAACTTTCTCACATGGTTTTAATTGAAAAACATTTTATTTTCTACTCACCCATGGTTTTAATAAAAACCCTTCTAGCTTATGCTTCCACATAATATTAAAAAATATTATGAAGCTCTTTGCCTTTAACCTGTGCATTGTTCCTCTTGACCTTTTGACATCAACAAAGCTTATTTCTTGATATCAATGACAACTTCATTCCTTGACATCAATGACAACATTGACTCAAAATGTCCAACAAAAATATTTATAACCATAGCAATCAAGTATTGTGCATCACAAGATTATGCCAAAATTTTACCATAATATTTTGAATATCATCCTTGCAAGCACTTAATATCTTGTTCTTACAAGCATCCAAGTCTCCAAGAAAGTCTCTAATCAAGTCTACAAGCTCTCAAGAAATCATAAAGCATCAAGCATTAAGCCTCAAATATCAATCATTCAAGTGCCATGAATAAACAAGCTAGCAAGTTTTTAGAAGTATTACATTATTTTGTACCTTGCAAGATTAATGCAAGGACCATGTAAATAGTTTATTGTAGAGTATGTTTAGTATTTGTGTATATGACAGGTGTCATGTAAATAAGTGTAGAGTTTTGTAAGTGAGGTCTCATGTTAATGAGTGTGAGTTATGTAAGTGAGGTGTCATGGAAACAAGTGTTGACCTATGAGTTGTGTAAGATTTTATCATTTAGTGTATGTAATCATGAGAGTTTTTGTTCATATGTGAATATGTGGATAATTTTATTATGATATAATATTTTTCATATGAGAAATTTGAAGTGTTATATGTCTCAAGTGTTTGAGGAGATGAAAGGTTTGTAATTTTTATGAATGTGAAGAGTCTCATATCCACTACTATTATTTATTAAAGAAAAAAAAGTATAATAGTGTGTCAAAGACTAAGAATTGCATCTCATTGCATTGCTTAAATTAGATATTTTAATAATATATTTAAAGAATTATTGTTCATTCAATGTTCATTGTTATTATGGATTGAATCATGTGAATATTTGTGTTTTTATATTGTAAGATTATATGAAAACATTTGTGAATTCCTAACACAAGCTCACAACAAGTAGGAAACAACCTTGTGCATGGGGTTGTGCTATTTTCTCTTATTTTATTTTAGATATTTCTTATATTTTTAAATTTAGTCATTTTATTTTAATGCACTTACAGCTAATCTTACATTTAGCATTTTTATTTAGCTAATATTTCACTTTTTCATTTAATTTTCATCTTGAGCAATTATATTTATATATTTCTATTATTGGACAAGGCCTTTATACTTTCAAGTCAAATCCTTTCATTATAGTCATTAAAATATTGCCATATATTACATTTAATCTTGTTCTTTTGCTCTTAAATTCAAAATTATCACTAGATTATAGGTCGATGGTAATCTCACTTTCTTGTTTTATACAAAGAAAAAGTACCAACACTAAACTAAAGTATCCATGACACTAATAATACCTAATGGTACTTTTCTACATTGAATTTATTTCTTATATTCTGTAATTTTTATCAATTTCTATTTATTTGAACAAGGGTCTAATTACTATTCATGTAAGTCTAACTATCCATTGCCATCTTAGATAAGCCCCTCTCCCATTGACTATATATTTTCTATATATTTTATAGGTTAAGCCATGGTCCTATTGATAGGAAATATCATTGATGTCGCTTTTTCAAGTTGATCATGCTTTGGTATATTTGGAAAATATAGGTGATTTTGCCTCTAATATGTATCACTTAAGCATTTATAACTTAAATAATGTTTGATGTCTATGCAAACTTAGTTATATTTCTATTGTCTTGGTAAAATAGATAAGAAGCAAATAAAGAACTAGTTTAGTCTTAATCATATAGGGGATCAACACAATATTTTAGATTTAGCATTAAATAAAAATTACACATAGTTACATCTTAGTCCTTCCTTGTTGCATCTTCTTGCATCCTTTCCTTTTCAAGAAAAAATATCATTTCCTTCCTCATTAAAATTAATAGAGAATTTTAGTTTTAGGTCTTGATTGATGAATTTGTATGTGCATTAGAGATAGATTAAGTTTAATATTATACAAATAAGTTTCATAGGATAAATTTAGTTGTTCTTCAACTAATCTAATAAAACTAGACTTTAAGCTCCTAAACTTTCCCTAGTTTTAAAGTGAGAAGAGAAGAGAGTAGAAAAGTGTCATGAGGAGACCCTTTGTGATACCTTTTAATTTTTTCTCCTTGTCACAATAGTTATTATAAATTCCTTTTAGAATATTTTTCTTAATTAGATATTATGTGAATGAATTTAACTTCATAGCATATGGCTTATGTATGAGAACAATTGTATTATCCTCTTTTTCTAATAACAAATCTTGAATTTGCTTCAAGTGGTGTGATTTTTTAGGTGTGTGTACTCATCTTCTTCTTACACTATTATTCTCCATATCCATGAATTAGTCATTTACAAGTCTATAGGTATAAACATTATTTTGGAGGTTATCATCAAGAGAAAAAATGGAGTAATAAAACTCTTGATATTGATGTAGATCTATTTTACAGTTCTTCAGCTAAAGGGTGAGAATATTGTATTTGATAATGATAACTATATATTACTCATATCAATATTTATTATAATTCCTAAATAATTTTTAATGGGGAATATTATAAACTTGACCTTTATTTGAGTTTATTAATATATAGTCTATGGTTTATGTTATATTCTTATGAGAATAATGAGGAGAATTTTTCTACACCTGCCTTGTCCTTTAGTGACTATGAGGTGTCATAATCCCCACAAAAAGGAATACAAAGAGTAACATATATGAATAAATCCTCATAGATGTCATTTAAATTCTTTCTTGTCATAGGAAATATGGTACATTCACATATACACTTGTCACTTAAAAAGTAGAACACATTATGACTTATTTTTTTTAATTTTAAAAGGCATGTGCTATAGGTTTGAGTATTTTTGTTTTTATAATTTTTGTATCTACTTATTGAGAACTTGATTTCTTAATAAGATAGGATTTTTTTTTTTAATTTCTAGAAGAGTTCACTCCTTCAAAAATACCATCTCCATTATTTTCATGCATACTTCAACCTCCTTTATGTTGACATAAACTTGATGAATTTATACTTACTTTTAGGATATATTGAATGGTATCATGCACCTAAAGTTTATGTTGACATAAGTTTGATAGATTATAAATATTTTTATGATATCTTACATATTATCATATACCTAAAGTTTATGTCGAGCTTATGTACGAGGCTATGGTTTTTATATTTTTGACAACAATCAATTTGAAATATGAAATTAAAATAGAAATAACTATAACAATTAAATTTAACATGTTAATATTTATTTTAGAGTTTGAAATTGACTTGTCATAAGAATTTATTAGGTTCGACTACTTTTAAAAAATATATATTTGCAATATTTTATGTTACGAAAGTGGACTTAAAATTATGATTATGAAGATGTATACGAATCCTACTATGTCAATTAGGGTAGGGCTATGGTGTTGAGTGTCTTATTATAATAGTGGTAATTTTATATTGAACATAGTTTACAAATGTGTACAAATATCAGCTCTCGTTCGGGCAAACACAAGAGGAATAGACCTCACAACCATATGGATGATAATAATTAGGCAACTGCCAATGCCATTCGGCAATAATAGTGGTAATTGAGACTTTGAGGTAGTTAAAAGAGATTGTGGTCTACAGGCTTAGTTATCAAGTTCGATTTTAACTCTTTTTTTTAAAGCGAAAAACCCTTTGCAGAGCTGCTTTGGTTTGAGAGACCACGAACATGGGGGTAAATTGGATTTTTTGATACCCAATTCAGCTTTTTGGTAGGGTGGAGGGAGGATTGCCCTCTCCTCTCCAACTCACATACAACACCTGGGTGATTTCGAAACTCTTGCAGTTCGAAATAAATTCAACATTTTAATAAAATTCGACAATAAAATTCAATATATTATAAATGTATATATCTCTTTTCAATATTATGTATCTTATATTATGTCTTAGCATTATGCTATTTTAAAATTAATTAAACATATAATAAATTTCACTTATAATTAAATAATTATTAAAATAATAAAATGTAAAATTATTATTTAAATTATAATTTAAACTTTTATATTTAAATATTTTTAAAATTTTATTAAAAATTTTACCATAACCTAACCAAAGTACCATTTGCTACTTGCAACAGCTTAAAATCATGTTATAGTCTTTGGCCGACCTGCATTTTCTTGGAATCTTCACCACTAGCTGAAAAAAGATAAGACGTTAAGGGAATAGAAGAGCATTGATCAGTTGAGTGATGCAATCATTGAGAAAGGATAAGAAGATAAGAGAATAGGTAGGAAGATAAAGAAATAAGAGAGCATTGATTAGCTGAGTGATGCAACCACCAAATGACAGCAACGCCTCTGTCCACCATTTCTACATCAGATCAACCACGGGTTTATCCAGCATCATAAAATAAATTACATCGCCAAGGTCATAGTCCAATGCTTCGCACAGGTTATGATGATTTATTTTGTTATAGTGTAATGTGATGGAAAGACTACCCAATCTTTGTTCCCTGCATTAAAATATTTAATTAAAATTTTTAGCATACGTTTTCCCCTCCTCGCGGGTTTGTTTTTTCTTGACGAATTTGAAGTTTTTTGGTTGAATTTATGCGCTGCGTTAAAATATTTAAATAAAATTTTTACCATTCGTTTTCCTGTCCAAATTTGAAGCTTGTTCGTCGAATTTATACGCCACGAATTTCGAATTTTATGTAAATTTTTTTGATGAATTTGATAACTAAGTTTATAGGAAAGGATGTTACTTGCATTATCGGTGATGTGACTCAGGTTCAATCTCCACAACAAATATGTATAAGTATTACTAAAAAAATATTAGGACAACCTTGTATTTTGAAAGGATTAATTTAATATGCAAAAATAATATATATTTTTTAATTAAATGGATTTAATAATTTCTATATTATTCAAAATGATTCTAGATTTCTTAATTCATTAAAATTACTTGCTAAATTACTAATCTCAACCTATTCCACATTTTTAACTTGTACACAATTTGATTAGTTATGTTTGTATGGCTCCTTTAAAAATTAAATGAATACTATCTATGTTTATTTTATTTCTGTTATGATTAGTTTAAAATTTGAAAATGAATTTAAATATGTTGATAAATCTAAATTGAAGGTATTGCAAGTGATTTAAAATTATATTATTTAAAGTTATTTTTAAGTTGCAAATAAAATATTTACAATTTACTTGAATTTAGTTTGATATTAGACTTTACTGGATTAAGCTATATATATAATTTATGTAAAGAGGATTGTATTACCATGAAGCTTAAAGAAGTTTAGGTCATTTATATGGCTACAATAAATCAATGGAATTTAGATTTTAATTATAAATTTTTGAGGCTTTTGATTGGAAATATTAAACATGTCAATGTAACATCCAAGTTACCATGTAGTGATTGTTAAATAACACTAATCCATGTCATGGGTAAGTTTCTAAATTTTCTCAATATTTTTTGATTAAGTTATTATTTTCTAAATAATTTTTCCTTTGGTAAAATATAAGGATGCATATAAATAATAATGATTTGTTAGATATAGGGACTTTAAAATGCTTTTTTAATTTAGTTAAACACTAAAATATTATTTATATTTTGTTTCATTTGTTTTCAAAATTTGTATTCTCAAATATGTACAAATACTCATGTAGCTAATTATTGAGCTATATATAATTATGTAACATCATTATAAATTTTATTTTTATTATAAGAATAAAAATATAATGTCATCTAGAAAAGTCATAACTTGCAAGTTATAAAAAATTACAATCTATAAAAATTATAAAAGTGAAAATTTTATATCAATCTTATAAAATAACAATCTTCAATAATAGATTGGCATATCATATAAAATAAATTTAAATAAAACATATTATATAAGATTATGATATTTTGTAAAATATATTTATAAAAAAAATTGAATTTCAATGGCTTGTATGTCCACTACCCTAACTCTTATATTTAATAAAATAGATAAAGAACTAATAACAAAACTAGATATTGTAGCTATGAATTAAAATAATACCTAAAACACCACATAGATTCTAAAATACATAGAAGAATGCATTTTAAAATCATTCCTTACAAAAAATATATTAATTTTCTATCAACATAGAACATGGATAAGGAATGATTAAATTCAAATTACAAATTAAAAATAACTTTAAAAGACTCAAGCCAAGGTATTTGAAAAGATAATCACTTTTGAACTTAGTGAAACAACTAAACACCAAGAATGTGAATAAAAATTACTAAAAAACTAAATATTATAACAATGTGTTAATGAAAGTAATTGTATTTGAATATATGACAAAATCGTAATGATGTTTATGAGACAATAAACTAGTATGACTATGTGGTAAAATAAATGATTAAATAGAAACTATGTTCTCAAAATAAAATAGTGGTAATTGAAAATTTAATCTAAAGTACAAAACCAAGAGATTTAAAAAAGTTATTATTTTTCAATCTATTAAAAAAACTACAATAATTCAAAAATATCAAGATATTATTACAACTTGTTAATAGAAATTATCATGTTTAACTCTAAACTATTCTAAGAGCATGAAATATTAGTATAGCCAAATTGCAAGCTATCATAAAAATTTATTAATAGCTTAGAGTCTAAAGAAGGAGGAAACATCAAATTTTTACATATCTAACTAGAAGTAATGGAAAAGATTCTATGACCATTAAGCCATCTCCATCTCCAATCATCCCATATATTATTGGTAGTTGTTCCTAAATTTATAAGGACCTCACAAGGAGGAAAGCAATAACTAAGCCTTAAGACTCTTTGAACCTAGAGGGAATGGAACAAGTGGTAAGTGAATTTTACCAATTTTACTCAATTTTAGAAAGTTCATGTTAAATCCAAAACTTCTTGGATGGTGGATTTTGCATCAAAAAATTCCAACTTTTGAATTTCTGGATATGAGATTGCATATTCCCCTTTAATGCAATTTTTGTAATGCTTTAGATATTCTTATTCACTTATTTTGATTTTGTGATATGGGATGTCTTCTACTCTTTTATTTTTCCCTCTTTCACTAGATCTTGGAAGTTTTCTTTGCTTGGCTTCTTAGCTGGATCAGTGTCCCAAACATTGGGATGTTTGTAGACTCATTCTTCTCAAGCACATTTGGAAGTGTAGATGCAAAAATTTATTTACTAGATCTGATCATCCATTGGATGTAGTTTTAGTAGAATTGACCTTTCATATTTTGTTACATGTGGGGCACATTCATCCCAAGTCTATGGATCTTCCAACACACCACTGATATGTTATTAATAGACTTTATCAGCTTTCTCATATGATTGAGGATCTTCAGAAGGTCCAACAAGAAACAAAAAATAAGTTAGTTAACAATGATGAACAGGTTTTGATTTTTATTACTTTTGTTTCTTCTCTGAAGACTTTTGAAGATATCACTAAAGACAATCTTCCTAGAATTTCTCCATATAACAGACTCTCCCACATGCTGATATCTAGTGTATCTCAACAAAATATAGCTATAGTATTTTTGTTGCTAAAAGCTTCTATTCGTATTCTTATTTTTATGTACATTCAGTTATATCCACCTCATTTGGTTTCTTAACTTGTAGATAATATTAATACCACCGTAATATTGTGATATGACAGTTAATAAATTAATATAATCTTAAATTTATCTAAAAAACACTAAAAATTATATTTTAATAAAAAAAATTAAAATGACAATGGCTTATTAATATGTCCTATAACCTAAACACTTATATAGAGACTTGGCTAAAGTAACCCTAATAACATCCAACATTCGATATTAATTTGCGAGAGATTCTGCCATGGTAGCTAGTGCCATACACCAATGCAAGGGAAAAGGACGATTCAATCAATTTATTGCAGTTAAAGTGACCATATTAAGGTCACCCTTAAGAGAAAATGTCGTCTAGGGGAATAACCCCTTTTCATTTTACTTCCACCTACCTGCCTTATCTGAAATCTCAAAAAAGAGGGATTCCGTTGACTGTTTTAGTTGGATTCCTCCCAATCGATGCCAGTTCACATTAAAAATGACCTCAGGTCAACCTCAACTGAGGTGATAAAGATTTCGGCCCAACTAGGGGAAAGAATCTAATCTGCCACATTAAAAATGACCTCAGGTCAACCTCAACTGAGGTGATAAAGATTTCGGCCCAACTAGGGGAAAGAATCTAATCTGCCACCCATCATATTATCAAGATTGTCGCTTGCTCCTTGTGAAGGAGACCAACTAATTAATTACAGCCTTTGATGTAGCATTCCACGAAATTGCATCGAAACTATGAAAATTGGAACAAGTTGTACAATTAAGGCACGGTGGAGGTTTAATCCCGCGAGGCTGTTT
The DNA here is from genome assembly GCA_028583015.1 of Wollemia nobilis. Lineage (NCBI taxonomy): Eukaryota > Viridiplantae > Streptophyta > Pinopsida > Araucariales > Araucariaceae > Wollemia > Wollemia nobilis. The sequence goes on from JAQPPZ010001731.1 coordinate 4,741,996, forward strand.
AATCCCGCGAGGCCGAACATTTACAGCTCGCTGACGTTAATTCTTTGATTTAAAAACCTATATGAAAAGCACCACCGTCCAGAACTAATAACATAGAGAACAAAATTAATTCCTGAGCTAATAATTCTATAAGAAAAGCACCACCGTCCAGAACACACTAACATAAACCTGCACCACAACTTCAACGTAGTTGGGAATTATGATAAAAATTCAAAACAGCTTTCGCCATAAACATGTTACAGAAATTAAGGATACATGCTAAGGTAAGTCTCCCTAAGGCATTCCTCCAACGCCATTATTTTAGGAGTATTATTTTACTTTTTCTCACCTGGGAGAAAAGGAAAAGTAAGATTCCCTCCCTCCGTATATGGGAGAGGAATAAGAATGGTTTGCATGGTGGTCCGCTTTATATAAATTTTCTACCTATATAAGGCCCTCATCAGTTTCCAAATTCCATATCAAAAGCTAATTGAAGTCTTCCTACTTCGTTCAATTCAAATCATATCATGGACGGCACGCATGAATCAACTCAGTCACTAAGGTCCATCATGCATGCTGCTTCTTCTTACTTCATACCAGTTTTCTGTTTTTTAAGTGAGAAATTTTATGCACTGAACTTGAAACAGATAGATACTAAGTCAGAAGTGGAATTGGGAATTGAAGGTTGTTAGTTAGCAATGAACCATGCAGTATATAGAACTGAAGTTGTTGGATTTTGTTTCTTTTTCCTAATGATGTGGATTGATTTGTATATATTTTTTCATTTGAAGGCCTCCTAGATTGACGAATCTTGGATTTTGACATGAAAACTATACTATTGCTTTCCTTTTGCATTACTTGATTCCTCTTAGTTATGCAATTGCCCTATGTAACTTTGGCTACACGTTTCTTTATTATTATTTTCTTGACTGTACGTTAACAATCGAAATATTCTACAACTAAGAATTACTCATTATAAGACGTTAATGAGGATTAACAAAACTTAGTCCGAGACGCAAAGTAGTGAATATTATTAAACTTAAAAAGCTTCTCGTGTTGAATTTGGAGATCATAAACTATGTCTTGTGTTACAACACCGCTGATACGATATCCCACAAAATAAAAAAGTATTCAAACTAATTTCACACAATAATGTTTTTCTTTTCTTTTTTTATTCCTCTATTACATTATCACTTTTTGATCGAATAAAATGTCCTCACTTTCCACTGAATGATGGCCTTTCCTAAAGCTCTTGAAAAGTAAAACATTCTGAGTTCCAGTTGAAAGGACTCGGATTAGTCACTCATGTAGATCGGTTCGAATTGGCATTATTAAGTGCTTCTGAAGTGATTGTAATTGTTTTTCACCAGGCATAAATGTGCAGCATGCTTCAGACAATTCAACAAAATGGAGCATCTAGTCGAGCACATGAAAACTTCTTATCACTCTTCCCACGAGTCAATGTGTGGCATTTGCAAGAAGCATTGCAGGTTTTATGAGTCCCTAAGAGAACATCTTATTGGTATGTCTCCTTTCCATTTTTCCATTATCATGGTTCAATGTATTTAACATATTTATGAAGGCATAACTTGGAAGCATATGTCTTAAAACTAACTAATACTGTTACTTTGACAACGTTAAATGCTGTGTTTTGGTTCTTAGAGATTAAAACTAGATGGATTTAAAAGCGGTGGCCGTGTTTGATTTAGAAGGTAATATAAATCGTGGTCAGCTACTACTGCTAATTTAGTATCATTTCTATTGTCCTGCAAATATCTTATTCAGGTCCACTTCCCAAAGCTGAGTGCGCCAAACAGTTCAGTGAAAGGGGGTGTAATCTCTGCCTCAAATTCTTCCCTAGTGCACAACAAGTCGCTCTTCATAGAGAAACCTGCGAATATCTCCCACCATTGCCTCTTGTAACTCGATCTTTTTTTTGCAGCTTTCTTTTTTTATCACAGTAATTGTTCTACTTGAATTCTAGTCTCAGTTCATCCAGGTGATTAGCAAACTCAGCTGTTCCATGAATTTTAAGTTGCAGGTTGCCGGTGGGGGGATTTCTCTGGTGAACAAGTGTATCCAAGCAAAGGAGCACTTTCATGGAGAAAGTTCTACCCAGGGCCAACAGCTTCCACCAATTTCTTCGATTGCACTCGATTGTGAGATGGTGGGTGGTGGTCAGGATGGCTCTCTTGACCTTTGTGCCCGAGTCTGCTTGGTAGATGAAGATGAAAAGGTGGTCTTCCATAGTTATGTCAAGACTCTACTTCCAATAACAGATTATAGGTAAAACAATAATATATTACACTCTGATTTTAGTTTATATTAATGTCTGTTTAACACAAACGATAAGTCTAACTTAGACTAATCCTGAACCTGAATCTTTTCTGTGTAAAACGACACGTGACCAATGCTATAAAATTACATTAAGTGACATTGTTTGCAGGTACAATATCACTGGCATAAAACAAGAACATCTGCTAGATGCCATGCCACTGAAGCAAGTCCAGGAAAAAATACAGCAGATCTTATATAATGGGGAAGCAATCTGGCGAATTCGTTTGAGAGGGGGAAAAGCTAAGGCTCTTGTAGGACATGGCCTTGATCATGATCTTCAATGTTTGGCAATGGAATATCCCAGCCATCTCATCAGGTTTACATTAGATATCACCTTAACCTATTATTTGAGTTTAACTAAAGATCATTAGATAAGGCGTTGATTATTCTTGATGTCCAGGGACACTGCAAAGTACACCCCACTGCTGAAAAGTAGCAAAGCAAGCTATTCACTCAAATATCTCACTCAATCATTTTTAGGGTAACAATTATCCTGTCAACTTTGTATCATTATAGGGTGTTTCTTCTCCAAGGTTTTGTTTCCGACGATATTATTTCTACGATGAATTCTGTTCCACTCTACTGGTTCATCCATTGTTTATACATTCATGAGATTTAATATAGTTTTTCTATTTCCTAAGGAAATAAGGTTGTCTTTTCTTCTTATCAGTTACAAGATTCAGAATGGTGTTTATGACCCATACGAGAATTGTGTATCAGCAATGCGTCTTTACAAGAAAATGAGAAGCTTAGACCATTTTCCCAAGGAACCCTTTGCTGCAGTCAATTTTCCAGTAGATAACGTGTTTGGACGATGGAAACAGAAAGATTTGGAGAAAATGAACCCCGAAGAGCTGCTTCAAATTTCTCAATCAGATTTCTATTGTTGGTGCTTGGATTCCAGGCCATATCCAACTTGACTTCCTTCAGTTACTGCTTTGGCTTGATCCTTAACTATTTCTGCTTCATGTAGGATTTGATAGGGCTCAACTCTAATATCTGTTGAGGCACACCTGATATGTATTACATACTATATTTATATTTGCAGACTTTTAACATAGTGATTTTGGTGGAATCAATTTTGTGTCTTGCATTGGTCACGAATTCGGAAACATGCTGTTCAAAGACTGGTTTCATTTGTACATGCTTCCTCTTATAAGTGACTGAACGTCCAGAACTGCTTATCCATGATACTCTTTCCCGAAGGTTTTTGAACTCCCACAGCATGTCTGCCGTTTTCAAATGTTCCCTCCGATTGTCTTTCCTCTTGCGTTGGATTGTAGGTAAAAAGTCTTTTTTTTTTGGTTAATAACAATATTACTAAAATTTCACTATCAAACTATATGCCTGTCCCTTTTGGATGACCATATCCATGATATGCTTTGAGTAGGTATTGTAGAATCTGGCTGTCCTGCAGTTAATTTGTCACATGTTGAAAGTATATTATTTTTTTTGCATTCTAAATTATGTCCAACATCATTAATATTATTGCCTATCATGTTATCGAAAGTTTCTTAAAACATTGTTATGTCTATGTCTATATGTCTATTGGGGATTGTTTTTAATCAATAAATATTATTTCATTTTGGTTTAGCTGTATGATCTAATATAACATATTATATACTCAAATCAGCAATCAGGAGTCGTAACTCTAAAGGTCCCCCGATCACCGGAGATGGACCTAGCACAACTATTGGATCACTTTTAAATATTTAGAGTAAAATTTTGTCATATGACAACTTATATAAATATTTAAAATTTTGTTATATTACAACTTACATAATGTAAAAATGTTAGCATATATATTTTTTATTCTTATAATATTTATTTTTAGTTTTTTTGTCGAAGAATTATTTAAAATCTATGTTATCTATGTTAAATTTGTAAAATAATTTATAAAAATGATAACATAGATTAGAGGATAGAAAGTAGGAAGGAGGAAGCATAGGTAAAAATTAGGAAGTAGAAAGCAAAGGAATCAAGGATCAAGTCCCAGTTCTTATTTTAGATCTTGAGATAAACTTAATAATGAAAGGACTCATGTGAAATGAATCTAGATAACATGGAAGGGAATTCATTTTTGAAAGTCCTTACTAAAATTAAATATGCCCTAATTGGAACTAAGGATGTCATAGTGATAAGAGGAAGAGTGAACTATGGAAAACCTTGCCCCAACAATAGATACTATACTAGAAGTAATTATCAAGGATGATATGATTGAGCATGATATAATAGTTCTTAAAACTAAAGGGTTAATGTGTAAGTTGCATGGATATGGTCAAGTTTTTATGAGACACAAAATTTGATCAAGTGGAAGTGGATATTGAATATAAATTACTCCATGAATTTTCTTCCAAAATGATTTTTCCTTATTATCTTCTCTAGTTCAAAAATAAGGAATAAATAAATGGATGGAAGCCCTTGGTTTAGGATCAAATATGTATTATATTAAAGACCATAGAGTAATATTTTTTGTGAAAATATATACTATTTAAAGACTTTGTGGATTAGGAATTTTGGACATCTTTATCAACTCATTAATAAATATATTTTGAAGAATATTGGCAATACTCTAGGTGAGTCACTCAAATATTAGTATTAAATAAGAATCAAGAGAATGATATCAACAAGAGGATTATGAAAATATTGTATTTTGATGTCACAAATATCATGAAACTAGACATATAGCAAGAGATTGCAAAAAAAAATGATAGAAACAAAGATAGGCATGAGGGTAACATAAATATAAAACAAGGAGATAAAATCATAGAAGAATCTAGGTTAAATAAATAAATTTCCTTTCCTACGAAAGTGACAATAAATACCCTTTTGCATCATCATATGACAAATACCATTACAATTCACTCTAAACAACCATTACAAGAAAAAATGACATGGGGGATGAGGAAGTACAATACAAAAGTTCAAATATAGGAGCTAAAGATGCAAAGGAATATGAAAAGATAATTTTTAAAGAAAACGAAGATAGGAAGGTAAATTTTAAAGTGAATGAAGTGTGGGTAATCAAGCTTAATCTAGATAAATCACATTCATTTTCTTCAAGTATCTTAAATATTCTCCTTGTTGCACAATAAATAAAATTTTATGTAGGATATCCAAGAAACTTTAGGGTTTCTAGGCCAATATAAGAAAGTAATGACTATGGAGGATCATCTATACATTTTAGGGTTTTTAAGGCAACATAAAGAATAAAGAATAAAGTGTTAATGAGGCTATTCCTTTCATTTTAGAATATTTAGGGAAACATAGATATTTAGAAAATAAATATTATTATGAATAATATAGATAAATATAAGAGATTGATGAAGATGAGAATTTTTGTGGAAATGAAATAAGGAAAGTAAGTCTATCAAACCATGAACAAAGAGAAAAAAATCAAATGGATATTAATTTGGGAAGCCAAATAAAAATGTCATAGGTGTTAACAAATGGGACTAAGCCCACTAATAAAAATAAAATATGATAATGATGAAAATGATATCATGGAATATTAGATAAATGAACAAAACCCTAAAGAGTTATTAAAATTTTAATGGGTTGTTATAGTCTTAAGTTTATTTTAATACAAGAAATACAATTTATTGAGGAATATAAGGATTATTATAAGAATATTTGAAATATGGATGATTTTTTAGCAATTTCTTCTATATAAGATTCAGGTCATATTGCAACATTATAAGAAAAATGCAAATGGGATGGAAAATTATTAGAAGTAAAATGTAATTGGGTTGCTAGACTATTTAATAGGCAAAAACAAACCATCAAATTTGGGGTTAAATGTATATGCTCCAACTATAGTTACTCATTTTCAAAGATGTTGGAAGGAGGACCTTAGCATATTTTTTTTCAAATACAATGATGATTCATTATGATATATAGATTTTTAGGGATAATTTAAATAATGTTTTATATCCATTGAAAAAGAAGGATGACATTCCAAAATGGTCTACATCAATATTTTATATTATTTGTCAATTTAAATGATCTTTAAGATAATTTTTTTAATGATTTTGTAAGTAGTGTTTTGAAAGAGTTACCTTTTCTCTTTTACAACATATCAGACTATACATACCTATTCGATAATATTTGAACCTTCTTATGGGTTGCATCATCTGACATATCAACCATTAAACCAATACCTCTTTAGCAACCTTTGAGATGTTAGTGCTTTAATTTTTAAATACACATGGGATAATAGATGCATTGACAAAATTCATATAGTAGAAAGATTGGATAGATTCTTATTATCACATAAATGGTTGCAAACAATGTATGCAATATCTTTTGAGTAGGATTATATTGCAAAACCATTATTTCAACTTATCCTTTAACTAATAATGGTCATCCAAATCCATTTTGCTTCCAATATATACAACTTCAAGATCCTCCTCTTTTTTGGATGGTTATGTTATGGTGGGACGAATCCAAATTTAAAGGATCATGTATGTATAGGTTTGTTCAAGAGATGAAAAATTTAAAGTAAATGAATATTTAGAATTGCAATATTTTGGTAATATTTTTAAATAAATGAAATAAATTGAATCCAAGATAAAAACAATTGTACAAAATATTGTAAAAACTAATAAAAATTATTGGGATTCTTATGTGAAAGAAAAATAATTACTTCTTGATTATCATAATGCATTGAAAAATGAGTCATATAGGTTCCAAAAGTATAAAATAAATCATTTTACAACAAAATAATATATATTTTCATCACATTAAATTATTTTTGCTCCAAATAAAAGAATTATTGAAGGTAAATAATAAATAAGGAAGTAAACACTTAATTATTTCAAAAATATTTTATCAAATACTAGGCAAGATAAGGATGTACAAGATAAGTTTTTGCAAAATCTTTTGTCAATTATCACACATGGATAAAATGAAATATTAACAAAGAAGATATCTATGAAGGAGCTACATGAAGTAGTTTTCTCTTTCTATCCTAACAAAGCACATGGTTTTGATAGATTTTTGGTAATTTTATTTCAAGGATTTTAAGATTTATTGAAGAGGGATATGTTTGCTACAATTGATTGTTGAGATCAATACAATTTTTATTATGTTGGTTTCCAAGAAATATGACACAAAATATTTTGATAATTTTTATCCAATAATCCTTTATAATATGATTTATAAAATTATCTAAAAAATTATGGCAAATATGTTGAAATGCATTCTAGGTTGTCTTATCCTAGAGGAACAAGGTGGTTTTTTTTATGGTGATAAAATTATTAATAGTATAGTCATTCATAAGAGGTCTTGCATTCTCTTAATTCCATGAAAAACTATGTATGCTTATGAAATTTTATATGAAAAATTATATGACAAGGTTTCCTATAATTTTATGAAAAATTAAATGATAAGGTTTCCTATAATTTTATAGTTGATGTGAATAGATTAATTATTTATAGCACTCTAAATTTTTTATTTTAATCAATGGATCTCTTGATGGTTACTTCAAGTCATCTTGTAGAGTTCATCAAGGTGATTTACCATCTCCTTATATATTCATTATTCTTGCAAAATAATTAGAGAGAACTTTTTGAAAGGCTAAAGTGGATGTGAAAAAAAGGTATTCAACTTACAAAATATGGTATCTTTGAATCTCATCATCAATTTGTTAGCTACTTCAAGTCATCTTGTAGGTTTCATCAAGGTGATTTACTATCTCCTTATATATTCATTTTTCTTTCAAAATAATTAGAGAGAAATTTTTGAAAGGCTAAAGTGGAAGTGAAAATCAAAGGTATTCAACTTAAAAAAATGGTCCCTTTGAATATCATCATCAATTTGTTAGTGATACTTTTATTTTGGGTAATACTTTAGTGAGTGATTCCATGGAGTTTAAATATTATTATCATGCTATGCGAAAGCTACAAGATAGTTGGTTAATACTACAAAATCAAAGAATGTTTTATTAACACTACCCTTGATATACAACAAATTATTGTGAATATTTTAGGTTTCAAATTTAAAAATATCTATAAACCTACTTAGGCATTCCTTTGTCTCATAAAGAAAATAAAAAAGAACTTAATATCAAATATTTTATAATTGATAAAGAAACATATTAGATGGTCAATTTTTTAGGGTAATTATGCAATTTTTTTGTTTGATTCTTGGTTGAAGTCTTATCCTCTTATCTTTGAATCACAATGGTAATCATTGGCTCAAGAATGCATTTTTTGCAAAGGTCCAAATATCAAGGACTATATTAATATGAGCATTAACTCCAAATTAGGGATTTATTTTAGTAACTTGGTTGAAGGAATGGAACTCAAACAAATTAAACATGAACCTTAAAATATGCTTCAAGAGTTTTATTTACTAGTTTTTACATGAAAGGAGGAGTTGGTTTTAAAGAATATGAATATATATTGGGTAGCTCCATCAACATTGAAATATTTGATAAAATATTGGATTAATTACTTCAAAGCTAAAGAACTATGTAAGTTGTGGAGGATTGATCCTACCATTATTTGTTGGAATTTATGTTTTGAAAGAAATAATAATTTTTTTTAAAATAAATCTCAAAATCATGCAAACATTTAGAACCATATTATTGCCTCTAAATACAAATATGGTGCTCATCATGGGATGTCTCAAGTGTAGAAATAGACATAGTAACTACTTGATTATAGAATTTGAATATACAAGGAAGATTCATCTATTTTTAGGAATTAAACCAAAGGATCTACATTGACCTAGGGTAAAATGCAAATGTCTAGAAATTAGATTTATAAAAATTAATTTTAATGGTGATATTAAATAAAATTAAAAAAAATATAGTGTAAGTGGTATTTTTAGAAATAATGAAAGAAAAATTATCCTCATTTACTCAGAATCATATGGAACTTCAACTAACATCTCTGCACACACCAGGGTACTTTTTACAAGGATCAAAATTGCAATATAAAAATGATAAAAATATTTTGATTGAGGAGCATTTACAAATTAGCATCAATGCTATCAAGAAAATAAGATGTGGAGATTGGATAAAAATAATATTATTGTTGATGCTCATCACCTATTATTATAAGTAATATCTTGGAAATATGACCATATTTGTAGAGAAAGAAATCAAGTAATAAATTATTTAGGTAATCACAGTGTTGATATTCATCTTGGTGAAACTCAAATTTTAGAAGGCAACTAGCCAAGTGCAATTTTATTTATTATTAAAATTATGTCAAAGAGCTAGCTATGGAAACATAAAACTTCAACAAAGTTGAAGAATATATTTAATAGACAAATAAATGAAATGGATTTATGATAAAAATACATGTTGGATATGGTTTAATTGACCTAACAAAAAAATTTAATAATTTGGTATTTTTATGGCAATGAACCTAGTAGAAGCCATATATAACTTATAAAAAACATTGATTTTGACTAAATTATTAATTAATTTAAAAAAAAAGTTTTATTGAAGTTTTCCTTTAGTCATTTTTAAATTAAATTTGTCCTATAAAATTTAAAGTATCCACCTATATTATATAGTCACCTATAGTAGTATTATAAGTCCTTTGACAATTATACATTGACTAGTTGATAATGTTTGAGCATGGATCTCCTCTTTCAAGTGGAGGATGAATTTGAAAAACTGAACACATATGATTTGATTATAATTATTGTTTTTAATAAAAATCCCTTTCTACGAAGCATACAATTTTTCTCAACATCTCAATTTTTTTATAATTTTTTGTATCATTTATTTTTTAATATTAAAATAAATTTAGTTTATTTATTTTAACTAAAACATATGTAAAATAACAAATGAAGTTCATATATTACTAAAATTTAATCATATCATAATTATTTGTTCTTGCATAGTTAAAAGAAATTCAAGACATAATTTTAACTATTGAAATAGTTTTATAAGTTAATAATTTTTATTTCATATAAATAAAAAGAATAACAAAAACTAAAGAAAATAAACTTAGCATACAAAATAACATGAGTTTGGGTGATTAAAAGTAGAGATTTTTAGTATAAATATCTATGTTCAAAACTTAATGGACAATAACTTTTCATCATACTATTATGTAGTTTGTTGAAATACCATGCATTCCATAAAACTTATTAAAAAATAAAATATATGTAAAATATTTGTGGTAATATTTTTTAATCTAAATAGTATCCCTTATAATTATGTATGAAATATACCATTCTAATATTTCTCCTAACCTTTTCATGCTCTATACTAGTATACTTTTGGATGTTTCAAGTATATTAATATTATTTTAAAGTGTGTGTATATATACAAAATGAGAACATAACATGTATATAAAGAGAGATGAAATTTTTATCCCCATAAAATTTGTAAAAAAAGACTTTTTTTTTTAACAAGGTATGTGTCTTTGGCCACTCCCATTTAATAACAAAATATTTTATTGTATTGGAAGTCATCCAAATTATTTTTTATGAATGATATTTTTCATTTGTATTACTACCAAAGGTATTTTTCATCTTCCTCAAATAATTTATAAAATTAACTACTTAGTACTAGTCTAATTACTTTTTAAAATTTAAAATTTTCTAAGATGAAAGATTGTAAATGGATAAAATATATGTTACTCTATTTACATATTTGTAACAATCTTAATAATATGAAGCCTAAGGAATAACCTCACAAATAATTCTTATGATGTCTAGTAGCCCTAAAGTGCAATGATACTTTTGGATAGCAAATAACATCTTATGGTACTCAAAAAACTTAAATTATTATGAATATCCTCCATATTTTCTAATTATTTTGTTCTTGAACCCCTAAATTGCAAGTGCGCTTCTCCATAGCAATAACTTTCTTATACCACCCCAAAAACCCTAAATTGCTATGGATATCCTCCGTCATATTTTTTTTATTATGATGCTCTTGAAACTAAAAGTGTAAGGAATAAAATCTATACTACTTAAAATTTATTGCAAGAAATTTTTTTAATATTTTTTAAGGAATATGAAGATGATATACCTAGAATAAACTTACCTCTTTCACCTCCTTTGTTTTAAAAATTTCCTCTATATTTTCCTTTGCACCTCTAATTCCTTATGAATCTAAACTTGTACCATGCACTTTATCATCTCTTCCTTCTTTGTATCTTTGATTCAAGTGAACTATGTTGGTCTTTGCCATCTAAAGTTGTAACAAAAATTTATTTACCTCTTCTTTTGAAGTAGAATATGCTTGATCTAATACAACTTCTTTACCATAGCCTAACCATAAGCCTTTAAAATTCTAAATAGGAAGTCTGAAATTAAAAAATAATGGGGTGTATATTCATAAATTATACTTTAGTAACCATAGTGTGGGTAAATAAGTATATATATATATATATTGAGTGCATAACATCGTCTATGATGGTTGTCTCATATTGCCTATGGTCTTGCAAATGTTAAATAATATATTACCTTTTACCTTTACTTTGCAATCTCTCGCCATGTGTTCAATGTCATAACAATTGTAATAAGAAAACACAATTTACAATCTCATTTATTCTCTTTATTCAAATCTAATTTTAAAAAATTGTAATAAAAGTTTTTAAATATGTATAAGAAAATATATCAAATTTTAACATATTTTGGTCCTAAAATATGTCAAATTTTGTGCATTAAAACTTTTTGATTTTAATGATGGAAGACAACAAAAACCATAACCAAGAAAAATAAAACCCAAAATTCTCCTCTCTCGGCATCAGGAACATGAAATCAAAGACAATATTTAGTAACATCCTCAACAATTTTCTTCCATGTAGCATCAACTTTGACAACAAAACACTTGGCTTAAATAGACCTTCATAGGTACAGAAGTGTAAAATTGTTTAACACAGCCGAAACATAACCGGATGTTTAAAAAAGGGATGTTCCCTTTCCCTTTTTGTCCCCACCAATATGGCATTGCAGCCTCAACACAATCTTCTTTGTGGTCTTTGCCTTCTTGTGAAACACAGGCTTCGTTTGACCTCCATAACCCGATTGTTTTCTATCATAACGCCGTTTACCTTGAGCAGCAAGACTGTCCTTGCCTTTCTTATTCTGTGTAACCTTGTGCAAAGTGTGCTTTATGCATGCTCTGTTTTTGCAAAAAGTTTTCTTTGTCTTTGGAACATTCACAATTTTTGTCGAATAATTTTACAGAGACCAGCGTTCGCTTCGAAGGAACACAGTTTACTTTTCTCTTGTGCCGCTGCTGCTAAAACCCTAGCTGAAAACCATAACATATTTTCTCAATAGTCCTTTCATCTTTTGTTGAAATTGTATACATTTTTTCAGACCTTTCATAGTGACGAGATATATATTTTTTCAGTTATATAAGAGAGTTAAACACAACCACACTATTTTTAGTAACTAATAACTATAAGATTCAAATCACACGAGATGATTCCACCAAACCTATTCCCCTTCATTATTTCACACATCTTAAATTTTAATTGAAGATTGTTTTCATCCCATTCTACTTCATTATTCCACACAAATCTTAGATTTTAACTTAAGATTGTTTCCATCTGCATTGCTTGATTCCTCGTAGCTATACATATGCCCTTTGTAACTCTAGGTACACCTTTCTTTATTATAATTTTCTTAACTGTACCTTAGAAGTAAAAATTGTTATATGACAACTTATATAAATATTTAAAATTTTATTGTATTACAACTTACATAATGATAAAAATGTTAGCATAAATTTTTCTTATTCTTTAATATTTATGTTCAGTTTTTGTGAAAGAATTATTTAAAATCTATGTTATCTATGTTAAATTTATAAAATAATTTATAAAAATGACAATAACTTAATTGTTATTTTATTCATAATCATATTTATTAATATTTTAATATAAATTATTCTCTATGCTATATAATTATAAATTGTAATATTAATTATAATGTTTAAAGAGGTTGATTGAACAATAGAAGCTAGGAATTTCACACTTAGTACAATTAGGAAAACAATATAGTTAACATTTAATATAAAGCAATGTGAAATTTGAAGGTGCAAGTTCATTATAGTGTCTACATAATGTTAGCTTTAGCACTTAATCTAAAATATTATTAAAAATGAGACAATTGTATAAACATCACTCTAGTTTTGAGATAGAGGAGCTATAATGAAAAATATCCAGAAAATGTTATACTAAAATATTTATTGATAATATTTTTATATTCTTCTAGTTCAAGGGGTTTGGGGGTAAGTAACATGGAGTGATGAGCCTCACATAATAATCCAAGGTATTGGTGGGGAGTGATGAATCCTATTTGCAGACCAAAGCATTGGGAGGAAGTGATGATTTTTACATCATAAAACAAGGTTTAAATCCTACTTATTAGGGAAGTCCTCATGACTTATAATGAGTTTTGCATCCTAATTCAAAACATTACATGGTAATATAAGGTTTTAATTCTTGTTTCTAGGTGATAATTGCATATTTATCAAGTATAAAATTTCTATATGGTTTGTAAAATATTATGATAATATGCTCAAGATGTAATAGTGGTAAAATTGTTTTAATAATATAAAACCAATAAAAAATATAACATATACATATAAAATAAACCAATGATTTAAAATTTATTTACATTGACAAAATATTATTCATACTATTTTTTTTTTTAAATTATACCAAATATAACATTGATTTTGATTGAAGTGTGAACTAGGAGTGAGGGAAAACTTGGAGTAAGTGCAAGGTGAGAGCAAGTAGGGAGCATAAGCAAGAATTAGGAAGTAGAAAGCAAAGTGTGAAAGTAGAAAGCAAAGTGTGAAAGTAAAAGCAAAGTGTGATCAAGGAGAAAGTCTAGAGTTTTTTATTTTAAATATTAAGAGAAATTTAATAACTAAAGGTTCATGTGAAATGAATCTAGATAACATGGAAGGAAAGTCATTTTTGAAAGTCCTTACTAAAATTAAAGATGCCCTAATTGGAAGAAAGGTTTTCATAGAGATAAGAGAAAGAGTTAATCTATACAAAACTTTCCGAAGTAGTAGATACTACACTAGAAGTGATTATCAAGGATGATATGATTGAGCATGACATAATAGCTATTAAAAATAAAGAGTTAATATGTATATTCCATGGATATGGCCAAGTTTTTATGAGATTCAAAATTTGATGGAGATTGAATATAAATTACTCCATGACTTTTCTTGCAAAATGATTTTTCCTTATTATCTTCTCTAGTTCAAATAAAAAATGGATGGAAGCCCTTGGTTTAGGGTCAAATATGCATTATATTTAAGATCATAGAGTAATATTTTTTTTGTGGAAATATATACTATTTAAAGACTTGTTATGTGGATTAGGATTTTTAGATATCTTTGTCAACTCATCAATAAAAATATTTTGAAGAATATTAGCAATACTCTAGGTGAGTCACTCAAATATTAGTATTAAATAATAATCAAGAGAATGAGATCAACAAGTGCATTATGAAAATATTACATTTTTATGTCACAAATGCCATGAAACTAGACACATAGCAAGATATTTTATAAATAAAAATGATGTAAAAATAGATGAAAAATCTTAGGCATGAGGGTAACATCATTATAAAATAAGGAGATCATATCATAGGATAATCTAGGTTAAATAAAAGATTTTTCACTGCTACGAAAGTGACATGAAATACCCTTTTGCTTCATCATATGACAAAGACCATTACAATTCACTCTAAACAACCATTACAAGAAAAAATGACATGAGGGATGAGGAAGTAAAAAACAAAAGTTCAAATATACAAGGAGTCAAAGATGCAAACAATAATGAAAAGACAAATTTTAAAGCAAAGGAAGATAGGGAGGTAAATATTAAAGTGAATGAAGTGATAGAAATCAAGCTTAATCTAGGTAAATCACCTTCATTTATCTTAAATATTCTCATTTTAATAAAATTAAATTAGTACAAAGTGTACTTGTTGCATTTAGGATTTCAAGAGTAGAATATTAAATAAAAGTTTATGTAGGATATCCAAGGAAATTTAGGGTTTCTAGGCCAATATTAGAAAGTATTGACTATGGAGGATCATCTATACACTTTAGATTTTTTAGATCAACATAAAGAATAAAGTTTTAATGAGGCTATTCCTTTCATTTTAGAATATTTAGGGAAACATAGATCTTTAGAAAATAAATCTTATTATGAATAATATAGAAAAATATAAGAAATTGATTAATATGAGAGTTTTTGTGGAAATGAAAAAAGGAAAGTGTAGCAAAGCATGAACAAAGAGAAAAATAAAATCAAATGGATATTAATTTTGGAAGGCAAAAAAAATTCCATAGGTGTTAACAAGAAGTGGGACTAAGCCCAATATTAAAAATAATATATGATGATGATTAAAATGATATCATGAAATATTAGAGAAATGAATAATACCCCTAAAAAAGATTTATTAACCTTTTAATGGGTTGTTATAGTCTTAAGTTGATGCAGGAACATCTGGTGGTGGCAGAGCAATCTTGCACCATCCAAAAAAAAAAAAATTTAAGTGCTAGCAAAGGGGAAAATGTGTCACGATATTGCGACACATTTGGAGAAGAGGAGCCAAGGAGGAAAAGTTGTTGCGATATCGTGACAGAAATGTGTCGTGATATCACGACACATTTGGAGCAGAGGAGCCAAGGGTAAAAGCTGGCGCGATATCATGATAGAAAATGTGTCGTGATATCACGACACATTTGGAGAAGAGGAGCCAAGGGGAAAAGTTGTTGCGATATCGCGACAGATAATGTGGCATGAGATCGCGACACAAAAATGGAGAATGAAGCTAGCAGGGAGAACGGTCGCGATTTCGTGATGGGTTTCATAGGGAAGGCAAGGCTGTCAAAGATGTCATGATTTCGTGACATGTCATGATTTTGTGACCCGAAGGCAGAAGACAAGTACGAAATGCAAAGATGTCACAATTTCGTGACATGTCATGGTTTCACGGCCCAAAGATAGAAGGAGAATATGAAAGGCCAGGATGTCGCGATATCGTGACATGTCACGATTTCATGGCCCAAATATAGATGGAGAGTACAGAAGGCCAGGATGTCACGATTTTGTGACATGTCACAGTTTCATGGCTCGAAGACAGAAGGAGAGTACGAAAGGCCAGGATGTCATGATTTCATGACATGTCATGATTTTGTGGCCCAAAGATAGAAGGAGAGTATGAAAGGCTAGGATGTCATGATTTTGCGACATGTCACGATTTCGTGACCCAAATATAGAAGGAGAGAATGGAAGGCCAATATGTCACGATTTCATGACATGTCGCAGTTTCATGACCCAAAGGCAGGAGGCAAGTATGGAGGGCCAAGATGTCATGATTTCATGACATGTCATAGTTTCGCGACCCGAAGGAGAGAATAGAGGCCAAACGCCAAAAAATTACGATATCATGATCTAAGAGGAGAGAGAGAGCAAGGAAGAAAAAATGTCATGATATAGCGATAGGTCAATCATGACTCCAAATGGGCAGGCAGTTGTAGAGGTCATTGCAGAAGGGCACGTGGCAACAAAATACAGGTGGCTATAAAGCACTCCTGGAAATGATGACTCAAAGGGTCGATGGACAAGTGGCTATAGAACACTTCGCCATTCTATGCCATGATGATCCTAGGAACCTGGCAATAGGATGCAGGTGATGATAGAACATTCGTGCAAGCGGTTACAAAAAGCTCAGCAGTCTGTGTAATGATGTTCGAAGGGGGTCGAGTCCGCTATAAGAGGCAGTTCATACATTGTAAGGGGGGTTGGCCATTTTTAACTTTTGTAATTTAGATTTTGAAAGCTTGGAATGAAATATTCATGGTTTTTCTGCTTGTAATCTCAGTTCTACATCAAGTGGTATCAGAGCTAGAAGGTTCTAAGCATGCGAATAGATCATTGACCGTGAGGTAGTTTGCACTAGAATTTGTGGTTGGGGGCTGTGAGAGAGTGAGAAAGATGCCTCCATAAAGAAACCATGGTGGTGTAAGGAATATGGTGCTAGAGGTCAATTTCAGAGCCTTGCAAAGGCAAGTGCAAGCCCTGTAGGAGGAATTGAGAAGAGGAGTTGAGCCGAGAAGAGAAGACCACAGTGAAGATGAAGTTTGGGAAGTTGAGGGTCCATCTGATGAGGAAGAGGCATTGGATCCAGCAGAAGCTAGGCTGTATGGGGCCATATCCTAGATCAGGAAGAAGCCAAAGTTTGACGTCTCCACATATTCTGGGAATCTCAACCCCGAGGAGTTGATAGATTAGATCAATGACATGGAGGAATATTTCGAGTATGAGGAGATCTTAGATCCAAATCAAATCAGGTTCACAAAAAAAAAATTGAAGGGACATGCTAACATCTGGTGGAAAGGAGTACAACTGGAAAGGAATAGGAAGGGAAAATAAAAGATCACCAGGTGGGATCAGATGGTAGAGAAATTGAAGAGGCAATTCATCCCCATAGATTATGAGTTGGATCTGTTGAGGAGGATGCAGAGTCTAAGATAGGCGAGTAAATCTGTCAAAGAGTACATAGAGGAGTTCTACCATATCTCAATTCAAACTGGCAATTTTGAGGTGAATAAGGAGAAGGTCGCCCGCTACATCAATGGATTGAGAACCATCATTAAAGAAGAGTTGAGTCTGGTTTGGATGAGCATGGTTGAGGATGCAATACCAGTTTGCCCTAAAGGTGGAAGAGAAACTAAATAGGATGTTTGAGGGTAAACAGAGAGGAAAGGATCATGGTGGGAGAGCTAGTGGAAGGACCAGTGGAGGAAGATATAGATATTTGAAGAAGACTAGTGAACCAAGCAGTAGCCAGGACCAGAAAGAAGAGAAAGATGAGAATACTCATAGCCCAGGCAATCAGAACAATAGCTACCCAAGAGGAAGAGGTAGAACTGGGCATGGGTATGGGAGAGGAGTATTTCATGGAACCTGCTACAATTGCGAGGAAGAAGGACATCAGGCATACAATTGTCCACAGTGCCAAGAGAGGCAAAATTAGAGACTTGAGGTTTAGGCCAGGGCTACTGTAACAGATGAAGGTGTCGAATCTAAGCACTCTGAGGAGGTAGAACGAGGAGAAGCGATGGTCATAAAGAGAGTCTTATTGAATGAGGAAAAGGAGCCAGACCAGACGAACATCCTGTTCCACACGAGATGCAAATGTTCAGGAAAGGTCTGTAACATCATTATTGACAATGGTAGTACTGATAACTTGGTCTCTAAGGAGATGGTTGCCAAGTTACAGTTAGAGAGAAGAAGACACCCACATCCATATCGGATTGCATGGTTGCAGAAGGACCATAGGGTTTTGGTCAATGAGCAATGCCTAGTGAAATTTAACATTGGTACTTATTGTGATGAGGTCCTATGTGACATCCTGCCTATGGATGCATGTCACATGTTTCTTGGGAGACCATGGCAGTTTGATCAGAGTGCAGTACATGATGGTCGAGCCAACATGTATTCCTTGTCAAAGAATGGAGTTTGCCATAAGTTGAAACCCCTGAAGGAGGCAGATGAAAAGGTATGTAGCAGTGCTTGAATCTGTCTAGTTGATGGAAGAATATTTTTAGATGGTCTAAAGCCAGATCATATGTGCTATGCAATAATCCCTAGGGTTAGGGAAAAGGAATGTGAGAATACCCCAGTAGAAGTCATGGGCCTATTAAAAGAATTTCCAGATATCATATCAGATAATGTACCTGAGGGTTTACCACCTGTAAGGAATATCAGTCACCATATAGACTTGGTACCAGGGTCTAGCTTGCCCAATAAGGCCACACATAGAATGACTCCTATGGAAACTGAGGAGCTAAATAGGCAAGTTCAAGAGTTGCTAAAGAAAGGGTTGATTCGATAGAGTCTTAGCCCATGTGCAGTACCTGCAGTACTAGCACCCAAGAAATATGGAGATTGGAGAATGTGCATAGACTCTTGGGCAATTAACAAGATCACTATAAAATATAGATTCCCATTGCCAAGGATGGATGACATTATGGACTGTTTGAGTGGAGCTGAGTACTTCACGAAGATTTATCTGAAGAGTGGTTATCATCAGATCCGTGTCAGAGAAGGGAATGAGTGGAAGACAACCTTCAAAACCAGAGAGGGTTTGTATGAGTGGTTGGTCATGCAATTTGGGCTAACCAATGCACCAAGTACATTCATGCAGCTGATGAATGAAGTATTGAAAGAATTTTAGGCAAATTTGTCATTGTCTACTTGGATGATATCTTAATATTTAGAAAAACCCTGGAGGAACACCTGATGCATATCAGGAGGGTTTTTGAGAAGCTGCGGGAGGAGCAGTTGCTGATAAATCTAAAGAAGTGTAACTTCATGAAAAGGGAGTTGGTATACCTGGGATTTGTCATCTCAGCAGACGGTCTAAAAATGGACCCATAAAAGGTGAGGGCTGTCATAGAATGGCCTACTCCAAGAAGTGTGACTGAGGTAAGATCGTTTCATGGTCTAGCCAATTTTTATAGAAAATTCATTAGAAATTTTAGCAGTATTTGTGCATCCCTTACGAAGACAATGAGGGGGAATAAGAAGGAATTTAAGTGGACAACTGGAGCAGACAAGAGCTTTGCTATGTTAAAGAAGAAGGTCACAAAACAACCTGTCTTAGCACTTCCAGATTTTAATAAGGTATTCAGGTAGACTGTGATGCTAGTGGTAGTGCCATAGGGGTTGTATTGAGTCAAGAGGGTAAGCCTGTTGCTTATTTTAGTGAGGAACTCAATGATTCTAGGAAGAATTATTCAGTGTATGACCAGGAGTTCTATGCTATAGTTCAGGCTCTAAAGAAATGGAGGCATTATTTGTTGCCAAAGGAGTTTGTTCTATATACTGATCATCAGGCACTACAATATATTAATAGTCAAGGAAAGCTAAATTAGAGGCACCTGAAGTGGGTTGAGTTCTTGCAAAGCTATACATTTGTTCTGAAGCACCGGAGTGAAAATTCCAATAGAGTTGCGGATGCTTTAAGTAGGAGGCAATGTTTATTGATGGAAATGAAGGTGGAAGTTGTAGGGTTTGCTGAACTTAAGGGTTTGTACCCTACAGATCCTGACTTCGTAGAAGCTTGGAAGGCCTACTCTGCGCCTGTTACTTTAGACAGGACTAAGTGGTTAAATTTTTTGATCCAATATGGAATGCTATTTAGGGGAAACCAATTATGCATTCCAAGGAGTTCAATTAGGGAGAATTTGGTCAAGGAAAAACATAGTGGAGGGTTGGCTGGACACTTTGGTCGAGACAAGACCATTTCTCTTGTTAATGAAAACCACTACTGGCTGTAATTGCAACAAGATGTGAAAAAATTCGTGCAAAGTTGTAGGATATGCCAGATGGAAAAGGGTGTGAGGTAGCATATTGCTTTATATCAACCACTACCTGTACCCGAAAGGCCATGGGAGGACATCAGTATGGATTTTGTTCTTGCTTTGCCTAGGATGCAGAGGGGAAATGACTCCATACTTGTGGTGGTTGACAGGTTTTCAAAAATGGCTCATTTTATCCCCTGCTAGAAAACCAGTAATGTGGTCCATGTGGTAGGCTTATTTTTCCAAGAAGTGGTACGACTGCATGGTCTATTGAAGAGTATTGTGTCGGATAAGGATACCAAGTTTGTAGGGTATTTTTGGAGAACCCTGTGGAAGAAACTGAAGACAAATTTAAAATTCAGTTCTGCATACCACCCACAGATAGATGGCCAAATAGAGGTGGTGAATAGAAGTTTGGGCAATCTATTGAGATGCTTGATAGGAGACAATCCCAGGGGATGGGATTTAGTTTTTCCATAGGTGGAATTCACATACAACTCTGTCAACAGGAGTACCAACAAATCTCCATTCCAGATAATTTATGGGAGTAGCCCAAGAAACGCTTCTGAGTTGAGGAGGATGGATACAGGAGAAAAGTGCAGTGCTGAGGGAAAATACTTTACAGAGCACTTGAAAATCTTGCATGAAGAGGTGATGAAGCAGATCACTAAGATGAATACTCAATATAAGACCAGGGAAAACCAGAAGCATCGGTCTAAAGAATTTGAAGTGGGAGATGTCATCATGGTCCATCTAAGAGAAGAAAGGTTTCCTACCAAGACCTATAACAAGGTGAAGATGAAGAAGTTTGGGCCATGCAGAATCATTGGAAAATGAGATTCGGGCAATGCATATGAGGTGGAGTTTTTGAGTGAACTTAACATCTCACCCGTTTTTAACATTTCATATTTGGTCGAGTATCATGAAGGAGGTAGCAGTGAGACACCAAGCCTAGAATTGTGGAGCATTTTAGCAGCCACCCCAGTCGCAGACGAGATAGAAGTCCTTGACACGCATGAATGCTGAAGTACTAGGAATAGGTGATATTCTGAATATTTGATCAAGTGGAAGGGCAGACCCATAGAAGATGCGACTTGGTTATCGAAGGCAAAGGTTGACCACCTAGTTCTACCTCACACAGAACAAAAGTGAAGGTCACTTCTCAATTCACCCTAGGTGTATGATGCAGGAACATCTGGTGGTGGCAGAGCAATCTTGCATCATCCATTTTTTTTTTTTTAAGTTCTGGAAAGGGAAAAAGCTGTCATGATATCGCGACAGAAAATGTGTCATGATATCGCGACACATTTGGAGAAGAGGAGCCAAGGGGGAAAAGCTATCGTGATATCACGACAGAAATGTGTCACAATATCACGACACATTTGGAGTAGAGGAGCCAAGGGGAAAAGTTGTGATATCATGACAGAAAATGTGTCGCGATATCACGACACATTTGGAGAAGAAGAGCAAAGGGGAAAAGTTTTTGCGATATCATGATAGATAATGTGGCATGAGTTTGTGACACAAAAATGGAGAATGAAGCTATCAGGGAGAACGGTCACGATTTCATGACGGGTTTCATAGGGAAGGCAAGGATTTCAAAGATGTCGCAATTTTGTGACATGTCACGATTTTGCAACTCGAAGGTAGAAGACAAGTACGGAAGGCAAAGATGTCATGATTTCATGACATGTCACGGTTTCATGGCTCAGAGATAGAAGGAGAGTACGGAAGGCCAGGATGTCATGATTTTGCGACATGTGGTGATTTCATGGCCCAAAGATAGAAGGAGAGTACGAAAGGCTAGGATGTCACAATTTTGTGACATGTCACAGTTTCACGGCCCAAAGACAGAAGGAGAGTACGGAAGGCTAGGATGTCATGATTTCATGACATGTCATGATTTCGCTTCCCGAAGACAAAAGGAGAGTACGAAAGGCCAGGATGTCACGATTTCGTGACATGTCACGGTTTCACAACTCAAAGATAGAAGGAGAGAACGGAAGGCCAAGATGTCACGATTTTGCGACATGTCATAGTTTCGTGACCCAAAGGTAGGAGGCAAGTACAGAGGGCCAAGATGTCACGATTTCATGACATGTCACGGTTTCGTGACCCGAAGGAGAGAATAGAGGTCAAACGCAAAAACATCACAATATCACGACCGAAGAGGAGAGAGAGAGCAAGGAAGAAAAAAATGTCATGATATCATGACAGGTCATTCACGACTCCAGATGGGCAGGTGGTTGTAGAGGTCATTGCAAAAGGGCATGTGGCAACAAAATACAGGTGGCTACAGAGCACTCCTGGAAATGATGACTCAGAGGGTCGATGGATAGGTGGCTGCAGAACACTCTGCCATTCTATGCCATGATGATCCTAGGCACCTGGCAACAAGATGCAGGAGATGATAGAACATTCATCCATGCGGTTACAAAAAACTCCACAGTCTGTGTAATGATGTCCGAAGGGGGTCGGGTTCGCTATAAGAGGCAGTTCATACATTGTAAGGGGGGTTGGCCATTTTTAACTTCTATAATTCAGATTTTGAAAGCTCGGAATGAAATATTCATGGTTTTTCTGCTTGTAATCTCAGTTTTGCATCATAAGTTTATTTTAATACAAGAAATAAAATTTATTGAGGAATATAAGGATTATTCTAAGAATATTTGTAATATGGATGATTGTCTAGTATTTTCTTCTATAGGAGATTCAGGTCATATTGAAAAATTATTAGAAAAATGCAAATGGGATGGACAATTATTAGAAGAAAAAAGTAATTAGGTTGCTAGACTATTTTATAGGAAAAAGAAAACCATCAAATTTGGGGTTAAATGTATATGCTCCAACTATAGTTACTTATTTTCAAATATGTTGGAAGGAGGACCTTAGCATATTTTTTTCAAATACAATGATGATTCATTGTGATCTATGGATTCTTAGAGATGATTTAAATATTGTTTTATCTCCATTGGAAAAGAAGGGTGACATTCCAAGATGGTCTAAATCAATATTTTACTTTATTTTTCAATTTAATTGACCCTTAAGATAATTTTTTTAATGATTTTATAAGTAGGGTTTTGAAAGGGTTGCCTTTTCCATTTTACAACATATCAGGCGATACATACCCTACTAAGATTTGAACCTTTGTATGGGTTGCATCATCTGATATATCAACCATTAAACCAAGACATCTTTAGCAACCTTTGAGATGTTAGTCCTCTAATTTTAAAATAGACATGGGATAATAGTTCTTATTATC
The DNA here is from genome assembly GCA_028583015.1 of Wollemia nobilis. Taxonomy (NCBI): domain Eukaryota; kingdom Viridiplantae; phylum Streptophyta; class Pinopsida; order Araucariales; family Araucariaceae; genus Wollemia; species Wollemia nobilis. The sequence continues at coordinate 4,765,899 of JAQPPZ010001731.1, forward strand.
ACATAAATAGTTGTAAAAAATGTATACAATATCTTTTGAGTAGGATTATATTGTAAACCCATTCTTTTAACTTGTCATTCAACTAATAATGGTCATCCAGATCCATTTTTTTCCAATCTATACAACTTCAAGATCTGGATTTTTTCTATATGGTTATGTTATGATGGGATGAATCCAAATTTAAAGAATCATGCATGTATAGGTTTGTTCAAAATATGAAAATCTAGAGTAAATTAATATTTAAAATTCCAATATTTTTGTAATATTTTTAAAGAAACGAAATAAATTGAATCCAAGATAAAAAAAAAATTATACCAAAGATTGTAAAAATAATAAAATTTATTAGGATTCCTATGTGAAAGAAAACTAATTACTTCTTGATTTTCATAATGCTTTGAAAAATGAGTCATTTAGGTTCCAAAATTACAAAATACATTATGCTACAACAAAAAAAAATATTTTCATCACATTAAAATATTTTTACTCCAAATAAAAAAAATATTGAGGATAAAGAAGAAATAAGGAAGTAAGCACTTAATTATTTCAAAAATATTTTATCAAATACTAGGCAAGATAAGGATGCACAAGATAAGCTTTTGCAAACTCTTTTTTCAATTATCACACATGGATAAAATGAAAGTTTTATGAATAAGATATCTATGAAGGAGCTACATGAAGTAGTTTTATCATTCTATCATAAAAAAGCACATGGTTTTGATAGAATTTTGGCAATTTTATTTCAAAACTTTTAATAGTTATTGAAGAGTGGTATGTTAGCTACGATTGGTGAGATCAATACAACTTTTATTATGCTGGTTTTCAAGAAATACAAGATAAAATAATTTGATATTTTTTATCCAATAATACTTTGTAATATGATTTATAAGATTATCTCCTAAATTATGGAAAATATGTTGAAAGGCATTCTAGGTTGTCTTATCCTAGAGGAACAAGGTGGTTTTAGTTATGGTGATAAAATTATTTTTAGTATAGTAATTCATAGGAGGTCATGCATTCTCTTAATTCCCTGAAAAAACTATGTATGCTTATGAAATTTTACATGAAAAAATTATATGATAGGATTTACTACAATTATATAGTTGGTGTGAAAAGATTTATTATTTTTATAGCACTCTAATTCTTTTATTTTAATCAATGGCTCTCCTTTGGTTACTTCCAGACATCTTGTAGAGTTAGTCAAGGTGATTTACCTTTTCCTTATATATTAATTATTCTTGTAAAATAATTAGAGAGAACTTTTTGAAAGGCTAAAGTGGAAGTGAAAATCAAAGGTATTCAACTTATAAAAATGGTCCCTTTGAATCTAATCATCAAATTTTTAGCTATGTAGAGTTCGTCAAGGTGATTTACTATCTCCTTATATATTCATTATTCTTACAAAATAATTGGAGAGAAATTTTTGAAAGGCTAAAGTGGAAGTGAAAATCAAAGGTATTCAACTTGCAAAAATGGTCCCTTTGAATCTCATCATCAATTTGTTAGTGATACTTTTATTTTGGGTAGTACTTTAGTGAGTGATTATTTTGGGTAATACTTTAGTGAGTGATGTCATAGAGTTTAAATAAATATTATCATGCGATGTGAAAGGTACAAGATAGTTGGTTAATAATACAAAATAAAATAATGTTTTATTAACACTACCCTTGCTATACAATAAATTATTGTGAATATTTTAGGTTTAAAAATTTTAAATATCTATCAACCTACTTAGGAATTCATTTGTCCCATAAAGAAAATAAAAAAGGAATTTAATATCAAATACTTTTGTAATTTATAAAAGAACATATTAGATGGTCAGTTGATGAGGGTAATTGTGCAAATTTTTAGTTTAATTCTTGGTTGAAGTATTATCCTCTTATCTTTGAATCACAATGGTAATCATTGGCTCAAACATGCCTTGTTTGCAAAGGTCCAAAGATCAAGGATTATATTAATATGAGCATCAACTCCAAATTGGGGATTTCTTTTAGTAACTTGGTTGAAGGAATGGAACTCAAACAAATTGAAGATGAACCTCAGAAGATGCTTCAAGAGATTTCTTTACTAATTTTTACATGAAAGGAGGAGTTGGTTTTTAAGAATATGAATATATATTAGGTAGCTCCATCAACACTAAAATATTTGATAAAATATTGGATTAATTACTTCAAAGTTAAAGCATTATGTATTTTGTGGAGGATTGATCCTACCATTATTTGTTGGAATTTATGGCTTGAAATAAATAATAGAATTTTTAAAAATAAATCTCAAAATCATGCATACATTTAAAACCTTATTATTGCCTCTCTTGGAGAATATCTACAAATATGGTGCTCATCATGGGATGTCTCAAGTGTAGAAATAGATGTCGTAACAACTTGATTATAGAATTTAAATATACAAGGAAGAGTCATCTGTTATTAGGAATTAAAACAAAAGATCTACTTTGACCTAGGGTAAAATGCAAATGTCTAGAAATTAGATTTATAAAAGTTAGTTTTAATGGTGATACTAAAGGAAATTCGAAAAAATATAGTGGAAGTGGTATTTTTAGAAATAATGAAAGAAAATTTGTCCTCATTTACTCAAAATCATATGGAACTTCAACTAATAATTCTACAGGGCAATTCTTATAAGGATCAAAATTATAATAGAAAAATTTAACAAGCCTCCAAAAATCTATTTTCCTATACGCCTAATTTTTATGCAAGGATGAGATACTGCTAATGTATCTCTGGTTACATGAGACAAGTATTCTAGGCAATGCAAAGGAAAGGGGTCTCCTCAATAGGTAAAAATATTATTCTAGTGTAAGGTAAGTCAAGTGATATGATGAGTAGTGGTGTATTCACCATTTGATAGGGGTAAGGAACCCTATGGGCAATGGATTCACCAATGGTTGATGTACTATGCATACCATGTAGCTGCATTTATAGGAGTGTTTGATGTTTGATGTTTGATAATTTGTGAAATTGTGATGTTAGATGGCAATGAAAGTGCTTAATGCATGGGAGCCATAGTTAAAAATTAATAAAACAAATATGGAATATGATTAAAAGTGTTTTGAGATTTAAAGAAAAATATGTGTGCTCTTTTGAGGAATGGATTTATTTAAAAATTAATTATATATGTATATATTAAAATACAACTAATAATATAAATATTAATATATATATATATATATATATATATATATATATAATAAAAAATAATAATAAATATTTGTTCTTTGGATGCTTTGGAGGCAAGGTAAATAAAGGAGTTTAAGCAAATGTTATATTAAAATAGATTTTAAAAAAAATATAAATATAATAATAATTTGAACATCAAAGAAAACTGATTGGGTATTCTTTGCAAAATACAATTAGGGACTTGTCGGTATATCTATGGAGGTTAAAATGGCTATTAAAAATGGAATAGTGGAGACCACTTGTGTTTTAGAATTGACAAGCTACAAACTAACACTAGTTTTTACGTATAAAGAATGGTGGGAAAAACTATCATCTAGATGGTGGATAGAAGGCAAAGAGAGGGGTTGGTAGCGTATGGTTTTCAGTGAAGGGCAAAGTAGACCTTTGAAGAAATAATAAGGGAATAGAATGCAAAAAAAGAAGAAAAATAGTTAGATGTGGGGCAAAATAGTAAGTGTTCTTTGATATTAAATAATTTAAGGAAAAAAATTAACAGAAAAATTTGACTGTGTTGTAACTAAGGATTCAAGATATGTATTAAAGAAAAATAAAACAATCCGCGTGATGTTTGTAATAAATGTGCTCTTGAATATTTACTACATTATATTTATGTGTTGGTGAGTGGCTGTAAGTCTGTTTGGTTGAAAACTAAAACCAAATTAATTGTTCTTGAATTACTGTTGCTACATACTGTGATGACTTTAAGCAATGGTAAATTGTTGTGTTAATGAATGGATGGGAACCAAGAATGTTTTTCCTTCTCTGAAAATCTTATTAAGGCTGCATGCGATGTTAAATGTTGTCGTGAAGTGTAAAAAGTGTTGAATATTGCATGTTGATTTGTATTCTGAAAATTATGGATGCATGTAGAATATGTTGCATTGCATTGTAGAATGACCGTTCCGACCCTTGAATCCACTGGGTAATCATGTGAGGAGAAATATTTATGTGTAACATTACAAAACATAATGTATGTTGTTTTGTTTTAAGACTACTTCAACGTTAGGGTGTCAAGATTTGTGCATACAAATATGAGAGTAATGATGTGTTATTTCTTTTGAGTATTTGGAAATTATACTTAGGATTAGATTGATACCTGAGTCATAAAATATATGTAGCTAACCCGTTACATTCATTAGTATTGTAATATGTAGCTCTTGGGTGAAAAACAAAGCAGAGGTTGTAGACTTCGTATTGACATTGAAAATATAGCCTGAAAATATGTGTATGGTTGAACTCTAGAACATGATGTAAAAATTATAACCTTAGGTGTATATACTGTTTTATTTTTATTTATAAACATTATTGATGAGGAGAGCAATTCGTGTTATTATAAGAGTTGTGGATTCATGTAAAACCTTATGGTAAAATACAGTGTGTTTCATTCTTCACTTGTCATGTTGAGCTTGTATACATTAGCGTTGTGTGTAATTATTTAGGATTGTAATATTTTTAGTTATAATATGGTCAATTGTTATGAAGACTTGATGCAAGGACGTGATTCTTTAAACACAATTTGTAGTTTAGAGGTAAAAGTTTCTGTCAACGAGAAAAACCCCTTTTACTTTGATTTTAAACCTGATGCCTAATAAAATCTTGGAAACTTAATTTTGTACATAGTGAACATTGTTTTTTTCTCATTTTCTCATTCAAAATGTAACTTGCCTAAAGTTCACGTTAGCACACCTGGTTCTAGTTTGCACCAGTATAAATTGAATATGAAATGATCTAGTTTAAAACACCCTAAATAGTTTTTAAAACTCTATGGTGGATTGAGAAAATGAGTAAATCATTGTGTATGCAGAATGGGTCTGGTTTGACATTTGGTTTACAATTTTATTATGTCTTTTTGTAAGATTTATTCCAATATTAGAATACAAGTATAAGCTTTGGTAATGTTGAAAATAATTAGTAGGGAAGCTTCAACATAGTAAACAGTGAAAGCTTTATCCTTAGTTGAAGGATATCTAACTCAAACCAAGGTCAGGTCTGAGAGTTTTTAGGAAAAGCATTATTGATTAGGACCATTGCATAAGTTAGAAAGAGACAGTAGTTGGACACCTTAGCATGAAAATTGTTGATCATTATTATTTCAGTTAAGATAGAAAGAGAATTAGTGAATGGAGTCTAACAAGATTCACGTAAGGTGTTAAGCTTTCTTAATTAAGTCACATAGAATTAATATTTCTTTTGAAAAGCTCTTTTAGATCATACATTATGGAGCCTTTACCCAATACTTAGTTCAACGAGAGCAAAATGCTTAATCACTTATTTATATAGTGTAAGTTTTATGGAACAATATGGGAAGAGAAGATGTTTTTCTTTTAATAAATTTTAGAGGTAGTTTATATTAGTTAAATAAAATAATTAAATGGTAATATTGAAACAAAATAGTAATGTGGATTTGTGATTCCTTAATTTATTTACTATATTTCCAAGGTCTTTTAATTTCTGATCAGCCTTAACCGTAATAGAGAAAGTTGGAAACTAGAAAACACGTGGCATCTTATTGAGTTTCAAGCCAATAGATAATAGTGATTATTAAAATTTTAAATAATCAAACCTTTATAGTCAATTCCAACTATAACTAAACTTGTGAAAAGTGAATTTCAGAATTGTGGATTAAACAAACTTTAACGCAACCTAAAGTTATGGGTAGGAAAACCTTGATAAAAATCAAGATTGTGGGAAGGAAAATCTTGTGAATATGAATTAAATGGTGTTTCAGGAAGGCAATCACCATGGAAAACAAGTTTTAATGATGAAGCGGGTATGCATTCATCATGGATTAGGTCTCTAACCGTACTTCTGATGGAAAAGTGTTAGAAAGGGAGGTAACGAAGGGTTGTATGGACATCTCTTATAGGTTATCCTTGCTAGTGATGAGCAGTAAACTAGGTGAATCTGACAACATGATGGTATGGGAAATCATGTTGGTTAATCTACACAAGACATCTGGTGCTTACCAGGGTATTGGTAAGACCTTAGACGATACTCCAAAAATAATGGATGATCATCTATCTTGAGAATGTATGCACTAAGTCTTAAATGACATAAAAATACAAGTTCATAAATTCATGTTAAGACATGGGAAAGTAATGCGTCACACGTCTAGGTGTTATGGGCCCTAGAGGAAAAGAAACCCACTACCTAAACTTGGAATCTTGGGAGGAGAGTGAAGTTCAAAAGAGGTAACTATACATGATTTTTCCAATCTTGATCTCATGAGTATTTTGACTGTAGCATAATGACACTTATGAAGATGAAATTAACATGCTCATACTAGAAAATAAAATAATATTTAAAAAATATATTTATCAAAATTGAAACCTCTGATGTTAGATAAGCAAGTGGGAAGACTTGGGGTGTTACAAAAAATGATGAATATATTTTGATTGAGGAGCATTTACAAATTATCATCAATGGTATCAAGAAAATTGGATATAGATATTGGATAAAAATAATATTATTGTTGATTTTCATCACCTATTATTAGAGGTAATATTTTTGAAATATGAGCATATTTGTAGAGAAAGAAATCGGGTAATAAATTATTTATGTAATAAAATTATTTAGGTAATCACAGTGTTGATCTTGATCTTGGTGAAACACAAATTTTAGAAGGTACCTAGCCAAGTGCGATTTTATTTCTTTATAAAAATGATGTCAAAGAGCTAGTTGTGGAGACATAGAACTTCAAGAAAGTTGCAGAATATATTTAATAGAAAAATAAATGAAATGGATTTGTGATAAAAAGACATGTTAGATATGGTTTAATTGACCTAACAAAACATTAATATTTTGGTAAGCCATATATAACTTATACAAAACATTTATTTTGACTAAATTATTAATTACTTTTAACATGATCTTTTGTTGAATTTTTCCTTTAGTCATTTTTAAAATTAAATTTGTCTCATAAAATTTAAAGTATCCACCTATATTATATAGTCACCTTATAGTAGTATCATAAGTCCTTTGACAATTATACATTGACTAGTTGATAATGTTTGAGCATGGATCTTCTCTTTCAAGTGGAGGATGATTTTGAAAAATTGAACACATATGATTTGATTATAATTATTGTTTTTTAAAACAATCCCTTGAAGAATGCAACTTTTTTCAACATTTCAATTTTTTTATAATTTTTTGTATCATTTATTTTTTAATATTAAAATAAATTTAATTTATTATTTTTTTACTGAAATATATGTAAAATAAAAAATGAAGTTTATGTATTACTAGAATCTAATATTATCATAATTATTTGTTCTTGCATATCTTTCTAGGATCCCATATACAAAGCAATCCTCCAAAATTACCCTTGGTAGCAATTGCTAAACTCAAAGCTTCCTTCCAAATTATCTTGCAAGTTGTTGAGCTTCCTTCTAAACTCAATTTGGATTTCTAAATCAACATCAAATAAGGATGATATTGTCTAATCAAACGCTTCACAAAATTCTACTTGGGTTTTACCCCCAAACCTCTCACATTCCAAGAAATAATCTTCATTTAGAGAAAGAATTGAAATGTGAATCAATAGTTTGCATAACCCTTGCTTCCACCAAATTTTTCCCTTTCTTATCTCACTTATCCTTTTTCAATATTCTTCCAGAGATAGTCATAAAAATAAAGATGCCTACCTTGCTTTCAGTTAATACGTATATAAAGAAGTTTTAAACAACTATTAAATGGTCTTAAATATAAGTCTTAAAAGATGAAATAGTTTTATAAGTTGATAAATTTATTTCATATAAATAAAAAGAATAACAAAAGATTAAAGAAAAAAAACACTTAGCATACCAAATGACATGATTTTGGGTGATTAAAAGTAGATATTTTTAGTATAAAGATCTAAATTCAAATCTTGATGGACAATAACTTTTCATCAAAGTATTATGTAGTTTGTTGAAATACCATGCATTCCATAAAACGTATTAACAAATAAAAAATATATAAAAAATTTATGGTAATATTTTTTAATCCAAGTAGTATCCCTTATAATTATGTATGAAATATACCATTCTAATATTTCTCCAAGGTGTAGACCAATTGGTTCATCCAAACCCCATAATGGGGGTGGAGGTCCAAGGTTCAAATCTCGGGCCTCATCGGACTGAATGCTTGTCCCTTTCCTGGTGCTTTCAGTGGCATAAAAGGTTTTAAATGATTGTGGCATGGTGGTTATAGGGGCGGACTGTGTGAAGATTTGTGTGGCGACTTCTAGGGCGAACAACGCAGAATATTGTGGCGGCCATAAAAGCTAGATAGCCTGCTCGGATTCATGGTGGCTACCGATTCCACCATGTAAATTCAAAAATATATATATATATATATATATATATATATATATATATATATATATATATATATATATATATTTCTCCTAAGCTTTTCATGCTCTATACTAGTATCTAGTATATGTTTGGATGTTTCAAGTATATTAATATTATTTTAAAGTGAGTGTATATATACAAAATGAGAACATAATAGATATATAGATATGAAATTTTTATACCCATACAATTTGTAAAAAAGACTTTTTTTAACAAGGTATGTGTGTCTTTCGCCACTCCCATTTAATAAAAAAATATTTTATTGTTCTGGTTACATTATTATCAGGCTAATTAATTAAGTCATTCAAATTTTTTTTCATGAAGAATATTTTTATTTGTATTTTTATCAAAGTTATTTTTCATCTTCCTCAAATATTTTATAAAATCAACTCCTTAGTACTAGTCTAATTACTTTTTAATATATGCTACTCTATTTCTATATCTGTAACAATCTCAATAATATGAAGACTAAGGAGTAACCCCACAAACACTTCTTTATGATGTCTAGTAGCTCTAAAGTGCAATGATACTTGTCCATAGTAATTAGCATCTTATGGTTCTCAAAAACCTGAAATTACTATGAATATCCTCCATATTTTCTAATTATGTTGTTCTTGAAATCCTAAAGTGCAATGCAATCCTCCATAGCAATAAATTTCTTATACTATGCTACAAACCCTAAATTGCTATGGATATCCTCCACATTTTCTTTATTATGATGCTCTTGAAATCGAAAGTGTCAGCGATAAACTCTATACTACTTAAAATTTATTGCAAGAAAAAGATTTTATATTTCTTAAGGAGTATGAAGATGATATACCTAGAATAAACTTGACCTCTTTCACCTCATTTATTTTAAAATTTCCTATGCATTTTCTTGGAACTTCTAATTCCTTATGAATCTAAACTTGTACCATGCAATTTATCATCCCTTGTATCCTTCTTTGTATCTTTAATCCAAGTGAACTATGTTGGTCTTTGTCATCTAAAGTTGTAAAAAAGTTGTATTTACCTCTTCTCTTGAAGTAGAATATGCTTGATCTAATACAACTTCTTTACCATGGCCTACCGATAAGCCTTTAGAATTTTAAATAGGAAGTCCATGATTAAAAACTAAAGGGGTGTTTATTCATACATTATACTTTAGTAGCCATAGTTTGGCTAAATAAATATATATATATATATTTGATAAATAACATGTCTATGATGGTTGTTTCATACGACCTATGGTCTTGCAAATTTTAAATAATATATTACCTATTACCTTTACTTTGCAATAACTTGCCATGTGTCCAATATCATAACAATTTTAAGAACAAAATACAATTTACAATCTTATTCTCTTGATTCAAATCTAATTTTAAAAAATTATAATAAAATTTTTAAAATATATATAAGAACATATATCTAAATATATATAATATATTTTATCTATAGCACATTTTTTCTCAATAGTCCTTCCAATCTTCTGTTGAAATTGTCCAATTTAGTTTGATTTTTTAATGATGTGGAGTGATTTGTATACATTTTTTCATATGAGGACCTTCCATATTGATGAATCGGTTACATAGGAGAGTTGGTCACAACCACACTATTATTAGTAACTAATAACTTTTGGGTTCAAATCATAGGGTTTTATCAGGGTTCAAATCATAGGGGTTGTTTTCACCAAATCTATTATGTTGGGTTATTGTTGACTCGGCATGAAGGGGACCACCGGTCACTTGTCCATTTGGCCGGTCTCTAAGAGGATTAAAATCACACTATTACCTTTGTAAACAAGCTGACCCCTAAGTTTGAACCTGAGTGTCTTCTTGGTAATTGTTTTACTAGACAAAAACTTACCAATCCCATTTACGAGACAAACACTTACCAATCCACCTAACCTTCAAATCTTAGATTTTAAATGGAGAACTATAAAATGGAGAACTATATGATTGCTTCCATCTTGCTTGATTCCTCGTAGCTATACATATGCCCTATGTAACTTTAGGTACACCTTTCTTTATTATAATTTTCTTAACTCTACCTTGACAGTCGATATGTTCCACAACTAAGAATTTTTCATTCTTAAAGTTAAAAGATGTTAATGGGGATAAACAAAACTTTTTGAGAGGCAAACTAGTGAATATAATTACACTTAATATGTAAAGGCTAGTTCTCATTTAGAGATCATAATCTATGATTTGTATTACAACACAACTAATACTATATCCCACAACATAAAAAAGATTCTCGTGTTGAATTTCTGGTATTCTAATTTCGTACAAGACACTGTATAATGTTTTTTTTTCTTAAACCTTTTCTACTGTATAGCTTTTGAAAGAAAAAATGTCAGTAACTTTCCACTGTATGATAGCATATCCTAAAGCTCTTGAAAAGTACGATATCCTGAGTTCCAGTTATGAAGACTCGGATTAGTCACTCACGTAGATTGGTTCAAACTGGCATTATTAAGTACTAAGTACTTATGAAAGTGAGTGTAATTGTTTTTAACAGGCATAAATGTGCAGCATGTTTCAGAAAATTCAAAAAAATGGAGCATCTAGTCGAACACATGAAAATCTCTTATCACTCTTCCCACAAGCCAATATGTGGCATTTGCAAGAAGTTTTGCACGTTTTATGACTCCCTAAGAGAGCACATGCAAACTTCTTATCACTCTTCCCACAAGCCAATATGTAGCATTTGCAAGAAGCTTTGTAGGTTTTATGACTCTCTAAGAGAACATCTTGTTGGCATGTCTCCTTTCCACTTTTCCATTATCATGTTTCAATGTTTTAAAATATTTATGAAGGTAGAACTTAGAAGCATCTGTCTTAAAAACTAACTAATACTGTTACTTTGACAATTTTAAATGATGTGCTTTTGTGCTTAAAGATAAAAACTATCTGGAATTAAAAGTTGTGGGGGTGTTTGATTTAGAAGGTTATATAATCTTGGTCAACTACTACTGCTAATTTAATTTAATTTCTATGGTGCTGCAAACATCTTATTCGGTTCCACTTCCCAAACCTGAGCATGCGAAACAGTTCAGTGAAAGGGGTGTAATATTTGCCTCAAATTCTTCCCTAGTGTAGAACAAGTCACTCTTCATAGCACAACCTGCTAATGTCTCCCAACATTACCAAGTCAACTTTCTCTCATTATGAGGTTCTTATCCAAGGTTTTGTTTTTGGTGATATATTTTTACGATGAATTCTCTTCCACTCTAATGCCTGGTTCAGTCGTTGTTTATATATGTGAGCCAGAATTAATCTGAACTGATTTATTCATGATAAGTCATTACAATATATAGCTTGGGAATGTAACTGAAGAATCTCCCAAGTTAGTAAAAGACAGATACATGAGAATATGTAACAGACGAATCTCCCAAGTGGGTAAAGAAAACAAATATATGAGAATCAAATATTCTCAACATCACACCAAACCACCTAAATATTACCTATTATAGCTGGAGATATTCACATAGAATATTGCCTCATGAAAATAGAAAAACACACTAATAATAAAAATCAATCAAGCTCCAACATACTCCCCCTTGAAGTTGAGGGGACTGACAAGGAAGTTCCTCAGCTTCAAAAATTGAGCTTTGACAACTCCCTTGGTGAACAAATCTGCAATGTTGTCTTCAGTGCTGCAATGATGCAATTCAATCACCTTCTTCTCGATCATGTCTTGGATGAAGTGATACTTCATATCATAATGCTTTGACCTGTTGTGATGAACTGAACTGATCTTCGTTTATGCTTCTTCCAGTTCTGAAGTAGAAAGTTTAATAACTCGAAAAAGTATTGTTGGCACCCACCACACTTCCACTCTTCTTGTGGGCTATCCATTAAGTTTGCTTTCTTCAACAAAATAAAATTGGGTGCCTTTTGATGATCAGCTCCCCCTTCATCAAAAGCTCCTTCAATTTTGATCTTCAACCACTTTCTCAAATCTTCATTATGGTCTTTAAACCATTCTTGCAAATCATCATATTTTGCATCATTACAATACCATACTTCGCATGAGTATGTGTTAATCATCTCATACTGATGATTATACCAAAGTACTCTCTCACAAATCTCAACACAAAAAATCAAAACAAACATGGACATGAAATACCCTATTACATATGCCACCTCACACATATCATCACTCAAACAATCACACCTCACAATGTCTTTACAATATTCCTCCTTCCAAGGAATTTTGAACACATCATTTTCTTTGCCTTCATTTGAGTCCAAGGGACTCAAGCTCCCAAACTCTGTTTTCAAAGAAATCTTCATAAGGCAAGTCTCAAAACTTGCTAATTGTGCTCTCCATGAGAGTTTTACCTCTTGCAAACAATGCAAGTTTTCATATGATGTCTTGATAAGACATTCTCCATATTTCTTCTTCAAAACTACAACTCCAAAACTATCCACAAAAAATCTATCAAAGAAATCAATAAAAAATGAATCCAATAACAAAAAAGTATCACCTCCAATGATTTGTTGAGTAGATATCCAGAAGCCTTCCTTTGTTTTTGCCAAGATGCCATATTGTTGTAATGATGATTCTTCACACAATGTTACCTCTTCAAGACAACCATCATCCTTCACTGTAGTCACTCCAAGTGAGTGATCTCCATCCACAATTGCCTCTATTACACCATGAAGTCCATCAATGACTATCTCACTATTTTCTATCTCCCCTTTGAGATAGTCTTCCTCATACAAAATAGTTTTCACTCTTGATGAGTGATCTTGAAACATAGATTTTATAGCCTCCATCTCCTCTTCATCAATCTTTTCATGTGGATCAACATCCCACATAACTTGAGCCTTGTTAGTGTTCACTCCATATGAGTGAGCTTTCTCCTTTGCATATTCATTTGTCTCCACTCCATTTGAGTGGTATTTAGCTATGCAACACTCCATGATGAGTGTTTCTTCATCATCTTTATCTTGCCATGGCTTGTCTTCATCATTCTCCTCCATGAGAATGGCTTCATCAAAATTTTGTGTCTCCTCTATGAAGCACTCTTCAAAAAATAGTTTATTTGGTGTCTTCTCCATAAGACACTCTTCTTCATATGTCTCCTCCATGAGACATTCTTCACAATATGCCTTCTCCATGAGGCATTTCTCATTCATGTACATGATTGTCAAACATGTTAAATCTTTATCTTCTTCTCTATTTTCTTCAAGAAGAAATTCATCATTATTTTCCTCCATAAGGAAGAATTCATCATGCATGCCTTCTTCATAAGCCATTTCTTCACATGTGTCTTCACAATAAGACTCTTCAAAAATTTCTTCAAAGAAACAAGACTCCTCCTTGCTTTGAGGATTGCTACACATATCTCCTTCATAAGCATCTTGCAATGCTTTCCAAGCCATTTGGGTTGTTCTACATTTTGTAATGAGAGGGAAAACTGTCTCTTTCATACCTCTCCTCAAATCCAAGAGAGCCAAGCAATTTTGATATTGCTGCTCTTTCTTCAATTTCTTCTCCTCTTTTTCAAGAGATCTCCAATTTGTAGGTTCTTTGTATCCTTCTTCAACAATCTCCCAAAGTCCTTTTGCAATGAGCCAATGCTTCATTTTATTACTCCAAAAATAATAGTGGCACCCATCAAATTTGGGCACTTCCAAGCCTTCAAACATGGTGTCCATTGCTTTAAGAAATCCTTAATACTGCCATCGTCACTGCTGGCACGCTGCAGTCTACGCATGCGCGATGCCTTGAATAGATCTACCTGATCTGTAATATGCCAGTTCTATGGTTAATCTCCTCTACATGCAGATATCCACAAACAAATCTGGTTTGGGATGGACGTTTGAATCAGGCGGTGACTGTGCTGAATGGGGTCTGATTTTCTAAACCATGAAATAGTAAGCAATCCCTACAATCATTTGTCTCCTCCCTTATCATTGGATTATTCGGTCGCCTTAACACATCGAAAACCTTCGGTTGCAACCTGGCCTGCTGCACTTGATCTTGCACATCACCAGCAAACGCGCACAGATAACCGTGTTTTTTATTTTTTATTTTTTTTATCGCCTTCAGTAAATACTGTGTCACGGCTTGATTTACAAATCACTAAAACTGCCTCTCTTCCTGCTATGTGTACCGCGTGCTCTTTGTTGACTGGAAATTACTGGTGATTGTGCGCTATGGGCCCCGGAGATTATCCTGTAAGGGCGCAATGACTCCTTACGCGCAAATGTATTTGGCTTCACGCTCCTTCACAGTAAACAACAAACCTCGGATCAGCTCCTTATGCGCAAATGTATTTGGCTTCACACTCCTTCACAGCAAACAACAAACCTCGGATCAAACCTCGGATCAGCTCCTTACGCGCAAATGTATTTGGCTTCACGCTCCTTCACAACAAACAACAAACCTCGGATCAAACCTCGGATCAGCTCAAACTCGTCTCACAGCCTACGCATGATATAATATATCAATGTCACAACAAATCTTCTGCTTCTTTTAGACACGTCGCTGCATTCAATCACTGTCTCCACGTCTTTTACTGGCAGAGACTTGTTTTTTTTAATACAGCATGCAGCGTGTAACGTTTTTAGAAGCAAAACAATTTTCGTGTTTTTACGCGTGATTTTTATCTGGCCTGCTCACGTCTCCTTCGCGTAGATGGGCCTGCGTTGCGTCCCCACGCAAACAACCTCTACACAGACTACTCCAGTAGTATAATGCTCTCAGCATGTCAACATGACCTGATAAATCAATGCTCTCCACTGTATATCCGACTTTTCACAGGTTTTTTTTTTTAAACCCAATAGATACATCTCTCTGATACCACATGTGAGCCAGAATTAATCTGAACTGATTTATTCATGATAAGTCATTACAATATATAGCTTGGGAATGTAACTGAAGAATCTACCAAGTTAATAAAAGACAGATACATGAGAATATGTAATAGACGAATCTCCCAAGTGGGTAAAGAAAACAAATATATGAGAATCAAATATTCTCAACATCAAACCAAACCACCTAAATATTACCTATTACAGCTGAAGACATTCACAGAAAATATTGCCTCATGAAAATAGAAAAACACGCTAATAATAAAAATCAACCAAGCAGATTTGATAGAGTCATTCAATTTCCTAAGGAATAAGGTTGTGTTTTCTTTTTATCTGTAACAAGATTCATAATGGTGCTTATAACCCATACGAGGATTGCGTATCGGCAATGCGTTCTTTACAAGAAAATGAGAATCTTAGACCGTTTCCCCGGAAAGCCCCTTGATGCAGTCCTTTTTCCAGAAGAGAGCGTGTTTGGACGATCGAAACAGAAAGATTTGGAGAAAATGAGGCCGGAAGAGCTGCTTCAGATCTCTCAATCAGATTTCTACTGTTGCTGCTTGGATTCCAAGCCATACCCAACTTGACTTCCTTCAGCTACTGCTTTTGCTTGATGTTTAGCTATTTCGGCATCATGTTGGATTTTGGTGGACTTAATTTTTTTTATTATTGGGTCTTGCATTGGCCATGAATTCAGAAATATGCTCTTCAAAGATTGTTTTCATTTATGGATGCTTCTCTTTTTAAGTGATCGGACGTATACAACTGCTTATACATGAATCCCTTTTCCGAACCTTTTGAACTCCGTGAACATGTTATTTGCAGTTTTCAAATGTTCTCTTTGATTGTCTTTATCTACAATTCTTTCGAATAAAACTATTAACAAATTTGTTGTCACAAAATCTCTTTTAACTGTGAAGTTGAATTTGTTGGCTTTTTCTTAAACTATATGTCTCTCTTTCGGATGACCATATCCATGATATGCTTTGATTAGTTACTATATAATCAGGCTGTTCTGCTGTTCATTTGTCACATTTTGAAAGCTTATTATTTCATTAATTACATGCACTATTAAATATAATAATGTCTATGAGGGTCCTCACTACTACCTCGTGAGTGAAGTTTTAATCCACCAAACTTCCCGAGCGCCGTTGATGTCGCAAAATTTAATAGCGACTGCGAGCAGCGCTTTCTGCTTCTTGCGCAGTCGGGCGTCGCAGCCCAAAAGAAGCGCCGCTGGGAGTCGCGGTCAAATGCTGCGCAGTCGGGGGCGTAGTCCAAAAGAAGCGCAGCGCCGTTGGGAGTCGGGCACAAAAGCTGCGCCGTCGGGGGTGTCGCAGCACCGGCGGAAGTCGCGCTCGGTATGGTGCGACGTCGGGCGTAGCAGACTCCAACACTTAGAGAAAAAATTCTCTAAGTGCTTCAATACTGCAATTGCAACACGTTAGAGGTCGCAGCGTTGGCAGGCGTTGCGCAAGACTTCCCCCGAAGTCGGGCGGCGCTGGCCGGAAGACTTAATGAAAAATACCTAAGGCAAATTTTGTTGCACGCAAACATTTGCGCCAGAGGAAGTAGCTGTGATGTCTGGCAGCGCACGCCCAGGACTTAGAAAAAATTTTCGAAATCATTTTTTAGAGAACGATCGATGGATTTTCTCAAGGAAAATAACATTGATTGCAGTCCATAAAACTTAGCAAGCATAAAGTGGTTAAAGAGATGTGTTAATACATCACCACGACTAAGCTTAATTATAGAAGAATAAAAACACAGATACGCAGACGAATTTAACAAACCCTTCAGAATACCCAAGAAACAGGTAGAATATTATTTGTTAAGCAAGAGGATTACAACGGTCCTCGAATGAGGATTTACTAACATTTCCAAGTGTGATTGCAGGATTAACCTTAAAGAAATCTAAAACCCCCGAGGGTGCTGCTCGGAATCGAGACAGATCTGCACTCTGTTCACCAAATCTGCTCTTCCACATCTGCTCTGCATCTATTCTCCTTTTACCCACAAACCTCTCTCTAATGCCAGTGAAGACAACGGTTTATATAGCTGGGCTGAAGAGCCAATCAACAACCCCCGCATGAAGGAAATAAATGTTGATTGGACAACGAACACGTGCGGCACCAAATTGATGTTTTTGGCGGGACGCCATTGTCGCTGGTTTTGGCGATCACTTCCCGGCAGCGCTCACTTTCGGAGTGAAGTTGGGCAGAGAGTGGAAATCGGGTTTAACATTTCTAACAGTGAGGGTATTGGGGTGGATCTTCCATGACCCTTTTTTTATCCATATTTCGTCGATAGATCTCACTTCTCTTCAGTCCTTTTAGGTGGTATTTTTTTTATTTATTTCCCTATCAAGTTAAATTGAAAGTCTTTTCTAAGATTACTTTCATGATAGTTTTTTAGGACTCCTTTTCTCTCATCGGAAAATTTGTGGATTCTCACCCCAACATAAATTCGCTCCAACATATATTTAATCAGAAAGTGGGATTTCTCTAAATGGAAGCATCTGGGCATATTGAACTTGTTGCCATTCCCTGAGGGTTTTTTGTCATCGTGCTTAACAACATTGAAGATTCAAGGCGAATCCTTTCGAGTGGTCCCTAGTTCTTTGGCAAGCGAAGTCTCTTTCTCTGAAGATGGTCCCCTGACTTCGACCCCAAGTTTCAAAGCATCAACGCCACCCTAATTTGGATCAGGCTTCATGGATTGCAAATTTAGTTGGTATGAGGATGTTCTTCGAGGTATTACTAGGGCTATTAGAGAATTCATAACCTTTGATCCTGCAACTTAAGCCAAGTCTTGAATGGTTTATGCAAGAATGTGCATAAATGTCAGCCTCAACTCAGAACTATCATCTTCTATTGAGCTTCTTTTAGATTTTGGCAGCAATGTGCAACCTATCGAGTATGAAATAAATTCACACTTTATTCTTAGTACGAGGCTATGAAAAGTGTTTGAAAAGCACTCTCATTCCCTTGAAGTGGCTTGGGTTACTATTTTCCAGGGGGAGAAACTACCAACTAGGAAGGTGAAAGCCTAAAAGAGTGTCTAGATTTCTATCAATAAGGAGAAGGCCCATGGGGAGGCCCAACTTCTAAAGGATAAGGAGAAGCCCCAGGTGAAAGAGAAAGTTCAAATTGGCAAGAAAAATAAGGAGAAGACCCAGATCAAGGAAATGGCCCTAGATTGGCAAGGAGAAGGCCCAATTGGAAACCTCGACTATTTTTGACTTGGACCATGTTCCCAATTCTAAAAATTCTGGCGGTGACAATGTTGTTTCTGCCTTGGATCCTATTTTCAGTTCTGAAAATACTAGCGATGAAAATGAAGAGCTTCTCTCTTCTTTGAAGAAAAATCTAAGGCAAAGAAGACCCAAATGAAGACCTTCTAGAGGTTTGTTTCTGCAAATTCTTTTGGTTTTGATTCTCTTGTGTGAGAATCCTCGTTTTTGGTGCTTGGTGTGCTAGGGAGATCTTGAGGGAGTTTCCCCATGCAGAAAGTTGTTTCAATTATTTCTACCCATTGTTGATTTGGCTTTTGTTTTCCTTTGTTGGGATTGCGAGATTGATCCACTCGAGGAAGGTCTTGTTTTATGGGGACCTTCCTATGCTTGAAGTTTCTCCTAGGTGAGATAGTTCAATTTTCAAATTTGATTCACTAACAAGAAGTTGTGTTTTAAATCCCCTTTGATGGGTTTCACGTAGTGGTCCTTAGGAGATTGTTTTCTATTGTTGGTTGTTTCTTTACTTGTCTCTAGGAGTCCCATGTTGCTCTTTTTATGTAAAAGGTTCGAGAATCCCTTCAAAACCTGTTTTCAATCAATAAAAAAAAATAATGCCTATGATGTTATTTAATGTTTTTTAAAACATTTTTGTGACTATCTTCAATTGGGTTTATCTCTAATATATATTTTTTCTTATAATATTTTGGTTTATTTTGACATAGAAAATTATTTAAAATAACTATTATCTATATTAAATTTATAAAAAAGTAAATTGTTATTATTTTTTAATGTAATTATATTTTTTAATAAATTAGTATAATATGTCTTTTATGTTATATAATTATAAATTTTAACATTTATTTATAATGTTTAATGAGTTTGAGATAAACAATAGAAGTGTAAGAATATAATACACCTTTGCAAATGAAAGATAAAAGACAAGTAATAGGAAGTGAAATAAACTTTTGTATTAGAATACAATAGAGCCTTGGTCTCATTTTACAATGATTTACCCTGAGTGTGCAGGGGTCTTATTACAATGTGAATGCTTTCTTTATCAAAGTACAACGAGCAAAAGAGAAAACTACTCATTTTATAAAATCTAGAAAATAGGAAAACGTGTAGGAAAATGCACCTAAGTTAAACATTAGAAACATTATTTTACTATGCAAATTTATGGGATGGATGGATTTTGTGAAGGGTTAGGGTTTGGTGTATACAAATACCTC
Organism: Wollemia nobilis; assembly: GCA_028583015.1. Lineage (NCBI taxonomy): Eukaryota > Viridiplantae > Streptophyta > Pinopsida > Araucariales > Araucariaceae > Wollemia > Wollemia nobilis. Next base: position 4,785,696 of record JAQPPZ010001731.1, read on the forward strand.
TTTTTGTACCACATAAAAAACATAATATGGTGTAAAAACAGGAGACACCTAGATTTATTTTATGGAGGGATTGACTAATTTTGTTGCCTCAGTGCGAGGATCAAATGACTCTTGTAAATTTTAAATTTTAGCTTTATTTTGTAAGAAAATAACCTAAACCTTTTGCAAAAAAAAAAAAATAATAAGCAATATGCATTGAAATGAAATTTGTATTTTTATATTAGAATATAGTGGAGCCTTGGTCTCCTTTTACAATGATTTATCCCAAGTGTGTAGGGGTTTGATTACAATGCGAATGCTTGCTTTATTAGAGTACAATGAGCAAAAGAGGAGATGCTTCTTTTGCAATAGCAAAAGAATATGGGACTTAAGTCTTCTTTGATACAATTAGTTTGTTGGATGGGCTTGGGTATCCTTGCGGGCTATCCTTACTCTAGTAGTTGTCCAAGAATCTATCACCTACACATAAAGGATTGCAAATAAGAAATGAGTTAGTAACATATGGAGGCCCTCCATTGTGTGAGGCTCGTTTGATATAAACAAAAGCTACAAATCCTTGAATAAAAAATGGTTGCAGAATGTGAGAAATGTGTGTAGAAGATATAAAACAATGATAAAAAAGACCTTGATATATTTTTACTTGTCTAGTCAGTGCTTGAAATTTTTTTATCTACTTCTATGTAAATATAGGGTTGCATTTTGGGATGGTCAAATGCAGCGTTGTGTTTGAGACCCATGGGGTTGCATTTGTGACCCACGAGACTGTGTTTGTTGTTGTGCAAGCATCCTTACATCCTTACAGGGTCCCACTCTATTTATTTAATTTTGACCTTTTGGATATTTTATTTTCTCCTTCCATATTTCTTTCTCCTATCATTGTTATTTTTCTTCTTCTCTTTTATTTCCTTCTTTTCTTCTTTTTGTTTGCTTTCCATTCATCTCATTTGCATTCATTTAGTTAGTTTTCATGCATTTCATTAGTTAAGCTCATTTTGCATTCATTTAGTTAGGATAATTTTGCATTGCATTCATTATGTTTGTGATTATCATGCTTAAAAAAACAACTTAAAATAAAACCTAATCTTTCCTTTTTGTCTATATCTCTCTCATATTTCTTCCTTTTGGAACATTTTTCTCTTTTTCATTGTCTTCTGCTATGTTTTCTTTTGATTCAATTGTTTTGAGTTTCCTTAAGAATCTAAGTTAGTCATTTTGAGTTTCCTTAGGAATTTGGCTTTCCTTTCAAAAATTAGGGGGGGGATCCTAGCCTAAGAGTAATTAATATCCATAATACCTCATTTTGCATGGAAAATATTAAAGTGTCTAAACTGAATCCATTTTTGCATTATCCCTTTCTTCTAAACATACCATCATTTTTTTTGTGTTTATTGGTTTTTCTCACAGGTGTCTACATCTTTCGACCTATTTATTAGGACATAAACACATCAAAGAGGGGGAAAAATATAGAAATGGAAAATTGACCCATTAAGATGAGTGATTTTCCTTAGATCCTTAGTTTTTCTATCAAAAATAACATCATATTTGATCTAGAATATTTCCATTATTCTTAAAACCACTACCATTGGATCAAGCTCAAAAAGAGATTTTCAAAGGTATAATTTTTGTCCCATTTTAACATTTTTTGTTCACCCAAAGTGCAAAAACGCTACACATGGGTCTAGTTGTCTCACCCAAGTTCTTTTCCGACCTTTGTGACATCGGTTCTTACCCAAGTTCAAGTTTTTTTTCCTGCACAAACCTCTTATAAATAGAGGATTTGGAATCCCTTTTTCTTCAACCAAGTTTTCCATATGACAAGTTGTGAAGCTCTTATTTTATGAAAAGTTCTCTTGACAATTGTCTACTTTTGTATTGTTTCGCTACTATGCTTTTATGATTTTTGTTATTGTCTGCCCTTGGTTAATAAGTGGATGAGTCTTGACAATAGGAGAGGTCTACCATTTAGGTCTCTACCTTAAATTTATCATTACTCCTTGATTTATCCATTAGTTAATCAATTTTTTTTATGTATTGTTAGTTTGTTTCAAGCTATTATTTCCAATTTTACATCATATTTGGTCAGTTAGATATTGCTGGTGAGTTTCATATCCTAAAATCCTAATTTGTATTTTTGTTTTCCCCGTGTTCATTCTATCTATATTTCATTTTAATATTTACATTTGTTTCATCTCACTTTGTTTCTTCCAAAGGTCAATAATTATTTCATTTCCAAATTGTCAGCTAAAAGGACCAAGGGAGATTGATTGATATACCTCAAATCTTAGTCATAGAGAAGCCTAAGAAGGCCCCCAAATGCTGATCAAATTTTCTATCATTTTGTGAATCTATTTTTCAAGTTTAAAGTTGTTTGGATATTATGGATGAAAGGTAAATCTTGGATAAACCATCAGATCAGATAAGTGCCCTAGATAAGCTTTTAGACTATTTTTTGTTTGCTTTCTATTTATCTTTATTCCATATTTAAATATAAATAAAAAAAAATATTTTGATTTTATTTCTAGGTATTTGAAAGAGAGAAGGCATATAGTTTGCATTTTAGGGTTAATTCTATTTGTGCATTCTCTTAAACCCTTGCTAAAAAGAAAAGGATCTATTTTGCAAGTTAGGGTTTAGTCATCATTAAAAATCAAGAATCATTCTAGGGTTAGTCCTTGCTTTCTTGCATTGTTATTTCATTTCTTAGCTTAGATTTTAGAAAGGCCAAACATAGGTTTTTGCTCAATATACACATCAAACATTCCATCCTTGGACTTGGAACGAGTCCTTAAACTATTCCTAGTGAACCCTTCGATCCCCATAATCCTATCTACATAGAATATAACACACCCCCATGGTCACCTTGGTTCCCAGTGGATCTAGTCGAGAATAATACATAGTAGGGTAGTTTTACCCTTCAACAATAATCAACTATACCTTGTTCATTTTGTGTTTAACAAGTATATTTTTTAAATATTTACAATATATTTCTTCCATTGTATATGAGCAATCCCTCTATGCTACATATTTATGAAGTTCTTATTCATAATGTGTGATGGGTAATTGACTATCATATGAGAACCTTAGTCATTGATGATCCATCTCTTCTTATAGCTATAGAAAATCATAATTTATTTTTCATTAAACTCTAAAGATTTTGCTTGTCTATTTGTTGGCTTGCAATTAAATTCACCCACTAAAACCATCTCTCCAAGCTTGATATATTTTTTGATGATTTTTGCTCATGCCACATGTGGATCCTCAATATCTAAGTAATATTTCTTACAAATATTTGACTATTGTGAATTAAAATAACATGAAACAATGCTAAGGAATTTGTCATTATCTATGGTGTTGATCCATATATATTTTTTGTTTGGGTGTTCTTTCTTAGATTGTAAGAGTCTACCCTAAGACCTTTATTTTAGTACTATTATTCCTCTATTTATTTTTCTATTTTCTATTGCTACATTCTATACTAATATATTTTTATATGCTTTACAATTTGGTATCTTGAATCCATCATGTTCATGTGTTTCTATTAATACAATTATATCATTTAGTTTAGCTATGGGTTGCAGACCAAGACCTCTTCTCCATGGATATCCATGAAAATTCCAACTTGTCAATGTCAAGTGCTCTTGATAGGTCCTAATTTTCTATTTATTTTTGTGTCTCAGTCATAATATATGTTTTTCCACTTTTCAACCATATCTTTTTACCTTAACTCCTTCTATATTTACCTTTTCCAATTCTACCTTCTTCTATTCTTATTATATATGAGTAATATCATCATCTAGGTAAATATATGACCCCCATAGCAATCCCTTATTTTGGATAACCCACCTTTTATCTCCTATACTGAAAATGATGAATTGATTGTTCTACCTTTAATGTATATCCTTACTTTTCCTAGTCTACATGCTTGATGAATTTATCTACTCTGATGAATTTTATCAAAAAGAAAATTCCTTATTCAAATGGTTGTGTTTTCTTATTCTCCATTCTCTTTTGTTATCTTAGTGATGATGTTTATTGACCTATTTTACCTTTCCTTTTCTTCTAATAGTTGTATTTTGGTTTATTTATCTATTAAATATCTTCGTTCTTTGACTTGACCATTGGATATCTTATCAGTCATGTTTATGATATAGTCTCCTCTACCTTCCAATAACCATAAAAAGTACCAAAAATTAAGGTATTTTAATTTTATAAAATAAAATACATCAAGGACCACAAGTTATCATCATTCATCCTTGTCTTATATGTTTATAATAAATAAAATAATTAATATTTAGTTAAGTTAATTATGAATTGAATATATAATAACTAATGGGTAATTAAAATTAAATATAAATATGGTAATATTCATATATAAGGTAAAAATTTATAGTTATCATATTTTTTAAAAATAATGATAAAAATTGGGTTTTTGAATGGGATCGAACCATTTTACAATCATAGACTGCTCAATCTAGTCATACCAATAAAAAAACATCATCTCTAAAGGCTACATGACATTTAAAGCATTTTTATAACTTCTTTTGAATATATATGAAATTTACATTCCTTACTAGGCCCTTTACATTCATATTTTGAGCATACAAATCCATAGATATTCATAAGATGGAACCTTAAGGAGACCCTTCCAACATGGAACCTCACAATGCTTCTAGAAAGATACACATTCATACATATCTATAAAATTAGACCCTCAATAGCCAAGTCCGTAGTTATTCAGAATATGGAACCTTTAGTAGACAAATCCATAGATATATAGAATATGGAACCCTTAGTAGATAAATACATAGATCCTCAAAAAAGGAACTCTTAGTAGATAAATTTACATATATCTATAAAATGGGTCCCTCCATATATTTCTTAATTTATTATAACTATAAGTTGAAAAATCCTATATAGTTGCAACAAAGGACCCCTCAACATACAATTCCATACATATATAGAAAATAATTTACTATTGCTATTCTAAAAATTGGAGCATTCACCCATTGAATTGAATTTATAAATGCCCTCTATTGGGGCAAAAAAACTGGTTAAATATGCTCCTATTTTCATCACAACCCTTGCATTTAATTTGTTGGAATAGGAAGCTCGTAAACTTTTAAAGTGCCATGGTTAAGGCCAATCACAATACCATTCTTGATATGATTCCACTAACCTATCATTGGGGGTGTTTATAAAATGGCATTGATTCATCCACACCAAAGTAAAACCATGCATAAATGAAAGTATAGGAAATTAAATCAAACCACACTACGTTGGAAATTAAATGAAAGCAGTAAAACACACCTTGCATAATTTAAAAGAAACAACACACTAAAGCAAATAATCTAATCTAGAAAATAGTAAAAGGTAGGGGAGGAATACTGGCTTGGAGTGGGCCCAAGCTCTAGTAGATCCTGCCCGACTAATCACGAAGATAAGACGTGAATGAAGGAACTCTCAAGCTTTATTGATAATGTAGTGTAGTATTTACATATACAAATATTCTCATAGAAAAACTCTCCTCCCCATTTTAGAGAAGTTTGTGTGTTTATATAATACACACAAGACTTCTTGATATAGTATTGTTACAATAGAAAGCCTGGTTACAATCTAAACTGATACAGTTTAGTTACTATAATATGTGCATGATAAAAGTAGTCTAAATAGATTTTTGTCTTTTCCTAGATATAGAATATTTGTAGGTCCAATATTTGAATTGTTCATGTTATGCTTTGTTGAGTGGTTATGCATTCACCCAATACAATTAGGACAACCCATACATTCAGTGGTCTCCCAGGGATAGCCTGCATGATATGGAGTTGAAGGTTTTATAGTGGTCAACAAGATCCTCTACAACCACCCAGTCAAAGTGCTTAACATTGAGTAAGGCACTTGATTCGTACCTACTTGAGTAAGGTGCCTACTTGAGTAAGACACCTACTTGAATAGTAAGGTGCCTACTCAAAATACCTTAGACTCATGAAGTAGAAGCATTCTAGATCCACGTAGGACCTCGACTGAGCAAAAGATGAAAAAATCAGCAAATATCTATACAAAACACACTTCACACATAAATTAGATAATGCACATAATTCTATTAAATAGATACATAATAATTCATAAAAATATACAACTCTTATTATACTTCCATGCAAAAACCATTAGAATTCATACAAAAATATGATTATTTTTTATGCTCATCATCCCCCCATGCCGAATATGTACCATGCCCTCGTGGCACCTAAAACTGGTAGTCACATTCTTCCAATCGCCCATACCCTTTTACTTTTTCTTCTTATTGGTGACCTTGGCATTCCCTTCATTTTAGGACTTTCTTTTATACTGAGGGGCACTTGTTTGTTGCGGGGCATTTTTGGGCTATGTTATCTTTTGGATACAATGACTTCTAGCTGTGCTGGGTTGGCTCTCATACTTCTATTGCACTAGATTCTTGTTACACTGGCTATAACTCCCTATTCTACTCAGTCCAAAACCTATTTTGGATACCATAACCATAGTTGTTTCTCTTCTCTAGAATGTATCCTTTGCTTCCTTCCATAGGTCGACATGTCAAGGGCGTAATTCTTCGAATGGAATATCGAAGTCGTCCCTATGTCATATGACCACACTATCCTTGTATAGCCGCACCTCTTTAGGAGTGAGGTAAGTGTTTTATTTGGTGATTGCTATGGCATCGGCATCTTTCATGAGTATCCCCCTACATTTCCAACCATTTTATCATTTTAGAGGGTTGGCCTTGTGATGAACCATATATCTCCTAAAACTGATATTTGTAGTAGGGTCCACACAAATGCTAGGCCCCCTTTAGGTCTTCTTGGTAGCTTTCCTAGCTACCTTCGATACCTTGAATTATTCATGGAGCCTTTCAAATTTCTCCTTTCGCTTAGTAAAATCTTGCATACCTTCCGCCCATTCTTCATACGACTAGGAATTTAGTTTTTCAAATGTAACCTTGGCCTTTTTCTATGATATGTAAGGTGCCTTCCCCTTGGGCTCCTCTGGTATTGCGACATATTGTATGGGGATATCCTCCTTCCCCATGTAAAATGCCTCCCTATTATCATTATAGGGCCCAAGAATCTACCCCTCTTGCCTTGAATCGCTCGTAGTTGTTTCCTCTATTTCATGGTCGACCAATGACTACTTTGTGGGTCCTTCAAATACAGGTCCTTCGACTGCGGTTACCCATTGCTCCTAATATTCCTAATTGACATCAGGTTCAATACCTTACCTTTAGCTCTAACTTGTGTGCTCTTCATTGTCAATTATATCTATAACAAGGGGATCTATTTGAAATACAAAATTTCCCGGTTCTTCCATCATCATCCTGTCAAAGGTGAACAAACTCTCTCCCACATCTATGTCTTCATTTAGTATTTCTAACCTAACCATCCTAGATGAAACTACCCTCTCTGGTGAGGTTGGAGAGTTCATGGGCACTTCAATTGCCCAATCTATTTGGGTGGAGGCGTCTCGTCTTTCCACCACCATGGCCTATAGTCATAGATTTTTACCCTGATCTATTGAACCAGTTGATGTAGCTAAGCTACAGTGGGCTCCTTCATCTAAATTTTCCTTGCATTCATCTCCTTAAATTTTCCAAACAACACCTGCATCATGAAATTCTAACTCTACCCAGTGAGGTATTCTTCCATCACCAAATCAAGTTGTTTTCATAGGCCTATAGAAGGGTATGGGTCTTATGTACTTTGAGTGGCCAAATTCAATAACTTTTGGGCTGCAAACCTAACCTCCATATCTTCCCCTTCTTCCTTGCTTGACAAAATTAGTCACTATAGGCATATTTTACCGCGTATATGCTCTGTTTGATGAGTTGTTGGTTTAGGGCTAGAAGCCTCCAGCCTATCCTCTACATAATAAATAAAAGGAATATATCATTATTCTATAGTATCCAATGAGGTTTGGGACCTTTCTCCTTTTTCCTCGGTTGTTCCTCATAATTATACATCCTACCCTACTTCAGCCACCACCTACATCTACGCACAAAAATGTTTAGCCATTGATGTCGATGAGCCCCCTTGTGTTCCTCAACATGGTGAATTAGGGTTCTAATTAGCCCATGATGGGCTAGGGAAGAGGGTACTCCTCCCTAATATCATGGTGCCTCATCCTTTAGAGCACTTTCCAGATAAAATGGCACATTAATTTTTTACCCATGCACTAGGTGATTCAAGAACTACATGTGGTTCACATTCAGGTGTGAGTACTTCCCTGTGCATGTGAAGTATCTCACAACCTATTTGAAGAGCTTTCATAGGTGCATCAAGAGTCCTTGATTTGGGAGCCCTTCATGGTCGAGTCAGACATTCACCTTCCCGAGCAACAATTCTGTGCATTGGACTACCATGTCATCCTTGTATGTGCATTCTCTAGTGAGGGGGAGGCCGATAACAAGAGATATGTGCTCTAGAGTGACTGGAATTTCTAGTTCATGCAATCGAGTGACCTCCCCTCTCATAGTGGTAGAAAACTCCTTTGCTACCTTGATGTCCTAGTTTTGGCTGACTAGGTGACAATAATCCATCCACCCAACCACCTCGAACTGATTACGGACTTCACCTCTAATTCCCTCAGTGCCACTAGGCTCATGCTTCTTGAGTGCATGGTTCTTTGATCAGCCTCCCATGGTGAATTCTTGACTTTTTCTTGACTGGTTTGATGCCTTATTCTCATAGGAAGGTGCCTTCTTATAGATTAAGGTGCCTACCCTAGTGAATTACTTTTGCATTGGGGTTGATAGGGTACGCCACCTAAATTGATTTTCAGCATGACGTATTAGGCATGAGGGGCCAATGCAATTCTTACATTGGCATTATTTTTAGAGAAGCATAAATCATGAAAAATTACGTATATATTTAAAAAAATCATGCACATACCTGATTGGCTATTTCATGTATTATGGAGCATGTCGATTCAATAATCCATGATAATGGTGATGGCGTATTTCCCATGTGCTGATTACGTTACCTTGGTCACTGCAATTCTAGTTCACTCGAGGTCCCATGCTAAAAATGTGGTGGATCCAATTGGTTCAGATTGGGATGCATATTTCCTTCGATGGTTGGCCTTGGGATGTGCAAAAATCCTACCCAATGATTTCAAAATATTTTTGGATGCCTTCATATTTCCATCACGTGAAATGATGATGTTGGCTTTGATCGCTCCATGTACCACCAAATTGCGTAGGTGTTTTGATTAAATCATTGCACTTTCTTGAATAGTAAGGTACTCTTGATCAAGGTGCCTACTTTAATAGTAAGGCACCTACCTAAAGAGTAATGTGTCATTGATAAGGGTGCCTAGTTGAAGATTAAGGTGCCATTGATCAGGGTGCCTGCTTGAAGAGTAAGGTGCTTACCTCTAGAGTAAGGCACATATTTGAGAGTAAGGCACCTACCTCTGGAGTAAGGTGCCTACCTCTATAGTAAGGTGCCTCTTTGAGAGTAAGGCACCTACCTCTGGAGTAAGGTGCCTCCTTGAGAGTAAAGTGTCTCCCTCTAAAGTAAGCCACCTCTTTGAGAGTAAGGTGCCTACCTCTAGAGTAAGGTGCCTCTGTGAGAGTAAGGTACCTACCTCTAGAGTAAGGCACCTCCTTGAGAGTAAGGCACCTACCTCTAGAGTAAGGTGCCTCTTTGAGAGTAAGGCACCTGCCTCTAGAGTAAGGTGCCTCTTTGAGAGTAAGGCGCCTACCTCTAGAGTAAGGTGCCTCTTTGAGAGTAAGGTGCCTACCTCTAGAGTAAGGCACCTTTTTGAGAGTAAGGTGCCTACCTAGAGTAAGGCACCTTATCACTTATTCATTTTTTTTTAAGTGCCCTTGATGCATAATATCAAGGCACCTCATTTTTTCTTTTTTGAAGACTTTTCAACCAAATTCAAGCACCTCTGTTGATATACATTGAGACACTTGCTTGAGAGTAAGGCACCTACCTTTTTGAATTAAGATACCTTCCTTTGGAGTAAGGTGTCTTCCTTTGGATTAAGGTGCCTACCTCTCGAGTAAGGTGCCTCTCTTTCGGAGTAAGGCACCTCCATTTGGATTAAGGCATCTACCTATGGATTAAGGTGCCTTCCTTTCGAGTAAGGCACTTACTTTCGGAGTAAGGAACCTCCCTCTTGGAGTAAGGCACCTTAATTTGGAGTAAGGTATCTACCTCTAGAGTAAGGTGCCTCTCTTTCGGAGTAAGGTGTTCTCCCACCATTGAAAAGTTAGCAGTAGTTGATGTGTTCATTGATGCAAGGTTGATCAGGCCTTCTAAATTTTTCTTCTTTATGTTGCATCAACGTCTGCTTCGCCCAAGCATGGGGGTGCATAATTTTTCCTTTGTGAGGAATTAGTGCCCACGTCCATGCTTGGATCAGAACTATCTCCTCAAAAATATGTAGGTTCATGGATGTTGAGCCGATCTAGGCCTTGTCTCCCAAGATGCCTATTTTTCGTACAATCAGGCCATTCACCTAGAAAATAAGAAAAAAAAATTATAGTTAAACACAATCCATGCCTATTAGGCCCTGGCTCTTAGGATACCTACAGCTTGCATGTAAGTGTTGTCCCTGTAAAACACACTGTAAGCTAAAAAGTAGAAAAATGTAGGGTTGGTGCAATCCATGCCTATTAGGCCCTAGCTCTCAGGATACCTACAGCTTGCATGCGAGCACCATACCTACAACACACATGAAAGGAAAAAAACTAAGACTAAATTTGTTTTAGTGGATACTCTCGTATCCACTATGTTACTAAGAAGTTGACATGTTTTCAATTGGATGGGGTCTCCCCCATGCCTGTTTTGGACTCCACCATTAAATTCTTGGATGTGTGGTATGGACGTAACCGATGGTCGTTAACTATCAATATGGTGTTGCTGTCGTCAATTATCTTGATGTGCACAACACCATTTTTAATTAGCTCTACCACCTTGTATGGTCCCATCCACCTCTGCATTAGTTTACCTTTACGTTCCTAGAACCTGGAGTCATACAATAATACCCAGTATCCTTCCTTGAACTTCTTTGACTTAATGTGGTGGTCATGCCACTATTTCCTTTGCCTTTGGACAATTTTCATCTTTTACAAGGCATCCATTCGATATCCACTAATTCAGCTTCCGAATTCTCTCTCTCGGTGCTTCATCTAGGCTCAGGTTTAGTTCCACTGCAGTTTTGAGCATTTTTATTTCAAATTCGATGGGCATCATCACACTCTTCCCATATACCATTTGGAATGAGGTGAAGCCTATATTTCCTATGTTATTGCACTATTTTTATCAAGATGTTCTCTATCTCCTTGTTGGTCACCTCTACCTGTCCATTCACTTGTGGATGGTAGGGGGTGGTTCTATTATGCCAAATATTGTACTACCACATTAGCTCCTCGATTAGATTGGAGGTGAATTGGGGTCCCTGATCTATTGTAATCTCCCTGGGTACCCCAAACCTCATGAAAATGTAAGCAAACAAGAATTCTACCACTATTCCTTCCTTGGAGTCTCTCAGTGCTTGTACCTTAATCCATTTGGTGATGTAGTCTATGTAGACAAGAATGTATCTCTTATTGGTCAAAGGTGGGTTGATTGGCCCCACAAAATCCATACCCCATTTATCAAAGGGCTCTATGTGCATGAGGGTGGGGGGGGGATTTTCCCCCTAGGGGGGGCTCCCCCCCACACCCAAAAAATGACATCTGGTTGGCGTATTTGGATATGTCTTTGAATAATGTGGGCCAAAAATACCCAGCCTATAGGACCTTGTATGTGGTCCTCCATCCTGCAAAATATCCTCCACATGGCTCACTATGGTAGGCTTTGATAACTTTCAAAAATTTATGCTCAGCTACGCACCTTCTTACAATTTGATCAGGCCCTATTTTAAATAGGAGGCCATCGATCCACAAGAAAGAGGTGCTCTTTTCTATTACCATATGCTTCTCCCATGATGAAAGAGCAGGGGATGTTCTATCGATGGCCAAATAATTGGTGATGTATACGTACCATGGTGTCTATTCACTGATGACAAATAAATGTTTATCCGGGAACTGGTCTTCCACCACTGCATGATCCGATGGTATTAGTTTGGACAAGAATTCTACTACTACGTTGTCCTTGTTCGAGATTATCTACAATGGTAATATCAAACTCCTATAGAAGCAAGAGCCACCTGATGATTCTACCATTGATCGTGGGTTTACTCATTAAATACCAGATAGCTGCATGGTCCATATGGATGAACACCTTGTAACCAGTGATGTAGTGGTGAAACTTGTTGATGGCATGCACTACTACGAGGAATTCCTTCTCTATCACCATGTAGTTGAGCTCAACCCCTGCTAAATTCTTACTGACATAGTAGATGGCGTAGAATTCCTCACCATCCTTCTACTCGAGGACCACTCCTATTGCATTATTGGATGCATCATAGTAAATGTGAAATAGAACAACCCAATTTGGGCCCCATAGGACTGGGGTAGTAGTCAAATTTTCCTTCAGTGTTTGAAAATCTCATTCGTAGTCTTCCATCCAGATGAATTCCACATCCTTGGAGAGCAATGTGTGTAGGGGTTTGGCAATTTTTTTGAAGTTGGTGATAAATCGCTTGTAGTACCTGGTGGAGCCAAGAAAAATCCTTACGTCCCTCTACATCTTAGGACTCGGTAGGTCCTTTATGACCTCAATTTTCTTTTTATCCACCTTAATCCCTTCTACTGAGAGGTGGTGTCCCAACACTATGCCTTCACACATCATCATGAAGCATTTTTCATTGTTGAGGGATAAATTATTTTCTTCACATCATTGGAGCACTCATTCCAAATTAGTCATCACCTCACCAAAGGTTTCACCATAGATGGTGAAATCATCCATGTAAACTTCTACTGCTTCCCCCATCATGTCTGAGAATATGCTTAGCACCACCCTCTAAAAGGTGGTTGGTGCGTTGCACAACCCGAAGGGCAGTACTTTGTAGGCAAACATTCCCCATGGGCAGGTAAATATTGTCTTGTCTTGGTCCTCCTCTCCGATCTGTATTTGGTTGTAACCATTGAACCCATCCAAAAAGGAGAAGTACTTTCTCCCAAATAGTGTATCCAATACCTGATCGATGAAGGGAAGCGGAAAATGATCTTTCTTGGTCGCCTTATTTAGTGATCTGTAGTCGACACAAATTCACCATTTCCTATTTTTCTTGGGAACCACCACTAGTGGTGACACCCATTCACTATCAGATATGGGGTAGATAAACCCTACTGACAAAAGCTTCTGCAACTTAGATTTAATAATTTCTTTCATGGTAGGGTTCATCCTTCTTTGTGGTTGTTTGATTGGGGTTCACTTGCTCTTTGAGGTAGATCCGATGGGTGCAAATTTTTGGGTTGATTCCCTTCATGTCTGAGTAATCCCAAGCAAATGCTTATTGATTCCTGGTCAAGAGCTCTTTTAATTCTATCAGTTGCATGGGTGTCAACCCGCTATCGATGTTTAATGTTCTACCAAGCTCTATTTTTATTTTCCTAGTGTGGTGATCTTGGGCACCGACCAAAGGTGATTCAAGAACAATGGGGGAGGACTCTCCTTGGAGGAATCCCGTAATGATGCCATCTTCATCGACTTCCTCCTCTAATTCCTTCAATGCCATCACTAGTTGTAGCATTGACAATGACCCATCCTCCTGGTTGTCCCACATGGGTTCTCCCAATGTGTCTATGGACTACGCAAGGGGAGATATTATCAATATTTTGATGTTTTGACCATTTGAAATGGTCATTTGTCCATTGCAAGATAGCTGATGTAGGCATTGACTATTGCTAGCCATGGCCTCCCCAAGATGAGTGGGTAGCCACCCAATCTTAATTTAGACTACAAAACCAAAAATTCCATCGGGTACTCCCATGCATCCACTATCACTATAATATCCTCGAGCATCCCTTCTGGTGCCATCATCGACCTATCAACTAGTTGCAACACCATTTTGGTGGGCTTCAAATTTGTGAGCCTCAATCTCTACATTGTCTCCTTTGGCATAACATTGATGGCTGCACCCAAATCAACCAAAGTATTAGTCAACAAATGTCCACCTATTTTTATAGTCAAAACCAAACTACCTAGGTCTATGTATTTAGGGTGGCATGCATTCCCCATCATCAAGTTGGCCAACTTCCCTACTATGTTGATGGTCTGGGTCACTTTTCATCATGGTTTCCTTAGAAAGAGTTCCTTTATTGCCTTGGTGTATATAGGAACATCACGAATAGCTTGGAAGAGTGGAATAGTGA